>OW029915.1:11112500-14054565 GCA_932305915.1 Agriopis marginaria
ACTATACTATACTATACTATACTATACTATACTATACTATACTATACTATACTATACTATACTATACTATACTATACTATACTATACTATACTATACTATACTATACTATACTATACTATACTATACTATACTATACTATACTATACTATACTATACTATACTATACTATACTATACTATACTATACTATACTATACTATACTATACTATACTATACTATACTATACTATACTATACTATACTATACTATACTATACTATACTATACTATACTATACTATACTATACTATACTATACTATACTATACTATACTATACTATACTATACTATACTATACTATACTATACTATACTATACTATACTATACTATACTATACTATACTATACTATACTATACTTTGCTATGCTATACTATACTAAAATAAACGAAACACGCGAAAGCCCGTTGGTCCAGTTGGTAGTGAACGTACCTTCTGAGCTTGGAGGCGTGGGTTCGATTCCCACCTAGGACAAACAGTTATGTGATGAACGTTTGTGTTTGTCCTATACCTGGTTATTAATAACTATAATCTATTTAAGTATGTATGAATTATTTAATTAAATTAAATTAAATTAAATTTATAAAATTATTACTAAAAAAAAAAATTTTTTTTTGTTAATTATCATTATATTTTTTTATTCAACAAAAATTATATTTTACTTAATAATTTTGAGTTTTAGTAGTCTTTCTGACTATCTCTCTCTCTATCACTCTCTCAGCTTTCTCCGTCTGTCTCTCTCTCTCTTTCTCTCTCCACACGAAACACTTAGACTCTTATAACTATATTACCGAGCGTACATAATAATAGATGCGTTAGGTAGGGCCTACTCGTATCCATAATTATTAATACCTGTAATTTTTTCATAGTAGTTTTACCTAGTCTGTGCTCTAGGTCATTGGCAACACTTGGTTGCCGCATCAAATGGTCGCGTTCGAGCCATAGATTTTTTATGTTATCCATTGTTTGAAAATACAGTAGGTGTTGATATAATCGCACTCGGAAGATAAATCTAGGCGAATAGCAAGCGCGTGCGTCCTTCCCCGTTGGAGCATAGTGCGGTACTGAGGTTGAACGGAGCGTGTTTCGCCATTTAGATACAAAGCGCAACAGAATAAGGTTGAATATCGGACTTGCCGTTTGACCGAATAGTTGCTTAGAACTAAAGGACGTAAGTCTCAAATTGAATATAATTTATTATGAGAGTGCTAATTAATCTAGGTAAATTTTGTCTTAGCACTGGAAAACAAACTATATTTTCCTTCGATGAGTATTTATTTTAGATATGTGACTGAAGTTCTATCCAAGAAAAAATCAAAAAAATCAGCAAAAAGGCACCATTTTGAAAACAATAAAGTATCGAGTAAATATCTTGCTATTATGTTTCTGTCTTAGTGCCGGAAAGAAAATGAATTGAAAAATCACATATATCAATTATTACGTTGATAGGATATTTGGTTTAGTTAGAATATCATGGCAAATTAGCATAAAATTTCGGAGGCCCCCTCTTAAGCACAGAGGTTAAATGTCTCATATTGAGCTTAGTATACATTTTATGCATTAGATCAAAAAGATACTGGCTGAAAATACAAATCGGCGGAATATAACCGACTTGGTGAAAATAATTGTAAGTTTTAAATGTTTGTGTAGAAGATGAATTACTGAATTATTGAATTGAGTTTTTATTTTGAGTAGGCATATTTTATCACGGTAGGTAGATTGGTAGTTGAAAAAAGGTAGATTACGCACTTTGCTAAAGTGAGTAATTAATGCACTCGTGTTAATTTAGTGCCCTCGCATGCTCTCGGGCACCAACACAACACTCGTGCATAACCTAATAACTCACTTTGCGCTCGATGCAACAATCTACCATTATTGTATTCTATTCTTTGCGTTCATTAATTAACATAAACTTTTTTATTGTAACCTCTGTAAATAACAATTTACACTACGAACAATTAAGCATCCTTGAGTACCTAAGTATTGGATGAAATTAATCGAAGTTCGGATTACGGCACCGGCTTAATCTGCTCAGACGGTATCTGCGCGGACTTGTTATCTGCTTAATGTCTGGTAAACAACGGGATCAAGGGATAAGGAACGTCCTTTCATACGGCTGGCCCTCCGGCTGGGATTATGCCGAGTTCCAAGGAAGATTGCAGCTCACGTACGTCCGTTGTTCCGCTGATGGATTCTGGTCTTGTCTATCATATGGGATTTGCACTTGAATGTACTGGAATTAAGGGTCTGTTTATCTTAATAATTGAGAAAAGACTTTGTATATACGATAATTAATCTTTGTTGGGGATGCAGCCACATTGAGTCAGCATGCTGGGTGTTGGTGAATTAATCTGCATACACTATGCACCTTGTATGTAAGGAAAATCGTTATTTTTATGTTATATTATCAATAGTTGACAAATATATTGTATACCTAAGTTGACAAAAGGACTATAATGTACTACAAATTAATAAAAACGCCCGGCAGATGCGAAACATGACGGCATAAAAGAGCGTCACGGCATACGAATCGTATCGAAATTTACTGCCAAGGCGCGCCAATAAATGTCTTACACATCAAAAAGTGTAGTTTGTAAGAAGTGAAAATGAAAGTGAAGAACTTTACCATTGGATAAGCTTAGACACAAAGCATGCGCTTAGGTACTGTATTGAAATACTGTTCGTATTTTGAGAATTATGAATATCTAAAACATACCTTAATCGTATTACCTGGGGTTTAAAGTATTTGGGCACTGTATGGGGTATAAGAAATATTTAGGTACGTGTTTACCTTTCCATGTGAAGATTTACCGCTATTACGAGGATATTACCATCATGAACATAAAGGTGCCAGTTGAAATTCAACTTAAAGATAATCGTTCCAAAGTATCTCAATTGCAACAGTTTGTAAAGCCATTACCGTCCACCGAATGAGTCAAGTGAGCGCGCCGCGACTCAATCGTCGCCGACTTAAGACGCCATGCAAATTCAATTTCGTGCCCAAGCAATCCCACACGTAAGGCCAACCGAACATATTATTGCTGGATTTATCTTTATTGCTACCGTAGAACACTCCCAACTAACTTCGACTGTCGAACTTACGCCATTAGTGAAGACACCGAGATACAGGATTGTTTTGCTAGGGGTGGAGTTGTAAGTCTTATTGCTTTTAGTACTGTAGGGCTGCTTGCTTAATCTAAGGTGGTTTGGGTTTCAATTATTTATTTTTCAGCTGGAAGACCAAGATCTTGAGCTCTGAACTTGCCTAACGTGATATATAGTTCTAATAAATACAATGCTACAACATCAGATCAGTTAAACAAGAGAGATATGATAAGGTGGCGTGGTGGGTGCGAACGCATCTGGCAGATGACCTTGTCGTTGACTTTTTGCTATTACTTATACTTAATTTAGTTAATTGTTAGTAGGAGTTAGTTCATTGTTGTTGCTATAAGTTTCTTAGTGTGAGTAAAAAATGTGTAAGTGAGCCGTACTTACAGTTTTGCGTATGAGCCGTACTTACAGTTTTGCGTACTTAGCTTTAGGTTGCTAGTGCGCTTTACAATCTAACCGCGATTTAAATTCGATTTTTGGTCCTGCACTAAATATGTAAATTATGCGCCGTTTCGCCGATGCCATCGCTCAAAAACAGTAAAGGAAAACATTGAGAGTAAATCGGTATGTCCAAGAACCTCAAAAGTTCAAAAACATAAGACATTCACCAACATGCACTGGGCCAGCATGGTGGATTACGGCCTATCCTCTCTATCTCTCTCTCTCTTTGGCGTTAAGCGGTTTAGTGGTATAGTAAAAAATAAATTAAAATGGACATTATGAACACTAACGATATTTGCACTAAGGCATATCTCCCTTGTTTATCTAATCTGAGGTTACAACCCTAATGATGGCAATGCTATCCTACCTACAATAAACAGGTGCTATGAAAGTATTTAAATAAATCTATGACATAATGTACTCCATGGAACCATATAATATTTAAACAAGGGCAATTCCAACGGTCGATATTATTAAATATTGCACAATAGACAGGATGTTTACAGTGATTGTCAACGTAGAATTCAATTTAGAATAAAATGGGAGTACAAAAAGCGTACGAGTGCTTGTCTGTTATGACATAATACGCGCAATACCGACCATAATACATGAGACAGATAAAAAGACATCGCTGCCTGCTCTTTCACAAAAGTAGACGTCACGAGTTAATCCTACCGTAAAATGTCCCAAAATCGGTACAAAAAGCTTCCGACAAAAGTGTTGTTGTATAAACGTAAAATGAAATTTAATAAACATCGAACAATGGGTTCGCTTGTTGCAGATCCGGAGGAGATAAGCTGGCAAAAGGTTTGCAGCGTGCATGTTTGATGTCGCCTCTTGTCGCTGAAGCGTGAGTGGTGAAGAGCAAAATTGCTCAAATGGTAGCGGCATCTGTTAACTGCACTCAGCACAAATAGATACTACTTTTAATTTTGCAGATGGAATGCCATTGAGTGATGTTGTAAGTATAGATATGTAAAAAGAGAGCTTTGTAATGGCACTGTACACAGTTTTGCTAACAGATCTTTGAAATTTGATTGTGTTTCAAATATGCATGTAATCTCTACATAGTACTAACTCCTCCTAAACCACGCAACGGATTTTGATGCGGTTTTCACCACCAGTTAGATAATTTTTCACGGAAGGTTTACATACATAACTAGCGACCCGCCTCGGCTTCACACGTAATTTACACCCGTGCGAAGCCGGGCGGGCGAGTCGCTAGTTTAGTATAAAAGAGATTAGCCTATTACATATACTTTTGAACAGCCTGAAAATAAAGAAATTGGCTTGTCACCTTATTCATGTCGAAATTCATACGCAAACTCTTCCCTCTTTTATTGATTTGTGAAATACCATACCTATATAACGAAACCACCATTAATGCTATTACTTTAAATCATCACGCTTAAAAGCGACTATAATTGTTTAGATCCGGAGAAATAATTAATTTCGTCTAAATCGTGCAATCATCCCAGAAGTTATTAGGAGATAAGTATCAAACGTTTCTATTTAACTTCTCTCTGAGGCGGAAATTCCCCAAGCGCTATATTGAAATGTTTATAATTAAATTACATAAAGACGAAGAAAATTAATTTCTCTGTGCGAAAGTGGCGAGCGCTCTCTCTCGCGAACAAAAGCGGAAGCTCGCCTCAAAAAGGGCGCCAGCTCCGCTCCGCGAATTTAATTTTCTGGATGTTTTTGGAAATTGCGAGTAGAAGTTGAATAATCACGTTATAACTTAACAGTATTAAATTTTATACGCTAAAGTGTTAATATTTCATTTCCAAGTTTAATTTAATTAATTCCAAAGTTAAGACTCGCGGAATGAGGAGCACGTAGATAGGTTTCGGAGACTTGTCGTGAGATTTCACTTTGCGAATTAATGATTTAGTTGGGTAATTTTCTGTTATAATACTGAATATTGAAGTCTAATTAAATTGGAAGATACTTGTGTATATAAAGTTGAACGAAACGGTGGTGCTAACTGAAAATAGTAATTCTACTCATCATTATTAACAACTTGTACAACGGATACTTGTACCCTCCTGAAATCTTCAAATAAAATCTGCTGACAAAAATGTTCTTAATGTTCTTGGAAATGTATGAAACAACGGGATTTTTTCGCGATTCCAGAGTTGGTCGCCATGATAAAAGTGGTTCATAATATAATGAGTATATTAATGCCATCCTTTCGCCTTAGTACCACCGTTCTGTGTAACCTAGTAGAGGTAGTATATACCTACCTAACTAATAATGTAATAATTAAGGTACCTACAATAGGACAATAATAACTAGTTGTAACTCTATCCAACTTTCCTGAAGTATGCTTCGTGATACGACCCGTTTTTTTTCATTCTGCTGAAAATGCTTAGGTTACCGTTAGATACTTATATACCTTACGCACCTTTGTACATAATAGACCTGATGGAAGTTATGACTCGGTTTGGCATTATGGCTCTCAGAAAATTCAAACCGTAATTAATGAAATCTTCAAATTCCTCGAGCACAACGTACAAAACATCTGACAACAAATCTTCCCGATTCGTACCTCGTGCACCTCAATCTCCCGAAGGCGGCAGCTAGAGCGACGAAACAAATTGATGTACCCAAATAATTATTAATGCCTCACGAAATTTAATTGGAAAAGTTGAATTTGTATCGCGCTCACGGCGTAGGTGAGCGATTTGAGCGAGCGCTCTCGCTCCGAATGTTTACGAGATAATTAATCTCAAAGTATTTACTGCTTTAATCGAGTCCCGTTCCCGGGAGCGAAGGGAATAACTCTCGTATGTAATATTGTCGCCTCGCTTGCTAATGTCGATACGCGACAATTTAGCGAGTTGCTATGAGTGAGCGTAATGAGCAGAAGTGCAAGTACCGTTCTTTATCGATAGTCAAATTCAATAAAATGCCATAGAATTGATCATAGCGAATACTGATCGAATTTGACGATCACAACTGTCAAATTTGACGATCGATAAAGAATGGTACTTGCACTGCAGGTTAGTTTGTTGCATCAGTGGAAATTGTATTAGAAATACCTTCAAAATTTACAAAAAAATTGGTGATGTTTTTCTGGTTGTTTTATTGGTCAGCGGTCTGGGTAATATTTAAATAAATGCCTATCCTACAAAAAATTTGGTCTATAGATTATTATTACCTATTAAATTATTTTATTCTATCTAAATAACGTACTCTACTTAAAACAAATTTTATTAGTAGAACTGACAAAGTTGCCAGTTGATATGTATGTAAACTGTTATGAGCAAGCGTCACGTTTACTATCAGATGAGCAACAAGATAGTCGCGTTCAGTTTAATTAAAAAAACATTTCGCGTTGGTTTTTAATGCATTACCTAAATTATATAAATCTATCCATTTTAGTTTTACGATAAAACCGAACCTTGCTCTACCATTTCCGCGGTTCATCTATCCATCAACAGATGTCGCTACGAGTATTCGCTACGACGAGCGCTACGTCTAGTTCCGCTACTCCCCGTTGCGATGATACGTCACCACTTCCAATTTAACTTCAAAGAAGTTATGTATCGTAACAAAACTAAATCATCATCATCAGCCAGAAAACGTCCACTGCTGAACATAGGCCTCCGCCTTTAACCTCCACACTGAACGACAGCCTGCCTTTTGCATCTACTGGATGCCAGCGACTCTCACTATGTCGTCGGTCCATCTAGTGGGTGACCTACCTACGCTGCGTCTTCCGGTTCGTGGTCTCCACTCAAGAACCTTTCTTCCCCATCGGTTATCGGTTCTTCGAGTGATGTGGCCTGCCCGTCAAAACTAAATCATTGACTACTAACAAGCATGAAAAAGCTTATATAGTATTTTGTTGCACGTATTGTAAAAGAAGCTAACGCGTAGTTTACACCTATTCGCTGGTATCTAGATGCGACGGCAGCTAGCTGGTTCCATCCGCATGGTCCGCTTAAGCTAATTAACAATAGATAGAACGGAGTGCAGCAACAATGAAAAACGAAGAATAAAATGACAATTTCACAAACGACGAGGAGGGTTCGGCTTAAATCGAATTCAGTTTAATAATAGTAACGTTTGAGTTGAACGCACTCAATACTGCAATAGTTTATTGAACGGGACAGTCGGATGTTTTATGACTTCTGTGTTAATGTTAGTCATTGATTCGTTAGGTTTATCATCTACTCAATTTATTGCGAGAATTTGTCGTTATAATAACGACAAATTCTTCTTCAAGTTCACAAATGCATTTTGTGGTAGGTATGTATACATACTTTATATAACATATTATATATATAATATTATGTACTATAAAGTATAGTAAATATACGTGTTCTAGAAACAAAATATCTATTATTATCTACAACCCCTAATAACCCTAAGTCTGAATTCCACCTGAATTTTCCGTCTGAATTTTTGTTTCTATTTCCACCTACACATCTATACCAGACTATCTACATTTATTATCCATACTAGAGTTTATATCTATCTATTTATATATACCAGGGGCCTTACGGATAACAGCTAATTACGGCACCTAATCCGCTCAGTTGGAAAATCACGCGACCGCAAACCGTATCTGGGCGCGATAAGGTTCACGTTCGCGTGACTTTCAAACTGAGCGGATTAGGTGCCGCAATTAGCTGTTGTCCGTAAGGCCCCAGGTGTATCTCTAGACGAAGGAAAATTTCAAGGTAATCATTGTACTCATGATTATAAACAACTTTTACTTTGGAACCAACCCTAGTATTGCGAAAAAAACAGCTGTTCCAAAAATGTCATACATGATTATGTCTCTAGTACTTTCGCTGTGTTTACACTCAACGAAATGTTAATTGGAACAAATGGTTTTTTCTCGCGATTTCAGGGTAGATCCTAAATCAAAAGTTGTTAATAATATAATGAGTACAATAACATTCATTGGACATTCGCCAAAGAACCAGAGTCACCGACATAGCTGTTAAAATTGCAAGTTGAAGTGGCAATGGGCAGGCCACATCGCTCGAAGAACCGATAACCGATGGGGAAGAAAAGTTCTGGAGTGGAGACCGCGTACCGGAAGACGCAGCGTAGGTAGGCCTAACTAGATGGACCAACGACATAGTGAGAGTCGCTGGCATCCAGTGGATGCAAAAGGCAGGCTGTCGTTCAGTGTAGAGGTTAAAGGGGGAGGCCTATGTTCAGCAGTGGACGTCTTCTGGCTGATGATGATGAATAACATTCTCGAATATGTCCATCGCGTCGTCTAAAAGAACACTCCGTATAATTCCGAGTTCGAAGCAAAGCCGAGACATATAAGAAACATTAAAGTTAACACGTCCTGTACGAGAATAATTATCAGGGCCGAGGGGTATGTGGCTCGCTCGAATGACCTCAGTATGAGGAACGGCTACCCTCATCCTCCCACCACCCCCGGCTGACCACTGCCACCCCGTTGCCTAGCGACGACCCGCCACCTAATCATCATAAACAGATAACCGGCCATCTTTGCTAATGTTACAATGAAAATAGGTTCATTCATTACATTTTAGAACGTTAAGTTTAAGTTATGTTAATGACTTAGCTATTTAATGTAAACACTATCCTAGGTCTTTGAGTTAACACGCTATGTTTACTTAGTTACAATTATGTCAGGGCATGTTTTGAAATAAGAAACGGAGGGGAGAAAATGTTTGTAGAAAATTTATGAATGATGAAACGAATGCAAGTCGGTTTGTTAGCGTAGATTTATAGAAAAGTACATGATGAAATTTATTCCTTACTCTCCTTCTGAAAATTTAATTTACTTATCGCTAGTTTTTTTTATTTTTATTTTTTTATTTAAAAACACATTTTACGTTACATTTCGAGTTAGTAAGTTGTCTTAAAACCTATGTTAGATTTATCCAGACAACTATAACTTACTTTATTACTTTAGGGTTCTATAAGTTAATAACTTCGTTCTGTCAGTCCGTCAGTCTGTCTATTCGTCCGTCCTAATTCTGTACATCCTAAAGTAGCTAACAGGCGAGACGGACTTGGTAGGCGTTCAACCAAAGGGAGAGAAAGAGAAAATTTTATCTTTTCATCCCGTTGGTTGGCCGGTAGTCCGTCAACCAAATCCATACGTCTGTTAGTACTAGGTATAACTTCTATAGTTATTGAGTTAAGTGCATGAAACTTTTTACAATAACAGTTTTGGTATAGATCTTAATTATAAAACTGTAAAAATGTACATGTGAAATGGAGATGTTTTTTTTAGTTCAAATCCTCCAGTGTGTATCGTTGAATAGGTATTTTGAAAGGAAGGTAAGGTCTCATACATATAAAGGTATGGTTTTTATCCAGCGCATCCCTATGCAAAAATGGCTAAAAGTTGGTCTCCTCTCCTGTAGGTATTCCTAAACTTATGGGCATAGAAACTTGTAACTTGCTATGCTGATGTAAACCTTCCAAATTATTTCGAACTTTTTGTGTTTTTTGTGATTAGTTTTAGTGTTATAACTGTATATAAATCAAGGCGTTCTAGTTTAAAAATCGTTCAAAAACTGTTTTCTAAACAGTAGGTCGTAGATCTATACCGAAAAAAGTTATCCTTTTGGATTTGTTCTATTGGTAGAACAAATGGGAACGACCCTTGTTTAAACCATGAACAGTGTATATAGGTATGCTATCGTATGGGATAACATTTCTCAGAAATTTGGCAATATAAGTATACAGACCAAACATTTTTCATACTATACTACGATTAGATCGTTTATACAAACCTTCGTGCATTAGATTTTTTCTATAGCTAGCGATTTGTAAACTATGAATGGGTGGTCGCATTCGTAGTTTAGATATTTCAATTATATGGCTTTGGTTACGGAACCCTACAATAAACGTGTCTCGACTCACTCTTAGCCAGTTATTTTAGCCCAAGTCACAAGATAATCAAAAGGCATTTATGATATAAGGTAATCTTTTAACCCCACGTTTAAAGTTAAAGCCAGCTGAATATTTAATACATTTCAGAGAGACGTCAATCGAGTGTTTTATTTTGCATAGGGCTTAGCGAAGGGGTGTGCGAGTACATTTCTGTGTTAGTAATTTGTCGCCTCCCTCTGTGTGGAGCACGGCGAGGACTTGCATCGAAATATTGCACTTATAAGTATCTATTGTTTACAGAATATTGAATGATAGTTTAATGGCGGTAATGTTATTTTTTTGTAAAGAGCTACTTACACACAAATCGTTTTCTGTGTGGTGGGTACAGAATCGTACGTAAACCAAGTGTGTGTTAATGTGTCATCTATGAGTCAGTCATGCTTTGGAATGTTATGTTTTTCATCGAGCTAAATATCAAGAGATTACGTCATGTTAAATAGGCACCGTCTGTCGAAACCTCAAGTAACTATGTCGCATTATAGCGTGTATTTTTTTTTGCGTGTATTATAGCGTTTTATTATTATTTGTGGCTATTTATGATTGTTCTTAAAAATTATGTAACGCTCAATCAACGATCGCGCACCACCATTGTCGGCAAGTGATTGTGTTTTTCCATTGCCACGCAGTATACTTGTTAGCACCACTGTGTCGGTACCATGGCCAAAGGTCACCCGTCCTTGCTATGTAAGTCAATGGTTTTAATATCTTTTTTTTATATTACAAATAGGCTTGCGCTTGGCCGCCAACTCGCCTGATGTGAAGCGATGATGGAGGATGCGATGATGGATACGATGGAGCACGCTTGCCTAGAAGAAACCTATTCACTCTCGACTTGAAGACACCCAGATTGTAACTATCGGGGAACACCCACTCAGGCAGCGAATTCCACAGACTAGCAGTTCGCATAATAAATGAGGAATCAAAGCGCTTCGTACGGGTTCTCGGAATATCAACCATAAAGCGGTGTCGATTCTTCGTACCCACTCTGGCAGTCCGATAGAAAAATGGGCAGGAGGGAATCAAATCATGCAGATCTGTAGCACACTCTCCGAAATGTATCCGATAAAAAACCGATAGACTAGCAACCTTGCGCCGATGCTCAAGACTAAGAAGCTTAGTCTGAACCAGAGATCTTTGAGCGTGAAAAAGTAACTGTACAAGCCTACAATACTTACCGCGTAAAACATGGCACTCCAACAGTACAAAGTACTGAGCAATTCCAAGCTTTAACAGTTATTGTTGTAATTACAAAACTACTAGACATGGCGCAGTGACGTGATCGAAATACAAAACACAATGTTTACGCGCCGATCGGGCCCGTATCGTTCATTATCCAGCTCTATTCAAAGGGCATCAGTCAGTTACAAGCTTAAAAAGGGTAATAGATGCATGCCTTGTCGGCTATTGTCTTAGCTGGGGTAATCGCTTCCGTGAGACCATCGGGCATCGCCGATCGGCCAATCTGACAGTTTCAATTTGTATGCTCACCATACCACCCTGACCTGATCAATGGCCACCCTTCGCGTTCTCACGGCTTATACATTTTGACTAATTATTATTTTACCTGTTTAATGAGTTACATGGTTGTAGTTACCCATCGCAAGGCGTGATTGGCATACGGATAAGGTCGTGATGCCTTTCTAATGTCGCGCTAGCATTCAGGCTTTGTCCAAGCATGTCATGTATTGGTTAATTAATGTAATAATGTTACCTACCTCAACATGCATTGTGTACTTGATGTTGACATGTTTTCGTAATGTTAACAATATGCCCAATCATAATAAATTTCGTTAACTCTCTTGGTTAAAGTAAATAAGAAAATTACTTCAAAGGATTAACTAATCATTATCAATAATAGGTAGATTGAATCAGGCGTTACTTTGCGGAAGCTTATCTTCAATGCTGTTTCTTAGACAAATCTCTAGTGTATGATCTCTAGTCATACAGTATACTAGTCTGAACTCTAGTGTGTGCATGTGTGTCCTTGATATGACTTAAACCAGTAATACACTAAAGATTCATCTAAGAAACAGTTTTTATTTCATTTTATAGAGCAAGTCCCTTTATTAACTAAACAAAATACAAGCTAACACAAACAAAATACAAGCTAACACTAACACTAAAAAACAGTTAGACTACCCATAGACCGTTGCAGGTCTAAAGACAATCCAAATGCTCAAGCTCACTATCAGCTAGCAGCGTATTCAGCATGCTGGTGGCATTACCACACTGAATGGCAATGCATATGCGTTGAGCCAGAAACACGCCAGCATTTTGGTCACGCGTCGCATTAACCAGACGCTCTGAAAGATTTTTGAAAATCAGGTGAACTCAGTTCGCCAAGGGCCCAATGTCTCGACACCAAACGGCCCCAATATGTAAGCACTGCCGAGTTTAGCATATTTTCGCTGCTTGTACTGCTCTGCCGAATGTTGACTAATCAATAAGAATAATTCATTCTTTTCACCTGCTTCAACTTAAGACGACAAGAAAAATTGCTTATAATCATTAAGCTCAACACACCATCTCCAGTCATATAGTACCGCTATTCTTTCCAACACTCTATACAGGTTTACGCGGAAAGGGTGTACTAAGCCAAAACCATACTACCCTTACCACTTATCATTATAAACAACTTTTATTATGGGGATAAACCATACCATTTGAGGTTCTTCACAAGACGAGTAAATATAGTCTTAAAGGGTTGGCAATGTATTTGTGATTCCTCTGGTATTACAAGTACCCACAGACGACGGTGACTGTTAACTGTCTGGCAGCCCGTCTACTTGATTGCCACTTATGGCATAAAAAATATCAGCTGCTCCATTAAACATTTTAACACTCGACGAAATGTATGGAACATCCGATATTTATTTCGCGATATCTGGGTGGTTTCATAGCATCATCATCATCGTTTCAGCCATAGGACATCCACTGCTGAACGTAGGCTTCCCCCATCGATCTCCAAAAGGGCCGGTTGGAAGCGGCCTGCATGCAGCGTTTCCCTGCGGTCTCTTTTAGGTCGTCTGTCCATCTTGTGGATAAAAGTCCAAAGCTGCGCTTATCAGTCCATGGTCTCAATTCAAGAAACTAAGCCCCATCAGCCATCTGTTCTGCGTGTTATGTGCCCTGCCCACTGCCACATCAACTTGCTAACCCAGTGGGCTATGTCAGTAACTTCGTGAGTATACCCGACTCCTTTCGGCTTAGTACATCCTTTCCATGTAACCTCGTGGATACTATATAAAATTGAGTAGATGAATGAATGAATATCGCAAGACAAGGCCAGGGCACGCTTTACCGCCTGCCTTTCCGGATGCGTCGTTATGGCGTGCCTCTAATGACAGTCTCCCGTTCTGGAAGTTCAGAGCCACTGTTTTTTGCCACCTTTCTTACGAGACATGATGCCTGCAGCAAACGGTATGTCATATAACGGACATTCTGCTTTGTAATCATAATCTATTTAACTTTTTGCTTGCATTCGATTTGCTATATTTGATTGTGATTGATAAATATGGCGGATGTTACTTTTTAGGGTTCCTTACCCAAAGGGTTCAAACAGGAACCTATTACCAGGCCTACGCTATCTGTCTGTCCTACCTTTTTACGGCTGTGTCTTTCGAATCATAATGGATATAGGTATGTAAAGTATTTGCTCTTGTTTAAAAACGGTAATGTGTCAAACATGACATGAATATAGTACACATTCTAAAGTAAAACCACAAATAATAAATACTGGCCAAGTGCGAGTTGGTGATATATATCTGTTCACCACCAAATTAAGCAACGTCGGGCGCGGTCGGTACTTGGATGGTGACCGTTGCCTGGGCGTGATGTTGTCTTTTTGCACAACTTTTTGTATTTTGTGCTGATACGAAAAGGCAAGTCAGGCTCGCGCACTGAGGGCAGTGCGCGAGCCTGACTTGCACTTGGCTGTTTTTATAATAAACTATTTATTTTAAATATAGTTTTGTAGATAAATAGGGACCTACTTTAAGCAGTTCATTAAAGTTAATATAGGTAGGTAATTATTTGCTGATATATATGCACTATCTATTTACCATACTGGCTTTTCGGTGAAGAAAAACATCGTGAGGAAACCTGCATACGTACGGAGAAGGAATTCAATGGCGTATGTGAATTCACCAACCCGCAACTGGGCCAGCGTGGTGGATATGGCCCAATCACCCTTTCGGTGGTAGGCAAAAAGTCCAGCAGTGGACTGTAAAAGGCTGATTATGATGATGATGATAATGATCTATTTACCTAAGTTGTATGTTTTGGCTTTAATTAACGGCTAAACTTGACTTTAATTGATCCTAAATAAGTGTTTGGCGATTAATTATATATTATTATATCTATTAGTACACAAAGTATTCAATCTATGCGCGATAAACGATAAAATATTGAAACGAGCCGGCACATATGCATATACGTGTAGCTCATTAAAATATTCTGTTTACTTATGCAAACATAAACGGGAATACATAAACGTATATTGCAAGAATCACATTAGCAGCATTAAAATCTTTCTTGTATTCGTCGCTGGCGTCTTTGTATGGCAAAATATGCGCGCCGACTCGATCCGGCGAGCTCCGTATGATTTTCAGAAAAGGTTGTGGTTATAGGCAAGGTTACAATATTTTTATGCACCGCGTTTTTCCTTAGTGGTTGTTTTTACGACCATTAACGTGTCTAAAGTAGGAGATTCGTTCGAGATGCTACATTCTAATGATGGTTTGCGGGTAAGCGCGTGCGCCGGTACTTGCCATCGCTATAGGGTTGCCACGGGTTGTAGGTATCTAATATTTTTCCACGCCAGCAAACTGATAGAGCGGTCAATTGACTCCTAAACGGCTAAACTTGTATTGTTATAGGATGCATCGACTGAACTTTAAATCTACTGTATACCCAAACCATCGCCCCTTTTTAACTGACTTAAAAAAGGAGGGGGTTCTCGATTCGGTTGTTTTTTAATATTTGTTACCACAGAACTTCATTTATAAACCGATTTGGAAAATTATTTTTTTATTTGAAACAGTAAGTAGATATAATTTCGCTGATTTGGAAAAAAAAATGCTTGAATTGGACCCCCATTTGGCCTGGTGTGGTTTACCATGAAGCACGCTTATCTATATAGAAGAATCCAACTCACTCGCGACTTGAAAACGGCCCAGATAATAGTGTATATTTTTGTAGTTAGTAACTATTTCGGTTTAAAAGGTGTTCATTAAAATGTTCAGTTGGCAACCCTAGGCAAACCTTAGCCGCACCTTAGAAATATAACACATAGTACAAATGACACAAGCCAACGAGAATGGTTCTGTGTATCAATATTAATGGCGATACTCATAGTTTGCGCCTCCAATAACAGAATTCTACAACCTGAATAACATCATTAGCCGGGATTAGGTTGAGTAGAGCAGATCATATATTCTAAACATGGATCACTACATTGCTAAGAATATAAATTATACCCTAGTTACATTCGGAAACAGTTTTGAGATCGAATTATTATTTTGTGATGTGGCTAATTCTTCATTATCATCATCAGCATCCATAGCCTTTTTAACAAATTCCTGGGTAAAGGTATCTCTTTTTCTATACCATCTACCTCGGTCCTGTACTAATTAGGTGCAGTTTTGACCTAGGACAGTGATGATATCGTTAGGTACTAAGAGATGAAAACGGCCCTACTAGTTAATCCTCGTAGTAGAGCCTAGGGTCCGAAACGGAAAATCAACCACAGTGACACCTGTAAAGAAAATATACCGATTACCGAAAATAAAAGATAAATATAACGGTGTGTCTCTAGACGATAGTCATATTCAAAGATATCATTGTACTCGTCAGTATGAACAATTTTTCCTGTGGGACCAACCCTGAAATCGCGAAAAAATATCAACTGTTTCATACATTTCGTTGAGTGTGAATGACATTTTTCTATCGAACAGTTGTTTTTTTTTCGCGATTTTACGGTTGGTCTCCCATGGTAAAAGTTGTTTATAATGATAAGTATATACACATTTTTTATGATAATCCTGTTTTTTTTTCCTTGGACGATCTCCCATATTTCCTATAATCATCGTGGCAGTAGAATGCCGCATAAACACAAACACTATACTTTCCAAAATAAAAGATTGACTTGTCATATATATTTACAATAGTACAATTGTGCTAAAAAGAACGTCGCAAAAGAAAACTGAGAGCGTTTAGCGCGCTAATTTGAAGGAGTCGGTTGTAGTGTCGCGGCGCGATGGCATCTTCACGGCTTACAATAGTAAACAAATGTGTCGCGCGGGCGCAATTACACCAGCCGGCAGCAGAGGCCCGGCGGCGCGGGCGCAGGCGTCACGCCGCACGCCGTCCGATCGCGAGCGCATCACGCTCGCCCCGGACTTATGCTAATGGGCACCTTGCCGCGTAAATTGAAGTGAGCTTGCTGCAAAACAAAATAGGTCCGCCTCTTTATCTTATTACTCTCCTTCTGTTTTCTCTCAGTGAAATGTGCCTTATCCGGCCGACTCATAGCGCACTTTGCTCTACCCTGAACCCCCGAGTCCCGGTCCACAGTGAGCCCGCAGATTGGCGAAGTGAAATTCGAATACAAAAACTAGCGCGGGAACGAACGTGAAACCGATTAAAAGGCCACATCACGATTTTGTATGCACTTTGCACTCATTTTATCCCGACTGGAAAGCACTGGCCTCCTGGGCTACTTTGATTTCTGTGTTTTGTATAGATTAGTCCAAAGCGCCTTATAATTAACGTGATTTTGTTCTGTGATTAATTCCTCTTGTATTCGATTTAAAGCAAACAATAAAGTTTTTGTCCAGACACAGTTACGGATAGAGTTCCATTTAAGTATTTCTATGTTGAGTTTCCTCGTTACGAATCGGATATGTTCCAATCAAACGGTCAAAATGTTATAACTAGATTTGAAATGGTGTGACGAATGGTAAGTTTTTATGGACGGAGGGCATTCATCAAGTGGAAGTGAGGTAGCATGATGATTGAATATTCATCCGTGGATCAACAATAATAGATCCCATCAGAGGCCGGTATGTGGTATCACATTTAATATAATAAGAGTTCAATACGTCTCACCGTGAAATGTCGATACAAAAACTTAACTAACTATAACCGCTAACGTGTGAATCATATTAAAAAGCTGTTAAGTCATTCGGTTCATAAATAGGTGGCATTCGATTTGTCGTGATTAAATTTTATCCATTAGGACACCGTTATATTGATCGGTAAATGTAGATGGATAATGTGCCTGATGATTCGGTAAATATAATTTCGACAGTCTTGGAACTTATAAACATTATCCCACCAAAAACATTCTGTAAAAAACTAGCCAAGTCTCGATGGAGCTGCTTGTTTATCTCTAAAAAGTAATGAAATCTAGACAAAGTCGTACCAAGTCTAAGGTTCCTTACTGCGATTTCTTTATTATTATAGTAAATGTTGTGTGACTTGGCCGTTGAAGGGTACACAAGCGTACCCTTCAACGGCCCCTTTGATTTCTGCGTTCTAGTCTTATCCAGAGGTTCTCAAATAGGGCCTTGAAAATGCGGTGAATTGGTTCCAGTAAAGGATGGTACGGCAGTGGCGGCTTCGCGATCGACTTAGCGGGGCACTGCCGTGCCCCCAAATTAACAATTTAAACATAACACTTTTTGTTACTGTTCATCAGATCTATAGATTTCGAGAAATCTACACAAATAGGTAGATTTCAATCGACTCTAAAAAAGGAGGTAGGTACTCAATTCGACTGTACGTTTTGTTGTGTATGTTACGCGAAATCTTTTTCGATTGTAAAACTATTTTAATTGTATTTTTTTGTTTAACTTCAAGAGCTATATAATCTCTTTTGCACATTTTCAACATTTTTGAATATAAAAAAGTGATCGTACATTATCTTTAGAAATCCATTGCAAATTCTTAAAATCAAATTTCATGTTACACTTTTCAACATGAACAGTTTTTAGCTTATAGGGCGAGTGCAGCCTTAATAGACTACACATAAGAGTGGAAAATCAAGGGATGAATCCCGTATATTGAACGTCCAGTGAAATGGTAAAACGATAAGTAGTAACAACCTAATTTTTTACAATAAAGTTGTATGTTATTTTTTGTCAAGATGTATTACGTAATTATAATAGAAACAAATAGATTTGCTGGCCCACCGGATTAGCAAGTTGAAGTGGCAGTGGGCAGGGCACATATCACGCAGAACAGATGGCCGCTGGGGCGAAAGGTTCTGGAATGGAGACCACGGACCGGTAAGCGCAGCGTAGGACGTCCACCCACAAGATGGACAGACGACCTAAAAGAGACCGCAGGGAAACGCTGGATGCAGGCCGCTTCCAACCGGCCCTTTTGGAGATCGATGGGGGAGGCCTATGTCCAGCAGTGGACGTCTTATGGCTGAAATGATGATGATGGTGATGAGATTTGCTGGCTCTATTATAGATAGGAAAATGTGATTCACCAGTTCTCGCAGTTAGTTGTACAAAAGCAAGAAAACAGATGGTCCCGTTAAACTGTCAAGCAATTTAGTCGATTGTCTTGCAAAACAGAGTGAGTCAATGAACAATAGCTAATATTGAATGGACGGAAATGTCCGTCTGGAAATTAGCTCGGAAACAAGGGAAATGCTTTTAAAACTACGCCGTTTATAATATTAAAGTGTTTTAAATTGAAGAAAGGCAACAGTTCACTGCATTAACTAATGTGTTTTGTATGTTCTGTTTAAATATTGCGGGAACCGATTCTAATATTTATGATTCTTTGTTGTTAAAAGGACGTAACGTGTGACATGGATACTCTCGGTCCAAGTGTTTATTTGACCTGACAGCTGCAATAACTTTGTAACAAGCTCGATGACAACTACGAATTCTGATCATTTTCGTTAGGTTTTTGAACGTAAGATTGTAACTGATACCCAATACTTCAGTGAATTATTAAAAGTTTTTTTTTAATTCAGCTTTTTTTTTAACAATGTTATTGCAGTTGTCAGAACAAATAAATGCTTAGACAGAGTTCAGACATCGATTGTTGTGTTATTTTTAGACGTTAGTTAAGATTTTCTTGTGTAATGTCGTATATTCTTTTTTATTGATAAAATGCTTTAGCTTGACTTCCCATCTCATCTGGTGATAAGCGATGATGCGGTCTACGGTTGAGCACGCTTTCCCAGAAGAAACCGATTCACTCGAGACTTGAAGACACACAGGCTGTAACAATCGGGGAACACCTATACCTACTTACTTAGTAATATCCTGGGTTACGCAAAAATGATGTACTTAGTCGAAAGGGGTCCATAGAACCAATCAATATGGTCAACTTTTACTATGGAAGCAACTCTGAAATCGCGAAAGAAATATAAACTGTTCCATAGAAAACATTCATTTACACTTGACAAAACGTATGGAACAGCTGATATTTCTTTCGCGATTTCAGAGTTGCTTCCATAGTAAAAGTTGTCCATATTGATTGGTACTATGGACCCCTTTCGACTAAGTACATCATTTTTGCGTAGCCCAGGATATTACTAAGTAAGTAGGTATAGGTGTTCCCCGATTGTTACAGCCTGTGTGTCTTCAAGTCTCTACAATGAATCGGTTTCTTCTGGGAAAGCGTGCTTAACCGTAGACCGCATGATGTTGATGTATGTTGGGTCCATAGTAAAAGTTATTCATAATTATGGGTACAGTACGCTTCGGCTTGGTACGCGTTTTCCGCGTAACCCTGTATACAAGTTTGAATACTTACTTTGATTATAAACTCTTTCCACGCGCAATTTTCACAGGCACCTAAGTTATCTATTTTGAAATAGACAGAAAAAAATAATGGCTATCGTTCGCGGAATCTCCGCATGCAAGAAAATAAAATTCGACATCGAATCCTATTTCAAAACGCATTTCACATACAAATACCTAATTTCAGAGTAAAGTGAGCACATTATACAGGCGGGTTCGCATTTAAATTATTCCAGTGGATCGTTTATAGGCCATAACCGAATTTGGGAATTAGCTATAAAACAACATTTGATACGGGCGAGCGCGGCTTGCAATTTGAATGTTGGGGCCGTATCGGCCTCATTGGTTTGCGGGGCACGCGCTGCGTTATCTATCCTCAGCGTAATGCAAACATCAGCTCCTGGTGCCAGGTGGGCGACACTTGAACGCCCTCATCTGATGAAACCAACCTGTTTACAAATTGACGACAAAGAAAACTTTAATACTTCTAGGAAACAAATATGAAAGCGGAAAGGAAGGCAGTAAAGAAAAAAATATTCTCTAAGATTGTAAAATTTATTTAACTATTCATACATTTTCAACCCACTTCAAAAAAGGTTGTGATTCGACTGTATTTTTTTTTGTGTATATTTATTTAATGATAAGCGAGCAGCATCGGCTGATGTGCTTATATTACACAGTGTCAAAATGTAGTATTTATTTGTAAATATTATCATCTACATCATTATCCATCTGTCCAGTTTGTTTTTAAACGCATTTATTTATTTCGATGCGACACAATTGTTCCAATACCTACGTGATGTCTTTACAGACTGTGAACCGAATTTATTGATTATTTTTATTTATTTAATAGGCTATATCTTGAGAGTAGACCTATTTAAACTTAAAGAAAAAATACTTCGATGGGTGAAAAGCTAGCCATTTCTTGAACTATACAGTGTTACGCAGAATTATTTATAGATAATTGTTTTGTTAACAGAGGTTAGTACTCATTACTATAAAAAACTTTTACTAAGGCGTCGAAGTTGAAATCGCGAAAAAAATCTACTGTTCCATAGAAAAGTGTCAGTAACTCTCAACAAAATGTACGGAACAGCTGTTATTTTTTGGGGCACAGAGTTTTTTTACAGAGTTCTTGTAATTTTAAATACAAAATACAGAAATGTTTATTTTGCGATAATGATATTTAAAGATAAACAAAATAATCCAAATACAAGTACATAGGTACATTATCACAAAAACCGGCCCCAATTCAGCATGTTGCTGGTTGTACACAACCAGCGCTGGTATTCATTTTTGAACTGATATGATAAAGAGATAGCTAGTCGAATAGAGAAGCAATGCAAGATCCGTGGTTCTCTGAAGATATTGAAGATCCACCGTGTACCACAGTCTTACCGCCGTCTTACCACCGTCTTAATTATAGTAGTGG
The DNA here is from genome assembly GCA_932305915.1 of Agriopis marginaria. Classification (NCBI taxonomy): domain Eukaryota; kingdom Metazoa; phylum Arthropoda; class Insecta; order Lepidoptera; family Geometridae; genus Agriopis; species Agriopis marginaria. The sequence goes on from OW029915.1 coordinate 11,134,196, forward strand.
CATTAACGTAAAAACGGTGCAAATACAATACAATACAATTCTTTATTAATAACTCCAAAGTTACAAGTCAAAATTCTTCAGTACACTTTCTACAACGATGTATATAAACTGATATAAACATACTGTTTTAAACTATCACGGTTGTTCACTAAAGTTATATGATTATTTACGGGATATTTACCGTGGGAGCTCATTCCACAACCTTCCTACGGTAAATATCCCGTAAATAATCATATAACTTTATATAAACACTATATACTTTTTTCAATATTTCAATACTTTTTAAAGCATGTACGATTTCCAGAGTTTATAATAGCCATCAATTAAAATTTTATATAATTAACCGTCATGACTACCATCAGGATTTATAGTAAACGTTCTGAGAAAAGCTTTAAGGAAACTATAGGATGCGATGCTGCAATTTAAATTCCATTACAATGAATATAAAATGCCAATTTGAACTGTACAACTTCTCTCCCTAGAGGCTGAATCGATAATTTCATTAATACTATTAAAGTGTCTAGATATGGCTTAGCAACTTTATTGGTCTCTGAGGGAAGGACATTTGTATATTAAATTAATCGTAGTCGTCTATTTTTAACGACGTTAAACTATAGGCTTCTGCGATGGCATTTAACGTCATAAAAGCAGTATTAATTTTGTAAATACTTTATTATTAACTTCACTAGCAATAAATAATAAAAAAAAAAGGTTTCGCATACATTTCATTGCAAAGCTGATTTTCACAAAAAAGATGTTAAAATTTTGTTTTCAAAAATTAAGTATAATGTAGTTGTAACGGTTAAGGTATACAGGGTTATAAGGAAAGGGTATGCTAAGCCGAAAGGGATCGTTATACGTTCGTAATGATATCCCCTTTCGGGTTAGTATACTCTTTCCTTCTCACCCTGTATAGCTTATAGCCTTTATTGTCCCTATTAAAGTATCCAATTTGCCAGTGTTGGACTCACGTTATGTGGGCCTCGGATTTGCATTTGTGACATGCGTGTATCAACGACTATATTGGCTGCCGCTGCCAGTAATGTACCATCATTGATGTAAGTAAATAGGGGGAAGATACGGGATGAACTTCTTGACGTGGACCGCACAAATTAGGCTCACGGGCCTGATCAACTTCAGTCACAATCGAACTGTCGTTTTGATAGCACGTGAATTACTTTTCAAAATTGTGTGAAATAAAGCAGCAAAAATTACTTCCTGCGTTTTCACAAGGTGCACCAACAGTTCGAAGACAAAAAACAAGTTTCACGGCATTACTTTTTACTCGTAAATACATAAAAACAATTAACTTAATTTTCTTTAGATGTCACTTCTATGGTCTAGTGTAGTGTCTAATGGAGCGGTGAAGTCGTCGCCGCTGACTCGAGCCGAAACAGAGCCATATTTATTGGGTACATTATATGGATGTCACGCGTCTTCCCCTTTTTTAAAACAGTAATTTTGTACCATAGTTATTTTATTCGAGCCCGCTGGCAACGTCAGTCAAACTGACAGCGTCCGATAGTAATAGGTATAAGAGTATCAGTTGTGTTAGTTGCACACTAGCGTACCCTGTAATGGCTTAAAGCAGATTTACCAGCAACACTTGATAAATAAACTTCATCATCATTATTTCAGCCTACACTACTGGGACACAGGCCTCTCTCAGATGGGCCCTAATCCACATTGCTGGACCAGTGCATGATTGCAGTGCAGTGTTGGTGATTGTCATAATTATGTCTGAACTTTTTGTGATTTTTGGATTTCCTCACTACGTTTTTTTCACTGTTGTTAAGCAATTCATACCTACAGTGATATAATGGCAAATTTTAGTTATTTAATAATTATTAGCTCTTTAACGAAATTGCTCGGTGATAAATTTATTGCATACGAGTATAGAAACGTGATATTACACTTACTTAGTTATGAATTCGAGTACATTGAGTAATTTTCTGATAAACATGCTTACAAAACTCACTTATCAAATAATGAGTATTAAAACGATACCTGTGTACCTGTGTGTGTGTGTGTGTCTGATACCTAAGCATAAAATGTCTATGAGAAGGAAATTGAGATAAGGCGTTAGAAACGTTTTTCTGATACTTAGTACTAGAAATACCTACCTTTTACTTATCGGTTTTTAGTGTTTGGCTATATTCAAATGTCAAATACACAAAATAATATCTCAAATGACATGAGTTTTGGCGCCAACTTTTTTATTGTTTAACATTTTTAATCCTTCGACTCATTTGGAAAAACGCTCCTAATTTATAAGCCGCTTGACAGATTTTCATCAAACAAAATTATAGCTAGGTAAAAATAACAAAATTAAAAAAAAACCGACACAAGAGCATGGTCCTCAAACGGCTGAACAGATTTTATTAAATAGCTAAAAACACTCGACCAAGTCACTGTACAATATAATAATAATAATATAATATATGGTCCAACTGTTTTGGAGAAAAATCCCAGAACATTCGTTTTTTTGCAAACACAAACAAGCAACCTCTTACCCTAAGCGCATACGCCTTCTCCGTACCGTCGTGGGTAAAAACCACCGCAAAGAAACTTGATTTCAAATACAAAATAATCTCAAAATCTGTCCAGCCGTTTTGGATAAGTATCATAACAATCAAACACATAAACAACCTTTTACTCAAAACGCTGTTATACCTTCTCCGTTCTATCGTGGGTAAGGAGTCTACCTATATAATCATATATTAACCAGTGGCACTCGTCTCCACTAGGAATTTAGGAATATAAAGATATTTAGGATGGATCAGCTAAATACCAGGTTGAGGCATCGGAGTCTATTGTGAAGCGTGCCAAGAGGAGAGGAGAAGCAACGAATCTTTAGTTCAGACTAATCATCTTAGTCTTGAGTATTAACGCAAAGTTGCTAGTCTATAGGTTTTGAATCGGATACATTTCGGAGAGTGTGCATCGGACCTGCATAATCTAATTCTTACCTGCCCATTTTTCTATTGGACTGACAGAGTGGGCACGAAAAATCGTCACCACTGACATGGTTGATATTCCTAAAACCCGTACGAAGGGCTTTAATTTCACTTTTATTGTGAGAAAAAACTGCTGGTCCGTGGAATGCACTGCCTGAATTGGTGTTCCCCAATACTTACAATCTGGGTGTCTTCAAATAACGAGTGAATCTTATTTAATTCTATTTCCTGGCACATCCTTTTATTTTTACCTGAAATTAATTAGTGTTCTTAACTTCTCAAATTGTAGTTTAAATTACAGACATATCCTTTGATAAAAACAAACGCAAGCAATATTTTAAAGCAATACTTTTTTTTTTATTAAATGGTTGGTGTGTTTGTAATGTCAACTTAGTTTCTATGTTGTGAGTGTGTGCTTGTGTGCTATGTATGTGTTCTTCTATTTGTAAGATAAACATACTTTATGTCGTTGTATGTCTTTGTCATCGATGATTTGATTAGAAACTTTTGGTTCATTCGCATTAAAATTACCTGTTCCGATCAGCAGTGGAAAATACCATCAATTATAATTCTATAAAGTTGCGTAAAGATAATACCTATACGTGGATTAACGATGTGATGAAAATGATGACCAAATCGCACGTGCATAGCGTTAAAAACACTTCATCACAACGTACTGTGTAACTATGAAGTCACTTCAATACCAAGTGATATATCTATGCCTACGCAATAATTATCTATATCTAAGTAAACATTTTTCTCAGATAATAATTTTAAATTGTATCTATTGCATATGACCTATTTATTGTTTCATAACTTTGAAACGTATAAAAGTGAGTTTCTCGTGTTACTTTCATGATAGTTTCATTTGTTGCTCTACTTGAAGTTAGTATTCATTAAATCAAGATGTTTAAATTCCTAACTATTGGATTGTTGTTAACGTTGGGGTTTCAACATAATTTTGCTACAATGATTCCCAATGATAATGTATTGTCATTATTGCAAAACCCTGTAAATCTAGACGACGCACCAGCGTTACCTGAAATATCATCAAAATGGGAACAACATATTATGGATTTTATTGAGCTCATTGATATGGAGAAGGTTATAACAGTGGCTATGGGATATCTGTCAGACCCCGAGGTCTTGAACTTCGTGAGCTTCCTTGTGAGCGATGACTTTAAACAGATTATTTGGGACTTTGAATCTATTGCTGAATTTAAAGAGGTAAGAGATTTTTTTGTATCACAAATTTCATAGGAGATTATTCACTAAGGGAATAAAGCACTGTCTTACGTCGCGGGCGGCATATTGAAACCTGAGCATAACAAGGGACTCTAGAGTTAACTTCCGAGCGTAGCGTGGGAGTTATATAGAGTCCTGAGGGAAGCAAGGGATTCAAGCTGCCCAAGACGAAGACAGGCTTTATTCCAGAGGAGCATACTCTACTCAATAAAAAGCCACCAAACACCGTCTTTGTTTCACATTCTTTGTAAACGCACCTTTTTTTTTTAGTTCAGGTCAATACTGTGTGTCGAACAAACCTCTTTACAATGCCATATGGGCATTTTTTTATTTAGAGTTTTCCACGAGTTTACACATGAATTTGACGTTCCAAATTCAAATCACCTAGGGAGTTTCATATACAACTTTATATACCTTAAGAGATAATGCTTTCTTTACTTTACGTTGAGGTTGCATGATAGTGTAATTGGACATTGTCGAGCAGGTGGTGTGAAAACATAATAAATAATTTTAAATAATTTTTAATAATGATTTTGTTTTAGGCATTCAAATTCTTGGCTGACAAAGGATACGAAGTTGATTCTGTCATTGATTTCATTAATAAAGCGCTAGAGTTACCTCCTTTCGAAAAACCGAAAGTAAACGCTATGAATCGAAAAGGGATGACCGGCTTTATTGAAGATTTGATTGCTGCACTACCGATGGACGAGTTTAAAAAACTATTCGAAAGTAAACTTGAAACTAGCCCTGAAGTGGCAGAACTGTTTGAAACAATTAACTCTCCTGAATTTATGGATATCATGAAAAGGATGTCAAAAAACCCGGAATTAGCGCGAATCAAGGAGATTTTCGAAGGGTACGGATTCAATTTTAAATATTTGTGTCAATTAGCTAAAGAAATATTAGGAGAATATTATCAAGGCCTATTTTGTGAATAATGTATCTAAATCCATGTTTAATTAAGTAGTTTATTTGTAATTATACACTGAATTAAAATGCTGTATAAAGGTTTACACGGAACGTTGGCACTAAGCCAAAAGGAGGCCATTGTACTCATCACTATAAATGAACAATGTTCCTAAGGAATCAACCCTGAAATCGCTAAAATGAAATGTAAATTATGAACCAACTGATATTTTTCACGATTTAAGGGTTCTATAATAAAAGTGGTTTCTAATGATGAGTAGGTAGGACCTCCTATCGGCTTAGTACTCATGTTCAGCATAACCCAGTGTAATAAGTGAATGTTTTTATACCTATTTTGCACATTAAAAAACTTAAACATTTTATCAATGTAATTTTTTTTTAACTTGCCCTTATATTATGTTTTAAATTGTCGTATTTAGCTGTTAGTTAAATTCTCGTCATCTCTATCTCTACATAGTATAAATTAAACTCGCTTTCCGCGTCTGTCTGTCTGTATGGCTGCTAACTCCCCCTAAGCCACGCAACGGATTTTGATGCGGTTTTCACCATCAGTTAGAAACATTTTCACGGAAGGTTTATATATTATATAACTAGCAACCCGCGCCGGCGTCGCACGTAAATTACACCCGTGCGAAGCCAGGCGGGCGGGTCACTAGTTAGTTATAATACTACTAATAATAATAAGTTCATATAGACCTACATGGATACAAGCAGTGGTCGAATTGGGCTTACTCACGAACCGGAACGCATTTCCCTTCAAATCTTGCGAACTTTTAACCGACTCTCCAAGAAGGAGGGTAATGTTTTTGGGTTGTATGTAAACATGTACCTAAGCATGTAAGTATGTTTCTGGGTTTCTGTAGTACTTCCCGTAGCTTAAACGGCTAGACCGATTTTGACGAGTGAGGTGTCGTTGGATTCCATTACGAAACGGAATGGTGATTTCATGAACCGGAACAGCGTTCCGGTGCGTTCCGGTCTATTTCGAGCACTGGATATATGGTTTTCATATGGTTTTGGTTGGAAACTACCTTATACTTACTTATGTTGGCGCAGCGACCCAAAATGCGTCTTGGCCTCCAATTCTAAAAGACGCCATTCTTCTCTATCTTGCGCAAGTTCACGCCAGTCATGGACGTCCAGTTTCTGTAGTCCCTTATTAAATAATATTTTTTATTTTTGTCACATAACTACATTTTCCGATTGTTTCTCCGGAGAAAATTCTAGTAAATTCAGTTGCTTTTATGCGTATCAGAGAGCTCAAGCAGCAAATTGGCTACCTATGTCGTCTGTAGTTAGGTGAACTTATTACAAAAGTCGTTTATATAACACAGGAGTGCACTCAACTCTGCTCTGTGCTTGCATGAAATCAGTTATGTTCACTTGCATTAGTTTAATGGTTCACTATAGAAGTTGGACTAGCTAGTTAGACTGTCTTTAGTAACCGTCCTTTATTGGTTTATAATTATCAGTAAAAAAACTGACTCCATAATTAGTAAATACGCAATTTCGTAAGCTTGGATGACATATTTTCCCCGTTATTTAGATTTTAACACCAAACTAGATAAACCAATTTTGATTAAATTTATATGGTATTAATCTGAATGTATATCCATTTACATAAAAAAATTATTTTGCTAATAGGTTCATAAAAGACGGAGTTCTGATGTAATAAACAAAAAAAAAATAGGAATTGAAGTCGATTAAAAACATGAAATTGCGTGAGTGAGATAGCCACGTGACTTTAGCTGCCTCATAGGAGATAAATCTGCGGTAAGCGCTGTGTCAGTGCCACTATTGATCTTTCCATACTAAAGTTTTCTATTGTGATTATCAGGTGATTGTACTTTTCAATCAAATAACTAGATATGTATAGGTTCCAGTTGTTCGGCGTAAGCTTTTTTTAATGCGCAAACTTTCGTCTTTGAACTGTGACATTGCGAACCCTATATCTTCGCCATTTTGACAAGACCATTTTATTAAAATTAAAATTTGCTTTGAAATTAACTACTTGGCCACATGAGATCATAAAGATCGGAATAACCGTACTCATGTTATTTTCTAGCGTATTTGCATGTCAGCAAACGTATTAGCAAGGTGAAGTGGCAATATGCCGGTTATACTCGTATCTGCAGCAGAACCGATAATCATGGTAGTAGTGGAGTCCACAAATCGGCAAACGTAGAGTAGGAGGCCCTCGATGCAGTGACGATATAAATATATAAAGCAAATGATAGTGACTGGAAATGAAAAAACGAAGATTGGGTTGAGTGGCGTGCATTGGAAGAGGCCTATGCCCAGTAGTGTACTAATATAGACTGATTATGATGATGATAATGAAGTTATTGTCAAATAAATTTACAAAGTGTTTACAGGGTGTAAGGGGAACATTCTCGAAGCCAAAAGAAGGTAATTGTACTCATCATTATAAACCACTTTTGGTGTGGGACCAACCCTGAAATCGCGAAAAAAAAAACAGCTGTTCCATACATTTTGTCGAGTGTCAATGACCGTTTTCTATAGAACAGCTGATATTTTTTTCGCGATTTCAGTGCTGGTCCCATATTAAAAATTGTTCATAATGATGATTACAATTACCTTCTTTTGGCGTCGAGAGTGTTCCCCTTACACCCCGTATAGAAATATTCAAACATACAAACTAAAAATATATAAATATACATACAATAATGCCAATCTGTTTCCGTAGACCTTGGCATTGCTCGGCCAATAAGTGGTAAACTTCCAAGTTATAAAACCTGATGATACAAAGTTACAACATAAAAGTTTATTTCCTTGCCCTCACAGCCCCCAATATCGTTTGACTTGAAATTAATTTTCCAAACACGCGAGGTAACCGCCACCTCAGTTCGGAATGACTTGTTAACCACAACTCGAATCATAACCACTTTTGTGGTTATTTGTCAGTTTTCATTATTTGATCTGTTATCGCCCGGTTTAGATTTCAATCTATAATTTGTAGGCGGCTAACGGTAGGAACAAATGGTGGATTTAGTAAATTGTAGAATTATTGTAGCCTTTTTCACGGGTTAGAAGCTTTATGGCTTCATCTCGATATGACTAAAGTTTGGACTAGATTGCCATTAAGACCAGATATAGTTTAACGGCTATTTTACCGTTGGTTGTCGAAAGTACAGTTATCTAGATGTCTTTATTGATTTATTATAGATGGTCGTTATCTTTCAGTTTTTTCTTCAGTAGTACCTATATTAAAACAAATAAATATTTTTTTGAGCCTTTAGGTAGATTCACTGAATCCATTTGGTTTGCATCGAACTAAGGAAGTCATACTCAGTAAGTATTACTTATCTCCAGCAATATTTTACGCAAATATGACGTAACTTCGGGCAATTTTTGCGCCCCTGCTGAGATAAGTGAAGGCGTCGCGTATACGGGAAGTGGGCTCGTCCGGCGCCGTGCGTCGCTTCCGACTGTCGTCACTTCCGGTTCCGCTTTCCCGTCTTACACTCTCACGGCGTACATGACGTATGCCCGCCCCTAAGCGATATATTACTAGCCTCTATGAGCTTTGATCACGCGATTTATTTGCTTGTCAAACTCAGGAAAAGGCCACGCGACTCGAATGGCGGATTGGAACGGCTCAATAAGTCTAATTGCTGTTGATATTAATGCACAATAATAGTTGTATCGACTTTCCAACTAAAACAAAATCATCAATTTATTCAATATTTAAGAGCGTAGCTCTTGTCGGTAGAGTAACTTCCAGGCTTGACGGTCATCTGCCAGCGTTTTGCACTTAATATCCACGCGGATGGAACCGCGGGCCTCAGCTAGTGCAAAATGAACAACTGATAAGTTAGTAGATCTATATTTTCCATTCATATTATCCAAAAGTTTTTTTTTAAATCTATTAATAGGCTTGCGTTTGACCGCCTACTCGCCTGATGTAAAACGACGATGCGGTCTACGATGGAGCACGCTTGCCTAGAAGAAACCGATTCACTAGTGATTTGAAGACACCCAGATTGTAACTATACAGGGTGTAAGGGGAACACTCTCGAAGCCAAGAGAATGTAGGTAATTGTATTCATCATCATGAACCACTTTTAGTATGAGACCAACCCTGAAATCGCGAAAAAAAAATCTGCTGTTCCATACATTTTGTCGAGTGTCAATGACCGTTTTCTATAGAACAGCTGATATTTTTTTCGCGATTTCAGGGCTGGTCCCATAGTAAAAGTTGTTCATAATGACTACAATTACCTTCTTTTGGCTTCAAGAGTGTTCCCCCTACACCCCGTATACAATAATATACTAAATATTAGCTCCAAGATAAAAAAAAGCTGACTGATTCAAACAATTAGTTCATTAAATTAAAAATATCAGATTTGTAGGTTGACATATTAAAGGTAGAGCGGATACGACAGACCGAAGACTGAATCTGGTGATTTGATGCGCTCGCCGATAAGCTGATCGCACCGACTACTCTGCGCATCGCGCTGCGGGGCTGAACATGTGGACAATCTTTCACGCTCATGTGTGGACTCACCCTTTTATTGGCATAGGGATGCTGTAGGCTAACATGGATATTCCGTTATTTACATATAGTTTTCAATCGGTCGATAGACCAATCCTAAATTTTATTAGTATGTATTGGTATTTATACTATATTCACTGTTATGCTTAGAAACGTCGATTAAACGTCGATTGGGAGTGTATAATTATAAATCGGGTGGCCGAGGCAAGGTAAGCGGAGCGTTGTACTTCCAGCTACATGATGATACGGCGACGATATTATTACTATCGAGGGTTGGACCTGGACTTGATTAGCACAGGACTGAGGCAGATGGCATAGCAAGAAAGAAGCCTATACCTAGCAGTGGGATAAGGAAGGCTATGTAGTGGATGATGATGATGATGATAATATGTATTTTGTTATCGGATCTTCGAAAATTTTAATAGTTAAAAAGCGGGGTGGGCTGATGAGGAAGAAAGGTTCTTGAGTGGAGATCACAAACCGGAAGACGCAGCGTAAGTCGGCCTCCCACTATATGGACCGACGACATTGTGAGGGTTGCAGGCATCCAGTGGATGTAGATGGCAGGCTGTCGTTCAGTGTAGAGGTCTACACCTCTGTGTTTAGCAGTGGACGTCTTCTGGCTGATTTAATCAATGAGAGACAATCACTTCCTTTCAGCTTAGTAGCATTTTTTTTCTGTATAATCCTGTATAGATGATCCAATTTATTTTTAATCGGTAAAAATAGATGTTAAGTGATATTGCAGTTTTCTATTGCTGAATCTCCTAATGTCATGTCCATAATAACCAAACGTCCCGTTGATTAGTGTATAGTGTGGGGACCGGGGAAGAGACCGTGAAATTGTCTGCTCACTTTTGTAAATATAATTTCGGCGACAAAAGGACTATAAATGATATACTCGGGTCGCAGTGCAAGTGCGCCTTGTTACACGTTTTAAAAATTATCCCCTCTGTATGTCTTTGCTTTGGGGTGACAAAATACCGTCTTGCTTGTAAATTTAATGCCATGTTTTTGGCACATATCTTAATATATATTTTTTTTCGGCTTTTAAAACTAAATTAAATTATCACTTTTTTTTTTTTTTTTCCTGGGCTAGCGCCTTTATTAACTAAACAAAATACAAGCTAAAACTAAAACTACAAATACAGTTAGACTGCCCATAGACCGTTGAAGGTCTAAAGACAATCCAAATGCTCAAGCCCACTACCAGTTGGCAGCGTACCCAGCATGCTGGCGGCATTACCATTATCACTGATTCCACCAACATGATTCACTATGATTATCATTGATAATTGATGAATATGGAAAAAAAGTCGGTATGTTTATTTTAACAATTTCCACATTTGGCCGTTGCCAATGTTGCCATGTTACACTTCATAAGTTTTTTTTTGTGTGATAGGCTTGCGTTTGAGCGCCAGCTCGCCTCATGTTAAGCGATGATGCGGTCTACGGTGGAGCAATCGCCTAGAAGAAACCAATTCACTCGTGGTTTGAAGACACCCCGATCACACCTTACCTTTCGCACCTTAGAACCATGAAACAATACTTTTTGTATAAAGTAAATGTATAAAGCAAAAAATTGTATAAAGATTTTCGTCGCATGTCACTGTCGGAAAATTCGCATTTTCCATCAGGCTCGAGTAAATGCATTAATTATTGAATTAATGCATTAGCTCGTGACTAATGGAATCACGGAACAAATAAAATTCAAAGTTAAATAGTTGAACGTCGAAATGCTAATAATAAATTTCTCCATTTTAATAACTGTAGCTGTTCGCGAGGGGAGCCTCTGGCCTGTTAAGTCAATATAACACTTCCATTACTCCAAATTAAATTCCTCGGGGTGAGAGATGAAGTTTTTATTCTGAGCAGACAAAAGCGCCGAAGAAAGCTGGCCATGCAGTACGGAAACCCAGCGCTAATATAGCAGTCCATGTTGCACTTTAAATACCTTTTTATGAGTTTTGTAATGCAGCAGGTACAGTTAATTAAACATGACAAAATATGATATACTTGAGTATAAATTCTTAAACTGTTAACATCTACGTATAAACGAGAGCAATCCTTTTAGTATAAGCTGTTAAAGCCCGTCTATGAAAAAGAGGCATTTTGCACACCCGGGTGAATTTCAATGAGCACAACAAGCCGACAAATCGCCGTAAACAAAAGCGCACTTGCGCTAAAATTTCAATAAGCCCTTTATAAAAGAATTGCAAGTGTGCAGCGCGGGTGTGATGCGTATTAATATTTCACGGAATTAATCATTATAATCCTTCTGGCAAACAAGTCGCCCTCGGGACTGAGAACAATATAATGAAGTTGTCATTTTTTAGGCTACACAGGGGAGGCTGGAGGAAATCCAAATTGAATCATGCGGCGAGGGAATTGTGCTATTATGTTATTAAACAGGCGAGGGCAGGACCCCGAGCCTGCTATTTTTTGCGAGGAGGGCGTCGCGGAGACAGTTAACAGTTTTCACAATGGAATTATGATATAATTTGACACAACGTGCAATGTGAGGCAAGGTAATCGAATTACTTTGTCGACGGCTATTGTCACGCTCGAGTAGATGTCTATTCATTATGACATGGAATAAAAGTTGATACAGGTAGACTATTTTGTTTACTCAATGTTATAGAAGTTTTAGCAAGTATCTTAATTTGTGAAATTGTATATCAGGCAATTTTTCGTCATGCACGTGAGAAGGAGCCCAAATTATTTTAATCAAACGAAATAAATGTGAACTGCAGACATTATTTCATTTATATACCTCATCTGCTAAGTACTTCACACTCAAAAGAGCCGAGAGTGAAATGAAAGCTTTTATCCATATGTCGGAGAGAGTACTTACAGCGGCTTATTGTCACCCCCGCTGGAGAATTTGATAAAGCGTGTGCGAATATTAACAAAAGGAATATCTTGTTAAATTGATATTGCGCAAACCCCACGCGAATTTCGACCTTACTTCCACGAAATTACACCCTCATTAAAGCTATAATTGATTGCATCAAGCACTGCGCTTAGCACGTTTCGATGGAGCCGCCGTGAAATTGTCTCCGTTGGAAAGTGTATAATTCAAAGGGGAAGATTAAAATATTATCCATGTTAAGTAAATATTCAAATGAATATTTTCCGTGTTAGACAACAATGCCGCTAGAGGGGAGGCGTCGTAATTTGATAGATACCTATCTACAAAACGGTATATTCGTTAAGGGACCTCCCTGTTATTATAAATTATAAGCGCGATTTGGGAATTCTCTATAATTAAACGGTTCTTAGAGAAAGGGGAGGAGTTTGATTACATTTTGTGAAAATTGTAGATAACTATATCATCATCATTAATCGTTCCCACTGCTGAGACAAAGGCCTTCTCTCACAGATAGGGTGGGCCCTTATCCACCATGCTGGCCCAATGCATGTTGGTGAATGGCATGTCTTTGAACTGTTGAGGTTCTTGGACACATAATATTGTAAGTACTGGGTAAATAAGTAATTTGTACAGGGCCGAGGATCGAAACGGGTGCCGTCAGATTATAAAGCGCACATGCTACCGCCCGGCCACTATCGTTTTCTATTCATAATTCGCATCGCATCATTGGCATTAATAATAAATAATTAAAAAAATCATTTATTTCAGGCACTTAAATGACCCATAAAATACAAACTAACACTACAAATAAGATAAAATGATATCACGCTGTAAAGAGGCACTCATCTACTTAATATCTAAGTGTAAATCTAAAATCTAAGAAGCACAATAGTGCTGGGTAATTTTTTGTATATACATAACTAGCGACCCGCCCGGCTTCGCACGGGTGTAATTTACGTGCGAAGCCGGGGCGGGCGCTAGTTAAATATATAAACCTTCCTTGAAAATGTATCTAACTGATGATGAAAACCGCATCAAAATCCGTTGCGTGGTTTAGGAGGAGTTAGTGGCCATACAGACATACAGACAGACAGACAGACGCGGAAAGCGACTTCAATTTATACTATGTAGAGATAAAGGAAGTTCTGTTTTGTTTAGGTAATAAACTAAAAAAAATACTAGCTAACACTAAATATCTAAACTATACTTGTACTATTATAAGAAAATAGTTGAACTGGCAATAGACCTTTGACAGTCTAGAGACAATCGAAATGCTCAAGCCCACTACCAGCTAGCAGCTTACCCAGCATGGTGGCGGCATTACCACGCTGAATGAACAGTTCTTACTGTATGTATTATTTCTGGTAATTTTGTTTTTAGTTCTCTATCTATCTATAAGAGAAAAAAAACCTGAAATACTCTTTTCTCACGATATACTCATTTTCTAATAAGCATGGACCACGACAGAGAAGCGTTCATAGGAACCAAAAAAAAATTAAAAAAAAATTATTTTAATCAATCAGCTAACTCGTCCAAAACACTTCTGAATGACTAATCGATTTACAAAATAATGGATGTAGCGACAGGGTCGGAGTGCATTTGCGACAATGTGTCATGTAAATTACACACTTGCCCCGGCCCTGCCTCGCGGGACTTGAGCTATTGTTATAATAAAATGACATCTCAGTGTATGGGTAGAGATGCAGGATAAACTGGATCTTTACAAATAAGACAAATTTTCATAATAATATTAAAGGATAAGTTTTATTGAGACAAAGTTTTTGAAGAATCCATATTTTCCATAAACGTTTTGAAACCGCGTCATCGTCATCGTCATCATTAGCTAGAATACCTCATACTGAACTGCTAAATATAGGCCTCCCCTTAGATTTCCGCACTGAACGACAGCTTGCCAATCTGCATCCACTGATGCCCGCGAATCTCGCGTCGCGGTCATGAAACTGTGGAGTAGAGTATAAATCAAATAGATTTGTTTATAATTGCGTTCTCGAAAATTACTAACAATTTCGATAAAAATTTACAATTACTGGGATTTGCGAAACGTAGACCTAGGTCTCATCTCCGGGAAAATAGTTTTCGACCACAACATCCTTAGATCCGTGGATGTACTAAGAAAAATATTATTATGAAACCAGCCTATTTTATTCCAATGTTGGAAATTAACCTCCCAAGGCAAGCAGTCTGATCTATGTGTGATCTATCTGAGTAGGCTTTTTGTTTCTAACCAGGCATTTTTTTTTTCTTTTTTCAGGGCGCCCGTACGTTTTCCGATTCGTGATTTCCGCTCTAGATTCACACTCCTCTCGCATGTACACCGACGGTTATCGGTTCTGCAAAAGATATGACCGGCCTATTACCACATCAGCTTGCTAATACACTGAGCTATGTCGGTGAATTAGGTTCCCTGGAACTTGGTTTCGAAAAAAAATTACTTCCAATTTTCCTCTATTATTTTGTGGTATTTTTGCACCTAAACAGTCGTTCCAGTATACCCAGCGGCCCGTGAGGGTGTAGCATGTTTATATGTTTATTTTAATACGCGTGTCGCGCGTATAATACGGAATTTATTACGGACCTACCCCCGTGCGGATTAATGTGATACGGAAGATTTGAATCCGGAGCATTAACTTGGATTGATAGGAGAACGGGAGGGGCCTCTCGGGATGAAGGTGTTTGTTTACATATTTATCGTATATTCTCTAATTATAAACATCTTTGGTTTTGTACGCTTGGCCTGATTAATATATCGGTACTTGATGGATTAAAATGTTTAGATAGAATCAGTTTAATTATTTGCTGGATTATTATTGGAATATTTATGAATATCTTTTTCTTTTAACTTTTCATGTCTGTCATGATTTCTAACTTATTTCAATTGTTTGTCAAATTTAACCCATTTGGTATCTAATTTGACTAACAGTACTTTTATTTAAAATGGCGGTCGTAAACGTGAGTCTCGGCAATAGTGCGAATAGTGGGAGTAGGACAAAGATAATGCGGTAGGATGTTGGCAAGAGGGACTTTAGTCTGACTTAAGCGTTCATAGGAAAGCTTCCAAGCAAAATTACAGTTTTCAACCATATTGGTTGAAAACTGTAATAAGTAGGAATAAAGAATACGAATATAGTTATATAAAAGTGAGAACTGGATTATGATTTACCACACTACCTACGAAAACATGTGAGACCAAACAAGGTGTACTATGTGAGTACCCAGTAGGAGCAAGCGGAAACCCTCGTACTTTCAGAGAAAAAGAAATAAAAATAGAGGTTTTTAATAACATTATATATAAAAAACCATACAATTACGAGTAGGACTCGCACTCTGGGTGTCGTTGGATGGAACCCTCAGAGCGCGAGTCTAAACACAAAAAAACAACAAAAAAGTTGAAATATTGAACGACAAACTTAAGTTTGTGGTGGACAATAAGGTTTATCGATACATTCCAACTACAAAACGTAAGTTTGTAATAGCAAAACAATTATTTTTTTAATTATGTATTATCAAATTTATGGCTTTCGGATTTATTCCTTTATATGTGCTGTGAGAACTTGCCTTTTGCCAAATTTCATGATTCTAGGTCAACGGAAAGTACCCTATAGGTTTTGATTCCCTTGTGAAATCGCAAAATATGCGATATAAACGGTCATATCTTTTGATCGCGTAAACTTACAAGTTTGATTTTTTCACAGCTGAACAAAATCGTAAATTTAAGTATTTTGTAAAAAAAAAACAACTTGATATCTTCACGCGTTCCTGAGAAAAAGGGTCTTGACAGACGGACAGACGGCCAGACAGACAACAAAGTGATCCTATAAGGGTTCCGTTTTTTCTTTTTGATGTACGGAACCCTAATAATATAAAAAAATGTGCTTTGTAACCATTATAATCTCATAAACATAATCTGTTTATGGGAAACCCGCTCATGATAAATAATCACACCGAGATAAGGACTTCCAAATATCTAAGTATAGGTATAATGTATATGTTGATAAACTAATAATGTATGTAAAACAGTGATTGATGAATTAAAAAAACTGTTATAATCAAATGTAAAGTTCAAGACAATGGTGGGTAGTTAAGACAATGGCTATTGGCTTATTTCACTTCAGATCTTATTTTAAGGATCAGTCGCTGCGGATGCGCAATGATTTATAGCTACTAATAACGAGAAAAACTGGCTATAATCTATTTTCATTTGTATACAATCGGTTGAACAGAAAACCGTTAAACGCCCCACACAAAGAATCTTTATGTAAACATAAGAAACATAAAGTGCGTTATATCTGTTGTTTTAACTCATTTCGAAAGTCATTCATTACCATGCATTCGTATTCTAGTTACAGACTTTATGTTATTTATCTATATACAGGGCTACGCATATAAATTGTGCTAAGCCGAAAGGAGGTCAATATACTCATCATTATGAACAAATTTTACTATGGGACCAACCCTTCAAATAGCAAAAAAAAAATCTGCTGTTCAATAGAAGACGGTCATTGTTTATGGAAAAGCTGATTATTTTTCGCAATTTTAGTATTGGTCCCATAGTAAAAGTTGGTTATAATAATGAGAACAATGACCTCCTTTCGGCTTAGTACAGTCTATATGCCTAACCCTGTAAGTAATCATGCCGTGGTACGTTAGACTATATTAAATTCCAAATCTAGATAGGCAGGTACTCGTAGTACAAGTAAGGGGGTTTTTTCGTCCGCAGTTATATCTCTTGCACTCTTTCATTATCATTGAAGATATATTAAAATTACCTACTGAAGCTTTCCAAGTTATTAACCTTTATTCATTTAAAAATATTCTTTAAAAACAAGCTTTTTAGATTTCTTCTCAGTAAACCCTTTAATTTTAGGCCCATGTTATGATGGTAGACTAGAACATTAAATTTTGTCCACCATCTTGGGGCGTCCACTATATTGAATTTTTCATCTAGGACCAAACTGCTTGGGAAGACAAATCCAACGAACCCAAACTCGACGAGGTTTCGTCGTTTCGTTTAGGAGTTCCTATTCCTATGGTCACCTTGTGTCTCCATCATCAGACCAGCTCGATGGTACCATAACATTGCATTGTCACCGAACTTACATAAAGTATGCCAAATTTCAGCTCAATCGGTTGAGGATAACTGATCTAATATTCAGTTGCAAGATTTGTTCCACACATACCGCGAAAGATCATATAATATCATAACAGGGCAAGTTAAATAAAAACTTGTAAAAACATGTTGACTATCGTGACGTTTTTTTTCTTTTTTCTTTTCTTTTTTAATTATATTGTATCTATATATAATAATTAATACTCCATTGTGGTTTATACAAGCTTTCTTCATAAACTAACAATTCCTATCTTCAAATGGTTAATTCAAGCATACCTAAATGTCTAAAGTATTATTACTTGACCACCATACTTACGACATTTACTTTTGTAAAGTTGACAAAAAAATCCTCCAAAACTTATTGTTTTTTTTTACACAGTGATCCTACCTGCAAACAAACAAAATGAACAAAATAAAAACAATTAAAAGCCAGTTGTCGACTTTGTTTCGGACAACAAATTTAATTAACATTCGCTTATTTCCCTCCTGATCCGAGAGAGACAAATAGTCTAAGTAAAATTTATGTATCGGAATCAAATTCAATTTCGTCTTTGCATTTTTTACACGATTTTTAGGACCGTTTTACTTTGCCGTTCGACTATGGATAGCATAGTATGGATGAGCCGCACATTATAGTGATTATATGTTACTACTTACTGGGATTTAGGTAAAACCGTGATAGAAGCTTTACTAGAATAATTTATAACCTACAAATGTTTTTGGAAATTTACAATATTTAATCAATCTGTTATGACAATGGTAACACTTAATAGTACGGGCGGATGATTTTTTCTAACGGTCACTCATTGGTGCTAACAATTAGTCTCTGCACCAGTGTGAAGTCAGTCTTCGTTTGTGTGCAGTTGCATCATTCTTGAAAGCAAACATAAATAATCCAAATACACACTGACTGACTCCGAAACGAAATTTCTAAAACTACTTGACCTACGAAGCTGAAATTTGACAAGTAGATTTCATAAGGAGACCCGCGGTCTACTAAGATTTAAAGGATTTTTAGCGAAAGGGCCGAATCCACAGACCTATATGCCGAATCAAACAATTCAGAAGGATATTCGAACTCATGAAAGTCGAACGTCCGAGTCGCGGCGTACAAGTCGCGGGCAACACCTAGTATTATAAAATACGCTACGATTCGAGGTAGTTGAAGTTTCGACAGTGGCACGGTGAATATTTTTCAATTAGGTACTTACTTTATTGTAACGAATTGTTTGAATCCCTCTCATGGACCTCATGGTAAATTGCTTAACTTGATATCGTCACAAATGCAGCTATTTTTCGAAACGTTATCTGTATGTAGATAATTGACTTGACTCTATAATTTATTACGTCACGCAAGCTAAAAGTAAAACATCTAGGTATAAAGGTTCATACTTCTTTATTTTAAATCTAATGTCATCAGAACTTTCTATCCGGTTTGGAACAAAGCTCACATTAGAAATTTATATTAATACTTATGAGTATATGCTTCATGCATCTTACTTAAGTATATCTCATTCGCGTGTTTCAAAATTTAAGAAGTTATAAAATTATTGAATGTTCGCGTATATAAAATCAATAAAATAACAAAAAATATTAAATAGTAAATTTAAATTTTGATACAAACAATTTTTTAAACATAACAAAATTACTGAAAATAGTAGATAAATAATCGTAATATAAATGAGTAGAGGAAATTTTTATTGAATATTCGTTGTTATTTTCTCAGTCGTTCTGCTTAGATTTCACATAAGTACAATCAATCATTTATATCTTCAAAACTGTTCAAATGCGCGAGTGAGTTATTGAACGCACGGAGCATCTTAAAAGTGATTGTTATTCAAAAATTTTATAACGTTATAGTACATAAACGTGAACAAAATTAACTTAGCGACACACTTCCATTCCTTTCGATCTTGTGAAATTTGTTTTCTTACAGGATTTTTCTAATCTTCTTTAGCATCGTTTATATTGATTATGGCGCTCCTCCTGCCTAATTTATATTCAGCTAGTGTTTTTTCATCACGCCCTGTGCTTAATATCGCAATTTGTACCGTAGTTGGCGTAAGCCGAGGGGACCTGTCACCTCTCGGACTCGACGTCTCTTCTGAAGGCCTATTTTATTACTCGCCTACACATAAACAAGTAAAGTTTACGGCCGTTTTTACATTCGGCAATGGGTAATAAACTAATTATTAAATGAAGATTGAAGACTGACGGGTCTGGTAAATAAGAATGACTGTGAATCAGCGTCGTTGTCTGATTTATGGGTCGGGTGATGTCCGATGACAAAATTATGTCTCCGTCATAAATGTTGGCCGTATCGGATGGCATCCATGATAATGGTATGTTTTTTCTGGACGATGTCGCCTGCTGTCTGCCGGCGGCGGTGGCAGCCAGACGGCCGCGGCACGATCAGCATTCAGGGCGGTTATTGACGCAACTATGCTGCACATAACAAAACGTTAACGGTAATAACAATTGGCATATGTTTAACTAAGAAATAGTAAAAAAATATATCCAAAAATACTTTTGATTGTCAAAACTAGACCGATCACCAAAATTTTATCTCTTTTTTAATTTATATGTTTAACTAGTTTGAATATTAAAAAATAGTTACATTAAATACCTTCGATGCCAGACAAATTACCTTGCTCCTTACAAAGTAAGCAATAGATTTAAAATATCCTATGTCTCAATTTCGTCTACAAACATTCCGATCAGATGGACATCCAAAAACTATGGCGCCGAAGATCAATTAGTTCCAAGTAATAAACAATGAAAATACGTCTGTTATGAAAAGAATTCGTCTGCCGGCAGATTTCTTTTGCTGCATCAATCAAAATCATACTGATAATGAAATCATCATTTGGGTGGCCATAGAGAGTTGGCTTCTCAGAATCCCGTCTCGGGCCCTTCTCAAATGTGCATCGTCTCATTAACACATTCCTGATTTATTAATTAGACGTCAGACGATTTAGCAAACAACAATCGATAATTTATCAAATAGCCAAGGTTCATGTTGCCATTGGATAAAAACAAGATCGATATAAACAAATATCAATTTCCTTAATGATATAAGCTACCGATTTCACACAGCAGCACTTTTCTTTAACCAAGCAGGAAAAGCGTGGATCTATCACAATGACAGACTGATATCATGTCTAACCTGCTGAAACCTCGAAAAGTTGACAGAAGTTTTCTTTCAGCATATCAAAACATGTCTGATTTAGTGGCTTTCTTATGAGAATAATTTTGGGAAACAAAAAAATAAAGGGGTTCACTTCCAACACATGAAGTCATCCACGTCATAAGTGACGTAGAAGCGGAATTACACTAAAGATTCGCCAGATACAAAAAAATCATCCACGTTCAAAAAGTAGGTATAGCCCATAGCCTCTCTAGACGTGTCCTTAAAAGAATAAGATAGGCTTACGTGGTATCAACACTGACCCACCAGCGCCACAACCTGTGAAGATATCTGCATCATCAATGAGGCTTCTATGTAGTACATAATATTATACACTACCTTAAGTTGAGTTCCGTAACACAGCTTCGGAAGTGTTAAGTTTCGAAGGTAACAGAGGGCGCTGGCAGAACACCAGGATATACTCAAAAAATTCAGAAATTCTACCATACAGTGGCGCTACCATGATCCAGGACAGTTTTGATAGAAGCCTAAAATCGGCCCGGTCAACAATTTTTAAATCAAATACAAGAATGTGACCACAGAGCAGGGCAAAAACAAACAGAATAGTATAATCACAACAAGTCATGACTATGTTATGACAGTTAAATGAAAAACGTATATTGTTCTTTTTTCTATAATATTAATAAAAGATCTGCTCCTCAAGTTCGTCTCAAATTACCTCAACCTAGGCTCGACCTGTTCAGAAATAACTGTGTTCACATGGCTGCTCTAATTTTTAATTCTCTTCCAGGAGAAGTGGTAGATCTCCCATATAGGCGTTTTTGTACACAGTTGAAGAAGTGGTTGGTAAAGGAGTGCTTCTACGAAACTGAAGAATTCTTAAAGAAAACGGCATGTCGTTTTTATGCGTATGATGCTTGTTGATAAATTTATATGTAGTTTTTAATTAATTATTAATACTTTTGACATATTTGTAAATTAATATAATTTTGCACGCCCTTACCCTTAGGGCTGTTAATGGATGAACATGTAATATTTTAAGACCTTTTATACCCATTGGCAAGCATATAAAAACTTTGACTTTGACTTCTTTTTTGCGTGCATTTGTATCGTTCACTCATCAAAAATGTTCCTTACTTTTAATAATAAGTTATAATATTATCTGCTGGATTTGTAGTTATCGGAATGACAGCTGGCTTCTTAATGGCTATGTAAATACAATTCTCTTAGATTTGGGTTATATGACGATCCCCAGTTTATATTTTATGTCACGATGAAAATAAGCATAGTTTTTCAATTATTAAGCTAAGATTATTCGTGTTAACAGCATTTAAATCCGTCTATTGATTTAGGAGATATGCGTGTTTGACCAAACAAACAGACAAATAAAAAAAAGTCTTAACGTTTTATGCTGCTTTTTTTTATGACGCCGTGTGTGTTTTATATTTAAATATCTTTTGAACAGACTTTTTACTGTCAACGATTTATTACAATATGTATAGAGTACCTACCTAGTTACTTACATTTTAATTTCACTGTAAGAATCGTAATGATGTAAATGGTAATTAAAATTTTCATATTTACAACGCAATAAAAAGAGTGTATGTACATTAATAACTTCGGCGTTGTATAGTAAAAGTGTAGAATGTACTGTATCAAGTTTATTTTAGTTTTTGTAATAATTCCTACGTTTGTTCTGGCAGGTTTGTATGTTACCTATATGTGTTTAATAATTAATGTAAAATAATGGATCTTGTAAGCTTCTTACTAGCTACTACTGGGTCGTATCGGCAAAGCGTGATACTAGGAGGCTTACTCAAAAATGAGAAAGATTGATGAATGAATATGTACAGGGTGTAAGGGGAACACTCTCGAAGCTAAAAGAAGGTAATTGTACTCATAATTATGAACAACTTTTACTATGGGACCAATCCTGAAATCGCGAAAAAAAAATCAGCTATTCCATACATTTTGTCGAGTGTCAATGACCGTTTTTTATAGAACAGCTGATATTTTTTTCGCGATTTCAGGGCTGGTCCCATAGTAAAAGTTGTTCATAATGATGAGTACAATTACCTTTTTTTGGCTTCGAGTGTGTTCCGCTTACAACCCGTATAAATCATAGCATCTTTCTCATTATTTCAGAGAAAACGCTAATCCAAGGAGAAACGTAATTGTAAATTTTAAAACTAGAGCGCTAACTAAATCCTTTGGTTTCCAGAAAACAACGAAACAGATGAATATAGAAAACATTATGGTCTAAATCTAAACAACGGATGCGCAGAATACACCAAGGTGTTCAAGTGCATGTCTACGTGTAAAAGTTTATCTTACAAGATATATAGATTGGATTTTCTTTGTAAATGCTCATGTCACGAGATGAAAACTTCTACTATCCTACCGTTTTTTACGTGGAGGACTAATGGAACTAAAAAAGTACCTCCAAAAACCAAAAGTCCAGGCCAGTACGATGTTGCTGGGACTATTTCGCCACCAGCTGTCGACATAACTACAGAAATTACTACTACTGACCAAGATATGTGTGCTGATCGTTTTTCTTCAGGTATGCCTCAGGTGAATGGCACGGATGGTACTGGTACAGGGGGTAATGGTACGGGAGGTAATAGCACTGGGGGTAATAGCACAGATGGACTGACTGAAGATGGAGCTGCTGGTGCCAAAACAACCATTGAGGTTGGAAACAAAGATAATCCTAAAAATTATCCTACAACAGAAGATGATGGGGCTGGTGGCACTGAGGGTGGTGACGATACGACTCCAGAAATTTCGTGAATTAAAACATTGATTAACTAAGTACAATTGATAGTATTTTTATGACTTAACCTATTAGAAATTAGACTATAAGATGAATATTGGATTTGCGTGTCTATTTTTCGCCAAAAAGACACCATTCTTACTGGGACACTTCCTGGGATGTATCTATTCCGATAACTGACCGGCTTGAGCTCTTAGACGTTGCACTAAATTTCTAACCTCAACTTTGGAAGCAAAAAAGCTGGGTATCCTCTTGAAGGTGCGACAGCACTTCACATTGGAATAGTTATTGGAACAGCAGTTTCATTGTAACAAGCACAAGTTCGGTCATGCATAGAGTACTGCTCGCGAGCAGTACTCTATGCATGACTTTGGGATCAATCAAGTACCAGCTTAGGGCTTTGTAGTCCATCGAGAAATGTATAAGCTTATTAGCGCAGGTAAGACTTAGCTTCTTATCTTTAAACATTGGCACAATGTTACTAGTCTATCAGTATTTTACTGGATACATTTCGTAGAGTGTGCACTGGAACTGCTTGATCTAATTCCATCGAGGAATAAGCGGGAACGAAAAATCAACATCGTTTCATGATTGATATTCTGAAAATCCCTATGAAGCGCTTGCATTCAACTTTATTGTGTGAACTGCTCGTTTGTCGAATACGCTGCCTTAATGGGTGTTCCCCGATAATTACAATCTGGGTGTCTTGAAGTTGCGAGTGAATCGGTTTTTTCTAGGTAAGCGTGCTCCATGGTAAACCGCGACCTGGCTTAACAACAGGCGAGGTGGCGATCAAACGCAAGCCTAATATACAATAAATAAACTAGCCAAGTGCGAGTTGGGCTCGCGCACTGACGGACTCGACACCACTACATGACTTGTTAGCTATTAAAGTACAAAAAAATAGTGCAAAAAGACAACATCCCATCAACGCCCAGGTGGTCACCCGTCCAGTACCGATCGCGCCTGTCGTTGCTTAACTTCGGTGATCGTACGATAACCGATGGTTAACAGAAATTTATCACCGACTCGCACTTGGCTATTATTTATTATTTTGTTGTTATACTTTACAGTGTTTACTAAAGTTATGCCAAATTTGATGCTTGTATGTATTACCATTTTTACATTAGAGCAAATACAAAAATACGTTTGTTGTATGGGGACCCACCCTCTTTAGTTTTTACTCTTCGACTTTATTATTATTTATTAGTTAATCCGCTGTAACATTACATACTTTGTGAAAATTTCAACTGGCTATCTATTACGCTTCGAAAGTTACAGCCGTTAAAATGTAGCAAAGACAGACAGACAGACGGACAGTCAAAGAGAGAAAGAAAGAGAGTGATTGAGAGAGAGAGAGAGAGAGAGAGAGAGAGAAAAGAGATGATAAAAGAGGAGATAAAAAGTAAAGCAAAATAATAATTATAAATTGGTAATTCAGAAATGGAAAGTGGAAGTGTGGAAGACAATACAAAAGGCTGGAAAACGTCTTTATAACGACGGCAGGAAAATTATAATCAAGGACTGCTAAAAATAGGAAAAAGTAAAGAAGTTGGTAGAGGCCTATTCCAAATTACGGCAAGCAGATAGAAATTTAGAAGAGTTAAAATAAAATGAAATGGGCAACATTGTAAGTTTTGTCCGAGATATAAGCTCTATTACTATGTTTATTATTTCAATGTATTCTTTTTAATTCTGGGGTCTAGCCTAGACATTTGAGAAGAATTGGTGAGGCCGAAACTAACACGAAGAGGTCCTAATAATAATAGGTATTATTAGGACCTCTTCAATATACAGTAATATGGAACATCTATGAAAGGGAATAATAAACTATTTCACAAGAGGATAGACAAATTCTGGCTGGTCCGTTTTTATGGTATTAAGCTGGTCTATGGTGTGAGGTACGGCACCCACATTAGCCGTACTTCATACCATAGACCAAGTATTATTATGATCTACCATCAGTTATAACCTCCACTTTGTGGAGTAGATTTGAAGGTCTTGTTTATCTACACTTGACAATAATAAAAAAAAAAAAAAACTGAGACCTTCGTCATAACGAGTATCTAAGCACATAATAGCGTATAATTAAAATATTAATTAGTATTTTGAAGCCTTATTACATTACGTTAATGAACACACATTTTAGTTTAAATTGCACCTGGAAAACTGCTTACATTGGTGAACGCAGATTGAAGAAAATAGAAACATGGCAATACATTTGGCACTAAGTATTTTAGCTGTTATAACAAGTACTCTGTTTACTGAAGGAAGTAAACTTTCGCTGGAAGGTTGGTTTTTAATTTTATTAAACCTCAGCCTTTGTACATAGACAAAGTATATCGAAACTCATAGCTAGGTGAAGATTCGTTGGTTGTTTGAATGATAAAATATTTTTTTCAGATATGGATTCCATCAAGATATCTCTTTTGCCAGAGTCCAAGAGTCCTTTAAACGGTAAGAATAAGGAGAAGTCGGAATGAATGTGTGTGAAACGAAATCAGGTGGCTTTCCTTCCTTGCAGCGAAGCTAACACGGGTTACCTAAACAATGGTGGTTAACTGGTATTATTATGACTGCTTCAGGGCTATCTACGTTTTTCGTAATGACGATTTAAGTTTGATAAATTATGAATTTTGTAAGATTTCATGAGGCTGTCAAAGCTGTCAAAAACCAGAAATTTCTGAAAAAGAGTCTAACCTCTAGTCTAACTAACGATTAGAGTCTAGATAATGTTTGCCATTGTTACATTGTTATTCTAGTCACGTTGATAATATAATTGAAACACTTACATCAATTTCAATTATATTTGATGTGGAGATAATTTTAGTTTAGGGTATGCAATAAGCCTAAGTTGCTTGCTAAGCGGTAGCTATCGCTGATTCGTTAAGTTCAGTTTCAGATAAAGACAAACCAATTTTACGATATGGATTCCACAGAACACACGACTGTAAGAACTTTGAAAAAGCCTTTATTTGCGTTAGAAAATGCTTAGATCTAAAGTACCATATTGCACATGCAGACACAAATTGCATTTGCACTTGCTACAAAAACAGTATTTTAGCTCAATACAAGGCACCTTTCGATACCGCCGCGACAAAATGGAAACTTGGAGCTCCAACAACAAGTCGGCCTTCTTGGGCTGGCGGAGTAATGGAGAAGAAACCCAAAGATTACGAAATTAATGCTAATTATACAGAATTTATCGAGGCACCTAGCTCACCGAAAATCGAGGCAGAGACAACGGATGATTCTATAACAACAGATGACACTAACGACTCAGATCATGTTAGTGATAACGATCATACCGAAAACGACGATATTACTACCGATGCTGGAGATACTGCTACTGATACTGCAGATGCTGCTACCGGTTCTGTAGAAACTACTTCGCAAGAATAAATGTATTTTAAATATTAAAAAAATATTTTTTTGATGTTTAAGCCTCTAAATTAACTGACGTGACTAACTTACTTCGAGAGTTCCGTACATAATAAATTAGTAAATATAACAAAAAGCTATTTTTATGTAAAGGCTTCGTTGTCTGTCTATATGTTATAGTGAAACAGAAGCACCTTACAACCTGTACAGTCCTATTTAAGCGGAGATACGCGTGCCATACTCAGTTATGAGGGAAAGTCACAGTTCTGGTTGTCCTTAGGATATCGAACGTTAGGATAAAAATATGATAAAATTGGATCAGTAGAGATACAAGAATCCCTAATCTAGGATGCGTGGAAATTAGATAGCTTAGAAGCAAGGAAAAAAAGTACGGACCGAATTGAGAACCTTCCTCCTCTGTCAGTATTTCTGCAATACCTATATCTAATCTAACAATTCTTCGAACAATATTTCGTGACTTTTGAACGAGAGCCAACATCCATGTTTTAAACGTTTATCGGGACTTATCGCGCATTATTTTATTTAGGTAAAAAGGCATAAAGGTGATTTTCATTTAGGGTGTTTTGTGTTCAAATCGCGAAAGTTTAAAAGTTCCTTCCACCATTCATGTGTCAGTAAATCATTGATAGGCACCACAGACATACTTAGGCTGGTTTCACAGCAGTATTCCTGTTTTCGGGAGCCCGTACGAGCGACCCGCGCGGGTTTCCCATACAGCTGTGAAACCAGCCTTACCGCTTTTATAATTTGATTTTTCATCTCTAGTGTGCATAAAAGTGCATTTTCATTTAGGTTATTTTGCGTTCAAATCGCGAATGTTAAAAAGTTACTTCCTACATTCATGTGTCAGTAAATCATTGATAGGCACCACAGAAATACTTAGGCTGGTTTCACAGCAGTATTCCTATTTTCGGGAGCCCGTCCGAGCGACCCGCGTCGGTTTCCCGTTGCTGTGAAACTAGCCTTACCGCTTTTATCATTTGATTTTTCATCTCTAGTGTGCAAGTGTATAGAAACTTTTTACGCAACACCCTTGGGGCTATCCGCTAGATTGACGGCTATGATGTATCGGAAAGATTTTTTTATCAACTACACTCTGAACATATTTTTGCTTTTACATCAATATCAATTTCTTTTATGCTAACACAATGTTTGTAGACACTTTCGTGATATGGGTAACCTATTAGTGATGCATTCCCCGTTGAGAGATGTGGATATTTACATTACATAGGTATAGGTAAATATGCTAAAATAATATATCGCAAGGTAACTGTGAGAAAACAATTTGTTTATGAAGCTACTTCATTAGTGAAGTAACCTAGGTTATAAATAACTGGCCAAGAGCGTGTCGAGACACGCATATGGTAGGGTTCCGTTTTCCGTTGCCAAAGTCTTATAATTGTGGTCACAATAATAGTTCAGAAATTGGTGTTTACGGAAAAAAAACTAAAGAAGGAAGCTGGACACATAACATATACTTTTTATGGTTCACTCAAAAAGAAAACTACCTGAGAAACATTCTTTGTTCAGACAATTTTACATAAAGGTGTAATGAATGACCTTTGAGTTAGAATGTCTTGAATTTATTACAGTTTTATCGCTATAACTCAAAAATTCATAATCAAAATATGTTCGAAATAATTTTGAATAAAGGTTTTTAATATGACCTATCAGCATGGCAAAATACAAGTTTCTATGTATAATAGTTAAGAAATGGAGGGGGACAGGTTGAAAAGTTTAATTTTAAAAGACCTATTCAATGATACACGAAACAATGATGCACAAGGAGGTGCAGCGAAAAAAATCATCTCCTTTTCACATGTACCAAAGCCTCTTATAATTTTAAAATTGAGATCTATAGTAAAAATCTAATTGTGGAAAGTTTCATGCACTTGTCTATTTTGCTTTGCGTTGTCGGATAAAAGCAGACGAAAAGATACGTCTTATCTATCAGAAAATATCAAAATAAAATATGACGGTATATCCGCGATTGATCGAACCATCACATTTCATAGCCCTTTCTATCAGAAGGGTCGTAGAGATCACGATGACCCTCGCCTGAGACATCATATGACAGATGGATATAAAATATAACAGTTACATATTGTATACCCATTCACGTATGCCCATTCAGTGCATGGCCATACCCAGATGGCCAGCCGCAGTGTCAAAGTTTTTAGGTGGCCTAAAAACTTTGACACTGGTTCTTGTCTAACTTAGCTTAGCGGCATGGTCCAGAATCACTGAGACATAAGCTCTTTGTCCAGAATAGAAAAGTTCACGGAATGTGTTTGCATAAGATTGTAATATTTGGCAAGAAGGTCTACTCAGAGAGCAGAAAATAAATAGGTAGCATTTCCAACGATGATTCAGCTAATCCCAACTAGGTAGTTAGATCAAAGATTGATTTATTTGTAATAAAACGCTTTTGGGATATCTTTTATCTGTCTACACACAATCGAGGGCGAAACAAGAGAAGAAAGCAAACAATAAATCCACCTACATAAAAATTGCAACAACTTTGTTCATAATGCCGATGGAGGCATCATCAAAAGTTGGTTCGGTTCGCACCCTCGCGCCCATTCGTGCAGAGATTACCAATAAATCCAATACGGGATAATTGGCCGGCTTAATTCTGTTCTATCTTTCTACTTAGTTCAGTCGTCAGAATGTGCCAGATCAGGTCCCGAGGGAGCGTCCAGTCGAGAGAACAAACACTAGCCTCTTGCAGGACAAAACTGACCCTTCACACGTCTATTTAGAACACAATTCCACTTGTTAACTTGCACTGTAAGATATTCTACGGCAAATGAAGAAAATGGCACAGTTAATGAGGTATTTTTAGTTTTCTGTACTTAGCGATAATGTAGTTGAGTAGGTCGAGTCGGAGTTGCGAGATATGTTTTCTTATGAGCTTTGACAGTATTTTGACAGGTCTTGCTGACGAGTAAGTGCAGTGTCGCTTTCCCCGTCGCATAATGGATGCGTGTAGAGTCAAGGGGTGGCAGAGATTTGATATTCGCATCAGTGGCGGCCCCGGGGACCGGTGTGACGTGATTCAATAGCAATGCCCTTAGATCGACGTTTTTATAAGAAGTCAGATATGGGAAATGCACGCTGCAATATCGATTATGTGTTTTTATAATACTCAGGGATTGAGATTCTTTAAGGGCTGCAAATATAGTATAGAAGTGAGCCGATCTTACTTAGACATAGTTTAAGGTTTAACCTATTTTGATTAGATTAAAATTTCTGATACATCAGAATAATTTTATTTAGGTATTTATGTGTTTGACTTTTATATAATAATTACTGTAAATCAAGATTACGAATGCTTTATTTAGAAAGAAAAAAAATACTACTCTAGGTTATCTATATCTCTTTAAAACTTTGAAGAGAAACATTCAGTATGATATATTATCCAGAGATAGATATAGCACATCTTTAAAAAACATTAACCAACGAACGGGAGAAGTTAGAATTAAAACGTCAGTCAAAGCGGAAAAATCCCGTTCCGAAAAATTAGCCAACAGAATTCCAACAAATAATTAATCTGGAATAATCATACAAAACGATGCGAGCGGGATGCCCGTCCATTATTACCATTCATTTCAAATCAGCCGTGCCGGCTCGGGGGGAAGGGGGACCGGCCGACCTGAATAAGCATACATTTTCCAATCAAGGCACGTATCATTTAACTCGCTATTAAATTCGACTTCTTCCCCTCGAATTATTATCACGTCAAAAAGAACCACCATTTACATACACGAGTAGATTTTTTACGTCTTTTTTTTGCAATTTCTTAAGCCTACTTAGGCTTATAATGTATTATAAAATATTTCTAATTAATGTAATCTGTTATTGGTATGGTTAATTTCTGTTTTTTTAATACTTACTTTTGTTTCTTGAAAGCTGTTAAAATAGGATTTGAACCCACAAAAATATGGGTTTAGTTACGCCCTGGGTATAGGCTAATTATTATTTTCGTGTTGTTCAGCTTTTATGATGTGGTCTTTCACGAAGACATGACTTTATATATCTTCGAGTACATATACCTTATCTAAGGATGTAGTATGTAAGTTTCTTTGCTTAATAACACTAAGAAATTAATTTCAGGATTAGATAGTCTAGTATTTTCCCCGGAAATATATTAGGAAAACCGAAAACCTGCAACTGAAACCAGAGGAAGTAGCTTGTTTAGCAAAGAATCTCTGATTTATTGTGTGGTAAGCATTGAGAGAGCGTGAAAGAAAATTCGTCTGCTAAAATACTTTTCATAAACACCGTCATAACATTCATGTTAAGACCTTTTAAGGTAATTACTTGGTTGGCAGCCACGAGGGGTGAATTTGAGAATTAAATTTTTATGAAAGAAGTCTTGCTTGTTTCTTACATCTGTATGATTTAAATGGCTACATTGAAGGCGATTTTTGTACATTCCTAAAGTAGGAAAACTGTGCGTAAGTACACTTTACTTTGTGATAGGCTTTTAGTATTTAATTAATTTAGCAGGTACTTGTACTAGATAGTATTCTAATATAAGTACTGAATGCTAAAATGAACAGCCGAAACCAGTAACACGATATTGGCAAGACAATATTTTCACTGAAACTTGAAAAAGCTTGAGAGTACTTCGATCAGTGATCAGAGATGGAAGATGGATTGATTTTAATAGATGCGAAAGATTGACTATACTATATCAATAATGCCCATAACTAGGTCAATTATCCATACCAACCTTACTTCAGCATCATAATCATCCAGAAGACGGCCACACTGAACGACAGCCTGCCATCGGCATCCACTGGATGTCCGTAACTCTTACGTGTAGTCGGTCCATCTAGTGGAAAGCCTACACTACATCTACCGGTTCGTGGGCTCCACTCAAGAACCTTTCTTGCTAGTCGGTTATCGTTTCTTGCGATGTGGCTTGCTAATTACCACTTCAACTCACAACCTTAGTTCACTGGCTAGATAATAATGATAGTTTAAAAACTTTTAAAACACTTATAAGAGATTCGATAAATCAACCCAAAGAAGCTTAAACTCGAGGGGTTTACGGATAGCTATGAAGAGTCTCATAACCTACTTTTCAGCTCCATCATAAAGCCGTTTGTATTACCCAATGTATTATTAGGCTTGCGTTTGATCACCATCTCGATAGCGATGACGCGGTCTTCGATGGAGCACGCTTGCCTAGAAGAAACCAATTCACTCGTGACTTAAAGACACCCAGATTTTAACTATCGGGGAACAACCATTCAGCCAGCGTATTCTCTTGACTAGCTTACGCAATAAAAATGGGAATCAAAGCGCTTTGTACGAGTTTTCGGAAAACCAAGGAACGGTATCATCACTTTTGAGTCTCCGCCCTAGCCATTCGACACAAAAATTGGCAGGAGGGAATTATTGTATCGTCATCACATAAGTATACTTATGTACTTGAAATCAAATTTATACGACAATTAGAAATAGCTTAAAATTGACTTACAAAATTTGTTTACATAATGGTGTGTAACCACTGTGTAACGGATTTTATCGTGTGTGTTTTACATATTTTTAATGTCTAACGTTTCAAACACTTTGAAGTTTCCGTGGTCACAGGTAGACAATGTAAAATACACGAGATAAAATCCATTAAAGTGTTTAATTTTAATTTGTTTACATAGCTCGTTAAGTAAGTTACAAGTGAAGAAGAAACTCGTGTTAAAATTCCAAATGTAACACACAAAGATTTCATACTATACTATAGATCGTTGGTAACACAGTTGTCAGTCATCGCTCGACGGCACGCGTCTCGCCACCTGACACCGTGCCCCTTATTAAATTAATAACTCGAACACAGTCATTACTCCTCTAATTGGAGGGGAGATGAGCAACTTTGTAGCTTAAGCGTTTAACGCGAGTTTTATGAACTGGATAATTAATATTTTCTTAACGCGGCACACGTGAAAGGGAATTAGAGATATTTTTATGGTTCCGTAGTACTACAACGAACCCTTATAAATTCGGTCTGTCCGTCCGTCCGTCTGTCTTTCTGTTTGTCTGTCCGTCCGTCTTAATTCATGTGAACTATTTTATGTTTCAGTGCGACATTTTCGCTTTGCGAAAAAGCACGTTAAATAAAGATTATAAAAAAAAACCTAACTTCTAAGGTTATTGATGAAAGTGCATGAAACTTTGCATAATTAAAGTATTAGTATAGATCTCAAATTTAAAAGTAGAAAAAAATTACACTATACATATTGTATACTCTACGTGTGTGACTCTATATGTATGTTTTTAGTATAATAATTAATCAAGTACTAATTTTTTAACACAATAAATGTGTTGGGCATACAAAATATGTACAAATTTCACTAAAAAACTGTTCTGAGTACTATAATAATAGAAATATATAATAGTATAAGATAAATGAGTATACTAAGTATCTAATTTACATTGCAACAAATATAGACTTAAGGCACAGATTACCATAATAGTTTAGTATGGTTTTAGGTCTACTTATGGTTCGGATATTTATAAATTCTGTCCCGTTATATTTATCTTTTCGAATCAATCAAACTTTCGTTTAAAAAAAATGGCGACTGACATGGATTTGAAATCACCTTTTCACTCTATTAGGGCATTTTATAATATTTTCAATGGTATAATTAACAGTTAACGGTAATATTTTCTTGTTTACAAACATATCATTTTGCTGCCTCGTCGGCGCTTTAGGCTAAATTTTACTTAGAAATTCAAGAGATATAATTAAGAATTTTGCGAGCTCCAATAATTTAGGGATCTGCTAATGAATGATATCAAGTTTCACGTAATTACCGCCGTGGGCTGATTCCCTATTTTTGTTATTGAATATAAATATTTAGAAGTACCGTTATTTAACCCTTGGTCCTCAGCTGATTGTAGATATAGAAGTTAGCTGTGAAAGAACGGTATAACTGAAAGTTGAGCAAGCTTATAAGGAATAAAATCACCATCTATGCTTTTTATTTACGCATGTAAGTAAGTACCTAACATGACAATTCAGCGGCTATTCAGTAAGTGGTAAGTATATGATCTAATGTGCTTAATGTGAAGACCTTGGTGATCGGTGTGTGTTTCGCTGTCGAAGTGGGTACGACGGAGGTACCCGTCGAGGCCCTACAATGGCGAGCGTGATACAAATGTAGCTATAATTTTAATGCCACGGTGAAGCATTAAAAGTCAGGGATCAAATGCCTATAATACTTGTATGTACTGTGAAAACCATGGAGGCATTAGCTGTGTTTATTTTTAATAAAATGAAGTCATCATAGACTCACACATTTCGTACGAATAGATGTAGTTTAACACCGCAGTATTCAACTAGTATCACATAAAAACTCGTTGCCGTAATTTCTCATAACAGCATAAAATACAAACACAATGGCAACTGTCGTAGTTTTTACAAATATTGTTTATCTTATACATGAACTCCTAAGAAAAAAAACATAGGCTTGCGTTTGGCTGCTAACTAGCCTGATGTTAAGCGATGATGCGGTTATACCTACAGTTTTCTATAGTTCATGTTGGTGAATGTCATATTATGTCGTTGAACTTTTGAAGTTCTGGACATACTTACCTACCGGTTTCCTCGCGATGTTTTCCTACACCGTTTTTGAGCGATGGCAATGAAACTGCACATAATTTGTTTTGATACTTAATAAGTCATTAGTGAAAGGCCGAGGATCGAACCGGGTGCCGTCAGATTGTAAAGCGCACATACTATCGCTCGGCCACCATCGGCCAATTTCCGTGGAGTAAGTAACCCGAAAATGTACAGTTCAAATGGTTGAAACTCTAAACCTTTCCATGTAAGGGTTAAAGACATTTTAACTAGAGGGGGTTGCACGCGACGTCCCAGCTTACCTTCGGCTTCGTTTTAATCTCTTCTCATATTAATTTAAATTTACGTTTGCTTATATCGTCAATTTTTTACATGTAATTCCTGAAATATGACACTACGATGTGAAGATACTAACTAAAGTACCTATCCCTCTACTAATTTTATCAAGCAAAGTTTGTAGAGCAACTAATTGGCATGACATGACATCAGTTTATGTGAACTATACAATATACAAAGAAATTGAAAACTATAGATACAACGTTACCAATGAAACCACAGTCAAAAAAGTTTTCCGATTATAATAAGAACTGCATTTTGTTGCCCGATTTTATCACGTCTATTTCGAAACTAGTTTTAAATAGCTTTGGGCTTAAATAAGTACCTATGTAGTAAAAACAGTGACTTAGTAGTTGAAAATAATATCCAATGCTTGTTTTATTTCTTTAGTTTACAAGTGGTTTTGTCTAGTTTGAGGTTATTTAACCAAGTTGTGTTTATGAAAGGTATGCAATTTAAATATGCAGACCTAGCGTAAACTATTCTTCTATCATCAAACATTCAGACTCAATTCTCTAACATATTACGCATTCGTCAATAGGGCCTGATCCGTCACCCTTTTAATTTAGACTTGGACGAGGGGTCATTAAACAATAAAGTGTTGATTAAAAGCCCCTATATGCGCGGGTTGCGAATAATGCGACTGCGCTTCCTGCGGAGGAAAACGAACCATTATTTTATCACCGATGATTGGCACGGGTCGGCACTTGACACTCGGCCTGTCGAGAGCGGCTCCGACTCGGCCTTCAATAAAAGTCGATTTGTTGCGTGTTGATTAAATAGTTGCCTACATCCTACTTAGGTGTCATAGATAGCATATTAAATGTACAAACTGTAACTCTATTATCCCATTCGTGATATGTCTTCTGTAGTCCAAATAAAATGAAGAATTTCACTATGGACATTATGGACAAATAACAAAATCACAAACGGGTCAGCTCATGCAGAAGATGTGGATTTTCTATAAACTGCTTTTTGTGCGTGATAATTACTCGAGATAAAGATAATACCTGCAGGGAAGTTACCGGGAA
This sequence comes from Agriopis marginaria, assembly GCA_932305915.1. Lineage (NCBI taxonomy): Eukaryota > Metazoa > Arthropoda > Insecta > Lepidoptera > Geometridae > Agriopis > Agriopis marginaria. Next base: position 11,170,122 of record OW029915.1, read on the forward strand.
CGCATTACGATGGGGATTTCAGTTTCATTCTCAGTATTTATCCCTCATGTCATTGTTGGCGTTCCGTCCACGACGATCCTAGAGCGACCAGTCTCATTTCAACATGCAGCGTTATACCTTATTATGTGGAATGTATTCTGAATATAGAGATAATCTGGAAAACCATTTATGGAAATTGTATACCAATCGTTAAAAAGAGAACCGTCCTGTTAACAGATTTTAAATCATTGCCGTCACAGGCCGCCATTGTAACGTCAAGTTAGTTCAAAAGCGGTCGTACCAGTCGAACAAAATGATCTTCGTTGGATCGGATGGCGAGTTCCACACCTCGCGGATCAATAGATCTCGCTCAAATAATAATAAGGAGTTATAGATCAGCGGCGTGAGTGGCGCGGCTGTCAGCGCGCGCACTGACGCGGTGACGCGCTGCGCCCGCGCACCTTTGTGTTCGACTCCCAGGACGCATTTGAGTATGGAAATGGATATTTATTTCATGTCTCGGTCTGGCGAGCCGTCCGCGGTGATCGCCGAAGATGATATCGCCTCAATTTATACATTTCTCTCGATGATCGGTAGCGCTGCTGCTTACCATACAACTGACAAAGCCGGCCGTTACTGCTCATACGATATACAGGACGTTAGCCGTCCTCTCTCATATTTTGACTAACAATCAAATAAGGACGCAACACATAAAAGTCTACAATGCAAAATATGTTACCATTTTCTTAGTCTATATTTGCTGAAAATAAATTATAAACAACTCTATTCTTCTACTAAAATATGATTTAAAAAAGTACATTCAAGAGTACATAGGTGATACATTAGATAATATTGAATTATATGGTGACAGCAGTATGTTATTATAGTATGGGATATATATGTTCGAGCTTTCTACGTCAGCCTGTATTGAATAACCTGATATCGCATGCAAACTTTAGCTGCCATAAAACCCGTCAATCCCTCGCTATGGATGAGAGATCGGCTACAGAAAGAAAAGCAATGCGTCGTCACACTTTAAAAGGAATGCATAAATCGATTAACATCTCATATCGGAATTGGATTTACCAGCATTTGTATCGGTTATGGAAGTATGATAGATACCTAACTTGACTCAAATCGACTACTCTATTACGGTCTGTTAATATGTAAATAAAGAAACCTTTACCTACTTCCCTATTTGTAGATGTATGTGGTAGGTACTTAGAGATCTTTATAAAAAACTTATGTTTCTAAATCAAAACAAATCAACTACGGGTTTTACGAGGTTACGTCAGGTATTTAGGTTTTATCACTGTGCCTCTAAAGTGGAGTTGGTGACACGTTGCTAGGCGTAGAAATCATAATTATATGGAGTACTGTTGTGGCAGAGACTGGGGCAGAGTAAGCGAAGTTAGTCGTTCAGCAGCGAAATATTGTCACCACACCATCGCCATCGACAAAACCAGAAGGCATAGTGAGGCAGATGCAGATGCCCGTCCGGGAAAAAAAGCTAAGAAAGAGATAAGGAAGGAGATGGAAGGAAGGAGATGAGAGAAGAGAACACGTTTGGCGAATAATGATCACACAGTGCCAATGACATTATTGTAGGTAATATAAATTGAGTAAAGCATACGAATCAAACAGAACAGTATAACAATAGTTGCGGTCTTGAAATTATTATATTTATCAAGTTGCTTTAGTGTCGTAACCTTAGAATAATTACACAAAGAAACCAAGTACATTCGCAAAATTTAAGCCATTCAAATGGTGTCACATATGGCTCCAAAAAAAATAAAAAAAATTTACTATGACAATTTGCGCGGTGAAATCGTACCACAACAAACCAGAAAAGCAGCATAAGAGTTATGGTGTGACATTCCACAGGTAATCCATTAGTTTTCTTGCTTTAATCGTTTAAAATACCAATCGAAACGTAAGCTACAAAGCGAATTTGTAGCTTACGTTTTGAGAAGGCGTTGTTTGGAAACCTACCTTCTCTGAGTAGTTATTCTAAGGTCGTAACTTATAGCTTTAACCGTGCCGAGTCCAAGCTCTTTTAATTAACAAATAATGAGGTAAATTTTCGGATTTTAGTTCAATGAATACTTTCTTATTAAAGTTTTTTTTTTCATAAGGAGACAGTCAATATATCTACCAAAAGGCAGAGGAAATTTCTACTGAGGTTGTTCATTTTTTGCAAAATGTTGTTTATTAAGTTACTGTGTAATAGTTTTACTGTATAGAAATTCTAGTGCAGATTTCTTCACTATTGTTATTTTTTGAAAAGGCAGCATATAAGAAGTCTTATTAATCCTATAAGTACTTGTTTAATTGGTATGCCATTGTCGGTGTGCTATAAAATGCTTCTGTAAAGCGTTTTGTTCGTTTTGTTCTCACTTGCAATATTTATTTTTGTTCGTGGCTGCGTTAAGAGATTTAAAATTTATAATGCGGGGTCGTCACGTCTTCGGTTAATTAGGTGCCGGTCGGGGCTCGGGCCAGGCATGCGCTCGCCTCTATTATTTTCAGCATTGCTTACTCTAGAAGCATCCTGGGGCCACGCAAGAGAAATCGAGCTCAACACAAACAGCACTTCTCAGCTTTAATCCACTCACACATGTCAAAAACCTTAGGTAGGTACTTGGGTAAAGTGCGCTGGCGCATGCATAATTATATTATACCTAGTAACTAGTATGTATTCCAACGCAAACGAGCTGTCAAATGATTGGGACACATTACACAAAACAAATCGAATCGAAATAGAAATGTATTGAATGCATCATTATTTAATCTAAGGCCAAATTCAACGTACGAACCCAAGCATGAATAATATTTTCATCTTGACTCAACGTTACGCACACAAAGAGCATCACATTATCCAATCCAATGCCAAATGTGTGCATGAAATTTTATTGAATCTCATTCACTGCGGTCCAGTAACACTGAGCCCGAGGTATAAAATTATGGAGCCTCTTTGCCGGCTTTACACACATTTTGCATACTTACTTCTCAGATAAAAGTAGATATTTTATTGAAATGTCTGTAATGCTCCGCGTTAAGATTTTTAATGAGAGTTTAGTGTTGCGTCCAGATTTAGAAGCGATTGTTGAAACTGAGGTTATCAGATTTCCATATATATATTTACTATTTGTGGGCTAGCTCTTTGAATTTAGACGCTTAAGTAAACAACTAGATAACCACTTTTGTTGTAAAAAAACTGATATCACTTTTAGGGGTATATTTGAGTTCGCGTAACGCTGGTCAGTTTCCCTAACACTTACTTATTCAACATCAGATGTCACAATTTTTTTTTTTAAACAAAACTGGTATTGTTCTAGATCTACGTTATGTTTATAACAATTACACTGTTCAAAAACATAAGCATACACAATATCAGAAATCTTCTTACTTCAACATGCCGATCGCAATGATCGCATTATGACTTAAAAGCTGTCTTATCTTGAACATATCCCAGCGATTAAAGCGAAACTTATAAAATATGCTTTACAACTGTTACACATTAAAGTTGATATAACTCGGCAGATAACGCCGCATTATGAAAGGTTAATAAAACACGGCGCGCACGCATATTTCCAACATTAATTGGAATATGGCGATAAGTGCTGAGGTGGTTCTTCATCATTAAGATAATATGTAAATGTATGGGGGAAGATGCAATAAATTGTCGGACGGAGGAGCTTGATTGATATCCTGATGATAAGTGGAGTAGACGCGAGGTGGTGATTCTTGTTTACCTGTTAGTAATGCAATAAGTTAAGCAGGAGAAACTTCTTGTAAATTTCAACACAAATCGACTACTATGAAGAATGTTTTTTTTAAAATAAATACTCTACATTAAAGCGAGAAAGATTAATTGGTATTTAAAATAAGGTAACACAGCCCAGACAGATTCTGAATTAGAATAGAGTCTGAAAGGTATAGGCAGACGCAAACGACCCAAGCAGATTTTTTTTGTGGTGCTCTAGCATGAAGAGCGTTGATGCAGGCTATGATAGACTCGTGTTAAGTTAGAGAGAGAAAGAAAGAAGTTGTGTCAGTCCCCTGCTCCGACGTTATTCTACTGCCAAGCAGTAGTGTGCAAACATTACTGTATTTCGGATCGGAGTACAATGTTTCCAGTAAAATTACTGGGCATAAAGATTTTACATCTAATATCTCAGAGTGCCAAGCGCAATGCATTGCCACACAGGGCTTTGCACTGATAAAGTTCCAAATTCTGGATTATTGAAAAACATATTTCAAAAATATTTCCACTATAGGGGCAACAGTTAAACGGACCAATTCACAAAATATTTAAGTATGTGTTTTGGGGCCGCTGTTACAGTGGACCGTCCAATAGGTATAAGTTAAACGCCTATATTAGGTTATAAAACGTTTTAAATAAATTTTCTAATAAGGGGGCATCAAAGCAGTCAAATGGACCCCGGGCCCATACCAATGAGCTCTTTGGAGCTTATGTACGGATATTCATACCACTGGCTTTTCGGTGAAGGAAAACATCGTGAGGAAACCTGCATACGTACTGAGAAGAAATTCAATGGCGTTTGTGAATCCACCAACCCGCACTGGGCCAGCGTGGTGGATATGGCCCAATCACCCTTTCGGGGGTAGGCTAAAAGTCCAGCAGTGGACTGTTAAAAGGCTGATTATGATGATGAAGGTTATTAAACGTTTTGAATAAAATTTCCAATAAGGGGACAACAGTCAAATGGACCAATTCGCACAATATGTTTAAGTATAAATATGTATTTTGCAGCCGCTATCACAGCGGACCGTCATATTATGCAAAACGCGCGTCGATGAATAAACCATGAACCAAACTGTTTGGAACGGTCATGCGCTGCTCTAGATGTACCTACCTATTGTCGAACACGATTGTTATCGCGGTTTTCTTATTCACTGATGTTGAGAGAGTTTCATCTTTCCTGACACTCACTATATCATAATCAGCCTTTTTTTTAACAGTCCACTGCTGGACTTTTAGCCTACCCCCGTAAGGGTGATTAGGCCATATCCACCAAGCTGGCCCAGTTGCGGGTTGGTGGATTCACATACGCCATTGAATTCCTTCTCCGTACGTATGCAGGTTTCCTCACTGTTTTCCTTCACCGAAAAGTCAGTGGTATGAAAATCAGTACATAAGCTCTAAAGAGCTCATTGGTTCGAGCCCGGGGTTTGAACCCGCGACCTCGCGCTTTCAAGTCTAGCGGTCTCCCAAATGGGCTACCACGGCTTCTTTAATCACTAAAAGGCGGAACCAAAGTCTAGTCACTTTTAGGATTACGTATCCAATGGATGTCAATGGGATTATATTTGGAAGATTACGCTGTCTGTCTATTTGTATGTCTGTCTGTATGTATGTATTTATGTAGGTATGTGTGTTTTACTTATTGCTATTGCCAATAGATGGAGCTGTAATCACGCTAAATCTTTCAAGGGTTTGTCCAGCAGTACACCGTTTACAGTTCCCTGTTTTTTTTGTGATACGGAACCCTCAGTGCGCAAGTCGCAGTGACTCGCACATGGCCGGTTTATGATCTTTTTCATACTATCGTACAGCGTAATACTTAGATTTTTGGAAACTACTATTCTAATTTTGATGAAAAGGTTGTTTAAATTTATGAATAAGAATTTCTAATAAATGATTTGAAAAAAAAAAAGGTTATTGAATTTTATTGTCATTTTAACAAGTAAATCATATTTTATTTATATTACACGGGAGACCTTTGCCCAGCAGTGGGACAGTATAAGTTAAAAAAAAATACACGGGAATTACTTACGTAAGATTAAGAAAAAAAGATATAAAAAATTAAAATTATGTTGGCAATAATATTAGGCGACTAAAATTGTGTTAACATCTATATTGTGTATGCGTTTTATATGTGTGTATGGTTTACTTGTGTTATGTGCAAATACATAACACATTTTCTTCATCTATCCCATGTCATTCTCCGGCCCTCTTAGTATCTCTATGCCAAATCTAACTAATAAAAGCGTCTCACTTTCACATTAACGATATTGAAGTGTGATTGTGTTTTGTTATGAATACCTGCGATCGAGATATAGGCATAATCTATACTAATATTATAAAGAGGAAAAATTTGCTTGTTTGTTTGTTTGCATTGAATAGGCTCCGAAACTACTGAACCGATTTGAAAAATTCTTTCACAGTTGGGCAGCTACACTTTCCCCGGGTGACATAGGCTATAATCTATACCCGTGCGAAGCAGGGGCGGACCGCTAGTCTATTATATATATCATAAATTTTCGTTGTTGATTTTGAACACGTAATTGCCACAGGTGCGGGAAACACACCTGCATATTACCATAATTTTCCGCAGCATCTGAACATTTCACTGCGCAATGCGGCAGCTCCCACCGACCCCTGCTCTTGCGCATACTTACACCTCACTCGTGCCACAGATCACACCATAGCTACTACGTATATTGCCACTAACAACTTTAACTAGCAGTTCGAGCCTCGGCCAATCTATTGTACGGAAATGTATCGCACGAAACAATTCTGCCGTGCCTATTTACCGTAATATCTGCATACAAATGTTTGGGAACACTGCATACAACACCTATGTAGCTGGTATGTGGCCATAAAATACAGCTTCATAGTTTATCTGGAACGCGGACTTATGCCAGCATAAGCGATCTTGTCTGTATTGTTCGTATTATTTGAAAGTTGTATTTTACACCATTCTGTAGCTTCTGCACTTCTGATTCCATTTGTACGTATTATCATCATAATTATCAGCCTATTATGTCCCACTGCTGGGACACTGGCCTTCTCTCAGAGAGAGAGAGAGAGAGAGGATAGGTTCTAATCCACCATGCTAGCCCTGTGTATGTAGGTGAATGTCATGTCTTTGAACTGATTGAGGTTCTTGGACATACCGGTATCCTCACGATGTTTTCCTTCACCGTTTTTGAGCGATGGCATCGAAAATGCACATTATTTAAGTACCTACTTAATAAGCCATTGGTATTTCCAAGCAATTATTATATATTTGGGCCATAATTTTTTATTGGTTGTGATACATTAGAGTGTGTACTATTATCATGCCAAGATGGACGCTTGTACGTATTGTCGTTTTTACATTAGAGCTAATCCAAAAATCCGTAAAAAATAGGTATATACGGGGACCCTCTTTAGTTTTTACTTTTTGACTTTTTTATACATAACATAATTATGAGAAAATTTCAAGTAGCTATCTTTTATGGTTCGAAAGACTGCAATCGACTGACTTCACATTGGTGCGCAGTATACTTACTTGTTGGCACCACTAAGTTAGTACCAATGGAAGTATATTCGTCCCACCCAATGTTTGCATACACAGTTGCCAGTACGGTTTGTTCTCAAGAGGTGAATTAGGAAGTGTTGAAAATCAAAGCTAAATGTCATAAAAACCTAATATCAAAACTGTATTGTGCTCGACAAAAAGGTTGTTGTTGATGTTGTTAGATCCAAGTAAAATTAATGTTCATGCCAATCTTCATTCATTAGATCAATGTCTGCAAATGATTAGAAAATAAAATAGAGGGTGCGCAAAATTTGTACCTACATGTGAAGCGACGTCGCTCTCCTGACAGAAACAGACAGTAAAATTTGTCATTGGAAAGCACGTGATGTAAATTCTATTATTACGGCCTTTTATTTTTCAATTACGATCCCCCGTTACGAAGGCGCCTCGGGGCTAACTTCGCAAAACCCTGAATTATTTCTCCTTCTGTACAGTTTTGATGTTATTCTTTAATAACATTAACTTTCTTTATAAACCCAGACTCAAAAAATAAGTTATAATTTTAACGTGTGTGTCTGTGTATCTGTGTCTGTGATATCGTAGCTCCCGAACAGTTGAACTGATTAGTTGATTTTGTTTTTTTGTTTGAAAAGTGGCTTGATCGAGAGTGTTCATGAGTGATGATCGAGAGAGCTATGATTCAAGAAAATCTGTTCAGACGTATAAATATTATCATTACAAGTATAGAATATTGTCTGCACGAGAGTTCAAGATTTATTTTATTTTAAGAGCAATTTTTATCATCTTGTATTCATCTGTTGTTTTTCGGTAACAAAATTTTAGCGACATTCTTTATTACGACAATTTTAGTAGACACCCTATTTGAAACGAATCATGGTCCGCGGACGAAAGGAGAGGAAAAATCGGACTGTGTGGGATTTCTAGCTTTGCAAGATGTGGGATCACGTGAGCTTTTTGACAGTGTCGGGATGTGTGATAGTAGAAGTCCCACGCAGGAATGAGATCAAAAGGCTCTTTAGCGCATTCCCAGAAATACAAGTGGTAGAAAACGTAAAGGGAACCCACATCTCTTCTGAGCCTAAGTGGGTCCAGCTTGTTGTGAGCTTTAGATGAAACTTTAGGTGTTGTGCTTCAAGTCATGCAAATAATACAACTACCAACTTGTTACCTTGCGGAAATAAAATTGGCCAAGTGCGAGTCGGGCTCGTAAACTGCGGGTTCCGTACCACCACATAACTTGATAGCTACTAAAGTACATATTTTTTTGCAAAAAGACAACTTCCTATCAACGCCCAGGCGGTCACCCTTCTAAGTACCGGCCGCGCCCGACGTTGGTTCACTTCGTGATCGTACGAGAACCGGTGGTGAACAGAAATTTGACACCGACTCGCACTTTGTCATTATTTATTATTTGTTTTTATAATTTAGAGTGTGTACTATTATAATGCCTAGTTTGACGCTTGCACGTATTGCCATATATACATTAGAGCTAGTATATATACGTTTAGGCAAGCGTGCTCCATCGTAGACCGCATCGTCGCATAACATCAGGCGAGATGGCGGCCCAGCGCAAGCCTATCTACTATAAAAAAGTTAAAAAATACGTTTGTTGTATGGGGACCCCGTTTCGATCTTTTTTTTAAATATTTGTCAATCAATCCGCCGTAACATTAAATATTTTGTGAAAATATCAACTGGCTATTTATAACGGTTCGAAAGATACAGCCGTTAATAGGTAAGACAGACAGACAGACGGACGGACGGACAGACAGACATCGTAGGCATAGTAATAGGGTCCCGTTTTTACCCTTTGGGTACGGAACCCTAAAAAGCTACGCCTTAGGCTGCTGCTGTCTCTTTATAGATTCTAGAGACAAACAACTTTTTGCACCACAGGAAATATCACATTAACCACTGTGCTGTCGATGCTAATTCAATACACAGCTATCTACTAATTAACCATTTGACATAAAGTTGTCGGTATCTCGATAATGTGGTTGATATTGCCAAGTATAAAAATCTGCTATTGATACATAATCGGATTTTCCTGGTGCATAAGAAGCCTTATCCATAAAGTTGACGCCCTAGTTCGTGTAATAAATCATGTATGTAATAACAAGCTGTGGTTTAAATTTGTTCGGTAGCACTCCATTAAGTCAACAGGGGAGGTCACGCGATGCGATGCGATGACAAACGATGGTGGAGCTATGGAGTGCTACTCGTAGGTACTAGCTACGCGTCCTCGGTAAGAGTTCCCTGCGAGCCGACGAAATTAAATCATTTCTATTTCGTCTGTGATTGTACACACGCGATAAATTCGTGAGGCTAACATGGATAAGACGGTTGGAATTTATTTTGAAAGAATAAAGTTGTACCGACGAAAACTTTAAGTATTTTCTTGCATTTTGAAATCTAATGACGCATGATAAAGTTAACACTCATAAAACTAAATTTTATAACGTGATTCACACATGTATTACAAATGGTAGTTTGTTCTTTTTTCACGCAGTAACAGAGCAACGGGTCGACGTATGCTTTTGCATAAAGATAGTGGGACGGCCCAACAAAAAAAAAATGCATGGTGAAGTACTGGCAATGGGCAGGCCACATAGCTCGAAGAAAACTTCTTAAGTGGAGACCACGAACCGGAAATCGCAGCGTAGGTAGGCCTCCCACTAGATGGGCCGACGACATCGTGAGAGTCGCGGGCATACAATGGATGCAGATGGCAGGCTGTCGTTCAGTGTGGAGTTCTAAGGGGTGGTCTGTGTTCAGCAGTGGACGTCTTCTTGCTGGTGATGATGATGATGAGCCGAGAGTGACAGTGACTTTTATAACCCGGAAAACTGTACAGTTTCACGTGGGTGAACCAATATGAAACCATGGGGCACAGCTAGTAAGTAGATAAATAGTCGAGCTTGAAATACTTAGGTATTCTGTATAACTTAATAACTAGAACTACGCAAGCTTTATTTACTGCTTCCTTAAATGTGCAGAAGTCCAAAGTTATGATTACTTTTGACTCTTGAACGAGCTTAAATGCAATTAAGTTTATAAGTCATCGACCGGCTGTTTTTAAACTACTAGAGATGTTTATGGGCCGGCAAGCGCCATCCTAGTCGTTTGCCTCGCGTTATTTCTGCTTGAGTTAGATGCATCTAACATTGATTTATCTTTTAATCATCAGCTTTTATTTATAGCTCCCAGCAGCCTTAGGGCTATTAAGATTTATGATGTATGCTTGACTTTTTGTCGAACACACATTCAATGGCAAAATGAGACATATCCTCTATCACATCTACAAAAATGCCAATATTTTGATATAAAGCAATAGCATCACATTTCATGACCCGCGGAACTCATCAACTTGTCGTGTTTGATAGCAATAAAGTTATAAACGGTGTTCCCACTCGGCGTAATAAACAACAACACTCCGACTCATGTTTTGATGGCTATAACTTTAGTCATACGGCAGTGCTTTGGTTTTGTTTTGATTCGTATACCTACATCATTCAGTAACGGCCGATAGCTGTAAGATAGGGAGAAATAGATCAAGTGATCCGTCGTGTATCGAGCATAAATCTAAACACAGCGAGAACATAAAATTTTATTCGAAACGACCACTTGTTAACGTATGTTATCCGTATGTCGCACAATTTCACAACGAGTCGCCGCGCCGGATCACGTACTCTGAAATCCACGATCAGAACATAAACTATTTACCAACTATTCAATATTCAATACGCGATTGCAAAATACACCAAATTATTGCATTAGTAGCGAACAGGGATTCCCGATATTGTGGTACAGCGATCGGCAGTCGGCGCACCGTGTTATGCGGCATAAATAATTTAATAATTCGCAATACGGAATTTACCATACGATGTGTCGTACCGTTCATCTGATTTGTATTCAATATGAGTATTTGTTTCTCATACTACTGTCGCATTGGGCAACCTGCGACCGCTGCGTTTTCACCGAGCGAAATGAGGACTTGCGTCAATCGCTCAAGGTTGCTTTTGTCGGGATGATTCTCTCTTGACTGGAATCTTTTCAAACATGTGTTGATATGTAGGTGAATAAAGCACGCCTGTACATTTAAATATCGGGAACATCCGTGTTATACGCGTGACCTTGCAAATCACAGCCTGCTTTCCAAACGGCTTCACAGAACCGTCGATCGGCGTCTGTATTGCGCGACAATCAACATGTTTATAGAATATTTTATTAGCTCGTTACTTGTAAAGCTATTTTAGCAATGACATGTCGACCGCTATAGAATTATTAAAGCATATTTTTATTCAGAATACGTTTTGTTTGCGATATGCTTAGCTATTTATAGCTTAAGGTCATGGGAAAACTATGCAATCTTATTGGCAGGTTAACAGGTGAAGAGCCATAATGTTTTTATTCATGAAACACATACAAAGAAATCATGACATGTATAAAAGAACAACACAAAGTATTAATGACAATTGGAATATATAACACTGTGGTAAAAAACCTAATGTAAGTTTAGGCGTTATTAAATAGCTGTTTGATTTAAAAATATTAAAAGGACCTTTTCAGTTACACTTCTCTCCTAGAACAGGGTAATTGCAATAGGTACATATATGATAGATTAAAACGATGCTAAATATATAGATGCCAATTTTAATCATAATCATGTAGGACTCTGACCTTCTCTCAGAGAGAGAGAGAGAGAGAGGGAGAGAGAGAGAGAGCGAGAGAGAGAGAGGATGGGCCCTAATCCACCATGATGGCGCAGTGAATGTTGATGAATGTCATAAATGTTTGAACTTTTGAGGTTCTTGGACATACCGGACATACAAAAACGGAGAAGAAAAACATCGTGAATAAACCGGTATGTCCAATACCAATCTAAAGTGAAATGAAAGTAGTCAACGAAATTATGACAACGAATACTCAATTGATATTCTGACACCATAATATCGCGTAGTGTTAGGTCAGCAAGGCAACATAGTGGCCTGTCCAAGTGCTACAGCAAGAGGTTCCCAGGGCCGTAAAATAAATCGTGATAATAATATGGTGTGTGTGCCAGATTTGTCAACTGATCGATGTCGATTATTTCATCCTCTGCATGTTGATTTTGTACATACGATGTAGTTCCTGGCCTCGCGTACCCAACAAATATTTTACCAAAAACAAGAAAGTTGAAAACACCAAAATAATGCATATCCTAACAAGTGAATTGGTAGATAAAACTTCATAAGTAAGTATATTTAGCTATTTATTATCCAGATAAAGCAGGACTTCGTTAAAAGCTTTTATATGAAATCATATCTTAATTACTGCAATAAAAATATACTTCTCTAAAAACCTCATAACTTCTCCAATATAAAATGGGAAAACAAAAAACAATCATAAAGGATAGGAGACAGCCCGACAAATTGACCAATGCTTATGTTGCGGCTCGAAGGTTACCGGCCAATAGAGACCGCACCATCAGACAGGTTTACATATAGATAGCGTAAATCTCTAATAAATTATGCACTTTAATACATTTTTAAAGTTTCGTCCTTCGTTACTTAACTTGGGCCACAGTTTTGGAGATAAACTAAACGCAGAAAACATATTTTAAGGGCATTCCTTTCATGGATCTAATGAAGTTACGCGTCGTGCTAACCCCTAACCTGTTAAAGAATGAATATAATTATCGCAGTTGTGGGAGCTCTGCGCAATTATGTGGATATATCCTGACAAATACACGTTATTGGGAGGATGTGACTGGGTAGCAGGTAGCGGACGGTGGTGCAGCGGCGTGCAGCGCGGGCGCAGGTCGCCTCAGGTCGGCCTCTATGCCGTCGCCTAATGAGACCGCTTGCTTCTTTTATTTATGTGACAAATGTAAATTGTCGGGTGATTCTTTCGCGAATATTTAGTGCGAGAACGGTCCACTACACGCCGCACATCTTCAATTAGCAGACACTTTTCTAATCGCGGATACATTGTTGCGTATGCACAGTAAACATGTCATAGATACATTTGGCGAATACTTAAAATGTTTTATCTGTGCCATTACATCTAGCTTCGTGGCCGTTTCAAATAATTTGCGAATATCGGTAACGGTTACGTGTTCTAACCGGTGGGATTATAAATTTATCTTTTATGGGCCGCGTATACATGACCAGACGTGCATAGAGTTTACAAGTTTAGATCGTGTACACTAAAATTTATGTTTGAAAGATTTGTTCGCCACAAATAAGGTTGTCAGCGTGCGTTATCTAAGGGATCGTTAATTAATTAGAGAAATTGAACGAGCGCTGCGGCGCAGGGGACCAATAACTCCACCGGCTCGTATCATAGCTTCGCTTGCTTTTATTTATTTTTACCACTCACGTGAGCAAAATTGAATTTGAATTCGACGAGGACACGTTCATGCAAACTACAGAACACGTTCGTTCAGAGTAGTTACGGGAAAAATTTCAGAGCTGACAATACTTTCAGCGTTGGTGCTCCTCACATATACCCATTTGTATTTAAATTTTTAATTTTAACTCGAAATAAATTACTCATACTTTTTTAATTGTTGTCAGGCTAGTCGTTTGACCACAGTTCATCTGATGTTACGTGAATATGTGCTCAAAAATGGTAAACACGTCTAGCCTGGAATGGGAACTAGCTCTCAAGTGATGCTGCCGTAGCACACCATTAGGTGCTTGGCCGTGAAGAATCTGGAAAAGATTACTTCTGCAGTTTTTTAGAAAACATCTCATGATATCCCCTTATTAAATCTTTGTAGTTTTGATATTGTTCAATCTTCATTTTGATTTCCTGGTTTCTTTTTCCTTGGTGGTTCTCTGTGAGTGATCTCCATCCCCACCCTAACAGGGCTGGCACATACTGACGAGGCGTGACATTGTGAACATAGTACACTACAATCGGCTGCAATTAAAATGCTAACTAACTTGTTTTGTTCAAAGAAATTTATCGTGTCGTCACTTTACGTACGCTATATGTACTTTGACGAATAGTCCCAGTACGGGTCTAATTAACGAATGTGCGGTGAAATTATTTCAAACAAAACTACAAATCACCATGAAAATATTCCGGAGATTTAGAAAAGTTGGCGTTCTGTGAGCAGCATAAAACACCATTCGTTTCTCGTCTTATTGCCTACTTTACTTACTACCAGAAGTAGTTACTACTCCAGTAGTAACATCGGATATTTTTTATTTCCCGTGTTACAATTAACTCAATTCTGATAAAAAGCTCTTTCCGTTTCCAAACTCTTTGACATGGATCCACGTGCAAAAAGTTTATTTTTCTCTATTGGGCCCAAACATAGTTAGCAAAGTAGGATACAGTCTATCATTATCAGCCTACCGTGTTGCCACTGCTAGAGCACAGGTCTTCAGGATGGGACCTAACCCACCATGTTGGCCAAGTGCATTTTGGTAAATCTCATAATAATATATGTCTTAGAACTTTTGAGGTTCTTGGACATACCAGTTTCCTCGCGATGTTTTCGTGCACTGTTTTTGAGCGATGGCATTGAAACTTCATAACATAGGTAGTACCTAAATAAGTCAATTGTGCAGGACCGAGGATCGAACCTCAGATTGTCAAACGCACATGCTACCCCTTAGCTCGTCGCGCTACAATTTATACAATCAATAAATAGGATACAATCTATAGGTCGTTCGAAATGCCTACTGACTTCGGTAACTGAGACTCAGTGGCACAATTCATGGAAAGTGGTCATCACCATCTATGGTCAGATGTATATTGGGACACTACCGAATGCGTTGGCCGGATGGCACGTGCACTCGTTATGTGATGATGGACAGGTTTCTTTGACCTTGATCTTACCATTTAAATGAGTGACAGGGTTTCTCAAAGTGAGATTCGCAAACTTTGGGTGAGTGGGGTTCGTCAGTTGATCTTAGAGGGGTTCACGATGAGATTAACGTTATGGCGACTGGCTAGCAGGCCACTTGCTTGTACTATAGTACCAACTACGAATATTTGTCTATACGTGTAGTTGGTATAATAGTAATCCAAAATGTAATAAATTATTTAAAAAAAACGTCATTGGACTCGCGCTATAATAATGTGTATATGTGTTTTGTCCACGATCCGTCACGTAATTAACAGCAACTGCGGGTTTTTCTTTTGAAACGGGATTGCAGTTATGTGATACTGAATGTATAGGGCTATAAGTTTGAGAAACCCTTTTGTAGAGTATGAACATTCCACAATAATATCATTTCATTTATTTCAAGTGGCAAGGCTCATATGTACACAAAATAAATGGTAACCTAATTTGAAGTATACTGCCAAAAAAAAATGCAAGTCAACTTCGAAAAGACACTGCGCTATATTGTCTATTTTTTCTTCCGGTCATGTCTAAGAGCAAAAGCTATTATTTTTTCAACTGTGCTATACCAAAAATTATCTGAGGCAAAGGACCCCATTTCCACACAATCATATCTTACTATTATATATTATTATCCTTTTTAGTTATTCAACTTTTTAATCACTCGGGAAATTGGCTGTTTTGTCTATAACTATTAACTAGAGCAATTTTTTTGCATTAGTATTCTTACTGCCAGTTTCAGTCCTACGAACGCCGTGCTGTTGATTCCATAATAACTCTTCAATTGGCAATCAAATCGTCTTAGATCTAATTGCGACCTGACAATTGACATACACAAGCACTTATTTACGAAGACATAAGCAGAGATGTTTCTCGATCGAAGAGTCCGTCACAGAGACAACAAAATGGCTCAATAAAATGTCGGAGCATAGACAAAACGCTACAATAACATCAGAACGGGAACGAATCGCACAGTTTACGACATGGGCACAACGACCGAGTGCTCTACAAATGAATAAGCCATCTGTTCTAATGGGCACAATTAAACATGGTCGTCCGAGCGACCGTGTGGACCTTGCTCAACATTCGGCTTTAAGATTAATAATCTAATCTGGCCTGGCTATACCCAAACTGCATCGTTCTGGCACTGAACAATGCTTGTTACTAATGCAGAGCCTTAAATGTGGTGAGGTACCTGATTCTGACTGAATAAGATGTTTTAATGATCATTTCACGATCGTGATATATTTCTATATGGAACGGTTGTTTTTTTCGTAATTTCAGGGCTGGTCTCACAGTGAAAGTTGTTTGTAATGATGAGTACAATTAATTTATTTCGGTTTGCACCACCTTTCCGGGTATCCCTGTACGACGACTCTCGGAAAGTATGTTGTGAAAAAAAAAAACAGTTCCTACACACACATACATAAGATTACACTGCAATTAAACATGTGGCTCCTAGATTTAACATCCAGGTACAGAATGGACATAAAGTAAACATGTTATCTCATTCAGTTATCAAAGTCGTTAACATCACCGTGTCTAAGATAATGTTCAATAAAGCTTTTTTATCCGTTGAAGTCGCTCCATATAAAAGGAGAAAGACGAATGCCGGTTTTTTGAGTCAGGTGACCGGACCAGTAAAACGTTCTTATATGGCAAACTGTCATAATTAAAGTCAATAATGAACCCTGCATCGATCTTTTTTACTGATACCGGGAGCTGTCATAACTTTGCCAAATTGAAGAGTGGCCATTACTGTTAGGTGTAAAAGCTGCAAGATTCTTCTGGCTTATAAAAGTGGATACTGAAAATGTGCTTTGAACCAACTTTAAATAAAAAAAAAACGCATCGCAACCCCAAAATTAGTATGTAATACCTGGAATAATCTCATTTAATAATTGTATTTTATTTTATTGTAACTCAGTAATGTTTGCATTTAATACGAATTTTGGTGTTGCAATGCGTTTTTTTAAAAGCTGGCGCGCTTGTTCTGTCTTTACTTTTATTATAATAAGTATTGATGATAAATTACTTTAATTATTATTTTATTGTCGACCCTTGGCTAACTTTAACCGGCCGTCTAGAGTGGAAACCGCAAGAGCTAAGAACCTGAGCTGGGAAACTGGCCAGGGTGGAAGTGCTAAAAGCAGAAAGCCGCGAGTAGCGATTAGTGAAAGTGCAGCACATCTCTGTACACCCTAAGCCATCCATGCTAATGCCCACGCCAATATAAGGCAGGCTTTATGGAGAGGCAATTTAGTGGGTGGCAAGTCATCACCCGCCATAATATTTAGACACGAGGCAAAATTGGTGGGTGCCCTTCATCACACCATAGAACAGCTCAACACCATCAAAATTCACCACAATAGCCAAGCATTTTTTGATCCTATACTGTACAATAGTTGCGTATTCCTTTTCATAAAACATTCCATATTTGTACTTTTTAAGCCCTCTCAAAATCTCAAATGCCTCTCAATAGTCTGGGCTAGACTGAGAATGAAAATATATGCAGTTTAAATTAAAACAAAACAATCGGGCAATTTGGAATATACCTCATAACTTTTATACCACTGGACAGATTTACCTACCTGCGGTGGAATGGCGAAAGTTTTTCGTATACGTTTCAGGTAAGAGTTTATATGCTAGTGAGTTTTTACCATACCTGTACTCGGAAATAGGTTCATTCTTTCTTTGAAAAGTGAGAACAAAGCTATTCACTATCCATACTTGATTTTTTTTCTTCTTTTTTGAGAGGATTTTGATTTCCCTCATCTTGTACCTAAATATGCCCGTGTCAAATATTGAGATATTTCAAGTTTTATTAAATAACATCAAACAAGTTATAGTCACAGTCAGAATCAAGCAAAGTAAGTCACAGTCGAGTCGTGCCCTAGTAAAGTGATAAAGACTTCAGAATCAGAATCAGACTTTTCTACAGATTTCTGTGGAGTTTCGGACACATCACGAAAATATTGCCCACACTTGGGCACGTTCACGGACACTAAAGAAATAATTTATTACACATTAACACTCGAAATAACACAACTTTAGGAAAATAATACTATGAGGCGACAACGACATGTTTTTTCACGTTAGCGTCAAAACTACCCCGCAGTTGATTTGAAGTGGCCAAAAATTATAGCTTGAATAAAAAAATGATTTTATTTTATTTTTATAAAATGTGGGTGAATCCCGGAGACATTTGAACATAAACAATAATTGTATTAAGGCATATCCCCCTTTTTTGTCTGATCTGATGCTCGGACAGAGCACCGTAATTGTCATGTATTTTATTACACTATCTCAGAAGTTTTATGTCATTCAATTCGCGACTCTTAATTGAATAAGCGAGATGAAATTTACAATCGTCATACTTTAACCCATCAGTTGAACGTCTCTGTGCACTTGCAATGAATTTCAACTATACAGGGTTATGCGGAACGGTGGTACTAAACCGAAAGGAGGTCATTGTACCATTAATTAATTGGGAATCATATTTACTATGGGACCAATTCAAAAATTGCGATTTAAATCACCTGTTCGACAGCAAAATGCCTTTTACGTTCAATGAATGTATAGAGATGATACACCATGGACCTACAAACTGGACCATTGGTCCAGTTGGTACTGAACCTGCCTTCTGCGCTTGGGGGCGTGGGTTCGATTCCCACCTAGGACAAACATTCATGGGATGAACATGTGTTTGTTCTATATTTGGGTGTTAATATCTTTTTTTATAAAAATAAATAAATATCTGGGACATTTTTGCACACACGGTCATCTGACCCCAAACTAAGCAAAGCTTGTAATATGGCTGCCAGAAACTGATATACGTACATATATATTTTTAAATACACACTTAAATAGATATTAACACCCAGACATAGAACAAACACAAATGTTCATCACACAAATGTTTGTCCTAGATGGGAATCGAACCCACGCCCCCAAGCACAGAAGATAGGTTCACTACCAACTGAGCCACCGGGGCAGTCGAAGTCTATTTAAGTATGCATTTAAAAATACTTAATTTATACTGTTTTAAACTATCACGGTTGTTCACTAAAGTTATATGATTATGTTAACCTTACCACGGTAAATATCCCGTAAATAATCATATAACTTTACTTATATTTATGTATGTAAGTATATTAGTCTCTGGCAGCTGATATTTTTTTCGCGATTACAGTGACGGTCCTATAGTAAAAGTCGTTCATAATGACATCTTTTCGGTATAATACCACAGTTTCGTATAACCCCGTCTAAAACGGTCCGCTTGTTTTAATTATACCGAAAGACAGACATACAATTACAATAGTTTTTTTTATAAATGCCACAAATATGTAGATACTTAAATATGGTACGTACTCAACCATGTTCCTACTTTTAAAATTTTAAGATCCTTACTGTGCCCGGCTTTCCTTATCTCTTTGCTGATTTTTCTTCTCTGGATTCACTCTTACTATAATGCCACCTGTCTTAATCGCCATAGCAAAATCATCATCATTTCAGCCATAGGACGTCCACTACTGGATATAGGCGTCCCTCATTGATGTCCAAAAGGGCCGGTTGGAAGCGGCCTGCATCCAGCGTTTCCCTGCGGTCTCAGCGAGATATGTTGATGATATTATTAAAATAGCAGGATGCCAAAATTCGCTATAAATAACACTGATTATTCAATAATAAATAAATATTTGGGACATTTTTGTACACACGGTCATCTGACCCCAAACTAAGCAAAGCTTGTGATATGGCTGCCAGAGACTGATATACATACATATATAGTTTTAAATGCATACTTAAATAGATAGTAACACCCAGATATAGAACAAACACAAATGTTCATCACATAAATGTTTGTCCTAGGTGGGAATCGAACCCACGCCCTCAGGCTCAGAAGGTAGGTTCACTACCAACTGGACCAACGGGCTATCAGTAATAGCTGCACCCCCGCGTGGACATTTTCACGGAAATAATATATTTTTTTTCTTGATGAAAACGATTCGTGTCTCTCCGGCCTTCCAACTAACTCTATTTTAATTTTATTCAGAGAACGCAAAGCGATATATAAATAACTAGCTGAAACCCGCGGTTTTTCATTTTTCCCGCATTTTCTGGGAGAATAAGTACCCTATGTACGTCCATATGATGTATCATCCGGCTAAAGTCGTGAAAAGCGAACAAACATCCAGACAGAGAGACAGAGTTACTTTCACTTTTATAATATTAATAAGGATATAAAAACAATTGTGATAACTTAGCACTATTAACACGTTTCCGTATATTCAATGAAAGAGAAACAAACAAACACACTTTTGAACTTATAATAGTCGTAAGTCGTAATAGTAGTAAAAAGATAAGTCGCCTTTTCTATGTAAGTTTATATATTTGTTCGACGATAACTTGCGTATCGTCGATTCGATATAAATTAAATAAATATAATTTTGTAGGCCAATCATCATCATCATTTCAGCCTATCATGTTCCCACTGCTGGGACACAGGCCTTCTCTCAAGGGAGAGAAGATGGGCCGTAATCCACCATGCTGGCTCATTGCATCTTGGTGAATGGCATGTATTTGAACTGTTGAGGTTCTTGGCCATACCGGTTCCTCACGATGTTTTCCTTCACTGAAACTGTACATAATTTATTTAGGTACTAAATAAGTCATTGGCGCAGGGCCGAGGATCGAATCGGGTGCCGTCAGATTGTACAGCGTACACGCTACCGGTTGGCCACCATCGCTCTAAAGCTGCATAAAATATAAGATAAGGTAATGTTATCTTGTTATTATCTTGACAGTCATACTTGCATTGAAGTAATAACCTACTCGTAAATGATGATTGACAACGATGGATAGCCGACGTCTATATGTCAGCGAGAAAAATGTCCACTATTTATTTCTTCTAATAAACTCTCATAAATATTAATTTTAATTACAGCTCAGAATAATTGAGGCTACCAGCTGCAAAAATTGAAGTGAATTACAAAGTTTCATAAACAGGAAAATATTTAAGCTTATTAAGGCTACAGTTAGTAGAAAAATATAATGACGAATTAATATATTAATTCAGAAATTAAGCAACATAACGTCTAAATTGGAGTAAATGTGGCATTGCGAACTATATAATTCATGTCTAGGTATGTACAACGACTCTCGGACGATTTTTGACTGTTTTCACTTAGAGATTGTGATTCTATAGGTATTGTATCTCGATGTTAATAAGTTAATATGAAACGAAAGTGTGTAAATTATTCGGTAGAGCAGTTAGGATCTACTTACTTAATGACAATAATTAAATTTATACAAAGCTAGCCCCAATTTTTTTTTTAAATATTAAGCTATAATAATGTAAAAAAAACTAAATTATAATATATAAATAAACTTAGATATTTAGCGCTAATCTTCAATCTAACCGCAAACGTATGACAGTTCTACCCAACTTCTCCTAATAAAGGGCCGGAGTCAAAAGGATCTGCGGCCCGGCCCGGTTCACCCAATTAAAGACGAATCTCCCGCGGATCATGTGACAACAAGTCTTGATGAAATATAACCGAGCTGAAGAGACTGCGCCCTAACAATTTTGATAATTTCCTATTGCTATATAGACAGGCAATGAAAACTACTCGATTTTTAAGGTACTACTTAGGGATAACGTAAATAAATTGTAATTATGTGGTTGGAATGTTACTTAAACAGACGTCATATTTTTTCTAAATTTGATTTTCGATATCATCGTTTTCTAATCCATGCTCTAATAAAAAATAAAAATAAAAGTGTCCCTAAAAGTGCTAACGTTATGAGTCTGTGGTTCCATAATGTTTATGACCAATATTTGATATCAAGTATCAAAACTGCTCTAAACTAAGCATCAGTGACAACTCCCAAAATGAGGCTGGCACACGAATGAAGGCTACATATGGATGCCTACGCAACTTTTCAAAGTATTTCAGTATGAACTATCGTATTTTTATTATAATGAACATTTAAAGCGGCTCTTGCATCCCAAAAAAGGCTGCATATTTGATGGGTCGTCTCATATTTTACTCTCATCCAGAGCCAAAGACAGGCATATAAATCAAAGGCATGTTTGCAAAGAAGGCGACCGCTCGGCACGTCTTCGTAATTGCAGCAAAAACACGCATTGTGTGATTTTTGAAGACGTTGGCAAATTTTCGAATAATTTCCAAGCTGGCCGTTAAAATTCTGTTGCATGCTAAAGCATCGTTCGTATCGATCTAAAAAAATAATGTCTGCCATTTTCAAATAG
Source organism: Agriopis marginaria (assembly GCA_932305915.1). NCBI lineage: Eukaryota > Metazoa > Arthropoda > Insecta > Lepidoptera > Geometridae > Agriopis > Agriopis marginaria. Next base: position 11,192,506 of record OW029915.1, read on the forward strand.
CATTATTTTCCACGAACGGTACAATGAAGAAATGTCAGAGATAAGTTACCTTTGTTGGCCGGGAACTGATTAGCCAGGCCCGCGGATCTCTCAATGGTTCCGTAGCTCGTTCGTTCCTCGGGTGCGTCATAAATTTCCATTGATTGGATTAATCTGATTTGGATGTCAATTTTGCATGGAAAGTACAGGTTCTTTATAAGAAAATACTCGTACAATCACGAACCGTCCCGAGTTTATTCCTTACTTGGTGCATAATCTCAAACTTATTGTAACTTTGACTGAATAAAGACAAAACATATGGCTATCTTCAACCGTAAGTTACCCAATAATTTACATAATATATTTTGTCTTATTTTTAGGACGCAATCATTAGTGGACCATAAGTTGATTTTTCCTTCTTGTTAAAATTCTAACAACCGAATACTGAGTATGTTTAAAAAAACAAATATAGACTTGCTTTTGACTGCCAACTCGCCTGATGTTCAGCGATGATGCGGTCTACGAAGGAGCACGCTTGCCTAGAAGAAACCGATTCACTCGTGATTTGAAGACACCTAGATTGTAACTATCGGGGAACACCCATAAAGCGGTTACGATTCTACGTAGGTACCCAGTTACCCACTCTGGCAGTCCGACAGAAAAATGGGCAGGAAGGAATTAGATCATGTAGATCCGATGCACACTCTCCGAAATGTATCCGATGGTATAATAAACTTAGTTCAGTAGTTGCTCGACTAATCATTACCTAATAGCAGATAATTATAAACTTAAAGTTTTTATTCGAACTTAAATAAAAAATAAACAATTTAAAGTTACATGTTTATCTAGTTTACCATTTGTGATGTGTTGCCTATAAAAGTATGAAACATTTCCTTAACAAATTATATGCAATCATAATTATTCTAGACAAGTATTATGAGAGGCAAAGAACCGAGTGAATGCGGCTCATGGAGTTTATAAAAAGTGGGAATTAAAACAGGAAGGCAGGGCCGTACGGTTCACATCCCGTATGCGCACCCGGACACTGCATACTGAGGCTACCTGTTCGCTTTAGCTTTTCCACTTATTATGACACGTTCATTACCATTTTAGTAGCAGCTTTTTACTGTCAACCGACCTTATGATTTATCGCTTGCGCTCCGCCGGTGCATGGATCCAAATAAAGTGAACGTCACTCAGCGCAGGACATGCTTTGATTATGATTGAATTATGCATAGTCCTTCACTAGAGCAGCTCTATAATAATTCATTGAAAATTTATAGGCATCAGTCACAAACTGTCATTCACAAACGAGCTTATTTCCCACGTCAAGTTTGATTGCGATATCATAGTGAACGATGACATTTGAGTACGCACTAATTTAATCCTGCAAGAGCGCTCGCGAGGTGCGCTATCTTAGCAAAGATATAGGGATGGGATCGTAGCGAGAGGAATTTCTACTTATGACTTTATGCATCAGGGTTCATTTTTCAAGTGGTGAGTAGGAGGTAATCACGCGATGCAAGCCTCTTAGCGTTGAGTAAACAAATCTTCGACATTGTATCTTTGCCTTAACTCTCTTTATTCAAAGAAACATTGTCAAGAGAAATGTACGATTATTGTAGTGTTTTCTTATGGATTGTGTTACGAAAATACATAACTCGTCGTCTACGCTAAGGAGGGCCGCACTATCTTTGATTTTCATGTAGTTTATCAATGCGAGCAGAGCAATAGACATATTTGCGCTGTATGTCTAATCTATGTCTAGTTTAGTAGATTAACAATTACTGTGTTGTAAATACTGTATGAGCAGACAGAAGTAGATATTGATCTAGGGTTGTACCGTAAGCACCAATGAAATTCAAATTTAGTTAAGCAACTCTATGTAATACAATAAAGATAAAACTTAGTATATTCTAATGTTGCGATTCTCACAAGCCTTGGACGTAGACAGCAATAAATCAGCACAATCATACAGTCAGTCATCTTTCTTTGTTATCATATTAAAGGACGGCATTCCATAGTTCGACGTAATTATGCAAAAAGCTGGACTGTGGCCGGGCTGCGCGGCTGCCCTTTGACAACCGCATCATTATTATTGACATAATATAAGATTTATGCGATTAACTTAGTTGTCTATACTATATACATTATAATATTATAAAGAGGAAAGATTTGTATGTAAGTATGTTTGTAACGAATTGGATCAAAAAGTACTGGACCGATTTTAAAAATTCTTTCACCATTTGTTTGCTACTTTATCACTGATTAATATATGCTATTTTAATAGGCTATATAACTATACCCGTGCGGAGCCGGGGCGGACCGCTAATATTTTATCATTTAAATCGTGTTTACAAAGTTTACCTTTAGCCTGTATCCTCAGATCAAGCAAACAAGGGAGATATGACTTAGTACACTTAATATTCGTGTTAAATGTTTCCGTGTCTCACCCACTTTTTTCATTATAACTCTAAACCACTTAACGGATTTTTTTAAGTACTACATACTTGGACCCGTGTATGCGTCCTATTAGCACATGGTGAACGTACTGCGATCCCCAAGCCACCTGCCAAGCGTGGGGATTATGGCAAAACCCCTCTCTAACAGGGAGGCCTTTGTCCAACAGTGGAGGTTTAATAGCTGCTGATGATGACTACATACTTACTCATTTTTCACGTACTCCAAGAAACTTGCAGCGACACCGATTAAATAACTAATAGTCCATTTGCAAAAAAGGAGCGGCAAGGTTGTGTGCAGAGTGAGTTCGACTAAAGTCTCGATGCGTTTGCATCCGCCACACCACCATAAATATCTCCAATTTTTCTGATCTGAAGCCGTATCAACAACGCGTTTATTCAAACTAGAATATTGGTAAATTAAAACTCAAATATAAAAATACAAGAAATAGACGAATGTAGCGACAAAAATCTCGGCAAACGAGAGCAAACGAATGCGTAATCTGGCGAACAGTGGTTAAATTAGCGGGCGATGCGGGCGTCTTTATAGTCTTTAAATTGGCAAAAAATCGAGACAAGTCTCGACTGACACCGATCGTGGAGGCATCGACAAAACAGGTGTTATCATAAACATACGTTTTGAGATAAAAACAAAATAATTTTCATGAGTGGCTGGTAGGCGCGAACTGCCGTCCGTGTCGCCGACACAATGGCGGTTTCACATTTTTTTTATTCGGTTCGTCGGCATAAAAGCCAACGATATTAAATTTAGTAAGCGGAGAGGTGTCCGAAATCTCACGCAGACGTGCGATCCGCCACACATATTTCCATCTGCACAAAAAGCGGAACTATAGCCATAAATATGTCCAAATAAACATTAGTTGACGACGGCCGAATGAGGTTTCGTAGGGTTTCGTCTCACCCACAATTAAATAGCGAATGTTATTTGTCACACACTGGAATATGGTAAGTACATATACAAAACATTGTTATCTTTATTTTAACGGTTGTAATATCCTTCATCAGCTTATCTGTGGCTCACGTTTTTTTGGCACTTACAGTCTCAGTAAGCGGCGATAATTTTCAGTTCACGTCGTCGCGATAGGTGGAAAAGAAACTGTAATATCATGTTGCACTTTATTGTATGCGAAGTCGCTCATATTTTTTCTTTATTATTGGTACACGCGTTAACTTAAATGGAAATATAAAAAGGTGTGAAGTGGTGCGGATAATGGTGAAGGGCTCAAGAAGAGTTTGCATTGTGCGCGCTAACAACCCGCGTTGTCGCGCGGACGAGATGACAGCCGCACGCTGGACGCGATAATATGTGTACATATGTAACATTAAACTGCAAAAATAAAGGACACTTTCACACTACATGGGTTCAAGAACAAGTTTTTCCATAACACAAAAGACGGCACTGAATAGTTATAGCTGCTTCGCGGCCTCGTCGCATAATCCAATAAAACAATCCGAGGAATGTACCGTCAGGACACTTCTGACACACCTTTAACTAATACTCTCTAACATATAAAATACGCAATACACTGCATGGCATTCAAACACAGTCCTTTTTGCTATGGTTATACGAAAAAAGTTTAATAAAATGATGCCACAGTTTTTTTACACAATGTATTGGCACCAACGTGAAAAAAGTCGTCTCATTGTATAATTTTTCTAAACTTGTGAATTTTTAAGTGTTTATGTTTAATGGTGGATTAATATTTATTATCTGTTCGTGGACGGATAGAGTAAAAGTTGTTTCTAATGAAGAGTATAATTGACATTCTTTAAGTTAAGCATCACCGTTCCGTGTAGTTCTGTATAAGTACGCCTGAAATAAATAGTTTTGTTTATTAATTATTCATTCAAACAACTTTATCAAGTTCATTAATAACACTAGATTTGTTCTGCTATCCGTACACATAAAATTGGCGACTGAATCTCAAAATATATGAATTTGATTCAATGGAAAGGCAAGCGGCTCCTTCTGTTCTTCCAAGGGCTACCACCAACACACAATCTCTGCATTTATTATTTTAATATTTCATGTATAATGTAGATATTTTCAACTCATTATGCAGTAATATTTTTAAACCTTTGAAATATATACTAAATATATACTACTACTATAATTTATCAATTTTAAGAATAACCATCTTTTTATCGCAGAATATTTGTTAAAACCATAAATATATAAGTGTTTGAGTATAGGTACCTAACTATATAAACTGCAGGAATATGTGTTTATAATATTTTTTCTAGTACCCTTAGACAGAAAAAAAATGTTCCTAAAGTGTGAACAGACAAAAATTCAAGTATTGAGGTAAAAAAAGGTTAGAGATGATATCTTACTTTTATTAAAACCCGACAAATACAGTACAAACGTCTGGAATATAATATAATATTTTTACCCATTTATGTCCATACGCTCCCTAATCTAATTCGTTTAGATTTTTTGTCTTGCCTTCACGCGTGACACATCTTGTCAGCGCAAAATTGACAGACCATTTTAAATCGTGGATCGATAAGCTATTGTAGAGCGTTAATGCATAAGAAGATTAAACTGGAATATAATAATACTTTCTCATGTTGAACTCTTCTACTGATTCAATCGTTATAAGCAAATCGCGATAAAATTATATTAATGGTATACATGGGATATATTATGGCGTATCAATAGTGTCTGTTGTAGCGTAGTCTGAGAGCGTAAACTAAGCTGGATTTAAGACATAGTTTTAACATAGTTCACTTCGATGTAAGAATGTAACCTTAACTGATTTGCTTCCCAATTTATGTGTTTGTTGCAATGAAATGGCAACTGGACATTGACGTAGGCATGTGTCATCCCATCATGTAAGATGTAAGAAAATCTAACAATTCATATTTTACCCACTTCCAACAGTTGTAGCTATTTAAAACTTTCCAAATGTATATAGTTTCACTGGCAATACAATAATATGGTCCACTCGACTGATGTGACGGAGTCTCTTGAACATATGTGTACTATTTAGTAAACCCATTGAATTTGGGCTCAATGGGTACGTCTTAATGACAACGAAGCGCCTAATTTTAACACATTTTCACTCTTCAAAACTTGAAAGTTTTCAATTTTAACCGACGCAAACAGTACCAAGCTGCCGCCGTTGTTATAAGTTTAATGTATGTATCTGTTAAAAAATCTACTAGGATTACACCAGCATTACCTAATCATTTATTTAATATATTCAAATACCCTAATCTTTTCACATTTCTTGAGATTTTCTTTCATTTCATTGTGTCCTTAATTATTTGAAACAAGAAGCATAAAAAAAAGGTAAAGTTTTCAAGTTGTGGTTCTCCTTCTTTCTTCTTAAGAGGGGTTTGGAGTCACATGTCTCGTGCATTTGCCAGTATCATGTAATAAAATATTTTCGAATTTTATCATAATTCTTAAAATAAGTCATAGTGACAGTCAGAGTCAAGCCAAGTAAGTCATAGTCATGCTCAAGTAATGTGGTGGAGGCTTTACTACTAGAGGTTTCTATGGTGTTTTGGAAACAACAGAAAAATATACCTAGAAGTTATTATTTTTGGATGTTTCTTATTTTTACAGTTATAATTGGTTTTATAAAATACTTTGACCAAATAGAAGTACCTACCTATAGGAACTGACTTGGATAATAATGCCTACGATTTTAGGTAACTAAGATCAACCATATTATTCCAAGCATATTCACGAACACCAATTAAATAATAGTCTAGGATAATTTCACATGAATAGTTTTTTTAATAATACCAAGCCACGGCAATGAGTTTTTTTTATTATTTTAATAGTTAGGCATGTTTTTTAAAACTTGATATTATTTGGGCTAAGGTTGAATATAATATAAACAGTAGCTAACCCTGTTCCAATACACGAGTGCGCGGTAACACGTGTTGCCTCCGTCGCCGGCACCTCGCCAGCTCTGTCCATAATTGCTTGGATATTATACACGCATTACATAATGCTATTATCAGTTGACTTTACCTAGAACTTTACATTAGATACTTATTAGATATTACTTTTTAATGGATTTTTATGTGATGCTGTTTTGTTTAATAGTTTGAATAAAGGGGCACCTGTCAATGCTGCACTAGTAGGAGTTTCAATGACGTATCCTATCTCAAAGAGTGCTCAAAGAAGAGTTTTAACTTTTGCTATGGGGCTTTTGACATTGACATTATGATGAGATTTGACATTTTACAAATACAAAACATATCTTAGCAGTTTCTACGAAAGCCTTTGATAATAATATATACCTACCAACAGGGTTCTGGTAACCAGTTAGCATCCTCTTAAGGGCGGCCTCAGTACATCAAAACAAACAACTTTTATTCAACGACATTTTCGAAATTCGCTAACTCAAAATCAGCCATAAAAATCGTTCCATACAAAACAATCATTCACTGCTGACAAAATATATGAAACAGCTGATTTTTTCCCGCTTATTTTGATACGATTAATATTTTGATTGATATTTTGATTGTTTTGTTGTTTGTTTTGACCTATTGAGGTAAACACGTACTGCACACACTGACATATTCTTACTAGTTCTACAAACGCACACTTCAATATTGAGCGGCACACAACTACAAACTAGATGATCATAATGTCATCAAATGGACAACCAATTTGTGTAAGTGCAAAAGGGGAAACTGTAGGTATAACACTTCCATTAATTTTTCTGATACAAAACTCATCGTAGCTTAACGTATTAGTAAAAAAATATATATCACATACAAAATATGACAATAGGCAATATGAAAAACCGAAAAAAAAAAACAGTTGGCCCAAACTAGACTAAGCCAGTATCTTGAGTATATGTAAACATAATATTTAATTTTCATAGACTTTTCCTTATTACTTAGTGTCCCTATTCCATAAAAAACATACCTACCTACTGCATATGTAATATACATGATTATATCAGACATAATATAAAATAGGTAGTTCTCTAATTTTTATATCTACACACGTGTATATCTACTCATCCACCCGATTACATCGTCCCAGCTGCAAACTGTTTTAATATTCCTTTAGTTGATCTTGGCCTCTCGTCAAAAACATCAAACAAGTTCCAAAATATTGTATTCCCACCTCGTATCTACGCAAGCTTGCTGGGATTTGTCTCTTTGGTTTTCTCTTTTATTTTATTTCACACCGTTCGTCGACGTTTGCCCTTTCCTTTTGTCAAACATAAGTTTCCATTGTAAGGGCTGTCGTTGTTATGCCACCTCGACGCGACACCGACTGATATTCTTTCAAAATCTTGTTTGAACTTTGTTTATGCGTAGGAAAAAACGTAAAGGAAAATAAACCTAGCATCCATTCCAAATATTATTCATTTTCATGAATACTTTTAATATTGTATGTGCGTTATATTAAGCAGTAAATAAAATGTTCTAAAGGAACACCAGATAACAATGGTTAAAGAACATTCTCATTCATTAGATCGCGTGTTTCATCAACAGCATGAAAAAACCCCAGTAAGTAAGTACAATTCCCGTTCCTCTCTCAAGATGGCAATTAACGAGTTCAATTAACGATTTCTGTGTTGAGGCATTTTCACGGTTGTTCCCTGAATAAAGACGAGCCTCCGCAGAAGCGCTCGGTCCTACGGGTATTCCGGCCGAGTGCTGGTTCCGAGTGAGATGACTGGTTAATTGGCCCGTACGCAGCACACGTACCGCCGCTGACATGTCACAAGACGTCTGCCACCGGCAGCGGCGATCCCTCAACGAATTCCGATCGGGAAGAGCGAAAAAGACACGAGCCAAGCATGCAGCGGTAAAAAGTTGCGCAGCCAGAGCATCTCCGCGGGAGGCTGTACCGCGCCGCCCGCCGCCGCCCGCCCGCACCAGCGCGACTAATGTCCACACAACAGAATCGCACGATTAAAACGTTCACTGCCCACTATGCAATACATCTTACAAGCTTTTATCAATCTCGCAAACGAACGTCATTCATGAGATGTTCTATATAAGGCTTATCGATTCTATGATCTCTAAGTCCATCCGTCATACGCTTGTAGATCATGTTTAATCATCGGCTTATCTTCAACGCTCATCTGATTCAGTAGAGATTAGCAGTTTACCTGAGTAACGAATGGTTTTTCTGATCAGTTTTATTTTATTTACATGAAGCGGTAGGTATGCGTAGCGGGCGAAATGTCCTAGTTCCCAGTATTGTATCGGTGGGTCTGAAGAATGGTCGGCGAAGGGCTGACGGCGCGCGTCGGGACTCGCAAAAACAGAGCCGTCTGGTCGCGTCAGACCTGCGCACGCGTCGCCTTCACCGAACGCATTGGCAATGGTCCGCGAACGCGCGTAATAACGCCAAATCATTACTACGTGTCGGCCAAGCAACATCCTACGTGCCGAGCCCATTGTACTACAAACCGAATAAACATGAGATATAAAACGGTAGCTCTCCGAATTTAGTATAATTTGTCAATCATGTATCTGCGTAACGTTGTACAAATAAGGTAAATGTCCCAACAAAGTGGCGGCTGCAGCGCGGCATAGCAATGCGCAACCACTATGAGTAGGTACAGCGTCTTCAGACGCCCGCATCATACGAATGATGCTATATAACGGATCGACCCGATTATTTCTGTCCATTTCATGACTGTTTAATAGCAATGTTAAACTCAGCGAAAGCAAACATACACGCCCTGTTTATCGAATATTTTACGATGTTCACGGATTCATTTTAAAATGTTAAGCCTTGTGGAAGCGGCTGAAAGATTGTTCCATTCGACCTGCTGGTAATTTTACTATTTCTGATATTTATATTACAGTTACTCATTTACCATTCTGATTTACCTGCGTGTATGTTTATTCAGATTCGTATGTTTATGATACTCTGATACGTGGTATCAAATAAGATTTACCGATTGTGAAATAATTTGGCGTTGAAACATCTGGGTCTGCTTATTAGTTCTTTCGTTGCTAGATAATAACAAGCTCACGTGCGAGATTATTCATTAGCAAGCTTTCTGGAAATCCATGACTATTACGAACAATCTTAGAAAAATCCAGAAGCTTATGTGGTTCAGTATGCAAAAATTCAAATTTCAATGAGTAACTGAATTTTTTAGTAAGATATATATTTAAGTTTATATTTTAAGTCATCGTTAGTACCGGTAGTTGTTTACTAATATTATAAAGAGGAAAGATTTGATTGTTTGTTTGTTTGTTTGCATTGAATAGGCTCCGAAACTACTAAACCGATTTGAAATATTCTTTCACTGTTGGGAAGCTATACTATCCGCGGGTGACATAGGCTATAATCTATACCCGTGCGAAGCAGGGGTGGACCGCTAGTCTGTTATAATTTTATAAAGACTATTAAAGTATTTATTAATTCAATAAAACCTAGACTTGTCATCTAAAAATTTACTTTGTATTGAACGTATAGCTTACTAGCTGCGCCCCGCGGTTTCAGTCACGAGTGATAAAAAATGGTGATGGTGATGATGATGATGAAAAGTAGCCTATATGTCACTCTCCTTCCCTTGAACTATACCCATGCAAAAAATCAGGTCGATCCGTTGCTCTGTTGCTGCGTGAAAGAGGAACAAACAAACACACTTTCGGATATATAATAATTATTAGTATGATTTTATCCGTCAAAATATTTTTTTGTTTACATGCAAAGGATTTAACAATCTCCCCCAGGCAACATACATAGCCATGCTCATAGTTTTCACATGGTCATTTGTTTGGGTTACATTTGAATAATTTTGATAACATGACTAACCGAAATAAAACGATGGTCTCCTAATGTAGTTTCTGTGTTGACGCACCGCGCTTCCGTGCAGGTGTTGAGTAGATTGTATCTAAACACCGTCCATATTTTGACACTTTCTTTGTATCTACTGTAAAATAATCTTCATAAGTCATCCTTCCAATCATAGTGGTTTTCTTTAAACGCAGTGACAAACTAGTATAACAACAGAACCCATGATTATGAGTAGGTATACATATAATATATATATATATATATATATATATATATATATATATATATATATAACAAGACTATACATACATAAGAGTATGTAATATGTATACAAGGTGTAAGAGGAACACTCTCGAAGCCAAAAGAAGGTAATTGTACTCATCATTATGAACCACTTTTAGTATGGGACCAGCCCTGAAATCGCGAAAAAAAAATCAGCTGTTCCATACATTTTGTCGAGTGTCAATGACCGTTTTCTATAGAACAGCTGACATTTTTTTCGCGATTTCACGGCTGGTCCCATAGTAAAAGTTGTTCATAATAATGAATACAATTATGTACCTTCTTTTGGCTTCGAGTGTGTTCCCCTTACACCCCGTATAAATGCTTCGTGCATATTCTGGTGGGAGAATTACTAGTAAAAATGCTTCAGTCTGCGCATAGTATAACGAATGTGTGGAATAAAGAAGAAAGAATGACAACTTAGCGCTTATACATAATTTTCACCCAAATACACTGGATGCAGGCCGCTTCCAACCGGCCCTTTTAGAGATCGATGGGGGAGGCCTATGTCCAGCAGTGGACGTCCTATGGCTGAAATGATGATGATGATAAAAAAACTGATAGTTATAAAAACAAACAGCTGTCACAAAGCCAATTTATACAAAAAAATATAATGGTGTTATAGATAGGAACCAGAAGGGTGTTAAAACTCTACCTGCCATTTGTAGAATTAGCATAAAGTCACGGATATCGTTACTGTGTAAATAATTAATTTGTTTTATTTTTTTATCTTATCTGGGCATTGAATTTGAAATAAAATTTAACAGATGGCTATAAAATTACGGTTATAGTACTAAAACTTATGTGGACAGACTACCCTTACCTTGGTACGAAAACAATTGCAGCTTTGAAATATAAACTGTAGTTTTCAACCAAACTGGCAGGTTTCGCTTAGGCATGTTCCATGCACCATCTTCGACCACACAGTTACTCAGTTGAGTTGTAGTTAAACGCTTAGCCTATCTCCCATTAAAAAACAAAGCCATAAAGTATTTGCTTTATTCGACCATCTTTCGGAGTAACTTAGTTAGCAAAGGCTTTTTGTAGAGCACTTTATAATTTAAGTGACGTTCCGCCTCGTAAGCAAATAACCTAAAAAGCCTAGCTCTAATCTAATCTTAGTATAAGCAAATTAAGACCTCGAAAGGCCAGTTTAAGATGAAATAACATAGGCACTGCAAAAGTGTAAAAATATTTGAGACTGAGCATAGAGCCAGAAACAATTCTAAATTGTTATACCGAGATATTGAGAAATAATTATTCGAATTGTATTTTTTTCTTGGACTTATTAAAGTATTTATTATTAAGGTGCTTAGGTACGATTTTTTGGGACAAATAACTATTATTCTAACACCTACCCAATCTACCTATGGCCTACACTACTGGCCTAAAACAAGCTACCATAAAGATTCCATATTTATGGAACAGAACGGGTCATTTCTGCATCCTCAATTCAACCAATTGTCATGTAAATGATCACCGATAGACATCCCGCTATTTATTCACCGCATTTATAATATCCACTAATTATCATCGAGCTCTGATTATGAGGACGATTTGACTAAATTTTATGAATAATTTAGTTTGCATTTGTTCCGGAAATCCTAACAATGGCGCGTCATCCGTTTTATAAACGACCAGCTTTTGTTAGATCTCACTGTTATTATAAAAAAATATGCAAATCGATAGCGGGACAGGATGCTCGTTTTATTTTGTAATAATGTAGTATTTGCATGTTAATTTTATTGTGATGGTTTCCGCGGATGTTACAATTACAATGTCTGGCATCGTAGGTTATAAACACGTTGCATTATTAAATATTCTAGTGTGAAGCCTTTCTCCGAGGTAGGTATAATTTTCGTGGTTTGATATCAAAAAAAGGAGACCTACATTATAAAAAACATGATATTTCAAACGAACAACGATGTTATAACGTACAACCGATACTAAGGATAAGTAGGTACCAATCTTATTCCGTATATCTATGTCCATCTTCTACTAAAAACCTAGATAGTACAGACGGATACGGGGCTAACTAAAATTTTGTTAGAAACAAAAACAACAATAATTTGAGATTTACTCGCGACTTTTCAGAGCAAACGATGAAAAGTTCTGCTACCAGCTCATAGATGGCGCTAGATGTTAGTCTTTTCTCATCTTGACATGAAAATATAGCGTCATGGATTTGTCTTCGACTATAGATTCGCATGTGCGAGCTTTAAACAAGTCGAATTTTAATTATATTTAATGTTCGTTTAATATATTATTTTAAGTACGAAAATTAGTTTTCCTGATAAAAACGCAGCCTTAAAAAACCTTCAGTGTGCAATCTGGGTAAGTTTCACGTTTACCGTCAAATGTAGCAGTAAATATGAAGCTTAGCGGTCATAATCGGCTTGGAATGCTCAGGTTGCAGTTGCAAGGCGGGGGTCACGCGTGCAACTGCACGCCCCCGGCCCGCCTTACGCCCCTCGCCCCAAGCCCCGCATTACCTCCTCACGGCCGTCTCGCTTACGGACTAAGTCGCGGACCATCGAAAAATATCTAAGTACAGAAATACGCGAACTGCAAAGATGATCATCAAACAATAGAATAATTATATAGTTGGGGAAATAAATCTGTCGTTTTTCTTTGTAAGTCTTCGTGCAGTAACATAAACTACTGCACGCTTTGATTAGTTTTAAATTTAAATATTGATAATATTGCCCGACAGTTCTGTATTAAAAGTTAAAGTTTATCTCATAAGTTTCTGTACACTTTTATATTACCTACTGTTTTATTTGAAAAATTACGCCGTCACGCTAAAATACAATTGCTTTTGTTTATTTAAACTAGTTGAATCCAGCGGTGTTACCCGCGATTTTCCAATTTTCCCGCATTTTGGGGGGAAAAGTACCCTATGTCCGTCTTCATGATGCATACTATCTTCCTGCCTAATTTCGTTAAGATCAGCTTAGCCGTTTAGCCGTGAAAAGCGAACAAACATCCAAACAGAGACAGAGTTAAATTAACTTTTATAATATTAGTAAGGATTTAAATAGAGCATCACTTTACTGAGTCAGTACATGAAAATTTTTCAAGTTTTCTGCACGCATTTTACGAGTAATCGAGTATACGCATCGAATTCCATAGAAATTTCAATTTCGAAATTCAAAATTTGTATGAATTTGGATACGTATTTATGTATCAAATACTTTTGCTTCACCCGGTCCGTCAACGACTCGGTTAGCGAGACGGTCGCTTCACTTGTTTTGATGTAAGGTGTCCAGTTTATGCAGTCCTTCGCACTTGGAGGACCGTGATAGTTGATGCTCGTGTTTGACGTACCTACGTACAACCTAGCTGCGTGTACTGTGTCATGTTTGCCTTTTGCTTTAGTATGAACTCGAAGTAAAAAAGACGAATAGTAATTTATATTCTAAGAGAATCTACAAGCACATGGATATTGGTCTAGCACAAATTCACGAAAAAAATCACTGATATTTAATTTTGACACATTTTAAACATACCGCAATTTGTCGGTGCTTTGTAAAATATACCGGTATTTGCCCAGCAGTGGGACAGTATAGGTTAAAAAAATAAAAATAAAAGTTTTTTTTTCTTGCAAAAAATTATAAGTTCTCATATTTCCGTCTTTTCACCGCAGTATGCAGGATCATTTCCTGTGCACAGTAGCTAACATGAGTGTATCACAAGATAAATTCCGGCTCATACAAACTCACATAGTTAGGTATGTTGTGTTTTGTATTCTAAATAAATTTATCTAATTTGAGAACTGAAAACGTAACAATCCGAAAAAAACAAAACAAATTTCCTGACACTGATATTTATATTTATATAGATTTATAAAAGAGTGATCGGCGTGTGAACATATTTTTAGGTCGAGTTGTCAGTACTTGTTGCATAGGCTACCACAAAAGACACCAGAAACTAGGTAATTCCCAAACTAGGACAAGTTAAGCAGTTTACGGAAAGATAACCGTGAGAAGAGTGAAGAGCGATAGTGGCAGAGCGGTAGCATGTGTGCTTCACAATCTGACTGCTCCCGGTTTGATCGTCAGACCTGCACCAATAATTTATTTAGTAGGTACTTAAATAAATTATGCCATCACTCAACAACGGTGAAGGAAAATATTGTGAGTAAACCGGTATGTCCAAAAACCTCAATAATTCAAAGACAGGGTGACAGGTGACATTCACCAACATGCACTGGGTGAATTAGAGCCCATTCTCTCTATCTCTCTCTCTCTCTGAGAGAAGACCTGTGTCCCAGCAGTGGGAAGTATGATGTCGCAATATGATAATGATATATACTTTTTATTTGTTTATGACTATAGCTACCTGCTCGCCGTGGTTTTACCGGCGTGAACATTCTCTCTGAAACTGCATATTTTTTCAGAATCGTATAGTCACTTTCCGGCCCTCCATCCATCTCATATAAAAAGCGTCGATCCGTTGCTCTTTTGCTGTGTGAAAGAGGGACAAACAAAAACACTTTCGCGTTAAATACATATAAATTAGAATGAATAATAACACTTTAATTAATAATAGTCCGGTGGGTCGACGACGTCAGACCCATTGAGGTTCATATCTGTTCGAGATTAGCCCGAAATAGGGAATAATGGCGGAAGGTAAAAGGTGTTTCTGAAAAATTAGATCGTAGTTTTTGCTAAGCATCACGAAGTTATCCAGTTATTTTTAAGAAAAATATATAAATTTGTACCGTGGACACCGTTAGTGAGAAAAAGCTATACGTGCTGGGTCGTCAGATCTGTCTGTTTAAACATTGCCGGACATTACGTGCGTCATGTTTTGTTTGTATTGCTTTTTTTTTATCTGAACAGTTGAACACTTATAACATTCTGAACAGTTTGGTATTGTACGTTACAAAATACAGCAAAAACGTTGTTTAGTTCATCAAAAATTATATTTTCAAACAGACGAGTTGGTAGTTAAACGTGGACTTATCCGCGATAAAATATAAATAAAATTAACAATTTTCATATTTTTTTATTATTATTATAAGGAAATATCTACTTTATTTGCTACAGACAAATATTTATAACGTATCGCATTCATAACTCTAGATTGCATTTACATTGTCATGATACGCGTTAACGTGTGACAAAAAAATTATTACCCATATCCAAAAGTATAAGTTACTAGCGGTCCGTCCCTGCTTCGCACGGTTATAGATTATAGCCTATGTCACCCGGGGATAGTGTAGCTTCCTAACAGTGAAAGAGTTTTTCAAATCGGTTCAGTAGTTTCGGAGCCTATTCAATGCAAACAAACAAACAAACAATCAAATCTTTCCTCTTTATAATATTAGTAAAGATTTAGTACCCTAATAAATTAAGTGCAGTTTCGATGCCATCATTCAAAAACGGTGAAGGAATAAATCGTGAGGAAACCAGTAGGTCCAAGAAACTCAAAAGTTCAAAGAGATGATGATTTTCACCAACATGCACTGGGCCATAATGATGAATTAGGGCCCATCCTCTCTCTCTCTCTCTCTCTCTCTCTCTCTCTAATGTCTGTCTCATCAGTGGGATTATGATAGGCTGGTGATGATGATGATGAAAAGTACAAGGGGCAATAGATATTATTTCAGGAGCCGATCTCATTGAGATGAATATAAACATGAGAAAGACTGGGCAGAACACTAAGTTTTTTAAAGTTAAAGTCGTGGAAGGCGTGCTACATACCTATAGGTTCAGGGCAAATATTTTCACGTCCTTAAAAATATTATGGATGTAATCCGACTATAAAATTTAACAAAACTTCGGGACAGTCGGTAAGCTTCAGGAGTGAATTCAAAAGAAAACGCAAATGTATTCCAGTATGTAGAAATGACAATGAAAAGCCATGTTTTTGAAGAATTAATTACCCATTTAAATGACGCGGTATTGCATTGTCTGACAGCCACGCGCTGAACCCTGTCACGCCCGAATCGCAATACATTTTATGGACAGTAAGATGCTACTTACCTTTTAAAAGGTTTATTGTTAATCACTAATAAATAATAACTTTACGACTTAAAATTAAGGTATTCTACCTAATTCTACTTGGGCGGTATTTAATTAGTCTTACGAAAACACGCACTGACAATGCCCCGGGTATTGTAGGTGTCTATAGGCAGCGGTGACCACTTACCATCAGGTGGCCCGTAGCTTGTTTGCCACTTATTCTACAAAAAAAAACTAACAGTAGACTAATATTGATTACTAAATAAATTGAAAATAAGTTACTAAAACGACCAATTGTAAATCCATGATGCATTTAAAAAATCTAAATGGCCGACTGGAATCACTGCCTGTCTGTCTGTGTCTGTTCGTCCGTCCGTCCGTCCGTCTGTCCTACCTATTAACGGCTGTATCATTCGAATCGTAATAGGTAGCCTGTTGAAATTTTCAGAGAATGTGTAAAGTTACGGCGGATTAACTAACAAATAATAAATGTAGAATCGCCATAAAAAATTGGTTGACTTCAACTCCAATATTAAGTATAGTTGATTAGGAAAAGGGTTACGAAATTTGACTAGTACATGACACCGTATAATTTTTTTATAGTTACAGAAGGCGGTCTTAGTGCTGAAAGCGATCTCTTTCAGACAACCTTTAGATGAGAGAATTCCGATTATTTATGGAGTATGGATGGTGGTGAAATTAAACTATAACGTTTCAATAAACGTAGGAGTTTAAATAGACAGTTTTCAAAGATGAGTTACTGGTGTCACGAGCTCTTACTTCGTCGAAATCCTGGAACAACCTTCGACAAAACCCGTCGAGTGCAAAAAATAGCTTAATTGATTTCGTTAGTTTTGTAGTCATACTAATTTGCTGATAAATATTAAACAACCGTCGTTTTTGAGTCTTTGTTGCAGATGGCTCGACATTATAGGTTCAAATCAAATTTTATGGTTCCGGTTTAGCACTGTTATCGGTAAAAAAATAAAAGATTAGTAGGTACAAGGTGGAACAATACTTAATGTCATTAAGCCGGCCAAGTGCGAGTCAGGCTCGCGCACTGGGGGTTCCGTAACACCACAATATACAATAATTGTCAATTTGAAAAACTATTTCATCCGACTTAACGCCTACCAAAATAGCTAAGCAATTGCCACGCCATCACATGGTTAATATTTTGCAAGTGACGTTCGGTATAAATTTTACTGAACACTTGGCCATTATTTAATATTTCATGCTAAGTTTGACGCTTGTACGTATTACCGCTTTTACATTACAGCTAATACAAAAATATGTTTGTTGTATGGGGACACTTTCGTTTTTAATTTTTTGACTTTTTTATTATTTTATAGTTAATCCGCCATAATAAATTACATATTCTGTGAAAATTCAACTGGCTACCTATTACGGTTCGAAAGATACAGCTGTTAATGGTAGGACAGACAGATGGACAGACAGACAGTCAGACAGACATCATAGGCTTAGTAATAGGGTCCCGTTTTTTTCCTTTGGGTACGGAACCCTAAAATTCAATGTGTGGAAATACTATCAATAATACGAAGTCAATGTAAGCTTGGCATGAGAATACCATTCCCATGTTAAAATTATCTCATTTCTGACTCTACTATTGGAAAATACATGAGAGCCGGTCATAGAGCTACCTATATAATTATCAAGAGGAGGTAATCTAAAATTGCGTCCCAAATAGTTTAGTACTTGAAACTTGAATAGTTGTTGAAAATCGAAATCTCAACACAGTATGACACGTCGTAGCGCATCTTTAAACGTATGTCTTTCATCATCATCAACCTGAAGACGTCCACTGCTGAACATAGGCCTCCCCCTTTAACCTCCACACTGAACGACAGTCTGCCTTTTGCATCAACTGGATGCCAACCTACCTTCGCTGCGTCTTCCGGTTCGTGGTCTCCACTCAAGAACTTTTCTTCCCCATCAGTTATCTGTTTTTCGAGCGATGTGGCCTACCCATTGCGTCTTCAACTTGCAAAATTGTATGTAACTTGTATGTGTTTATATAGCATTTATATGCTTATTTATGTTTGCCCTCAAGAATCAAAACGAAATCGGCGACTGACTTATGCGCAGTATACCTTCTTGTTAGCACCACTGAGATGGTACCATTGGAAAAGTTTATTAGCCCCGTCCTTACTACATAACTCAATGGAGCTGCTATTAAAATAATACCTTGCAGTAAAAAAACTGACTGCTAATGAATAACCCTATGAAATTAAATTGCCTCATAGGACAGTATCGATGCAGGCACAAAACCAAAGTATTTACAATGTGACAGTAAGCGAACATTCCGTTACAGTACATGACTAATTTAATAAACGAGTAAATCCGGTGTAGAAATTAGTTTTTACCGAAGCACGGTCGCGAGCGGCGAGCGCGGCGGGTGGCGCAAAGAGAAGGCGCGTCCATGTTTCATAATTAGCCCCACTGTTATGAATTTTATAAATGTTTCATGCGAGCTACATGTCGCTACACGGGTAGCCGACAATTAATTAACTCCTGCACAA
Source organism: Agriopis marginaria (assembly GCA_932305915.1). NCBI lineage: Eukaryota > Metazoa > Arthropoda > Insecta > Lepidoptera > Geometridae > Agriopis > Agriopis marginaria. Next base: position 11,211,500 of record OW029915.1, read on the forward strand.
CGCTTACATTAATTAGCCACAGACTTGTCATGTACAAACGTCATACATTAAACATACGCGGCCGCATCCATTCGGAAAATTTATTAATATGACATTACGTTTCAATAATTCAAGCCGAATAAAATGTTAGACCACCCTCGAGATGTTTTATTTCCAATAATTTGCGTGGCTTTTACCTAATTAATGCTTATGATTATTTAATACCGGCGTCTAGGCGCTTTGATCGAGGTATAAATTGGTCTGTCCAGGGAATTCATTATTATCCAGTTATTATCTCAATTATTGCTTTAATGATGCTTAATTTGAGTTTGAGTCTAGTGATTGAAAATTATCTTTTATTTGAATAAAACTATATTATGATTTCTTAGTGTTTATGATCTAAGTCTCGTTAATGACTTGCTACCGCCTTGTAAACGTAGCGGTAAGTCCAAGAGAAACGCGGACTGGTCTAGGCACCTGATTAATTACATACCTACTCAGATTCATGGATTGGACGGGTTTTTTTACACCTTCATTAAGCATCTGATGAAAATGGATTCAGATTCGATTTACAGCCACTATATTCATTTGATCGGGTATCTATGAATGGATTATTTTATCAAACGTCCAATTAGTGAGATCAACTCACGGTAGATCTTCTCCTGTTATAAGTGTTTATAGTTCGCTTGCTTAAATAGGCTTAGTATTAATTATTTTTATAACACCATCGAGATAAAATTTCTATAGAGTCACATTCTCTCAGTGAAAACAATCGAAAAACATCCGAGCATCATTGTACATACTTACATTGTAACAATTACCTATATAGTTCACAATGCCACATTTACTCCAATTTAGACGTTATGTTGCTTGCATAAATGCATAGTTTTCAACGTTAGCTGTCCACTATGTCATCGTAGCTCTGGCTTCGCGCGGCGTTGTAGTCGGATCGCAGTTACCTTGTAAGTTGTAACTAAACAAAACATCTGCGCAATTCTTAACGTGCGCCGAATTTTGGTTCGGATATTTTTTGGTACGATTGTGACTGTATATATGTATTGTATCTCGATGTATAACACGTATAAATAAGTCATTTTTCCAGTCACAGTTTAAGAAAATGATAAACTGGACAAGTAATTTTTATGTGTTCAATTATCGTGGCGTTACCAGTTCAGAGAAATCATCTAGATATTATCTCTTGGCATAAGCCTGGAGACAAATAAACAACGTAATATTTATTTTATGCTCATTATATTGCGGCCCAATAAATGGCAGACATTAATAAATAATCAAAGTGGAATATTTCATTAAGACAGTATAGAGACCCACTAAGTTTTATGGCATATTTTTTAAGTTTTATAGCTTAATTGCCATCGCAAACTATACCGTGATCTCCTTTTATGGTGCATTCATGAAAGGGCCCAGAGATTTAATACTCATATTTTTTATTGGCGTTATAATTTCATGGGTTTGAGAAGTTATTCACAATATTTTTGTTTTGCTTATCGAAGCTTGACCTACAGATACCTAAGTCAGATGAATAACGAAAACATGAGTTGTGGCCGCATGAAGTTCATGCTCTGTATTTTTTTGTTCAGCCTTTATTGTCCCATTACTGGGCAAAGCCTCTCCCCCCCCCATTTCCTTCCACGCAGCTCTAGACTCAATAATAATTATAAATGTAAAAACCAACTTCAAAATTAGCCAGCCCTCAATTAATGATATTGCCAAATCAACAAGCGCTCGAACAAAATTATTCTTAATATTAGAGCTGGTTCAAAAATGACTGATCCAAAGTTAATGTTTTTTTGTGGGACCAGCACGAGGGCTTCCTCTACATACTGGGTTACGTTGAAAGGGTGTACTTAGCCAAAAGAGGCCCACAGTACGCATCATTACGAACAACTTTTACTATGGGTGCAACTCAAAAAATATATCAGCTGTTCCATGGAAAACGGTCATTATCATTCGACAAATATATGGAACAGCTGATATTTTTGTCGTGATTTTTGTCCCTTTAAAAGTTTTAATAATGAAGAGCAAAACGGACCTCTTTCGGTTTAGTACACCCTTTCCGCGCAACCCTTTATAGCTAATAAAAAAGAATTAGGTAGGTGAATTGATTTTAAAAAAAATCGGTGTACATGCATATAATTTATAATTAAAAAAAATGGTCCGTATTACACAACTCCCATCCCGAAATTGGTAAAAAAATACATGTATCGATTTGCTGTACGGATGATCGCTGTCAGCTGAAGTAATTCACCCAAAAGTGAACGAAAATCTCACATAATATTTGTCATGTTAGTTTTTATAACGTAAAAGTTTCCAATTATACTGAAATGGGAAAATGAAAAGCTGTTTTCATTCAGTTTTTTATTCCTATAGCGAACGGACACTGTAGATAAATTCTAAAATTAGAAACTTGTATTGTAATAACATATTAATGTCTTAAGCTTCATCTTAGAATGGATGTCTCTGCTGTATTGGTAATCAGTAAAATCTGCAATGTTCTATGAGCGGCATGTAATATTGTCGACGAAGGACGACACAATGGGCCTGTGCGTCGATAACGTGACCCTGCGGCCTGAGTCTCGTTCTATTCGCCCACCATTAGAGTTACCATCATATCCGCTTTACCCAGGACAAGTAGAAAAGTTGCAATGTATCGAGCTACTAAAGCCCGTTGCAGACGATGCGCAGTAAGCTGGCGCGAGTAATATTTGCGCTAGTACTGCGCGTCGTCTGCAATGGGTACTTAGGGAACGACTTTTTCCTAATCCCATTGACAAGCCCTATCCCATTGTGTATGGCTCACTTCATCATCATCATTGTCAGCCTCACAACCCACTGCTGGGTATAGGCTTCCTCTCCCTTGCGCCATTGATTCCTGTCTCGGGCTAATCTCATCCACGTATGACCTGCGATGGGCCTGATGTCATCGACCCATCGGGCTGGTTGTCTGCCTACGGAACGTTTATCCGCTATTGATAACCACCTGTCAGGGCTCTACTCCACCTGCCGTCACCACGCCTAGCCACATGCCCTGTCCAGCGCCACTTGAGTCGCATGATTCGGTTTCCGACATCCGTGACTTTTGTCCTTTGACGGATTTCGGTATTTCGGACTCAGTCTCTCAAGCTGATACCCAACATGGCAAGCTCCATTGCGCGACTCTAATTTTATGGACAGCTTCTTTGGTTAGCGTCCATGTTTCGGCACCGTAAGTCATCGTGGGCAGGACACATTGGTTGTAAAGCTTGGTCTTCAGACATTGCGGTATTTTTCGGTCTCTGAGTACGTTTTCGAGTTTACCAAAAGCGGCCCAACCAAGCTGTATGCGGCGTGAGATCTCCGGCTCACTTACTATCGGTTAAACTCTGTATCAATCAGATGATGAATTTTTTTTTTGTTGTAAAACGACTTCGACCTGTTTTAGCGGAGAAACATTGACGAACATAAAAATGCCAGTACTAATCAACTTCCACTGCCAATGGCACTAATCAATAAGTATTGAAGCTTGTTGCAGACTATGGAGTTAACTGGCACGAGTAATACTTGCGCAAGTGCAATGCAACGTACTTTAGCCATAACAGATGTTGGCTGGTGGAAAAGAGGACAAGGCAAAAATAATGATAGCCCTTGAAGTAGGAAGAGAACTATGAGGTATAATGATTTACTGATATGTTTAACTAACTTAAAAATAATAGTAACCAAATAAAATTTTAAATTACAAACTAAATATAAATTTTATTTTTTTACTAATTATCCGCCCATAACATAACAACTAATTAATATTAGTGTCTCAAGCACTTTTTCACTATACTGCTGTAAATACTGTAAGTAGGTACGACACACTTACTCGTTTTTGACCATACTAAGAAACTTGCAGCGACACCAATGAACTAACGAATTGTTCACATGCAAGGTCGTTAGAAGGATGAATTCGACTGAAGGCATCAAGCCTGATTTAGGTCTGATGCGTTCGCATCCGCATTCTACCTTAGCATATCCCCCTTGTTTGTCTGATCAGAGATTAACCTATCCAGTGACCATCCGAGAACTAAGACAAATCTATTGACACCTCATTTCTCAAAATTTGTTGAGGCATTAATGCTCCATCCCCCAGGTATTACGTACACCTAAATAAACGTCGAACAGGTTCGTTAGCATAAGTAAACGTTCCTTTTAGCTTTGCGTTGTCGAGTGACAAACTCTTATATACAGGGTCAAAGGTAACTAACGCAAAACCTGGGCGACTTTAGTGCATCAAGACTAACAACTTTTTTCTATGACATTAAGATTCGCGGGAAAAAACAGCTGTTTCAAATTTTTATTTCATTTTTACCTATGGCTCGCATTTTGCCTCTAATTCGCCTGATGTTTTTGTCGAGAATGAAAGATTTTTTTGAATGGAACGGTTTGTTTTTTTTAAAAGTCGTATTACAAAGGTTTTCAGTCTTGATGAACCAAAGTCGCTATTAAGAGGTTTTTCGTTAGTTACCTATGAGTATGTATAGGTACCTACATCATTTCATAAACGGTTCTGTAAGTTACTATTTGCGACTCCAACACTTTGAACGTGTATTTAATATAAAATACACTACAAATACATACAATAAACCTAAATTTGAACTACGAAAAAATAATACTGAAATTAAAATCGTATTTTATGTTATACACGCATCACAAACACCGTTATTTGAATCAACTATATCATCTATTTAATTAAATAAATAAATAAAATATTTGGAACATTTTTGCACACACGGTCATCTGATCCCAAACTAAACAAAGCTTGCAATATGGCTGCCAGAGACTGATATACATACATATATATTTATAGATACATACTTAAATAGATAATAACACCCAGATATAGAACAACATATATGTTCATCACATTAATGTTTGCCCTAGGTGGGAATCGAACCCATGCCCCCAAGCGCAGAAAGCAGATTCACTACCAACTGGACCAACGGGGGCAATTTTTTTCCTGATGACCAGAGTCCTTGTTATGCGTGCTAGAATGTCCTAGAAAACAAATGAGATATGCACTACTCACCGGATACTTTCCCATGATCAGGAATGTCACCACTTTAGTATCGCATGTAGTCATGCTTTGGCTCCCAGGTAGAATGGCATCGATTCTGTCACTCACTCACTAAACTAAACCAATCTGACAGGACTAAAATTATCTGTATCTCTTTTCATTTCAATGTGTGAGAGAAGCATGACAAAAAATTTAGAGCTGTCAAATGTAGTTTAGTTTAGTTAACGGTACCTACTACCTTCGACCAAAATAAAATTAATGGACGGGCGAATAAAAACGAGTCAAAACCGTCGGATATATACTTCAACACCTAATTATAATCATGTACAGTACAATTGTTACAAAAAATTGATAGCATTTTTGTTGTGTATTTACACTTCGGGAAAGCAAACGAAAGCATAATTTTGTCAGATGTTTTGTTATTATGCAACAACAGACTCGTGTCGCACTTCCTACGGCTATAGACCAACTGAAAGTGAGTGAGAAGTGAGAGCCGGCGCTCATTTTGTAATCTTCATAAATGTGCTCCTTCTGGGCCCTTCCATTCATTTTATTTTGGTCGACGCCTACTATAGAATTGAGAACATCGAAAGCAGTTAAAAAGAACATGAAGTTAGCTTTCAAACTATCCATATAACTAGAGTCTCACTGAATTAGGCTTACGGATCTCTAAAAACAATTGAAGCGCCCGGTAAAGTTAAAACTCTACTTAGCAATTAAAAAGTGGAAAAAGCTGTTCCGTCGTCAGATAATAGAACTTCAAACTAAGTCATTAGGGTTCAAAATGGCGTTATAACGAAGCTGTTTGTTCGAAAGATATATTTGTTTTGTAAGTAAGAAAGGCTTCCACCTATTCACTGAAAATAAAATGAGAGAAAAAGGGCGGATGTTTTAAAGAAAATTAAAAACAAGGAAGTTTTGCCGATCGCGCCTGGTACCTAATCTACTCCGTGTAAAGAAGAAATTAAAACAACTTTCTTGGATATTTATTGCGCTACTTTTATTACCTTCTTGCCTTTGTTTAACGGAGGCGAATTTAAAAATAAGAAACGCTCAACATTAATGAATTTACGCAAATAGGCTGGCGTTAAGGCTTTAAGACGTTAAGGTGTATGTACAGTATGTACACCCAAGTCGTAAAACGTGGTAAGAGTTTTTTTTTTTTTATGAAAAAAATATGTACCAGATCATTGTATGCTTAGATAAAATTGAACCACAAAGTAGGTAGAGATACTATATTTATTTCAGATGTGATAACGAAAATCTATTAAAAAGTAACAATATAGGTATAAAAATTGTTAGTTTCAAAACGCAATAAAAATTGCCTTTACTCGTCTGTGTGAATGCAAAGTTAATTAATTGTAATTACTACATCGGCTCATTATGTAGCTGAATTGCAAATGAAACCAGAATAATGCGTATAAATTTACTTACCACAATTATATTTTGCATACGATGTTTTATTATTTTCATTAGGCACCCACGTACAGGATGTTAACTAAGATATGGATCATAGGTGTTAACTAAGATATAGAGGACCTCAATAAAGATTTCACTATGCCACCATGCCTAAAATTGCTAAGATAAAATCAGCTATTCCATAGAAAAGCGTTATTAAACACGCTAAATTATATGGAAGAAAAAAAGTCACCGATCTACTAACATGTATGAACTATCAAACTGTGGATACCGTTAGTAAAAATAAAAAAATAAAAATAAAAATTCCGATTCAAAAGTAGACTAAAACCATACTAACTATTAATCTGTGTATTGTGTCTACAACTGTTGCAAGCTAAACTAGACATTGTTTTAATCATATTTTATTGTATGTAGTATTTAATAGGATTTAAAAATAGTTTGTCTGTATTTCCATAATGTATCAAAATGTATATGGGTATAATTATGTTAACTCAGAACACATTGAAAATACTTGTTTTTTTTTTAATTGGAGTAATGAATGAATGAAAATAAAACTATAACATCCTAAAGTCAGGACACTTTGTTCATGAACCTTGATTTTTTTGCAATTTCATGCAGGTTTGTTACTATAGAATAGAGAGTCATCTATCTGCATACACCATGTATAAATGATTAACAGAATACGCAGCGACTACGCATTTTATGTAGGTAGGTATATACGCATTAAAAGTAGATGTCCACATATTAAAGGCGTGTTGACATCTGTTGGTAAATGTAATTAATTTATTTGTAAACGAGGTTTCGCCGTCAGACCATTTTTGGTGTTATAAAGCTGATACAATTTATGCCTCCCTGTCGAGCCGTCGATTTTATGATTACAATCTAGAGATCGAAATGAAAGCTATATAAGATCAATGAATACGCGGTTTGTTAATAAAATAGAGATTTCAAGACCGCCCACGGTGGTTTTGACAGGTCCCAATTGAGTAGATCGTTCTAGGACAGATAATGGTCTAAGTTCTAGGATGGTTTTGATACTTATACAAATATTATTTTGTTGAAAAATATTGTTCCAGTCCACATTTGACCACGAACTCGTCTGTTGGTAAGCGACTATGTGGTGGAAGATGTAGCTCGCAGACATAGAAGATACATATTCACTCTGGCCTTGAAAAGGTCCAGATTATATCTCTCAGGAAACAAGGAGGCCGGCTGTTCAATCATCATCATTATCAGTCTATCATATTCCCACTGCTGGGATACAGGCCTTATCTCAGAAAGAGGATGGGCCCTAATCCACCATGCTGACTCAGTGTATGTAGGTGAATGTCATGTCTTTGAAATTTTGATGTTCTTCGACGCTCAAAAAAACAACAAATGATGAATACATAATTTCAATTTAAAATTGTGATAGCTTTTTAGACCATCATACTCACAGATTTATATTTTTTCTCTACATTTATCATACCTACTTATATTATAAATGAGATAGTTTGTGTGGTAAATGTTTGTGGTCACTCAACTCTATAACGGCTAAACATATTTCGGTGACATTTGGCATGAATGTATCCTGACATCCACATAGGTAAGTTTTGATAGGAAGTTTTAGACTGCCTTTACCTCCGGCATTGCTGCGATAGACATGTCGCAGTATCCATGCAGAAGAGAAAGTACTAGACTGATTGTGACTTACTGTATTTATGACTTTATTTTATTTTATTATTGTGACTTTATGACATTGAATGTATTTTGACTTGTTTTAATTTTTTTGTATTATGATGTATTTATGTTTTTTTTTTTTTTTATAATTTGGTAATAGTTAGTTTTCTGTACTGATTTGGGTTAAGCCTGAAATAAATGAATTTTGAATTTGATTCCTAGGATAGCAAGTAAAATCGCGGAGTACCATGACACCAAGCCAACCACCATGGTAACTTGCAAGTACCTAACCAATTTATAAGTCAAGCAGGTAACTTGTTTGTGTAAGTTTACCTTCTTTTCTCCATGAAATCCAATGATATTACGTTATAAATAGTATTATCACTGCTATAATCACAAATCGAAGTAAATCATGCTGAGCAGTGCCAAGTTTTTACGCTATATCTGAAATTAAGATTCTAATAATACCTGAAAACTTCTTTTTACGCAGACTTTCAATAGAAAACTAGAAACCATTGACAGTAGTAAAACATTGTTTTAGACTGTCACGGTTGTTCACTACATTTACCGTGGGCTGGTAAGGTGGTGGTAGGAGCTCCCGATATTTTAGCGCAGTTAGGTAGGTACGTGCATTATGTTCTCAGGAAGACTTGTGAAAATGCTTCATGTAACTGTGCCAAAAATCGGGTGCTCCTTCTATACCTTACCACTGTAAATATCCCGTTAATAATCATATTATAACTGCAGTAAAACATATTACGGTTTGTGACAAAAATATAATAAGTTCTTATTTAGTTTTATTTTAATTTTATTTTCCATGTATATTGTGTTATTGTATTTTTTTGACACAAATAAATTATGTCTATGTCTAATAAATACTTTTGCGATAATATAGTTTTATCATAACGAGGTAGTCTTATCTAAATTTTTAGCACGTTCTCTGAAATGCTATTAAACTTTCAAAATATTTAGCTACCTATTAGCATGTTAATTACGATTGATATCATGTCATAAACGGGTGTCGAGGCGTCGCCGGTTTACTACTCACTTCCTGCCGTGTTTATATTCTGCTAGACTATTCGTAGGAGGAAAGATCCAAAACTCATATATTTTTAAAACTTTTACATGATAGATTACAAATCTACCCTTTATTATACAAAAAAAATATACTGTTGCAATATGGTTAAGTAAAGGATTAGCCATCCCAGCAAATAATTATCCAAGGGTTTCAGTAGCCGCATGTACCATTTTTTCTTATGATTACCGATATTATGTTGTAATGCTATATAACAGATATACATTTTCAAAATAACCTCAAAATTTCAAACAGGATTTAAAATAGTGTTAATATGAAAATGAATCGAGAAAACTTGAAGTAATTTATAACATTTAAATAAAGATTCATTGAGAAAGTTCCAAAATCACCTCTACATTAAAAATTGTACTTTTAAACCTTCTCTCCTCATCGACACTGATCGTATAGATTTATATCAGCAACGTTATTTCATTGAGGCACACATTTAAAACAGATTTTCGTTATGGGGCCGTGTCGACGTTTTTGATTATTTATCAAGCCGGGGAGTACCATAAAACTTAAGATGCCTTTAAAAATCAGATTATAAAACAAGTTCTTTGTTTCTATGTAAAAAATCGAGATGACGGTCCTTTGAAAAGCTTTAATGAGTATTGATTTAAATTATTCGGATTAAAAAATCCGGGAAAAATTATAACTAGAGATACCGCCTTGTGTTAGAATGCGGGAGTAATATGGATAGGACTTCATTTTTATCCTACGAATCTAAAGGAAATATTTGTAGTTGGTTTTGATCATACCAACGGCATCACATTTAGGTAAGTATATGCAGTTTTTTAATGCTGCAAGACATCATTGCGACGACAAATAAATCATAGAAATATTCGTTGCAGCATATCGTAAAGGAAGATGAAAACGTTGAGAGAATACCGTCAAGTTTGGACTGAAAGTTACACTACCGACAAGACATGCGCTCTATGATGAATTACTAATATAAAAAATATGTAGTAAAACTCAGTATGGATAGATTACTTTATATAGACCATGACTGAAAATAATATTAGTCAAACCCATATTTTCACCTTATGTTATTTAATTGATGCTCTGTACCCTTAGTACAAGTTTTGATAGTATTCGAAAACTTTTTTCGTTTTCGTATTGTTCCATACATTGCTGGGCTAAAAGGTATTCGAATACTTTTTTCGTATTAGAGTGAAGCAATCTATACCGCCGATTACTACCGATTTTAGTTCCTCCACTTTTCCGATAGAGGCGCTTTACTAAAATGTATGGAACAAAAAGTAAACGATAAAAAGTTTTCGAAAACTATCAAATCTGGGACTAAGCGTACTGTGCGTGTTACAGAGAAATACGTGAAGCAAAAGTATATTTCAAAAAAACAAAAATCGTAGACCCTATCTATGTTATGACTCTCTCATTTTTTCAAAGAATAATGAAGCAGACATTTTTATAACAAAGGTCCTTGGCCGTGCATCTTGATCTTAATGTTATCTCTAATAGGCCAATAAATAAGGAGCAACGTGCGAGCTTCGGCGACACATACATGCCAGCCCTTATTAAAATAAAAAATAATGAATACGATCGCTGTTCCCAACACAACACTGTCTCTTATATTCATATTTTAATGGCTGACCTGACTCATTAAATTCTTACTCTTATATGGACATAAAATATTACATTGACGACATCGCCCTTCATGTAGGCGTAAAAATGCAAAATATGTCCTCAATTCTTATCAATTTACAGAAAATGAGAAATATTTTCGCAATACGATCAAAAACTTTTATTGCGACAGTGTGCTTCGAAAGCTTAGGAAATAAACGTTGCCGATAGCGAAGAATCGAAGGAAATTACAAAAGCAATATAAAGTTACGTTTTACGATAGGACAATCGGGCTTATGAATGAAATGTAAACAGCCGCAATGAAATGATATAAATGATAGTGGTCTTGGGTCCGGTGCCCAGCGGGCGCAATCTTCTCGCGGCATCTCCACCACGCCGCGCCTGGATCGTCCGCTTTATGATGTTCCACTCTTTTATTTAGATATTTTGTACGGATCCCCTCATTTTTATTTACCCGAAAACATTATTATGCATAAATAAGTACTCTTTTATTTTATTCCCATCGTTATTTTAATACGTTGACATTCAGTTGGCTTCGTCACCTTTAGAGATGTGGCGACAATATTTAACAGATATAGAGATAAGGTGTCTTTAAAGCGGTTTGATGTAACTCGATACTAGGCTGGGTAGTATGTCTATTATATTTTATGGACAGGATGTAGAGAGAATATTTCTCATACTAGCTTTATATTGTTTACTTTATTGCGTATTAGGTCCTACTCTATATTTTACTCTTTTCGTAGAGCGACAACAGGGTAAACAGTAAATAATTATAACACCGGCTTGCACTCACAATTATGTTTGAGAGTTTCGATAAAGAGTAAACAGTGTTGTAAATTATAATCCAGACATTTTGATACCATAAGAAAGTCCATAAATGAGTACCTCTACGATACTCATTTATGGACTTATTATCTAATAAGTAAGCAAATACCAAACTTAAAAAAAATAATGTTATGTTCTGTTTTACTCCTGGCATTTATTAGGCAGTATGGGCTGGATTTTTAAAACCAAAAGCAAGTCAATTAATGAGTACCTACCCATAAGGTACTCATTTATGGATTCACTTATCTAATTAGTAAGATAGTTAGTTACTAAAAATATGTTATCTTTTGTTTACCCCTGGAATTTGTTAGGCAGCATGGGCTGGCACGAGGCGTGCTTTAAAGCATTTTTCATAGTGTTGCAAGGTGTCAGCCACGACGCCGGGTCGACCATAACAATTAGTCGGCACGACGCGCGCCGGTCAGACCGGGCGGCCGGCCAGGACGGTAGCGCTCGCCCGCTGTGCCCCCCGCCGAGACACGCGCCGCTCCGCCTCCAAAACGCAATATTTAATATCTTAATAACCGTTTAGAGTATTTATTATGCACTTTGAATAATTATCCACTTTGAACAGATTAATTCGAGTAAGTACTCGTAGTTGATGGATGTGGCAACAGTGATTATAACAAACGACATCACGAAATGGACACGTTCCGTGAGCCTCAACTTGTTCAACTGGCTTCAGGCTTGTACTTCAATTTGTTTCTATAATTCGTGTGTGGTTTGTGCGTTAAGGTTCAATAGAGCATATTTACAGAATTAAGTAAATCTATCTATATATATATATATAAAAATGAATCCCTATTTACCTTGGTCACGCCATAACTAGAGAACGACTTTATCGATTTCATTAATCTTTTTTTTAATACTTTGTAGTTTTTGTCTGAAAAGAAAAATTATGAAAATTGCGCAGAAAATTGGATAATTTCAGATAAATTAACGGCAATTTTAACTTCGCGCGTTTGACAGTTTAGGACAACGTCTGTCGGGTGAGCTAGTTATGTATAAAACGAGAAGAATGTAATTATACATACTATAATAGTATAGATAAAGACAATACAAAAAAATTACGACTGGCAAGATTCGAACCGGCACCATCGAGTATACGCTTCGAACGCTCAATCCACTAAGCTACGGCCTTCCTGTCAGCCTCCAATTTTTTAAGCTGTCTTTGCACCCAATCTTAGCGTTGGTTGGTTGGTTGGTTATACCTACCCTTATAAAATACTCAGTCTTGAGCTTGACGATTATTAACTAAATGTACATTGTAATGCACAATCTTTAGATTACCTAACTTACCCATTCAAGATTTCACTCCGGTTTAATGACGTGACCCCGAAATGATAAATGTTTGTCGTAAGGGGTCGTTAATGGCTGAAAAGTTTTGCAATGCACGACACTCCCGGAGGGTTGCCAATCCGGTCTATATTTCTAAAAGGTAGTCCAACAGGTGCTTAACTAACTTTCTAGATCTATGATTTAGGAGCCAATCAAAAATCTGAATATCTAAGAATAGTAGTGACTTGAATTTTGATTGTGGTGGATCACTTTTTACAAGATTTTATATAACTTACCCTGTTAGTATGTGTGGGACAAATCTTGCAACTTACAAGAATTTTAGACTAGTTATCCTCAACCGATGGAGCTGAAATCTGACAAACTTATCTAAGTTCGGTGACAATGCAATGCTATGGTACCATTGAGCTGGTCTGATGATGGAGACAGAAGGCCATAGGAACTCTTTAACGAAAAGACGTAACCCCGTCGAGTTTGGGTTCTTTGGATTTGTCTTCCCAAGCACTTTGGTCCTGGATAATGAGCGGATGCCTAAAAGCCATTTTTTGTAGTTTTATTATGTATCAAACCGGATTAAACCTGTTGATCACTACTTCCTGCTAATGGTAAGTAGGAAGTAGGTATCAACCCTACTGCAAGTTCAGGCCGAGCCGCGGGCGCGGGTTCGCTGCTCATGGCTTCGGTTATTGAGCACGGTTTGGGCAAGCGCTCTCAATGCGTCTGATTTACGAGACGAACGTGTGCCCTTTGTCCTCGCTGACTAATGGACAGACGCTCACGGACATTTATGTAGATTGATTGTATGAATTTTATTCACAATGTTAATACACTAACAGATTTAGATGTCATTTAGAAATGGCGCTCTAAAGTTGTGCAATTTAGGCCGTGAATAATGGATGACGAATGGACGGTTTCTATAGGCTCGTGCCGAGGTGGGGCCGATTGTACCGACCTTCACACACGACATGTTGGTCAATACGTTCTGAAATAGATATCGGCGGCAATAAATCAGGCACCATCCCAATGGCCATGATTCATTTAGACCTTAATAGCTAACTATATCAAAACAGACTCGTTTGATGCTACCGTTCCGAATCGATGGAATAGTCAACTTGGTTCTCATAACTTTATCTTATCTTCAATCATTTTTACCATGACAAGAAAGATGTACTTCTCTCATCGTCGTTATTAAGTTTAAGAAATTCCTTATAACAAAAAACTTATTAGTTGTCGAACCGTTGAAAGTAAAAGGAAGTGCGGCCACATTCCTGATAATACTCAGGATAATATCTATACCTAATAACTACAGGGGGGGCAATAAAAAACATACCTACACAATACGGTTAGTAACGCCTCGAGGGAAAAGGACAATATAGAACGGACTTGCAAGTCATCTTATCGACACGGATCAAACGTTGTTAATCAAAAATTTTAATGACCATAGTTCGGAAAATAATAACTTCTCTGCAGCTACCGATACACAAACGGCGACTGGTCAAACTTGATACTTTAACTACTGTTAATGGTCCCTACCATAGATACTATAAATGTCGAGCGTAAAAAGTGTTTAACTTCAATCGATTATAACATACTTTAAATTATTACTAGTTGATGATTAAAGATGCTGAGCACCTAGGAATGCTAACATCATTATTATAATTACTAGGTTTAGATTATTTCTGGTTTAAATCTCTTGGCTTATCGCCAAGAATTTGTATTTTTTTTTACCATCCTACAGATAATAATCCATACGTAAAATATTATATTAGTAGAAACGTCTTCCAAAACTTACTAAAAAAAAAGAACACACGTAATGATGATTTATTTGTACTAGAAATTAAATGAACATATTACAAAAATAACACAACCGATACCGACCGTTAGAGCGCAAGCCTGTCATAGACAATTAGAAATTTTTGAGCATGACCATAAGTATCAAGTTTATTTGGCATCACTTCCGTGCCGGTCACGCATCGTGGCGACGCGAGACATTTCGGCATTCAGTCATTGTGATGATGTTATTGACTGGTCCCGATCATCAAGCCATCCTTCAATACGTGCTTCTGTTTGACACTACTGCTTTAGAGAAATTCTGCTTAGTAATCAAATCATCTAAGTACAGTAGAGTTTTCCTAATCCGGCACTGTCAAAATCTATGAGGTTCTGGATTATTGGTATATTCGGATTACTGGATTATGAAAGGTAATTCAAGATAAATTAAATAAATCATTGCATTTATGTGGGTAGTATGTATTTACATAATTTTTTTATGACAAATCTTACGTAAGTATCTGGGGACGAAAGAGCGCGGTAGGGCGTAGGTAGCAGCTGAAGAAACGGGAAGGCGCGGGTGGAGAGAAGTGGGGCTGTAGGTATAGAGTGCCGGTCTACTGTATGTGCCGATGTACTGAAGTGCCGAATTACTGAGACTCTAATGTACCTATTTAGTAATCCCGATAAATACTAGGCACTTAGTAATCAATATTCGTTTGGATTTTAGTTCAGAAAAATGTTTTTGAGCAAATACTTTACGAAGATAAACTAATAAAAAGCTGTTAACAATATTTTTTTATTAAGATTTG
This sequence comes from Agriopis marginaria, assembly GCA_932305915.1. Taxonomy (NCBI): domain Eukaryota; kingdom Metazoa; phylum Arthropoda; class Insecta; order Lepidoptera; family Geometridae; genus Agriopis; species Agriopis marginaria. Next base: position 11,226,990 of record OW029915.1, read on the forward strand.
ACAGAGTCAATACCTTCCATGATTTATTACCATCGCATTTGTGATAATTGTATGTGGCAACATTTTCTGAACTGCACTGAACACTCGAAGTATTTTAGCAATTTAAAACGAATTTTTGTACGCTGTTTCCTAAAATATTATCCGAAATTATTAATAAATCTTACAAATTGCCGAGCAATAACTTTCGAGATCCGGGTGGCGACCAATAAAACAAAACAAAATGTCATGAAAAGTGTCGGAAATATATTTTATTCATAGCCCACGCAGAAAAATATACAAAAAATATCGTGAAAGAGAACAGCAATGGTAATTTAATTATCTGCTTATAACAAAAGGGCTGTTAAATCCGTAATCGAAAGATTCCAATGCATCAGGTATGGCGATAAGTAATTGTTCGAGTCGATATTAAATTTTTAAGTATCGATAGCTGAAGAAAACTTCTGTGTAACTACTGAATAGGTTGACACAGCAATTTGAATCCTAAGGCGAAAGAGTTAAAGTAAAATTCACCGTGTGTTTTTGAAAACGGTGGTAGTGAAACTGGCAATGCACAGTAGCGCGGTGTAATCGATTAGGCACGGATTAATATCGACTTCATTTCGATTATGTGTGGACAGCAGAAACTCGATAAGTTAATTTAATATTAAATAAATTCCTTAGGTCGACAGTACATAGACGATATACCTACCTAATCGGAGCGACTGGCCTGTATCTACATATTTATATCTAGTTTAGTATATTTAAACAAATTAAGTATTGATATATTTTGTTAGATAAATTAAAATCTTGGCACATCTATGTAGTTGGTACGTATACTTAGGTCGCGTTCCGAATTCATAGTAGTGCCACTAGCGCTGTTGGTGTGAATGTGCCCGCTGTCTTTTTTCATCATCATCATCAGCCAGAAGGCCTCCCCCTACTGCCTGCCTTTGCATCCACTGAATGCCCACGACTCTCGACGCGTCTTTTTCTCATAATTTAGGATATTTAAACTTGCCATCAAATACGTGACGCTGATAGCTTCAATCTTGTTCAATTGTGAACCTGTTTATTATCACGCAGAGATAGTTGCGCTATCGTCCAAATAAAGTTTAAAAAACAATGTCACGTACCCCACGAATTTATGGAGCAAGTCAATGGATCACTTCAGAAAAATTGTAAAAAGTTGCTCATCTAGGGTAAGACGGACGTCTTTAGTCGTGAGATGGCTTTTTATTTTTGAAACTTATCCATCCAATAAATGAATGTAAAATTAAGCACGCTCTTCGTTTACGACAGTTGGTGAAATTCGAGAATGGTGACTGGCAAGTTTTGTATTGTATTAAAATTAGATTTGTAGTTAGTCATTAGAGCTACGGCTATGATTGAGTGTGGACGTTCCCTATGATATGAATAGCCGATTTAGTTTTGGTTTTGATGTAAAACGCGAGAAGCGCGGGCGCGGCCGCCGCGCTTCGCCGCTCGCATTGTGTTCTACAATAAATGGCAACAACAGGTGAATAACTAATTTCACTCATAAAATTAGCTCTCCATGGGTGGAGTGCAATATTTATCTGTCGACAGCATCCGCTGGATATTATGTAGGAATGGAATCTCGCCGTGACGGATCCATTCTAATTCTATTGTGAACATGAGTCAACGTTTTGTTACACTAATGCTGACTATTTGATATCATTTAAAAACTAGTTTAATTTCGAATAAAATAAAATATGCTGCTGTAAACTACACTCAAAATAAACTCGAATAACCTGTAAAATATCCTGAAACATTATTTGTGTAGCTATTAAATATGCAAAACTCGGAATGAAATATTTGATGCGGTCGGTGCCATTATTCAGGGTTACGCATAAAGGGTGTACTTACTAAGACGAAAAGGGTCCATAATACCCATCATTACCAACTTTTACTATAAAATCAATCTGAAATCGCGAAAGAGATATCAATTGTTCCTTAGAAAGCGATAATGTATGGAACAAACCAAAGTGTATGCAACACCTGTTTTTCGCGATTTCTGGCCCCTTAGTAAAAGTTGTTCATAATGATTAATATAACGGAGTAACGGTGAACACGACACATACCACGCAGAACAGATGACCGATGGGGCCGAAAGGTACTGTAATGGAGACCACGGACCGGTAAGCGCAGCGTATTAGGACGTCCACCCACAAGATGGACAGACGACCTTAAAGAGACCCCATGGAAACACTGGATGCAGGCCGCTTCCAACCGGCTCTTTTGGAGATCGATGGGGGAGGCCTAAGTCCAGCAGTGGACGTCCTATGGCTGAAATTATGATGATGAATATAACGGATCCCTTTCGGCTCAATACACAATTTCCGCGTAACCTTGCATAAATGGAATTATTCATGAAGCCAGACGCCGGAAAAAGCCAGTGAAATTCGACAATTCATTTGTTTATGCGACTGCTGTGGCTTGATCGCCGTTTGATGCGAGTCGATATTAAATATTTCTGACCATTTTTGCAGCCGCCATAATTGGGTTAACGATATGTGTCAGCCATTTTGCCAAATTCACTTTATAGCTGGCATTTGGTGAGGGATAAATATATCAACTATTTTTACTTCACGTTAACACTCATCCCTTACCGGAAAAAATTAAGCTTAAATTAGATTTTTTAGATCGACATAAGATTTGATAATCTTCAAATGGCTGAACTGATTTTCTTGAATCATAGTCAAGAACACTCTCGATCAAGTCACGTTTCAATAAAAAACTGAATCAAAATTGGTTCATACGCTTGGAAGCTACGATGCCACAGGCAAATACACAAATAGACAGACACACACGTGAAACCAACGGGAAACTTATAGCACCCCTCTATTATTATTATTTTATATCCTCAATACTGCAATGTGCTTTCAAAATTTTATCAAAATAAGTTTAGTCGTGAAATGTACTAAACTGATGATGTTGCGTGTAAGAAGGACAAACAAACAAACCAACATACATGATTTTAAAATATCATGCCACTGTTCTTCATTAAAATTATATGATAATAAACGGGATATTTACGTAGGTACCATACCTGGATATTATTTGATTATTATAATATCGGGAGCTCCTTCAACAACCTAACCTATCACGGTGAAACCAACAAACACATTTACCCATTTATATTATTAGCAAGCCTAGTAGAATGATCAATAACTACTCGTTACTATAAACCGGCTCAGTGACGCTTATGAAATTAGCTACAAACGTATGCTAATATTTCGCCAGTGTCATGTCAGTTCCTCGTATGCAAAGCGGGCGCAGGCAGCGCCCCCACAAGTGTTCAAAGCGGGCGGAACGACTAGTCAACCCTTTGCCGCGCACTCGCTCGTGAAATCACTCAAATACTGAATATTTTAATCTGAACAGATAACGAGCTCGCAATTCTATTAGATGAAACATAGCTGCGTGAGGTTAAACACTGGTGGAGTTCGGATTGGACCCTCTGCTTGCAATTCTCTAATAAGTACTTACCTATAATGCAAGGTTCACTTCAACTATTGTCCACTATTGGGAGGTTCGATGACTTGAGGTGTTAATATTATTTTATTTGTATTTCTTAACGTTAATGGCATTGATTCTGATGCACTCTAAACTAAACTAAATTTGACAGCTCTAAAATTGTTGCCATCCTTCTTTCACAAATTAAAATGAAAAGAGAGGCAGATAATTTTAGTCCTGTCAGAATGGTTTAGTTTAGTAATTGGTATGACAGCATCGACGCCAGTGTCTTTTTCCTAAAATGAAATAGTAACTGTCAACTTCGAATGCTGATCTCGCTACTGGAGCCAATTTTTTTATTTTCTAATGAAAGGATTTTGGCTTCGCACGTCTTGTGCATTTGAAAGTGTCAAGTACTTACTGAAATATTTTAAAGTTATATTAGATATCATCAAACGAGTCACAGTCAGATTCAAGCGAAGTACGTCACGGACGAGTCTAAGCCAGCTTTACCTGGATGGTTCATGGAGTTTTGGAAGCTACAAGATATATATTACACCTTGTTATATTATCACACTCACACTCGAATTCACGAAAAGTAAACCACCACTATTAAGCAATTATATTCGACATCGGCGTCGCACGTCTTGGGCTTTGCCAGTGTCCTTACCTACCTATAAAAAATTTGAATTTAAGTAGGTAATGTCGTCAAACAAGTCAAAGTCGAGCAAATTATGTCAAAGTCAGGTCCAAGTCATGTCCCAGTTTATATAAAGACTTTGTAATTTGCAGATGAAATAACAGCTTCTGTTAACTTTTGTGAATACTTTGAAAAGTTCCTAAAGAATCGTCTCTTGCCCCGCGACTGTGCATAATCTTTCTTCACAACAATAAATACCGTTTTCCAAACCCCAAGTCTGACTTCTCAGTTCACTTTATTTTAAAAGCATGTATAAATATATCACGCCGAGCAATAAAGCTATCAAATATTTACTAATCTGAAGCGGTGAGAGTCGCGTACCCCTTCTGTGCGAGGGTCTCATAAAATAAATTGAAATAGTCGCGCCTCCCCCCAAATTAAAATATTCAAATGGGACGCACGCGCAAGAAAATTGAAAATTGTCGTCTATCGCCCGCAAATGAAACCTATAACTCGTCACGTACACTGCTGGCCGTAAAAAATGACACGCATTGTCGGGTTAATAATTGAATTATAATAAATTCGATATGTCGCTGCGATATTATCGGTGTACGTGATACGAATTTTGTTTTTGTTGTGCTTATGAAGTGCTAATAATATGTACGGATGTGCATGATATGTACAAAGTTTTTGTTTAACAGGGTTACACGAAACGGTGATACTAAGCTGAAAGGAGGCCATTGTACTCATAATTATAAACAACTTTTACTATGAGCTAACCCTGAAATCGCGAAATTAATCAGGTGCTCCGTTAAAAAATCTCATACACACTCAACGAAATTATATATATTGCAATTGTATGGTTTCCTTTTACCTTTGTGTCACCAACCCGTGTAGCCTGCGTGAAATAAGGTATGCGATGAAAATAGTCACAGTTTATAGGTAAATATAAGAAACTAACTGTTGTCCACGACTTTGTACGCGTAAACTTTCACATAAACTTGCAACCTGTTTTGCCTCCCTTAATTCAAATTTTTCGCAAAATCCTTCCTAATGGAAACCTAACAAATTTCAATACAAATGTTAGCTTCGTAGGTCAAGTGGGTTTTCGTGATTTCATGATGCGTCAGTCTGTCAATCAGTATTTCGCTCATAAATACATATATTTATTTTTTTAAAAACATACTGTTTCACTGTTTGCTATCTTTTCACGATTGAACAACTTTGTGCAACTACGCCGATTTTGACGAAATTCGAACAGGAGGTAGCACGTATCATCAAAGCAAGGTACTTTTTATGCCGGAAGAAGATGTCGAAAATTTATCTAACCCGCAAGTAAAACTTGCTGGGAGCAAAGTGCATTTATTCTGAACGGAACTGTACCCTAATAAAGAAAGCAGCAGTTTCGATATGCTTTCGTATAATGCCATAAATGGTGTTCATTTTTATGACTGCAATTTCAGTCTGATACAGAATTAGTGTTTGTTTTATGCAAGACTGCGTTTAATAGATAGACTGTAATAAAAGATTTATGACGAAATTATATTTTATTTGATGAAAAGTGGAAGACTTATTCGAGTTAGAAGTGTGAACAACTTACAAAAAAAGATTCGAGAGATTAAGTTATGCAGTGTGATATGATATGACTTGTTATTTGAATAAATTTCAGCAAACAAACACTGCGAAGGGTTTTTTTGGGATTTGGATAACCTATATAAAATAAATTTAAAATTCGAACGGCACTATACATCACCATTAAATGTAATTGTACATTTTACAATGGAGGTGGAGGACACAAAACGGTGCGACGAGTTCGACTTAGTAGCAGAAAAGAGGTAATTTTACTCATCATTTTGAGCAACAATTTTTTTATAACTTCCCATATTCGGCTTAGAACGGTAGTAGTTCTGTATAACCTTACCTTACCTTACTTTGTAACACCCGCAACAATAGATAATATGATCAAAGAACGGAATCCTACAACTCTAAAAACTTTCAAAGGCTAATTTGTTTTAAGAATGTCCTTAGATTTTCTATCTCTCAAGCAAGACATTCAAAATCATCGATTTATATGTACAACTTAACTTCTTTGTTCAAAATATAATTTTGCACTTATGTGGAAAGCCATCTTGAATAAGCTTCTGAAGTGTGGAACCTGAACTTTGGCTTTTATGTTACTCGTATTGGTTTTTTTGTACTTTATCTACAGTATCGCTCTAACAGTATATTATAGTATTAGAATATAGTACTACTATATTCTACCGCTTCATTATTAAAGAAAACGAGTATGCGATATTAGTCCTTCTTCAATATAGCAAATTATACGATAGACTGTGGAGTAACTCGGGCAGCTGGGACATCTGCCACCTCGCTGAAGGCCAAATCTCCCTTACGTCATATCCTTGCAATTTAATCAAAACAGTTAGGTGCATTATCAGGGCGTGCAATTTCTTTCAATTTCTTCAGAAAGAACTTTGTATCCGATAACGCTCTTGCTTAAGAAATCACTATTGTGGATATTTATGGCGAGTCATTATTTAATAATGTTATTTATTTATTGTTCTTATTATATTTGAAAACTTTTAATTGACCTCATATCTTAATTAATATTTATTCTGATTGTGTACTTACTAGCTGTCAGTTTTCCTCCGAAAATAAAATAAAACTTGCTGTTGTCCGCAACTTTGTACGCGTAGACTTTCATATAAACTTTCAGTCCCAATTTGCCCCCCTTAATTCGGCCCTTTTGCAAAATCCCTACATCCCATAAGAAATCTACCTGCCAAATTTTAGCTTAATAGGTCAAGTAGTTTTCGAGATTTCGTTATGAATCAGTGAGTGAGCGCCATCAATAGATGAAATTCGCTTTTATATAATTATTATATAGGTACCTATTCCCAAAATATAATGTATCAATTATAACCTCAATTTAGGGAAGTCAAGCTACTATATTATAAGGTAAGTACGTATGGGAATAAGTCGCAGATAGTTCGTGAGAGCGCCGTGAGCCCTTCGCAGTAGCTTCCGTTGTTTTGCGGTCGCGCTGATTTTGTGGTTTCATTTCGCGTAACCCGATAGAGATATGGTCTTGCACATCCTTGACACTTTTAGTGTTGTCATAGGGAATTTATGACATCGTAGTTATCGATACTTACAACAATTGTTTTGTTTCTACGTGCAATGCGTCTAAAGGAAACCGTTGTTCTTCATAGTTTGACAAGCACCAAACAAAATATTGCAATTTTTCCTCACCTTTACTTATGTAGGTATAAATCTAGTCCCACCAAGTCTAGTAATTTTTGAAACGAATTTTCACTAGAAATATCATTACATAACAATCATTTGAAATATGTATATTCAAATATAAATATTATTACCTATTAATAAATTTATTTGAACGTGTTTTTTACTAATAGCTTCTTCATTAATTTGATCAGGTGGCTTTTAATTTGTTTCGAATGAGAGATACTACTGTTATCAATAATTTTAGTAACAAGTACGTGGGTCACATAAACATCGATACAATGGATATTGAATTGTACCAATAAATCGATAAGATGTCGCGTCATCGCATGACTGGAAGGGATATCACCGTTTTAATAGTACAAACCAGCGTCCGGCGTCCGTGCAAGCGATACCCTGGGAACCCGCCGTCTTCCGCTGGCCGCCGATACGTTTACTACATTTACCCTTCCACCATGATGCTACCACAGCTACCTTGCCGCAGCCATAACAGCACACCACAACGCCATCCGATATCACATCGCATCCCATTACGTTTTAGCACCTACGATTCGACCTCAATCGACCCCGACCGACAATACTTTTTATTCATTTCATCGGCTCGAACCGTTTGCTTCCATTCATAAAATTATTAATGTGATCGTAAAATTGGGCAAATTTTATTGTCTCGAAGGCATAATGGGAAACTAATGTAGCGTGTTATTATTCAGTTTGGTTGTAGCCGTAAAATACGGGTATTTGTGCTGAGAGAGCTGCGGCCGCGACGCGGTGCGGACGGCGGACGTTCCCAGGGCCCGCGCAAGCGGCGGAAGGACCTTCGCCTATTTGAATATCAAATGGATGTCGGTCATATTTCATCGCTACAGTTATGATATTCTTCCTTCGCCACGCCGCCACACTACGTGTCTTAAATACCAACAGAAATATGCTAATAACCGGGGTCAAAGTTTCAAACGCATAAAACTCCGACGCACTGACACTTAAAATAAAAGCATTAATTACCTACAACATTATTCGTTATACTATCCGTATTCAATTAATTCATTAGAATAATAATTGAATTTTGTAGATAGGTTATTTTATGAATAAAATATATACTAAACTATTGTGTGTTAATTCGTAGGGAATAATAGACAATAATGATTTTGTAATTTGGCCTGTTTGCGGCGATGAAGTAACGTGGAATTAGTTATTGTATTATAGTATATAACTGGAGCCTGTGTCGGACCCAAGATGCTATCGAAGAGTTCACAGAAGCGCACAGAGAGCCACTTGTATCACTGTTACGGTCAGCGACCATATCTGCCCATGCGAATATGAAATATCATATCATATGAACCACATGGCGTACAATTTACCAGGAAACTTGAAAGAAATCTTTGAGTGATTTTGCCGAATAAGATGGGTACCACGTCATTTTTTCTGTACTTTACCATCGCACGACGTACATATTGAATTGAGACAGACAGAATGTTTCTTTATTGACGGAAAATTTGGAATTCTTGGCATTACGCTGCCCTTCTTATTGCCGTGCAATTAACATAAAGTTTTCGAGATAAAGAACCAATATCGCCTCGCATAGGAAGCGAGTCACCCCGTTCGAAATCTTAAATTAGTGTTTAATATCGGCGGCATCCCAGCGGCTGAAGTATTTTGGAAACCGCTAATAAATATTAATAAAACAACGCGATTGTCATTCTTTTCTCAAGAGGGGAGAGAACAATATGCTTTTGTTTTTCTTTATTGTAATTGCTGTAAAACATTTAGCAAGCTACGTTCAGCAATAAAACACGATATTTTGTGTGACAAAACGTCGCGTTTCATGAGAAAATATTGACCTGCAGATAGTGGTATAAGCGACTTATTGGTAATAATCATCACTGAGGGAACCAGCCAAAGTGGACTTACATCGATTTTCTTTTTGTTTTTATTTTGACGCGTTTTTTCTGGGTCACTCGATCACTATAGTCACTGAATTTGCGTATAACTAATTAAAAAGAATGTTAACGATTGTGACCTTATTTCTAAATAAACATTATTTTTAATAAAGTCTCATGCCTTTTTTAGGTTATGAAGTATGTAGATAGGTACCTATATATATGCACCAAGTTAGGTATAGGCACTTTATAGTTACGTGCCTATATATTTTCTTACTTACCTACTTCTTATACTCTTGGAATATAATATAAATAAAACAAAAATGACACATATACTTTATTTTACATATACCTATTACCCATAAGCTAAATACCTAATACACAGCAATATGCTAACCTCGGCAGTGGTTACATATTTGAGGCGTTTGGGGTCGAGACATTGGGCCCTTGGGGACCGGGAGCTCACCTCATTTTCAAAAATCTTTCAGAGCGCCTGGTTAATGCGACGCGTGACCAAAATGCTGGCGTGTTTCTGGCTCAACGCATAAGCATTGCCATTCAACGTGGTAATGCCGCCAGCATGCTGGGTACGCTGCCAACTGGTAGTGGGCTTGAGCATTTGGATTGTCTTTACTGTATTTGTAGTTTTAGTTTTAGCTTGTATGTATTTTGTTTAGTTAATAAAAGACATCAAAAAAAAAAAATAACCTAATCAGTAAGCCAACGGTTAAACCGATTTTCTTGAATCATAGCTCACAAATTCTCGATCAAGTCAGCTTTCAAACAAAAAACAACTAAATAAAAATCTGTTTAGTCGTTTGGGAGCTACGATGTCACAGACATACATACATACACAGATACACACGTTAAACTTATAACACCCCTCTTTTTACGACGAGGGTTAATAAATAAATACCTTCTAAAATATTTAGATTTTACAAAATCCTGGTTTGCTCTTGCATGACTCGTCCATATGTTAATGTGACGAACAATAAATTGGTCGCTAATAAGATAATTGGTCGAGTTCTATGCCCACGTAAATCAACAATCGAAGTGATGTACAGAGCATGGTCATTTTCTTTCAGATACATAATCATACTAATATTATAAATGCGAAAGTGCGTTTGTTTGTTGGTTTGTTTGTTCATCTTTCACGCTGCAACGGAACAACGGATCGACCTGTTTTTTTGCATGGGTATAGTTCCAGAGCCAGAGAGTGACATAGGCTACTTTTCATCATCATCATCACCATCGCCATTTTTCATCACTACGCGGGGCGCAGCTAGTATTTAATAACTAGGTACGCATTCACTGCACTTTCAACATTTTATCATTAAAACTAAGAAATACAAGATATAATAACATATACTTAGAACGTCGGACGTGTACGACACAGAACATGTAGGCTGTACGACGTATAGGACGTAGGACTTATAGGACGTATAAAATGTTTGACATAGCAAGTAGGACTAGTGTGTCTGAGTACGAATTGTTGAAATGGTTGAATATGAAAACTCTCTCAAAAGATGCAAATTCAGTAGAGCATTACATATTGTGTTCTGTGCTTACGATTACCTGCCAGGCATAGAAAAAGGAATACATTTATTCCTTATACATACTTATATGTTAGTTTTTTTTATAGACTACTCATTGAGTCATTCTAGAATGTTCAACTTCTATTTTGTAGTTTTACACAAGAATTATCGCCGAAACAAAAACATTTAATGCATGTAGGTGCTTAAATGAATGATGAAATTCAAAGGTGACCCATGTAATTGTGGTTGCAACCAGACAATCTAACGATTAATTTGTTTTTATTTTTAGCGTTGCCAACACTGATGTTTCTTGTAATTTATTCGCGTTAGTTGGTCGTCGTGTGGAAGCCATATCACTCTAGCGATAAATAAAATAATTATGCATTGTTTGTTGCGGAAAAATAGTACCTTAATTTAAAATAAACCGGCCAAGTGCGAGTTGGGCTCGCGCACTGAGGGTTCCGTACCACCACAAAATTCAATAACGAAATTACCAGTTATAACTTGTTAATAAACAGAAACTTGTCACCAACTCGCACTTGGCAACTTTTTATTATTTGTTGTTATATTTTAGAGTGTGTACTGAAATCATGTTAAGTTTGACGCTTGTAAGTATTACAGTTTTTACATTAGAGCTACTACAAAAGTACGTAAAAAAATACATTTGTTGTACGGGACCCTTTCGTTTTTATTTTAAACTTTTTTATTATTTGTTAGTCAATTCGCCATAACATTACATATTCTCTGAAAATTTCAACTTGCTATCTATTACGGTTCGAAAGATATAGCCGGTAATAGGTAGGACAGACAGACGGACGGACAGACAGCGCAGGCTCGGTAATAGGGACCCGTTTTTACCCTTTGGGTACGGAACCCTAAAAACAGTAACTATTCCGTACAATGCTTTTTTAAACTAGGAAGATGCATACCTACCTACATAGTACATTCTAGATATTCGTAGCTGTTATAGTAAATTTTTACGACCTACCCACATCTTTTACAGTCCGTTCGTCCCTTATAAGGAATAAAACCTCCGTTTATGAACACCCTGTTTGTAGCTCAGTGTACACAGTATGATTCACATCATTGTTCTTAGTTTTGGTTCCATTCCGAGTAAAATGGAAGTAAACAATCAATTACACTCGAATTACGGCCGACCAATAATAGAGGTTATTTATAGTCATTGGAGCATTTTATAACCATTTTATTAATTTAATTGTTATTGATGAGCACTGTCGGGGACTGTGTGGGCTTGTAAATTCATTTTCCGTAGGAGGCGAGCCTTTGTTTTAATACGACAAGTGACCTCGATTTTGATTTGATTTGATGAGAAAATTATTTGAAACATTGGGAATTTGATGATTGGTTTAAACGGGCACATGGTCTTTTTTATATTGACTTGTACTGTTGGCCTCTACATTTTGACCGGACTTGTTAGCGAACGAAGAGTGCTTTCGGCATAACTTGTTGATTTAAGTTTTGGGCGACTAGCACAAGGGCACCTCGAAGGTACGAACCTCGGCTTGGGCCGTCGCCGGGGGGGCACATGGTCTTTATAGTCTTGTCACAGATAGCTAAGTAGAAATATTTGCTAGGATAATGTTGTTGTTTGTTCGTATAGGTTACAGTGCACCTATATTGAATATAAATGAGAAAACAGTTTTTTTTTTCTTATTTTTTTTTTGTTAACCGCATGTCTTAAATTAGGTTTGTAAAACTAGATGGTAAAATAAATGAAAAAAAGGTTTATTTTCATATTTTGGCACGTTGTTTTGATAAGTTAAGCGTAAGCGCTTAAAGAGCTAGGTAAATTCATTAAAAAATCGCTATAAAAATAAAGGAAGGACGGAACGGGCATACATAGATCAGTTTAAGGGTTAAAGAACCAATGTACAAAGAGGTGAAAATGCTGGCAGAAGACTGAAGAAAACTTGAAATGACTTCATCGAATAAACCGGTGTGAAGTTGGCAGTTTGACTGATATACATTAAAAAAGTACTAGAGAACTCCTATTTTCCTCTATTAAAAACAAAAGAAGCATGCACGACTCACGTACTCATACTATTCTGTTTCGATTAGTAAATTAGAATTGCGTAACACGCGTATGAAAGTAAGTTCGTGCGTTCTCTATTCGCGACGTGCGGATACCATCTACAATGAGCATTATTTTGTCAACGCTCCACTGCGTTACACAAATGCTTTTTAGGTCAACAGTTGATTGGGAAACGATCTATAAGTACATGTAGTAAAATATAAATAATTTGTTTGAACGAAATGAGGGCTATTTAGAAACATGAGGGTAATAAAACTAGTGCGTGTCATGTAAAGTCGGTCGCAGACCTACGAAACGACGGCCAAATTACCTAGGACTCTTAAAGTTAGCATTTTGATATGTCAGTGAGAGGTAAAAGAGGTCTGGTTCAGTGGTTAGATTTGAGTGAGTTCGTCGATATGTCGGATGAAATGTAAGATCATTAGGATTCTAGGCACAGTTGGTCATACGTGAGCTGCGGGCCACAGACCAATGACAATAATATCCTTGTTTGCGTCATAACGTGATGTTATTACAATTCTTTGGAATTAATAAATATTTAAATCGAACTATTTGGGGTTCCCGTGGAGTTGTGAAGATTTACCTGTGTTGGTATCTTCTTTGATATTAATATGCTGCACTGCGATAGGTAGTTAGGTACGTCTGTCTTATTGTATTTGGGAAATCATGTGGGAAAACCGTCACGTTCTCATGGTAGTCTTGACATAATTTGTGTCGATCTTACGTCGTATGGTGTCTCGCCGCATTACCTGAAAAATAGACATACAGTCTCTAAATTATGGAAATTTATCTCAGCCATCTGTATATGGTTATATGGAACCAATGATAAGTTAATATTATCTTTGTATGGAACGTTCGTACTAAGCGGATAGAGGTTATTGTATCTATTGTATTATCGGGGTTTAGCCCGGACTTTTAAGAGGCATTTGGTGGGGGGCAAAGCGAACACCAAGATTAAATGTGAATTAATGGAATTAATGGATTTATGGAATTTATGTGATTGGAAATATGAAACTATTAGATAGTATAGGATTGAGATATTCTAGGCTATTGTGGTGAATTCCTGATGATGTTGAGCTGGTCTTTGGTATGAGATACGGCTCCCGAGAATTAAGCCTCATGTTAAACCAACCCAACATGCGCGCTGCGACAAAATCTTGTCGTAAATTTTTGTCTAGCGGGAACGTGACAAGGCTACGTTTTTGTATATGTCTGTCTCGCTTTGACACGACAAAAAATGTCGATAAATTTGGTCGCGGCACGCATGCTGGTGTTGCTAGTGTTGCGCTGACCACTACATCCTTCTTTTTTTTTACCCACTACGGAACAGAGAAGCTAGGTGTGTGCGTTTTGGGTGTGTGCAAAAAACGAAGTTTACCATAATATATTTCCAAAACGGTTTGACCGATTTTAATTTAGTTTTTTTTTGTGACTTGATCGAGAATTTTGTTAGCTATGATTCAAGAAAATCTGTTTAGCCGTTTGAATATCATCAGCTCTTTCGTCGTAGGTTTTATTATTTTTTATTATTACATAATAATTCTTTCGTTTAATAATCGTTTCACCTTTTTCAGATCGAAAACATTGTAAATTACAAACTGTCGAAACAAGAACATGCATAATTGAAGAGCGATAGTACATTCCGAATGTGTTTAATAATTAATTCCCTGGAAATAGTCATGGAAAAATTAACTGCTTCTGATTTAAATTAAAACTTTTAATAAACGTTGCGTGTGCCAGGCAATACGACTGGTTAGTTGATTAATTCAGTCCGACTAAATAAAGTAAGTACATACATACTTTTGTGTGTCTCGTCTTAAGCCCGTCATTCCTACACTTTGGTGACCAGCGTTTGGATAGAGCAACTTTTAGTATGGAACTCGTTAAAATAAACTAAAAGAGCCCAAACCCGACATTACACTTGGTGAAGAGGGTCTGATGATGAAAACCGGGAGGTGGATAGTGGAACTCTTCATCATCATCATTATTGCAGCCGTAGGACGTACACTGCTGGACATAGGCCTGAGGGTTTCCCTGTGGTCTCTTTTAGGTCGTGGAATTCTTAGTATAAGACTAATAAAAAATAATAGTATCAATCGATTCACAATCAGCGAAATATCGCGTAACCACCTGTAACCACAAAAAAACAGTCAAATTAAGAACCGTTAGAAATATTGATTTATCGTTTGACGTAAATCTAGGTACTCGCACTTATAAATCACTGAACCTCACATGAATTTTTAGTTGGGCCCTTGGGGACCGAGAGCTCACCTCATTTTAAAAAATCTTTCAGAGCGCCTGGTTAATGCGACGCGTGACCAAAATGCTGGCGTGTTTCTGGCTCAACGCATAAGCATTGCCATTCAACGTGGTAATACCGCCAGCATGCTGGGTACGCTGCCAACTGGTAGTAGGCTTGAGCATTTGGATTGTCTTTAGACCTTCAACGGTCTATGGGCAGTCTAACTGTATTTGTAGTTTTAGTTTTAGCTTGTATTTTGTTTAGTTAATAAAGGCACTTGCCCAGTTAAAAATAAATTTAGTTCCATGCATATATTAGATCTTTTGTTTATAAAACACGGGAATTACTCACGTGTGATTAGCCAGTTACTCCAACTATAGTTTCAACCCTATTTGGCGGTATTTTTCAAGGTGAGTGCACGCGCGCGACTCCTTCTTGTTTTGCAGTGCAAAAAGACCGCCGAATGCGGTTGAAACTGTAGTCGGAGTAACCGGCTTAATCACACGTGAGTAATTCCCGTGTTATATAAACAAACACGTGAAAACCACGTCAGTTTTCATAATAATATTAGACCTTATTTTTAAAATTAGTTTTTGACCTTATATTAGCATTCATCATTTTCCCTTTCAAATATAAAACCCTGGAAATATGCAAGTTTTGAGATACCACTATTACAAACTATGCATTGTGTATGTAATAACCTTCAGTTTTATCTATTAGAAAGTAAAATAGGATCTATATGAATTTCTGACTAGCTCTGACATGTTCCTTCCACGTGAAAACATATTATTCAAGATATATCCAGGAACAATTACCATAATTTATAAGGAATCTGAAATCATAATACATATTTCCTACACATGTTTAGTCTGCCACATGCCACTGGCTCAAACTAGCCGATTTACCTCCACGTTAGGGACTGGAATGCTTTGCCACTGTTTCCTGAAAACTATAACCTTGACCTTCTAGGTCTACGTGATCCATCTTCAATCACAACATCGCTTTCCATCAGGTGAGTAGGTAGGTGATCAAAAGTAAACATATCTATGTATATAAGTATATAAAAATCAATCCCTATTTAGACCAGGGTTAAATTAGGGTGCTTTTTCGACATTAAGTCATAATTAGGTGAAAAAAAAAAATACATGTTTGTGACATAAAAACATATAAGTTTTTATAAAATTTCGTGAAAAAATATTTTACTGTTCCTTTCTGTTATATTGTATTTTTGTTATATTCACTTCCTTTTCCAATGAGTTTCATCCTACTATAATTTTTTTTCTTTTCAAAAATTATCTTCCCTGGTCTAATTTGCCTTGGTCACTCCATAACTTGAGAACGACTTAACCAATTACATAATTTTTTTAAAGTTTTCTAGTAGTACAAGGTTCTTACGGAAATAAAGATTAAGATAAATGCACATAAAATATAATAAATATTTCTAAAAACAACGACGATTTTAACTCGCGGGTGAAAACGCGGGGCGCAGCTGGTATGCTATAAAAAAAGTTTGGTAAAAACATTATTTACAAGGTTAATTACTAATTACTTGTTTAGTCATTAAGATGAAAACTCGGTTTTCAATTAAGGGAAGTAACAAACATACAGGCTACACGGAACGGTGGCACTGAACCGAAAGGGGGTCATTGTACTGGGCGTTGCTGTTGTTTTTTTATATCATTATCAGCCTATCATGCTTTTCTCAGAGAGAAAGGTTGGGCCCTAATCCACCATGCTGGTCCAGTGCATGTTAGTGAATATCTTTGAACTTTTGAGATAACTACTTGGACATTCCGGTTTCCTTGCGATGTTTTTCCTTCACTGTTTTTGGACGAATGCATCAAAACTGAATTGCGATATGTGTTACCTACACATATCGCATTTTGCACGATATCTGTATTATGTATGGACTCCGAAACGGCTGGACTTATTTTGACGGGACTTTCACTGGAAGATAGCTGATTTTAAATGGTGTAATCATCGCGGGCGCAGCCGCGGGGCGGAGCTAGTATAAAAAATTTCGTTGAGTATAAATGAAATTTTTCTATGGAACAGCTGTTCTTTTTTTCGCGATTTCAGTGTTGGTCTCATATTAAACGTTGTTCATAATGATGAGCACAATGTCCTCCTTTCAGCTAAGTACCTCCTTTCTGTGTAGCCCTGTATACCATTGAATAACCCAAAAAAAGGATGCGAAACCTATATGTTACTCAGAAATTATTATAACCACAAGCGAACATAAATCTACCGCCAGCCGTGTATCATTGTCCATGCATTCTGTCGCTAATTAATTTAACGCTTTCTTTTTCATAGGGGTGTGAATGAAATTCCAAAAAGCATAATAGGATGTGTAGTGTATAAGTTATGATGCCCAGTAGCATTCCTGAACGTCAATCATACCCCACTTGTACAGGATGCTTGCAAACTTGCAAAACCGACCGAATCGCTGATGCTGACGTCATGTAGAGATATTTTATTCATAAAAATATTAATTCCGAGGCCAGAAAAGTGATAAAATCAGTGAAATAACAAGATTGAATGCATAATATGGTATTCTACTAACAATGAATGAAAATTATTGAGGAAAAATAGACTATTGCGCATTGCTTTTATTTGCGCAATTTTTCCTGCAGGTAAAAGGTAAGTAACTAAGTTTTATTTAGCTTTTTGAATATGACTAACAGCGGAAAAACAATAGAAACATAATTATGAAAGTTTAAGCCAATAATAACAACAACAAAAAAACATACAAGGTATGTTGCTTACAAACTAAATTAAAATTAAACTAAGTATGTAAACATAATTATCTAAATAAAGAAATTAATACATAGCTTCTAAGTACTTTGTTGTTTTTTTTTGTTATCTGAGAATTTAATTAATTTAGTTCAATTTGAAGCCCTGGGGTCTTACGGCCAACTCCTTACGTGGTCTCAAACTAACTTCAAAACAGCGCAGTTCGGAAAATCACGTGACTTTGAAGTTTAACGCGCCCAGATACGGTTTGCGGTCGCGCAACTTTTTCGCCTGTAATTTATATTGTAAATGTATAAAGGTGTTGATCACGATGACATTGTACCACTTTTCAGAATTACCGCCAAAACATTTTCAGATAAAAGCTTTTGATATAAAATCAGATAGAACCGTTATTGTTATAGTCAATTGTGAAGATGTGCAGTAGATAATCTAGAAAATAACGAAATTATTTCAGCCGTTGTAGGTGGCTGAAACAATTTTAAACGAATTCCTTCGTTTGAAAACTGAGAAATGCGGAATACGGTTATTCATTCCGGCTTAATTATAAGACTAATACGTTTACGTAAAGTTGTTCTATCCATTTTGCATTTCTGTCAAATGGAATTTCGAGGAAATACTTCTAGACGTTTTAACAAAGAATGCTAGAAATAATGCAAAATTTATAAATCGATAGTGTGAATTAAAGCCATGTACTTTAGTGAAAATTTCAGTTTTAATAGAAACTGATATAGATTTAGCTAATTGAAGTGAAAAGTTCATTATTAGCGCAAAGAATTAGTAACTCAATGTAGCTATTTTTTATTTGTAAATGTAATTACACAATTCGTACCTACCACTTTCGCTTTATTATTGCGAAGTATTTATTTGTCTTCAATTATGTTTCAGCTGATTTTTTTAAGTAGATGTTGATTTTATTGTTATAAGATCTAATATATGGAACAACATTGACTTTGACTACGTCATTAATACTTTCTTTACCATTAAAGGACTTTGTATACCCTAATACCATTTTACAATCATGTTAATATATTAGGACTGTTAACTTTATTGGTTAATATGACGTGTGCATATGTCAGTCTTATTTTGAATTTTGCAACGTACTTGCAGCTCTTTGCGCAGTTTCACCTGCTTTCTTAGAGGCACCGTTTTTTAGAATTAAAAGTATCATATTATCCAGGTTATAAAAATTTCATCAAAATCTATTCCGAAGTTACGGATTTAAGTGGAACAAACATACCTACCAACATACTTACACAAACATTCTCACAAACTAGCATTCATAGTATAAGTGTGCTATTATGATTTCGATGGTATGAGTTCAAAGATCTGTCTTCATAGGTTACCTTCTGTGATATTTCCCTGGACATTTGAGATCGTCCTGTGAAGGAACGGCGAGTATGACGGGAGGATAGTTCGCCGCTGTATGCAGTCTGTCATCTCATGATATACCGCTCTACCACCACATTGTGTGGTAATTTCCCTGACGTTTAATTGCCGAGCCACTGTGGTCCGACGGCCGACGGATTAATTTATAGAGACACCTTGGATACTTGAGTTCAAAA
The DNA here is from genome assembly GCA_932305915.1 of Agriopis marginaria. NCBI lineage: Eukaryota > Metazoa > Arthropoda > Insecta > Lepidoptera > Geometridae > Agriopis > Agriopis marginaria. Next base: position 11,246,349 of record OW029915.1, read on the forward strand.
TATAATTTATCATCATTAGAGATGTATATGTCATGAGAATAAAGATATGTCTCACAAACTAGGCATTTAGATCTAAATATACCTGATACCTTCGACCAAAATAAAATGAATGGACGGGCCCTAACTACTGAACTTGCTCAGTAAAAACGAGTCAAAACCGTCGCACTATATACTTCTACACGAAATTATAAAAAATTACAGTATATTTGTACAGTACAAAAAATAGATACCGGTTTTATTTGTGCATTTACACTTCTGGAAAGCATACGAATGCATTATTTTGTCAGATGTTTCATTATTACGTAACAATAGACTCGTGTCGCACTTCCTACGGCTAGAGACCGACTGAAACGAAGTGAGCACTGGCGCTCATTTTGTAATCTTCAAAAATGCGCTTTAACTCGGCCCGTCCATTCATTTTATTTTGGTCGAAGCCTGAAACTTTATTTCTAATATGCAGCTGTGAAGAATCAATGTAAGTACAATCGAATATTTGTTGTGATAATAATACTCCAAATTTATTATTTTGGGTAACCTAAAAATCCGAACAGTCAGCGAGAGTTATTTGGAATGGACGTAAAAATAAATTAGAGAGCCAAGAAAAACGATTTTCTTGGATGATTTTTAATCCATGCTATTAATTATACAATAAAATTAAGTGGAATCGGACAACAAAAGTCGTTTCAAATATGAAATGATTTAAATCGAAGCTAACAGCATAATGCGAGCTCTTAGATTTTTTGTTGACGCGACGCCGTTGCGGTATTTCCTGATACCGCAATGACTACCAAAATTCAACTCAAACACTAAAACATAGAGTTTAAATGAAATTAGTGCTGAAAAATAATAAACAGCTTTCAGCAGAGTGGTGATTAATTGAGTTATAAAGACTTTTATATTTCTGTTGTTCGGTCGCGTCATTTTGAAAACACGACAATAGCTTCCATAATGTGGACATTTGGCATCTTTGTGGCTATATTTAATTTGTTGATATGTTAATAAATAAATCGGCCAAATGCGATTCGGGCTCGCGCACTTATAGTTTCGTACCACTACATAAAATAAATAAACTGGCCAAGTGCGAGTTGGGCTCGCGCACTGATGGTTCCGTACCACCACAAAGTTCAATAACGTAATTAACAGTTATAACTTGGTAATGAACAGAAACTTGTCACCGACTCGCACTTAGTCATTATTTATTATTTGTTGTTATACTTTAGAGTGTGTACTATAATCATGCCAAGTATGACGCTTGTATGTAATTGACGTTTTTACATTAGAGCTAATATAAAAATACGTAAAAAAATACGTTTGTTGTAAGGGGTTAAATTTTACTTTTTGACTTTATTATTATTTCTTGGCTAATCTGCCGTAACATAACATATTCTGTAAAAATTATTACTTGCTATCTAGGTATTATGGTTCGAAAGATACAGCCGTTAAAATGGGCGTACAGACAGACGGACGGACGGACACTAGACAGACAGCGAAGGCTTAATAATTGGGTCCCGTTTACACTCTTTGGGTACAAAACCCTAAAAGCATACCCCTTAATAAAAATTATAATACATCTTACTTACTTACTTGGCTTATATTCAGTCTAATTCTCTTGCGAATACTTAACTACTATAGAAGGCAAAGTATATATACGTACATAGATACGTACAGCAAATTATGTTCCTTTAGACCAGTAAATATCAAAGATACAGGCCAATACCACGGAAATGACCAATTAGCCACTGGCAACCTGGCATTGCAATGCGATAATACCTCTCATCGACGCTGTCGTCCGCGATATCGCTGGATGTTGTCTGCCCTATCAGATCTACGCGCCGACGGTCCGACGACCACCACGTGAGAAAATGTCCACTACGATTCACTTGTGAATAGTATTATTGACGTTTCGGAGACTTCAATATTGATAATACTATCTATACATATAATAAACTGGCCAAGTGCGAGTCGAGCTCGCGCACCGAGGGTTCCGAACTTCCACAAAATACAAAAAGTAGTGCAAAAAGACAACATCACGCCCAGGCAGTCACCCATCCAAATACCGACCGTGCCCTACGTCGCTCAACTTGGTAATGAACAGAATTTTGTTTGCCGACTCGTGCTTGGCCATTATTTTGTACTTTGGATAGATATATAGAAACTTTTTATTGTGTACACCAGAAATAAAAATTACAACACGACAGAAAACACTTACGAGTAAGTGCCACAAGTGGCGGCCTCATCGCTAAAAGCAATCTCTTCCAGACAACCATTGGAGTGTGTGTTATGATCATTCCAAGTTTGACGCTTGTACAATTGTACATATTACCGTTATTACATTAGAACAAATACAAAAATACGTTTTTTGTGTGGAATAGGTATATTATACGTCGTAACCCTTTATTTTTGACTTTATTAAAAAAATAAGATTGGCTATCTATAAAATTGTTCGAAAGATACAACCGTTAAACAGACAGATATACGGATGGACGGACAGGGTAGGCTTAGTAATAGGGTCCCGTTTACACTCTTTAGGCACGGAACCCTAAAAACTTAATACCATTCACTGACTGGCTGACTGTCTCATCAATACTAGACTTGCAAAGCTCAATTTTGGCAGGTAAGTTCATTATAGGGTGTAATGTAGAGGTCTACTAAGAAAGGACATTGTTTTTTTTTTATTCCGTAAAAAGTAGGGTTCCTATGGGAAAGGCGGGTGAAACCACGAGACACAGCTTGTGAAAAACTATAACAACGCTAATTATCTCATTTCATGTGTGAGTACATATAGATATTTAGAAATCAAAAACTTGGCCAAATACAGAAGAAACGTTACAGTTCTTACTGTCCTTTGTTTTGTGTGGGCATTTAATATCTTCCAAATAAAGTATCGTAAACAATCACGTTTAACTAACTAAACATTCAAATAATTTGTGTTTACAACGAGAAACATACAATTATGCTAATTTTTATCGCCATTTACGGAGAGTATCGGCTTTTAAAGAGCCAAACGAGCGTAGCATTCTAACTTCATATTTTACAACTATAAAAAAACGTATATGGAGCAATATGTGCATAAATGTCAATATTTATCCGACGAGTCCCTGCATGCTCGATTTATGTGTGCGCTTAGCTCCTAAGCACAGCGGTGGCACAGCGGTGCGCCTCCAGTTATAACGTCCAGCATCGTAATTGTCGATTAATTATATCCATTTCAATAAAACATACACCATACTCATGAAATCGTATAATTTTAGACGATAAACCGCCGCTAATAAGGCATAACTGCCGCTGGAACCGACGAAAATTATTCTATAGCAGGGACGTAAAAACTATACTCCGTATCAAATTTATAGACTCTGAATTGTAATGTACTTACATCTGTGTAAGTATGTAAGAAATAATAACTATAAAATTTATCTAACTACCTCTTACATACATTTAAATATAATGTGTGCCCGGTTAAATGATTTGCCCATCTTTAAAAGTCAGTCTGTAAAATAATCTATCAATGATGCTTTGAAGACCGCTAATTTGGTTCAAGATCTAATCTTTTTGCGTACGTTGAATAGCTGGTCAGCAAACGGACCACTCACAGACCTGTAATAGGATAGACACCGTGAGTTCACACCTACTTTGCATGGCTTTATAGTTGGGTCAATGTTCCAACTAGCACGCCGCATAATTCAGTCTGCTCTCCGTCGTTTCGGCAGTAGCACGTCAGACGTCAATACAAAAAATTACAATTTGCGCCGTAGTAAACTATAAAAACTCTACGAAAACCTTGCGAAAATATTTATTTTATAATGCTATAGTTGGCAAACAAGCAAACGGCCACCTGATAGTAAGCGAGCACCGTCACCTATGGATACCTGGAATATAGTTATGCTTGTAATGCTAAGGATATCACAGATACATAGCCGGTCTTTAAAGACACTACAGTTTTGAAATAATTATAATTAAAGGCGTTAAATTTTTTGGATCGCAGCTGTATACCCCATCCTTATATCTCTATCCGTTTCCCGCAAAGTGGGTGTCATGAGGCTAGTTTCAGCTGTACGGGAGACCAGTGTGGGTCACCCGTGCGGGCTCCTGTAGCAGAGACATACGTGAGGCACCAGAACATCATTTCTCAGCGATGCGGATTGTTTCGTTACGGGACTTGCCTCCCATCTAGTAGATCCCCTAGTAGATCCCGACTCCCGTAGGTGACCCGTACGGGTGCTCCGTACAGCTGTGAAAGCAACGTGAAGATTGTATGGCGTGACGACGACCACGACGTGAGTCACGTCATCTGTAGGTATAGTGCGCTCCCTGTCTAGGAAGATTTTTACATTTTAACACTCTATTTATGTCCAGCTTTTAAAAAGATAATTGACACGACGTGAGTCACGTCATCTGTAGGTATAGTGCGCTCCCTGTCTAGGAAGATTTTTACATTTTAACACTCTATTTATGTCCAGCTTTTAAAAAGATAATTTAAAAAAAATCTGGTAGCCTATTACAAAAAATGCGTCACGCTGGGGTTTCATATGATTTGACGTACTCGCGGTGTCTATCTTAATATAAATTTGTGAAGCTAGGCGACTAAGTCACAGGTATCTTGTATGTGAAAGTAGACGAGTATTTATAATACTATGCTCCGGTGTAAGTTATTTATGTGTTCATTAATGCATGCTTGTGTTATTAAAGACACATCACGTCGTCGGTTCACAAGCGACCAGGATCACGTCGCATTTGTATTCAGTATGTAAGCCCGTGGCGTTTAGATTTGGATTATATTTGGTCATTGTCATTCCGATAACGGTCCCAAAAGTTTGTTTCATTTAGAAAAACAATAATACAACAATTTAAATGTAATGACAATTGATTGGGCGTTTCACCTTAAAAGGAATAAATTTGAATTTCTCCGCTGAACGCTATGGCGCCGGCAATAATACTAGGTTAGTCAGGAGTGATCGATATTAGCACACAGACAAAATAAGTAATCAGAAAAAATGAATGCACAAAAACTTTAAGTCAAGTATATAAATCTTAGATTACGTTACACAAAGTTGATCGTAATTGACACTTTTATCAATAAATAACGTCTATGAACAAAGCGGGTAGTTTTATATTTAAACTGACACCTCACTAAGTCATGTAAAGGGTACAAAATGACGTTATTAAAGCTCTATACGGAGAACAAAATGACAACATTAAGAGGAATGAGAACAAATGACAAATTATAATAATAGAGCACACCTGCTATTCTTTTGATCCGACATTTCTCTCATTTATGATATTAATCGAGCGGAATGCTCTCGTGTTAACATAGTTTTGTCCCCAACAAAGCACCGCACACAGACAATGATCCACTTTAGTAATATTTTTTGTATCAAGCACAAAATTCTCTTTCATCTCTCTTAATTTTAGATCAAACTATAGTGCTTACATTTAGAACATGTCATTATTGTCTCTGCTGACAATAATAGTGAAACATAATAGTATCATAACGATGGAGTGAATCGAGCGAATGAAAACTTTAACGATACGATCATAGGAGAGAGATCTCTTTGTGGGAGAATGAGATATGCGTTTGATTAAGTTGGTATTGTGTGTTGATAAATAATAAGCGGCGATGCTTACAAGTGGTATATGGATGTCGCGTGAACGCTTGCGCTGGTATCGCGGGTCGAATTAGTGAATTGTTGGTTGCGTTGGCGCAGGCGGTAGGTTTTGTCTAGCCGCGCTCGTTCCCTCTCGCGCATTAATCTCCGGACCCGAGATGAAGTGATATGCATTTGTCATCGTGTCTGCGATTAACTCCGAGAAACTCTTTCCATTGTGTTGAATCAATTCGATTATTATTAAAGCTTTGATATTAGGCAATGGGAAGTATTCATGTGAAATGACTTGATAGATTTCGTTCAGTGCCAATTATGCAGGTGTTCTTGAAGGGTCATTAGAGGCGAGGTCTAGACGTTGGCGAATAAATTAGTCGGTCGTTAGTCGGTCGGCAAATACCTCAGAAAATATTACGTGCATGAATAGCGCTCCGTATGACGGACAGCATAAAGGGCTGCCCTTATACTTACCTTGTATTATTTTGTCATTATTAAATTCCCTTGTCAAGGCTCGTTCTCATTTCTCCCTAAGAAAATATTGTATGCAAAACTATATGACATTTGAATGAGCATAAAAATGTCTTATCGTGATTTGTTTACATCAGGCAACGTTTGTTGGATTGTTGTTGAGAAACAGCTTACGAAACTAGAATGTCAAGTACAAGAATTTCCAGTTTTCACTACAAACACAAACATCAAAGTATTTGCCTAATAGTTTACACTAGAAAAAATACTATACTTCTTTCTATTCTAACATAACAACTTTCCGGTACCCTATAAAAGTCAATTGCTTACTAAAGTTTTAAATGTATTCAATGAGTATTCAAGTGTCTAATCAGATAAATTCTATTCAAAAACCACTATCCACACAAAAATCATTTACCAGGCAACGGATGGTGCTCGAAATCCTCGAGTTACCAATGGTCCGATGATAATAGTGCAAAATGAATGAAATGAAGTGAGATGCGTGAGTAGCAACAGGCCCTCGAGGAGGCAATCAGGGGATCGGAGGAGTGGCTGACAGAGAAGGAGGCCTCAACAAGCCACAAAATGAAATTTCTCTATGCCGTCAATCATTTTCCCCTCGCTACGTCCCGTCACTAGTCATAGAATTGCGGCGCAAGGTAGAAGTGGTTGACGGATATCTTGGTGATCTTATTTTGGAATGTTTTTTTTTTTGTTACGAGCTTTTTCTTGTTCGACCAGTCATAATTATAATTTATGTTATTTTATTACATTAGAATCAATTATATGCGTTGAAGACTGTAACAGTTGATTTATAGATTGATACCTCCGTTTTTTTCATTCCTTTTTATGTAAACTAAACACACCTTCCACACACAAAACCCGGTACAACAAACATAACATAGACTCTGGCACAATCTCTTCTAAAATTGAACCGAACAGAGCGGGATCATACTATTATTATAAATGCGAAAAGAAAAAAGAAGAAAGAAAATGTGTTGTTGTTGTAAATGTTGTTTGTAAATGTTTATAAGTACCTTTTTATTCTCACTCTCCACCAAAGATGAATGGGTTGGATTTTTAATGAACCAGCTTATACCCTGGATTAACAAAGTTTACTTATATCTCGGGAAAATAATGCTTCCTGCAGGATAGCGGATGAAACCGCGGACCACTGCTATTGTTATGAATAAACGTGAAATAGGTTACTTAGTCTTATTACAAGCTTTTATTTATCTTTTAATGTTTGTTAGTTAGTTTTTTTTACAAGCTTAATAGTACCAGGCCCTCAAAACCGATTCTGCTGAAATTTTGCATAAGACCTTTAGTTCTGGTACCAAACTAAAAATACAATATGCAATACCCAATATAGATATATTGCCAAAATTTTCAAATCGTTCCGCCAAAATAAAAAAACAAAAACATTTTAATAAACATTTAAAGCACCAATCACATAAAAGCTTTTGTTTTTTTATATCTATACTTCTATACTAATATTATAAAGAGGAAAGATTTGATTGTTTGTTTGTTTGTTTGCATTGAATAGGCTCCGAAACTACAGAACCGATTTGAAAAATTATTTCACTGTTGGCAAGCTACACTATCACCGGGTAACATGGGCTAAATTATATTTTCAAAAAAATAGGGATCCTTATTAAAACTCCAATAAGGTGAAATAAATAAGTTTTACAATTTTAAATTTGCGTGTTTGACAGTTCTATGACAGAACAACGTCTGTCAGGTCAGCTAGTATTATATAAAAGCTTGTTTCAATATCATATTCAAAATTTTGAAGTCTCAAAGCAATGTTCGTGATGTAATGTTTAACGTAGTGCTAATCCATGTATAGAAAATAATCGTTTCTCGTGATTTAGGACACACCGATGCAGGCAATCGAGACATTATTCCAGTGAGTAAGTCCCATCCAGCCGTTCGGAAGATGCTACGTGGAAACTATTATGTCTCTTAACCCTTATGATTTACGAGTCTGTTTGTCAGCAGCTTGTCTCAATGTGTCATCTTATAAGTCGTGATGAGATATTATAGAGCTCTGTTTTTGATTGAAGATAAAAACTGCAAATATCTTGTGATTTTGCTTTTCTTTCTTTTTTTATAATATAAAATTGGAGTAGGTGGGATTTTTTAAAGGGAAAACGGTTTAAGTATTCTGAACATAATGTATGTATGTATGTAGTATTAAAAGGTAGCTATTGTTAATAAGTAAACTTTCAAACTCTGAAATGTATTGCAGACTTTGCAAACAAAAACCATACAATTACATTGTTGTTTTCTTTTTAAAAGCTCTCACTTTTTTTGACGTAAAATTACCTATTTCGCAGTTTTTTATTTTTAAATGTTCAAAGTTTTTTTTTGGATACAAAAATTGTTCTCGGAAAATTTTCGAATTCAGGAAAACTGAGCTCCTGTTCTCAATGGGATGTTTGTATGAAATTAAATTAATTATTTGAAATTTGGACAGGACGTCTGTCGGGTCAGCTAGTTAGTAAAAAATAATAATTGTTGTATGTATGTAAGTATATAAGTTTGAACGTAAGCCGAATACAAACTAGTTTTACTGTTTTTACGAAATCATATCAAAACTGTCTATAATATTAAGAAGCAATCTTGGGATTGAATCCTCATAATTTTCAGTATTTGTATAAATGGAGAATCAAAATTAAAATAATTATTACACTACCGCGTAAACGCTCTCTATAATATTTATGGGGCCACGTGACTTCAGTGACGTCACAAGCAAGCAAACAAATTCTTACTCGCCATACATTTGTTGCTACTATCATACAATCTACTACGTTCCTGTGACGTCATATGGACATTCGACTTGAGTTTGCAAGTCACGTGATCAATGGAAAATATATTTTTATTATTCATAATATTAGGACATTATTATGATTATTTTAGTAGTTATATTTAAAAAAAGACAGGATTACACTCTGATTACACTGGTATGAACTATATTTTTAATACAGTCCAATACCCTATCGACTTTCCACGTCTGCTTCCACACCACGACGCTCAACTTTACGGTCGTCGTTGGGCCGAATACTTTCAGAATCGTCATAAATTACAAGTAACAGATCAATTCCAAGCTATTTTGTAAAGCAACGAGCCCAACAGGAGCACAGACGCGGCACCGCAGACTGAAAAATATTTCGGAATTGAGATTGATGTCGCACGCATGTGCAGACGGCCGCGTACGCAAAACAACGCAACCAAATATAGATCTAATTTATGTTCATACACAGCGATTATGCTTACAAAAATAGCCACCGCTCCGTTTACTGCTCATAATTTATTCATTTCTTTGCGTGCTTAGCAAAATATAGCGTGCGAAGTTAAGATCTCGCTCTAATTTACTACTGATCATATCGGTGTCGTCTATCTTTCTGTACGCATTGATTAATAGACAAAGGAAATTAAAATTGAATACTTTATAAAAAAGTTACCTGAACAGAAAGTATAAACTTATAAAACAGAAATATCTATCTAAGTTGAAGCTGAAATTTCAGATTTGACGTACAATAAAATGTATGAGTGTAAAAGTAACTTTATATAAAACAAACATGAGTTAACTTAAGAATACCAAACACAAACATAAAAATACTAAACTTAGTAATTGAAGATGGTTTATACTATCTATAAGCAACGAAGGCCTATAGATAGTTCAAATGGTCTCTAATTTCAGGCAAAGTGCCCAAAACCTATGTATATAAGATGTAGTGTGTGTCAATATACATTATTTTATATGATTACCAAAGTATTATAAAAGATTCAATGGCTGTCTTCGTTACATAAACTTTTAAGACTTTAAACACGCTTTGTATTTTATTATCAAAATATTTCATCGTGGTGAAAGAATTTTCATTTTCCTGTATATTACCGATAAATAATTAAAATAAATCCCATTTAAGGATAGGCTCCCACGCGATAAGCGCGTTATTTATATACCCTCATCTCACAAAGGCACCGCTGCCGAATATCAACACATAAATATTGGTCTGAGGTGTAATTTTTCACATACCACGTCCTCGAGCGTCGCACCTTTAAAATAAATGCAAACAAAATTTAATAGGGAGAGATGCGCAGAACCGCGAGCTTCAGGTAAAAATAAACGATATCGGAACTCGTCCAATCGTTTGACCATGTTTTATATCGCTATGTTGGACTCTATTATTGTGTTATTTTATTGTTTGGTGACAATCACGTTTAGAATGCAAAATAGGTAACTTATTTACTTCTTAAGAGTCGTATTACAAAATGCAATCGTGAATTTTAGGTATCAGCCACTTGTAGGCACACCACGACTTTATGGTGGACGTTGGGTCTCGGGCTCCCATGCTTTTTTTTTTTTTTTTTTAAATAGCTTGCAACTGATTTATACCATTTATGACAATTTCGAAAGTATTAAGAACCCATATGGAGTCGCTGGCATCCAGCGGATGCAAAAGGCAGGCTGTCGTTCAGTGTGGAGGTTAAAGGGGGAGGCCTATGTTCATCAGTGGACGTATTCTGCTGATGATGATGAAGAAACCATATTACAAAATGCAATCGTAAAATTTTAGATATCTGGATTTTCGGTCATAAAACATAACAACAAAGCAGTTATTGTAAAAAACAAGTTAAACATTAAAATTGCTTATGAGTCAGTAATTTAACAAAATCTACTCTAAAACTTTCCTTTCTAGAGTTTTACGAAAAACTACCTTTGCGAATTGAAGCTAATAAGTTGATAATGTTGAGTCCATGAGATCTGATTCCATCTTGGCCCTGCACCAATGAATTATTTACTACTTCAATAAATTATGTGCAGTTTTGATGCCATAGCTCAAAAACGGTAACGAAAAACATCGTGAGGAAACCAGTATGTCCGGTAAACTAAAAAAAAAGTTCAAATACATATGACATTCATCAACAATCAACATGCACTGGACCAGCATGGTGGATTAGGGCCCATCGTCTCTCTCTGAGAGAAGGCCTACGTCCCAGCAGTGGGAACATGAAAGGCTGATAATGATGATGATGAGATGATTACACAATAATTTGGTATCATCAACTGATCATCATCATCAGTCCTTCGTCACCAAGTATAATGATGATCCCTCTAGTTTGGGCTTCTTTAGTTTATTTCAACGAGTCATAAGCGTGTATTTTTTAATGATATATAAGCTTAAGCTTGACCCCAACTCGTCTGATGTGCGGTCTACGATGAAGTACGCTTGCCTAGAAAAAACTGATTCACTCGCGACTTGAAGACACCCAGATTGCAGCATTCGGGGAGCACACATTCAGACAGCGCATTTCACAGTCTAGCTGTTCGCACAATAAAAGAGGAATCAAAGCGTTTCCTTCGGTTTTTCGAAATATCAACCACCGGTGTCACACTTATATGAGCCCGCCCTGGCGGGTCTACCTGGTATGGAGTGGTAGGTAGGTACTTCATGCACGACCGAACTCGTGCTTGATACAATTTCGGTCTTTTTTCGAATACATTTCAGAGTGTGCATCGGATCATCATGATCTAATTCCCTCCTGCCCACTTTTCTATCGGACTGCCAGAGCGGGCACAAAAAATCGACACCGGTTTATGGTTGGTATTCCGAAAACCCGAACGAAGCGCTTTTATTCCACTTTTATTATGCGAACTGCTAGTCTGTGGAATGCGCTGCCTGAATGGCTGATCCTCGATAGTTACAATCTGGGTGTCTTCAAATCACGAGTGAATCGGTTTCTTCTAGGCAAGCGTGCTCCACCGTAGACCGCATCATCGCTTAACATCAGGCGAGTTGGCGGTCAAGCGCAAGCCTATTATTTATAATTTAAAAAAAAAGTGTCTCAACTGTAATAATTTAATCATTATTATTCACAAACGCTACAGAAGCGCTACATTATTCTACAAGGTTCTATTATAGGATTCTATTATAATCAAGGTAAACAAAACATTATGAAAGAGTAGCCCCCTCACGCCCAAAGCTCTTGCGTAAACCGGGTGGAAAGTTCGCGATTTCGTTTATAATTTCGCTGAGTTATGTCCATTCGGGAAGGCGCGGATCGGCGCACGTTTATTTACGGTTATTGGTTATGGACAGGGCTGATCGGGATATTCCCGCGAGTCTCGTAACGCGGACTCGAAGCCGGACTTGGCCCCGCATCGCCGAGTGTGCCCGCACCTACCCGCCTGACGGATATATCCGTCTTCGGGGATGAGACCGGAATAACAACACAAAATTATGAATACTTAAGCACATGGTTATAAATAGACAACAGTCAATTTTATCATGAAGCTATAACAGGCCCCCGATTCTACTAAAGAAATTGTTTTTAAATTGTAATTGATTCAATTTTATTTATTAAATAATTGCCCCAAAACCAACAGTTTTAAATTGTTTTTTATATTCGTACAATACCACCACCAAATATTATAACTGAGTTCAGCACTTCTGCTGAAACTTTGGAATATCTTTATTTCCTATTTAATTTCTTAAAATAATAGCACATGCTGGTTGCCTTACTAGACAAAGCCTGTAACAAGGTAACTCGTATACCTGCAATGCAAGTACCGCTCCTTATCGATTGTCAAATTCGATAATATGCTATAGAATCGATCATAGCAAGTACTGATAAAATTGCATTTTAACGAATTTGACGATCTCAATTGTCAAATTTGACGATCGATAAAGAACTGTACTTGCACTGCTGATTAGAGAAGAATAACGAGTCACGAGCTATTTTAACTAATATTATAAAAACGAAAGTAACTCAGTCTCTCTGTCTGTTTGTTCGTTCGCTTTGAATGACCAAACGTCTAAGCCGATCTTAACGAAATTTGACAGGATGATAATTTACATCGTAAGACAACAGAACGGACAAAGGGTATTTTTCCCTTCAAAAAATGCATGAATACTGGAAAATAACGGGTAACACCGCGGGATTCAGTTAGTTTGTTATAATTAACAAGTAAGACAAACTCTTTAACAACTACACGTTTCGGAGAAATGTTAAAGTAATGATGTAGGTATATAAAAACTAAGGATAAAGCCAAGCATCCCCAAAGGAACTCGTATCATTCACAAGAATTCAATATCCGCGACTTATCGGATACAGCAATAACAGAAAACAACCAATAAAATACTCCTATCTGTATTTGTCACAAAATAAGAATTCCATCAAATAATTCGATGCCAATAAAAAACGGATAGAGACATCGCACGCATCCGTAATAAAAGTCTTCCCATAAATAACGTTCATGAAATATAATACACCTGCAATCTTCGGAAAATGGGAAAATCATTTTGTAAGGGCGGGCGCGGTCGCCGTAATATTGTTATAAATGTAGTTTTCTCCGGGGCATAAATAATAATGCTGGCCGAGCGGGCAGTGCACGCGAATAATGGAAAAGGACGGAACTGAAAATTAAAACTTTTACGATATAGTTTTATATGACGCAAAATTTGGCAATTTCAGAGTATATTGTGGTAGTACAATCTTAAAATTGTGGCATAAAGGATGAAGTAGGCTTAGACCAAATCTATATTCAAAGTAGTAAATTATATTATAAATATGTACGTAGTTACAGGGTTACAAGGTGATACCAAGTCGTATAAAAATATCTGTACTCATCTTTAAAAAAGACCAACCAACCCTATTATTGAAAAAAAAATTTAGATTTTTTTGCGATTTCTATGTTGATCCAATAGTAAAAGTGTTTTTTTTTATAATTATGAAAGCAATTACGCTATTTGGCTTAGTGCCACCGTTCCGTGTAACCTTTGATACTAATAACACGATGTTCTGTTTTTTTTTATTATAACGATAAATTAAGACATAGTATGTAGGTAGGTACTTGAATATTTTTCAAAATATACTTATTTATTTTAGTAGTATTACAAAACAAAGCAATAAAGCAAACTAACGTTATCTAACTATTGAATTTATCTAACATAAGTTTACCTCGTAAGTTAATGTTTTTCTTTGTGTGAAAAATATTAGTAATTTTTACATACGCCTTTATTCTGGTCCACCACGACAGTGAGTCGCGCGCGCCTCTGGGAGTCATTCCGCTCCGACAGCCTGTAAATTCTCCATTACGCGATATGAAATATGCCGCTACGCCCTTCGCAGTTTCGACCGCTATGATCACGGACACCAGCTGGACTATTCTGGATTTTGAGATTGTAGGAAAGGCGCGCTTCTTTAGGCGAGTACGGTTCTTTATCGATCGTCAAATTCGATAAAATGCCATAGTATAAATCAAATAGCATTTTTTCGAATTTGACGATCTCAGCTGTCAAATTTGACGATCGATAAAGATCAGTACTTGCACTGCTGGATTGCTTTATACAGCTAGTCAGTAGTAAGGCCCCAGGATTGAAGTCTATTTTGACTCGTTTTATATAGCTCCCACATCCATTTCACAAGATAAGAATGATTTTGATCCCGGCAAGTAATAAAGTTTATAAATGAAAGCTCTCAGGTGAGATTCTGTAATCAACATCGAGATACAATTCCTATAGATTCACAATCTCTCAGTGAAAACAGTCAAAAAACATTCGAGCGTCATTGTACATACATTGTATCAATTATATGTATAGTTCACTATGCCACATTTATTCCAGTTTAGACGTTATGTCGCTTGTATAGTGTTCAACGTTAGTTGTCCGCTGGGTATTGTCATCGTAGCTTTGGCATCGCGCAGCGTTGTAGTCGGATCGCGGTTATCTTGTAACTAACCAAAAAGTCGTGTTTTGGCACGATTGTGACTCTATATGTATTTTATCTCGATGGTAATGAAACGTTATTATTATAAATTCAACGTCCTTTCGGCCGACTGAGTCAACTAAATAATTATACCTTTATACGCGAACGATACTCGCATTACAATATATCGCGGTTTCAACACAAAATTTGGCTTTTGTTCTCGCTCCACGTAATGTCTTTATGCGACCACTAAAAGCAATATTATTTCAATTAAGAGCTTGATTTAGATCCGAAGGAAAAACTCAAAACAATGAGGTGTCGGGAATTGAAGAGAAAATAATGTGTAATGAAACGTCTGATTTGTGTGAGTGCGCACTTAAAGTGCTCTTGGAAATCGTAAGATAATGCAATAATAGCGCCGCAGGTGCGTCAGAACATTTCGATTGTTTTAAGACTGTAAAACATTTCAAAGTTACCAAGTCTATTAATTTGTCTTGTTTATTGTTGGTTATTTAGGTGTAGTACAAACATATACAAAAATCACCAAAAAAAAGTGTCCTTGAGTAAGTTTAGTTATTTGCAAAAATGTTTGGGCGCTGACCTGATTATCTGTAATTTTAAATATCTTTGTCGTTTATATTATTTTTATACGAAAGCTTAGTCTCACACGCAGGATACGCAATATTATGAAAAAAAAAACTTTTAAAACTGCTTCTGTTAGTAAGTGTAGGTATAAGAAGTAATTTTGCTATGGATAACAGGGACCTTACGGGCAACTGCTATTGCTGCACCTAATCCGCTCAGTTGGAAAATCACGTGAACGTGAACCTTATCGCGCCCAGATACGGTTTGCGGTCGCGTGATTTTCCAACTAAGCGGATTATGTGCCACAATAGCAATTGTCCGTAAGGCCCCTGTTCATATAATAGTATTTACTTTATTATACTACTCTTTGATTTAAGAGCACACTTTAACGAAAATTAGACTCTATCTTTGAAGTATTTTTAAGTCCTTTAATCATATTGTGACTGCTTACTATATTTTAATGTGCAAAGAGGTTGGATTACGTTTTTCCACTATAAAGAGTAAAGAGGTGTATAGAGAAATTTACAGACATAACATAATTAACATATCCAGAAAGTGTCCTTTTTGTTTTTAATTCTTGTTTTATTGGGGACATTTAGTCATACATTGGACATATATATGACTATGTCAGTCCCATAGGAATCACCAAGTTTATATCCTAGGGTCTATCCTTCAATAGCCCGTTTAGGCAGACTGATAGAGCGTTCTAGCTGCGCTAAATGTTGGCGTCTGTTATCGGGCCATAGTACAAGTCATACTTAGTACTTATTACAAGGTTTAATTTAATAAGTATATTAATATTTAAGTATATTATTATTTTCGTTCTTTTTTATTATGGAAACAAAATACAAGCTCAAACTATTATTATTATTGTATGTAATAAGTATATATTATTATGTTTGTTTGTACAAATTTTGCAAGCCTAATTTGACCCACTTCCCGGCGTTGAATTGAGTTGAAATTTGGTACACTTAAGTATTAGTCCACGGTGAACATACTGCGATCCCCAAGCCGCCTGCTAAATGTGGGGATTATGGCATCACCCCTTACTAAGAGAGAGGTCTTTGTTCAGCAGTGGACGTTTACTGGCTGATGATGATGATAAAATTTAAGTAACTTGGATGACAAACATTAATATGGTACCACGGAACTTTTGGTCTAATGATGAAGTCGGAAAATGGTCATAGGAACTAATCTGTCAACCCTGTTAATATGGGTATCAAATGAGAAGGCTTAAAGAGTACAAAACGATAAAGTGAGAGTCATCACACTAAATTCAATGAAGCCGCCGTTTCAATTATGGCGGATAAAGTTTTCTTTGCTAAAGCTAAAAGTTTATTTAGAAGAAAAAAAATTAACTTATTTTTCATGGACACGTGTATGCTGGACTCGGCTGAGCTTCGGTCCTAATTTTCAAGTTCGTCCAGAAAACGTTCATCGTTCGGCTTTTCTCCCCTAACCATAAAACATTTTTAAAATAATCGAAAATTAATGACTGTTTCATTAACAGATAACTTATTCGTTAACGCCACTATAAAACTTACGTTTAAAATAATAATCATAAGAAAACTGTTGACTAAGAATAGGAGAGTATTAAGAGGCACGTCCTAACAATTAAACACGTCGTCGCTTGTCTTGTAAGACATCAAAATAAAATCACTACTATTTATGTATCAGAGAGCGTATTAACGGCACGCACCGTCTCCCGCTCTTATAATGTCATAAATTGTCTGGAAAATATAACAGTCAACGCTGTGTCATACGCTCATATGCATCGCTGGGAGACGCCACGTGATGCTCGAAAACTATTTCCTGAACGTATTACAAGAAAATATACTCCAATAAAAATATCAATTTGTACCTACTTTATCATCATCATCAACCAGAAGACGTCCACTGCTGAACATAGGCCCTCCCGCTTAGACTTCAACAGTGAATGACAGCCTGCCATCTTCATCCACTGGATGCCCGTGACTCTCACGATGTCGTCAGTCCATCCAGTGGGAGGCCTAGGTGGAGGAAAAACTCTTGAGTCACACAGCGGGAAATGGAGAGAGCTATGCTCGGAGTTTCTTTTCGTGATAGAACCCGGAACGTAGATATTAACCAAATAACTAGAGTCACCGACATAGCTATTAAAATTTGCAAGTTGAAGTGGCAATGGGCAGCCACATCGCTCGAAAACCGATACTTAACCGATGGGAAATAAAAGTTCTTGAGTAGAGACAACGAACAGGAAGACACAGCATAGGTAGGCCTCCCACTAGATGGACCGACGACATCGTAAGAGTCGCGGGTATCCAGTACATGGATGTAGATGTAGACAGGCTGTCGTTCAGTGTGGCGTGTTAAGGGGAGGCCTATGTTCGGCAGTGGACGTCTTATGGCTGATGACGATGATGTATCTCACGTCACCTTGCTGTAAGTTGCACTCTAACCCAGACATATCATAAAGACGCCACCCAAAAAAAAAATACTCATTAACTTTCTTCAACTTTTGCGCTACTCTTCAACTCGACACCTTTAAACACAGAAAAGAGATGTAAAAAAATATATTTTCTGTGCCCTTAAAGGATCCGTGCTAGTAAAATTTCGTTCTAAACATATTTATGGACCTAATATAAATTGATCAGCTCTATTGATCATCTCTTTAAACCAGAGTTTAATGTAATCAGTTTGAGGTTTTATTTTCTCATAATTATTATTTTATTGCAATCTCCTTAGAGAAAAAGAAACAAATTGACATTTCTCTGTCACACTGTCATTTTTGTGTATTTTTAAATTTTATAACCTTGCTAACCTTGCTAAGAGTTTTCTCAATTAGGTCAATGTCCCAAAAACTAAAACTGAGCAGTAACAACAAAAAAATATCCTAATTTCATAAGCAATTAGTCAACAAAACAATTGCTTAGGATGTCATCAACTGATAGATCTAGGGAACCGTTTTCGGTGCACGACCTCTTACCGAGAGTCTACTCGTTTCTGGTATTCATACCTCTGAAGATTGGTAGTATAATTATTGGTGCACTCAGTATAGTAAGTGTTTTGTACAATTTTACGATGATTGTCACGCTGAATGTCTGTACTCAAACGTTAGCGTGACAATACTGCCAGCGTGCTGGATTTTCTGAATACTGGCACAGGCCGCAGTTGCATGAAAATATATTTTGAACAACCTATACGTAATGCAACTGTTTTGTGTAGTGTAAGTAGATAATGTTAGGTAGTATATACTCATCCAAAATACCTCAGAACCTTAAGACAAAGGTCTTCAACCAGTGTTTGTTGCCAGTGATGACATACTGCAGTGAAACGTGGTCTCTCACTATGGACCTCATAAGCAAGCTCAAAATCGCACAACAAGCTATGGTTGGCCTACGACCCGCCCCGGCTTCGCACGGTGTAATTTACGTGCGAAGCCAGGGCGGGTCGCTAGTTATATATATAAATCTTCTGTGAAAAATTATCTAACTGATGGTGAAAACCGCATCAAAATACGTTGCGTGGTTTAGAAGGAGTTAGCGATTATAAAGACAGACGCGGAATGCGACTTTAATTTATACTATGTTATGTAGAGATTATATAAAAACTAGGACACAAGTCTATTGTGACAAATAAGATGAACGAAAAACTACAACATTAATCACAAAAATTCAACCCTCTAATATCTAGATTTTTTGTTAAGCTTATTGTTCAAAGCATAGTGTTCTTATTGTATATCCTTGGTATCTTGAAAGTCAGACTAAAAAGGTAAGGTCTCGTACCCTTAGGTCTTAGTCTTGCTTTATCATCGACCTATCGACCGTCGTTCCTATTTCCTATTTCCGTAAAAAAATGCTAATTGGATTTTTTCAATATAATTAGTATCTACACTACTAGTTATAAACAGAACTACTTATATATACTACATACGATAAAAATATTAAATATCCTTTATATTTCAGGTCTATTGTGTTTGGCACATTAATTTGCTCTCGAACCGAAAATATAATGACAATGTAAATACTGATATTATAAAATCATTTTGGAAAAATATTATGATGCTATCAGATGTCACACTTGGCATACTTGGCGCTGTCTTGATTTATGCAATAATACTGGTATTTTCTACAAGCTTATTTTATCCATACTTACTAAGTTATTTACAAACTACGCAGTTTCATACAAAGAATTGATCTTAACCTCTAATATTAATTCTAATATTATAAATACGCAAATGTTTGTTTATTGGTTTGATTGCGTTTTCACGCAACAACAGCAATGGATCGGCATGATTTTTGCATAAATATTGAAGAATGACTTAGGATACTTTATATTAAAAAAATGAGGAAATCTAAACGCGAGTGAAAACACGAGGCCCAGCTAGACTTCTTATTCTTATTAAATAAATATTTTAAATTTTGTTTGTTTTAGAAAGAAATCAATCTAGCAAGACTGTGGCTGTTGGCGGCTTTACAGAACGCGATTCTGTTGCTGGCATTCGAATGCGTTGCATGTCCTATCTTTTACGAAGATAAAACGTCAAAAATTGCTTTCAAGCAATGGCCGTATACGTATTATTACTGCGCAATTGCCTTCGGTTCGTATGTTTAGTTGCTACATA
The DNA here is from genome assembly GCA_932305915.1 of Agriopis marginaria. Lineage (NCBI taxonomy): Eukaryota > Metazoa > Arthropoda > Insecta > Lepidoptera > Geometridae > Agriopis > Agriopis marginaria. The sequence continues at coordinate 11,266,317 of OW029915.1, forward strand.
CAGAGTGTTCGGATAGACGACGGACATATTCGAGGAATTCTGTGGCCAGGTGGAGTGATGACCTGCGTAAAACGGTGGTTAATGGATGCAAGGAACTGCCGACCGAGCTCAGTGGCATGCATTGAGAGATGCCTATGTCCAGCAGTGGACAGTTAGAGGCTGATGATGATGATATTCGAGGAAATGACGCGTTAAGAGAAGTTACAATGGAGTGGGGAAAAACAACTGATAAACAAAAAAAGACTATGGGTTAGGTCACTAGCCTCTCACAGCTGGCCGGAAAAATCTGCTCACAGAACGGCTCAGTAGTTTTTTTTTTGGATCCAGAGTCGTTTGTAGAGAAAATGCCTTGATCTGTTTTTACGTAAGTATTTTTATTATATCTTCTCAAAGTATGTCCGTAGTTTAACTAAACATCCTGTGTATTTATTGTTATTGTATAAGTACATACAAATCCATTGAAATAGGATACTAAGTGGAACCTCAGTTGGTTATAGTTTTCAGGATGAAAACGCTATCATGTTCAGTCCAAGCATTTATATGCTCTGCGAGCATGGTAAAAAAATTTAATAAATATATATTTTTTAAATATTTCTCTGGAGTATATTGGGTACATGCACAGAAAAGAGAAGTAAATAGAACGGAAATGAGAAGGAAAATCTGTCGCCAGGTATTATGACAGAGTTTTGCTTGAACATTCTCATTTATGTCAACGCATCGAACTCCGCATCTAAAGAACTTGGACCTTACCTTTTTGGGTTACGTCTCAAAGTTCTTTGTCCGCATCACAGCTGCTAACTGATTTCAAATAACTGACGTTTCGTTAATATGGGTGCAACTGGCTACAAAAAAAAATCTTACAAAAATGCCTTGACAGCCGTTATAATTTAAACAATTATTGTTTTCTTTTCTGTGGGTACATGCTACAGTCTTGCGTACAAAAATCTAGCTAAAGTATGATCAGAATTCGTCGTTTTAATTCAGTTTTTACCATGTTATTGCAGCTGTCAGAGCAAATTTGGACCGAGTATGCCCAATATTTTCATATTGGGCAATATTTATATATCAAAGTTCTTCCTTAATATTAATTACTTTCTTAATATTATATTACAGTTATACTTTACTGCATGTACGTGGTCAATAGTTTCATTGTGACCATTCCCAAGCCAAGATCATATCCACCAGTGAGTTCTTGAATCAATACTTAACTAAACATACTTTCATTATACAGGGTTACTAACAACCTCTCGCAGCTTCCCCACATTATATTATTTTAACAATATTTGTTACATAACTTTTTTATATCCTACTACATAACTACCTAACATTTACTTGTTCATTATGCGTGATTTTTTTATTATTTCTTGTTTTTGGAAAATGTTTATGTGTGTTGTCATAGAAGGTTTCTAAGCTTCGGCCGCGACCCAGCATTCCTCATCATTTGAAACCACAAAAAGTGATTACAATAAAATTTTGATCCCTAATTCAAATATGTTTGTGTGTATGAAAGAAAATTATTATTTACTAGTAATTTAATTTATTTATCAAAAAGGCATTAAGCCTACTAGATTATTTAAGGTTACTCATATTCGTAAAATGTAATTAATAACATGTCACAAATTCTTAAATGTCGAAAAAATAGATTTTATTACAGGTTTTAATATTAAAACAGCACAGAAAAACGACTCCCATTCCGCGTGTGCGTTTCCTCACTATACTGTCTTCTGTTACTAGACGAACAATTAAAACACTAAAATTAACTCACGGAACTAAAATTGTTAAGAACTCTAATGTTGTAGGAAACTGGCTGCGAGAGGATATTAACTAATAAGCAATACTCCTGTATAGAATAATTATCTACCTATTTAAAATATAGATTCATTATATTCATACGAGTTTTATGCTGTTTTTCAGTGTGAGATTCCTATGACTGAATAAATACAAAAATGGGTGTGGCACATTTGAGAAGAGATGAAATTGATGCAACGCTCGGTCAAGAAATCGTATATAGGTAATAATTTAAGCTCTTAGGTAAGAATAAAACTTTTCAAACTAAGAGTAAGTAATTTGAAGCGAACTTAGTGTAAGAGTAGTTTAAAAATGTAAGAATATAATACTTTCTTTTTAGGTATCTTCTTATAGGTAAGAATCTAACTTGTCAAACTAAGAATAAGTAATTTGATGTGATTGTGTAAGAGGTAATATTTAATGTAAGAATAAACTTTTTTTAGATAACAGCTTTGGTGTATTAATATACTAGTCAAAGTGTTCCGAAAGCTTCATTTGAGACCCAGTTCCCATTCTAGGTTAGACGAATTTACGATCATCTTAAATTTTATAGTTGTGGTCAAACGCCTGGCCTGCTAACCATAAAAAGTCGTTTTACTTTTTACTTACCATAAATGTTGCAACAGTGAAAGTAGAATAAAAAAATATAAAATATTCGGGACATTTTTGCACACACAGTCATCCGACCCCAAACTAAGCATAGCTTGTGTGCTATGGCTGCCAGAGACTGATATACATACAAAAATATTTTTAAATGCATACTTAAATAGTTATTAACACCTAGATATAGAACAAACACAAATGATCAACACAGGAATGTTTGTCCTAGGTGGGAATCGGAACCCACGTCCCCAAGTGCAGAAGGCAGGTTCACTACCAACTGGGCCAACGGGGCTATCAAGAGATGTACTCACCTACTTGTACTTACCACAGTAATTAAAATAGATTCCAGCTCATTACCAAGAAAAAAATAGGTAACTATCTGATTGCTATCTGCAGCTATTTATTATTTTAATAGTGATCTGACTTCTATTCGATTTTTAACAGTCTAGAAAATATAGTAATAAAACTAAAATCGCTATATGTTAGCAGAAATTAGTCATTCTGGCAACGAGTCAACGAAAAGTAAATTAAATTATTGCTCCGTCTTAAAATTTCGGCTATTGTTTTAGCATAATTATCAAAAGCACGAATGTGTTAGTGATATTTTGAGGGGAAGCCGGTGTGACATTATCGTTTTTGAAAGCGCATGACTAAAATTTTCATTTTGAGCAATTTGTTGAGATTAAGATCACGTTGAAAATATTATGTTGTTAACATTCCGTCTGAGATGATGTTGATTTTTGGCACAGAAGAAAATTTTATGTGTAGCAATTTTATAGTCTTCAAGACACTAGAGTCATATTTTGAGAAAGCGTAATTGATTAGTAGGACAGCTGTTGTGGGTTTCTCATTAACCACTTTACATTGTTCTTCAAAAATAGTGCCTGTGCGTTTAACACATGAATGATGGCGACGTATTAAACGTTTAACCGCTTTAAAGTATTTTAAAACTAAGGATAGCGATAACAGCTCAGTTTTTGGCGCCAACTCCAAAACCATAGGGCATGGGTTCAAATCTCAACAATGAAAATGGTGAAGGAAAACATTGTTAGGATTCCAGAGCATTGTGGTACTTTTATTATTTTTAGACAATAGGCTTGCGTTTGACTGCCACCGGACCAGGGTTCAAAAGTGTTCGCAAAGAATTCGGATATTGGTAAAAGATGAAACTGAAAATCAAGGACGGCAGTATCATTACGTCGAAGCCGGAGATTCTGAAAGAGATCGAAAGATTTTACGGTCAGTTGTAGACCTGACACAGCCTCTTGTCAGTACGGCTCGGGACAAGAAAGCTAAACTGACCTGACACATGAGGTCTACGATGGAGCACGCGTGCCTAGAAGAAACCGATTCATTCATCATTTTAAGACACCCAGTTTGTAGATATTTTTTGCAATCATATTTATGCAGGGCTATAAGGAAAGGAGTACGTTATATTCATCATTATGAACAGCTTTTACTAAGGGACCAACCTAGAAGTCGAGAAAAAAAAAATCTGCTGTTCCATACATTTTGTCAAGAGTGAATAACCGTTCTGGTATTTTGTTCGCAATTTCAGATATGGTCCTATAATAAAAGTTGTTAATAATGATGAGTAGGTATAACAAACCCCTTTCGGCTTAGCATACTCTTTCCTTATAACCCTATAGACGGCTTTCACATCTCGATGAGACGTAGCGTCGTGCAATGTTCACAAAATTCCTCCGCCGCGCAATAAAATTTCATAAAACCGCGGTTATCGTAAACAGAACAAATAGCAAAGTTTACGAGCCATTTCGCGCTTTTCCATTTGCATGATACGAGTATGACATAGGATCGAACACAGACGGAGTTATGGCCGCCCCAGGTCATCCCAAGATATTATTTGCACTCCCAAGCTTTATTACAGACAACAAAACATCGGTCAGAAAGGTCATCTTCACAAGGGTGGAACTGATATCGATCGTGTGATATTCATATTTATTTGTTTAACATTCTTCTTCCTCCATAAACAAAGTGTGAACAATCGTAAAAGTGAAAAAATACGAATAGACAATAAAACTGCTCAACGCGGCGTATTACAAAAATCCTTGACGGACACATTTAGAGCTGTTAGCGCTTCTTTATTATAAAGAGTTCCAACAAAGGCCCATTAAAATCTAAAGTCATAACAGGAAATGTGATACAGTGGCCTGCCGGTCCCAACGAGTACCTCTTTCATCATAAAGGCGCGGTAAGCAGCAGCTGGCGCTTCACTTTATGTGGTTTCCGAACAGCTTCTCTTTAATAATCGTGTTTATTTTCGAAAACGGAACACCCATAACTTTTTAAAGTGCTCCTTCAGATTCCTATGAAGATGTGTCATTGGCTGCCGGTATCCATTACATTGTTCTCATCGCTGCTATTAATAAAGACACTGAACAACGTGCGAAGCGTTGTCACAAACGGAACGAGTACTCGTAGGTGAATTCATCAAGTTGGTATTGGAGCGATATACGCTGAGCGACACCAATATACAAGTGAGGAACAGTGTGCAATAAGCCTCGTCAGCTAATAACAACAGTGGCATCTCCGGTGATATCTCAATATCGTAGGTGCGAGCAGTAAGCAGTTAATTAACACATGACGGTTGTCGTGGAAATAGAATTCCTGTAAGCGAGAGCGGGGTGCGCTAGCGCCCCGGGCCACGCGCGCTTCGCCGCCGCCACCGCTCTCCGCGCCCAATGTTTGTTTACAAGCAGCGAGACTTCATTACGCCGCTGGCTAATGTATTCAGCTTCAGCCTCCACGTTAACAGCGACACTTCTCGGAATCAATATGCTCCTTGTATGTTTTGATTGGCTGCTTGACTTAGCTCCCGACCCAAAACAGCTCTAATCTCACGCGCTCCTAAACACAATTTCCTCCAGCAGTGCATAGATACTTTAATGACGCCGAATACAACGAACGGATTTCAGTGTTAATACTCGCTGAGGATAAATTTCCAATAGTGGTAACGACGATCAATCCAGAGGCATTGAACTTGTCCAATTTTAGGGTTAAAGCGCATTAATTTATTTTATTAACGTCTATAAACGTTTAACGTTTCCTGCTTGTGTTGTTCTGTTACTCAGTTCATCTATTATTGTGAAATACCTTAAATAAAGAAAAATAATATAATTTTACTAAGCCATCATAAACAAGCCAAATCACGTACCTAACTGTTTGATAAAGGCAAGAAGCGACGTTGCCAAATCCATCGTAGCAACTTCTGATCCTTCCGACCCCAAAAATAATAATGTTTCATCTTATAAAAATATTTCCCTTACGACTGTCGCTCGGTATATCACGGTATTTGTCACAGAGGATCACCCTTTATGTTCGTTTCCAGTCAAACCCCTTAGATAAGCGAGCCTTTTATATGCCAAATATAATATATTATGGTTTACAATTCTTGTTAAAGCATAACGTGGATACGGCTTGTGTTCCGCGAAACATTCCAAAATAAAGTAGGGCCAATTTAAAAGATCACTTTTGACACTTCATCAAAATTCAACAAAGTAACCTTATAACAATTGTTTTTGTAATGTTAGTGTAGCACAAATGCTTAACTTTTTTTAAAATACATATTTATTGTAATAATGAAAAAATAAGACAATTTTACGATTTACTTAAATTTTACTTTGCTAAGACTGACAGCTATGTCAAATGTGTTATGTGATCTATTAAATTGGCCTTACTTAAGTGATGTTTATTTCGTTATCGAATACGTGCAACGCGGCAGGTGCAGTAAGCACAACCTTTGCGTCACTAAAATTATTAAGCTATTGACAGACATGCTCATGAAATAGCATGGCTTAAACCTAAAACTAACATGTTCTTCAGCTATTTACATTTTGCTTTTATTTAGCATGCTAGTTTTAAGCATACTCCTAACTCAAATATATAGGCCAGTCAATAGGTACCTACAGACAGGCATTGACATGCATAAGTTTTTTTACCCGCGCCTCAAGTTAATAGCAAGCTCGAAAATCAAACGGCAGTTGATTTTTGAGCAATGTATGAACAAATGTAGCAAATGCAGCAAATGCAGCTATGTAGCAAATGCCCCAATTATGTTTGTTGTTTTAATAAATGCGATCTAAAGCATACTTTTATATTATTTACTAAATAAATAAAGAATTTGAATTTGAATTTGTTGACAGCTATCTTGTGTTAGAAAATAAAGGTGTTACAAATTATAAGCGTTCTCGTGGTACATTAAGTCTTGTTCCTATGGAATATCCAGAACAACCTAGCAGATACGAGCCATTACTTCCAACATATGAGCAACGCAAAAATATCAGCGTATTATGGGTTATCAGAGCAGAGTCGCGTCTCGGAGACTGCCATTCAGGCCGTGCTTTAATGGATTGCTCGCTTTCATAATATTCCGAACCGTACAATGTTTGCGCTCCTATGATCTTGGATAGTGATTTAACGCTTTATACTTCCTTCACTTTTATCATTTCGAAATTGAAACTACCGTCACACAGGACCGGCCTCGCAAAAATAAAATTTACATTTCATCGTAATAGCATTTCCCTATACAAAAGCTTTGAGAGCTCGCTTGTCACCCATCTGTTTGCACGTCTGTAGCTCCCCTTTCATATGAAAGACGAAAACAAACAGCGAATGTGCCAAATAGCAAACAATATTATACGGAATGCACAATAATATCAGTTCCGGCGTGGGGTAGCGGGGCGCGGGGTGTTTGCTTCCACGAATAAATATGAAATTGGAGAGACTCTCGCCTTGGCCTCAGACGGGCAAATATAGGGGCGCACTACTGAACAAACGAATGGAAAATTCTTATCCTGACAAGAGGTTCTCATATTAAACTTCGAAGCAAACTATTTGTTTGCTTTACCAACTTGCTTTTATTTTATGGCGGATATATTTAAAGATATCATTTTACACAATACACATGCACTAAGAGTTTTCTAAATAAAACTATTTTGCTGATTGTTTTGGAGCGAAACTGAAAAATTTGGGTTTGATGCAGTAGAAACCTATGACATAGTTACTAAGAAGTTTTTTTTTTTTAATATTCAAAACCCTTAAGTGTAGCGTAGATAAAATTATGGTGATTTTTAGGTTTCCGCACCCAAACGGGAAGATTAAAAACGGGACTCTATTACTAAGCCTACGTTGTCTGTCTGTCTGTCTGTCTGTCCATCCGTCCGTCTGTCCACCTGTCCGTCCTACCTTTAACTGTAGAAAATTTCAAAAAGTAAGAACGGAAAAAAAAGAGGGATATTTTTTTACATACTTTTGTATTAGCTCTAATGTAAAACGGTAATACGTCAAACTTGGCATGATTATTAGTACACACTCTAAAATATAACAACAAATAATAAATAATGGCAAAGTGTGAATCAGTGGCAAACTCCTGTTCATTACCAAGTTTAAGCAACGTAGGGCGCGGTCAGTGGATGGGTCGGACTTGAATGATGTTGTATATTTGCACAATTTTTTGTATTTTGTGGTGGTACAGAACACTCAGTGCTCGAGCCCAACTTTCACTCAGCTGGTTTTTTCATTCTACTCATAATTTTGAGAAAAATCTTAAATAATTATACCATATAATATAATTATGTAACTAGGTACTTCATGTCACTAGGCACCTAATTTTCGTTTCAAAATCACACGATATTTTAAATGCGTAAAAACTCTCTCTTTCTATCTTTCTCTTCTAACAATAAAACTACCTATAAGATCTGATGAAATTTTATAGAAAGTGGTCAGGACTTTATATCTGTTAACAACTGTAGGAAACATGTTTAAACTGTTTATCGGGAATTATCACGCATTATTTTATTTATACGAATAAACCCACGAAGTAGAATAAAATAAATCCAAAATGCAGTTTGCCTAAAACACTATCGATTGAATGTAAACCACAAAAAGTTGCATCCATCCCAGGTCGACCATCAACTCAGTTCGAGTCTGAAGACCCGGGTGAACCCGTGATCCCCACCTTATCATCCCGTGAGAATAACTCCTAGATTTATGTGTCACGTAAAACTTTATGTCGTGTTTTGTTCTGTACTATTCGAATACTGTTTTATTATGAACACGTTTCAGTTTATTATTCTGCATCGATGTTTCGATTTCAAATTGTTTTTACCTTGTAAACCTTTTGCATAGTTCAATTCTGTGGCGTTCACTTATTTTTATATTTGCAATCCTTGTACAGTGACAGTGTCATGTCATTATGGTGTAATATAATGGCACTAATATTAAAATACGAAGCGAACACGCAGACAGCGTGTTAGTTTATTTGTTTGTTACCGCTCTGTAACGGCTAAACAGATGTGTCATAGTGGATTTGAATTAAATTTGTTATAACTGATACACCGGATCAACACGTAGTCTTTGTCCTGAGAGGAGTATCGGTTCTTGCAAGATAGCGATCTTGTAAGATGCCACGAAGGGCTGCTAGTCTATATCTATACTATAATATAATAATAATATTATAAAGAGGAAAGATTTGATTGTTTGTTTGTTTGTTTGTTTGCATTGAATAGGCTCCGAAACTACTGAACCGATTTGAAAAATTATTTCACTGTTGGGATGCTGCACTATCCCCGGTTGACATAGGCTATATATCCCGGCTTCGCCCGTGCGAAGCAGGGGTGGCCTACTAGTAAGTTTGTAAAACAAAATATAATCAAAGCCTACACAAGGTATGAAAAAACCATATCTCCAATAAACTGTTATGAAATATGCCAAGAAATGGAATTTTTAATATAATTAATAATTCTATTAATATAGTAGCAGTTTCATGTATAGGTAAGTAATTAAAAAAACTGATATTCATTATATTATTATCTACCTAATCACCTAGAAAACTAATGATAATAATATGAAATTACAATACTAAAAGAAACGTTAAAACAAAAAAAGACTTTAAATAAATACTTAATAATATAATGCTTTCCAAGGTGACTTTTTAAAACAATGTAAAAACTGTTTTACTAATGAAGGAAGCTACTTGCTAACACTAATTTCATAAACATGGAAAGTCATCATTCATTCAATTTAAATGAACAGTAATATAGAACCTGTGGATCAAAAGCCGTGAACTTGTGTTTACAGTTTGGTATTAGGAATATTAATATTGTAGGTTTAACGTATTAAATACAATTTAATTTAAAGTTTAGTTGAACATTTCATACCTATACTCACACCTAAAGTGGGATTTACGTACATCACTTTAATAATAGATATTACTTGTCTACCAGACTACTCTCAAGATAATATGCACGGAACATTTGCGTCCCATATGTCTAGTACTTGAAAAAATTGCGCCATCCAAATCTCTAGCACGTTGCATCGCACGTACAACGACCGCTCACCAATGAAGTCGGCGTGCTACTGTGTTTACACTGGTGCGCTTTATGTTTTAGCGCACCACTGAGACGGTACCATTGAATGATTTCTATTGGGCCGGTACATAAGCACAAGTCAATGACTTCTGGGGCCTTATGATTAATTTTATTTATATTACACGGGAATTACTCACGTAAGATTAAGCCGGTCACTCCGACTATAGTTTCAACCGCATTAGGCAGTCTTTTTCAAGTTGAATGCACGCGCGCGGCTGCGTCTCACTTGGCACTACGGACCGCCGCCCGGCGCGCACGTGATGTCAACGGCAGCTGATCGGGTGCGGGGTGCCTTATGATTAACTCTTAACGCGGGATCGAATTAGCGCTGAAACAGCTCAGTTCGGGAAATCAAGCAAACGTGCCTAGATACGGTTTGCGGTCGTGAGACTATTCTCATCACCAAAACAGAATCGCTTAAAACAGGTAGCCGTAAGGCCCCATGTCATAAACTTCTGTCATGCTTAGTATCATCTTACGCAGTGAGGCAAACAGTCACATACACAGACTTGCATTTATGATGAAAATGTGATTTCATTTGTTACACAGTCTGTTCGTGTTACGTGTCTACAGAGCTACAGTTTTGCTGACCACTTCCAAAACCCGATGTAGAGGCGGAGTGGGTACATGATTGGCGATTGGAAATATTCAGCGGGTTATAGACGACCCGAAGGTAAGCCCCCGAGACCTCAGTAATAGAGAACGTCTTTACGAGTGAGACACCCGCTTGACACATCAACACTACATCGGCAATGTGGTTTTCGAACCTGTATAGAGTTGGCTAAGAGTGTGATAGCGGTGGGTTAACTGTGACAAGTGATTTTTGGTCTTTGAGTATGAAAGCCCAAATATAACGCGTGACAGTTATAAACAAAATGAATTTTCATTTTACAGACATTACATTATAGCAATGGTAAAAAAGTATCTTATTTTTCTGGCAATTATTATATACGTTAACTTTTAAGAAATGTAGAAACAGCCCACCAACAAGAACACAAGAATTTTACAAAAATATTTTCTGTTTTAAAATGAGAGATATTTTTTCGAAGAAATTTTAAACTATCAAATCAATTTTTTTTAAGTTCTCTATAGATAGATAGAAACTCTTTATTGAAACTCTTTTTTTATCTATAGTCGTCGTAAAATTATTTTTCTCTTAAAACAACAACTCCATGCAACACACACAAAGCTACAGCTCTATGTAATTCAATGCTCGCCCGCCACTTTCTGCAATGTCATCGTTGCATATAAAAAGTTATGACCGCTGGCAATATTTTCGAGGCGGCCTCTCTCGTAGGAAACGATATGCAGTAAACGGTCGGGCGTGCGGTCTCCTGGGCCTTCGGACCCCACCGGGCCTCGCTGACCCGCGAACTTTATGCCAATTTTCATAAAAATAAATCTGAGCCCCGTTGATTGAACCAGTCGCCGGGCGTCCTCTGATCGACTTTCTATTTTATTGTTATTAGCTCACTCGCTAGGGTACGAATTATTGTTTTGCCATTTGTTCCCGAAAAATAGAAACGTCTATCGGTCGGACGCGGGTATAAGTTTATGTGACAAGTTTGATACACCGATACCGATGGGTTTCCCTCGTAGTGGAATATTGTTTTCTCGGAGCTCGGTCGATGTGTCAAAGAGAAAGGTTGCTTTGTTTGATTGTTTCCTCTCATGTGTGTTTTGTTTATTTTATTTATGTATGGCTTTAAGGGCGCTTTGCAGTCTACGTCCCTAATTAAACGCAGCTGTATTTTAATGTTTAAATCTACTGTAGGTTTTCAAATTACCCTCACCTTATTGTTTACAATAAACGCTCGCTATTTTTAACTGACTTCAATAAACAGTGTTATCTTTTTTTATTGTTAACTCAGAACTTCGTCTTTTGTGAACCGATTTAGAAAATCCTTTTTTAATTTTAAAGGATATTCTTGGAGCGGTCCCATAGGAATTTCATCAATATCGGTTCAGTTGTATGGTTTTAGGTTTTTTAAATCAAAATAACTGGAATTTCGTTTACTTGGATAACTTATTTTATCGCAACCAAGTAAAGTTACGTAGGTACCTATTTACAAATTTTGAAGTCGGTTTTTTAAAATCATAATTATGAGTGATGGCATCCAAATTGAACATAATTTATATAAGTACTAAAAAATCAAAGGTGCAGGGCCAAGAATCGAACCGGGTGCCGACAGATTGTAAAACGCACATGCTACCGCTTGGCTACCGTCGCTCTAATTATTAGTTGCCAATAATTCTTCGAAGATGTGCCATAAACGCGCCGTGTAGCACCAGACTCGAAACGGTTGGGTTTGCGGCAACACTCGCTAGTGTGGGGTTTGTGATCTGAGTTCAAATACTAATTTGTTTCAAGCTAATTCAATGCAATAATAAGAAAACAATGTAAATACTGTATTAAACTATTACGGTTGTTCACTACTGTTACATGATTACACACTGTTATGATAATAATATCAGGATCTCCATCCACAACTCTCATCATCAGCCAGAAGACGTCCACTGCTGAACATAGGCATCCCCTTTAACCTCCATACTGAACGACAACCTGCCTTTTGCATCCACTGGATGCCAGCGACTCTCACTATGTCGTCGGTCCATCTAGTGGGAGGCCTACCTACGCTGCGTCTTCCGGTTCGTGGTCTCCACTACAGAACCTTTCTTCCCCATTCGGTTATCGGGTTTTCGAGCGATGTGGCCTGCCCATTGCCACTTCAACTTACACATTTTAACAGCTATGTCGGTGACTTTGGTTCTTTGGCGAATATCTACGTTCCGAATTCCATCGCGCAAAGAAACTCCGAGCATAGCTCTCTCCATTCGCCGCTGTGTGACTCTGAGTTTTTCCAAAAGGCCAACATTTACGGACCACGTCTCACACTCTCCACAACCCTATCACGCGTTAAATATTCCCATAAAAACAAATAACTGTAATGTATGTACTATTTTGTAGGCTAATAAATAAGCACTACACTACGCTCCAAATTAATGTAGCAGCCACAAAAACTATCCGCTTATTGTCAAAGCGACGTGTATGGATCACGGATAATAATCTCTACGCCAAAGAGCTCGATCGACACCTGGTATCGCGGCGTACATCTGATGAAACAAGTGTTATGGCATCGCACGCCGCCTTTTACGATTGAAAACCACTCGCACGGCCGCTCTGATGGCTATCGACGGCCACACACGGGCTGTGACAACCCGTGGCATAACTAGCCCGCTGCCACAACTACCGCCAATTTGCGACACTTTTACGCTCATAACAGCATCTGATACCAATTACGTCTCGCTACTGCCATTTCAAACCTTGTTTACTTTAATCCTGCTTTATTCGTATGCAATAAACAACCTACAGTTAGCATAAAAATGCCTACTTAGACGTATTTTAGTCAAATAAACCAGCCAAGTGCGAGTCGGGCTCGCGCACTGAGGGTTCCGTGCCACCACAAAATTCAATAACGAAATTACCAGTTATCAGTAGGTAATGGACAGAAACTTGTCACGGACTTGGCCATTATTTATTATTTTTTGTTATAATTTAGAGTGTTCCAAGAATCGTGGCAAGTTTAACGCTTGTAAGTATTACCGTTTTTACATTAGAGTTAATACAAAAATACGTTTTTTGTATGGGGACCACCCTTTCATTTTTACTTATTGCCTTTGTTATTATTTGTCGGTTAATCCGCTGTAACGTTACATATTCTGTGAAAATTTCAACTGGCTGTTATTACTGTTCGAAAGATACAGCCTTTTAAAGGTAGGACAGACAGACGGATAGACGGACAGGCAGACAGACATCGTAGGCAGTAATAGGGTCCCGTTTTTACCCTTTAGATACGGAACCCTAAAAATTAAGAATAAGATTATAAGCGACATCCGATGCAAAGTGCAGAGTATTATGGCGGGAGCATGGGTGCCGTGATTTATACCCGGCCACTTTTGAATATTAAATAATGTTTAATGGGAGCGCATGATCAGCCCATTAGCTGACGTCGTTCCTTTCACGTTTAATAAAGAGTCATTTATAAGCCCGCGACGCTTTTCCCTTATCTGGTCGAAGTATGTCGGGCGACTGAGAGGTGCCGCCCTATCAGGATTAATTCATAATTTTATCCATGTACGTAGGTGTGTTCGATGGTTTTTAAGTCAGAATGTACACAATTAAATACCTCAATTTGATTACCATACGATCACGATTATCCCTTACGTCGAGAATGCTTTATGAAGCGCTTTAGCTGCCGATAGCGAAGGTAAAGCCATGATGGTCCGTTCGATCGTCCCGGACCTCAAATGTAACAAGTGTGGATTCAATTCCCACGACGAGTGACTATCACTCCATTGAATCATTCGGAAATTAGCCCGTTTCCCTCACGCCGACAGGGCCCGATCGCGTCTAATGTCATTCCTTTAGACCTTTGGATACCGACGCCAAATTGTCTGACAATAATTGTCTTCGAGTACTCTTTGACGTACGCTGTTTCTTTACATTGTTGTTACTCTGTATTATGTTTTTGCTTCACACTTATTGGCAGTAATAATATGTTTAAAAACACGCATAACTTGTGAACCTCGTTGCGTCGAAACGATCGCACGAAGGTCGAGTCAGCTCAATAGAGCCGGTTACGAAGCGAAAAAGCGCACGTTATTACTAATGCGTTCCGTATTTAGTCTCTCGATGCGTAATTATGAAGATTAATCTCCTCCATAAGCTCCGGTTAACATAACTCGAGGGCGCACACGGCACCGGCCGCCGGTTGAGACTTCCTAATGACACTTCGATCGCGCGGAGCTCATTATCGCGAACCACTCGATCGACTCCCGGGAGTTATTCCTCTTAATATCTCGGCGGCGGGATGAGAGCCGGGATATCGTCACGTATGCACGCTTGCGGTTACCGTCGTAATTATATCGATGCAATTAAACCCAACTAATATATTATAATCGTTCTGTTAGCATCGGCAGTTTTTGTAAGAGGCACGGCAGCCGACAGCGAGCGCTTTAACCGTGTTCACACACTCATCCCGTAGCACCCTATTACGGGCTACTGCGCGATTGGTAATGTTCTGGGAATCTCGAAATCGAGATATTGTAATTGGCTTCTTTTAAGGATTTGAACTCTTGAACAATTTGTCCCGATAAAGGTTACAAAAACGGTTTCATCGACTGCCGAAGAACGCAATGTAAATTACTGCACCAAACGTATTTCAAAATACACAATGCGGGTACGATAAAGCTTAAGGAAATCTGCAGCGGAATTACATAATGGAGCTGCCTATAATTTGCGTTGTAGACGTAACATAGGTCCTTATACATTAGGCAGTCACATTGACGTGACTGCCTAATAAACGGGTAGGGCAGTTTGATTTCCTCGCGAATCATGAGAAAATTATTCTGCGCGGCGAGGCGAGGGCGCTTTGAGAACATCCGACGGATAAGAATAATTACTTACATTGATTGAACCCTTATAATCCGTTTATTTAATAGTCGACAGATGTTAATCGCTGCACTGGCTATAATTACGCTGCGATTCTGACGAGAAAAACACTAAAGCGCGCTTCTAACGCGACCAGCCAATTTATTGCAACTAACTCTTCGGCCACGTAATGTGGGAACTTATATTATTCTGCATTTACACAACGTACCTACCTAAAGATATTGAAACAAAATTATTGCACTCGTTTATTTCAACTACGATTCCGAAACGCTCGGACGAGATTAACATGGGAAATAAAATTCAAACGGTAACAGTTCACAGACAATAAATACAGCCGAAAATTAACACATCGTGAAGTAAGGAGTTACAAAACAGCATTCAAAGTGATATAGTTGTTTTAATTAGCGTTCATAGTCGTATCCGCTCGACGAGGTTTTTTAAACTAAAATTTTCCATTGTATGCAAAGCAGAAGGTAGAGTTCATCCATCACTTCATATTTGCGGCTTGCTGACGTTTGGATTGCCCCGTGCTGCCCTACTGGCTATACGCTAATTGGGATCTACTGTTCAAAACAACATTAATTATTATACAAAAACAGATTGTCATCTGTCGTGTGTGATAATCACGATCGTTGACGTTAAACACGCCTTATGTTCGTTAAGATCGCATTTGCCATATGCCGGACCGCCACTTCAGTTCGTGGAAACACAAACAACTAATATATCGTGGTGACATAATGTAGTGAAATTACTCGTATCTAGTCTCGTGTCTAGTGAAACGTAAAGTAGTAAATCTAAGTAAAAGTAGAAATTGAATGAAGCTCAATTCAAGAATGCGAAACAGGAAAATGTCACGCCATATCCGATGCAGGCTCAACCTTTTACTATTCAAGCAGCCATGGAATAGTTGGCAAGATGGAGTGAGTTCAGTATTTAAATATCAAAGTCATAAATGCCATACGCGTGCTTGTTAACGCTCGCATGTAAATTCTAATCCTTGTTGCATTTAGAACGGGGCGGCCCAGTAATTATGTGCTTTCATTTGTCTGTTCCTCGGAACAAACGAGCTCTGCGGCGTGTAAGCTCGCTCCATGTAAAGCAGTTAGCAGTACTCTAATCTCGCGTACACATTAATTTAAAGAATACGCCTGCGTAGCCGACTTTGCCAACAACATCGAAACACAATTCTCCTTCACATTTTCTTATTTGCATATTAAAATAATTTCAAGTAAACGCAATACGTAAGTCGCCTTGTACCCGAGTGCGAGTCCTTCTAAAACGCCTTACGTGGCTTTTGTTCGCGCACCCAAAATAAACTTTATGCTTAATATATTTTAATACAATATCCCCTAGAGCTTTCTTGTCGTGATGCTCGTATAGAACTCGGAAGGTAAAGAACGATGACAGATAAAGGCGGGTTGTGCGCCCAAATAGATAAACTAGTGTGGAAATTAATGTCTACATTTACTGGTGCATGAAGTTTGTACTTAATTATAGTTTTATAGCTGTTCGCTTTTTAAATGTGTATTAGTAACCACAAAGACCGAGCATTATCGTTACAAAGGAAGTGTATAAATTATCCATACTAACGTGGGCTTTATCGCGAGACACACAAATATTTATCAAACGAAATAGAGTTTTCCGTGAAGCATGAAATTGTATTTTAGTAGATAACCGATGATATATATGAATTTGTAAGGTGACGTATAATTTGTGGTGCACCTTTAATTAACACTGAATTAGTATGGCAACATGGCCACGCTGCTTCATGAAAATATGGAGCTAAGTATCTAAGTTCGTAATTTTGCTGAAGCCAGTTAGTTATTTCTGTTACATGCATCTAAATAATTTTAGTATCATAAAAAGATATTGGTCAACAACTACTTAGGTTTTATTATGGAACGACAGTTTTCAAGCGTGAGTAATTCCCGTCTCATATAAATAAAAAGTATGTAGGTTCTTGTTGCATTTACAAATAAGTCATAATCAGCCCACCTTAGTGCAGTGCTGGACGCCCTATCTTTGACGTTTTGCTTCCAGTCACTGCCAATTGAGTTATTTTTATTGTGTACAAATAATACATGAGTATTACGTTTAAAATATTATGCTCCACTATACTAGAAATTAAGTAATAACTATAGCCACATAAAAAAAGTTTAAGTAGTAATACTTATACATACAGCATCTTGAGTTATTTTCAAAACAGGTCACATTTTCAGTTTCTTTAGGTTTTTATTTGCTCGTGTATCGTATCAAAGCATGAATTAATAAAAAGTAATTACTACAGTGAAATACACCTACTTTCTACTTAGAATAAAACATGGGCACACATGCGTAGCGTTCCGAGCTTACAAGTTGCCAGCATTTAACCAAATTAATAAATTACAGGGGCGTAAACTAACAGCGTTTCGTTTACTGATACACCATCTAAATACAACACTGTTATGAATAACTAATTTTATGATTATGACGCTCATTTCACACCGTAATTATGTGTTATAATTTTTTATGACACGTTTACTTAACAACTTTACACCTAACACATTCACCCGCGCAACCGTTGATGTATGATAAAGCTGTTTACGCCATTTAAATGTGATTATTTAGATCATTATTTTTATGCCAGTAATTAGCACATTATAGTAATTGAATATAAAATAAATAAATATTTTCGGGACTTTTTTGCACACACGGTCATCTGACCCCAAACTAAGCAAAGCTTGTGACATGGCTGCCAGAGACTGATATACATACATACATATATAGTTTTAAATACAACTTAAATATTATAACATTATTATATTATAGTAAATCGGCGTAGACTTAAACTCCATTATGGCATTACTAATCAACCTTAGTGGTTTTTAAATGCTGTTATATCCTATTTGTATACTTTTCTTTTTTTAAATGATAAATAAATGAAATAATATAGATATTTACAACCAGATATAGAATAAATGTACATCACAGAAATGTTTGTCCTAGGTGGGAATCGAACTCACGCCCTCAAGGTCAGAAGGTAGGTTCACTAACAACTGGACCAACGGGCTATCAAATGAAATGAATATGAAAACAAAGTCACTCTTAATGGAAATACTTATAAGGTTTCCCATATCCAATCGAATATTCCCGATCATAAGGCGTGTAATTTGAAATATAGCCCCTTTCATTGCAACCCTACGAGGACGCCGACACACTTCACTAGCTCGACGTTTGTAGCATCAATTAATTAAAGAATAACGGTGATATTGAGCCGCATGAATAATAAACGTCGATGTAAAATGTGTTGCTAGGATTTGAATAGTAGCTATTATCAGTGGTGTCGGTAATTTTTTTCACACATTCCTCGAAAGTGGTCGCGCGTCGGGCGTTAGGGCTTACCGGCACCCGGCGGCAAGCGCTCGCGCGTGAAATTATTATCATATAATACCCCCCGCTCTTGAGAACAGCTCGATTATTCAAATGCTCATCGCAACGCGCCCCGTCCCGGCTCCCAGACGCCTTTCGCGCACATTCCTGAATAGGTATTTCACCGCCACTTCTGCTAAAACTTGTCAAATATATTCATGTTTAATGCACGAGACTTGTCATGTGAGCGATAAGCAAATGACACAAAATGTTATGTAAATTCAGAGAAGCTATAATCCTGGTAACACCTTATAATGCGAAAGTGTGGGGGATGGCGCTGCGGCGTGAGTTATACCACCCGATAAGGCAGTGCAGACTAAACAAAGACTTTGAAACTGAAAAAATGTCGACGTACAATCGTACATAAATTGAAACTAATACCGTCTTGAATTATTTATGTGGATATAATAGGCATCATGCTGAGCCGTTCGATGTCGATTAGCGGTGTAGGTGCGATGCATACGAACAAACAGACAATCATTTGTTTTATTATAGAAATTGACGTGATTTTCACACATTTTTTTATTACTCACGTAAGATTAAGCTGGTCACTCCGACTATAGTAAAGTTTCAACCGCATTGGGCGGTCTTTTTCAAGGTGAATGTGCGGCTGCGTCTCAACGTTTGCTTTTCAGTGTGTGTTTTTATAATAAATAGATAGATACAGATACGCAGATATATTTTATTTTTGTAACATAACGTATTACAGATACCTACTAAAGATCTTTTCCGTGTTTTCTACAAACAAGTACTATATCTTGAATACAAACTAAATTGTTAATAGTTTTCCAAGCGATGAAATAGATGGTTTGTCCCACGTTATAGGCTCTGATTTTTATTTCCATTGTAGCAACATTTATCCTCTGAAGTCAATGTTAAAATAAGTAAAAAAAACTATCAAACGGAACCTATCTTTTTAGAAGTGAGTAAAAATAACCCCTTGAAAAGAAAAGAAAACAATTTATAGGGTTGCTTTTGACCGCCACCTCGCCTAATGTTAAGCGATGCTGAGTTCTACGATGGAGCACGCTTGCATAGAAGAAACTGATTATCTTGCGATTTGAAGACACCAGGATGGATATTTATACATTTCAAGACGAATTAATAAACACACTCAAAACAAGTCTTTTGGTCACATTATAGTGAAGTATTTCAGTTAAGGCCTCTAAATCATGCCATAATAGATTCGTGGAAAATTTAGTGTAAAGTATAACCTAAAATCTCTTTGGTATATTCTTCTTGGTTAATTTTTCTTTAATCAAATAATTTTTAATTTAGGGTTTTAACCTTCTTTTGTAAAGTAATAATTTCATTCGAGGTTTTGGCGGTGATTTGGCTAACTTCCGTCAAAAGAAAAATAAATAAACAGAAAGTTTACAGGTAATATACGTACAAACAGGTTTGTGCTCATGAAAGTTAATTGTAGTTAAATTACACTAAGCCGTCACTTGGTTAAATTTAGAAAGAAAAAAAGAAGCTATTTAGGAATTCTCGTTGTTATTAGTGACAAAGAGGTCACAGACAAATCTGATAAAGTCTATTTTATAACCGTTTGTTGTTCGTATAAGGCAAGCGATTCCATCAATCTGTCTGAATGTTAGACGGTGTTGTTTTCCATTGTTATAGTAGTTTATATGGTAAGTTATTGTGCCTGATGAAAAAAATATTTCTTACTTCTCATGCTCGTAAAGCTCTTGTTTATGCCCAGAGCAAGATAGATTCTAGTGCATAAAATTCTGTTTTTTATGAACTAGTGGATTAAAATGTATTATCTTTAAAATTGTTCCAAGAAGTTCAGTTTGTAACATATTTGATGAAGGAAGTTTTCCTGTGGTTTTAATATGATATCCATATAGTACAGAATATTATTAAAAACCCAGACATAACTTCTGCCGATTTTTTTTTATCATTCATCAAAAAAACAAAAACCAGATCAAAAAAGAATTATCATAAAACAGCAAGCAGGATTTCCTTAAAATTTATGAAACATGTTTGTTATAAAACAATAAATATTTTTGTATATTTTTTTGTAATATACACTAACATCGTTCGATTAACATTTCTAGGACGAAAAAAAAACCCACACCGTTCTGTTAAGTTTATCGCTTTCCCATAACATCACTCAAGCCAAAATTAATTGACTGAAGAGATTTCCCTCGACCCCGTAAAGTACCCTAACACCCACTGACTCGATTATAAAGCGAAAATTTAATTACAAAATAGTAGTAAACTTAAATAAAGTTGCGAGTTTACCCTCGGCCGATTATAAAGTCGACAAGTGGAAACGAGCTAGTACCTTCCAAGTCAGCGTTATCTTCAACTATATTTTGCTTTGGACTTTTTATGAGTTTCAAACGAGATCCGTCACGCGATGTTAACTCTGATATATAAAATAGATGTGATAAACTGGCCGCTAATCTGTCCTATTCGGGGCACACTTAGTACACTTTATTAATCACAAAGCTTACAAATTACAGTATACTTCCTGCGGCGTGACGTGTCGCTTTCGACTATGTTAATTTTATTGTCGACTCCATTGGACGATTCGGACACCGTGACACCTTTAGGGGGTCGAATGTCTGTGTAAACTATTTATAAAGTTCTCTTTTTTGTCAAAATTTAACGGTTTATTCGTAGAGATCTATCAAGGCTTGCTATTCTGTACAATAGCCAAAAACTCATTAAATATGACATCTCATACGCATTTTATTATAAACAAAAATTGTTTAATTCGTTGATCACCAAAAATTTACAGGACACATAAGAAACAAAAGAAAAACACACACACACACATCACACATAACGATCTAGTAAACGTCCACGGGTGAAAAAAGTCCTGGGTGTTTCCATAATTCCCATGCTTGGCAGGTGGCTTGGGGATCGCAGTACGTTCACTGCGTACTAATAGGACCCTGCTGCCCATCCGGTGGTTTTGGTCGTAGTTTTAAGACATACCTGGGGCCAAAAAACAGCAGTGTGCTTCTAAATATTATTAGAAACTCCTTGGTGGCATATGGCCAGTACCTACATCACAATATTATTTTAGAATGTTTCTGAAATATTTACCTAACCAATTTTATCAGTATTTGTTCCAAGTGTGATATTTATTATTCATAGTAATTATATACATACTTATCACGAATTTTCAAGATTATTTAATACAACACGAATGCATTTAATCAACATTGACCAAAGTAAATATGCACCAACGGATGCCAAGTATCAACGGAAGTAAAGAATTCTAATTACTCGTAAATTGAAATAAGGTCAGCTATGTCACCTTCTAGTTGTAGTAGATTCAAAGTTTAAAGCAAGTATTTATTTGCAATGCATATTTTTAATCGCAAAATTTACTAGGAGAGTTCCCGACATGACGCCTTATGCAAAGCAGGTGCTACCTGATACGTGTTCAGGGCTGCAGTTAGAAACGTAATAAGTATTGGTGTGAAATACAAAGGAACTTAGTTACAATTAGTTTCCTAACACCCCTACATAAGAACGATTGTCATTGTAGTAAAAAATTATTCGACTGTATCGACAATTTAGGACTATAATATCCAGTTGCTCAGTTTTAATACTTATAACAATGTCCATAAGTGACGTTTTATTTAGGGTTGTTCTTAGGCCATTTTGAACATGGAACGCTTATCACGTGACTATCACGTAACGCCATCATAAAACGTTCATATCAGGGTGGAAATAAAAATAGTTTCCGTGCCCGTGTAGGCTTCGACCAAAATAAAATTAATGGACGGACACAGAAGAAGCACATTTTTGAAGATTACAAAAAGAGCGCCGGCGCTCACTTTTTTTCAGTCAGTAGCCGTAGGCAGTGCGATACTAGACTATTGTTTTTTTTAATGCGGATAAATCCATGATAACCATAGAGAAATATACTATACTAGAGATGATAACGAAACATCTGACAAAATTATGCCTTTGTGTGCTTTTCGAAGTGTAAAAACACAACCATTAACCGCTATCTATTTTTTGTAACAAACGTAATGTACATGGTTATAATTATGTTTTGAAGTATATGTCCGACGTTTTGACTCGTTTTTACTGAGCAAGTTCAATGGTTATGCCCGTCCAATCATTTTATTTTGGTCGAAGCGTGTAGGTAGGTTATACATTTTGTACAAGTACTTATTAGTATTTGGAGATAAAATGAAGTTGGCCCGCTTAGGGCAATTTATTGGGGTAAGTTATGGGCGGCGCGCGGGCTGGAGCGACTAATTTATTCGCCGTGCACATAAATTACTTGATTATGAATTCAAGTTAGCTCCACTGAATTGTTTGTCTGTTGTTGTAAGCAGTGCTTTTGTGTAACAAACAAGGATATTAGAATTTGCCCGGTTCTGCGTTTTAACATTGCATAAATTTCCTACGCTATGTAACTGGAATGAATTAAGACGGTAGGTAAAACACAGATTTACGTGAGAACAGGTTTATTACTTCACTATCTCTGTGGATGTCGATTCCTATTATCCTTCTCAACCTTTTCAACTAACTTTTCCTATGCATAAATCGAGCGTATAAGTACATCTACTTCTACATACCAATGTATCTATATGCCACTAAAATGTACGTACCTATTTACTATGCAAATTTGCCTACAAAACACATTCACAGAATTTTTGGAACGTTTCAATGTCAAATAAAGCACCTACCTATTTGTTTACAAAGCTATCAGCAGCAAATTGTACGAAGCGATGATACCTTCAGCCTTGCTTTTTAACGCGTCTTCACCAACGAGACCAATCTCAACTCTTGTCTTATGAAAGAGTTTAATTCGACTAAAAGAGCGATCAAGGCGCAAATGTAGACGCAATACAATAAAAAGCAATAGTAGGGATTATGTAGAACACCGATGGTAATGCGAAGTTGTTTTCAAGGCAGCACTAACGCGCGGCAACCCGCTGCAGCGCGGAATAATCGCGGATACCCATAAAAGATGTAATTTCAGATAAGCTGAAACAGACGAGCCCCGCCCCTTTCCTCCTGCCTCCCACCCCCTCCCTTAGTTCCACCTGGCCCCTCGCTGCCTACTTTCTAATGACTAATTATTATGCTGTGCGTTGCGAGCTTTAACGTCAGTGAGGCCTACCTGCTTATACTTGCGCCGAGTTTGTGGCAGCCCATCCATCTGTGGATAGCTGCGGAGCTACCGTACCGGATTTCTAAAGTTTTGTAACTCTGGTTTTCTTATTTTACTACTTTATAAAGCAAAATGACATCAGGCAGGTACTATATTTCATATCAATGACAAGAAAATCACAAATATAAAACATGACTACCTATTTTGGCCCTGCCATTGCAGCATGCTAATTTCAGGCCAGCAAAAACTGTGATACCAGGACTATGCATTCACTCGGCTTACACATAAAGCATCAGTATTGGCGTTTTATACACTAAACTTAACACGTCACAATGCCAGGCCAAAATATTTATACTTCAGTCTTGTTTTATGTTTTTATCGGATACATTTCGGAGTGTGCATCAGATCTGCATGATTTAATTCCCTCCTGCTCTTTTTTCTATCGGACCGCCAGGGCGGGCACAAAAAATCGACATCGTTTTATGGTTGATATTTCGAGAACCCGTACGAAGCGCTATGATTCCACATTTATTGTGCGAACTGCTAGTCTGTGGAAATCGCTGCCTGAATGGGTTTTCCCCGTCAGTTACAATCTGGGTGTCTTCAAGTCGAGAGTGAATCGGGTTCTTCTAGGCAAGCGTGCTCCATCGTTAACCGCATCGTCGCTTAACATCAAGCGAGATGGCGGCCAAGCGCAAGCCTATCTACTATTTAAAAAAAATGTTTCCTTGTGAGTTATTTTTCAGGCCAGGCGAAATACTCTGACGGCCTGAAAATAGGAAAATTTATCACACGTTAAATTTTAGTTTACAGTTATTTGTCCTTTAACAACTACCAGTTCAGCCATGTCTGAGGCCTCCAGGCTAGACGTGTTTATCATTGTCAACACCGTCACTTAAATCGGATAAGTCGTGGTCAACCGTCTAGTCGTCAGGCTAGGCGTTTGACCATAAAAAGCTGACTTGAAACTCTGACCACTAAGATCATAATGAGTTACAAAACATAGGAATTAAGGATTGGAGCTTTTAGCAAGTACGTTATGGATTGGAGTTTCATATATAATTAGTTTGTGGTAAAGCTCTAAAGCAAAACGACAAGATTAGCAAGTGGCAGTGGGCAGGGCACATAGCACGCAAAACAGATGGCCGATGGGGCCGAAAGGTTCTCGAA
The DNA here is from genome assembly GCA_932305915.1 of Agriopis marginaria. Classification (NCBI taxonomy): domain Eukaryota; kingdom Metazoa; phylum Arthropoda; class Insecta; order Lepidoptera; family Geometridae; genus Agriopis; species Agriopis marginaria. Next base: position 11,291,224 of record OW029915.1, read on the forward strand.
TGGAAACCACAGACCGGTAAGCGCAGCCTAGGACGTCCACCCACAAGATGGACAGACGACCTAAAATAGACCACAGGGAAACACTGGATGCAGGCCGCTTCCAACTGGCCCTTTTGGAGATCGATGGAGGTGGCCTATGTCCAGTAGTGGACGTCCTATGGTTGAAATTATGATGTTGATAGCTCTAAAAAGTTCCAGTAGCTAGGTAACTACGTCATTTATCATAATATATGCTAAAAACTGGGACTCATAGTAAATTTAACTAAGTCGAATGCGGGTGCTGGCGCCTGATGTCGCGATACAAGCGCCGGCGTCGGTCGCGACATGTCGATGTGTGATACGGCATTACCATACCGCTCGCCGTAACTTTCTGCGATTACACCTGCTAATGTGGCGCTGCACGTAAGGCGTTCTACTTATGGACTAGACGGAACATTTTTCAGTGTGTGCAACAGGAAAAACGAACGCTAAAAGAAATTTAGGTGCCTCACTAATAATTGTTTTAATGGAATTCCTCCGAAGCTGTGTAGAGCTAGCAAGGATTATCTATGGCACAGATATAGTAGATCTGTGATCTATGGTATTATTTGGTATTGGATAGGAAACAAGGTCACGTGATATACGTCACGTTGATTATTCAAAATTGCGTCTATTTTATTGTTTTAGTTTTCGCTCCTGAGATGATTTTGGCGTCGCACGTCTTGTGAATTTGCCAGTGTCAAGTATTTAATATTTCCAAGTTTTATTTTATTTTATTTATTAAGGAACAGAAAACAGCCATATTATAAAATGTACAACAATGTGGATAGATTAATAAACTTAATAATAATACAGCCAACAGCACTATTCACAGATTACTTAAAAAATTATATAAATTTACCGCTAGGAGTAGCTAACTTGCCAAAAATAATATTTAAATTTACAAGTTTTTTTTAATAAGCCCTAAAACACAAATAATAAAAATTTATGATTTTATTAAATTTAAACTATTATTAATTAACATAATAATAACAGTATTGTATCCAGGGCCGGATTTAGAGGTCCAGAGGCTTCGGGGCAACAAAGGAGCGGAGGCCCCCTAGTGTTAACTAGTGTTAACTAGTTGGAATTTTAAAGATTTTTTTTCCGAAGTGTCTATTGTGGGGGCCCCCCGTTTGTGGAGGCCCCGGGGCTTTCGCCCCGGTTGCCCTCCCCTAAATCCGGCCCTGATTGTATCAAAGTATTACAGTACTGAAGTTATGATTTAATTAGATTAAAAAATATATATATATATATACTATACCGAGAACCAGTTGTCTGGATAAATCTAACATAGGTTTTAAGACAACTTACTAACTCGAAATGTAACGTACAATGTGTTTTTAAATAAATATTTAAAAAAAAAAAAAAAAAAAAAAAATGAGGAGAGATTTTGAAGTACTGCTGCTTTAAATTTACCTGCAGTGCAAGCAAAAATGTCTATATTTTGAAAAGAGTCATTGTACGATTCCACCATCCGACGAGTAGGAATGTTAAATGGATATCATCACAACAAGTCAGAGACAAGGAAAGTAAGTCACGGTCAAGTCAAACGCATCCTATAGTAATGTGGCGGAGGCTTTACAAGAGGCTTCTACGGAGTTTTGAAAACAACGCGGAACCACATGTTTCGCCTCGTTATATCACTTGCCTATACTCGAGCAAGTTCAAAAACACTTAATAAATAATAATCCAACATTATTATACATTAACACTAGAAAATACACAAGTTTATGCAACGAGTCGACATTTGTTTTTCACGTTGGCGCCAAAAACCAATGGCGTCTTTCGCTAGTGGTGTTATTGACAGCTACTTAATGTACTGCCTGACAGATATGCAAAATTGCAAACATGGCCATGGTACCTATATATAAAATATACTCTATAACATCAGCGCTGTGGCACCACTTTCTTCGTAATGACATGGGTTACTTCCGTAACGGTAGTTTCTCGCTAGCGCTGAAATAACAAACCGATTTCGACAGTGTTATAATTGTGCTGGATATTTTTGATTACATTGCCATCTATCGGGTTAGCTGAAACTATATTTTATTCTTCTCTCTCAAGCTCAAAAGCTCTCAACAGGTAATGTAATATAATTCGTTCGATTGTTTCTTACATTCCTTGGAAAAAAATACATTTCAATCCAGTGTAGCTCTACTCAGCTCTGGTGGATTCTAGCCCTGAGGAAAGATAAGTTAAGTGCCGGGCGTGATGTTGATCATAAAATTGAACGCAATTGATAGGCTGCACTTAGGTACTTTAGCTGTTTTGCGAACTTCTATTGGTCAACATCAACAATTTATTTTGTTCTATTAATATAGCATAATCCCTCTTTTAACAGTCCAATGCTGGACTTTGGCCTACGCCGAAATGGCATATCTACTACGCTGGCCCAGTTACGGGATGGTGGATTCGCATTCGCCATTTGATTTCTCCGTAAATAGGCTACCACGGCTTATTTTGTTCTATAGTACATCATTCAAAGTATATGTTTTACAATAACATCTAAGCCTTCATTGATTGGTTTGCCTCAAACAGAAATAGGAACGAGCAATATACCATTATACTTGACAATCGCAAACCCCCTCCCCCTTCCAGTCATAGAATAGAAGCCTCCGATGCAGCCGATAGCTGCACCAATTAATATGCAATGCCGTGGCACCCGTAAACTAGTCTAACATATGCCAATATACCAATGCAGTTAGACAACGGCTATTTGTACTGTTTGGACGATTTACTTGCCGATACAGGGTTATTCTGAAAGCGTATGCTGAGCCTAAGGCTTATAACTATAGGCTTATAAGTGAAAACTTTTTATGGCTTTCTTTATTATTTTTATTAGTTAGTTTCAGCTGTTTGTTTTCCGAATAGTGTAAAATAAAATAAAATAACACATCGGCTGATCCATAATTTTTTTTTTGAGCCTAATTATTTTTCCTAAAGCATGGAATTGGTATTTTTTGCGATTTCTAAGTTAGTCCATGTTAAATTGTGTCAATTAGTGTTAATAGCAAGCCTCACTTTCCCATACTTACAAGGAGCTATTAACTTACATGCTAGAACAATAAGTATGTGGCTGTGCTATGGAAATTGAAATGCAAGCGACGATTATATTATGCGAGGTAAAAGTGCCTCATAAAAAAACTCCCGGAGATGCGCCCTAACCTTTATCTGTTCTCAACTAGAAGATACAAAAAAAAGTTTTAAGCGTCCGCCATATTAAATTTAGTATGCGTTATTTTATTTTTCGTATTCTTCTCAGCAAACTCTTTAATTTGATACCTACCTACCCTTAGCATGGGGGTTCATAAAAAATAACTGGTCCTCCATCTTTGGGAGTCCGCTATATTTAATTTAGATGGAGTCATTTAACTCGCTACTTCATTCTTTTATAGTTTTATTTTATTTATACTTGTTACATAGAGACAGTCAGAGGTCCAGAGACTGGCATAAGATACTTTAATCGTGTAAAAATTTACGGTTCGTCAGGTTCTATAGAGGTAAACCCGTGAGGCGCAGCTAGCTTATTTATAAGGGTTTACGAACACCATGATAAATTCCCTCAAGATCTGTTAGAAGATCGGTTTAATTCTCTCCAAATAATCAATAAGTTCAACAAACCGCCAGGGCTCCAGGGCACACCCCTTCTGGGGTGCCTGGGCAAGTCTGATTCCCACTCCCGGCGACGGCCCAAGCCGAGGTTCGTACCGTCGAGGTGCCCTTGTGCTAGTCACCCAAAACTTAAATCACCAAGTTATGCCGAACGCACTCTGCGTTCGCTAACTAGTCCGGTCAAACTGTAGAGGCCAAAAGGCCAACAATAAAAGTCAATATTAAAAAAAAAAACATGATAAATTGGCTTAGCACGAGCTTGCGCTTGCAGGTGCATTGTTAACTTGCACTGTAACTATTCTTAAGGTTGGTTGAAGGTTTTCGAGGATTGAATAGGTCATTGGCTTTTTCTTGAAATTTAATGATCCCTACAAATAATGTTTTCCGAGTAGTTTTATCTTAGGCTAAACAGTAAAAAGGATATTTTATCGGGATGATACATCTCTGAAATATTTGGCTAAATCCACCGACCTTCGTTCGTACGATTTTTTTTACAACCACAAATTTTCGAACTCAATACGACCACAGTTGCTTTGACTACAGAACTCTACCATAAGCGTGTCTCACACACACTTGGCCAGTTATTCTAAGGAACTATTGGTTTGATCCCATTAATTTCTGAAGAGTAAAACAAAAATAATTGATCCCAAATTGCGACGTTACAGCGGGAATACACTAGAGATTCGTCAAATAGTTTTGTAGTATAATAATTAATCAGTTTATTAAAATGTATATCATAATCCAATGCAAACTCTACATTTTTTTTTTATCATTTAAAAAAAGAAAAGTATTCAAATAGAGATAGATAGATAGAAACTCTTTATTGAGTACACCAGAAATAAAAATTACAACACGATAGAAAACACTTACGAGCTAGTGCCACAAGTGGCGGCCTTATCGCTAAAAGCGATCTCTTCCAGGCAACCATTGGATGGAAATTATTTACGTAACAGAATCGACGGGGGATGCTAAAACACTTTTAATGATACCATTAAATAAATAAGTTTATACCTAACAGCATTTAAAAACTACTAAGGTTTATTATTAACGCCATATAAATTAGATTGCTACGCAACAATCCGATATATGTCTGCGTAGAGCTAGTTGCAGTACTTCTCCTCGGTGAACGACTTGCCCTTTACTTACTCGTTTATCAAGCCTTCCCATTGCAAATCTAGCTTCACTTATTAATTGCGACGGAACGAAAGGCTTACATGAGACAACATGACAGCCCATGCATCGTGGCTATCGACCAGCTACTTATCTACTTGCCAACTAAACTCGTCACTCTACTGGAGCGAGTGCACTCGCCCAATCCGCACGCAGATAGAGGGAGCGCAGTCTAATATGCAAATGTATTTAAATGCTAAGCCCTCTTCATTACGATGGTATCGATCTTAGATACACAATTTGTAACCCGATAGGTACGTCTTAACGAATCTGTTGCTAATACTGCTTAATTGGTGGAGGATATTGCCCTGAAATTATGGTTTTTACATTCGAAGTTTGGGTCTTGCTTATACTTAGGTATACTTTTTAAGACGTGCATGTTACATTTTGCGAAAACTATTCGTCCGGCCTGGATGAAACTTGGTAAGTAGTTATACGTATATTTTAAGGTGGTAATAAAAAAATCTATTAATATTTCAAGGATTTCTTAAAATATCAATAAATTAATATTAATGGTGTATTTTCAATAAAATATTTTACGAATTAAAAAAGAAAACATCAAATCATCAAAATTTCATCGAAATCACAAAAATGTCCTTAGAGAACTTTGCGTTTTCCAATGTTTTCATAGTGACAAATTATAGTGGAATTTACCTACCTATACCCATCGCCAATATTAATATGTTAAACCTTTACCTATCTTTAATCACATTGTAAAAATGTCAAGGCACTTAAACTATGTCAGGATATATTCTACTGCTCCTTGTGTATCACGTAAAGTATCTTCTAGTCCACAATGTAGCATTGCGTATCAGCCAAGTATGCTTCATAAATTCATTAAGCCCCAGCACTAACAAACTAAACTCTCAATCTATACAATTAGACAGTGCTTTACAAGCGTACAGCATTTCTCGGCGATCGTTAGTATTCTAACGAGACTGTCCCCAATCAGATTAATCTTAAATATTTATTGCACATAGTGCGCTGGCAACCGGAGCCTTGGTAAATTAGTATGACGATGGCCACACTGATGGTGGGGAAAATGGTAGGAGCTACGCAGACGTGGGTGGGCTTCGGGGGGCTGATTAAGACACGATGAATATTAATCCGACGACTTCTCTATGCTGATGACGCCGGGTTATTATTGACCGCGGAAATTTGAATAAGGCTATGTTGAATCCACTCTTCAACGGCTGTAATGTCTGTAACAATATCTGCTCAGTGGTTGGCTAGTTTGAAATCCAAATAGCAACACATTCCAACACTGAGTTTGAGCTACTTGTGTAGGAAAACATTAATAGTAAACTATTTATATATGGAATATATAAGGAAAAGTTATATGTTAAGCAGGTAAGCAATATAGTCAAACGGCTAATCAGTCCACCAAAAATCATAAGGGCACATAAAGCCCTCTTTGTTCACAAACTGTATGTAACGTTTACTGTATGAAACAATCAAAAGTAAGATGGACTGTCTGAGTTGACAGTCTGTGATGAGTTTTTTTTAATTTTTAACTGGGCCAGGGGCTTTTTTTAACTAAACAAAATACAAGCTAAAACTAAAACTCCAAATACAGTTAGACTGCCCATAGACCGTTGAAGGTCCAAAGACAATCCAAATGCTCAAGCCCACTACCAGTTGGCAGCGTACCCAGCATGCTGGCAGCATTACCACGATGAATGGCAATGCTTATGCGTTGAGCCAGAAACACGCCAGCATTTTGGTCACGCGTCGCATTAACCAGGTGCTCTGAAAGATTTTTGAAAATGAGGTGAGCTGGAGGTCTGATAATTTAATGTACATACCAGTGGGCTTACTCTTGACACTCGATTTCAATCGAATTCGGGATTGGGATCGAAAACATGCCATTTTGGTACTCTTGAATTCTGAACTAGCGCACGATTGGGACCGATAATGGTGGAATTTTATGGAACTAAATAAAATCGACTCAACTCGACGCTTTCGGTACTCTTGACGCGATTGAAGAGTACCAAATGGCATGTTTTCGTTCCCAATCCCAAATTACGATTGAAATTGAGTGTCAAGAGTAAGCCCACAGGTATTCTTGTACCACACAACCACATTCATGATGAAAATTACGTTATTTGCTGATTTCTAAAAGCAACTAATAATTTAAAAATGTAGTATACTGGGTGGCTGGCTAGACAGTGGAAATATTCAGGGCTAACATTGTAGACAACATTTTGAACAACTTTTCATCATCATCATCATCAGCCAGAAGACGTCCACTGCTGAACATAGGCCTCCCCCTTTAACCCCCACACTGGACGACAGCCTGCCTTTTGCATCCACTGGATGCCCGCGACTCCCATAATGTCGTTGGTCCATCTAGTGGGAGGCCTACCTACGGTGCGTCTTCCGGTTCGTGGTCACTTTTACTATGGACAATATGAATATAAAAAAATAAGCTCTTGGCATTTTTATAAATGCCAATGACACTCGACGAAATGTATGGAACAGCCATTGACCTTTAATAATATGTACTACGTGGAACAGCTGATTTTTTTCGCGATGTCAAGGCTTAGATTAGGTATGTATGGCGTCTATGTGTCAGAGTTAGTCCAAAAGTAACAACTGTTGTTCACAACGATGAGTACAATGATATCCCCGAATGTTTCTACTGTCTAACCAGTCATCCAGTATAATTTTTAAATAGGCATATGTCCTAATGTTTAATTTTGTACAAATAACCGGCTTAGCGATGAATATAACTAAATACATTCATCATCATCATCATCATCAGCCAGAAGACGTCCACTGCTGAACATAGGCCTCCCCCTTTAACCTCCACACTGAACGACAGCCTGCCTTTTGCATCCACTGGATGCCAGCGACTCTCACTATGTCGTCGGTCCATCTAGTGGGAGGCCTACCTACGCTGCGTCTTCCGGTTCGTGGTCTCCACTCAAGAACCTTTCTTCCCCATCGGTTATCGGTTCTTCGAGCGATGTGGCCCTAAATACATTACACATACTGAAAAAATAATTTAAATTGGCTGATAAATCTCTGAGATATGAGTGTTTAAAGTTTTAGATGGGGATAGAGAGGCGATGCTCTATCCCTTTCTCGCAAAGCGTGTGTTAGTATAGCATTTGTATGGCGCACCTGAGGCGTGACGTCACGGCTCAGTATAGTGCGCTCTCTGTCTAGCATGAAATTAAAATGCTTATATCGTATTTATCTATGAACTAATTTTAATTTTGTTTTTCTTGATGGGCTCTATTTATGATCAGCTTTTTTAAGAGGTAATAAAAAATATTAGTCATCATCCCTTTATTTTGTCTCTCTAATTTGAGGTGTAAGCGTGCGGGATATTTACGTTAGTATATTATTTTCGGACCTCAAGCATTCGCTTTGTTGTATTATTACCTTATGTGAAATATATAATGATTCATTTGTAATTCAAATTTATATTTTAAAATGAATGCCAGAATAGATAACAATAGCAAAATGTCTTGAACACAACACACTTCCCCTTCCGTATCGTGAACCGATTAGTTACCGGCTAATCCTTAACCTACAGCGAAGTTAAAACGAATAACAGAAACGGCTCCACCTGTCGAATCTGATAAAAGTGTTTTATTTAAATTTCTTTGGTTGGCGATTCAAAAACGAGCACCAAGTCGCATTTGTGTCTTATTAAATGAAATTTATAGTTGGGATATAGTCGCTGATTGACCTCGGTCAATGCAAGGATAACAGGTTCGCATGAATGCTAAAAATGAGACGTTCTATGAAAATCTGGTCCTTCGAAGCTTCAGATTCGCTTGCTCTGGGTTTGCATATAGACGGCTGGCGTGCTCTTTTTATCCGTCTCAAAGCCAAAAGAAGGATATTGTAGTTCGCATGTTTGTATGCTTTTATAATTCCACCTACAGCCTATACGCTTGGACCGATTTTGATAAATGAGCTGTCAATAGATTTCTCCAACTTCAGGGATCCTCACTGGTTAGGTGACATTATCAAATAAATGTTTCTACATGTTCAATTACTGAACAGGTCGTTTAAAAGGAAAGCGAGATTTGGTGGAATGTTTGTTCAGGTGTACCTTTTGTAATATGATTCACTAAGTACCTTAAAACGTATGAAAAAAGTAACTTTTAAACACATGCATTTTTACACTTGGTATGATGTCCACTTCACTGAGTGACATAATTTTGAACTGACTTCAGAGGAAAGTCGGTCCAGTTTCTTTTTTTTTAACCAAGGAAATAAGTAGAAGGCCTCTAGCCTCTAGCCTTGGCGTCATAGAATCCCATAGTAAGCAAGTGTACAAACCGCGGTGTAGCTGTACTAGGACATCTACCGATACAGAGAGTTGTATGTAGTAGTGACAATCCTGCGATTTTTCAAGTGAGGGTAGAAGAATACAACATCCGCTCTTCTCACTGGACTCACCCGCGGTTTTCAGTCAGCTCGTGACCACGGCCATTGTAACATGGTCAAAACGCCGAGCATGAGATACATATTTTTATCTAAATAAAATAATGCGCGATAAGTTCTGATAGATATTTAAAACATGTTAAACGTATAGTCTTATCGTTGTAGAGTGTTGTTTTTTTTTTTGTATTTTTAGAAAGAATATTGGTAGATCAACTGGTATAGGCGCTTCACTTGCATAATTTATATGTGAATCGTCCGTTAAAGACTCGAAAATACAACTTTTAAATTGCCTTAACGTAAAGTGAATGCACGTATTACGCTTATAAAGTACCCCTTATTATTCATATCACTTAAAATCTATATCTAAAATAAAATACATATTTACAACTTAATATGTGAGAAACACGGTGGTGAGCAGCATTAAGGCGACCTCGTAAAAAGTTAAGTATTTGTCATTTGTTCCACAAAAATGTACTTAGGTGTGTAGTTATCACCAATAAACAAGTGAAATAGGCCAATACAACATCTTATAAATAAAATACCACTTAATTTTACTTTTACAAACGGAGCGTTGTGCAAGGTGCGCGTACGCACGTGTCTGTCGCCCGCGGCTCCACAACAATATCTGTTCCGAATTCAAATTCGTGTCATACATCTTTATGCTTAGGTAACATTGTTACAATGTGTAAACTGGACTTTAGAGCCCTACGTTAAGGATGATTTGAATAATAATTATAAAGGAAATGGATATTCAAAATAATATCACCTCGGGGTTAACGATTACCGGTGCGCGCGCATGCGCCCCAGATGGCGGGATAACTCGACGTTTGTTTCCGCACTGATATCTGAATTAATGGCGATACGAAAAGCTCGAAAGGTGCTCATTACCATGATTTATGCAAGATAATATGTTTCTTGTGCCGTCCCTATTGTACTGATTAACGTCCCAAATTAACTAGCGCTTGGAATATTCATTATATTATTTTTTGGTGCTCGCAATATTTTCTTGTTCGTTACTGAATATCGAATCAAGGCACCTGCGTGTTTATTGTTTCTAATAAGTTCTACAGACTATAAGCCCGGAGGCTAAACATTAATTGTTATGCCTTCAATATTTAAAATCAGCTGTATGCTAATTTACTACGAGATAGATTTAATAAATTCGTTAGTAAAATTATTAGCTTGGCAATCATATCATCATTACATAATTAATGTAAAGATCAAACGTACATGACTTTTAAATAAATTAAATTAATAACTGATATTGGCTCCATTCACAAAAACTGGCTGTTTGCTTGAAGGTTTGCCCTATTTACTTACTTATAATAGAAGAACATTTGATATTTGTGATTGATAAAATTGCTGATTGGGTCACAGGTTATAAATTTTTTTTAATAACAGTTAATAACGTTGTCGTAATGATAGACTATTACTGTCTATTATGTCTTCTGTGCTATTACTTACAGGCATGGTAGGTAGGAAAACCATGGAGCGGCTGTTGCCATTTAATTAGAATATAGATTTGAATGTTGACAGCTGTCTTGCTAGTCTGTGGAATGCGCTGCCTGAATGGGTGTTCCCCGATAGTTACAATCTGGGTGTTTTCAAATCACGGGTGAATCGGTTTATTCTAGGCTAGCATGCTCCACCGTAGACCCCATCATCGCATCATATGTAAAGTATCAGCATGAGAGATATTTGAAAATATGTATTGTATTATCGGTTCAGCGTCCTAAAATGTCTCAAACAAATGTAGAAAAAACCATTAAGTATGTTCTTCGATACTACGACAGTTCGCATAAAAAAAAAGCAAATCTACAATAATTTCTTAAGTTTATTATCTAAATTATTCAGTATAGATAATCCAATGGATTGATTCATATTTATTTTTCCATAGCATATATAGTTTTTGTGTCTGTCTGTCTAACCATCCTATCGCTACTCTAACTTACCTCGTTCTTTTCTACGCGTACGAAGTCACGGGCATCAGTTGGTGCAGAATAAAAATGCAAAAGTAGATTTTAATTGATAGAACTAGACTTATACTGGCTATATCCCTAAAAAGTATTTTAGCTCTTTAAATTTTACCCCAAAAAAAAAACAGTTAAACTGTAAAATTTTAAGTAAAATCCAGGACGTACCTAGTGATAAAAGACAACTCAGTGTCAAACACAGGATGAGTACTGGCTGCTCTGGCTTTATCTTAATTTTGAAATCGGGTCGATGGACTCGCCGCTAAAAGCTCTTCCGAGTTATCGGCTTATATCCCAGCGTTTTACTGGAACTATCCCTTCGCACAACAAAGCGTGTCAGGAATAATTTTCGCCGGTCGTATTAGATGGCCAGTACAGGGATCTGCACCGAGGAGGAGCGAAGCGAGCGGAGCGAAGTGCCGTCCATCTCGCGGCTCGTTCGCTCACTGAGTACATTCCCGTGTAAGTTTTTACACCTATTATTTTATGTGTCGGCAAGTAAAGTTCGGTACGTGAGTTATAAACTCGCTCGCGCCTCTCTCGCCCCTACTTTATAGGTATTAACGACTTGTCCGAGAGTTTTCTTATAAATAAATTTGAAGGGTAACAAGGCTCGCTTTTGTCGGATTAGTGGAGTGGATCTTGTTTCACTTTGTTGCGTGGCCTCTATGTTTTTTTAGATGGGAAATTCATGAGGCTGCGTGCGCCCTTTCTTTTGATTATTTTCACAAGGTGTTCATGGAAACCATATAACTATACATAAAACATTGACTGGACTAATAAATCAATATTCCGTACAATTTGCACACACGGTTATCTGACCCCAAACTAACTAACTAAGCAAGGCTTGTAATATGGTTGCCAGATACTTATATACATATTATACATACATATATATCTTTAAATACTTACTTAAATAGATAATAACACCCCGATATAGAACAAACACAAATATTCATCGCATGAATGTGTGCCCTAGGTAAGAATACACTTGATAAAAAAAAGTTATATAAACAAGATATATTACTTTTTACAGTATAAAAAAGTTAGTATTATATTATTATGATAAATTTTTTATGAAGTGTATTCTTTGCAACATATGGCCCGCCAATGTGACAAAAAGTCTTGCATTTCTATTAGACATAGAAACTTTTTTTTTATATATATAATATTAGACAAACAAGCGACGGGCCAACTGATGGTAAGTAGTCACCGTCGCCTATGGACACCTACAATACCCGGGGCATTGGCGGTGCGTTGCCCACCTTTGAGGACTCTATTCACTGTTCGCTTGATTCTTCGCTTCGCTAAATTACCATACTGATAATGTTATCTCAAAAAATTTACTCAAATGATTTAAAATATTTTGTGATTACACCTTTATGAGTTATAGCTAAAACTGTAATAAATTCAAGACGTTCTAGCTCAAAGGTCAAGGGACCTTTTCGTGAAATGATCTTAACCAAAGAATGTCTCCCGATTGGTTTTTTTTTTAGCTACACCATAAGAAGTATAAATTATTATGTCGGGATGATACATGTCTAAAATTTGGCTAATCCCACAGTGATTTAATCGATTTTTTATATAATAAATTCTGAACTATGAATACGACCACAACGAAATAGCTTTGGCTTCGGAATCCTACCATATGCGTGTCTTGACACGCATTTGGCCTGTTATCATTTCTTTTTTGCAAAATTCTTGAGCCGTACTTCTCAAGTATGATGGTCTTGAAAACTTCTCTCTCTACTGATATTTTGCCATCGTCTTCTATCCTCAGCGACATGAATGGCGTCGTATACTGGTATCGAGTGATGAAAATTTGATCGGACCAACGTTTCGGCAACGATCTCGTGATCTTTTAACGTTGATATTCCCTGTCACCATCGATTACTCCTGGTCCTCACTTCATCCCCTGCTAATCTGGCCGATGTTCTCAAAGACACTTTTACGACAGATTGTAGAGTCTTAACTGCGACCTTGAGTAGTTATAGTATAAATTAGTCCGATGAGCTATCCACGGTGTTTTCAGCATTTTTCTCCAGCACTAACTACATCCTAAAAGCATCGATATTCCCTCGATCAACTGCATTAAGTGACCATTTATTTAAGCACCATAAAGAAAAAATTAAAAAACCTCAACGAATTAGTCTCATTTCTTCTCTTTTTGCGGAATATATACAACTTTATTGGAGCTAATCTGCTAAGCTTTTACTTTAAAAAAAACTTTTCAAACTAAATCTTATTTTCTTAGTACACAACACAGCACAAGTCGAGGATTACTTTACGTGTACGGTAGACTAAGTGTCTTCCAAAAATAATACTTCCAAAAACAAGACTGCCAAATCAGAGCATCACGTGACATTAGGCCATAACGCGTAGAGCGGACCATAAAAGCGGGACATATGGAAGTTAAGAGCACTACCTGTAAAATATCAGAGCAATAAAGTAAATGCAGTGCTAGGGCCACGGACGTGCCTTCGCTGTCTTTACTCTACGATGTCTAGAAAAATACGTGAATGTGTTTGGACTTTTGTAGGAACCATTAGTGAAATGTCCAGGTTTAATAAAATTATCTTAATAGGTCCGCTAATACGGTAAATGGATTTATTATTGTAGAGTTAAGTGGAAAAAATATACTTATTTATTTCAAATTCATTGTGATCAAATATTAAGGTACAGCGTAAAGGTTTCATTTAGGATGGATTCATTTAGGATTGGATATATAATAGAGTATATTTATAGAAGATGATTTAGTAGGTACACCTAAATCATCTTACATAATAAAAGTATGGATCTGATTCGTGTCTATATACTGCATCCATATCATAAAATACTTGGTTTGTGTTCTCGATTCTTTGTAGACTATATCAATTATCACACTAATAACATTAATGCGAAAGTTTATGTGTAAGTGTGTAAGTTTGTCCAAAATCAGCTCCATAACGGCTACACGGATTTGAATGAAATTTGGTATGAAAACTTGGTTTAACACATTACAAATATATAAGGTTCCTGTAGGTAAGCGGGTTTAATATTATTAACTGTTTACTAAATTGTTTTTTGCCAGAATCTAGCCTAACGCCACAAATACTTTTCTGCCATCATTTAAGATTCTATAACTGCAGATATAACAGCACCGAAATCACCATGTTAAAATGGTGTATGTAACTGTACCGAAATATCGGTAAATATCCCGTAAATAATCACATAAATTTAGTAATAAATATATTTTTCATTTTTATATCATTGCTATAAAGCCTTCTTCAAATATCTTATCAGCTCAGTATCACCGTTGCGTGTAACGCTGTATACCTACCTACAAAGCATTGAGTGTCACCATCTGTCACATTATAAGTTTTGACTAACTAAACTAATATTGAAAACAATAGAATATCTATTCTTAGAGCACGTGTCGCGTATTATTACCAACAAAAGTGAATTTATGAGTGCACTCTCAAGTTTCAAATATCCCTAATGGAGCAAGAGTGAGCCGTTTCACATCTTCCCCCACAAACTGCATTATAATGTGTCCGCCGAAAATAACCGCACATAAATATAAAACAATGTGAAACCACTTAAAGCGAATAAAATACACGTCGACTTCAACTCAGTAAAATGAATTTATTAATAACGGAGACAATGAACGTCTGAAACAAACGTTTCACTTTTTGTATTTTTAATTGTCCTCCGGACGACAGCGAAGACGCATTAGAAGAACGAAAATAAACTCGGATCATATTCGAGGAGCCGAGCATAGCGAGCACACCTCACATTTTGTTTCAGGAAATTGTCGAAAACTTCCTTAAAAATTGGTTTATTAACTACTTCACCACTACCATTTACCCCGGTTACTTTTTCTTTCTATATTTTTCCCTTACAATGGCCGGAATAGATGATTGTACAACAAGTGCATAAAGCGTTTATCAGCCGAAAGCGAGGATAAATACGGATTAATGGCTACAAATTTTAATTGTGTAGGTACATGAAACATTTATATTATAAGTAAATATTAGGTGAAATTTATACTGATATTTAAACAATGTCCTATATTTATTCAACAACAGTTATGTCTGAGTCTTTATTTTTACCCTGATCTATGTGTATTATGGACCTTGGCAAACTTCCGTCATAAAATAAATTATAAAGGAAACCTCTAGAAACGATTTTAAAAACTTAACATTTTTATTCACTAGGCCGCCGATTGTTGCACTAGTTTTAAAGCTGTTTTATCGTGTATAATGGTGTGAACAATAAAGAGTTTATCTATCTATCTATATATCTATCATATAAAAACCGGTTAGTCTGCTTACACCGGGCATAAGCAAAAACTTTGCGAGCTTAAGAAGTGAAAAATTGATTTTCATGCATAATAGTTAAATCATAACACAACCATGATTGAATCTAGATGTCATACAACACGTACCTCTTCTAAATATAGTCTTACTACCAAGTTTGGTGGCATCAACCTGTTAGAGTACCATCCATAAGATCTGCTTTTATAAAACGTAGTATGAAGTTTTCATGATAGTTTAACTCGTCGCGTCGGTAACCTCTCACGTATTACTTCGTGACACTAACCACCGGTAAGTTCCATGTTAACCACCAGTTAAACTGTCATTAATTAAAAATATTCTTTTACCTTCCACCGAAGGAATAATTATTGAATTGTAATTTCGCGATGTGTCTTCTCCAACATCGGGTGCAGTTCTTAGATGATATCTCGGACGTAATTAAAAATCTTGTCGTGACATTCAAAACCCCGCCCGCCCCCGCGCTCCTCTGGCTCCTTCAATATTGTTGGCGATTGAATCGCAATTAAATGTAACGAATCAAACTACACTTTATTAAAAGGGACGATAGCTCAGAATGGAGGGAGTATCGCGCGCCGGAATCGAACGTGCTCCCGTCGAAATGCCAACCATTTTATTTATTCACCTTAATTATGTATCTTGTCTTAATTTACGATTGGATCATATGATAATCTGAAACGTAATTTATAACGGATGCCTAGGTATTCCATTCGTGTCCATAACGAGATTTAGGATTATGCCGATGACGGGGCTCGGGTTCTGATTAAAATATTATCGACATACTTTGGCATTTCGCAATTAAGTGAGCGCGCGCGTTATCCCGCGGCCGACCGCGGCCGCGGCGAAGGCGAAGCGCGCGCTTCGATACCGTCACTGCATTCAATTTCGTTATGTGTCGATGGCATGACGGCCGTCCGACATCTCGATACGGCCACTGTCCGCAGATACCCCTTAATGAAAGTAATGGAAGTTTATTAACGATACGGCGCCGACTGCTCTGGCCGACGTACCCCGCGTTGGAGTAATAGATGCAAACCGATGGCAGAACGTGCGAGAGAGAACAAAGAAAGCCACATTTGCTAATTGCGGTTTTGCTCGTGTCGTGAGCACGGAGCGGAGGCTGGATCGTGAGCTCCGGAGATATGACGATAACACATTCATAAATAATTAGAGCGAAATTTTCTCATTTGTAAGACGACAGTCTTGATATTTGGTAGCCGAGTCTTCTTTTCTTGGAACTCCATGATCTAGATAAGTGCTGTAGCGACACGCCTGCTCTCCGGTTATTTTGCTACGACGCGACGTCTGTATTGGAAATGCCAATATAACTCGGTACGGAACGGAACTAAGAAAACCCGATAAGTATATGCTGCAGTAGAAAACTTTAGCAAACATACATTTGTACTTACGTATAAAAATTCTGTAAAAACATAACTCCATTTTTAAATTACAATGTAACGGACTAAATAGGTACTAAAATCAAGTCTTAATATAAACAGACCTTATCCAACGATACTTTCTATTCAATCTATTGAGACAATGGACAATATAAAAAGCAAACGTGAGGTAAAACATTTGTGGGGTCAGTCACGGTTGTCGAGCCATGGCAGGGTTCAAATTTCCACTTCCGCCGCCCGCCCGTGGACAATCGATATTGTTGCCCCTGACTCTTCATTATAAATCAACAAATAAAAAATCTAGATCTACATAACATGCAGTAACTTTCTTTATTAATAGTAAAAATTAAAAAAGTGCATGACTGATATTTTATTGATAGTAAATTCATAGTCGTAATTTACCTTTGAGACCTAACCTAAAAGTTAAGGTCCAAGTTATTTGGATGCGGAGTTGGACGCGTTGACATAAATAAGAATGATCAATCAAGGTTCTGTCATAGTGCCTGTCGATAGATTTTCTTTCTTATTTCCGTTCTATTTACCGTTTCTTCTCTTTTCTCTGGTTAAAAGTGTAACACGAAGATAACATTGAGATGATTTTCAATCTCATGCCTTATTAGGTTTCAATAAATAAAATAATTAATTAGAAGAAAAAACCCTGTTATTAAAACATCCGAGATTTGCTTCATCACTCGACAGATTAGATTTCAAAGTGAAACGAATGGCTGCAGTATGAAAATTAGATACGGACATCAATTGAATTATAATTTCATGGATGTGCTAGTTATCAGAACGAGGTTATCGTTACTAGTTGCTATTCATTAAATCCATTTACATAGAGAAAAAATGCATTTTAATTGAAAAAAATCCATTGTTTTTTAAAAATTAAAAATTTTTTTTTTCGATTAATGAGAAATTAACATATTTCCGAAGAGGTGAGTCATAGTGTTGGAATATGAAAGTCTTCAAGGCATGCGAATAACATAAATCTAATTAAAAATCCACAAAAAAAAAAACTTATGTATAAAAAACTATGTGTGTGTGTGTATGTATGTTCCTTACGGACTCCAAAACGGCTGGGCCGATTTTGACGTGATATAAATTCGAAGAATTGTTTTTTAATAAAGGTTAGTCGTTTGACAATAGGCAGTTCTAGGACAATGTTTGTTTTTATTCCTTCAACAATTTGTCAGAATTAAGCTAGTAGTAGCTAGAAGCTCAAAAGTTTCATGAACCCCTCCCCCCCTCGCGCGCTATTCCACCCCTCTTTTACTACAGGAGAAGTTAGTGTGTAGTACGAATACTACCAACCTTTCCCCCGGAAAAAATATATATTTGTAAGTTACGATTTGGCTCTACATTTATGACGCATACCTACTTACTGCCCAGGAATGGAACTCCCTGTCGTCTTCCTGATTTCCAGAGAACTAACAAAACTAAACCATCTAAGGATCTTCAAGGCAAGGTCTGGCCAACCTCGGGAATGCGTCATGGACTGTACTAAGCCAAAAGGAGGTAATATTGTACATATTATTATTATATTACTCTGAGACCAACCTTAAAATCGCGATAAAAATCTGCTCACAAATTTTGTCGAGTCAATGACCGTTTCCCATAGAACAGCTGTTTTTTTTTCGCAATTTCTCAGTTGGTCCCATAGTAAACGTTTTGTAGTAAAATTTCCCTAAAGTTAAAAACATGCCATTCTTGGCTTATTGGTTTAGTGACTGATTGGACACTAATCAGTGTCATGCATCACGCCACGTTCGTCAAAAACTGACCAGAATCAGCTGACGCATAATAAGTTGTATAATCTATTTCAAATCGTCAAATTACTGTTCATCTGTCTGTCTTTTTACTATTTAGCAAAAACAGTAAAATTTTCGTAACTTCCGCGACTCGAATGTTTTTGCCCAGAAAAAATATCGAGAGCATAAAAACAATCACTGGCGCATAAATTAAAATTTCCGCTTGTCGATTGTAGTGACAAATCAAGCATAAACATTATGCTGGGGGAGCGGAGTAACAATATTATTTGTTATTACTCCGACTTATACAGGGAATATTTACGACCCAATATCAAACTCAGTTTTAGTAGTATTTGTAGGGAACTGGTTAGTTATAAGTTATTCGTTGTACGAGCTATGAGAGGTGATCAATGTTCTTAGTTTTTCTATAGAGAATAAAATTACCTCTTTGTTTTTTTTTTATATATTATAGACCTAGTGCTGCCGAGGCTAGCTTTAATGTTAAGCCACCCGCATGAATGCCTCCAGCAGTGCAAGTACCGTTCTTTATCGATCGACAAATTCAATAAAATGCCATAGAAACAATCATAGCAAGAGAAATGGCAAATGGCATTTTATCTAATTTGTCGAACTGTCAAATTTGACGATCGATAAGAACGTTACTTGCTCTGCAAATCTGACATGGCTAAGTATTTACCTAGGAAGCTGGAATTTGTGATACTTAGCCATGTCAGATTTGCAGAGCAAGTACCGTTCTTTATCGATCGACAAATTCAATAAAATGCCATAGAAACAATCATAGCGAGAGAAATGGCAAATGGCATTTTATCGAATTTGTCGAACTGTCAAATTTGACGATCGATAAGAACGTTACTTGCTCTGCAAATCTGACATGGCTAAGTATCTACCTAGGAAGCTGGAATTTGGCAGATAGATTCTCTATTGGTGTAGACATCCACTGAGAAAATATTTTACAACGGACGAACTAAACTCGTACCAACCATTTATTTGCTCTGACAGCTGGAACTAAAAATCAGTATGAAAACCACGAATTCTGATCACTTTCGCTAGACTGTACCATGTACCATGCGATATACTTCAGTGAAATATTAAAAGAAAATGTTTTTATTCGACTTTGTACAATGTGATTGTAGCTGTCAGAGCAAAATAATTGGACCGAGCATACAAGGACCACCCCTTCGACCCTAACTAGTTTAAAGTTTATACGAAAGTCTACGCGTACGAAGTCGCGGGCAACAGCTAGTTAGCAATACAATCTCGCTGCAAACTGAGATACTGGCTATCAATTACTTTTAGTGCTCATCATATTCATTTGAAAGTGCACTTTCGTTGATTAGTGGAATGCTCTTTAAGGCCAAAGTGCCATTAAAATAAATATACAAGCATTCGAAACAATTCCAAGTGTTAAGTGACTGGTGGCTATCAAAAATTACCAGATAAGCCTTGACAATGGTCGCCTGTGACTTATGAAGAGGTTAGACTCGTTGGATAGTACAGTCAGCAAAGAAAGCATAATAACAAAGGAGTAAAAACTTAAATTAATGTGAGAAAGTTAGTTAAATACTTTGGATAAAAGACGGTACCCCGGTGAGTACAGTTCTTTAGAAAAACAATGTTGATTACAACTTGCAAAACTTGCGTTGTATTCTTGCACAATTGTTTAAAAATACTACGTTATTTTCTATATAAGTAATTAATAAACTTGATAGTTAAATACCTAAGTAAAGACTTTGACACTGTCTCCTAATTGAATCTACCGTCATTTCTACAATGCGAGAATAATTCAAAACTGTCTTTCGAATTTCTGTCCACGGCATCTTTCTGACTTTACGCGCCTATTACAGTGTACCGATAGCTGCAATCAGGTAACAGCCACCATGACATCTTTATGATGTTCGTAACGCCATTACTAACGACACCTTTTTAGTTAGCGATAGCCGGCCAGTCGCCCACCAATGGGCCTGACTGGACAAAACGCTTCGGAGTCATCGGCACCTGTGCGGTCCTAACCTAACGCGCCTTTCATACGACTCTCAATGTGTTTGTAATATGCTTGGATAAGATTTGGAATAAAATATTACCATCACACTTATTTTTTTACATCCTACATTATTCTTTGTACATTTCCTTAGAAATTCGAGGCTAGAACAAAATATTAAGTATTAGCGGTCCGGCCCGGCTCCGCACGGGTATAGTTATATAACCTATTAAAATAGCCTATAATAATCAGTGATAATGTAGCATTCAAATGGTGAAAGAATTTTAAAATCGGTTCAGTACTTTTTGATCCAATTCGTTACAAACATACAAATCTTTCCTCTTTATAATATTGTATATAGACTATAAGAAAAAAAAAATAGTGCGTGGCAAAAATATCAACAATTTAAAAACATGCTTTTCTCGAGATTCGAACCTAGCTCCTTAGGCTTCTCAATCCATTACCGACACCATTACACTACCGGATCTGCTAGTCGCAGCGCGAAAAAAGGATACGCATTTCTCAACCATACGAGAGAGAAAAATTCCCCCTCCATGGTAGCGTTAAACGTTTAACGCAACCTTGTTGCAAGTTGCATAAGAAGTATAACTTCAAAAAACTATGACAAACCCACTATGATGTTAATTAGAGCGTCCGATATACTTCACTAGATGGCGCTATTTTTTTATGTGTATACGTTAAAATTAAAACATTGGTAACCCTTCCGAATCGGCTGTCCTATATAGATTTTGATCAGCGCGGTGGCGCCACTTTCTTCGTAATGTTAAAGGATTGTTCCGTAGTTTCCCGCATACCGATACACCTAACCAAGTATTATAATTATTGTGCTAGATAGTTTTATTTTAACATCTTAGTAATCTCTCTCCACTCGGGTCCACATACAAAACGTAGAAATTCGACAAAGAACGAAGGTCAAAGATGTGGTTAACTTATCGGGAGATTCAAGTGAAAATGGGCGGGATTCTTGGAAGATGAAGCAGTCACAAATAGAAGCTGCGAAGCGGAAAGCGACCACTGGGCAAATAGACCGCCAGCTTGCTGGTTGAACGACATCGCTAAAGCGGCTGGAAACCAGTAGACAAGACTGGCAGACGATTGGAACATTTGGAGTACTGAAGAGAACTATACTCCGCAGTGGGTGGAATGGTTGATGATGATGATTAATAAATAATTCAGGAGATACTTTTTACCATCTAAACTCGGCCCAAGGCTGAATAAAACAGTTTTCTTTTAATATTTCACTGAAGTATATCGGGTACCTAATACAGTCTTACGTTCAAAAACCTAGCAAAAGTGATCAGAATTCGTGGTTTTCATTCTTGTTATTGCAGCCTGTCAGAGCAAATACTTGCTTGGACAGAGTTTAAATCCAATATCAACATGTCTAAGAGTTCGCACATCAACTAAGAGCAATGTGAACGCAAGCCATTCGCGGGCAAATGCTAGTCGTATCTATAAAAATATGATACTCGATATGATAACAATCTAAATAGATGCAAAGCAAACAGGAGGATATACAAATCATATTTTATAGAGCTCGTTGTCTTATCTGATCACAATATGGAATGCAGAAAAGAATAAATTTAGATGATGATTTTGACCGTCGTATTAGCATAAAATCTTCGCCTTCTCAGAAAATTATAAGTTTGTCATAAATGTTATATGTGACCTCAAATCACAGAAAACTGCTAACGTTTACCTACCTAAGACGAAAATAATCTCAGAAACAACAATGAACAAAAAAAAAACACTATACTCGAGCCGCGCTAAGAAACGTTCTGATAGTTGCAGTAAATTGTAAAATGCTGTTTTTTTATAATTTATTTCAGTATATCAGCGGTCAGTTACAATTTTACGTTTAAATACTAGCAAAAGGGATCAGCATGTACGGTTTTCATTCGCTTTTTGAAACTTGGCAAGCATTTGTAATTCGGATGATAACACATTTATTTGGTACCTAACATCGAAATGATCTGATGATGGAGCCAGGAGGTAAATAGTGGAACTCTTCAATGGCCCCTCTAAGTAAGATCAAGTGAGGGTAGAAGATTACAACACACGCTCTTCTTACCGGACTCACCCGCAGTATTAAGTCAGCTCGTGACCACGGCCATGGTAACATGTTCGAAACGTGGAGCGAAACGTACCTTTTTTTTACCTAAATAAAATAAAACGCGATAAGCCCCGATAAACATTTAAAACATGAGTTTAAATCGCGAAA
This sequence comes from Agriopis marginaria, assembly GCA_932305915.1. Lineage (NCBI taxonomy): Eukaryota > Metazoa > Arthropoda > Insecta > Lepidoptera > Geometridae > Agriopis > Agriopis marginaria. The sequence continues at coordinate 11,314,103 of OW029915.1, forward strand.
AAATAAAGTTGCTTAAGTTTGTTTAACTCACAGATAATAATTATCATAATTACTGCAGCTGTCAGAACGCATCTTAGCGCGGATTGGGAACATATTTCAGTGTAGATACATTTGTTGCAAGTTAAATTACACATTGTTATAACGACATAGAAATTAAACTCCTTTAATGGTATTTTTAAAATGTACTAATTGTATAAAATTGTTGGTATTTATAAAATGAGATAAACTCAGGACACTTTGTAATTAATTTTGTTCTAGACCTAACATCTTTGTTTTTGTAAATCAATGGTAGGTACATTTGTTAGGTATGTTAGTTTCGCTTTGATAGCCGGCACACCAATATCGCTTCCACTAACATAAATTCGGCACAGAGGTGTCTTAAAAATGAACGTTGGGAATGAAATCGATACATTTGAGCGTTTTACCGACGAGGAAGCGCGTTATGGGAGCATAAATCTCTGACGTTAGTGGCCGACTAGTTGTGCCCCCTTGGCCCACTACTACCCCTTGCTACGCTGTAACTTTAACACAGATACGCAGCTTCATCCTTAGAAGCTATAAGAGCGTAATAAAAGAAAGCGGAAAATTAAGCGCCTAATTGCTACCTCAAACTGTAACCGCGCCGGCAGGTGGCTTGGTTAGCGTCTATAGCTAGTATATGGTCAAGTATCAGTCAGATCTGTTTGGCCCTTCACCAGTAAGTTGCTTCAGAAGATTTCTTTATATGGTTGACTATAGGTAACTCACTAGCTTTTAGGCGTTTTAAGCGAGCCTGGTTTTGTGGTTTTGGACCTTTGTTTTAGAAAGGATCCTGTAACGTGTAATGTAATATTTATTCTCATAACCCACACATTCTAGGATGAATAATTCTAACTGAAATCAAAATTGTTTTCTTATTAGGATTGACTTTCTATATGATAAGCTACTTGAGTTACGTCCTTTGAACGTTTAACCATGGGACAGACAAGTCGAGGTGTTTCTAACTGAAAATGTCCCCCGATGCGAAAAGAGTGGTACTATGAGTTTAAAGTGTGTATCTGTGTGTCAGTCTGTGGCATAGCTCACAAACGGCTCAACATAATATGATTTAGTTCGTTTTGTTAGAAAGGTGACTCGATCGAGACTATGCTTGATTCTCACCCTTCACAAAAGTGGATTTTTTTTTGCGGATCGCGCTGGCGTCTTTTATGGTTTAATTATAAAGGCTACAACAACAGACTGTATTTCCTTCACAGTCATCATCATCATCATTATCAGCCTATTTAGTGTTTGTCCACTGACTTATAATAGTGTCCACGGGCCTCTTCTGTAAATATGCCACATGAGTTTTGCGGATACTTATTTTAGTCCTCTGTAGGCCAAAACCTACAGACCATAATTTGTACAAAATTGTTGATTGTAGCCGAGTCTTTCGTTGAAAATCAATCACTGTTTGAGGAGTGGTGTTGCGATATACGGGACCGCATCAGATGTTAGAGATACGGACGGGCATCGAGCCTTATTCATTACGCTATATCGATTGGTCATGTAGTGCACCACGCTCGGGAAATACGCTCGCTTTTCCTTTGGTGTAGCGACTTTTAGCAGAGATAGACGCATGTAGTGCTTTAACTCGATGTTTTAACATGACTCTACTGTGATTTGTTTACGGTATAAATGGATATTTTTCTGATATTGTCAAATTTAAACTGAGCCAATCACGGTAGTATATCAAGTGAGGAGATAGAATTACAACCAAATGGCTCCCTTATAATCCCAAACGTTGATCTATGGCAGACCCAGTTAAGGTAGGATGATTTGGACTCCAATACTAAAGACTGGTCGACCAAAGCACAGGATAGAAAAGAGTGGGAAAACGCACCGCACGACCTCTAATTTTGAAGTGCCCACGGAAGAAGCCCCAGCAGGCGGTGGTCTCTCGTGGCCCACATGGATGATGCAAGCGAGCCGCAGCGGGAGTAACCTGGTCACGTGATGATACTGGATGCCGAGACGGTCACAGTGTGATTGTGGAGTTCCTGCAAAGATAATGCAGCAGTCAGCACCTATTCTCGTGCTCTTAGTGGCCGAGTTTCTGCACTATATAAGACCTCTACAGGGTCACGCATATAAACTGTTCTAAACCAAAAGGAGGTCATTGTACTCAATAGTATGAACAACTTTTTATGTGGGGCAAACCCTGAAATCGCGAATAAAAACAGCTGTATCATAGAAAACGGTCATTGACACTCGACAAAATGTGTGGAATAGCTGATTAGTATGTTCGGCTTAATAGTCTGTATGCGTAACCATGTATGAGACTTCTATAAAGCCACTCTCTGTGTAGTCGTAGTTGCTAAACACTGGAGGAAAATAACATAAATATAAAATCGTCACGACGAAGAAAAAAGTGGGGAACAGAATGGGATGCATTTGCCCCGCATTGGGACGCCATGTCAGAAATAAAAATTACGAACTGAATTAAGGAAGTCTCTTCTAAAGTCGGTTAAAAATCAACCCACTTCCCAGAACTACTTATAACTTGCACAATATACTTATTCATCATTAAGATAAAAACAAAATATTCGTAAAGCATATTTATGATAATATTGACTCATTTGAGAATAGGTTAAAATTCATAAATATATTTTATTGCCACTAAACACAAATTTAGAAAACACGTTAGAATAGTGCTTTAGATATGGATAAAAAATACCAACTTTTAATGATTAACTGCGCCCTGCGATTTCACCTGCTATAGCAACCGTTAACTTTATCGAGATAAAATATAGCTTAAATGTTAATCTGCGAGTATACGGTTACGCGGAAATGGTATACCTACTAAGCCGAATAGCCCATAGTAACTTTAATTATGAACAACTTTTACTATAGCTACATACATATTTTTCATAAATTCAAGTCTCGTCAAGTGTTAAACTTACAGTTTTCTATGGAACAAGTGATATTTTTTTCGTGATTTCAGATTTACCCCTGCAGTAAAACTTGTTCATAATGATGGGCTCTTTCCGCGTTACCCAGTATAGATACAACGAAATGACCACTCAGTCACAGAAGCTAAAATCTCGAAAACTGCTTGACCTATAAATGTGGAATTTGGCATGTAGATTCTTTATGGAGTGTAAAGATCCGCTAATCAGTCCGCCGCATTAAGCCGATGGGGAAGAAAGGTTTTGAATGGAGACCACGAACCGGAAGACGCAGCGTAGGTAGGCCTCCCACTTAAAGGTGGAGGCCTATGTTCAGCAGTGGACGTCTTCTGGCTGATGATGATGATGATTAAGGCGGGCAAAATGGGGTAGGAATTTTATTTAAAATTCTACGCGTACGAAGTCGCAAGCAAAACCTAGTCCAGGATATAAACTGAGCGGATACCAAATTCCATCCAAATAAGTTCAGCCGTTACGGTATTAAGTGAGAACAAACACACACACAAATTTATATTTTACTAGCTGCTGCCCGCGATTACGTACGCGTAGTCTTTCATATAAAATTTCGCCTCCTCTTTTGACCCCTTAATTCATCCCTTTCCGCAAAATGCTTTCGAATCTTCCTGCCAAATTTCAGCTTCGTACGTAGGTCAAGTACCTACCAAATTTCTGTTTTCGAGATTTCGTTATGAGTCAGTGATTGAGTGGTATTTCACTTTGCTATATAATTTTATCATAATAGATTGATTGTTATCTGCTATTTCGTAGGTACACGTAAACATTCAACCCCGTACCCTCCCCCCCCCACACCTAATTTAGCCCTTTCGCAAAATTCTTTCTTAGCCAATCTTAACAAGGACTAACAACTTGGTTTTTAGGCAAGTAAGTACCTACTTTTCGTGATGAGTCAGTCAGTCAAACATTATTTCGTTGTTTTTATATAATTATATAGACTTATATTAATGTGATAATGACCTCACCATAAATTATAATTTCAATGCTTTATATTTCAACTGTTTCTTTATATTCGGTAACACTTAAAATTTATGGTCAAAATGAATTTATTAACATTTAATAATTTATGTGGATTAATTATCTAGTTTTATTATTTATTCAACCAGCTAGTAAACAGACGGTTACTTTATATGGCGAATATATTCCTAAAATAAAGTAGGTACCTAATCGTTTACATACAGGGTGTAAGGGAAACTGGTTACGGATGGACAGGGTTACGCATATAGACTGTACTTACCCAAAAGGAGGTCATTGTACTCGTCGTTATGGTCGTTTACGATGGAACCAAACCTAAAACTGCGGGGAAAAAAACAGCAGTTCCATACATTCTGTCGAGTGTCAATGATCGTTTTCTATGGAACAGCGCGATTTCAGAGTCGATCCTATAGTAAATGTTGTTGATAATGATGAGTACAATGACCTCCTTTCCTCCTTTTTTGGCTTAGTACAGTCTATATGCATAACCCTGTATACACGATAAGTCTAATACTGGTAATTTTCAGTTAATGCTGCTGAAACCGTAGGGCACAGCTAGTTTAAAATATTTCTTTAACGGCCTGTTATCCGAGTCGCGTAGGCAACAAAACGCTCCCTCAGCCCCGCCAAGTTATAGCGACGATGTATTTTGCCACGCAAGAGCCAGGAAGCCCGCGGGGGGAGTGCAACGATAAAAACGAACATTAGGTCCGACCTCGATGACACCTGGCGCAGTACTGAGCGCGGCGCGCGCAAATTCTCGCGACCTTTTTACGCTTTTAATTTCACTAAAAAACGAAACAATTCACTATCAAAAATCTATCCAAACCAATTTTTTTTTAATAGGATTGCCTTTCAGTACATGCAATTTCCAGGTTGTTACGAGCTTTCATTAGAGCAAAAAACGAAAAAATAAACTTTTTTTTTTTTGATCGATGTAAGTTTATTCTATCGTGTTTTGAACTAAACCATAAACTCAAACACAGATGTATCTGTGACATGTGTTTTTTTCCAGCTCAAATATTGTAAATTAACTGAATAAAATTGATTTAAAACCGTCAAATTTGGTATAAGAGGCCGTTAATAAGTAATTAGGTACTTATTCTTAGAAACAAAGTAACCCCAAATCGACATACAGGCAATGCGTTAAGGAATTATTGATGGTCCGTATAAGCAAAATGATGGGTAGAGCAGAGCACGTGAGGTTACTCAGAAAATGCCAGTTCGACAGATATGAGCCGGCGAAGCGCTCATATTTTATCGGAAGTAACGGCTTCTAACATACGGCCAATTTCATAATGCCTCGCTCGCTGGCCGCGGATGGAGCCACTCATCAATTTGATATCTCGATGCGGTGATATAAAGCGAAATGGATGAATCGATGGCTGCTTTCAGTTGAACGGTGATATGGTTTTTGGGTCTTTTGCTTGGCTGAATAAAGGTAATTCTGGATGACATTTTATTTCAGGATCTTACTTAGCTCATCGTTTAGAAAGTAAATGGGTCTCAAGATCAGTCTGCATTATAATTTGTAAATACATGATTTGTTGCGACATCATGTTGTTAGAAAATCAACTATCAAATAAGGTGGGTAAAATCTTGAGATTTCCCCTTACAAAAAAAAGTATCCATAGACAACGGTGACAGCTTACCACCAGGCAGTCCGTCTGCTTGTTTGGAACCTACGGCATAAAACTTTACCTTACCACTACGTGTGGAGTAGGTAGATGCAAATTCTTGAGCTGCCTTTGCAACCAATTTAAGCGTTTAGCGGATAGATCGCTCGGGACGTAAACCCGAATGGTGCAGCTTCAAATCCTGCCGGTCGTCAATTTTTTTAATTATCTTTAACTTTTTTTATTATTATTTATTTTGATTCTCCACGGACTCCTGGGTCCGTGCCCTTTGTCAACTTTTAAAATTATTATTTTTAACTATATCTGATATTACATAAAACTAATGACTATGCAATCATACATCTATAACCTTTAAATACTATATCCTAAAGTAAGGAAAAACACTTCGAACTTAAAAATCTCTGTCAAGTTAGGTAGGTAATTATGCTTTGGTTTCTCAAACACTCATTAAAAGCAGATTAGACAATATCTTACCAATGATCATGAGAAACACTCGCTATCTACACGATTAGCTAAGATCCAGTAATAAAATTAATTAGCATTCACTCCAGAAACCTGAATGCCGTTTCTAATTGGCTTGACGTCTACATTAAATATGTTATTTTAGTTTACACCTAATTAAAATCTCAGTTTATTAAACATGCCCAATTATAACAAACATTTCATCTAATCTCCAACAGATTATGATAATACCTACCCTGTCGGAACTGACGACTCACTCTGTCAAATAAGTCATCACAGCGTCAGTTAACTCAATTTTGAGAGATCAACACACGGCTACTGTGCATGATTAACTCGTATGTCTGTCAAACAAAATAACATTCAATAACTAATACAGATAGCTTCCAAAGTTGTCTGACAAAACATACACCCCGTAATCCTCCTCCATAAATCATTTAATAACACAAAATGTACAGCCACACACTGAGCTGTTCCTTCCGTTGTTGGTGTTATGATAAGCTTGCAAGCTATTGTCGACTTTATGGTTTGCACTAACAGTTTCAATTTTGATACAGCGATTTACTGTTAAACCTTTTTTAAGAATGATGTCTAAACAATACATTGTTATAAGAGTAACATGTATCATGTTTAGCGCATTGAAAATGCTACTGTATAATATAAGTAGTGCAGTTCATTTTGACACGTATATATACTGTTGGTCTACTCTACATTGTAACGGCTTATCCGCAGTTCAAGACGGATGTCCCAAACTACTGTCAACCCTTGACATCTTGGATAAATTTGACTGATAGAGCAAGTAGAGTATGAAGATGACAAACGACATATGTTCAGCAGTACAAGTACCGCTCTTCATCAATCGTCAAATTTGACAGTTGAGATCGTCATATTCGATAAAATTCCATTTGATCAGTACTCGTTATGATCGATTCTATGGCATTATATCGAATTTAACGATCGATAAAGAACGGTGTTAGCGCTGCAGCTTTCCCAAAATGTTATTATTGACTCCTCGTTGCTATTTATCTGTTACCGTTATTTTCTCGGAGGTATCACTTGCCTTAAGGCGTATGTAATATCTAGACGTAAACCCTTCTTGTCCACGTTCATACAAGATGGACAGACCACCTAAAAGATACCGCATGGAAACACTGGATGCAGGCCGCTTCGAACCGGCCCTTTTGGAAATCGATGGGGGAGGCCTATGTCCAGAAGTGGACGTCCTATGGCTGAAATGATCCTGGTGCCTCATGATCATGATCTATGGATAAAGCCGAAATAGTAGCGATACTGCTATTTTAACGTTACTTTGTATTAAAAAACGGTACTTTTTCGCAAACAAGTTCTGGCAACATTGCATATTTATTTTAAAACAAAAATATGATTAAGATCTGAGAGAATTAAGAATCTACTATTTTGTATTTTAAATAAATATAGGTGCTAAAATAAATGCCATCAGTTTCGTTTATGATATGATCGTAATTAACACTAAGCTTACATTTGAATATGTCATAGCATATCGCATTTCACATTTATTATGAAAATTAATTATTAAAATTATTATCTCTGCTGATATCTCTCAACGTCGCCACGGAAACATAATATGTGGTTATTCTGTAACATAATATTGTCGAACTAATAGGGCTATTTTATGTGACAACACTGTGTTGACAAAACTGTTGACCTTTCAATCAGCGCTAAGTAAATATTGACATTAAAAATATTAAGTTTTATATTTGGGGCGGAAAGCGGTCGTTAAATTAGGACAGAGGCGGGTCATAAAAATAAAATATTAATAATTAGCCGCAGGAGTTTAATAGTCCATTAGCAACGTGTTCGTTTTCGCCGTGACGTCTCGGTCGCGCGCGCCCATTACCATTCCACTGACACTTTGATGTTTATTATAATCGACGTCGTGATACATTGATACTCAAATCCATTATTCATTTATTATTCAATCAAAACCATAACTTATTTTAACGATAATTAACACAAATATAGACTAGGCCTTTCCATATTGCACAGTCTTTCTTGCCTCACACCTGCAAAATGTGGAATGAGCTACCTTCCGCGCTGTTTCCGAGATGCACCAACATGGGGTTCTTCAAAAGGCGATTCTTAAAGTGTTGGCAACATATTTGTGATGCCTCTGGTGTTACAAGAATCCATTGGCGACGGTGACTGCATGCTTAGCATGAGGCAGCTCATCTGCTCGTTTGCGTCTTTGCGACCTACATAATATGGCATAAACAAAAATAAAAAATAAATCTACTTCCGTTTACGAAACGCTTTCACACCAATGACCCGGCATGAATCTCAAGCACAACAATACAACGGTCCGCTGCATACTCTTCAAAAACTATAACAAAAAGATTTTTCGTAATTTTCGAGGTGATCTACTTCCCTAGTCGCAATATTAAATCGTGTAAAAACTATCGTTTAATAATTAAAACCGGTGATTCTACCGTTGCGAGTGAGCAGGTGCGACGGCTGACGCAGCCCACCCCAACAAGAGTACCACGAGCAGCGATAAGGAAAAACTAATACAATGTAAAAACAAATTATCAAACAAGAAATAAAAATCATCGAGGAAGCGGTCACAGTTGACTGTATCTTCAGATTATCCACAGCTCTATGAATCGTTCTCTTTCTTTGTAAATTTTTACTCGATGACGGAAACGAGTGGTCCTTGATTGTTTGATCAGTTTTCCAATAATTATTCCCTATAAAAACACCGGAAATGGAACGCTTTAATCGATTCCGGACCGCGCCTCGAAGTGACGTAGCGTTTGATTACTGAAATTATATGGCGAGACGAATCGCGTAAACTCTGTTTTGTGTATTGTTGAACGTGGCCTTCGACTGTGGCGAAAAATAAAAACTAATACGAACTATTGTTTTAGTCACGTCATTATTATCGCCGGGAAGTTAATTTACGCTTTCAAGGTGAACATGAACAATGTTTCAAAGTAAACGATTCTCAATTACTGCCTATCTATGCAATGCAATTAAACATTTGAAAATTTGGCGTTAATTTATGACTTGGAAAAATACTAGGTACGTGAATAATTTTGTTCTACGAATGTTTCTACGTATTCACTTATCCTATACAGGGTTATTGACAATTAGCTAAAGGCAGGCTCTGGATATCATGCCTAACAACTTTATTTCCATGACTTTTTGACTTATTATCAATTCGTCTTTTTATCTTTCAAATAAAACTATTTCGGTTCAGGATCTAAATAGGAATCACTTTATTTCGTCCTTTCCAATGGCATGGTTTAGCGCGGGCGAGGATTAGAAGCCAACTACCTACAAAATACAAAACTAAAAAAACATACAAACTTTTTTTATGTATTATAAGTTTTCTAAAAAGAAGTAGTGAAACATGTAGAGTGGAGAATCTGTCTGTAAGAAGTTTTTATCTGATTATCGATATTCCTATACTGAGCTACGCGGAAAGGGTGTACTAAGCCAAAAGATGTCCATAGTATCCACCATTATGAATAACATTTACTATGGGAGCAATTTTGTAATCGCGAAAAAAATATCAGCTGTTCCATAGAAAACGGTCATTCACAACCGACAAAATATATGGAACAGCTGATTTTTTTTCGCGATTTCAGGATTGGCCGCATTGTAAAAGTTGTTCATAATGATGGATTATATCATGGACCCCTTTCGGTTTAGTAAACCCTTTCCGTGTAACCCTGTATAATAGTGTAATTATCAATTGACACGTGTACTGCACTACATTAAGTAGGCACCTAAAGATTTAGTAACTAGGCGATTATACCACTGCCTAATCTGCCTATACAATATGATAATTTTTGTTGCTAAATAGCCATATTTTTTACTCGTTAATAGGCAATAAAATTTCGGGGATAGTAGATACTAATATACATTATACACACATACATTTCTTTTAGGACCATTTTAAAGCTTTTTTTATTCCAATCATGAGTATTGAGTAAATCCCGATATCAGCTAAAAGTAAAAGCCCAAACTTTCAACACAAACAGCATTAGACACGCCACATATGAAGTGTGCCCTGTGTTCGCATTAAACATTGATGTCAAACGAAAAGATGGAGCCACTCTGCAAAATTTATTTCACATCTCCACTCTACCAATGACAAGAAAACTGTTACGGTTTGCAACGGTCTGAGTGTAACATTAAAAATTCACGTCGTCTTACCCACTTGTGTGAGGGATTGCCGCATATTCGCCTTTGGACAGCATTTATATTTCCTTTAGATGCGGTTATACTTATGTCTCATGGAAAGGGATTTGCGACTGACCCTTTTTGTTTCGGTATTTTGGGTTCGGGGTTGACGTTCTTAATATTGCGTTATCTTCAGGAAGAATATAAATTATGCAGAATAGGAACACCATTAGAATCTCAATACTTACGTGAGATTTAATGTTTATTTTATGGTCTAACAAAAACACAATGGCTGCGGGTCTTCGAAGTTGCAGCTTTGAAGCTCGGCCTACGGTCTCATTGGATTTGACCTGTGGCTTCCACAAGCACCGTGATCAACAAAGCGACTTCGCCACAGCGCTTGTATATAACTATAGTATTTTAAAAACAACGTATGTATGTACGACCATGTATGACCATCTTGAATAGTTGCAGGATAAAAAAAATGTCTCAAACCAACTGTTGTACATGTGAAGTACATTTTCCAATTAAAAATACCTGTAGGTATCTATAAATTTGCATTAACACTTTGCTTCCTGGCTAAGTAATTTGTACTAACACTACTACATAGATAGTTATAACCTTCATGAAAAACCAATGAAGGGCAAAATTATAATATCCATGTCAATGAAAGGTCAATTGTTGTCGTCCGCAACAAGCATGACCTTTTTATGAATAAGCGTTCTATAAAACCCGATATTTCCGTTTGATATCGTTCGATGGATACCTATAGAGGATAACAATATACTTAATAAGCCATCAGGTATGTGATACCATACAATGGATGCGATCATATGTCGTGCGTGACCCAGACAACCTATAAGCTTATTAAACACATTATGAGTAATTAACCCATATTGTATCACTGTAATAAAGTAAACAAGGTGGTCGCTTTCGTTTCTTGGAAATTCCAGTAGTTTATAAACCATGTTCTTTTATTCAATAAAGTTGTATGGTTATTTACGGTATATTTAACGTGGTAAGGTTGTGGAATGAGCTCCCGATATTTCGGCGCAGTTAGATGCACCATGTTCACGGGAAGACTGAAGAATGCGGCTGGTGGTGCAGACAAAACAATCTACCCTCTTTCTTAGTATTTTGCTACGCTGGAACTCGAACTCGAACTTAAGTCCCGACAAAACACACTCACTGTATGTTTCTTTTATTCGGTCAGGAACATATTGTAATGCTAAAATCACTTAACAAGAAACTTAATAAATTGAATCACTGAATTGCTTGGTCACTTAGGACGATTGCAATTTTTATACCATAAAACCTCCCGCAGACAAAAGGTACTATATATAGCTATATCATAAATAGGTACTATATTTAGCTACGGTAGATATATTAAAATTAATGACCCAGTATACAAATCCCGGTAGTTAGGAGTTCAAAGAATACATCATTATTCGTATCCAAATCAAAAGCCCACATTTGTTAATCTTCGTTATTATCAGTCCTTTGCTAGACAGGTCTTTCCTAAGACCAAAATCACTTAGCTCTTCGGTTTCACTGCAAATGGTGTAGATAAGTATTAGTATCGATCAAGTTTCTCAGAAATATATGAGAGCGTTTTTCTTATCTCTGTCTAACACTTTTAGGCCTATATATTAATTTCCTGTAGACACAGAGAGGTAATTTTCATTGAAGTATTTTGACAGCACAAGTTTAAAAAAACACTGTGCTTTACTATAGTTAAAATAGGCATAATGAAAGGGAAAAAAATACTTATGAAGTTTGACAAAAAAATATCATTGGATGACTAAACCACTTACCGACGTCAAAGAGGTAATTTACACCCATAACATGATCTTCACTTGTACAGTTTTTGTACTGTGCTCTATACAATAGTGTATAAAAGTCTACCACAGTGTCCGGTGGCGTCGTCATCGTCACAGACCAATGCCCAGACGATCACAATATGCCGATTGGTCTCAGATGCTATTATAATTTTATTCATTTTGATAAAAAAAAGCCTCGTTCCAATTTAACATTTTGTCATAGAGTCGTCGTTTAGCAGGTAATCGAGAACAAGTTACGGAACTGCTACAACACTTAATAGGTATATTTGAGTATAGCCGTGGTAGCCCATTTGGGAGACCGCTAGCCTTGAAAGCGTGAGGTCGCGGGTTCAAACCCCGGGCCCGTACCAATGAGCTCTTTGGAGTTTATGTACGGATTTTCATACCATTGTCTTTTCGGTGAAAGAAAACATCGTAGGAAACCTGCATACGTACCGAGAATGAATTCAATGGCGTATGTGAATCCAACAACCGCACTAGGCCAGCGTGGTGGATATGGCTCAATCACCCTTTCGGTTGTAGGCTAAAAGTCCAGCAGTGGACTGCTATAAGGCTGATTATGATGATATTTGAGTTCATCATAATCATACCCATTCATTTATACTAGCTGCATTCCGCGGTTTCATCCCCATAGATATTATCTCAGGAACAGTTGTTTTTATACAAAAATAAAGACTCCAGACGTAAAGAGGAATCTAACGACACCTCACTCGTCATAGTCGCTCAAGCCGTTTAGGCTTTAGGAAGTTTAGGAGGTACCTGTAACCTAAATGTACCCATTGCGCCAAAAAAGCAATTGACTACTAATTTCCGTATGTAGGTACGGGGTCAAATGGCAATCAAAACCAGTACTAGGTTGACTTGTCCCATAAATAAAAAAAATTCATCTGTAAGTGATGTGTTCTATCAATAAACGCAGTAATTTAGAGTGTTACATCAACTATGAGAAACTCTATGTGATTGTTTAGTAACTGTTCCGTATTCTGGGGGTCGGATGCGCACGCGCCGATGGCCGTATTGACAGCTCTCGGAGCGGGTGGCGCACATGCCGCTGACGGCTTCCGTTTCATAAACTTTAATAGTTCGGTTGACCCAGCTTTGTTTGCGTTACACCAGTCCCCGACCATTCACGCTCATTCTCGTGAACTATTAATTGCTTATCTCGGAATTGCTCCCCACACAAAACAGATCGATCTTTGTTTCCAAGCATCTGTAGGAATCAACTTCGTACCGCCACACAATCAATAGAGTAAAGATGAAGTGACGTCACATTGAGGGAAGATTAAAAATACGTTTTAAGGCTGTGCTTCAACAAGCTCCAGAACATTTTTTTTTGCAAATTTTCAACCTCTTACAAGACAAACATTTGCTAAGGTGGTTTTTTAACAAGGGCTAATTTTAAGCAAAACATTGCACCGTTTTGAATTAATTTTCATGTTTGATTTGCTAGTGAGATAGTTAAAAAAACCGACTGTTATTCGATTTCCTCCGCCACCCAATAAAAAATCAACACGTAAATTGCTTTATACCATTCGCAATATTATTCTAGAGATAGTTTTTTTATTCTCTGTTTTTACTTTTTGCGCAATCCAGTATACAACTGTACAGTAAAATACTAAAATACAATGTTTTCGTTCATTTTTTTTTATAATGTTGTTGCAGCTGTCATTCGCATTCTCTCATCTGCCGGACTGATTTTTAGACCATTCAATGAGATTCTTTGTCAGATATCTTATATTTCCCGGTAAACAGTTTGAGCTTCTTAAATTCGTCACGCGCGTTGTGTAATTCGTCTTGTCAAAGATCAAGAAACATAGTCAGTGAAATAACAGGCAGTCCTCTCAATACTTGACATATTTATGTACACAGTAGGTGCAAGCCGGGACATATGGCGCGGCAATTTATGAAGCCGAGGGCCCATTACCATTTTAAATATTATTTTTAGGGAATTTCGTGTCAGATCTCAGTCGTCGCCGTATATTAAGAGATGTGATCCTCTGATTAAGTCGCCCTTATGTTTGAAGCTCCGCTCAAGTTTTCTGTTAATTAAGGAAACGTTGAAGCGATGAAGTGATCCTTCTTTGTATTAAGGCCGCGCTAAACAGTCAGAGCTATTTCTATCGTTATTCAACATTTTAATAGGGAATCCTCCCTATTTTTTGGTTGGCAACTACAAGTGCTTGGGATCCAGTCATCCAGTTAATAAAATCACTAATCAAGTCCAGCAGCGCAGAGTTGCAAGACCTCTGGACACCCTTTAGCTTTTACTTTTTGACGTTATTATCTGGGTGTCTTCAAATCACGAGTGAATCGGTTTCTTCTAGGCAAGCGTGCTCCATCATAGACTGCATCGTCGCTTTACATCAGGCGAGTTGGCGGTCAAATGCAAGCCTATTAATCGATTAAAAAAAAACTTTGTTTATCCGCCGTTACATTACATGTTCCGTAAAAATGTCAACTGGCTAACTATTACGATTCGAAAGATATTTGTAGTTAAAAGCTTGAACGGATAGCCGAACAGACAAGACAGCGTATGGCTCAGCCTCGGGTCCTGTTTTTACCCTGACGGGTACGGAAAAATCATTGGCGGTAGGTAGATACTTGTTGTAAATATTTTCATGACATTTCTATAAACATCCGTCTACCTGAGACTATGGACACTACAAAGTGTTTGAAACTTCCGGAATTAAACAATATAAAACACAGGCGATAACATCTGTTAAAAGTAGTTAAGTGACAGAGAGACCAATAATAAACATCTGCATTATAAAACAAATTATGTGCGATATTGCCATAATTTAGAGAAAATTAATGTTGTTTATTACGCCTATCTAATGTAATGATTTGTCTCATAATATAAATTGATTTCACACCTATTGGCGATAAAACGTGTTACCTAACATTTAGTAGAGTTCACCGACCTGAAGGTCGGCCGAGATCAATCTGCGCACGCGTTCGTAGCACACAGATGGCGCTGCCACCTCACGACTCTGTTAATTGGTTATAAACATTCAGTGTTGCTAGGTGAAGGTTGAATATTTCCTTTTGTTTATTACACTGTTTTAGTAATTAGTCTGATTGAACAACGTACCACTGAAATAACGCAAAACCTGAAAATAGATTAGTACAAGGTCGTGTTGGCAATACGGTTCCTTAAAAACCGAGGTGAAACAGCAGGACGCAGTTAGTGATGTGACAATCTAAGGAATCTACTCAGTAATTGAGCGTGGTTTACTAAACCTGAATTTCCAAATATTTCACACTAGCAACGCACTCGACGGCGTTACCCGCTATCCCATAAAATGCGGGTTTTTTTTCGGTATAAAAATAAATAAATTTGTGCCGATTGCCGATTGTGATGGTGTGGGTGAGGGTGAATATTATACTCGGTCCAAGCATTTATTTGCTACCAGCTGCAATAATGTTGTGATAAGCTGAATAAAAATATTTTCTATGAATACTTCACTGAATTACCGGGTAGTTGCTACAGTATTGCGTTGAAGAATCTAGTTTGGTGGCCAAACGTAAATATGTTCTGTATTAAAAAAAAAGTTATCAGAATTCACAGTTTTTATTCCATTTTTTACAATGTTTTTCCAGCTGTTAGAGGAAATAAATGCTCGGACCGGTATAGTAATCACACTTATATTATATGTGAATGAATAATTTTCAATGTGTTTATTTATTTATTTACACACGCACAATAATTAAAAGATACAATATTTTAACTTAAATATTTCACCTTATCTAACGTGGTAAATTAACATAGCAAAGAGACGAGCCTAAAATAGTAAGCTTTGCGAAGCAGTCCTCACTAGGATAACCCGTGTCGAGAACTACTGCAGTCCGCCTATCCCACTACACAACCGAGCAAACATTTGCACCAAAAATAATAATATTATGTAATAGGATATTGGTAAAATGAGTTTGTCTGCGAGTTTGAAAATATGATAAAAATAACTCTAACATAATATTATTACAAGGATATAATGATTATATACATAATATTATTTATTATATTATGTATATATATATATATATATATATATATATTTATTTAATTTTGCCTAAATTCTTTTGACGAACGCTATGTCCTGCAGTACGTTTTTTATGCAGTATGTTAGTATGTAAGATGCATTGTAAAATTGAACTATTTCAACTCTATGTTGAAATTGTTAATGCCTGATACGAAATAATCCAAATAAACACACATGCTCAAAAAACATGTTCAGATCAGACAAACAAGATAGATATACCTTAGGACAATTATCGTATGTGTTTATGTACATATTTTTTTTAAACACTATACTGCTAAACTATACTTACCGTAAAAACCGTAAGCACGGCTAACTTACTAATATTTTATGCACATTAAGAAACTAGTGACACCAACGAATTACTGAATAGTCCACATGCCAAAAAGAAGGCACAAGGTTTTCTGCTGGGTGAGTTCGGGCACCTAGCCTGATTTAGGCCAGATGCGTTCGCACCTGCCACGCAATCTTACCATATCTCGCTGGTTTGTCTGATCTGAGCACTAATGTAAGACGCCCATCACTGCAAACATTAAAGGATTACCTACTTAAATAAATGAATTACGAAGAGATTTCCCACCCCAAGTAAAAATGAAATATTTGATCCTAAGAATAATCTCAAATCTCACAATCGAGGCCACGTGTGCGAACTTTAAAAATAGATAATACCTATTTACACAGCGGCCTTACGAAAATAAACGAAATTTCTACAATATTATATGGGATGGTTCAAAATATAAGTAAGAGTACGTAAGTTAAAGTTTTTTGCATTTATTATTTGGCTATTTATTCTTGACAACTTTATAGCTATAAATATCGGTAATTTCATCTATATCGTTTATTTTTTTCTTTCCTACCCATACCTAAAGTTAAGTATTTTAATACAGTTATAATTATGATTATTAACGAGATATTTAACGTGATAAGGTTGTGCATAGTGCTCACTAAATTTCGGCGCAGTTACATAAACAACCGTGATAGTTTAAAACAGTGTTTTAATTTTGTATTTTCAAGTTTTAGTAAATATTGTCAATCAAGACAGTCACAGTCAAACAAAGTATAACATGATCAAGTGTAATAAAGTGGTGAAAACTTTACTAGGGGCTTATATCTAATTTTAACATAAAATAATATACAACAACTTAATTATACGTTTCTTGACTACACTCTAATTGACCACACTTTTTTTGCACGTTTTTCTCATGCACGTTATTGAAAAAAACCTTGTTACACATTTCAACTCCAAAAAACACAAATTTTGTCAAGAAGGATGTTTTTTTTTCACGTTGACGCCAAAAACTCAATCGGTATACATTTTGTATTTAGTGTGTAGTGTATAATAGATTTCCAAAGATTACAAGTACAATACTTACTATGCGCTTAGATATAATTAGATATGTATACTTACTTATCTTTTGACTCAGCTCATAACTGGCTTTGTAGATTATTTACCTAGCATTGTTGTGAATAGAGTTTATAAAGATCTACAAAATGTACACTTAGAGAAGTATTAAATGAAAGCACTCATGGGGAGCGTTAGGTATATCTTGGTCAACGGTGAGTAATCTCGAAATCCGGCTAAGCAGACGACGCAGGACCCCAAACTATGGCCAAAGAAAACAATAAATCGTAATGACGGCGCGCCCCCAGGGCACCCTGCTCGCTATTTTCGACTATAAATAAATGTGTAGATGGATTGATAAATATAAATATTAGGGGCGAAACGAAGAAAAACAATGTTTATGAAACTGGTGTCGTTCGCATCATAACTGTGAGTTACAACTTCCGACGTCTGCCTGCATATGGGGTCTATGCGGAATTTTTTGTTAAGAGACTTAACGATAAAAATAGATTAATTAATGTCACAGAGTTCTCCGACCTTTTTTACCGATTAAAACGAATATGTTCGACCAAAAGAGCGCTAATAGATGGCGATAGTGAAATGAGAGTCGGTTGTCAAACAGGTACGATCATAAATAAATATCGTCGCCATAATAAGATCAACAGGGCTGCGCGTGCGATGGGGAGAAGCGTCGCCGTCGTCGGCCGACGGGTGTTAGTCACCTGCGCTAAGTATAGCCGATCGCATTGTCTTCTGAAATGTCTATTAAAGATTATTGACAAGGAATCGGCATGCAAATTCTGTTCGCGATAGGTGCGACGAACTGCTATAAATACTTATATCAAATGTGCGACGCAGCGCGACGTCCGCAGGTATGTGGACATTGCATCGCGACAACCGACATAGGAACACAACAGCCGCTCTACATTGTTGTTACTCATCGATTTCTGTGAAGAATGGATGATTTGATGATATCATTTCCGAAAATATGAATTGGTGAATAAACATACCTGCCTGTTTGAAATTAAACAAACACGAGCAGAAATTACCAGCCGACGTTTATGTATTATTTCAGGCTGTCTATTTATCCTATTAACTAGTTGCGCCCGCAATTTCACCCGCGTTGAAGTTCCCTTAGGTACATTTTCTGGAATGAAAAGTATCCTATAAGTAGCACTCGGCGGCTCTCCAATGTTTTATTTTTCTTAAGATGCATTTGTAAAGGCGCGCCCCTTAGTTTGATTACAATTTAATATAAAGCCAGGTTAATAAGTAATTTAATTACTTAAAACTAAGAATGTGCCCGTAACATGAAAAGTTTCTTATTGTCTCTATTAAGGGAAATACACTTTGCTCACGTGTTATTTAGCGGTACACTATAACACTACTTAACACTGACAATTTGTTTTTCACTACACTAACTTGAACGGTTTTTTTCTCATAAGTATGTCTTCTACCAATATATGCGTGGTCGAAAAGCTGTATGGCCTCGACATTTACATGATGATGAAGTCTATTTTCGGAAACTCTACTTTGAAGGTCTCGATAGAGATCACTATTTCTTATGTACTAAAGTGCATTTGCAGTGTCCCTCTTCATTTTGGAATCTTTGTAGCATCAATATAAATATATAACTATAACTAAGCAAAAAAAATTACGTTAATCCGTTGCTCTGTTGCAACGTGAAAGAGAAACAAACAAACACACTTTTGCATTAATAATATTATAGGATGATTAATCATGGACTACCTATAGGTACTATAGGTAGGTGGTATTGGTATATAAACAATGAAGCGGAACAATTGCGCAGAATATAAGTAGACAGGTACATAATTATACGACAAAGAACCTTGAATTAGTTTCAAGCGAGTAATCGTACTCATTTAAATGCATTGAATCATAACAGATATAATGAAGTGAGCGTCAAAATTGCAAATTGCGAATTCAAATAGCTACAATTCGACAATTGATTACGAGATGCACACAGAGGCTGCACAAACACAGGCGAGCAGTCACTCGGCATACACATCGATTCATATCCAACGAGAGCCGCTTTTCATTTTGTATGTTAAATTAAATTTCCATGAAACAAGATTGAATTTTTCGCAATCAACGCGTTCAAAGCTCGCTCGGAACGAGTTTTGAGTATACCGTAGCACTATTATATACACGTTCAATAACTATACAATGAAAACGTCATCTATACTAATATTATAAAAAGGAAAGATTTTTGATTGTTTGTTTGTTTGCATTAAATAGGCTCCGAAACTACTGAACCGATTTGAAAAATTCTTTCACTGTTGGGAAGCTACACTATCCCCGGATAACGTAGGCTATTATTATAATTAAAAAAAAAATAGGGATCCTTACTAAAACTCCAATAATGTAACCCAAGGTGTAAAAAAATAAGATTTACAATTTTAACTTTGCCTATTTGACAGATCTAAGACAGGACAACGTCTGTCAGGTCAGCTAGTATGTTATAAGTTTGACGTGTGTGTCTGTCTTTGGCATCGTTGCTCCCAAATAGGTGAACTGATTTTGATTTAGTTTTTTTAATTTGTATATGTCGAATTTCTAGTGTAATTCCGCTTCTACGTCGTTTCGAGTACAATAAGGATTTAGGTTAAACTAGGTTTAACATAGGTTAGTTTTTTTGTTAGTCTCAAAAGTGACTTGATCGCGAGTGTTCTGGCTTATGATTTAAAAAAAACTGTTCAGCCGTTCGAAGATTATCAGCTCTTTTCGCGGAAGTTTTTATGAATTTTCAATTTATACTTGTTGAATTTTTACTACCATAAGTTACTGTTCGGTATTTTCACGACTAAATATGTCACAATTTGAAAAGTTTGAGTTATGGATGAGTGATTAACTAGATGGCGAAGTAGACAATGTTATCAAAAGCGGGAACAAACAGCAAGTTAACCGCAGCGTGTGCGGCGGCGGCATGGCGTGGCGCGGCGACCGCACCCCGCGGCAGCGAGCTAGCATCGGCTTAGCTAATTTACAATTTAATTATCAGCCTGGATGATGCATCGTTAGCGCGCGCCAAACCGAGTTTATGCGACTAATCAATTGTTTGACGCGGCCACTGCAATCACGCGCCGCCCGCCCACCTCCCGCTCTACACCGCCCGCCCTGCGCTACCGCTGAGCCGTCGATGCCATTCGCTACATATTTCCAGTTATTTGTATTTCCCTTTTACATTGTAAGCGTACATTTTCTGGTTTCGATATAATGAATCTCAATCGACACCTCATAAAATAAGTTTCGATAGACGCTCGAGCGATCCAATCGGGAGAACAATGCGGCGGCGTGTCGCGCCCGCGTTGATTAAATATAGCTCAGAATCCATCAAGCGAACGGCCGATCCAACCGTTGCTATGGATTTATGCGCTAAATATTCGACAGGTGCCAAGTGTGTCGCAGAGTTCGATTGCCGATGACTAACTGCGTAACTACGCCCCAAATTTTATTGCAAATGTCAAATATATCGAGCACATAAACGATTCTCATACCTCAATCATTTCTGGAGCAAACGTCGCGTACCTACGTAACGACAGATGACAATCAAAAATAAAAAGTTTAACATTAAATATATCATCAAATCTTGTCATTTGTATGTCGACAAAGCGCTCGCGAGTCATTTAATATTTTGCACAGGCAAATAGGTAATGTCATTGTAATCGCGCTGGCACAATACCCATTTGATTAGCTTATTTTATTTAATAACGGTATACTATCGCCTCCACACGTCATTAGAAAGTCACGAGGAGTTTTCATTAATTTATTAAGGACGGTTAAAATTAACCGCTCACGAATAAGAGTCGTGCGACACAATAGTAATGTGAACGTTCACAATTCGCTAATCCCGCGTCGCTACCGTTACATAAGACGGCTGACTTGAATATAAATGTAAAACACAATAAATTTCATGGCCCGTAGGAAATGAATATTCATCACGAAATCGCCATGCATATTCTCTTTTACTAGGGAACTTTGCGTTCCTACCGATACGGTCGGCGGGGTAACAATGTGGACCTTACTATCTGCGCCCATCAGTTAGAATTCGCGTGGAACGGTAAAAACATTAGAGCCGGAGTTGGCGCTCCGGCGAACGAGGTCTCGTAAATTTCAACATATAGTAAAGTGATTTACGAATAATTGTTGTGTTGGTGTATAACTAGAGAAATCTTTCCGCTGTTTGCCGCCGGTTAATTTATATATGAGGGTTAGGTAATTCGCGGTCCGCGAGTAATTGGTGTACAGAACAATAGCTTTTGTCATACCCTTATCTCGCACGCCACGTTGTCTCTCTTCAGAGAGCCCTCCCAACCTCAATAACATTCTCAGCTAAGTAATGGGATTATATTTTCATTGTAAGTTTTATATCATACGTTATAGATAATAAGAACCACACAAACTATATTATGGTACGAGGAAGATTAAAAATATAACTTGTCGTTAACTCTACTTTCTGTTCATACGTCTTGGATACAAATTAATAACAGAATTGGGAAATCGATACGACAACGAATAAACGTGCATATTTATTCAAGTCACAGGTAGCAGAAGCACAAATGTTCTTAGCACCAAGGTAAAGTATTACAAAAATACCATATAACCATAAATTTAATACGAACATTAGCCTTATTCGGCAGGGTTTACCCATCGCATTAAGTTCCAATTTCTATTCTCATCGAGCTAATGGCAAGTAGACATAACGAATGCTACCAATTCCATGTGTGTGCGACGGCATGAGCCGAGTCGCCAATAAGCATGGGTCGACATTAGCGTAACACTTAATCGAAACATGTGTTTATCGTAACATGCGAATCGGCCTAAGGCGAATTAGTTCTCGCACAATGCAATTTGAATGCACATTACACAACGGACGAGGTACGAGCGCTTTTTATTGCGGCATCGTGAGATCTTATCTCGGAACTGCCACTTCCAGCAGGCAAATTTCAGATTCAGGCGCGCTTTTATCTATTTTGTACCGTACGCTGTGCGCCCAGGGTCACTATTAGCTTGACGCGACAGCAGCTCGGCTGGTGTGAGTATGGACACGGACACCTCGTCCTCACGCACTCCACCGTACATTTTTAAAAGAATTCAACATAAAATCAGCAATAAAATTGAAAACATTTTGTTACCTTTTAAATAAGTTTAGTCCTTGCCACTACGCGCGACGAGCGACTTTGATCTCTGTTCGTGCACACAAATGTACAATTTCCTGCGTTGGTCCCGCTCCGAAATCATTTCTCGATCGATAAGAAGCGTTAATTTTACGAGCCAGTGATAATTTGCTAACTTCCGACAGAGCAATTCACCCTAGTTGAATCGTTCCGAACACTTGCTACATTAAATTACAAGCTCGGAAAGGAAGACTCTAATTAGGTATGCGTCTATCTGTTACTTACATACAGAGTGGATTAAAATAAATTCTGAAAACACGCTTGTTGCTATCGCGAAGGAAAATATAACTTTCAATAGGTAGAGCGGTTTAATCTTATTGAGAAGTCACACGCGACACGATGTTTCTGCCCTTCTACGATTGCAAGGCACCACATTGATCAATATTCTGTTTTATAACCCAATGGAACCTGCGTCAGCACTACCGCTTCTCAAAACTAATAATTATCATCTGTTCTTTTGTTTAATTTTATCCCCCGTGGAGAAGTGATTCGGTTTTGCTGTCAAAATTGTCTCCTTACCATGTAACTCCGCGGGTATCTGACCAACAATGGGTAATTATTTTAGCGCAACGCTTTTTATTAATTACGTAAGGCAGAACAAGCCTTTGTATTTTGATTTTTGACAAATTCTCAGCTTTCCAAGAAGAGAGATTCGGAAGAAGCAGATCCCACCATATCGTGTTGAAACAAACAGATCGCTTTATTATTACGCATTCTTTACTCCTACATATTAATGCTGTTCTTTACATATTATTATAAAGAATATCATAAAAACAATTTTTATTAAGTATCTAAATGATTTTGGTGATAAATCATTATTCTTTTAAAGATATAGTCATTCAAGAATAATCAGTTTTACAGAAATGTAATTTACGTTTAAAACTGTTAACAGTTTTACTAAGCCATCAAGTAGGGACGTATAGATACTAACAATTTTACTTGAAATAACTTCCATTCTATTGTGCAGGATATTCATAATAGAAAAAGAATGTTAAAAAACTCTAAATGAACCCGATTTTGTCGATAAAGCAATGTGAATCACGTTATCAGTTAAAATAAACGTTCCATAAAAAGTTTCCTAAAAATAAAAAGACATCTTTAAGCTCCTTTGCAGAGCAGCGTCTTCAAGTATCTTTACGTAGTCTCCGGGCTAATAACGTATCAGCAACAAGGCGACACTTACCACTTACCGTCAAGTGGACCGTCTGCTTGTTTGCCATTCTTTTTGTTCAAAAAATAATAATAAAGTGGATTATTCGCACCTCCGTCGACAAAGCGGTAAGTTTGGTGCCAATATGTGGCCAACACTGATCCCAGCTATACACAGGTACGCGCAGTCGGCAAGCTTCCAAAAAAATACTGTAGTGAAAATGCTCACGTGTAACTGGAAAACTTTTAGGGGAATTTTGGAGACTAATTATCTTCGAATAGCGTCGATACATTTTCAGTTAGTTTTTTTATTTCACTCTGTTTTTTTTTAAATTCGTATATATAAGAAATAGTGACCTTCAAGTAGAGTTCGTTGAAAATGTAATACGCCAGCACTTACTTAAAAAGACTTCTACATCATGTAAATGTCAAGGTCATCCAGCTCCTCGACCACACTAACATTGCTAGAAGATCACAAAATAAAACCGTTCCAGTTAGTATAGTGAAGAACAAATAGTCAAAATAGACATATACATAGATATAGACATCATTTATTTGTGGCAAAAAAATACAATAGTAATGGTAAAAATACATTTAAATTTAAACTAGTCTTAACTAAAGCTAACGAAACGTGAATATTCGCCAAAGAACCAGAGTCACCGACATAGCTGTTAAAATTTGCAAGTTGAAGTGGCAATCGGCAGGCCACATCGCTCGAAGAACCGATAACCGATGGGGAAGAAAGGTTCTGGAGTGGAGACCACGAACCGGAAGACGCAGCGTAGGGAGGCCTCCCACTAGATGGACCGACGACATTGTGAGAGTCGCGGGCATCCAGTGGATGCAAAAGGCAGGCTGTCGTTCAGTGTGGAGGTTAAAGGGGGAGGCCTATGTTCAGCAGTGGACGTCTTCTGGCTGATGATGATGATGATGATGATGAACTAAAGCTTATTATATTTTTTTGTCACAAATATGTAGTGTTAGTGATTTCAGATGAAGTGGCAGTGGGCAGGGCACATAGCAAGCAGAACAGATGGCCAATGGGGCCGAAAGGTTCTCGAATGGAGACTAAGGACCGGTAAGTGCAGCGTAGGACGTCCACCCACTAGATGGACAGACGACCTAAAAGAGACCGCGAGAAACGCTAGATGCAGGCCGCTTCCAACCGGCCCTTTTGGATGGTGTGGTCTAAGATGGTTAAGGAGACTGTTCCCGTCTGCAGCTCTCTCGCTCGCACATTTTCACATTATTGAAGATATAAAATCAATGAGTGTGAGTTTCCAAAAAGTAACAAAATCATGTCTTGTGTCTATTATAACATTACAAACAAAGAAATTGTCAATTTGATATATTTTAATTTGACACAGTAAAATGGTAACAAGTGATTTTTATTTCTCGTGTCATTTTATTCCGTCAAATTACAAGATATCGAAACAAACATTTCTATGTTTGTAATGCTACGATGTGGTTACGGTAGACACCATGACTTTGTTACTTTTTGGAAATTCACACTCATTGATTTTATATCTTCAATAATGTGAAAATGTGCGAGCGAGAGAGCTGCAGAGGGTATACAGGCCCTTAAGGTATGGTGGTAGAGCAACAAACTATGGTTTCTTAACGATTTTTCTTTATTTTATTAACTATAGACATACCTAATATAATAACAGTCTCGATCCCGCCGATATCCTAAACCTAACGTAACCTAAACGTCGATATCCTAAACCACCTCTTATCCCATATAATATCGCACTGAAATACTATTAACAGTTAACACGTGTTAGATAAGCAGCGCAGACGGAGAACAGACCGTGTTTTCAGTATGAATAGATAAGCGAACATTATGATGCGGGGTGTCTATATTTCCGCATGTCGGGTAAAGTGGGTTTATATGGCCCAGTGCGTGGCATTCACCTTGTTGGCAGGACTCCAGCCGCACCCGCTGCCGGTGTCAGCGGGACGGTGATACGCAAAATCGAGGTAAATTCGCGAGATATAGATACTTATTGGAATGCCATCAAATTAGTGCTCGGTAAACTTCATGGGAAGTTGTTCAGAGTTTAATGGAAACAGTGCATGTTGCTGCTTGAAAGATCTATAGGATTGAAAACTTTTAACTCATGTTGATATTTGTGAATCCGTATTGGACCCTAGGCTCTACTGCGAGGCTCAACTAGTGGAGCCGTTTGGACTTTTTTCCCGTAGTCGCAACTAGTTGTGTCGATATCTAATGGATATGATGCTCTGTACCTAAAGTCCTACAAACTTAGTTTCGGTACAAAATTTAGAACTACAACGCACAACATAATACAAAGGGTGTTTCAAAAATGTCACTGCGTGCTGAGCATGTAGAGCATACAAAAATATTAAAGACACAGGAAGTTGTAGTTAAATTATAATGGG
Organism: Agriopis marginaria; assembly: GCA_932305915.1. Taxonomy (NCBI): domain Eukaryota; kingdom Metazoa; phylum Arthropoda; class Insecta; order Lepidoptera; family Geometridae; genus Agriopis; species Agriopis marginaria. The sequence goes on from OW029915.1 coordinate 11,340,247, forward strand.
TTACGTGGAAAGGGTGTACTAATCCGAAAGGGGTCCATAGTAACAGTAATAATTGTGAACAACATTTACTATGGGAGAAACTATGAAATCGCAAAAAAATTGCTGTTCCCAATGAGCTGTTCCATTGAAAACGGTAATTAGGTAACATTTAACAAAATGTACTGAACAGCAGATTTTTTGGTATTTCAGGGTTGGTCAGTAAAAGTTATTCATATTGATAAGTTATATGGACTCCTTTCGGCTTATTACACCCTTTCCGCGTAACCTTGTAGTAAGTGTGTCGTAATGCTTCGCATACTAAATGTACCTACAGGACCTTGATTCAAAGTCTAATTAGAAAATGTGATTCTCGTGAGAATCCTATACAGGTTCCGTTAACATCTTATTAGTAGTCAAGCTAGGTAATACATACAGCAGTAAGGAGAAATTAGTACAGTATGTACATAAACAATGATGCAAATGTCATATCTACCCTGGTATTCGACGTGTAGGTATCCAGCTGAAATGCAAATTGATATAATGCAGGAAACGTCTGAGTGGGCCTCATAGCGGGGGCTCGTACCGCATGAGTAGCATAAGTTCGTTTACATACGACAGTCGCTTGTATTTGCATCCCAAATGTTCGGTTCGGGCGGCAGCTCGCCCGACTTATCTCTCTACCGGGCGAAATATTACAGTTTGTGCATCGCCACTCGCAATGTGCATAACTGAATGTCAATAAAGGAATAAAAAAGGCCACCGGAGGCGTTCCCGCTCCATCGAGGCGGATGTGCTTTAAGCCAATAGGCGGCCGGAGCTCGGCATATTCATAACGATATTACCGCCGACGGCGTCATAATTCATATATAATAACCCTTCCGACGGCGGCGCGACGCCCTGCGTCTCGTTCTCACACGCGCCTCGCCTCGAGAGCAACAGAGAAGCGAACCAACGCCTCGCTCCAACTATCATAATTCATAATTTCATTTTTTATGAGCGCGTTAAATCTACATGAAAGATTTTCCGTTTCGTTCTCGCTCGCAGTACTGGCTGGGCGGGCAAGCGAAGGAGGATTGTTAACACAATTATAATTATAAAAATGTGAAATTGAGTTATAGGAAAACGCGGGGAACATGAGAAACGGAGCATGTTGGCCATGTAAAGACGATGACAGCTATTTGTAATTGGAATATGACAAGACGCGTGCGCGCGCTCGGCGCGTCTCATTCGTCAGTTTATTAATAGAGCTCGGCGTCTGCGTCGTGACGACTCGCGCCATTAATTTATATGAAATAACTGTCGGCAGACGGAAAAATAAGTCCGATCGAGAACGGCATTCTTCAAGATAATATTTATGTTTTACGAAGTGGCAGACGAGTTCGAATCGTGTTGATTTACGCATGTCAGAAACTTACCAAACTATAAAAAAATGTATACGTTACAGTCATACGCCTCCCACTTACAGCACCTATTAAATAAACGATCTATCCATTTCCTTTCATTTGTACTTAGTAGGCAGTGAATAATTTTATTTAGATTTCTATAATTCATGCCTCAATTTCTGTGAATTGAGTTTCATGTTTCATTTTATACAGTTAATAGACGTAGACGTAAAGAAAACATAAAAACCACTTACCACAAACGGGATATTTACCACGGTAAATATCCCGTTAATAATCATATAACTTTAGTGAACAACCGTGTTAGTTTAAAACAGTGTAAAGAAAACATGTTTTTTTTTTTAATTATGCTGAAAACGGCTTTCTGGGTTTAATGTATATATATCTCTGGCAGCTCTAGAAATAGGAAAAAGCTGAACAAAAACCGTAAATTAATCACTTCTGATAGGTTTTTGCACGTAACACTAAGATTGTATCAGATGTTTTTGTTTTTCTTCTTGAAAGGGTTCTGGTGTCGCACGTCGTGTGCATTTGCCAGTATCAAGTACTGAACTGATTTAAAATTTTACTAAATATCGTCAAAAAAGTCATATTCAGAGTCAACCAAATTAAGTCACGGTGAAGTCCAGGTCATACCCTAGTGGTGGTCGAGACTTAACTTAGCTTAAGTGAATAGATTTTTGAAAACAACACAAAAAGATATCTATGTTTCACCTAGCTATATCACTTGCTCACACACCAGCTTTTTTCTTTTAAATCTTATTTTTCTTATATGTGGTGTGAACAATAAAGAGTCTATATATCTCTATAGCTCGTTCACAAATTCTCAATTAATAATATCCACTATTATTATACACTAATGCTCGAAAATACACACGTTTAGGAAAACAATACAATGAGGCGACATGTTTTTTTCACGTTGGTGCCAAAACTTTGTATCCGATATACATACCAACTACCGTAAAAAAAAGGCTTTGCATATAAAAGAAGATGTTATAGCTAAAAAAACGAGTACCTACCTACCTGTATTTCGTAATATAGATATTTCTACCTAAAATGAATAAAAAAATTATAAGTAGGTACGTTCAGTGTCTGTGTATATAACAACACACATAGTAGACAAAACAGTACCTAAGTAAATGACGTATATAGGTACATAAACCAACACCACCTACATGTCTGAACCAACCACAAGCTAACCGGTGGAAAAGCCACCGGCCATTTCGTTCTTCATTACACTTTATAACCATCGCCAAATCCACTTTCACAGATCTTTTCAAATTCAATAAACATCCTAAAATACTGATTTCAGACGATATAATCTTTGCGAAGTACGCGAAGGCAACTGCGACATAAATTCGTTAGCACGTTTGCAATCGTCAGGAATATTCTGTACAATAATTTACGTCTGTAAATTTTAAAGTTGACATTAGAAAGAACATGTTATAAGCCATAATTCAGGGCGATTTTAATGAGTCATTACGGAGAAGTGCCGAGAATGAGCCTGAGTTATGGAGGTACTCACGGCCTGACATTACTTTTTATTTTATGCCTAATTTTATGATACGCCTCATATTTTCGCACTGGAATGCGTGTAGACAAACGATAGTTTGTTCATAAATATTCACAAAACTCTAATAGAATAAACATCACACTAATTTAAGAACGAAAGTGTGTTTGTTTGTTTCTTCCTCTTTCACATAGCAACAGAGCAAGATCGACGTAATTTTTGCATATAATGATAGAGGGCCGGAGAGTTACATATAGAATACTTTTATCTCGGAAACATGTACGGTTCTTAATGGGATATCCACGCGGGTGAAACCGCGGGACGCAGATAGTTTACCATCAAAGTTGTTTAATTCATTCTCAATAGAATAGTGCTCTCATAGTACCTAGATATGTAGAGACAAATATTACCTACTCATATTTTTAGTATCCAATGTTATATTCTACGCATATAACACATATAGGTACACAAACACTACGTAAGTCATATTTTTAAAGCATTTTAATTATCCGACTCAAAAACGAGTTATAATAATGGCTCCAGAATAACTGCCTCGACCCGCATGAAGCGGGTATTCCGAAAGATTAATTTCTTTCAAAATAAATTCGAAGACTAATCAACAAAAGATAACCAATATTAACCTAATGGATTCCGGAGTAACTCGAAGTGAACTCGTATTTAAAATCTAAAGATATTTAAACACATCGCCCTCGCGCCGCGCCCGCCATAAATAAAATAAGTACAAATATTCTCACGTAAACGAAGTACCTCGAAAGCGTTCATTTACATTTGTGAATGTAATAAATGGAGCATCTCTAAATACAAAGGTAAACTCACCAAAATAATCTATTTTTGTAATAGAACCGGCTCTATGATTAGAAACAGAGAGGAAACGCGGTGAATCAACATTCTACACTGTTTATGTTTCGTGTAAAACATTTCTATTAAGCTATAAACGAAATTTCACGATATGACATCTCTAAGTAAGGGGCTATATACAATTATACGCATATAAAAAGTATTAGGTACGGTAAAAGGGTTGGCGCACCTGCATTATTATATTCATTCTCATACCCGGCCACAGATTTACGACCAGGTATGAACCAACAAATAAGATCTTCCAAAAAATGCGACCAAAAAATATAATAAAAGCACAAAAAGCTCAGCAAGAGACGTCAACAACGACCGCGCACCAATGGTTGCCCGAACAAAGAAATATTACCGCACATTTATTTGCGCTTTTTCTTACCATTCACTACATTGTTAAGACTCAAAATTTAAGGAGTAAAGACTAATTAAAATTTATAGAAATTAAAATAAAAGACACGTTTTATGGAAGTAATATGAGAATGAACTCAGAGAGAGACATCATAAAATTGTGTCAATAAAAAACCTTCGAAGAACGCATCTCTAGACTTAATACAAATATCATGATACTAATTATAGGTCAGTTTATTTAGATTATACTTATCTAGTTTATAACATATTTTAGTGCACCATAAACAAACATAGCAAGATTTTACAGCGCTGCCGGTCCCGGGGCACATTTGAGCATTGTGCCTCTTATAATTTTTATTAGGGGCAATCCGTCCGCCTTGATTTACTCCTTCCCGAACTGACGGATCTTTCGTTTAATTTACGATTCTACCCCAGTGTTCGTTGTGTAATAAAACCTGACAAAAACAAGCAAAAATTACATCGACACGTTTCACTTTTATTATTTTATTCCATAGACAAATAAAGTTAATTTAATTATCATCTGATAAGACAAAGTATATAGCTTATTTTTTTTTAATGACTGTAAAATGTTTTCTGAAAAGTCATATCCATAAATGTTGATAAAGTAATTAAGTATAAAAAGTGAGCTCAGACTAGGTTTCGACCAGCCACAATTAAATTATATAAAAAATAAATAAATAAGATTTATTAATAAAAAAAAAACTTTTAAACACATGTTTTTTCGTACTATTCTCAGCAAACCCTTTCATTTGATGCCCATATCATGATGTGAACATTTTGTCCACCATGTTGAGGCGTCCGCCATATTGAATTTATCATCTTAGGACCAAACTGCTTGGGAAGACAAATCCAATGAACCCAAACTCGACGGGGTTACGTCGTTTCGTTTAAGAGTTCCTATGGCCACCTTCTGTCTCCATCATCAAACCAGGGTACCATAACATTGAAATTTCACTGAATTTACATGAATACCTATGCTAAATTTCAGCTCAATCGGATGAAGATATCTGCTTCAAAATTTAGTTGTAAGATTCCACCCGAACAAACATAGTAACATACATACATTTCAAGTTAAATAAATGTTTGTAAAATTAAAATATTTTTACGTGATCATTTATTATGTTTAATAAACCAGCACTTCTCCGTAATAAGAATAGCACGAAGAGTCAACGAACTTCAAATATTTAGGCAGGTATTTTATTTTTGGAACATAATCTGGTACTGTGGAAGCGGCCCTCGATTAAAACATTGTATGATTTACTCTAAATACAATCGTTTCAATAATTTAGTGTTTATATTTTGAGTGCAAATATTCATGCGATCTTCCCACACCCGATTCTGTCAAATGGGACAAGCATTTGGCATCGGTTCAGAGATTGTTATTATCATAATGACTATTTTACTCATAACATTATTGCCTGGGCAAATGTCTTCATAGTCACAAAAGCGATAACTCTCTCGAACATTACCGTCTAAAACTTGTGATGAATTCTTGAGAAATATACAAAAACTATAAAAGATCTTAAATTAATGCAAATGCTAAGATTACACAGCAAGCTGAATAAGGTTCTGCAAAAAACGACGACAATAGCTTCCCATGAGCTTCTTTTGAAATTCAATAAAAATAACAAAATAAGAAGTTTTAATTATTCGTACGTATAGCAACATCATGAGCGAGCCAACACCAACATGTTCGGTGTGTGTCTCATTTGCAAGTAACAGGACGCATATTATAGACCCACGAAGGCAATAAGATAAAAAAAACGCTCAATAAGGCGCGATCAGAGGCAAAAATGAAATAAATTGCCGGCGAATAAGAAGACTGTGTGCAATTGAGGCGAACACGCTGGCTCATTAGACGGGAGCACTACCGTACCGCCTCGGTCGCGCAGCAAATGAATTAAAAAATACCAATAAATTAAATACCGATTCTAAATGTCCCTAAATACCGATTGTTACCCTTTTGAACAAAAATAAAAGTAAACAAAATTCCCGGAAAGTTTCACATATCTCGGGTAGTTTGCAACAATGAGGAGCAGATCGCAGCCTCTTTGCCGAAAAGTTGTTAAATAGATCTATATTAGCATAACAAAGATGGTGATTTAGAATGACAGAGCGGCCGGTCCGCACACGACGTCACTTTCACTTGTTTCTCAGCAAAAAATGTTGCCAGTATTATTATAAAGTATTTAGTTTGTGTATATGACGATATGGAAATTGTTTAAAACCACAGGCCGCGGGAACAATGAGAAAACGGCGGGAGCCACAGGAGCGTGTCGTGACGACACAAAAACTTATTCCTCTCGGATATGGAATCGAACGAGGAATAATGAAAAGCATGCCCCGGTTGCCATAATGCGGTAAATTAAACAAATTTTTGGCTCTGCTAAACGACTAGACAAGAAAACGAGGGAGACGTGTAAAAATACACGTCTCCCTCGTTTTCTTGTCTGGTCCTTTGGCAGAGTCGAAATTTTGTTTAATTTACTCTTATTTTTATAATACAAATTTTGCTCACATTATCACATACTTGTTCGCACATTCACTTAAATACATACGATGCATACCTACTGTAAGTTTAAAATACAAATTTACAAAAACAAATGAGTTAAAATTGTAATTGGAATAGGTAAACTATAGAATTAACCCTACTTGACCACACAGAATCAACTAACAATTTACACATAGAACAAAAATATAATAACGTCTCTACATCTTTCTTGTTCGCAACTGCCTTACAAGGAACGAGGGTGTACACTGTACAGTCTACGTCACACATCTCCACGCACCATTTGCATGCGCCCGCGCGTATCCCAACGCATAGCTGCATTACTACAGAAATAGTATAACGTCACAGTAAATTTGATTTGACAGTACCCGAATTTCGGAACATGTAACCGTCACTTCCATACCAAATTTTATCTTTCTACCCCGTTCAGTCTTACGGATTGAGATCGGATAAACATACTTATACAGAAACTTTCGCAATGATATGATATTAGTGTGATAGTGTAGGCATTAATTATGATCGAGGAACGTTAACAACGTCTTACAAGTTTCTACTTATAGGACTTGCCCCATATTTATAGACGTTACCTCTCTCTATCCTCACCCTCAAGATTCCCCTCAAGTCGTGTTTGGCATTTTTAGTCGATAAAATAAGGTAACTTTAAGGTACCATGTGTGTTGCCAGTGATAAAATATGGTACTGAGACGTGGTTGTTAACTGCTGGCCTTATGGAAAAACTCAGTTACACAGTGAGCGATGGAGAGAGCTATGCTCCAAGTTTCTTTGCGCGATAGAATCTGGAACGAGGATATTCGCCCAAGAAGAGTCACCGACATAACTATTACAATTTGCAAGTTAAAAGTGGCAATGTCAAGCCACATCGCTCGAAGAACAGAAGAAAGGTTCTTGAGTGGAGACCACGAACCAGAAGACGCAGCGTAGGTAGGCCTCCCACTAGCCGACGACATCGTAAGAGTCGCGGGCATCCAGTGGATACAGGTGGTAGGCTATCGTTCAGTGTGGAGTTCCAAGGACGAGGCTTATATTCAGCAATGGTCGTCTTCTGGCAGATGATGATGATGATGATGAAGGTCCCTTATCAAGATGACCTCAATAAAGAATGTCTACAGAGCTGATGACATTATCTATGACGTAATGTTTTACAATACTAAACATGATGCTTGGAGGACCAAAAAAAATTACCTTAGCAAAGTGAGCACTGAAGGTGAGGATTCGAGGTAACTTTATGGCGTTTATACATTATGGTGGGAGACGACTAACAGTGCTAAACATAAAACTTAGAAGACCAAAAAAGAGAACCTTTGCAAAATGAGCACTCACGAGGAGGATTCGAGGCACATACCTTTATAGCATTTATAAATTAATATGAGGCCTAGGCTCTATACGTAACGTTATCTTGATCACTGACTGCTTTACAGTCGATGTGTTAGTATGCGTGAGATCTCATTCATCATCATCATCATAATCAGCCGTTTAACAGCCCACTGCTGGATTTTAAGCCTACCCCCGAAAGGGTGATTGGGCCATATCCACCACGCTGGCCCAGTGCGGATTGGTGGATCTCATTATTATATTCATAAAGATCAACCACTGTCTTACACGTTGTTAATGTCATATCGCGTGCTGTAGCTATTAACTAGTCTGTGTCAGTGGATGTGCGCCGCGATACATTGTCAGCTGCCAATCGAAAGGTAACGAACTCCGATCTGTGTTGCAATACCATGTTGCAATTATTGGCTATTTCTGCTTATTTCAGTGTCTATAATTAGTATAAAAGCGAAACCAATTAGGTGCTTTTCATTATCAAATTAATATTGTAAATGCGAAAATTTAAATTCGTGTGTTTGTCCGCACTCAACTCCGTAACGGCTGAACTGATTTGGATGAAATTTAATATACATTATACCGTAGATTAACACATGGACTTTTTATCTCGAAAAAAGTCAGGGTTCCTATAGGATTGCGGATGAAACCGCGAGGCGGGCTAGTACGATATAAAACCGATATTGATATTGGTTTTATTTCGTGCTAGCAGCACCCCGCGCAAATTTTGATAAGTATTCCTTTATAGAAATGCATTTTTATTTTATTGTTTAAATTGGATGAATTTAATTCCAGATTATAGAGATATCCGGAATTAATGCAAAAAATTAAGAAAATGGGTCACACATCCCATTGTAATGTTTTATCAACTTCACTAGTTCTTGTAGGTACATAATTAATTTTGATTCAAATACTTTCTTGTTCTTACCTTCTGTATTTGATCCTAATATTACCATTGTTATAAGGTGAAATAGAGAATCTGAATCTGGATATTATTATAATGTCGGTCCTAAGGGCTCTTCTAGTTCTGGTATCTATGTAAACTTCTATCACATTCAGTGATATTATATCACTGAATGTGACAGAAGTTATACGAGTATATCACTGATATACTCGTACTTTTATGACAAAAGAGTATGTTTCCTTCTCCGCTCGATTATTCTCTGATAAAGACAGGACCCATTTAACTATCACCTACACCCACCACCAATTTTTATGAGTGAGCCAATCCATTAAACGCTCTGGTGTTCGCCAATAAATAACCACCACAACAGATAAACCTATTTTTATACCTTTTGTTTTCTATTCTTCATAATCTTTTCTGTAATAAATTAGACAAGAATTCTGATTTGCGCAATGGCAGTTATTTGGCTACCTGCTTCACAAACAACATTAAAACAGAAACGCAATAGAGCAACTGATAATAAAATTGGTGTGTTTTCCACAGAACAGTAATAAAGACCTTTCAAAGTGTTAAATTTTTATTAACTTTTAGACAATGGCATAGAAATGCTTATGACCACGGGACTAGTCGTAAATTTTAAAGTCGTGTCATTTTTTTGTTGCCGAATAAGTTTTTTTCACTGTCATGACTAATTGGCGCTGCTACGGAGGACAGCGACGGGGTGCAAGACATTTTTGTTTTCAGGGTTTTGCAAATATAATAATAAAAGTTTATTACCCCGTTTTGAAAGGGTTTGTCACTAGCTGCCCTCAAAGGGTAGCAGTAAAACCTCGTTTTGCCCATCGTAAGTCAAAACGGATCGATTGTTCGGTTGCATATCGTCATAAATCAGTTTTAGAAGACCTTCAGTGAATGGTGGTCGTTACTCAATACAGGGTCATTATACAAATATAGATTTTTGGCGTTTGTGCACGTACCACTGTGGGAGGTTTGACAAATTTCTTTGCGAAATTGCTATTGACAAATTTTTCTTAGAAAAGAAAGTTTAAATAAATATAGCTATAGAGCCATCTGCCCGTTATTGCTCTACCACCTGCTTCTTTGTTGCGAAGATTTAATGAAAGGATTTACGTAAATTGAGTAGATAAGATAATTACTACAATTTTGTGCCTCTGTGGCAATGGGCATAGGCAACATCACTCTCATCACTTCGCTGCCTGAATGGGTTTTCCCCGTCAGTTACAATCTGGGTGTCTTCAAGACGAGAGTGAATCGGTTTCTTCTAGGCAAGCGTGCTCCATCGTAGACCGCATCGTCGCTTAACATCAGGCGAGATGGCGGCCAAGCGCAAGCCTATCTACTACAAAAAAAAAAAAAAGAACCGATAACTGATGTGGAAGAAAGGTTCTGGAGTGGAGACCACGAACCGGAAGACGCAGCGAAGGTAGAACTGAACTAGATGGACCGTCAACCACGTGATAGTCGCGGGCATCCAGTGGATGCAGATGGCAGGCTGTCGTTTAGGGTGGCATGGTAAGGGGAGGCTTATGTTCAGCATTGGACATCTTATGGCAGTTATGGCTGATGATGATGAGAACTACAGTCAATACTATTAAATTAGTATTAGAAAGACATGGTATAATTGGTAATAGTTAAATCTTCTAATAAATAATACTCGTAATACTTCTAAACATTTAGTGCTAAAAACAACTCTAATCAAAAGATTTACCTACAGGTGAACTCAGTTTGAAATATTATAACAGTAAAAAAAGTGTGGAACACCTCAATATAAAAATTACTTTTAAACTAAGTTGTATTTTAACACATTTATCCGGCATAATTTAACGGCTAAAGAATCATTAAAAGAATAGATTAGTTTATTATTCTAATATTACTGAGTTTGTCAAAGAGTATTTAGAAACCAAAGTTTATAGAAATGCAGCATGAGAATTTGAAATCCCCTTGAAGTTTCAAGATGACATAATTGTAGCTGGTGATGGAAGAATGATGGAGCAGGTCGTCGGCGAGGTCAGCGCCGCCATGCGTCATCGCTAACGACGACAAATGACGTGACGCGACGCTACCCAACAACACTGACAACTGTCACGTTGTATCATAATATTCTAGTTTTTTTTTCTACGAGTCAAGAATATTTCAATTACATTTTATTTATATTACCAACATGCGCTGGGCATGTATGGTGGGTTAGGGTCCATCTTCTCACTTCCAGCAGTTCATGATAGACTGAAATGACTCATCATTTGCAATAAGCAAACAAATTAATTGAAATATTTTACCATAGAAACTGACGTGGTTTTTTACACATTTTATTTATATTTCACAGGAATTACTCACGTAAGACCACACTACACTACACACTATAGTCACTATAGTCGGAGTGACCGGCTTAATCTTACGTGAGTAATTACCGTGTAATATAAATAAAATGTGTAAAAAACCACGTCAGTTTCTATGGTAAAATATTTCAATTAATTTGTTTGCTTATTGCAAATGATGAGTCATTTCAGTCTATCATGAACTGCTGGAAGTGAGAAGATCAATAATCATTTCATCATCATTTGCAATAAGCAAACAAATTAATTGAAATATTTTACCATAGAAACTGACGTGGTTTTTTACACATTTTATTTATATTTCACAGGAATTACTCACGTAAGACCACACTACACTACACACTATAGTCACTATAGTCGGAGTGACCGGCTTAATCTTACGTGAGTAATTACCGTGTAATATAAATAAAATGTGTAAAAAACCACGTCAGTTTCTATGGTAAAATATTTCAATTAATTTGTTTGCTTATTGCAAATGATGAGTCATTTCAGTCTATCATGAACTGCTGGGAGTGAGAAGATGGACCCTAACCCACCATTCATGCCCAGCGCATGTTTGTGAATGCAAAAAAACGTACTTAGTACATATAGGTCAATGGGTGAATGTCATATTTCTTTGAACTTTTGAGGTTGACACCCGAAGTACTTTGAGTTTTGTTGAGGTTCTTTTGAGGTTCTTTTGAGGTTAAACATACCGGTTTCCTTACGGTGTTTTCTTTTACCGTTTTTGAAGTGATAGCACCGAAGACGCACGTAATTTATTTTGGTACCTAGTAAATAAGTCATTAGTGCAGGGCCGAGGATCGATTCGGGTACCGTCAGATTGTAAAGCGCACATGCTACCGCTCAGCCACCATCACTTTAATGATGATAAGTAGGTATGTAAGCTTATACCAACGTCATAACTTTTATGATACATATCACTCTAATATAAATGCCAAAGCTTGACTATGTATGCAAGTGTGTTAGAATGTTTGTTCCCCCTCAAATCCATAAGGGCTAAATATATTTGGATAAAATTTGGTATGATGCAGCTTATACCCTGGTTTAACACATTAGCAACTTTTGATCCCGAGATATAATATGTTTCCTATGGGATGGCGGGTAAAACCGCAGGGCAGTGCTTGTTTTGAATTAGGTAATATTCATATTCATGCTTATTACATCGCATATTTGGAAGATATCCATACATAGATAAATATTTCCCTCATATTCCTGTTTTCTAACTGCAGTACCAATTTATCGATGACAGAGTACGAGTTTGTTTTTTTCTAGAAAAGGGATCGTTTTTTCAACCACAGAAGGAAGGTGTCATTCATCGCCGGTACCCGTCACTTGACAAGTTTCCTGTTCTAGACCAAATAAATTAACTTCTTAGAGTGTTGACTTCAACATCAATATTGAAATTACCATAAAATGAAGTAAATTTATTATAAAAGCTTGAACTTTTTTGTAACAAAAATTGCAGGCATTGTTATTGCACCCTAAAATTGACGTAAATATTGTGAATTGATAACAATCATCGCAACAGAAGTAGGTAAACGTTGTTTATGCTAGGTTTGAGACGTGATTCCCACAGAGATTTAGCGGCGAGACTGCGCGCCGGCTGCACGCGACACAAAAATAGCACATTGGTCGAAAAATAAAAATTTCCCCAAATAGACGGAAATATACAAAAATGTGAGGCAAAGAGCGAGGGGCGAACGTGATGGCGTGCCGTAATGCGCGCCCCTAATTAAAACGTTAAAAACCGACCGCTTCTGAAAAACGTCAATTTTGAAGAGAAATGTGCCGTCCAAAGGATCCCCTTTCATACCTTTGTTTCGTTTATTTTTATCATTTAAACGCTCTTTGGTTACAATTCGCCGGGAAATTGCGTGCGTCATTGCTTATTTGGTCTATTTTGGTACTTGATGTACCTATATACGTATACCTTACAAATAGGGATTAAGTATTCATTTTTTTTTTATTTTTTTTCCCTGGTCAAGCGCCTTTATTAACTAAACAAAATACAAGCTAAAACTAAAACTACAAATACAGTTAGACTGCCCATAGACCGATGAAGGTCTAAAGACAATCCAAATGCTCAAGCCCACTTCCAGCTGGCAGCGTTCCCAGCATGCTGGCGGCATTACCACGTTGAATGGCAATGCTTATGCGTTGAGCCAGAAACACGCCAGCATTTTGGTCACGCGTCGCATTAACCAGGCGCTCTGAAAGATTTTTGAAAATGAGGTGAGCTCCCGGTCCCCAAGGGCCCAAAGTCTCGACCCCAAACGCCTCAAATATGTATTCATTATTGCTTTGAACAGTCCAGAATTAACAATGTAACTACCTACATGACGTGTGTTTCAGTGCGATATAAATATTAGTCGCTGTTATCTAGTTTATTGTTGTTACACAGCAAATAAAAAGCATTCAAATCTGTCGAATCTACTATCAGATCAATAAACAATTTCAGAGTAGAAACGTCGGACTACAAGAATCATCTATTTGCCAATCTATGCTTTGACAGAGCCGTAAATTGGGAATTTAGTCAGAGCGTTTGAAACGCGGACAGGCAGCGAATGGATAAATCTAGCTGTTCAAGCGATATGCAGATCTGCATCGACATTCATTACCTAATTAAAATCGCAAGCCCCTTCCGCTCGCTACATTTCTCCAGCACGCTGCCAATAAATTTCATCCGCCAGTCCCCCCATAACGATAACCAGTTCCTCGGGAACTATCGTTCAATCTGCCGTCGATGCTGTATGTTGATCCGGTCGTGTACCCGCCGCTCTTCGCAGACGGCAACGTCGATACCTATGTATTATTTAGTGGCAGCTAGTGGTGCGCCACGCTCGCGTCGCTCCACGCTCGCTGCCGTCGCCCGCGTGACGCACGCCGCACACGCGCAAACATCTCGGCTACATCAGCCCGCAGATAACGAGCTCACATATTCATAAAGAATAAAGAATTATCCAACATCTATCCTCCGCGCCCTCTTCCCCCTTCGATCGTAATGCTCTCATTCACACTCTTCATCCGATCGCGATCTATCCGTTCCCCTCTAAGGACTCAATAAGAAGGATGTTACGACGACCCGCACAGGAATTGGATTATCGACTTTAATTTATTCCGAAGAAGAAATATTTCATTAAACGTGAGCACACGTTCATGAAACCCTTTCGACTCTTTGCGAGGCTCCTCTGAGCGGTTTCAAAACGATCATTCTAGTCTGAAATGTAACGACCGGTTTTAATTCTTACATCCATGATGAGAGAGCCCATTTTATCGGCGGGTCGGGTCGGAACAAACATTCGTTATAGAATTAACAGGTTCTGGGCCCAACCCTCGACGCAGCATCTTTATGGGCGACATATTTGATTCGAAAACTTGTTATGCTTCGGCCTAAATAAATTATAACGAGAAATTGTAATCATTAAATGGATATATTTAATGTGTGTAGATGTGTCCGAGCACGGTCCTGCCGCCCCGCTCGATGGCGCATGGCGGCCGCAGAGTCCTATCTGCCTACACGAATGCGCGCTCTCAAGTGATAGCTCGCACAAATCTTCGCGACCTTCGTTGCTGTTTCATTTTATACGTCATTCTCACTCTTTGACAACTAGACGTAGTGAGAATTATGTTTTTCTAATGTTTTCGTTATTTTACATTTCTATGTATTGCAATTTTGTCTACACACATCATCAGCCATTAAATGTCCACTGCTGAACAAGGCCTCCCTCTTAGAGAGGGGTGTTGCCATAATCCCCAAAATGTTATCAAGGTTGCATTAAATCGTAGATTTGACTCTATTTAAATCGTTATTCCTGGCTTTCATGTTTTGGTATCATTGAATTTGGTGTGATCATCCTTTTAGTTGAAAAGCTATTTATTGTACAAGATACATGCAAAATTGAAAGACAAATATTGACTTCGAAATGCTAAAACACTGAAGCCCAGGCAAGGCAACATATCCTGATAACATAATTTTATCAGCAACGTGTGAGTTGATAAAACCTAACTTGAAATATAAAATCAGTACGTGGGAGTATAGGTAAAATCAGTCATTAAAATATCTATGCACCCACTAAATAAAATATCTACATCTACATGGAACTATTTCATTAATTAAGATGGAAATTGTTTATTGGCGTAGGCGGGTAATCCAGTTCTGAACACTAAATTAACTTCGAGTGATTTTTAAATATTTGTCAACCTGTTTAAGACTTATCCATGTTGCATTAAGTCGTAAGATTTGGCTATACGTCTTGGTTTTATTAATAAAGAATTTGGTATTACGACAATAGAAATAAATAAACACCCAAACAGAATTTTCTTGTCATAATGAAATATTCGCAATCGTTGCAAGAAAAATGCTATTTTCATCCACAACGGAATGGAAAAGTATAATGCGTTTTGGGTAGGAGTTTGTTGTTAATGTTTTTCCAAAACGGCTAGGCCGTGGTCAAGAATTCCTGAACATTAAATAACTAAATAAACATTAACATGTGGTACCGCATATTTTATCAATGTTTCTTATCCACATAAATATACCATATATGAACATTTAATTAGGTACATATACAAAAACAAATTATATGGTTATTTTTTTACACTAACCTTACTATAATAAATAACAACATACACGTACCCAGAAGCAAAAGATAAAATTTAAAAACTAAACCAGGAAATTGGGGATCATTTATAGTATCTATAGCAATGAAATCCTGTAGATAGTTGTTCAAATAATCTCTAATTTCAGGCAACGTGCCCAAAATGCTAGCCGTATTGCCCCGCTCTATTTTGAGGCTAATTTACTGCCATAAATAAAGGCGATCATGTTTATTAACTTCATTTTAAATTGATGTAAATAAAATGTATACAAGTGTCCAAATATTAAATACGTCACCGAACAAACAAAAACAATGTGTAATACTTAAGGCGAGGTTTTCCCACTTTTACGCAAAGTTTATTACTACACATGACCATAAGGCTTAATATATTGTATTTAAAGTTGCATTTAGTGGAGCAAAACCACGGGGCTTACACACAGCCATGCGTTTCGCTACTTCTATTTTTGAGGTTTTTCTCATATTTTTCGAAAAGTATAGCTGTAATATAAAATGTATCTTTGCGGTTTCCTCCATAATTATGAAATTTGTATGTTAAGATACCGTAGACATCATTTAATAAATAGGTAGGTATTTATTTGAATGCACCAAAAAAAAAACAGGGAGAAAAGTGCAAATCAGTGCAACTAAATTTTTTTTTTTCTATCGAGCGTAATGTCCTTAATCTTGTTTCAGTCTTTGGAGTTTCCTAGATAAAACATAAAATTTATATATGACACTATTTTTATAATTTTGAAAATAAACATGGAAGTAGACACACTTAAACTAAAACGACCAAAATAGCTAAAAGTCGGAAAAGAGGGCCTGAAGGGTTTTATATGTTATAATTATTTCTGTTATTGACTTAATATAATATGACGATCCTTTCTCCGCGTATAAACAAAAAAAAAAAACAAATAGCACCTGCAAATCAGTTCTACGCAAAACATAATTTAATAAAGTTATTATGTTTACTTAGTAACTCATGATTAATAAAAAGTAAAACCAACGATGTGTTGAACGCACAAAAAGGAATACAAGACGTGTACAAATAAAATTTTATATAATGGCCGTTAACATGGCCCGGGATCCAATATTAAATGGACATCGGTGAGGGAGTAAAAATTAAAGACAAGCATAAATATCAGTGGGGAAAAAAGTTTGATTCAAGAAAAGACGCGAGAACTTTGACGATTGGGATTGTAACTGGATAGTTTCGACAGGTCCCTTTGTTGCCTACGTTAATATAAAGGAACATGTTATTTTGTAACTTTTATTATCTATTTTATGAATGGATGGGACTATATGTTACAAACTGTGTTGTCAGGTTGACGCTTAAGAAAATCTCGAGCTTTACATTTTAGGGTTCCGTACCCAAAGGGTGTAAACAGGACCCTATTACTAACCCTACGCTGTCTATCTGTTTGTCTGTCCGTCCGTCCGTCTGTCCTACCTTATAACGGCTGTATCTTTCGAAGCGTAATATATAGTCAGTTGAAATTTTCACAGAATAGGTATACGGTGGATTAACCAAGAAATTATATTATAACTATTTTGTGGTGGTACGGAACCCTCAGTGCCACAACAAAAAACCGCTATAAGTTTTTTTGTTACAAATGTAATGTACATGGTTATAATTAGGTGTTGAAATTATATATCCGACGGTTTGACTCGTTTTTACGGAGCAAGTTCAATGGTTATGGCCCGTCCATTCATTTTATTTTGGTCTAAGATCAAAGTGAACTAGGTACTTGTAGAGCACAAAGTTTGCTAAATTCGAGGTAAAAAAAAAGTGTCATACAAAATGGATCACGTGGCACTAGTTCTACAAGATGTTCATTTTCACTGTTAGATCTACACCCCTAAGTATTACTTCACGTTTCAGTTACATGCTGTATATTAAGTCCAATCATATAGCTAATTATTCCTTGATTTACAATGAAATACCAAAATGACCAATGCTGGCAAAGGTAGCATTGCACAATTAAATTAATGGCACTCTTAGCAGCCGTTGCTTAAATCTGAAAGTCTGTATCGAATCTGTAAAGTTTATGTATCCAGTTAATATTATTCAGATCCCTTTAAAGTTAAAGTAAACGTCTCATGATATTTCATTCCCATCCACCAGAGACTGTCATCAGTGTATTTCTTTTTAGGGAAATAAAACGGAGAATTTTTACTAAATTACACATAATTAGATATTAAGAAGTGTTAAGACGAGAGCTCCGTGGAACTGGCTTTAGATGAATAAATTAGGAGTTAAGTTATGAGCGGTCTGTTCTAACAACATGAATGAACCGCGCCCCGCGCCCGCCCCCCGCCGCCCGCCCGACCGCGTGTGGCCTCCGTCGCGGACACTGCAGGTCAGAACTCAGGGAAACCTATATTCAAAAATAAATACTCTTTGTTATAAACTATCACGGTTGTTCATTACAGTTGTATGATTAATATAATCTATATAATTATGAGTTATTTGTCTGCACCTAACTTTGAACTTTTTTGGCAACTATTCAGATTTTTTTACTTATATTTTTGATCAATAATAGGGGTTTGGGGTTTCTCTACGAGGTCGAATCCAAAATGAGGAGATCCGTAGGTGAACGAAAGTAAGCTACATAGCCCACCGGATTAGCAAGTTGAAGTGGCAGTGGGCAGGGCACATATCACGCAGAACAGATGGTCGATGGGACCGAAAGGTTCTGGAATGGAGACCACGGACTGGTAAGCGCAGCGTAGGACGTCCACCCACAAGATGGACAGAAGAACTAAAAGAGAGCGCAGGGAAACGCTGGATGCAGGCCGCTTCCAACCGGCCCTTTTGGAGATCAATGGGGGAGGCCTATGTCCAGCAGTGGACGTCCTGTGGCTGAAATGATGATGATAATGAGGCTTTTGTTTGGCCGCCAACTCGCCTGATGTTAAGCGGTCTACGATAGACCACGCTTGCCTGGAAAAATTCACTCTTGAAGACATCCAGATTGTAACTTCAACTGTTCGAAATCCTGCGTGTCAGTGCCTCGGGCTCAAATGCACCAAGTACTATAAAAAAACGTGACCGATTCACACCGGGATGCGCATGGACCCAGAATAAAAATAACGTGAGTGATTCACACCGCGGTGCAAGACTCAATTAATTTAGAACACTTGAGCGGTTCACACCGTGGTATGAATACGTGGTGCGTATAACTGCGCCGAAATATCGGAAGCTTCAGAACCTAATCACGGTTGTAAATATTCCGTTATAAATCATATAACTGTGTATCTTCTTTTTTGAATTTTTATTATATATGTATGATGTAGCTGGAAAAATGCGTGTCTCATTTTCCAGAGTAAAATTTATACTTATTCAAACTCTAATAAATGCCATAGCATTAACCAGCTTCAGAAAATCTCTGTTTATTGTGACAGCTAATAAAAAACAGTTTTCAGCTTTTCCGCTCAAGACTAAATAATGATATAGTATTTGTTAATATCGCAGATATTTAAAACTGTGGATATGAGATCAAAAGTAAACTAAACCAAAGTAACTATAAACGTATATGTGCCATTAGTCTCCATTGCAAACAAGCTAAATCAGACATTACTAAAACGACATAGGATTTTAGAATTAGATGGTATTTCAAAAAAATATCTAAATACCTATTATAAGTAAAAATGGAACTTTTTTTCGTGAGATTCGCACTAGAATAAAATCCATCTGTTTTGAATCTTCATTTTTCAACAGGTAAGTATTCTGAATCCGGTACAGTCAAAAGGTGAGATGACATGTTATCGGCATCGGTAATCTGAACCCAAAATATTACGATTCAAAACTTGGTCAAGAGCTTGCGCCGACGCGTCGAGAGCACCATCTCGAAACGCTGGCTTCCATTAAAGAAAACCCGACCATTTATAACTCAGCCCGTCGAATACTTTACTTTTGTTCCACCATAAGTAATAAAAAGATGTCAATTAAAACCGACTTGAAATTAATGTACGGACCTTTTCTGTGTGGGCATGTAATAGCGACTATAATTTTAATTTTTTTACCCTAAGCCATTGATGAGTGGAGGTAATAAGGGAGTGATAGGATCATTGTTTCAAAGTGCCAATTCTTTCACAGGTTATCGATGGAAACGCTTAATTATTAGGTACCTAAGTAGGTATTGTAGTTTATTCATAGTATAAACATTTTTTGCAACTGTCTGTAAACATCTATAGACAAGTCTGTGATGAGGAACAATAAAACGTGCTCTGATAAGTATCATGAATAGTTTTAGGGCTTTCGTACTGTAATTATTTTTACGTTACGGAGCAAATGTCAAGCATTTATTTTGACAGCGCCCTCTCTCCGAGATAACGACACTCGATTAGAACAAGTAGTGGCTTTCACCGCATCGTCGTGTGATCATAAAAAAATAATAAACATTTTATTCTATTTAGTTTGGGTCGCATGCGACAGCGACAAACGAGTTCTCAGATTGTGTGGATATTGGCTTATTCCGAGACAAAACGCGGGCGATATATTAACCGGGGTGTAAAAATTCCTCTCCTCGTTATGTGTCGCGATTTAATTGAGATCTTATATTAATTAGGGTGGTGTGGGGCAGCGAATGTGCCCGCCGCACGCAGCCTCTGCACGCAACTACGCGTCAACGAACTGATTTTTTGGTCATTTTTGTAATTCTTGAAGGGAATGCTAATGGGGACGTTGAGCTATGTCTAGCTGGTGATTTGCGATGCACTAGACTAGACTCTATTAATGAAATTTAATTTTGAATACATATTTTGTTACTGTACTAACCTCATCGAGATATAATACCTATAGAGTCACAATCACTAAGAAAAAACAGTCAAAAAACGTCCGAGCGTCATAGTACGTCCTAGACATCAATTATATAGTTCACAATGCCAATTTAGACGTTATGTTGCTCACATAGTGTTTAACGTCGCTTGTCCGCTATGGCATCGTAGCACTAGCATCGCGCGGCGTTGTTGTCTTATCACGGTTGCTTTACAAGTAACAAAAAAGTCTGCGCAATGCTTAGCGTGCGCTGAGTTTTGGACCGCGACCCGCGACTGCGTCGACCGGCCACTTCGCGCGACCCACTGCTCAGTACGAATTTATAAGGAGTGCTAAACAACGCAAGCGACCCACACGTAACGCTACGTGGTCGTGGTCGTACCTTAAGACATAATTTAGCAAAAACAAAGTGTCTATAGTTTTGCGTGATTTACTAACAAATAAAGGACCAGGCACGGCAAGTTTCGCATTTATAATTGCGCTGTAGGGATGAGAAGTAAATCCATCGGGAGCGTGTTCGCGTGACGATGACGTGATAGCGGCCGTCACGCGTGTTCTGCGTTATAACAAGTTGTAAGGAGTCAAACTAACAAGCACCCTGTAAAGCGCCTGATACACCAACGAGGGGTTTATAATGGTGCCTACTGAAATAAATAACAATGTTTTTAGGGTTCCGTACCCAAAGGGTGAAAATGGGACCCTATTACTAAGCCTACGCTGTCTGTCTGTCTGCTCTTATGTATGTCTGTCAGCCCGTCCTACCTTTTAACGGCTGTATCTATCTTTTTAGATAGCCGGTTGAAATTTGCACAGATTATGTAATGCTACTGCGGATTTACTAAGAAATAATAATAAAGTCAACTAAGGGGTCCCCATAGAACGAACGTATTTTTTAAGTAATTTTCAAGTAATTTTGTATTTGCTTTTTTTGTTTTTGAGTATAAAATTATATTTTAACTATTTCTGAAGTATATTTTTTGTGATCGTGACTAATCGTGGGGTAATCGACATGTTGCCACATTGTATTGTTTTCCTTGTAATACAATTTCCTTATAATAATTAAACTTTTATATTTTCGAGTTTTAATGAGTAATGATGGTAGAATATTATTATATTCACGTGGTCACGTGCTCGTATCTTTTAAAGTCTTAAATCTAGATGACACATAATTTTTCAGCTGTCCATTTTGCACGAAAATGAATTTACAACGTGCGAAAAGGTTTTTACCAAGGAGTTCCTGCAGGTGTGTCTGAGGATTTACATCTCGCCGCCATCGCTAGTAGCGCCTCGCAAACGCCCACCTCATTACGACCACCATTATCTACATTGTATTTAATATTGAACATTATTCTGTCAAATTGTTATGGAATGTCTTTAGCGTCAATTAAGTTTATTAAGTTATTTTTGGATACGTCATGTGTCTCGACAATGTAAGGGCTAACTTCATTTTGCTTGCGTCCTATTCCAGGCTTGGCATTTCACCATCTATACGACCGTCTCCGATCTCAGACGTTGGCGGCCTTATCCTATTGGTAGTGAAATGAACAAGAATAAAGCTAGGTATACCTCTACTCTTAAAATCTGACTACAAAAAAAATTATATAAATATTTGAAATGTCAAATATTTATATAAATATTTATGAAAAGCCTTGAAAATTTATATAAATATTTGAAATGTACCTGCTCATTAAGCCTTTTCTTATGATCGATGTAGTTATCATTATCAGCCTATTATGTTCCCACCGCTGGGACACAGGCCTTCTCTCAGAGATAGATAGGGTGAGCTGTAATCCAACATGCTGGCCCAGTGCATGTTTTATGTCATCATACTATATTATAAATGCGAAAGTGTGTTTGTTTGTTGGTTAGTTAGTTTATTAGTTTGTTTGCTCCTCTTTCACGCAGCAAAAGAGCAACATATCGACCTGATTTTTTGCAAGGGCCGGAGAGTGACATAGGCCACTTTTCATCATCATCATCACCATCACCATTGTTCATCACTACGCGGGTGAAACCGCGGGGTACAGCTAGTAAGTCTTAACAAGTCTTTAAACTTTTGAGGTTCTTGGTTTTGTATACAGGTTTCCTCGCGTTGTTTTCCTTCGCCGTTTTTGAACAATAGCATATACCACCTACCTTAAAATGTGAAATTTGTACTGTACATGATTATAATTGTATTAAACTATAGTCGGAGTAACCGGCTTAATCTTACGTGAGTAATTCCCGTGTAACATAAATAAAATTGTATTAATCGTTAATATTTGTTTTTTATTAGATTTGGATGTAGATATATTGTATTGGACCCGGGTATGCCCTAAAACTGCTATCAGAACTACCGGAGGATGGGCAGCAGCATCCTATTAGTACAAGGTGAACGTACTGCAATCCCCAAGCCACCTGCCAAGAGTGGGGATTATGGCAATACCCCTCTCTAAGAGCAAGGCCTTGTTGAGCAGTGGACGTTTAATGGCTGATGATGTGATACCACACCTACCAAATTCTAAAGTCCTTAATTAAGGGGGTTATATTGGACTTGTTTTACCTCAGATCAGACATACAAGGTAGATGTGGTAAGGCTACGTGGCGGGTGCCAACCACAGACCTATATATAAGTAGACTTCACAAGCGGTCCAAACTGTATGAAAACTTAGCGTGTAAAATTAGTACCTAAAAGTCAAAAGAAATCTCTTTATTCTGTTGGCCAACTCTATCTGTGGGTAATTGTCCAATACAACTCAGTATTGCACGATTACCCATTTTCGTTAACTGACACGTGTTGTCGCGACACCGATTTTAGTCGGACTTAATTACGACTATTCGTCATAATTGTGTTGGAAATATAACATGAAAGGTAGGACGACTTGTAGCGTCTACTTGGATATAGGTCAACGCATCAAGCCTATATCAGGTTTGATTCCTTTGGTCGAACTAACCGTGCAGGCAACCTTGCCAGCCTTTTTTGCATGTGGACTATTAGTTAGGTCGCTGCAAGTTTCTTATTGTGCGTGAAAAATTTGTAAATGTGCTGTATTTGGTTTCGCGGTATGGTGAAACACGGAGACATTGTGAACACGAACGATAATTGTAAGTAGCTTTTTTAAGCCATAGTTGGCAAACAATCTAACGGGCCGCCTGATGGTAAACGATCACCGTCGCCTATGGATACCTGCAACTCCAGGGGCAGCACAGATACGTTGCCGACCCTTAAAGACTCTATTAACAGCCTTTTTGAAGAACCCTATGTTATAGTTACTCGGCAATAAGGCATATCTCCCTTGTTTGTCTGATCTGTGTGTTTAACAGATGGGAATTATTCAATAACGTCGTAGAAACCATACAAATCAATTTGATTGACATTTTTAATACACAAATATCATACAAAGGCAAACCAAATACCATATGATTAATTAAAATGGTCCCAAACATAAAAGAAAGTGTACTATTGAGTTTTATACGTCCGTTTTGTTTAAAATCTTTATGTTCAAGGTCCACAAAAAATGTGTCACCATTGTCGTGGCAGCTAATGCCTT
This sequence comes from Agriopis marginaria, assembly GCA_932305915.1. Lineage (NCBI taxonomy): Eukaryota > Metazoa > Arthropoda > Insecta > Lepidoptera > Geometridae > Agriopis > Agriopis marginaria. The sequence continues at coordinate 11,364,397 of OW029915.1, forward strand.
ATAATATTGTCGTTGAATTTCCTTCCCATTGAGCGCAATTCTTAGCAATTTCTCTTGTCATATTGAGGAGAAGTACATTGTAAGAGGCCATGTACACAGAGGGTTGTTATCCAGAACAAGATTTTTTTTCATGAATCATAATTATTATCGTATAATCATACATAAAAAAAAACTCTAGTTATAACTAGAGTTTTTTTGTTGTTGTTTTTTTTTGTTTGTTCTTTGCCATAGCAAAGAAAAATTTTAATCAAGTCACCTTTCAAACAAAAAAACTAAAACAAAATAAGTTCAGCCGTTTGGGATTTACGACGCCACAAAGAGATACACAGTGACACGTTAAATTTAAAACACCCTCCTTTTTGCGTAGGGGGTTAAAAACTGTAGACGTGCCATAGGCGAGTTGGTGGTCAAACGCAGAACTATTCTATATTTAAATAAAAGGTATACTGTTGAAGGTTTCGAGAAAATCCAAATGCCCAAATTGCTCAAGCCGACTACCAGTTCGCAGCGGTGGCGGCGCGGCGTTATGTAGTTATTTGTAAGAACATCCTTTTATGAATCTCGTATAGTGTAGGCAGACTCATTTAGCGACACAAAACATGCCGAGGAACCGCAAACAAAGGGAATAATGTCCCTTAAATAATATAATATTACGTGACACGAAACCAAAGCTTTATGAAATCCGATATTTTTGTCATATCTCGTTTTATTGCGGCTCAATAGAGAACAGTGCTCAGTCTTTGGGGATGCTTTTCAATTTGATAAATGTATGGATAGAATTGCAGCTTTTATTTAAATATGTAAAATGTGGGTACCTTTGTATGTAATTATAGTTATCAGTATTTAAGATATAATAGCAGTATAGAGGATAGTTTTTTTGATTGGGCAAGTGCCTTTATTAACTAAACAAAATACAAACTAAAACTACAAATACAGTTAGACTGCCCATAGACCGTTGAAGGTCTAAAGATAATGCTCAAGCCCACTACCAGTTGGCAGCGGTTAGTCGTATGACTAACCTTTAACGTGTTATGACACACATAGTCGTATGATTGTTTTTTTTTAATTTAACATCTGTGCTTAGATGATAAAAATTACCCACCAAAACCTAATACATAGTACATAGTAGTAGTAAGAATGTGCACCTGTTTTTTTGTTTGTTTGTATAGGTATTAAAAACTAGTAGAATAAAAAAAACATATAACGGGGGTAAACATATCATGGGGGTGCATAAAAATAACTGGTCCGCCATTTTTGGGAGTCCGCCATATTGGATTTGGAATGACGTCATTTAGCTAACCATGCATTGTCATACAAACCAAACGTACCTATATGGCAAATTTCAGCTCAATCGGTTGGGGATAACTGGTTTAAAATACAGTTGCAAGATTTGTCCCAAAATTTTCTTTATTTTTTCAAGAAGATTTTTCCATTTGTAAACTTTGCAGTACGCGTTAATTATAGTACCTACCTAAGTACACGTACACTCATTTAAGGTATGGGCTATCAGTATATAAATATATGTAGACCGCATCTTCGCTTAACATCAGGCGAAATAGTGGTCAAGCGCAAGAATACCTATAATTTAAAATTACAAAAAAAAAACGGTTTATTGTTCGCTATACAGAAATACTGTAAACGCTAAAGAAAAGCGTTTCCAAATCGATCTTATTTCTGAATAGTACAAAACAACATCAGATCATCCCTATTCCCGAAACAGGGACATATTAATCCAATAGTCTCATACAAAATCAGTGCGCGTAACAATTTCAAATTTTGCACAAATCTAGTCGCATTTAAAGTATTGTGTTACCCGATGTATTAAATAGCCGGTTGACAATGTCGTGCGGATATTAACCCACAAAAAATGTCCTCGAATATCCCGAGGATTTTCCGCTTCACGCAGGCGTGCACTCTCTACGCACCGGAGTCGGCAGTTGACAAAATATTGCATTGTTCCTATTATCTACACGGTATTTATTTAAAAACGTTATTTAAATGGATGATTCTAAGCTCATACCGCCGATACAACTATTGTCCGACTTAATAAAGCTCAATAAACCCATGACGGAGCGAACGTCTTTTGATGTAGCTTTACAAATAGCAATATTTACGTCGTCCATTACGTTTAATGTTGACAAATATTAGGCACAGGAATACATGATAATAACACACCGAGTTATCGTAGAAGACGTGAAAGCTATTTATTACCTTTATTACTTTGTTCACTTTGTTATAGTCATCAAGCTATCACTGATATCGGTGACCATAAATTTAAATTCACTCTGTGACTTTCAATAAAGGTAATGAAGGCAATCATCGACGACCAAACCAATAAAATAATAGAAATAAATTTGATATGACCGACATATGGCGGGTCTAATGCGCGGCGAACCCTGTTATTGCTGACAAACATGCGACATATAGCTCAAGCCCTGGATTCCATTTCATTTATCCGACCGTTGATTACACAGTATTGGTCCGTTGGTCGACAATGGAAACAGTCTACAACGACCGATATGTTCACACCCCTTTCGCCGTGATGACCAAAAAGTAAATTCCAGTTTATTATTATTCCATTACCCATCGCCCCATTTTAAAAAATATGTCAGCAGTTGACGAGCGGGAAGATGGGGATGCGAGTAATCTCCGCGGCGGCGGACGGGAGGTCGCGACCCGGGAATATTCAATGTGTTTATATAAAATAATTTTCGTGTTCGACAAGTTGCGACACAATGCCATATATTTTTTGCTCTGTCGATAAATTGGTAGGATTATCATTTAATGGAGGGCTCATGTTCTCTGGGCTTGTCCCGATCGGCTATGACTGCCATGATTTTATTAACGCTATATCGATGTTTCGCCGGGTTCGCAATTCACCGTCACGAGCGACCATACTCGTACATATTTTACGCGGTTTCATTGTGAAAGGTAATGTGCCAATTTAAGTTTAGTTTGGTCGAGTTCGTTCGGTTATTAGTTAATGTTGGAGTTAGACAGAATTATAAAATATTCACCGCGTATGGAGGCTTTCTATTTCATGACGTGTGACTTGGATTTTAATTGACAATTAAGCATAAATTATTCATTTGTTTTAAATCCTTATTTCCTGTAAATGAAAGTTAAATTCTATTCCGTTATCCGCATTAGGCAGTTGTTTGCGTGCCTATAATGATGACAGTTCAGTATATTTTTCTATAGATGGTGTTTAACAAAAATAAACAGTAGTGAAATTGGAAATGGGGCGTCTATAAAAACTGTCGCACGTTTTTGTCACCAAAATTTAACGTATTTATGATAAAAGAAGCTAATCCCTTTTATATTATTGCGAATAAATCCCTTATTAGTGCGTATTTTTTTCTAATGTCATAAAAATTTGTATGCTGGTCGCGTCGGAAGTAAGAGATGTTATCTGGCGTCCCCCGTGTTTATACTAAATATTGTGTGACACAATGAAATTACATGACATCTGTAGCACAAATAACGGGAATATCTTTATTCATACCGCGACGAGACGCGCAAACAGTGCTCCCCTCGCGTTTGTATTGTCGCTGCCAACAACGTCTGCTCACTGTCACTCGGTTACTACAATTTGCTATCATATTAGTTTTAGAAAATTTGTTAATGTTAATAAAATAAAACGTAAATTTGTATTAATGCCACGCTCATAGCCACAGCGATCACTTTCGCACATGAACTTTCAAGAGTAAGAATTTTCTAAAACTGTTTGGGCATTATCTTTGGAATAACATTGCAAATAGTATACCTAAAGCAATTTTCGTAATGTTATGTAATGATTATTTACGGGATATTTACCGTGGTAAGGTTGTGGTTGGTTGTCATATAACGTTAGTGAACAACCGTAATAGTTAAAAACTGTGTTCTAAGTTTCGTAATATTTTTTTAAGATTGCGGAGGAGATAATCTTTTTTTTCTATCGCCTCCGGTATCTTATAAAATTTCGATACGAACATTGCTTCATACTATTTGCAATGTTTTTCTAAAGATAAATAACATTGCAAATAATTCTACAGATAACATCCTTTTTAAAATTCTCAATCAAAGTTTTTTTTTCAAATATGTATTTCGGAAAAATTCACTATAATGGCGCCTTTTTTTATATGAGTATAATCACTGTTTAATCACTGTTGGACCCGGGTATGTCCTAAAACTGCGACCAGAACCACCGGAGGATGGGCAGCAGCGTCCTATTAGTACACGGTGAACGTACTGCGATCCCCAAGCCGCCTGCCAAGCGTGGAGATTATGGCAACACCCCTCTCTAAGAGGGAGGCCTTGTTCAGCAGTGGACATTTAATGGCTGATGATGTGAATCACTGTTAAGACACGCGTCACAGAATAAACACCCACTTAAACATCGCTGGCCTGTCAGCTGTCCTAGATTTAGATAGGCACGGTGGCGCCACTTTCTTCGCAATGACGAAAAATTTAGAAAAGCTCTCATTTGTATTTTTTCTTCTTGTAATATTATTTTTGTGGAGTCAATAAGAGATTGTTGTACTCACAAAATCTTTATTGTAGCAAGTGTAGCACTTTTTAAAGGTAGAGGTACCGATAATAATTTTCACTATTTAAATCTTATACTTAGGGCAATTTAAAAAATGTATGACTGGCAGGATTTTAACCTGCGCCATCGGGTATGCGCCCCGATCACTCTATCCTGTGAGCGACAGCCTCCCAGAGAGCCCTCCTGTTCTCCTGGCGAGTCCTGTTGTCCTCCAGATTTTTTAGCTGTTTTTGCAAGCTATTCAATTGTTAGAAAATCCTCAAGTGTAGAACAGCATTTCAAATATAGAAATTACTTTCAAATAATTTTCTCGTTGAATTGCATATAACAATATTATATGCATATAACAATGGTAGATGTCATGTACCTACGGCTTAGTACAATATCTTATAGTATTTTAGACGAGCTACTTAGCACGATCTAAGTACCTGCTCAGATGTTGAAACATAAAGTTGTACACAATTTAAATAGAAGTTTTCACTAAAATCAGTCCAAAACCAAATCAATAACAAAAACTTTACGCGACCTCACAGCCTGTAAACAATAGTAGGGTTCCCGTATAAAACTAAGAAAAAGAGCAATGAAAAGTGATATTACTTATTGCAGGGAGGGAAAGGAAGCGATTTACAATAAATAACTTTAATATTACAGTTGTTCCCCGCATTTGTATCAATAGAGCGAGCCCTACGCGCCTCTGGCGGTTTCAGAGGTCGTACATTTTAGCTATCATTGTGTTTTTACTATCCTTAGGTAAAAATAGTTTTAAAAGCTGTTGTTGCTGCAAAATAATAAAGTTCTCACAAATGTTTTTTTACTAAAATATCTGTCAAAATTTTGTTTTAGTGGAGAAATATTATTACAAAGTTAGTGATTGTATAAATGATAGATTTTTGTTAGGATGGCAGTAGGTTATATTGTTTATTTTGCAATTATAGAAATGTATATCTACGACTTAGTTTGTTAATATGTACCATGTTTTTTTACTACGTACCTAATTTAGTAGATCCTATAAAGTGGTACAACACTTCAATAATTATATAAATTACTTTCGATTTAGTAGAGGCAAGATATTATTTTGATCAATTAGTGACCAGGCATGAAGAATTTTAAGGAAAAGTGGAAAGAAAGACAGAACGATAAAGACCAAAGAGAGCGTAGAACACATACATACACAGAGCACAGCATCAGCTTCTGACACGAAAAAGAAAATTGAATGATATTAAACAGGTAAAAATGCTAGAAAAAGACTGTCAAAAAAACACTGGTATCAAGCAAACGATCAATTGGATGGAACATGTTTACAAAGGTGCCGACCTCTATTCGATCCACCTCCTTATTCTTACATGTACTTTGAATTATTAGCCAAACGAAAGCCCGTTTTTTTAAATGAAACTTTTTAAACTATTGTTTCTAAAGATTGTGTGAATATGAAGCGTAACGAATGATCCAGGAAGAGTTATAATAAACCAAAAGAAAAGAATCGTCCGTTTCATGAACTACCTTGAAACGCCCTTTCTCTAATTCAATGCAAAAATTTAGAAACTGCTTCAGAAAAAGAAATAATGAAATAAGACAATTGTGTTCACAAAGTGAAAGGAATACAATTTTTCAAATGACTCAAATGTTTAATAGGCACGCGCAGAAGCGTCTACAAAGCGGCAAAGAATTACTAACTGTCATATTTCACCGTTATAATGTCACCAAAAAAAACGAATCCAGGTGAAACAACCCTACCAAATTGGAGCATTTCAAAGAAATATTACTATAATAACCTTCGACAGAATGTCCGAGCACAATTAAGAGATAAATCATCGAGAGTCCCATTGTGAGGCATTGTGTTTCGAGGACGTTATGACCGCGGGTTCGGTTCCGGGGTCGGATCACTCTCGCCCCGTTCGCAGTAGGAGCGGTCACCAATTTATCATTAGAGCAATTTTTGCAATAATTGTTTGCTTTTGATGATACGGATCGGGTTGCGAAGTATGCTCTACTTAGGATGCTTACTGATGATATTGTAAAATAAGGAAACTACAGACAGTAAGGTGGTAGGTTATGAAAACAGAAAGTATAATTAACACATTAAAACTTTCCAAAGAAACATTAAAATAACTTATTTACATTGAGATTAGATAAATGATTAGCTATGCCAAAACGATAATAGTTCAAGTTCCATAAATTTTATCGCCGAAATCGCCTCATGAATACAAAAAAAAAGTGCATCTAAAGAAACTTTATACAACTAGCTATGAGCGATGAGCGATGGTGGCCGAGCGTTGACATGTGCGCTTTACAATCTGACGGCACCCCGATCGAACCTCGGTTTTGCACCAATGACTTATTTATTACCAAAATACTTAAATTATGTGCGGTTTCGATGCCACTGCTCAAAAACGGTGAAGGAAAACATCGTGAGGCAATCACTATGTCCAAGAACCTCTTAAAGTTCAAAGACATACGATATTCGCCAACATGAACTGGGCAAGCATGGTTGATTAGGACCCATCCACTGTCGCTCTCTCTCTCTCTCTCTCTCTGAGATAAGACCTGAGTCCCATGGGCACCACTATGAATCTTATTATCCGTAGTTCATTCGAGATGTCTATTGATATTTTGGAAAAGCTATTTGTCATCAATAAAATCAACCAAGTAGAGCAACTCACCAAACGTACGAGCAATGGTCATCGGTCCACCCACGTACAAAAGACGCGTGGGTGCAAAGATTACTCTCATTCAATTGAACGGCATTGTGCGCACACGCATGCCACTTCCAGGCTTAATTACCGCGCAGCTGCTTGTCCATCTGGGCGTCAACACCTACTGGACACTCTACAGGATGATGACATGACAGCAAACGCGTTAAAACCACCACCAAAGTGAAGTGACTGGATCTGTATGATCTTACTCCCTCCGGCTCATTTTTCCATTGCAAGAAAAGGCACTAGAATAAAGCTAATTCTACCTTTATTGTGGGAACCGCTAGAGTCTAGCTAGAATGTCGAATGCTCTACGTGAACAGGTATTCCCTGATAGTTACAATCTGGGTGTCTTCAAGTCGCGAATAAAGCAGTTTCTTCTAGGCAAGCGTGCTCTATCGTAGTCTCCATCATCACTCAACATCAGGCGAGATGGCTGTCAAAGTCAAGCCTATGATGCAAATTTATCACTGATAGCTTTTATTAGCAACTTTCTACTTAAAGACAACAAATAAAAACTCGTTTAAAGATACGCATAGTAACTCTAATCAAAGTTACAAAACAGCATCGGCAATTCTTTTACAACCTTCAAACCGCCTGCGGCTGACTCTGGCTAGTGCAATCGACATTGTGTCTGTCTCCGTCACTCCTCTGCCAGTGTCCATCTCAGTGAGTGACAAGTGACAGAAATAACATCTATTACCTGAGAATTAGCTCGCTGCAAAATTTTGAACTTAACGCGGCAAATCAGCACCTTATTTGGACACAACTTTGACCCAAAACTTTGAACTTTTTAGGGTTCCGTGCCCAAAGGGTGTCAACAGGACCCTTTGAATAAGTCAACACTGACTGTCTGTCCTACCTTTTAACGCCTGTATTTTTTTAACTGTATTAGATAGCCAGCTGATTTTTTTACCGAATATGTAATTTTACGGCAGATTTTAAAAAAAAATATTAAATTATTATTTAATAATACATTTAAAAGTAAAAAATAAATGGTGTAAATGTAAAAATGGAAATACGTACAAGCGTCAAACTTGGCACGATTATAGAACATACTCTTAAAGTAAAACAACACATGATCCCGAACTGAATGAAAGAAAACTCATTTATTGGGTGCGGAACCCTCGGTCAACGCCTCTATAATAACGCCATTTATTACAATCTTTTAATAATTTTTTGAACTATCAAAATATCCCCCGTGAGAGCCAAGCCGAGGAAAATAGAGAGTAAAATATTTTTCATAAGTAAAAAATGTTTTGAGCAACTGGCATGTCACTTTTACAGTGACTTTTCGTGACATGTCTTTGGATACATAAAATATCTAAGATTTTTGAACGGAGTATAGTTATGTAAAGCGAGTATGATGACAAGTCACACCGATAAAAATGGGGGACCATAATTATGCGAAAATTAGGTATTGAGCCCTATACTATACTTACTATTCTATACTTAGAAATATACTCGTATAGAAAAGATAAAAGGTCCTCAAAACACAAATACAAATAAATGCAAAGATATACAAATACATATGAAATCGAAAGCTGCGTAAACACGCAAAAGCCATCACCATGTGTTGGTCCAAGCGCGTGCCATATTTAGCTGATCGGTGTAATAGAAGGTGAGAGTGTCATCGCACAATGGCACATCGGTTTGAGTGGCCAGACGTCCGGCAAATCTCATTTGTGGATTTATCATTAACTGTATTTCATCCACCCTCGACCACCTTACCCCTATTACGGGGTATAAATTTTATTTCCGCCTACAATGGCTATCGCATGTTTATTTTTGGTAATATTTAGCAGGGTGGTATTATTATTATCAAATGTATTGTGTCCAATAGTCAGTTTAAAATTATTAAAAATCACGAAGGTTAAGGCGAAATGGTTGAGACAGTACACTTGTTTGACGGTAATGCTTGCATACTCGGCGTGCGCGTTTTCAAATATTTTCAAATAACTGCGATCATTAAAGTATTTGAATGATTTTTAGGATTACACACAATTTTACACTTCTATAGAAATTGAATGAAGTTGATTCCATCCATCGAAGGGAACGTAAAAAGGAGTGTTTACGTAGGAAAATTGACGTTTTTTTTTTTTCTATCGAACTAAATTTCTTTAATCATGTATTGGTGAACACATCCGAATAAAAATTGATTACACAAAGAAATAATGTCAATTAATCGATTTTAAAGGTATACTTTTGAATATTCGTGAGGACGAATCGTCAATTGTCAAGATTATTTCGTCTTAAGACATAACATAAGTACTATTATTATATTCATAATTGCATGTTAGTCTCAGAGTAATATTTAATAATATTATACTCTACATGAAGCTGCAAATTCAGTTTTGTCCGTATTTCTAAAACGAATAACAAAAACACTAAGTTTAGTTACAGTAAAAACAGAATTGCCACATTAATCGCACGTACGTAGAGTCGTATAAGCACAAACAAACACTAACAAAGTAAACCAATCTCGAAGTGAAGTCGTAAAAGTGGAAAAATATTGGCTATATCAGTATTGCATTCATCAGAACAACGAGGCGTGCCCTAATCGCGCGCCTTATCGACACTAGCTTTTGTCTTAATTCGATGACGTGTTATTTACGACCGTGTGCCCCGCACTTGCCATAAATAATGCTATTTTACTGTGAGCCGTAGCCATGCCTCTTCTGTCAAAATTCACATAAATAATGACGATCCGTCGCGACCGCGGCCTCCATCCGATCTTATCTGCCTCTCTACGACGCGGTTATAAACAAAAGACGCCCTCTAATGACTGAATGAGCCGTCGTAAACCCATAATATTTACGCACGATTCTTTCAGCTCACCTTTTGAAAGGTTTTATAACTCGGTCGGGAGATCTCCCCGATCCCCAGGCGCCTACGCTGCGCCGGTCGCCTCGCTATATCTGATTTATTCATACCACCCGAAACACATGATCGGTTTTTCGGGTGTATTCAGTTATCTTTTTTCCTCTGATCGCTAGGCTGCTTTTATTGCTTTTGCGCGGTTGCAAAAAATTTATTTCTGTTTTATACCTAACGTCTCTCGTTTGAACGATCCGACAGCGAACACAGCCGACAGCGATAGACATTAAAGTTTTCCAAGTGCTTACAATGACATAAAAGTGCAGATATCGGGTTGCAATTAAAACTATCGAACGACGCTTGTTAACCGGAGCGCTGTGTGGGAGGACGAAAACAGCGGCAGATGCGCGCGACCCTTACTAACCTCTCACCCCACACTTACAATTAGCCACCTATTGCTGTCGTCCACCTATTATGTTTGCTACAATTCTATCTACACTTTTGTCAAAAAGAACAGAAATGAGAAATCCTTAGCAGGAAGTTCCTACAAGTTGTGACGCAATTTGGGGGGTCTATATTAGGATACTCGTCTGACTCAAGCCCGGATAGGTAACTGATAACGTTTCAATATTTATTGTCACCCGACGTCTGTCATTAAGATAGTGTCAAAACTAACCGGCACGCAGGGCATTACCGGGTCGAGGGAGCACTCATAATTATTACTAATGCCTTAAATATGTCAAAACAGGAATCCAGGTAAAAAGACGTAATTTACGCGCGGCCGATAGAGATTTGGCAGTTGGCGCCGCACCGCTGCCGCCGCCTTGCTCGCTTGCGAAGAGGCGCCTGCTTTTTGTCAACCATTGTCTTATAATATAAATTTAAAATAGGAAGTGTCCCTTTTTATACGAGGTCTAGTTTACGGCGCTGACAATGAAGGCATAAATCTACCACTGCGTCGGTGTATACTGCGATGATCGATCGATAAACATTATTTATGTACTTCCGTCGGAGTTATCCTGATTGGGTCTTCGTGTCGATCACGAATCTAATTCTTGGAACACATTTCTTAAATATACAGAGATTTTTTGGGTTGTGTTCACAATGCATTGCAAATCTTGTATTTTACAATTGGCACATATTAAATTGTTCCTAAGGCAGTTTCAGTAATTATATACTTATATTACAAATGCGATAGTGTGTTTGTTTGTTGGTTTGTTTGTTCCTCTTTCACGTAGCAAAAGAGTATCGGATCGACGTATTTTTTTTGCATGGGTATAGTTCAAGGGCCGGAGAGTAACATAGACTTGTCATCATTATCACCATTTTTCATCATTATGTGGGTGAAACCACGAGGCGCAGCTAGTCAAGCATACATTTTGTGAGCCTTACAATATCTCAACTAAAACGATAGATAAGCGCTCACAACTTACTCTTATCAAACCTGTAAATAAGTAAGCATATGTAAAACTGCGACAAATACAAAGTAAGCGAAAAAGACAGCTATATGACAGGTATAATTAAGTAAAATGTTAATAAAGAGAACAATGTCGCTCATCCGTGGCCGAGGAGCAATCAACATGCCTCCAGGAGAAGGAGTGATTAACGACAATAACTCGAAGCCAACACGATCTTGACCACGTTTATTTTTATTTGAGCCCCTTTTCAGTCGATCTCTAATGAATACGGTTTATCTTCAAGTTTATATAAAAAATAAATCGCTTTTAACTGAAGAATCACGCCTTAAAAAAGAAGCGCTTATTAAAATTTATTTCTTTCTCTCCTCGCGGCGCTGTCGTGTACTCAGCGCTCGAATAAAATTAAAAAGTCAAGAATTCTTATTTATTTTAATACAATAAACCGCAATCGCTGAATAAAGATAAATAAAAAGCAATAAAAAATAAAATCGCATTAGCAATAAACAAAATACTTCAGCGGATGTGGGCAGAGCGAGAGCACGAACGGTGAAATGCGTAGAGCTGCGACCTTACATGGATACTATGGTGATAAAACTAGAATATAATATGCATGTGTTCTAATTATTTATTACAAACTAGCTGCGCCCCGCGGTTTTACCCACGTAGTGATGAAAAATAGTGATGGTGATGATGATGATGAAAAGTATAAAAAGCCTATGTCACTCTCTGGCTCTTGAACTATACCCATGCAAAAAATCAGGTCGATCCGTTGTTCCGTTGCAGCGTGAAAGAGGAACAAACAAACCTAACAAACAAACAAACTTTTCGCATTTATATTAGTATGATATAGGACTTTATCGCTTACCATCAGGCGGACTGCAAGTTTGTAAGCCGCTTATTTAATTTTTTTTTTAATGATAGGTTAAATATATATTTTAATATCAACATTCTACACTTCTATACTGATATTGCAAAATTTAAAAGTTTTTGACCTTCTATATTTATTTGTAGGAGGTAATTTCTAGTCTAGAACTACAGAACCGATTCTGATAAATATTTTACTTACCAGCTGTACCTGTTAAAATAGGCTATGTTTTGTTTGCAATGTTGGCAAAAGCTAGCAGGTGTAATATAAAGAACTATCACAAAAACTGTACTTGGATAAAAATATTTAGTAGCAACTAATCCATGGAGGCTCTACTGTTCTGTTAGGCGATTGTCACGAGAGCTACCCTCGTCGGAGCTTTCTTAATTGTGCCGAAATATTTATTTGATTGCGAGCCTGCACAGAACCGTGCAACCGAAATGGTCATCGGCATGCCGCCGGCACAATGGCAACACTACCTAACTGTTATGCCGCCGTCTCATCACGACATCACATTGCTATAGATATCCATTCCGATGGTCTGGGTGTCTTCAAGTCCTTCAAGTCGAGAGTGAATAGGTTTCTTCTAGGCAAGCGTGCTTCATCTTTGGCCGCATCATCGCTTAACATCAGCCAAGTTGGCGGCCAAGCGCAAGCCAATTTATAATAAAAAAAACAAAAAGATCTCTTAGTTTTATACGAGTTCAGCAAAGACATTTTTATGAAGTTTTAAGGCATCATTAAGGCCGCGTTCACCAGCCAAAGCTTATCATGCGCACATTTACAGGCGTAGCCTAGTTTGAGACCAACATAATATATTATCTTGGGTATTTTTACAAAGCTGTGAAGACGAATACTGTTGTTATTTATACTGTAACACTTATTGTATAATAAAGTCACCATAGGTCTCAGGTTGATGTTTTTGTAAGTAGCTATTGTACCTGAATGAATGAATTAATTGATTTAAAAAAAAGGTAATACTTTGCTAATTAGGAATAAAAACAGTTTGTTTAGAATAACATCGCAAACGTTTTGAAGTAATTTTTCTGTTGATATTTTTATTTACGCGGAGATCATTTTTTTTTAAAGATTTGTTTTGATCTCTTACGCTATCAAAATTGTTCTATACCATATATAACGTAAATTTAAAGATAATTCCCAATCGGGTTTTTAATTCTTACACAGTGTTTTTTTTTTTAAAATAATATATGCAAACATGCGAACATGCAAACATGCAAATTTGCGAATTAGATAACTCTAGCCGGTGAGGCCTTAAGAGTAAAAACAGAAACCAATATCATGATATTAGGTAAGGAAGAGATAGGTTAGCAAAAAAAAATCCTAGTTATTGGTTCCAAATCATACAGCAGTTAACTTAGACCATTAGTGCTTAGACTTAAAATATCAACAAACTTGTCGGTAGAGAATCCTGCGCTCTTAATTTGTCGACGCGTGACACACGTGAAAGACGCAATCAATTTAGAACAATCGACCAACTGGCCTGTATTGCAGGAATTCCTTCCTTCAAATCGGACGTGACCAATGCCGGTCCTGTCCGTCAGCCAATTGCGGTATCGACAATCTAAATGGAACACAGAATCGATACTCTGTGCATTAGTAGTAACAGGGCAAGCACGCATCGTGCCTGGATCGTTCTCCGTGAACGAGATGAAATAAAGTATGAAACTGGTCGCGTTTCTATGGCGACCTTGGATCTGACAAACAGGGGAGATATGGTAAAATGGCGTGGCAGGTGCGAACACATCAGGCCTGAGTCAGGATTGTAACTTTTATTTATTTACAGAAAACAAACAGCCGAATAACGTTAATCATAGTACAAAAAAATATGAACCGACAAGCCAGTTTTCACAAATAGAAAAAGGATACAGTCCAGTGGGCTGGTAAAAACTTCTGTGATAGTCGAATAATGCAGATTAACTAAAAAATTATGATGAAAATCATCAGCCGAGAGGATTTTAGTCACTCGTCACTGACTCGCTCTGCAGACAACCTTGCCCTCCCTTTTTGCATGTGGACTGTTTAGGGTCGCTGCAAGTTTCTTAGTGTGCGTAAAAATGAGTAAGTGTGCTGTACTTGTAGTTTTTGCGTTAAAAGGTTTAACAGTACAGTAAAAAGTGGGTGAACTGAGTCATATAAACACGAACGATAATTGTACTAAGGCAATTCTCCTTTGTTTGTTTGATGTGAGATCGCGACGAACACAACCGTAAGGTCCCCGAACCAACAATCCAGATCTGAAGCAGCGATAATATTGTCAACTAGCGCTGCCTGTCTTCGCAGTTCTCATGATTTGCGATGCCATTCTAATCGTTATAATTACGTCCTATCCATCAAACAGACGTATGATAAACATGCGACTCCAGAAACTGACCGAGAATTGTTGAAACGCGATAAATCACCGCATGCCGGCCGCGACCCGGGAATCGACGATCTGAGATATAGCAGAGATCATTTTTTGCACAAGTGAAGTGTTTATGAACGCTCCGTTATAAATCCTCTTTGATCTCATTTTACGTGTCACATTTGGGTTTCCTCGCAGTTTTCCGCGGACCTGCAGATGCCGCTCGTATACATATTTTTATGGGCGTAATTTCTGTTCGTCGCGATCGTACATAACATTCGTCAACGGTCCTAACAAAGCTGACTAATTATCGTGGTGCGGCGTGTCGTAAAACAGTGCATATTGACGGAATATAGAGAGGCCGGCACACAGTGCTTAATGACATTAATCACATTGATTTATTGTGGTTCCGAGTTATTACAGGCCGGGCGTGGTGCCGATGTGTGCGTCCATGAACGTGTCACGTACACGTGCGCGTGTGTTGGTGAGCGTGTGCTTCTTGTGTATACGCGAGACTACAGGGTGTTACGGACCGCAGCACACCTGACCTGTCCGTGATTTGTGCTCCAATTGTGGCTTAATCATGGAAATCTTATCTTTAGGTTAATCGAATTTGAATGCGAAGTGGGAGAGTCTGGATTCAAAGTAGTGAGGTCTTACGTACAAAATTTTCTATTAACATCTTATCAACAAAAGTATTATAAAGGACAAGTCACTTTTCAGAATATGTAACATTCATATATAAAGTATCAAATATTGATAAGGTTTCTGAAAAAAAACTACTACTTTCCTGCAGAATTTAGGAAGGTCATGTCATCTTGCCTTCCAAAACCGATTCCTTCTTCCAAGATTCAGCAGGAAAGTTAGATTTTTTTTTCATGCGTCTCCTAAATTTAGGAAGGAAACGTCATCTTGCCTTCCAAAACCGATTCCTTTCTCAAAGACAAGCAGGAAAGTCAGAAAAAAAAAACTGTGTAGACAAGCGTGCTTCATCGTAGACCGCATCATCGTTTAACAACAGGCGAAATGGCTGTCAAACGCAAGCCAATATTATACAGTAAAAAATTAAACTGTAAAGTTTATAAAACGAAATCTAATACTAAAGAGCTGCCTATCCCTAAACTAAAGGACACGAACACCCCAGCTAGTGAAGGCACTAGTTCACCGACGAAATTGACTTGCAAGTGTGCGTATCTTCGATGCATGTATGTGTGTACGGCATTAGGCAACAATTTACGCTGTTTGCGGCGTGTTAATATTGATTGGCTCGCTTTATTTCGACTCGCGCGAATCTATCCACGAAACAGGGTACTTTCCAATGATGTATGTAGGTAAGTAGTTCACAATTTTCTCTAGGAAATTTACCTCTAAAATACTATTTCTGACTTTAGGGTAAACACAGACCGTGCTAACTACTCCGAAAAACAAAACACTGCTTGACTATTCCCTGGACTTTTTAAATTATGAAGATTTTTAACTTGTGTTACAAATGTTACTATATTAGACCTAAGAACCATTTTTTTTTAATATGCGGGTCAGTTCTACAAACACGGTCATCGAACCCCAAATTAATCAAAGCTTGTACTATGGCTGCCAGAAACGCTATACTTACATACATTTTTTTTTTTATATACAAAAGATATTAACACTCAGATATAGAAAAAACAAAAATGTGCATCACATGAATGTTTGCCTTAGGTGGGCCCGATCGAACTCACGACCTCAAGCGCAGAAGGCAGGTTCAAAACCAACTGGGCCGCCAAGGCAGTCAACTTTGATTATTTATTTAATAACTAATATGGTAATACCAATTACATAAGTGAAAAAGCTGATAATTATAGAATTAAATACAGGCAGAATTAGATAGAGGGGGAGACCGATGGGGAAGAAAGGTTCTGGAGTGGAGACCACGAACGCAGAAAGAGGAAGACGCAGCGTAGAGAGGTCTCCCACTAGATGGACCGACGACATTGTGAGTCGCGGGCATCCAGTGGATGCAAAAGGCAGGCTGTCGTTCAGTGTGGAGGTTAAAGGGGAGGCCTATGTTCAGCAGTGGACGTCATCTGGCTGATGATGATGATGAGAATTAGATAAAAATTACAATTCAAGGATCATAAATTAAAAGTTATCATTAATGAGATCAATATACAAAAGAATATTAATAACTCACCAGAAGTAAAAATCACACTGACAAGAATACTTTTGGAAAAGAACTAAAAATAAGTAACTGTGTGTAATCTCCACTCGAATCAGTCATAATATTTTTTTTTAATTTTTCCAGCTTATATGAAGTCGGTTTGTACTTACTTACAGAATCTGTATCAACACATTTTCCACATGTTCCAATCCCCTGTAAGTAGGTATATGAGTTCACCCCCTTTTTTGTCTTCGTTAACGCAGTCCATCCATTCTCTCTTCATCCTTTCTCTACCCTTCGATCTCTTCACTCTCTCCTAAAAAACTGAAAAAGGGATTAATTTTTTTACTAAAATAATATGGAAATCTAACAATAGCATTTCTTTAAGACTTCTCTCTGTGTCGGGTTACTAGGCGAATAGTTAAAGGCCTTATTGTAGTGGTAATTCCCACATCATTGGAATACTTTCCTCAGTGGTCAGGACAGCTATCTAGTACAACGAGGTATGTGTACGAGTTAGATAGGGTTGCCACCAAATCAAGAAATGTTTGCAATATTTTGGCTCGGTAGTATTAATTTGATGCCCTGTTTAATAAATCATAATAGAAATCATCGCATTTTTTTTTGTAGTAACTAAAATCTTTATTTATAAAAGAAAGTCGTGTTAGTTACACTATTTATAACTCAAGAACGGCTGAACTGATTTGGCTGAAAATTTATAGGGTGGTAGCTTAAAACTAGGAGACGGACATAGGCTACTTTTCATCAGTATCGTCACCATTTTTCATCACTATGCGGGTAAAACCGCGGGGCGCAGCTAGTAATAAAATAAATAAATAAAACTTCAAACTAAAAATAGCTTTATCTTTTTCTTCTTTCTCAGCAAACCATTTCATTTGATACCCATATCTGGGGGTGCATAAAAAATAACTGGTCCGCCATTTTTGTGAGTCGGCCATATTGGATTTAAAATGACGTCATTTAGCTAACCACGCATCATCATCCCAACTAAACGTGTATGCAAAGTTTTAGCTCAATCCGTTTGAGATAACTGTTTTAAAATTCAGTTGCAAGGTTTAACCCATACTAACAAGGCAATTTAAATTAAAGCTTGTAAAAAATATTGGGAGAAGCAACTAGTTTCCGAAACACAGTTTATGACTAGTTTGAAGTCAGTGGATTCAATTATTCGGTTGTAATCTTCCTTGCACCAAAACAAAGTATCTGTATTGTACCTATTTCATAACTAGCTGACCCGACAGACGTTTTCCTGTTTTTACAAATTTTTATTTTGTTTGTGTTCGTCATGAGTTCATACAAAAATCCCATAGAAAAAAGGAAGTTTAGTTTATCCCGAATTTTTTATTTTTTCGGGAAAGTTTAAAATAAATATTTTCATAAAACCCTCATATGGGAAAAATTAAAATTTTAAAAAAAAAGCCAAATCAGTCCAGCCATTCTCAAGTGAAGCTCTCACCAACGAACATCATTTCATTTATATAGATAGAGAAATAGATTTACCCAGCAAGTGTAAGTGCAAGTGTATTGTTAAGTACCGAGAACCAGTTGTTTGGATAAGACTAACATAGGTATTAAGACAACTTACTAACATGAAACCCCGATTTTTCAAGATCAAGTGAGGGTAGGAGAACAAAACACCCGCTCTTCTCGCCGGTCTCACCCGCAGTTTTCAATCAGCTCGTGACAACGGCCATTGTAACATGGTCGAAACGTCGAGCGAAAGGTACAAGGTAGGCATATTTTTTTACCTAAATTAAATAATACGTGATAAGTCCCGATAAACATTTAAAACATGAAATGTAACGTATTAGGTACCTATAAAAAGTGCCAACCCTGTTCGTCACCAGTAAAGTACACGTCTCAGTGTCGCGACCGCGCGTCTTTCTGCATTTCAATCACAGCATTATAATTTCATAACGCACGCTTGTCAAGCTAAATAATACGCAAAATTTATGTTACGAGGTTCTCACCGTTCGACTGTCCCGCAATGAATGCTTAATGAACCACTATTAGACATTAAACACAGCGAATGTTCCACTCATATTCATTTGGAGACGTGGATATAAATTCAATTAAGTTTGTTCTTGTTGTATGTGCGAATGTTAGGACTTATGTGCAGGGATAGTTTTATATCTTACTTTGTTATGACGGTCTCATCATCATCATCATCATCAGCCAGAAGATGTCCACTGCTGAACATAGTCCTCCCCTTTAACCTCCACTCTGAACGCCCTTTGCATCTACTGGATGCCAATCACAATGTCGTCGGTCCATCTAGTGGGAGGCCAACCTACGCTGAAGTGTATGACGATCTTGGTAAGTATATTTTTTATGTAGAGCGGCAAACATGCAGGCATATGGTCTGCCTATAGACAGCTGCAACATTCGCGGTTTGTAGATACTTTACCAGCCCAGAGAGGTGTTTGTATGTTGTAGCTCGGCGGAAGGACATTCCACACTTTGCAGGTCCGCGGAAAAGAGGAACCGGAGTGGGATTTCCATGCAGCTTTGCATGATGTAGATGAGAACCGTTTGATGGTATCGGGATGTGCAATAATGGAATTCCGACAAAAGAATGAGATCAAAAAGTTCTTCAAAGCATACTCCGAATAATAAGCGATAGAAGATGCAGAGGGAAACCCATGCATGTCTTTTCGTAGGCAAAGTGGGTCCAGCTTGTTGGTTAATATGTTTGTATATACCTACCAACAAGCTGGTTGATAAATACTAGCCATATCGAAACGCCGTGGCCATGGTGGCGTGACCATGGTATCCTATTTGAGAGACCGCTAGACTTGAAAGCTTGGGTCGCGGGTTCTAACCCCGGGCCCGTACCAATGAGCTCTTTGGAATTTATGTACGGATTTTCATACCTTTGGCTTTTCGGTGAAGGAAAACACCGTGAGAAAACCTGCATATGTACGGAAAAGGAATTCAATGGCGTATGTGAATCCACCAACCCGCACTGGGCCAGCGTGGTGGATATGGCCCAATCACCCTTTCGGGGGTAGCCTAAAAGTCCAGCAGTAGACTGTTAAAAAGGCTGATTATGATGATGATATCGATCGATAAATTAAACGATCACCCTGTGTCGGCATTAAATCTAATATGACCGCACCGAGAGCAACAAAAGATATAAGAAGGAAAGAAATCTAAATTTCTATTTAAAATCGATTATGATTTCTTCCGCTTTCCATAAAAAATCTCGGTCAACAAATTCATAAAGTGAGACTTTTTAATGTTCTAAGATACACAGCACCTTATCAAAACACAAACTAGTTTAGTATTCACTTTTGTGAAAGGGCTACTGTAGTCATCCGTGTGCACAGGCCCTTAGCACACGGAGTTGTAATCGTGTACACCAATAAATTAATTTTCTTATTTGCATAAATGTCCATTTAAACTGTTTTATGGTTTGTTTGTTTATTATATTAGTTTGATTAAGTGCAGATGCATGTTAGTTTGTTCATGGAGATGTTTCCAGGAATAACTAACACATCTATGCTTGTGTATTTGTGGGTTTGTTTGTTCTCACTCAACTCCTTATCAACTAAACAGATTTAGATGAAATTGATTTTGGAGTAGCTGATACCCTGCATTAAGGCTGCGCTCATCAGCCAAAACTATCTCACCGTTTCTATTTTTTTTTTTAAACCCTCACAGAGTGAGGTTTAAAAAAACTGTTTAGGTATTTAAAAAACTGTTTAGGTATAAATCTACATTCCAAACTCTTCAAAGTAATCGAAAAAAACAAAAGAGATTTAAAAAAAAAAAATCTTCCATGCATTCTATTTCTCGTTCGGCTTCCTGTATGAAATACATATACGAATATTACTTTGTACCATTTGAAATATTATTCCAAAGATAATGCCAAGTGATTTTTTTATGGTCATAAATATTGAAAATATACGAAAAATTGCTTTGGCCGGTCAGCGCGACCTTAAAACATGAAAGTTTTATCCCAAAAATAACGGTTCCTGTAGGAAAGCGGGTGAAACTGTGAGGCGCTGCTGGTTTGAATAGTAAAATAAATGTAAAAGTAAATTTAACCCACCAATAAGTGTATTGAGTGTATCCCGTATCTCCACATTGAACCAAAAATTTGTTACTAAGCTGCCACGGTTACCCCAAACTGGGTCCTGGGTCCTTAAAACACCAGATATCGCGGCATTGTGCGACAACAAAACAACCTGTATTTTAATAATCTTTAATATGTCTATTCCAATCTAAATCTGGACCTATTGTTGGATAATTATAACCTGACATTTACCGCATTTCCCATATTAGATGATATAATTAGCACAAAACGCTATAAATAGCATAACGTCGGATATTCATCCCCCTGTGGCGAATAAAGCAGCGAATACACATGCCTATCATCATTAGCAGATATTGCGGTAGCAATTAGATATCTGCGGTAATAATTCCTTTTATTTCTAATCAGTTAATGTCGGAAATGGACATTTGGAATTAACCTGTAGAGTCCGTCTCACTAGAGAAGTCCCGCTACAAAAAGTGGAACTAATATAAGAAAAATATCGATATACATAATTTGATGTTTTTCTTTCTTACTGGTTAAATGCCTTTATTAACTAAACAAAATACAAGCTAACACAAAAAATCTAAATTACTTGGCCTATTATACAAAAACAGTTGAACTGCCCATAGAACGTTAACGGTCTAAAGATAATCTAAATGCTTAAGCCCACTACCAGTTGGCAGCATACCCAGCATGCTAGCGTTACTATGATGAATGGCAATGCTAATGCGTAGAACTAGAAAAACTAACATTTTGGTAATTTTCACACAGTGTAATAGTGTAGTGTAGTTTTCTAGTAGTACTAGTGTATTGTTGTAGTTTTGTTCTGTTCTTGTATCGTTTTGTGTTGTTATTGTTCTGTTTGTTGTTTTGTTTGTAGGTACTTATATCAATTCTATTTACGAATACAATAAAATCAAATTCACCCGAAAATTATTATAAGCCTGCTGTGCCCCGCGGTTTCTCCCGCATGGAAAATAAGTAAAAAGTTCGCTAAAAGTAGCCTAAGTTACTCCTTATAACATCAGATATCTGCCTATAAAAGTCCAGTCCTCAGCAGTTTTAGACCTGGCTGAAATTTTCTTTCCGCAAGGCAATACTAACATTCATTTCTATTGATTTTTCCAAAATTCATATGTTTTTCTTATTCTTTTCTATATTTGAGTATTAGTTTAGTAAGTAGCCATTACCAAAAATGTGTCAAAAAAGAATCTAATATGCAAACTGCACCGCTCTCAACTAACTGGAAATATGTAGAAAAGCGCCAAACATTAATCTTACTCCATGTCAACATTAGCCTGCATTTCCACGAAAATTCTAAGCAAGTTGGCACGAGCAAATATTTTCTTGCATTGAAATTAATGTTGATAAATATACAAAAGCGGCGGCGGAAGTGCGGACGTCGCGGCCGGAAGTGGGGCCATCCATCATCCGCCCGCCCTGGATAAAAACGCTCGTTAGTGTAGCCGCCCGCCCTCGGCCGCCGCTACCTGCCTCTCTATTAATGTTCCACTCAAGTGCCTCTATTACTGCTGTCATTTGTTATATCCATTTTGGCAAATTGGCAGATCTCGTATAGTCCGCAATTAGTGCTTTTTGTGTGCCATGTTGATTAGTAAAGTAAAGAGAATATAAGTAATAACGAAGTATTACGAGTTTCATACTCAAATACGTAACAGAAACAACGTTAAAAACCATTAAACCAACAACTTGTATAAATCTTTAAAAAAATCTCCTTAAAAAAACTCTTGTGCGTATCTCGTCAAGATGGAAGATATTCTTCAAGTCAATGCTACATTCGGAGGTTTTGAAAAACTGAAAATCCCCAACGGAGCTTTCAGTAACAAATATTCCACATAGTGCGAGTAAACATATGCACGCAACGCGAGGGTGTCAACTCGGCACGAATCCCCGGGGAGGAAAACCGCTTATAAAAGTATGCGCCGGAAATCCGAGCGCCGAGCGCCCCCGAGTATTAAAATTATTATGAATCCGGCGCGCCGCGATAAGGCGGGATGATGCCGGCTTAATGCCGCCCGCCCTGAGCGCTCGTACCCCGCCACTATCGCGATACACAACTGCCTTCGCAGCCTGCTACGCTAAAACTTTGTATTGCGATTTAGATATGCGTAAATATACCCCTCGCAAACTCCCATACACGCTATAAATAATCCCACTTGGAAACTACAGCGGTATTGCAGCGACCGATTCAATTACTCGCCCTAATCGATATCTTATTTATAATGCAAGGCATACTTACGGTATTACACTACGGCCGTAACTAAACAACGGACTACGAAAACATTCATTAATCCAACTTAGATTTTCAAATAAGCCGAGCGGGAAACTTGAAACATTAACCAGATAGAGTTATTTCAACAATGTAAACGTCGTCGAGCAACTTTATGCAGAAGCTGCAATGGTATGTCGAACGACAATTATAACTTTGGCCCCGGACGCGACACTCGCTCCGTCGCAACAAATAAAATATGTCCACGAAAACGCGCGAGGGGGACGGCGGCGGCGCAGCGAAATTTCGTACACGAGACAAAGATAAGCTTAACCAGCACGAAATTATGAGCGTTTAACTGTTTCTAGCTGTAGAATCTGGCACGGGTGCTTCGCCGGCTCGCCAGCGCGCGTTATTTACGAGGGGGTGGTGACTGCGCCGCCCGCTGACGCCCGCTGCACCCGAGATAGCGCCTTCCCCGGAAAAGCGCCGCCGCCGCAACCGCCGCCGTCGCCGCCGCTGCGATCGCAACCTTACTGGGCTGACTTAGGGCCTGCAAGGCGCACGCTGCCTCGTGCCTCCACAGCACCTCACTTACACCTCGCTTCTGCTTGTGCAGATTGCTGCCAACTCGCACTTGCGACGCTAAACACCACTCCGATTTGACCCCTATCCCCGTAGCACTAGGATGAAATCGTCTCGGGACCGATCGGTCGCTTTCAGTGAACGATTCGAGCCGTTCTGGTGCGCTACATTACAGTGAAGATGTCTGTATTTCTTGTTTATGATAGCATAAAACTATGGTAAGTTAATTTATGCCATTGTATCATTGTAGCGTAGTTCACCGCAAGTGCTGCAACCTACCCGCATACTTATGCGCTTTGTATACAGTAAATCTTCAAAGCTTTGTTTGCTATACGACTCGAAACCGTGTCTCATTATCATCTTTAAAATATTACGTCTCTGTTACTGCTGAAGAACTAACTTCCTCCTCTATATTTAGGTAAGAGCAAAAATGTAGTCCAGGCTTTTAAAACACAAAACGACGTTGACCCACCGACCCGTAGTAAAACCCTAAAGTCGTTAACGCATTATAGCACATCAATATAAGCTAACAAAGAGGAGGTCACGTACCTACGTCATTTAAGTGAAAATATACGACACAGAGAAAAGAGAGAAATGTGTAAAAACCGTCTAGAGCATTATGTCGCGAGGCGAACCATTACTTTTAATATAAATAAAATAACAAAATATGAGCGTCCGGCCGCTGAGTGCCCCTGGACACTTTTATATTTCAACCGAGACGCCCGCCACCCCCTATGTCCACCCCCTATAATTTAAGAGAAGTTCTCATACTGTGGTATCTTTTTGTGGTTTTAATGTCAGTAAAGTAGTGCCTAGTTTTGCACTGTCGCAGTTAGAAGGTAACAAGGAAGTGCTGTGGTGGAGACTGAATGTAACGTCGCACAATGTTGAGTTGAAATTAGTTTCTGATGCACTTACGGTTATTACATTTCTGAGGTATGGAAATAGCTTATATTAATGTTTGAGTTTAAAAACACTTATGTGACTTAAAACAACAAACTAAAGGAGCCAAAACTACCCATAACTACTTATTTACTTACTTACTATACATGTTGACGCAGCGACCCAAAATGTGTCTTGGCCTCCGACACCAAAAGACCCATTACACTTAGTTTATTTATTGAATTATAGGCTTGCTTTTGACCGCCAACTCGCCTGATGATAAGCGATGATGCGGTCTACGGTGGAGCACGTTTGCCTAAAAGAAACCGATTCACTCGTAATTTGAAGACACCCAGATTGTAACTATCAGCGAACACCCATTCTGGCAGCGCATTCCACAGACTAGCAGTTCGCATAATAAAAGTGGAATCAAAGCGCTTTGTACGGGTTTTTGGAATAACCATATAGCGGTGCCGATTTTTAAAGGGAGTGCAGCAGCGAGAGAGAGTGAGAGAGGGGGAGTGTATATATTTAAATAAAGAGCAACCATTTAGATAAGCCGTGGTAGCTCATTTGGAAGACCGCTAGACTTGAAAGCTTGAGGTCGCGGGTTCAAACCCCGGGCCCGTACCAATGAGCTCTTTGGAGCTTATGTACGGATTTTCATACCACTGGCTTTTCGGTGAAGGAAAACATCGTGAGGAAACCTGCATACGTACGGAGAAGGAATTCAATGGCGTACGTGAATCCACCAACCCGCGCTGGGCCAGCGTAGTGGATATGGCCCAATCACCCTTTCGGGGGTAGGATAAAAGTCCAGCGGACTGCAAAAAAAAAGCTGATTATGATGACGATGATTTAGAACCTTGCGTTGAAAATACTCATACCGCTAAAATAATTTTTAAACATTCATAAGTAACTTGTACACTACATTGTATAAAGACTGGGTCTTAATTAAGGTTCGTGACAAATATGTATGTCAAAAGACATTTTCGTGTACATGTTGTTCACTTACAGTTTACAGTGTCATCGTTTTGACGAGCTAAGTGTGTTGTAAACGACCCGTGTCGACAATGCATTTCTGGATAATTTAATGCATTAAAATTTCATCTCTCGCCGTGAGGAAAGACATAATAAACAGTGGACACGCGAGATCCATGGGATAACACCGCCTCGTAACTGTGCTGTGGAAATTAAGACGTTATTGAACTGCACGCACAGATTCTCTTTTGTTTTTAGGGTTCCGTTAGGGGCAGCTGCTTGCTGCTCAGGGGCGGATCCAGGATTTCATTTTGTGAGAGGGGGGGGTGTTTGAATGCAGACAAGGTGCACCAGAATCAAATCGAAAAGGTGAGTCGAATGTATGGAATCGCTAGGTGGCCAATCCGCCAATGCTGCCGCTACTTTCCTCCAGAGTTATTAACGCATCGTTCTAATTTACTCCAGTGCTATTATCGTATCGCTCTAACTTCCTCCAGTGTTTTAAATGTGTATCGGGACTTATTAAGCATTATTTTATTTGGCAAAAATAGGTACCTGTCGCTCGAGTTTCGACCATGTTCCTCCAGTGTTTTATAATAATTATAGTGGAATATAGTGAAATTAAAAAAGCTCATCCATATATTATCATAGATCAGTGGAAAATGCACACTGTGCGATTCACACGATCTTTCTTGCCTCACACCCGCAAAATATGGTATGAGCTTCCGCGGTGTTCCCGAGAAGCTACAATATGGGGTTCAGAATCGGCAACGTATTTGTAATGCCTCTGGTGTTTTAAGTATCCAAAAGTGACGGTGACTGCTTACCATCAGACAGACCGTCTGCTTGTTTGCCACCTATGCATAAAAAAGTGTAACAAGTGTGTGTGTAGTTTTAAAGTGAGAAAAGTTTCTTTCTTGTTCTAGTTCAAACTTGGGCCTTAGATGTGACTTTCCCTCGGTAATTTGTGCGTAGCAGGCGAGTATTCAAGTTGTAAATAGGTACATACTTTAAACAAATTATTGTAAGGTGGTACGAAACCAACGATGCGCGAGTCCAACACGCACTTGGCCGGTTTTTCAATGCTATTTCACTCGTAATGCAAATCAATTTATGAGGTATTTCAATCTTCTAACAATTAAGTGTAGATGCCATGGAACATCAAAATGAGCACTTCAATAATTAAAATTGACATTCTTAAGTATTATATTCAATGTTATCTATACTTCTATACTAATATTATAAAGAGGAAAGATTTGATTGTTTGATTGTTTGTTTGTTTGTTTGTTTGTTTGTATTGAATAGGCTCCGAAACTACTGAACCGATTTGAAAAATTCTTTCACTGTTGGGATGCTGCACTATCCCCGGTTGACATAGGCTATATATCCCGGCTTCGCCTGTGCGAAGCAGGGGCGGCCTACTAGTTTACTATAATCATACTTAATACGATAAATGCAATGATTTGTTTGTAAATTTATGTTTTACTTTCACGCAACAGAGCAACGGGTCGACGTATTTTTACAAGCTTTTATGTAACTTGCCCTGTTAGTTATGTATGTGTGGGACAAATTTTGCAACTGAATTTTAGACCAGTTGTCTTCCACCGATTTTTCTGAAATTTTTTGTAATACACGTTTAGTTTGGATGACAACGCATGATTAGTTAAGTGACGTCATTCTAAATCCATTATGGCAGATTCCCAAAGATGGCGGACAATTTTTTTGATATTGGTAGGTATCAAAAGAAAAGGGTTTGCTTAGAAAAATACGAAAAATAAAATTACGTCACACTTAACTCAATATGGCGGACGTACAATAATGGCGGACCACATTTTCTTATTTACCATCATGATGTAGTTATCAAATGAAAGGGTTTGCTTAGATGAATACGAAAAAAGCTAGCTCTTAAAAAGTTTTTTTTTATTTTATATTTATTTTGCGTAGAGGCAGTCGGAGGGCCGGAGAGTGGCATACGATATATTTTTTTCTTGGTAAAATGTACGGATCTTGAGAAACGCGAAACCATGGATAGCTGCAGCTATCCGTGAATTCTGTAGCTAGTCAGCTCATAATGTAAACCGTAGATGACACATAACTTGATAGAAAAACAATGTTACTACTTGTTAAAGATTATAGAGGTTCCTTAAAGTCCGTCGCTTTTATCTCTAAACTGGCCTAAAAACTCGACACCAACAATTCCAGCAAACCTAATCTCAAGTGCTTATTATCGGGTACAGCAAGTTAAACAATTACAGTTGAAGGCTTTGAGGCAAGCAAACAGTAACAAGGCGCAAAGTCAACGTCGAGGAAACTCAGAGCGCTGCACAAGTTTCTTACAAGCTGGGTACTACGAACTCCCGATCTCGATTTCACTACAACTAAAATCAATTATTTGTAGGCACAAAAAAATACGCTAAAAACAGATATTGCTTCGTTGTTTTTAACCCCCGACGGAAAAAGGG
This sequence comes from Agriopis marginaria, assembly GCA_932305915.1. Classification (NCBI taxonomy): domain Eukaryota; kingdom Metazoa; phylum Arthropoda; class Insecta; order Lepidoptera; family Geometridae; genus Agriopis; species Agriopis marginaria. The sequence continues at coordinate 11,392,417 of OW029915.1, forward strand.
GTGTTATACCTACCTGTTTATATGTGTGTCTCTCTGTGGCAACGGCTGAACCGATTTTAATTTTGTGTTTTATGTTTAAATTTGACTTGATCGAGACTGTTCTTAGCTATGATTCCTGAGTCTGTTCAGCCGTTTGAAGATAATCAGCTCTTTTTTGTCAATGTCAATGTCATCGTCACAATGATCGAGCGAGCGAGCGCGCAGCATTCGATGTTTTAGTTCGATTTCCCTTGGTAGTGCGTTAGGTCGAGGTGAACGCGCGTCGATGGTTTCGTGCGTGCGCTTCCGCGATGCGTGCCCTTTGCTCAAGCTCCGATCAATCAACGTCCACTTTTAACGACTTAATTCTGACATACCGGGCTTCGGAAATTCTTCGCAATACTCTTCATAAACAAGAAAATTTACATGATTACCGGCGCACGCTCATTATCACTTCAATACCTACGGTTATTGTACTTCAGCTCTAATTACGGTCGACGCTCCCCCGAAGCCTTACGAAGCATCGACCAATATCGTCCATCGATTCGATCGTAAAGCGCCCTAACAAAACAAAGAACATAACGCCTGTAGAGTTCGCAATAAAACCGCGTGAAAACGGCAATAGCTATTCAGAGGGAGATATTAAAATGCATGGAAATAAATTCGGCGTCGCATTCGGGCGTACGGCTGGGGGTGCAGTAAAAATAAACAGCGACGCCATTAGAACTCACTTCCATATTCAAATTTATGATCGCGTCCGCACCGCGTCGCTGCCACCACTCGACGGCCGCTGCCACCGCCACCCGACTGGTCATTCATTCGCCACCTGAAAATTTGACGTACGATTTAAAAAATTCACCCTCGCTTTGCCTCGAAAACACGCAATGAATTATCAAAACACCTCTGCGTTGTAATACGGAAACTTTCACAGAACACTACATGTATGCACTCCATTTACAGATGTTTTTCAGTAACAGATTTATCAAAAGCAACTTTCCGAACCGATAACCGAACCAAGCAAAACAAACGTAAGGTGAGAGCGCTGCAAACGTCGAGCCGCGTCCAAACGGGCATGCTTTAGCTTAAATAAACAGACGTTTTCAAAAATTTGTGTATTTAAATCGAATGTGACTTGTGTTACCGTTTCTATTTCTGTTTAACTTCGACGCGGGAAAAATAACACCTCGGATACATTCGGGGAGCTCGCATTAAATTCATAAGGGATTAGATGTCATCATAAACACGAATTATTTAGCCGGGTGAGGTTAAAAACAACATAGCCACCAACTAATTACCTACTGAAGATGGAAATTATGGCGTGCTTAGCACCGTTGGGACTGAAATAGTTGAACTTTTTAAATAAACAGACATACTTTGCTGTGGTTAGAATGAAAAGTGCCTTAGCTTTTCATGGAAGCTATATTGTTTCATGTCCTCAAATCATATTATTTATAACGTCTTTTCTCGTAGTCATCTTAACCGTCACCTACAGCGTAGGCTATGCTGGCTGGTTACAGAAGATCAAAAGTGGCATTTTGTAAATATGAATCTACGTATTTTAAGTTTTTTTGACAGACCTAACATACACTAACATAGGTAACTAGATACACACAAAAACTTTTCTGTGGTTAAGTCTACCATCTAGGTACTTCTACTAAAACATTCCTTCATTTACTGACAGACAATGCACAGCCTAAATTGCTGATTATAACGAAAGTGAGCACTATAAGAAAGGAATTCTGAAACATCTTCCTCTATAGGTGTTAAATAAGAAATGAAAGTAGGTACGGGCATTTAGCTAGTTTATCATGCAGCTCTACCTAAAGCTATGTAGGTTTATCAAGGGTTGAGCATATTTTAGACTAGCTGTATCCCGTGGTTTCACCCACATGGACATTTACTCAGTAACCGTAAATTTTCCGGATGAAAAGTATGTCACTCTCCGGCCCTCCACCTGTCTCTATGCAAAAAATCACCTGACTTCAAAATCCGTGTAAAAATATTATTTTGTTCTTTGTAGTGGTATATTAACTTAGAATGTTGTGTTTTGCCTAGTTAGTAGGCGTACATATCTAGAGATGGCATAAAATTACCGTAAATATTATTTAGATTGAAAAAAATTATTAAATAAAGTAATCAAAACAACTTGTTTTAAATGTTTATCGGAACTTATCACATATGATTTTATTTAGGTAAAAATAGGTACCTTTCGCTCTAACATGTTCGCTTTAATCATGTGTTCAAATCGCGAAAGTTTAAAAATTACTAATCATAACAACGTCAATAGTTAAAATATCACGGTAAAGACGTGTAATACGACTGCTGACTCGTGTTCGACAAACTACAGATACAACTCCGACTTTATCCGAATTTGCAACACCTTTAATGCTAAGTATACCGAACATGTTGACTTATTTACCGCTAAAGGGAATTTCTTCAAACAGTATGCATGTACCACGTTCTTCAAAACTAGTACATAAACCATTACTAATTTTCTACACTACTATTATAAACCTCGGTGGGCTGATGTGGCTTCTTTTCATATAGTTTAATTATGTATATAGTAATTACTGTTTAGCTATTATGTTTTACATCTCTGTCTTAAGATCTGGATCGTAATCATCTTTCGATTTTATAAGTGAAAACTTTTTATGGCTTTCATCTACTATCTACCTACTATAATTAGTTAGTTTCAGCTGTTTGTTTTCCGAGTAGTGTAAAATAAAATAAAATATATCGATCGTGTGTAATGGACGTAAACTACATTTATACTGCAAAATTGACGAAAAACTGGAAAAATCGCGAAGCACTACTAGCATAGCTAGTATTCACATAACTCTACTGTGAACCAGCCAGCTATAGCTACAAACTATACCTATCTCTATATTGTTGTAACGGGATGGGGTGCGAAGGGGTGAAATTTGAATTGTTGAATGAAATCCGCTACCCTCGCACCGCAAATCAATGGTCGAGTATTGCTAACTTTGAAACTTTTCGTTTAAAGAGTTTTGAATGTATAGCTCTCAATTGATATATATGTACTTAACCTAAGTAACTACACAATACAATGCGTATGTCTTCAAATAAAGAAAAACATAACTGAACTATCAATAGGCGACGGTGATCGCTTACCATCAGGCGGTCTGAAAGCTTGTTTAAATCTAGCTAATAATATTTTAAACTATACTGCCCCACTGCTTAGCAAAAGTTTTCTCCACTTCCTTTTCACAAAACTTGGTCTATCGCTACCCCTCTGCCAAGCACCCTGGATCTTAATAGGTAACATTATTGCAATTAAAAAAAAAGTTTTTTCTTTTCAAAAAACTTTTTCGTTTCATAATCACTCAAACTTAATAGGTACGCCAGTATTTAACTCTAAAACTAAATCTTAACAATTTAAAACATAAAACACATGCTATAAGATATTTTCTATTGAAACAAAATCTCTAACATTAAAGATCAAGATAATTTATTCGCACAAAACACGAGTAAATCATACACACATTTAAAAACGCATGCACAAGGTGGGTTAAAATATTAGTCACTTTGTATCATGTTTTGCCTAGTTTGTTGGCGTACAAATCTAGAGAGATGAATTTAATTCCCTCCTGCCCTTTTTTCTATCGGACCGCCAGGGCGGGCACAAAAAATCGACATCATTTTATGGTTGATATTCCGAGAACACGTACGAAGCGCTTTGATTCCACATTTATTGTGCGAACTGCTAGTCTGTGGAATTCGCTGCCTGAATGGGGTTTCCCCGTCAGCAACAATCTGGTTGTCTTCAAGTCGTGAGTGAATCGGTTTTTTCTAGGCAAGCGTGCTCCATCGTAGACCGCATCGTCGCTTAACATCAGGCGAGATGGCGGCCAAGTGCAAGCCTATCTACGATTTAAAAAAAAATATGGTTTAAAATTACCGTAAATATTATTTATATAAAAAAGTATTAATTAACATAACTGTCGAAACAATTTCAATAGTTATGATAACATTTTATTAATTTAAATAGTTAACAGATAGACATTACCTACTATAATTGTATGATAAACAAATACTGACCCATTCCGTCATTACTAAAATGTATCATTTGTAAAATCACTAACTTTGTAATAACATTTCTCACACATTGACACTATGTTACGATTGCTATAGAGCTACATTAAAACTTTGGTAGAGCACCATAATATTTAAACACCTTGCAACGTCTTTATCACAAAAGTTGTGTTTTCAAAACTACACCTGCTTCCTATGTCATTCGCAACAAAGGATACCAAAATAACCATTTCGTGAATAATAAAGCTATTAAGTGATTTTTACTGTTTAAAACATTTGCTTGTATATTTTTATTTAATACTTTATAATGTATGTAGAGACAATATAAAACATTATTTCTCAATAGTTTAAAAAAAATACAGGTTGTTTTATATGTAATTCAAATGTTTGAAGAATTTGCAACGTAGCATACCTACCCGAACATACCTTCTTTATACCTTCCTGTTGACCTGCCAAAATATGAATCCACAATAGAACTATTCAATATAAAAAAAAAAACGAGAGCATTTATTATAAAATTTGCATCAGACATTTTACGCCTTACATGAAAAAAACTGCAAACAATATTTTTCTTGCAAAAATATATTACAGTGTTTGCTATTTATACCCCTTCATAAAAGGCTCTAAAATGCATACATATTTATATGCTGTAAGTCAATTTATAATTGTTCAAAAGCATGTAAGAACATGAAAAGCTCACGACGCCCACGTAGACTCTACCTATAGAGTTCGAGACAGCCCGTAGGTCAAGGTCACCGAAATCTGAACTCTACAAAAAGAGGTAGTCAGGCTACTTTATATAGTTGGCAATTGATACACTCACGCTTATACACGAGATTTCCGTGACTGGTTAAATCAAACTAAGATGTTTAGTAGCAACAATTTAAGTGCCAATGTATTTATTTTATATTTGATTTGTTCAAAATTGTTTCTTTGAAGATTCTCTAGTATATTTCCGCTTTAACGTCGCATTAATTGCAATAAGGAATTTGGAATAATTATTTTTGTTTTACTCTACAGAAATTTGTCAAAGATGCTAACCTAAATAGTTTGAGCTAACCTAAAACATTTTTTTTTTTAAATGAAACAAAAAAATCGTTACACCAAAAAAGAATTTGTAATTAATCTGTAATAATGATATTATTTAATATTACTTACAATAAGGAATTTGGGATCAATTTTTTTTATCATATAATTTTTTTTTAATTAAAAATAGGCTTGCGCTAGGCCGCCAACTCGCCTGATGGTAAGCGATGATGCAGTCTACGAGGGAGCACGTTTGCATAGAAGAAACCGATTCAATCTCGACTTGAAGACACCCAGATTGTAACTATCGGGGAACACCCATTCAGGCAGCGAATTTCACAGACTAGTAGTTCGCACAATAAATGTGGCATCAAAGCGCTTCGTACGTTAACATAATTGATCCCAAATTCCTTACTGTAGGTACTTGCGACATTAAAGCGACATCAAATATTCGTCAAAGAAACAGTTTTAATGATGTAGTTCCGCAAAGTAACGCCTGATTCAATCAACTATTTGATAGATTATTTAAGATTTTGTTATTAAAAATACGTTAAACTTTTTTAACTCTTTTAAGTTACACTGTTTTAGGCAAATGTGTCTCGTTGTATCACGTAAAGCTAGAGTGATGTCATAATAAAACATAACATTGTACCTACCTACTTACTTGTAAGAAAAATTTCAACTTTGTCTTTAATACAATACCCGCTAAAGTCACTTTGAATCTATAAATACTTAGAAACAAGTAAAACTTAACTAATTAGTAAAAAGCTTGACTTGAGTATCAAAGTAACGCCTTTTACATAACTTTCTACCTACCTACATAGATAAACAACAATAGTTACGCTTCGTTGCAAATCGAAGACGCTGACAAAAAAGGTCAAATCAATTACAGTTCGTATTAGGCATGAATACTTATAGCAGTTAATTATAAAAACAACCTACCCCCGACATCACAGAATGACATACCGGAAAACGGCGGCGTGTATCGTGTTTTGTCGATGGCCCAGCCTGATGACTGGCAGAAAAGGTTAAATTGCTTCTATCACATTAATAGGCTCAGAGGTGGCGCTTATTCGTTTAGAGGTGTAAAAGATATTATCCTCTTGTAGGAATGTTAAGGCCCAGCGAGGCCAATATTATCAGTTCAGTTGATTCTAATATATTTTATATCGGCAAGGTCTGTAACAGACAATTTCCTTTGGAAACAAGCTTTTTTTATAACTTAAGAAATAAAAATACGACTGCATATTTTACCGGTCGGAAATAGACAATGTTCTTTAGAAGAAATACAACAACGAGCTTTTTAACTTATTTTTTTTTAAAACTACTACTTATTTTACCTTGGGTAATGTAAGGATTCCAAGTTACACACGGTAAATCGTAGTCGATTCATACTTTAGGAAGTTGTGATGGAATAAATAAATACATAGGTACCTACATAATTAGGTACGTGAATCTTGAAATAATTTTCACAACTTTTTGGAATGTCAGGTAATGACTATATGTAAAGTCACGCTGACAGTTGTGACTTTGATTCAATAAGTAGGTAAGTTTTTAAATTTGTTATTTCTACACTTATTCGGGTCTTACGGTGTTACAAGAGATACCTAAATATAATCATAGGTGATACGGGAATTTAAATACTTATGAGAACACGATGACAATATAGATATAGATATGACGAGAGCTTTTTTATAATATTGTGTTTACAACAAGCACGTAGATACAAGGCCGGTGAGTGGAGATATTATTACTACAATGTACTTAAATCGCTGCTAAACTGTCTACTTATTTATCGAACTTCATGCAGTAAGTTCATATCAGTTGTTTTTTTTATATATATTTTCTTTAATTCTATACAAGGTGGGAAAAATCAATAAAGCAAAAATATCTAATAGTCTGGAAATTACTTACCTAACAACTTTTATACATATTAAAAAACTGGTTCTTACTCATTCTGACCGCTAGCTCCTGCACCACAATATCGGATCCGGGCCGGTAGCCGGCAGTCACATCACACGTATAGGTTATATTTAATTTAAAGCACACAAAGCTCGCGGCTGCACGCCGCGTTTTTCATAACGATTCCGAGTGGATACTCGATTCCATTCCCAATCGAAACCGATTGGTGATAATAACCTAGTTACGGGTGTCAGTGGATTTGACGCGGATGTTCCGAAGATTAATTAAACTTTTTAGAAATTAAACATTTTAATTTAAATGATGACTATAAACAAGCCATAAATTAAAATTGCCGACTTAAAATGATGTCTAACCTACCAACTGTTGCACGTAACATTTTCCCAATATATTTTTATGTATTATATTATACTATTTTTATTTTTTATTGTATGGCTTTATTGCATTTTCAGAATTTTTTGTTATTATAATTTTTTTATATCTCAATTAATGAGTTTTACCTAGTATGTAGGTAAGCATCCAACGCGACGTAGCTCTACATTTTCCAACATTCATTGCCAGACTGCTGTCTCTTTACTTTCCATTATCTCCTGTCAACGTAGGTAGTCTACTATAATGCACGCTCTTCATAATATAAGTGTACAAACCAGTTTTACAAAGCCACCCAAACCAGTCTAAGGAGATATAAAATTCATTTATTTATAGAATGCAAGCAGATCAAAGATAAATTAGCAAAAGCTTATCGGACGGCATGCAATTAAATTTCAATAATTTATTGAATCTAAACAAAAAGTTATGACGTGAAGTTTAATGAACGTCGGTGGGAGGGAGGCTTCGCGGGGCGATCGTCGGCGGCGCCATCTAGCGGGGCAGCACCGCCCACCGCCTCGCGGCGAGCGGCACACATAGCTTATCAACGAATATGAGGCGTTATGATTATGAAAATATGCTCCGCCCCGAATATGGAATATGGAGGCGGGGGTGAGCGGAGCGCGTGCGAATGGGCGAAGTTTGATTTATGAGCCGGGCGCGGCCCCGCCTCCCTGTCATAACCGTATACCTGGTGCGCGCGCGCGCTCGCCGCCCGCCGCCCGCCGCCGCCTCGCGCTCAGTCCCGCTTCAGATGGCGAGTGGTGCGCCCGGTCGCACGCCGAGTCCGTGAGCCGCACTCCGTACGTCGAGCGAGCCGAGAGGCTCCGCGCGCGAGTGACCGAGAGCCTGCCGCCGCCAGCCGCCTGCCATGCGCCGCCACTGAGCGCTCCAGCGCGACCGACATGCCGCGCGTCAAGCCAGCCTGCGTCCGCCGCGTCTCCATCGGTACTTTACTCCTCAATACGAGCCTCCTCGACAGCACATCACACACCATCAGTACCATCACCTTCACCGCCACACACCATATGGAACAGTGAAAATATTCAGAGGATAAAGTTCGGTGCTTTCCGTCGACGCGTTGTTATTGTTGATTTTCCCGTTGAGTTTTCTGAAACGAGAACGATGCAGTTAGCGACGATAAAATTCGGCATTCACCAAAAACAAGCGAGTAAAATACGCCACCGGCGCGGTGAGTAAACAGTGCAGTGAGTTACGCTTAGTGTTTTAGGAAACGTAGATAGTTCGGGTATTTACGGAAGCTTTGAGATTGGAACTTTTGTACTAGGTGCGGTGTTTTTATTTGTATCGACAAAATTGTCCAATGAAAATCTTTGAGTTTTCCGCGAATTTTGCAAACGCATGAAATCTTGAATGCCTATATAGAGACATTGTTACTCATCTAAGTTTTGCTAGTTAGGTAAGTTTTTAGTTTGGTCAAGAATTAATGTTGATAGAACTTTTCAGTTAAATAGGACTAAGTAACTATTAAAAAAAATCTGATTTCGTATAAATTTCAAATAAAACTTTACATGGTGATCTTTAATGACTTTACAGTTTTTGTTTTTATCAAAGTTAGGAACTTAGGTACTATCAATTAGTTTAAACTGTATGAGAAATCAGACAAATAATAATGTAAAAAATCAAAAACACATATAAGTGAGTTTGATTTAATTTCATTGATTGCCACTTAGGTTCTTTCACAAGAATGCAGTATTTTAATGAGAAATTTTTACCAATTCTGTTTATTACTAGATTTCATATAAATTGAATGGTTGGAAAAATATGTGGATTTATTGAAGCTTTGTTTTGAATTTCTATCAGTGGATTAATAAAGTACACAGCTTTAATTAAGGTATTGTAGGTAGGTATGTATTGTTTTTTTTTTTTGTTGCGGACTACAATGTCAGCTAATTTGTGGATTTAAATTATGCAGTGTATTTGCATTCATAAGCATTTCCTCTAGTTATTTTTGCCATTTGTGTTACCTACTGATTATTCATGATTTTATTTAAATGACTTTTTTTGCGAAAATAATCAAACCTTTATACCAACTCAATGCTTCCGGTTTTATTTCCGGTAATTTTCGGAATGTTTTTTATAACATTGGCTTGTTTTGTTATCTCTATCGTAGTAAGTAACTTATGAAAAAAATATAACACTACTTAGATTAATTTAAAGTAGGTAATGAAAATATTTCAATTCACAGCATAAAAATTTAATACTGTCTATTAATGCGTTATTAGGAGATATATCAGTGAAGTAAGCGCTAAACCAATTATTTCTTATTACATTACAGTAATAAAAACACTATCTCGGTACTTACGATACGTCAGCTTTTTCAGAACGCATACTTTTAGTTTAATTAATCAACAGGTATCTTTGACAGTTTTATAACAAAAATTGTATGTCTTCATTTTATTCGAATGACACACTGTCAAATTTTATTAGTGACCACTATACCTTAGCTTATCTCATTGCCAGTTTTATGACTGCTCTATAAAATATTTATTATGGATATTTTATCTACTAACGATTGAAATTACCTGGCTATTCATATTCTTATGAAATACACATCCACTGTTTGTTTGCTCGACTAATAAATTTAAAAAAAAAACTCGTTAAATATAAAGTCCGGTTTTATTTTAGGCTAAAATGAAAGATTGGTATGCATATCACCGTTCATTTACCTTGAATGGTGAATAATAATTATAGTTGATGTATAAATTATAGACTTTCTGTTAGTAGATTAATTAGCTCCCATTTCGAACTATTGATCTAAGTATTTTAATGGCAATAATATTCATATCGTTAATGGCTTGCAGGCAACTTATCTATTAATATTTCAAGTCATATTACCTACTTGAACTTGTTTGATTGCGGTTAATAAACTTTTTTCTCTAATCGAAATCATTAGAGGTAGATAGGATATTTTCCTAACATATTATAATAAATCAAATACTTCTATACTTTGAACATAAATTGAAATGTAAATGAAATACCGAAGCAGGTAGAAGGGTTCCGACATAATATTGAATTTTTAAGCGGAGATTGGACAATATGAAGCTGAAACCTTTTGGCGGCGATGCTTATAGCTATAATGGCACTTTTAGAGAATTTTTTGTGAGTTCTGCGTAAGACGGGCGGCGCGTGTGCGGTGCGCCGCAACCGCGCCGCCTTTGAGCCGCGCCGACGCTTAGTTGCTCACCATCACTCAGTCCACTGCAAAACATCAACAAACAGACACCACTAATCCTTCTCCTTAGAAATAATCACACTAAACCGGAATTTCGCTACAGACACCGAATTTAATCCTCGCGACAACATCCCAGATTATAACTACTCGTATTATAACCAACCATCTTTGTGTCGCTCTCTTCTATGCTTTCAATTCGAGGCCATAACCGAAAAAATGTTATTCAACGTATATGTTATTCGAAAATTTTGTCATTTTACTTTCAAATGCGCCACCCATAATGTCACAAAGTAGGTAGGTAATATCTATAAAAAGATACTGAGCCCTAATATTTTAAGCGGTGAAAGTTTAATAAAAATGATAAGCCAATAATATGCATCATATTTTTAAATAACAACCGCACATGTGGAAGTAAATCATCATTATTCGTTTGAGTTTTCTCGAGGTATTCTAATCATTTCAGATATCAGTAAATGCAAGGCCACGCAACATGCATTGTGTTTTGGTATTTACTTACCTATATGGTAAAATGTACCTAAGTACTCTTAATGAATTTACGCGGCACTTTGCAAGTTTCAGAGGTTATAATAATAGACGCTTACCTACTATCAGGCAAGTGACTTGCTCCTCTCGTTACTCAGGTACCTATATATATATATATTTGATGCTTATGCTAGCTCATTTAGAGTACAGTACTTAAATAGTTGTAGTTATATTTTTTGACAATTAAGTAGGTAGGTACACTAAAATATTTTTCATATTTCGTTTATGGTCTTTGAAAAAATATAGGAGTGGGTTTATGTTTATATTTTCACTTATTATTGTTTAAATAGGATAAGGCGTTTTTTTTAATTCATTCCTCTGTAATGATTTTGGCATCGCACTTTTTGTGCATTTGCCACTGTCAAGTTTTAAAATATTATTAAGTTTGATGAAATGTGATCAAATAAGTCATAGTCACGAGTCGAGTCGAGTAGTCGAGAGTCAAGTAAAGTAAGTCACAATGAAGTCAAAATCATGCCCTAGTAAAGTGATGGAGACTTGACAAGAGGCTTCTATGGACCTTTGGGAAACAACTCGAAAATACATGTTTGCGTTATGTCACTTTGCCACACTCGAGCACGTCCACGAACACTTTATTAAATAATAATCCACCATTATTACGCATTAATAGGTACTCGACGACACGTTTTTTTTTTCCACGTTGGCGCCAAAAACTCAATGTGTAGGTTCTGCACATAATTTAGATTTTTGAAATGTATTGTTATCTATAGGTACCTACCTGATATACCTACAAGTAAGCTAACATTTCTTTTTTTTTGTAACTTTTTTTTACATAACTTTTGACTTATGCACGACTCTATTATTACTCTACATCTAACTAAGAAAAGACAATAGTTTAGTGTAGTATATAGTTAGTAGTGTAGTTATTACAAAAATAAGTAAGTTAGTATAGGGCTGAGTGGCTGAGTCTTAATGTCAGTTTTAGACAACTTAAGGAGGTATAGGCGTAGCTAGGCCTCCCATTAGAAGGACCGACGACATCGTGAGAGTAGCGGGCATCCAGTGAATGCAGATGACAGGCTGTCGTTCAGTGTGGAGGTCAAATGGGGAGGCCTATACTCAGCAGTGGACGTCTTCTGGCTGATGATGATGATGATGATGATGATGAAGGAGGTATGTATTTCAACTTCGGCACCAATCTGAACAGCACTTCCACGACTGGCCCAAAATATGCTTTAGGTGTCCGTAGTCGACGGCGACTACTTACCGTCAGGTAGCCCGTCGCTTGTTTGTCTACTATTACATAAATAATAAATACTATTAGTACAAAATAATAACCATATAAGTGTTTTAATAACCATATAAGTATTTAGATTTACTTAAATATATCAGAATAGGTTTCTTCATCACCATCATCATCATCTTTTCAGCCATAGGACGTCCACTGCTGGACATAGCCTTCCGCCATCGATCTCCAAAAGGGCCGGTTGGAAGCGGACTGCATCCAGCATTTCCTTGCGGTCTCTTTTAGGTCATCTGTCCATCTTGTGAGTGGACGTTCTACGCTGCGCTTAGTCCGTGGTCAATAGGTTTAGATTTCTTAAGTTATATGACTATTTACGGGATATTTACCGTGGCAAGGTTGTGGAATGAGCTCCGCGATATTTCGGCGCAGTTACATGCACCATGTTCACGGGAAGACTGAATACGAGAAGTTACTTGCAGATAGCCAGAATTATAGATGACGTCACCAACGCTTAGATTGATTGCAAAGACAGCTCAAGAATTTGGAGGCACAGATTCAAATCCTGTCGGTCGAGGTCGTATTTTTTTTAAATTGTTTACTACATTTAAATAGACCTATACTCCGTTTTTAATCTTAGATATTTTATGTAAACAAAGAAATGTCACGAAAAGTCACAGTCAAAGTGACATGCCAGTTGCTCAAAACATTTTTCAGTTAAGATCAATATTTTACTCTCTATTTTCCTCGGCTTTGCTCTCGCGCGGTACAATGGGGGATATTCTGATAGTTCAAAAAATTTATAAAAAACATTATTAAAAGATTGTAATAGAAGGCGCTATTATAGAGGCGTTGACTAATAAGATAGAGAAAATAGAGGGCAAATCAAACGTTGGCCAGAAATGTTTAGAATCCCTACTGTCCTACCAGTCTAATAAAATATGTTTTTTTTTTAATCATAACATTGTATAGAACAGATATAACGTTAAAATAAATGGTACAACACGATTTTTATTTTATAGTTGTTCATATTACAACTAGAAAAACGTAATAAAATACTTTTTTGGTCAAACTATTGTAAACTACCATTATGAAAGATATTTTTTGCACTGGTAACCCCTTTGTTTACATAAAATATCTAAGAATAAAAAACGGAGTATAAGTATGTATATTTTTATAAGCATTTAATTTACTTGCAATGTTTGTCTGTTACTTTGTTTAGGTCAAATGTTGCAAGCTGAATTAGAACAACCTTCCTTAATAGGATAACTTAAGGAATTGATTTTTTACATGTAGGTTCAGTTCTGATGACAATGCATTTTAATGGTAAGCATGACCTGAATCGACATCCAGGATAAGCTCCACATAAAGGAACTCTTCAACGGTCATAAACACAAGCACATAATTTTCTGTAGTTACGCAATTTATTATGATACTCGTTTTTTGGTTTTACCATGACATGGGTGCTGCACTCATGGTTGGGTCCTGACTAGGGAACTCCCCAATGGTTAGCAGCACAGACATGAAATGTTGTATATGCATTTAATTACGCTAACCGATTCTAAGTGTCAGTTTAGACCATTTAAACAAAAGCTTGTTTAAATATATAATTTTTTACTTTTGATTTATTACAAGGAGTTTCACTTGGCAGAATTAAGACAGGAAAACAAGCAGTTATACTACATGTACTGGCACTGAACCCAAAGCATCTTTAAAGGAGAGCGAGGTTACAGTTTTGAAGTGAGCAGCTATAATAAAACGGTGGAAAAATAATAGGTACTTAACGCTGTTTTTGAGGTGCTTTAGATAGGGATTATTTCTATAGCAAGAGAATACTACTACTTAACTTAATACCTACTAATCAGGCAATTTAGTGGCCAAACGTAGATCTATTCTATATAAAATGAACCGGTCAAGTGCGAGTCGGGACTGAGGGTTCCGTACATCGACAAAACACAATAATTATCAATTAAAAAATCGACTTCAATATTAGTAATAGATGGCATTTCGATTCGGTGAGACGAATGATAAGGTCATCTTAGTAACTAAATTACCAGTTATAACTTGGTAATGAACATAAATTTGTCACCGACTCACACTTGGTCCTTATATATTAATTGTTATTATACTTTAGAGTTTGTAGTGTGTGTATAATTATGCCAAGTATTACCGTTTTTACATTAGAGCAATTACAAAAATAGGTTAAAAATACGTTTGTTGTACCCGTTTGTTGTTGGTCCCTTTTGTTTTTGCATTTCGACTTTATTATTATTTCTTAGTTAATCCGATCCTAAGATTAATTACGGTTAACAACGTAACAACGGTAACGGAAGATACAACCATGAAAAGGTAAAACAGACAAACAGAAACAGCGCAGGCTTAGTATTAGGGTCCCGCTTACACCCTATGGTACGGAACTCTAAAAACTAACGATCAGATGAGGTGGCGGTCAAACGCAAGCCTTGTTATAAAGTATTTTTTTGAGGTTTAGAAAAAATTTGGGCTCAATAACTTATTGCATACGAAATCCTTTTTAATTTGCTTACTGAATAAGGCATTTCATTCCACGTTAATTGAATTTAAATTTCCGATTTATAATACCATAATAAGTAGATAAATACGTTTCTTTATAGAAGTATAATTTAACAATATATTAATACTTTTAGAGTTTTAGATCTCAAATATTTTTTGTTCAATACTGTCTTACTCTCCCCTACTTACTTACGTAGGTGGTAGGTTACGGTATGTAGGCCTAGAAGAAAAAACTGTCAAAACACAATAAAGACTTCGCTATACTATTCCTATCTTTTCTAATACTTATTAGAAGAAACATAGCTACTTTTAGTTTGTTTAGGTCAAATCTTGCAAGCTTAATTAGCACCAGTTCCTACTAACAGATTTTGCTGTAATTTGGCATACCTATTCATTAAATTCTAGTTACAATACAATATGCAATACTCAATATACTAATATTTTCAAAATAGCCGCAAAATAAAAATAAATATATTTAAATAAAAATTAAAAGCATCATTAGATAAAATAAAAAAAGAAGCTTGTTTAACACCATATAAAATAGTTTTTTCAATATTTCAACTTCTTTTTCGTTGTTTTTTTGATCGCCCAATTTCCTGCCTGGCTGCAAAATTCAGTTTTTCCGACCGCAAACTTCGGATATAAAAGCGTTAGTTTTTCTTTTTCTTACGCATTTTTTTAAACTACTTAAGTAAATAAGGAGTTTAAATGTGACACTGCACTTGACTCTAGAGGACTTGAATTCACTTTTTAATTATTATTATACGGGCAAGCATTATTGATATCACTGCCAAATTCTAGCTTCATAACTTTGGTTGTTGTATAAGAAATTCAGTAATAAATATGCTATTAGTACCCACGGAAGAAAGGAGGAGAACGAAGTCTTCATAAGGGTTCTTTTATACCGCGGTAGTGGCGGTCTTTATAGAACTAAACGCATTTTCATTTTTCATGGTTTTAAAATGTACTTAAATATATACCGACCTATTATTACATCTAGGCTACTATGATTTAAAAATTATTTACTTTCTTACCTAAACTTACCTTACCGCTAGTACTTGAATAAAACAACTATTATTTTCTTTCTGTTAGGTTGATCGAAATAGATTAATTTGACATAGTTCACACGTACATATTATAATACTAGCGGTCCGCCCCAGCTTCGCACGGTTATAGATTATAGCCTATGTCACCCGGGGATAGTGTAGCTTCCCGTCAGTGAAAGAATTTTTCAAATTGGTTCAGTATTTTTTGAGCCTATTCAATGCAAACAAACAAACAATCAAACCTTTCCTCTTTATAATATTAGTATAGATAAATATAGATAAAGTTAGGCGACTTTAAATAAATATACATATAGGTATGTTGGTACATATTATTTTATCAATGTATAGGTACTTATTTAAACTTTTACACAATCTGTTTTGTAGAAGATATATAAGTACTACGTTTTTTAATTAAAAAAAGGTCATAAAATTTCTTCAGAAATTGGTAATAACATAGTTAAGACATAATATTAGAAATTTAAAATATCAGAAACAAGAATTTATAGCTCAGGTATTTAGGCCTACCAATAAGCATCTGAACATTTGCCTATATTCAAAGAAATATCTGGTCAAAAATAGAAATGCCGCCAAAGTAGTTTTATGTCATCCCAACTAAGTAACCAATACATAATTAGAACTTAGTCCCAATTATAGTACATAGTCCCATAAAAGCATAATAAAACCATAGACAGTAAGCATGGCACATTTTTATACTCTCATCCAATTAGTAATTAATTTGCTGGCCAGATTGTCAGAAAATAATACTTGCCGAACTAGTATTTTACGACTCCAATAAGTAGATTATGTCGAGGTGCAGCAAAAATTGAAAATATAATTAAGAGCTTTTTGCTAACAAGACGCCATTTGCTTTTAAAAACGTACTTAATTTTTTTTTGCGTTTCTTGGCATACGTTATTAAACAAAAAATACAAGATTAGAGATACCATAGAATAGAACTAAATCAATGACAGATGCCTATTTAGTGCTGACAAATTAGGTTATAGAATGGGACAATTGAATCGATCCTATTGACCATAAAATTAACAATGAACTATAGCAAACTCAAACTAAACTTAGCCAAGAATGACTTGAACTAGGATTGCCTAAAAATGTCTTGAAATAAACCCTTTTCCTAGAGACTTATTCAGACACCAGGCAGGGTTGTACTCTTCCAGTGATATCATTTGGTAATAACTCAGTGCTCTCATGGTGATTTTGAAATTCAAAATTTTGAGTGGCACAGCAACTGTTATAGCTAGCTATTCATATTCATTTATTAATAAAATGTTATTTTACATGTCAAACTAATCAAATAATAAATTATATCAATCAAATAATAAATTAGATAAAACAATAATAATTTAGAACTAGACTAGAATAAAAAATTACTTAGGTAAAAAGCTACTTAGGTAGGCAAATGTGGCGCTTGGTGAAACTATAGGAATAGGTATTTTTTAATTAAATAATAAGCTTGCGTTTGACCACCAACTCGCCTGATCTAAAGCGATGTAAAAAAATATTGTGTGCCTACACGACGTTTTATATAGTTAGAGATACCTTATACGCGAACATCATTGCACTAAAAAACAACGTACCTATAGTTTGAGCCGCGACAATCAACCGCGACACTGGGTGGTGAGTAACTAAGCGATTGCCGGGCAATTACCTAGCTTTCATATTGCTAATATAGTACATTTAAAGCATCTACATTTAATACTTTCTTACCTGTTACTTACTTATCGTACCCTGACGTCGAAAAACTATGGTGTTGATAAGTTTGACGCCTATATCTGTCTGTGGCTAATATTAATACTTGTTCATTGCTACAATTATCAAGAGATAAAATTTGGACTTTGTTTGTAGGGGTTAATCTACGGAACACCAAGGAAAGGTATACGCTATCACTAACATTCATGAAAAAGTATACCTGCAGGCCTAGCATGCACGCCGCGACTTTTTTTTTACGAGGCAGGCGTTTACATAGACTTTGCTTTATCAATTTCGCGTATAACAACAAGTGATTTGTGTACCGTGGGCGATCACGGACTAAGGGCCGATGACGATAATGATGACTGTGTTATTATGTTATGTTGTTGAAACAACTTACTTAGATCTCAATTATGCATGGGTCTTTAAAACGAATGGCAACTAATTGACACAATCTTAATGTTATTTGAATGGTATCTTTGATTTTAATTTTATTATGTCAGAGCTATACATAATGTATCTTTGGTGAGGCAATAATAAATATGATACCTATAAATTAAATTTTTGACTAGATTTACTAAAGAATACCTGCTTTATTATAAATGACTTTAGGTAGGTTCTTACCTACCTAATATATATTTGGTGTTTAAATTACCTAACAATATGTATTTTAAAGTGTAGACAGCCAAAAGACTTCCAATGCGGAACATAAAGCAGTGGAAGTCTTCTGGCTGATGATGATGATGGACAAGGTCTGCCTCTAAATACATTGTTCCCGTTAATAAACAAAACTATTTTTTTCAATTAAATTACTAATTATGGCCTACAATTTTGAACAAACATAGGAAACCGCCAAAATAAACCACTAAGAAGGTAACCACTTAGTATAGGTAGGTATAATGTTGGAAACTTGCTGGACGCATTTTGAATACTTTATAATGATACTGTTTTTGACAAAATTACCTACTTATCTACTGTATCCCTTTCTTGCCCTATTACAATGAAAAAAAGCTGCCTTTCCCGCTGAATTTTGGAAAAAGGAATATATTTTGGAAGGCAAGATGCAACCTTTTCCTTCCTTAATTTAGTAGCATAAAATTCAGGATTTCTTTTTCAGTGTACTTAAGGAGGGATGATTTTCGGGCGTATGTATGTTTTTTTAAATGATTTTTTAATTACCGTCTATGGCCTAAACGGCTTGACCGATTTTCATGTGTTAGATGTCGTTAGATTCGTCTTTATGCCCAGAGTGTCATATAGGCAACATTTTGCTGTCGGGTATTTTGTTTTTGTTTTAATAATCTACTTATTTCTAAGACTAAAACGAGAACTTAATTTCGATTTTTTAGACCTATGTACAATTAAGTACATTACATACTTGAGAAAGTACTTAATCATTCTTACCTACGCAATTATAAATAACTAGCTGCGCCCCTCGGTTTCACCCGCGAGATAAAATCGACGATAAGTTTTCTGAATTTTCCAATTTTCTGCGCAATTTTCTTAATTTTACTTTGCGTAAGAACCTTCTACAAAGTATTAGAAAGCTTTAAAAAAGATGAATGAAATCGGTAAAGTCGTTCTCAAGTTATGGTGTGACCATGGTAAAGAGGGATTCATTTTTATCGATACCTACTAATATTATAAAGAGAAAAGATTTTATTGTTTGTTTGTTTGCATTGAATAGGCTCCGAAACTACTGAACCGATTTGAAAAATTCTTCCACTGTTGGGAAGCTACACTATCCCCGGGAGACATAGGCTATATTATATTTAAAAAAAATAGGGATCCTTACTAAAACTCCAATAATACCCGTGCGAAGCCGGGGAGGACCGCTAGTATATTATATAGATAAATACCTATTTATACCTATAGAGAAAATATGAAATTTTCATGAAAATTAATTAGGTAAAATGAAAATTTGTTTAGTTACATCTGAATCAATGACGATATAAACCACTTTTTGATCTGAATAAAAATATATTTCTTGCCTTTTTTATGTATAGAATATAACTATCTACGTTTGACCACCAACTCGCCTGATGGTAAGCGACGGAGTGGCCCAAGATGGAACACGTTGAAATGATTATGAAATATAATCATCTTTTTGATTTATTAGGTACCTAGGTACATTATTTTAACCATACTCATAGGACCTATATTCTCATTAGCTCTCAGCTCATACTCTTCTCATAATTTCCCACCCAATGCTGTGTGCCAACCCCAAATCAGACAAACTAGGGAGATATGGTAAGATAGCGAGCGCGAACGCATCTGGCCTACATCAATCTTGATGCCTTTAGTGGATCTCACCTAGCAGATGACCTTGTAGCTCTTATATTTGCATGTGGATTTGAGCCGTACTTACAGTTTTTGCGTTAAACGGTTTAGCTGTATACCTAGTTTTTTTTTTTTTTTAAATGGAGACATTTGAACACGAACGATAATCTTATTAAGGCATATCTCCCTTGTTTGTCTGATCTGAGGTACCAATATATAGTTCTTCTCTCTCTCTCTCTCTCTCTCTCTCTCTCTCTCTCTCTCTCTCTCTCTCTCTCTTCTTTATGTATTTTAAAATGTGCGAGCAAGTTAGGTTTGCAATTTACATAGGTAATCGCATTTCTTTATATTTAAGCATTTATGTAGATATTATTGACACTTGTCTTGTTCATTGTGGTGCATAAGTATAACATTACCCAAAGCAAAGGTCACCAGAACAGATATTATTAAATTTTGCGTTAAATGAGTAAAGTACACTTCAAAATACATGCATTACAAACATAATTATAAAAACGTAGAACACCTAGCGCCATCTAATGGCGAGTAGCGAACTTGTAGCTAAAGGTGTGATGTGCTGTTTTCATATAGGTACCTACATTACACAAAACATAATTTTCAATATTTTGTTTATATACCATACATATTTCGTTCACACTCTTTTAAATTATAACTTTATAATTAAATATTATTATTCTTTACATTAAGTTGAATTATTTCGAAATCCTATATTGGTACTTGGTTATTTACTAATCTATCTAATTAAACCTAAGTACAGTTTTGTATATAAATTGCTTAAAATTCTTGAAATTAAATTCTAGCTCCTTTGCAAATTGTTGAGTAGTTTTGTGTTATTTGGATACATTTAATTCGACTAAGTAATTTCATAAAAAGAGAAGTTATATTTTGTAGTAGGCTACTTACTCTATCTACTCGAAAAGTACAATTAATAAGTCATGCTAAATAATTTTCTTTTGTTTTAGGTGAAAGTTCTGGTTCATGTTCCGAAGAAGACATAAGCAATGCCGTGGAGGAAGCGAGACACAGGCCCGAGGCGCACATGTGCCCTCGATGCCAAGAACAATTCGAGAATCTCCACGAATTTCTGTTCCACAAGCGACTGTGCGACGAGAAAGCAATGCAGATGGGCGAAGAACGAATGCATTCCGACCCAGAGGAGATGGTCGTCTCGGGAGACGAAGAAATGGATGGACCCAACAAACGACTAGAACAAGTCCGACGGCATCGACAAGACGCCGAGAACAACAACAGCCTCGAAGACGGCGAGGCAGAAGTGCCTGAGGCCGACGTGCCACCCGTCGGACTACCCTTCCCCGTCGCCGGCCACGTGACACTGGAAGCTCTACAGAACACTAAAGTTGCCGTAGCGCAATTCGCCGCAACCGCAATGGCCAATAACGCCGATAATGAAGCAGCCCTGCACGAACTTGCCGTGTTACAGAGCACGCTATTTACGTTACAACATCAACAAGTGTTTCAACTGCAATTAATACGTCAACTCCAGAACCAACTATCGTTAACTCGAAGAAAAGATGATCATCAGAGCCCGCCACCGAGTGAACCCGAAGCGAGCGTCCCGGCGCCTCAGACACGGTCGCCGTCACCGCCGCCTCGTCCGCCACGGGAGCCCACTCCTGTCGCACCCATTCCTCCCACTAGCCAAAGCTTGCCGTCAACTCATTCGCATTTCATTCCCAAAGTGGAACCGATATCCGTTCCTAAGCTTCCGACTACATCTCCACCCATAATGTCCCACCCGCCCTACAGCTCCATTTCGTCATCACTAGCGTCCACGATCATCACGAATAATGATCCCCCACCGTCCCTCAACGAACCCAACACTTTGGAAATGCTCCAGAAGAGAGCGCAAGAAGTGTTAGACAACGCTTCTCAGGGCCTGTTAGCGAACAATCTTGCCGATGAACTAGCATTCAGAAAGTCAGGAAAAATGTCACCGTACGACGGAAAATCCGGAGGACGAAACGAGCCCTTTTTCAAGCACCGATGCCGATATTGCGGTAAAGTTTTTGGAAGCGATTCCGCGCTCCAAATTCACATTCGTTCGCACACGGGAGAACGACCATTTAAGTGTAACGTTTGTGGATCCCGATTTACAACCAAAGGAAATTTAAAAGTTCACTTCCAAAGACATACGTCCAAGTTCCCGCACGTGAAAATGAATCCGAACCCCATTCCGGAGCATTTGGACAAATATCATCCTCCTCTATTGGCTCAACTGTCGCCAGGGCCGATTCCTGGTATGCCACCTCACCCGCTGCAATTCAACCCGGGTGGGCCATCACCTTTCCCGCCGACCTTGCCACTATATAGGCCACCACACCACGACCTGCTACCGCCAAGGCCACTCAGCGACAAACCACTGCCTCCACACCCATTATTTGCGATGCGAACGGAAGAACAAGACGCTCCGGCTGATCTCAGTAAACCCTCTGCGCCGAGCCCGACCCGAACTGCACCTGACTTATTCAAATCTGAGCCTCAGGATGAAGAGAGCCAACGGGATTCCAGTTTCGAAGACACAGACCGTGTCACACCTAAGAGAGAGCCGGAAGAACACGAACAACCCCAAGACGCTGAACCCGACCGATATCCTTCGACGTCACCTTACGACGACTGCAGCATGGACTCTAAATACAGCAACGAGGAACAAATCGGCAGAGAAAGTCCACATGTGAAGCACGATCCAGATCAACCGGAAAATCTCTCAAGTAAGAATTCATCGATATCTGGACCAATTTCAATAGCAACGGGACTACGTACTTTTCCCACATTTCCTCTGTTCCCTCACTCACCTAGTAGTATTTCCTCTGGTAGTATAACTCCATTCCGTAACACTCCTCAAACCATCGTTGACGTGGACCTCGCGCGTGATCCTGTCTTTTTCAATTCTCTTTTACCCCGACCAGGGAGTAATGACAATTCTTGGGAAAGTTTAATAGAAATCACAAAAACATCTGAAACAGCCAAATTACAACAGTTGGTCGATAATATCGATAATAAATTATCCGATCCTAACGAATGCATCGTATGTCATCGGGTTTTATCTTGTAAAAGCGCATTGCAAATGCATTATCGAATTCACACTGGTGAGAGGCCTTTCCGATGCAAATTATGTGGTCGCTCTTTTACGACCAAAGGCAATTTGAAAACGCATATGGGCGTCCATCGCATTAGGCCTCCCGTTCAAATGTTACACCAATGTCCAGTCTGTCATAAGAGATTCTCCGATCCGACTATATTGCATCAGCATATACGTCTTCACACCAACGAACGCAACAACATCTCTTACGATCAGTTCGGGGCTATAGAATTCGACAGTTTCCCATCATTGAGCAACGGGTCCGAAGTCAACGATTACTCTCCTCGCCGTTCCATTCCGCCTCCGTCGTTTCCCACTCCCAGCACTCCCGGTGACCGACGGGCGGACTCCCGCGGGACCGACGATGAGAGCGGCCGGGACGAGCCCGCCATTCGGGAGTTCGACGACGACTCTGATATGAAAGATCGTCGAACTTCGCCGCTCTCCGTCTGCGCCTCGGCGTCCGAATGCGAAATGAAAACTATGACAACAACGGCTTCCCTCCCATCGGCGACAGGTTCGGAGAGCGGGCGAAGTGCGCGGGCCTCGCCGCCGTCACCGTCGCTGTCGGCGCTGTCGACGCCGCCGCGGCTGCACCACCACTCGCCGCAGCCATCACCGCCCACGCCGCTGGCCGCGCTCGGCGCGCTCGGAGGATCGCCCTTCAGCCCTCTCGGACTCGCGTTCCCTCCCGCAGGTATGCGATAGCGGGATCTTGTATTTTTGTCCGCCCCCGGTCGCCCGCATTTCCCTCTCCTTGCATTCATCCTCGTTCCAAAACTAATAACAAACGGGCGCTCGAGTGCGCGCCGAAAACGATTGACCAAATTAACTTGGATGAAGTTAACCTCCGCTTTATGGGTTTTAAACGTGCGTTCCGACTAAAGTTCCTTCCTACGCAAAGTGAAGATGTGGAGTTGGCACTGAACGTGTGTTTGTCTGTGTGCAGTGCGCGGAAACACGACATGCAACATATGCTACAAGACGTTTGCTTGCAACTCAGCCCTCGAGATCCACTACCGCAGTCATACTAAGGAGCGCCCTTTCAAGTGCACCGTCTGCGATCGCGGCTTCTCAACAAAGGTTAGTTGAATTTAAACCATACTTTACTCACTTCGTTTATGTCTTCGGTAATTCGAATGCTCTTTATGTCCTCTCTCTCTCTCTCTGTATCCTCATATTATATAGTCCCTACTTATACGCACGTAGGCATCAACAGCTGATTGATTAAAACGTTAAACGCCGCCATCCCCCGGTAACCGTAAAGCGGCTATCACGTAGGCAATACTCCGTCACGGACCTACATACCCAAAGTTCAGATTGAGTGTCGTTGGCCGTTAGCCAGTTCATACTTTATTGTTACACAAATAGCGTAGCACGCGTGTTTACGACATTTCCACTAATTTTCACTACATCTAAAGAAATCCATTGATAATAAAATCTTTAGAATATAAAATAAATTGTTTGATGTAGTTAAATTAGTTGTTAAATGCGTGTCTTGTAGTTGATACTGCCGATTGTAGTAGGATGAAAATAGTTGATAAATTTATACGGAGGTATGTAACTATAACTATGGAAGCGACGCGTCGAATTCCAAGTTAAACCGGAGTACGGAGACTTGCCGATGTCTCGAGTCTAGAGGACTAAGTTCATGCGCCGGTTTCATTTCATGCAAGTTTCAGTGCATTAATTTTGCAGGCAGTAATTACAAGTCGCTAGTCGACGCCTCCAGTTCGCATTAGTTTAAGCTGTTGTCTTCCTTGGAGCATCCGAGACTCTAGCGCTGCCGACGCGGAGTAATTGACGACTAAGTTCGCGAACTTGTAGGCTCGTTAGTTTCGATTTAATCAAAGCCGTAATAAGATATTTATAGTTTGTTATTTCATTTTGAGACTGAAGTTTCAATTTATTTCGCAATTAAATGTTAATTCCATTCCAGTTAATACTGAGAAGCGGGCGCTTATAAAAACTACAAGCATTCGATTTTAGCAACTTTTAGGAACTTAGGACGGTAGTCTAAAATGCGAAGCCAGAAATAACGGATACTAGAAATTGACATAAGATTTTAGAGAATATGAAGTTCACAAAGACGCTCTAACATTGTTTGATCCAACACAAAGTAATCTGAACGCAAAATACACGTAAATATAAAAGTCTTTCAAAGAAAATGTTTGCTGCAGCTGCGCAACAAAACAAGACAAACCTTATCTGAAACCGACATTTTATTGGTGGATGCTAGTTAAATTAATTCAATATTTAAGACAATAAATAAAGCTTGTTAAAAGCATTTTTATAGCGATTAAAATTATTCAGAGATCGGCCAATATTTAAAGCGTATAAAATGGTGCGCTTGCGCCGGGTCGCGGGCCTGTCGCGCCACCACAAAAATGATAAGTCATAAAAACGACGTCACAGAAAACGATCGGAATATTAATTCGTGTCGTAAAATATTTATTGCTTATAAATCCTTGAGCCTTTACCTACGCTTCTCGTCATAAAAAGATTATTTATGCCTGACAAAGTAACATTTTTCGTATGTATCCCAAAGTGTCCAGGGGTCTCTTATCATTAAAATATAGGTTGTTTACGACAGGCGCCGCGATTAATAGTTTAAATTATTTTAGACTCGGCACGCTAACCTCGCATTTGGTTTAGTAAAGTTCTACTGATAAAAACTGCGTTCATGTGGCTAGGATTTGATTTGCATTAGTAGTGACCCAAAGCCTAAGATAGATCGCAACTAGACGAAGGTACACACTCGCATTTCGTTAATACTCTACCACGTATATAATAGGTACCACCTGTATTGATAAATGACAAGGCATATTTATTATATTAATTATAAGTTTAAATTGAACTAAAATTAAATGCTAAAACTATAAAAAATATATTTAAAGAATTATTATATTAGTCCGCGAATTTTAGGACCGTGGGCCACTCTCGAATTATATAGGAACTAGGCGTAGGTACCTACTACAATCTCAAAAGCATTCTTGTATTAATTTTGTATTGGACTTTGTCTCGCTCTCTTGGCTAATGAAAGAGCAAGACAATATTCGATAAAAAAATAAAATGATAATGATTTCAAGAATGTTGTGATACGCCCCTGGGAAAAATTTGGTGTAGGCCTGGGGCCTTACGGCTAGATGTTTAAAGCAATCCAGTTTAGGTGATGAAAAAATGTTGCGCGACCGCAAACCGTATCTGGGCGCGTTAAAGTTCACGTTCGCGTGATTTTCCGGAATGCGCGGTTTTAACGGGCGGTTATCCGAGTCGCGTAGGCAAAAAAACGCTCCCTCAGCCCCCGCCAAGTTATAGCGACGCCATGCTAGAGTCAGGACGCCCGCGAGGGGAGTGCAACGACAAAAACGAGCATAGGTCCGACCTCGATGACGCCTGGTGCGGCACCACGGAACACTATTACTCCTAGCGGAGCGCGGCACCGAACGCGGCGCGCCAAAATTCTCGCGTCCTTTTTACGCTTTTAATTTCACTAAAAAACGACACTATTCACTATCAAAAATCTATCCAAATAAAAGAATGTTGAATAAAATTGCCTTTCAGTACATGCTATTTCCAGGTTGTTACGAGCTTTCATTAGAGCATGAAATGAAAAAAATAAACTACGTCGACTTTGTTTCAGATTTTTTTTTGATCGAAGAAAGTTTATTCTATCGTGTTTTGAACCAAATCATAAACTCTTAACACAGATGTATCTGTGACATGTATTTTTTTCCAGCTCAAATATTGTAATTTTACTGAATAAAATTGATTTAAAACCGTCAAATTTGGTATAAGAGGCTCTTAACGTTCGTTTGATACCGCGTAAGCAGTTGGCCGTAAAGCCCCTGGTGACCGGAATGCCTACTTTGGCCAAAAGTTTAAAATTTTCATTCGACGTGGCAATGCTGCCAGCATTCTGTCCATTTATCCTTCCATCTAGCGGCTTATAGATTAGTCTTTTTGTTTACCTACTTTATTTTTTGTTAACAGCTCATTTTGGTTAGCTCTTTAATAGGAATTTTCAGGTTGTCCAAAAGCATGTATATAAAATAATCTTGCTGCATCCCAAACTCATTCCCACATTCTATTTTCTTGAAAATGTATATCAAGATCGCTGGCCTCGTGAAACGTTATTTCCAAACAGATTAAAATATAGAAATTGTTTCGCATTTACAATTTTAAGTGTTAACTTGTTTAGTTAGTAGTATTATTGGATATTAATGAAATTCAAATGACTGCGTTTTGTAATAGATAAAACTTCGATCCAAATGATTTTTATGATAGGTACCAAATGGGCGATTATTTCCAGTGGACTGTTTCTTTTACTATTTATTTGCTATCTATTTATTCTGTTTATGTGGCCTCCTACTGGTCGACATAATATAGTAGTTACATTTGGAATCGCTGACTCGGGAAGAAGATTAAGTTTACGTAACATGCCTGCCTACATCTTGGCTTAAAAGTAAGACCTTAATAGTCTAAGATCCGGCTGCAGAATTAGTGCACTCATAGAGTATTCGCTAAAAACCTAATTTTTACGCATATTTATGATTAGGAGAATATACTTCTACTAGGTTCCTATCAAAATGTGGCCGCTAGTATTTTTTAATTAATTTATTGTTAAGTCAGTTTTTATTATAGAAACTAACGTGGTTTTAACATATTTTATTTATATTACACGGGAATAGCTCACGTAAGATTAAGCCGGTCACGGTCCGGATTAAGTCAGTTTTTTTTTTTTTTTTTTTTTTTTTATAATAATCTTCTGAGATTACTCCAGCATGAATTATATTTTTAATACAATCAAATACCCATTGAACAGGTTAACTGCGCCGCGTATCGCCTAGGTCTAAGAGCAGCGAACTACCATTCCGTGTATTTACATGCATTTACCCGGTAT
Organism: Agriopis marginaria; assembly: GCA_932305915.1. NCBI lineage: Eukaryota > Metazoa > Arthropoda > Insecta > Lepidoptera > Geometridae > Agriopis > Agriopis marginaria. The sequence goes on from OW029915.1 coordinate 11,420,293, forward strand.
TGTAGTACAAGATCTGAATATACGATAAATTGCGAGAACGCGCGAACTTTCGTCCGCAGCGATGTCGACGACACTTATTGTAATTTTAAATGCGGTTACCAACGTGACCAAGGTGTGGATTTCTAATACTCGTTTCGTGATATTGCTTGATTTAGTATGTTGGATGACAATAGATACCTATATAGGTGCGCGAATTTGATTTAAATTGAAAAAAGTAATACTGCCTCCATGAAAATGTTGGACTAGGTATTCTTCTTTTTCAGTTTTTCTGCGTCATTTGCGGACATAAGATCTCTTTCAAAAGATACTCGTAAATGAAAATTGTGCATTTTTTAAACAACCCTACAGTAATACATTTTACATAGGTATAAATAGTTTCCAAATACATATCTATTCATTTCTATGATAATTTGTTTAGGTTGTTACTAGCCTATCCTTATATTTTTGGTACTGTCTGTAAAATGTATTTTTTTTCAATGGCGGTATTAAATGTGTTCATAATTTGAAATAAAATAACCAAGAAAAAAAAATACTTTAAAGTTAAGACCTTAAATTAATCGGCAGCAGCCTTTTCTAATCTAAGCGTATCTTGTAAGTACTCTTTAAAAAATTCATAATAATGTGCGAAAAAGATAGCTTTCCAGTGAGCGTGGCCTTAGTACAGTAAGGGTCAAATATGCCTACTATTTAAGTGTGGTTAACCTACATATAAATGATCGAACAAATACACCGGATAGTAGTCACCTAGTGAATAAAACATGTGTAACATGAAAACATCTATTTTTACTTTCCACATCGCTTTCAAAATGAGATAGATTTAGATTCCCGACCCCGACAAAGCCTTGGTTTCACTTGTGTACGAAAAGAAAAGCATTTTTACATTTCCAACAATGAATGAATAAAATAATAATTTGAATCATCACCGCATTCAAATAGGTTCATTAAATCAATTATATCAAAAGCAACCTCAATCTGGCCTCATATTTCAAAACTTATCCATACAAATTGATGTTATTGAATAAAAAATATCTTATAAATAGCACTTAATTTTTAATGAGGACACATTCAGAATAAATAAAAGAATCATATCAAATATTATAAACGATAAAATAAAATTTTATGAACCGCCTCCTGCGCAACAGCAGATATATCTAAATATATATGTTTGTTTTGTATCTAGATTATCTTATAAACTACCCGTTCAAAATGTTTTGCATTACAAAGTAGGTGTGAAAGACGCTGTTAGCTGGCTTAGCTATGGTTAAAACATTAACACGAAATCCAGTTCAGCAAATATAGTTTACAGCAGTGTTGCCAACAGATAATTTCGTAACGTTTTTCGGTCTTTTTGACACCTTGTCAATACATTTTCAGTACTTTCTCAGGCTGAGCGTGACTGCCGCCGACTTATCCATGCTACCACGCAAGAAACAAAAGTAAAAAAAAAAACTTTCTTAACGTCACCGTCATCGCAGTCTTAAATACGTTTTATTCTAAAATACGGATCGGATACGGATGAATTTGATCCGTAAGGATCCGAAAGGATAGGTTCTCATGCTAAGTCGGTAAAAAATTTACTTGTCACGCGTTATTTTTGACAAGCAAGTCCTGGCAACGCGCTAGATAATGTTTTAAAACTTATCACGTATTTTCGTCTAATGATTTTTTACATAATACTTCGTAATATTCATATAAAGATTGTAAAAAACGTTAACTTACTATGACAAATTGATATCATTTATCAAGGAACATAGCAACCTACTCTATATCGAGAATGATTTACTTAGAATGTCACAAATACGGCGTCATTGGTACCTACGTTTCTAAAATGATAAGATTTAAAATCATTCAATATCTGCATGATATTTATACCTTTTTTCCTTTGCTAGTTTTAAAATATTATGTTGCCCTGGTTAGTGATAGGAGTGTAATTATTTTTCTTTCAGCCGACTTTAGGATGAAGATAGGTTATCAATTCGATCCGGTTTTTAAACATTTGCGAATCGATTTACGGGCTTCTCTAGGTCGTCCCACAAACATTTCATTATTTTTGACTCAGTAGTTTTTAACCAGCTCCAATAATATGAATAACTTTGAGCATACTCATTCGTCTTTTTTATAGATAATTAATATTGTGTTAACAGTACCGTAACGAATGCAATTTAATTAATACATCAGACAAGGTAAAGCCACTGCATAGTCTTAGTTCCAATATATAGCGAGCTCCATCGCTTAACATCAGGCGAGATGCCGGTTAAACGCAAGCCTATTATTAATAATATATATATATACCCAAATGGGTACACAAAACATAAGCTTGTGTCATCTAAATACAACACCACCTCTTTTAAAATACACACGAAATTGCCTATAATCAGTAATATTGAGATAAGTAAAGCTATTGCAAGATTTAAATACGAATTTGAGCTCGTTTTCTTATCCTGATACTTCAATAAAATGAGGAATCAAAAACATCTCAGAATATTATTGGCGATACCGCTATCATAACATTATGCGCTTATAAAAACACGTCTTTACCATATTTATAAAACTTAGCCATAATCAACAATTTCGTAAATGGCTTTTATTCGCACATTCATCTGCCCACATAAATAAATTAAGCTATTAGAATAAAATAAATTATCTACCTATACTTACCTAACCATCTTTTAGGTTCTTTTACGAATTTCTGTCAAAATCACATTGATCAATCAGCTCGGAAAAATAAATGTGGTCAATAGCATGTCGGGCCATGCTTAGGTTCAGTATGTTACTTCAGACAATGTTTTTTTTTATTTTCTCCTAAAAGAATTTTGGCGTCACAAGTCTTGTGTCGAGTGTTTTAATATTTTTTAAAATTTATAATGCTCTAAACATATCATAGGCCAAAGTTTTCGGCCTACGACATTAGCAACACCTTTAGCATGCAAAGGTACTTAAAAACCTATTTTGGGGTACTTTATCTCTATAACGAGTATAATATAGGTAATCATATATCGTCTTCCTTGAGCGCTATACAGAGATGTCCCTAAACAAAATGTAGTCCTAGTAGTATCAAATTAAAATGTCTGTGACATATAGACAAACGTACACAGCGAAGCTTCCTTTATTTGCTACGGAAGCCTAATGAGATGAAAACTTGACTTCTTTTGTATTTGTCGTTGACTTGTGCTTAGTACTGAAGCTCAAGCGTCCGGTTGTGCCTATTTGTAATGCTATGGTCATACATAATAGTCTCTAAATAAACAGACCTATCTAAATAAACAGACCGATGGAAATGAACACATTAAGAGCTTATTGTTTAGCTACAAATCCCTAAAAAATATGAAATTTCTTTACTTGTTTTGCACGGAACCCTAATGACACGAAAACATTTTTATTTGTTTTTGTCGTTGAATTGTGTAGTATCGTACCGATGACGCTACTAGTCTGTAGTGGTACTGTGTGTAATTCTTGTGTATTTGTGGTTCCAGAGCAGTGGCGGCGGTTGCCGCTGCAGGCGCGCGCGCGCCCCCCGGCCGCCGCACGCCACTGCTTTGGACCTGTGGAACGCCTTCGTCTACCCGGTACGGACTGGGTCTAAGTTTGGGTTTTATCACGAAGTTAGGGCCTAGAGTAGAGTAGGGGCTTAGAAACTTGAATAGGCGCTGGCAGGAATAGGTTTTATAGCTTGAGTTATTAGTTAGGGATATACAATACCTCAAACAGGATTTGCAGAACGTACTTAGAACAAGATAAGGTGTTTAATAGGCAAATGTGCTACATCTTGTATGACTTACCTATGTAGTGGGTCCGCTAGAGGTATCAAAACTCCAAACCCTTATGCCTTATGCAAACGGCCATGTTAGAAATATTATTGAAATTGAATCGTTGAAATTTTGACAGCTTTAGGGACTCAGTATACTGATTCAATTATTACCTAACAATAGGATATGGAAAATATTTAGTTTCGCCCAATAAATATTTTTTGGGAGTAAATGAAATTGGAAAACATTTCTCAATTTTAGTTCAAATTCAGGCTCGAGTGTAGATAACGTGTTTCCTCGGATTGTACCTCTATCTGTAGAGAAGAAACATCTTATTAGAAATCTAATTTATTAAAAGGTCACGCTGAGCTCGTAGAAGTTCTTTGATTTATTTACTAGGAATAATGTGGTATTCAGTATTATAAGTAAGACTGTAAACTCAATGATAATGTTTATAAAATATTTTTAATTAAAAGCACATTTCTAATACCGCCTGCATTTTAATTTACAATGCAAATAATTCGTGATAGAACCCAAATATTTTATTCTTTTGTCTGTTTATTTTCGCTTACTTTTGTACAACGCTTTCTAGAAACCGCTTACGATTTACATTTCAATTTCGTACTAATTAGATGCTAAATATTTCTATTCATTTCATGCTAAATAACGATCTCTTTAAATAAACAGAAATGTCTATGTAAGACTTAACGTACATGATGAAATAAATACCTTTATGCCATACACATATAAGCTGACCATGTAAATTAGTTCTTAAAAGTACTGATATGTAAATCCAGAAAAAAGTATCAGCCTAGGAGTTATGGCAGGGCATTTGAATAAACTGAGTGTGACAGCCTAGATTAGGTAGGTGCGGGATACCTAAGGCATTGATTCGAGACGCAATGATTACTTGCTTAGTGGATTCAAGCTGCTCTCGCAATTAGGATGTATGTAATAATTCAACTTGTCAATTATTTTTCTTTAAATAGGCAGTACCGATCCCTATTTGAATATTTTCTTAAGAATTCGCGAACTCTGGCGCTATAGGTGTGGTCGCAACAAATTCCTTTTAATAAGGAAAAGGCTTCCAATCAAATTGCATCTTTAAAAAAATTACTGTAATTAAGTAAACTAATCAAAATTCTTTTACTTCAACGAATAGGAAAGTTTATTTTGTAGTGTGTCTAAAATAGTAATACATAATTGTGTATGTATGTATTCAAAATCGTCGTTCCGTTTTTATTTGGGACAAGCGTGTCTAAACAGTTGACACGGTCGACTTTAGTTTTATATGAGTGTTCTATTTCCTACTACCTCCCCAAATCGTATGACGTTGATCTTAGACTTTAAAAACATTCTTTTGAAAATTTGAATAATTTATTAGGCCAAATTCCGTATTCAATTTCCTCACGCTAGACAGAAAAATAAATAGCTTTCTCTTGGATATGAATAGTTGAATACACCTTACGGGTGAAAAATTCAATAATTTTATGAACGAACAGACATTTATATCAAACAATTTTGAATTAAACTTAAGACTAAAACTGTTTATCGAATCGCTTACGACAACGCACATACACTTGGCATTCGACATACCGGCAGTTTAGACATCCCTTAGAATCTCAGCTGCACTTTGCGTTTTTCCCAATTTCCCCTCAATAAAACGTGAAGATGAACATTCATCTTCATGATGCATACTGCTTCCTTGCCCAATTTCCTCATGATAGGATCAACCATTTAGTCATTAACACGTAGCAAACAGAGAGACACAAAGCTACTTTAGTATTTATGTTAGGGAGCGTCCATTAATTACGTGATTTTTTCGACTCCCCCCTCCGTCCTATATCTATCCTAGGCGAGAGATATCGTAAAATTTGGCACGACCCCTTATCTCGCGTGAGATTTTAAAAATGCGTTTTTTTTAGTGTAAATTCGTTAATCTGTAATTCGCAAAAAACCTGATATTTGCCGAGACCCCAAGTGAGATTTGGCTCGACCCCTTCCCCCCATAAACGCCTCACGTAATTAATGGACGCCCCTCATTAGTGTTACATTTCACTAACTAGGTGTCCTGTTACCAGGGCAACATGAAGCAGCACATGCTGACGCACAAGATCCGTGACATGCCCCCTGGATTCGACAAGAGCTCGGGCTCGGTGCAGTCTGAAGACAGCCACGGGAGAGACAGCCCCGACAGGAGGTCATCGCCTGATAAGATGGAACTGAAGCGGTCGCCGCCCGCACACCCACCACCTATGACGCACGCCCCGTCAATGGACATGCCGCCACTGCCGAAACGGCCAAGTGGTAAGTGAACATGTGAAAATCTTCATCATCGACCACAAAGTCTTTTACTATCAGACGAGTCGATGGTCAAACGTAAACGTCACTTTTTGACCATAAGACCATAATCGAACCTAATCAAACCGAATAACCAAAGAAATTTATTATCATCATCTCATTAGGGGTGAGAGTCAAGAGGGTTCTTATGCTTTCTCGAGAATTTGTTGATTTGATCGAAAATATATTTATCTATGCTAATATTATAACGAGGAAAGATTTGATTGTTTGTTTGTTTGCATTGAAAAGGCTCCGAAACTACTGAACCGATTTGAAAAATTCTTCCACTGTTGGGAAGCTACACTAGTTGTTGACAGGCTGTATTATATTTCAAAAAAAATTGTGATCCTTACTAAAACTCCAATAATACCCGTGTGAAGCCGGGGCGGACCGCTAGTTTATATTAAAGTAAGATATTAGGTACATCCCGCGGTAACACATGCGATTTCCTTCGCTGGTTTCCCTTACTTTTCCAAGATAAAAAGCAGCTTGCGTTTTCATCTATGCCAAGTAGGTACACACCTATATTTCCCTATCTATACTTCAGTTATATCAATCAAATTTTAAATTAAATTTAAATATACATATTTTAATGTAAAATGTACATATTTTTGTCGAAATAAAAATTTGCTTAGTAAATTTTTGTCTCCCCAGTGCCGTCCGGGCCGACCCACCCGCCACCGCCATTGTCGTCCAAACACCTCTGCGGGGTGTGCCGAAAGAATTTCTCCTCATCATCAGCGCTGCAGATACACATGCGTACTCACACCGGGGACAAGCCTTTCCGCTGCGCCGTCTGCCAGAAGGCGTTCACCACCAAAGGAAACCTCAAGGTACCTTTTCTAACTTTCAATACTCTGTCTTAAGAAATTAGCTTCGTAGACTGTTTATAAGTAACTAGCTTTTGTCTTTACCCCGCAGTGATCAAAACATAGTCTCTGTAAAAGGAGGGATAGATAGGGTAGCTTTCTATCAAAGTAATTATGACGTTATGATTCAATTATTTGCTGATGTCTAAAGATAATTAGGATACCATCGTCCCTAAGATTGAAATTAAGCTTAAAATCCTGCTTGGTTAAAAAATAATTTAAATTTTGTTCCACAACATGTCTGACCGAACTACTAGGGCCATCTATCGGTGGGTGGCAGGACTAACTATGATAACTTAAACCTTTGGATTGACAAGTCGCTTTTGTAAACTTTTCAATATGTAACCGGTTTTCTTTTTCAACAGGTGCATATGGGAACTCATATGTGGAGTGGAGGGGCTTCGAGGCGCGGGCGGCGCATGTCGCTCGAGCTGCCTCCGCGGCCGCTGCACGAGCCGCACGACATATTGAGGCGCCCCGATCTCTTCTACCCGTATCTACCCGCGCCTTTCTTGAACGGCATGCAGCAAAAGGTAATTAAAACATTTTATGTTATGTCAGACATATCCATCTGAGCAACATGATTATGCGATCTTAAAAGTTAAGAGGCGCGTGAGGCCCGATGCCCATCTAAGCAACAATATTGTGCGTAAAAAGTTATTTGCATGGAGCAGAAAACCGTGTGCCACGTTACTTATATCAGTGGGCCTTATAATCAACCTTATCCTTATCAATTATTTCCAAGTAACATAGACTCATACAAATCAAAAAACAATATTAATAGAAAAAATAATAATAGTAGCTAGTACATTACATTAAAAAATTAATGGTTGACAAAAAAATATAATAAATTCTTATTTCGTTTTATTTTTTATTTAATTTTATTTTCCATGTATATTGTGTTATTGTATTATTTTGCCACAAATAAATTATGTCTATGTCTATAATTATTACCAATTGAAATTTAAAATAATGAAACTAAAAATGTCATCATTATACAATAAATTAATTATACTACTAGGCCTTAGGTAACTGAAGTAAAATGCGAGTCTAACATATCTTTCCTCAACAGCTGAATGAAATATCGGTGATCCAGCAAAGCGCGGGTCAGAACGGAGTCGCCAAGTTCCCGGGCCTGCTTGGATTCGGAGCGTTCGCGGGCGGGCGGCCTGGCGCTGCTTCACCACTCGAGCGGCCGCCCTCGCTGGAGGGCGGCGACGAGCGGCAAGCCGCCATGAGAGAGCTGGCTGAACGAGGCCGGGAGCTCGCTGAACGGAACAGGCAGATGCGCGAGGAAGGAGACTACCGCTCCCCTCCTGCGCACGCCCCGCACCCACAACCGCCCGCGCAGCCCTCGCCCCCCACGCCGCACCACCAACTCCCCCACCCCCTCGCCTCTCTCCCGCCCCCGGCGCGTACAGAAGGCCTCACCGTCTAACCGAATACGATATTCGAACATTTCAAACACCCCGATTACATTCCAAAAACCACCCGAATGTTGCACCGAAGGCGGACTGATCTAACACTGCGGACTTTCCGAATCGAATCTCAACGGCAGTGACGTGTTAATATTGTACAAAGACTTAGTCGATATAAATTAAGGGACTGATAATTTACGACGAAACGAGCGTCTACTGTAGATTAATGAATGTGCAAAGTGTAGCGCTGTAACATTGTTATTCCACGTGTTATAAATGCCTAGTATTATTAATAGAGTTTGCACGAGTACGGGCCTGGGGCAATCGGAGCGTACGCTCCAGTTTATGTCATTACTCTGTGATAGTGCACATGTTTAGAGGCTGTGTCTTGCATATGAAACCTGTAGCGACCGCACGGCTGGCGACGCACTCCATGTGCTGACATCTAAATAAATATAAATTATATCCCAAAAATTAAATAATTTCATATTATATCTTAATGTAAATAAACTGTATCATAGAATTACTCTTATAAATTATAGATATAATCTCGAAATTTAACTATCTATTAAAACTACACTATTATAATATGTACCTTAAACTGGAGTTCGATATGCATGATTTTTATATATTGTGACCACATTCCAAACAGTTAAATTTCAAACTCTTGGCGATAAACGTTAGCAATTATATTATTCTACATCGAACATGTCTTTTTCCATTTAAATGTTTGGCATAGCAAGCACATTGAATCTATTGTCACTAGGTATTCAATATATTTAATTGTAACAGAGGTAAATGACATATTCATATCATGTAAATTTAAAAAGTATTTGCATTTGAGGTCTATAGTTATAAGTGTTTAGAGTCATAGCTATTAAATTGCTTTAGAACTTCAACATATCTTTGTAAAATACGAGCGACTGGTGTTTCGGCGGAAATAAAAATTTAATAGGTACTTAAATTGTAGCCTAAGTGAGTAGTTTCACCGGCACACTTCGCAGACTGACGACTAATGTCTACACTTAGGGAATGTTTCCAAATATGCATTTGTCTCAATGCTTGTTAGTAGGCACTTTAGTCCAGTTGCAACTTTAGTCCAGTCGGCGTAAAGATAGCGTTTCCTAGGAGAAATGTGCGTCGCGAAAGAGAGGTCCCATATGCCAATGGGGTTAGCCGGTAAACAGCTTGCAACTATATTTTTTTTTTATTTGTTTGTGAATGAAGAAATTCCCATAACAAAAGTACAAGCTATGCTAGCGGCACTTTAACAGTTCCCAGACCCATCCGAAATTTTGAGTTTTGAAATTTTGACGGTGGTCAATGATTGAACTGAAGCTATCGTCTTATTTTCTCTTTAATGTTAAAGAGAGACGAACATAGTAATAACGCTCCAGCAGCCACGTTTATTATGATCATAGACTAAATTACCTAGACTACTCTCATGGACCATTTATAGTCTAGATGTAATGTGCGACGTCCATAGTCTTAGTAAAGGTTATCATTACGCCATGTGGACTTAATTATTTTAATTTATAAAGTTTTATGTATTTTATACGTTCGCGACTATAGGTATATGTGTATAAATGTCCTAATAAATTATTTATAAACTATAAATCATGCATACACTCTTAGTAATAAACGAATGCTTAAAGGCAATAGGCCTTGTACAATTTAGTTGTTTAGGATAAATTCTCATAGCACCTAATATCTATTAAAATATTATTATCAAGTTGCAAATAAAATTAGTGAGTAGTGTTTAGTCATGAACATGATGTGTCATGTCATATTGTCAGTATAAATAATCATTGTAAATTATTAAATGTTTATGTAAATGTCCAAAAAGTATTCAAATTTATTTAAAAAAACAATTATACTAAATGATATCTTTTCTTTTTGGTTTACCTCACTCCCCATCCCCTTTTTGTTCCGACACCATTTTTAGATGCTTACAACAAAATATTTGAACCTACTAATATTATATATGTATAGATGTACTAGCTGAAACTCGCTATTTCGTACGCGTAGAGCTCGGCCTACGGCCTCGCTACTACATCCCGTTATAGCCTATATATTATTCTAATGTATAAGCTATATTATTGTAAACTTTCATTAAAAACCATTCGGTAGTTTTTGCGTGAAAGAGGAACAAACATCCATACATACAAACTTTCGCGTTTATAATATTAGTAGGATGGATGTCTGGATGTTTGTTCCTCTTTCACGCTGCAACGGAACAACGGATCGACCTGATTTTTTGCATGGGTACAGTTCAAGAGCCAGAGAGTGTCATAGGCATATTTTTCATCACTACGCGGGTGAAACGCGGGGCGCAGTTAGTACTTAATAAAATACGGGGTGTATTTCTAGACAACGGACATATTCGAGGATATCATTGTACTCAAAGAAAAGAGAAGTAAATAGAACGGAAATGAGAAGGAAAATCTGTTACCAGCTAACATCACACAAAAAAAATTGTCCGGTAGCCTATTATGTAAACTAAATGCACAGATTACCATAATAGTACCTCCGATTTAAGTCTACTTGTAGTTCGAAATTTTAGAGCGCTGATCCGACATCCATGCTTTTAAATATCATTGCCTAAAAACATCAATAAATTATACATTCACAGAGATACATCAAAACAAAGAAGTCATCGACTGATTGATCATGAGAAACAGATAAGCCGTAAATATTAACTATAATTAAAATGGCCATAATAATCAGACGTCCTCTCAAACTGGATAGTTATAAAAATATTTGTTCAATAAATCACGTGGAACTTGATTTTTTATTTTACGAATAACGTTAATTGGACAATAATTCATAATCGTAGAGCTTTTATGAGCCATAAACATCATACCTGGCATTAAACCATAGTGGTGCGGGTGACAACAATTTTACGACAATTTTATTATGCTACAAGTAGTTAAAGGTCACCGTTTAGTAAAATATGTTAGAAAATGCGAAACAACATTCTGTGTCTATTAGATTAGAAGAGTGTCGCTTAGGCGCATTGTAACTGATCGGCTAGGTATTGCAGTTAGAGCAGACATAAAGAAATTGCTATAAACTAGACCGTAGCAGGTAGGGGATTATACCACAGAAAAGAAATATTTTTTTTTGTTTAAATTAGAACGGCTGTTAGGCATTTTTGTAAGAAATTTATTGTAGCTAGTGCACCATATAAACGAAACGTCAGTCATTCGAAATCAGTTAGCAACTGTGATGCCGAGTTCGATGCGTCGATCTAAATAAGAATGTGCAATCAAGGTACACTCATAATGCCTGGTAACAGATTTTTCCTTCTAATTCCGTTCTATTTACTTCTCTTTTCTGTGAATTACACCCCTCTCCCCCAAATGTCTTAGCTAAAAAGATGGCACATGAGCGTTTGAGATGAGCACATTTTTTTCTGGTCCTGACCTCAACCTACCCTCCCTCGAAATGAATTCAAATAAGTTAATAAATTAAAATTAATTATTAGCCCTCTTGGCTTCGGCCCCACGAATGCCTCTTAAATGTCGGAGCTAGACCCGTGAGATGTATGAAATAATGATAAATACGAATTTATATCAAACCGTCGGTGAGTGGCGAGACCGCGTTCCCTGATTCCATGGGGCTAAATGAGACCCCGACCCCTGGCTTGCCTTAACCGGCCGTCTGGGGGTGAAACTGCAAGAGCTGAGAACCTAAACTCCAGGGTGGAAGTGTTAAAGGCATAAAGCCGCGAGTAGCGTTCTTGAACGTGCTGCACACCTATCGACACTCTAAGCCACGCCAATGTTGCCCTTCCTTATATAGGGCAGCCTTTATTGGGGGCTATTTAGTTTAGACCCATAAATATCAATTCGAAGAAGAGTGACAGTAAGAAAACTAGTATGGCAGGACCTGAAATAACCAACCCAGGGCCGGATTTAGAGATCTGGAGGCCTTGGGCAAAAAAGGCAGTGGAGGCTGCTAATTTTATTTATAGGTTTAAAAAAAACAAGTATTTCAATCATTTATTGCGAGACAAATCAAATATTGTTTTTATTTTTATTATAATAGGTAAAAGATCATTCAATGTTTTATTTTGATTACAATTTTGCAGATTATTCGATTAGACATTTTTACCTAGAATGTATTTTGTGTCTCTCTTGTGAACGTCCTGAGACTGTAGCCTCGGTTGCCCTTAAATCCGGCCCTGGAGGGTAAGACAAGACCCACTTTGTGCTAGCGTTAACGCCTGCAGAAAGATGAAATTGTATGAAAATGACATTGACAATGACATTAGCTTGAGAGATGTAATCTCAAGCTAATGTCATTTTCATACAATTTCATCTTTCTGCAGGCGTTAACGCTAGCACAAAGTGGGTCTTGTCTAACCCCCCTGAACCAAACAGTACCACACCGCTACTTTAGGCGCCAATCAGTTAAACGGTAATAGGTGTTTCTACTGGCATCGATTCTGATGCACTCTAAACTAAACTAAATTTGACAGCTCTAAAATTGTTGCCATTTTTATCTCACGTATTAAAATTAAAAGAGAGGCAGATAATTTTAGTCCTGTCAAATTGGTTTAGTTTAGTGAGTGGTATGACAGAATAGGCCTCAATGTCTAACTACAACTAAAATCAACACTACATTATCATCGTACATACTTTAATGAATTACCAGAAATACATAGAGTTAAAAGAGAAGCTACTTAACGTGTTACTGTACTTAACTAGAAGTTGATGACGGAGGCTAGTTTCTTGACGCGATTGAGTAAAAGATCTCCCTCGCGGATGGTCGCCTGGTAGAGTTGCGAGCGGTCAGCGTCGGCTCCGCGCCCCGCACCTGTCACTACGCACCCGCCCACTGCGTCGATACGGCACTGGAGACGACCAGCGGCCGTGAAGCTAAAAGGATAAAGTGAAATTTACATAAGGGACCGTCCATTAATCACGTGAGGCTTAAAAGGGGGGAGGGGGTTTAGCAAAAATCACGAAATATCACAATCAATACAAAAACAATAGTCTTAGACATCACCAAGGTTGAGGGGGGGTTAAAAAAAAAACATCACGTGATTAATGAACGGCCCCTAATAGGCATGATGACTAATATTTTTATTACCTCATAAAAAAGCTGATCATAAATAGAGCAAATCAACGAAAACAAAATTAAAATTAGTTCAAAAATAAATAAGATATAAGCATTTTAATTTCATGTTAGACAGAGAGCGGCAGTTTGATCTGATGCCGGCGTCGCGGTTTTACCATCGCACTAGCTGCCACCGCCTGAAGGCTCATCCACACATCATAGATCAGTTGAAATCGCACACTGTGCGATTCACACGATCCTCCTTGCCTGCAAAATGTGGAATGAGCTACCTTCTACGGTGTTTCCGAGAAGCTACAACATGGGGTTCTTCAAAAGGCGAGTTAATCGAGTTCGAAAGGGTCGGCAACGTATTTGTGATGCCTCTGGTGTTACAAGTATCCATAGGCGACGGTGACTGCTTACCATCAGGCAGCCCGTCTGTTTGTTTGCCACCTATGGCATATAAAAAAAAAAGAGCGCACTGTACTGAGCCATGACGTCACGCCTCAGGCGCGTCATACAAATGCTATACTAACACACGCTTTGCGAGAAAGGGATAGAGCATCCTCTCTCTATCTCCCACCTAAAACTTTAAACGCTCATATCTCAGCTCAGAGATTTATCAGCCAATTTAAATAGATTTTTCAGTATGTGTAATGTATTTAGTTATATTCATCGCTGAGCTGGTTATTTGTAATAAATTAAAATTAGGACATCATCATCATCAGCCAGAAGACGTCCACTGCTGAACATAGGCCTCCCCCTTTAACCTCCACACTGAACGACAGCCTGCCTTTTGCATCCACTAGATGCCCGCGGGCAATGGAGAGAGCTATGCTCGAAGTTTCTTTGCGCGATAAAATCCGAAACGTGGATATTCGCCAAAGAACCAGAGTCACCGACAAATTAGGACACATGCCTATTATTACAATTTTAATGATTAGTAACCGACCGATGGGCCAGAATCGTCACACAGTGAATGCCAGATGGAAGACGCAGTCAAAGAAGGCCCAAGGAACGCTGGCGTGACGATCTTGACTCATTCCGGAGAGGTTGGCATGAGGTGACGGAGGACCGAGATTTATGGAAGGAAATGGGGGAGACCTTTGCCCAGCAGTGGGACAGTACAGGTTAAAAAAAAAAACAATTTAAAAACCGACTTCAAAATTAGTAAACACGCAATTTCGTTTATTTGGATGACACATATTTTTGATATAAAATCCAAATTACTGAATGGATTTCTAATTCCCTGCCCATTTTTCTATCGGACTGCCAGAGCGGGCACGAAAAATCGACACCGCTTTATGGTTGATAATCCGAAAACCCGTGCGAAGCGCTTTGATTCCACTTTTACTGTGTGAACTGCTAGACTGTGGAATGCGCTGCCTGAATGAGTGTTCCCCGATAGTTAGAATCTTGGTGTCTTCAAATCACGAGTGAATCGGTTTCTTCTAGGCAGCGTGCTCCATCGTAGACTGCATTATCGCTTAATATCCGGCGAAGTGGCGGCCAAACGCAAACCTATATTTTTTTACGTTGTCAAGGCGCGCGGAGTAGTTGCACGTATGCTTTGATAGGAGCCTTGTAGACATCACATCAACAGTCATAAAAAATCCACTGCTGGACAAAGGCCTCCTTCTTTAAGAGGGGTGTTGCAGGCGGCTTGGGGATCGCAGTACAATCACCGTGTACTAATAAGACGCTGCTGCCCATCTTTCGGTGGTTCTGGTCGCAGTTTTAGGACATACCCGGGTCCACATAGACTTGTAGACATAGGTAGTACTGGTGAAATACGGTATCTATGCTTACTATAACGATGACGATATACTTACTTAGAGATTTCTTCTTCAACGAACTCGCGAGTGACTCCAAATGTGTCGGCGATGTTGTCGAGGCTGAGAGAGCGATACGCGCGAAGCAGCTGCACGTATGCCTTGATGCGTGCCTCGCGGACGTAGTGTTGGTAGTGCGGACGGAAAACGGGATCCACGCAGATTTGAGTTTCCACCTGCAAATAGGCAATATTTTTTTTAGGATGTGGTCTGTGGATACTTTTTTGGTTATTGTCTTTTATAATCAATACGATATAACGACTTGACTGCTCATCCTTTACCCTGCCATAAGCCAAATGTATACATTTTCAGCTTACTTCTTTTTTGAGTGGGCGCGAATTAAATGAATTACTTTAGAGTTTCAAACAACAACAACGCTTGTCTCAGATAAGCGTCGGGTCTCCAATCACAAGCGCCATAAGCTTCCCCTCCGCGACCGACGTGGCTAACAACGTGCACAAGCAAATTATGACTTTTGCGAGTCAAGTGTTTTTTTTTTCACTTTGTTTTAAACATATGTTAAGCCGCGTCTCCACCGGGCGCACAGGCTCGCGCGGCAGCCTCGGATGCGTGGCTCGGGAGCCTGGCCTCGTGAGCCAGCTTCGCGATCAGCCCGAGACGCTGAGGCGAGCCTCGAGAGGCAGACCGAGCCATCAGAAGTCCGGCAATTCACGATGGATAGTTGTGTTGTGCGCTCGCGAGCCAAAACCACCACCGTCCACACCGAATGAACACCGCACACTGAGGCACCTTTGAGCATGTCGCATTTACCGACAGCAGACGGCTCGACCCCGAGGCTCGCTCGGCCGAGCCAACGTGCGCCCGATCGGCCCCGCCCCCGAGGGACGTCCACACAGACCGAGAATTTGGCTCGCAAGGCAGCCGCGCGTTCCTGTGCGCCCGGTGGAGACACGGCTTTATAATATTGTTTTAAATTTCGCATACCATCGGATTAAAACATGGCGAACATAACTTCATTATCGCAACACATTGACTGTTACAATTTAAATTGTAACACCCGATTGCATTGCCTTTTTTTTGCAAAAACGTGCGTAGTAGCTATTGATCTAATCTAGTAAAACATAGTAAATTTTTTATACCGACTTCAGAAATGGCCCTCAGTCTATTAAATTTGCAACATTTTAATCTCAACCGTAGCTCTATAAACCTTATAGGTACCAAGCTATGGTCCTTAATACTCAGTAATTGATTGCATAATTATGAATTTCACATACCTTCAAAGATGTTCATTTTTTCCCGTTTGTTTGTTGAGTGATTTGGCAATAGCAATTAATAATTTTGGTCAAGCACTTACTAATTTTGTATATTTATATTAATATTTTTTATCATTTTGTCAGCATATCGGCACTAAGGCAGCAACTCTGTTTCATCAGTGCATGTTCAAGCAAGCGAAGGGCCGGCTTCGCGACGGAAAACCGAACAAGCCATATTACCGCCTGTGTGGATAAAAATTAGAAACATACCCAAGCGAGACTCTTCATGAAGTCAGCATATCGGCATTCGTGCAGAGACTCCACCAGCTCCCTTAATTCGGGGAAGCGTGAGCGCAGCGCCTGCACCGCAGCGCCTTGCCGGCGGAGCGCAGACTGCAACGCGTGCCGTTCCAGAGCTAACGCACAAGCCAGTACGCAGTATTGGATGATCGTGCCTGGAATGTAAATTGATGTCATAAATGGGAAATGTCATATTATACGCGTTTGTTTCCCACTCAGCCCTGAAACAGCATAATAACGGATTTGATGAAATAGAACCATTATAAACCCATAAACTGCATGTTAGCGTAGGACGTCCACCCATGAGATGGACAGACGACCTAAAAACGATGATGATGATGAAACAGCAAGTTCAAAACTAAACAATTGAACTGGTAGTATATGTCCACGCTGCGCCAAAACATCCATACAAGTGTTAGAAAGTTTGGTTACACATAATATCCTAAATTTACAACTTACCGCTTGCTCCGGTAAGTTGTCGGTATTGTCACAGACTGCCTTTTAAACAAACACTTTTTCAAAATAGGGGCCAGACAGACAGCCCTCTATGTAGTGGATGAATGGAGGTCGAAGAGACAGCCACGCATTTGCTACTAGAGTGCACCAGCGTGGCGGAACAACCAAATAATATCCTTGGGCCACCGAGGGCATAGGATGCTTTATATCCAGGTAAATGCAGAAAAACTTCTTTGCAGAAAAACTTAAAACTTCTTTGTTTTTATTCCTAACTGGTGACCCGATAGACATTGGCCTGTCCAAATTTGTCCAATAGAGTATACTAATATGGTACTTATAAAAATCCCATACAAAAATAATGTCCATAAAACTTTATAAAAAAAAAATTTAATGTTCATTATAGTCCAAAAATTTGACTATTATGAACATTTAAAAACCAAAAATGGACAAATCAGTACAGTTGTTCTCAAGCTATTTGCTTACCAATTAACAACATTTAATTTTTATTTGCATAGTTTACATTTATATAGTTATATGATTTATTTATGAAGTCCATGTCATCTACTTAACAATAAATACTGAAGGAACCAAAATATGCCTTACCAAAATCAACCAGCTCGTAAGACTCAAACGTGGATACACAGTCGATAAATAGATCGGCGGCGCGGCTGTAATCTCTGACAGCAAGGCAGTAGATGGCTTCGTAAGCCTTGAGTTTGTTGCGGGAACGCCAGTCGCCACCCTTGTCTACTAGCTCATGGGCCTGGAAATTATCATTAGGTACATTTAAGATCGCTCGAAGAACCGATAACCAATGGGGAAGAAAGGTTCTTGAGTGGAGACTACGAACCGGAAGACGCAGCGTAGGTAGGCCTCCCACTAGATGGACCGACGACATAGTGAGAGTCGCTGGCATCCAGTGGATGCAAAAGGCAGGCTGTCGTTCAGTATGAAGGTTAAAGAGGGAGGCCTATGTTCAGCAGTGGACGTTCTCTGGCTGATGATGATGATGATGACATTTAAGATAGCCAGTTGGTCCAGTACCTGAACCTACCTTTGATTTGGGTTCGATTCCCACCTAAGACAAACATTTATGTGATGAACATTTGTGTTTGTTTTATATCTGGTTGTTAATATAATTATATTAAAGTATGTATTTAAAACTATATATGTACGTATATCAGTCTCTGGCAGCCATATCACAAGCTTTGCTTAGTTTGGGGTCAAATGACCGTGTGTGCAAAAAATGTCCCGAAATTTTAATTTTGTTTAGTCATTGAGTAAACACCGAACATATTAATATTATATAGCATGCTCTATCCTAAAATCATCCACATCATCCCTTAATATCAGGCGAATTGATGGTCAAAATCGATCCTATAAATAGATATAAAAAAAATAAAAACCGGACAAGTACGAGTAGGACTCGTGCTCTGAGGGTTCCGTTGGACAGAACCCTCAGAGGGCTAGTCCAAAAAGATCCTAAAATTGAATTATTGAAAGACAAACTTACCTTTGTAGTTTATTATAAGGTATATTCTTCTATACATTCCAAATACAAAATATAAGTTTGTAATAGCAAAATAATTATTTTTAAATGATATAACTTCAAATTTGTAACTTTCAGATTTATTCCTATATATGTGCTATGAGACCTTGCTTTTTGCCAAATTTTATGATTCTAGATCAACGGGAAGTACCCTATAGGTTTTGGTTTTCCTGGGAAATCACAAAATATGCAACATAAATGTTCATATCTCTTGATTGCGTTGACTTACAACTTTAATTTTTTCACAGCCGAAAGAAACCGTAGATTTAAGTATTTAGTATAAATTTCAACTTGATACCTTTACAAGTTCTTGAAAAAAAGGGTCTTGACAGACGGACAGACGGACAGACAGACGGACAGACAGACGTACAACGAAGTGATCCTATAACCCTAAAAATACTATAATACGATTTACGAAGCTATCATTTGGCAGAGTTGTCACACTTTCCAAGATATCAAGACAAGTCAAATAATAAAGCTTCACAAACAATGGCATGTACAACTATAACCCAAACCCAGAGCAGATATTTGAATTTATTATTCAAACCAATCTACCTGGCCAAGATTCGAACCTGGGACTTCAAGCGCAGAACAAAATTCGTAATTATGGATGTTATTCATAGTCTTTTCTTTGACTACAATGTTGTCTTAAAACTGTTTCTTTAATGAGTCTCTAGGATTTTTTTGCTTTAAAAAAAGGGAAAATACACTAGTTATTCAGTCAAATAAACAGTTTTGAAGATGAACTTCCTTCTGCAAGGTAACGCTTGATTCAATCAATTATCTAATGTTACCTTATTTATGGTCTTTCCCATTTCTTTAACATTGCAGCCATGGAAGTATGCAATTCTGAACAATGTGAATATGGCATCAAGCCTCCTATTGGTGGTCAGTGTTGAGTCTTCATATTTCTGGGTTGCCAACGCAGTTGCTGCTTCTTTGTCTCCGATGGAGCACATGTAATCCAATCTGAAATTTTGTTCATAACAGGTACAGTGCTATTTTGTTTCAAGTAATATTTTTTTTAACCTATGCAGTCCCATTCCTGGGCAAAGGTCTCCCACATCTCCTTCAAGAGAGCAATCACCCGCCAGATTTAATCAATCTATTTGGAATGCGTCAAGGTCATCGCACCAGCATATTTTTTATTTTTTTTTGTATTTGATCTAATATGGAAATAATTGTACAGGGTTGAACTAAGCTGAAAGGAGATCATTATCGACTCAACATTATGACTTCAGTTCCGATAATACCACCTTTCTAACATCCCTAGTGCAACCTCTTAGAATAGATTGCCTCACAATACACTCCAAGTGATACTTCAGTGCAAGAGTCATCACGCCCATCTCAAATAAGAACTAATAGATCTCATATGAAATGTTCTTGAAGTGAAAAGTACAAGTCTGATTTGTTTATTTAGATATATAAAAACATTAATTCTCTATCTATTTCAGATTTTTTTTTCATTATCTAGCCAAAACTTTATAATGACACATTCACATCAATACTTAAGCCACAATCAATGATCTCGGTGAGCTGTATTTTAACTTTGAAGTCTGAGAGGCGGCACTTCATTGTTTGTTAACAAAATTTGCACTTATAGGTTACGAAAATAATTAGGTATATCCATTTAGAAAAATAGGGAGACAAATCATTCTACATTAATAACATGTACCCATAAATTGATTATAATATACGACTGTAGGTATTAATTAGATTAGTAATATAATGTAAATCCATTATTGGCCGTAAGTTAAGTTCTTAGTTTATTGTTAAGTTTTTAAAGGGCTGTGGATTTTGTTGAATAAATAAAATAAAAATTAAAAATTAAAAGAAATCAATAATGATTGTGCTCGGTAAGTAATTTAAGTACATTACTTCCCAAGCTCCATCTATTTTTTAACAATGAAAGAGTTAATTCACATGATATTACATAAATTTCGTATGTTGCTCAATCTAATGCTCTCAGTTTAAACCATTCACTAAAATGTGTGTAATGCTTACCGATCCTGCCATACAGGTGTTTCTGAATCATCTTCCTTAAATTTAGATAACCTGTCTTGGTTCTCTTTTGCCATGTCATCGAAAAGCTTCTGGTTAAAAGACCATCCAAGGTCAGTACACACTTCTTTGTAGTACGGAGCCATGTTTCCAGCCTTTATTCCCTGCAGAAGTTCTTCTTTTAGCTGAGGATTGTCTTTCAATTGCGGCAAGGAGAGCTTAAATTTGATGGCAGCAAGAGCCATGTATTCAGGAGTTTTTCCTTCGGCGGAGAGCTCCATTTTCTAGAATTTGGATGATCAAATTTTATATAATTATTATAATGAATTTAAAAATGTATGCTTTAAAATAAACTCGACCAAAACTATTCAGAACAGAAACTAGAATTAAATCTGCCTGCACACAACACAACACAGAAACATTTAGCAAATTTCAATTTTGTTTTGTCATTCTGTGATGTTGTCACTGTCACTTTTTAATCACTGTCATCTGTCAGTAAAATTATAGCAGCTTATCAAGCAAAAAGTTTTTTTAAACTTTTGTCCTTCACATGGGCCTACGTTGGCAGAAACTATAAATTCGAGAGGTTTGGCGCCAACGTGAAAAAACGTCGTCTAATTGTATTATTTTCGTAAGCTTGTGTTATTTTGTAATCACGGTGGATAAGATTATTCTTTCAAGCGTTTTATTGAGATGAAACTTGTATTGTATTTTCGTGTTGTTTCCAAAACTTCTTAAAAGTCTCTTATAAAGCCTCCATAAGTTTACTAGGGGGCATGAGTTGGACTTGACCGTGATTTACTTTAATTGACTTTGACTGTGCTAATCACAATCACAGAGTTTTTCGACACTATTTAAATACAGATCCATTTAATTCATAAGTAAACTTGTATAACATTACTAATGAAGGACTCCGTATCCATGGTCATGTAAAATTATCAAAAACAAATTGGTGTGGTTGCAATGCAATGCAATAATTTGTTAATTTAATTTTCGTTGAGTTTGGTTTGGAAAGTTGATTGTTATATTTTTAAAGGATAGTCTTTTTATACCTATTAATACATAGTAACAGTTTAAATATACTAATGTAAGAGTATCTATCTATTATGATAAATTTTCTATGGACTAAACTTGACGAACGAGCTAAAGAGACCAAGTCCAACAACACACGATATCTTCATAAGCAAAAATGAACCACTGCGATGTACAGGAACTCGCTTCAAAATGCAACGCGATCAAAATAACACGCCCACTTGAAGAAATTCTGTATGAAATGGGGTTTGACACTGCTTTGGACGAACAAGCATATGTGTGGTTCAATCAGCTAAAAACGACTTGGAAAACATGGAAGAAGAATGCAGTTGTTGAAAACCATGTTATTGGGTTCTTTCAAGTGAGACCAGATCCATTTAGTATTGCGCTTAAATTTGCTGTACAATGTGACGAGTTCAAGGACTGCAAGCCTAAAACCCTCCCCTATTTTGTTATGGAAACATTAAAGAAGTTTTCTTGTGCAGCACAGGTGTTTGCAGATGAATCACTAAAAACGCCAGCTTTCCACACTGCTGTGTATCAAAGAAATCAACATTTCTTTTCTCTCATGGTGGGAACCTATCAACTAGCTACAATAAAAGAATATGTTGTACCTATTGTGAAAGACATGGTGAAAAATGATAATTGCAGACAAGCATCGCAAATAGTAATGGCTATGGATTTGTTTGAAGATATACCTGTTCACCAATTGCTCTTCCCTCTTGTATTACAAGATAAATCCAATATGATTGATGAATACTTATCACAATGTCCAAGCCAAGTAAAACCATTCTTGAGATTTTTGGACGATTTACTGAATAAAAATTTTAAAACACTTGACTATGTTCAAAAATATGTTGAAGAAAATAACATTCATCAGGTGAGGTATGATAAAATGCATCATAAGCCCCTCGGCAAGCTTGTAGCCCGTTTGTGCAACAAATTCAATATTCCCATTGAAACCTGTGCAAATCTTAGTGAGAACCGAACTACAGGAGGATTGAGATACTTGATCTATCAAAAGTATGTAGCACATAACGTAAGCTCAACAGTATGGGACGACTTGGTAAACGATTCTTTAAGACTACACCCTGATTCTGCTCCAGCTTTCATTGATATGTTGGTAGATCATGACCCAAGTGAAGCTTCAAAATGGGCCCACTATTTGAAAATGCCAGAAAATCAGATGCCCTTAGCTATACAAGGATTTTCAAAAATGCCAAAAACTGAAGTAGCAATGAAACCTGAAGAAGAAAACTGGGACACAGATGCCAGACCACAAGATCAGCTTTATCACAAATCACCTCTAACCAGAGACCAAATAATAATCGTTGATACAGGGGAAAAGTTTTTCCACATGATCAACTCTGGGTTAGTGAACCAAGAAGTAGTAAGTATGGACTGCGAATGGAAGCCTTCATTTGGTGCCAAGCAGTCTCAAGTTGCCATAATTCAAATTGGTACAAATGACAAGGTATATCTGGTAGACAGTATTGTATTGAATAAACAACAATTTGTGAATTTGTGGCATTCCTTTCATAAATCTTTTTTGGATAATGCTGAAACCATTAAGTTAGGATTTGGACTGGAACAAGATCTACGAGAGATGAAAACTACTATTGCTGGTTTGGGTAACATAAAAGTTAAAGGAGAAGGATTCCTCGACTTGAGCACCCTTTGGAAGAGTCTTCTAAACCGCAAACTATGTTTACCGGGCACTAGCGATAGTGGAGCAAGCCTAAGCTGTGTTGTGCAATCATGCTTTGGGAAGCCACTTGAAAAGTCAGAACAGTGTTCAAACTGGGAATTAAGACCTCTAAGAGAATCTCAGATAGAGTATGCAGCATTGGATGCTCATATTTTACTCCAAATCTATTATTTCCTACAAAGAAAATGTCAGGAGCAAGGCATCAAATTTGAAGAAATATGCAATGATGTTATGGTTGAAAGCAAAAAAAAAGCCACTAAAAAAACAAAGGTTGTTGAAAGATTGCATAAATCCTTCTCACAAGTGCATGAAATCAAGTTGGCAAGTGATGTGAAATTTCTGGTTGAGCCTATGTTGTCTTACCTAATGTCTTATCTGAGGTATTGTGGGATTGACACAAGTGTTGTGGCATCTCCCAATATTTTGTGGCATGACTTTATCAACTTGGCTATTTCTGATGACCGCTTTGTTCTAATTGTCAAGCCCAAAAGCTCACCAACTGAGAACTACCCTCAATCCTCAATACTCAGTGTGGGTAAGGTCACAGTTTTGGAACAATTGCGCAACATATTGGATACATATAGAATAGTTATAGAACAATCACATATAATGACTATCTGTTTATATTGCAATAGTAAAGATTTGAGAAAAGTAAGTAGCGATGAAGTCCAGCAGATTTGTGCCCAATATGTAATGGCTAGTTCGACAAGCACAAATTACAGATATGTAGATCACGATGAGGACCATGTTGAACATTATTATAACAATTTTATAAGTGACTCTGATGACGATGACCTGCCTCATCCACCAGCTGCTTCTAATTACCAACAAAACATGAATGAGAATTGCAAGACTGCCAAGGGTGCATCTATTGAGATATCTGACCCACAACAACTGCGACTATCAGGAAAACCAGCAATTTTATGTGAATCTTGTGGGAAAATGTTTTACAAAGAGGATGACTTGGTAAAATCTGTTAGTGAAACTGTACTTAAAGTTACAAAATTGACCCATCAGTTAGAATAATCAAATGAAACTATGAAAATATAATTTGTGAATAAATAATTTTATTCTTATAGATAGGTACACTTACACCTGTGTATTAAAATATTGTGATAGATAGTCATAGCATAGACAAAATTTCTTTTTGAAATTATCTTGTTACTTGTGTAAGCAAGAAATAATATTTGTGCAAAATTTAAAATTGCCGTTTATTATAATGTGTTCAATCATTGTAAATATAAATATTAGGTATAAAATTAACAAACATCTTATAAACAATTTGTAGATAATAGTATCAAACCAATCTCATATATATTTAAATTACATTATCATATGAGGTAGCAGGTAAATAATGTTACTTTGGTAGCATACTGTATAATTATATCCAATAGTATTTACTAAACTGTCGATTTAAATAAACTAATCATTAGTGACCACATGCAACGGATTTTAGACCCGCAGGTGCATAAAATCTGTGATAGTTTGAGGGTCAGAACTTCGGAAGAGAAACTTTGTGACTTGGGCAAAAGACACTCGTAAGTAAGATCATTTACAGTAGGCCATTTGATGAGCCATTCTAAAAAGCCAACCAATTGTTAGCATTGCGTAAATAGAAACAATCTATTACAAGACTTGCTGTTGACTATGGCGATTAACTGGGTCAGTAAAATGGCCTAGCGTAAACGGTCAGTTGTTTTTCACAGGTATTCTTCCTGCAATGTCCATTTATTTTGGTTTTTCAATATATTAGGCACACCACCACACTCACCGGATGGGAATCAATGATGGGGTCAAAGATATAGTATGCTCGCCTAGAAAAGTTTTGTAGTGTCATTAAAGTTTTGCATAAAAGGGGGTACAGGCACAGGTGCTCCTCAAAACAATTTCATGACTTTTGTGTCTTTTTAATATGATTCTATGAGACGCGTCGCAGCAGAAGACATGGGAGTGGGACACAGGTGCCAATCTTTGAGTATACATTCCATAGGAATAGTGTTGCTTGCAACCGTGCATGCTGTTCCCATTCAATCACTAAACACTCGCTCTATACCTTACGTATACTCAAAGACCTACAGTCACACTGTTTATACTATGTCTTTTGATTGTATGAATTAATAAATTCATCTCTAATATCTAAAAAAACAACAACCGAGATTAGATTTTGAAAGTTTAAAAATTTAGGCTGAAAGAAAAAAAACTTTTTACTACTAAGTATTACAAATTCACAATAACAATATCAGCCGATCAGAACAATTTGTATAGAAAGTTGATTTGGTCTTGAATTCCAAATAGATTATTAAGTAATGTTAAAGTTTAATGTTCAATAAAAATATGATCTTAAAAAAAAAAACAGTATTTTTTATTTCTAACCTTATTCCCACATTCTATATGTATGCGTACCTATATAAATACATGAAAACTTTGAATAAAAAAATATTCACCTACACAAAAACGTAACCAGCAATAAGTACTGTGCAGTCCAACTGTATATATCGACTTGCGCTTGCAGCGCACAATAGCCTATCCCCATTCTCACATAATTAGGTAACAAGTACAAGTAGACGTTCAAACGTAAAGTAGCCACACGCGCAGTGACGCGCACAACTCGCGTGCGAGTACGTACTCGCCTAAGTGTTCGAACGATGCGCAGTGGGCGTTGCGTGAGTAGCGCGGGGAAACGAAGCTTCACTTGCGCAAGGACCAGCACAAACTGCCATTTTCACTGCCACTTACAATAAGCACACCGTTGCAGACGATGCGTAGTAGGCACTTGCAACTTGTACTACGCATAGTCTGCAGGCGCCTTTATGCCACCGATGCGATACCTATGGAACGTATATTCAAAAGGCGCGACAATTTTATTGAAATTGTTTTGGAGGACAGAGTGTGTCTTACGCTGTAGGATGAGAGAGAAACTCCATAAACTCAAAGCTAGTCCAAGGATGTCAGTAGCATGGTGGCCCTTAACCATAATGATAATTAAATATAACTTAATTAGTAATATGATATTTGTTTTTTTTCCTAAATGTTTCTATTTCACTTTCATGTAGCTCATTGCCTTCCAAATTCAGTTCTGCTAAGTCTAATGTAGGGAAATTCTTCAAAGTCGTCAATTTGTTGTTCTTCAACGACAGATTCTGTAAAATAAGAAACAATATCAAAATAATCCATGAGTACATTATATTATGTAGGCACAAGTCATGTTTTATTTTTGTTTGGTTTGTTTATAATAATTATTGACTAGTAATAACTGGAGCAATAAAAGCCTTTTCGACTATACTAAACAGGGAACATCGGAGCATTTTTTTACATGTGACAAATGAAATTAAAATGTAAGTAAAGTAGTCAAAGGTAAAATTTACTGCTTTAAGATATACTAAATACTGCGGTGTGGACCTTTATATGTAAACATAATATGTTTACACATAAAGGTGCATCCACACCGCAGTAAAAATTTGTAGAACAACGTTACCAAGTGTCACTTAGCAACAACTTCCGATAAAAAGAACCGTAAGTCTAGTTACAGATTGTTGCCTAATGTTAACCGTGTTGCGCAGTGTTGCTCCACAAAAGTTAACTGCAATGTGTAGATGCACCTTTATAATAACACTAGCACTCCCGGCTTCGCACGGGTGTAAGTCTTATCTTTTTACATCTTGGGTTACATTATTGGAGTTTTAATTAGGATCTCTATTTAAAAAATAATAATATAGCCTATGTTACCCGGGGATAGTGTAACTTCCCACCAGAGAAAGAATTTTTCAAATCGGTTCTGTAGTTTCGGAGCCTATTCAATGCAAACAAACACAAACAAAACTTTCCTCTTTATAATATTAATATAGATATAGATTAACATAAACTCATTTTGCCTTGCATAGTTTTTAAACAAGTAATTTTAATAATAAACTATAACTCACCTTACAATGCTGGAGAACCACTAAGGAAGGTAAAACTTTAGATGTAAGTTTCTGATCTGATAAATCGACATTTCTGCAATAGCTATAGTACTGCATGTGGTGTAAACTCGTTATGTCCGCAATAAACGATATTTTCAAATCCAGGCTATCATTCTTCTTATAATCTTCACTAAGTTGATCTTCGATACTCCATTTTGTTATAAGGTCGTCGTAATAACCCGCTCGGAGCTTGTCTATAATCTTTAGATTTTGTAGGTGTACTATGACCTCTTTGTGGTACAATTTCGCGTCGATGCAATGTAGAAAGACCGCAGTTGTCAGCATAGTCCCTGCAAAAAATCATCAGTCAAAATAATTTCAGTAACTAAATACAGGATAATGATTAGTTGTGACAGCCAAGTGACCGGTCAGTTGCTTGTGATAACCAAGATTTAGATAAGATTTCTTCTAGATCAACATGTTCCGTCCTCAGTCACACCGTCGCTTACCATCAGGCGAGTTGATGGCCGAACGTAGATTTATAGCATCAAAAAAAAAAGGTCTTACGATACATTTCTGAAAGAATGCTGTAAGATATCAGGATGTCTGACAGCTGCAGGCCAAATTTGTTTTTATATTAAATGGACATTAAATTCGTTTATGATCTACTAGCGACCCGCCCGGGCTTCGCACAGGTGTAATTTATATATATATGTATATACCTAGCGAGCAACCCCCCGTTTTCGCACGTAAATTACACCTGTGCGAAGCCCGGGCGGGTACATATATATATATATATAAACCTTCCGTGTAAAATTATCTGATGGTGAAAACCGCATCAAGATCCATTGCGTGGTTTAGGGGTTAGCGGTTATACAAACAGAAGCGGAAGGCGACTTTATCTTATATCCATGCTTATACTATGTAGAGAAGAGATATAATTTCCATATTGCAAGAGTCATGGATAACATAGTATAACAATAACAAAAACTAAATAAATTTAAATAAAAAATATACCAATGTTTAAGTAAGCATTAATGTAAGAGCTTTTCTTACTTCTTGTGACAAGAGAGGAGTTTAAAATTAGTCAAATGCTGCTCATGTAATACTTGTATGGCCTCTAATAATAAATAAGCAATTTCACTAGTCTGCTAACTTTGATTATTTACTTACATTTGCTATCAGGTTCCAAAGCAAGAAGTTGACGACAAGAATCAAGTTGCGTTTTCAGTTCTTCCATAACAGGTTCGGAATAGTTCCTCTGAAAGCTGATTTCACTTTTGCCAATGTACGTATCGCCACACTTTTTACTCGGCAAGATATCCGTAACATCGTTCTCTGTTTTAAGTTTCACCTGAAAATAAAAACCTGAATTTCGGATACTTGGATGATATAATATTGTTGAGGACAATACACAGTACAAGGGCCTTACGGCCAACTGCTTACGCGGTATCAAACTAACGTTAAAACCGAGCAGTTCAGAAAACCACGAGAACGTGAACCTTAACGCGCCCAGATACGGTGGCCGCGCAACATTTTTTTCATCACCTAAACTGGATTGCTTTAAACAACTAGCCGTAAGCCCCCAGGATTTATAGACATGTAAATCGTAGACCACATCATCGCTTAACATCAGGCGAGTTGACGCAAGCCTATTAGTATATATAAAAAAAATTATGTACCGCTTGGGGTGGACCCCAATTTGAATTAGAATTACCTTCACATCCATAGCTTCAGTGATAGCCACGCCATGCTTTAATATCCACAACGTATCATATTGATTTCCAGTGCAAGACCTCCATTCTCCCTCCACAGCCATATTATCCAGTAGCAAGCATGTTTTAGAACTGACAAACTCCTTATCAACTGCCTTGTTGAATGCAAACGTTGTCTTCGATGGCGTCACAGTGTAGACAACCAAGCTTGTAGTTGTTTTTACTGCTCCTGTAAAAAAAATATCACGAAAAGATAAAAGATCACGAGGTCGCAGCCCAATACGCTTGTCCGATCAGATTCCCACTACTCTCGACACCTCAGACAACGACGCACTCCATGTTGCTGAGGATAGAAGACGATGGAAAGATATCATCAGAGAGAGATTGATGGAAGGTGGTGGTCACGACCCTCAGACATGAGGAATACGATTTAAGGAGGAGTAGATAAAAAAAACTACTTGATTAGAAGCTGGCAAAATTAAAAATATAGACCATACAAAGTTAACAAAAAAAAAATTATTTTATTTATTTAGCTACACTGACATTTTCACAATGGACAGCACTGTCCATTTTCTATAATCCAATCAGTCATATAAAGATTGTCGAGGAGATAGCTTTTTAAATTTTTTAATAGACTTGTCTTTGACCGCCACCTCGCCTGATATTAAGTGGAGATGCGGTCTACGATGGAGCACGCTTGCCTAGAAGAAACCGATTCACTCGTGATTTGAAGACACCCATATTGAGTTGCAAGATTCCACCCCAAAAACATAGTTACATACATACATTGCAAGTTATATAAAAGCAAAAGCAAATGCGAATTTAAAACTATTGCATTAGAAAATATGAATATTTACCTAATAGCCATCTCTGGTAGAACCATGCGCTTGTATCATCGGGATCAGTGAATGCAGCGCTTTGGACCATCTTCAATTCATGCTTGTGATGACTATCTTCTATGGGCCTTCCCCCTGAAACATCACATATAAATTCATGATATTTTGGTGAAAACGCTATCCAAGGCTCCAACGATTTGGATATCCGTAGATGTTTAATATAGCACAGAAATAAAATGCATAGATGTTGAATATAAAACAAAATGCACGAAAATAGTGGTCTAAGTTTATCTCTACATACCAAACTGAGAACCCTTCTTTTTTTGAAGTTGGTCAAAAAGGTTTATATTGGTTTACACTTTGTACTATACTAGCGACCCGCCCGCCCGGCTTCGCACGGGTGTAATTTACGTGCGAAGCCGGGGCGGGTCGCTAGTCTTAATATATATAAATCTCGTGTCACAATGTTTGTCCTCAATGGACTCCTAAACCACTTAACCGATTATAATAAAATTCGCACACCATGTGCAGTTCGATCCAACTTGAGAGATAGGATAGTTTAAATAATTATATAACTAGCGACCCGCCCCGGCTTCGCACGTAAATTACACCCGTGCGAAGCCGGGCGGGCGGGTCGCTAGTTTTTTTATATAGATTAATAAAAGTTTAATAAATGTTTAAGTTTTACATTCTATTTATTTTTCTCATAGAGGGATGAAAAGTAGATTGTATTACTCGGTCGCAAAATTATTTTTGCCTCGGCCGACGTACTTTGAGTTCCTCACTTCGCTCAGGATTATACATTAGAATCCCTCACAACATTCGGGATTCTATTCTAGAATCTTTCCCTGTGTTCTGGATTCAAAATAGCACCCTCGCTTCAAAATATTATTTTGCTCCCTTTCATATTACAATCTACTATTCTATCAGTTACCTTTTAGATCAGGATAAAGTGCAACTAACATTTTGCTCCTATAATGCCACGCAGAATAGTTGGAGAAGTTATCATACAACTTCTCAGTAGTATAATCAAATTCCTCATTCAGCGGGGGCTTGCATTGACTAACTACAAATCTTCTGTAATCCCAAGTGTGGACTGAAAATTTACAAAAATATATTTTATTTTTATTTTATTTTACAAGGAAAACATACAGCTGCTAATTAATACAGTAGATATAAGATAAATAGTTACACAAAAGCCAAAAACATGTTTTCACTAATACAAACTAGAAATAGTGTAAATGCCCCGTTGCAACACCAACTAGGGCCTGGATAGATAAATAGTAATAGGAAAACAAATATTCGAAGTCTTTACACAAGAGACAATAAATTAATTAATATATGCATATTATATGCATTGAATATTCAAGAAACACAGGAAAGTATTTTTTTTTTGTTGTGGATAAGTCCTCGTTCGACCACCAACTCGCCTGTTGGTATTAAGCGACAATGTGGGCTTAAATGAAGCATGAAGCAGACTTTTGTTGTTTTTAGGGTTCCGTACCCAAAGGGACGGGAAGGGAGGGCATACATGACCCTATTACTAAGCCTACGCTGTTTGTGTTTCTGTCTGTCTGTCTGTCCTACATTTTAACGGCTGTATCTTTCGAACCGTAATAGATAGCCAGCTGAAATTTTTACAGAATTATGTAATGTTACAGCGGATTAACTAAGAAATAATAATAAAGTCAAACAGTAAAATCTAAAGAGGATTCCCATTATATGACAAAAATATTTTTTAAATGTATTTTTTTGATAAATATGCTCTTATGTAAAAACGGTAATATATACAAGCGTTAAACTTGGCATGATTACAATGTATGAAAACAAATTATAGCCAAGTGCGAGTCGGTGACAAATTTCTGTTCACCACCAAGTTTTTTAAGCAACGTCGGGCATGTTCGGTACTTGGATGGGTGACCGCCTGGGCGTGATTTCTTTTTGCCTACTTTCTGTATTTTGTGGTGGCATGGAACCAATGACAATTTATATTATCTTTGTACAGAACCCTCAGTGCGCGAGTCCAACACGCACTTCGCCAGTTTATTACTTGATACTTACAGTTTCTTTCGTCAAGCTTCAAATATGTATTACACAATGCCAACTCCTTGTTCCAATCAGGGTTCACCCTTGTAGTTAGCACCCATTCCCTCTGATGCCAGGCACAGTAAGATTTCGGGTTTACTTTTAAACAGTATTCAGTCAGATGCAATTCTGCATCTAATATTTGAGAGAGTTCATCTGGGGATTCATCTTTCCTGCAACAACATTAAAATCATCTTCATTACATTAGCTAGCTGCGATTCGCGGTTTCACGCGCGTATGCGCACAGGACCCATACATATTTCCGAGATAAAAAGTATCCTAAGTCTATCTCTGGTCCTCCTGACATTTCCATGCAAAAATCACATCAATTTGTTGCTGCGTTGAAGAAGGACAAACCGACCAATCAAAAAAGATTACATACATTTATAATATAAGTATGATACAAGTAAAATTTTCAAGTTGAAGTGGCAATAGACAGACCTCATTGCTTGAAGAACCGATAACCAATGGGTAAGAAAGGATCTTTAGTGGAAGCCATGAACTCCAGTTCATGGCTTCCACTAAAGATCACAGAGACACAGCGTAGGTAGGCCTCCCACTAGATGGACCGACGACATCGTAAAAGTCGCGGGCATCCTATGGATGCAGATGCCAGGCTGTCGTTCAGTTTGGAGATCTAAGGGGGAGGCTTATGTTTAGCAGTGGACGTCAATACATTTTTACCAAATATTTATTATAATGAAATTTTCAGAAGTTCAATAAAAGCGATTCATGTTGTAATTTTCCATCCTTAGAGGTGGAATATTTTCTAATTTGGAACCAACCTAGAGAAATAGCTCTTCAAACAAAAATTTGTATTATTATTTAACTCTTACATTTGCAAAATATTAATAATGTTCTAAACAACGATCTCATACTTATACTACGATGTATCAATGTTTGTACACTTGTCTTTTTTGTGGGTGTAATTCTTACATGAATTCAAGACACAACCTGTTTTTTTTTTTTTAATTTTCACGCGTTTTGTTTTCGGAGGCTCCGTGACGTGTGGCGGGGCAATCGAAATAGGGGGCTAGTACTGGCATCCTATTTTTGGTATCATTTTACGATACGCTAATAGGAATCTTGTACATATTATATCAATGGTTCTAAAGTTTCAGATACAAACCTGAGTATGTCAATGATTTCTCTCCTGATATTCCATAGAGTATAAATGTCTGGATTTGATGATAAAACTTTTCCAGTGAGCTCCAGTAACTCTTTGTCCAGTTCTGCAATACTTCTCTGGAATATTATGCAAGGGTAATATATTAAAAAGTCTTTTTAGTAAACGTCTTGCGTTTGACCACCAACTTGCCAGATGTTAAGCGATAAATAAATACTAAGCCAATATTAGCAAAGAATCAAGATGATGGTTTCATATTCAAACAGAGAAAGACAAACGACTCACTGACAGAGCTAGTCCAGCTCAAGTGAGTGTAAACAACATACTGTGGTCAATGATGTGCAGCATGCACAAATATCCACCAATCCGCACTGGGTCAGCATGGTGGATATGGCCCAATCACCCTTTCGGGGGTAGGCTAAAGTCCAGCAGTGGACTGTTAAAGAGCTGATTATGATGATGCACAAATATTCCAATGTATCAGCTGTGAAGTTTCGAAACCATGTATTGTGATTTATATCATAAAAGTCTCTCATCTTTATCAGTTTTAAAATGTGATTGAAACCATAATTATTACATAATTACATAATTATTTGATAATTACATGATATCATCATATATATATATATATAACTCTATCTAGTAAAGGAATTTCAATAATTATAACAAACATGATATGCTATACATACATGATTAGTGTAATCTCGTAACCAGATTAAAAATATCTAGCCAAGCTACAAATACCTTTTGAACAATTTTCTGCATAACATGTTTGAAAATTTTTAGCTTTTCTTGCCTTTCCTTCTCTTTTCTAGCTTTTTCTTCCTCCGAAGTTCTGACTTTAACTCTACCGTGCTGTAACAGGAGAAATATTGTATTAAAACTAAGGTTTTTACATCATATAAAAGAAAATACAGAAAAAGGTTATAATAACACTCACCATTGTGGATTGTCCTAGTATATGAGTGCTTACTAGGATTAATATACAGTATTTAATATTTATATACGTTATGAATAAATCAATAATCTATACAAGCTGGCTGCTGTGGTAAAGTCACTTTATTTTAAATAATAATAAAGATGATATATTTTAGATGAGAGACAGAATCTTTGTTTATTTTTTGACTTTATTTTCTTCTATCAAAGACACATCAAAGAGAATCTTCTATGTTGACGTACACGCTCATTTTCAGGGTATATGTAATATGGCTGTCTATAATGTACATCATGATATTTGCCGACACGATATTGTACGGCATGATAATGTACAGCATGATAATTGGTGTACATGTACATCGAATATCATGTTGTACAATCCATGTCGTACAATACTGGCCGTCAATTATCGGCCCGTGTCTATAAAGTACGGCAAGGAATGCACAGCCAGGATTGCACAGCCAATAATCCATGTACGATAAAAAAACACGTTTTATCGGGCTGTGCATTATTATGCCGTACATTATCATGTCGTGCAATACAGGCCGTGTTTTGTCGAAACGGGCCGAAAATTTACGACCGATAATGTACAACATGATAAAAGGTGGTATCTCCCTATTGGCTAATATTGCTGAAATGTATCTGCTCTTATTGGCTGTTGAGTCTATGACGTCTGTCGATTCCATGCTTCGTTTGGGAGGCAATAATGTACGACACAGATAATGTACGGCATGATATTGTATGGCATAATAATGCACAGCATGATAATTGGTGTACATGTACATGGAATATCATGTTATACAATATCGTGCCGTGCAATATCATGCCGTACATTATCAGATCGGTCCAATAATGCACAAGCGATAATGTACAGCATGATATTCCATGTACATGTACACCAATTATCATGCTGTGCATTATTATGTCGTACAATATCATGCCGTGCATTATTGACTCTGTTTAATAATGTACACCCCGATTTTGTACAGCATGATAATTGGTGACCATAAAAATACAAACTGATGCTTCGTTTAGACGTGGACATTCCACGTCAAGTGTATTAGGTACAAATGAAATGAGTGACAGATCCGACACAGAGCATCCGGACTTGAGTATGTTAGGTTCGAAATGGGTCACAGAACCGACACAGAGCACCCCGACTCCACCTAGTCTTGTGGTCCCTACCCCTAGAGTGTATATAAAAAGCGCGGGAGCCAGAAGCTCAAGGGAGGTCCTGAGTGAGAGCAAGCCATACGAGACCGAGCGAAGCGAAGGTTGAGTGTGGCGAAGCGACACTCAGGGGCGACCGCAAGAGCTTCTGGCGGGAGCCCACCTGGAGTCAGACTTGCGTTGGTTAGGTTCGAAATGAGTGACAGATCTAACACAGTTTTACTCCTCTCTCCGCCTCACCACCAAAAAGTTTTGATGGTTCTCATATTTTTAATCTGTGACTATCTTACACTATCTTGTTCAAACGAAGCATGGAATCGACAGACGTCATTGACTCAACAGCCAATAAGAGCAGAGACATTTCAGCAAAATTAGCCAATAGGGAGATGCCACCTTATATCATGTTGTACATTATCGGTCGTACATTTTCGGCCCGTTTCGACAAAACACGGCCCGTATTGCACGACATGATAATGTACGGCATAATAATGTACAGCCCGATAAAACGTGGACTTTTTTCTTGTACATGGATTATTGGCTGTGCAATCCTGGCTGTGCATTCCTTGCCGTACTTTATAGACACGGGCCGATAATTGACGGCCAGTATTGTACGACATGGATTGTACAACATAATATTCGATGTACATGTACACCAATTATCATGCTGTGCATTATTATGCCGTACAATATCATGCCGTACATTATCTGTGTCGTACATTATTGCCTCCCTATAATATAACGTCCTTGATGTAATTTTATCACTTTTTTTTATTAGAGTGGTTTTGGCTTCTCTAGTGTACGTTAAACATCGATAGTTTGGTAATCCGATAGTATCGATAGTTTTACTAAAAGCTATCGATAGTATCGATAGTCTATCGATAGTTTAAAAGATTATAGGACATCAATAAAATAACAAAAGTTATAAGAAACGAAGAGTTTTAATTTCAATTAAATATGAAATAACAATAAAAAATCAGCCTTCATCATTATTAAAGTAACAAATCAAACGTTGAAATATTTACTATTTTGTTTTATAAACAACAATTCGTTTAACCTTTTTTCTTTTAATCTGTTTCTCCGTTCGGTTAAGATTTGTCCGGCCTTCGAAAAAATCCTTTCCGAAGGCACAGAAGATGCTGGAATAGACAGATAGAGCATCTTTTGTCTTGTAAATGAATGATATACGCACGGTAATTCTCCTACCATAGAGAATAATCTCAATGGTTACACCTTTGAATGAATGAAATACGCACGGTAATTCCCCTACCATAGAGAACAATCTACGTCTACGCATTTTTCACTATGGCCGGGGAATAACCTACATACACGCATACCTAGACTCTAGGGATGTATAAGTAATACTTGAGTAAACAATCGATCGATTGTTTTGAAAACTATCGATAGTATCGATAGCCATTTACTATCGATACTATCGATAGTCTATCGATGTTTAACGTACACTAGGCTTCTCATTCTTTTGCATTTGCCAGTGCCAAGTATCAAAATAATAAATATTATCAAGTTTAATGAAATTGTCAAACAAGTCATTCAAAGTCACAGTTATACACTAGTTATACCACAGATATGCAGGTAGTAGATCTGTGAGTTATACACTTTGATTATTTATAGAAAGGATATGTCATACCTATAATTTCCCCTCAGCCGAGGTACATGCGTTGGCTCCGCCCACGTATGTCAAACGAGCACACCGTTTTACAAAACCTGTTTCAACGTCGTTCATCCGCCATTTGTCTACTTACTATGTTACGAAACGGAGCTCCTTAAAAATTGTCATATGTGCAGTAATCACTTGTAAATCTCGATCACATACTACGAACTTCACTACGGACGGAGTCTCTTATCACATATAAGTATTTTTTTAAACAAATAACATGCTAATTTCACCACAAAACGAGTTTAAGTAAGCTTAATTGAACAGAAGAAAATATTAATCGAAAACCAGGGTTGCCACCTCGATATCACAGATACTCGCTAAATGACATCTCAAATAGTGCTAGATTAATATACATTTACAAAATATACAACAAATTTGTTTGGACATGGAATAAAATTATAGTTTCATTATGGAACGTATTGCCTGACCCGAGAAAAACGGTTTAAGTTTTTATATAGGTTTCTTTAATTCCGAATGCTGATAAACTTCAAATATTCTCGCGTTAAATTCATTTTTGCCAAATACACACATTGTTTTCAAGCTATTTCCAAGCACAATTCTAGTTCTTACTAGAACTACTCAATCAACATACTAAGCTATATAATTATAATGCTACTCTAAAACACTACGGTCAAATAGACATTCTCTTCCCCCCGCAAGCGAACGCGGGGGAGTCATCCGATCCAGTAGGATAACACAATAGCATGTCACGCCTCCATTTTATCAGAAAAACGTTTTAGGGCCAAATTCTATGAATAATAAGGTTGCCACAAAGAAAGGGTTATCATATTAAAATTAGACAGACAAACATATCAGTGTAGGACGTAGGTACTAGGTACATCGTCATCTTATTTTTTATTAGTTCCGGAAAATCTCCCAAGATAGTATAGCAAAGCAACATATAAAACTAAAGCGTTTTGTTACTTCTCACGTGGCTGCGTATTGTTCTACGGTGACCAGAAAAAAAAACCAGCGTGATTGCTGTTTAGTGTTAGCTGTTTTATGTTAGATTTCAGCGCTAGACTAGACTTACGAAAATAGAGCCAAATCTAGCACAAATAGTTACTAAGTTGGCAACCTTGTCGAAAAAATGAACTAGTGATGTGCTAATTAAATTTATTACTCGTACTCGTTATTATTTAATATATAGTTACTCGTACGACCTAATCCAAGTTTGAATGAAGTTTGATAGGTATAAAAAGTCGTTTTTTTTTGTGTTTTTCGACCATTTCGGAGCATGCTAAAGCCATACGACCTCGTCTACTGTATTTACTTTACTGTCATAAATAAGTAAATCTCCAGTACAGTAGGTATATTATTGGTATCGTCTGTTATTGGTATATGGTCTTTGATATTATATAGTAGATCGGCCTTTAAACTCAAGCTAGTACCTGTTACAACTTCCAGCTTGTCGCCGCCGTCAATAACGATAACTATGCAGTAACTCATATAAATAAATGTAGGATATTAAGGTTCACCAATTGATCAGTTAAATTTAATAATTATTATTCGAGTTCATGATATTTTATTATTCAATAATCTTTAATTATGTCTATTTTATTTTATTGTTCAAATTAGCTTGATTGTAAATAATTAGATGCTGGTAACATTGTTGTGTTTGCACTGGCAACTGGAGGATATAGATGGTGACACTAAGAGAAGCGAGAGGCGTTGGTTTGAAAATGTAATTCACTTACGAGACGACCGTTGAATAAAATACAACTGAAATGAATCTGCGTGTTGTTCTTATCGCCGCCAATCCCAGCGACATCACCATCGTAACATACCGAAGAAAGTTTGTCAAATACTGAAGGAGGCGAGGTAAACAACTATTGCAGACACTGACATAATTATTCTTACTAGTTGTACAAACGCACACTTCAATATTGAGCGCATACAACTGCAAACGATGTGCTCAAAATGTATACGAATGGACGACCGAGGGGAGGGGGAGGTAAGTGCTAAAGGGGAAACTGTAGGTGTAGGTGTAACGCTTCCATTTATTAATTTTTTCTGAGGTAATGGTGTCAGAATAATAAATGTGGGTTGAAAATGGATACAAAGTATATCATACTAATATTATAAATCGAAAGTGTGTTTTTTTATCCTCTTTTACGCTGCAACGGAACTACGGATCGACCAGATTTTTTGCATGGGTATAGTTCAAGAGCCAGAGAGTGACATATATGCTACTTTTCATCATCATCATCACCATTTTTCATCACTACGCTGGTAAAACCGCGAAAATTTTGTATTACCTTGGTGCTTACCGCTTGTTTTACCATGTCGACCTAAACTGATATTAACCACAGCATAATACCATGAATAGTAATGTGTTAGTGTTCGCTTGTATTTTGTTTAGTTAGTGAAGGCTAAAACCCACGAATTTTAATTAGTTTTATTAAAAAATATTTTCTAGAGATTTTTTCCTGTAGTTTAATTTACCCACTGTATTTTTTATCGGTATTATCAATACAATACTTTATTTATTAGTAACTTCATAGTTACAAATCAAACTTCTCCAGTACAATATCGGTATGGTAATTATTGGTAAAGGCACAGTATTTTTATCCCTTCACTAGCTTTGTATAATGTGTGCGATGTCAACAACAGCGAGGCGACCAATGAGCGGTGCGCATTTTGTGTTTGTGTTCTGTTTTGTCAATGAGTGCAGGTTATATTGAAGTGTGCGCTTGTAGAGATGTATTCGATCACTTGAATGGGCGGGCTTTAGAATACAAGTGTGTGCTATGCGTGTTTACTTCGTCTCCCGCAAAAAGTGCCAGACATTTTTCCATAGCAGCTCGGGCTTATACCATATCCGTTCTATATAATCAAAGGTAGTAGGTATCATGGTTCAAAGTCTGGTATTCTTTCGTCAAAGTTCAAAGTCAAGTCAATGTCATGCCCCATAGTAAGTTGATAGCCCGTTGGTCCCTTTGTTGGTCCAGTTGGTAGTGAACCTGCCTTCTGAGCTTAGGGGCGTGGGTTCGATTCCCACCTAGGACAAACATTTGTGTGATGAACATTTGTGTTTGTTCTATATCTGGGTGTTAATATCTATTTAAGTATGTATTTAAACCTATATATGTATGTATATCAGTCTCTGGCAGCCATATCAAAAGCTTTGCTTAGTTTGGGGTCAGATGACCGTGTGTGCAAAAAATGTCCCGAATATTTATTTATTTATTTATTTATAGTAAAGTAGTGGAGACATTATTGTAATTATCTTTTTGTTTTTATGTATAGTAGTTAATATTTCGACATTTTTATTTTTCTCATTTAATATTGTTTCAATTTTGTGTATATGGATATTTTCCGAAATAATAATAATAATAATTACCTACATGAGGCTGCTTTGAAACAACACGAAAATATATGTTTCACCGTGATAGGTTATTATACCCACACTCGAGCACATCCATGTAATTAATAATCCACCAATAATACATATTATCACTCGATAACACGCAAATTAAATTATTACAATGTCACGTTTTTTTTCCGGTTCCAAAAGAAGAGAGAAAAATTTTAAATGACTCTGTTAGTTTCCAATATCATAATTATTATTTACTCTATATAATATGTTCATAACTAAAAAAAGGTATTTTTTTTTTTAGTTTTGCCGTTAACGTGACGAAAACCGTGTTGAATGATTGTATTATTTTCGACTGTTAATATTATTGTTGTATTATTGGGTATGCAATACGTGTTTGCATGCAATCTTACCCCCTTCAGTTTTTGGCAGACTTTATTCGGTAGGTATACGAGATCCAAACTATTTATTATCAAAGAAACGAAAATGAACTGTATAAAAATATACGTGTGCGTACTCCCAGCGGAAAAGTATCGAATTTCATGATTTGAGTATGATACGTTTTTAGTGCATGACTTTGTATAAATGTGTATGATTATCTTAAATTAGATGTGTTCAGCCATTTGTATATAATTATTTTTGAAACTTTCCGCCAGGAGAATGTTCTTGAATGAACGATTATTTTTAAATGAACGCAAAAGAAAAAAAAAACAATAATTAGTGTATAGTGTGTGTTTAGTGTGCGTGTGTGTGTGTGTGTGTGTGTTAGTGTGTGTGAAGTGTAAAATGTGTGTCCTTAAATGAAATTTCTTCGTCCGTTCTACGTTATGAAAATATTCAAGACTCTGTTGAGGGAACGCTTGGCTGTTGGCTGAATAATCTGAACGGTTGAGCGCACAGTTATTATTTTTTTACACATGTTCCTATTATTTTGTGTGTAAAGATTGAGTTAGTTACTAAAATCTAGTATAGTATATTTCTCTATGCTAAAATACAAAAAAGTAGTGCAAAAGACAACATCCTATCGATGCCCGAGTCACCTAGTATGGTGTAAGAGCTATACGGGAAACTGTTTTTTTCTGAGGTTTTCCTCGCAACAATCTAGAGCAGTTTGAATTGAAATGATTTTAGCAGGTTTTTGGCGCCAATGTGGAAAAAAACATTATACCATCAATAAATTATTTTCATAAACTTGTCCTTCCGAGTGTTAGGTAGCTAACAGGCAAGACAGGACCTGCGTCTCGTCTGTTGTTTAATACATGTTAATGTGAAAGGATTATTATTAAGTGCTCGTGAATGTGCCCGAGTGTGGGAAAGTGATATAATGGGGTGATACATGTATTTTCATGTCAAAACTCTAAAAGAAGAGTCTCTAGTAAATTCTCCAATAATTTACTGGGGTAATACCGGGACAGTAAAATACTGAAGACGTGGCGGTATGTTCTTAAAAACTTTAGCCTGCTCAGCAATGAGCGAAAAATGCAAAAAAAGTTTTAAACGTTTTTTATACTGACATTGACAGCCAAAAATTTATTGACTTTGACTTTAACGTTGGGCGGACGAGACGAAAGGAAAATAAAAGTTTTCGTTTCGATTAGAGTCAAGTAACCTCAGGAATCGAAAGTAAACTTTATTTTAACTTTATTTTATTTGATAATTTTTTCCGTAGAAGTGAATAATTGTGAAATTATAACGTATTTAGTAGAGGATTTGATTTCGTGAGATAATATAATGAATAATGCGCCGCAATATTCACTACGCTGGAATAATTACGTCTCCCACGTAACAGAGGCTTTCAATGTCCTCCGATTCGAGAACGACTTGGTGGATGTGACCCTGTGTTGCGACGGAGGCAAAATAAAAGCTCACAAAATGTTGCTCTCGGCTTGCAGCAATTATTTCAAACAAATTTTCAAAGAAAACCCTTGCCAGCATCCTGTGATAATATTCAGAAATTTCAAGTATGAAGACCTCAATGCAATTATTAACTTCATGTACCATGGAGAAGTGAATATCTTTCAAGAACAACTGGAATCATTCCTTAATACAGCTGAGCTTTTAGAGGTTAAAGGTTTGACTGATAATGTGGAGGAGGAAGCGTCTCAAAAGCTAATGAGATTAAGTGACAATACATCCCTAGATTTAAGTGCTAAGTCGAATAGATTCCCTGAAGACATTGTGCCTGTTCTCTCTGATGAGCCAATAAACTTGGCGACTATGCAGTCAGCAAGAGAGGAGTACATTCCACAAGTGAGCTCTGTGACGCTCATTCCTGATCCAGAAAATGGTGCTATAGAATTACCACAGGAAACTTCAAAAGTTGAGGAACGTGTAAGTCTGAGCCCGAAAATAATGACCACGCCAAGCGAGGATATGCAAGTTGATATGCAGTCAACTTCCGCTGAAGATTTAACAGAGAAAGGTACTTCTGGCATAAATAATGTCTTTTTTTATGTACTATATTAAGCAAAATCCACTAACCCGGGTTTCTGGTCCATACAACCCTCTGTAACAACGTTCTAGAAATCTCGTGTGTGCCCTAGAGGGCACATGTGCATATCTCGACGCTAAATTGATCGAGAGGTGCCTGCCACAATCCTGGCATTCGTACTCAGGCTGTCCAAAACTATATGAGGATACTTTTAGGGTTCCCTACCCAAAGGATGTAAACTGGTTATCTATTACAGTTCGAAAGATAACGCCGTTAAAAGGTAGGATGGACAAACAGACAGACAGATCAGTGTAGGCTTAGTAATAGGGTTCCGTTTTTACCCTTTGGGTACAGAACCCTAAAACGAATAATAGTATGTTCAAGTGTCCATCTTGGCATGATTATAGTACACAGTATACACTCTAAAGTAAAACAACTAATAATAAATACTTAATAGCCAAGTGTAAGTCGGTGACAAATGTTTGTTTACCACCAAGTTAAGCAACATCGGACACGGCCAGTAGGTACTTAGATGAGTAACCGCTTGGGCATGTTGTCTTTTTGCACTATTTATAATTTGTGCTGGTATGGAACCCTCAGTGCGTGAGACTGACTTGCACTTGGCCGGTTTATTATGCGTTATACAATACCTAGACTGGGAATGTGCTGCCAGAATGTGTCTCTCTATAGTTACAAACTTTATGTCACGAGTAAATTGATATCTTGCAAATATGCTTCATCATAGACTGCACATTGCTTAACATCAGACGAGGTGAAATGGTGGTCAAGCACAACCCTATTAATAAACAACAAGCATCTTGGATCCCACATTGTTTTTTTTTTAATGAGAAATGATATCAATGCTTTTCGCATTTAAAGAGAACTAACAAATGAT
Source organism: Agriopis marginaria (assembly GCA_932305915.1). NCBI lineage: Eukaryota > Metazoa > Arthropoda > Insecta > Lepidoptera > Geometridae > Agriopis > Agriopis marginaria. Next base: position 11,463,906 of record OW029915.1, read on the forward strand.
TAACTTTTTCTTCAAGAAATGGCCTCGAAATGAAAGTAGTAATGATAAACCGCAATAACCACTGAGGTAAACGTGTTCTAGAGTGGCGACTAGAAAACTGCAAACATGGGGCATCTCAGGGTGTCCTATGCTACGTTTGCCAATTGCTTGACTTGATGGAGTGACGATATTATGTAACACAGTTAGCAGTGTCTGGAAGCAAATGACGATTGATTTAAAAAAAATCTGTACCACAGAAAAACATAATTCGCAATCAACAAAATTTATGTTTTGTGTTTTTATTGTTATTTAGTAATAGGCTTGCATTTGAACGCCAACTTGCCTGATGTCAGGGTTGGTCCCATAGAAAAAGTTATTGATATACAGTTGAGATGTTGGCGGTCATTAGTACCATGACCTTCCTTTGGTTTAGTACCACCAATCTGTGTCAGTATTACATGCCTACGAAAGAGAGTAGCATCTTCCCATGTATCAAAATGTACGATATTGTATCACATGTGGATTTCCTTATCACTATTGATTATTGTAACTGCAAGACTATCTGTACAAAAACATTGATAAAAACTTAAATCGAATTGTATTTACAAGATACTAATTTTTATCACAGTTATATTGCTAACTACTCAAACAGTAATCTTGCTGTAGCGTGATTATCGAAATCACTAAGTAAACAATATACAAGATACATTTATATGATTATTAACGGGATATTTACTGTGATAAGGTTTGTATGGAGCTTCCGATATTTCGGTGCAGTTACATGCACCATGTTCATATGAATACTGAAGAATGCAGGCAGTTGGCAAAAAGTTCAAAGTAAGGCGTAGACAACGGGATGTACCCTCGCGACGAGACATGGATTTAACACTTGACAAACATTTTATATTAAGACGTAGGAGCTAGGGCACGACCAAGCCTCATCCGGGACGCGCTATTGCGGCACCAAACTAACGTTAAATCCACTCAGTTGGAAAATCACACGAATGTGAACCTTAATGCGCCCAAATACGGTTTGCGGTCGATTTTCCAACTGAGCGGATTTAACGTTAGTGTGGTGCCGCAATAGTAGTTGTCCATGAGGCCCCTGCTTTACATAAATAAAAACGTTTGTGAAGTGTTAAATTCACACCTAGTCCGTGTAGTCTCGTACTGGTCACGGCTCGTGCCCGCCACAGTCTATCATAAATTATCCTTAAATCTAACAAAACACACTCACTGTATCACTGCATATTGATAACCACAACCTTATCATGGTCAATATCTCGTTAATAATCATATAACTGTAGTGAACAACCGTGATAGTTTAAAACAGTGTTTTGTTCTCTTGTGAGTCCGATTGCGCCAACTTCTGACCTTTCCTTACTTCAAATGTCTCAAAATTACTTTATTTCATTCCAGAATCGGATTTGGTGAAGTTTCGCTGTCAACTTTGTCCAAAAGGCTTCAAGCATCCCACTTCTTTAACTCTCCACAAAGATTCTCACGCTGGAAAAACTCAGTGTCCGGTCTGCCACAGATCATTCTCGAGGTCCTACGATATGCGGAGCCATTTGCAACGGATACACCAAGGGAAACAACTGACTATCAAAGAGATCAGATATAAGAACAGTAGTGACAACACTGCCCCCAAGCAGTTCACACATAACATATAGTTTTTACTATGGTAACTCTGTGATGTTGATTTTAAAGGCTTAAGTTAGAGAACTAAACTTAACTAAATTTATTTTTGTCCTCGTCTAATAGACTACAATGAAATAGGCAGTAATATTTTAGTTAGTTTAGTTCTACCATAGAATTGACTAAAGTATTTTTTAGCTCTGACATCAGCAAAAGTTAAAAGCTCGATTTGAAAAATGTTTATTACGAATTATTAACATGTTTTACAATGTTATTGCAGAAATCAGAGGTATAAAACTTGGACCTATACTCGGTCCAAGCATTTACTTGCAATGACTGATGCAATAACCTTGCAAAAAAAGAATAAAAACATTTTCTTTTAAATTTTTTTCTGAAGTAAATCTGGTACCTAAAACATTTAAAACCCTAGCGAAAGAAGAATAAATTGTGGTTTCCATTTAGCTTTTCACAATGTTATTGCAGCTGTCAGAGCAAATAAATGCTTCGACTGACCGAGAATAGTATTCATTCTGCACTGCACATTACTGTCAACAGCCTTTATAATCGACATCTATGTTACCATATATAGCACATAGTGCAAATAGCATATTTTTACACTTGATTATTAATCAAAGATTTTTACATAAAAATAGACCATCAATATGACAATTGATAATGTATTTTAATATTAGATATATATTTTACTATATGTATTGTTATATTGTCACAAAACTAAATTGCTCAGTGTTGTAGCTTTGGCTATTTTTTATACTAGTCTACAATATTACTGTTTTAATATAATAACTGTTTCTATTATTTTGATTGTTTCATTGGAACTCAACTTCTTCAGAGGGCCAGTTTTGTTCAAGGACGTTAAAAACCATTACGATTTACAACGTCCTTGGTTTAATTTAATCGTTTTGTTACGTTGTTTAAAAAAAAACAACCCTTGAAACCAAGTCCTTCAGTCGTAATATTAAACAAGTTTACATGAGGTTTACATAGTATTAATTAGCGTCAAACAAGTCATATTCAGAGTCAATCAAAGTAAGTCACGGTCAAGTCAAACTCATGCCCCAGTAACGTGGCGGAGGCTGTACAAGAGCCTTCTATGGAGCTTTGGAAACAACACAAAAATACATTTTCATCTCATTACACTTCTCGACACACTTTACCCACACTCGAGCACGTTCACGAGTAGGTACTTAATAAATAATAATCCAATCCACCATTATTACACATTAACACGAAAATACACAAGTTTAGGAAAATATTACAATAAGCCGACATATTTTTTTTTACGTTGGCGCCAAAATTCTCAGGGGTCAGCAATGTTATGTGTATTGCTAACCTTATTGCTAATCCTCTGAAGAAGTTGAATGGAATTACCTTCGAAAACTTATAGGATTTAAAAATGACTAAAAGCCTGCTTACGTAAGTAAGCACAAGCCCTAGGCGTGTTTACCGTCTTCGACCACATCGCTGGTACGTGTGCCATTGGCGGATCCAGGGGCATGGGGGCCATGCCCCCCCCCCAAAACACCTAGCAAGGTGTCGAATAAAATTTATTTTCTTTCTTTTCTTTCTTTCTTTCTTTCAACTCCATACATTCGACTCAGTTTTTCGATTTGATTCAGGTGCACTTTTACACAGCATACTCAAAGGTACCTTAACATACTTGTCAGAATGCCCCCCCCCCCAAAAGGAAATCCTGGATCCGCCCCTGACGTGTGCTGTAATCAAACGAGAAGGTAACTTGACCACCATACAATAGCGCCAAGATCGCGTCAAGACATGCATAATATTATGTTAGCAGGGCAATCGCGCTAAAAAATTACAGACGAATCGTAGACGAATCGCAACCGCTCCACTACTTTTGGTCGATTTCGTATCGCGCTAATGATGAAACGGATCACAGTTGGAACGTAGACGCTGTCAAATGAACGTTTGTGATAAAGTTAGAAAATATCAACTTTTTCGCGCCGATACGAAATCGACCAAAAGTTGTGGAGCGTTTGCGTTTCATCAACGATTCGTCTGTAATTTTTTAGCGCGATTGCCCTGCTGGGTTCCGTCCGAAGCCAAAGCTTTATCAAATTATTGAGGACACATACTTAGTTCTAAAATTTGTGATGCTGGAAAACGGTGCTTCCTCGTAGTCAAACAGAAACTTGAAAGAAGGTCTGTGGACTCAGCTAATTTTCAGAGATGTTTTATTCCGTAAATACCTACTTTTTAGGGTTCCGTACCCAAAGAGTGTAAACGGGACCCTAGATATTACCATTTATTACTAAGCCTACGTTGTCTTTGTCTGTCCGTCCGTCCGTCCTACCTTTTAACGCCTGTCTTTTGAACCGTATTAGACAGTCTGTTGAAATTTTCTCAGAATATAATGTTACTGCGGATTAACTAAGAAATAATAATAAAGTAAAAAAAAAACAAGTGGGTGTCCGCTGTCCGCATACAACAAACGTATTTTTAATTTTTTTCTCTAGTGTAGGTAAAAACGGTAATACGTACAAGCGCCATACTTGGCATGATTATAGTACACGTTGTACACGTAACTAAAGTATAACAACAAATAATAAATAAGTAATCGTCAAGTGCGAGTCGGTAAACAAATGTATGTTCATTACCAAGCTGGAAAATTCGGTTACTTGGACGACCTTCTTATGAATCGACGACCTAAAAGCATCAAAATTGCATATTTTACTAATTTTGAAGTCGGTTTTTTATTGATTATTATTGTAAGTATTTTGTGGTGGTACGGAACCCTCAGTGCACGAACCCGACTCGCACTTGGCTGGTTTATTTATGTTATCCATAATCGGTCTTTTCTTTATTAACCTACCCTCATTCGTCATTGCCTATGCCTGCCATATAATTAGAAAGCTGAGTGCACTTGGTTGGTACTATATAGTGTATCTATGGTTGGTACGTTAGTAGGTAGGTACACTAAATACAGTGCCTCAAGACGAAGGTCTTTGACCAGTGTGTGACCATTGTGTGTTGCCAGTGATGACATATGGTACTGAGACGTGGTCCTTAACTGTTGGCCTTTTGGAAAAACTCAGAGTCACACAGCGGGCAATGGGAGAGCTATGCTCGGAGTTTCTTTGAGCGATAAAATCCGAAACGTGGATATTCGCCAAAGAACCAGAGTCACCGACATAGCTGTTAAAATTTTCAAGTTGAAGTGGCAATGGGCAGGCCACATCGCTCGAAGAACCGACAACCGATGGGGAAGAATGGTTCTGGAGTGGAGACCACGAACCGGAAGACGCAGAGTAGGGAGACCTCCCACTAGATGGACCGACGACATTGTGAGAGTCGCGGGCATCCAGTGGATGCAAAAGGCAGGCTGTCGTTCAGTGTGGAGGTTAAAGAGGGAGGCCTATGTTCAGCAGTGGACGTCTTCTGGCTGATGATGATGATGATGACACTAAATAAAGGAGTAGAAAATAATTACTTCCCAAATAGGTACCATTTAAATACATCCATATAATTTACTTACATACTGCGTAGCGTAGGTATCTAGGCGCCTAGACTGATTAATTATTACGTAAGTAGGTACTACTTAGCCACTCAAAATCATAGTCAAATTCTAAATGATTGTAGGTACCTACCTACTAGATGGGTAGGTGCTTATGAATAGTCAATGCCTCAAGTTCTAGACAGACAATAGTTACGATTCGTATCACAGACTGATATTGAAGAAATGAGGGCTATTTACGTGTCTGCGTCTAATATCAGAGGGTAAAGTAAGCTCCGAAACGAAAAGCTTCAGCAGCCAGGGCGCGTAGGGGTTGATTCGCGGGGGTGCCGGCGGCAGGGCGGGGCGCGTTCAATACGCGCGCGCGCGCCATTCGCCGCGCCAGCCAGTCGCATTTTGACGCCGCTGCGCTCGGTCGTATGTGTCGCCGTGCGCATTCGTCAATCGCTACGATATCGATAAAAAAATTACTACACCTCATCAAGTACGTAAATCAAACATCAATCAATGAAAACTCCTTCGTGTCGGCATATAAGTGCAATCTGTGAATAGCTAGTGATGTTGTGCTGTCTCATTTTATAGTATTTTATGAAATTGTTTACATTTGGACCACATGTTTACCACTGCAGTAATTATTTTATTTTAAATGCTTTCATCGAGATATTGATGACAATCGGAAGTGAATCTAGCGGATAAAATCATTGTTGTAGGTAGTTGTTACAATAAAATGTGTTGTGAGTACGGTACGGTTTATTTCGTTAATTATGAAAATCGAACAGTTGATGTTCTGGCGCAATTGTTGCAACGGTGGGCTGTGTTTAAGTTTATGAATCGTGTGTAGATTTGTGCCGTAGTGGAGTGTGCTTTTATACGGAGAAATGAGAGTGTGAATATTTGATGGAGTCGTGAACGGGAGCGTGTTTAGGGGCTAGAATCGTTTGCGAAGCGGCGCGCGACGGCGCAACGGGGGTATTGATCGGCGACCGTCGGCGCGGGTAGCGAGACGCCGGCGTCCGCCGCCGCCTAAATAAAGCATCGCATGTGTGCGTTCTGCCGCCCTGCCACCGGGCCGCCCGCCACCACACCGGTGGTGCCACCGTACTAGAATGGCGCGCCATGCCGTGCCGTCACATGATTCCATTTTGAATGCTGCTTTCTGAAAACTGATAAGTACCTATACCTAATCTACCTGTACATAAGTCACTCAAAAGCATTAAACTTGCTCTTGTGACTGGAAACTCGGAAATTTTTCCATGTGGTAGGCAACGCTTTTATTGGCACTACCTTGTCTTGCACCTCAAGGCGGGTTTTAAAAATCATTGACAATAGGGACCTTACCCAGTTGGGCGTAGGTATTTAGGTAATAGACCGGCCTAGGGGCTTAGGTGAACTTGGGCCTTACGGCCAACTTACGCGGTCTCAAATTAGCGCTAAAACAGCACAGTTTGGAAAATCACGTGAACGTGAACCGATACGTTTTGCGGTCGCGCAACTTTTTTCATCACCTAACCTGAATCGCAACTGCTAGCCGTAAGTCCCCTTATCTTCATACGTACCTACCTACCTTCAAGCAATTTTGTTTTATTCTAGTTAATTGTACGAAGTAGTTTGGTATAGGTGGCAGAGATGCCGCAAATAAAGAAATTAAGCAGTTAGTAGGTACCTACTAGCACTACCTACTTTGCGAGGACGTGAACTGCAAAAATGTAGAGCTATTCTTACCTACATCAAGTTAAAGGTGATAGGTACTTAGAAAATTCTATGTACCTATATGATATGTTATGTACCTACCTACCTAAGTAGGTACCTACCTACGTAGGTAGGTACCGTAGGTAGAAAAGTGCGCGACCGCGACATGCGTGTGCCAATATTATACCTTGGTAGGTATTGTTATGACTGTCCCAAGACTGATGACCAGTGGCGTAGCTAGGTAACCAAAGGCCCTAGTGCAAAAACAAATTTGGGCATGTGGCTCAATTTAAACTGGTTAGGTTTTATCGAGTAAAAATAATAGGTATAAATATTTATAATTACTTTAAAGGTTTGCAGCCCTTAATAAGATGGCACTACTTTATGAAGATATTAATAGGTAGTAATCATTAAGATGATGATGGAAGATCGCAAGTTTGGACAGGTCCCGAGGGCCCCTGAGTTTGAGGGCCCCGGTGCACGGCACCGACTAGCCCTCCGATAGCTACGCCACTGCTGATGACATGAGACGACAGCACGAATATTTTGTAGGTAGGTAGGTAATACCTAATATAAGGACAATTTTATTTCCTACCTACATATTCATAATTTTTGAAAGCGGGAATTGAGAGAGCGCAAATTCTTAGTAAGGTACCTAGGTATCTATTTGTACTTATCAGATGTCTATGTATTGCTTGAAAAATAGCATACCTACCCTGAAAGATGTAAGCGCGAAAAGGAAATAGGTAGATACCTACCTACAAGCTACCAACCTATTTTTATCAGGGCAAGTGAAATCTTTCGCGAAGCAAAATAAATTAAGAGAAGCTTAAAACATTGAGATAATGTCAAAGAAGATCCACATTTAGGTATAAATTTCTCATAGAATGATATAAATCTACAATCCGTGCGTACTGGCAAATCGTAATTTAGGAACGCTAGCGCTTTACGAAATTGTCAGCTCGCAGTCCTCTACGAGTAAGGAGACGTCTACTCGTACCTCTATTATGAGTGGCGACCTCAGAAAAATAAATAAATTGACTATAGGTACCTAATTATCAAAGGTGGCGACAATGGATGGCATGTGCCACCTTTCACATCTCTTAGTACACCACTTGACTGTATACAGGATGAAGGATCTACCTAAGTAGGTAGGAATATCCTTCTGAAATACCTACAAAATTCTAGTAATTACTAGGTATACCTGCCACACCTTTCTTGAATCGAAAAGGAAAGTAGGTACTTAACTACGTACCTATCTCGGGTTTTTCAAGTAATAGACTGCTAGGTTAATTTTCAATTGTTAATATGGTTCATCATCATCATCATCAGCCAGAAGATGTCGTTTTATTTCTCCAAAATGTACGGCAAATAGGTAGGTCTAGGTAGGTACCTAGTTAATAATTTTAAGTACGTATTCGCCAATGTCGAATAATATACACTTTGATTAGCTATTCGCCATTATTCGAAATAAAAAGTTGCGAATATTGTCGATTAATAGCCGCGGTGGTTTAATTAACCACCTCGTTTACATATTCAGACGATCGATTAATCTCCCCGGCAGCATTCTTATAGGTAAAGTAACCTACTCGAGTTTGAATCACTGAACACTTCTAGATAGACAAGACCAGGTACAGTTTGGTAGTAAGGTAGGCATGTGCTTAGTACTTACACACCTATAAAAATACGCAGAAATAAAAGTAAGCATGTGGTCCATAGCTTCTCTTATTCTTGGATATTTTTTTCATTAAAAGAATAGGATTTGATCATATCTGTGGGCTTACTCTTGACACTCGATTTCAATCGTATTTTGGGATTGGGATCAAAAACATGCCATTTGGTACTCTTCAATCGCGTCAAGAGTACCGAAAGCGTCGAGTTGAGTCGATTTTATTTAGTTCCATAAAATTCCACCATTATCGGTTCCAATCGTGCGCTAGTTTAGAATTCAAGAGTACCTAAATGGCATGTTTTCGATCCCAATCCCAAATTCGATTGAAATCGAGTGTCAAGAGTAAGCCCACTGATCTGAAGAAATATTTCTATTGATGTTTTTGTTTATTTTTAGGTGTGAAATGTTGGACTAATTGAGCAGTCAGCAGCTTTACGATGGCACGCCTCGTGCTGGCCGGTGCGGCGCTGTTCTGTGCCCTCAGCGTGGCACAGGCGCTGATGCTGGTCCCGCACGACGTGCGCCCAGGGCACGCCGTCAGACACTTCATCGGCAACCACTCGCGGTACACGCTTGTAGACCCAGACTTCAACTCTTACTTCACACTCCTCGACAACGGCCTACTCATGACCACTGCAGACCTCACGCCTCTACTCAACCAACCGGTCGACCTCGCCATATTAGAACAGACGCCCTACAGTAGCTCCGCACACTCGATCCATCTCCTAGTCATGGATCGGCGGAAAATGTTGCATTTTGCAACCGCTAATGGATTGCGCGGTGAGATACCAGAAAACGCGCCTCCGGGGACCGTCATCGATCTACCTCCGATAAGAGCTACGGCTATAGTTGAAGTCGGTCCTATTGCGTACAAAATCGTAAGGGGTAACGAGGAAACGCTTTTTGCATTGCGTGAAAAAGGCGACACTGACACTTCTGCACTAGTGAGATCCGTGATCACCGATGGAGATGTCGAGATAATAGCAACGCAACCTCTGGACACCGAATCGAAGAACTCTTACAACCTAGTGATTCAGGCTACGGACGTTCACGGTGTAAACAAAGCGAGCCTCCCCATCCGCGTTGAAGTCACAAATGAAAACGACCATGAGCCACATTTCGATCAAAGCATTTACTATTTCTCCGTCAATGGGACGCTAGATGACGGACCAAACGGGACAGTACATTGGCAGAGATTTTCGAATATTGGAAAGGTGCATGCGTCGGATGCCGATGGAGATAGGATTTATTACTCACTGAAGTCGCCTAGTAATCTGGTTGTGATCGTGCCACAAACAGGTGAACTGATATTGGCCGGGGAGCCGGAAAGTAGCATAGCCGATTTGAAGGTAATTGCCCATGATACGGGTGTGCCACCAAGCATCAGCAAATCTGCTCGCGTTTTCCTGGAATTTGTTATTCGTGATTGCAAGAATCTTCCGTTGCTTCATCGCGAAAAGCGTCGGGTAACGCGCGCGGTACGCCCGACGAAACGTATCGAGTTCACGGAAGCCGATGGTGAGGTAGAAGGACGTGCAGTTTTTACTCTGGAAAAAGAAACTGATCGGGAAACCTTTAAGATTCGGGACGATAATCCGTGGGTTGCCGTAGAACCAAGTGGTGTTGTGAAAGTTAAAAAGAAGTGGGACTTTGAGGAGCTGGGACCAGAGAAGACCATTGACTTCTGGGTTACGATCACCAACGCCGGAAATGGAGGTAAGTCTTACTGACAGCAATAACAAATACAAGAGGCACTGCGTAATAAATCAAAACTAAAAACATGAGTGAATATTACTTTAAAAAAAAAAAAAGTATAACATAACATACCTATAACGGTTCCATGCACCCGACATAAGGCATTATAACTTAATATCCTGATGTCTCAATTGAGGGTGGAATGAATTGGGATAATGATAGGGAGTAAGCGAGTGTGAGACAGACAAGGGACGCGCATTGTTTCATCTTTGTTTCTTTTTTTGTTCTCTAATAATGTCTTCACACGAACTTGTGGCTTCGATGGAATACGCTCAGATCTATTTTGAGGAATGCCCGGTGCCCAAAACGGTTAATTTGGCCTACTAATAGTTAATAGAAAATTAATAGGAAATAAGATTAGTTATCAAAACATAGGGATTATAAAAGATTAGTTCTTAAAAAAATTACAATGCTATTTTGGCTAATAGTAGGTACTTCGAAAATAGTAAATCAGAACAAAAAAATAATCAAGAAGACCTATTCATTTCATTTGCGGAACATGCAAAATCATAGCTAAAGTAAGAACACTCTTGTTGAATATCGCAAGATATTTTCATGGTAAATCATAAGTGAGATAAAAAAAAAGAACATGGTCACATAAAAAAAAAAAAACTATATCGGTTAACGTCTGGGAGCTACGACGCCACAGACAGACACACAGATACACAAGTTAAACTTATAACATCCCTCTTTTTGCGTCGGGCGTTAAAATACAGCTAGAATACGAATTGAGAACCTCCTAAAGTTATATGATTATTTACGGGATATTTACCGTGGTAAGGTTGTGGAATGAGCTCCCGATATTTCGGCGCAGTTACATGTACCATGTTCGCTTACATAACTGCGCCGAAATATCGGGAGCTCATTCCACAACCTTACCACGGTAAATATCCCGTAAATAATCATATAACTTTAGTGAACAGCCGTGATAGTTTAAAACAGAGAACCTCCTGTTTTGAAGTCGGTATAAAATGTCTTGCATGAGTCGTCATTATAATGTGTTCATGGGTAGGTACCTGTCAAATCCATCGACTCACTGGAGCATGACATGACGTCGACGACAGGTTGCATCGGTCACGAGCCTTGGGGAGCAGCTTCCAATACCATCACGAACGACGATTGTCACTGTCACACTCTGTGAATCTTCGATTCAAATTTTTATTCCTTTTACCACAAAACTTTATGAAAAAACTATTTAATCTTCACTAATGTATTTGTATTAGGTAAATGAACACCAACATCAAATAGATAAAGGAAAAGCTTCGGTTCTGGTATAAAAACCAAAGGAGCGCTATATTCAATACTTGCAATATTCACTCACTCACGCAATATTCAAAGTTCTGCTTTCTGGTAGCTGCGCCTAGTGAATATAGTATTCTAGTTCTCTCCGCGTTTAGATTCTTCCGCTAATATTTGATTATTTAAATATTATAACTGGTCTAGAGCGTGTCGAGATACATAGGGTAAGGTTCCGTGGCCAAAGCCATAATTGTAGTCATATTCAATTCGGTGGTTACACAAAAATCTAACCATAGCTCTGTGGACTTAGCCAAATTTATGGTGGAGTCAGAAATATAACTAACTAGAAAAACATTCATCAAACATTTGAGCAAGAAAATGTAATTTTTATTTATTTGATTTTGATTGAATGTAAGTATATAACAGTTTTATCGCTATAACATATTTATGAAGTTTGCACGGGCGGGAACCTCAGTGCGCGAGCATCTTACTTGGCATCGCAATTAGCCGGTTTTTTTTTCCTACACTGGAACGCAGACAAAATGTACAAGGAGTACTTTTTATTTAATTTTCTACGCTAAGACATTCTTAAAAATCATATAGATGAAGATTCCCTTGACGTAGCAAAAATTCCTTATCCAGGTAATATTGTACCATCAATCAACGCGCGACATACTTAACCTGTCAACAGCACGGGCTGTATCATTGCAATCATAGCTCTGGTATTTCCATTAGCTACAATCTGTGGCTACAATGCTCCAAGTGTTAGAGCAGGTTGCTACCGTGCAGAATGCGTAGATAATCGGAGACCTGTCGCACGGCCCGGCATTACCGTGACGATCTCAAGTTCTCAACACGACATTAATGTGGAATTGCGGCAAGCTATCTTCTATACATAATCTATCTATCTTCTATATCCTACTAATATTATAAACGAGAAAGTTTGTATGTATGTAATTATGTATAGATGTTTGTTCCTCTTTCACGCTGCAACGGAACAACGGATCGACCTGAATTTTTGCATGGGTATATAGTTCAAGAGCCAGAGAGTGACATAGGTTTTCATCATCATCATCACCATTTTTCATCACTACGCGGATGAAACCGCAGCTAGTCTATATATATAAAAGCGAAATTCATCTACTCACTCATTCACTCATTAAACACGAAATCTCGAAAACCACTTTACTTACGAAGCTAAAATATGGCAGGTAGATTCCTTATGGGGAGGTGTAGAGGTCCGCTAAGAAGGGGCGATAAGTTTTTGGGAAAGGGCTGAATTAAAGGGGGCAAAAGAGGGTTGAAATATTATATGAAAGTCGTTACAGTCGAAATAGCTAGTCTTCTTCTATCTATACTAATATTATAAAGAGGAAAGATTTGATTGTTTGTTTGTTTGTTCGGAATCTTGAAAACCTCTTGACCAACGAATTTGAAATTTCGCAGGTAGATTCCTTTTGGGGTGTAGAGATCCACAAAAAAAAAGGGATTTCAAAGTGCCGAATAAGGGGGCAAATGGGTGTTAAAAGTTTATATGAAAATCTACGCGTACAAAGTCGCGGGCAACAGCTAGTCTATACTAATATTATAAAGAGGAAAGATTTGATTGTTTGTTTGTTTGTTTGTTTGCATTGAATAGGCTCCGATGATTGAGTACTGAACCGATTTGAAAAATTCTTTCACTGTTGGGATGCTGCACTATCCCCGGTTGACATAGGCTATATTATATCCCGGCTACGCCCGTGCGAAGCCGGGGCGGCCTACTAGTAAGCTATAAAAGGATCTGTTTATAGATGTTGGGTCTTCTAGTACATCATTCACGAAGGAATTATTATATTATAGTTAAAATAACTGGCCAAGGGCGTGTCGAGGTTGAGACACGCATATGATACGGTCTCGTGAATCAATTTGATTTGTATGTAAGAATAAGAATAAGAATAACGTTTATTGCTTAAAACTGTGTACAAAGGTGTTACATAAAGTTTGAAAAAAAAATATACAGTATAATCTCACTAATCCGGCACTTCGATAGATCGGCACGTCCAATAATCCGGCACCCTCCGCCCACGCCTCCCTTACCCCTCTATACGTGTGCGCTTTGGTCGCTGCGTCATCGACTAGCAGTCTAACCTCAAAACTTATCATATTTTAACTTATCATTAATTACATATGTACCTACATGTTAATTCAATTGTTCCATAATACATTACATACATTTATTCTCTCTATGAAATGCTTTATTTTATTTATTACCTATGACTTTTTCAGTATAACCCAGTAATCCGAACATTCCAATAATCCGGCACCCTCCGGTTTTTAATAGTGCCGGATTAGTGAGATTACACTGTACGAGTAAGTATATAATAATATATACATATAACATGCAGATGGCATAGCGAGAGAGAGGCTAATACCCAGAGTGGGATAAGGAAGGCTGTGGATGATAATGATATGTTTAATTTGTAACTTCCTTGATATGTATTTTTTTTCCAGCCCAAAATCATTGTATAACAATCGAAGTGTAATCGCCGTAAATCTTTTTAGAACATCTGAAACTCGGAATCGCGGTCCAGTTGGGTGTTATCTCCTTTATCAAAATAAATCAAGAGTTTTAATTACAACATTCTGTGTAGCGTACCTTGTGGGTGGCCGCCCGGAGGCGCAGAGAGCACCCCAATTCTCTACGAATATAATCATCATCATTATTATCGGGATAGAGCATTTTTCGATTATTACGACCATGAGTGGACAACTTGAGTTATCGTACGGGATAAGTTGATAAATCATATTTATTTTGAAGATTTACGATTCAAACGAAGCTAATAAATATTTGGATTTGAGATCACCAAATTGTCTTTCTCCTTTAATCAATAACATTTTCTATCTCTTATACTTTAAAGCTCATATGTTTTGACGAAAAAAGCAACTGGATTTTTGACGTTCTGATTTTATCAAATAGAAAGATCTAAGAACATTAGTTTCTGTAATAATTAGGTATCTGTATTTTGAATTGGTAATAGCCGCTTCAAATTTACGAAAAACTCAACATATCAATTTATTACCTCCAATTTACAAAAAAAGTTTTTCGTCAAACTCTCGGAGGGAAAGTTTGAGAGTGGATTTCATTAAATGACTGACATAAAATAAACAATTTTAATGTTATGGTTTATTTGTATTATATTCTTCTTGATAATTACAGCTTACTTTTTCGCTTTATGCCCGGAAATACACATAAAATACCAAACCAATACCTAAAATTTTACGATTGCATTTTGTAATACGGCTAAAGCAGGGGAAAGTTAATATCGGTATTGTGTATAAACAGGTGATTGCACAATTTCATATAGTCTGAAGTGACATCGAAGTACTCGAGGGAGCCTCGTCAAAGCTCCTTTGTCTGAAAAGCTATTGGCTAATTAATTCTGTTCTGAGCTCCAACATTGACGCTTTGCTTTGAACCCGATCGACAGTGTATACAAAACCTTTGACTCTTTACATGCTGTGAATTTGTTAAAAATACCGATTCGATTGGTAAGGCTATTTTGCAGAGTCTGGGGAAGTACAACACTGTTGCTATTTACCGCTAAGCAGTAGTGTGCAAACATTACTGTGTTACGAAATGAAGGGCAATGTTTCCAGTAAAATTACTGGGCATAAAGAGAGCGAAGGTGGCCGAGCGTGGTAGCATGTGCGCTTACAATCTGACGGCACCTGGTTCGATCCTCGGTCCTGCTCTAATGAGTTATTTAGTACCATAATAAACTATATGTGCAGTTTCGATGTCATTGCAAAAAAAATGTGATGGTAAACATCGTGCAGAAATCGGTATGTTTAAAAATCTCAAAAGTTCAAAGTGCAAATTCACCAAAATGCATTGGGCCAACATGGTGGATAAGGGCCCATCCTCTCATCCTGAAAGAAGGCCTGTGACCCAGCAGTGGGATCATAAAAAGCTGATAATGACGAAAGAAATTTTTAGGGTGACGATAGCTGTGCATTACCGCACAGGGTTTTGAATTGTGTGTTGTTAATTCTGGGTGGCATTGAACTGTAATGGGCAAGCACGACGCTTACCATCAGGCAAGCAATTTCCTAGTCTCGTCACTCAGTGGCATAAAAGAACTGTTTTATATTCTTCGTTACATATTCCTACTCAATAAACGTCATCTTTAAGATGAATAAGGTCTTCAGTTTTATAATATTTCTCAGCTTATAATAAAGTGGTGCAGGTGCACAACGAGGCGAGGTGGCATTTTAATCCTGCAAGAAGGATGGGGCAGTGCAACTAAAGAAGGAGCGTCCATTCCCTACAGCTGTAGTTACCATCACTTGTAGGTAACTAGACTACGCCACGAAGAGCACAGATGATTTCAATTTAATCTCACTTATTTAATTAACTTCTTGCTGAAGTAGCAATAACTTCATGCACGACTGAATATCCATTTCAATATTAAAGCATTGTGGTACCTACATTCCGAATATAAATTTATAACTGTAAAATATAATCGACATCTCCAAAGCAAAGGTATTTTTTTTTACTTTTGTCTGTTTGTATGGCACCTTTCTTCACTTGAGTGTTAGATCAGCAAACAGTTTGATGATGGGTGTCGGTCAATAACATCGAGTGTATTTTTGGTTGCATACAGGAGTGTAGCTTGAGGCGCATTCTTTGTGGAGTTTAATGGTGGTACTGTAAGTTAGTTAAGTATTTGTTGTCGAAGTTTTTACTGGCTTTTTATAGTCATCATCATTTCATCATCATCATTTCAGTCATAGGACGTCCACTGCTGGACATATGCCTCCCCCATCGGTCTCCAAAAGGGCCGGTTGGAAGCGGCCTGCATCCAGCGTTTCCCTGCGGTCTCTTTTAGGTCGTCTGTCCATCTTTATAGTCATACACGAAGACAAAATTCTGTAGGTACTAGGAACACATAGGTTGCTCTATATTGAAACTAACCAGGATGGAAAACTGACCATTACCGCAGAGATATTGGGAATGTAATAGTGTGGCACTGCAGTGGTGTGAACTCGAATCGATAATTGAATGCGATAGCTGGCTTGACGTTCGTCTGCGGCCAGACCCGCCGGTTAGAAATTGGCACATCCGGACGAGGGTCCGAACTCGGGAGACAATTTTAGACTACTCTAGGAACTTGAACTTTTCGGTATTAGGTAATCGTCATCACGAGACCTCGTTTACCGTACGGTAGTCGAAGTTTCTCAGGACAAATCGCTCCGTAAACACTCCAAATGGTTACATATTCAATTGTGTAATAGTGTAGTGACTTGGCAATGAATGAGTGGCAATATTGTTGAGCGTCGCGGAGCGGTCACGGGCCGTTTGCTCCATGTTGTTTGTTAAATTCACTCGGTCATTCAATCAATGGCGGTGGGTGCGGGCGTCAGTCGCACAACAATCGGCGCACTGGCCAATTCCCCTCATTGTGTCCACTCGGCGCAATTACGTATGCGTACTTCCTATGGACGAGATACTGACCCCGCATCATATCATAACGACACATATCCACATCTGCTGTTGAGTTTTTGCCTTTTTTGCTGCTTGGAGCAGCGTCATGAGGATGCGTCTTATTTTTTAATTACGAAAAGAAACGATTTCAATTACGGAGATACAAACGCATGGGAGATGTTGTTTCTTTATTTTCAGTGCAATATCCGTTGACGCACTCTCTAAACGCCTTTGCAGACAGCTTCTGATCTGCTGTTTACTTAGCTTGGTTTTCCTTAACATTGCTAAACGGTATTCTACGAATTGTTAGGTAAACCGTTAATACAATTTAGTTACTCCTCTAATTTATTTCTCTTTGCACTATGGCCATCATGGTCAACCCTGATTGCTGCTGGGGTACAATATTACCATGGAATGAGTTTCGCCGGGTTTCGAGCATAATTATTTCAGGGTTAGAAATGCCAGTCGCTATTGAATTAGGTCAAAACAACGATTTGTTAAGCTTCTCTGTGTTTATTGATTTTCGTGATTGTTGTCTCTAAGTATCTGCACCGCTGAAGGTTTGAGAACTGAGAAGAACTTAACTTAGTTTTACAAGATTGTTAGTATTCTATTCTCAGTTCGTTTTATTTGCTCTTGATTCTGAATAGATTATTGAACTTGACGGCCCTTAACTGTAACCTAAAACAAGTATTCGGAGTTTTCTCACAGGCCTCTCTCATAAAATATGTAGGCATGTGATTGATTTGTAGCGTAGCCCAACCTAAGCCGAAAGGTTTCTTCTGCTTTACATTTACATACTATCTACAAGTATTTATTAGCTTGATGGTTACTGATTGGGATGGGATCCGAACCGGATCGCTGTTTGGTAAAGCACTTAGCACTATATCGGAACAGAGATCTCGCTCGTTTGGTCGTGATCGTGAGCAGTGTTCACATGGAAGCATGCCTACTATAATTACATCTAACGCATTGTAAACAGTGCGTTAGTGCAAGCATCTCCGTTGGCCGGCGGCAAAGTGGTTCGTGTTGGGAACCAGTAGGGCTGTCTACTTAGACAGCTCTGGTTCTCTGTGGTCTCGTTTTCATCAAGGGATTGGGTGTATTAAGTGCTTTTACGAAAGTCTAATTATTGGACAATTTGGATCTCGAAAATTAGGGGCTTTTACGAAAGTCAAATTATTGGACATCGAATATTAGGTGCTTCTACGAACGTAAAATTGTTGGACATCGAATATTAGGTGCTTTTACGAAAGTCAAATTATTGGACATTGAATATTAGGTGCTTTTACGAACGTAAAATTGGTGGACATTGAATATTAGGTGCTTTTTCGAAAGTCAAATTATTGCACCTCGAATATTAGGTGCTTTTAAGAAAGTCAAATTATTGGACTGCGAATATTAGGTGCTTTTACGAAAGTCAAATTATTATACCTCGAATATTAGGTGCTTTTACGAAAGTCCAATTATAGGACCTCATAAATTTTAGGTGCTTTTACGAACGTCAAATTATTGGACCTCATATTATTAGGTGCTTTTAAGAAAATCTAATTATTGGATCTCGAATACATGCGCAAAATAATATTATTCTTGCTATTCGTATAACTGCATCGGACTTATGTCATTGATTTGAATTTGGCTTGACATGTCTAATTTAATCCGAGGCATACAGTTACATGATTATTAACGGGATATTAGGTTCTTGCGATGAGAGCGAGCGAGATGGTGGCGGAGCGGTATCATGTGCGCTATAAAATCTGACGGCACCCGGTTCGATCCTCGGCCCTGCACTAATGACTTATACTTAGGTACTAAAACTAATAAATTATATGCAGTTTCGATACGATCCCTCAAAAACGGCAAAGGAAAACGTCGCAAGGAAACCGGTATGTCCAAGAACCGCAAAAAATATTCAAAGATATATGAAATTCACCAACATGCTAGTGCATGTTGGCCCAGTGGCCAGCATGGTGGATTAGGGCCCATCCTCTCTTTCTGAGAAGAGGCCTAAGTCTCATCATACATGCACCATGTTCACGGGCAGACTGAAGAATGCGAGCATGGTTGGCAAAAAAGTATCATTAGTTGATAGTTTGAAACAGAAATTAAGGCGTCTTGCAAATGTCCTGAAACATCACGTTTTTATCTCTTTTGCTTTTGCTTAAATTTCTTAAGGCAGCCCTAACTACGAATACCTACTGTAGTGCAGTGTAGAGCTGCCCATTTATAGGCTTTCACTCTGATTGTGATTTGATTGCGGTCATTTGCTCGTCTTCCTAAACGGCGTGGATTGACCACGATGCGTTTACATGCTGCTCTAATGCGATATTATCAAGAATTATTTGCCGTGTAATAAATCGCCTCTCCGTGTTTCCACTCCACTCGTGTTGCGCATCTACACTACTTTTGCGCAACACCTCCGTAATTGAGTACATTCATCAACCATATTATATAGCAAGGTTTGATTGTAGGCATTCAAAGGGTGTGGGAAATACCGGTTCCTTACTGATTTGAGTTAAAATTCAACCGTCATAAAGTCTTGAGATCTACTCACTAACAAGACTATCTGATTGGCTTCAAATCCAGTGGGTTATATTCCCGGAGAGCGCCAGTGTGTTAATTCCGCACTAACTAACTATTACGATAGATTAATGAAGCAATAGATCACCGAATTGCTGTACGATGATGACGGGCATCAATATGGTGAGACCACGTTGAGGCAGAGGGACCGTAAGAGATGCCTCATGTTGGGGAATTATGTAATGCGACTATAATAACCTGACCTCTGAACGGCGCGGGTCATCCGATAGCACTGCTTCATGTTTATTCACGGATTACGGTATTATCCGACCTCTGACTGTATTGTATCTCTATTATACAAATGCAATACCTTAAGAGTATATTCCGATGCGTGCATTCTAGGAATTTATTGCAAGCTCCTTGACCTGCGACTGATTCCCACTATAACTTAACATTCTTAGAAACTTCGAAGATGGAAAAGGAAACTCCGACCAGATGTGCTCAGTTAATACGAGTAATGTAAAGTTTTCTAATTAGCATTAATTTCATACAAATTTAAGTGTTGAAAAGGGAAAAGAACCTCAATTAGTCACAAGTTTACTTTACATTAATGTGGAACTTTCAGAGCAGCTAAGCTAGGTTATGGGTAGGGTAGGTATACAAATAGGGGTGGGGTTGAAAAGCCGCGAATGCATGTTCTGCGGTCGAGCACTTCATTCCGCATTGTTCGCAGCTCTAGAGCACTCCAACCGCATCCATGATTGACATTCACAGTTGCCTACCAGACGGCTTAACTCCCCCTAGACGTGCGAGAACGAGGGAGCTGACGCTATGCGTCATAAATTGGACGAGAGCTTTACATTTCGAATCATTTACACGAAGACTACAATATGTATACCTGCATAACTATGTAGAAACCTTGCTATGAGGAATATGAGAAATTAATCTACCTGCATGAGCTTCGAATTATATCTTAAGCGGTTGCTTAAGCTCCAAATATTACTTCCACAAGAGTATATACCTCTACGACACAATGTTTATATACAACTGTTTCTGGGAAAAGCTAATTAAACGGTCTCTAGAAATGGCGTATAAAATATAATTTCATAGCGTAATTTCCTTAAGTACCTACGTGTGCTGGTATAGCTAGAGTTGTATCTGATGGGTAAAATTATGTATCATCATCATCATCTCAGCCATAGAACGTCCGCTGCTGGACATAGGCCTCCCCCATCGTTCTCCAAACGGGCCGGTTGGAAGCGGCCGCGGAAACGGCGGCGGCGGATTTATGTATACCTACTTTTAATATTGTATTGAAATAATATATCTGAAGGTAAGAAATGCGAAAATTCGATCGATTTTAGGAATTTTCACTTACTGATGACTTTTGTGCTATGTCACATCGTGAAAGGGAAAGGTTGCGATTCGTGATGACTAGCGGTTAATATAGTTATTTTTCCAGGAAAAGGTGTGCCATGTAGTCTCCACTCTACCTTATTTTTCCATTTGTCCAGAAGTCTGCTTTTCTCACTTCTTATCAATCTCTTATTTCTCCGCTGGGCACCTGCACTTCTGGCGCGTTGTAATTCAAGGTAATCCACAAAGTACTTATGCCTTATAGACGCAAGGGTCATAGGCGAAGATGTATAACCAAAGTTTCTAACTAATTATAGACACTTACTCGTATGTTACATTGCCTCGGCACCATGCGCGTGCTGTTTATATACTTGCTCCAAATTCTAACCTTTCGCCTCGAACCTTTGACTTTCTACGGAAGAAAGTACGCATTTTATCTTAGATCTTCGAAGTTAAACTTTATTCAGTAACAGGGCTCCGAACTTAACACAAGGTAAACGTGTTAAATTAAACAGTCCATAAATTCAGCGAACTAACAGAAGACGCCGTGCTATTCGTAATTTAGGTAGCTATGCTCAAACATGTGCTTAATTTATTAACGTTAGATGGAAGATTAGGGTACGTTCGTACCGGGCTGGTTTATTAAGATTTATGGCACCTCAGAGATCGTGCCACAATTATCAGCATTCCTGATGCCCTGGGAATATGCGGAGGGACATAATGTGATTCTGACCCCTGCAATAACCCCAACAGATCGTCAATAAAGAAAACGCTCCTCCGATCGTATTTACGAAGCCAGAGAAACATAGAAAGTAGAAACTCTTGACGTATGGTATGTATGTCCAGTATCAAGTACCCGTGAGAAAGACGGAACCATTTTCCATTTTTCAAATGCTTACCCAACTTTAATACGAGTATTACTTGGGAAAAAGTTATAAGTGTATCCTGTGTGGTCCTAAATTGTTCTTATAATAATTGCCCTATATTATCCTTTAATAACTCAAAGGAATCGTCCGTTGCGTTGCATAGCATCTTAACTTTTTACTTAAGAACTTTAGTTCTGTCTTCTACCGAAGCAACATTAAAGCTTGCTATTTCAATTTTAACTTTAAAATGGAAATAGGGGTTTTACTCAAAAGAAAGGGGTTTTGCATACTTATATAGTTTTCTTTTTCAGTGACATTAACTTTTTTACAGGAAGATGAGTTAGAACCGACTTAGGTTGAGACTCTTTTATATTATTTCTGCCGGAAATTGTTACGAAATCTACCATCCTTGCTCGGTGAATCATAGAGCTGACACAGACTGAACAATTCATCACTTCGAATTATAGAGGTGGAGTTCATAATTCCTGGTTGTAACATTTTTGCATGGAGCCGAGTGATTAATACTTATAAATTTGTTTCCACACGCACAATTATTTCGGTATTTGGGACGTTTTAATTGTAGCTATAATTTTCAGAGTGGGATGATTATGGTTCACGGTTGAAATTGAGTGCTGTTGACGTTTTGTTAACGGTTATGCTGAATGTCGTGCAAAAGCTATTTGGTCGATTCGTCCCCAGCGATTATGTGACGCTGGTCAACTGGATGTGGTTCGACACGGCCTGTGGTCGTCACGGCTAATCGTCTGCGTTCTAAATTCTAAAATTTGTTTTGGATGTTTACTCTTTCTGTCATTTCTACGTCCCTCCACTACAGTCCAGCCGGTCTATTTTCGAATTAACGAAATAAAACAACATCGCCATTATATTGATAGCTAATGTCTTCGATCAAGGCTAATGTGTAGTAATGTGGACCTTATTTACCGTAAGGAGGAGGTTCTAAATTCGACTATATGTATTTTTCTGCTATGTTTTTTTGTATGTTTGTTACGCGATTACTCCGCCAATTATGAATTTATTTTGATGATACTTTTTTGTTTGGTAGGCTCAGAGGTGATCCCATATTTTCTTTTTGAAATTTATTCAGCGCTTTTTGATAACATCAACAAAAAATAAAATATATTTACAGTTGACGTTTTGTTTTGATGAGGACTTTCATTCTCTGTTTTAACTGTAATTTTTCTATATTTTAGTTTAAGTTTGTACACAATAGTTTGTAGGTATAGTCTAGAAGTAGTTATTTTTTCTTTCTCAAAAGTTACTCAACTTACTAAAATGAACAAACAGATTTTGACAACAATATGGCAAAGTTGAAATTCATACTGGACGAACAATGATGCTATCGATGACGATACGAAAAATCTAAATAAGTGTCTGAATCCATTTTAGTATTATTTAGGTTTTGGAAGAAGCTCTGTTGTTTCCACCGACAACATCCCTCATATTATAGGGGTGATGACGTTTGTTTTAAGTACCCTAGCAGCTCATGGCTTCAATAAAATAACTAGACTCGGTCCATACATTTATTTTGCAAGCTTTTATTTGCTTTGACAGCTGCCATAACATTGTAAAAAACTGATAAAAACATTTTCTTCGAATATTTCACTGTATACACAAGTATATCGGGTACCTGCTACAGTCTTACGTTCAAAAACCTAGCAACCACAGACCTATATCTAAGTAGACTTCACAAGTGGTCCAAAGGTCAAGTGGTGGTGGTGGCTTTATAAGTATAAGTATATTTTTTTATTTCCATAAAACAATTTTACAAAAAAAAAAAACTAAGTGTGTAAAATTTTTCGTATTTACCTGTGAAAATAAATGTCTTTATTCTGTCGGTCAACTTATTTGTAATATTCTCACAACTCAGTATTGCACAATTATCAATTTTCGTTTCAAACTGACACGACGTGTTGTCGCTGCACCGATTGAGCAGACTGATTTTAGCCGAACTCAATTACGACTATTTGTCATAACTGTATTGGAAATAATGACATGCAAGGTAGGTCGACTTGTGGCGTACTTGGATATAGGTCTGCTAGCAAAAGTGATCAGAATTCGTAGTTTTCATTCAGCTTTTCACAATGTCATTGCAGCTGTCAGAGCTAATCAATACTTGGATCGAATCTTGTAGCAATATTTTTAGACACTGGTACATTTGGAAACATTAAAGACTATATACGTCATGCTTACCTATAAATCTATAGTATAATAAAATGGTATTTTCTTCATTCCCTATCACTTCACAAGATTCGTAACGCGGCGGGGGCGCTCACGTGTCAAGACACCTGCTGTTATTCAAATACCATTAAACGTGTACTAAGTAATGGTTTTTGTTTGTTTGAACTTTATTTATTTGATTCAATTCGATGTTTATTAACGCACCAGTGGCTATGAAATATTTTATTTTGACATAGTGTTTAAATTCGAAAGTTTTACTTTAATCAGATGATTAATTATATCACACTAGCTGCGCCCCGCGGATTCACCCGTGGTTGATCCGCGGGGATTATTTCTTATAGCATTAGGGCCTTGATTCCGTAACTTTAACACGCACGTAACGCGGCGCGTTAAACTCTTTAAATTAGGACTCTATTCCCCAGGAATAAAGACCATGTTTTAGAAGTTAACTTAACGCGGCGCGTTACGTGCGTGTTTGTAGTTACAGAATCGGGGCCCTGCTATCTGCCAGTGCAAGTCCCGTCAATCTCTACATAGTATAAATTAAAGTCGCTTTCTGCGTCTGTCTGTCTGTCTGTATGTCTGTATGGCCGCTAGCTCTTCCTAAGCCACGCAATGGATTTTGTTGCGGTTTTCACCATCAGCTAGATACATTTTAACGGAAGGTTTATATATATATAACTAGCGACCCGCCCCGGCTTCGCACGTCAATTACACCCGTGCTAAGCCGGGCGGGCGGGTCGCTAGTAATATAATAAATACATACATTCACTCATCGCCTTATATATATACTAGCGGTCCGCCCCAGCTTCGCACGGGTATAGATTATAGCCTATGTCACCCGGGGATAGTGTAGCTTCCAGTCAGTGAAAGAATTTTTCAAATCGGTTCAGTAGTTTCGGAGCCTATTCAATGCAAACCAACAAACAAACAAACAATCAAATCTTTCCTCTTTATAATATTAGTATAGATATAGATGTCAAGTCGCAAAATCATAGGAGTTCGTACGTGTATGAATATTTATTTATAAAAATTTATAAAAGAGTTCATAATAGGGAATATGAAATAAGTACCTACATAAAAAAATCATTAGAAGAGAGAAGTATGAGATTTTGTAACGATAAAAAACAGGTTTAGTATCATTTTAAGACAACTTAAGTCCTTTAAATATTCAACAAAACTGTTTAAAATGCTGCTTTGTAAGAAAGTAAAAAGTTTCATTTGAAGAGATAAGTACGAGATATTGTAGCGATAAAAATACAGGTCGAGAAACAAGTGTGGAACATAATGACCTTTTAACCCAACACGTGAGGGATTCTCGTGAGATGTCGGCTATCTCAAAGATAATGCACGTTGAAGATGGTTAATATCACTTTCTAGTTCACATCTTAAAAGGCGAGCTGAGATGGAAACCTTATTACAGTTTAGTGCTATAAGCAATTCCTTTTGGATTCCGACTTACCCGAGGTTCAAGCCAGAGTTATCGTGCCTTTTGTTAAGTAAATGCGTATAAATAATCAGGGAATATGAATAGTTACGAACCTAATGGTCCGCTATCACAGCAATCTCGCTCGTAAACCTTTGAAGAAAAAATAACACACACACATCAGCAGCCAGTAAACGTCCACTGCTGGACAAAGGCCTCCCTCTAGAGAGGGGTGTTGCCATAATCTCCACGCTTGGCAGCCGGCTTGGGGATCGTAGTACGTTCACCGTTTTTTGAAGAAAAAATAACAATAAGTAGAAAATGTAATAATTTTAAATACCGATTGGGCATTAGAAGAAGACACTCAAGAAAAGTTCAAAGACATAATGACTAAGAGAATTCTCTAATTCTAATTCATAATGATATTCACCAACAATGCACTGGGCCAGCATGGTGGATTTATAGGAACCACCATTTCTCTAAGAGAAAGCCTGTATCCCAGCAGTATTAGGAACAAGATAGGCTGATAATTATGACGAGGATTGGGCATTATCTTTACATAGAATAACATTGCAAACGTTTAAAAACAAAAAAAAACAGTGTTTTTTTCTATTTCGTTATTGGTATTATAAATTGGTATGGACCTGGTGGAAAATTATTTGGGAATAAGTCAAAATATCAACATGACTATTGCTTTAGAGTAAACCATTTGCAATGTATTTCTGAAAATGTGACCAATAGATTTTTTTAAATTAATATCCAGTGATTTTTTATCTCCGAAAAGTACGCGAAAGAGATTAGGCCGGAGAGCGGGACGAAGATGACAGCAAGCTACACGATTAGCTAGAGTTGCATACAACTGTACGCCAGCAGCGAGTTCACATTTAATGAAATTACCTGCAACAATGCATTTCGTGACTCCGCGCTACCCAGGCGGGCCGGCCCACTCGTCCGCGAGTATCTTAGCCGCAATCCCAGCCTCAGGCTAAATTGCACTTCATTTGCGTGCACGACCGACGCTCCCGAAGCCACCTCACCGTTCTCACGCCCTCTCCAACCTAGCCTTTCGATCTATCGGAAACGCATCATCTCATCGGACCGTTATCAAACAGAATCCGTCGACACGTTCCTACGAGATATCGTTTATTAATCTATCTGTAGTTACTATGTAATTGAATCCTATCATTAAAATGGTAATTGAGGCTATTTTGCCGTATCATCCCGCTAATGTCTCACGCGGCCGTAGATAGCGTCGAGATGAAATAGAAATGGGATCGCTCGATAGCAGTTGTTCTCTGGAGGGTCCGACGGAATGGGGTATCGTAACAAAAATACGAGACCGCGCATAGGAACGTGTTTAATCGTCGATGCAGGCGATGCAGTGTGGACCGGCTCATCCTGCGCGAGAAAAGGATGAAGATACCCCACGTGCGTGCGACGAAATGAGCTGACGATGCAGCTTTTGATATCATAATTAAGCTTGGGACGGCGGGCCGCCGAAGGCAAATAAATTTTTTTTATCTTATGAGCCCAAATGAAGATGATATTTAATAACTCAACACACGGCCGTTAAATCAAGGTGTGATGGTGTTAAGGCTTTTAGATACGGACACGCATTGTGATGGTCGAACGTGGAATGCGTCGTGCTTTCATGTGCGTAGCTGAGAAAGTGTTCTTTTAATTGTCAATCTGCGTGCTGGTGCTAGTTAATCGATGTAATTATGCTTTCTTTTGATGCCGTTAAACCTTTGACACGATTGAGCTATACTGTTCTTTGCAGGTTTCATTTTGTCACGCACGTCTTGTAATTTGTTATCGAAGCTGTGCTGTATATTTTCAAACTTTGTTTTAATGTTTGCTTTATGTCAACCGAAAACTTTTTATCGACAACAAAGCCCGAATCTGTCTGTTTACATAAGGCTTGTCTGTATTTATTGAATTACGAGCCGTATGCTCGATGGGATTTCCCATCAGTTAAATAGGAAATGACGAAGCTCATAATAAGCCTAAATACCAACTTCCATGTTTCCAACATTAAAAAAACACGAACTTTCATATAAACTTTCATATACATAAACATAAACTTTCATTCCCTTAGGAAATGAGTTGTCAAAAAACGACGATACAACTAACTTTTACTTATAAACAGAAGTCTTAAGTACAAACTGCCAAGTTTTTAGTTTCAACAAGTAGGTACTATCCTATAAATTGTTTTTTTTTTCAACCTCCGATAAAAAGCTGGTAATCTTCAAACGGCTGAACAGATTTTCTTGTATAATACCTAAGAACACTCACGACCAAGTAAGATTTTAAACAAAAAAATATCGTTTCATCCATTTGGGAGCTACGATGCCACAGACAGACACACTGATACACACATTAAACTTATAACCTTCTGTTTGCGTCGGGGGTAAATAAAGACGAACTACCATACAAAAGTTAACCTCAAAAATTATTCCTTAGCCCTCATTTTTAACTGACTTCCAAAAAGAGGAGGTTATCAATTCGACTGTAGTAGATCTGTGACGATAAGCAACGAATTCAATGTACATTGTACAGTGCCACCGACTTAGCTGTTAAGGTGGGCAAAATCGGAACTACAGTTATTTCTTGGTGAATTTCATACTTTGTTCTCCAATAGCGACGCTATCAACTGAACAGCAAACATAGAGGAACTGTTCTTAGAACAGAACTTCAAAAAAATAAAATAAACAAAGAAGTGTCTCAATGGCGTCCGGGCCCTGTTGTTTTTCGTTAAATTTTTCATGACCATGGATACAAAGTCGTAATATTAAACAATATTTTCTACTTTTTTGTTCTTTTTAGTGTTAGTTTTTTTAGTTTTTTTAAATGTAGGTATAGACATGAAGAAGTTTTTTTTTTTTTTTTTAATTATTATTGTTATAATATATGTAGTGCAATATTTCATGCTTCTAGACCTAGCGGCTTGGAATGTTGTCTGTCATTGAATTAGAATTAATTCTAATTTTCGCGCTTGAACCCTCGAAGATTCTCCTTTATTAGTATAAAGGGTTTGCATCCACGGATCCCGGCATTGGATTGAATTAGCCACGGATCCCGGAGAGTTGTATCTACCGATACCAGGATCCGTTTCCTTCTAAAAGCGTATAAGGCGCGATGCCAACGTTCCAACCTCAAGTAGACGGTATGCTAATGGTAGTGATTGAAGGTCACCCAAGTTGTGCAAGTTTAAAATAGCTTCGCAAGCAGCGGGCGGATGCACGTGTGAGACGTTCCCTTCGCCTTTGCTGACTTTTTATTGGGGTAAACTCCTACGCTTCTAGGGTTGGCGCTAGATAAAGGGCACGCGTATTTCATTCGGTTGACTGCGGTGGTGATAGTGTCATAGTTTAAAATCATAATTTTTATTTGAATGCATAAAATGATACTTATTATTAAATAAATTATGTAGTAAAAACTATTCACCTAAAAGTTTCGATAGCAAAATTGAAATCAAACTATAATGGATGTATATATATAGTAATCTATTAGACATAATAACATGACCTATTTTCTATTGGAAATAATACTGATAGTTTACTACTTGTTTAAGTCACACTTATCTCTTTTATACCACAAGCCATAATTATCACAAGCTTTGCTTAGTGTGGGGTCAGATGACCGTGTGTGCGAAAATGTCCCGAATATTATTTATTGATTTTTATGTTTATTAAATGTTCTTTTTTGTTTAGGTAAATCTTAGTTACATACAGTTTTTAATTTAAATGTGTACGGCCTTATTTAGATAGTTAAACAATGCTGCAATAAAAGTTATCCTAAAATAGCTTCGTCTCGTTTTCGAGAGTGAGAATCTGTCAGCAATAACATTTTAAGCATATGGTTTTTCCAAGGTAACGTTTCTAAGTAAAGCCGAAAACTTTTAAACTAAAAACTAATATTATATAACTAAACATTAAGGTAAGTAATGCCGACAGTTATTGTTAAACACTGTTTTAAACTATCACGGTTGTTCACTAAAGTTTAGTTATTGTTAAGTTTGGTAAATACAAAAGTAACATCGTTTTAACCATAATAAGCTCTAGGCAGGGCGCAGACCGTGGACACTTTTGTGTCTTGTGTCGGATAAAATCTACCAATGAATATTTTGATT
Source organism: Agriopis marginaria (assembly GCA_932305915.1). Lineage (NCBI taxonomy): Eukaryota > Metazoa > Arthropoda > Insecta > Lepidoptera > Geometridae > Agriopis > Agriopis marginaria. The sequence goes on from OW029915.1 coordinate 11,493,337, forward strand.
TCTATATAAACAGTATGAAATCAGCCACTCTCTGCGCGTACTTTGTGTCCAGTTGCTGTAGACACTTTTGTGTCTTGTGTCGGATACAAGCTATCAATGAATATTTGATTTCTATACAAAGAGTATTAAATCAAACACTCCCTGCGCAGACTTTGTGTCCAGTTGCTTCCATTTGATTGTCTACGTTTGCGCAGCGTCTTAACTTTAAGGTTTTTGGAAGTACCTACTAAATAAATAATTTTGTTTAAGGTGACATCCCTATGGTCCCTTCCACAGAAATTCCCGTTGCACCCGCAGATTCCGTCATTTTAAATAAGAGCTCAAAAACTACAATTTGCCTTTGTGCAATGAGTGAACAAGACTTCTGTATGAATAAGTACTCCCATATTGTTTGCGATGAAAGCGCTATCTTTGCGAGCATCAATTTTACGAAATTTTGAATTAGAATATTTTTATAAAGCCATCTTTTTAATATTTTTGTATTTTTTGTTTAAACTTCGAAACCATTATTCCAATTATGTACTCGTATTTACGTTCATTTCATTATGTTCAACCGATTTCAGAAAAAGAGATTTTAAATTCGCTCTTTTTAACCACCGACGCAAAAAGTGGGGTGTTGTAAGTTTAACGTGTGTCTGTCTGTGGCATCGTAGCTCCCAAACGACTGAACTGATTTTGATTTAGTTTTTTTTGTTTGAAAGTTAACTTTTTCGAATTTTCCTAGCTATGATTCAAGATAATTTGTTCAGTCGTTTGAAGATTATTACCTTTCTATCGGGTTTTTCGAAAATATTTTCAATTTATAGGTACTTGTATTGTGGGTATGTGTTACTCGATATCTTTGCCGATTTTTTTTAAATAGACTATGTAACTCAATAATTACTTTTAAATTTAATGGAAATATTTCACCGCTATCAGTGGAAAACTAGGAAATAAATCCCGTTGAATTAACTTCCTGTATAAACCGTATTTTTTGTTGTAAAAATGTATTACAGCATCATCGAAGCCAAAATACTGAACGCTTTTATCAGTATACACATAACACAGACTTTTCCATAGGAAGTGTTTATGATTTTAATAATTTTATACTTATTCTAAAAACATAAAGCCCACGAACTATTGTAAACAAATCTATTCTGGGCTCTTAGAGCATTGTCGTAATATTTACCGGCCCATATTGGACGTGAAATGCCGAACAATGCGGTCGCCTCCGGAGGCGCCCTGCGTATGCGCATGCTGGCTGCCACACGTGCGCGTGCGCCATAGATTAGTCAGTGCCGATTTGAACAGATTGGTCACACTGATTGTGCTCTATTTTCCCCTATTTTTTGGAAGTGAAATTTCTTTAGCCAACTTGAGCGATTTCTGGTAGGGGATATATCATCGACATGCTAATGTGACGTATTAGTTTTCACTCTGTTGGCGGTCCGCTGAACGCAGCTTAAAAAGTTTTCACTTCAATATTAAAAAAATCTTTATTTTATTTAGCCTATTTTGGTAAGTAATTTTTGCGAGAAACTGTAAAGTGTATTCTTCGCGGGCTCATTGGACATAGGACCACGTGGTTTTTTTTTTTCTCGTGTTCCCACCAGTGGGTAAAAGTAGTGCGACCACGAGGAACGACCCCTAGTTTTCATAGTTAGTAGTTACTGGGATTATAATATCGATAAATATTTACGTTGCGAGCTCACGCAACACTGCCAGTTTATTCTACGTGATAAATGATAGTCTATCAATTCCTTCCCCGCCACAATAGCTGAAAAGTGATGATAAAATAAAATAAGGTTTCCTATTCAAACAACGAATCATTCATTTATTACTTGGACGTAACAAATAGATATTGGGTGTGCTATCCGTTCTAATATCGACCGAACAATACTGCCAGAATATTTGAGAGTACTCTATTAGAGAAGTCATAACATTGCGACATGTTATCGATAAAACAGTTAGGTAGAGTAAATATGCTTTGGAAAAATTGTGTAAGCCAAAACGGTTTTATTTAAGGAATCTCTAGTGTAAGTAATTCTCCTTCAAGTACAATAAGGAACAAGGTGTGGAAGTGTAAAGGGTTACAACGGGTTACAGGATGTCGATGTGATTTTTGCATAAAGATAGAGGATCTAAGAATATCATGAAACACTTTATCCTGAAAAAATTACCACATAGTGAAACCGCGGGGAATCTTAACATTGGCAGTAGAAAGCATAACTGTTGTTGAAATTTAAATTTAAATAGCTTTATCGATGTTCCTCAAAAACATCGTGCTTTTTCATCGATATGTTTTCGACATGCTTAATGTCTATATCCTATTACGTATTCATGTAGTTACGAGTGCGAGCTTTTATTTATTTTTTAAAGAGTGTGCTTGGTGTGGATGGATGAGCGGCTGTGTTAGTGGGCGTGAGTCGGAAATGGAACTTGAATAAATTGAATTGAGTCTATGATTGCTTCGGTATGGAAATATGCATGCGGTGCATAGGAACATTGTTGTTTGAAATGAGTTTGGAATTAGAATAAGAAGTCCAATAATACGTAGAGAAACAAAATACAACGCAATTGCACTAAGGTCTATTGAGCTGTCAAACTTCACTCAACGTGACGCCTTCACATCATCAGCCAGTAAACGTCCACTCACTGTGTCCACTCATGATACCTACGTCCACTGCTGAACAAATGCCTCCCTCTTTTTTTGTTATAATTTTCATGACCGTGGATTCAATGTCCTTTAGTCGTAATATTCGGCATGTTTACTTAGTATGCCTCCCTCTTAGAGAGGGGTATTACCATAATCCCCGCGTTGGGCTGGTGGCTTGGGGATCGCAGTACGTTCATCGTGTACTAATACGCTGCTGCCCATCCTTCAGTGGTTCTGGTCACAATTTTAGATAATTCCCAGATCCTTCCATGACTTCAAAATCCGTGTAAAAATATTATTTTGTTCTTTGTAGTGACATGTTGACTTAGAATGTGTGTTGTGTAGTTTTTTGAAGTCGATTTTAGAGACATATTTTTTTGGGTTTTCTATAGGAATAAATCCGAAAGTCGTTATTGTTTTGCTATTACAAACTTACGTTTTGTAGTTGGAATGTATGAAAGAAGGTTGGTCCACTACAAATACCCGTAACGTACGCAACACGTACGTACGTACGTAGCGTATACGTGATAAGTCCCGATAAACATTTAAAACAAAGTTAAGTTTGTCTATAAAATACTTAAATTATACTAAACTTGCACTATCTATGGAAACTGTTAACTTGATAGAGATTGTACAAATCGGCATTAGTATTTTTTTTATGATTAATATTTTTATAATAGGGTGGTGAATCATTGCCAAAAAAGTTGCGTTATAATATTAGACGAGGGCGACATTGCACGGGGTCAGACATCGATCGACGCGGGGCGCGGCACATGTAGGCACGGGTAGGGAGAACAATTGCAAGAACCTGACACTAAAGTTCGACCGACTTATCTATGCAGTTCAGTTATGGTGCCACCATCGTATTTCCTAAGCAAGACTGACAGCCGCACGTTGAAACTTTTAGTTCCTCCATTTGGCCACGGCTTTAGATAAGTTTGTCGAACTGTACTCTACGAGCTATGAAACACCCCTGCGAGACGTGTTCAATAGCTAGAGACATCCTTTGCCTTGTCCACTACAAATGGAGATCACTGACCGTTTATATAGTGGCATAAAGTCGTGGCTAGAACTAAATCCTACTGCATTCTTATCCCGCCGCTGCCTCTCTCCCTATAACAATTTGAAGAACAATTTTGACAATATTATGAGCAACCTATCTACATATTATACATATTGGAATTGAACCATACTAGACGGTCAACGGTCCGCTCAGTTTTTCTCCAAAAGACAACACGTTTAGATTAGAAGAACAAACTATGTCAAAATTATTAATTAAAGAAAAGTTTTAAAAATAAGCATTTATTTTTTTAAGCGACATCGAAAAAGAAGAAAGGTTCCGTACTTCAAACCCGTGTAAAATATTATGTAGTGACATATTAACTATATTAACTTAGAATGTTTGTGTCTTGTGGTTTATTGAAGTCGGTTTTTAAAAGATAATTAATTATTTCGTATTATTCTCAGCATACCTTTTCATTTGATACCCATATCATGATGGTAGATAAGAAAATTTTGTCCGCCATATTGAATTTAGTGTGACGTAATTTTTTCTCGTATTCTTCTCAGCAAACCCTTCTATTTGATATCCAAATTATGGGAGTGCATAAAAATTTGCCGGTCCGTCATCTTTGGTAGTCCGCCATATTGGATTTAGAATGACGTCACTTAGCTAACCATGCATTGTCATCGAAACTAAACGTGTATGCAAAATTTCAGCTCAATCGGTGGGGATAACTGTTTTAAAATTCAGTTGCAAGATTTGACTATACTAACAAGGCAAGTTAAATAAAAGCTTGTAAAATGTATAGACCATGCAGATTCACCCATGCTACCATGCAGGATACAATATTTTTTCTGGATTAAAAGTAGCCTATGTGTTAATCCAGGGTACAAGGTACATCCATACCATCCGCTTAGCTGTTACAGAATTGAGTATATAAGGGCAAACATACACGCTTATACACACAAACATTCGCTTTTATAATATTTATGTGATGGTGAAATATGACCCGGGAATTATTCCAAAGTTTAAGTTATTCACGTATTAAAACGCTTGTTATTATTGTCCCCGTCGCTAATTTTAGAAACAGGGTTAAAATTAAGCAGCTGCAAACCCTCGTTGAACTACGTACGTTGCTTATATGAAGTTATGTATCGCACAATAGCTCAGTAATTGGCTTAATCACCAACTCGCCGCAACATGCCACAATTTAAACTGGTGCAGAAATATGCAACTTTTATATATTTATATATTATAATGTGAATATAATTATACTGAAAGGTTATGGACAGGGCATAAACCATGAACTAAGTTTACAACGCTTATTGTGAGGCTTGTGACGAAAATGTCCTTATTAATCGCTATGTCAAAGATTCATCACCGTAATCTTTATGTCTATCTTAGTCCACTACTGGATATACGCGTATTAGTCCGATCATCGGACTAAATAATCGGACTATTGATACTACCACCAGGCAGACCACCAGCCCGCTGGTCGGACGACATCGTTAGGACAGCAGGAAAGCAGTGGACAAGACTAGCATAGGACCGGAAAAGATGGCGCTCTGAAGAGGAGACCTATATCCAGCAGTGGGTGGAGAATGGTTGATGATGATGATGATGATTGATACTAGAGCCTCCAAGGCACGCTACTGAGCCTAATCTTTGACTTTTCACTCCAACAAGTCTCAGGGCGCCTTGTGCTAAGTTTGTCTAGGTCTCTTTTCTTGTACACGTCTATCCCAACAGTTGTCGGTCATATCAAAGATGGCGGTAGTGGAAAGCTCATGATGTAAGTAGTGATTCAGGCGGGTGAAAGCGGGGTGCAGCTAGTATATTATATAACTCACTAAATTTATAAAGACATAAAACCGTCTTTAAAATTAGGAAGTGTTCGAAAAAAACTATTTATATTCCGATATCAACAAGAGATCGAAAAAAAATATTCGTTTTATTAGAACTGGTTAAAACCACCTAGCCAGTCAATGAAATTTTTGTGGGATCACCTCGAGAGCGTCCTCTTTATAAGAAATATATTTCACGTAAATCAATTCTCAAATGGCGGAGTAATCGGTGTACATAAAAAATATGGACAATAAAAAATATGGACCGAATTGAGAACCTTCCTATTGAAGTCGAAAACCCTTCAGTTTCTATAAGAATATCTAAGTAAAGCGTCATAGTTTTCGATTTTGATGGCATCGCTCAAAAACGGTGAAGGAAAACGTCGTGAGGAAACCGGTATGTCCAAGAACCTCAAAAGTTTAAAGACATATGATATTCACCAACATGCACTGGGCCAGCATAGTGGATTAGGGTCCATCCTCTCTCTCTCTTTTGAGAGAAGACCTGAGTCCCAGCAGTAGGAACTATAGTCAGAAATTATGATGATGAAGTTGTCATAAATGCAAAACACAGTATATACCTGCGAAATTACCAGCATAAGTGTGCTCGCTCAACAAAATGCTACATTTCCAACATACTTAATTACCACACCTACACAGTGCCCGCCAATGAGAAAACGACAAAACATCCAACCAAACAAACATAATAAGCAAGAAAATATGCCGGTTTAACAGAAAATTATGTCTCCAACATTACATTTAGTTGGAACCCGTCCGCGTCGTGCTAATGTGAATAAAAACAAAGCTAATGTTTATACAACACCGGCGTTTTCCTCTGTGAATGGACAACAGTTGACAGGTCTCCGGAAGGAAGCGGAGCTCGATTACCGCCGGTGTAACGGGTGGTCGCATGTAAACCCACCGATCGATATTAACTGTTTGTGTCTGAGATTCTAGACGCTGATTGCGAATTCAATCTTCTAGTTGGGTTTGTTTTTCTTTGTAAATGGTCTTGTCATCGACCGATCGATTGTTAATTTAATGGGTTTTGATTTCATATTGAGCAAATAGAATATAACCGCTAATGCATATTAAGCTTTTGATTTCCAATTGTCTTAAAAACAGAGGTTTCATTCGGTTGTATTTTTTGTATAGTTTGCTGATTGGGAAATAATTTCATTGATTCATTTTTTTTAAAGGCTATAAATCTCGACCATGGTTTCATTTAAATAATCTGTCTGTACGGGTGAAAAATTTAGCTCATTTTTCACCCGTATAGAGAAACATGAGATGATTTCTATCTATTAGATTGGATATATTGAAGTCTTCATTTCATCTACAGGTAGGTAATTTGTTATATCATCGTGTTTGAAGACTCTGAAAGAACTCAAATAATTTTTTATCAGATTTTTACAGTTCGTTATAAGTCCCGTATAGTGTAACTGACCGATCAATACTGTTTGTGACGTTTGTGTTGTAGATTCCAGACTGGGATAGAAAATTCAATTTGCTTTGCACTGGTTAAGTAAGACTGCTTGTTTTGCTGTCTTTCTTTTCGTAGAGATAGCTGAGTAAACCGAGACACTAACGTCTGGAGCACATTTATGGTGTCAGTTCTAAAAAAAACTTATGGATTGTATTCTTGGTTTGACTGTGATATAAAGTAATTTACATTTTGTAAGTTTAATAAATAGGTACCTTTGTGAAGCTCACGTGTCGTGCCCCTACCAAGTCAAAGGCATTCCACTTGCGAGGTTATTTTAAGACATTCCTTTACATGTTTAGTAGTTCATGGAACAGGTACGTTTCCCTGGTTGCGTTAGCAGAGTACAAGCCGTTCTCACAATAGAAAGATCGTGACCGTTCTGATGATCAGAAGCAATGATAACTCCTTACTCTGCACTCACTTCAGAATATAGGTCTCGTGTCGTGAGAGGATTTAATTGTAAATTGTGACTGAGATGATCTCTCAGATCACGACACTGACGTAGATTTCAAACATTTCATCGTACTTGTGTTCCAAGTATTTGGAGTGCATTTCCATATCAATGTAGACATTATCAATGCGAGCTCTAGAGGTGTGAAGCATCGAACGTACATTATGACATGGTAAAGCCTACATAATATGTATATGTATGCTTGTATACAAGTTAGGCGCTTCGTGTTAATCCGTATATCGAACTTGCAGGAATGTACTATCTATTCATGTATTATGAATGAGTGAGTTGTCTTCCCGAGCTTTGTCTGTAGGTGATTATTCCGTTTGGTGTTTGTTTACAATCGGGTACAGTAGCAATCAGACTTTCTAATGAAATGTATCCCATAGCTTATGTTCAACTAAGCCGGGTCTCGTACGCCAAAAATCTAACATAACATGTTTAGCTAACATCGAGCTAATTGCGGGCTATCGCGGTTGTTTACCATCTCGCTCATCCACGTGGTGCGAGTTAGTGGGTGAACGGGATGGCACGCTATCGTGATCACAATCCAAATCACGGACATCCATAATAAGGCCGATGTTAGCTAAACATGTTTTGTTAGATTTTTGCGCGGCTTAACAGGAACAAAATGTAAGTTCCTGTGTTCTTGAATATTTAAACCGACGTTTCCACGTTGCGCGATATTCCAAATGAAAAAGAGAAATATTTTTCTGGAGTAAAGCGGCGCGCTTCACATCTGCATGTAAATTAGTTTTCTAACGATTTCAAAAAGTGCTTTGTTTACTTTTTGAATCATTGCCTGCCGAGTTCAAGTTTTAATTATTTCTTGTCGAAAACTTTTAATTTAATTAAAGAATGTTGGGAGCACAACCTTTTATAAGGTTAGACACCGCAAGCTTGTCAAGTTGTATGAAAACAAGGCGTGCTGCATTTTTAGCCATCGACGCAAAGAAACGGTTGTTAAAAGTTTAACGTGTGCATCTGTGTGTCTGTCTGTGGCATCGTAGCACCCAAATATCTGAACCGATTAAGATTTAGTTTTATTTGTTCCATTGGTGACTTGATCGAGGATGTTTTTTATTAACTATTTAATACAATAATGTCTGTTCAGCTATTTGAAGTTTATGAGCTCTTTTACCGGGGGTTTAAAAAATATTTTATGCATGTTTATAATTATCTACTATGATATCGCGAGAGCAATATAGTGGTACCTACTTAGTTTACTCCATTCGCACGGCTAATTGCTTTCAAATAGTTTTTACAGTTTACAATTGCGTAATTTGGATTTTTTATATTAATGTCTGACGTGCTACTGCGAAGGCGGCGCAGATCAAACTAAATTATGCGGCATCCTAGTTGGAGCATTGATCCAACTTCAAAGTTGTAAAAATCCAAGTTGTGCCATTGTGCGAAATAGTGACACATCTATGATATCTACGTCTGCAGGAAAAGATACGCACAAGTCAGTGCCCGCCTCAGACAACGGAAGCGACAAATGGTTACTTAAGAACTATTAAAAAATAAAATAAATTTACATTACATCAATAGTACTAATTAGAATAGAATTATACTAATTAGAATATGAAGGAAAAACCGTATTGTCAAGAACTTCGAGATTTAGAGATAAATCAAAAACGTATTTTGGAATACCTGTTTTTGCCATATTTTTCTATAGAGAAAAGTTTCACCAACCATGCTTCTAAAATTACACTAAACTTATTTATATCCTCAACTATTAATAATCAAAATATTATGAATTTGGCACTGATGCAACTCAAACCAAGTCATTCAACTCACAACACCACATATCAACTCTTAAAACAGGCCATGCAGACATGCATAGCAGGGTTGGCACGATTAAATCAAATGATCTTTTCAATAATAATTAATGATTTAATCAAATGACTTATTTTTTTTATTGATAGTGATAAACTTAAAAATCAACATGTGATTTACTTTAATTCGGCTGTACAAATGTCATTATTGTAATATTGAAAAAAATAGGCTTTTTCGTTGCCCAGTCAATACAAAATTCAACGAATGAAAGCTCTTTTGATTTGAACGAATGCATGATCGTAATTGCATGGCGAAGTTTACAAAACACCGCGCGGGGATTCCCTTTTTTACGATAGCTACAGTAAAAGTAAGTAAAATAAAGAGGACCGTTTTACGCAAAATTTTGGTGTAGCTATTATGATAAAACCAAAAAAAAACGTCACGAATTAGGATTTATGAAAAATAACATGTTTTTTATAAAGACTTTTTCCAACCCTGATAGGTGAACTCGCTGGGTCTTTCCAGATATATGTCTGTGGATGGGAAGTTTTCATTTGACGCCTGTGTACGAACGAATTCGTGATAATAAGGACAAAGTTCACAACAAGTATATGGATGGAGAAATTGGGGTAGTGAGTAAATAACTACGTACATCGAAGGTCTATGTGAAGTTGTAAACAGGGCACGAGATTACAGGCTGTTGTATATCAAAAGCCTCATTCAATTATGAATTTGTAAACTGCTTCCAATACAATCCTTTCCAAACATAATATTTTGTAGGTGGTTGAAGCAAATCTGTATGCTTGGTGCGTGTTCTATATCTTTTTCGCATTTCTATATTTTAGGGTTCCGTACCCAAAGGGTGTAAACGACACCCTATTACTAAGCCTACACTGTCTGTATCTTTCGAACCGTAATAGATAGCCAGTTGAAAGTTTCACAGAATAGGTAATGTACCGGGTAATAATGTGGTCAAAAAGTAAAAAAGGTTTTAAACGTATTTTTGTATTTGCTCTAATGTAAAAAAGATAATACGTCCAAGCGTCAAACTTGGCATGATTATAGAATACACTCTAAATTAAAATAACAAATAAATACTGGCCAAGTGAGAGTCGGTGATAAATTTCTGTTCGTCATTAAGTTAAGCAACGTCGGGCGCGGTCCGTATTTGGATGGGTGACCGCCTGGGCGTGATGGTGTCTTTTGGATTACTTTTTGTATTTTGTGGTGGTATGGAATCTTCAGAGCGCGAGACCTACTCGCACTTGGCTGGTTTATTTTTAAAATTATTGACTTACTTATATGATTTCTATAGCTTCCACACATGATACGATTGTTACACACTGTACTTACTAGAGTGAGTAGAATGTTATATGATTACAGATCTCATTCGTCAAATTAAAAGGCGAATCAACTGGCGCCTATAACCATTACACCCATTCTTGCTTTAATTGTTTAATTCGTGCTAATTGTGCTTAAACTGGCGATGCAGTAGACCCTCCAAGTCGCATTTTATTAGAGTCTCCTCTAAATTACGTAACAATAATTTGAAACAAAAATATATCAATACAACACAACTTGCGTTCACAATAAAACGCTCAAAAAAGAACACTGGCATTAGGCCCTTTTATAAAAGAGTGAACTCAGATTAGTTAGATTAGATTAAAGGTTATTAGGTTCATAAAAAGCAAAAATTGTTGATTGATAAGTTTATAATTTTAGTCAATAAATAAATATTTAATTTAAAATGTTTTCTATCGTGATCAATGGTAGAGGGCGCATGAGTTTTTTGTGCGCGGATTTTCATAATTATAATCAGTTGACAGTTGATCTCTTCTGTCACACAGAGGTTTTCTTCTGTTCTTTTCATTTTTACAAGCTTTGTATGTATGGGAAAAATCTTGCAACTGAATTTTAGACCAGTTAGCCGATTGGTCATTCTAAATCCAATATGGCGGCCTCCCAAAGATGGCGTACCAGTTTTCTATGCACCTCTATGATATGGGTATCAAATGAAAGGGTTTGTTGAGAAAAATACGAAAAATAAAATGACGTCACAGTAAATTCAATATGGCGGACACCCCACGACGGTGGACACAATTTCCTTATGACACAACTACCATTATGATAAAAAGGTAAAAAAAAGGTTATCAAATAAAAAGGTTTGCTGAGAAGAAAATGGTGTCAAAAATTGGTAACTATGACGTCCTTTTGGCTCAGTACCACAGTACCGTGTAAACCTATAGATGATTACGTAACTCAGGTGCACTATAATTTATAGGAATATTTTCATTTCAATTATTAGTTTATTTTAAACCGCATCCATAGTCATGAATAACAGATGGCACTTCGCTGACACATAAGTTTTTAATCTCGGTCAAACAATAAATCGTGCTGAGTCATTTTACTTGGTAGTCTCTCCACACATAGTTAAACAAAGCTTATTGAACGTCCTAAAGCTTTCTGTGATATTCATGACAAAGCGAAAAACTTAACGCATCTTATTTAGACCAATTGTCTTAACAAAAGTTTACCGCATTTTGACGTGCAAATATAAATGAAATAAAAAAACTAGGTACCTAATAGATTCTAATAAATTATGAATTCAGATCAAAGTTGAGTTTTTGCAATATCGTGGCGCGGAGCAAAAATGTGGAAGCATTTTATTAAACTGACCTAATTGTCAAACAAAATTGGAGTTTGATTCGAACTCATTTCAATCTCGATAACCATAAAGCAATTAGTATCTCCGACTCTCGACCAGTTTAATCTCTATTTTGATAATTAAATTTTATATCAAACAATTTAAAATAGTGTAAATAAGTTCTAAATTTAATTTCACGAACGCTGATTGTGATGCCTAATAAGTGTGTTTATTCAAACGCCATAGCTGAATGTTTTAAAATTGTATATCAATCAGCTCTTCCCGGGATTATTGCAGTGGGTATTTCAGTTTGTAAATAAAGAAGACGCATACCTAAATAGCGTTGAAACTGCCGGATTAAAAATATACTAACGATGACGTAGTGTCTCGAAGATTGAGCGTATCACGAAATAGAAATGGCTGCTGACGATTAGGCGACATAATAGCTGTGGTAAAAGTAAGAAAGGGGGCTAGAGGATATTGGCCTTGCACTGCAGCTCTACACATTAATGTTAATTTAGCAAAGTTTACTTGCTATTTTTAGGGTTCCGTACCCAATGGGTAAAAACGGGACCCTATTAATAAGCCTACGATGTCTGTCTGTCCGTCTGTCCGTCCTACCTTTAGACGGCCGTATCTTTCGAATCGTATTAGATAGCCAGTTGAAATTTTCACAGAATATGTAACATAATGTAACGTTACAGCGGATTAACTAACAAATAATAAAAAAGTAAAAACAAACGGGGGGGGGGGGGGTCCCCATTTAACAAACTTATTTTGTATTAGCTCTGATGTAAAAACGGTAATATGTACAAGCGTCTAACTTGGCATAATTATAGTCCGACATGGTGGCGTTATTGTACAAACACTTCAACACTTCGACATACCGATAGTCAATACGGCATCCGCAGAATATGTTCTAAGTATTATAAATTGCTTTATTATTAAATAATAGGCTTGCACCTGACCGCCCGCCACCGCGATGATGCGGTCTACAATGGAGCACATTTGGCTAGCCTTGAAGAAACCGATTCACTCGCGAGTTGAATGTACCAGACTGTAACTATCAGGGAACACCCATTCAGGCAGCACATGCCACTAGCAGATCGCACAGTAAAAGTAGAATCAAAGCGCTTCGTACAGGTTTACGAAATATCAACATGATATCTCATTTAAATGTCTACTCTGCAGATCTTTAACTTTGGTGGTTCCGATTAACAGCTTGTTGTTCAGACATGGTGGAAGCTTATCCATACTCATTATAGACAAATATTAGTGTACCCGACTCTTATCTCCTGATCGAATCTAAAAACAAAATGGACCATCCGCGAGCAGCCGTTCGCGCGTAAACGCGTAGGGAAAAAATCCAATGGGATACATAAACAGAGTGCGGGGGATTCGTGTCAACGGCCGCGGCTTTGTGCCCCCGCTCCCACTCCCTTCGCGTCCTTCTCGCCCTCTACGCGACGGGGAAGCGATTTCAAGGGTGGCTTGGCCGAGTACAATATTTCCTCCTCACCGATAAGGTATTAAGCCGTTGAGACACCTTCGACGCTAATATCTTTTATCCACGATCCTCGTGCCTTCCCCTCATTAATAAACTTGCTATGGCTTTATTTAGTTGATTGATTCTGACCATCAGCGAGTGACCGATGTCTCTGGTCCCAATTGCATTACTCTACTCGCATTTGTTGATTGCTTGTTTGGTGTGTTTGTTTTTTAGATTGTATATTTCCTATTTTTGGCCACCAATTCGCCTGATGGTAAGCGACGGTGTGGGCGACGATGGAACACGTTGATCAAAAAAAAATTGGATTGTATTTCTTAGGAAACATGGAGGACGGCAGGGAGTTCCCTTCTTGGGCTGAAAGTATCATATAAACGTAGACCCAAATCGTTGTGTACGAATTTTTGGAATTTCCACGAGGAACGGGGGGTAGTGTGCAGTCTTTCTACTTATCCTATAGTAAATACGGTAATACGGTATAGTAAATAGGCTGGAATAAGGTCATGAAGCTTTTGCGCACACTGGCCGAAATGTATCCGGTAGAAAATAGACAGATAAGCTACTTTACGGCAGTGCACGAAGCTTTGCAATTTTTTGGCGACTAATAACCAATCATAATGAATAATGACCAATCAGCCTCATAACACGCCGGTCTACCGAATGCATGATGGCCTAAAACAGGGGGCATACCACAACCTCACAAACATTCTTATATTAATCTTACATTGAGCTTTGTCTCGCTCTCTCGCTTAATAAGAGAGCAAGACAAAATTTTCAAATTTTAAATACGCCCAGAATATAGTGCAGTTTTAAATACAAAAGCAAAACTACTGGTTACCCATGCATCAAAACTATTCAGTGTTACCAATTTACGTATACAAACCAGATTATTTGGGGAAAAAACCTTGTCATTTACTGTATATTTTTTGTCTTATCGTGAAGACTTGAACTTCCATTATTTTCGTTGAAATCACCGAATAAACTGTCTTTGGTCAAAGGTCAAGTCTGCTGATTCAATGTTACGATCTACGACCTGTGATGTAATTTTTCAAGATTGTTTTATCTACTTAATACGCCTTAAAACAACAAAATTAACTTTTTTGGGAGTCTGAAGCTAAAACGTTTCTCGGTGACTTTATCTTTACAATATTATTGGAATAACGAAAACTCGCCAAATTACCTCATTAAAGTTAATATTATTTCTTCTGTGGCCAAAGTTACTTGGCCGTGAATAGTCTCTTTTGACTTTAGTATTGAACTTGTAAGACTTGTGGGATTTGTAGGGCATCTCATCTTTCATCGGCAACACTATCTATCATTCCCTAGATTCTATACTTTGTATGCCTAGGTACTTAGGAAAAACGTAAGGATATACTTACATAAGTAAATAAATTTAATATCACCTTCATAGTTACTTGCTAGCTTCAATTTAAAAAAAAACGCAGAATATGTAATGTTATGGCGGATTAACTAAGAAATAATAATAAAGTCAAAAAGTAAAAACTAAAGGGGGTCCCATACATAAAACAAACTTTTTTAACGTATTTTTGTATTTGCTCTACTTAGTTTAAAACGGTAATACCTACGTACAAGCGTCAAACTTGGCATGATTATAGTACACACTCTGATCTAAAGTATTTAACAACAAATAATAAATAATGGCCAGGTGCGAGTCGGTGACAAATTTCTGTTCTCGTACGATCACTGAAGTTGAGCAACGTCGGGCGCGGTCGGTACTTGGATGGGTCGCCAGAGCGTTGTTGAGATGTATCTTTTTGCACTATATTTTTGCACTGTAGTAGCTAACAAGTTATGTGGTGGTACGGAACCCTCAGTGCTCTAGTCAGACTCGCACTTGGCCGGTTTTATTTAGAACCTCTTCTGGTCTTGATTTCCTCTTTAATACTTACTTATTATTGTATTTCTACGAATTCGTTAAAAGGTTGTTCTAAAAGTCTGTAAAGAAATACTCCGTCCAATCAGAGTTCCCAATTACAATATAAACATTATTCTACAAGATTCGAAATAAAAGATCTTTATAGCAACATTGGCAAATTGTACGTAAATAGAGCTATCAAAATAAAGGGAGGAGGCTTTATTATAAGTTTTATCTGGCGTCGAGTCCTGCCGTGACGGGAATACGGGGGATAGCGGCTCGAGGCTGTGGCTTCGAAGATCATATCGATCCTTGCCTTGCTTTATGGTATCAACAAACAACAACTTCGGAGTTGTTAGAAGTAATAGCATAACCACAGACTAGGTAAAGCTACTAAGAAACTCTTTAAGCACCACATATAGCCTACATTTGATAGATAGACGCTGTAAATTAGATATTTGTGTTCTTTTATCAGGGGCGTACTTAGGGCGTAACGTAACTAAAATACTCGACTTTAGGTATTTTAATTTGCTTTCCTTACTGTTATGTCATCCATTATACAGGATTATACATCTACCCTGAACTAAGCCCTAACTAAGCATTGTACTTATCATTATGAACAACTTTTACTACTTATGGGACTAAACCAGAAATAGCGAAATAATAAGCATGTGTTCCATAGAAAACGGACATTGACATTCGACAAAATGTATCGAACACCTGATATTTTTTCGCGGTTTCAGTGTTGGTCCTATAGTAAAAAAGAGTAAAAGTTGTTTATAATGATGAGAAAAATTACTTTGTTTCGGCTTAGTACAGGGTATATGCGTAACCCTGTATAGGTAATTAGGTACACCTGCAATCTGCTAACTAAGCTAACGTTTTTCCATTCCTCTCAATCGAATAAGTAGATATTAAAATTTCAATAATGATTATCTAGGTAAATTAAAATCGTAGTCAGTTTCATAGTAATTAGAAAACAGAACTATTAATATGGCCATTTATGATTTTATGAAATCAGTATTACCAAATGTAGATAAAACATCTCCAGTATGTGCAGTATTTTGTGACATGACACAGGCATTTGATTACGTGGATCATAAAATATTATTGAGTAAACTAGAGGCATACGGAATAAGGGGAAATATTTTAAATCTAATAAAATCTTATCTTACTGAAAGAAAGCAAATTACTGAAATTAGCAGAATTAATATTAAAACAAAGTGTGAAGAGGTATCAAGGTCTAAAGAACGTAATGTAATATATGGGGTTCCACAAGGAAGTGTCCTGGGACCTCTTTTATTTATAATATATATTAATGATCTACCTAACGCTACAACTCAACCAATGACACTGTTTGCTGATGACAGTACAATAACGATAGCACGTAAAAACATTGACTCTTATGAAACTGATATTAATAAATCTTTATCAGATATAATTACATGGCTTAACAATAACAATTTAAAAATTAACATAAATAAAACAAATGTAATGCATTTTAGACAAAGAGGGCCACAAAAATCTAACATTACAGTAAGCCATGGCAGCAATATGGTTAATGAAGTAGATACTGCAAAATTTCTGGGCTTAGTAATTGACAGACAACTAAATTGGAAAAATCAAATAGATAGTCTTTCTAAGAGGGTCTCAAGCTTAGCTTATGTACTTCATAAACTGTCTAGTACCTTAAACATAGATACATTACTTTCCACTTACTATGGTTTAGTTGAGTCCGTCCTCAGATACGGTATTATATTTTGGGGTAACTCAACCGACAAAGAGATTATTTTTAAAAGGCAAAAACGCTGTATCAGATCGATGTTTAGATTAGAAAGTACTATTAGTTGCACGCCTTACTTTACTAAACATAAAATTCTTACGCTTCCGTCTCTATATATATTGGAAACTGCCTTATTCGTAAAAACTAATCCAGAATTATTCCCGGCAATATCTGGCTTAGCGGTAAGAAATCGTAGAGACCAAAACAGATGTCGTAATCGCCCATCTAAAACCACCTTAATGAACCACAGTATAATGTGTATGGGACCGACCATCTACAATACTATACCAATTTCAATAAGGGATCTAAAATATAGTCAATTTAAAACAAAACTAAAAAAACTTTTAGTCGAGAAATGTTATTACAAAGTTAGTGATTTTATAAATGATAAATTTTAGTAATGACTGCAGTAGGTCAATTTGTTTATCATACAATTATAGTAATGTCTATCTGTTGACTATTTTAAATTAATAACATCATACTTGAACTTTTGAAATTATTTCGAGTTATTTTAATCAATACTTTTTTATATAAATAATTCTTACGGTATTTTTATACCATCTCTCTAGATTTGTACGCCTACAAACTAGGCAAAACATGATACAAAGTGACTAATATTTTAACCCACCTATTGTGCATGCGTTTTTAAATGTGTGTATGATTTACTCGTGTTTTGTGCAAATAAATAATCTTTATCTTTATCTTTAGAATGTATTAAAATTTTGGATTTGATGTAACGACGAAACGATTACCGGTAAAATATCCGTAACAATTTCCTTTAAAAGCTTTATAAGTATATCGATAGAGATTCCGTGCTGTATAAGTCAAGACGGTGAGATAGGCACCCTACAGCAACCGGAAACGCGGAAGCAAGTTATCGAGGGGCGGCCCGATGTGATATATCGAAGTATTCCTAAGAATTATTGCCTAACTCCAGACATGTATGTAAGCAGTAGATCTCGAAAGCAGGACACGCAAGGGGTTTCAACTGAAAGCTTTCCGAAAGGTCAACTGAATGTGAAGAGGTGTAGATAAAAGAAAATGTATCCCTCTGACTACTGGACCGTCGAAAGGGTTATTTTCTACCTTAATTTTTAATCAAAGGCTTTCGAATAATACAATAAAATGGCATTGAAAAAACATATGCAAAGTTTGCCTTTATTTTCTTTAGCCTCTTTATGATAGAGCGAAGCAGCTTGACTTCAATTTCTGCGCGAAATATAATGAAGTCGAGTTCGCGCTCTGAGGGTTCCGTACTACCACATACATTTTAACTACTAAAGTACAGAAATAAAACACCCAGGCCATCTAAGTACCAACCGCGTCCGACGTTTTGCTTAACTTCGGTGATCGTACGAACTACGAGAGAACCGTTAGTAAACAGAAATTTGTCACGGACTCTCACTTGGCCAGTTATTTTTTGTTATTTTACTTTAGAGTGTGTACTATAATCATGCCAAGTTTGACTCTTGTACATATTACCGTATCACATTAGAGCTAATACAAAAAAACGTTTAAAAATACGTATATTGTATGGGGTCCTTTTTTTATTTTTATTTTTTGACTTTATTATTATTTCTTTGTTAATCCGCCGTGATATAACATACTCTATTAAAATTTCAACTGGCTATCTATTAAGGTTCGAAAGGGTAGGATAGACAGACAGTGTAGGCTTAGTAAAAGGATCCCGTTTATGCCCTTTGGGTAGAGAACCCTAAAAAGCTCAATTTCTGAGAAGACTTTATAAAATGGTTGCGTAAACTAGGGGCAGACGTTCGTAGACAACGAACAAAGGCAAGTGACCAGGGTGAATGTCAAGAATGTCTTGAAGGTCGAGGGATTTCAAAAAGGTTTCGTCAACCTCTCGTACATGTGCGATTGCGTTTTGACAGATATCGTATACAGGTACAAGACGATACTTTAACGGGATATCAAACTGTATACCTATCTATTATTTCATGTGTTGTTGATTCATCATCATCAGCCAGAAGACGTCCACTGCTGAACATAGCCTTACCCATAAGACCTTCACATTGAACGACAGCTCGCCATCCGCATCCACTGGATGCCCGCGACTCTCACGATGTCGTCGTTCCACCTAGTGGGAGACCTACCTACGCTGCGTCTTCCGGTTCGTGGTCTCCACTCAAGAACCTTTCTTCCCCATCGGTTATCAGTTCTTCGAGCGATTTGGCCTGCCCATTGCCACTTAAACTTGCAAATTTTAATAGCTATGTCGGTGACTCTGGTTCTTTGGCGAATATCCACGTTCCGGATTCTATCGCGCAAAGACACTCCAAGCATTATAGCTCTCTAAATTGCCCGCTGTGTGACTCTTGAGTTTTTTCAAAATGCAAACAGGTGATGAGTAAAAAACAGCATTCTGTAAATATTTATAAATCGTTTCTCGACACTCTCTGCGCGTCTTTAATTATCTTTATCTCAAATGACCTAACATTGTCCGTAATAAACAAGGATGTTATCTGAATCCAAACAATCGTTAACTTTATGGTTAGTATGCGAATCCATATTCGATTATTCGCCTTTAATAGTTCAAAAACGAGCATCAAATTAAGCAACCCTCCCGTCTCGAAAGTTGAGCTTACAATTTATTAATTTAGAACCCGGGAGATACGACATCACGCTTCGTTAATCCCGCTATATAAAGTTATTTAACAATAGGACCGATTTAAAGCGACGGTTTCACGTCCTAAAAATGAAATATAGTTCTGATTCCGCAATGCAGTCAGTGCATGGGGTAGCAGTAGCATAGAAGTTAGTACGTTACGCTATGCTATTTATAATATGGTACAGCTAGAAAGGATACGACTTGCGTGATACAGTCCCTAGCGTAACTTTACTGCTATTTATGTTTTGTTTGTTTATTCAGTAGTGCCGGAGAAAGGGAATGTTTCGCTTTATTCGGAGCTTCTGAGCTGTTCCAACGTAAGCGATTACATCTAACATGAGCAATTACATTGTAAAACGTTTGATCGGTAAATTAGATCCATGGCTTAGGGATTCAGCGGATGAAGTCAATTAAGTTGCTAGGACGACATTGTGGTCACAGATTGATTGTTCCCCGCAATCGATTCGAACGCTAGTAATTCAAACCAATCAGTTCAATTTTATTAATAGTTGTTTCAGCTAAAGTACAAACGGAATGTTCTTTATTATAATAAAACAACCCTTCTGTGCACTTGGGTAAAAATGAAATAGTAGCTTAGTTCCCGCATAGTTTGTCAAAGAACTTGGGAGAAATCTGTCCGCCCTCCAATAACATTAGTGGGGAAACTATCTTACATTACATTTTCCTTCCCTACTTTTCGTAAAGATACACGCGCCGTGTCATCAAAGAAATATTGTCCGACAAATAAAACATCTTCGTAGGGATAGATCTGAGAGAACGGATATCGTCGATTTGGACAGGCGACGGAGATGCGACCAAGCCATGGTGGTTTCAACATAAAAATCAATAGTAATGACTTTATTGTGTCGGTGGCACCCTCTTTTTGTTCTGTTGCAGAGAGACGTCATCGCCTTCTATAATGTAATTTCTACAATATTTTTACCCGACAACTTAAAAAAAAGAAGGGTTATATGTAACTTTTATGCATGTATAGGTAATCTATTTGTATATAATTATAAAACATGTAAGCTCATTGTATAAAACAAGTCTGGTTAGTTACACCACTAATAACTCATTACGGTTGCACTGATTTTCATAATCTTTGATTTGTTGGATTACTCTCCGCCCCGAATAGTAGAATAAGTATTAAAAAACCGGAAAATTCCATGATCAAAAACTACGTTTTTTTTTTTTTTTATAAATTTTGCTCTACAGAAATTTTGTATGGAACGGCAAGAATTGAAGTCTATAGGTAAATTGACATATTACATCATAGAAAAAAAATATTGTCTGGTTGCTGTTGCTGCCAAGGAATAACGCGGATGAAACCGCGGGGCGCACCTAGTTGTAAATATGTAGTACTCTATGAAAAATAAAATAAAATATTTATTGTTTTTGTTTTCCGCCCATTTATGTGCGCGGTAACGCCATTAAGACCATACCGCCTTGGCTTCCGTATTTATGTCACAAGTATGCTCCAGAAAAGTAGTTGAGACTACTAGAGGCTCCTATAGAGTTTTGGAATCGACATGAGAATACACGTTTTTACCCCATTATATCACTTGCCCACACTCGAACCCATTTACAAACACTTAATATCTACTTAATCTACCACCATTCAATAATAATTCCATAATAATCCACCATTACGAAATATTAACACTCAAAAATACACAAATTTATTAGAAAGAAAGAATGAAAAAGTTTATTTGTGACCAAATTAGGTTTTTAAAAAATAGCTATAATATAAGTTCATAAATCGGCCCCAACTCAGCATATATTATAATACAATGAGGTAACATGTTTTTTCCATTTTGGCGCCAAAACTACATAAAAAGCTAACCTATTTTGAAATCTGTTGAAAATCAAAAGAGTTTATAATAATAGGTTTAATTACGCTAAACAGGCCTGAATCGATTGAGTTGGCGCGACGACCACGGAGCCCGGATTGATTATTCCAACTTCGACACCGCGCTCCTAAAATCAATAAGCAATTTTACTATTGGTGGCCGCGCGCGACCCTCGTCCTTTAATCCTGGTGCGGAACCACGCTGTCAACTCGCATTTACTGAGGATTGTGATATTGTGAACATGCCTTTGTTTGAGTTACTGTTATGACTAGAAGAATATTATTTCGCCTTGTACAAGTATTATGGTAAAAGTAAACATGATATCTATAAAGCAGATGGGGATTCACGGATTTTTTTAATGGCCTGATGTTAAGCATTAATCGCCGCATATGGACACCTGCAACACTAGCGGTGTTGTCGATGCTCTGCCAGCCCGGTTGCAGACACCCTTTTTGAAGTTCGGCGGAAAATCTTTCGGGAGAACATTCGACACCTTGCAGTTTCCGCAGAAAAACCAGGCGGGACAAATTAATGTTATCAATGTGTAGGGACGCTGGGAGTGACGCGAAATCAACTGAGATGCATGTATAATGTATACATTTAATTCTATTGAGTTTCGATTCACT
This sequence comes from Agriopis marginaria, assembly GCA_932305915.1. Taxonomy (NCBI): domain Eukaryota; kingdom Metazoa; phylum Arthropoda; class Insecta; order Lepidoptera; family Geometridae; genus Agriopis; species Agriopis marginaria. The sequence goes on from OW029915.1 coordinate 11,515,450, forward strand.
TCTCATCATCATCATCATCATAAATTCAGTCATGGGACGTCCACTGCTGGACAATTGGCCTCCCCCATCGATCTCCAAAAGGGCTGGTTAAAAGCGGCCTGCATCAAGCGTTTCCCTGCGTGCTCTTTTAGGTCATCTGTCCATCTTTTGGGTGTATGTTCTTCGCTGCGCCTACCGGTCCGTGGTCTCCATTTGAGAACCTTTCGGCCCCATCTGCCATCTGATCCACTTCTAAGTATGTCTAAACCATATCTTCAAGTTGTTGACTCGTTCTAAGGAGCGGTTTGCTTTCCAGAGTTTTTGCATTAGGCTTGGCGTGGTTTCATTGTGAGTTTTCACGATTCATCAGGTCAGCAGAAGAACCTGTGTACACAAAATGTGGAGCATTTAAATTTGACTCCACTAATAACCGAGTGGGATTATTACGCCGCCGCCGTTGTTAGCGTCGCGGCGAGCTAAAAGCTTGTTTGCGGAACCACCCCCGAAGTGGAGGAGTTTTGATTACTCAGTTTACTCACCATTGTTATCGTGCTGATTCGCTTAATTTGTTCTGCTACTTTCTCCTACGGAATCGCGTTGAATAGCAACTCATTGAAGCAGAGCTCTTGCATCTGCAAACAAAAAAAACAACATTGCTACTTGTTGAAATTACTTGTTCCGTACTCATATAAAAAGGAACATAAAACGCTGACATAATTGGAGCCATGAAATTGTATTAAAACATGCGACCGCAGAGAAATGGCCGATGAAAATAGATCTTTCACGATAAGGCTATCCTTATTAATGCACTGCAGTGCTAGGAAATATTTGTAATAAGTAAACATTTTAGTACCTTGCCGCAATAACTGGTGTGAGGATTCGTACTACTAGATACATCCTAAAAATTAATTTATATTCCAACAAGGTCTACACGGCCGTAATGTGAAATGCTACCATATTTTTCAACTACTTTGTTACAGGTGCCTAGGGAAAGACTGACAGTACTTTATATGTATAAACCTATTTCATACAATTTACATGTAAGTACCAAATTTACTATGTCTAGTACTTGTCTACTGGCTTTCTTCAAAATAATCCTACTATATTGTTCAAGATAGCTGCTCTTTACGTTTTACGCAGCCATAAAAAGAAATGCAGGGAGATGCTTTATGTGCTACTGTCAGATAACTGTATCATAATGTTTTTACAGCGTCTTATGAAAGTTTTATCATTGCTTTTATATGAGAAGTTATTAAAATAAAAGCATTTGCGGATAATAATGCAACTACCCCATACACTTTATTTATTAATGATTTCTTGGATTTTTAGGATTCGTTTTGTTAATCCCAAATTCTCGCCACGGAGAACTGATATATACCAAGGATGCTACGCGAAGCTATTAAATCTAAAAAAACATAAAAAAAATATAGAGTGTATAGTTGGCAAGTACTACATGTTTGGGATCCAGTCACCAAATTAATAAAATCTCAAGGCCGGTGCAGAACTGCAAGACCTCTGGACACCGTGAGCGACTACTGTGTAGGTACATAAGAAACGTTTTGATTAAAAATCACTTGTACTTGTAACTAATTTCATAACATTTCTATAGATATCCGTTAGCTGGTCTACCTGTGACCACGGACACTGCATCGAAAAGTCAGGAATTTGAACTTTTTTTTCAACCGACTTCAACGTAGGATGTTCTCAATTTGCCTGTGTTTTTAATGTATATATAATTATCATCATCATCATCATTTCAGCCATAGGATGTCCTTTGCTAGACATAGGCCTCCTCCATCGATCTCCAAAAGGTTTATATTATAAGTTTATTTTTACCGAATGGGAACCAATTCCGACGCAAAGAAGTTTGGAACTTATAAGACCCCTCGTCTTATAAGTTCCAAATGGCTGAACGGATTTTGATTTAGTTTTTTTCTTTGTTTGAAAGGTGACTTGATCAAGAGTGTTCTTAGCTATGATTCAAGAAAATATGTTCAGTAGTTTGAAGACAAATGTCTCTTTTATCGGGGGCTTAAAAAAATCTATTTTTACTTGTTTATTGAATAGGCTTTATCTCGAAGGCGGTCTTATTTTTATATGAAGAAAATATCTCACCTCTTACAACATATCTTACAACCTCCTAGAAACACAACCACCTCTTAGAAAATATCTTACAATTCCGTTTATAGAATTTTACCCCCCCTCCCGTGAAGTCGATTCTTATTTTACTAGAAGTCGTACGTAGAGTGGATAACACTGTTCTGTGTATATTTCAGCTAGTTTCGATGCCAAAACGGGGGTTTTCTCTCTAGGTAACTTTCTGTTTTACCCTGCCCGAGCACTCTAGTAAAACCATTGTTTAGATTTTCCGTTTTCGTTCCTTTGAGCGGGTTTATTACCTCCGCTTTGTCGTCGACTGCTCGCGCCCATGTAAAATCCTTTTCGACTAAATTGCTCTACTTCTCCGCGAAAGTGGGCGAGAACGTAGTCTTTATTTTGATGTCCTTATTTCGTTGATACTGCACACATTGGGACATTATGAAAAGTACGAAGCGTTTTTTGCGCAAAAATTCATTCTCGCTTGATGCGAAGTGTTTCGTTGAAAGGGTGAAGTGTATGAGAATGGGGAGTGATTTAGAAATGGAAGGTTAGAAATGTAGGGATGGCGTCCCTGTTGCCTGTTGTCTGTCGACTCAGTGCACGTATTCTCTAAGAAACCCTTTTGAGACGTCTGCGTGGGACGCGGGTGGTTCTCAGCAAACTCCGCGATAGATGATACTTGTGAACATTTTCGCATTTTCCTATGGCACATTGTTTTGTGCCTGATATTCTAGCTTTGTTTTATCTCTCTGAATGTACCCTTGCTGTATTTTTCTGGTTTCATATTGTCTGTAGACGAACAATCGTTGCGTTGTCATTTTGAAATACATAAATTATACTCCAGATAGGGTTCTTCAATGACAAGAAGTTAGTTCGAAGAGCTTACTCTACAAGGTTATACAAAACACGGGTACTAAAATGCTGAAATGAGGTAATGTCCCGAATATTTATTTATTTTTTTATTTTTAATTGTACATATCATAAACAATTTTCAGTATGGGTATTGGTATGGTATTTCAACTACTAAACTAACCCTAAAATCGCAAAAACCTTTACATTATCATTTACACGCAACAAAATGTACCCATGCTATGCATTTCGTTGTGTTGAATGTAATTCTTCTATGGAACAGCTGTTTTTTTCCCCGCGATTTTAAGGCTAGTCCCATAAGTAAAAGTTGTTATGATGATGAGTACAATTACATCATTTTGAGTTAGTACCACCGTTTTGTGTTACCCCGTTTAAATACTTAATCCAGTCCTTCAACTCTTCAATTCTAAATTCAAATTTTATCTCTCGACTATTTATATCTGGAATCTGGACTGAGACGACACAGCGATAAGGAATGCGGATGCCTAGGATTAACTTTGAGACCACCTTCTTGAAGATGCGCTGAGATAGGTAGGTATTTGTCCAAATTCAATAAGTTGACCCAAACTAAAATTTTGTAACTACCAATTTTTCTCCTTGTGAGCTTAGCTGTCGATAATGGAGCCAGCCACCGCATTTCTTCGGACAATTCCGCACCTTATATTTTATTTCGTCAATAAATGTTCTTTATGGTTTTCCCTTTCTTCTCTTTCCTGCTTTGATGGCCTCAAAATTTTTGTGTCGTAGATATCCAAACATATATTCTCTTCTCTCTTTTTTGTACTACAGTGAGACGCAAATAAAACATGTCTGGTGATAGTTGGCGTTACTTTGCGGAAGTACATGTTTTTTTAGATGAATCTAGTGTATTACATAATAATTATCATTGCAAATTAATAACAAATTAGTTTCAGGTGATATAACGATTTTTTTCAGACAGAATTAATTCATTTTTTGTTTCAGGCTAGGTTAAATTCGCATCATTAAGAGATTTTGGCAAGTTACAGTATAATGTATACTAATATGTATTCTGTGGTATAACTAAGTTTATGTTTCAGATTTAAATACATTTCATAATAATTGAAATTACAAATTAGTTTCAGGTAAAACGTTTTTTAAAATTTATATTTATGTCATATTCGGTTAAATTAGCATCATCAACGTTTAGTTTAGGATATATTATTTTTTAAGTAGTTTTAGTTCATTTGACAATGGCGTCGATTCTGTCATACCACTCACTAAACTAAACCAACCTGACAGGACTAAAATTATCTGCCTCTTTTGAGAGAAGGATGGCAACAATTTTAGAGTTGTCAAATTTTGTTTAGTTTAGAGTACATCAAAATTGATGTCATTGTATATAAATTATGTTAAGTCATGACTTTCTTCGGTAAATAAACGTATCTTATTTGGCATTTTTAACATTATCAAAGTTCTGTAAAGTCAAACGTAATTAACTGATCCCTAATTCCTTTACCATTAATTCGGAACTAAATAGAGGCTCGTCTAAGAAACAGTTTTGATGTCTGGCGATGATATAAAAGCGGTGGTAAGAAGGGGTAAGTTGGCCAGTCTGGGCAATATAAGAAAGTTGGTCTCAAGTAAAGCTACGGGCGTGCTCGGAGGCCAACTGATGAGTTTCGGTTAAGTTTCTCGTGTATTTTGCGCAAGTTGCGGGCCGTGTTCTGAACGCTAATGACACGTGTGGTGGTGCCAAGTTAACCCTCAATATTATTGTAGCCTATGCCGATGTGGAAATAAATCATGACGACCGACGGGAGCTTGTAAGCTAAAGTAGAGTACACAATTAGAGTACGAATAAACATGTACCTACTACATAAATATCTAGTGAATGTGAGTATGTGTAAGTAATTCCTGAGTCATATAAATAAAATGTGTGAAAACCTCGTCAGATACCATAATATAATATTACATTCAGTTTTATACACATCGCCTAGGTCCAATGCCAATGATTCCCGTAACATATAAATAAAATAAATTTTAGATAGTTCCGGTATACATAAACTAAAGTGCTAGAAACCCCAGAAGTCAGAAATTACAGAAAAGCTATGAAACGTTTAGTTTTCTCCTTACAAAACTCATACACTTAAAATTTTACGAGTACAGAAAACAGAAATAGTAGGATTACGAGTATTTATTTATAAGTCCACATTGGCGTCTGCTTGCCGTTATAGTCATAGCATGAACTTTGTATTAAGTGACCTAGGTCAGGCTACAGACATCACGCGATACAAGGACAGTTAATTTACATATAATAATAAATGGAATTTAAGTTTCTTTCTTTGCGACGCATCAAAACAAGTGAAGGTGCGAGTGAATCGGTTTCTTCTAGGCAAGCGTGGCTCGTCGTAAAACACACCATCGCCATAAAAAAAGTAAACAAAACCCAAATTTTGATTATTAAGATTTTTCCTTAATTTAAAAACTATCATTAGCAAAGCAAATTGTTGGTGTGATAAAATAGTAATAGTACTAAACACCAGTAATATTAGGGTAGAACTATAAGTATTTCTAGACAACATTTTAATATGGGTAAGCTGCCAACTGGTAAGTAGTGGGCTAGAGCATTTAGATTGTATTTTTTGTGCTTTGTTCAACGGACAGTGTAACTGTTTGTAGTGTTAGTGTTCATAGATTGCTATTTATTGACATATTTTGTTGAGTTATTTAAGGCACTTACCAGTTTAAAAAAATATTTTAAACGTGTTACAAGCCTAATAAAAATACAAAATATTTAGTTAAAATGTAGGAATTTAACTTACTTACATCGGGATGGTGAATTGGGGATATATGTTAGTTGATTGAATCAGGCGTCACCTTGCGGAAGTCCATGTTTCATTTCATCATCATCATCATCATCAGCCAGAAGACGTCCACTGCTGAACATAGGCCTCCCCCTTTAACCTCCACACTGAACGACAGCCTGCCTTTTGCATCCACTGGATGCCCGCGACTCTCACAATGTCGTCGGTCCATCTAGTGGGAGGCCTCCCTACGCTGCGTCTTCCGGTTCCGATAACCGATGGGGAAGAAAGGTTCTGGAGTGGAGACCACGATGTTTCATTTGGGTATGTCGAATCTCTAGTATAATTCCGCTTCTGCTTTTGAACTCGAAGCGACGTAGAAGCGGCATTACACTAGAAATTAAGAAGTTATAGATAGTGTGAGTAGTCATATACAAATAAGATAAGAATGTATTTAGTCAAATCAAATATATCACAGTAGAACTATTTCATGCGAATTAGCATCAAGAGTTAACATGATAAAAATAAAACTGTTAGAATTGAACTCGGCGCGGCGGGGGCAAAGCTCAAGTCGCGGTTCGAGGCAAAATTATTGATTTCAGTTTCAGCGCAGCGCAAACTTTTGCATTCGTTTCCTTGGCCGGAAAAATTGCTTTATCTTTCACTATTATTTACGGAATTTTTATGTTTTCCAATAAAATCAGCAATGAGGGTTGTACGAACTTTTATTTCAGTTCATTTGGCATAAATACAGTTAGTCCAGCAGACCAAACTAAGAAAATCGATCGGAATCTCCTAATTTTATTTATATATATTATTTTTTTTATTCGGAAAACGTAGTGTTATTCTTATCTAGCTTATGATTCATATTATTTCCAAACATTTATTTGTTTTCGCATTTTGAATATAGAATGACTTGTTTACTATTTACAAAAAAGTTTTATGAGAAATATAAACGAAATATTTCTGAGGGTATTTATAAAACTCGATAGTTAGGAAGTACCGTCACACCAATTTTTGATCAAAAATGTAGCCATATCTTTTTAGCTATCTAAAGACTTTATGGATATTTTTACTAACTGTTTTTATCAAAGAGTAGATATAAGCAGTTGCAGATCTTGTTTTGTACCTACATAAAAGAATATCTTAGAAAGCAATTCTTCAGTAGTTCTAACTTTCAAGTGGAGGTATACCTCTCAATTCCGTGCCCACGGTATTCAGTTTCCCTCAAATTACATGAATGGCTTCATCTTGAGAGTTACTTCGATACGTGACTGCAAATGTTAATCAGGGGATAATTTATTTGCTAATTCTTAAGGGATACTTTGAGGCGCCCTTACTCTCTCAGTCGGAGAGCGATCGGAATTTCTATGTTATACAGGACTAACTAATTTAGGTAAATGTGAGACACTGGATAATATGTTTGTGTGATAATGTATGACTAGACTGAACTTATGAATTTCTCAAACTTCTATTTACTGCTAGCGCGAATTCCAAAATTGCAGAATTCAAAAAATGGGCCGGTTTCCTTGTTTCCTGATAGATATAATCTGGGCCTTTTCAAGGCCAAAGAGAAAAGGTATCTTCTAAGTCTGCGTGCTTCATGTTTGACCACATCGTTGCTTACCAAAAGGCGAGTTTGTGGTCGAAAGTGGACTTATTCACATAATTAAGAAAATTGTGGGTGCAATATCTCTTGTCTGTATGACATACTTTGTGTGGGGTTGCTCAGTTTTCTCTAGGAACATCATATTTCATACTATAGTACACATAGTGTTTGTTTGTTCCTTATTCACGCAGCAACTGAATAATGGATCGTTGGGGGGCCTGAGAGTGATATAGGGTACTTTTTATCCCGGAAAAATAAAGGGTTACGCGGAAAGGAATAAGCCGAAAGGGGTCCATAGTACCCGTTATTATGAACAACTTTTACAATGGGATCAACACTGAAATAGCAACAACAAAATAACAGCTGTTCCGTACATGTCTAGTGTGAATGTCCGTTTACTATGGAACAGCTGATATTTTTTCACGATTTCTTAGTTGCTCCCATAGTAAAAGTATATCATAATGATGTGTACTATGAAGCCCTTTCAGCTTAGTACACCCTTTAAGCGTGACCCAGTATATTTACTGAGGGAATATCCACGCAGGTGAAATCGTGGGACTGGGACGCAGTTAGTTTTAAATAAGTTAAAGTTCATGTAAAATATATTTCAGGAAATCGATCAATTATGTACGGAATTGGCACATTGTTCACTTCACATGTGCGTGCACTGACTGTAGTACAGCATACTGCGGCCGGCGTCCAACGTTAAAAATAGAAGGACCGGACATTGAACCGCTTTAGACGGACATCGCAGTAATGAAAGTGTCCCATCGCATTCGGACCGCGTTTTAGCGACTGAACCAATTTCCCCCTCTGCTGTAAATTTCTGGCAACTTCGTAAGCCATTTATGATTTACGTCTACAGCAGTTCCAGTTCTTGATTAATTGAATTATCTTGAAAGGGTTCATGCCATCCTTGTTTAGGATAACCTACGAATAGTACTAACAAAGGTAGAATCTACTATACAGGGTTATATAAGCCTACTAAAAGGGTATATTAGGCCCAAAATATCAAATACTAGCAGTCCGCCCCAGCTTCGCACGGGTATAGATTATAGCCTATGTCACCTGGGGATAGTGTAGCTTCCCAACAGTGAAAGAATTTTTCAAATCGGTTTATTAGTTTCGGAGCCTATTCAATGCAAACAAACAAACAAACAAACAAACAATCAAATCTCTCCTCTTTATAATATTAGTATAGATTTCATACATTTTGTCAAGCGTGAATGGCCGTTTTCTATGGAACAGCTGATATTTTTTTCCAGATTTTAGAGTTACTCCCGTAGTTAAAGTTGTCCATAATGATGGGTACTAATAACTATGGACCCCTTTCGGCTTAGTACACCCTTTCCGCATAAGCCAGCAGTCGCGAAGCATTTATGGACGAACGAAAAAGTTTGGTATGTGAGCTTAAGTGACTATATTACTCAGTCACCAAAACTTATACAATACTTTTCCCAAACATTTCGTGGATATTCACGTATAAATAGGTACACATAAAATATCTTGGGGTCATTTAACGTTTTCTAGAACACAACTTCGAAAAAACACAAGTTTTTAAGATGTGGGGGTTTTTGTTTTTGTGAGGGTAGAAAAACAAAACACCCGCTCTTCTCGCCGGGCTCACCCGCAGTTTTCAGTCAGCTCGTGACCACAGCCATTGCAACAAGGTCGAAACGTCGAGCGAAAGGTACCTATGCTAACTTAAATAAAATAATCCACAATAAGTCCCGATAACATTTAAAACTAACATTGTCCTGGTCATAGAGGGTTTATTGCTCCCGAAATAGCGGAATATTCCCTGTACGGTCTGCACCTAGTAATTTGCCATAAAGTAATATTTATAGCAGCCAACGATAGCTCTATATCATTAGTCATAGGCACGTGCGGTGGGACAGGTGTTTCACATTAGATCGAGCTGGTGGCGAGTCCATCCGCTGTAAAACTGGCCATTAAAAGTTGCTACTTCATACGCATAATTACCGGTTATGTAACTACGTAGTAAATGGCGAATCGAAGTTGATCTTGAATAAAATCTTGATTCCGTCCCAAAGGGTAAAAACGGGACCCTATTACTGAGCCTACACTGTCTGTCTGTATGTCCGACCGTCCGTCTGTCTGTCCCACCTTTTAACGGCTGTATCTTTCAAACCGTAATGTTATGGTGGATTAATGACGAAATAATAATAAAGTCAATTTGTTTTTTAATTTTTATATAATTTTACAATTTAACAAACGTATTTTTTTACGTTTTTTTGTATTTGATAACCGGCCAAGTGCGAGTAAGGCTCGCGCATTGAGGGTTCCGTACCACCACAAAATACAATATATATATTATATCAATTTACGGTTTCAGAATTCTTTATTAATCTCACAAGAATATAAACATTCACTTACTGAGATTACACATTAAACTTAGTAGGCAGATAAATAAATGTGCCGCCTAGCGCAGCATGCAGACTTAAAATAGTGATAAATACAATACAATACTAATTTCAAACTAAATACAAAACCAATGAGCTCAATTTAAAAACCAACTTCAAAATTAGTAAATAGTTCAAAGTTTCAGTTTCAGTGTTTCAGGTTAGGTTAAATAAGTAACATTAAAAAAATTAATTAAATTACAGTTAACATTTTTGCGAGTTGGTATAATTAATTTATGTTTCAGCTTAGGCTAGTAGAAAAACAAAAATAATTGATTCCAAATTAACTCAATAATATAATTTACGCAAAGTAATGCCTGATTCAAAAAAAAACGAATTTATAAGTATAAGTAACGTTGAATATTTTACAAATATTGTACACAAATGTACAGTGTGTACAATATAAGTACGAATATTTTCAATATAGTTACTAAAATACTTATTAAAAGTACCATTACGAGTAGGTATATTCAGGATTCTCGCCCCGGGAATTCCCGGGAAATCTGGTTTTCTCGTTCCTCGGAAATGTAGTTCGATTTCTTTTTCTTTTACGGTTTCTTCGGTTACTAACTCAGTTATTCGTGCGGGTATACCTCAATGCTTTACAAACATAGATTTTGATTCAATTAATTTATTAATTTAGATACATTTAAGAAATACCGACTAATTTGAATCTTATGTCGTAACAACAATGTCTTATCTAGTTGTGTCAAGTTTACGCTAAATGCACAGATTACTAAAGTAGATAAGGTTATATACTACTTTTGATTTAGATGTTTAATAGCTCTGACCCGATACATCCATAGTTTTAAATATCTATCGGTTATAATCTAAAAATTTCGTTCGTTTTCAAATGTCTTCGTGTTTCTCCCATTTGAACCGATTTCAAGTAGTTTTTTTTAAATGTTTGTTACCTCAGATCTCCGACATTTAAAAATCAAACTGTTGGTGGTTAAACGCGGACTTATCCGCGATAAAAATAAAAAAAAAACTACTTAAATAATTTTGATGAAATTTCTATTGAACAAATCTGAAAATATATCCTTTCAAATATTAAAATGAATTATCCAAATCATTTTATAAATTACTAGCTGAAACCCGCTACTTCGTACGCGTAGAGTTTGGCCTTCGGCCTCGCTACTACAACCCGTTATAGCCTATGTGTTATTCTAATGTATAAGCTATATTATTGTTAACTTTCATTAAAATCCATTCGGTAGTTTTTGCGTGAAAGAGGAACAAACATCCATACATACAAACTTTCGCGTTTATAATATTAGTAGGATGGAGTTCTTAGGTAGCAAACATAATAAAAACAACCTAATTAAGAACCCTCCTTTTTGAAGTCAGTAAAAAAGTAACTATAGTAGGTACTAGGAATGAACCCTACTTAACACCACAACAAAACATTCCTATCACATTTTATTTCACGCTCTTTACAAGAGTGATCTACATCAAATAAATCCGTTCCCATTGAGGTTCTGTTACATCATTTATACAGCTCCACAGGTTTTTACGATACCTCATCTCGAACTAATGTGGCCTTTGTTACATCGTCCCGCAGCCCGACATGTGTAGCTCTCCAATAAACATCCTCACCGGGAACTCATTGTCTGATTGTATTGTGCTTTACTAACTATTATGTAACCTGTGATGAAGCGTGCGTGGGCTTGACCGTACAACGGATTGTTGTTCAAGCCCTTTGATAACAGCGTGAGATGAGAGTAACGTTTCATCGCTCAAATATTTACAGACTCCATCTAATTTGCCTTTCAAAGCGTCCACTCGGGACATTGTCTGCGAATTGAACTCTCACAGGATAAATTATAACGAGACGAAGACTAGAAACATTTAAGAGTATTTTATTCAGCTGGGAGCTTTAAAACTAGACAATCCTAACTAAATCATCATCGCAAACCACACTGAAATGTAGCGCTATTATTGAATCGCAGTTGAGTTACGACAGTTAATTTCAGTGCAATCACATAGTGCCCACAAAACTGTCAAACACACGCCGTCATCTGTTTTGAGCTAAACGAGTTTTCATTGTGAGCTGAATCGATCTAATTCAGCCTTAGAATATTATATATCTAATAATATCTATTTGTATAGATACTCCCTATATATAATGTATATGGAGTATCTAACCTATGTTACCTTACCACCCTAGCCCCTTTAGCTCGATTCATTTCCGCTAAATTGGGCGCAGCAAAGCTCTCGGTTCCCGAGATGCCAGCGGCGCCAATCTTGGCCATTTCCTCCTTCACTTTCAATAAACGTCTAATTTTATACACGGGCTATAAGAGAAAAAGTTACGACTTTATCATGGTTACATTTGCCGAGGAAATTGAATCATTTTACGAACAATACCATCACCTCTCAGTAGATAAAACAGCTGACAAACAATCAGCCATTTGTTTACTTTGAATGTAGACAGTAAACAAAGCGAATAAAGGATTCGCGAGCGTCAAAGTTCAGATTATAGGGCAGTAAGTATTGGACTTTATCGGGTCCGTGTGGTACCTACCGATTTGGAATTTAATTTTGGATACATCGGAAACAGTTATTAGCTCAAAGCTTTGTGAAACATTGCATACCTATTATTCCAATTGCGAACCCCTTAAGGGCTTTGAATCATGTAAACGTTTGATGTTTTTCTTTTAATTTGTAAGTAAATGTAATGTATTCTATTTTTGTTCGAAATTAGCAATTTATTAACTTGGAAAACTTTGAAGACTTGGGAAACGGATTTATTGGAATTCCAATATAAATGAAACAATAGCTGAGCCACGGGTACGCTTACGTAGAAAACGTGGCAAATGAAGCCCTACAGAGGTTTAATTGCCCTCGTGGCAGGGCCCGTATTGCACTACAAACGCCCCAAATGACCCAACAAATTGACCGGCTCACGCGATGGTATGCTTAGTATATGAAATACTATTATTGTGAAGGTATAGTTAGCTCGCGGGGTTGCTTAGACAATGTCCAGTAGTTATTGAATCCCAGAAGTCGATTTGAGATCTAAATGAAAGTATACTTGTAGCAAAGTCTGGTATATTATGTTTACCTACGATAACAATGACTGTAGTATTTGAAATTTGTTTTCATCCTACATATTAAATTTTGTTCTCCCAGTATCAAGCAAAACACCAGTTAGTTGCGTTGACCACTCATCAACAGTTCGTCATATTATCATTCATTGGCATGTGTCACAGTATATAGTGAGTGTAATCACAAAATGAATACCTTGTGTAGTATTTCGGTTCAGTGGCCGTGCACTATGCAATTTTACAGTGGATGCGATGCAGTAGGCAATTTTTAACCGTTCCGTATTGAGGTCAGATACGACCTTTCGACGTCGCTTCGATCGTTTTCTACTATTAAATTTGCAAAATATATGTTTAAAAGTACAAACAAATTAATAATGGAAAAGGTTTTGTGAGAAACGGTTTAATAAATAGTTATAATCTGAGTACTTAACCTAATATCTCGAAAGATACGCCTTGTACCCGTGGCAAAGTCAATTTAATCTAATGCTGAAATTGGTTTCACTTCAAACTTATCTCATACAATACTGTGATAATAATTAAGTAAGAAAAATCGCCAAAACGATTTAAAAACCTGAAATTATATTTCATTGTCATACGAAATTAAAAGTCGGTAAGGTAGCCACAGCTACGCTTGTCACGGAAAACGCTGATTTGAATTATGGTAATATCGTGATTTATTACGCAAATGCCAAGAAATTTTAACTTTTCTGTAAAATATTATGATGCTTCTATTGGAAATATACAACTTATTCTTTCTGTGTGGTGTTTCAAATATTGTTTTCTTTTTACAGGTAAATCTTCTGACCTTTCCGGTTCGGTTGCCATCTTCTGCTTATTGGTAACTACAGATGAAAAGCTTGCCAAGACTGATATCTCCACGTTCATTGAATTTTTCCTACCTCATTATAAACTTTTGAAACATCCTACAATAGATACTGGGTGTTATGTGCTTTGAGTAGATGTTTTCGTACCATATTGCATTAGGTATTTTCTAGGTAGGTAAGGTAGACATATTAAATTCTAATGTGTTATATAAAACGCCATACTTAGCACCTTGACTATAATAATATAGAAGACGTCAAGGATGATTGCTTAAAACACGAAAGATGGAATTAGGTACTAGATGTAATATGAGTTCTGAAACGAATCCTTTAACCACACGTAGATAGAGTATTGATAAATTATCTCATTTCCGTTTGCTATGAAGTTTTTCCTTTAAATTTCCAAGTGGGCGGGGAATGGATTGGTTCGTAAATTATACTTTCAAATCTCCAGGGATTTATTGGATTTCAAATTGTAGACCGAGTAAGTTACAAGTTTGGGATTTGGTAGTCTGCTCGTTTCTGTAACATTCATGGTCCAGCTTATGTATAGAAGACTTAGTTTTTTCTGATTTGCTTTGTTTATCATTATTAAACAGCCATTATTGCTTTATGGTGGCTAGTAACTAGAGACTTGTGTAAAAAAAGGTACGAGCACATATTATTTCACGCGCTCTCTCAACGTTCCTCTAAATGTGATGTATTCCTTTCAATTTGATTACAAAAGTGTTGTTTTGTGTCAATAACCGAACAAGATGTGACATAAATATTCTATCTTGATTCTGGAAAAAATACGTATCGCTCGTTTCATCTTCGAACGCTGGAATGAGAGATGAGTCTCCTGAGAAAACCTCGGGTTAAGGTGGAATTTCTTATTTAGTCTGGCAAGCATAACACGCAGTCTAAGGATATAGATAAAATGGTTTCAAATATGATTCTTTACTTACTATCCCATCACGGTCATCTTTAGGGCTTATTGGAATATCTAGAGATTTGCTATCTTGTCTTTAATTGTTTAAAACTTGCTTAGCTCTAATGCAGGAAGCATTAGAGCTAAGCAAGTGTCTTACTTCAAAGTAGACTGATTGTGAAAGAACAATTTGAACTAGAACTATTGATCTTATTGACCTTCTTCTGACTTTTGTTTGAAGTATATAAAACTCAACTAAAGAGCTTTAACTACGTAGCCACGTGATGTAGAATCTAGACGTTGCTCCCAAGGCATCAGTAAAACTGCAATGTAATAGATACAAATTGTTGGTCGCAGTCAGGGGATCCGGATACTTTTACTTGAGAACATTATTTCTGTCCGATGTTTCGGGTCCGCAAATACAAAATTTGATTTAAAGCACTCAACAAGACTCGATGTTTTATAGCGGCTTGTGGGTATAGCAATTTCTTTCCTGTCACTTTACTCATAATGTACTTTTGTCAAGGGGTCTGAAAATCCCCTTGCCCTGTTGTGAAACCTTATCTCGATTAATACCCCGTTCATCATATAATTGGGGCCTGAAAATGTATTTTTTTTTCATTCGGATTCTATTTACAGTCGTGACATGAATCTGATATGCTATTTAATTTAGCAATCTGTTCATATGGAAGTTGCTCGTAAAACTGTACATGAAACCTTGGCTAAGTTCCGTCGATTAACCTGACGGTAACTGCGTCATGGCAGGGGTGGATGTCCATTACGTCTGTCGCGCCACAGACAGTCTACTTATTAAAGTTTCACCGTAGTTGTTGTCTGGCTCCCAGGCACCTAAACTATGCCATATCGAGCGCTTCGCCTGTACCTAATATCCACTTTGCATGCGCTTTCAGGTCCTCGACACCTCACTGAATACATTAAATGGTTAGAATCTTTACGGTTATTTGTTCTTGTTATCAACATTGCAGGATTTGTGTTAGTTAACAGTTGAAAGGAAAGTACTTCTAGTAAACATTATGAGACTTTATACTTTCATGAAGATTGATAGAGTTCTATCTTGTTGGTAACTCTTGTCGGCATACCTGTAATGTACTGTCGTGACAAAATGATCTAGTAAAGTTTTCTCAATCTACTTAGTTCGTGGTTTTCATCTGGCGTCATAGCAAGGGGACACCGCACCGTAATGTTGCACCGTCACGAGGAAAACACGCGGTTGTATAGTACGCATGCGCATTACGGGACAGTCGTGCCGTGGCGGGGGTGGGAACCCACCCTCTACCACCTGACTATACATCACACTTGCAAGCGGTGTTAAACCTACCATATTTCACGGTTGCGACGACTGTCATTTACTCGTATGCTTCTGTTCTCTCGCAATCAAGAACAGCAAATTCAATATTCGATATTGGTTCAATCAGGCGATTCGATTTCAATTTAAAAAGTAATACCTGCTTCGTCTAGCACTTCCGAAATTGGGATTTCATTTCGAAGTTCGAGTAAATTGTTCCTGAGTTGATACAGCCGTCTTTTAAGTGAGCGCTTTTTGTCTTGGCAGGGGCTGATATCGTCGTTGACTGGCGAGGGGCCAACTACGGAGGTTAGGGGTCGAATCGGCCTTACGTTGTGGAATCTTACTCCTCGTCAAGATTGGATTATATTCTTAAATAATTAATGGAAATGTAAGGTGGAGCTATGTTATTGTGTACCTTGCCAAAGGTTTCTGATATTATGTTTCCGTTCGATACAACTTTCTTCAATTGTCAAACTGTCGAGTTGTCGACCTATCAAGATCATGGATTTTGATAAAGACTGCGCTGGTTTCTATTGAATTGCTTGCTTTCAAAGAAAAAGGGCCAAACAAAGAACGAAAAGATTTGTGGTCCCACTGGCCCAAAACAAATACTGCCTACAAAACATACAAATATGTAAACGCACTCGCGTTCAGATTGTGTACATATGTCGAGATTTTTGGCGTCCGTCCAGGGTTTTGGTAGCTTACCACATACTACCCCAGGCGGCCATTCGCCTTTGTTGTTGTCAGAGTACCTTGAGTTATGGGATACCGTTTTTGCCACGTTGCTTATCATCAAAAATTGAGATAAATGGTTTTTCTCCCTTTTATGTTACTTGAATGAATGTGGAGCGCAGAACTCTACTTCCTTTATTATGTTGTTCGTGTCTTCAATTATTTTTGATAGCGGAATCTGCTACATTTCGCTGTATCTGTCGACTTACTAGCAGACACTTATCTGATTCAGATGTTGAGAACTATTCAGAGCGTCTGCTTTCGATTAGCAATGACCATTACCGTATTAATTAAACAGATAACGCTCTGGTTTCGACTCACATCGCCCGAATAAAGTCCTAATAAGATGAGGTTTTGGGGGTCAATGTATTGTTATGTTCAGCTGTGTGTTAAACTATACCCGAAACTGTATCCGGTTGGAAATAGGATTACACCAAACGGCGGATTTATACTGCGGATTTGGTGGAATCCCGACGGACAAAAAGGATACCGCCTGGATACAAAAGTATTAGAGGCTATGTTTGATAATATGCGTTGTTTGTACCGCTTATGTTGCGGAAAATTACTTTTTCGTTTGGAAAGCTGCTACGCAAGCATAATACGAGTGGATATTCTCCACGATAGCGATTCCATTATTTTCTACGCTTACTTAAGGCTACGCTCAATGCCCAGAGCTATCATTTTCGTACGTTTTCAATAAAATGAAGATAAAAAACACTGAGCGAGAATAAAAAAAATATGAAAAATAGGCTTTGCTTGACCGCCATCTCTTTGATGCTAAGCAAAGATACGGTCTACGATGGACGCTTGTCTAGAAGAAAACGATTCACTCGCGACTTGGCACCCGGATTACATTGGTTGGTTGTTTTTTCTATCTCCTCTACCAGACTATAAAATATCAATACGAATATTGCTTTATACTATTTGTAACGTTATTTTAAAGATTATGCCCAATTTTTTTTAGCTCAGTTTTTTTATCTTCTAAATGTTGAAGTGCGTGTGAAGTAGCGCTGTCCCTTATTAGCCAGCAATAGTAATAGATCTTGCACACGACGCATCTAACTTGCGTTACTAGAGATAGATGCATATATCATTACGTAAATGCATACTGCTCTCGCACGCGCCCCTTGTTCTTATTTGAGCAGGTTACTTGCATTGTGTACAAGCTCTTTAACTGGCAATTTAAACTAAGACGTAGGTTACACAATATTCAGTTTGGCATCTGTAAAGTCTTATGATAGTGGTCAGAATGACGGAAAAATCGTGTACGCATACACTAATGGACAATCGCCTAGAAATTGTGAGACTGTTGCCAGACTTTACGTGTAACCTCCGTTATACACAGAAAAAAAAACTGACTTTCTTGCTGAGTCTTGCCTTCCGAAACCGATTCATTCCAAAATAAGACATTTTCCTTGTAAGAAGCAAAAGGTCATATTTTGTAATGAATCGGTTTTGGAAGGCAAGAATTAGCAGGAAAGTCAGGATTTATTGAGTGTACTTATGTATAGTTGTAGATAATAATATGTAAGTATAGATTTTGCTAACGGACTCTACTTTATTTTTCACGCTCACCCAACAGTGGCCCTAAAATGTAAGTACCTATAAATTTTATGAATCTAGATGCTTCGGACTGAATTAACTTAATTTGCATGAATATCTTTACATGAGATAATATCGGGCTTTGTCTCGAAGTGAGCGAGAAACTCGGGACTGTGCAAACTAGCGAATTGGGCACCGACAAAACGACAAAGTGGATACCATTTACATAGTGTCTTTTTAGCCTCGTCTCTCTTGCTCGCTCGTTCAACATTTCCTGGGGCCGCTATTTAGTGAGCACAAAGCAAGCGTCGAGAGCTGGAACCGCGAATAGAAATGTGGGTACAGCATAATGAATAGCTTCTTTTAAAAATATGCATTGCAAATGATAATGTCACACAGGGTTATGCATATTTATCGGGTAGTAAATGAACTTAAAACCCAATGAATAAAACCTGTTTTGTAGGTGTTCTTAGTCGTATTTTGCCACGGATGTTTTACATCCCCTCTAGGTAAAACGTCCTTGTATTTTGCAGACAATCAGACAATCAAAGCATAGACAAGATCCATGATGAGCCAATACTTAAAACTTAAAAAAAAAAACAATAGCATCAATTAAATAGATTTATTATAAGCTATGAAAATACCGCAAATCAAAGATTCTGTGTATTCAAAGCTATTAAATAGATTAAATACAAGTTTACAAAAAGGAAAAATATTAAATTAATTTAATCCACAGTATTATGCTTCTTGAGTTAGACTTTGAATCTTTTCTATTAACCAATTGCGTAGCTCGTACCAAAAATGTTGTTGTACCAAAAATCATACCAAAAAATCATGCCTAGCAAAAACTCGTACCAAAATTTTTGTTGTGTACCAAATGTGTTTTTTGATTGTGGTTCAATGAAACTCAAATGTAAAAAAATGTGGTTACTCATATCCACTCTTCTGATTCGTCCACGTATCGTTCCTCTACCTTTAAATAAAAAAAAATACCCGAACAACGACTTGAAGATGGCAAATACGCCAATGGCGCGAAGCCGAAAGCCAAAATAAGGGGGAAAAGCAAAAAATAAAAATATGGTTCACTTTTCGTGTTCGACGTTTGGACTATGTACTACTTCTATTTACTCTGAGATTCAAAGTAATATCTACATTTGCGATTGTAATAAAACAAAACTAGTTAACGAAGAGCTAATCTGTATATTTCAATCTTTTTTTTCCTATAAATGAACTGTTCTATATCCCATACATAATATATTATATCTGTCGGTATGTAGTATCGTAAACGTTTTCGTGCAACACAAAGAATAGTCACGCAACTTGTGAATCAATATCAATCTACTGTTTATCCCATATGTTCCCCTCATAGCAGTATGCTCGAAAAGGCAATTTGCAGTAATATGTTGTACAGTTTTTAGGATTATCTATATCTAAATCTATCTAAAAAAATAGGTCTGTGGGTAAAAAATTATAAATTCTTACCAAAGATTGGATTGGGTTGGGTTGGATTTGGTTGGGTATAAAAGCTAAGAAAAAAATTGCCAGGTCATATATTAGGTAGTATTTTTTTGTAAAAATAATAAAATGCCAATATAAAAAAACTAAAATTTAGATAACATTAAATATATTAGAGTAATAACCATGTATTTTTGAAAACTTATTATGAAGTTAAAAAAAAAACTTAAAAGTATGTGGTTTTTTTTTAAATTTCGAACTTGTGGCATTGCTGGGATCACCGACTTTTTTATAACTTTATGATAAACTCTTGTTTTTAACCCACGACGTGAAAAGAGGTTTGTTATAAGTTTAACGTTGTTTCTGTCTGTGGCATCGTAGCTCCGAAACAGCTGAACCGATTTTGATTTAGTTTTTTTTGTTTGGTTGAAGGTGACAGTGATCTCCATCGAGAGACTCGACATTGTTCTTAGCTATGATTCAAGAAAATCCGTTTAGCTGTTTAAAGAAAACAGCTCGTTTAAAGTAGGTTTAAAAAATATTCAATTTATACATGTATTAATAGCATTAATTCTAAAAATATTTATTACACCCACAAAAAGATAAAATAATCGTTTAAATTCTCTTTTCTGTAATTACACCTGAAAATTTAACGAGAAAACGTTATGTTTTAAATGTTTGTCGGGACTTATCACGTATTATTTAATTTAGGTTATATATAAGCACATTTAAAACAACGTGTACCTACTAATTTTTTTTTCTTTGTAACTCTTAAAACATGTGTTCAAATCGCGAAAGTTTAAAAATTACTAGAGAATGTTATGTCGTTCAGTTAAGAGGACCTTCGTATCGTGGAGCCCTACCTATTTTTACCTAAATAAAATAATACGCTATAAGTACTCATATGTATTTAAACAAAATATTGTACATTTGTATCGTAGAACTTTGTGTATATCGAATGTATCGATACACGCACATTGTA
This sequence comes from Agriopis marginaria, assembly GCA_932305915.1. NCBI lineage: Eukaryota > Metazoa > Arthropoda > Insecta > Lepidoptera > Geometridae > Agriopis > Agriopis marginaria. The sequence goes on from OW029915.1 coordinate 11,536,000, forward strand.
CAGTAATATAAGCAGGGATAAAGGCTTTTTCTTCCCTAAATTTCAGATACGGACAATCAGCGCGTGATCATCCACGTGAAAGATGTCAACGATGAGCCTCCGTACTTCATCAACCGGCCACTGCCGATGCAGACTGTCGTCCAGCTGAATGCTGCTCCGAACACACCTGTCTTCACTCTTCAAGCCCGCGACCCAGACACTGACCACAATATCCACTACTTCATAGTAAGAGACAGGACCGGAGGAAGGTTCGAGGTGGATGAGCGGTCAGGAGTAGTGCGCACGAGAGGGACGGACCCGTTCCAGCTGGATATGGAGTACGTGCTGTATGTGAAGGCTGAAGATCAGGTATTTCAAATATTTACTTACCTATTTATAAATTGTTTCTTATGTAGACGAATATCTAGTGTATTTCTGCTTCAATGTCGGATCAAGTACAATGACGGATATAAGTTTTTTTAACTAGTGATTCGGCTTTTTGACCTTACTATTTCTTTCTCGGAACGAAATTGCATATGTAACTAATTTTAAAATTGGTTTTTTAAATTGATAAATAATTATTGTATTTTGTGGTGGTATGGAACCCTCAGTGCGCGAGCCTGACTAGCACTTGGCTGGTTTATTCTTTAATTAAAATATGTATGTACACCAGTTACGCTGATATCTGTGAACCAATTTACGTGATTTTCTATTATGTAGAAGAACGTCTCGAGGAGGTCCCACAAAATTTCATTATTTTCAGCTCAGTAGTGTTTCTCAGTACCAGCTCTCAGCGTCGAGCGCATGTTTATTATTTAATTTTTTAATAATAAAAAGAGCATACAAGCATGCCTTCCGCCTGATGGTAAGCAGATACAACCGCCTGTAGACACCTGCAACACTAGCGGCGTTGACGGTGCTTTGCCAGCCCCGAGGGGTAGTTGTAAACATGCCTTTTAAAACGCTTCATGTTGAAGACCTTTGAGGGGAAGGAAATTCCACACCTTGCAGGTCCGTGAAATAAAGGAGCGGATAAATTTGTTGGTTTTTTAAATTGAAAATTAACATCTACCACCTCTACCACATGAATGCGGGGATTAAATTGCAGCCTTTGATAAATAATACCCTTGAAAACTAAGAGAAGCAACCTAAGCTTCACTGTACTCAAAGCTGGGACAGGGAAAAGGTTTGAAAAGATCCCTTCCAGCAAGATATGAATTATCCTACCTACATTATTTATGCGATAGCGCACGGTCAGGGATTATTGAGTGTTACTTTTCAGTTTCCAGCCATCTTACGGCTCAGCGTTCCATATGTAAGGTTCCTTTTGTATGATAAGAAAGAGAATAAATCTGGAATATAAAAACGGTGCTTTCAGACACCTTTTAGCTTTCTGGATTTCGCGGAACCTTTTCTGAAATCATATTAAAGTCTGTATTATCGGAAAGTTGAATAGAGACCTATCCAATCCTTTGTTGTTAAAATGAATTAGAGTGAGTTAGAGTCTATTTCATCAGAATTTTTCCGTGAAGCCGCGTTAAAAAGATCACGTTTTATGTTTTTATTAATGCTGCTCTGTTTTATCATGGCGATTCATGAATATAGGATGAATTTCGCAGACCCGTGCGCTTCGATTGATTGTTTGCAGTTGGTCAGAGGAATTACGCAGATCAAAATGTTAGGTGTACTTTCAATGTAAAATTCATTAACAAAATTTTTTGAGAGATCGAGCTGGTTCCATTATGTATACCTACACCTTCACAAATACATTGGCTACTTTTCATCATCATCATCACCATTTCTCATCACCACGCGGGTGAAACCGAGCGGCGCAGCTAATAACAATTGTATTGCAATCCCATCGCATTTTGAAACACAATGAATATAAAACTAGCATACAATAACAAAAATAAGATAACACGGTAGAACACATATGTCCACACTACTGCTTTATCTATACTAATATTATAAAGAGGAAAGATTTGATTGTTTGTTTGCATTGAATAAGGCTCCGAAACTACTGAACCGATTTGAAAAATTCTTTCACTGACGGGAAGCTAGGCTATCCCCGGGTGACATAGGCTATAATCTATACCCGTGCGAAGCTGGGGCGGACCGCTAGTAGTTCAATAACTACGCAAAGTTGTGGTATCTACTCAGCGGACTGCAAAAGGTATTACCTACAAAAAATGCCGCTGGTCTTACACCTACAACTTTTGCATCTTTATTGTTTCGTGAAACATAAAATAAAAGCATTTAGTTCTAGACAGTTCGCTGGAAAACTTGTAGAATATTCTTGGAAACGAACACCTTATTGAAAGCTTCAGTAAGGCTTCTATTCTTCGAAGAGAAGTTCACCTGACTTAATTAATTACTGATATTGTGTTACGGTACGTGTGTCACTCATGGAAACTATAGGATCCTTTCATCACCATCATCGCAATAAAATTATATCTAAGCTAAGGACACAAGCTTTGAACATTAAACCAAAATGTTTAAATTTTCGACGGAGGTAAATCGTACAACATACCACCGACATAGCCCACCGGATCAGCAAGTTGAAGTGGCAGTGGACAGGGCACATATCACGCAGAACAGATGGCCGATGGGGCTGAAAGGTTCTGGAGTGGAGACCACGGACCAATAAGCACAGCGTAGAACGTCCACCCACAAGATGGACAGACGACCTAAAAGAGACCGTAGGGAAACGCCGGATGCAGGCCGCTTCCAACTGGCCCTTTTGGAGATCGATGGGAGAGGCCTATGTCCAGCAGTGCACGTCCTATGGCAGAAATGATGATGATGATGACGAAATGTTATGTATGACGTACGTGTGCGTTGTATGTGACGTATTAGTCTAGACTCTAGATAGATCGAAACTCATTATTTAGCACACCAAAAATAAAAAAATAAAATTCCCGATCAAAGAGCTTTAATCTTTTAAAAAAAGAAAACTATTCAGTATGGGATCTACGATGCCACAGACACCTGACACATTTATGTACATAGATACACACGTTAAACTTGTAACGCCTCTCTTTTTACGTCGGGGGCTAAAAATGCCAAGCTATACCAGAATGCCAAGAAACTACTTGGCAATACCAGGCCTGGCGCAGTCCGCACTTTAGGTATGAAGCTGCAAGTAACCGACTTGTCGGACTTGCCGCACCCGCTGCCGCGCGATAGGCAGAGATAACGTGACAAGAGTTACGCGATAGACAGAGGCAACTTCTAGGTTAATATACCTGTAGGCTTCGACCAAAATAAAATGAATGGACGGGCCCAGAAGGAGCGCATTTTTGAAGATTACAAAATGAGCGCTGGCGCTCACTTCGTTTCAGTCGGTCTCTAGCCGTAAGAAATGCGACATTAGACTGTTGTTAGTGATAACGAAACACCTGAAAAAATTATGCCTTCGTGTGCTTCCCGAAGTGTAAAAATACAACAAAAAAACCGCTATCATTTTTTTGTAACAAATGTACTTTCATGGTTATAATCAGGTGTTGAAGTATATGTCCGACGGTTTTGACTCGTTTTTACTGAACAAGTTTAATGGTTATGGCCCGTCCATTCATTTTATTTTGGTCGAAAACTGTAGGTAGTTAGGGCTCGCACGTCTTGAATTGCACTTTATTGCGTAGTAGCAAGAGTCGCTACTCATTTAAATGATTTTGCGAACTGATTATTCTATACTAATATGTACCTACTTATATGTACTCTGTGGCAATACTTAGTCATCTCTTTTCTTGAGAAAGAGGAAGTTTTTCCGTCTAACTTTTTTTAAATACGATAATTATGTAAACTTTCAGAGCGGCAGAGTGGACGAGAGAAGGTTCCAGTCTACCCCTGAAGAGCGACTTAGCATTGTGGGCGGGAAGCGAGCGCCGCAGTTCTACCTGCCGAGCTACGAAGCAGAGATCGCTGAAAACCAGAAGAAGGACTCTGAGTAAGTTTAAATATTATTAACGTTTTGTGTATTATATTATGGAAACTGACGTTTTCAGACATTTTGTTTATCATCATTATATCAGCCTATCATGTTCCCATTGCAGGGACATAGACTTTCTCTCAAAGAGAGAGGGTAGGCCTTAATCCACCATGCTGACCCAGTGCATGTAGGGGAATGTCATATTATTGTCTACACTCACACTATCACCCCCACTCACACTCACCCCCATTAACACCCATACTCACACTCACACTAACATTTCCGTGCTAGGCGCCAGCAAAGTTTTGATGGTGGCTAAAATTCACCAGCAAACACTTTGCTGGCGCCTATACAAGTAGCACGCAAAGAAAGACTATGCTCAAAGAAGTTTGTCAAAATAATAACCACATTACAAACATTTATGAGCAAAAATGTTTTGTGCGTTTTGTGTTTTGTTCAGTGTCACGTAGTGCAGTGTCGCGTAATGGATATCCACATTGCTCCGAGTTTTATTTTATTTACCAAAATTTCACGCAGTATCATTGCTTCGTAAAGGATGTTTTTCATTACACCTAACTCGAAGGAGCTAACAAAGAAATGTTTGAACACTATCGTGTCACGAAAAGTAGAAATTCCAATCTCCTGGCTGGTCCGGGCTGGTGGATGATAATTATGTAACAAGAAACAACTTTTTTTTCTTCCAAATTTTTGATTATGTTGCTTGCTTCACCCCGCGGTTTCGTTAGCGTGGATATTCCCTCAGGGGGATATACCGGGGTAACAAGTATGAAAATATAATTTAAAAAAAAAAACCTGATAATCTTCAAACGCATGAACTGATTTTCATGAATCATAGCTAAGAACACTATCCACCAAGTCACCTTTCAAACAAAACAAAAAAACTAATTAAAAATCGAAAAACCACAAAAAACGATTTAGCCCTTTGGGAGCTACGATGCCACAGACAGTCACACACGTTAAACTTATAACACCACTCTTTTTGCGGCAGGATTAAAAAGCAAAATCATAGAGCATTGATTATGAAGATGGCCTCGTCGTATTTATTTATTCGAACTTGTTATAAACTCGCCTTCTATAAACGCGGAAGTAAGTGCATGCTGTAAGTAAAGTGACAGTGTGATGGACACTTACTGGAACCTCTTAAATTGATTCCTAGAAAACATGGTCATGTTTGAATTGGTCTGGTTGTTAGTATTAATATAATGCAAAATGGGTGTCTGTCTGTTCTGCGAATATACTTGCTTATGTATCTACGTAAACTACTTTAATAATATACAAAGTTACACGAAAACGGTGTACTGAGTCTAAAGGAGCTCAATGTACTCCTCATTATGAACAAATATTAACCATGCATCTAACCCTGAAATCGCGTAAACATATCAGCTGTCCCATTTATGATTATCGTTTTTCTATAGACCAGATGATTTTGTCACTGATTTCAGGGTTGACCCATTTTGATAATTATGTATACCTAATTACTTTCTTTTGGTTTAGTATCTCCGTTCCGTGTAACCCTTTATAGGTAAGAAAATGATAGGTACACACAAACTAAGCAAAACCGGTAAGTCCTAACTACCTCTAAAAGAATTCTAATGAAAGGCAAAGACGAGCCTCGTTTTTTCTTCGCGTCTCCTACAATTCCTAGGAACCTGGAAACTTCAAAGTTTCCGATTGCCGAGTGTTTACTCCTTAACTATTTGCGTATTAGCATGCCTGGTGCACTCCGCAGTTTAGGAATGAAGCTACAAGTAACCGACTTGTCGGACTTGCCGCACCCGCTGCCGCGCGATAGACAGAGATAACGTGACAAGAAGTTGTAACTACGCGGTAGACAGAGGCAAGCTGTAGGTAGTCAGCGCTCGCGTGTCCTGAATTGCACTTTATAGTGTAGTAGCAAGAGTCGCTACTTTTTTAAATGATTTTGCGGAGAGACTCTTCTATACTTGTACTTATATGTATTATGTGGTAGGTATTAGGAAGATATTAGTTTTGTACCATAGACGAACCTACTACTTCGTCTATGTATGTTCTAAACAAAATTTTCTATCTATTTCCAGTATAATATCAGTAAAGGCGAAGTCGTTTGCCGACCGTGAAATCCGGTACACGTTAAAGGCGCAGGGGCAAGGTGCTGGCACCTTCAATATTGGACCTACTTCGGGCATCGTGAAGCTGGCTAAGGAGCTAGACTTTGAAGATCTGCGGCAGCCCCATGTCTACTCGCTCGTTGTGACGGCGACTGAAGACTCTGGAGGATTTTCTACTTCTGTTGAGGTATGTGTTGGTGTTGGTCAGTGAGAATTTTGGCTTTACGATATTTCACACTAACATACATTGGCATTGTTCTGTTCAAGTTTTTTTGTTGTGTTATACGATATTACGCGATATCATCGCCGATGGTGAATAATCTACTTGAGAAACATACCTTGCTAAGACAATTTTAGAGTCATAATAAAATGATGTTACAATAATTTAGAAAACACTGGCTAAATGCAGTCCTGCGGACTGCGGCTTTATAAATTCCTAGAATTTAAATAAATTATCTACTGCCTAAAAAGTTAGGTATAAGTACCTACAAGTAAGCAAAGTAGGTATATACAATTAATTTTCTTAGATCCGTCGCCGTCGCTTTCCCAGTGTTCCATTTATCATGCCTAGTAACTTAATTTTCCACTTGACATGGCGTCTATTTACCGACCCTTTCTCACCTTCTTCGCCCTCCAAGTTCAAGTTAGATACTTACCCACTAACCTACCCAAGAATGTGTTCTACTTATTGTAGCTAAGCTTTCACGATCAATCTGTTTCTGAAATACTGGGCTACGTGGAGAGCGGTGGCAGGTACTAAGACACCATCATGAACAACTTTAATGAGTTGTTATCTGAAATAAATAAATTATAATTTGTGATTTTTAACCGACTTCGACAAAAGAGGAAGGGAACTACATTTTTTTAAATCTAAGTTTGATAATAAAATATAAGTAGTTCCCGCCCGACTTCAAAAACGTGTAAAAATATTTTGGTCTTTGTAGTGGTATTTTAACTTATTTTTTTTTGTGTTTTGTGGTTTTTTAAATCCGGTTTTCTTAAAACATCATATTTTATACCTATCATTTTGAAATCGTGAGTTTTAATTCAGCTGTTCTATACATTATGTTTAATGTAATTTTTCTATAGATCAGCTGATTTTTTCGCGATTTTAAGGATGGGTCCCATGGTAAAAGTTGTTACTTATTATTATGAAATAACTAGCGACCCGCCGCGGCTTCGCACGGGCGTAAATTTTGTTACACTATCTATATATAAACTTTCCGTGTAAAATTATCTAAGTGGTGGTGACAACCGTATCAAAATTGGGTGCGTGGTTTAGGAGTTAGCGGATATACAGACAGACAGAAAGACGCGGAAAGCGACTTTATTTTATACTATGTGGAGATAAGTTAAACCTAAAAAAAATATAGGCGTTAAGCTGTATAGTGGGTGAAACATGGAAACATTTGAGTCCGGGGTAAAACACGTAATGTATACATTGGTCATTTGAGTATTTTAGAGTTTCTTTCTAAAATCACTTTTCCCCCGACTTTCAGCTCACGATTCGGGTGACGGATGTAAACGACAACGCGCCAAAGTTTGAGCTGCCCGACTACCAAGCACACAACGTGGACGAGGATATTCCACTAGGCACCAGCATACTGAAGGTCAAGGCCATGGACGCAGACTCTGGGAAGAACGCGGAGATCGAATATTTAGTATCAGGTAAGCTATCTTTCATTAGTAAAAGATGTCACGTATACATTGTAACCAACATAATTCGTGGAAGTGATAAAATAAGGAAACTGCATGAGAATTTCCACGGGATACTATCAGTATTATTTAGAAAATACAATGCCACAACTAAATTTTATAGATCAGTCGGTCGCGGAACAACCTTTTTACTTTTATCATTGAGATTACCCACATTCCGAGGTTGCGGCTGCATTGCTGCGAAGCTCGGAATGTAAGTAGTTTCATATAAACCTATAGAGAATATTGTATGGGGATCTGGGGCCTTACGGACAACAGCTATTGCGGCACCTAATCCGCTCAGTTGGAAAATCACGCGACCGCAAACCGTATCTGGGCGCGATAAGGTTCACGTTCGCGTGATTTTCCAACTGAGCAGATTAGGTGGCGCAATAGCTGTTGTCCATAAGGCCCCTGGGCGCGATAAGGTTCACGTTCGCGTGATTTTCCAACTGAGCGGATTAGGTGCCGCAATAGCAGTTGTCCGTAAGGCCCCAGTAGTGCTGCGGCAGCACTGTTGCGGCAGCACTGCTGCATGCAGCCGAATTCAGAATCATACCTTTATGTTATTTACGGAATTATTTACCTACTGGTTTGGACGTTCATACTCAACAAACTATTTATACCGCAAAGACGACGACCAAAAAATGTAATTTGATACTATTAAAAGAAGAAAGTGTGTTTGTTGTACCTTTTTTTATAATAATTTACTGCCGGTCGACAATTTTTTTATTTTCTGTAACATTTAAATAGATCAAGAATTTCAAATAGGACCATGCAGTGGATGGCAATTTGTTTGTACAAATAAGTGGTTTTGGGATTACTAGCGCCATCTATGTTTTGGTAATTGAAGTAAAAAATAGATGGCGCTAACCTTTAATACAGGTACAGGAAGGTTATGATGAATTTCCCACCCACTTTTAAGGGGGTGGGATATCCAGCCTCAGGTGGCTGGATGGGTTCACGTTTTTACGTGATAGGAATATCAATCTTGCTTCAAGATTGGCTGTTACTACCTATACCTATTTGCGTTACACAGTTTGCTAATATCGTAAAAATTAAAATTGTTCCTCCATTGCAATTTTTTTGGAAGGTCCCGCAATTTTTGTCTAGATTATCTGTAATCTCTACTATTTATAGCTTATTTTTGTTGTAGGTACTAAGTTTAGTACCTACTCTTTTTGTATGGCAAAGTAATTGTAACTAGAACTTTACTAGTTCAAAGACTACTTAGAAAAAGTACCTAGTCTTTATGTATACAAGGAATCCGACAGCAGCTTGTGGTAGGCAATTAAATTATTTGGTCTGCGAAATTTTTACTTAATCAGATGACAGTAGATTATTTTTAGGGTTCCGTACTCAAAGGGTAAAAACGAGACCCTATTACTTAGCCTTTTTTATACAATCTGGAAACCCTTCCGGTGACAGAACCGAGACGGATGGTAGGAGGCTACATTATTTTTTTATAACAACCAGGATACTATAAATTTTACATATGATCATATTTGGAACTTAAGAGATGATAATTATTATTTACTGCCCATTTCATTTTTTGTTTTTTTCCAAGTTGCTGACCGAAAATGTATTGCTTCATCTTAGATCTTAGCATTTGCAAATATCAGAGCTCATCCCGTAATTCATAAACAACAATTTCAATTCCAGATGACCACTTCAGCGTGGACTCCAATGGCATTATAACCAACAACAAGCAACTTGATGCTGACAACAACAACGCTTACTACGAATTCTCCGTCACCGCTAAAGACAAAGGCGAGCCCGCAAAGACTGGAACGGCTACCGTCAGAATTTACACCAAAAATAAGAACGACGAAGAGCCAAAGTTCTCTCAGCAAGTATACACTCCAAATGTTGATGAAAATGCTGGCCCTAACACGCTAGTTACTACTGTAGTAGCTTCGGATAAAGACGGGGATAACGTACGCTTCGGCTTCGTCGGAGGCGGCACCAGTTCGGGACAGTTCGTCATAGAAGAAATAACCGGTGTCATTCGACTTCACAACAAAGCCATATCCCTCGACAGGGACAAGTATGAACTGAACGTAACCGCTATGGACGATGGAGCTTGCTGCGTCAATGGAGATGCTACTATCCACACTTCAACCGCAGTCGTCGTTGTATTCATTACTGATGTAAACGATAACAAGCCCATTTTCAAAGACTGTCCAACGTACTTCCCTAAAGTAGAAGAAGGTGCGCCTAATGGTAGTCCAGTTATAAAAGTACACGCAACGGATGAAGATAAAGGCGTGAACGGTCAAGTGAAATACTCGATCGTACAGCAACCGAATCAGAAAGGAACTAAGTTCACCGTGGACGAGGAAACGGGTGAAGTATCTACTAACAAAGTATTCGACAGGGAAGGAGATGATGGGAAATTCGTGTCTGTAACGGTGAAAGCGACCGATCAAGGCGAGCCTTCGTTGGAAGGCGTATGTTCCTTTACCGTGGAAATTACTGATGTCAACGATAATCCTCCACTATTCGACAGACAAGTAAGCGAGCACTTAGTATTTAGTTAGCAGCACAAATGCATGCAAACACATAATTAAAATTGCATGAATTTCAGCCGATTCTCCTAAATGACTTAACAATGTATCTTGCAGAAATACGTGGAGAACGTAAAACAAGACGCCAGTATAGGCACGAATATATTGAGAGTGTCCGCATCTGACGAAGATGCGGATAATAACGGGGCTATAGTGTACACTCTAAGCGCGCCGTATAACCCGGCCGATATCGAATATTTCGAGATCCAGCCCGAGTCGGGCTGGATCGTGCTAAAGAAGCCTCTCGACGTAAGTACGCCCTCACATCCATACTGACATTGATAAGCATTATGATAAGAGAGATGAATGAAAGGGATCAACTTTACGACAAAGTTTGGTGGATGATGGCTACCTACAGGCCTTAGGATTCAATTGGCACATACTTTAGTTGATTTAAATGTAAATAGTTCTAAATTGAGCGCTGCTGTAAATTGCTGTGGGGAGGAGTCAATCCTGGCTGTGAGGAGTAGTTGTCCATTGAACGGCGGCCGCGGCGCCGCGCCGGCGCCGGGCGCTTGTTCTTCTTGCAGCACCATTAGTTTGAGTTGCCGCCGCCAGCGCGCGCCACTCCGCACTAACTCTTCGTTAACATTTATTTCCGCAGCACCATCTTGCATTGACTATCTTACAGATACGACTTGTGTACAAATACTTAACCCTGCTATAACAGAGTTATACTGCTGTAAATATTTTCACAGTTGAAACCTATGTTTAGTTCTAAAACATGTACAGTTTCCGTAACAGCACTTCTGTATATTTCGCACTGACTAGTTTTCGAGTTTATTTTACTGTAATTAAGAGGTTAATTGATTTGAGAAGCTTACGCTTGTAATATACCTTTCAGTATTGTATATGTACATGTTTTGTTACTAATCTGAGATTTTGTTTTGCGGCGCTCCCGCGGCCGGTTCGAGCCCGGCCCGCCTTCTGCTGCCACGACCACTCATGTAATATAACTCCATCACAATAGCATTATCATGATAATTTTTGGAATTTTTTTACAGGGCGCCACTAATACCATTGATATAACTGTATTATATTTGTTAGTTGTAAATTGAGATGGTCAGATTGCCCCCAAGGCAGTTTGGCCATCGGGCCAGTTGTGACATATTCCTTCTGTGAAAGGGGCATCGTTCTCAAATCCAAATTTGTACAGTTAAACCGTAACGTCCATCGTTTGTAATATATTCATTTAAATGAGTGTCGTTTCGTTGTAGTCGTACTGCGAGGTCATGAAACATTCTTGCGACAACCTGACCTTTCCGCCATGTCTTGTATGCAGAGCCGCATGCATTTGCCTGCTTATGTTCAGTTCTTTGATTTGTTTATTATAATTAGTTTAGTTAATTACTGTAAAAAGTACCTAATACTACCTAATGTACAGTTTGTCTTTTCCTCATTGTACAGATGAAACCTGTAAAATACTTTATCTAAACATTTTAGTTTCCGATTATTTTCTTGCACCATCTAATATTGGCTACGTGGAATGCTCCTCTAAGTACGAACGGCGTGCCTGACCGAGTCGCAGACGACGTGAGTGCCTGTACTGTAACTCGTAGATACTTCCTTTATACTATCCGATGTTTCCTTTTATTTTTGCTTACTGAATGTCAGGAGACGAATGCTAGTGTTATCTTTATATTCGTACTTATTGTCGTACACCAATTCAAGAGACAAACTATGTGGAAGTGAACGATATACTGATTTTATGTTAAGTTATTTGAGTTGTTATTAGCGATGAGTATTTATGTGTTTTGTTGAGTTGTTATGTTTTGTTCCCCGCTGACCTTTGACCCGTGTATCTGTAGCGGGACAGGTACCGGCTGCGCGTGCGCGCGTCGGACCGCGGCGCGCCGCCCTCCTCTGCAGACGTGGACGTTGAGTTAGACGTGGTAGACAGGAACAATAAGCCCCCCATCTGGGACATGACCACGTATGGCCCCGTTCACATCAAAGAGAATGTCACAGTGGGTACCGTAGTGACCAGTGTGAAAGCAAGGTTGGTATAAGGCGCAGCGGGCCCGAGGGCCCGCCGCACCTCCGCTCCCTAACACTACTAACGACGTGGTTTTGTCTGTTTCCATCGATTCTTTCCCCGCTAGCGAGAAACGTACAAGTTGGAGGCTATGGCTCAAGACAAGGGCTTCCCGCCCTTGTCCAGAACCGTGGAGGTCCAGATAGACGTAGTGGATCGCGCAAACAATCCCCCCGTGTGGGACCACGTGGTGTACGGCCCGATCTACATTCGAGAGAACTTGCCCGTCGGTGCCAAAGTGGTGTCCGTGAAAGCAAGGTGCGTTGGGAACTGTTCGGCACGGGCACCGCACGCAGCCCCGTCACCTGCACGCAGCGTGCGCCGCCGCGGCGCGCGACTCTCCTAGCGTACGCCGAAACCGCATTCTTCCCTTTGTTCGCTTCCACAACGATAAATGTAAATCCTCGACCGACTACTGTCGATTGTTTTACATTCATTCCGCGGAAGTGACCTATAAGGAAAGCCTGCATTTTCCTCTGTGCTTAAGAAGTGCCATTTGTTCACGCTTTATGTTGAAAAGATATCCAAAATACGTTTTGGCAATTGAATTCAGGATAAAGCGGTGACGATTGTCACTTTTTATTATACTCCATCTTCATCCGCATCGGATCAAAATAAGCTTTTACTTTAACACTGACGCTGTGGGGTTATTTTGGTGCGATGTGGAAAGGAGGGGTGTAGAATAAGGCTAGTCTTGCGCCGCGTGCGTGTCGTTTGACTGTCACTGGTGGTCTGATTACGAGTTTCATTGTCCGTGCATTAATGTGCCTTGCCACGAACACTTGGGAACGTGAACACCAGCGTGCATTAGAAGGGATCACTGCTTTCGTGGAACGGGATCACATTTATTGTGCTTAGTTCGTTCAAAAATATCTATACAGTCGTTTTACATAAACTTGTTCTTTTTAATAGATATTTTTGGACTGAATGTGGGTAAATCAAATTAGTGTTTATTACGTCTGTGTCTATAATTATTATGCATGTAGGCTGAATCATCAGTGCATTTCGAGTCGTATCGGTATTAATTGAATTAAATATTTACAATAGGTTTAAAGCATGTTTAAATGTTGATTCAGTAGAGTTATTAGGTATTGTTTTAAAATATGATTTACAATGGGAATTTTTAGTGCTTGCTAAAATCTTTAGCGTTAATAATTTGGAAAAGTATTTTATTTTGTTACTTTAAAAGGCTCGTTACAGTCAAAAAATATTATTATATTTAAAATTAAATTTTTCAATTAGGATTGGATTTACGTCTTAATAAAAGTACTTATCAAAAAAAATATTGAATGGAAAACATACTTCATACGGTGATATCGGTGTTATACCAAAAATTATATTTTCATAATATCTTAAAATTATAGATTACGTTGATTTTTTTGATAAAAATACTAGGTAAATTGTATCGCGAGAATATGCAAGGAACATAAAATGCCACTCACCCAGATCGACTTGGATGGAATATCAATGTGCTATGGTTCCGCTTACTATGGTTTAGTTGAGTCCGTCCTCAGATGTGGTATTATATTTTGGGGTTACTCAACCAACAAAAATAGAACCAAAATTAAAGACCAAAATGCTTTATCTGGTCTGTATAGATGTAGGCTTTATTTTACTGGAAACTGTTGTATTCGTGACTAATCCAGATTTTTTTCCGGCAATATCTGACTTGGCGGTAAGAAATAGAAGAGTCAAAACAGACGTCGTAATCGCCCATCTGGGACCACCTTAATGAATTACAGTATAATATGTATGGGACCTATTATCTACAAAACAAGATATCTTTATAAGTCATGAAACTAAAGTTTTTAGTTTAGCTCTTCTATATAGAAGAGCTGTCTGTGATTTTTTTAGCTAATTATAGATAACCCTGTAAATAGTCAATAATTCAATAATTATGTGTTAGGTGATATAATTATTATTTTTTAAATTAATAATTTGTTATTTAAATATCCGTGAACACAGAAATCTGATATCATGATCCGTTGACACCAAAACATATAAATTTTCTAAATAAATTACGCATATTCTCGCGATATCTACTTACCTCAACAAATTAGAAAATGATTTGTTATCTGTAAGAACCCAGTACCTTATAAAGTAGAATAATACCAACCTACGTGAATGTCTGCATCATCACTAATTTACCAAAGAACATCAAATACTTCCTGGGTATAGTTTTTTAATTGCATTTCATCTTCATTTTGCATCGATCACAGAGTGCGTCCATTGGATATTTTGGTTCACATCTATCTGTCTATCTGTTCGTCCTTTACCACACATTTCGGAACTCACAATGGCATAGAACGTGGAGACGAAACCATTACTAATTCACTTTACTAATTTTATTTTAATGGCTGCTTTGTTCACACCAACCAAAATTCTTGATATTGGCAACGTACCTATATTATACAAAGCGACACGGCGCTAAGCTCTCATTGCTATGAAGTAATAAAATAAAACATAATTTCCCTAAAATTTTGGTTTTACTTACTAAAGCCATAGATAAAGATACTATACTAGAGCTAAAGCCTAGCTATCGCCAAAGTGGTAAAATATGAAATTGCCTGGGATTATGAAATTCTGGATTAGCAAATCTAGCGCCGCCACCTAAATTATTAACTAACGGCAGAAAGTTGAACTAATATCATCGCTTCGCGTTTTTTGTAAAGCGCCATCTGGGTTCTTTTTGGAGGCCTATTTAGAATGAGCGTGACTTCGAGAGGAAAATGCGATAAATTTTCCACTGGCGTCGCGTCGGTCGTCAACTCTACGCTCGTGTAACGATGGCAATATCATATGTTTTCTTGGCAGTTGAGTTGGTGTAAGCATAGCTTTTTTATTGGAGCGTTGGCTACAGTACCGTTAATGGAATGGATTATGGAATGTTATGAATTTACAAAATTAAAAGCTGCGTTAATGTGGTATTTACAATCACGGTGAAATCTCAATCGTTAGCTTAACTTATTTAAAAAATAAAATGAAATTGCAGAAGTGTCTAACTAGCCACGTTCTAAATCAAAACAAACAGCGGTCTGCCGAACAGAAAGCAAAATTGTTGATGAATTTCATTATTTTAAACAAAACAAAACCTCTTTCTACCCACCTGAAAAATGTTTGGTTTTCGCATCCAAACAGTCACTCTCCCTTTTAGGTATACAATTTTTAAAAGCGCACAATTAGGTTAAACAAATAAACAAGGAAGGTCTCACAATCATAATTTCATAAGCTTTTTTACCGCACCCCACCCGGATGTTTGAAATATAAATTGCGAGTGACGAGGAAAACTGTTCATCCGGAAAAGAAATGAACCTGCCGCTTCAACCCATTAAAGCATTTTAAATGATGACCCTTCAAAATGTCAGCAATGTTACGGAAACTTTAACTACGTTCAATACGATCCCACTAATTAAACTTTGTAGTATTTTTAATTGGCATTCATTTCTCTACAGTAATATTATAAACAGGTAAAGTTTTTAGTTTGTGAGATTGTATGTTTGTAGGAGGTGATCTCTGAAACTACTGAATCGGTTTAAAATTCCTTTCACTCGTATAAATATACACTATCTGTTTTAGTAACATACTGTTTTATTAACAACGCGGGCTAAAGTTGGTTCATTTTGTAGATGTGAGCTCTAAATATATTTTGTAGCCAGTAAATTCCGTAACATTTGTATGAAACTAGAAAGGTACCTATATAAAATGTAGGTAAGCAGATCTTATTTCGAGAAGACTGAAAAAAACACACGTAAAATAAAACGGCCTACATAGCTTGTATTACCTACATCTACGTAGTAAGATTGAAAAAGGCTAAAATTATTAATTAAATTTGAATCTTGTTAAATAATAGACTTGCGTTTGACCTCCAACTAGCCTGATGCGGCAATAGCACGTTCGCCTAGAAAAACCGTTTAACTCGTGATTTGAAGACACCCAGACTGTACCTATCGGGGAACACCCATTCAGGCAGCGCATTCCACAGAAAAGTTCGCTCAATAAAACTGTTCGTCTTCTAATAATAAATATTTTATTAAAAAAAAACTAATTTACGGGAATTTCAATAAACGGCTTTCATACCCTAAATTTTTTACCTTTAGTGGTGAAATATTCTCTTCTCGAAACATATTAAATAAAAATCGCCTATATAATTAAAATCGATTCACAATTGGCGAGGATATCGCGTAAAAATAATCAAATTGAGAAACTTTTTTGTACTGTTTGAAAATAAAAGTTGAATTGAGAACATTCCTCCTTTTTGGAAGTCAGTTAAAAAGCTATAATACCTGTAGTTTTTTAACATTTATATTAGCTTTTTTGAAACTTTCAGTAATTTTTCTCGTCTCTCGTTTCTTTAGGTAAATACTTTAATACTTTATGCATCATATACCTATTTATATTCCCAACCAAACATCATAATTTAATATTGGCACTTAGACGAATATGTACCTTACCTAAGTATTGGCGTTATCTACATTGTAAAATTATAAAAAAACCAAACCAGCCGGACTGTGACTGACGCTCCTATTATCGAAATAATTTCATTTTCTCATTTTATTGTCAACAAGTAGGTCAAATCCTTTGTTGACTCCATGAAGCTCGCTACTTTTGGTATCGTCATGTACCTACCACAAATTTTTGTGTTTTTAGGATCCCGTAGCAAATTGAGAAACCCCTTAAGGCGGCTCTTCCCTTGAGCAGTTCTCTCGCTCGCGCATTTTCACATTATAAAAGTTGAATTTGCAAAAAGTGATATTACACCATATTTTGTTGTCTATCATAACATTACAAACAAATATTAGGTAATGTTTGTTTCGATATATTTTGATTTGACGGAGTAACATATTGAGGATAACAAGCAGATTCATTGGTTACCGTTTTAATTAGGTAATTAAATTAAAATATTTCAATTTGTTATTTGTATGTAATGTTATGATAACTTAAAAACGGTGAAGGAAAACAACGTGAGGAAACCGGTAGGTCCAAGAACTTCAAAAGTTCAAAGACATATTTATATCCACCAACATGCACTGAGTCAGCATGGTGAATTAGGGTTGCTTGTGTCCTAGTAGCCTATCATGTTCCCACATGATTGGCTGAAATTATGATGATGATGATGATGACGAATGTAAAAGTGTATGAGTGAGAGAGCTGCAGACGCGAACAGCCTCTTTAAAGTCCGGCACACCAAATCCAGGTCCAGTTCATATGTAATTCACTAGTAATCTTAATCTATCTTATCTATACTTGTCCTTTACCTTAACTCTGTCTCTCTGTCTGTTTGTTCGCTTTTCACGACTAAACGGCTTGGCCGATCTTAAACAAAATTTTGCAAGATGATAGTGTAATCATCGTAAGGGCGGACATAGGGTACTTTTTCTTCCAGAAAATGCGGAAAACTTGGCTTGACCAATTTGTTTTTTGTTTTATTTTGGACTGCAACTGGATTTGGTGATACCGGGCTATTATAGTTTCGCCGTGTCCGTCTGTAAGTCATGGTCGGTAAAGAAAATCAGGCCTATTTTGCTGAAATTAGCACGTAACTTAATTTAAAATAGTATTTGACATCTACGGGACCCTACCATGAGCGTATCACGGCACGCAATTGACAACTTTTTTGACTATTGTCGATGTTTTTCTATAATGTATTTTCGTGTTTTCAGCTCGGGTATTGAGAACAACCCGACCGTGTTTTACCGGCTGATGCCCGGCTCGACGGCTCAAACGAACAAGTTCCATACATTTTATTTACAACAAAGAGCTGATAACGGATTCACTTGGGCAGACATAAAGGTTAATCATCCTCTCGACTATGAGAGCATAAAGGAATACAACTTGACGATTCGAGTTGAGGTGAGTTATATCCTTAGATACCTATAAGTAGGTTCCTCAGATTAGACAAGGCAAGGGAAATATGCTTTAGTATAAATTTTATTATCGTTTGTGTTCAATGTTGTATTTCTCCCACATTTTCACTATACCTCTAAACCGCTTAACGCAAAAACTGTAAGTAGGTACGTCACATTGAATGTTTTTTCACTCATACTAGGAAATTTGCAGCGACACCATTGACCTAACTAATAGTTCACCATGCAAAAAAGGGCTGGTAAGGTCGTCTGCGGGATAAGTTCGACTAAAATTAACAAGCCTGATTTAGGCCTGATGCGTTCGCACCAGCACGCCACCTTACCATATCTCCCTTGTTTGTCTGATCTGAGACCTACACATATATTTACCATAGATTCTAAATAGGTACGACACAAATGTAGGTCTACATGACTTTATCTCCTGGCTACTCTACTTAAACAATACATGAGTATTGGCGAGGGGGGTGTAAAGTAGTAAAATTATACGTTAATAATGCATGTAATAATAAAGAGTTTGAGAAAGTACTCGGCTACCTACTCATGAAAAGGTTTCTATGCGAGTTGCCGGCTCGCCAAATATTTATCCGAAGGTATTTTAAATGCCCAGAACATTTTACAGGCCAACGGAAAATATGCAAATTCGAACATTCTACTGTGAACTTTCTAACAAGTTTGTATTGATATTCAATGAAATTCATAAAATTTTAGCTCTACGTTAATTTCGCTCCGAAGTGTTAACTAGCTAATCGTCTAGTCTAGACTTTGGACGCGTAATTACTCGGGATTACGTTTGAAAATGCTAATGCTTTGCTTTTAATTTTGTGCTTGTTTAAAGGGATGTTAATCAGGTACTTATTTCAGTAAAAGAAGCTAGTTAAAGACTTCGAAAGAAATACGATTATACGCTTTAACGATTCAGATCTAAAATGTTAAACCAAATTGAATAAAAATGTTGATTCCTTCCGATCAATATAACTTGTTAATTGGCCTTCATGGGCATTATTCATGTAAACCAATTTCGGATAACATAAAATCGAATCCACACCTGAACTCCGTTGTTTGATTAATTTTATATCGAGTTGTATAAATATTGCGCAGATAAAAAATTGTGTGTGAAATTGATGTTGATTTTTTAAGTGAATTCAATGTATGCGCGTCAGGTTTTGATATAGGTCGTTTAATTCCCTTGGTAAGGCTAGAGATGACCTCTGGGCATCAGGAACCGAAGGACGATCGATATGAAACTGTGTGACTTGTGATTAAATTCGAAACATTTTTTGAGCTATTATATTATTTTTTCTGTGATATATTTTTCTATCATTTTGGTTTGTTCCTTTCTTCGGAACAGTCCGTATCGCCTAATGGAGCACGTCGATTTCTAAGAAAATCTGGAGCTTTAAAGAAATAAGTTCTGATGCTTTCTTTTACCTAAATTTTTTCTTTCACACTTTTTTTTGTGTCAACCACGAGTAGTATCCACACTTCAGTGATAATATACAATTTGTAACCATTAAATCTGGCGCCTTACGGCTACCTGTTTTAAGCGATTCTGTTTGGGTGATGCGAAAAGTTGCGCGACTGCATAACGTATTTTGGCGCGTTAAGGTTCACGTTCGCGGGATTTTCCGCACTGCGGTAATTCTAATTCAAAATGGGGATGATAAGACCGGTACTGACATCCCGCTTGGAGTGTATTGTGCATTTGCTCCTGCCAGCATACAAAAACTAGCCTAGCTCCTCAAAATAGCGGAGCACGGCTTTAGGTCGCTGACTAAACTAAACCCCTATTTCGCCAGGTGTTGTAGTATTAGAGACTTGTTGTTGAGTTTCTTCAAGGAGTCTCGACCTTAATCGTATGTCTTCTGTGGCCTTTCAATGCAGTAGTACATGCTCTACGGTCTTGTTTTCGGTACGAGTTAAGAGTTAGCCGCAAGGAATGTGTACTGATGTTATTTGTATTAATCTAGAACAACGGCGCTCAGCAACTGGCCTCGGAAGCGACAGTGTACATCATGTTGGAGGACGTCAACGACGAGATTCCGCTCTTCACGGAGCGAGAACAGGAGACGGTGCTGGAAGGAGAGCCCATCGGAACCAAGGTGACGCAGGTCAACGCGATAGACAAGGACGGAACGTTCCCGAACAATCAGGTAAGAATTACTTTGAATTCTACGACAGCTAGATTTTCTTACACTCAGAGTATTTAAAAAAAATCGTATCGTGGGCTTAAGGGCCTATACAACGTGTCACTACTATCTCGCTCGCGCATTTCAACATTTCTGAAGATATTAACGAAAAATCTAAGAGACTTTATTATGTCTCTTAGATTTTTAGAAACAATTCAAATGGTACTAATCGGGAGAAAAATACGCTTCATTTTGGTTTGGAACATTGATGTTCTTATTTTGATAGGTATTAAAACAAATGTTTATATTTTTATTTTATTTTTATTTAGTTACAGGCTTGTGTTTGCCCTCCAACTCGCCTGATGTTAAGTGATGATGCGAAGACGTGAAGAGTGAAGTAGATAAAATTGAGAATTTGGCTCATACTAGTTGAATTTATTTTACAAGGAAGTAAACATAGTTTTATTTGATCTCTGATATTAAGTGTGAAGTGATAAAACAACTATGTACCTTCCTACTTTCTATGTTTTGGTTTATATTTAGCACAATATGTACCTAACCTACCTACCTATAGTGTTGGTGTATTAGTTCTATCATTTAATCTGTGGTTAACCGTTGAGTCTTATGATCAAATTCAAATTTAAAAAATTGCACATGCATTGAGGAAGTAAATCGTAAGCATCATATACATTGAATAGGCAATGTCTATCTGTGTTGCTTTGCGTCATGTAATTTTATTTAACAATAAAGAGAAATCTTTGCCGATGACATAATGTCAAAAAATGTATACCTACCTCCACATCTATACAAAGAAGTATCTCTACTTCTTATGCTGTGGATAGAATTACCGTTCGTAAGGTTTGTATGACATCTTTGGGCACGTAGTTGATTAGATTTGAATACAACGGCAAAGACTGAGAAAGTATTTTTTTTGTGTTTTTATTTATTTATGTTTTTGTTTATGTTTTTTTAGGCTTGTGTGTGACCGCCAACTTACCTGATGTTAACTGATGATGCGGTCTACTATGGAGCACGCTTGCTTAGAAGTAACCGATTCACTCGTGATTTGAAGACACCCAGATTGACAGAATTAACGCGTACAACCTCCCTGTGGTCTCAAAAAGATACTTAAAAAATCCTGGCATGTTTCACCTAAAGATTATGTGCTCCACATTTATTTTTGTCGAGTTTTCCTTAAATTTTCATCCTCTTCGTCGATATTCGCAAAAAATATTCACAAGCGCCAAAAAGTATTAATAATTTTCAATGAATAATGTTGTTTATGTTTTAGGTAGAGTTTTACGCAGTCACAGGTTTTATAAGTTCTTTTAACCTCGTAAATATTGAAAGCTGGGACGAATTACTTTCTATTTTTCGGTTCCTAAGGGCGATACTATTTACTTGTTTGTATTCCCAATGTCCTGATAATCTTCCAACTATCTAACAGAGTTGTTGAATATTTTTTGCTGTCAATTCCCTAGTTTTGATACCCTGGTGTTTTATAAAATTCTGCTGACAAGTGAAAAGCGAAATTCACTCACTCACTGACTCATCACGAAATCTACTTGAGCTACGAAGCTGAAATTTGGCAGGTAGATTTCTTATGGGATGTAGAGGTCCGCTAAGAAAGTATTTTGCGAAAGGGTCGAATTAAAGGGGACAAATGGGGACTGAAAGTTTATATGAAAGTCTACGCGTAAAAAGTCGCGGGCAACAGCTAGTCATAAATAAAAAATGGCGATAAGTGAAGAAAATTAATTAAAAACCGACTTCAAAAACCACAAAACACAATAATATTTATACATGGATTTTGAAGTCGGTCGGAAACTATTAGATTTAAAATTTACAAAAATGTTTTGTGGTTTATCCCGGCTGACTTCAAAACCTAATATATAAATATTATTTTGTTCTTTGTAGTGGCACAATATTTGCGTTATGTGGTTTTTTGAAGTAGTTTTTTTAAACTACTTGCTCCCACTTTTTTCATTACCTGAAACGCTTAGTTTAAGATAGTATATTTCTCTATGGTTTAAGAGACGGAGACATGAATACGAACAATATTTGTACTATGGAATACCTACCTTGTTTTTCTGATCTGAGTTCACACGTGTATTACAAATTCAAATTATAATTAATGAGGTTTTTACTTACATTTACAGTTAAGTATGCTCTAAATTGAAGGCATTTACGCTCCGACGTCTACTTAACACCTAGTGTTAATTGTTAAGCTACATCCACATTACTTATGTTAATGTTTGACATGAATTACTAACTTACTCGTAAGGGATTGGAATATATCTTGTACTAATTATTGCTCGGTAAATCCTTAGCTTATTCTTATTCGAGATGGGGGATAAGTCCTGCACCGACCGTCCCGCTTGGGGTGTATTGCGCATTTCACCCTACCAGCACCTACCCGAGCCAACCCAACTCCTTGAAATATCGGAGTGAGGTTTTGGGGTGATGGCACAGTTGCTCTAGTGGCGTAGATGGAAGTGTGCATGATGACGATGATGAAAAGCAGTCTAGCTGTTGTGGTGACGTGTATGAAACATCAACTTTGAAACTGACGCCGTCGTCTATTTAACACCTTCACCAATTCAGCTACATCCACATTAGTTGGTGTTAATGCTTAACACGAATTACTTACTCGTGAGAGTTTTTTTTAAATATAAAATACAAAATACAAATTAATTTATTGGGCATTATAAAAATTGACAAAATAATATATGAACCCATTGGCTCCGAACTAGTAATAAATACTGTGTTTCGGAAGCCAATGGCCTCTCCCATTAAATGTTACTAACTAAATGCCTAAACACAGACTAAAATAATAAGAAAAAGTTATGACAAAAAATTTACAAAAGTTATTAATTTATACAAAACAAAATAAAATATATATACATATATATAATTATATAGATACAGGCAAAATTTTATATCAAATACATACACTTAATAAGGCGATAGTCTAATACATAATAATCAAACAATAAAAGTATTAAAACAATGTCATATAAATGTACGCATTTATGTGCCATCTCAATACACAAGAAGTCACAGACACAATATATCTTTTACTGGTGATGACATACGGCAGTAAAACGTGGTCTGTCATTGTGGGCCTCATAGGCAAGCTTAAAATCGCACAACGAGCTATGTAGAGGGCTATGCGAATCAGAAATGAAGAGATCCGTAGTTGAACGAAAGTTACCGACATAGCCCACTGGATCAGCAAGTTGAAGTGGCAGTGGGCAGGGCACACTCACGCAGAACAGATAGCCGATGGGGCCGAAAGGCTTTCGAGTAAAGACCACGGACCTGTAAGCGCAGCGTAGGATGTCCACCCACAAGATGGACAGACGACCTAAAAGAGACCGCAAAGAAACGCTGGATGCAGGCCGCTTCCAACCGGCCCTTTTGGAGATCTATGGGGGAGGCCTATGGCCAGCAGTGAACGTCCTATGACTGAAACCATAATGATAATGATTGTACTAGTTATTGCTCGCTAAATCCTTAGCTTGATTAATGTCTTAACGAAAATCACTTACCTTGAGAGGATACTTTGGTGAATCTAATATAATTATATGGCCGGATGCGAAAACGGCGGCTACGATACGTACAAGGATAAATAAGATGAATTGGCTAAGCTGATAGAATTCCCGATAATTTTGGTACGAGCATAATAAAATCGCGTAACATTGGAACTGTCTACATACCTAAAATATTGTTTCGGCGTGTTATTCCATCGTAGACCTATTCTATATTAGTAAAAGCGAAATATCACTCACTCATTTACTGACTCATTCATCACGAAATCTCGGGCACTGCTTTGGAAACTTACGAAGCCGTAATTTGGCAGGTAGATTCCATAATATGGGGGTAAAGGTCCGCTAAGAAACGATTTTTGCGAAAAAGCTGGATTAAAGGGGGGCCAATGGAGGTTGAAAGCTTATAACATAATAATGGTCTACGCGTATGAAATTGCGGGTAACAGCTAATCTATACTAATATTATAAAAAAGAAAGATTTGATTGTTTGCTTGTTTGTTTATATGCATTGAATAGGCTCCAAAACTACCAAACCTATTTGAAAAATTCTTTCACTGTTGGAAATCTACACTATCCCCGGGTGACATAGGCTATATTATATTTTTTTTAAATAGGGATCCATACTAAAATTCCAATAATGTAACCCAAGCGGTAAAAAATAAGACTTACACCCGTGTGAAGCCGGGGTGCGTTGCTAGTTTGCTATAAGTACATTATAATGATTAAGATTTTTAAAACACAGTTTAGATATTATACGTAATAATACCACCTTTTTTTAACGGACTTAAAAAAGGTATAGGTAAAGGTAAAGCCTTAAGTAAACTTAAGGGTAATGTTTGCCAGCAACACAGGTGTTTATAGACAACGTGAAAGAGTGGACTGTGGCGTAGCCGAGGCCGTCAAAAGCGAGTCCATGAAGGCTTAGTTCCCGTCAAGGCTTATAATAATACGTTTTCAAACATTGAGTGGATATTTACGTAAAAATATGCATAAAGATTTTGGACTAATTTTCCCATTTCATTGTAAAAATTAAATAGAGAACGTTACTTGTTGTCATTTCCAGACACCGGCTTTAGCCATCTGGAAATGACAGTCAGGTTTTTGTCTTTAATTCTAACATAACCTTTTGTGAATGACTCTTTTTAGTGGGAAAAAGTAAACAAAAAAAAATTCTCATAAAAATAACTAAGTAGGTACAATATATTAGAGAAGCAAAAATACGCCGCCAATTAGGTTTAATGTCTAGATTACGTATAACCTTAAAATTTTATTTTCTTCGAAGGCTGATCTCCAAATAATATAAACATTAATAATTGTTTTTTTTTTTTATAATAGGCTTGCGTTACCATGATGCGGTCTATGGTGAAGCACGCTCGCCTAGAAGAAACTAATTCACTCGTGATTTGAAGACACCCTAATTGTAACTATCGGAGAACACCCATTCAGGCAGCTCATTCCACAGACTAGGTAGCAGTTCGCACAATAAAAGTAGAATCAAAGTACTTCGTACGGGTTTTCCGAATATCAACCAAAAAACGGTGTCGATTTTTCGGGCCCACTCTGGCAGTCCGATAGAAAAATGGGCAGTAGGGAATTAGATCATGCAGATCCGATGCTCTCTCCGAAATGTAATGTTTGCAATACAAATATTTATACATAGGTACCTACTTATTAAAACCAATAACTGCATTGAACGTGACTTTTGCGACTATATTTATATCATTAAAAGTAACGTAAATAATATTGAAAAGTTGGATTCAACCGATTTATTTACATAATTACACTTACCAACGTTGGTAAATATTGCACATTTTATCTACACTCGCAGGCGCAGAACAGAAACTACCTATAGAATGTATATTTTAGTGCAAATATGCACGGTTCACAGTTTACCGTGCCTATAATTTCGGCGAGCGCCGTGGAATAAAAATGCAATTTTCGCCAGCGGTGATTGCGCTTTGGAATTGCGTGCAATTTGTGAATAATTAAAATACTGCCTTCGGTTAGTGCGGTAACGGATGTGTCTACTATTCATATTCATAAAGTGATATACTTAGTATGCCAGTACGAGCCATCTTTCAGCTCTTCTATAGCTAGCATAGCATTCGTTTTGAATCGTAAACCAGTTGGTCGAACCGTGAGAAAAAAAAGGATGCATTGTTTTTTTCCCAGTTTGTCCCATTGCTAGGCAAACGTATCCACTATATTTTTTTTTTTATTATTACGCATTTAAAAAAATTGGAGACTGAGCCTAGGAGTAATAGTGTTCCGTGGACTGAGCTGCCCCTCTTTTCGTTTATCTATATGTAATAGTGTATAAAACGCAGGGATTTTATATATATCTATACTAATATTATAAAGAGGAAAGATTTGATTGTTTGTTTGTTTGTTTGCATTGAATAGGCTCCGAAACTACTGAATCGATTTGAAAAATTCTTTCACTGACAGGAAGCTACACTATCCCCGGGTGACATAGGCTATAATCTATACCCGTGCGAAGCTGGGGCGGACCACTAGTCCTTGATAAAGTGAATATCCTTGATAAAACGTCATTGCTATATTGACATGACAATTTTTTTCAGCCTTAGAGAATTTTGGCGTTACACGATTTGTGCATTTGCCAGTGTTAGGTATTTAAACATTTTCATGTTAATTTATGTAAAATACTAAAATCATCAAACTGGTCAAGTAAGTGATGGTTAAGTCCAAGGCATGCCCTAATGGTGGAGACTATTAGAGGGTTCTATGGAATTTTGGACACGAAACTACACGAAAATACACGTATCACCGCATTATATCATTTCCCATACTTGAGCACGTTCACGTACTCGAAATAAATAACAATCCACCATTATTAAACTCGGTCCAAGCATTTATTTGCTCTGACAGCTGCAATAACTTTGTAAAAAAAAAAAACTGAATATAAACATTTTCGAGTATATCGGGTATCTGCTACAGTCTTACGTTCAAAACCTAGTGAAAGTGATCAGAATTCCTGGTTTTAATTCAGATTTTGTCAATGCTAATGTAGATTACACACGAATACTTGGAAATACACAAATGTAAGAACATAATACAATGTAACAACATTGTTTTTTTTCCAGTTAGACCATCGAGATACTCGTACAATACATAATATGTATTGTATTATACAGTCACAATCGTGCCAAATAAACGTCCGAACCAAAACTCGGCGCACGCCACTGATTGCGCCAACTTTTTGGTTAGTTACAAGGTAACCGCGATCCGACTACAACGCCGCACGATGCCAGAGCTACGATGACATAGCGGACAACTAACGTTGAACACTATGCAAGTGACATAACGTCTAAATTGGAGTAAATGTGGCATTTTGAAGTATATAATTGAAACAATGTATGTACAATGACGCTCGGACGTTATTTGACTGTTTGCACTGAGAGATTGTGACTCTATAGGAATTGTATCTCGATGATTTGGACAAATAAATCACGTTTTCCAGTACTAATTTGGGTAAACAACCGGCTTTGTCGCTAGTTTTTCAGATTTAGAACTTGTTGTAACCACATTTTCCCGAGTAAAGTAGGTAGGCGTGTGTCGCCCAACTATGCTAATGAGCTCCCAAATTAACAACTTTTAACAAATGTGTTTTCCTCTAACTTTCCAACCATTTGTTATTACTGAAATATCTGAAAATATATTTCATAACAACCACAGTTTAAATCTCTTTACATTTTGAATCTGTGTGGTTAGGAATTCATTTTACTGACTTCAAAAAAAGAGATTCTCAGTTCGGCTGTAGGTTTTTTTTGTTACGCTATAACATCGCTGATTGTGAACCGTTTTTAATAAAAAATAATTGTATTGAATAGACAATAGGCTGTATCGCGAGTAGTCCCATTCAAATTTGAAAAAAAAAAAAACAGGTAAGTACACTGAAAAAAATACTTACTTGCCATCCAAAACAGATTCCTTCCAAAATAAGACCTTTTCCTTCCTATACTGAGGAGAGAAAAGATAATTTGAAAGAAATCGGGTTGGGAAGGCAAGACTCGGCAGGTACGTCAGGATTTTTTTTCCAGTGTATAAAAGGGAAATGTTAGAGAATGAATCACGTTTATTAGATTTTACCTATAGTTCCCGTGAAATAGATTTAGAAAAAAAAAATATGCTGGTATAGTATTTATTATATAAGTTATGACAATAATCATAAAATATGAAGTAAAACTATTCATATATATATTATATAGTAAAATAAACTAAAAAACTTTTGCTTGCTTATATTAACTAAGCATGGTAAGTATCTGTACAACAATACGTAACACTGCCAGTGCAAGAGTACCCAAAGTGTTTATAACGCAGTAATTAGCAACGTTAATTGTTTCTCAGTTATTAAACTCAAGTTTAGCAAGAGTCCTATCTTTATTACGGTACCACACCCCGACGTATAGTGCGCTACTGTGTATATAGATAAAGTACGCTCTTGTTCAAAGCAATCAATGGAAAGTTTATTCAAGTTCTCTAGTAATTATAAACGTTAGTACCGCTTTGTAGCAGTAATTTTGAACGATAAAAACATTTTTTTTTGAACAGATTGAACCACCGCTGTGAAAAAGGCTTTCAAATAAATAAAAATTGTATTCAAACAATTCATTGTGCGTTTTACGCGATCTTTTTTGCCTCTTACCTACAATATGTGGAGAGAAGTGTCGCCCTGCGGCATTTCCGCATAACTACAACATATGGTTCTTCAAAAGGGCTGTTAATAGCCTATAAAGGTTGGCGACAATGTTCGCTTACTATCAGGCGATCCGTTAGCTTGTTTGCCATGTACCTATGGCTTAAAAAAAAACCAGTCGGTAAAAAATAGTAACAGAAATATTGACAGACAATCTTAAACGCGTGAAGCTTCCCCATTCCATCGTGGGTGAAAATTAGTTGATAGGTATTTCAACGTTTGAAACGGGGGCGTGGCAGTCTCGAATCATGGAATAATTATCGGTACTAAAAATATTTTTTTAGAGTTCGTGTCCGTAAATATTTTTACAGTTATTTAAAACAAAACTTCGATGTCACCGTCGCAGATTAAACGATATTTACAGTTGGTAGTGCACCTGCCTTCTGCGCTTGGGGGCGTGGGTTCGATTCCCTCCTAGGACAAACATTCATGTTATAAACATTTGTGTTTGTTCTGTATCTGGGTCTTATTATCTATTTAAGTATGTGTTTAAAAATATATATGTACTTATGTATATCAGTCTCTGGCAGCCATATTATCACGAGCTTAACTTAGTCTGGGGTCAGATGACCGTGTGTGCAAAAATGTCTGTATTTCAGTTATATGATCATTAACGAGATATTTACCTTGATAAGATTGTGAATGGAGATCCCGATATTTCGGCGCATGTTCACGGGAAGACTGAAGAATGTGGGTGGTTGGTCGAAAAGTTCAAAGTTAGGTGCAGACAAAACGATCTACCCTCTTTCTTAGTCTTTTGCTACGGCTATGACTGGAACTCGAACTCGAACCGAAGTCCCAACAAAACACACTTACTGCGTATGATATTTAAAACACATTTTGGTCGTTTAACCTAGTACTGGATCCATGACTACGTAAATACTCTACGATACGTTAATAATAATTTATATGTCAACCATGATCGTTTAAAACAGTGTTTTAAGATTTTATTGTTTAAAATTTATTTCAATCATTTCAGGTTGAAGCAAACTCTACCTCATATCTGTAGGCCAGCCAATGTACACGACCGTCGTTAAACTATAAGATCCAATGGAACAGTCGCAAAACTCGGGTAGTGTGTATCCAATTAAACTATTTGAGCGTCAAACTAATAAACTTGATTGTTGATACGAACCACCAAATTCAACTAACTAGATTATATTGATTGCTTTGCTTATGATATTGCAATTAATTTTTTAGATGGCTCAGGGACCTTTTTCACTGTTTCAATGACAAGTTTTGTAAAGCAAAGCCGTCAAAATTCGTTGTTGAAACGTCCGTCGTCGTTCCAAAAAATCTGAATAGGGCCCTAGGTTTTCGTAGTCTGTGGTACTGATGTTAGTTTACAGAAAACTAATGTTGCATTTTAATGTATTGGCTGTTTGGCTATTAATTACTAGCAGTCTTTATTTTAAAGTTTTTTAAATAACGTCACTTAAACACTAGTAGTGCTTAGGACGTCAGATTATTGTTAGGTTTGATTAATTTTGAGGGATGGTGGCCAAGCGGTAGAATGTGTGTTTTCAATCTGTCGGCCCTCGGCCCTTGACCAATTAATTATTTATTATTTAATAAAATAAAAAATCATGTACAGATTTCGAAGGTATCGCTCAAAAACGGCGCATGGAAACATCGTGGAGAAATCCGTATGTCTAAGAACCTCAAAGGTTCAAATACATAAATATGACATTCACCAACATGCACTGGGTCAGCATAGTGGCATATATAACCCATACTCTCTCTTTGAGAGAAGCCCTGTATTCCAACAGTGGGAACATGATAGGCTGATAATTAATGACGAATTCCGCAATAGAAATTCCAAACGTTTATTAAGAAAAAAACTCTTCCTATATCAAAAGTTTACGCAATAAGATCCCCACCTCCCAATACGTGTAAAACGTTTTCTATACATTTTCACAGCTACATAACAATAGTTTATTTTCATAAACAACTCTACCATATTTTCATCGTTTAGTAGGTTACTCGCGAGTACGCATTACAAAAGTAATTGGCTCGTTTCTATATACATACGTAATACCACGTCAGTTTTTTCATAGTTGAACTCTACCTTCATAGAAAATTGAAATATTGGTAAGAATTTACCATCCTACATAGTGGATCCCCAGTTACCCACATGATGAATAGCTTTGAACTTATCTGCCTCCTGTCAAGTGTCTGAATATAGAGTAATACTTAATTCTTTCCTCTTTAAGCAGTTTGGCGTCGCAATCTTGTGCAGTGTCAAGTATTAAATTACTATCAAGTTTAATGAAATGTAGTCAAACAAGTCAGTCACAGTCAAAGTAACTCACGATCAAGTCAAAGTCACGGTGGAGACAAGAGGCTTTTATGGAGCTTTCGAAACAATACGAAAATACATGTTTTAGCGCATTGTATCATTTACCATACTCGAGCACGTCTAGGAACACTTCATAAATAATAATTCACAATTATTACGCATTAACCCTCGACAATACACAAATTTAGGAAAATAATATAATAGCATAGACGACATGTTTTTTGTAAACCATGAGTAATAACACAATACTAAGATATTGCGGAGGTGTTCTATTCCGTGCGCATCCTATTCCTGTTTTACTTCCGCCCTTCCAAATACATTCCATAGTTCCTGGGAATATATCGGAACTCGTATGTCTACGGTTTGTATGGTTTGTTATATCACATCGCCCGTGGTTTACGATTCCTCGTAAAGCGGCCGTATAAAAGCTTTTTCCTAAAATCCCAAATTGTCACCTTCGCTTCTTCTCAAATTACCGCAATTTTTTACCGTTTGACATCGTTTTCATCTCAATTTTCCGTGCAGAAAGATACGAATCTAATTGGACGTGTGTCAGATATGACAACGTCAGCCGCGCCGCCCCGAATGAGTTCTGTATTCTGACGAGTGTCACGTTACGCCAGCGTTTACAGCACTTCCGTGATGTATGGGCTACTGTGTACTTTATTATTACGACGTACAATTTGTATTAATAACAAAGTTTTATAATAAAAATTTTTTTTTTACTCCTACACAAAATAAACGTTATTAAAGTACGTCCGCTAAGATAATCCGTCTGTCTGTTGCCATAACATTGTGAAAAAAATTAACAAAATCAGTAAATTCTGACAAGTAAGATTGTAGCAGATAGCCAATATAATACATTAAAATACTGATTCTGACCCTGTATATGAGCAAAACAGTCTTTCGTTCTTTTAATACTCACACCCAGTGATTATAATATATCTTCAAAGATTTTGAAACGCGTCGGCGAATCAGCTCCGCGCTTCGATCTTGGATCTAAATAACTCAGCATCTACTCGTATATATAATCTTTGTTTTACATAACACACAAGTACATTGTCTACTCGGTCTATGTCAAAAGTTTAGTTCAGTTCTTACAAGTTTTTATTATATTTTTTAACTTGTTAGGGATTGAGCTGAAATTTGATACACGTTCAGTTTGGATGGCAATTAATAGTTAGATAAATGACGTCATTCAATATGGCGGACTCTCAAAGATGGCGGACCAGTTAATTTTATGCAGCTCCATTATATGGGTATTAAATAAAAGGCTATGCTGGGAAGAATACTAAAAATAAAATGACTGTACAGTCTGTACACTTAATAATTCAACATTGCAGACAACAAAATGATTGATGTTATAATAAAAATAATAATACTTAATTAAAACATCTGACACTGAAATACTCCAGTTTTTCTAAATGATAAACACATTCATTTGTTTTATCTTCGTAATAACGCTGCCATAAAGTTTTCCTACAAAACAATGTAATGTAACGTTAACGTTTGACATTGTTTATGGAATTGAAAGCTTCCGATGGTTTTCACCACACATCATCTAATACCCAGTTGGATTTAGATAACTCAAACAGTATAAACCGGGCTTTACCGTTATACCAGTGTTAACCTATTTTTCTCAACAAATTGTCATGTCTCGGAAATACGTAACATATCGTAACAATTGTACCTATAATAAAGCAAACAAAAGGGACCGGAATTCCCAAGGCGCTGATCGTATTTTATAGGTCCCTTATGAATAAATCAGGCATTTGTTTTGATCGTAGGTGTACTACTACATCGTGGACTCGCCGAGGAATGAAGGGAAGGACTTCTTCGAGATCAGCATGCAGACTGGAGAGATCTTCACGAAGGTGGTGTTCGACAGGGAGAAGCAGGGAGCCTACGCGCTGGAGGTGGAGGCAAGAGATGGAGCCCCGTCCGCGCGGCCCAACTCTGACAACCAGCCAAACTCAGGTAAGTTCAAGAAACTACATTTAAATGTCTGAACTTTAAAGGTCGAGCCTAATTTGAGCTTTCCTTAGTTTACTGTTTTCATTGTTCCAAATTAACAACAATTTTTTTTTTCTCTTTTTTGTGCTTTGTTTCAGGTTATGCTTAATTAGCAATATTAATAAATATCTATAAAGTTAAATAATTTATCCCAAATTCCTAATTGTTCTTGAAGCGGAATTACACTAGAGATTCGTCAGAAAAACAGTTTTTAATAAATTTTCCCGGATAAAAAG
Source organism: Agriopis marginaria (assembly GCA_932305915.1). NCBI lineage: Eukaryota > Metazoa > Arthropoda > Insecta > Lepidoptera > Geometridae > Agriopis > Agriopis marginaria. Next base: position 11,569,118 of record OW029915.1, read on the forward strand.
ATTTAGGCAGATTATGGCATCTTTCTACTAGGTCATTATTATAAGAAAGTAGATATCATTCAGGAGTAAATAGTATTTTTGAAGGGTCGGCAACGTATTTGTGTTGCGTCTGGTGTTACAGGTATATCCATAGGCGACGGTTACCAGTCTGCTTGTTTGCCACCTATGGCATAAAAACATTTCACCAACCTTTTTTCATAAAAAGGGCAGTACCTACGTTACGTAATAAATTCACGCAATTCAAGGTTGAAATTAGTATGTATCTTAAAGGTCCAAAATAACCCAACTCACTAATTATATGAAAAATTACTCGCACTAAATTAAGCAGCTTATTCTTCTAAATGGTCCCGGAAAAAAAGGTATTCCAGATAATGTCTTTGCTAGGTATCGTTTCAGTTCACGTGCACGAATGTAGGGTCGGGCGAAAGGCGGCCGGTCCTTTGGCTAATCACTGCCACGGCCCGCATTTAAATGTCTTTTTCTCTCTTGTAAATATACATAATGTGGAAACTTTGTTGACCTCCATTCTAAGGAGCGCACCCTCGTCTCGCGGCCGTGTGTCGACACGGCCTCTCATATTTCACGCTGTTTTCCCGTTGCGGTAAGTGATCCTATCGGCATGTGCGACACTATAAATTGTCCATTTTCGTGTAGTTCTCTATTAGGTAAGCAGGTCGGCGGTATCGCGTCATCGTAAATCAACCGGCGTATAATCAGCCGCCGCCCGAGGCCCTAATCCGGTAAAGCCACTCATCCCTACATCTGCCTTACGACATACAATGCACAGCTTTAGATCTTAGCGCTACGCTGCTGAATTTCCTTAATGTAATTTGAATATAACTTGTAGATTTGGCATCAGAACGTTCGACCGGATTGCTTTAGTATTTCTCGCGTCTTTTCCCTAACCCCGTGGATTGTAACTTTGCTGTTTTGTCAGAATTGTCGAGAAATACTTACATGGTTCGTGACTCGAATGAGGAGTGGCCGTGGCGCGAATTTTTTCAACGATAGGAGGTTGCGTTAAATATATACGTATGTAGACATTATTGTGGAGTAAATGGTGTATTCAATGTGAATATTGTGTCTCCTGGCCACGTACCAATTTCAGCATATTGCAGGCGGCACGGCGCGGGCGGCGCGCGCTCCGTTCTGTGGTGTGGTGTGAGCCGCGACTCGCATACTGATCACTGTGTCACGTGGTCACGTCCACACACCCAGCGGTTTTCGATTCCTCGCAAGATTGGCAACAATTAATTACTTGATTACACAAACGTGTTTTTGCTCATTACCCACATCTTTTAAATCAACTCCGTTCTACTGATGTAACATAAACTATAACTACTTTACCGTTGCTAAACATAAGACTATATAAATTGAATAATCTCACTGATAAATAATATTTAAAAAAACGACTAAAACATTAATAGCAAACGGAAAAAAAACAAGCCTTAGCAATTTACTAGATAAAATTGCACATAGATACTACAGCAAAATATCATGCAGTTATTGGAATTTTATACAACAGTTTCGATTTAGAATCAAATTTTCGGAATAAAAACAACAAACATGCTGATTTCTCTATTCTATCGCGATCGAATTTCAGAGTAAAATTTATTTGAACTGAACTAACAATCAGTTGAAGTCCGCCGGCCGCACGTTTTGGAATAAAAGCCGACCGGCTCAGTCCCGAGTATAAAATACTAGCAGCCGTACAAACGCCACCGAAACGAATGAACCTCCACGTACCGTATCATAGTTTTAACGGCTTCACCTTTTTTTTTGCGAAAACCTAAAAAAGGTGAAGCCGAGTTTTTCATTCGCGAATAATCTCAATACTCAAAATTTCTGATTTGATTTAATTTTTACAAGCTTTTATTTAACTCCCTGTTAGTTAGTATGTATGTGTGGGACAAATCTTGCAACTGAATTTTGAAGCAGTTAGACATAGACATAGACATATCTTTATTAATAATTATAGGAATTACAAGTCAGGCAGTATACAAAATAATATTATGATAAAAATTTGCTATACAATGGTATTACGCGCTATCTTAATATCGAAAAAGTCACTATATTCATAAAAAGCTTGCGTAATAAGCCACTTATTTAATTTATTTTTGAAAGATGCAAAGCTCGGAGCATCAATGACCGTCTGTGGAAGTCTGTTGTAAATATCAGGTCCCATTACGTTACGTTTACGTTATCCCCAACCGATTGAGCTAAAGTTTTGCATACACGTTAAGTTTGGAACACAATGAATGGGGTAGCTAAATGACGTCATTCTAAATCCAATATGGCGGACTCCCAAAGATTGCGGACCAGTTATATTTTATGCACCTGAAGGTGCATATGGTATAGGTATCAAATGAAAGTGTTTGCTTAAAGAATACTAAAAATAAAATGACGTCATAATAAATTCAATATGGCGGACGCCTTAAGGCTTCTTTAAATAAAACTAATAATTATTTATATTAATAATATAAATAATTATTACTTGAGTCCAGCGGTAACCTCGCTAGGTTTTTGAAATATAACCTGTGATGTAAATTCTGTCTGTGTTGTTACGTAATTAACTAATAGTACGTGAGAGGAATGCTCAGAATGCCGTGTACACACATGTTCCGTATTCAGGGGTACACCATCTCATTTAGGAATCTTGGACATTCGAGTGGGAAATCCGAACAATGTGATATGAACATCGTCTAAATTTAGACGAGCTTGAAATTACTGTTGTTCAACAAAGCTCCCTTGAGATAAGCTAATCTAACTTTTACAGCCTTTCACCTGAGACTAAATTTTTAAATAAGAAGCATCTTTTTCCAGCATCTCATCTAAAATTAACAACAAAATGAAATCAAGGACGTCTTAACACCCAAAAGGGCTTTATTTTGGCGTTAGTTAAGCCTTTTTAGAAACCTACGAGCTTCGCAATTTAGGAACACAAATTATACTTTAAATACTTGAATTCTTTTTGTTCTTAAATCCTGAATCCTTTTTTTATATACGTAAAAACGTAAAGACATCTGTAAGTAAGAATATAAGAAGTGTTGCTTAATTTTATGGTAGAGCGATGGTAGCCGGGCGGTAGCATGTGCGCTTTACAATCTGACGGCACCCCGTTTGATATTCGGCTCTGCACCAATGTATTTTTAGTTTTAGCTTGTATTTTGTTTAGTTAATAAAGGCAAAAAAAAGTAATTATTTAGTATGTCAATAAAATATGGGCAGTTTCGATGCCATCGCTCATAGATGGTAAAAGAAAACATCGTGATGCAACCGGTATGTCCAAGGACCTCAAATGTTCAAAGACATGACATTCACCAACATACACTGGCCCAGCATGCAGTGGAGGGCCCATTCATTCTCTCTCTCTCTCTCTCTCTCTGAGAGAAGGTCCGTGTCCCAGCAGTGGGAACATAATTGGCAGCAATGAATTTTAATTATGGTTTAATAATTTGTTTTACGAATAATCGTCCTTACAAACGTTAGTTACGAGTTAAAATACTAATGCTTAAAAACTACTTTGTCAATTTCGTGTTTATGGAAATGGTCACGTCTGAGACCGAGACAAAGCACATTTAAGTCAATACGTGTACACGCCTATTCCAGGTCCATACTTTTATTTGAGCTGACGGCTGCAATAACATTGTATAAAGCCAAATATTTTCTTTCATACTTCTGTACATATTTCACTGAAGTATATCGGGTATCTAAGACAGTATTACTTTCAAAAACCTAGCGAAAGTGATCAGAATTCGTGGTTTTCATTAAAAAAAATTACAATGTAATTGCTGCTTTCAGAGCAAATAAATGCTTGAACCGAGTGTAATTGACATTCAGTAACACTGAATCTGTCCACATGTTTCGAATACAAAGTAGAGCCGTTCTACTCAAAGGTTTTCAGCGTCCTAAATACTAGACAAACTGGAGCATTGTCCGAGGAAACACAAAGCGGTTTGGACAAACGATGACTGTTTGCCATATCCTGGCGAGGTGCTGAATACATAGCAATGGCAGAAAATGTGTCAGTGGCGTGTAAATCCGAGCAGTATTACTGCTTCTGTTTCCGTTTGTCTAATGATATGAAGATCTTAATTAATGGTCGGCTTTATTTCTCTTTTCTCTCATCGCGGATTTAGGGTATGTTATGTTAATTAAACAAATAGCTACGAGTACAAGATAATAAGTTTCTAGCTAATCTAGCTAAAATTAATAACATGAGATCGGTATTTTTGGCGGAACATCTTTCGCAAACGACACTTGAACATCCGTCGACGAAAGTCTATTTAAAAAATATAATAATATTTTGTGCCCAGGCCGTCAACGACGCCTTTATGTATAGTAAGTTTAAATATAGTAACGTAACGTTTTTTTATTATTTATTTTTATTATAATTATATGATAGTAGATCTAAACGAAGTAAAAAAAATAAAAGATTGTTCTTTAGCGTACAATTTAGAAATTTGAGTTTGTTTATGACACGTAAAAAGTGACTCATATACGTAGGTACTTTCGATGCGCGACCCGTGCCGGTCAAAAGGTAAAATAATCAAACGCGTGCCTTATTTGAGCTGTGGTTATTATACCTGTCAATTTCTTGATCGAAGCCTGTCAACCATAAAAATAAACCGGCCAAGTGCGAGTCGGGCTCGTGCACTGGGGGTTCCGTACCAGCACATAACTTGTTAGCTACTAAATTACATAAAAGTAGTGTAAAAAGACAACTATCCATCAACGCCAGGCGGTCACCCATCCAAGTACCGACCGCGTCGGACGTTGCTTAACCTCGGTGATCGTTCGAGAACCGGTGGTGACCAGAAATTTGTCACCACTATAATTATGCCAAGTTTGACGCTTGGACGTATTACCGTTTTTCTTTGCCGGTTTTACATTAAAGTTAATACAAAACAACATTTGTTGTATGGGGACCCCCCCTTTCTTTGTTACTTTTCAACTTTTTTATTATTTCTTAGTTAATCTGCCGTAACATTACATATTCTGCAAAAAAAATAACTGGTTATCTATTATGGTTCGAAAGATACAGCCATTAATAGGTAGGACAGATGGACAGACATACATATAACCAGACCGACAGACAAACATCGTAGGCTTAGTAATAGGGTCCCGTTTTTACTCTTTGGGTACGGAACCCTAACATTTTTAAAATTTTCACATTCCTAAATTTTATGGCGAATACTATGAGCTTTACTAAAGTTATATAAAAAAAAATCTAATCTTTTCCTGTCGTCTCGTGATTGAGTCCCGTTCATTATATTTAGTCGTGCCGAAATGAGTTTAGACGTGGATTTTGCCGTCCTTTGTCTACCGCATTTGCATTGTAATGGCAAATTAGATTCAGCACCTAACACTCTTGTCTCGCAAATATTTAACAAAGTATACAACGGATATTTTTCAACAAAATATTTAATGAACTTTTTCTACCTTGCCCGCACTTTGCGTCAATTTTGTCACTGTTCTCCCTTAAATTTATTAATTAAAAGGATAACTTTTAAATAGCCTCAAAGTTTTCTCTCTGAACAATATTTAAGGCAATTTTCTGCTTGTTAACGCTAATTAGTACTGTTTTGGAAACAGGGAAATTATTAAAATTATTTCGGGGTGTTATTCTCACGTACGAACGCACGGGCGTATTACTACAACAGACAATCTGATATCGTCCTTTGTATCCGCTACTGTAAATTGTAAGTTACGATTATGACATGACCCCTAATATTTATCCCGCTGTAACGGTCTGTACTATTTATCTCTATAAGTGGCCGGATTTATTTAAGCCAAAGAAAAATAGAGAATGATTTTACAAAAAAGGAGAATTCTCAATGAAAAATGTCCCAAAACTTTTTAAATTTCCTCCCTTATTACGGATGGTGAATTATTCAAGAAATGTTTTAACGAGGAAGATGGCATCACTCGAAAATCAATGAGTTTAATAACGAAGCCGTTCGTAAGCCTCTACGATGTTCGTAGAACAGCTACGAGGTCTACGTTTTTACTGCGTAATTTCGACTATCTAATCTACATTTTCTTATAGCTTCAACAGGCGTGTGGATTTGGTTGACGGACCGCCGTCCAACAAACGAGAAAGAGTGAGAATAACATATTTCTCTCTCTTTCTCTTCCATTGGTCAGACGGCGGTTGAGGTCAACCAAATCCACACGTCTGTTAACTAAACGTCAATTAAATTTGCAGGTGAGTTGTGGTCAAAAGCCTAGTCTTTCAAAGATTAAAACAATCTCACTCATACTATTTGCTGATATGGTTAACTTGTAGTTTGAAATATTGTTAACTATCATTCGCTTATTAAACTGTATCATAAACCTAGGACATATATCCAAGCAAATATTATCCTTTTAATACAACAACATTAGAATAGGTAAATGTTCCTCTTAACGTACCTATGCGTTTCTAAGAAATTCTTGACGTTTTTATAGCAACCGTTTTCCGTCTTTGTGTTTGCGGTAATTTCATTCGACCCTTATAGGGCCCCAGACGGCAGTTATCGTTTATTTATTCCTCTGTTTTAATTCTGAGGGTACTCTGTATTGTTTTTTAAATTTCGTTCCAAAAAGAAGTATTACGACCCGATTTACGTAAACTTTACCCGTATTCGTGTTTAGGAAATTTATTAGATCGTGAATTGTAGAGATACGACAGCTGTTTGGTTCGGTGGTGAATATTGTTCGACTGACGAAAGGTTCAATGGCGGAGCCAGGGCGGGAGGCCAAGCAGGCGTCCGTCGGGGCGAAGCGATGTTGCTTTAAGTCGTCTATTTCAACTATTTCCAATTACTTGGGCTTAGGGAAACTGTGCGACATCGGCAAGTGACAAAGCAATATTCCACCAGACCGGCTGGAACTTGCTGGCCTACATTTAACGTTGCGCCCCCGGGAATTCGTGATGAGGACTTGCCCCAATGCACTCTCTGTCGAGGATTACTGTCGGCTATTTGATACTGGACTTAATTAAACAATATTCAAGTCTACCTGGAGTTGAGTTGTATTATTTTGAGGTTATGATAATGTTATATTAGTTATTTACTTACTAGATTGTATGATCTCTAAATATACTTGTGAACCTCCTCCTTTTTTCGCCGGTTAAAAAGCTAAATAATTACTCATTCACTGATAAGTTGATCCATCACAATATCTCGAAAAGTGTTTGACCTACGAAGCTGAAATTTGGAAGGTCCGTTTAGTAAGATTTTTTCGAAAGGACCGAACTAAGATTGGCTAATGGGGGGCTCCTAATTCTTATTCGTAGTGGAGGCGATAAGTCCTGCACTGACGTACCGCTTGGGATGTATTGTGCACTTCCACCTGCCAGTATCTACCCGAGCCAACCCAGCTCCTTGAAATATCGGAGCGAGGTTAGCTCTGGGGCGCTGGCGTAGTTGCTCCAGTGGCATAGATAGAAGTGTAAATAATGATGATGATGATATACAAATGGGGGTTGAAAGTTTATATGAAAATCTACGCGTACGAAATCGCGTTAGTGTATTATAAAGAAATACATAGTTAAAGTTTCGTTACCAGAAGATAACTTATTTGGTTGTAATTACGCACCATTGTACTCGTATGATGTTTCGTCTCATTAACGAGAAATTATTATAATAGATTGAATTAATATTAAAGCGTACATTGTCAGGGGACAATACGACCGGTAACGGCGCAATTTCGAAAGCGCAGCTATTGTGGCGTAGTTATTCAGTTTTATTTGTGACGGAACGCTGTGCACGATTTCCTCTGCCATGATTACGTTAGCTATTCGGTCTTGAATCTCTGTAATTTGAAAGATTTCGGTAGCTGGTGCGACGGTACGCGGGCGGTGTCGTAGAACAGAATTTTGCCAAATCGTCACCTCGACGCGGGTTTATGGATGCCATAAGTTCCAGGAATCGGTCCGCCCGTCGTAAAATCACTTTACACGCGCACCAGTATTAGTACCCGCGCATGTGTACCTTGCAATTTTTCAAATTCTAACTGTGCGAACGTGTCTGTTACATTTGCTACGCTGAGAGAATGTGTCTGACAGCTGCAATGACATTCACTTCATCAAAACTCACGTGAGGATTAATTTAAATTACAATAAAAATGGCTTACACTCACGATGATGTTAATCAGTCGAGATGATCGACGGTTTTGGAAACATCAGAGTTCCTTCATCAGGTAATGCGCGCGCTCCCGGAGACGGTCGCCTGCGTACCGCGTGTCTCAGGATTCATTTATAATGAATCCTCACGTGAGTTTCAACCGATAAACATAATCGTGAGTTTCTGCCGTTTTTTATTGTAATTTGCAATAACATTGTAAAATCTGAATGAAAAAACTTTCCGAATTTGCTGTTTTCGTTCACCCTTTTCAATATTATTGCAGCTGTCTGACGCATTCTTTCAGCGGTCCCACTATAGTGTTATCTATACTAATATTATAAAGAGGAAAGAGTTGATTGTTTGTTTGTTTGTTTGCATTGAATAGGCTCCGAAACTACTGAACCCATTTGAAAAATTCTTTCACTGTTGGGAAGCTACACTATCCCCGGGTAACGGCTACGATATTATATTTTCAAAAAAATAAGGATCCTTACTAAATCTCCAATAATGTAACCCAAGGTGTAAAAAAATAAGATTTACAATTTTAACTTTGCTTGTTTGACAGTTCTAAGACAGGATAACGTCTGTCAGGTCACCTAGTGTATTCATAATTGCACTGCAATAATGTGCATTGTAATATCTATTGAAGTAAGATGTCATGTGAACGTGAACGTGCCCAGATACGGTTTGCGGTCGTGCAACTTTTTCCATCATCTAAACTCGAAGACTGTTTTAAAATACTTACATCAATGCCTGAATTGCTTAGTACAGCTAGCCGTAAGGCCCCTGGTCTGGAATTCAATATATATTATTGTGTTTTTAACAGACTTCAGGAGGCTCTCAATTAGGTCCGTAATAAAAAAAGTATGTACACCAATTACTCTATTTTGTGAATCATTGACGTGATTCTATTTTGTTCCCACAAAAACTAATTAACTAAAGCTCTGTATTTTTTTAACCAGCTCTAATAATACGAATAATATTGTTCGAGCGTCTGTTGATTTGGCACTAGCAATAATTTTGCTAGAGCGCTTATTAACTTTGAAGTCGGTTTTTTATATTGAAAAATTTGAGAGTTTACTTTAATTATATTCTTGTCTGTTTTGGTTTAAGTACCTATCTCCTCGTTGGCGTTAGCCTCCCCAATTTTGACCATGTGATTTTATTACTTGCAATTTGCAGGCTGGACAGTAGGTAAGTTTAATTAAAATAGAATATCGTACGACGCGGCGCTCATCCGGCTCTTTGCGAGCGACGATCTATACCAGATTCTAATTAAAAACACTAATAGCAATAATTAAATCTTAACATCGGACGTTAACGATAAAATCGCTTTGAACCCATTATGATCTTTATAGGCCACTAAGGCTGTTAAACACCGACAAAATTAGAATTCCATTCTATCCATTTTCTTGTAATAGCTTTTGATAGCAGAACTGTCATTACTTGAACTGGTGCCAAGTAAACTTACCTATATGGGTGTTTCCAATTCGGTGCAAATCCTTTAACTTGAGAGCTATAACTTTTCCGCAGCTATCTAAACGCAGAAACATTGTTCCGAAGCGAACTTACGGCGGAACACTTCGTTTTACACGGAGTAATAACAGACGTATAGCCGAGTTTAAATACGATAGTGGAAATACGTTAGAACTCTTTTGTTATTTGAGTACAATAGACGAGCAAGGTGTTGCGCGAAACAATCATAAGAGGCCGATAGGTATTTTTCATATAGCTCATGAAATCGACGAGTCGATTCGTGATGTACGAGACCCACTTCATATTATTGCTACGATCTGATATCATCTCGTCGCGTCTATTGACGCTCTTTTGTCTAGCTCGCATAATGGATACCAGTAGGTTACGCTCACGAGTATAGTTATAGTGGATGTGGTTGGAGAGAGCGTATCAGCACTGGGCGGGGCCTCGTGAGTAATGGAACTTTGAGCTCGCATGAGGAGGGTCCACTTATGTCGCCCGAAATGGTATGATTGATAATGCCACCTACAAAAAATACTGCCATTTTCTAGATAAACTAAGCCAATAATATACAAACATAAACACTGGGCGATCACTATTCTTCGTAGGCATTTTCTCCCCTGTCATAAAATATCTATCTGCGGCAGTTAGCGGGACAATAAATATCTCAGGTCTTTTATTAAGCGAAATGCTTGCCAAATGATTCACTTTTGGGGCACGCCCGACCAATATAGGTCGAAAATAAAATTATTATTCGAGTATAAATCTGTCGGAAGTCGGAAATGCTGCACGTGGAACCTGTATTTATTTGTATATGAAGCGATCGTCGCCCCGACTGGTAAATTAGCTAATGTTTAAAGTTTTCAAGGTTTGTTAATTACCGGGTTTGTACACGAGCTGAAGTTTCTGCGATGAATAGGCGGTAGGTAATGGCTTGTGAAGAAGGGCGTGGAAGAAGGAGCCTGCAAGTTACCCTTACAACTCGCGAACTAATGCACTGTTTCGACAAGTTGAAAGGTGAGCGTTATTGTTGTACTGTGAACTCCGCAGTTTGACGCTCTAATAAACTTTACTGAGTACGGTTCACAGAACCACGCCATTGTCTCAGAATTTAGTTATCCAGTAGAGCATTCAATTCTGCGGAAATTACGCTTCTGAGATAAGCGCTTAGTTAATGATAATATTATTTTTAAATAAGTTGTTCTTATTTCAAGATTATTCAGATGATTTTTTTCCTTATACTGTTTTGATTTATTGATAATAAGATTTTTAAACTTCAATTAACCAAAAAATCTGCGTAATGGTTAGCGTGCGCCGAAGTGTGCCTTAGAAGAAGCTTACGAGGTGATCCCTCGAAAATGTTATTAACTTTGGCTCAGTAGTTTTGTAACCAGCTCCATTAATATGTAACAATTTTGTTCGAGCCCATATTGAGTTGGCAATATCAATAATGGTTATAAATAAACGAATTTGATTTGTTAGAGCGCCTACTCATTTTGAAGTCGGTCAGTAAATAGATACTTTTTATGTATCTATACTTAGTATTCAATATTTTAACTTCTTGAGCTCTTGTAACGCTACAATTTTATATATTTCATTGCAAAGTTCACTCCTAATTTATTTTATGTCAAAATTCCATTCAACCCCAATGCTAAAACACCAATGAATTCGTATAATTAAAGATGACAGACGATCTTCCCTTAACTTGGTTTGTAAGATTGTTGGAAGTGAAATTAAGGGAATGTTCAAATTCTTCATCGTAAAAGTAAATTGAGGGTAGGCAAAGTTTCCTTAATTAATGAAGTAGTGAAACTCAACTTGAATACCAATTACTCCAATTATTGTTGAACAATTGTAATTATACCGGCCTCTATATATCGCGGACGATAGTTAAATCAACGTAGAGCCCGAACAGTAATCTAACCCGGATTTATACTAAATTAAACCTCTTTGATACAGTGCGTAAAGCCACAGGTTAATTAAAACATACGAACCGTTTGAGGTATGACTTTATTTTTAACCAACTTCAGAAGGGAGAGGTTCTTGATTCGGTCCTTTTTTAATTTATGTACACCTGTTACTCCAATATGTGTTAACCAAATTACGTGATTATTCGAGAGGAAGCTCTCGATATGGTCCCTGTGGCTTAGTCGTTTCAGCTCCAGCATACGACCAGCAACGACTAATTTTGTTCGAGAGCCTCTTGATTTGGCAATAGCAATTATTGTTTATGCGCTTACTAATTTTGTAGTTGATTTTTATATTGATATAATATTGTCCAGTAGGTAGAATGTAAACTCAAAAATTAGCCAAAGTGCTAAAAAATATGTTATTTACTTACCTATGTACTGTATATTGGAAATAAATAAAACTTTAATTCAACCAGTGGGTGTAGCAAGGCATAAGTCGAATGCAAGTCAATTTGTAGTAAATAAGATGAAGACATTCGAGATACTATTGAATGCTGACCCCAAACAAAGACCCCAAGGAAAAGGACAAACAAAAAACCGCCCGCAAAGGTTCCTCTTATTACTTTGTCTAAATATATTTGAGGTAACGCTGATAGCAATTTACAAAGGGCAGATCGTAGATTTTATCACTGTACGGGCCACTCTCCGAAATAAGATCCTTTTCGGTATGATTATCAAAAGAACTATGATCTTTAAAAGCGCTCTAATTAAATTTGAAATAGTCCATTAATTTTATTTGTAAACGCAATTTTTTCGAAAATTTTCGTTTATTTTGTTGGGAACTCCTGTTTCTCTCGGTCTGTTCGCAGCAGGTGTTAGAATACAGGATACAACTCGGTTGTCTTGAATTTTCCGACTTTCTAGCTGGAGACAGCCCTCGCCACGTGCAATAGTAATGCACCACATAACTCTCAAAACGTCTGTTGGATAGTTTCACATCACATCAGCACTTCAGCAGCCATTAAACGTCCACTGCCGGATAAAGGCCTCCCTCATAGAGAGAAGTGTTGCCATAATCCCCACGCTTGGCAGGCGGTTTGGGGGATCGCAGTGTACTAATAGGACGCTGCTGCCCATCCTGCTGCGGTTCTGGTTGCAGTTTTAGGACATCCCCGGGTTGGATAGTTTGCTGGTAGTGAATTTACGTATATTTGGTCAGTTACACTTTAAAAGGAAATGTTAGCACTTCATGGGCTGATAAGACTTTATGAAAGTTTAAAATGCATTTTCCTCTAGTGATCGTCACTTTGTGAAAGTTGCTGGGTCGTTTTATATCTACCGGAATGCACTCCAGAGTACGTAATAAACGAATATTTTTATATCTATGTGTTTGCGGATTCCGTGTGTGGTAATTTGAATCGACACACGGCGGCGACGTATCGTAAATCGCGTCAAGCTTGACTGCCTTTTTAAAACACTTGGCGCAAATGGTTTTTGTAAGCAGGTGTACCAATAAACGCTGTCTCCGCAAGCCATCTTTCTGCTCACGTTCTCGGCAAGTCGTAACAGCATGGCACTTCGCTTATATGAAATAACACCTTTATGGTTACTTATTGCCACGGATATGATCGCCATACGGACATTTATGTATTTTTTCTTGTTTTCGCAGTGTCGACTGGGTTTTATCGTGGTATTACAATGAATTTATAGAACGTAGTTAAGCTTGTAATTTTCTTTGTCATAAACACGTAACACTTTTTTGGAGATTTTATTACACGTTTCGAATTTAATAAGATAAAGTTGATATTTTAATGTTGCTGAGAATGTTTACCAAACAATACAAGCGTTTGTTAGTACTATAGTGTAATGGGCGAGTAAGTGCAAAACTTCCTGCAATTTGCTTTAAATGGTTTTTTATTCTATTTCCATAAACGAGGTTAACGCTACGAGCAAACACCATATTTCTGTTCTAAGTTGACAGAGCAAATGGGGCTTGAGTTTGCACTGAGTAGCTGAGCTACAGCGTAGTCTGTCTAAACCGGCTTAGCTTGCTGAGCGTGACCCGACGGCACCGCCTCTGATATCACTCTAATCCCCTCGAGAAGTCAAAGCACTTACAGACATAAAATGTAAGCAGTTTGCGCACAGATTGCACAATAGACTGGCTTTTGATCGTATACGGAAATCTGTTTTATCTGTTTATATTCATATTTTGAAACTCCTCTTAGCCAGGTTTTAAGCACGTTAAAATTTAAAGAAGGATCATACTAATTTATAAATGCGAAAGTATGTGTTGTTTGTTGGTATGTTAGTTTGTTGTTTTGTTTGTTCCTATTTCACGCAGCAACAGAGCAACGGATTGACCTGATTCTTTGCAGGGTTGGAGAGTGACATAGGTCACTATTCATCATCATCACCATTTTTCATCATTACGCGGATGAAACCGCGGGGTGCAGCTAGTATTTAATAAAACTAACAACAAACTATTGGAATGCATATAATTATAATGCATTGAGATCTATTTCTACGTCTCTAACTGCGGGAAGAAAACCGTTAATAAAATGTGTTTGAAAAGTCATACATTTTAGAAGTTTCGAAGTAGGTAAGCTTCAGCCGGTTATGTATAATCCGGTCAAAAAACCGCTCCTAGCTGTTCTGTTTACTGACTACCAACTTCTGACACCAAGCTTGAAGGATAGCTGAATTTATCTCACGAACAGTTTTATTCATCGGACAACGTAGGGATATTTGTAAAATATGAATAGAACGAGTCACGGAATCGCACTCAGAACCTGACACTTGACCGCATTTTAAAATGTCGTAACCAAGTCGGAAAACCCGTTTTGTAGCTAGTTTGTAACCTAGGAACAATAATGCTCTTAAAAACTTCTTAGAATCCAAATGTCACTTCATTCAGGATGATTTTTTCAATGATAATTTGACGGTGTACTAATTGACCGTTCCGTTCTTTCTGTTGCCATACCGGAACATAATAATAATTATTATGAAACAATAATAAAAAGGATCACGATAATTATGTACTGGATGTTATCATAGATAAATATACTGATGTTATTTAAGATCTGCATGCATATATATGTCGCAATAAATATATTAAGTATTGAGTTTTTTTTGCGAAACATTGAATACTTTTCCACGGTCGTTGCATAAAATCTTCCAGACCAAAAATGACATCTAGAATGGTCATACCTATGGCGAGTGAACATGCTAGAAATAAACACAAAAAAGTAGATTGTAATGATAGGTAAAGTATAGCTATATACGATAGCTTAGATAATGTACAGACTTCAGCTTCTCTTTGCTGGATTCTTCGGCTTTAACGCGAAGCAGTTGCATTGCGTTTGTAAATATGACAAACAATTTACCTGATTTATATCGATGCGATAAATCAGGTGGCGCTGGGGTTTAGTACTGACTCGAAGGTGAACGAATCAATCATAATAAATTACTCCGTGTGCTGAACCGGCGATGTCCATGTACAGTAGCTGCTCGTAAATCGATTGTTATTATTACTGACTGGATGCAAAAGAGCTCGCTTGTTGACTGTCTATTTTGACTACATTAGGCATGTTTCCTAATTTTTGTTCATAACTTATAAAAAGCTGATCATAAATAGACACAACGAAAACAATGAAAATTTGATCAAAAATAAATGAGTTATAAGTGTTTTAATTTCATGCTAGAGAGAGAGAGCGCACTATAGCACGTGATGACGTCAAGCCGTGCGCGCACCATACAAATTCTATACTAACACACGCTTTGCAAGAAAGAAACAGAGCATGTGCTCTCTATCCCCAACAAAATCTTCAAACGTGTATATCTCAGAAATTTATCAGGCAATTTTTTTTCAGTACTTTTCTTCGCTAAGACTGTTATTTGTAATAAATTAAACATTAGGACACATTCTATTCCCCTATTCCAACATTATTCTCACGCGTGGTTGCCTTGAGAAAAAGATAGCCTTGTGACACCTATATTCGTGTTGGTGAAAAAGGATGGAAATTCCTTAAAAATAGACCACAAAGACTAAAAACATATCTAAATACTCAAGCCCTGATGCACATACATTTAACGAATGCATGGAATTGAAAAAGCATTTTTTTTAAGGTCCTTACTGTTATTTCTCGGTTATGCTGTCCTCGTGTGCTGCTGGGACTTCATATTCCTACTCTACTTTTTTATTTAATCTTTCTTTGTGAACCAATAAATATTATATCTACATAATATATGCTCTAGTATAAATGTGGTTACTTTAGCACTTCTATAGATTCTGTGCTTTATTACCAGACTGTGTTTGCGTAAATTATCTATAAGCATATTAGAATATGAAACTCTAGCGGATATTACACTGGCTTCTAAGTGTGTTTATTAATGGCTTCGAGGAAAAGGAACTCGAGGAAAATCAGGGCTTAAGTGTATATTTTCCGCTCTACTTTGTATGAGAATCGAGCTTTCAGGTCATCTATTTCTTTTTGATAGAATTAGGGAAAATTATGGTATACATACGAACTTTGGAAATGAGAAAAACAACTCCAAAAAATTATAAACATTAGGTTTTTATATCAATCTCAATACTAATAAATTGTTATCATCTCGGCGACCTATTTTACGCTATAAAAATATCTATGTTTATAGCGGGAAACTGCTTTAAAAAATATCTATATTGTCCCATTGCTGCTTCCGGGCCCGATGCGTGACGAGCCCGGAAGGTTTATAAACATTGGCCGGTGATGGCCCAGGACAGAGACCAGTGGAAGGTTTTGGGGGATACCTTTGCTACTAACACAAAATAACTAAACTTGTTTTATATTAAAGTATAAAATAAAAACAGTTGAATTGCCCATGTACTATTGAAGGTCTAAAGACAATCCAAATTATCAAGTCTAGTAGCAGTTGGCAGCGTATACCCAGCATTCTGGTGGCATTACCACGCTGAATGGCAAAGCTTATATGTATAAAAAGTACCTAGTTTATTTATGAATAGAACACATAGCTATGATTTAGAGATGTAGGTAGTAAGTGTCTTATGTTAAGACCCACAGCACAAAATACATAATAGTACGGACCCTTAATAATAGTTTGAAATTAAGTAAGACTTCATGGTGTTCGAATTGTTCACAGGTATCTTGTTCACTGAGATAAATAACCAGAATGGAACCTAGCTTTGTTTACGATGAGAAAACTTTTTTCTTGTTTTCGCTTCGTAACTTCACGGTTTAAATGGTTCTAAGTTTCATTAACGAGTTGAAACTTGATTAGGCTGAAACCGGTCTCAGCTCGATTTGTTCATTTAAAAGCAGACTACCTAGATTGAAACAAGGAGTAAAAACGGAATAAGGTCAAACGAAAGGATATCGCGTCAAGCATCTGTATGAATGGAATGGAATACCTTTTACCATAAATAGTACCCAAATTAAGTTCGACCGTGTGATTTTAAACAATGAAACCCTTCCATTCCATTTAAATTAGTAGAAATCTATGTTCATATTCAATTGATTAAAGCAAGAGGCAATACATTAATTTTTATTCTGAATTCAATAAATAGAAGCAAATTTCAGAACGAAATATCCTTTTATAGGAACGGATCCTCTTATAGTGAGTGGATATACAAAGTTACACGGATTGTTGGTATCAAGCTGAAAAGAAGTCATTGTACTAATCATCATTATACATTTACTGCTTGATATTTTAATTGCATAACGTTGTAGTGAAAAACCTCGCTCGAAAACGTTCTCGTTTCAAAGTCGACAGAACGTTCCCAACACATTTTTCTCGCACGTCATCACAAATGACTTAGTAGTTTTGTTCTACCGCTGCGAAGGGGGGAAATGGTGGGAAGAGGGGACAATACAATAGTTAGGCGAGTGGTCCCTTGTGACTCCCGGCGAATGTGCTAGACAGGTGCGATCCCTGCGCGGGACTCTGCAAAACAATGATGGAGAAAATATGGACCGCTTTTGTTTGTATTCTATGGTACCTTGTGTAGTTTTATTTACCTATGGAGAGTGTGATTCATTATCTTTGTCTATTGTTACTCCAAGTTTTAATAATTATTTGAATTTGTAAATTTATTTGGTACTATTCCGATCTTCCTCATTTACCCTGAAACAACACTAGCAAGAACCTGCTTCGTGAACTATATTTGCAAACAGACATGTACCTATGTGGATATTAGCACGCGGTGCAAGTCCGTTTGCAAATATAGTTGACTGTTCATTCTTTACCCCGCCGTAAGCCAAAGGTTCTAAATTTTTAGCGTAAGCTGTTTCGAGCGGGCCAATCGTAGGCGCAAATTGAATGAATGACTTTTGAGTCTCCAATCACAAGCGTCCAGTTTCCAATCACAAGCCGCCATTCGATACCCTCTGCGTCCGACGTGGCTGACTTTTCCAAAAGGGAATTTTGACTACATGCGCGACCAAGTGGTTATAATATGATCTTTGTTCAAGAAGCAGATTCTTGCTAGGGCTGTTTGAGTGTGAAGCAGGAAGATAGGAAATGCACCAAAAATATACAAATTAAAATAATTATTATAATCTGGCGTAACCAGTCGACATCAATGAATAAAAGTCTTCTACGCTCACTATCTGTTTCGGTCCTGTGCTAGGTGATAATTATTAGAGGGAAATGCACCTCTTGTTTGCATCATTCAATTACAACCTTGCTACGTGGGGCGTTTGTACGTGCTTCAATTTTGCACCCTGAAATCATAGCTATTGGTTTCGGATACCAATTTATCTACATTTCGATTTCGTTGTGCATTTTTTCGACATCTGAAATTTGTCGGTCCGAATGTCTAACCGATCGGAACCGTTTTACCCGACTAAAGTAGCTGACGCGACGAACAAAACGAAATCACGTACGAGCACTACATTCAATCCATCTTTTGTTGTTTGGATCGACTTTCGTAGATGGCGCCACTTCTGGCAAAGTAATACTGCTTACAATATAGTGCAGTACCAACAGTTCTTATTTCACTATAGTAATGAATTTGAGCTGTATCACAGAATACGTAATAGTTCAAGACTGTATTTGGATTTGTGCTCTCAAGGGAACTTTATAAACGTTTGATAGTTGATAGAGTTGCGGATCTAAGTGCAAATGTGTATTGTCGACCAATAGGAACTCGCTGTTCGCTTGTTAAGGGGACCATTCCCGTCTGCAGCTCTCTCGCTCGCACATTTTCACATTATTGAAGATATAAAATCAATGAGTGTGAATTTCCAAAAAGTACCAAAATCATCGCACCCGTCTATCGTATTTACAAACAATAAAAATTGTCAATTTGAAATATTTTAATTTGACGGAGTATTATGCTAACAAGTGGTTTTTTTTCTTGTGCCAAGTTATTCTGTCATATTACAAGATATCAAAAAAAACATATTGTTATGTTACGATAGACGGTTGCGATGATTTTACTTTGTGGAAATTATCACTCATTGATTTTATATCTTAAACTAGCTCTTGCCAGCGACTTTCATATATTATTCCAACCCTCTTTTGTCCCCTTCAATTCAGCCCTTACGCAAAAACTTTTCTTAGCGGACCTCTACACCCCATAAGTAATCTACTTGCTAAACTTCAGCTTCGTAATTACAAAACTGTCAACAAAAATTTTTAACCCCTATGTCCCATCCTTAATCTGTCTTTTATAATAAAATATAATAATTAAACGATATTTATTTATTTTAAACCATTAATCTGAATACCAAATTTCATGTCCCTAACATCAAAAACAAAGGACATGCATACAAACTTTCAACCTCCATTTGGCCCCCTTAATTCGGTCCTTTCGCAAAATTCTTTCTTAGCGGACCTCCTCACCCCACAAGGAATCTACTTGCCAAATTTCGGCTTCGTAGGTCAAGTAGTTTTCGAGATTTTGTGATGAGTGAGTGAATGAGTGAGTCATCATCATCAGCCAGAAGACGCCACTGCTGAACATAGGCCTCCCCCTTTAACCTCCACACTGAACGACTTCCTGCCCTTTGCATCCACTGGATGCCCGAGTGAATGAGTGAGTGAGTAGATAAAATTCTCTTTTATATTTATATAGATAAATAATGTGAAAATGTGTGAGATAATTGCGAACGGGAAGAGACAACCAAAAAGAAACTTATAGGTTTCTTTTTGGTCCATAAACCACATTGCACTTATTAATATTATTTTATTATATTTTTATAAATTTATTTTTTGGATTTTATTGTTAAAGTGCGGTCAGAAATCTTGCACTTCATTACTGTATCAAATTCATTTTGGATTTTAATATAAAATATAAATTTAATTAACTCTGTCTACAGAACACTATACCTACTTACTAACTCAAGTAATGAGATACTCAGTATTTTTTCGCTGCCATTCTACTTAGCATTTTAAAACGATGCTTGTTCTTCGTAACGAAGTTACAGGCGACGCGACGCGTGATGCTAAATAAATGCTAAAAGCGGGTAGACGCAGACGTGCTAGTCATTCGCGTGACCTAAGCCATTTTGACCTTTAGGTCAACTCAGATGTGCCTTCGTTAATTGAATAGATACGTGTTATTCGACTGTCTACTGTCTATAGATACAATTGTATCAGTAAGTTGACTTTGCCTCAATAAGAAGCATGCATACCTAGAAATAGTAGTACTATTGTTGAATAATTCGATTTGAGTTTATTTGTACAGATGGTACACTAGAATTACTGTAATGTCAAGCCAATTCTAGTTTTAACTTACAAATTCGTTGCAGAAAACTAGAGCCAAATACAGGGTTATTGGAAATTTGCTAACGACTTCTCGCCAGCAGCTTCTCGACGTCATAGGTATCAACTTTTGCTGCATGACTGTTCATAAAACTTTATAATCATCAAAAACAAAAAAGTTGTATGCTATTTTAGTTTTGTATTTTGGTGCAAGAGTTGGCTTCTAATATTTGTCCGGGCTGAACATCATCATTTGAAACCACGTTAAGTTATTGTCGTTAAGAATCTTAATGTAATTAATAATAATTTTTCAGGTTCTAACGGATTTGTTTAAATCCGTTAAAAGTAAAACATTTTTTACTATAACGGTTGTTCACTACAGTTACATGGTTATCTTTAGTCTTCCCGTGAACATGGTGCTTGTAACTACGCCGAAATATCGGGACCTCCATCTACAACCTTATCACGGTAATTATCTCATTAATAATCAAATCAATTAAAAGTATTTAATTCCAACGTCTATTGTTTTTGACGTGATAACGTCTTATAAATTGATGACTGACTGCACGCACGAAAAATTTTCACGTTCCGCCTGAGCCGCGCGTGCAAGCGAGAGTGCGGAACAAGCTATAGAGAGGCACTATCGGCCTTAGCGTTATCACGTAAAATTATCGTCCGTAAACCGACTTTACAGAAAACCCTTTTTTGTTATTTATTGAATTAAAAAAAAATCTTACCATCAGAAGTCATGGAACTTAAGTATTTAAGTATGAAGTAGAGAACTTGCTTGCGAGAGTTTGTTAGCTTATTATCAATAACCCTGTAATGAATAAAAATGTTGTGTATAGGTAGTACACTAAAAATCGAGTGTTAACGTTCAAGACAGTTCGTCTGATGTCTGATAGTCGACATTCTGTAAGTAACTAGTTGTTAGCCCCGAACCATCGCCATTCCTATATCTCCGCAATCCCTGGACCAATATTGCTCATATTGGAACGTAAAAGTTGTATTGAAATAAACTACATGCTTACAAAATTTCGTAAAGATTGGATCAACGATACGCTACTAATCTACGAACAAAAAAAAAACACATGGATACGCCGACTTGTCACATTAGAATCTGAGACTTCTCTTAGCACGGAGAAATAGGCCAAAGTAAAACGCTCTTCCGCACTCAAATACTTATCCGAAGATGTCAATTATGTACAAGACAAGTTCACTAGAGTGAGACAATTCAACACAGTAGGCTCAGGCCAACACACTACTTGTTTGCCAACTTTCGACGAGAAGTGTTTTCGCATCAAAGTTGAAATACCGCACAATTTTTCGGCTAAGTAATGAAATAAAATATTAGAAATATTTACCACAATTAAAAATAATGGAGTGCTTTTGCAGACGTTCTAATATAAAAGAAGCCTACGCCCATACCAGAGCTCTAATTTTACAACAATGAAAACATGAAGACATCTGTCCGAGACAACTACAAATTGAAAGGCTGTTTTATCTTTTGTATATAGGTACGGCTAGGTAGATTAGGTACAATAGTTCTATCTTTAATATTGGAAAAATCATCTTAGTTTTTAGAAACTTCAGATAAAAGACAGACGATCAGATAATGACACTTTGATAGAAATCTATCTATCTTCTATGTAAATAAAAATTTCATGCTGTTTGTTGGCAGGCGCATGACTTGAGAACGGGTGGACCGATTTGGCTTTGTTTTAGGGTTCCGTACCCAAAGGGTGATAACGCGACCCTATTACTAAGCCTACGCTGTATGTCTCTCCGAACGTCCTACTTTTTCACGTCTGTATCTTTCGAACCGTAACAGAAGGGCAGTTGAAATTTACACAGATTTTTTATAGTAATGTAGCGGTTTAACTAAGAAATCGTCAGACAACGTCGGGCGCGGTCGGTACTTAGATAAGTGATCGCCTGGGCGTGATGTTGCCTTTTTGCACGAATTTTTGTGTTTTGAGGTGGTGCGGAATCCTCAGTGCGCGAGCTGGACTCGCACTTGGTCGGTTAATTTATATGTTCGTATTAGTTCAAATAAGGTTAGGGTGGAAAAAAAGTTGACCGAAAAATTGGGAAATTCGGGAAAAGCTGAAGTTGCCTTTTTCCATGAGATTTTTGTAATACACTCAAGACTATAACAATTTTATTTAAATTTGGACAGAATAACGTCGGGTCAGCTATAGTAACAAATAAATAAGTTTCGCTGTATTTTCGAAATAAAATACATATTAAAAAATAAAATTTTCGGAGAAGTGTGTGAAATTCTCTAAGAGCCTCCCTAAGATTCTCTGAGAGTCCTTGTTCAGCAGTGGACGTTTTAAATAAACAAATAATCTCCTAATTTTCCACCCTTAGAGATTGAAAGCTTTCTTTAAATTTAAATATTAAATTATCGAAATACCCTATTTAATAAAAAAAATATCCATCAAAAGAAACTCTGCCACATCCATCGTCAGTTTGTACATTTGAAAGATCTTTACATAATAAATGTAATCCCTACAGTAATACTTTTCCACTAAAATGTAGCCACAACAATTGGCATGGCAAAATCAATTGTCTCAGAGCGGATTCCGCAGAGATTGCCCCGTAATGCCGCGGAGAAGGTTATTTTCTTAGCCGATTCCGATTATCTGTGCAGCGAGTCATTAGGTACCATCTGCTACGTTTCTGCAGGATTATACTTCCATTTGGTTGCCGGACTCGGGTTTTTATATCTAGATATTGCGGATAGTATAAAGTAACATTATTCTTACGAAAAGTGATCGTTTAATAATATATGTTTTCGATGTTAACATTTTTGTCGGATTGGTTGAACAAGCTTTGAGAAAATATAATAAGCGACTCAAAAATCATCTTTGGTTTTGCGTATCGTCCTTTCTAAATAGGAAATTAATGAGATAAATAAATCCTTCGTTCTCTTTCCTTCTTCAACTGCAGTTGAAAAAGCGCTTTTCACGCATAATTCCATATCGTATATACGCGTATAAAGATATACGAAAACACATACATGAATTACCGACAAAGTCAACCAGTGACTAAATTGAATTCCTTAGGGCTCTTTGCTATATTCTCGATAAGATAGATGAAATTAAAATAAGTACCTATAATATTATAATATTATAGGTACTATAATATTATAATATTATAGGTACTATAATATTATAGTCATGTGATATCGACATTTACATCAATACATTTTTACTGTCCAATTGTCATCTGTTTTTTTTACTTTGTATGTATTTTTTTTTTTTTACTTCAATTTTTTTTTACTTTTTGCAATTTTTATATTTATGCCATAGGTGGCAAACAAGTAGACGGGCTGCCTGATGGTAAGCAGTCACCGTCATCTATGGATACTTCTAACACCAGAGGCGTCACAAATACGTTGCCGACTCTTTAGGACTCGATTAACTCGTCTTTTGAAGAATCCTATGTTGCCTCTCGGAAACACCATTATTATTCTCAGATCATGTCTTACCAGATTGCATAGTTGACATAATATTTCACGTAGCTAAAATGTGTCATTGTACATGACTTCCGAAAAAGTGATAAAAATTCAAAACCATTTGCTTGTTTGGAACAATAATGATCAATAAAAACACTTTAAAATTTGTAAATACGCAATTTTACTTGGATGAAACATTTTTTCTAGTTACATACTTTGAATTAAAAAACAAATTACTGATACGATTTTGATGAAACGGGACCAATCTGAAAGTATATCCTTTCAATTGTATGTTAAACTAAAAAAAAAAACTTATATTGGACGGAGTTCTGAGAAGAAGAAAAAAATTAGAAACCTCTCCTTGTTTTGAAGTTGGTAAAAAATGTAGTGCTGCAAGTCATTAGGCAGCTTTGGCGCTCTCCGTCGTAGAGGATTATACCCGTACCTACCGCCATTCGGTTGCCAGGTCCTAGCTCTCTTTGGATAGATTTACAGACGTTATTGAGTACCTATCAGCTTTGCGCTACTGTTGATGCTTTACCAGTAACAATGATTTCGCGGTCTACGTTATTATTATCACATTTATTATGCGAAGTGCTAGTCTGTGGAATTCGCTGCCTGAATGGGTGTTCCCCGATGGTTACAATCTGGGTGTCTTCAAATCACGAGTGAATCGGTTCCTTCTAGGCAAGCGTGCTCCAACGTAGACCGTAACATCGCTTAACATTAGGCATGATGGTGGTCAAACGGAAGCCTATTATTTATAAAAAAAAAATTAGCATTCTTACATAATATCAATGTAGAAAAAACTTTTGGAGTTTTAGCGCCGACGTGAAAAAACATGTCGTCTCATTGTATTATTTTCTTAAACTTGTGTATATTCGAGTGTTAATGTACAATAATGGTGCATTATTATTTAATAATGCTCGATTGCTCGAATGCTTGAATACTCGAATGCTCGATCGCGTGCTCGAGTGTAGGAAAGTGATATAACGCGGTGAAAAATGTAATTTCGTATTGTTTCCAACACTCCATAGAACTTTCTTGTAAAGCCTCCACCGCTTTACTAGGGCATGACTTTGACGTGACTTTGTGTGACTCTAAATTCGACTATGACTTGTTTGACGATATTAAAACTTGAAAATATTTTAATACTTGACACTGACAAATGCACAAGAAGTGATACGCCAAAATCCTTACAAGAAGAAAAAAAACATGCTTAGCTGCGTAATAAACTTGAAAACAAAAAAGAATTTGTAGATTTTCCTACTATGTCTACTTTTACCAATACTTTCACTAATTGTCGATTATTTTTTGTTTGTAAATTACCTATAACACAATCTCATATTGTGCAATTGCCTCTTTTTAGTGGAAAAACGTAATTAATCCTATTTGCACACGCACCTACAAAATTGAGGAGACAAAAAATCTCTACCAATGAAGTCTAAAATCCGATTTGGAGAAAAGGGATCCTCAAATTATAAACATATTTAATATTATGATTCAGAAAACATTTATTTTTTAAATTGCATAATATCCGAGTGATAAAGTAATTAAATAAATTTTGAATGCAAAACTTTTGTCTCTTTGCCTCGCATAAAATTTATGTTTTTAATATTCGAAAAATTATACGCCGTGAATACTGCTGGTGGACAATTTCAAATCGGATAACTGCATTGCAGGCAGATTGCAGGTGTATTGTTTAAAGACGACAAAGATCGCTAAAATGTTTCACTCTTTCAAAATATTTGCGTAGAAACCATGGTTATAGCGATTAGCAGTTACGTGTCTAAAAATGTTGGATGTAAATAGTACCTACATTAAAGTAGTGACAGGCATCAGAAGCATTTATGGATAAACGTGAAAATGTAGGCCGAGGCGAAGCTGAGGCCAGCATAAATGAAAGTCCATAAATGCTCAGTTGCCGCTAAGCTATAGTACTTTTCTTAAACATACCGTGGATATCACGTAAAATGGTTTATTCCTGTCTTTTAAAACATTCATAAATAGGGAAATCTTCATATTTCATTATAAATACCGAAAAAAAAAACTGTTGGCTATGAAATGTACTATAAGCCAATCACAGAGCGGTAAGCCATAACCAACTGGGAAGTTCAATATATTTATGTCTGTAAATTCTATGATAACGTCTTTGCATTTGCCACCTTTTATTGGAAAAATGTAATCAAACTTCGTTGCACATTCAAATATTGTAATCAAAAAAAATAGGCTTGCGATTGACCTCGCCTGATGTTAAGCGATGATACGGTCTACGTTGATATTACAGGAGACAAAAATTGGCCGTATTGATGGATTTTAGGAAATATAATTTAAAAGTAGAATTTTCATAACTAGTTCTTCAAATTACGGACACATGATTTTTTTTTATTGTTCATTATTGGCTTTAGTTAGATTGCAAACGTACTTACATCAAAACTCAAACCATGCAATAATTTTTCACTGAAGCTATAATTTGTAATGCAGCACTAAATTTTGTTAGGTCAAAGGTAAGAGAGAACAGAAGGTAGATATTTCCTGGCGACAATGATGCTCTTCCGACCTTAATTTATTATCGTGTTTTGCTCAGACTAGAGCCATAAATAAAATAGTAAGCACTTAAAAGCTGAGGAGTACTCGAAAAATACAATTCAATGTAAGATATTGAATATGAAATCAAAACTTTTGTGGTAACAGCGAATATATATTTTTGTGTTAAGGTATTCTAGAATTTGTTCAGCACTACAGTTACTTTTTATTGAATAGTTATTTCTAGTTTACTTGCCCGTTGGAATCTCAAATTCTTTGTGACAAACAGTTAAAGAATACTAAGTACTACTTAAACCTAGGATGGAGTGTTAACAGTTAGAAACTTTAATAGAGACGGCAAGTGCTGCCTAGCTATACCTTAACCATTATAACTATTATAAAAACGGCCTTAAAAAGCATTCCATGAAATTTTACTATAGAGAACACGCTATAGAGAAAAAAATTGTTATTTAAAAACCCTTTTTTTGATGTTGCTCGATCCTGTCGGTAACCATAGTAATATAATATTATAAAAGCTAAATACACTTAATCACTCTTCACGCTATATCGAAAACTTCTGAAATTTTGCAGGTAGATTCTCAGAGATCCGCTAAGAAAAGATTTTGTAAAAGGGCCAAAATTAGAGGGGCAAAAGGGGGGTAGAAAGCTTATATGAAACGAAAGAAGTCACAGGCAACAGCTAGCTATGGACCAAAAGTCTATATTAGAACTGCTTCGGTTAGGGTAATAGAAATTCGGTTTTATTTCTGTACTAAAGAGATTTAAAAAAAATATTCCGATTATTTTCTTTATAAGAATCAAAAGTTTATGTAGAACTTATGTTTGGGTACTAAACACTTCATAAATCGCAAAAAACTTTCCCATATGTGTGAGTATTGCCTACACATACGAGAATCTATCTATATTGAAAGTTGCGTCTATATAAAGCTTACAAAATATGTATCGCTTTGATGTGTCAAATTTAATCAAAAGTTTCAGACGCTATATTTATTTGTCGTGTCAATCTTCGCTACCTTTTGCCACTTGGTTCATTTAATATTCTCAGTGTCACGCTTCCCTTTCCGAAACCAATCCATTTGTCTCAACTTTGACTATTGCCCATTTCTCTTCCGCAAGCAGTAGTGGAATATTTGAAATAGTTAACCCCTTTTTAAATTAAGTTTAAATAGGAAAACTGGCCTACCCGATGAAATGACTGAGGACCCCAAAGGGATATCGAGGTTGGCATGTCAATTTAAAAGGGTTTTCAGGGATGTTTTCTATTTTATTAGACATGTAGAGGTATTTTGTTTGCTTTTGAATCTTGTTATGGTTAGAACGTGTCAGCTGCAACAAGTATTTGATATTAATTAAGTAATCACCATCATCATCAGTCAGAAGTACACTAAATTCAATAAGGCCGTCGCTCCAAGATGGCGGATTACATTTTCTTTGCTAAAGCTTGTTTTTTTTAATTATTAACTTATTTTACACCGAAAGTATATAACAATATATCGTTTTCATTTTATTACAGGTAAGTGAGAGAGATTTGCTGCAAAAAACGTAAGTTAATTTTAGTAACCTTATGGTTACGTTTATCATCGTCATGGGCAACTTATTTAGCCCACTGCTGCGCAGGGCATAAGTCTCAATCTTCGCTGTGCGAATCTGGCCGTATTAGTGCCTTTATGTTAAATCAAAATCTTGTGGAAAGAAATTTCATGTGTCGGTAATCTTTGATTTTGTGAGTAGAATCACCCATAAACTATCCGATCGCATTGCCGATTCACCCTACGGTCTAGCGGTCAGCCATTTAGCTAATAAAAAAAAACGCTTGTTAGGGCTTTATATTACGAACCCCGGTATCTGTGGGTTTTATTTCAACTCGAATTATACAAATAAGTCCGACCTTGGCTTAGCCCGAGGTTATTCGGATTTCTATCTGTGTAACCGCGACGGGCGACCGCAACTCTAGACGTTCTTATCGGAGCCCGGAGACACCAAATGGCTTTCAAGTCCGAAATCGCAAAGTTTACAGTTCTACGTGACAATAATCCCAAATTTAACATTACGAACTCAAAATTACTATAACAGATGATCCCAAAAAGCCGCAAAGGTCATACTTACATATAGTATCGGACCAAAACACTTATAAATCGTTTTGGGTATATGTCAATTTTAGTACAGACATTTTTATCCGAAAACCATTCGAAAGGCGAGACAATGAAGACAAATATTTTTTACCAGGCTTTGTTCGGGTATTCTAGTTTTCTAGCAACGGTGAAGATCGATTACCTCTTTGGCTAACGTTCTGTCGCCAAGATCTGAAATTCGCTTGCTAGGCAGTAAAAATAAATGACGGCAAACAGGGTGAGATGGGTTAGTAGGTGGCACGACGAAATGTTAACAGGTCGATTATGCGAAGCCATCCAGCGCGCACTCCGGTCCCGGCCGGGCCGCCTGCCTAATGACGGGTTACGCATTTAAATAGCCTGCTTCCGTACCGATCGGTTATTCGAATACAATATTCGCATGGAAATCCTTTCCGAATATTTCGTCAGTTACAACAGTAAACGGTGCACCAATTATACCATACATTTTACTTGTATGCTCGGTTATGTGGTATGCTTCGAATTTAAAACTGAGAGTTGATATTTCAGCGCGAAAACTAGGCGGTGTAAAAAGCCGAGCGTAAAGCGATAAATCATCCAATATTATCATCTCGTGAATTGCATCTGTCAATAACTTTCGGTGTCCTCATTTTATTGAAAAATTGTTCATCATCATCATCATAATCAGCCTTTTAACAGTCCACTGCTGGACTTTTAGCCTACCCCCGAAAGGGTGATTGGGCCGTATCCAACACGCTGGCCCAGTGCGGGTTGGTGGATTCACATCATCATCATCATCAGCCAGAAGACGTCCACTGCTGAACATAGGCCTTCCCCTTTAACCTCCACACTGAACGACAGCCTGCCTTTTGCATCCACTGGATGCCAGCGACTCTCACTATGTCGTCGGTCCATCTAGTGGGAGGCCTACCTACGCTGCGTCTTCCGGTTCGTGGTCTCCACTCAAGAACCTTTCTTCCCCATCGGTTATCGGTTCTTCGAGCGATGTGGCCTGCCCATTGCCACTTCAACTTGCAAATTTTAACAGCTATGTCGGTGACTCTGGTTCTTTGTCGAATATCCACGTTTTGGATTTTATCGCGCAAAGAAACTCCGAGCATAGCTCTTTTCATTGCCCGCTGAGTGACTCTGAGTTTTTCCAAAAGGCCAACAGTTAAGGACCACGTCTCAGTACCATATGTCATCACTGGCAAGACACACTGGTCAAAAACCCTCGTCTTGAGGCACTGTGGTATCTTGGACGAGAAGATGTCACATGCGCCATTGAATTTCTTCTCCGTACGTATGCAGGTTTCCTCACGATGTTTTCCATCACTGATTTTTTTTATCTAGCTTTATTTAGTATCTTTCGTAGGTTTATGAGAAATCGATCAATAGGTACAGTAGTACACCCAACTCTAGACGTGAATTACTTACCTACTAGCCACAGAGTAGCCGTTTCCTCTTCGAAGTAAGTGTTTTATGTCGATCTTACTTATTTCCGTTTCCAATTGTATAGCTGAGGTGAATAACTAAGTCCGTACTCTTATAAATTCTGCAGAGTCGACACTTCAACTCTGCATGATGAAAGAAAATATACTTTTTTTTGTTGGGTAAGTGCCTTTATTAACTAAACAAAATACAAGCTAAAACTAACACAGCGTAAATTTGCTAGTCTATCGGTCTTTTATCGAATACATTTCGGAGAGTGTGCATCTGATCTTCATGATCTAATTCCCTCCCGCCCATTTTTCTATCGGACTGCCAGAGCGGGCACAAAAAATCGCCACCGCTTTATGGTTGATATTCCCAAAACCCGAACGAAGCGCTTTGATTCCACTTTTATTGTGCGAACTGCTAGTCTGTGGAATGCGCTGCCTGAATGGGTGTTCCCCGATAGATACAATCTGGGTGTCTTCAAATCACGAGTGAATCGGTTTCTTCTAGGCAAGCGTGCTCCACCGTAGACCGCATCATCGCTTAACATCAGGCGAGTTGGCGGTCAAGCGCAAGCCTATTAATTAAAAAAAAAAAAAAAAAAGATACAATCTAGGTGACTTCAAATCACGAGTGAATCGGTTTCTTCTAGGCAAGCGTGCTCCACCGTAGACCGCATCATCGCTTAACATCAGGCGAGTTGGCGATCAAGCGCAGACCTATTATTTATAAAAAAAAAAAAAAAAAAAAAAAAAAAACAATTAGACTGCCCATAGACCGTTGAAGGTCTAAAGATAATCCAAATGCCACTACCAGTTGGCAGCGTAAATATAACTTGTCCTCATAAAGCCATTTATTAAAGTCAAGTGTAGATGTTTAATATTTTTGTGAATGACCAAGGGTAGTTTGCCAAAATGTTAACAAAATGTATTATTTTCTAACAATAGCGCCGTAAATTTCAGACAAGTGAGTGCATTAGATTTTTGTATAAATTTCTCGTTCTACATAAAATACTGCCTACAGCACTCAACCTGGTTTTAGATTTCAATCTCATTTTTTTTCAGGTGAACTTAAATAATAAGTAATCCTAAGTAAATCACATCTAGTTTGTTTGAAGCCTACTTAAATCAAACAAATGAAATAAGTGCCCTGATTAATCGTTATTTTATAAAAATCAGCATAAAAAATGATGTTGAAAAATGCCCATTCATTCCAAGAAGCTCCACTTCGGCAACTCATTGTCCGTTGAAAATAATTAACTAGCTGACTCGACTAAACTGAGGCCAAGTTAAAAGTTTACCGGCTACTCCGCGGAACAACTTTATACAACATTCTGTTATTGTTTTGACTTTTAAGATTCTGTGCATATTTTACCCCAAATTGTTGGAAATATACGTCTGAGTTGGTTTTGTTCGTGCCTACTAACCGGCTCAAAGTTTTCGCTTCACTAAAATACTCTAGATTGGTTAAAAAATCATTGGGTTATAATATATGACTAGTTGTTTGACCCGAACCTCGTGACCCCTTAAATCTTCGCAACCCTTCGACAGATTTTGCGCATATTCTTTCTTTAAAATTGTAAATTAACTACTTGCCTACAACATTTCACGAAGATCGGATCAGCAATGAGCAAGTTATAGTCGAACAAATATGCTAACATACATAGAAACGCCGACTTGTCCCAATACAATCCGAGACCACT
Source organism: Agriopis marginaria (assembly GCA_932305915.1). Taxonomy (NCBI): domain Eukaryota; kingdom Metazoa; phylum Arthropoda; class Insecta; order Lepidoptera; family Geometridae; genus Agriopis; species Agriopis marginaria. The sequence goes on from OW029915.1 coordinate 11,600,557, forward strand.
ACACTCGGTCAAAAATGTTCTTTGACACGAATACTTATCTTTTGATATATGTTGGCTTAAAAGAAAGTTAATTGTGTGATACATTACGTAGTAGCATTACCTAATCTGTGTGTGATACACAGAAAATGCTTTACTCGCCTGCTTTCATAGTTTTGTCGTAATATGTACAAAGCAAGGAATCCTTTTAGCGAGGGTGGTTCTCGTTATAATTTGGCTGGTGCTGGAGTCCGTGAGTTTCAGCGCTGGCCTCATTGTTTCACGCGGTAATTTATATTGTTATTTGGGGAAATTAGCGCGGCTGGGTACCTACAGCGGCTCAGGTGTTCGCACCATTACCACTCAGATTTACCCAACGGATCTCTAACACCGTTAATTTGCTCACCAATTACGACACCTCATTAAAAATGTATTAACTTACACCCCTTTCATTAAAACGAACAAGCAGTTTACGTAGCGCCCACTGATTCCGCGAGTTTACTCTTCGAATGGGACCATCGAAATGCCTGGAGTTTATTTAAAATTATCCACTTCTATGAACTACGGCTGATTAATTGATCCGAGTTTTACGTTAATTATTTGATTTTAATTTACATCGGCGGTTGCGTTCGTGAAAATTCAATGAATACGGGAGAGGGTTTTAATCAACAAAAATGGTTACTGTACGGTGTTCGCGACAATTAACATCGTTAATCAAACAAAATGACACTTTTTTCAATCTCTGTAAGTGCTATATTGTAAACGATATTGCAACCTCACCGTGGCCGCTAAAGTAAGTTTAGTAAGCGTAGATGTAATAGTTACATTTTTATTTAAGGCAAAAATCCAATACGCACAGCAAGCCAATACTACAAAGTATAGTTTTCTGTTATGCAGAATAAATAAAATTATGCGCTAATACCTAATATTTCACTTTAGGTATCGTCACTCTAAAAAAATTCACAAGTATCCATTATAATCTTAAATTTAGCATCTGGAATTTGACCAATTAGATCATTGGGCAGATTGATGGCGTGAGTTGTAGGAGCATACCGAGTAGTGTCGGTGTGCAGGCGCATGTGTTTATATCTATCAAACTGATCCGATCATAATTTCCTTCAAACAAATTTTAACGAAAACTTTTTTTTAACGTGGATAATTCCGCGTTTGACCTCCAACTCACCTGTTGGTAAGCGACGATGTGGTCGAAGATGAAGCACGCAGACTTAGAAGATACCTATTCACTCTGGCCTTGAAAAGGCCCAGGTTATATCTCTCAGGAAATAAGGAAGCTGGCAGATTGTTCCAATCTTTGGCCGTACGGATTAGAAACGTAGAATCGAAACGTTTGGTACGTATCCAAGGAAAATTCACAATGTATGGGTGGTAGTGGACCGTTTTCCTACTTGTGCTGTAGTAGAAAGAGGATGGCAGGATAAGGTCATGTAGCTCTGATGCACATTCTCCGAAATGAATTCTGTAGAAAATTGCCAGGCTCGCTACTTTACGGCGGTGTTCTAGACTGAGAAGTTTCTTAGCCACTTACTTCTCATCGCCTATAAGACGAGCAGCACGCTGGTCTATCGATTCAAGAGCTTCGGGCTGGTATTTGGCTGAGCCCTCCCAAAGATGACAGCAGTATTCCAAACACGATCGGACTTGAGCATGGTATAGAGTAAGCAACTGCCCCGGTGTAAAATACCGCCTAACCTTATTCACGACGCCCAGCTTTTTACCAGCTAATTTAGCCTTTGGCTCTAGGTAGATGCCGTAGTTGACTAAGTAATGAAAAATTAAATTATTCAGAAAAATACTTTATTTTGTACGATACTAGCGACCCGCCCGCTCGGCTTCGCACGGGTGTAATTTACGTACGAAGCCGGGGCTGGTCGCTAGTCGCTATCTTACTGATGGTGAAAACCGCATCAAAATCCGTTGCGTGGTTAAGGAGGAGTTTGCGGCCTTACAGACATACAGACAGACGCGGAAAGCGACTTCAATTTATACTATGTAGAGATTCTTACGACCATGTGTGCTACTTTATATGTATGTGTACCTACCATGTTCTGACAAATAAATAATTTGATTTAATCTCTCGGCTAAAGAGAAAAGTATAAATAAATAAAAAAAGTGCAATTAAAGAGTTGATAATCTTCAAATGGCTGACAAGATTTTCTTTCATCATAGCTAAGAACATTATACAATCAAATGACATCTTAAACAAAAAAAAGTTTTTTAAAATTTAATTATTGTTTAATTATTTACGTCTTCTCATCCAAAATACCTCAGTGCCTTAAGACGAAAGTCTTCGACCAGTGTGTGTTACCAGTGATGACATACGGCACTGAAACGTGGTCTCTCACTATGGGCCTCATAAGCAAGCTCAAAGTAGCACAACGTGCTATGGAGACGGCTATGCTCGGGGTTTCTCTACGAGATCGAATCCGAAATGAGGAGATAGACGAACGAAAGTCACCGACATAGCCCACCGGATTAGCAAGTTGAAGTGGCAGTGGGCAGGGCACATATCACGCAGAACAGATGGCCGATGAGGCCGAAAGGTTCTGGAATGGAGACCACGGACCGGTAAGCGCAGCGTAGGACGTCCACCCACAAGATGGACAGACGACCTAAAAGAGACCGCAGGGAAACGCTGTATGCAGGCCGCTTCCAACCGGTCCTTTTGGAGATCAATGGGGGAGGCCTATGTCCAGCAGTGGACGTCCTATGGCTGAAATGATGATGATGATGAATTATTGTTTATTTACTTGAAAGCTACGACGCCACATACAGATAGCCAGATACACTGGTTAAACTTATAATAACACACATCTTTTTGCGTATATACAGGTTAAAGAAAACACAGTTCGATCTAGGAGTACAAAAAGTATATTTTTTTTGAGAATGTGGTAGGCGTGTTATGGTAACAGATTTTTTTATGCTGTCAGTTACTACATTCGTATATTAGGTAAAAATTAAAAAAAAAAAAAAAACCGTTCAAATGAGAGTCGGGGCTCGTGCACTGAGGGATCCGTACTAACTTAATAAATATGTCATACATACACCTGAAAATATTGGCCTCCAGCAGTCGAGTAAACTTTGCAGTTGAAAAAATGGTTCCCCCATACAACGGTCTACATCTATGTCTGTTTCCAACTACTAAATGTAAGTTTGTAATAGGAAACATTTCTTTTCTAACGTGACATAACTTCAAATTAACGACTTTTGAAATTTTTCCTTTACGTGTGAGACCTTGCTTCTTACTAAATGTCTTTATTCAAGGTCAACGAAAACTACCCTATGGGTTTTTATTTGTTAGTTTGCGATTAAATATGTGACATTATTGGCCGTATCTTTTGATAGCGTTGACTTAGAACCATGAATTGTTTTACGCCTCCAAGGGACCATAGACATTAGTATTTGGAATTAATTTCAACTTGATACGCGATCCTCAGAAAAGGGGTTTTGGCACACGAACATACAGACAGACAGACCCACAGACAGAAAAACAAGACAGAAGGACTACAAAGTGATCCTATAAGGGTTCTGTTACCTCAATAGGTAAAGTACGGAACCCTAAAAAACAACCGAATACTTAATAAGTTGGTGAAAGAAATCAAACTATATGTACATATTTCTTTTTGTACATTTAAACTCCCTCTATCATCTGTGGAAAATTTACGGGATTGCATAATTACTTAGAACGTCACAATTACTACAAACCACGAAAATGAAATTAAATTTCTTAAAGAAAGCTCCGAACAACCGCGCCAGTCACGTTCCTTATCTAACACCGTCGTTAAATTTTACCACGTGCACGAGAAGCATCTACGCTCCATAAGCTCTAATTTAAACATCCATTATTACGACAAAGACTTGTGGTTTGTAACGGGGTATGAAACTTGTGAAATAATACCTATGTCCACGAGTCGCCCGCCTTGTGCCGCCTCGCGTTCTCTCGTTCCGGAAAATTTCAGAGCGTTTTAATGTGGATCCCTTTTTCCTCTTTTTGCGGTGACGGTGACAGTCTACGAGCTCTCCCTGGCGACCATTTATAACGAGTTTTAATCGCGACACGGAAATTAGTTATATTACGCGTCTATCCGCCTCGTTGGCTATATTATATGGTTATTAACTCTGACAAGACCCCCGGGACCGCTAGAGTGCCGCACGTGGAATTGAAGATACGTCCCAATATATCATCATCAGACAGAAGACGTCCACTGCTGAACATAGGCCTCCCCCTTTAACCTCCACACTGAACGACAGCCTGCCTTTTGCATCCACTGGATGCCAGCGACTCTCACTATCTCGTCGGTCCATCTAGTGGGAGGCCTACCTACGCTGCGTCTTCCGGTTCGTGGTCTCCATTATCGTTTCAGCCATAAGACGTTCACTGTTGCTGGCTTCCCCATCGATCTCTAAAAGAGCCGGTTGAAAGCGGCCTGCATCCACTGTTTTCTTGCGGTCTCTTTTAGGTCGTATGTCCATCTTGTTAGTGGACGTCCTACGCTGCGCTTACCGGTCCGTGGTATCCATTTAAGAACCTTTCGGCCCCATCAGCCATCAGTTCTGCGTGCTATATGCCCTGCCCACTACAACTTGCTAATCCGGTGGGCTATGTCGGTAACTTTCGTATAATTACTGACAATAAGCGATGATTAATGATAACTGTTTATTGATGATGATGATGATTGATGATTTTAAGTGATAATTTATTTTAAAAGATGCGGTTACTTCGCACGTTTCCAATTATTAAAACGTGGGGTGCCACTTTGAGGTTCGAGGGTGAGCTACAGATAAATTTACAGTGGCATTTCCGAGTAACGGTGCCAACAAATCACGTTTCGAATTCCAATCGGATTTTTCTATCGAATTTCCAGCTCCTTTCCCGCACGAGCCAACTTGCGGACAACAAAGTTAATATCCTTTATTTAATGTAATACAGTTCATATTGCATTGCGTGTCAGAACACTCAGGACAAAGCTATTTTGTGTAAGTATCAAATGACAAGATTGACAATATTTTAGGGAACTGTAAACTTACAGCTTACCCTTGCAGAGAAACGTTTGTGTCAACTTCAAGATGTGGGAAATTTTCACGTGCCAAAAAAAATTGATCAAATCGAGTGAATACATGCTTAATAGGCCAGCGGACATGTAAATAACAAGTTTTCTGAAAAATATAGTTAAATTAGTACGTAGGTTTGTTATTTATTGAGGAAATTATCTAAATCGACTAATAAAGTTCTGAGATATCCGCGTTTAAAATATTTGGTCGGATTTGGATGGTATGCTCTGTTCATTTCCCACAAAGTGAGTGTCAGTATGGAGTTTGTGTGGCGTACTTACATGTGACGTCATTTCGGAGTACATTATTCTTAATTTTGGACACATTCTAATTTTGTTTTTAACATTCATGTGATGAACATTTGTGTTTGTTTTATATCTGGGTGTTAATATGTGTTTAAGTATGTATAAAAATAAAAATAAAACAGTCTGTGGTAACCTAGTTCAAGTTCAGATTATCGTGTTTGCAAAAATTACCCGAATATTTTTTGTAGTCAACAATGCATATTTTCGTGCCTGTTTAACACTGAAAAGAAAAAAATATCAAATAAAAACTGTTTAAATTAGGCTGTCAAGGCGTTTTGGTAAGAGTAGTCATTTGTTTGCACCCATATAAACGAAACGTCAGTCATTCGAAATCGGTTAGCAACTGTGATGCGGAGTTCGATGCGTTGATCTAAATAAGAATGTTCAATCAAGGTTCACTAATTCGCCTGGTAACAGATTTTCCTTCTCATTTCCGTTCTTTTTACTTCTCTTTTCTGTGCTGTTTACTATAAGTATAAGGTTTTTTATTGCTGCAAAATATGAAGTTTAGATTTTAGTTACTATGCTGATTGTTTTTCAATTTCGACCTAGCTTCGAATGTCTGATCATAAAATACTAGTATTTTAATATCAATACAGTATTTATTTCTCTAAAATACATCATAATAGCGAAATAATCATAATAAATCATATTAAAGCATAAAGCGGCCAACAAAAAGTAAAATGCTCAACGGTCTGCATCGGAGAAAATTTAATATTGAATCCAATTTCAAGTCAAATTTTTTTGATGTCTATCAGACTTAGCACACAGAAAAAGTTATTCGCCTTATTGAAGGACATTACCTTGAATGAATAAGAGCCATAAAAGAAGTTTGATCCGAGAAACATCGTGGACTTCTCTACAAGGTTAATGTGGATACTGTACTTGCCCTGAAAACAAAAACATATCTACATTATAAGTCAGTAGCTATTTAAATGTTTATCGGGACTTATCACGTATTATTTAATATAGGTAAAATATGTACCTTTCGCTCGACGTTTCGACCATGTTACAATGGCATTTAAAACATGTGTTCAAATCGCGAAAGTTAAAAATTACTAGTAGCTATTTAGTAGATAAAAATAACCGGCTATTCATGTATTCTGTGTTCTATGTATTATTTTTAGCAAACCCTTTTATTTGATCTCTATATCATGACGGTGCATAAATAAACCGGCCAAGTGCGAGTCGGGCTCGTACACTGAGGGTTCCGTACCACCACATAATGCAATAATTATCAATTTAAAAACCGACTTAAAAATTTGTTAAAAACGCAATTTCGATTCGGTGAAATAAATGATAAGGTCGTCCAAGTAACCAATACGTTGCTTAACTTGGTAATAAAAAGAAATTTCTCACCGACTCGCACTTGGCCATTATTTGTTGTTATACTTTAGAGTGTGTACTATAATCATGCCAAGTTTGACGTTTGTACGTATTAAATTACCGTTTTTACACAAGAGCAAATACAAAACTACGTTAAAAATAAGTTTGTTGTATTATTTAAAATTGTGTAGTTTCATTTGTTGACGTTTTTTATTATTTCTTTGTTAATTAGCCGTAACATTACAATAAACTCTATGAAAATTTCAACTTATTACCTCCTATATAGCCTAAAGGCTAGACTGAATTTGATGTGTGAAGTGGTTTCAGGCTATAGGCAACATTGTCAGATATTCTGTTTTTCTCTTATTATCTTCTTGTCACTGTTATAAAGTAAACAATAACGGCTTTATTTATCAGTTGACACAGTCAACAGTGAAGTATTATGTGCGGGTTGTTAAACCCTCGCTGTCTTTTCTCTACTTCTTAAAAGCTCATCCACCCATCGTGTTACCGGACATGGATCATTTCTTTTTCCGGTCCCGGAGAGCCACTCACTTGGGGACTTGTCGAATAATTTTATTTATTGTAGTATTATTCAAAAGCGGTTAAATGTTATTGATTCAAGTAACTCTTGATCACGCGTTTCTACTGTCTAAAACAAATCAGCTACTTTTTATCGACTTCGGGAGGGAAATCTTTCATAATATAGGTATATGTACGTACTCTTATTACTCCGCCATTTGTGAACCGATTTACGTGATTTTTTTTGTTGTGTAGAGGAAGCTCTCGGAGTCGTTTTTTTAATTTAATTAAACCAGTAATTGGAAACCAGTTTCAGAAACCGAATCATTTTTCGTTTTCCGAATCTAGATTCGAAACTTGGTTTCGAAAGTGGCCGAAGCGCGAAATTATAACACGAAATATATCGGAAACTGTAGGTTAGAATTCAATGAGATTTTAGACTCAGACAACTTATAAACTTAACGTGTTAATCGGCTTTAGTGTCAACCCTAGGGAGCATTTAGGCCACGCTCCATGTGTTTTTGCCCACTGTCTTTTAATTATAATAAAATAATGAATTCAGTAACTTACCTTATCGACTTTACAGTTATTGCTAGTGAGGTTAAACGACTCTGACAAAACAGGACCCAGAACAAAATGCTGACATGGTTTGCTAAGCACGTAGTTCCATAACTTCTTCATAACATTGTTTTGTTGTCTAGAACTTATTACAACTTTTGCCTGAAATTAAATCAAAACAAGAATAACAATATTTGTTCCAACAGTGCCTATTTGTGACTTTACCTTAGAAAAGTCTTACTATCTATTTACATAAAAATCGATGTGTGTACGTTCCTTATGATGGACACCAAAACGGCTAGCTGGTTAAATCGCGCGGATGTCAAAGCTATGTGTAATTTCTATCTCACTCAGCTCCGTCTATGCTAAACGGATTTGGATGAAATTTAATGTGTAGTTAGAATACAGTCTGTCCAAAGTTAAAAAAAAAAAAAAACAGCGGCGGGCAATACTTAAATAAAAAGCTTTTAAATACACCTCATAGATCAAAAAGAACATAAACCATTTTAAAAAGAACAATCTCTTTATAATTGTTAGGGATATTTGTCAATGGAATTACCCCTGTCACAGGACAGTCTTTCGTAAAATTAAAGCGGAAAATAAGATCGGCGGGATTCTGTGTGTTTTCCAATTTGAACTCGCCGCAATCTCCTTGCTTAGGTCCTCTGCACGTTCCTAGTTCTGTCCACACTAGTTTGTACGGACCCTGAGAAATATAAGCAGTATAAATAATTTATTTTAATAAAACTTTAAGGCGTCCGCCATATTGAATTTAGAGTGACGTCATTTTATTATTTTTATTCTTCTCAGCAAACCCTTTCATTTGATACCCTATATCTATATAACTATGATAGATCATGGGTTCCGGGTGCATAAAAAATAAGTGGTCTGCCATCTTTGGGAGTCCGCCATATTGGATTTAGAATGACGTTACTTAGCTGACAATGAATTGTCATTCAGACAAAACGTATGCAATATTTCAGTACAATCGCTTGGGGATAACTGTTTTAAAACTCAGTTGCGAGATTTGACAGAACAACTAGTTTGCTAACAAGGCAAGTTAAATAAAAGTTTGTAAAAAATAAAGCCTTTTCAAAGCAAAATCTAATTAAAGAGCTAATATAGATTATGATTATTGGACTATTGTGGATATTTATTTGAGGTACCCGCGTGTAAAATAACAGGTGTTTTTTAAAATGTTTGGACAAAGAAAAAGAAAACCAATAAACGTGTAATAAAATGGAAACAATAAGCGTCCATTAAAATGTCCATGAAAAAATACTTACGTAATTGTTTTCAGATTTATTTAATACGATGAAATATAAACATAATAACAGAAGTATAAAGAAAAACCTCATTTTGGCTTTATCGTGGTATCTACCTTCATTGGCACATTTCAAATGAAAAATCCTTCAGATAGCTTCGTTCAAATAATGTCATTAAATATCTAATTTCCGGCTGTCTGTTTGCGTGTAAATAATTGCGTTGATATCCAATATTAGAGGAAAACGGACTCATTAAGTATTATGTTAAGTGAAGCGATAAGCGTGATTTATTATACATAGTAAGTATATTCCTTTTAAATAAATTCATACAGGCCTATCTTTGCCAGCGATAGTGACTTTTTATTTAATATCTATTCTAGCTGTAAATCAAGTTAACTGAAAAGAGTAGCTATTTTAGCGTTCAACCTCTACTCTGTACAATTTTCTTATTGTGTAATTAATGGCAATCAGAATAAAATGGTTACGTCAAACATTCTTAAGTGCAAAGGCAATTTTTAAATGTCCTTGCAGCATCATCTTCTTTTGAATTTCTTAACTTTTATCAATCTGACTGGACAAAGGCTTTTTATGACACCTTTTTTTTTCGGATCTGTGCCTATCGGATCCTCGTCTTGTCCTGGATTAGACTTCTGGTAATATATTGTTTATTCCATTCTGTCCGACTAGTAGTTCGATGATCGAACTGCTTGGACAAAAATATTCCAATTTGTTAGACTGGCCAGTCGAACAATTTGGACACGCAAATTTTGTTCCAGATAGAACTACTAAGAATATTACGATACAATCAATCTGAAAAGTGATTAGGTATGTTTTGTAGGATTATTATCAATTATCTTTGAAGTAAGTACTTCACACCAAACACTTCTAACAAATTATTCGACTAGCCAGTCGAATTTTTATCCAAACAGTTCGATCATTGAACTACTAGTCGGACAGAATGGAGTAAACGTAATATACATAATCTATCCATCTGGCTTGTGTACTGATCTTTTTGATCTCTAGGTCCACCATTCTATAATAGCATAGCGGAAAAAATCAAATAGCATTAATCGAGGAGGGTCATTACGGGGAAATGGGTCTCCGACAATCATTAGTGCATTTTATTTCAAGAGAGGCGGTGGCCGCACAACCCTACTCCCTAGGTACCAGCCAGCTAATGCGTTCCCCCATTACCTGTCACCTCTGCCATCAACAATTCTTTGAGCCAACGCGTTATTGTTTCCCTCTGGGATGTTGGCTTTTCATACTTGAAAATGTTTAAAATGCCGTCCATTCTGGAAGCACATTTTCCTTATATGTTCACTAATGCTCGGTAGGTATTGTACATTTTCTTTTTAATATCTGCATGGGAGGATTTGGACATTGTGTTAAGTAATATTTGTACCCACGGCAAAATGGAGAAAATATATTCGCTTGGGGTAAGTAAAAATAAGGAATGCCGTTGGTGTGTTTGTAGTGTGTCATTTAATTTATTTCCAAAATTGCTGGACAGGCTGGTGTTTCATTGGGTGATTTTTAGATACATTTGACCAAAATCTATCTAGGTTATGAGGTCTTTTCCGAATTGGTTGATTTTTTTATTTCAATTTATACTTGTACTATAATTATATTCTACGCTGATTAGCGTAGAAGATAAATGTTTCATCATCATCATCATCATCAGCCAGAAGACGTCCACTGCTGAACATAGGCCTCCCCCTTCAACCTCCACACTGAACGACAGCCTGCCTTTTGCATCCACTGAATGCCAGCGACTGATTTGTTTATTCATGTTATATCACACTGTTTTAAAACACTGTTGTCATGTTATATCATACATGAAAGGATTACTGAAGCGTTATAGGTCCGCTTTGGTTTAGTCGATTCGGTTGACTTGCTAGAATTGTTCACATGCACTGGAGACCGCGCGCTTCAGTGGCTCTCTATTTATTATACTAAACTAGAGATCGGCGAAGTGCTCTTGTATCCGAGTCTTCCCGCAACCCTCGACCTCGCCGGCTTATGTGGCAATCGCTGGGCTTACTCTAAATTGCAATTAAACGAAGTTGCGCTCTCACCAATCCGCGCACAGAATGTGAATTGTTTGCCCTATTGTTGGACTCACCGTCAATTTTAAACTCAAGAATCCAACGGATATTCTCACAAATCTATGAATGCGCTTCAAAAGCCGAGTCAGCTGCGGGTGAGATATTACGTTTTCATGCACATTTCGAGCGCTCAATCTTGGAGGGATAAAAATGTTATGTAACTTATCATAATATCAGAATCTTGATATGGGGTCGGGATTGATAAGGTATGTAGGAGTAATTTAGTCAAATAGATTCGACGTCTTGCGTATTCTGCAGCTGGGGGAGTTTAATAACGCGTTTGATAAAGACGTGTATCCCGGCGTTGGGATGGATGAATAAGACGGCCCCTAATATGCTCGCCCTACGTCGCGGCGGCGACCGCTGTCGGCGGCGCGCCGATATAACCTCTCTGTCATATTCCCGCCGCATCTCACCCATTCATATGGATAGTGCGGCATAGTTTACATATTTTGATGCGCGATCGCTTTAATAAAGCCATTAATTTTAATAATCCTCTGCGCGTATGTTCAGCAGGCCTGTTTGTACGCGGTTGCTTTGCCAACAGCGCGGTAGATTTATTTTCTCTACTAAATAAACCTCGATTGTAAATAACGTGCATGAGCAATGTTTGGTTTATGGCAAAATATCCATAAAATATGAATACACAAGTATACATTGTATTTTTTCTGAACCCCCGATAAAAGAGCTGATAATCTTCAAACGGCTTGTATCATAGCTATGAACACTCTCGATCAAGTAACCTATCAAACAAAAGATAAAAAACTTAGTCAAAATCTGTTCAGCCATTTGAGAGCTACGATGCTACAGACAGACACACATATACACACATTAAACTTATAACACGCCTCTTTTTGCGTCAGGAGTAAAAAATAAACCGGCCAAGTGCGAGTCGGGTTCCGTACCACCACATAACTTGTTAGCTACTAAAGTACAACAAATTGTGCAAAAAAAAAACAACATCTATCTAACGAGTTGGATCACGGGCAACCGGTAAAAGTCAAACGATTCTTGAAGTTGGACTACTAGCCTATACTTTATTTTGTACAGTTGGTAGATTTCGACAAAAATATTGATTTTGGAAAATTAAAATTACAAGTATACAATTAAGTATACTACTACATACATATATTACTACATATATTATCCTACTTACCTTCTTGTATAATCTAGGTTAAAAGGTTTAACGATGGCGTCGCGCGACGTCCAAGTCGGTTTATGTTCATAAAAATTCATAACAAGGTCTAAGGAAATCTGTATAATTCATAAGTAGGTTTTTACTGAAAATAATAACAGCGGTTCTTTTACTACACGAAAAAGCTCGAGATATAACAATTTTAGGACACGTTTATTCGAAAAATACCTATCTTTTGGGAAATAAGATTCTAAGAATGTAAACTAAAATCTCATAACAGAATTTTTAATTAATGAAGAGCTTCATTGTGTTTCAATAAATTGGGTAGTAATAATTATTGGAAGAAAAAAATTGTTATATCGCTTGTATCAGTAAAATAGTGGTTCAGTGTATTTTATCGCGATAAAGCACTTAAGAGAGCTAAGAAAGCTCGAAGTGTGATGAATGAGGCCGAAGGCACCAGAGCTGCTGGTGCGGAACACTGCTTCTACCTCACAATGATTGATAGTGTTTTATGCGACGTCAAATTAGTTCTAGAACATTCCAGACGTTGTTGTAAACGTTGCACTGATGACTAATAGTTGAACCAGTTAGGTGATGCACTGCTAGTTAGCTTGTAGAAATTCTTTAGAAATTGATTGGGCTGGTCTCATGACTTCGTAGTTTTTGTGAGTGTCAATATGTTAGTGTACTTAACTGTTAGTAAGTATTTTGGCAGAGCGATGGTGATGGTGGCCGAGTGGTAGCATTTGTGCTTTACAATCTCTAGAATCGGAATACATTTTCAATGCCTTCGAACCAGTTTCGATGCCATCGCTCAAAAGCGGCGGAGGAAAACATTGCGAGGAAACCGGTATGTCCAAGAAACTCAAAAAATCAAAGACATTCACCAAAATGCACTAGGCCAGCGTGGTGGATTAGGGCCCATCTTCACTTCCTCTGACAAAAAACCTGAGTCCCAGCAGTGGAAACATGATAGGCTGAAATTATGAGGCACATTGGTACAGCAGTCATTACATCTTTATGACTAGGTCACGCTAAAGTTAGGCGATAATTAAGAATATTAAAATCTTTTTCTATCCATGTTGTAAAAACTTTTATTCCTAGTGCAATGAAAACAACTTCCATACAACTTTGTCCTTAAGAATTTAACTGTTGAGTAGCCTAATTACTTTGCAGTCTCACACTGGAATGTTACTTAGTAGAATGAAAAAGTATCTGTTCAAACATTACCGAAACTACTCCATCTTGGCCAATGCTTACCCTCTTCCTTTGTTCTTAGAAACTAAACCCCTGACTTATTTAGACCGTAATTCGCCAGTGGTCGATAATACCGATGGGATTTCCGCACGGGTCAGAATTTGGTTACTGAACTTGAATTATTTCTTCTACCTAAATTGTCCGTACCCGCTATGCGGAGACTAATACTCGTTTTAGCCTCCGGCTTGTAATCGGTTTCTGTCTGTCTTAATTACTTTTGCTTCTTTGAGTTCTAGAGTTTCTTGACTGTCCAAATAATGTAAAGCTATACTAACTTTTTTTACAAGGTTTTATTTAACTTGCTCTGTTATCTATACTAATATTATAAAGAGGAAAGATTTGATTGTTTGTTTGTTGGCATTGAATAGGCTCCGAAACTATTGAACCGATTCGAAAAATTATTTCACTGTTGGGAAACTACACTATCCCCGGGTGACATAGGCTATAATCTATACCCGTGCGAAGCAGGGGCGGACCGCTAGTTATGTATATGAGGGACAAATTTTGCAACTGAATTTTGGACCAGTTGTCCCCAACAGATTGAGCTGAAATTTTGCATACACGTTTAGTTTGGATAACAATGCGTAGTTAGCTAAGTAACTTCATTCTAAATCCAATTTGGCGGACTCTCAAAGATGGCGGCCCATTTATTTTTATGCACTTCCATAATATGGGTATCAAATGAAAGGGTTTATTGAGAAAAAATACGAAAAATAAATCGATGTCACCTAAATAAATGGCCGAAGGTAAAAAGCTTGATGTAAAAAAATATTTTTTTAAATTAATAATATTAATTTACATATCCGTATGGCAATATAAAAAAACGACTTCAATACTTATAAGCGCTCAAACAAAATTATTCGTATTGTTGGAGTGTCTTAATAAAAACTAAGCCAAAGTAAATGAAATAATTGTGGCAGTGACTCGAGAGCCACACATACATATTCCTCATCATCATCAGCCCTGAGTGACCCACTGCTGGGTATAGGCCTCCTTTTGTTTATGCCACTCTCCCCGGTCTCTCGCTATTCGCATCCACTCGTTCCCGACAGTATTTATGAGAAATATTCCTCTACATAATAAAAAAATAATCACGTCAATCGGTCCACACATCAGAAGTAATACGTAAAATATACTGGTGTACACACATAAAAAAAGTACGAACTTCTTAAAACTTCCCCTCTGAAGTCGGTTAAAAAGCAAGTATAGATGTCGATACTACTAGACTTAAGATATTGTAACGAAATTGGCTATTGCCAGATGGCATCAAAGGCTATGCCAGGCGTGACATTGGCAAGCTTGTACGACGCCATCGTAAAAGTGACTTATGAACGTATCCCACCTATCTTAGTTATATTATTTACCGAGAGCTAAGAATTCGGTTAGACCTTCTTCTATTTTGATGACATCATTTATTTTCCAAATTGGAATGTCTGTTAAGTGAGTCTTAAGACTTTTTCCGTTTGCCCAAAGCTTGAAATTACCTCAACGTGGGATGTTTGCTGAGAGCGCGTGTCGAGTGTTTGGGTCCGTCTTGACGATTAACTTTTTTTACTACTACGTACGTACAGAGGTTGTACGTTTACTGACCTCTGTGCAGTACTCTACAGTACTGGATAGTTATGGCGCAGAAGTAAAATTAGCAGCAGCCGGCGCACAAGGAAAAAGGAATAATTGCCGAAAAGTAAAGGTTATGAGAATAGTGATGGAGTGAAATTTTCCACGGATGCTACGCACGGAAACAAATGATCGTTACCTTAATCGATCTGCATGATTCAACCTTTGTCTGGTTGTCCTTGAAATAAGAATTTGTTATGTAATAATGGTTTCATTTAGAGGTCAATTTTCTTGTTTCATTTCTAATTTAGATTAAAAATATTTTGCTGGCATTGTGATGGGCAGTTATTCAATTCAATGCAATTCTACAGGGTTACGCATATAGACTGTACTATGCCGAAAGAAAGTCATTGTATTCATCATTATGAACAACTTTTACAATGGGACCAACCCGAAATCGCGTTATAAAATCAACTGCTGTTCCATTCATTTCGAGTGTCAAAGACCGTTTTCTATTACAGCTGCTTAAAAGTTGTTCATAATGATGAGTATAATGACCTCCTTTCGGATTAGTACAGTCTATATGTATGCGTAACCCTGTATGTTGAATGCATGCAGTATGAGATCAAAAGGCAGCTAAAAGTTGTCTTCGTATCTCATACTGTTCTCATACAGTTTTACTGCGGATGTTCGGGCTGTATTGGACTAGTTTAACAAACTATTCTAGAGCGTACCTTTTCGTGGCTCGATATTCTGTCCGACATTTCACTGGCACATCGTTATAACACCCTTTCTGTTACCTGCTCTCTTTTGAAAAGCTAATTGCGGTGGCGTAAAATGTTTGATGTCAATTAAGTCATTATTGATCGTCAAAAATTATGCAAATCCAAGTGCTTCGTAGATTTTCCAATACATTAAATATGGGTTAATGCTATTAACTCAGAAGAGAGCCAAGATCTTTTGGCAAGCACTCGATATCAATGTCTTAGTGCTTATACTACTCACTAGAACTCACTGCAATATAGTTAGGTGAGATCAAATTACAACTATGCTTAGAACAATAAAGAAATAGCCCTAAATAGCATTCATTCCGAAACGATCGTATAATTTCTGCAATGCCTATGAAAGTCACGAGTAGTAGCTATAGTAGCTATGTGCCTATCTAGCTATAGTGCCTATCCATTCTAGATTGGTCACCGGCTCGAGACCTGCATTCCTGTGCTTAACCCCAGGCCATCTGAATTGTTATCATTCTCGACCTGAGATCCGTTTATATTCTGGACATGCACTTATATATTCCGGTATCTAAACTTATAATGGTTATATAAGAGAATATGAAGTACTGTGGAGTGAGCTGTTTATGTGGGTGTCCCTAGATGGTTACAATTTGGGTATCAAATTGCGTGCTAATGGGTTTCTTTAAGGCAAGCGTCCTCCATCTGGACTGCATCATCAGGTGCGATGGCGGTCAAAAGATAGCCAATTGCTAAAACCATACTGTGGGATTTGCTGCATGAGTGGAGAATTTGCTGCTGAGTATTGAGCTGTTTGACTGGGTGTTCCCCGAAAGTTACATGCGGGGTGTTTTAAAGTTGAGTGTATTGGTTTCTTCTAACTAATCGTGTTCTATCTCAAACCGCGCCATCGCTTAACATTAGGCGCGATGACGATGGTCAAATGAAAACCAATTCTTAAACAAGCTTTAATAACAAGTTTTTATTCAAAAGATGATTTTAATTCTTCATTCAATGTTTTTTTTAATTATGGCGGCAATTTTCCAATTTTACCAATCAAATACGGAAATACGATTTTAATTGGGAGCATTTCTGGCTTTTACACAGTGCTTGCAACTTGCTTTGAAAATTCGTCTTCTTCTTCTTTCGAGTCGATGTTCCGTAAATTCGTCCCCTAAAGAGGTTAAATAGAGGATGAAAGTTTGTCCATCTTTTTAAAAAAATATAAATATTAGGCTTGCGTTTGACCATATTCTCGCCTGATGTTAAACGATGATGCGGTCTACGTTGGAGCATGCTTGCCTTGCAACTCTAATTCTTATTCAAAGTAGGGGTGATAAGACCTGCACTGATATCCCGCTTGGGATGAATTGTGTATTTGCCCCTGCCAGCCTAACTAAACCAGCCGAGCTCCTTAAAATAACGGAGCACAGCTTTGGGTCGCTGACTAATCTGTCTACCCCTATTTCGCCAGGCGGTATTGGAGACTTGTTGAGTTTCTTCATATGGAGACCTAAATCTTGTGTCTTTTGTGGCCTTGCAATAGTAGGACATGCTCCATGATCTAGTTTTCCTGTTGAAGCAGAGGCTAGAGGACTATCTGAAGCTCCAATTTAGTACAAGTTTAGTAATTGTTTAGCTCACAGTGATCTGTGGTACCTATTATTAGACGAAAATGATAATTTTTGAAGTTAGAATTTGACGTTTACATATCGGTCACAGGTTTTTACCGCGTTCCATAATAAAAAAAACGTTTTATTTTAATCTTAGTATACAATTAGTATTGGGTGGGCATGGGAAATAACCGCAAACATCATAAAAAGTTAGCTACTATGTTGTTGCCGATAATAAGTCCATCGGGCACACGGTAATATTATCAAATCAAACACATTATCTTGTAGCATGGTGTTGATAGCGACCTACCAAGTAGATTAATCTAATATGTACATTTAATTTATTAATTGTACAATGTTCATGTAGGTATCGAAATGTATGTCTTTCTAATCATGATATCATATCATATCATATCACGCCACCTTAAGTGTTATTATGTATTGTATAGGTATGTACGTATTGATTGCAATTATAGTTGGTATGTTTAATTAAGATTAATATCAAAATTACGTTTCCGTGCTTTCACAGATTATTGTTTTTATTATTAGAACGTCTCTTTCTTCCGTAGAAACCATTACTCTTTGAAGTGTTATGACAAAGTTACCTTTTGCTTAATTATATCGTTTCATCTGGAAGCTTCGCGAAACTTATAATTTTATTTGTATTTTCGGTCGCAAGAAAATATAACATCAAAAGTTTTGTCAAACCGTCAAACTTTCAATAGAGTTCCCGAAGCTTATAAACTCGGCGGAACTGGGACGGAATTTTTAATGATTTACCTACAGTCTCAAGATTTAGCCAATGAATTACGAATATTTACCTCCAGCTTCTACTACAAGTTGGCACATCAATTTTATTAGTAAGTATTTGTACACTTTATTTTGTAGGTATGAGGGCGACGAGACAATAGCACGTGAAAATGTATAGAATAAACCGGCCAAGTGCGTGTCGGGCTCGTGCACTGAGGGTTCCGTACCACCACAAAATTCAATAACGAAATAAGTTATAACTTGGTAATCAACAGAAATTCATCACCGACTCGCACTTGGCCGTTATTTATTATTTGTTGTTATACTTTAGAATGTGTACTATAATCATGCCAAGTTTGACGTTTGTACGTATTACCGTTTTTACATTAGAGCGAATACAAAAATACGTTTGTTGTATGGGGACTTTCGTCTCTTTCGTTTTTACTTATTGACTTTTTTTTTCTCAGTTAATCCATTTAATAAAAAAACTAACAATCATTAAAAATTAAATAAAACATTTTTTTTACTGCATCTCATGTGATGTATCATTGAATATGTATTTTAAATTGAACGTCATGCTTAGTACAGCAGAGTCTCACTAATCCGGTGCTTCATTTCATCGGCAAGTCCAGTAGTCCGGCTTTCTAAAGCCACGGCTCCCGCTTTGTTCGTCCGCGTCTTCCCTTTTCCTCAGCCACTAACTACCCGCGCCCGCGCCCGCGCCCGCGCTTTTTCCTCCACCAGATTACTTACATTGGATAGTTGTCATCACAGAAAAGAGAAGTATGAAAATTTACTCTTCTGTGGGTGTAAATACAACTACGTACATACACGACTAATAGACTTGCGTTTGGCTGCCAACTCGCCTGATGTTAAGCGATGATGCGGTCTACGATAAAGCACGCTTAGAAAGAATCAATTCACTCTTGATTTGAAGACACCCACATTGATATAATCCAGTAATCCGAATATTCCAATAATCCGGCACCTCCTAGTATATAATAGTGTCGGATTAGTAAAACAATACTGTACTTATATATTTTTGTGCGTTTGCGAAATCCTTTTGTATAATCAGCTAAAATACCGTTGTTCGTTTTTGAATATTTTTAAAGAAAGAACTTATTCATGCTATAGTAAAAGTGGCATCACCTGCACACTTTTTCCATTTCCTTCGCATTTCAAAACCATGTTACGAGCAAATCGCAAATCTCAAGTAAGTTATACCTGTAATACAACGTAAAAAACAAAAACGTATATTCCTTGGAAACTAACTTGAATAGAAGTTTCAACATGTACCAGAGATGATATTTTCAAGATCCTTTTGTCGACGTTAAAGAAAATAAGTTACATTTTTCTTGTGATGTTTCTTATGTTATTTTTGTGTTACTATTGCGGTATAGAGGCTTTTGTACTTGAAAGAAAATCCAAAGCAATAGATAGAATTGTCGAAACAAAGTGTTCGTTTCGTACCACAAGTAGGTATGTATGTAGTAGGTGTGAGTATTTTAGTGACTTGTTTGTAGGGTTCCGTACGAAAAGGTTGTAAACGGGACCCTATTACTTAGTCTATGCTGCCTTTCTGTCTGACCGTCCGTCCTTCACTCCGTCCGTCCTACCTTTTAATGGCTGTATCATTCGAACCGTAATAGATAGTCAGTTGACATTTTCACAGAATATTTAATGTTTCAGTTGATTAACTGAGAAATGATAATAAAGTTAAAAAGTAAAAACTTAATGACATACAACAAACGTATTTTTGTATTTGCGCCAATGTAAAAACGGTAAAACGTACAAACTTCATACTTGGCATAATTATAGTAGGTACACACTCTAAAGTCAAACAACAAATAATAAATAATAGCCAAGTGCGAGTCGATTTTCTATTCACTAACAAGTTAAGTAACGTCAGGCGCGGTTGGTACTTGAATGGGTGATTGCCTGGGCGTGATGTTATCTTTTTGTACTACTTTTTGCATTTTGTGGTGGTGTGGAAAGGGTTCCGCACTGAGGGCAGTGCGCGAGCCCGGCTCGAACTTGGCTGGTTTATTTTTCATAGGTTAAGTTTCTCAAGAGAGATTTGATGAGATAGCGATCTCATCAAATTTTCCACGTCTAGACACCGACTGCTTGTTGCCACATCTTCTCCATCAAGCCCCTCTGTCTTGGTGTTGAGCTTGTTTGATCCTTTTCGTAAATTGTGTGAATGATGCCGGCTGATAATTTTCGGAGGGGACTGTACATCGGGTATTGTTGTAGTCTTGGAAGTTTGTTTTGAGATCCTTCTCACGAAATTAGGTGTTACTGTTTGAACGTTACTGTTTGCCCTTATTTATTTCGGCTAAATTTAAAATTACTAAGAAATTTACCATTTATTTACTTATTTTACTGTTCTTTATCGTCTTATATAAATGACTAGTTGCGCCCCGCGGTTTCACCCGCGTAGTGATGAAAAATGGTGATGATTATGATGATGAAAAGTAGCCTATGTCACTTTCCGGCACTTGAACTATATTTATGTATGCATAAAATCAAGTCGACACAGCGCCGGCAACGTCGCACAGCGCGGTTCGGTCCGCGTCCGCATCCCGCCGAAGTGGCAACATCGCATTGTGAAACGCAACTAACCCTACTACTACGTTCTATTCTGTGATGCATTCTGTGAGCGCTAAAATGTCCTATTATTTTCGATTATTTTCCAGAATTTCATGAAATAATAATAAAAAATCGTCAAAAAGTATTATATGTCCATTTCTGTGATATACAGCAACTCTTTATCAAATTTTACTAAGATCCATTCAGCCGTTTAGCCGTGAAAACACAACAAACATCCAGACAGAGAGACAGAGTTACTTTCGCTTTTATAATATTAGTGAGGATGACCATAGATAGAGCCGATAACCGAAAACAAAATTGAAATAATGTTCAAAATTAAGGAAGATATATATATAAACATTTTAATGTCATGCTAGACAGAGAGCGAACGACAAATGACGTCACGTGTAAGTACGCTATACAAACTCTATACTGACACTTACTTTACGGAAAAGATACTAGATATTTAGCAGGCAGGGAAGGGGAAGGGATGTATGTATATATATATATATATATTAGAATGTCAATTAACTTGAGGGCAATTAAATTAAATTAATATAAATATAAAAGAATATGATGCTTAGTTTAAGTTGTTATTTTACACAAGTAACAATCAATGAATGTACACGACCTCAGCATATGTCTATGGAAGGAACTAACTACCAAGATACGGGTTTCCAACACCCAGTTTGGCAGTTAGAGCCAGTAACAATTTATAATGTACATTACTTGAATAAATAATGTTGATTGATTTTTGACAGAGCATCCCTTCTTTATCCGACCAAAAACTTTTAACGCTTATATCTCAGAACTTTATCAGCCGAAATAGTTTTTGCAGTATACGTATAACATTTAATTCTACTTTTCACTAAGCCTGTTATTGTTTAAATCAAACAACTGTCTGATAGCGTATTACGTAAGATTAAGTTACTTGGACTATAGTTTCAATCGCATTAGGCGGTTTTTTTCAAGATGAGCGCGCGCACGTAGCTTTGTCTCGCTTAGCAACGCGGGCCGTTGCGCGCCGCGTATGTAAACTAAAACTATAATTTGGAATCTAAAATAACGAGATAAATTTTATATTTAAATATTCCACACTTTAAGACACTATTGGTTGCAAAGACAGTACAACACACACACAGTAGACAGTTTAAGAATTTGGAGGTTAACAAGAAGTGACCGTATTTCGGGGGCTAGAGAGATGGAGGCGTTAACCCGGATCAATGCGCAGGTTCGAATCCTGTTTCGGCATATTTTGAATTGTATATAATATTAAAATAACTAAAAGCATACTCGAAACTATATTTGGAGTAACCCGCTTAATCTCACGTTATATAAACAAAATGTTAGAAAATTACGTCAATCTAATATATAAAATCGATGTGTAGGTTCCCTATGGACTCCAAAACGGCTGGACTGGACCAATTTTGACGGGACTTTTACTGGCAGATAGCTGATGTTATAAAAAGTAATCCGCACGGGCGACTATAGATTATAATAAAGTTGTATATTACTGTATAGTATACTTATTTGAAACTATAGTGGCTGATTCGACCTAGCATGGTTTCAGTAGTATTTTACTTGCTTGCTCCAATTCCGTTTCAAATAAATAAAAACAAAGAGACATTTTGGGTCTAGAGGAGGAAGTCGTACCCGATACTCACTGAATTCTCTTTAATCAATGAAAATAGGACGTTTGCAACTAGGGATATCAAACCCGAAGACGGTCCGGAGATTAACTCAATCTGAACGGGTTAGTGAACTGAATTAAATTTGGTAACTGGAACACAGAAGTTACAGATACAAGGTAAAAATCTACCTTAGTAGGTATATGCGAAAGAATGTTACGCAAGACCAGAACTCCTGACTAGAGCGCTTCAATTAAAATCACCCAAGTTTGTTTAAATGTTTGTGTCGACCCATACAACTAAGAGTTACAGCATTTCGCTCACGGATTTCGCTCTAGATAAACATTCGACCTAATCTGCCCTCACATTCCGGAATAAAACGAATTGTTTTTGCTCATACAGTAAGCGCTAGCTTGACAAACGGCGATTCTTCGCCGAACAAATAAGAAGTATTGACAAATATTTGATACAGTAAACTTCCGACAACACTGCCCCATTTTCTTTGCAAAACTATTTCCGATCTATGAACACGGTTACGTAACACGATTGGCAATGGTTTAATAGTATTAAGCTGCGGTCTTGGATTTAGGTTTTACCTTGGGTCGGGAGAACTTGGAACTCCGCCTTTGGGATCGTCATTTCATTCCGGTTACCGCTTTGTTCGGATTAACCCTTGATGCCAACTACTAAGGACTCTATCGTCAAACTAATTACAAAAGTACCCTCAAGTCAACAAACAAGGTGACTACTAAAATCCCTTCTAAGTCAAAGCTATGTTTATCCTCTGCAAGAAACGACCGAAATTTTCTTTTAAATTCGTATTTATTTTCGAGAATATAATCCGTCGCTGTCGTTAACGAGAAAGTGTTATCCTCGGCAAATCTGCGAGTCTATCCGAGCGAACAAAATCTTATTAGAATTAGTCATAATCCAAACATGGTTAGTCACTGAGAATTCTGTGTTATTTATGTAATTCTCGAGTAAGCCGTTTAATCGTCCATCGCGTACTTAATGTTTGAGCTCTCGGGGTAGGATAAGGAGTAGGGAGGCGTGGGGTAGTGGGAGTCCCAATTCCGAGGGCTGGCCTCCTACCAGCAAATCTGTGGCCCACAACACGCACAGGTAGTGTCACGGCTCATTACCCTAACTTTATGTTCGCCAAATCACTCCGTCATGAATAAACAAGACGTAGGCTTATGACCTCTTAAGGTTGAGCTAATATACACCATTTGTCTGCACGGAATACGTTTCGCAAAGGAAAATTTACAAATTACCAGCTATGATATCTACTTTTCATTTCCACTTATCTAGCGGCGATCATTTTAATTTAGAGTCAATCTTTGCTTCATGGAATTAAATATTCCGTTTAGTCCGAATCCTGAGCCAATATTCCGAATAAGCGGTAACTACCGGATATTACGTAGGTGTATTTTAATATTCATTGCGAGTTTTGTAGCTAAGTAGATAATTCATAGAGGCGATAGAGGCACCTTCAGATAAGATAAACAATGGAGATATGCCCTAGTACAATTTTATTATCGTTCGTGTTCAAATCACTTACTTTTTTACTATACCGCTAAACCTAAGGTGAGTTAGTGACTAAAGGCCTCAATCCTGATGCGTTCGCACCCGCCATGTTGCCTTAACATATCTCTTTTGTTTGTCTGATCTGAAGAGCACCGGTTCGTAAAACTCTGTCGCAGTGTCGTTCAGAAGTCTTGGAAAGAAAAAAGTTTACAGGTCTTCAGAATAAAGCTAGATTAAATTTATTCGCTGCATTAAAACTTTTCATAAAACAAGCGATCTCGGTTATTATCTCACGCTCTTTGTTAATACTTTAAGCGTATTTCTTTGCAGCTATTGGCGGTGACGGTGAGTTAAAAGTTTTAAGAACTGCCGCTTTATGGAAATTATCACCATCCTTTCACGAAATTAATTTATTTCCCCTAGATAACCACAGTTTATAAGAAATGGTTATCATTTATGCGCTGGGAATTGTAAAGATGGGGGTTTTATCAGTCTTTTGCACACAGCCTTGTTATTTCATAAAATAACAAGGCTACACGTGCTCTACACGATCTAAACCTGAGCACAGAAAAAAAATACTATCAATGTTACTCCAAAAACAAAACGCAGCTTATTTAAACAGCAACGCATTAAGCATACTTCTCCTAATTTCACGTGTTTTATACCAGACCTGTACACAGAAAAAAAAGTATGAATTTTACTATAAAAACAACACACAACTTATTTAAAACGCCACGTATTTAGCATACTTTTTGTTAATTTTGTTAACTACACGTGCTCTACACGATTTAGGCCTGTGCATAAAAAAATACAATAAATGTTACTCTAGTCATCATCATAATCAGCCTTTTAACAGTCCACTGATGGACTTTTAGCCTACCCCCGAAAGAGTGATTGGGCCATATCCACCACGCTAGCCCAGTGCGGATTGGATTCACATACGCCATTAAATTCCTTCTCCGTACGTATGCAGGTTTTCTCACGATGTTTTCCTTCACCGAAAAGCCAGTGGTATGAAAATCCGTACATAAGCTCCAAAGAGCTCATTGGTACGGGCCCGGGGTTTGAACCCGCGACCTCACGCTTTCAAGTCTAGCGGTCTCCCAAATGGGCTACCACGGCTCCACGTGGCGTTACTCCAGTACGGAACACTAAAAACCGACTTCAAAATTAGTAAGCGCTCAAAAAAAATTATTGCTATTGCTTAACTAGGTAATCGAATAATATTATTTATGTTATTAGAGCTGGTTCAAAAACTGCTAAGCCAAAGTTAATGAAATTTTTGTGGGTCTACTTCGAAAGCTTTTTCTACGTGACAGAAAAAGAATCACTTTAATTGGTTCACAAATTTCAGAGTAATAAATAAATCACAAATAAAGTGTAAATAGATTTAAAAAAAACTAAGAACGTCCCTCTTGAAGTTGGTTAAATATAACTACAGAATAAAATGCTCTTAATTTTTTCCAATTGGTTTTTCTTCATTAATTTCCTTTGTTCCGTAATGAAAGGAAGTTTAATTATGAAATTGGTTCAGTATTTGCGCAGCTTCACATTAAAGTTTGAAACACACAAGACACACACAAACGGCAAAGTTTACACTCAATTGTGCTAGTACAGAAGTTTAGATAGAAACTGAGCTTCATATAAATGGTATTTTAAGAAGTTTTTCTTCTCTTCTTTAGTACAGTTCAGGCTGCATGTTTAGTATAAAATAATATATATATTTTTTTCAAAAAAAAAAAAAACGAAAACCCTCTTCAAGACAATACCTAAATAGCTAAAACAGAGATTGAAAGTCCTCATCAAACCCCTAGAACCACAAACCAAAAAGTCATTTGTGTATGTATTTTTGGTTTTTGTTGAATTTTTCAAAAAGCGCTGAATCAATTTTGATATTTTTTTATGGGACCACCTCTGAAGTATGATCTACCAACCAAAAAAGAATCATTAAAAACAATTCTAAATTGGCGGAGTAATCGCGTAACAAACGTACAAAAAACATACAGTCGAATTGATAACCAACTCGTACTTCTTTCGTCGTCGGCAATAGTTTTGGCGGATTCGATGACGAATACATTTAGGTATAAAATTGTATCAAAGCTAACTTTAATTTTCAGTTTTAATTTTAGTTCGCATTTGAAATGGGGAGTGTTCTGAAGATCTGTTCTATCTGATGCCGGCATAATTATATCCTAGCACTACCCGCTACCGCATGAAAGCTCATCTAGGTACATATTATTATCATAGATCAGTGGAAATAGTACACTGTGCGTTTTACTAGAGCTTTTTTGCCTTACACCAGCAGGCCTAGCACGGGCCGTGGACAAATTGTCTTTCCGCCGTTTTTATCCCTCGAGAAAAATACAAACGTATCCATATTCTAGCTTTGTCGCGTCTAGGCGTGGAATAAAACGGTGGAAAGACAATTTATCCACAGCCCATGCTAGGCCTGCTGCGATATGTAGAATGAGCCTCCTGCGGCTTTTCCGGGTAACTTTAAAATTTCTTCATAAGGGCTGTTAATAGAGTCTTCAAAGGTCTGCAACGTATCTGTGATGCCCCTGGTGTTACAGGTGGTGCTTCATCATCATCATACGCAGTCAGAAGACGTCCACTGCTGAACATAGGCCTCCCCCTTTAACCTCCACATAGAACAAAAGCGTGCCATCTGCATCCACTGGATGCCCGCAACTCTCACCCGTTAGCTTTTTGGCCACCTATTGCATAGAAAATCTATTTAATGATACATAGCTCCCAAATAAGCGGGTGCAGTCAATTGCATTAATTCCCAGGTTTCCTATATGTATTTATGATGACGTCATCTAAACAGTGACCATCTCTGAACTTAAAAACATTCCTCGACACCTCATATACCAAAATTGGAAGTGCTTATTTTAAAATCACATATGAAATTATGTTAATTGCTTTACAGCTTGCCCTTGTATGTCATAATTATATCGTTTTAATTTAAGGACGGAAGCCTTTGAAACATTTCCGCTTCCAGAAAGTTCTTTTAGGTAGTTAATTAAGCTATTTGAAGTTGACGAATACCAATGAAAGTGCTGTAATAAATCACTTGAGAATAATGTGGTAAACACGCTTTTCAAGGCTGGGCGTGTTTACCATCTTTGACCACGCCGTCACATAACATCTGGTGAGATGTGGTCAAACGCCTGTTCTGTAACCCATAAAAAGGCCACGAATGCGTGAATATGTCAAGTCAATTGCCGGTTTTGCAAATTTAACTTGCCCAGTGTACCTTAAGCCAAACAATATTTATGTTTTTATACTATTCAGTTTTAAATGCATTGCATTGGAAAAATTATTATTACCTGCACATATTATATATTATGATGCCCAACCATAATTTTAACTAGTATTTGTTTTATGTGCTACATAAGTATAATTGTGCTTAATTTTGTTAATTACCTTTTTTTTTTATTGTAATTTTTCTCACTTGAGTGAACATTTGTTATTTGACGTGTAAATTGACATTTTATCAATAAATTACTTATGACTTATGACTTATTAACTCACTAGTAGGCCGCCCCTGCTTCGCACGGGCGAAGCCGGGATATATAGCCTATGTCAACCGGGGATAGTGCAGCATCCCAACAGTGAAAGAATTTTTCAAATCGGTTCAGTAGTTGCGGAGCCTATTCAATGCAAACAAACAAACAAACAATCAAATCCTTCCTCTTTATAATATTAGTATAGATGAAGCTTAGCTCTTTAGCGCTTAGTTTGCAATAAATATATGATTTTTAGTAGTGATTTTCCACGTCACTAGTATAGACCTATTAATGGCTGTACTTTAAAATAACTAATTAAAACCAATGTATATATTTTTGTGCTGTTGGTCTTGAATAAAGATAAAATAAAATAAAAATAAAATTATTTGTAGATGGTGTCAGTACAAAGTTATCGTTGTGCAGTAGGATAACAAGTATAAATTGATTTTTCTTAATCACAGATAAAAGAGCTGATAATCTTCAAACGGCTGACCAGATTTTCTTGAACACTCAACTAGGTCAAACAAAAAAAAAACTAAATCAAAATCGGTTTAGTCGTTTGTGAGTTACGATGCCACAGAGACAGATGCACACGTTAAACGTATAAAACCGCTATGTTTCAGGGACCGAGGGTTAAAAACATTGACACAAATGTTTTTATACCATTCCCCCTCTAAAAAGCTTATTTTAATCACTAAAATTCTTAAATAAAATTTAAGTAAATTATTTAAATAAAAAATAAAAAAATATCCTATACAAAAGATTTAATCACTATTTTGGCGTTTGAATTTAGAACACACCAATATATTCGACCTCCATCTCAATGCTATACAGCCTCCATGCGCAAAAAAAAACTCGATACAAACACCTTAAATCTTTCTTTTTCTCGTAGTCATTGTATAAAGTATAGTATGCAACTCTTGAATAAAACGGATTTATATCGAGGGCCATGAATCACTCGCGTCGCTCAGGATTCTAATACTTGAATCGTCACGAATCACTCGCTACAGTCGTGATTCAGTCGTTAGAATCCTTCTCTTGCTCGTGATTCATCTATGGCCCTCGCTTTGAATCAGTCCTTTATTCACTAATTGCATAATATACTATTCTACATCGATGGATAAAATATAAAATAAAAATCAGTTCATTTTTACGATTCGACCATGAAGTGAAGGTGCGACATTCGTTCCCCTTATTTAATATGCGTGGGTAGAACGTGTCAACCAGAGCGTAGGTACACTTATGAAAGATCTTATCGATCACTTTTATATTGGCAGTTCTTTTTCTCTCTGCGAGCGACTGGTAATAGGAATTACCAACAAGGAAAGAACTTCATATGATCATCATCATCATCATTATCAGCCTATCATGCTCCTACTGCTGGGACACAGGCCTTCTTTCAGAGAGAGAGAGAGAGAGAGAGAGAGAGAGAGAGAGAGAGAGAGAGAGAGAGGATGGGCCCTGATTATCCAAGCTGGACCAGTGCATGTTGGTGAATGTCATACGTCATTGAACTTTTGAGGTTTTTGAGGTTGCCTAACGATGTTTTCCTTCATCTTTTTGAGCGATGTCATCGAAACTGCACATAATTTATTTAGTACTAAATAAGCCATTGGTGCAAGGCGGAGGATCGAACCGGGTGCTGACTGCTGTCAAATTGTAAAGCGCGCATGCTACCGCTCGGCCACCATCGCTCGCTTTATAGGATGTACTTGCCTACAAAAGGTACACTAAAACGGAACAAAGCAAAACTTTGTAAACCAATTTAAATATTATGATTAGTTCACTTTGTCCACTGTCAGAAACAAGAATGAGAGCTGTGAACGAATGAGATAAACAATGATGATGAACGAGAATCAGAATGAAGTGTGAACGCTAACCACAAACGCGCTAATTAGTCAAACTCGTCCATTAGAAATCCGCTCACATATTGAATTGAACCCAATTTCTATGTAATTGGCTAGCTAATTATCGTTTTGCCATTCGCTGAATATTTGTCCTGCAATGTTATGAGTGTTTAGGACCGCAACCACTGTGTCAGTTAGTTTTATGTTTGTAAAATTATGAGATAATAAAAAAACATTACTAAACAAGCTTATAATTAGCTTGGTATTATAATGGGGAATGCTCTGATGAACTCTTTGACCTCATCCCTCCATCGCGGTTTTACTATCGAACCGGTCGCCATCGCCAAAAAAGCTATCCTCATATTATAGATGCGTGGAAGTCTCGTACTGTACGATTTGATCGACTGTTTCTGCCACGCACCTGTAAGTTGTGGAATGGCTTACCAGCTTTGGTTTTTCCTCCAAAATATAACCTCAATTGCTTCAAGCGAAGAGTGAATAGAGTCCTCAAAGGTAGGCAACGGACCGCCAATGCCCCGGGCATTTTGTAGGTGTCCATAGGCGACGGTGACTACTTACCACCAGGCAGCCCGTCGCTTGTTTGTCTACTATCAAATAATAATACAAAAAGCTTTTAGTCTTAGTAAAGAAAATGGTAATTTAACCGCCATCTTCGAGCGGCGGCCATATTGAATTTAGTGTGATGTCACTTTATCGTTTCCTACTCTTCAATCTCTTCATGTGATTCCCATATTAACAGGTCAAAAAATATGCACCATCCGCCATTTTGTGGCAGCGGTCATTTTGATAATGTATTACAATATTGTGTATTGCTTAATATTGTATTGTCATCACAACTAAAGGTGTATGCAATATTTTAGCAAAATTGGTTAGGCTGCTCGGACTGGTTCTAAATAATTTAACTCTAATAATTCATAAATAAATAATTTAAATGGTTAATTCAGCTTCAATTGACCTAAACAAACAAACATACAAACAATGCAAATTAAATAAAAGCTTGTAATAAAAAAAGCGATGCAAACGTGCGAAAAGCAAAATCACAAACTCCAAATAAAGAAATATTCGCGTGGGCTAGCTATTTGAATAAATATCAAGAGGGAACCATTTTTCAACCCGCTGGTGATAATAATGACGCTATTTATCAAAGACTCAAAAGGGTAGGTAATTATTAACGCTGTATTTGGGTGGTTTCGTTTGTTTCCTTACACTTTTTGCGTGTGATATATTCGACCTCGTCGGCGACATAGCTGTTGGGGGGTCATCTCGTTTGGCTGCGAGGGAATGCCTCCGAATGATTTATTATTGTGTTGAATATGCATGTCGCGATGAAAAACGACGAAAAATCGTGCGAGAATGGGATCGCGTATGAACTCAAAGTTATATAGCGCACTATATAGAATTCTAATGGTTCTGTATAACCCGCTTCCCGCTCAGCTTGTGACGCACTCCGCTGCTAGTTTCATTGCCTCCACGCGTCACTTAGCGGAAGTCATTAAGAAGATAAATCACAAACCACACTCTTCATAATTCTTTAACTCTTTAAGTGAATTTTTGTACTATTTTTCTTTTCTTATGTTTAATGCATTGTATAATAAAGGAAATTACTTACCTTCTCATTTGGAAATAGGTCGCGGACTTTATTTAAATTAATAGGTTAGCGAGAGATATTCATTAAGTGCAAGTTTTGGTGCAAGTTCTCGTTGAGACTAAATTTACGAAGACTGAGACGTTCGTGAGGTGTAACCGAGAGCACCAAATAAACAGGTAAAGAAGGCCGGCTTCGGCTGGTCTTGATTTTAATAATTTTAGTATCCGTAGCGCTAGGGCTGGCAAAGCAACTATAATGTGCTGAGAAAAGTTTTGATTTGAGAGTTTAAATTAAAAACAATTTATTAGGTATATGTGACTTTAAAACACATCTATTTATAATAAAAAAGGGTAACCAAATAAAAGTCTATACATTGGTTATCGAATACTACTTTCGTCGATTTCGGCACTGACGAAAGGCACGATTACTATATTTTAAAGTATAATAAAGCCTCATTCTCAAATAAAGATTTTTGCAATATGACAATGGGAAAATCATTGTAAATTATGACAATATTGTCATACGAAATGATAATGTCGTGTATTGCCAAAGCGCGGGCACTCGCGACTGCCGGTCGACTGACTAGATCTGAGATCACTGTAAGTAAGCATCTTTGTGTGCGTGCGCCTGTTAACGCTCGTTGTAAGGAGCCAGCCTTCTGTACCTATTTATTTTATGCCGAAAGTGTACATTAATAGCATGCGAAACAATAGCGGGGAAGTTTTACTCGTGCTTGGATGGCGAGCCCGATTCACTCTACCGCCTCGCTCCGCACCCGTAGCCTCATAGTAATACGGTCTAGTAGGCATTATACCTCGCTATGCAAACCACATAATTTTCACGTGAGCAGCTACACTGTGCTTCACTGTGTCTTGCCTAAAATAGGAAGAGCACTGCAGCGGGTAGCTTGAACCAAGCACCTACCTATACCCATATAAATCATATCCACTAATTACGAACAGGTAAACGTGTACCGCCAACACACACTTGATTAAACCTTGCTCTTCAGCGATTAAACCCGTGTTACTCTTACTGATTAATGGTCACGGTTTAATAACAAGCTATAGAAACAAGCAAACAAACAGAGTTTATAGACTTTTAAACAGTTTTTAAAATTTTATAAAATCAAATTAACATATTGAAGTGTGTGCTTAGACTAATCTAAAATCATGTAAAGTTACTGAAATGATATCAAAGATATGAAATACAGAAATATCAGTTGCGAATGTTTTCTAATTGCTGTAATATCAAAGATATGATTAATGAAATACATAAATATCAGTTTCAAATTATTTGTATTTGCTGTGATATCAAAGATACGATACATAACATACATATATATCAGTTTCGAATGATTTTAATTGCTGTGATATCAAAGATATGATACATAAATATCAGTCTCAAACGATTTGTATTTGCTGTGATATCAAAGATACGATACATAACACACATAAATATCAGTTTCGAATGATTTGTAATTGCTGAGAAGGATTCCTTTGATATGCCATTCCGCTTATATTTTAATTTTGTTGAATAAAACCTTGCTTTCTAGCGATTAAACCCGCGTTACTCTAACTGACGGGGATAAAAACGGACACGGTTTAATAACAAGCTACAAACAAACAGTTTCGTTTAGTTTTAAACAGTCGATGTTGGGTCGGTTGAGCAAACAGTTAGATTCCTACGTCGAGCTGTTCGTTTGTTTCGCACGTACACGAGGGCTTGTGGACCGTGGAAACCACGTCGAGCACTCGGTATCTTGCAGGCAACAATTTTACTTCAATTAAATACCGTATTTCTGAGAGCACAGACAGGTTTGTAGGTCTGGCTTTGGAACAGACGGCAGAATCTATGTTGGTCTTGAATTTATAGCAATATATTTTGTTGCTCTGTTTACGAACCAGAAATGTGAACGTATCCCTATTAAGTAAATTTATGTTGTAGGTAATTGGATTGGTTAAACGCGTATCATTCTAAGCTAAAGATGTGTCAGGATCGTAGCAAGGGATGTGGTCTCCACAACGGGAAAGAGGTGTGACTGGATCTATACTTTTATACTAATATTATAAAGAGAAAAGATTTGATTGTTTGTTTGCATTGAATAACCTCCAAAATTACTGAACCGATTTAAAAAATTCTTTCACTGTTGGGAAGCTACATTATCCCCGGGTAACATAGGCTATATTATATTTTCAAAAACATAGGGATCCTTACTAAATCTCCAATAATGTAATACAAGGTGTAAAAAAATTTGCTTTATAATTTTAACTTTGCGTGTTTGACAGTTCTAAGACAGGACGACTGTCAGGTCAGCTAGTATTAAATAATTTTAATATTATAAATGCAAAACTTTTGATTGACTAAGGCGCCACTTTGCGGAACTCCATCCACAAAACAGTTTTTCTGACAAATCTCTAGTGTAATTCAACTATTCGTCAGAAAAACAGTTTTGAGGATCCATAGCTGTGTTTGTTTGTTATCTTTCACGCTGCAACAGAGCAATGGATCGAAGTGATTTTTCGCACACATATAATTGGAGGACTGGAAAGCGACATAGAATCTAACTTTTTATCCCGGAAAATATGGGATATGTATGGTTTCTAAGATGATGTCTACGCGGTTGATACTGCGGGCGCAGCTAGTAAATAACAACTTTCTTTAAAAAAAAGAATGCTTTCATTTTCAGGAGACAAGTTTTCTTCTATGTGTCTCTATCAAAAATCTAATTATGTTTATATGCGTACGAAACGGGTTTCGTAACGCAAGCTTTGTGAAAAATGTCCTTTATATTTATGGATTTCGTGGGTTGTAAAATGTTGGACGTTATCCTAAAAACTGCAGCTTTACGTTGCGAAAAAAGATGCTTATTTTGTATTTTTTTTTAATTGTGTTAATCTCCTCATATATATATTTTTAAACTACTATATTGAGTCACTGGATCTATGGAAAGACGACTGTTGTTTAATACCATCATTCCTCACTCAGATCCAAATCTATCTTACGTTTTTATAATTATTTTAAGAGATAGTATACTACATCAGGCAAAATATAAAAATAAATGCGGTTATTATATTTAATTTAACCCGTGACACGACAACTTAAAGATGCATCCAGTCTCTAGCTATTGAAGCTAGCTACATACTACATAATATTAGCGATGGACCGATCGATCGCGCGGCCAAAAAATTACGAATGGGATCCATTTGCTTACGCACCCCTTTACTGCTTATGGCGCGTCGGTCCTGTTTTGCTTATGCAGACTCAGTACCGGCGTTAGGGAGGGCGCGGGTGGGTGACCGCTCTGGGCGCCGTAGAATTCTCGCCCAGGGCGCTGGTAGTGCTAAAACCGGCACTGCGTAAGTTATTTCGGGAGTGTAGTGTATTATGTACCTACTATTGTATTCATTCACGTGCATGCAGTTTTCACTTCTAGGAGGTTGTGCATTGTTATGTTTATTAAATGTATTTAAGATAACGAACCTGAAGATGTTATAGCCAGTTTAGTGAACCAATTTAAAACTAGTAGTTCGTCCCGACCCATAAATCTACGGAACGCCTTGGTCGATTTTACCCATATTCAAACTTAAAAATTGTATTGAAATGATCTACATGCCTACAAAGTTTAATTAAAATCGGATCAACGATTCGCTAACTATCGTCGAACAAACCATGCACGCTGAAATGCCGACTTGTCCCCTTAGCTATTAGAATCTGAGACCTTTCTTCGCTCAGTCAAAAAAGTATTTATAAATATTATAGGCAACTATATGTGCCATAAAATGGTTTGAGTACGCTAAATGAACTAATTTCTCCTACTAAGCTATGGCTGTTTCGTAGATTCTAAAACGTAGATTGACGTTCTTCGCAACTATACATAGAACTCCCAGTTCATAATACCTACTTCAAGTTGGTACTTGAAGCTATTAAAATAAACACTGATCTAGTAGGTATTGTACAGTTTCAATGGAGTTACCTCTCAGATATATAGATATCCACATATTCACGGTTTTCTTGTACAGTTCTCACGTGTGGTTACTAGGCAGTCAGTAGGTTTACAACGGCTTTACATCTGAAATTGCGAGGAATATTGCACTGTTGCTTTACAACTACACATCTCTGGAGAATTGTGGTCTTACATGAGCGGTACCTATCTATATCTACCAGTGGATGCTCACTACCAGGTAACAATTCATAGAAATTCTGTTTTAATAAGTATAATGTATTTATTTAGAACTATGAATTGTTTTTGGTAATCTCATTTAACATGATCACGTCACAACGAAATTATTTAAGTCAGTCACGTGTTAACAATTTTCTAATATTTTTTATGTCATTTACAAGTTTCATTATTTTACAAGGTGGTTTCTCTGAAAAAAATACATAAACCCGAAGCCGTATTTTTGGCGAAACATATTTTGCAAACGAACAAAACAATATGATGCATCAAACTGCACTTTAATTTCAAAAGATACATCACATGAATGGTCACAATGATTTTACACTTCTCATGCTCGTAAAGTTATTGTTTATGCCTAGTGTAAGTGTACTAAAACCGCTTTTTATGCTCTAGTGCATAAAATATTAACTCATTATAAAAGTAATTGTTCAAAGAGGTTCTATTTATTTTATACTTATTTCATGTAGTAAGTTTGCCTGGGTCTTTAATAATACTCATAGATCAGGGTATTATAAAAAAGCCAGATATAACTTTTGTCGAATAAAAATATAGTATTGTTAAAATTTTATAATTTTTTTAAATTAAATTTATAGTTTCTTACAATATCACTGTTTCATTTCGTCGCAATTAAAGTGAAAAGCTGAGTGTATAATAACTCGTGCATAAAATTAATTTCATCCTCAACTTAAATATCTGGACGTCTCAGATAAAATGGCTTATTTTATGCACTTGTTGTTCAATCTACTGTTTTCGTCAACTTTACATGTCTTCATCTTGTATTTATAATGGCGTCACCTATCCAGTGATCATCCATGAGCTTAGAGGAATATATTAACACCTAATTTATTAAAATTGGTTTAAGCGCTTAGGTCGTTGGTGGAAAAATAAAAGCACAAAATCATAATTTTTGCTTATCTTCGTCGAACAAAAATCTATGAAGACTTGAAAACTTAGATCAAAGCATGAAGAGCAAGTAAGCGTACGCGATTTGTTTAGTAAACAAGTCGCAACTTTTGGCGTTTTCAAAATATTTCTGTCCCAAAGCTCTGATTAGCAGCCACATGTTGTTTATTTGCTTATTATAATTAGGGTCGATTTTATAAATAAAAATTATTAATTTCAAAAATACTTTTCAAAAAAAAAATATTTAGGCGTCGCCCATTATAAATTTATGAGACGTCGTTTTATTATTTGTATTCTTCTCTGTAAACTCTTTCATTTGATACTCATATTAAGGGAGTGCATAAAAAATAACTGGTCCGCCATCTTTGGGAGTCCGCCATATTGGATTTAGAATGACGTCACTTACCATGCATTAGCGTCTATTCTGTCATACCACTCACTAAACTAAACCAATCTGACAGATCTTAAATTATCTGCCTCTCTTTTCGTTTTAATATGTGAGAGAAGGATGGATGGCTACAATTTTACAGCTGTCAAATTTAGTTTAGAGCGCATCAGAATCAATGCCATTGTAAAATTGTTGCCATCATTCTCTCACATATTAAAATGAAAAGAGAGGCAGATAATTTAAGTCCTGCCAGATTTGTTTAGTTTAGTGAGTGGTATGACAGAATCGACCCCAATG
This sequence comes from Agriopis marginaria, assembly GCA_932305915.1. Lineage (NCBI taxonomy): Eukaryota > Metazoa > Arthropoda > Insecta > Lepidoptera > Geometridae > Agriopis > Agriopis marginaria. Next base: position 11,637,216 of record OW029915.1, read on the forward strand.
TCATCCAAACTAAACGTGTATGTAAAATTTCGGCTCAATCGACTGGGGATAACTGTTCTAAAATTGAGTTGCATGATATGTCCCACACATACATACAAACAAGGCAAGTTAAATAAACCCTTGTAACTTATAGATAGCGCTAAATCTCATGTCGTATGCAACACGTACTGCACTAACATGCTGCTGCACGCTCATTGGTGCTATAGTTGTATCTGTAAATGCAATCAAACAGCCCTCAATAAACGGTGGTATTGTTTTGCCTGTTATTGCGATTCCGTTGCCGAGACACGTCCGGAATAAATTAAACTGCAATTTGGGGCCTTTAATATGGAGTGTTGTTGGCTATTGGCGTAGTGCTGGGTGGCGATATGAGCAGCATGCGGATGAGTACACAAAGGGGCGGCGCAGCCCATCGGTAATGCACCCGACCGCATGATTGGCGAACGCGCCTCTCGCGAGACGTGTTACGTGCGCACCAGTATTTGACGAGCCAAATGTATGCATACCTGTATTTTGACGAGCCAAATGTATGCATACCTCTACACGTCACTGTAGCAACTCATATACTCATTTTAATAAATTTTCAACCGACTTCAAAAAGGATTCGAGGTTCTCATTCAAATTTTTATTGTGTACTAGCAGCGCCCCGCTAGGTAAAATCGTCAAGTTTTCTGTTATTTTCCAATTTTCTGCGCAATTTTCAAAATTTTTCTTTCCGTAAAAGCTTTTTTTTTGTAACACGGAGACATAATAATATTTTGAACAGGAACTATAAAATTAAATTTACTAAGGCATATCTCCTTAAGCTTCTAAGTTTGATTTCAGGTTAAGCCCCTAAGATGAAAATATTATCCAGCTACATCAGCACACTGAAATTACAATGGCACTGAAAACCTTTGCATCTATTATCTTTCAAACGTTTACATGAAAACCTCATCAAAATACAGCGAACGATTTAACCTCTCCCATACATTTTGTCTTAACATGCCAATGTAGCTAATAAAATCATAACAATTAATTTGATTGCAGTCTAGACGGAGTCATAATAATAATCGTTAACGTCAAAAGCTGCAGAGGTCACCGTTCATTGTATCTTCAGGATTCCGGCAGGCCTTTATACTATAGTTTAGGGGTGAATAAGGTTCGACGGTGCGCCCAATTTGCGGTGGAACCTTGGGGTCGCTCATGTGACCCCGCACGTGGAGTAGAAATATGTGAGAGTACTCTTTGTTTATTTACACACATTCTTGCTTGTCGGGCGTAACTGCTCATGAGCCGACGTTAGCACTTTCAGAGCATTATGGCTAGTATCCGCGTTCCGACGTACTCATTGTGCATTCAAGCAAGACATTGTATAGGACTTGGAGAATTTGTTGTAACGTTTGCACATCTTGAGCGTTGGTTCTGCGGCTACATTTACTGCTATGCAGGTGATTCCAAAAATTGCATTGGATTTTAATCCGCCTTAACAGTACATATCCTGTGAAAATTTCAACTAGCTATCTATTACTGTTCGTAAGATACAACCGTTTAAAGGTAGGACATACGGACAGACAGACAGATAGACATCGTAGGCTTAGTAAGAGTGTCCCTTTTTACCCTTTTGATACGGAACCATAAAAAACAAAAAAAAAACATGCTTAGTTGTCTCGTTAAAACAAACCAAAGGAGCCCAAGCTTGAGGGATTTACGTAGTAATTTTTTTTCAATTTGTAATGTAATGTAAAACTCTACGGACTCGGTGGTCCGTGCAATTCATCATATTTGTTACATCGTCACGGCTAAGCAGAACCGATCTTGATGAGAACTGTCAAAGAAGTTGTGTATTTTATGAAAACGCATAAAATAGGTACTTTTTTTCAGAAAAATGCGGAATCCTGGTAAATAAGGGTTAAAATCGTGAGATGCCATAGTATTGTTACGAGTATATTAATTCAAACGTCAAAGGCATGACTTCTTGGTCGGTGTTAGTTGAAAGGAGATTTAATGTAGTGTTGGCTTGTCTATGTAGCGTTAATGGAATGTTTGACGGGGTAATTTCGTAAGGGACACTTCCAAATATCCTTTGATCATATTAAATTGCTAAGCCTCGAAACGGTTTAATTTCAGATAAAGCTATACTTTCAACTTCAAGGACCGTTTATTCAGCAAAATACTTAATGACAATTCTCATTTGCGTAATTCCTAACTGAGACAGTTTGCTGTCTGTAAACTTCGTTGGATTCGATCCAAACTAAAATTTAGTATAGTGCTGTACATGTTTTGGTTATATTTTCCTTTCTTTAACATGGTAAGATTCACTGCAATTGGAAATAACTTTGATTCCCTCCGTTCTAATACTATTAGTTCCTGAAAGTTAATTTACTATTCTTTAAAGAAACTGCGCATGCACTTGCAGATAGCCCCGGCCGTCAAATGAGATTACATCTAAATTATTTTCAGTGTTCCTCGTAAATTTCTTCCAGTGAGTTGCCGAGCCATTTGGCGGCGGAAACATCCTTTTTCAGCTTAATTATTTCCTTTTTACCGTGTTCAATATTAATTCAGATTTTCGCCTGGGAGACGTTAAAATTCATAACGCAGCTATTACACTCATCAACATCTGGCGCCGTCCGAGCGTTATTATCTCAAACTTTAAAGGAGGGCCATTAATTAATTCTAAGGATAGTTATTAGCACTTGGGAATGCATTTCTGCGTAAGCGGTGGTCGTGAAAAACAAATGTCTGCCGTTCTCATTACTGGGCCAGTGGGCGGGGGCTTTTGTATTTCTACGTACAAAAGCTTTGAAATGATTTGTATTACGTTTTGTTTAATAGCGTCTTATAATTATTTTCTTGTTTCTAAGACTATTGTGTGATTAAAATATGTTCTTAGAAGGCATACTTGGCTAGCTAAATATTCGTAGCGATGATAGATGAATGGTTGGCGCGTTCGACCTACACGCCGCAGGGTGTGGGTTCAAAACTCAGCAATGAATTTGAGCTGGTAATGGAGTTTTCCTTCATCGTGAAGAAAACATGGTGGTATACTTTATAGTGCTCAGATGGCTAACTAGCACCCACAAAAATCTATTACAAAAACTGTCGTCAAGCACCGAACGGTGTGTTTCAGCAGCCTCACGTTAGAGCCAGTTCTCATTCCGGGCTAGGATATAAAATACAGAGTAGTTAATGCTCTAAAAGATAGAGATTAGTAAACGTGACATAAAAGCTCGCTTTGGCACCTGCTCCTTTGAATAGCGCAATTGATAGTATAAAGGATATAAATAGGTATCTATTGTATTAAAGCGATTGGAAGGATTAAGCTGATCAATCACTTCCAAGCGATAAGATATTATGTCTTTTAAAGTGATTGAAGCCCTGAGCCTGATGTCTGGGTATTGTTTTATGCATCAAAGTGGCGTTTTATGACTTGGACACTCGTATAGTTACCAGTCTCCAGTAAGGCTGCACGCGATAAATTTGCCTCGACGCTCGCCCACTATCCTTGTACACTCGTAAACCATTTCATGGTGGATACTATAAGAGATCGTAAATAAGGGACTCTAGGACTTAGTGCTACCTTATGTTGTGTACACACTCGTTCCGGTGACTAAAGAGCCCCGGAATAAGACGTACCGTTGATGGCTTGACGGGAGTGAGCTTAAATAACGGCCTAAACATGTGTACGATGGCTTGGTGTGGAACCCGGTTTGGTGCAGATTTATTTAGTAAAAACAGGTAGAAGTCCTGAAAGCGCTGATATCTTAAAGCGCATTTTTTTATTATGGGCCTTGTTTTGCCGCCTATTCGCCTGATGTCAAGCGATAATGCGGTCTACGATGGAGCACGCTTGCCTAGCAGAAATCGATTCAATCGTGATTTACTTTCTGCGATGTCTTCAATGATGTGAAAATGTGCGACCGACAGAACTACGGACGGGAACAGCATTAAAGGTAATTTAGATTTGGAGTCTACGTGCCTTGTCTGTATGGCTAGATCATGAGAATACTTCTACTTGAGCAGCTATAGTCTAATTATAGAAGACACAATGAGTAAAAGTCTCCTGATAATCCAATTGCGATTATCATTACTTTCATAAAGTCGAGGTTTATCATCATCATCAGCCAGAAGACGTCCACTACTGAACATAGGCCTCCCCCTTTAACCTCCACACTGAACGACAGCCTGTTTAAGTTGAGGTTATATTAGGCATATTTAATCAGTTAAAATATAAAGTTTGCGATTGATTGCGGCTTCCAAGTTTTCATAGCAGTGTGAACTTTACTTATTTCATTAGTACAGTTGCCACAATTTTTGAGTGACTTCATCAAAGTCACAAGTGTTTTCGTTCGAGTGCCTAAATAGGTAAAACCGCATCATACTCTGATATTTCTTGTAGGTTATGTTACCTATAAATTATGATTAATTTAAAGAAGTTTAAGGTTTTTTTTTGTTTTAATAGAATTTGATAAAAGATTTTCCAAAATAAATATTTAAAAAAAACATGTTCAAAGCTCACTTACTTTTAAACCGTTCGACAAATTATGACCTAACATAATGAACATAAGTATCTACTTTAAATGCAGTTTAAACACAGTTATTGTCTAAATTAAAAACAATGTAAAATCAACTAAAATTCCTGGCTTGGCTTTTTGTATTACGAAATTTTTTAAGAAATGGAAATAATGTGAAAATACATAATGAACACCCTTTCAAATACCGAACAAAAAAGTACTAGTTGTAGTAGTTTAAAACTATAACTAAATAAAAAAAAAACGGTCAAGCTGTTATGCATAAAAATGGTAGCGCACAACTTGCGCACAACCTTTTTGTCCAAACGTACATAAGTTCGTCGTTCTGTCGTTGTTTTTTTTTTCTTTAGTGTATGATCTATATGGTGAGTTTTTTTCCCATCATAACTTCTAAACACTTATCTATTAGTGTACAATTGTACATACCATGTACATTGTACATACGTACTACAGAATTCTGCCTCTGTCTGTATCTGTCTAACTGACATAAGCAGCCGTGTAGCTAAAACCGCGCAGCTATTTCATTCGCGTACTTCAACATTATTTAAGAAAAAAAGAACTAGATAAGAATTAAAAAAAACTGAGTATTATGTTTAGAATTAACATTGCAATAGTCTCAAACGATTTCCTTTTTTATTTATTTATTACTAGCTGACCTGACAGACGTTGTCCTATCTTAGAACTGTCAAACTCGCAATTTTTTTGCGTCTTGGGTAACATTATTGCAGTTCTAGTAAGGATCCCTATTCTTTTTGAAAATATAATATAGCCTATGTTACCCGGGGATAGTGTAGCTTCCCAACAGTGAAATAATTTTTCAAATTGGTTCAGTAGTTTCGGAGCCTATTCAATGCAAACAAACAAACAATCAAATCTTTCCTCTTTATAATATTATTATAGTATAATCTTTCCTCTTTATAATATTACTATAGTATAGATTACCATTGTCTATTTGCTATTCTATAAGATAGCAGAGGAGGCAGATAGAAAACAAACTCGAAATATATATTTTTTTCTGTCTCCTCCGTCTTTCTAAAGAAATGACTCTGGACGTTGAGCGCAGCCTTAAATTATTTACGTATGTATTATTGCAGTGGTGACAACCGACAGCTCGCTTGTAATATCGTAGTAAATTTTTCAAAGCGCATTTTACACGTTGTTTAAGTAAGTTCTAAAAGGTTAGTGCAGGAGGGTGGAACGCTGGGCCTGCATGCCAGGCTCGGGTCGGTATGTGCCACAATGCCACTCAGGCCCGCGCCGCTGTCTCTGCTCCAACGCTCGATACTAAATTTCATTTTCGAAAGCGACCGATCCTCCTCTGTCGCTCTATTTAGAGGAATTCTTTACGGAGCCCCGTTTAGCAAACGAAAGAGAACGAAACGGTGAAAGCGTCACTTTTAAATGTTGCAATTCACTGTCTAATTTTATTTTTGCCGACTGTGATAATTTTTGTTGCGGATGCATTTGTGGCACATAAAGGCAAAATAGGTACTGTTTTGAAATACCCTCTTAAAGTACATAACACACTATAAGTAAATTGTTTTGAAGTATCCTCTTAAAGTACATAACACACTGTAAGTAAATGTGTGGTTTTATACGATCTTCAAAGTCGCTACGCATAGAAACCCGCACAAACCTAGTACCTATAAATCCAGGGCCTATAAATCCTTGTATTCAAATATCAAAAGTTCAAAGTTACATTTATATGGTTTTTTTTTTCTTATTTCGGGAGACGATATTCTGATGACTTTTCCTATTACAACCTTGACATTATCAGGAAAACATTTCGGCACAACGCCAACTTGACTAGACTTACTTGTTAGTATGGACTGTAATTTAAGCATTTAACGTCCCATCGAACAATGATCGAAGCTTCTACAACTTTATGTTAAGGCAATGATACCTATTTACAAACACTTTTGTATTTAGATATAAGTATTGCTATTTATTTCGTACTAAAGAGATAAAAGAGACCTTAAATTCCTAGGTGTGGAAATTACCGTGGGCAAAGTTTCATGGCCTGGTTAATTTATGGAACGTTATCGCAAAAAGAGCAATATACGGAACCATAAAGTAGCGAAGTGCGACGTACTTGGCCATTTTTTTCACCGTCGCGCTGAGATCCGCATACATTTTTATTTTACTCCTTTCAGTCTAATTTAATATGCGGCCTCGCAGAAGAAATTGCGAGAATATATTTTCGCATTTGTTAACTGTACCTTGAATAAAATCAGATTTTACTTGAGAATTGTTGGCGAATTGTGTAAGACAGGTAAGTAGGGTGTTATATTTTGCCGCCCCTACACAAAAGTTTAGATATTTCCAGAGAGTTGTGGGCGGCCTCGGTATTCATTTAATTTACTGTCCATTGACATTAATTTATCCTTTAGATCTAATTTATCTCACGAATCCATCACTGCGCTTAAGTTTAAAAGTTTTAAGGTTCGGGAAGTAAGACAAGTTCGGGTGGTAGACACTAAAACAAATGTGAACCCTATACAAAGTATCATACAGAATAATTTTGAATACATGTAGGAGAAATCTCAAACGCTTCGAGCGCGCCGTCGATCGAAGCGCTTCGGGCGCCTACGTAACCATAGTTTCGTAACCAGTTACGATCAACGCAAAATTATGTTATGTTCGTTACTAGTTATCTACGAGCGAAGACTGATTTTTCTGTATCGCGGTTTTATTTGAAGAAAAACTTTATTTTAGAAAATAATTTGCCGAAGTGCGATTGAGACTCGCATCGAGGTTTCCATACCGTCACACTAAAGCACTGAACGAACATCGCTCTAAAGAAAAGTTAAGTTGGATTAAAGGATAAACTTAACATTGAAGTGGAAAATAAATTACACATTATTATAAAGAAAAATTATTCCTTTCTCGTCTTGGTTACGAAGTTGCAGTTAAGATGGCGGTTGGTGTCGTACACAGAAATAAGTTCATTTGAATTTCTGCTGTCACGATAAAAGGGTTCATTAATACTAATAGCGGTTTCGCAGCAGACGTCTGTAAACTCGTAAATATCCTTCGTAAAATGTGTTTTCTATAGATATTAACCTACTTATTGCGATTTACAATACATTCTGCTAATATATTCATATTAACCAGTGCATATTATTGGTCGTTCCATGAGCCATTGGACGTTCAACAGCGATCTGCCGCGCTTGATGTTTTTGCCAGCCGAAGCCGCGTTCGAAGAGTTGTTCACCCATCATCATCATCAGCCAGAAGACGTCCACTGCTGAACATAGGCCTCCCCCTTTAACCTCCACACTGAACGACAGCCTGCCTTTTGCATCCACTGGATGCCCGCGACTCTCACATTGTCGTCGGCCCATCTAGTGGGAGGCCCCCCTACGCTGCGTCTTCCGGTTCGTGGTCTCCACTCCAGAACCTTTCTTCCCCATCGGTTATCGGTTCTTCGAGCGATGTGGCCTGCCCATTGCCACTTCAACTTGCAAATTTTTACAGCTATGTCGGTGAATCTGGTTCTTTGGCGAATATCCACGTTTCGGATTTTATCGCGCAAAGAAACTCCGAGCATAGCTCTCTCCATTGCCCGCTGTGTGACTCTGAGTTTTTTCAAAAGGCCAACAGTTAAAGACCACGTCTCAGTACCATATGTCATCACTGGCAACACACTGGTTCACCCATCAGTTGCATCTAATACGCGGCTTACAGATGCACGTCACACACACATCATCAGCCATTAAATGTCCACTGCTGAACAAGGCCTCCCTCTTAGAGAGGGGTGTTGCCATAATCCCCACGCTTGGCAGGCGGCTTGGAGATCGCAGTACGTTCACCGTGTACTAACAGGACGCTGCTGCCCATCCTCTGGTGGTTCTGGTCGCAGTTTTAGGACATACCCGGGCTTACAGATGCATTAGATATTATTTCATCACTAGCGTTCGGTAAGTGGGTCATTGAACACTCAAAATGCGGGCGGTGAATATAACTTTGGTTCCCGAGGGAAGTTAAGTATTTTCAAAATCGAACTAGTCCCATGTCAAAACATACCATTGAGTTTTTTCTTTTCTTCGACAATGTAGGTCCGTACCATGTCAGTAACTTTTCACTCTGTCAAATGAAATAACAACTATGTAACACCTCTGTGGTGTGAACTTTCAAACTGTTCAAACCAAATTTTCACTAAACTGATTTTTCTATGATTTTTAGGCTTACCTTACACTAGTAATGAAAAGTAAACTATTTACACTCGTAGCTGATCTTTTACATCCTCAAACTATTAGCGCCAAAATATCTCGTGTGTCGGAAAAGGTCACCGAAAACAGTTTTTTTTTTACCCTTGTGTAACAATCTACTATTGTTAACAGCTGAACTCCGTTTGTTTCTGGTGCCCTCTTTTTGTGTGTTACATAAACAACCAAACGGTTAAACGTATCTAGGGATTTTTAGAGAGCATACATTTTTATTACGCCATCACGAACTATATTGTATCATATTTGATTATTTTTTTCTTAATTTGTTTTGTTATCTTATTAATCTGGCAACAGAATAGATAGAGGAGTGAGTGAAGGGGGTAAGGATTCAGCGCGGCGCGGGCGTGTTTCAGGTGAAGTTATTTGCAAATTTTTGTTCCAAAAAGGGTGAAACAAAAAGGTACAGAACTTATTTTCAATGAGCTTAAAGTTTGCGAAATTTGCGCACTCCATAAAGGTAACCCTGTAGAAAAGCGAATACTTATTCACTGACTGATAATGCGCGATAAGTCCCAATAAACATTTAAAACATGTGTTCAAATCGCGAAAGTTTAAAAGTTACTTTCACTAACTGACTGACTTATCACGACATCTCTATGAAGATGAAATTTAGCAGGTAGATTCGTGATTGGATATGGACATCCAAATATGGAAATCTACGTGTACGAAATCGCGGCCATCAGGTAGTCTTGGATTAAAATATCTTGGAGACGAAATACATGATTATACTAATACTTTTTCTCATTAAAAAAATTGCAGAAAAACCATATGGTGCAGCTAGTGCAAAAAAATTGATTTTTTATTTATTTTATCACCGTAACATATTCTCGGTAACAGAAAACATTTTTTGTATGAAACTATTGTTTGCACCCGGGTTATATTATTACGGCAATACTCGTATTGTACGGATTAGGGATTTCTCGTGGCGTGTTAGGTATTATTTAGAAGAAAAAATACACTGGCCACCGAAACCGAATGAGATTTCATTAAAACCTTTTTTGCTGAAGAAAGGAAAACCTCGACTTTGCTTGGATTTTAGACAACCAATCTATTGCAAGATTTTTAATTAAATCGACTTTGATCACAGGACTGGAATGTCTCTTTGGTAAAACGATTAAAACCTGTATAAAGCGGCCATGTAATCTCTTCACGTATCTCAGAATCTAGCAATTTAATCAATTCCCTTAATCAAACCGGAAGTGAAAGAATTATCGTGGTGCTATGCGACAGTTTGCTTTTTGTCTTGATATTTACGAGTATCTTTTAAACAATTCTTGGACCAGGATAAGTCTCTCTCTCTCTCTCTCTCTCTCTCTCCCTCCCCGGTTTCATTTGCAGATCAGAAAAACAAGGGAGATATAGTAAGGTGGTGTGTAACTAAACAGTAATAACTAACTAATTAATATACAATATAATAGAAGCCGTAACAGCCTAACGAGGTTTATAATAGCTAGTCGTCACTTTGCGGAAGTCCACAGTCCAAAATCTTTATTGTACTCGAAGCGACGTAGAAGCGAAATTACACTAAAGATTCGTCATATACAAATTATAAAAGTTAAATTGAAAAAGGGTAGAAAATTTGTAATGGTTTATGAACTAGTTTTGAAGAAAGTGACATAATAATATGGCCTATAACAGGTTTAATGCCTTTAGTTGAATTAACCCTGCAGACGACATTGCCGCCTTGTTTTGCATGTTCATTATTGTCGCTATAAATTTCTTAGTGAGCGTGAAAAAAAATTAAGTTTTACTTACAGTGTTTTACTTTTACTTACAGTTTTTGCGTTCTCGGTTTAGACGTCTATTGTTTTTTTTTTTTAAATTAAACATGGAAACATTTGAAAATTGTAGTACTAAGGTATATATCTTTTGTTTTTCTGATCTGAAGTTTCTCTCTATCTATTCACATACACATACAAATAAAATTAGTACATACGTTATATTACTTACGAATAGGACTTAATTTTACGTGAAACTATGGTCGCCTGTATTGAAATTGAAGCGATGACTGTGTCTTCGTTAGCAAATATCAATTACGGTTCGTGTACGTGTCGCTGAAAGATGTTAGGCGCGTGACAAGACAACCGATCCCGACCGGTCGTGCGACCAGTCACACGACCGATTGCCCATCGCGAACTTTAACTCGAAACGTGCTATTGCTTAAATAGGCACTTACCTAAACTAAGCCCTTCAGTGTAACTCGACCTGTTGTTTGCTTGTTTATTAATTAAGATTAGGCACCTTTAGATGTTTTCGCCTCCGAACCCCTTTTCGGTCTGTATGTTGGCAACTGTATTCGTAACAGAAATGCCTAATGATAACGGTAATTACGTCGTTCCCAAGCCGGCATCGTTATTTTGCATTTAGTTTCGTACCTTATAAATTTATACAGGTCGTTTACATTGTAATTGGGTCAAATTAAAACTTAGTATTTGATTTTACTATCTATTTATAACGACTTATTTTCACCGAACAAAGACATTTAAGGTTTTATTCTTAACTAGATGACCCTAATACGTTGCCTTTTCGAAATTTCTATAAATTTGTTTCATTTTTGAGCTTGAGTTCATATCAAAGTCCCATAAAAAATATATTTAATTATCCCGAATTTAGTAGTTTTTCGGGCAACTTTCCGAAGTTTTATTTTCCTAAAACTTCATTCAGACTATTATAAATAAATAAAAATTTTACCAAATCGATTCAGCAAACATAATTGATTTGACTTTTAAGTTCTCGTGTAGGCTATAGTGACATTTTTTGAGCAGTATGTCTTTTAGAGCTTTGGCAAATTTATTCAAATTTTTCATATTATAATATTATTATATCATATATCCGCACTAGTCTTCTGTCTTTTATATTTTGGTGGTCATTGGGTTGGGGCCGTAGATATGCATTAAGTATTAATTTATAGGTCGGTAAGATCAATTTATGTGTATTGTTAGACCTTATCAAGCCCATCAAGGTTTATTTAGCAGTGGACATTTAATGGCTGATGATGTGATGTGTGTGTGATGTGTGTTAGACCTTATTAGACAGTTTTGGTTATCAGCAATTTTCCTGAAAAACTGTGGGTTCGTGACCCTCCTAAGTTAAACAAGTTGCTTGCGTCATGTGCAAGGTCCATTAATTCAATTCAACTTGAAACTAAAGAGCATAATATTGACACTGATAAAGTTAGAAACTCGCAAACACCAGCAGTCCTGCACTAGCTCTTTGCTTAGTTCAACTTTTGCAAACAACCCGTTTGGGACCAAATGCATAGTAATAAATGAAATTTATTACATCCATAGAGATAATTAAAACGTTATAAGTTTAAGTCTATAAATACAAATAATGTAGCGTTCGTGTCCTAGCACGACTATACTGGGTTAAGCCGAAAGGGGTCTATAGTACTCATTATTATAAACAACTTTTGCTATGGAAGCCACACTGAAATAATGAAGAAAAAAACTGCTGTTCCATAGGAAATGGTCATATACACTTGACAAAATGTATGGAGCATCTGGTATTTTTTTTCGCGGTTTTAGGGTGTGTCTCATAGTAAAAGGTGCTCATAAACATGGGGACTATGGACCTTTCGGCTTAGTACACCCTTTCTTCGTAACTCTGTATAGATGTTCCCTAAATATCACTAAGTAAAGCAACGAATGATCCGGTCAGTCTTTGGATGGGTGACCGTGAATGGCAATTACAACTAAGCGCTACCGTGGGTCGGATGATATGTTAATATGTAGGTCACGGTTATTATTCAATAACAGCAACTGTTCAGCCGTGTCAGAGGTTTCTGGGCGACCTAAAACTCTAACAATAGTGTTGGCCACTTAGCAATTATACGAACTTTTATAAGGGTAGAAAATAATAGATGTGAACAAATTTTTCCTTGTAAGACACACAGTAATTGTTCAACTGGCTTATTTGTTTTCGATACCCGTACTAGAAAACCTCGTTGTGCCACCGACTATCTCGTTTTCCGTAAATAATTCCCACCAGAAACCGAGCTCTCCGATGGGCCTATGACGTTTTTGCAACATCTAATCACAGCCCGTGTTCAACTGATGTTTATTTGTAACCGGTTCTGTGATTAGCTGGTGCTATTGAGAAATCATTGATGAAGGGATTTCGTTGTCTGTCAAGGATACTCGCAAATTATAGCCAGTATAGAAATATTAAACAATCGAATGATCGAACAAAATAAACATCGATAAACCGTTACTAAATTACAATAATATAAACAATATTTAGCTTATTATATAAAATATTTTAAAATGCAACTATGAAGGTTCTATACTCCTCTGCCATTAAGTTAACTTTGCCATCGTATACGGTTGAAGGCTTAAAATTAAGGCCGTTGATTACTCGTTTAATTCGTTTGCCATTCGAACTCCTCAAGTTAAATTCCCCATGGTATTCTTTAAATATTTATGAAGGTCCCGAAAGACCAATGACTTTAGTACTTTGGAAAATATTATCATATCCGCATCGTAAGCTCTTCCGGATAAACGCGTAATCCCATGAACAAGCGTTTCATGAATGAACTTAGCATTTCTCCGATAATGCTTTTTGTTTTACTGTCGGTGCTGTAGGCTGTAGATACACTCTTTGCATAATATTTTGCAGTAATATTTCAGGAGGGAGAGATAAAAAAAGAAATACAGCACTTCAATAAGAGATAAATTCATTTCGAGCGTGATGATTTATCAGAGAGAGAGCAGCAGCGGGCGGCCGGGCGCGTGCGACGTCATCGTCGTCGCTTCCTCCCCCCGACATATCTCTTTGATAAATTGCAAAGAATCTGCGGAAGAGGTGAATTTCTAAAATAAAATAATCCCGACTCGAGAGGGGAACATCATTCTGTTCTTACGGGGGCACCGTAAAGTTTACGAATAAAAGTTTGTTATATTCGCATCGAACCAGTGGAGTCTCGAAAGCTAATGTTGTTTTGCATGCGAGCACTCGTACCTAGTTTCGGTGTATGTTTTGCAACTCGCTCGGGATATTTTATAAAATCCGGCCGCGGTGGCTTCTGAATTCGTCCCGCGACAGCTGTCGTTGACGTCCCCCACGCGGCTATTATGCCGGCTCTCCTTTTATTTATGATCGAGTTGAGCGATACTTATTACGACTCTACCCGACGGGACATGTTTCATACGCCTGCCTTGTTTCTGCGTTAACTCGCCTCCTTGACGCTTATTGAGCTATTTGCTCAAAATTGCACGCCCCTCACATTCACTCAATACTAATAAACGTCTATACGCTATATTGGAAAGTTTTATGATCGCAATACAAACAAATCTTCATAAAGAGAGTCGATTCTTCACGTCGGCCCGGCCGTTAAGTGCTAAAGTTGACTAATTACAGCCGTTCGCACCCGTAAAGCGAACTAATTACTCGATTTCGAAGTTTACCCATACTCGTAATTCATAAGAAGCGTTGATATCTAGCAACGTGCTCGAGTTTACGCGTTGCCATTGTTATTCACGGCGTATCTTGAAACTCTACAGTGGCGGTGTGTGTTTCACTAAGCCCCGACATATATTTAGTCGTTTTTGTCTATCACTTGGCAGCAACTTCCCCAATGTTTTCTCATTCGGCCGCAGCGCTCTTGAAAGTTGGCTCATTCCTGTCTCGGTGGGCGCCTCACCGAATTACGAACTCGGCACTCAGCCGACGATGCGTGTAAAATGTCTTTACGATCTACGTAAATCGTGAGATATACGCATCACCCTGTCACCAGGCACTGGGTCGCAGCGCACGACACACGTTTCCATTTTTTAATCAACTAATTGCTAATTGAAAAACTTTGGAGTACAAAGGAATGGGACTTTCTGGAGTGAGATACGGAAAAACGTCGCGACCCACTTTTTGGATGAAAACATTTATAGTTTATATACGTAGGAAATAGTGTAATGGAATTTTAAGTGAACTGAAGTTCCAAATTAGTTTTTGTCTCAGTGAATTTCAAACACATGTTTAAACTGTAATGTAATTATAAATATACCTACTTCTATTATGCCTGATCATTTTTCTTGTATCTATCCAAACATTTTTCGCCAGTTCTGTCTCATAAAACGATGGATATAGGTACGTACAATGGTTCGATAGAGAGTTGCCCTGCCTCTGGTAGAATATTTACTCCATTAGGCACCAGACTGGCAGTGACTGGCGACGGGAAACGGCCGTCGTCGTCTCTATAACAAGGTTAACATCTTGCGATTTTATCAAAGTCTTATGTAATAACGTTATCTGGCTACTTCCTGCAGTGCTCCAGCACCGACGATGCGGCACAATTGAGTTGCATATAAACAGTAATTAAAGTCTTTGTTTTGTCGCCCACTGATATGCGCCGGCCGCTTTGTTCCAAACCGTGAAACTTCTCTAATTGCTGCAGAGTAAGTGAAAACAGTTTCTGTTTCTGACTGTTAACATAATGCAACGATATAAAAATGTCGCTCGGCGATACAGAAGGAATCGCTCATGCTATTTACTGCCAGTAAACATACGACGTATACGTCTGTTACGAGATTTACGCCAGTCATGATCGTGAATGAGAAACATACAGAATTTTTTGCTGTAAACGTTGTACGCTGATCGTCCTTGGAGTCCTATTTTCCACTAAATTATAAAGGCGAAAAATATCGCCTGTTTATTTTCCTCCATACACGGAATAATGCGCAATTTGTAAGCCGTATTAGCATACTCTATCCTTAAAGATATATTTTTGTTTTTACAAAAATACCGGTATAAGCACCCTTTTGTTTTATCCCTCCTGATTATAGCTAGTGATGTAAATAAATTATGACTAATTTATTCCAAGCTTTGATCTTCCAGCTGCATTATAAAATGAAGGTAAACACTGTTTTTGGTTGTGGGTAGTTAGGTGCTCACTGCATAGTTAAACAGGTGTACTTATGTAAAGAGGTTATCTGTGCACTGGTGAAAACGGTGACCTCGTGCGGAGCCAACGCTGATTCATGAATAATCCCACACCTATCTCGCTATTAACTATGTAATATAGGTAGAATTGAATAATTTCCTTCATAGAACATAGACATTCGAAGCTCGTCGAGGCTGAATACTAGTCTGATGCCGAAGCTGTATTAATTTCTGAAGGGGTTAAGAACTGAGGGTCAGAATACGGTGGCGGCATGAGTCAGCTCTAAGTTCCGGGTGCGCGGCATCGAGCCACGAATCCGGCCCACGTTTCTTTCGAGCTCGTTAACGAAACAATAAATAATGATTTGGACGTCTCCACTATTGCAGGCTTTTGTTCGGCCATCATATTTTCCGCCAGCTGTTGGCATCGAACTGGTGACGTGCTTTCTTACGGCTTTCCGTCTTCGATTCGCTTGTACAATATCCGTACGGACCCGTTTTATTGTGTCGTGACGATTTATTTCACCTATCACCAGTCACTGATGTTTGATTCTCCGTTTAGTTCGAAATTCACGAGAAATATCGTTTTCTTGATAGCGACGACGCGGTGATTTCGGTAATCAAATTTTGTTCGTCGTCTGTGCTTTTATCGTCTCCGCGTGAAACGGCTTTTTAAGAGTAATAACCGGTTTTGTATTGCTGTTCAAAGTTTTAACTTGCTCATCGTTAATTTTACGTTCCAATTGCTACTAGATTTTTATAATGGTGAGATGGTTGCTTCTTTGGCACGAGCTCTATTTAAGTACCGTCAATTACTATGTTTCAGCCCATCTAAATAAAGCAATGCCACCTTGTCGCCAGAACGGCTACAATGCGAACGCGGTTAACCGATCTAAATTATACCTATGTTACACAAAGCCTAACCTAACATCGTTACATGGAGTAATTTAGGATTTCAGTAATGAATAACTATAAATATTTAGATAGCGAAGTTTATGTCTATTACAAAATTTGGGGGCTTTAATTTAAACTACTTTATACTGACCTGGCAAGCGTGGTCTTTGTAAAAACGACTCTTAATGAATACTTAAACGTTTGTCAAGCAAGATGTTTCCGATCTTATTTACCCACAACGTCACAAAGTTTACGAGCACTGTTTTCCCGAGACTGTTATTATTAGGAGCGAAGCCAATTATTATGTCCTAATTAATGTTGAAAGGTGTGAATGATGAAGCCTTCTTTAAGGAGATTGCTTGCGCCACTTGGTAACAGAATAAAGAATTGGATCATAATTACCACTGTAATTATTTCTAGCTTCATTTTCGTAATGAGCACAACACGACGTACAGAAAACAATGATAGATGATAAACACAAACAAGCATTGATTCTTTGGGTGGTGTAGGTTTAGATAACATGAACATTTAAAAGGAAATGTGTAAAATAACTTTATATTTTTTTTTCAGGTAAGTCCGTAACAGCTTCGTCTAGAAGAAAATATGAGGAAATCTGACACATGTAAGTTCTTGTTATAGTTATTAACAAAAATTATATATAACTGGTACATCCAATCGTCATACTCCTCATGTCTGAGGGTCGTAACCCCCACCTCTCGTCAGTCTCTCTTTGATGGTTTTGCGCCATCTTTCCGTACCTTCGGTGACATAATTATAGCATATCGTACACTGATGTGCAGTATGAATCTAGTCCGACTGACATTGATTATTTGTATGACGTAATCGTCTTTACTGACAATCTCAGATAAAAAATTATGAAAGCGTTATACCCACAGTTTCTCCTTTAGCACTTACAACCCAGCCTTTGGTCGTCAATTTGACTAGATTTTGAGCATATCGTTTGCAGTTGTGTGCCGCTCAATATTGTAGTGTGCGTTTGTAGAATTAGTAAGAATAATTATGTCAGTGTATGATATACGTATTTACCTCGCCCCTTTAGTTTTTGGCATACTTTTTTTGGTACTAGCTCGAGTTTAAGGCAGCTCCGAACTATATATTATCAAAAATTACAATATAACCAAAGTACTCGCAAGATGTGTTCAATATGGAGGGTAGAGGCTAGGAGAACCGTCTGTGTGTATGAAAAGTGTCCGTTGAAATGCGTTAAATTAGGGTGGCGCTGCAGTAGCAGCATAGTTAATTTTAAAGAAAACGTCATCAGTTATTAGAGTAGGTTAAAGAAATAAACATTTTTTTAATACACGAAATATGTCATAAAATATATTACTTATTCGAAAATCTCAATTCTCAAATGTATAATAACTGGAAACAATGGGAATTATGTATCTCGTTATTTGTGGTTTAGAATTTTATATTAATTCACTTAAGTGAGAAAAACATGTTTTCCTTACAACTAAGGTTCTTATGGATTGCAAACAGTTGCGGAACAAAGCTAATTGTTAGTGTAAGAAAATAGTAACAGAACTTAACAGTAGTACTATTAGAGTAGAACTAAGTATTTCTAGACCACATTTTAATAGTATTCACACACAAGGTAGTTAGAAGTGGGAAATTATTTATGAATACATACGAGTATATCGACCGTGGCAAAGTTCGTTTTTGTAAAGAATCTCTTGCTTGTTACGGCTTCAACCCATAAAAAGTGATTCATGTATCAGAATAACCATAAAAATTCAATAAACGTGTAAAAATTGAATGGCTGCTGCCAGGAGGTTGAAGTTCAAATTTTCTACTTGGCCAACTCTGTGAGCTATCTTAGATATACGAGTGCATAGTCAAGTCAAAGTTTATTATATTATAGGTACTTTTATTTATGTTGCAGAATTCAATTTATTTGTTTAATATCTTTATTGAACGAACTTGACAAGCAATACAAACTTAATCAAACTCTTAAATTTAAAAAATATTGATAAAATTCTCGTATATAAAATAAAAACTTTGCTGACCATTATAACAGGTTAAGCTATAAACGTCAGAAAATTTTCCAAACGTGTGCAAGGGATTCGAACTTAGAGCATATAATCTAATTAAAAAACTCCGTTAAATGTGATGAAAGGTCCCGGAACTTTTCTAATTCGTGCCAACGCTCCCGTAACGAATTTCTTTGAAAAATGTGTCGATGCCCGTAAATTGTAAAGCTTTCAAATTTGCCGTCTATTGAGTTGTGTTTGTTTCAATTTTGTACCAGCGCGACGGCTGAGATTGGTTGTGCTCTAGGACGAAGGATATATGGATTTGGCATTTGACTGCATTTAAACAGTTAATAGTATAATAAAATTACTATAGGTTTTTATCTCCTATTTTTGTTCGATCCGGCTACTACAGTCAAATAATGAGCAGTGCATTATGACTTGTATTATAAACCCGTAAAAAAGAGTAGTAGAGTTAAGAATAAAATACTTGTTGCACAATAATTTTTCATAAACTGATGAAAACCAAACATGAAGAAGTTTGCTGGGTTTAACTGCAGTTGAAAAAAATAACTCGAAATTCTCACAAAAACGCTTAATATTGTTGGTCCAGTTGGTAGTGAACCTACCTCCTTAGCTTGGGGGCGTGAGTTCGATTCCCACCGTGAACAAACATTTATGTGATGAACATTTATATTTGTGTTTGTTCTTTATCTGGTTGTTAATTAATATCTATTTAAGTATGTATTTAAAACTATAATATATGTATGTATATCAAGCTCTGGCAGCCATATCACAAGCTTTGCTTAATTTGGGGTCACATGACCGTGTGTGCAAAAATGTCACGAATATTTATTTATTTATGTATTTGTCATTCTACAGAAATGTTTATTTCGCTCATTCCTGACGTTGACATTCAGGCGTCAGATCCATGTATCCTTTATCACAGGTCGTGCTATTGTATACATTAAACAAACGATGCCTCGAGCGGTGGACATGGCATATCGGCGAGAATCATTCTACATTTGAAAGAGCAGCAAGAAGTGTCCGGCGCAGCAAAAAGCGCAAAGTGTATTGTTTTCCCTCAGCAGAGGAAGCGAACGTTCGAAGCCTCGACAGCCGATGCTACGGTCTAATGGACCGCTATTTACTTTGACCAAAGCCTTTTTCTGAAACAGTTTGAGAATACACGCTTCTAATTAATTTTAGATATTAGAGCCGAGATGGCGAGCGCGAAACTTTTTGCTCTTTGTTTTGTGGCCTCCTAATAAAGTAATTTGATTTATTACTGCTCCTCATACTTTCGCACAATTTTCTTTGAGTTTGCTTTACCCATTTCGCTTCTCTGTAGATTTAATTAGAGATTGATATTTTCTTCCTCATAATTATATAGCAAGCATATCCCTATCCGCTTTATACTGACGTAAACCAACCGAAACGAAAGGAAAAATAATAAAATTATGAAGAATGTTAATGCATGCTTCATAATGCAATATTTTATACATTCATCTTTTAGGGTTACCCTTTTATCATGTTGAAACATTTACAGGCTCTCTCATGATTGTTTGATGTTCATGTTATGCCGACATACTCTCATCAGCCTGCGTCTAGTAAATTCAATTTCCAGAGGATGTGAGCTGCCATTCTCAGAATTGAACTCATTTTACCTTATATTTGAACTCATGTATTGCATCGTTGTGACTTGTGGTTATATTATAAGTGGTTCGTAAATTGACGAGTCATCATCATCATCATCATTTCAGCCACTGTTGGACAAAGGCCTCCCCCATCGATCTCCAAAAGGGCCGGTTGGAAACGGCCTGCATCCAGCGTTTCCCTGCGGTCTCTTTTAGGTCGTCTGTCCATCTTGTGGGTGGACGTCCTACGCTGCGCTTAAAGACGAATCGAGGAGAACATTTTGAAAAAAATAATTGCAGAAATGATCAACGCTTGAATACTTACTACCTATGTACAAAAGATGATCTTTCAAGAGTCAACTTTTTGGACAACCAGTCTAGAGATGATTGAATTAAATAGACAAAGGAGTCCTGGAATGTATTTTTCATATCTCATAAGACGCCAAAACCTCGAATGAAAGTTCTACTTTTCATTAGAAGTTTCAAAACATATGTTGAAAAGTAATTTGAATAAAGAACTCTGAAAATCGTATAATTAATGAAAAGGTACAATAATAATTGACTTGAGCACAGTTTTTTTTTACTTTGGCTCCACACTATTATCTTACTTTGCCAGTGTCTAGTATTTTTTTTTGCTTCCTCACATTCAACATGAAAAGTTAAAAACATATGGCACAGTAAAAAAATATTTAACACTTGAAATATAGAACTCGTGTGAAATAGATTGATTTCATCTCTTGGGAAGCAATGTACTGTTTATGCACCTATAATTAACCACCAATTGGCAGCTATTCTGTTGTACTCGCACTTATGTATTTGTTATGCTCAATGTTAGCACGTCTGCCTCAAGAGCAGAAGGGTCTCGCGTTCGATTCCCGGCCAGGCGGATGTTAAAATGATGAATTAAAATTATCTGCTGAAGCTCTGGATTTTAATTTTGTCCATGCCTTTATGTGTGTTCCATATCATCACCGACACAGGGAATCCTATGAGTTTACACATATAAACAAAGTTTAACACCTCCACAATTTATCGCAATTTTTTCTCAAATATTGAAAATGAAAAAAAATGCTGGGAATGGTAGACTAATCGATTATATCGTTATACGTACTTAGATTTTTACTTTATTTTTAAAGTATTTGAGAAAGAGTATCAACAGAGTTTTGGCGCCAACATGAAAAAAACATGTCGTATCATTGTATTATTTTCCTAAACTTGTGTTTTTTCTAGTGTTAATGCGTATCTAATGTTGATGGATTATTATTTATTGTTCTGTGGACGTGTTTGAATGTGGGCAAGTGATATAACGCGGTGAAACGTGTATTTTCGTGTTTTTTCCAAAGCTCCATAGAAGCCTCTTGTAAAGACTCTACCACTTTACTAGGGCATAACTTTGACTTGCCCGTGACTTACTTTGCTTGACTCTGACTGTGACTTACTTGACTACATTTCATCATTTAATACTTGACACTGGCAAATGCACAAGAGAGCGACGCCAAATCCTCACAGAGGAAAGAATAAAAAAAAAATATCAGACCTATCGTATCTGATTAAAGTTTAATAATGTAGTACCTACTTACTCACAGCTGAATAAAATACGTGTAAGTCAAGTCTGATTTTCTATATATAAAAAACAATTTTTATGTATTTTAATGCGATATACAGGGCTACGCATATAGACTACTTTGCCGAAAGGTGGTCATTGTACTCATCATTAGGAACAACTTTTACTGCGGGACGTACCCTGAAAACACAAAAAAACATCAGCTGTTCCATAGTCAACGGTCAATGACACTCGAGCGTTGGTCCCATAGTAAAACTTTTTCATATTAATGTTGAATACAATCTCCTTATCATTCATCATCATCAGCCAGAAAACGTCCACTGCTGAACATAGGCCTCCCCCTTTAACCTTCACACTGAACGACAGCCTGCCTTTTGCATCCACTGGATGCCCGCGTCTCTCACAATGTCGTCGGTCCATCTAGTGGGAGACCTCCCTACGCTGCGTCTTCCGGTTCGTGGTCCCACTCCAGAACCTTTCTTCCCCATCGGTTATCGGTTTTTCGAGCGATGTGGCCTGCCCATTGCCACTTCAACTTGCAAATTTTAACAGCTATGTCGGTGACTCTGGTTCTTTTGCGAACATCCACGTTTCGGATCTTATCGCGCAAAGAAACTCCGAGCATAGCTCTCTCCATTGCCCGCTGTGTGACTCTGAGTTTTTCCAAAAGGCCAACAGTTAAGGACCACGTCTCAGTACCATATGTCATCACTGGCAACACACACTGGTCAAAGCCCTCGTCTTGAGTCCTTATCATTATGAACCTCTTATACCTCTTTTCGGCTTAGTACAGTCTATATGAGTAACCCTGTAGAAATCATCTTTATAGTAGCGTCCTCGAAGTTTAACGAGGCGTTTGATTTTGACTGAACAGCATACCAAGCTTTCAGGATGTTGCAAAAATCACTTCAAATATAGTTTGTCCAAGGATTACGTGTGAGCGATGAATGTCCGTTGACGTCGCCTCCAGCTTTATGAAACAAGGCATAAATGTCAGGTGTTGACACATATACTATCCGTTTCAACGATATAATAATATACGTTCTCATCACTAAAGCAGCATTTATTTCAAGTTTATTGACAAGTAGCGACCCGCCCGCCCGGCTTCGCATGGGTGTAATTTACGTGCGAAGCCGGGGCGGGTCGCTAGTTATACATATAAAGCTTCCTCTTGAATCACTCTATCTATTAAAAAAAACGCTTCAAAATACGTAGTAAGCATACATAGGGACGGACAGACAGCGACAGCGACTTTATTTAATACTATGTAGTGACTTAGTGACTTACGTGGTATAGCGGAGTATGCGTTATGGACACAGAAAAGAGAAGTAAATAGAACGGAAATGAGAAGGAAAATCTGTCGCCAGGCATTATGAGTGAACCTTGATTAAACATTCTTATTTAGACAACGCGTCGAACTCCGCATCCAAAGAACTTGGACCTTACCTTTTTGGGTTAGGTCTCAAAGTTCTTTATCCGCATCACAGATGCTAACTGATTTCGAATGTCTGACGTTTCGTTTATTAGTACAACTGGCTACAACAAAAATGCCGTTAGCCGATAGCCCGTTGGTCCAATTGGTAGTGAACCTGCCTTCTGAGCTTGGGGGCGTGGGTTCGATTCCCATCTAGGACAAACATTTATGCGATGAACATTTGTGTTTGTTCTATATCTGGTTGTTAATATCTATTTAAGTATGTATTTAAAACTATATATGTATGTATATCAGTCTCTGGCAGCCATATCACAAGCTTTGCTTAGTTTGGGGTCAGATGACCGTGTGTGAAAAAATGTCCCGAATATTATTTAAAAAAATGCCTTGACAGTCGTTCTATTTTTTTCCAGTGGTTTTTGATATCAAAGTGACGACAATAAGACTGATGCTTTGTTTAAGTACAGCCTCAGATCAGACAAACATAGAAGACAGGCCTTAGTACAATATCGTTCGTGTTCCAACGTCTCCGTGTTTCACTAATTTTTCCACTATACCGCTTAATGCTAAAACTGTAAGTACGGCACACATAGTCATTTATTCACGCACACAAAAAACTTGCAGTGACACTAATTAATAATCCACTTTCAAAAATGGGCGTTAAGGACGTCTTCAGGGTGGGTTCGAATGAAAGACATCAATCCTGATTTAGACATGATGCGTTCGCACCCGCCTTAACCATATCTTTTTTGTTTGTCATATCTGAGAGTATAGCCAATGCTTGGGTTGTTTACGAAAACTCATTCGAATTAAGGCAATGCTTACACTACCCAAATTCAGCCATGAAACCGACTATCAGGAGTTATGGTGATCCTGGTTATAGAAACGTCTGATTCAAATGCGATTGTATGTATGAAATTCGGATTAATTAATAACTGTTAATCCTGATTGCAATAACTGGTGTAACGAATAAAATAAAATAAAACGACCTCACCGTTAGTAAATGTGCAATTTCGTTTATTGAATGTTTTTTTAATATAATTTTGATTTAAAAACCATACTACTAAACCGATTCTGACGAAATAATTTTCGAAATCGGTTTATAAATGACGGTATTCAGAAGTAACCAACATAAAAAAAGAACCCCTCCTTTTTATAAGTCGGTTAAAAATGACAAGCAACTGTAGAACATCCAAACATCAAAAACTTCAAATTGCGAGTAAAAATGTTCTATCTAGACATGCTTTACCCCAACAGAATAATAAAAAGCATAGAATCCGTCACGTGATTTACAAAGTGTAGCACGCCATCTGTCAAATAGTATTTAGCCTTTGGAGCCTTTTACAAGTCCCTAGTACATTAAAACAGTCTGCAATTTGCCATTCTGTCAAAAATATATGTTTCGTTCTGGTAAGAACAATTTTGGCATATGAGTAAAGAATGTAATATGTTTAATTCGTTTATGCTAAATTAGCTCTTTCTAAGCTACTAGTCCTTATTCTGTGTTTTACCCCGTCCGCGTCTTCAACATCAGGCAAGATAAGCACAAATGAAAGCCTATCTTGAATAATAATAATAAAAAATCATTCTCTGAAATTAATACAATTGGCGACACTGGCGGGCGTTTATGAATTTTGTGCTATTGGTATACTCAAATACTTGTTTATTCAAAACTTGTTATTGAGTTTTGAGCTGTTATCCTCTGCAGAGTCAACAACAAGAACAATTTTATCCGCATAAACTGGATATAAGTTAAACAAGGACATATCTAATGACAGTAGTTTGCCCGGTTTGTGATGCAATATACTCTATTCAGGGAAGTCTCGCGAAACCATACAGAGAGGGTTCGCTCGGAGGCTTTAGGGATATTTGAGCGGACCGCAATTGGGGTGATATTCATTCGGAGTAAAGGCACTACGGCACGTCGAATTTTAATTAATAACGTTCGTGACTCAGTCAAGATTATTAGTGAAATTAGTGCGTAGAGCGTTGTGTGCGCGTGGCTGTGGCGTGTATGCGCGGGGCGGGCGGCAGTGGGACCGAGGCTTGCGTCCCGATCGCGCGCTGTCGACTCCGCCCGCCCAAAGTTCGCCATCCGGCGCCCGCCCGCCTACACCGCGATTTTCAAACTGTGAACACGTGGATTTTCTAAACTGAATACAATTGGATTGTTTAGTGAAACGGGGTGTCGGTGATTGATTTGTTACTTTTCCAAACATATTTAAAGTAAAGTAAATATCAAGAATAGTTTAGTTGAACGATAAAATTTAGTTAGCAGTCATCATCGTCGATCATCTCTTTATGATTTTTAGTTTTACAATTAGCCTGTAAAATATTTTAGGACAAGTTACGTTAACAGGTTATTTATAGATAGTTTCTTATTTATTCTAGCCAACTTAAAAATGAACAAAAGAAGATATATATTATTTATTTTCTGTATTATTATTATGATACAATCTATTGTCCGCGTCTTAGCTGGCGACATGAACAATCTATATCGATCAGAGATAGTGTAGCTTTCTACCTGTGAAAAAAAAAACAGAAAGAGTTTTAGAGATTTCCTAAAATACTTATATAAAGTCGCAAACTTACTGACTTTACCTTATTATAAGAATTGTTATTGAAATGTATTTAAAAGCAAATGCGATAAAAAATATATAAAGATAAATAGTTTAGCAAAAAAAAAAGAGTTCAGTTCAGTATATTCATTTCATTTAGATACAATACAGGTAAACTTTCGAAAAGACAAAATTATCAAAATGTACAATATACTATAGTAAAAAGTTAATTAGGAAGAACGAAAAAGAATACATTATACATTAAAACAAATTACAACTTGGTGTTGCCAAGTGTTCGTGTCGGAAAGCTACCAGTCTTTGGTTTGGTGGATTTACTGCATTCAAACTTCATATTATTATCAATAAAAAAAAACAACTTCACAAAATTAGTTAAATACGCAATTTCTGTTTCTTGGATGATATAATATTGTCAAAGTAAACGAATTTTCCAATTTTCCTAATCGGTTCTTAAATGAAGGAGTACCGAGGTAAAAATCATAAATAAATAAAAATTAGAACCCCTAATTTTTGAAATCCGATAGAAAGACGTTGCTGTTTTGACTTTTTTTTTATTCTCAATTTTATTTGATTTTTGCCAAATATATTTCATTATAACCATAACTGATTAAAGAATCATATTAACGTTCCTTTTTAGCAATAAATGTAGGTCTGGTGACTGCAATCTACATGAATAATCACTACATAGCTCCAGAAGTGGTAATAAAAAAGAACAGTAGCGGTTTTAGCCGTATGTTAGCAAGGATCGTTGAATTTATCTATTAAATTACGGCGGTAACACAACACCTACACGCTCGATAACCCACATATGAGAAAAGCGTTCTCCTGGAAATATAATCATAACTTGATGCATCGTGCGTCAGCTAGCGGAATGCCAGACGTTTCATTAAAATTCTCATAAAGTCTAAGCACTGAAATGATCTTTACGACGTTCATCTACTTGCAAATGAAAACACAAGACGTACCCAATTGCTGAAAAAGGACTTGCTTTTATTACTAAGTCCTTTTATATAACATTTTCACGATTTTCTCATTTAAACCGATCTTATCTCCGGGATATTTTATAAAGTTTAATAACATTTTGAACTTTTAACAAACGACTTCTAAACAGATTAACAAAAAAGTATTGTCTCAACTTACAAGTCCTAATCGGTCCCTTGGCTCGTGACTTGGCTAACTTTGTATGCCTCTAAGCTTCCTCACAACTTAACTGTATTTTGTCTCTAATTTATGTCTTATCTAATTTTGAGGTTAAGCTGATGCTGCTACTCAGAAATTCTCTTTGGCTTGGACATTAATGTTAAGAGCCTTCTCACATTTTGTGACGAAAAAAGTAACGAAAACCGGGTTTTGGCGTTCTGTTCCTATGAAA
The DNA here is from genome assembly GCA_932305915.1 of Agriopis marginaria. Classification (NCBI taxonomy): domain Eukaryota; kingdom Metazoa; phylum Arthropoda; class Insecta; order Lepidoptera; family Geometridae; genus Agriopis; species Agriopis marginaria. The sequence goes on from OW029915.1 coordinate 11,664,298, forward strand.
CAGACAGATAAAAAATATGAATAGATCTGTATTTTTATTGATAACTAGCTGACCCGACAGACGTCCTGCCTTAGCTTAGAATGCAAAAAAAAAAAAAAAAACTGCTGTTTGGTAAATTCACATTCATCAAACGTGCGACGTTAACATCGTCGTTAAGTTTTCCAATTTTCTGTGTAATTTTCTTAATTTTTCGTTCCGTAAGAAACTTCTACCAAGTATTAAAAAACTTAAAAAAAAGGTTTAATGGAATCGGTATAGTCGTTCTCAAGTTATACAGTGACCAATTTAAATAGGGATTAATTTTTTTATATATAGATAACGGCTTCAAAGTTTGGAAAAACAACATGTCAACTTATTAATTCAAAATTTTAAAAAAATCCTTGAAGGGAAATTTTGAGAGTAATTTTTGGTAAATTACTAACATAAAATAAACGATTTTAGCGTTATGATTTAATTTTTTTATATTCGTCTTGACCATTACGGCTTTATTTTTTTCGTTTTGAACCCCAAAATTCAGATACCTAAAATTGAATGATTGCATATTATAATATGGCTCTTAAATCCAAACATATGAATATAAAAATGTAGGTAGTTTATATTAGGACATTTTTCCCTATGCAGAATACGAAAATACGAAAATTGTGTGTTGAAGATCCACCCTCTTCTAATAAGGAGTCGAAACCATTCATCGTAAAGCAGTCTTGGTTAATATTCGCGTATGTTTAGTTCAATATTTATGCGCAAAAATACATTAATAGTCTTGGAACTTAGAGTCTTGTTACGATAACAAAAAAAACACAATAACAAGATTGACTTAGGTGACATACGTTTTCAATATGTGCTATAGTGCTATCTATAATATAGAATCTGGTATACAGGGTTATTGATAATTATCTAACAAACTCACTTAAACAGATTCCGTATATAATATAGTAACTTTAGTTATATTAATTCGTCTTGCTTTTAATCCATACAAAAACAAAAACATATAAATGAAAGCTCTAATTGGCAATAACTACGTGGTTTTAAATGAGAAGGAACATCGGAAGCTTAAGAGCTGACCCTTGTAAGTATAAAAATAAAATAAAACTTAATAAATAAAAAAACGTGTAAAAACTCATTGAACAAACGTTTTTCAGTATGATGTAGAGAAACTGCCTGAAAGAGTATGTTAGCCAGTTATCAATGAGCATGAAAATGATCCCAGCTAGTAACAAAGGGAAAACTTAAAGGAAATTATGGACACCTATGCACAACAGTAATTAAAAACGAATCGTCACTCTGTTGATGAATAAATAAATAAATAAATAAACAGTAGGATCTAATGGATAAACAATTAATATAAAAGAAAATTACAATGCACGCCAAATTTTATCAAAACTACTCGTCCGATCATATTTAAATTGCCGATATTTATTTTTAAACCAAATAAAAATTGGAACGAATTTTAAAAATAAATTATACTTTATAATATACTAGAGACCCTCCCGCCCGGCTTCGGCTTTAATTTACGTGCGAAGCCGGGGCGGGTCGCTAGTTATAAAAATAAACCTTCCGTGAAAATGTACCTAACTGATGGTGAAAACCGCATCAAAATCCGTTGCGTGGTTAGGGAGGAGTTAGCGGCCATACAGACATACAGACAGACAGAGGCGGAAAGCGACTTTAATTTATACTATGTAGAGAAAAATATTCTAAGAGTGACGATTCGTTTTTAATTATTTTTTTAAATTGTCTGGTAATAAAATTTAAAGGCCACATCTTGACTTTGCCTTCAAAATTCTAATATTCATCATCACAGAAGAGCACTTATATTCCCAAATTGTATAATCTGGATATAATTTTCTGTTTAGCTCCATCACTAATGAAAAACGGGTTACAACAAAACAAACGGCTATTTTGATATCTATAATTAATCTCCCAAATTACTCGCAATATAATACTGTTGTGTTTTGTTGGTGGTATCGTTATTATCGTTGCCTGGAAATTTAATTAACAAAATCTTTTTGCTGTTGTAAGAAGGGTTAATCTAAAATTATCTGTTAGGTATGTCCCGGCCTACAAAGCACCCGACTCTGTTAAATTAAATGATTTAGCTTTAACTCCTAACGTAGCGGAAGCAATGATTAATTTGTACCTTTGATTTGGATGGAGAATGACAAAATCGTTTCTAATGAAATGTGTACGTGTATGTCGTTGAACTTACAAGTGCGAACTGAATTTAAATCATGTAATTGAAGTTGCCACCTTGATAATTCATTTCCCGAAGGTGTGAACCAAGGAAATTAAGTCCTAGAATCGAAAATATATTTGTTTTAGTTGTTATTTGTTGTAAAGTTTATACCGGGTGTGGAAACGCTCCCGAAGACGAAACGCTACTATTATCTATACTAATATTATAAAGAGGAAAGATTTGATTGTTTATTTGTTTGAATTGAATAGGCTCCGAAACTACTGAGCCGATTTGAAAAATTCTTTCACTGTTGGGAAGCTACACTATCCCCAGGTGACATAGCTTATATATACTTTACAATATATATATATGTAGCCTACATATATATATATATAGATTAACATTATAAGTGATAAAACGAAATCTGGTAATGCCGCCAGTATGCCTACCCAGGATGCTGCCAACTGCTAGTGGGCTTGAGCAGTTGGATTATCTTTAGACCTCCAACGATCAATGGGTAATCCAACTGTTTTTATTGACTCGCTCTCTCGTCTTTTTGTATTATCGGTACACATTTTAATTCGATTTAAAATGAGCTAGACACATGAAATTTTAAACGTAGTTCAGAACTGTATGACAATGTTATTTATACTTTCTTCATTATTAATGACTGATTTAAAAAACACATATATTACTCTTTTTTGTTTAATAAGTTAAGGCATTATTAAAGGCACTCTTGTCCGTTAAAAAACAAAACCTTGCCGTTAACAATATCGTATATACAAATAAATCAAAAATAACGATTTTCACGGAAAGTTCAATAAACTGGACATTATCCATTAATTTTTCACTCTTAGAGATGGAATACTTTTTTCAAATTAAATGGGACGTACCCTTCAGATATACCGTAGTAGATAAAAAAAATAAATTGGCTCATAATTGATGAAGTATCGCGTACCATGCACACAAACCCATTTGTATCAAAAATATCCTTTTTTGTTTGTAGTCAGCTGAAAAGAAATACTTTGGTAAAATATAAACCGCAAAAACTAGCAATTATATTTCGTCATACGCCATATTTACTAGAATTTAAACGGAATTTTCTTTATTGTCGACATTTAATTTAAATAAGCTCTTGAGAAAGGAATTACCATTTTCGAGTTGAAATTCTTGGAGGAAACGCCGCGAAACGACTGCAAATGGCTGGGCAAAGTTATACAAGTTTGCTCTCCATTGTTATATCTATAACCCAAATAACTAAACTTGCATTTTCAAGATTTCATGGCAAATACATTTCTACGAGTGAATTTGTCAGTGAAGAATTTCCATGCGAACCTTTGAACTGAATTCTTTCTGCTGAAGACATTCCGTTGGTACAAAAGATAAGTTTCGGATGGCTGAATTACTGTTAGGGTGGAATTCAAACTCACTTAAGCTGACTATAAATAAAATGGTCTTCGAAATGTAGCAAGTTTTTTACATACTTTTTGAAAAGACGCTGGTTACTTGTTTCAATGATGGCATAAAAATTAAAGAAGTAAGTTAATTTTGCGCTATCTCTTATCAAGTCTGTGTATAACTACAGGCGGCTTCGGAAACATATTTTTGCAAGTTTTTTTTTATGAAATGTAAACTTTATGTTGTGTTTATCAATGATTGAAAACAAGTAAAATTTTACTCATATTTTCAAACTTCAAAGGACTTGCGGAACCTAAAAATCTGTATAATACTTCGAAAATCTATTATGTATTGAAACTTTAAATACAGTGACAACTTTTAACTACTAGTACTAAACTAAATTTTAAAATTTCTAAAGTAAATAAAAAAAATTAATTAAAATTTAAATTTCGGGCCACCCTAATGTACATGCGCCAGGTGTTTCCACACTACGCCGCTTTTTTGCCGGTCACAATATCTACGAGTATCACATATTATAAATACGAAAGTTTGTGTGCAAGTGTGTATATTTGTCCGCACTCCATTCCGTAACAGCTGAATGGATTTGTCTGAAATTTAGTATTAGTATAGTAGTAGAGGTAGTTTATACTTTAAAGATAACATATTATAAGCTTTTTATCCCCGAAAAGCTTATGGTTCCTATGGGATAACGAATAAAACCGTGGAGCACTGATAACACTCCACGTTGTTAGGAACTCATATACTTAATACGGCTTTCCTGAAAAACTATCAAGAAAGTCTTAATTCGTCTAGAACCTTCTCATAACCGAGTTGAAGTTCCGAGTTCCCGGAAACAATCATTCGATTACCCATTGAGTGTAGGCTTCTTTCTGTGGGCTAATTGAATATTTGGTTAAGGATCGCTGTTCAGTTGATTGGTAGTTTATTTGACTCAATTACTGATTGGTTTCCACTAGAAATGAGAAAGTACCTCAGTTGGCTCAATTTATTAGAACACGATCTCAACTCAACTTTTTTCTAGTCATTCTTCTAATTAGAATTCTCAAACTAGGCTGTGTTTTTCTGACTTGATATGTTTCTTTTGTGTAATTCCCACAGAAAAGAGATCTAAACGAAAAAAAAAAAATGTTTTCTGTGGAAATTCCTCACAAAAAACCTAATTCTAACAATTCAACCGTGAATGTGGTGGAGTGTGGCCCAAAAACAAAAATATTTTTGTAGCGCTGATAGTTTTTCCCTGAGATAATATATACATAATTATAATAAAAAACAATACCAATGCTGAATTGCTTGCGTTGTATAAAGTGTACTGGAGAAGTTTGACTTGTAACAATGGAGTTGTTAATAAAGAGTTATATTGTATTGTATACTTTGAGCCAGAAAAACATTAGAATTTAGATCGCGAGGCGCTCTTAAGGGTTATTAAAAAAAAATGCGTAAAATTTTGACGTCGGCTCCGTTGTACCTTTTTCTAAACTGAACTAAATGACAGTTCCCAAATGGTTGCCATCCTTTCCTCGCACAACATGACAAACGATGCAGATATTTTTAGTCCTGTAAATTTAGTTTAGTCATCATCATCATCAGCCAGAAGACGTCCACTGCTGAACATAGGCCTCCCCCTTTAACCTCCACACTGAACGACAGCCTGCCTTTTGCATCCACTGGATGCCCGCGACTCTCACAATGTCGTCGGTCCATCTAGTGGGAGGCCTCCCTACGCTGCGTCTTCCGGTTCGTGGTCTCCACTCCAGAACCTTTCTTCTCCATCGGTTATCGGTTCTTCGAGCGATGTAGCCTGCCCATTGCCACTTCAACTTGCAAATTTTAACAGCTATGTCGGTGACTCTGGTTCTTTGGCGAATATCCACGTTTCGGATTTTATCGCGCAAAGAAACTCCGAGCATAGCTCTCTCCATTGCCCGCTGTGTGACTCTGAGTTTTTCCAAAAGGCCAACAGTTAAGGACCACGTCTCAGTACCATATGTCATCACTGGCAACACACACTGGTCAAAGACCTTCGTCTTGAGGCACTGTGGTATCTTAGACGTTAATTTAGTAATTAGGCCTAATAAAATCGACGCCATTACTTCCACGATGCTGTGAAGAAGCGTCGATCGTGATCCAGCATAGACTATAAAATCCGTAACAAATGCTTTTCTACTCCTACTTCACTTGAGGTCTGTTGAATGCCCAGCCTATCTTGACCTCGTGTCAACTTGCGTCCGAGTGTGAGTGAGGCAATACGGTCGCTTTTTGATGCTATGGCTGTGATTGTTTAATAAGCCCCCAGTCGGTGTTAATAAACGAGCCATTGAGGGCAAATTCGCGTGGTTCCCGTATCCGACCGAGGCTTGATCCGTGTCAGTTAATAGGATCCACTGTGGACGCTAATAGCTATTTGTCACCCGTCATGCAACTCAAATGAGATTACTTGATTGCCCAATCTACCTAGGTACTTAAATTCCATTCGATGAAGCTGGATAACGTGATTCAATTACGATTTTCACTTCTCACTTCATTGTGTCTAGTGTTTTCAGATTTCAAATATGCTAAAACCGCGTTAAAATTTGCATTAATGTTCGAAAATAAACAGTTCTCAGTAAAGGTTGACTTCCGAGCATGCGTCTAACGCGCGCGGCTGATGCGATTTAAAAATGTATGGCGACGTCAGTCGTTGGCCGCACGCATCTGTCGTAGACTTCGGAATTCCATTCGGCATTTCCATAGTGCCAAGACTTGTCGCATCAGCCGCGCGCATTAGATACATGCGTCAGTCGCGCGCGGCTGCGATCAGCCGCGATGCACGAAACTCAACCTTAAAGCTCTACTGGATTTGTATACGGAAATGTACTTATTTTGAGAATACGTACGTGAGCTGTTTTCGAAATAACTCCGAATTTATATTCAATAAAACACTCATACGTATATTTTATTCTAAAGCACTTATTGGTACGCTTGGAGCACATTTTACAAAATAGTAATGCTAAGAAAGTATTTGCTTTATGAAGTGCATAAAAGACTATGCAAGTAATTAACCATAGCTCCATATGAGAAATAGCGGTGCGGTCGAAGACGTAGTACTCTTGCAGAAAACTTATTTAGGTGCCTATTCTTACGCCACGTACAAGAGAGAAGGCGTGCGGTTTGATCCTAACTTTATGATATATAGGTGTATATTATTTACTTTATACCGGCAAAATATAGATGAAGGCGAAAAAGTAATGCTTTTAAAAGGCCGTAAAATGTTCGCCGGATTCAGTCTCGCTGTCAATCATAATACAGAGAATGAAGAGTAACTGCTATGTTACCTCCGCATATTTTTGTCACGCGAGCTTATATACTTTAACTAAAAACCTTTGAGCCATATAAAGTTTCTTTATTCCCCGTATATTTGCCACTGCATATTCAGCTAGACTGAGGTTAGTTGGCAAAACAAATGGACAGGAAAGGCCGGCGTGAAATCGACTAAAAAGCCCACATTCTCTACACACAATTTACGAATAGCTGCCACTAACTAATCTTCTATTTTATTATCTTTATTTGTGTACTATTCAGTGTTTATGGCTCACGGTATGAACCGGATCACATCTCTAGGGAAATTTAAATAATGATTCAAAGCATTCCGATCTAGATAAAGTGTATTGAAAAGTTACATAATGAATTGTAGGTAAAAAATAGATGGATGTGATATTTAACTAATAATAAAAACCTATAAACTATTCAGCACATGGAAATTTGAATTACCTATAACATTGTTAAGATTAAATAAAATATCTTTAAGATTCCGTGAACCATTCTATGCAGAAATACTTCCTTGTAGAGTTTATTTAACAAAATTGTCATAAAATAATTAATTCATTAATCAGGCAAAAAGCTACAAAGTTACTGTTTTTTTGTTTAAATATTCTATAAATTGTTCTAAATATATTTCGACATAAATATAAAAAATATCTCTACAGTAAAATAAAATTTATATTCTATATCCAGTTGCATTTTGTGCACGTGAAGTTATTTATTGAAATTTTATAAACGGCCATTTTGCTATTTTCTTGGCGTAGGTGTTATTTTAGATTATGACCGATTCCAGTCATCCTGTTCCTGGGTTTTGATCCAGTGCAAATTGGAAAAATAAAATTTTACTCTACCACTTTAGAAGGCGTTTTCTTGAGCACGTCTAGTGACTTTAATATTTTAAGTTATTTTAAGGTGATATGTAACCAAAATGTTGAAGCACATACGTGGTTGGGGCATAATTGAAGATCGTTTGTAAAGTTTACAATGATGCTTGGAACATAATAATACAAGTTTGGCCGTAAAGTGTAACAGCTGCTGGCGATGTAATGATACCTACTCCTACCCCGCAACCCCGCAAAGGATATTGAAGAGGCCATGGATAAGGAAAACACTGGCAAAAAGGAAGGAACAATGGGACGAAAACGCTAACACCACGTTCATTGAATGGACGAATACTCTGTGTGTTATGGAAGCTATCTCGAGGAGGGTCGACTTCCAAAAATTGCCTCAACAAAGCGTCATTGTCATTTAATATACTCTAATATACTAAATAAACAACCTCTGGCTGGAGTAGAGAGAGCCGTAGCTTTTGTGCACTAAGATATTTTTGGTACACAATTTTATTATTCTTCCAATGCGTGGCCAATAGAAGTACGCTATTAACTTTTATGAGTCGATTAAATACTCCTTATCCTGAGATCTCTTTTCAATCTTTGAGGAGTTTACTTAACATAATGTTTTATGAGTCGTAATTTAGATATACATCAGCACAATATTGTTACAATATTCAATGTTACCTAAAACTTAGTATTTTTTAAATAGCATTATTTCTGTTTATTTCAGTACATAGGTAAGTATATCACACAGAGAAAATAAAAAAGCCTTAATTATTACTAATTATACTTATAATGTCGTCGGTCCATCTAGTGGGAGGCCTCCCTACGCTGCGTCTATGGGAGGCCTATGTTCAGCAGTGGACGTCTTCTGGCTGATGCTGATGATGATGATACATATAATTAGCATATACGACTGCATAATATACTGTTTTTACAAAAATTTAAAAATCTGTAACGACCTGGCAATTTATTTGCCATGTTAACACTTTTGTTAAGGTTTTTGCGACAAATTCAAAAATTGAAATTGTCTGTCCGCCCGTATTGTATAGACAATTTTGTCTGTAACGAGGAGTGAAGAGTTGTTTGCGTTGGTTTAATTAAGAACAGAACTGTGCGAACCACTCGCAATTCATGTCATATTTACTGTTGCGCCGTTTGTTAACTATATGAAAATTAAACTACTGTGTTATCTTAATTATGATTCACACACATAAAATACTTATTTGTGTTAATTGACATTAAAATAAAATTATAAATAAATAAAAAAACTTTAAACTAGCTTTCAAGCTTTATAAATAAATAAAAAACTTTAAACTAGTTTGTTTGGTTTATCTATTGTGGGTCGAGGGGGCAGTTGTTCGTGGGTCGCTTCAGTCTAGCTAATATGTTATTTTCTTTTCTTTATTTGTTTATTATAATATTTTTTTTATAAGTTTCGTACACGTCTACCATTGACAAATACAGTTCCTATATGTGAAAACTTTTAATTAGCCTTAAGTTATATGTATAATCAAATATGTTTTTAAGTACCTAGCTGTTAGTTTTCCTAATAAAATAAAATAAAATAAGCGTCGGCCATATTGAATTTAGTGTGACGCTGTTTTATTTTTCGTATTCTTCTCAGCTAACCCATTTCATTAGATACCTATATCATGGAGGTACCTAATAAATAAATGTTCCGCCATCTTTGGGAGTTCGCCATATTTGATTTGAAATGACGACATTTAGCAACCATGCCTTGTCATCCAAACTAAACGTGTATGCAACATTTCAACACAATCGGTTGAACATAACTGTTTTAAAATTCAGTTCAAGATGTGATCCTAACTAAAGGATAATTTAATAAAAGCTTGTAACAAGAAATATATAAATATAATAATAAATAAGATTTTGTATTGTCTTCAGAACTAAAGGTGTGTACCAAATATCAGATCAATCCATCAACAGAAAAATGGTAAAATTTCAATTATTACTTAATTTGACCCAAACAAACAACAAACGGGGCAAGCTAAATAAAACCGTTTAAAAACGATATCATACTCAAGATTCGCGAGTCGTATAAGTGCCTCCTGCCGTTCAAAGAAAATAATAAGGCTCCTTCGCTCACATCCATAGTTCGAAAATAAATTTTCATAACGTACCGCTCCATTTCAGGGACAAAGTTTTAATTAAAAAATATTAGCTCACATAATCACCACCCAAACTAACGAGTAGTTTTAGTTTCGCCATTGTACGAAAGCTACTCGTATAATGCGAGGCAATGTAAGCTCCACATTCTGTGTAGAACGTTTTATTGCTCTTCAGGGGAAGCTTCACGAAAGTTTAGATTTCTTGCAGTCCACCCACTTTGGTCGATAGGCACATAAAAAGCGTCACGAGTCGTAAAGCTGCCAATGTAACCATATGTATTATTAGTGGCGTCGTTCTGGTATTCATCCTAAATTGCTTTGTGATACGTCCATACAGAAACGCTAATAAAAAGGAATTTATGAATAGGTATAATGTGTAGGTACCATTAAAAGAATCCTCCGGTATAACCTTTCTCTCCTTTGAAATCATTTTGGATCAAGAATGTTGTTTTTATATCTAAATTAAAACGTAAAATCCGACCATTGATGTAAACGTAGTTATCTCCAGGAAGGAGATTTACTTTACGAGATTCTCGCTCTGGGCCAAGCCGCCTCTAGTGGGCTCTGTTTGCCCAGTTCCAACGCGACGCGATTCACTGAACTTTGTGAAATTCGCGTTTGAACACGTCATATTTTTCTGTGTTTGTTTATTTTATTTTATCATGAGCCCGCCCGCATCGCGACATTTTTACGGCGCGTGTTCTGTGTCGACAAAAGTATACCAAAACGCTTAATAAGCGAAAAGAGATTTTTTGTATTGTTTTGGAGCTTCGCTGCGACCGAGTTACGGACTGTTTCGAGTTGAAATGTGGGATAAGTTGGAAAGCTGGTACTGCGGTTGTAGGTATGCTAATTTATTAACCCGGCCAGTAGATAGCTGGTTATTAGTATGGAGATTCCGTGGAGGCGTTACTATCCTCGTAATAATCTGGTTAGATAGCATTACATTCACAGGTGTGCTACCGTAACTTCTGCTTGTTCAACAATTAATTTAGCTAACTGTAACACTCACGAAAACACTTTAGAAATGCTAATCAACTAGGAGCGATGTACTCATTCATTTTCTACTTTAAAACAACTCTTAGTAGTTTTAAAGTAGGAAATTTAAAGTAGGAGGCACGTTTGTTAGTACACCTATTTTTGCACAACTTCGACCCGAAAAACCTCGAAAGTATACCTGTTTTTATTTTATTTTGTTAGCCTACTACTTTCACGTTATTAAGGACAAGACGTTTTTTTCACTTATCATTCTTATCTCTTATCGGTCCTATCATTCAACTAGTAGTATAACAAAAAAGCTAGCAATTCATGGGGACTGCCGACAGAAATGAACTAATATGTCACATTAGGATGTCGGTGACCAACCCATAAGTTTTACCCCTACCAAAAAATCACTCAACGCGGCTAAACATACTTCAAAAATCAAAAACACAATAACAAAACAGCTCATTGTTCAAGTTTTTCATGGTTTAATGCCTCAAAATCAGTCGCCAAAAATCTGAATAACGTAAAAAAAGAGACAAAAGTTGCAAAGGGAAAAAAACTCACGATAAGAGCCAATACAGCTGTCTGTATTATTAACCGCTTCCAAACATTATCCTAACAATGCGTTATAAGATAAAAAGAGATACAACTCAATAATACGAGTTAACAATGAGTAGCATATCCTGATACGTGACGTGTATTTCTAAAACAAAATCTGTCGCAGACGTATATGTGCGATGCGCATTTTAGCTTGATTGCTTTTGTGGTAAGAGCGATGAGATGTGCATATTCCACATGAATTTCAGTTCTCTAAGGAAGCTTGTTCCAACCAATATAATTAGGCTGCAACTATGTAGACATCTGTGATAGAAACTTGCAGCGTATACCCACACTCAACGCTTGTGGCATGATTACTAAACTTTTACTGGTGAGCAACTTACCTACCTTTTATATAAGATCCAGTTTTAACCACTTCTAAGTAAAAAGCTTTTTGTATATTGCCTATTTAGGAATCCGCGTGACTTATGAAATAATCACTGAGAATCCGTTGAGATAAAATCTTTTTGTTATTTACCTACACAAAAGAGTAAAATCGCTTCACAATTTTGCCGGGAACCTTATCTCAAAACGGTCTTTTAAAAAGTCCCGATCGAAAATATAATTAACTTTGTCCCAGAAATTTAATGTTTATTTTTTTAAGTTAAAGCTGACTATCTGCAGTGGTTTCATTATTGTTTTGCATTGTGGTGTATTGCTTGATAATTACATTAAATTTCCATTGCCGGGAGTGCTGTTTTATAGCGGATCCAATAAAGACCACCAGGCTCGGTTCTGTTCGGTCATTATAGTATTACCAATTTTAATTTAAAACAGATTATCGTTAAACTACAATGTACATTTAATTTATGAGAATGTTTTTGGAGCAAAATGTTCAGTCAATACGGGACATCTGCTACAAAAGGTTTGTGAAGAGTGTCGTGGAGATTCATATGCGGGTATCATATCCATTAGCTTATACAAACATTTAGTGGGTGAACAATCAACCATTCTCTATTTTCCTTTTTTTTCTAGGGGGAATATACCCGGCTGTTTTAGGATGCAGCCAGGTTATGTGGAATTATACCCACTGAAACCCCCCGGTGACCAGCCTTAGTGCTTGACAAGAGGGCTCCGGAATCTCCAGAGGAACGCACCGGAGCCTTCGGCACTGCGCTACGGCTCCTGCCAAGACAAGCGTGTTGTCTCAGCTCCTCCGCCCACGACAACGTTGGTCACACTTACTACAGGCAGGGGATACTGGTACCGTATTCTATTGCCCCGGCGCCAGGGCTAATTCCCTATTTTCCTATCGATAGAGTTTTTTCCAAATTTAAGTGTGACTAAATTTTAGGTATAATAATCTAAATTGGACTACTCTGTTAAAATTTATTTTCATAAAAAAAATGCGATTACTCCTTTAGTCAGTTAAAAAGGATGCTGAAGATGTGCTGAAAATTTGTCGATGCATGTGGACGTTGCTAAGCCACGAGTACTAACTGTCTATAGTTAATAGTAAGCTTGAAGTTTCGTAAGCAGTGAAAATGTGTTTTTTTGAAATCATGTTCTCAATTTCTCAATCTTTGAAATGTTCCATTTATGGCGTTTCAATGCAGATGTTTTGATCTTTGCAAGTTATAATCGAGATGAAACTTGTTTGTTTACGAGTTCTCATTAATTATCATCGAATGATCTATTTACGGTCTACTTTTTGCTCGGCGCGGGGAAACCTTTGTGCCCCGTCAGGCTGTTACTCGTTCCTGCCCTCAAAACAAATGATACAAATTTGTTCAGCCCCGCTGGTGAATGACTATGCCTTTGTTTTGAGCCTCCACTCTGTCTAACCGTAGGCATACGTTCTCGTTCGCGTTATAAATCGAACTTGACTATTGTGTGAACGTAGAATTGCGACACATTCTGACTCGACCTTTACTCCCCGAAGCTGTTTGGATGGATGTCGCTATGAATCCCGGTTGTTTATCTTTGTATACATATTCGTACGAGTAGTGAACATACAGAACACGCGTACTATTTTATTAAGACGCTGTTATTAACTACAGGGGTTGTTCACTACAATTATATGATTATTAACGGGGTATTTACCGTGATAAGTTTATGGATTGAACTCCCTATTGATGATGATTTGCTAGACTAAGAAAGAGAGTAGATCGTTTTGTCTGTAACTTTGATCTTTTAGAACCAACCACCCGCAATCCGCATTCTTCAGTCTTCCCGTGAACATGGTACATGTAATTGCGCCAAAGTATCTGGAGCTCCAACCACAATCTTATCCCGGTAATAAACATATAACTGTGTTTTATTAAGGTTATTAATAACTCATGACACTACAATTAAAATATCAGTATAAAATTTTCTAACCGTAATTTTAATGGATCCTGGTTTCCTTGGTTCACTTAGAAAACTAGTAGCTAGTACCCGGCCAGGTCAAGGTTCCCTTCTGTTTGCATTTCATTTCGTTACAGCCTATTTGCTTTCTCCGAGACCAGTGCCAACTGTAAATTTTGTCTCGTGAAATGCTCGTAAACATTTTGTGTACTTGTCATAAGACAAATCACTTTATCTCGACATTAAAGATGCGTAAACACCGGAGTAACAAATTACACAGATTGAAAATTTCCGTTTCAGAAAACAGCTATGTGTATAAATTTAGAGCTCATAAAGAGTGAAGTAAAATTATGTTGATAACGAGTGAGGTTGCCCGCGTCGTTTTGTCGGCTGTAGTTGCGCTTGCCAAAATCCTTTCAAAGTACATAATGTACCATGACTTACAAATTTACCATATGCAAAACAAAAGAATTTTGTTCTCTTTCGTATTTCAAATTTGCAAACCAGTTAACTTAATGAAAACTACATAAACTAAATAACTGTGATTGCTGACCGTGTAACGAGTTAACCGTGACCGTGTAGTTTATATATACATAGGTGACAAATAAGCTAACGGGCTGCTTGATGGTAAGCGAACATAGGCCTCCCCCATCGATCTCCAAAAGGGCCGGTTGGAAGCGGCCTGCATCCAGTGTTTCCCTGCGGTATCTTTTAGGTCGCCTGTCCATCTCGTGGGTGGACATCCTACGCTGCGCTTACCGGTCCGTGGTCTCCATTCCAGAACCTTTCGGCCCCATTGGCCACCTGTTCTGAGTGATATGTGCCCTGCCCACTGCCACTTCAAATTGCTAATCCAGTGGGCTATGTCGGTGACTTTTATTCGTCTACGGATCTCCTCATTTCTGATTCGATTTCGTAGAGAAACCCCGAGCATAGCCCTTTCCATAGCTCGTTGTGCGACTTTGAGGCCCATAGTGAGAGACCACGTTTCAGTGCCACATGTCATCACTGGTAACACACACTGGTCGACGACTTAACGCAGTTGCAAATAACAAATTAGTTATTCAATTTGGAATGACACAATATATTGCAACTGTTTGCTAGTTATTAAATTATCATTATAAGAGAGACGTGTTCAGGAAACCGTTCCCCTAACAAACGATCTCCGGTATTATTATGACAGTAACAGGAATACGAACCGGGATCCCTTTCCGAAAATCTCAAATATCTAAAAAGTTTACTCGATAGGGTCGTGTGAGTGCGCAGGCCGGATGTTTTCCCAGGCCTATACTTCCGTACTCACACCACCTCTGCTCTTGACGTATTTGCCATTTTTCCGTAGCTTAGTTCGCTTTATTTGACTAATGTTGAATTGTTTATCTTGGATCCCTTTTTCGAAAACAGTGAATTCTACCACCTTACAAATCTCCAGCGTGTACGTTAAAAATAAATGATTTCCGTATAGGAGCGTTCTTTTACCGCCTGGATTTATTCGAGTAGTAGATAACTTAGTTTCCATGTTTTCGTCGGACTTTTTCCATTTGCGTCTGTGTCTATTGCAAACAGAAAGTTTTGTTTTAATTTACCTCCTGATTGAGCTCACACGAACGTGTTTTTTAGGTTATTTCTTTTTTCAACCGGACGTTGCAATTGTAAAAAGTCACTTATTATCATCATGAAAATACGTGTCACTATTTTGAGCATATTTATTTACAATGCCTTTATATTATGCGTTAGTCAGTTTGATAAGCACTTACAGTGAAGCTTCTTGAGACATGATATCTACTTGACTTCTTACTTTCATACAGACTCTTCGAAACTTCCAATGAGTCGGAACATAGTTCAAGTGACGTTACATAAAAGAGCTCATGAATTCCGACCTGAATGTCGACTTCCCTATAATATGACGTATGGTGCCGACGTTTACTGCTACTTCGTTAGAACTCTCATACTGAATATTAAATTGAATATCCCTTTTCCGTCGTTGTGAATATCATTTCTACTGATTTATATTGTACTGAATTGGTTTATCCAACTACACGATGATTGCATCGGCCGATTCGGTTTGTTGAAGCGTGAATTGAAAAGGTTATAGCTGCTATTTTCACCTTTCGAGACCATTATTTTGATTGTGTTGCGCCCGTACGAGCGCTTTTTTGCTGCTAAAGGCGAGCAAATGTATCGTAAATCGTTCGAAACAACGGACGTAGCCGACGTTTTATTTGTTTTCTATTCACTCAATCTGACAACGCTAATCCCATTTCAAGTAGCAAGCAGCAATTTACGCAGCGGTGCTATATCTTTCAAGTTCGCTTAGTAGATTTTCTCCTTTTAGCTAGAATTTGCGCGTTTCATCCCGACCCAGTTTAATGGAGAGACGCGGGAATCGTACAACATCCGCTATTTTCCATCTCCTTGCTTACATTTCTTTCGTTTTGTTCGTCGTCCACCGCAAAAATAGCGCTATATCTTGTTAAGTTTCCACAATAACGTTTTATATTCGTTTTAGTACATGTAAATGTTCATTAAAATATAGAGTACTTTGTGTTACTGCTCTTCTTGGCAATTTGAATAGCTCAAGACACTGTATGAGTTAAGTGCTTAAAATTGCATAAAATCGGCTGAAGACAAACACGTGTAAATAAGGTTAGCCTAAAGTTAGACTTCGGTGGCTATATCCGCTAATTCAGCCTACCCACGACGTAGTTTTTCTTTCAAGTTCCGCACGGTCTACGTCACGCTAAGACCTCGAAATGGCACGAAATAAGAAGTTTTACCAACCACGTGGTTCCAGATAGTTGTGCCCGCAGTTCTCCGCGGCCCCGCTGCTCCCGACGCACACATCTCGCGAAACTGCTAGAAACTTCGTGCAATCACAAGTGCTCCGATAATGACGCTCCATCGAACCTCAACTTACATCATACTTAACAAATTAAATTCCACACTAATCCTTTCCTCCGTCATGGCGGAACGTTCGAATCTAGAATACTGAAACAGATTTTCGCGTCGGTCGTTTGAAATTAGATTTGGGACAACTGAACACTTTCAATGCAATGTTTCAGAATAGGAATCCTAGTCAAATAGACGAAGAATTCGATTGAATTCACGGTTCTTTTGTTGCACTTTTATCAGACTACGTTTTTGACAGTATTTTATAATAGAACTACGTCTGAATTGGATATTTGAACGTACTAAGTAAAGATAAAACCCATTAAGTGCCTTTGTGGATTTATCAATGTTTGTCAACTAAAGCTGCCTCTTCGTGAACAATTAGAACAACAAAAGAATCTCTCCTCTGAAATTCACAAAGATTATGCCTAAATAATTAAACTGAAGCTGGATTTTTGCGGTCAGTCTATTATTTGCTAAGTTTGTGTTTGCATTTATTCCAGCAATCTAGTTACTAATATTTTTAGTATGTTTTTAAACGAATTACGAAATTCAATTATACAATATTGCATGACCCACATATGACCTGTACTTATGTATACGTGCCTATAAATAGAATGCAGGATACATAATCGTATAATTAGGTGAGGTAAATTCACGAAGGTTACCTGTTCCCTCGATTAAGGTTATGTCCATTATTTAGTTCCTGCTGATCTAGTATGCTGCCTCATTAAACGTTACAAACTATGCACGATATCGGAAATAGATAAGGCCAAGTCATACAAGCTCGATTGGCGCCGTCACTTGTGGTATGTTTATGCAATATTTAGTAGTAGTTGAGCGTTTAGGTCGGACCACGGAGCTACTATTAATAATCCAACCTTGCGCTATCCCGCCCGATTGTACCTTCCCCGGGCCTTTCTATTGATCACACTCTTGTCATGACCACATTTCCGCTAATGGACCCGCTCTGCCATCTTCCGAGACACTATTGTTTTTGTCACACAATCAGCGGATAAGGGCCACTCTCTCTGTACCATTTGATGCCATAAATCATTGGGGAAAACATAATAGCAATCTGTTTGACCTATAACGTTCGCACAATGTAGGTGAAATATGTTTTGTTAGGTCAGCGTAGTCAAAAACAATCTACAAAATGCTACCAAACGATCCGAGGAAAGAAATGGTATAAGATTAATTATGCTTGACCTCGATTGATTATTTTAAAAATGGTAAATGAGAATCTGTCGATTCATAATGAACAAGATTGATTTTGAGTAGCTGGAAAAGAATAGATTTCTAAAAACTTTCTACTCCAATTTTTAAGTTGAAGAACCGAAGCTAGCTTTGTTACACGGATGCCGCGTCTAGTTTTCGAAATTGGCTTGACTTTGCTTTCATCTGTAAACAGAGAGAGGCTTTTATCGCCGGCAAAGATTACTTTATCCGTCGGAAGCAACGAGATTGAACTCCTTACACGCTGAAACCAATATCCTGCGATATTTCCATGTATCGAGTCCGAAACCTCGAACCATTGCCTGCGGTCCCTTGCAGGTAACCTTGTTTTGAAGACAATAGGTACTCACTATTGCTGATAAATCGCGTTGAAAAAGACTAGTGTAAGGATAGTAGGTACTTTTTTGTGCCGCTACGGTCCTTGTTGTTTATAAGCGAATATTTAGGTTAATTTCTGTTTTAATGAAATAGCGTTCGGTCTTTATTCGGTACAGAGACTGGAGTTGTTATTACGGACGAAGTAAGTTCAATCTCTTTTATCGCGGCATTATAGCAGAAAATGGAGCGCCCGCCTCGTATCCCTACAGTTCCTATGGCGAGCGCCCACTCTCCCGTAAAATTATGTTAAACTTGCTCTGTGTTTTTTATATCGTTTTCATTCCATGTCTATAAAAAATAACTCTAGTTCATTGCCGTTCTTAAGAAATAACGCATTAAAAGAAAGTGTCTTAGGGAAAATACTAGATTCTCACATTATACTTGTTATAATAAAAGTTTCTTTTATGTGAATGTATATTTTCTTTCATACCATAAAATATAAGTAAGTATTCTTTTCAACTAGTTAGTTAAATATCATGTTTTTGATATGAGACGTTGCCAAGATAAAATTAAACTGGTTTCAACCGAGTGTTTCTGAGACGGTAATTTCCTAAATGTCAAAGGCAGGTTCGGATTTTTCTCAACATTAGCGATGTTGCCAGACCTGACAGTGTATTTAGTATCGGAAAGCCGATTTTAAAAAATTGCCTTCCGATTATGCGGCGAACCAGGCGGCGGGCGGCGCGTCGTAATTAGGCCGTCATTCGGCTAAAACGACGAAATAAATTGAAAAACCTACCCCCGGTAAAAATGCGGGACCAATATAGGTGCGAGTATATTATATCTCCATGCGATGTCACTTGAGCCCCGAGTGATACCCGCGCAGATAACGTACTCGTATTCGCTCTTGGCCAAAATGTCATTGTTTTGCGAACAATACATTTTATTCTTTCACAACAATAATTGCATCGTCCGTACACCAGGATAATTGCTTCGTTAATTTTAATGAACCTGTGTTAATGTCAACTGTAGATTGGAAAACAACTCTTAATGAAATTGTTATGAGCCTTTTGTTGGTTTTTAGGCTTCGATTTAATTATCTTGGTTTAATTTTATTGTTCTGGCTTTAAACTACTGTATATAGGTCTAAAATAATGCCCAGTTATAAATACAAAAGTTTAAGCTTTCTGCTTGGACGCTGACATGAAATTGCATTAAAATTATACTTTTTTATTTCCACCTGAGTTCATTAAAAGGTTAACAATTCGACTGCTATGTTTGTATTTTACGCAATATCTTCGTCGATCGTGAACCGGTTATGATGATTTTCATATCATTAAAATAGATTCAATTGGATTGTTTTTTTTTTTATTAAATAGACTATTATCTTGAGGATGGTCCCATTTAAAATTAGAAGAAAATATTCTACCTGTAAAATTATGAATTGAATACCGTTTATTGGATGTTGCCCACTTACAGCGAAACCAGTTTTTTGTATTATTATTATTTTGTATCAAATTTATTTTCTACAAGCGGTCCGCCCCGGCTTCGCACGGGTATTACTGGAGTTTTAGTAAGGATCCCTATTTTTTTTTAATATAATGTAGCCTATGTCACTCGGGGATAGTGTAGCTTCCCAACAGTGGAAGAATTTTTCAAATCGGTTCAGTAGTTTCGGAGCCTATTCAATGCAAACAAACAAACAATCAAATAAAGTTATATGATTATTACAATACAATTCTTTATTAATAACTCCATAGTTACAAGTCATTAACGGGATATTTACCGTGGTAAAGTTGTGGAATGAGCTCCCGATATTTCGGCCCAGTTACATACACCATGTTCACGGGAAGACTGAAGAAAACCGTTAATAATCATATAATTTAGTGAACAACCGTGATAGTTTAAAACAGTGTTAAACAATCAAATCTTTCCTCTTTTATAATATGAGTATAGATATATCATTTGAGGCGTATGACATGCGTCTTCAATTCCAAGAACGTACATTCCTATTCAATCCATGTTTACAATTTTTGCAAACATGTACGAAATGTTTTCGTTCGGCAACTCCCCGACCCATAGGATGAGCGAAGATAACTTTTTATAATCGACTGACGTCGTCGGCCCACTACGTGACTTAAATTTCGGTTCTGCTTCTTTTGACCATAAAAAGGCGAAGAAAATACAAAATTCACTCGCAGGCAATGGTTATCGCGTATTCTATCGAGACGACGCACTGTGAATGGGGTCTGCTTTACACAACAAAGAGTTGATAGCGTTGAATCGGTTTACTTTTAACCTGGGACAATAGCAATTACTTTTAACCTTTAGGACGGTTCCGTGTGACGTGGTCGTATTCTGAATGTGATTTTGCTTAACTAAAAAATCTGACAAAACAAATTTTGATAAATATATATACTTACTTCTAAAATAATTTTGCGACAAAATTTGAACTGGCGCTGGATTTAATTTGTTATTCCGTTGATTTTTAATACTATGAATAAGTATAAAGGAAATTATCAAATAAACATGTCAGGTATTCTAACAGACATGTTTATTGCACAGTTTACGAGAGGCTTACTATCTACTTACATACTTAACGATCCAACTTTGTGATAGATGATGTTAGAAGTTATGCTCAACTTGCCCATATGTATGGCGTAATGTATCTAGTAAGTAAGTACATATATGTAACGAAATTAGGCAAGTTTCTTCCGTGAAATATATTCAGTACAATGTTTATAATGGAGAAAATGGTACGTGAAGCCATTAAGGCCGGCGTCAAACTCCGCAAGAGCAGAAAACTGTTTGTAATGTAGTTCTGGACACAAAACCGTGCTATATCACAGTTCGAAATTTTTTGGCCGAAGACGGTAAAAGCAAACATGAAAGCCCTTGCAAAAATCCCGGACACAGCTGGTTCATTACATTATCCTTTGTAAACAGAGGTCAATTCAATTTCGCAAGAAAGGAATCTTTATGTTTGCATCTGTCTAAAGCACGCTCATTAAAATTATTCATGATTACGCTAACTAATGAGCTGTTACGTATTAAAAAAAAACACGCAAATTCATGACATCCATTTGATTTCTTGCAGTCTCATTCAGCGTTAATACCCTTCTGTACAAATCCTCTTTTATATATTTGATGGAAAAGGAAAACAGAAAATGTGACTTCGCAAGCTAAGGGACAGCTGGATATTTCTGCGAAGAAGTGAGTGCTAATTTAGTACGATTTGTAAAGGAGAACGAACCCACGAAGACGAATTTAAAAAGAGTTTTCATTTACGCTCATTACATGATATTTATTATAAGTAAAAAATACTTTTAACGGTGAAGTAGGTAATAATTGTTGTCTTGAGTAACAACTCAATATGAAATAAAATAGTTTGTAAATGTTAAGTGATCTGTGTATTTTTTTTTACGTACTAAATATTAATACTTAGGAGACTTCGGGGGAAAAGCCAGCAAGCTGAAGTAGTACGGATGGCCACGTCAGTTGAATGTCAGATAAGCTGTAGGCAAGAATGATTTCCACATGCCTCAACACCACCTTCATACCACCACAAATATGGTAAATATACGACCAGGCGAATATAACGATACGAAATTTGACTCCCACACAAAAATATTGGTCCATCATAGCACAAGATAAGAAGAAGTGCAAGAAAGGAAGAAGCTTTGCCCTGCAGTTGACTGCCCCGGTGGCTCAGTTGGTAGTGAACCTCTCTTCTGTGCTTGGGGGCGTGGGTTCGATTCCCATCTAGGACAAACATTTGTGTGATGAACATTTGTGTTTGTTCTATGTCTGGGTGTTAATATCTATTTGAGTATGTATTTAAAAATATATATGTACGTATATCAGTTTCTGGCAGCCATATTACAAGCTTTGCTTAGTTTGGGGTCAGATGACCGTGTGTGCAAAAATGTCCCGAATATTTATTTAGTAGAACAGTATCGGACCAAAGATTTAATTAATCAAATTCAATTCATATTTGTTTATTGACATTTATACAATAATTATCATGTGTCGAAGAAATTTTACATCTATCAATGAATGTACAAACAATAATTGTATCTACACTCATAATGTCTCTCAGATGCCTATGCTAGGTTAAAAACCTGTGATATAGGCATCTGCGCTCTTATAATATCTTTTTTAAGTGTGTACCAGCTAAAACAGTCACAATTATAACGCAAAATAGGTGTCGCATAGAATTAATATGACAGAATTTAACAAATTCGTTTAAAAGAAGACAAGACATCGAACTGACAAAAAGTAATGTAAACTGATTACTGATATCCCTCATATAACCACTAAGTATATAGACCAAACATACCATAATATCGTTATCTGGGGGACATCGGGTATGTACGTTATAATCTACACGACTTGTTTCGACATTGAATACATTTTTTAGCAAGCTTTTCTTTCTTCTCAGCAAACGCTGAGAAGAAAAAAAAGCTTTCTTGATACATATTATATCATAGTGGTAGATAAGAAAATTTTGTCCGCAATTTTGGTGCGTTCGCCGTATTGAATTTAGTGTGACGTCATTTTATTTTTCGTATCTCAGTAAACCCTCTCCCATTTGATACCCATACCATGTGGTGCATAAAAAATAACTGGTCCGCCATCTTTGGGTGTCTGCCATATTGTATTTAAAATGACGTCTTTAGCTAACCAAAAATTGTCATCCAAACTAAACTTTTATGCAAAATTTAAGCTCAATCGGTTGGGGATAACTGTTTTAATTTTTAGACCCACAAGGCAAGTTGATTAAAAGCTTGTAAAAAGGTAACGTGTCATTAATGTCATAGAAACAACAACGTGCCATAATTTTCCCCTTACAACCGAGCAATAATTCTAAGTAGCAAGTGTAAACAAAATAACGTAATTTAAATTCTGCGGCGTAACGTCTAGCTTGTAGCATGTATATTGTCACAATTTTCTTTTGAAATTAAACTGTATAATTTATTAGTGTAAAAGAAAAATTTATTAGTGTGAAAGCATTACGCGCTTTGAAAATTTGCCGTTATGGCACGCGTTTACTTAAATATAGTGCGACACTTTTATAGGGCTAGGTTATTGCTAAATGGCGCAGGTTGCAATCAATCTGCCGCACTGATATTGCAACTAAAGAGATACCTACGTTTTATTTCAAGCAAAATGGCATTGCCCCGTCGACCACGATAAATTATCCATTGTTGGGCGTCGAATCCAACAAGAGCCGTTTTTGTTCAATTCTTCGTCTCGTAGTCAATGGAAAATTTATTGCCGCTTCTGCCGCATTTAAATACGGCCGATTATATCACAGAACTTAAAATGTTCGGGGAGCACTCAAGCGGGGATGGTAATTTTTCCATTTTGTTTTCACCTCGAAGAAGGTACGAAATTACCATGGCTATTTCACGGGGCCCTGAGTACTTGTCGCATCTTTTGATGAACTAAAAGATGAGATTTTACATGAGATATGCAATAAAATAAATAGATATAATCTAAACGGGCTTTATTCGGAATGAAAAAGAAAAGGTGCCAAAAAATAAAGTACTAATAAGCATATTGTGAGATAGTCACGTACATTTTTAAGCTTACCTACATTGTTCATTCTTACATGCAGATTTTAAAAGGTACAACGTTATTTGTCGAGTTTAAGCTTATTTCCACGGCATTAAGCCGGATTTAAACCTAAACTCGTCAGCTCAGGGCCATAATGTTAACGCGCTTATGTCCTCGTATTTTTAGTTTTAAAATAACTTCAAAACAGAGCAATGCAAAGTCAATAAGATAGGTATCTTTAATATAAGTATCACGATACTTTGGTATTTTTAGAAAAATAAAAGATCACAAAAGCGAAGACTTTTCTCTATATTTACTGCTGTAATTTTGTTGTATAAATTTTAACGACAGCCACAAGCGCAATTGTCGACCGTACTGTTAGATTTATGCCGTCTTTCAAATTGCAACAAACTTGGGCGCGTATTGCTGTTGGTGCAAAATGTAACGCGTCCCAGCTTTGTAATATGAAGTAGCGGCGGGGTACATTTAGTGTTCCGAAATTCTGAAACTTGTGGTAACAACTTGTCGGTATCCATGTTCGGTTCCATACTTGGCAGTTTGACACCATTAAATCCGTTGAAACTTTTAATTGATACATCTATATAGTGCTATCTTTCTCTTAACACAAGAGAGATTAAAGAAACTTTGCACAAAGCGATATCACAATGGCACAGAAGATCGAAGAGCTCGCGATCGTCTAGGCCTCATTTGAAATCAAAGCAGCTCTTTTGATCCTTGGACGGGACAGGTTGAATAAAGTTTTTGGTAGGTAAGCGGTGACCGTAATCTATTTGGTGCTCGGCCCGACAACATGTGACCGAATCGGCCGTCAGTCACTTGACCTCACACGTTTCTTCCATTCTCGTTACTTTTGTGAACACCGGGAACCCATCTATCATTTTGCCTCTGAACTGATGACCTTTCACTTGAGACGGGTGGGAGATTTCCGTTGAATGTCTACGTTTATAGGTGTATTTGTGTACGTGAAATCTTTGGAATCAATAGAGTGTTGGTGCGAATGAAATGCGGGAAGCTTTCTCATATTAGCGCTGACTTGCCCTTCGGCCGGCTCCGAACCTAATTTGTTACTCCCACACGCACAGGCGCACTTGATTAGGCGCCTGACACTGACGCTTCATTGCTTATCCCCTTCCATTAAGTAATTTGTTTCTACTGTATTCGTTTGTTTATATTCAGTGCTGGTATATGGAAACCTACTCTTTAATAGTATAACTAATAAATTGCTTCATTCAAAATGTGCAATGAGCTACCTTCCGCGGTGTTTCGAGAAGTTACAGCATGGGGTTCAAAAGGCGAGTTTATAGATTCTTAAAGGGTCGGCAACGTAGTCGCGATGTCTCGGCCGAGGACTACATATTTATGTTTATTTATAAATCCTATCAATTATAATAAAATAATTTTGGAATCCATAATTTTGAAACAATGTGTAAATTAACTAGGGCAGCTCTGGCCACATACTCGTAATCATAAAATGATATGTCTGTAATGATCTCATTGCATCCGTTACAGTCTCGTTAATTAAGCGTGAGTACCTGTTAACTAACCAAACCGCAGTGTTAGGTTCGCTGGATTTAGGAATCTTGACACCTTGTTATACACAGAATATTACGTAACAAAGTCCGATCGCAACGTTCATAACTATATCCTACGCATGTATTCATAATTTTCTATAACAACAAAATCAAGGCTAGATAGAGTGTTAAAAAATTTGGGACCTCATCAAAACTTCATCTTCCTGTACATAATAAAAAAAGAATTACGTAAATTGGTTAAAAAATGTCGGAGTAATCGGTGTACATACATAAAAAAATATATATAATAAATAAAAAAAGACCAAATTGAGAACCTCCCGCCTGAAAACGGTAAAATAACACACCGTACAATCAATTCGGTAAAAACCTATAACTTTTAAACAACTGACCAGGTTTTGTTTGAACATAGCTAAGTGCCACCGCGATGACCGTTTTGAAAATGTCTTCAAAGAGAAAAACAAACTTTCAAATTGGTCCAGTCGTTATCTAGAAAATGGGAACATACATATAAACACATACATATTAATACATAACCTTGTACTCCAAACGACGAAATGAAGACATTATTATGCGATACCTTCTTCGTTTTGTCCTGGGTAAAAAAATAACTGTTTTTTTTTACATAATGGAGGTCAGGTTAGGGAGAGTTGAAAAATAGTAACCTAGATTTTTTTAATGGAAAAACAAGTCCACAAATAGCTCGTAGCGCTTGCTACGTTGAAAGCTACGCCGTAGCACCATTCTTCTTTGTCAATTAGCACGACTTGATCAACAACACCGAACCTAATAACATTACATTAATATCATTAATGCGAAAGTTTGTTCGTGAATGTATGTTTGTTTTCATTCGATTCCGTAACAGCTGAACAATTTCACGCAGTGGTAGCTTATACCTTATGGACTTGCACACTGCGCAACTAGAGAAGGATGCATGTATCATGCTACCTTTGGGAATATGACATGTATCTAGTAGTTCGCTCCGATCTGTGACTTCGCGACCCATAAATCTTCGGAACCCCTCAATTGATTTAGCCCATATTTGAACTTAAAAATTGTATTGAAATGAACTACTTGCCTACAAAGTCTTATGAAGATCGGATTACCGATACGCAACTTATGCCATATAACCATGCACGCCGAAATACGACTTGTCCCATTAGCCATTAGAATCTGAGACCTATTTTTGCTCGATCAATCAAAGTATCACCCGAATATTAATCAAAGTAAGTGGACCCAGGTATGTCCTAAAACTGCGACCAGAACCACCGGAGGATGGGCAGCAGCGTCCTGTTAGTACACGGTGAACATACTGCGATCCCCAAGCCGCCTGCCAAGCGTGGGGATTATGGCAACACCCCTCTGTAAGAGGGAGGCCTTGTTCAGCAGTGGACATTCAATGGCTGATGATGTGATGTGAATCAAAGTATGCTACCTGCTTTCGCATAAGCGCCCTGTTCTAACTTAAACAGGTTTCTTGCACCGTCTGCAAGGTCCATTATATTAACACATAGGTTTTGGCCTTTAAATTGGATACATGAACTTTATCAAGAGTAGATATAGCAATATAAATGTTTAGCTAATCCTCGAAATTCCCGCTGTCTCAGACTAGGCCCGTGTCCATAGCATATATAGATAAACCTCCCGACGGCAAGTAATTAATGTGACTTCTCAAACCCCGCCCGTCAGGTCATAGGCTACTGACTGCAATAATGAACACTAGAAAGGCTTTACAGCCGTGATTGGTGTCTTTTATATGCAAAACAGTATAAACCTAAAAGCGGATTATTCTTTATGAAAGCTATTTAAGGGTCCTGTATACCCTCTGCAGGTCTCTCGCTCGCACATTTTCACATTATTGAAGATATAAAATCAATGAGTGTGAATTTCCAAAAAGTAACAAAATCATGTCATGGTGTCTATCGTTACATTACAAACAAAGAAATGTTTGCTTCGATATCTTGTAATTTGACGGAATAAAATGACACGAGAAATAAAAATCACTTGTTACCATTTTACTGTGTCAAATTAAAATATATCAAATTGACAATTTCTTTGTTTGTAATGTTACGATAGACACCATGACATGATTTTGTTACTTTTTGGAAATTCACACTCATTGATTTTATATCTTCAATAATGTGAAAATGTGCGAGCGAGAGATCTGCAGAGGGTATACAGGACCCTTAACTTTCATTCCTTAAACACCATTATAAACTATGTAAGTACTAGTGCTTATATTTTTTAACTGCTTTGCAATATGTTTGGTCAAACAATATCTCTGACATGTATTGTATTGGAGAAGTATAGACGGAACAAAAAACTTTACTAATAATTAAACTAGTTGTACCGATCTGTGACCAAGCGACTCCTATATCTTTGCAATCCTTAGATCGATTTTGACCATACATAAACTTTAAAATTGTTTTGAAATGCACTACTTGCCTACAAAAATTCATGAAGATCGGATCAACGATGAGCAAGTTATTGTTGAACAAATGTACAAACATACATAGAAACGCCGTATTGTCCCATTACAATCTGAGACCTCGCTCTCTTATCTGATATCTCTCTCTCTCTCTCTCTCACTGATCTCTTCGCTCGGTTAGTAAATGAAGAACAATTTTTCAATGGATTTTGTACATGAACTCAATACTAAAACGTGAGCTAAATACTGAATCAGTGGGGTATTACTTTTCGTAAAGATCAAATTGAATCTAAGTATTATGACTTCTGCCTGGAAAGTTCCCTGGCGACCTCGCGTTGTGGTTTGTCTTTTATCTGAGATCTTTTACGAGAGAACGTTCAATATTTATGTAGCGTAACATAAGTTGCTTTACAATTACTTTAGAAACTGATAGAATTGAAATAGTAGATTATACAACAAGTGAAAAAAAAGATAATTTAATTCGAGGGTTACAAGGACCGAGATCCTTTTTTCTTTTTTCACGAGCTACATTTATATAAATACATTTATATACTCTACTTTTTACCATTAACTGCGAGAAAATAAATATTAGTAAATTATTTATATTTATCGCATTTTATCATATAAACGGTAATAAGAGAACAAAGGATTAATAAAAGAGAAAAAAAAAGGAGAAATATAAAACATGGGAAACTTATAGTGAATATATTACATTTTTCGAATTTCAGTGTTAAGGTATATTCTTGTTTGGTTTTGACGGTCCTACTTGAGATTTTTGGTGGCAACAAATTATTATAACAAAATTATTCTGGAGTCAGTGTCTCATTTTCGTCACTGGAGAACTTATCTATACTAATATTATAAAGAGAGAAGATTTGATTGTTTGTTTGTTTGTTTGCATTGAATTGGCTCCGAAACCACTGAACCGATTTGAAAAATTCTTTCACTGTTGGGAAGCTACACTATCCCCGGGTTACATAGGCTATATAATATTTAAAATAATTAGAATTTTTAGAAAAAAAAAGAACCGACTTCATGACTATACCTATATACATTTACAAACTGACTCTAAGAAGTAGAAAATATTGTTTAATATTACGACTGAAATACTTTGTATCCATGGTCATGAAAAATTTAACGAAAAACAATGGGGCCCGGTCGCCATGGAGACACTTCTTTGTTTTTTTGAATTTCTGTTGTAGGAACAGTTCCTCTATGTTTGCTGTTCAGTTGACAGCGTCGCTAGTGGAGAACAAAGTATGAAATTCACCAAGAAATAACAGTAGTTCCAATTTTGCCCACCGTAACAGCTAAGTTGGTGGCACTGTACAATGTTTACATTGTACATTGAATTCGTTACCTTATTGTCATGTTTTTGTAGATTTTTCAAAAAGCGCTGAATCAATGTCGATGAAAAAATTATGGGACCACCTATGAAATAAGACCTACCAACCAAAAAAAGAATCATCAAAAACAATTCTAAATTGGCGGAGTAATCGCGTAACAAACATACATTAAAAAAAACATACAGTTGAATTGATGACTGCCTCTTTTTGGAAGTCGGTTAAAAAATAGGGATCCTTACTAAAACTCCAATAATGTCACCCAAGGTGTAAAAAAATAAGATTTACAATTTTAAATTTGCGTGTTTGACAGTTCTAAGACAGGACAACGTCTGTCAGGTCAGCTAGTTTTATTATATGATAATAACAGATCTTACTATTTATGATGATAATAGAATCATAGAATAATAGAATGAGATAGAACTAAAACTGGCGGGATATTTTCTCTTAATTTAAATTGGATAGCTCAATTGAATAGCTCCATTCATCCAGGCAGTGCGTTCAGTAGGTACGTTTTATTTATTTTTTTGTACATAATTCGTATATCGTGCTTGTTCCAAATTCAAAGTGTTTTATTCACTCAGTGAGTAAAAGAGCGTTTTATTCACTGTTATCGATGAATCAGATGCTCTTTTTCGAGTGGCAATGGTGAAAAGGATATCATAGATGTATTTTATCGTGCTAAAGTGGGTCATAAAGTAAATCCATAACTCTGGATATTAAAAATATTCTCTCAAATTTAATTATTCTACAACCTTAAAAATATATAATCTAGAACGAACCGCATAGACATTGTCTCCTATTTGTAAAGAAAATAAAAGTAGGTAATTACAGGCAAATCTTTGTCGCGAAAGTTTCACAACCTGAAATGAAAATCTCCGGTGGGCAAAGTTGTATAATTAAGAGGCCTAAGGTGGCTACGATTTAATTGCCCTTAGTTAGACATTTGAATTACTTAGTTGCTTTGTAGTTAGCACGGTATTTGATACATATTACTAACTTGTCAAAATTCCTGGAGCCATACGCTTCTTGCGTGAGATTCCTAGTAACACAAACTTCTGTAATCAAGATTTTAGATTACTTACGTGCGGAAGGATTACTGTGGCCCTTCAGCTTATCACACACATGTGAATTAAAATACGAATGCGTACAAATACAAACGACTATAGTCGGTAACCGGCTTAATCTTACGTTAGTAATTCCCGTGTAATATAAATAAAATGCGTACAAATAAGATGAGGAAAACATTAAACTAGAGACTGCATTAAAACTCCAAATGAAAATGGATAAGGAAAAATTTGTAATTATTTTTCTTTTATGCCTGATATCTGAGAAAAACGAGCACTAAATGCAGCCGGGTATCTTTGGAAGATTAACCCCTAGAAAAAGGTGTCAAAATACCACGCATAAAATTAACGCATCGTTCATACACAGCCGTACAACTTCAAAACCACTGAGTTTATTGCGTTGCCAACCTTATCTAAATAACACTAAAGTTTTCGTGAAAGCAAACAAAAAGTTGTTAAAGTATGCACAGTACTGTGAAACAATGCAATGTGCGAGAAACTAAATGGTTACCAATTTAACATACTTAAGGGCGATTGAAACAAAGTCGAGAATAAAATAAACTCATTGGCACTGTTTACGTTA
This sequence comes from Agriopis marginaria, assembly GCA_932305915.1. Taxonomy (NCBI): domain Eukaryota; kingdom Metazoa; phylum Arthropoda; class Insecta; order Lepidoptera; family Geometridae; genus Agriopis; species Agriopis marginaria. Next base: position 11,694,992 of record OW029915.1, read on the forward strand.
CGAACGCAGATGGGTATCTGCGTTCGTAATGTAAACAGTGCCTAATGGAAACACTACTTACCTTTCGTTTGGAAAAAGGTATAAAAAACGGAAACTATCTATCAAAGGTAGAAAATCCAAAAAAAAATGTAAAGCAGTGTTATCTTGAGTTTTGAATGCATAAAAATGACTAAGCCATCTCTATTGCAGTGTTGATATTATGCAAGTAGCTTAGCAATTATTTGCGGTGTTTGTTTTTTTGGCCAACAATATTTATGTTCTGATTTAATCGCGCAACCAATTAAATATTAGCGTTTTGCGAGGTTTTGGGTGGACTGAGGGAAACAAGTTTATATTCGGTAAAAAAAACGACCGACAAAGGACGTAGGTCCTCAGGGATAATATGAGGATTCTAGTACAGGCATTATAACACTCGTTTTTTATTTCTTTTGAAGATTTTGGCCACCACGTCTTGTGAATTTGCCAGTTTCAAGTAAAAATATATATTCAAGTTTGTCAAAATATCGTCACACAAGTCATAGCCACAGTGAAGTACAGTAAATCAAGGTCAAGACCAAGAGTCATGCCCTAATGAAGTGGTGGAAGCTTTACTAGAAGCTACTATGGAATTATGGAAAACTGAACGTGTATGATTATGAAAAAGTTGTATGATTATTTACGGGATATTTACCGTAGTAAGGTTGTGGAATGAGCTCCCGATATTTCGGCGCAGTAACATGCACCATGTTCACGGGAAGACACGTGTGAATATGGTTCATGTAACTGCGCCGAAATATCGGGAGCTCATTCCACAACCTTACCACGGTAAATATCCCGTAAATAATCATACAACTTGAGTGAACAACCGTGATATTTTAAAACAGTGTTTAACCTTTTTTTTTGTATTAAGGCTTGCGCTTGGCCGCCATCTCGCCTGATGTTAAGCGAAATTGCGACTAACTGTACGATAATACTTGTTTTCGTGTTGTTTTCCACTCAATCATTTATAACCCACCATTATTTCAAATAACACTAGTCTATACATAAGAATGGGATTTTTTTATTTTGTTTTATATTATTACAATTTCTCAAAAACTGAAACGATATGTAATATATTTTTTTTGGGCCAAATTTCGATTTAACACTTCTTTTTTGGCAAAAAAGGTGTAAAAAGGTTTTTAGTGAATATTAACTACAACTTTATTACAGAAAGGAGTGTATTTTAAAGTACAAGTAGAGTGGGTACATATCTACTTTAGTTGTCGCAATGCACACTGGGTGGGCTTAGTATATTCACACAGAGCTACAAACAGCTTGCTCAAATAATCTCCGTGATTATTTCGGTCAGTTAGAAACAGATATTGTTCTGTTTTCGCGACATTGAGATAAAGCTTTGTTTTTGTTTGCGGTAAAAAGCGACTACGTTATGGACCTAACACATAGCATTGGGTAGGTATGTACAAATACACATTGTAATGAAAGAATGAAAAGGGCTGTAAGCTAGAAGCAAACGGTATATTATAGAACATCAAAAAACATTATAATTCCTAACTCTAATTCGAGTAGTGTATAACTATTTTAATAATTCACGTGCATGCAATGTTCACTTTTAGAAAATCATTGTCAGTTTTCCATGTGTATTTGAGATAATGAATTTACTATAGACGGTTAAAAAAAAGCAGCCAAGAGCGAGTTGGGTTCGCGCGTTGAGGGTTCCGTACTTATTGTTAACTACTAAAGTACAAAAAAGTTGTGCAAAAAGACATCATGCCACCCATCCAAGTACCGATCGCGCCCGACGTCGCTTATCGTACGAGAACCGTTGGTAAATATAATCTTGTCACCGACTCGCACTTGACCAGTTGTGTACTATAAACATGCCAAGTTTGACGCTTGTAGGTTTTACAGTTTTTACATTAGAGCAAATACAAAGATACGTTTAAAAAATGTTTGTTTGTATGGGACTCCCCTTTAGTTTTACTAATTGACTTTATTATTATTTCTTATTTCTTAGTTAATCCGCTAGTAACACAATATTCTGTGAAAATTTCAACTGGTATTACGGCTCGAAAGATACAGACGTTAATAGGTAGGACGGACCGCCAGACAGACAGAGAGCGTAGGCTTAGTAATAGGATCCCGTTTACATCCTTTGGGTACGGAACCCTAATAAATACGGCCCGATAGGAGAACCTTCCTGCTTATTTAAGTCGGGGGAAAAGAGTTGGATTGCGTATTTTAGGTCTGTGCTTTTCGCTACTTGTATACCGCGATATAAGAGTTCCTCGCCTCAGCCTAGCGTCTTACTACCTAAATGAAAAACGGTACTCATTTCTTCAGTTGCTTCGTTCCGTTCTTTTTTGCATTTTTGCTTACGCTTCTACTTATTTCGTCATTAAAACAACTGCCTTTATTGCCAGTTCAGAAAGGTTTTTAAGAAAAGTAATAAAATCCTCTTCATTATGGAACGTCAGGCCAGCATATTTAAATGGGTAGTTGAAAAATGCTGCGAGATCTCTCATAAATTAGTTTTTGTTTACAATGTCGGTTGGTCGGTAGTGGTTGCTATTTACGAGATACCCTTTCAAAATGCTGCCAAAAGTACGTACCCAAATAACTTCCTCAATAACTGCTCGGGTCAGCGGTGAGCTATTGACCTCTTTTTATTCAAAACTAGTTTTTCGTCCCTCATTATGGCTTGGGATGAAGGTAGCGTAGTAATTGACTTGCTCGGGTCATATTGCGGAGTTATGGCGTGAGTTCTGAGGGTGGACGCTGTGGCGTCGCGTCGGTTATCTTTGTTGAACAGGCTGCGAGTCACGCGCCGCGAGCTCCGGGCAGCGTACCGTGAACGCCACAGCCAGCCCTGCCCATCACGACTCAACACACAAATCAAAACGACAGCCCCCTTTAACCGCCTTTTAAAAAAACGTGATTCATTTTGTGACAGCGTTATCCTCACTCCTAATCCCCCTGTGAATTTATTATTCCGAAACTTTGTTGTGGCCGCGGCTTGAGTAATCCGAAAGCTTCCGGCGCTTCATCTCCGCAAAAGGATATTTTATAACCCACTTCGGCGTCGATTGCTCACATTTTGGCCTTAAAAGTTTAACAGTTGTTTACTATTAACGCAATCAATACGGCGTTTAATACCGATCCGTATCGAATAATAATTCTATTGTTCCAATAACCGCATCATTTCGCGACGGTATTGCGAGGGTGCCGAATTTAATCTGGATTTTATTACTTAGTTATTTGAGTTTTCTGTTTAAGTTTGTAATTGATTTTTGTATTAAACAATGAAAGGGGAGTTTAAAAAGTAGGCGTAATGACTGGAGGTAAATTTAAGAATAGGTAAGTACGTAGAGTGGTACGAGTCTTTAATGTACGGCTCGCGTCACATGGCCTGAGTCGCTTTGTTCAGGGGTCCTTTCATGCTGTGCCAGAGGCTCTCCAAGCGACCCGGGTGTTTGTATTCTGTTCACGAACTTTCAGAATATATTATTTTGTAGGGTAGTACTCACAGATGTGGAAGAAACTGATTTAAGAATCTGTATTGAATGGAGCTCCAAAAGTGCTCGGATAAATTCCGTCACGCGCGTATACCATAGTGAATGTCATTGTATCTTTGTCCGTCGCACCTTTATTTGTATTTAAGCGGCTAACTTTGCCTTCGTAAAACAGCCCCGGAGAATCTTTGAAGTATAAAACTTGCGCTTTTTAATTAAAAATTAGGTAAGTTTCCACCACAGTCCGCTTCAAACATGATGTAGAACAATCACAAGCCCATCAAAAACTTATGCAGTTATGTATATTCAGGAACATGTTATCTATGAGTGTTAAGTCAGAGAAGTCTGTCTACATTGCAGGACCTGCGATATATAACCGCCTGCATAAACATGTACGTGATGCACCTTCCACCGCGTCGTTTAAAGTCAGGCTTAAAACTTGGCTCCTTGACCAAAGAATTCAAATGAATAGAACTGAACTTCAATAACAAGAAGTGTGTACAAGACGAGCGGCGCTGTCATTCGCAGGGTGACCAGGTTATAAATTTTACGAAACTACCATAGTCAACTAGACACCTAAGAATAATACAAAATTATCATCAACAAAAATTTCCTAAACACCAGTGCCCTTAGTCCCAGATTTGATAGTTTACGAAAACTTTTTTCGTTTTCGTCTTGTTCCATACATTGCAGGGCTACAAGGTATTCGAAAACTTTTTTCGTATTAGAGTGCAGCAATCTATACCTCCGATAGAGGTGCTTTACTAAAAAGTATGGAACAATACGTAAAAGAAAAAAGTTTTCGTAAACTATCAAATCTGGGACTAAGGGCACAGAACCTTTTAACCGACTTCAAAAATGGAAGCAATATAGCCGGATAAAGCTATGTCGCCAAATGGCCTAGCCGTGTTTCGACATGTTGGTGACGGCGTTAGGGATAACGAGTCGGAATAGTTACTTCACTGCTGCAATACCATTCTGCCATGCACTGTTGGGCTGCATTGAGAAATCATGGATGTCCAAAATGTCAAAAAAAATACTAAAAATTATTAAAATATTATCACTGGTCACACTGGCTTGCCGCGAGCTCTTACAGATTAGGAAATTAAGCAGAGATACTTCACTTCCTATGATACTACGAATTGTGCATATTATATAAGGAACATTATTTCGCATGGTACACTTATCTCTAACAAGATATCCCTACTGGTAGAGATAAGTGGAAAAAAATATCACTTGGACAAGTTTGTCATTAAATATTTTAATTTCTTTTATTTAACAAACTTAACTGTGTAGTTGGGAAACAGCTGCTCCTATACATACCAACTACAAAATTTAAGTTGGTTATAGCAAAAATCATATTCTGGACTGAAATTTGTCAGTCAACAACTTCGCGATATATAATTTAACACATTAAATTTGGTATAAAATACTTTTCATCCACTAAACAGATGGTGAAGGTTGGTCTTTACTCGGGTCTTAGACTAATACTCTGCATATTAATTATTCTGTGATAATTGATGTCATAGTTGATGTATATGTCAAGTTCGGTTTCAATCTGAAAAAAATATTTGTTATTCACTTCTAATACAAAATTCTAATCTATTTATTAAATAAATCAACTAATAATATTGTGTTACTTACGACGTGGATGGTTAATTCATACTGAGGTACGTATTTTACCGGGTTTTTTCACTAAATATCTGCCGCTCTACACCTATGCACGCCAAAAAGACAACTGAAGACTGTCAGACTGGGGTGTGGAGTCTACGGCACAGCAACGTTTGCTGAAGTGAGGATTCAGTACACTCAATCTAGTACGTAGTACATTTAGATCTATGTCCTTGACCAACAATTTTATAATTTTGATGACTATGTTAAATTGCCTGAAATATTAATGGATTCGTCTATAAATATTTCAGGTAGCTGCGTTAATAAATAATTATTAATGAATCAATTTGACATTTGAAATACTGACATAATATATTGTAATACATTTTTGCTCTTAAATATTTTTAAATGAATAAGTTATTATTTAATTAGAATTATGTACACATACTTATGGACCTGGGTATGTCCTAAAACTGTGACCAGAACCACCGGAGGATAGGCAGCAGCGTCCTGTTAGTACACGGTGAACATACTGCGATCTCCAAGCCGCCTGCCAAGCGTGGGGATTATGGCAACACCCCTCTCTAAGAGGGAGGCCTTGTTCAGCAGTGGACATTTAATGGCTGATGATGTGATGTACACATAATAATATTATTAACATATACTGTTTATATACATCGTTGTAGAAAGTATACTGGAGAAGTTTGACTTGTAACTATGGAGTTATTAATAAAGAATTGTATTGTATTGTATTGTTATGTAGAAAATTTACTGCCAACATTCCAAGACTCTCAGATAATTGAAATCAAATGGGGGAGAAAAGAGAAATATAAGCAGAAAAAGAGAAACAAAGTAGTTTTGTACTTTATGTTCTTTGGGTATCATACTTTGAGTACTCCACTCGTATCTGTTTTATAAATGTCTAGAATGTGGCTTACATAAGCGGATGCTTGTAGTTTACTAGGCACTCATATTCCTCTGTTCTCATATGTAAACCGATATACGTGGGAATGTCTAATGCGTACAATTGTTCTGATTTCAAATTATTCCGTGTATTATGGAAATTAGACTACCACCAGTAGTCCTCCTGTACCGATGGAATTGAAGTCACAAATTAACTTTGACTATTTCTTGTCCAAGTAGAGCTTGATTAAAATGCGGCGGAGATAGCAGCTTAGGTTCTTGGAAAAGTTTTTTCAAATTGACATTCCTGTAGCAGATTGCAAGCGATTTTGTTTTGATTCTATTTGCAACTATGGAAGTATTATTAGGTATTGATTTATTGGCAGCGTATGCCGCGAAATACATTTCACTGGCAGGCTTATAACGGTTGTTGTTCCAACTCTTAATAAAAGAATACATCGATTTTTATATTGCGTAATTGTTTTAAGTTCCTTGGGTGTTTTCGAGTTTTAATGTTTCATAATGGTGGATTATTATTTTTCGAGTGTTCGTGAAGGTGCTTGACTATGACAAAGTGATATAACGAGGTGAAACATCTTTTTTCGTGATGTTTCCAAAGCTCCATAGAAGCCTCTAGTAAAACTGTCTAAAAATCTATGACGAATCTTTAGTGTATTTCCGCTTTTATGTCAGATTAAGTATAATAAGGAATTTGGGATCAATTATTTTTGTTTTACTCCACATAAATTTGTAAATTATGCAAATTTACCCTAACCCTTTAGTATAGACTACCGTTTTACTAACGCATAACTATGACTTGTTTGAAAATATTTCAATACTTGACACTGCCAAATGTACAAGACGTGCGACGCCAAAATCATTTTAAGAAGCAAGAATAGTGTTTTTTGTTTAATTCTTGTTTTTTTTTTGGTTAAGCTGCCAAACATTTTCATCAAAATCTGTTGCGAAATATAGCCTTTAGGTTGAAAATTATTAACATGACGCAGCCGCGCGCGCGCATTCACCTTAAAAAAGACCGCCTAATGCGGTTGAAACTATAGTCGGAGTGACCGGCTTAATCTTACGTGAGTTATCCCCGTTTAATATAAACAAAATGTTATTAACATACAAACACGCTAACTACAACACTCTTTTGGCTTCGGCATTGTTGGGGAAAATAACTTGACTGAATTATTATTAATTAACCTGTCAGGTTGCATGCATATATATCTCCTTGTACAAGTTATTACATAAACCCGCAAAGGCACACGGTGTAATGCCAATTAAGAGAGCATGCTCGTTGGTATTCCTTGGAGAGCCGTCTAGGGAACTAACTGACTTAGGCCTTTACAGGACCTTGCAGCGTAACCTCTCTTACGGGATATAGAGAATTAAAACGTCGTAATTGTTATGGTTGTATAATTATATGTATATTACGTCCATGTACATTACATCCAATATATATATATATATATATCATACGTACATTGGTTGTATATAGAGGCCCTATTCAGATTTTTCGTAACGCTGCTACGACGAATTTTGATAGCTTTCCTATATCAATGTTGTCAAAATTCAGTTAGACGAAACAACAAACTGTTATTGAGCAAACAACCTTTAATTGGGACACTTGTGTTAAAAGTACATTCATCATCATCATCATCATCAGCCAGAAGACGTCCACTGCTGAACATAGGCCAAAAGTACATTACTGCAACCAAACTGCAACGAATTGGGCGAAGTACGAATATTTTTACTTAAAATATGAGGAATTCACAAGACACCATATTAATGTGAATTATTTTTTTGTTTGTAAATTCTTTTAATTTTTAAAGAAAAAACCTAATGAAACTCTTTGCACATTGACATATTATACAAACGTACATAATAATTAGGACGAAAAAAAATGCCACCATTCAGGAAGCAAGGAGAAAGGGAGGAAGGCTTCAGGAAGCTTTAAAGTATATTTTTTTTAATAATGTTCTGCAAAACAATAGATACATTAAATACCATGTTTGTAAAGCTCAACATGCGTAAACCCGTAAGTCAGTCGTACAGCATCTGTTTCCGTTTACAATTTCGAAGTCGAAGTGATCTCTGTAAGCAATAAGTGTCGTTGCCTCTCGCCTATAAATGAATGTTTACCATTTTCCCGAGTTTTTGCGTGCTCTGTACCCACTAGCGGTGTCGATGGGGCCGCACAAACAAAAGGACAATTTGCATTTTAACCAACTGATAACTTGCCTAGTACGCCGCGCCGCTCTCTAATTTCCCGCAGACCTTCGAGACAAAGTAATTTAATTTTTTTTTTTGGCTCCGAATTAAAGATAAAGTAGAAGTATCCTTTACCATGACAAGGAGATAAAACTTTTCTTTCGTTCTTTTTCTCCAACTTGACGCGATTCGTTTTAGTTACACTAAACGGAGTAAACGGATACTTCTTGGTAAGAAGTACGTTTTTTTGTTATCTGGGTGTTTATTTATTGCAGTAGAAGTAGATACGAAAACACATTAAAAACTTTTCGGTTCACGTACTTCTACCTATTTGCTGATTACTTTCCGCGTAGAACCAGGAATGCTCGGTAAACAGCTTTTACAAACGAAATTATTTCGCTTACTTTTTGGATGATAATATCCATTTACGTTTCTTCAAAAAAATATTACAAACATTGTCATGAATAAATCACGGAAAAGCTTGCATTTATTCGTAGCGCAAATTAAAAAAGTTACTACCAATTTTGAATGAGTTATTGTACAATACGGTTCTCCTTTTGTAAACTTGTAGGTTCTCGTTTTTTTTCGTATGTCTGTCTGATTGTAAAGCTTGGTAAAGTTGTAATGGAGATGATTTTATGATGATGAGTAAATTAAAAGGGTTCGATTTATATACGTTTTAGGGATGTGAATATCAATTAAGAGTTGGGACTTTTTAAATGGATGTGTGCATGTGGTTGTGCATTGGTGGCGGTGGCGGTTGATGTGATGGCTCGCTGGAGGGACAGCTCAGTGACCAATGGCTAACTCTCCGGACCTGGGCATCCTCGCTGCCAGCCTACTCCGGCTCATCATTGGTACGTAACCATATTGACAGAGTACTGGTCATCATCATCATCATTATCAGTCTATTGTATACACACACGCGCAGCGTAGGACGTCCACCCACAAGATGGACAGACGACCTAAAAGAGACCGCAGGGAAACGCTGGATGCAGGCCGCTTCCAACCGGCCCTTTTGGAGATCGATGGGGGAGGCCTATGTCCAGCAGTGGACGTCCTATGGCTGAAATGATGATGATGATGATGACACACACATACACATACATACATACACACACATACATACATATTATTTTAATTTTCATTCCTATCAACTAACATTACTTTGACGGACATTTATTTTTAAATTACATTTATTAAATCCCATTGATTCTCAAAATATAACTAGTGTAATTCTTATTTTGCGGTACTAATTGAAATAAAAATAAATAATAAAAATTGTGTTTCCACTGCTGGGACAAAATTCAGAGAGAGATAGGATAGGCCCCAAATCCACCATGCTGGCCTAGTACATGTTAGTGAATCTTATTTATAATATTATGTCTTTAAACTTTTTGAGGTTTTTGGTTTTCCATAGAATGTGATGTTTTCCTTGAAAACTTTTTAGTGTTGGGGTGAGGATCGAATTGGGCGCCATTTGATCGTGAACTGCACATGCTACTGGTCGGCCCCAGTCGGCCCCTATCGCTCAGGGTACTAAACTATCAAAATCCATCGTGGAGAACACGTGAATGAGATTGGCCCGAGACAAAGATAAATGGGTCAAGGAGCCCTATCCCACAGTGAGTCCATACAGGCTGTCGACGAAATTAAACTGGAATGTTAGACATTTGCACACTTTTGAGTTTCTTTTCGTACCTTTAGGATGCCCGTTTGAAGTGCTAGGTCTACTTAATAAATTAGAAATTGTGAATCAAACCTGTAATGAAATATCTCTTAGATATAGCCGATGATTTTTATCGAAACTGTAAAATTAGTAGTTATTATTAAAATTAACTACGTATGACAGGTACATGGAGTAAAGTAGAATATTGAATAGGTATAAAGGTTTTTTTATTTTAAAAATCTTCCATTTTATCGCGGTAAAGGTCGCTTTTATTTTTTGTTTTGTATTCATAAATTAGTGTAAACTTAATATCCGTCTTAGAAGATAGAAACTCTTCATTGCGTACACCAGTAATATATAATCAGATAGAAATTATTTATGAGCTGTGCCACAAATAGTGGCCTTATCGCTAAAAGCGATCTCTTCCAAGCAACCGTTGGATAGAAAGAAATAATTTTTGCCCCAGTGAAGACAGTGAAGGTACTATTCTTTATTCCATGGCACAAGTCACTTACTATTAACTATCCTGTGTCACTCTGCGTTTATTTCAGTTTGTACTAACTAATATTATGATGTAATAGTTCGAGTGTGTCCTAAATAACCTGGTTCTGAAAAGCCAGCTCCATTCCTCGAGGGACTTGTCAATAGGATCAGTAAATATAGACTAACGATGCGGGCGCTGACAGGGCAATGCTGACATGACAACCTAATATAAACTGAGAGGTTTTTCCACAAATAAAGTAACTACCAGCGCCCCGTGGTTTTACCCTCTAACCTACCGAAACCTTATATATTATACTAGCTGCGCCCTGCGTTTTCACCCGCGTAGTGATGAAAAATGGGGATGATTATGATGATGAAAAGTAGCCTATGTCACTCTCCGACATTTGAACTATACCCATGCATAAAATCAAGTCGATACAGCGCCGGCAACGTCGCACAGCGCGGTTCGGTCCGCGTCCGCATCCCGCTTAACTCAGCACGAAGTGGCAACATCGCATTGTTATTCTGTAATGCATTCTGTGAGCGCCTAAATGTCATATAATTTTCGTTTATTTTCCAGAATTTCATAAAATAATAATAAAAATCGCCAAAAAAGTATTCTATGTCCATCTCTGTGATATACAGCAACTCTTTATAAAATTTTACTAAGATCCGTTCAGCCGTTTAGCCGTGAAAACGCAACAAACATCTAGACAGAGAGATGGAGTTACTTTCGCTTTTATAATATTAGTAAGGATTTTCACACAACAATTATAAATTGAACATTTTCAAACACCCCTAATAAAAGAGCTACCCTACTACACTAGAGATAAACTTCAATCGGCTGAACAGATTTTTTTCATGATAATGAATTATAACTAACATACTCTATCAAGTCACCTTTCAAACAAACAAAAAACTAAATGAAAATCTTCTAGGTTTCTTCTAAATCTGCGTGTGTCATCTTAGGCCACATCGTCGATTACTAACAGGCAAATTGGTGGTCATATGAGGACTTATAGGCAATAAAAAAAAAACAACCGTTTGGGAGCTACGATGCCACAGACAGATATACATATATACAAAGACATGTTAAATAAAATATCCCTTATTTACTCTGGTACAGTTAACTAAAATACTTATCTAAATTATATTTTTATCCCTCCATAAATCTCGGTCCTCTGCCACCTCTTGCTAACCTCTCCGGAATGAGTCAAGATCGTCACGCCAGCGTTTCTTGGGCCTTCCTTGACTGCGTCGTCTTGAAACGCTGGCGAAATGGGAAATGGGGGAGACCTATGCTCAGCAGTGGGACTGTACAGGTTAAAAAAATAAAGGTCGGTCACCCAAATTTGGGAGAAAGCCTCTTTCAAGCAATGCCATGTGCTGCGGTCTTGTGCTAGCCGAATCCAGGTTGCACCTGTCACCTCCACTACGTCATCGCACCATCTTCTTCTGGGCCGTCCTACCGTTCTTGATGGAGATGTTAAGCTAAGAAAGGATTTTGCGAATTAAGGGGGTGGGGAAATTGAGGTTGAACATTTTATTTATTTTGCGTTTTTAGGGAAACTTACAGCATAATAGCACACATGTAAAATAAAATTGGTGACTGGCCCAAATACAAGCTCCCGCTTATTTTATGAAAGCCTAAGCATACGAAGCCGCGGGCAATAGCTAGTCCATTGTAAAATTATCCTATGGTTCAAAAATAGTTGCCTCTACATTAACCATCCATCCATTATCCATGTAATATGAAAAGTTTGTTACAACTAGTTAAATTACAGTTTGCAACCGTCAAACAAACCACATATATAACCGCTCATGCAATAAACTAGTGGAAGCTTTGACAAATCAAATCCTACGTGGATTAATTATCGCTCTACCAAGTTGTTAACGCTGTCGCTACTAAATGATATAGATTAGCTGCGATAAACACAGTGTTTAATATTTTAATTTGGAACTAGAAACCTGATTGTACTACCTAGCCCGAGGGATTCCCGCATTTTTTTACTGACTTCGAAAAAGGAGGAAGGTTCTCAATTCGGCCTGTTCATTCTAAGCAACGCAAACCTTCTAAATTACGAGTCACGAGTTATGAGTTACGAGTAATTATGCCATTACTCATAACATTACACAGGACGCCCAGATTTTGGCCAACTAATTTCGCCTTTGACTCTAGGTAGGTGCCGTAGTTCAATAGCAGTTCCAGGTGGTCAGTCAAAAGTTCAGGTTTTTTTAAATCAAGTATACTTTATTCGTCCTCGTGATGCAATCAGCGTTGCCAAATTTCATTATGATTGTTCCGGTCGCTTAGTCCTGTAAAGATAAACAGACAGTCATATTTATGTTCGTATTGGTGTGAAGTTAAAATAAATACACATTATGATATGGAAGACGTATCTTACGAGTCCTACTATTTTTCTTTACAAAAAAAAACTTACATCGGGTACGGAAAGCATCAAGCATCAGATTTGACGCGAGAAAAACCACAGTCGAGCAAGTTTTAAAAGCAATAAATTTTGGTAAGAAGTTACATGGAAATGCAAAAATAAATAGCAAGAAATAAACAAGAACGCGTTCCGTTTCACGAAGCCAGTAGCTTATAATTTTTTCCTCTGACCGCGCTTCCCAGGAAACATTTCCACTGGTTGTTTCTGCTTATTTATGTACGTACGTATGCGACTAGTGACACAGCAGAGACAGTTGCTCCGCTTCTTTGCTTTTACAAGTTTTAATCTTTCTAATGCGTTCGTCTGGGAGTAGAGTGAGCACACTTAACAGAATGCTCGCGAGCGCTTAAGGTAAACAGCGCTAGTTTCATGTTTAATTTGTACTAGCATTACGCTTTACACTTTTGGGCTTGCTCCATGATTGTTGTTTGTAGAGTCATTACATTTTACGTTCAGCATCTAACAACCGAATTGCCTTTTCCCTTGACATAAATCCGCCTACGTTTGATGCCGGCAGAGGACCCTTAACAATTACAATTTTGTAAACCAACAAAAAATCTTCATTGCCATAAATAATCTCTCATTTTGTAGAGTTGTTCGCCCCTACCATTCATCTTGAGCAATAAAACCACGGACATTAAGCGCCAGTCTCTTCATAAAAGCAACTCGCAATTTGACGCACAACAAATTGTGGTCCAGTTTTTAACCTGCTTTTTTATTTGTAGTAAAGTTGAAATTAATGTAAATAATGGGTGGCGCTGCAGCCTGTTATCAGTAAATTCAGTTTACTTTTGTTTTGCTTGTTAGGTAGTGTTCCGCGGCAGTTTTACAGCTGTTACCGGTTTGACTAAATCTCCAGCATCAAACGCTATTGTTATACCGCACCTTTATTTTACAAAAACTACAATTTACCTCCATATCGTGGTTCACAATGTGAACTAAATGTTTTACTCTGCTACAGGTCTTTGTTCTCGAACGCTGCACTGTAGTTTCCTAGCTAGCAACGCTCTTATTGATGTTTGTTTCTGGCTTGTTCACCCAAACGGCAATAAGGAAAATGTCATGAATATTCTTACTGGTTTTCTCTATTGACTTAATATATTGGGTCCTTTTACCTGTGATAAGGATGGGTGATAAATTAATTACGGAGTAGTCAGGCACCCGACTGTACTAAGCACCCATAAATATTATAGGCCCGATAACTCGATGTGATTAATTTATAGTTCGGAATATTAGAGCGACAATTTAGATTAAACTATGGACCTAATAAATTAATATAGTCGCGGACAGGTCTAGAAGCGTTTTCGGGTTTTCTAACCGCATACCTGTAATGGAAATCCCAGTTACTATTGTAATGGCGAGGGTTTCAAACATATAAAGGTTTTTTTGAATGAAGGTAGGTACGTAGTAAACGTATATAGTAAATCTACATAAAATATATTTTTTTGTGAGTAATTGAATAAATTTAATACATTATGTTTAAATTGAATATACACTAAATATATTCGCAAGAATAGAGAAGTGATTTAGAATTATCGGTTAGAGAACTTAAATGCAAAGTTAATAGTTTGTCGGTTACAGTGACATTCCTGATAATTTTAATATTACCTTTCATTGTAAAAATGCATGTTCTTTTCTATTAAACTTAAGCTTACTATGGATACATAATTTCAACCGTAATTTCACTTTGGCGCCAAATGAAATGCCAAACTCAGCATGAGAGAAACTTTAAACTTAATTATTAACTTGAGAAGATAATTAATATCTGTGCTGGCTGGTTGTGACAGAAGCTACGATGTGACCAGTAACTGGCTGGAATATTCTGGCAGTAGACCATTAACTTTAGATAATTTAAATGAAGTTGGTCAAAAGACACTGTCCACTTTGAAAAGACGTTTGGGCCCAGCGCGAATTACCATATACCTAATAGCAGTTTGATTGTTTTCTTCTGAACTTGTTGTTCGCTGGGCCTGAAAATAACACTATCCTTTCAGACTATTCTTTTGTTACAGTTACTCTGTATCCCTGTAAATGTAAACAAGCTTCTTTTTTGTTATTTGAAAATGTATCATAACTCAAGACTTGTCCGTGACTTACTTTTCTTGATTCTGACTTGTTTGATGATAACTTAAAAATATTTCATAACATGATGTTGGCAAATGCACAACACATGCGACGCCAAGTCCTCTCCTTAGGAAAGAAAAAAAGAATTGTGACTGAAAAGTCATCTGGCGTGTTGGCTCAGCTATCATGCACGTGTCACATTAATAAGGTAGGCATATGGCCTTAAGCCGTAGAGGGTACTTATACTGAATCTATGCCTGAAGCCTTCCTATGCCTTCCTATTATCCTGTGCTAATTCTCATTTACTTGTTGTCTATTGATTTTACTTTTATTAATTGTATTGGTTTGTGTAATATTTTAAGTTAAGCGTTGCACTGTAAATTGACTTGCCCAGTGTAACGAATGTTATAAGGCCAATAAATGATTCTATTCTATTCTATTCTAAGCATACTCTGCTTATAAGCTAAATACTCGCATATACCATTTTTCCCCTCACTAAGAAATTCATGGACATTCCTGAGATACTTTTTTACTAAATTTGGATTGAACAACTGAATCCATATCAAATTCATGCTATCTTTTATCCAGCCTAACCCAAATAAATCACGTTTAGTCCTTAGTATTTTTGATTCTGTGGCTTAAAGATGTCTCAATACAACCACACCCGATACATAAGCGGAATACTAAATCGATTCGAAGCAATTTAAAACGGCTTAGAGCCTTTATCGTTCTTTGAAATCTTATTTTGTATTCTCAATTACTCTGAAGTCGAGCATCACTTCTTTTCGGGTGATTTATATTTGGTTCTCTATTATAAGTATACCTATTTGTAGAAGTGTTTAATCTTTTACTAGAGGGATACGGAATTTGCGATAAGTACAAGGAGATAACGGAAAAGGACCTTTGCAATAAAATAAATAAGACTCAACGGTCACATCTTTAGTGTTTCCATTGTTAGGCCTGTGATAGGGCCTCACTTTCTTATAAAACAAGAAAACCGTTTTTTCTTGTACTCACTAAGCATGTTAGCATTATGTTATATAATTTTCAAGTTTTCCAGCATATTTGTGGGATAAAAGGTATCCTAAGTCCGTCCATAAATTCGCTCGCTCGCTCGCTCCTTGCTAAAAAAATACTGTTATTATTTTATTTTACATGGAAAATAAACAGCTGCTAATTAACACAGTAGATATTAATAGTTAAAATAATAGTTATAAGTAGTTACAAAAAAGCTAAAACTGATACAAACTTAAAAATGCCTCGTTGCAACACCAACTTGGGCCTGGACATATTAATATTATCCTGAAAACAAACATGAGAGTTAGATATAGTTGTTTTTTATACCATACTAGCTGATCCGAGGAACCTCCTGTCCAAATTTCAATAAATTAATTTGAGTAATGGTTCATACAGAAATCCCATAGAAAAAATGACTTTCAGATTTTTCCGAGTTTTCTTATTTCGCAGACAACTTTTCCAATTTTTCTTTCCTTATAAACCTAGTTCGGATGATTACGAAAATTACAAAAAATTCAAATAAGTCCAGATGTTCTCGAGTGATGCCCTTACCAACAAACAGCATTTGTTTACTAAATTATATGATTATTTACGGGATATTTACCGTGGTAAGGTTGTGGAATGAGCTCCCGATATTTCGGCGCAGTTACATGCACCATGTTCACGGGAAGACTGAAGAATGCGGGTGGTTGGTCGAAAAGTTAAAAAGTATGCATGTATGTTAAGCATTTGTTTATTATTTTTATAGATAGATACGTGCTTCCATCTACCTTTGTGCTACTTTACGAATCCACTGGTGGACCAACTTTACTAGCGGATATTATTAGAGATATTCTCATTGATGCTGCTCATTCAAGGAGACCTATAGATTTTCATCCATTTGTATAATTCGGGATTGGAACGGGCGCGCTCCAATTGGCGCCAACTAATTTGAATTTACATTTCCTTTGGAACTTGTAAAGGAGAACTTGACTTATTATTCTGGTGGCTTTTAAAAATACGATTATCACAGTTGCCGTGATTAACTTTGGTTTTGTTCGACGTTGATATCGAAAATTATGTTAATTATTGAGATCTTGTGTTTTAAGCTCCGTTTGGATTTTCATTTCTTTTCAGCTTCTTTGTCGCATGATTGATCGTGAAAATGTTTAAACACGTTTTTGGCATTGTAATATGTAATTTGTAATGTACTACGTTATTGTGTATGTTATAAAATTAACTTTTATCTTGTAAATGTTGGAAAAATTAGGGAAAACCCACAGAGCTGCTATTATAGGTCAATGCGAAATACGTACTATATTATGAAACAACAGACTTAAATACTTATTCGGGTATGACTGATTTATTAACATCCATATCCGTACACGATACATTGACGCGTAAAACGAATCCCTTGTTTATAGTTTTGGGTCCTTTGGTTTGGACCCAACTCTAACCTGTCGCCACCGCAACCACCTGCTCATTGGTATTCTAAAATGCGATTGAAAATTGTAATCTCGTTTCCTTTAAGTATAAAAGGCGTTTCACGCGTTATTATTGTTTTTCTTTAAGTATATTTTTTTAACGACATCTTAAACGAAGGA
The DNA here is from genome assembly GCA_932305915.1 of Agriopis marginaria. Classification (NCBI taxonomy): domain Eukaryota; kingdom Metazoa; phylum Arthropoda; class Insecta; order Lepidoptera; family Geometridae; genus Agriopis; species Agriopis marginaria. Next base: position 11,712,474 of record OW029915.1, read on the forward strand.
AGTAATAATTATACCGTAATCGTACTGTTGAATTTCGTGATTGTTTTGTGAGAAGTTACAGGTAAATAATTCTACAAAAATCTCACAAAAGATTTTTGGGTCTCTATTTTCTATTTTAAAAACACTCAAGAGTGCTTCCTATCGCTTTTCCTCTGGTAGCTCTGCGGAACAAGTGTAGGAGGAAAAGAATCGGACCCTCAGTCCTTTTTAATAACACTTGTGAACAATAAAAGAAAATAATTGAAGGATTTTGGCGGTGCACACGTTGGTAGCGCGACGACGCTCCACGTCGCGCCAGGTCAAGAGGCTATGACGCGCTCTCGACCTGCACCTCGCGACGGCTTTTAAACTTTCCGAAACCCTACACCGGCTTTCATTAAGCCACGAACACAAGCACCGGTCTGCGCAGTTTTTCCTAATATGCACCTTCATTTATGCTCGGATTAAAATGTTAAGTAACGTTAAAGCGAAATGGTAGAACTCTTGCCGTAGGAGTAAACTTTGTGGTAAGCTCGAGAAATCTGCGAGTTTGGTCATAATATATAGGTACTACGGTGGTCTTGGAACTTGGTACAACTACTAGTATGAAAGTGCTGAAGACGAGAGTATTATATAGTACTAGCTGCGCCCGGTGGTTTAACCCGAGTGGACCATCCTTGCGGACCCTTAAATTTAATTGTCACTCTCCGGCCCTCTAACTATCTGTATGCTAAAAACGGCGTCATTATGTTGATGTGTTGTTTCGTAGAGGACCAAAAAATTCTTTGTCATCTTTATAGATGAATGAAATACTGACTCATTAACTGACTGACTTATCACGAAATCTCGAAAACTACTTGACATACGAAGCTGAAATTGGCAGGTAAATTCCATATCAAATGTAGAGGTCTGCTAAGATAGGATTTTTGCGAAAGACCCGAATAAAGGGGATTAAAAATCTTTCCTAATATTATAAAAGCGAAAGAAACTATGTCGCTTGTCAGTCTAGGCCAAATTCAACGAAATTTGGCATGATTATAGTACACATTCTAAAGTATAACAACAAATAAATAATGGCCAAGTGTGAGTCGGTGAAAAATTTCTGTTCATTATCAAGTTATAACTGGTAATTGGGCTATTTTACTAATTTTGAAGTCTGTTTTTTAAATTTATTATTATTTTATTTTGCGTAGGTACGAAACCCTCAATGCGCGAGCCCGACTCGCACTTGCTGGTTTATTTATATTTTATTGTTTATTTTCTGCTCCGTTTGCTCCTGGGTCCGTGACAATGTGAAAAAAGTACTGTACTTTGTTTCTTACCTTTGTCTTCCTATATATCACTCCAACCACGTCGTACGGCTTATTGTCGATCCCCGTTGAGCCAGATAGGGACACATACACGGATTGATTAACCATCGTTAGCCCGGATCATGTTTTACCACAGCATACGTAGAACCCGATCATGTCTTTGTTTAACTAACTTTGAAACCTAGGTTAGATTCGTGAAGCTCGATACACAGAAACGAAATTAAATTTATGAATGTTGATGATAACATACTTAACATAATATATCACTAGCTGGGTCCCCGCGGTTTCACCCGTGTTATATACCTCCTTGAAGCAACCTAGCTCCTTCGTAGCGACAGCAACCTCCTTTGACTTAGGTGGCAATTTCTTTTTCTTTTTCTATTATGTAATACTAGCTGCTCCCCGCGGTTTCACCCGCGTAGTGATGAAAAATAGTGATGATGATTTAATCCAAGCAGCACATAAGCCATGTATATATCTGTTCTAAATTTCATCCGAATCCGTCCAGCTATTTCAGCGTGAAGGATTAACAAAAACACACACTCACACACACACACGCACACGCACACACGCACGCGCAAACACGCACGCACACACACACACAAACTTTCGCATTTATAATATTAGTGTGATGCAAAATGTACGGAAAATGTATTTTCTTCATAATTTATTTTTTGTGAATTTTAAAGATCATGAAAATAGGTCCAGTCTTTCTTGAGTTATAAATGATGTAAGTAACATGACTTTGTTTTATATATTTTGTTTTTTAAATAGATATAGGTATATATCGATTATTTTATGGCGGATTATAAAAATACGTTCAACCAACGATCTATAAGCGATCTATTTGTACTACTCTACCGTTCAACCTTCATATTATAAAGTAAGTGTGTATTATAATATATTATGTAAAAGACAGTGTTGTGTGAGGTACTCGGTATCTCATCGTATTTTCGTGATTCTCAGAACCAATCACACGATTTTTGTTCCCTGAATCGTTAGACATAAGTATGCGCAATTAGCATTCGGCTTCTTTGATCTTGTCCCTAGACGTACAGGCTTAGAGTACCTGTAATAATATTAGTGGGTTGCCTATAACTACAAAGGCAAATCGAGACAACGACGGTACCAGATCAGCACAATTCTGTGGACCGTACAAAGGGCGAGGACTAACGGAGTGGGTGTAATTTGGACCCTTTGTGCTCTGAAGATCGGAGCCTCATATGGTATGTACATTTCCACATGTGTGTGAACCGTCTGCATGTGTGACAATCGTCATCGACACCCGAGGTATACCCACGGTCGTACGGCATGACTTGCCTACATAATGCGGTATTTAATACCAAATTTTCGGGTCCCTTCTACGTCCTAGTAAGCTTTCCGCCTATTGATTTCTCACTACACCGTGCCTAATATTGTATTCCAATCAGACTAGAGTAGGCGGCAATGTTGATTTTCGGTGATCAGTGAAATGTCTGGAATACTTACTCTACCTAATATCTTAGATAAATTATAATTTGCTAATATTAAATAATGTCCCTCGTTTTTGAATCTTGAATATTAGAAATTTAGTTTTTCTATCTCTGCCTTCGATAAAATATAGTTTTACTCGACGCCGGCAAAGCCAAAAGGAAGGTACGTATGTCCTTATATGGCCTATGTATCATTCAATAGTTCCTGTAAAATGAAAGTGAGGTTTGATACATAATTTTTTGTTCAGGTATATCGTTATAGCGAAATAGGATCTGCCAAAGTTGACAATGAGTCCATCATCTGAAAAAAAACAGTTTTAAAACTGTTCGATAATAGAACTTATCAACATATAAGGATAACACCATGGTATGAAATATTGTTGTCAGATTTTTAATGTTTTAAACATTTTTATTTATTTATTGAATCTTGATTTTTTTAATATTGTCCTACCCCTTCTTCCAGTAAAAACTAGTTTCCTTCATCAGCCAGACAACGTTGACTGCTGAACATAGGCCTCCCCCTTAGAACTCCACACTGAATGACAGCCTGCCATCTGCCTTCACTGGTTGCCCACGACTCTTATGGTGTCGTCGGTCCATCCAGCGAGAGTCCATCCTATCTACGCTTCCTTCAATACAAATCATCGTATAACATAACTATATAAATAAAATAATAAAACTGAAAACTCGTTCATGTGCTTCTTCATGCTTGTTTTACGATACTTCAGAAGAATCTGTGTGCACGTTACAATGTAGTTTTACACCTTGTTCCTACGTTACGTTTTATTACCTTTTGATATTCTTTTGTGAGATAATTCACACCTGGCGCTGCGAAGTAGTTCACATTTAATGAATAATGTACTTAGAATACTTGCATAGTTTTGAATCTGAAACTAGGAATACTTATCATGTAAAATATTGAACAGCAAATGCATATTCAATCTCAGACTAGGAATGCCTATCATCTAAATTTTAGATTCAAAAACTTTTAACAGCAAATGTATAGTTTTAAGTCTCAAACTAGGAATGCCAGAATATATCATGTAAAACATTGAGCAGCTAAAGTTTTTTTGCTCCTTATAGGCATGAAAATATTTGATACAGCATACGGGAGGTATTATAAAAATATAGGACGAGCTCGCACATCGCATAATGCGGTCGTAATACCTGAATTACTTACAATATTAGTGCTGCACGTACACGGATTCGCTTTTATATTTTATGAGTTGCCTCGTACCACTCACGCAAACAACGCGTCGTTTTTTAAGAACATACAGAAGCAGGCATAAATCTTGAGGAGAACGTCTATTCTGCAAGCAAAGCGAACGCCCAAGTGAAGTGATAGGCTAACCGAACGCGTACCGAAAACGTGGTAAATAGAGACGAAACTTAGAAAGTAATCGACATGAAACATTTTATTTATTACTAGCGACTCGCCCGCCCGGCTTTGCACCGGTGTAATTTACGTGCGAAGCCGGGGCGGTTCGCTAGTTATACATATAAACCCTCTTGAATCACTCTGTCTATTAAAAAACCGATTCAAAATCTGTTGCGTAGTTTTAAAGATTTAAGCATACATAGGGACGGACAGACAGCGACAGTGACTTTGTTTTGTACTATGTAGTGATTATGCCTTGGCAGTAAAACTGACTCTTATGCCATGACGGCAAACGACACTACGCTCTCTTATGCCGTCATTCACATCTGCCGGGCGTCCCGTGACAGCCAACTTTTTACAAGCTTTCATTTTACTTGCCTAATTAGTTGGTTAATAGTCTACGGTTAATAGTTTTATTGTATGTTTATTACGCGATTATGAATTGATTTTGATGGGTTTTTTTGTTTGGTAGGTTACACTTTAGAGGTGATCCCATATAATATTACCGAAACTAATTCAGCGCTTTTTGAAAACATCAACAAAACAAAAAAGTTATATACACAGATGATGTTTTGGTATGTGGTTCCGCAAGAGTTTTCAGAGCAAAAGTTTTTATGAGGGCTTTCAATCGGTTTTAACTGTATTTTTTCTACTTTTATTTTAAGTTAGTATATGTAGGTATACTCATGAAAACTTTTTTTTTTAAATATATAGTTAGTAGACTTTTATACTAGATATTGTATTGTAATTTTGTTGTTGTTTAATTCATTATTGATGAGAAACTTTATATTTTTACATCTAGAAATATAAATGGAAGTGTTATACCTACAGTTTCCCCTTTAACTCTTACACCGTCCTAGGTGGCCCGTTTGATCATCTCGTTTGTTGTTGGGTGCCGCTCAATATTGAAGTGTGCGTTTGTGGAACTAGTAAGAATATGTCAGTGTGTGCAATATGTGTTTACCTCGTCCCCTTCAGTTTATGGCAGACCTTTTTCGGTACTAGCTCTAGTTTAAGACAAATCCAAGCTATATGATCAAAGTTTTTACATATCTCTATGAGAAATAGTCGTAAAAAAGTAGCACGCAAAGATACTTAGCTTATCACTTCACTTAGCTTGCAGAATAAGAGAAAAGCACGGAAAACGAGTGGACATTCCGAATTAATTAGCGAATCTGGGCGCGAGGTGTGACCGCAGTGCGCCGGATGCGCTGCGGTCTCCCTCCGCCCGTCCACCTGTCCGGACGAAGCTTGCCTGCCTCTACGTAATCCGATTACCATTCGTCTGTACCTGACACAGAAAATAACGCTAATTGACGTTCTGTAAACCTCTCTGCACTCTGCCATAAATGGCGTACAAGATGAGACCGAAACTCAGCGGTGGCCGATTACGGACTGAAAATGACAACTGTGAGTACCTAGTTACCTACTTATACAGGGTTATATGGAAAGGAAAAGAAAAGGAAACGGACCTGTTATACTCATCATTATGAACAACTTTTACTATGGGACCAACACTGAAATGGCGGCAAAAATATCAGTTGTTCCATACATATTGTCGAATGTTAACCGTACGTACGTACGGTACGTTGAAATCGTACCGTTATGAAAATGGTATTTAAAAAGGAAGCTACACTATCCCCGGGTGACATAGGCTATAATCTGTACCCGTGCGAAGCTGGGGCGGACCGCTAGTATCGTATATAACAGAAAGTCGTGTTAGTTACACTATTTATAACTCAAGAACGATTGAACCGATTTGGCTGAAAATTGGTGGGGAGGTTAGAACTAGGAGACGGACATAGGCTTTTCATCAGCATCATCACCATTTTTCATCACTACGCGGGTGAAACCGCGGGACGCAGCTAGTTTTTATTTATATATTGTAATTATCAAAGTTATAAAACCGCCCGAAGGCCTTCGAAAGCCCTTTTACGTTGGCCACTTTACACGCTTCGTTCACATAAAACACAAAGTATTCGTTTAAATGTTCCACTCGTCAGTGTTGCCAATTCACTTACACTTACAAAACCAGAGGCAACATTGTATAAATATTGGATAATAGAACTTGTTTACTTATTTATTCAATCAGAATAGAGCCGGAAAACCGTGAATGTATCTTCCGTATGAATAAGGGGATAATAAACATGAAAAATTGTCTAAAATATCGCAACATGCATTTTCTCTCCCTTTGGTGTTATTATTATGAAGCTTTTAGAAGGTATGCTATGTAATTGTTTGTTTGCGTATAGTGCCAGGTTTTTATCTAACTTTTTTTTGTGCGTTCCTTCTAAGCGAGCGTCATTTGGAACGTAATTTTATACGCATTTTCATCAGATGTTCTAAACTTGTGATCCTAGAAACAAACAATTCAACACCCTAATACTGTCAAGTTAAGGGCGTTTTATTTACATACACTAATATATGTCTCAAACTTGTCATAGCCCAACAAAAACAAGCTAGGAGCATCCCCTGCTAACTAGTTCTAAAAACAAATCCCCAACATATTACTAACAAGTTACTAAAAAGTAACAACACTAATATATCAATGGAGATCTGTGTATGGACATGGCGCAACCAATCATGAAATCGCGTCAGCATGTTGGCGTCGTATGCGGTCCTTTATTAGAATACCTGCTAGTGCTGTGACTTTCTAGTGACTCATTAGTAATGTTTATGATTAAGTTCAGAACTAGTTTATTTTTTGTTTCCCCGTGTAAGACGCGCCTTACAATACATGCTTATCGAATGTTTTTGAATGAAATCGTTGAAGTCATAGTTTTAGTCCAGTTGGAGCACGAGGACGTGTAAGTACTCCATGCGTAACCCAGGCGGAGGACCAAGGAGGTGGAGCACGGGTCCGTACTGTACGTAGAAAATTTATTAAATATTATAAAACTAATCGGGTCGCTCCATACATAAAGAGAAGGACTTTTAAAGAGAAAAATATTTATGAAGCGGGTGCGATGCCTATAATAAAGTGAGACGCCTATGCAGGCAAGCTTATGTTAGAGTATTGTAAAAAACGTAGAAGTGTGATTTAGCATGCTTTGCATACATTTAAGAATTTGTATTGAAGTTGCGCAAAGCTGCCATACATAAAGATAATATAACAACACCAACTCCAAGCTGACTTCACAGCGATTTGTAAATGGTCTCATGACTCAGGGCTTGTATTGAATGCGGACAAAACAAAGTTGCTTCATATACGCTCTAGTCACAATAACTGCTCAAAGGAAGTTGAAATTTTCGCTCATAGCCACGAATGCTTACATATGCCTACAGATGATGTCACAAAAATATGCCCCAAAGATTGCCGCCAACTGCAGCAAGTTCACGAACAAACCTACTTAGGTCTTGTCATAGACGATAGGTTTAACTGGGCTAGGCATGTGAACAAAGTGTGTGACAAACTTAGAGCAATACTGGCCAACTTCTACATTATCAAAAGCCGTGTGCCGTTCCCTGTCTTACTCACAATGTACAGAGCCCTTGTGGAGAGCATAGTGTCCTACGGGCTGAGTAGCTACGGTCGAACGTTCAAAACTTATGTAGAACAAATTTATAACCTACAGTATAGATTGCTTAAATTGATCGTCCCACGAAAAATTAAACAAAAATTTAAAAATAACCCGATGGGACTATTTAAATATTGTGAAGTACTACCAATACTAGATAAAATAGACTATTGTATACTAAATGAACAATTTTTTAGAACAGAAATCCAACATAATAAAAATTATCCAGTTATTACAAGAAGCATGACTAACAAAAAACTCGTTATACCTACATTCAGAAACTTTTATGGGAAACGTACCTCACAATATATAATCCCTAATCTAATAAATAATTTACCACGCGAAATCTTTAGCAAAATTACACCAGTCAATATCAAACGAGTCTTGCAAAATTATTATATTAGTAAATTGCACTGATTCGGAGCATCATGTATAAAGTTCTAGGAACGAGAGAGGGCCGAGTGTCCGACGACATGTCGTAGCAAGCCGAAGCCACCCGAATGATCCGCAGCGACGGGCATGCACTCGGCGTTCGCTCGGTTCCTTCCGATATACCTATTGTTTACTTAATTATTTTTAATGTCTATTCTAATTATTTAAGCTGAGAACCTATCACCCAGATAAACCTCTGCGAGGTTTTTTGGTGTTAGTAAACATGTAATATATGTAATATTATGTCATAAATAAATAAATAAATAATAAAAAATAAAAAAACCGCTAACGCTGAAGAGGTAGTTTTTTTAACTTGCATTGCAATATTCTAATTGGGTCATTATGTTAACATTAGCGTCGTCTATTTAGCTGTGCAATAAATTCTTGCACAGTTTATCATTCTGTCTAACATCGTGCAGTACATCCTACAGTACCTGCTTAGATGCCTAGTGACATTTGCGCAGATACATCTGCTCGACGAACCGAAAAAGAGAAGCTTTTTTATTTCTTAGCTAAACATCGGTAGAACGAGCAAACATTTTTCTATGGAAAAAAGTTCCCTCGTCGTCTAAAAAACGTGGTTTATGGCGGTTCGCAGCTAAAATGTATAGCGGAAGCAGGAAATTGAATGAGCTGCATACGCTTGCTTGACTTTGAGTCAAAAAACATCAACGCCAGTTCGTTATCGCGAAACGCTGAGTTGTCATGTCGCATAGCAAAAAATTGAGACTAGTAGGTAGGCACGTCGCGTACAACGACAAAATACCTAGTCCTTTTCAATAATTAAGCTACTGTGAAAAGGAAAATATAGGTTACGAAAGTAACCGCGGCCTTTCCGAGATACGCGAAATAAATGTATACAAGAATTGCTCGTTTAAAGTTATTAGAATTAAGAACCTATTTACTAACTGTAAGAAAGTTGAAGAATCTTGTTTGATTTCTTTTTAACCCCTACGCAAATTTTTGATTGGTGTAATAATCGAGTGTTCTTTGCTATGATTCAAGAAAATGTGTTCAGCCGTTTGATTGTCATAAAATGGCGGGGACTTTTTTTTAAAATATATACTTGTACCTTCTGTGCTTGTACTAACATACACTAGTACAAACATGAATGAAAACTCATGAAACATCAATCCTCCTCAGTGACCCTCTCAAACTTGTGTTATGGTGGATTTGTTTCAAAGCGGCATCTAGCGGGTAGTCGAGGAACTAGAACTTTCCTACTTTTGTAAATCGTCTTTTCTGGCGGCGCCTGTAACATTTTACAAACCCTTTCACAAAGGGTGGCGCTAGTAGTAGCTGTTATGTTTCACAGAAGATGTTTTTCCTACCCCTCGCTAGGTGGCGCCATTCATGCCAGCAGTTTTAGGTAAGTTTCTGTCGTGTTCAGGATTCCCTTGCCATTACAGTTACAACCTTATCTTGCTTCGCCTGAAAATCTACAGATGGCAGTGTATAGAAGGACTCCACGTAGCTTTCTACTCCTCACGAATCTCAAATGAAGTTAGATTGAGGAAATAGATGGCACTTCAAGTTAATTTCAAGTATACCATGCTAATAATGTAGTAAGATAAATTATCTTTAAAAAAACGACTTCAAAAAACCACAAAAAACAAACATTGTGGCACTACAAAGAACAAAATAATATTTACACATTGATTTTGAAGTCGGGCGGGAACGAATTATTAATTGAATCATTAATTGTTACTTAATGTTTTTTTTTTTTTTTTAGGTTTTATAGTTTATTCAGTATTTAAATACGAATTTAAATCTTAATATTAATTTATTTTAGAATTTTTAGTGAAACAACATTACGACCTATTTTTACATCCATGCATGAATACCTCCTTGTTTTGACTCGAACAAAGCGCCTGAAAAAAAATATTGTAGTTCGTAGTATTGTAGCGAAATTGGTAGGCGCTCCAGCTAAATTATCCGTATTATTCGAGCTGGTTTAAAAACTACTGAACCCGCAGTAATAATTTTTTTGTGAGGCTGTCTCGAGAGTTTCCTCTACATGATAAAAAAAGAAACACGCAAAATTGATCTACAGATTCCGGCGTAACCGACGTACATTAAAAAAACAGGTCGAATTGAGAACCTTCCTCCTGCAAAATGCACTTACCTTTAAATCAGGTATTATGTATGTAAATAAAGTCTTGTAAAGGATATTAAATTTTTATATACCTACACGGTACACATTTTTTACTTTTTATTTAGTGTTAGCATGTATTGTTTAGTTAATAAAAACACTTGCCTGTTAAAAAGTACGCGGCAAAATAAACCCTTCATACTAAAGAAATCGTATTAAAAAAATACGTGCCTGCATAATTTTAATTGTTAGCTAGTTTATCTTTAAAAAATCATTGCTTAAAGTTATATGATTATTTACGGAATATTTACCGTGGTAAGGTTGTGGAATGAGCTCCCGATATTTCGGCGCAGTTACATGCACCATGTTCACGGGAAGACTGAAAAATGCGGATGGTTGGTCGAACAGTTAAAAAGTTAGGTGCAGACATAACGATCTACTCTCTTTCTTAGTCTTTTGCTACGGTTATCACTGGAACTCGAACTCGAACCTAAGTCCCGACAAAACACACTCACTGTATCACTGCGTACCTATAGTATTTTAAACACATTTTGAACGTGAACTTTGGTGAACAACCGTGATAGTTTAAAACAGAATCATTGCTTACTTTACACTCAACGTGCGATTTTTTTAGTACAGCTGAGGTTACAAGGCAAGTCGGCAACTTAGTGATGGTCGTGTTTGACACGATCACTATTCTAAATATACTTATTATGGCCGCCACGGGTCGCCCGGCAGATGTAAAACATAAATATTATATCGCTCTTACCGATAAGGCCGCCGATTGTTGCACTAGGTTTTCAGCTTTTTTATCGTGTGTATGTGTAGGTATGTAATTTGTGTGATGATATTTATTGTGTGAACAGTAAAGAGGTTATCTATCTAAATATTATTAATTTTAAACATACTTATTTAAAACAAGCTCGGCCATAAGGAGTCGTCGGCCATAATGAATTTAAGTGACGTAATTTTATTTTTCGTATTCTTGTCAGTAAACCTATCATCATTTGATACACATTTATTATGGGAGTGCATAAAAAAATTACTGGTCCACCATATTGGATTTAGAAGCAAAATTTCAGCTTCAATCGGTTGAGTATAAATGGGGCTAGCTGTTTTAAGCAATCCAGTTTAGATGATGAAAAAAGTTGCGCGACCGCAAACCGTATCTGGGCGCGTCGAGGTTCACGTTCGTGTGATTTTCCGAACTGCGCTGTTTTAACGTTAGCTTGAGACCGCGTAAGGAGTTGGCTGTAAGGACCCTGGTCTAAAATTCAGTTGCAAGATGTTTCCTAGACATACATACTAACTAATATATGGTAAATAAAACTTGTAATTACGGCATAAGAGAGCGTCATGTCGTTTGCCGTCACGGCATACGAGTCTGTACTCGGTTTTACTGCCAAGCCGTGCCAATGCCACTGTTTCACATCAAAAAGTTAGGAAGTTACTAATGGCCCATATCTTTGCTCTAAAAAGTAGAGGAAACTTCTGAAGTAGATTAACTCAGACTATGGATTTAAAACCTTGATTCAGCTTTTAAAACCAAACTGTGACGTTTGGTTTAAAGTTAGCCATTTTCTATTTGCATCCCTATCAAGTGGAGATTTCACCGATTCTCTTGGATTGCATCCAATAAGATGTGCCAACTAACGACATCGACACCATTCTTTCGAGATGGCATAGCGATTGCAGCACTTTCTTTTGACTATCTGAATACTATATCCTAGGTGCTTCTAACTTTTTAGACTTTATTTTTACTTAAAAAATAAGTTGTTTTGTATGGATTTTTATCGTACAGTAAAAAAAAAAAACAGGTACCTACCACATGCGATCTTATCACTCAAAGTGATCTATTCCAGTCAACCTTCGAAAGAGTAGGTATACGTATGCATAGGTTTGGTACGAAAAATAAAAACTACATATATTTTTTTTATTCATTTATTTCATATACTTATAGTATACACATAATTGATTCAAATTAGTATTGAAAAACTAAGCTGATTTTATCGATAGTAAGCTTCACTACACGCACTGACACAATAGCGCAAACTTTAATAAATTTCAATATATAAAAAACTAGCGGTCCGCCCCTGCTTCGCACGGGTATAGTTTCGGAGCCTATTCAATGCAAAAAAACAAACAAACAATCAAATCTTTCCTCTTTATAATATTAGTATAGATATAGATAAAAAAACTAAAGTTATAATATAACTGCGCCGAAATATCGGGAGCTCGTTCCACAATCTTAACACGGTAAATATCCCGTAAATAATCATATTATAACTTTATGTATTGCGGTTCGAAAGATACAGCCGTTAAAAGGTAAGACAGACAGACAGCAGGCTTAGTAATAGGGTCCCATTCACACCGTTTGGGTACAGAACCCTAAAAAAAACAGCTGTCCATTAAGAAGAAAACAGGTACAACGTCCTCCTTTTGGCTTAGTACCTCATACGTAACCCTTAATTAATTCAATGTAAAAGAAATTAGAAGCAACATTATTTTGTACTCTCTGTCCAAAATAAAGTCTCTCTCGTCCCTTCTGAATTTGACGCATGATAAAAATAATATTCCACTAAGTTATGTATATCTTCATAAGGGCTACATATCATAGGGCACCTTCTTTAAGTTTAACAAGACTCAATTTATGTGACAGTTCAATCAAAAGCTGCATTCAAATTATTGAACCGTCGCCACGGAAATTGGGTTAAGGGTCTAGCATAAGGGTAAGAGACCGCTTTGAGTAAGGTTTTTTGCCAATATGCAAGCAAATTTTTGGACATAAATACCCATTTCTTCAGAAGAGGATCTGAATAAGCTTGATTGTCCGGTTTTTTATGTATGTAACGAAGCTTTGAACCACGCCATCATATGTTTGAGAAAACTGCTATGAAATTTGCTTTTAAGTATATATTTAAAAATGTATATGTATGTATATTAGTATGTGGCATCCATATTACAAGTTTTGCTTTTTTTGGGCACAGAAGGCATAATAGGCACATAAAACATGGTTTGGGGTCAGGTGGCCGTGTGTGTAAAAATGTCCGGATATTTATATATTTAGTAAAATATATCATCAATAGGTAGTTTTTTAACCCCCGACGCAAATAGAAATGTGTTATAAGTTTAGTATCTGTCTGTCTCTTCCCAAGCTGCTGAACCGTTTTTGATTTATTTTTTATTGGTTTGAAAGGTGACTATCGAAAGTGTTCTTAGTTATGATTCATGAAAATCTGTTCAGCCGTTTGAAGATTATCAGCTCTATAATCGGTATATTTTAAAATTTCAATGTATACTTGTCTGATAATGCGTCTTTATAATTACGCTAATTTAGATTTTCAAAAAACTGTAAATACCGATCTGTTTTTTTTTATACGGACGCTCGAACAAAATGATTCATACTGGTAGCTGGTTTATATCTACTGAGCATAAGTTAAAGAGCATTTTAGTGGGGCAACCTCGAGAGCTTCCTTGCTCTACATAATAAAAGAACCACATAATTATAAGTATTGGTTGACAAATGTTGGAGTAAGTAATCGGCGTACATATACCTATTTAAAAAACGGACCGATTTAAGAACCACCTTCCTGAAGTTGGTTAATAAAATATACAACAGACGTCGTCGCTAATTGCGTCTACAATAGTCAAATAGCAATAATTTTAATTTAAAAATAATTTTTAACTGACCAATGAGGTATAATTTGCTGTCCGATATTTTTTATTGAACAATGCACAAGTGGCTGACCAAAAAAAAGTTCGGTAACATAATTTTTTATGTAAAAAAGAACTACGTTTGTCCACCAACTCGCCTGATGGTAAGCGACGTTTTGGCTGAGGATGGAACGAGTTGATCTAGAAGAAATCTATTCACTCTAGCTTTTTATACAACAAAACTTATACATTTTGCTGACCATTTAAATCATCCATAAAAATCTGTTCACCCAATCGGAGATATACTCGTAATTGACAAAATGAATTAGCTTTCCCACAAAGAATTTGATTACTTACTTATTTACGTAGATACTATTGTTTCCGAGCCCTATATCAACTTATCTATTAGGGCGAGTGATCAATTATTGTTCTTTGTTTCAGGTAAGCAGACCTTTCCTCGGCTCCGATCAGATAAGTAAAAGAAATATATCCCCGCTTACTGGAGCAAGATGGAACTGGTATAAATAGGGGCCACTCTCGGGATGGATGGCCGGAACTTCACTAACTGACTTAGTTTGTGATCTCTTGTTACTGAAAATAATGGACCGTGACGCAGCTACCTGGATGAAGGTAAGCCTACGCTGACAGGAACTGGGTTCAACGAAATACTTGCGGTATTCTATTTTATTTACAGAGAAAACATGTACGTATACAATTAGGTAAACATAGAAGGCCAATTAAAAGTATTCACAAATAGTAAGAATGCGTAAATAAAACTGTAACAGACGGGCCCGCATAAAAACCCGCAATAGTAAAGCTTAAAAGCTGCTTCAATTTAAACGTAGAGGTATAGAACAAGTCTACGTAAATTTCATCTACTAACATTTTTACCTTTATCTTTGAAAATAATTGTTTAGGGTTATTGATAATAGGTTAACTATATCTCTCAGCTACCTATTAACAACTAGTATTAAGCAAGTGGAGTTTTACCAAAACAATTTTGTAGGTACATGAAATTTAATCTACTGTTTACTTATCTGATAGTTATTCTGGGAAAGTGTAGGTTTCGTGAATAAACAGTGAACTTGTTTTTATACAAGAATTAATTGGATATCAGAAGTTATGACTTCTAATTATAGTTCGTTTTACTAAGATAAATTAATAAAAGATAGATAATACACGAGTTGTTTACCGAAACGTATAAATTTATTAATAAGCGTCTTGTGATTCTTTTTTTGTTGATGTTAGTAAAATAACACTAAATAAATTTTGTCTATTATTGACCGAGCGAATAAGGAAAGGTACCGTTGGTGTGATTTGAAACGCGCCTGAAATTTGTCGGGTTGAAGTTTTCATCGTAACTCAGACTCAGACCACTTCAGATACTTTATATTATTATGCTGGTAACCCGCCTTAAAAATATCCTGTCATACCAATAATACAATATTTTGCACTATATGGACATCTCATTGCCCGTTTCTATACTGAAAAACAGACCCAAATCAATGGGACCGTCCTAGTTATGGCCAGTTTAGTCCTATTAGTCAATAACTCAATCAGAAGCAATCTGTAATGTTATAACAGTCTAGTTATTAGTTTTGTAGGGCTACATACTCACAGAGACGGATTAAGATTTGCCTCGCGTTAAAAACCGTACATAATTCGAATAAAACCTCCTAAAAAACATGACTCACACGAGTGTCAGAAAAGTGGCGGTCAAAAGCAAGCCAATTACATTTATTTTTATTTTAAGTGTGACATATAATTGTATCGCTAGTTAACGAAAAAAAATAATTAAATAAATGATAAGCATGTAGGCAATCTTGCCTACCTTGAAGAAAATCTAGCTGGTTTTATGTGTCAACTGGCAATGTTTCCTAAACACCGATTTTTGCAAACTACGCTAGTGAAATCTTTATTGTTGCTTTATTTCGTCGGGAAAAATCCCAGGTGTTGGTGAAGTTAGAGCCTTAATTATTATAACGGACGGACTACAATCAGTAAACTGTCACCAGTAATTGTCATGCAAATCTCTATTGTTGTTCCCGAGTTAATTTGCAGTAAATACCACAACAAGTTCACGATTATGTTTGTTTAAATTGTTCACTTTGAAATTGTACATTCTAGTCCGCGACGTTCCGCCCTTGTAAATACCTTCAACGCCTTTGTTTAATTATAGACTTAAATTAATCAATACCTAAGTTCCTTTGTCAAGCTACAATTATACAAATGACCCGTGTTTCGTGATTCAATAAGTCTAGTACCGTCACTCGAGTATCTGTACTGTTATTTATTTTGTGGTTACGGTTTTATTTGCAAAGAAAATTATACGTAATATTTAGAATACTATAAAACTAAAATTTAAATAGTTTTTTTTTATATAGTACTTAATATCAAAGAAAAAATAATCTAGGAGCTTATTGGTGGAAGGAAAAGTGGACAAAATGTTGGCAGAATTTGCCACGCTGAATTGCAAAACTTAGTTTTTATTTTTGGCCGAAGTAGGTGCCAACATTTCGGTCACCAGTTGCCTCTACCAAGCGTTTTACAACCAATATACAATCGTCATCGTCCTATAGAATTTATGAGTGGCTGGCTCCATACGGGCCTTAAGTCTCGTCTCTACACCTGAAATACCGCATTCCAACTACTTTCATAATACATTTGATTAGGACAACTGTATTCTTACAATTTCATTGCAGCATTAACACTAAAGGAAATCGGCAAGATCTAAACCTAATGTTTGTTATCTACGAATGCCCATATCTATAATATTTATTTATATAAAAGAGAAATACCTTTCATTCACTCACTCATTGAGACACATCACGAAATCTCGAAACCTATTTGACCTACGAAGCTGAAACAGGCAGATTCTTTATTGGGCGTAGAGGTTCGCTAGTAGCGCAAGTAATAAATGCGTCTCGGATTATACGGGAACAATTCGGCGTTTGTATAAGTATGTTTGTTTAAAAGAAGAAATAAAGAATTATAATCTTATAACATCAGCAACATTAATCCATTATCAAAGAAAACAAAGTCTTCTACTCTGGCAGTTGTCCCAGAATACGTCACTGTCCACTTGCCATTTTATCCAATCAGCTCAATCTTTTAGCTGTTACGTGGTGTATCGTCATCTCTCTCGAACCTGTTGTAAAATGACATCATGACATCATTGCGGGACGGGAGTATTATACCTGGCGGGGTATACTATTATACCATGCATTAATCAATGTGCAGGTGAGCAATATTATATCCCTATCTATAGCTGAGCTATAACTATAGCTTAGTTAATACAGTTATATGATTGTTACCGGGATATTTACCGTGATAAAGTTGTGGATGGAGCTCCTGATATTTCGGCGCAGTGATATGCACCATGTTCACAGGAAGATTGAAGAATGCGGGTGGTTTGTTCGAACCACAGAAATAAAAAAAAATTCATCCCCCCATCTCGTGGTTGTATGTGTATGGTTCATCCAACCATACACATACAACCACCTCCTTATAACTGAGTGAACAACTGCGATAGTTAAAACAGAGCTTAATTAATGCCCTGCACAGACCTATCTATGTAGATTTCACAAGCGGTCCAAACTGTATAAAAACTAAGCGTGTAAAATTTTTCGTACCTAAAATTACTTACCTGTGAAAATAAATGTCTTTATTCTGTCGGCCAACTTTATTTGTGGTTTTCTTACAACTCAGTATTGCACAATTACCCATTTTCGTTTCAAACTGTCACGTGTTGTCGCTGCACCGATTGAGCAGACTGATTTTATCCGAACTCAATTACGACTATTTGTCATAATTGTATTGGAAATCTGACATGCAAGGTAGGTCGACTAGTGGCGTCTACTTAGATATAGGTCTGTGATGCCCTATGTCACAAAAATGGTTTGTAATATCTAACAAACACATTCAACGATAAGTTGCGTACCGTTTATATGATCTTTAAAATCGGTCTAATCGCTGCGAAGATAACTAGCTATACTAGGGTATAAGATGTACCTACCTTCATATTCAATTTGAAACCACGTGAACGACATCCTATCACGATTCTATATCCGAACGGCATGTGACAAAGACACGCTTGTATGTAGTATTTTCCAAAAGTCTTGCGTTCCTATACCATTCTCAATGTTACCTAACTAGGGCACGTAAACAGGTATTCTGTCAAACGTTGGTACTCATGAAACATGTGAGTGTGTGTGATTGGGCAATTTATGTACCTACTTGGATATGAGCATTCGAAAGTTCATGTCGATAGTTAGGTAAGCTGTGCAAAGTCTACCGGTATGAATTTGCTAAGTTTCTGGTTCATACCTTATTAAGTTGTGCCTACGAGAGCCGCACAATGTTTGGTACTAATCCAAGCTACCTCTAAACTAAATTCCATTCAAATCTGTTAAGCCGTCACGAAGTTAACTGGGAATAAACACATGAAAAAAAATTACCTCCTAAAGTGGGTAAAAAATTACAAAAACATTAATATGGCAGCAAGCCACCAAGCAGCAAGCGGTGACAGTAGATTGCGAATTCTAAATTCAGGCTCAACGCAGACTGGAGAATCAAGGCAGCGGCGTCGCAGCGTACAAGTGGCCATGGAAAAGTCAACTCTTTTCGATTTACGCAAAGTTCAAAATTTTACCTCATATACTAGAATTTAGAACAGTTGAGGTACGGTGGAGGCGCAACGCATAAGAGTTTTCCACTGCCATTTATACGCCTTTCGTCTCCAGTGGGTGGTTGGGTTTTAACTCCACTCAATTTGACCTCCAATTCAAGCGAGGGAAGACAACGGCGCGGTGTGGCCCGCACCGTTGTAGAGGGAAGCAGCGGAAATAACACAAGCATTTTCCGCGAGTGGTGCCTCAGGCAGCGTGTTAGGAGAGTACCGGTGCGTTCGCATGGAGATTCTGGTAACCTCCATCTGGCGCAGAAGAAGGCCACCGAGGGCGATATACCCCCTCCTAGGTAGAATGCTACATAAATAAAATTGACTGTACCTCAATACAGCCAGGTATCTTTAGAAGATGTCCCCCGCTAAAAGATCTCCCAACTCCTTAATTCACATAATTCTTTTTTTCAAATTGTTTAGATAACTAAGTTTAAAAAGATTTAGAATTCAGAGGAGCTATGCTTCGTTTCATCCCCACCCACAGTTAGTCTGTCAGTTTATTGGACACTAAATCTTCTAAAAAGCCAACAACACCCCATAAACATCTATCAACGCCTGGTGAGAAAAAAGACTGTAAAGTCGGGCCGTGAATGCATAGATAGCCGTATCACGAGGGATTTAGAAGCGTTAACGGCACAGTAGGTTCAACAATTAGTTTTGGAGATCAAAAGTTGCTTTGTAGTTTGACTATGAAAATAAAATATTGACGGAATATCTGATAATTATTTTTCTAGCAGTATTACATAGTTAGCAAAGCTTATGATTATATAATAAAGCGCTTGTGCACTCCATTGAAGTAAATTGCCTAACTCGTGATCATGATTATAATTCTATAACTACAATGGGATACAATACCGTATACTATATCGTATTAAATACAATACAATATCATTTTATCAGTTGAAAAATCACATCATAATCAGCTTGAATGATTTGCAAACATCGTTCTATCGTCGTGGCTATAGGTATAAAAAATATAGACTGCAAAAACAACTGTCCGAATAAAACTATTAATTTTCACACCCACGGTCTGGTAAGTTTTTTCAACGATAGCTGTCTCCTCGGACCACACATTTCTGTAGCTATTTGTGTACCAAGTGTAGGTATTGAATTTTTTTTGTTAAGTTTTTTAGTTGTTAGAATCTCGTAAAGTCAAAAGTTTGCTTCACATGAATTTGAAACTAATAATGTAATTTTTTAATCAGCCAATTAAAATTTTAAGTTTTAGGTATATTTACTTAGTCGTTGATCGGATCGAAAGAGAAATATGGACAGCTATATTTTTACCAGTAAGCATCACAATGTAAAAGTACTATTGGTAGCATCTCTAAAAATTTGTTACTCCTTTTACAGTCCTATTAGACTCGTACATTGAAAGTTAGCGAATGAATGGTAGACGCAAGTCATAAATTCAGTTCGTCAATATACCGGTGGCTGCGTGTACATTGCGCGTTGGCAGGTGATTGTTCGGACGGAAACGTAGCCATTTCCGTGACCATTGCGCACTATTCACTGGCATTCACCTGGCCCAGAACGCGAGACTCGTTATCGAATGGCTACCTATAATTATCGTCGAGGATTTTCTTTTATTGTGTGACGTATGTGGCCAGCAGATTTTTTTTTGTGTTTTTATGTAACTCAAAATGAACTGAAATGAAATGAATGATGTTTGCTCGAAATGACGAGCAAAGACTTTTTGCTCTACTTTGTCTGTGGTCTGAAGTAACTTGAAGTAATCGACATTATAAATTAGCTTCTTAAATCGTTCTTAAAACATAGTTTTGGATTACCCGACATAATTTCGATTTCGGCCGCATTTCAATATAGTTCTCGCGTTTTACAGTTTGATTAAAATGTCTATTAAAAGCGAAAATAAGTTAAGAATAGGGATAAACACAAGATAAAAAGAAAAAAATATACGGCGAGAGAAAAATAATAAACCTCACTATAAAGTTATAAAATCGTGACTAGGCTAACCATTGACAACTAAACGTGTTTTACGATTGAATTTACCATTTTCATACACGTAAAGAATTTAATGATCAGTTTTCTATGATGACGATTTACATTCCACAAGTCAGACGTTCTACAAGTTCTACAATCTTGAAATCCGGACGTTTTCACAAGTATAGGCAGTTGCTATTATTTCGTTAATACGCCACTATTTAACATAATTGTAAGCAGTAATAAAATACAAAAAAATATGTTTAGTTATTCTTTCTAAGTTTTGCCGACAAGGGGGCGGAGAAGGTGCGTGCGTGTTAGTGTGTATGTTTGTATATCCGTCTCCATTTAAATTTATTTATTGTCATAGCGGTGGCTCTTAACTATGTCTGATAAAAATTTGGTCACCCGAATAAAAGTAATTTTCAAATTTATTTGGGAATGTTACCGCTACACCAACATAGCTATATTAGTCTTTTAAGGAATTCTTAGTTTAAAATGTCGAGGGTTTTTTAAATATACACATGTAATCTTACAATTCGTAAATTATAAGTACTGTCTTCCACAATAATTCTGTCGCGCAGTTAACTCAAACAAAATTACAGAAGGTCCATTGAAAGGTTGACTCGATAAAGTAAGATACGTATTTAGCTACTGTATCCCGAAGGTCCCTAACGTATTTAAACCGACGCGAACGTCTGCTACATTTTGTCGACGACGACGTTAGTTAAAAATGAGTTTTGGCTTTGTGTGAGAGTTGTGGCGGGAATAATTATTTTTTCCAGTGCTCCGGGCGCGTCCCTGTTCCCATTTACAAATACAAATGGTTGCATTCAGGCGTCCGTTTCGTATATTCAGTTTTAGGGCGTGGCTCGTCCAGTCGTGTGGAAAGTTCGAAATGCATAATGCACTCAGATGTCACTCTCGATTAGCCAATTAACGGAAAACGGCACCGACATGTCACCAACACGCGCTGACGTCACACACACACGTTGAAAACGTTTATATTAAACCTTAATACCGATGGCTATTATGCGGTTCATAAATCAAACGCAATATTTCACAAAATAAGCGTCGAAACTCGCCGCAATATCGCAGCATTGCAATTACTATACTAAATAAAATGCGCACGGTTGGCAGGTCAAAGGCGAAAGGTTTGCTTATGAATAGTAATCGAATATGTTTAAGAATTTCTGTCCGAGGTAATAGGTTCCTTTTTGAAGTCAAACGTAAAATGCAGGTGGCATACGTGCAGATTGTTCTACATAGAATTTAAAGCTCGACCTGCGCTGGTGGTTGGCCGATGTTTCGGCCCGTACGCCTCTCTCGCATAATTACCTTCAGGCATTGTGCGGGCACTGCGCTCTACGTGGCCAGTTTATCGCCCGAATACCTGAAAAGTGGTGAAGCACACGAAAATAAAGCCTTCGACTAACCTAGCAGCAACTGTATGGTAGGTAAAGCATGTACATGTACAATTTGTCTTTCATCGCGTGCAATTGACTATTAACCAGCGACATCATATTACCCTTTATGTCGCGTTTCACTTACCCGCATGATAGCGTTTTATCAAACAAAAACAACCGTGCTATTCCGAAATTTCATGGAAAGAACAGGTGTATTTCTGATACAAGTTTCTGTGTTAAAAAGTCTGACAACGGTATTTCATAATTAATACTAACCTAATTTTGATGACAAGTTCATATGTTGAATAATTTAAAACCTCAAATCGGACGAATATTTTGCAAACAGTACACCTGTTTTTTTTAACCAAACTTTACTTATATTTTAAAACATTTTTTCTATGAAGGGACGCAATTACAAGTTTATATTTTCATCCCCTCTTAACCTGTAGTCATTTTGTATTTATGGTAGTTTTAAACCAACCCAGTAACCAAAACTGAAATTAAAGAAATTTATTGACACCTCTTTATCAAAAGTCATTTGAGCTGCAGGTTGGAACATACAAACAGACACACATGGTTACAACAAATTCCTCGTTTTCGATTTGTCGTTGTCCAGTAAAAATTTCCTTTCATTCAACATAATTACGAGTATGAAACAACTACTTCAAAACACCCGCATGCATTGCACGCGATCACCGGTTATTTAATTAACATAGAAATGTTTATTCAGAATGAAAATAGCATTCAGATTATTCGATCGAATTATAACTTACTTTTCAGCGGGAAAATATAGTTGTTAAGCAAAAACTCTGTGTGTATAAATTTTCCGTATTATGCGAATGTATGTGTATATAGTGCGATGATTTATTGTATAGGTAAATATTAGTGCGGGCGTTTCCTATTGACAGCTAGGTAGTTTCGCCAGTGCAAATAGGGTTTTATCGAAGCGTCATAAACCGTCATTCGATTCGGTATAGATTTGTAGGCGCTTATTGATCGGCGCCCGCAGTCGCGTCTGGTTTGTCTCAGATAACACCAGTTGCCATTCGTTTACGATACACAATAACTCCTAATATATTACTGCTGGATTTTGCATGCAAATTATTGTTTTTAAGCGTATTTTTATAACTTAGGTCAGAGAGCCCTCATTATGCAAAGCTGCTCATATTTTTATTTATCCCTCGTCTGCTGTAGTTAACTTTACACGTGATCAAAATTTTAGTGAGCCCTAATCGGTACCTATAACGTTTTTTTATGTTTTTGTTTTGGAACTTTCATTACTGTGAAAGCTTTAAAGAAAATTAGATTTGTTTAGGGAGCAGTGGGAGTGGTGGAGTTGGTTAGTGAAGTATACGAGTCTAGAATTGAGGTAGGTACACACTCGTACCTGTGATTATTCAGATAGTGTTATATTCCAGTGTCATAAAGTCCGGGATGCTATTCCGCTGTTCCACTTAAGTCAACTTCTACAGTTCTATGCTCGTACTAGAGACCCACTTCCTTCGTTTATGGAACTCAAATAAAACTTAGTTGCGTTGACACTCTTGCATACGGCTTTATCTCCTTGAATTCGGTGCATGCTCAAGTTTTGCAGAGAAACTGCCACGAGACGTTTCAAAGGCTATTTACGCTTGCGAACACGTAGTGCAAAGAAAATTAAACGCCTGTCGTAACTACATAGTTGCTTTCATTGCAAGTTATAAAGTGATATAAATTAATCCTATGAGTAAACATTAAAGCCAATTCAATGACGTCGCTCCGCACGGATTCTGTAAAGCTATTTCAGCTGGGTTCTCGCATATGTTGCTTTTACTATGATCTTGTATGCCAGTTCAAAAATATATGAAACAACACAAAACATAAGCTGAAAGCATTACTTACTGTTTTTTTTTTTATTTACTGGATACTTTATTGTTTTAAGTTATTTTTGTATCTACTCTTGGGCGGGCTAGGAGGAAGTATTTAATAACAAACATAAATAACTAGAATCCAGCGAGATACGACAGCGGCCAGTTTATGAAACGAGCTCGCAGTCGGCTTGAAACCATTATGATGAGTTAGTACGCTTATCAGTGACAGTTTTAAATTCCGTCATACCCGGACAACTTATCTAGCGAAGTTGCTTCGTTACATCGGGTGCTTTGCTTATTTTGAATCTAGAGATAATCATAGTTTTGAACACAAATCTCGTAGCAGCTCTACGAAGCTACGAAAACAATGTTCTTCCTCGTACGTCTTTCACAATTTTAACCGATATTGTGAATTTATTATTTTGTGTTGTATTTTTCTTAAATAACTTTCGTTATTGGAGTTTCGGTACTTTTACTTCCTAATTCTTGTTCTTTTCGGTCTCGAAATACGTTTAAAAGTTGAAAGTCGGCGCCCATTCCCGAGACCGTTGTTTCGCTGGGATTTCGTTTGGCTTTTGGTGTGTTATTCTAAAAAGTTGTTACGGTGTAACCGAACGAAGTTTTAGCATTGTGTAAAATCTAGGTTAAATTTCTAAGCTAACACTGCCGACCGATCTATCTTACCTCGTTAGGGACGTATAAAACTTTTTTTATGTAGTTATCAAAGCTCATTGTCGTTACGTGAACCTACCGAATCGTTTTATGGCTTCTCATCGGGGTACATAAAATCATGTCGTTCAAGAATATGAAGCGTTTCAATGGTGTTACCTTGCTTGTATATTCCAGCATCACTCAAACACAATAGTAGTATGAGCTTGAATGGTAATGAAAAATGTTTTTTCGTACGTAGCTGTTGTTTGAATATATCGATTTTTCTTTTGAGAATAACTGCGGAACAATAACAGTCCAAATCCAATAAATCTGTCACGCATCTATGGTACCATAAAAAGGCAAGCAGAAAAGAGACAAATTGTGTTACTAGAAACGTGTGAATTGTATCGTTCCAGCTCATCCAATTGCAATATTGTTCTGGTGACGCTGTTAGTGCGGCACTTGGTCCGCAATATCCAGCTTCTCGACGAAACATTGCAATTTTCCTGTTCAAACATTTTGCCCTCGTGTTGCGCCGTTGTAATCACGTTAAAACTCCTGGCAGAGACTGTTCCGCTACATTTTATTTTTATAATACATGTAACTCTGTCTTCTCGTCAAATGAATCTCCTCATTTTTGCCTTGTCATTCCAGGCCTCTGCTACTTTATCTGTGTTTCGTTTTTTCTGCTTTCAGCTCTACTTCCAGAGCAGTCGGTACCGGATTTTACCCATTATTTACGCGTAGGTATATTATAAAATACATCAGACGTAAAGTTTGGAAAAATCATGCACCATTTTGAACAACTTTTTAACAAATTTTTTGTCGGTGTTTGGTCGTATGCTGGTAGCTAAACTAGGTTAGTCATGCATATACAACATGATTTATACTATAGCTCTATATAACATAATAGTGTAGGCAATACTGAACTAGAAGTAGTTCAGTATTGCCGAGAAGCGTCTCAATTTCCCGCCAGCTGATCGCAATTTCCTTACGTTTATCTCTCTACTATTCTTATATAGTTTTCTAGAGTATTCATGAAGTTATTCAAAACATGAAAGAATAAACTTTTACTGTCAGCTGCTAAGAGCAGCTGATCCGCTTAGGCTGAACTTTGATTCATTAATCGATAACAACATAGTATGATACTATACTACATAAATTTCACTCGTGAAAATGTAAAGACTTATGTAAGCAGGAATAATATATGTTTCACACAAATAGGCTGTTGGCGCGTGACGCCATATGTTGGAGGCTGACAGCACAGATAAAACATCGGTATACTTTGCATACCAATCGCCGAATTTGTCTTGTGCATATTTTTTGCTACGTTAAACAGCTCGGCGCTCCGGCCGTCCGCATCACTCACTGTTTATTTATAAGGACTCCATTAGTGGCTATCTCCCCTTGGGTAATGTGTTACGTCTTCTGACGCAGCTGCTGAAGTTGGCACTTACTTGCAAATACTGTCCCGACCGCGTCATGATACCAGCTCGGAAACTCGGTCACTCGAACACGTCCTACGCCCTACTAAGCTCGTCAATTCAATGCATAATCTCCAAGCATCCGTGCATTTGTTACGATTCAATGCGCGCGGACTCTCCATCTACATGTATTTATTTACAACCGGCTATTCGCAACATTGTGCTACGAAAGCATCTAAACATACTTTCGGAAACAAAACAAAGAAATAAAAAACAGTTTCGCTAGTTTAATGCTAGGTTTCACGTTCCCGTCTAAATTGTAGATTGCTTTTCTACTACTGTTCAGTCGTTTACGTTAGGTATCCTAATTCAAACGTCGTAAAAACACCAAGTAAATGGATCGGAATCGGGATTCGTTTTCATTATCTTTAAATCTTGTTTGTTTTAGTAAAGCTTAAAGAATCACCGTACTAATAATATAGAGGGATTTAACCGTTACCCTATTTTAAAACACTATTTTGAAGTTTCTGCGAATCGCGGTGAGAGTAGCATGCTTTAGGTTATAAACCAAAATTCCTAGAAAGTTCGATCGTTTTTATGGAGCTTGGCTGTGAGGAAACTTTCCTCCTATGTCATAGATAATCCGTTCGGATAATCCAGAACGAGATGTTTGGCACAAATATTGTTGACTTAGCTGGCGCGTTGAATACTTAACTGAATCATAAATATACCAATAAATGCTCCCCCAAAAACATCCTCTTAACGGTCAAACTTAACATCTGCGGCTCTCTCATATACGAGTACAACTTTTGTCAGTGCGTAATAATTTCAGGCGCGAAATTCTTCCTAAGTGCTTTCAAACCTAATTTCTGTCTAGTAATGCTCCGGAAGCGACCCATAAAGTGGAAATAAGAAAGATAACCGCTATAAAAAACATATGACCCGTAATCCTACATTTTATTGAGCTTTTTGCGGTAAAGAAAATCTTGGACATAAATACGTAACACTAATAGAATTCGAAAGCGGCTTTTGGCATTCGACGAAACATTGTTTTGCGCAAGGAATCTCGTAAAGTAGCGCTTATTTTTTGAGTTATTCGTTTGTAATTTTAATAAAGTCGGAATTCACAGCACGGTCGGAAACATCACGGTCTGACTTTTTCAGTTGGAGCTTTGTTTTTACGTGTCGACCTTCTTTCAGCGTCAGCTAAAAAGAATGAAAATGACGCGAGAAGTGTGACTGTGATGCTTTCGGCGGCTAATGTGTCGGAAAAAGTAGCTTTTGACGAAGTCGTGAAAAATGCAAAATTCTAAGAAGTTTTTGGTATTTTTCATGTAAATATGGTTAACCATGCGAGAGCCAGATGGTGGTCGTGAATGTTGGCTTGAATTTTAATCTTGTCATGACAAAGACATCTTAGTACAATATAATATATAAGGGACGAAATGTATTGTCCTACAAGAACTGTTGTTATTGCCAGGATAGAAAAAAAGTAGCCCATGTAGTAATCTAGTACGCTACCTATAATGTAATATCTACTTAAGTATGTATTTAGAATGTATAATATATGTATGCATATCAGTCTCTGGCAGCCATATTACAAGCTTTGCTTAGTTTGGGGTCAGATGACCGCGTGTGCAAAAATGTCCCGAATATTTATATTTTATTAATTAATTATTTACCTCCATTAATTTTTTTATCCAAACCTGTTTAACCGTTACGGGGTTAAATGGGACAAATATACACACTGTTAGTCAACTTACACACAAACTGTCACATTTATAATATTAGTGTGCTAGTATTTTATTTATTACTAGCTGCGCTCGCGGTTTCACCCGCGAGTCAAAATCGTCGTTAAGTTTTCTGAAATTTTCCAATTTTCTGCGCAATTATCCAAATTTTTCTTTTTGAAGATCCTTCTACAGAGTATAAGAAAACTTAAAATGATTAGTGAAATCAGTAAAATTGTTCTCAAGTTATGGCGTGATCAAGGAAAATAGGGATTCATTTTTATATATATACTAGCGGTCCGCCCCAGCTTCGCACGGGTATAGATTATAGCTTATGTCACCCGGGGATAGTGTAGCTTCCCGTCAGTGAAAGAATTTTTCAAATCGGTTCAGTAGTTTCGGAGCCTATTCAATGCAAACAAACAAACAATCAAATATTTCCTCTTTATAATATTAGTATAGATATATAGAATAAGATGTAGATAGATTGATGTTGACCGTTCCCTGTAGCATTATACCTAAATATTATAGTATCGTATTATACAAATATTATAAGAACGAAAGTGTGTGTGTGTGTCTTTTTCACACCGCAACATAGAAATGGATCGACGTGATTTTTTGCATAGAGATAGTTGGAAGGCCGGACGGTAACAAAGGATACTTTTTATCTCGGAAAATATACGGTTCTTGAGGGAATTTCTATGCAAGTGAAACCGCGGAGCAGCTAGTCGGCAATATAAAAGCAAGGTAACCGCCTGGCATTCCCTTGCCCTTGAGTTAGTCGCCTAACGAGTTAAGCCTAACACCATCTGCGTTTGCCAACCGCCCGGTCAAGCTGTCGAAGACATCTGAGGCCAAAAGCTTAGTTATTAATTTAAAAAATTAATCAAATCATAAAAAATATACCCCGACTGCATGGTAGGTAACTGAAAAGTAAAAGCAGCGTGCTGCGTATATACCTATCTAAACCTACTCGTTGTAGATACAGAGCTCTTTCATACAGCTTTATCTCGTAAACTACTGACTGAATATTTCATAATAGTGTTACATATTTCTGAAATCTACTGAGAGAGGTCTACATAATGATGGTAATATTGACCTATTTAGCAAAGTTTACTTACCTACGATTTTCCACATTAAAACTCGCGTGAGGATGCATTATAAATTACTATAATACCGTCTTACACTCACAATTATGTTGATCGGTCGATATCGACCATAATTGATTTTAAATTTATAGTAATTTAATATTTTCCTCTCTATTTTTTTTCGTGGATGCTATCTTGAATTATTGTACCTACCTTATTTCACTCCCTTTATTAAAACGATTAAAATGACATTTCACATATCGAAATCCATTAAGCCGTTTAGGGCGTGTCAAAGAAACCATCATACATTCATAAATACACTCGAAAAAGATAGCCCTCCTTGTTGCGCAGTCGGGTAAAAAAACGGCATTCTCTTATATATTTTTTTATTATAAATAGGCTAGCACTTGGCCTCCAACTCGCCTGATGTCTTAGTCATGGACCACACAGTGACGCGGCTGGATGTCACTAGTTTCAGAACAAGTTTTGACGCTGTTTCTATACTTTCTTTTTGGGTTATTATTTTATTCAAAACGAACGTACATACATTTAACTTGACAATGATACAGGAGGATCATTTTAATAGTTTAACGACGAAGTAAGAACATTCCTTGTGGTCAAACCAGTTTCACTAAATAGTTTGACATACGAGGAACCGATGATGTTGGCGTTTGACGCGTTATATACAGCTTCGTAGTTATAAGCTTTTTCCATACCAGTACTGTATGCAAGGGACACTATTGGATACGTTACGTTACTTAATCATAAGGCTATCACAAACATCTGACTGGTAATATTTTAAACTAAAAATGATTTTAAAACAAGCTCACAGTTATCTGTCAAGTCTAACGCTACCCTCGTAAAAAACTAAGTGACAAAATGTAAAGAAAATTGCTTAAACAACGCCAGCTGGCGCTTGGGATCGTTTTTCGAGCTTAGGTCACAAAAACAACTTTGTGAAAATTTGTATGCGATGTGAACTTTCAGCTTTAGGTACCTAATGAAAATACAATAATGCAATAGAATATTCTGGCTAATTCTAGGCCAAAGTTGTCGGTTTATCTTTTATTTAAGGATGAACTACTACAGCGTTAAGTTTTGGCTTCTCTACTCTGCACAATTACTTAAGTGTCGTCCTTTTAGGCCTTACACTAATTAGAGAATCAAAGTGGCCATCGCGTACAAGCGACCTCAGAAAAGTCAACCATTCCCGGTTTACCTACCGTAGCTTCATAATAGGATATCAGGCAGGTGCTTGATGTGTTCAAAATAGCAACATATATATTTAGCAAAATAGTGCAACAGCCGTAGTGAAAACATAACGTTAAATATCTAACGTAGATGTGGCAAATGAAATTGTTTAAATTTGCCTATAAAGTTCTGAGATATAAATGTTTAAAGTTTTTGGTCGGATTAGGAACCGATGCTCTGTCCCTTTCCAGCGAGTTTTAGTATGGGGTTTGATTAACGTACTTAAAAGAGGCCTTGTCTCAGAAAGAGAGATAGAGAGAGAGAGAGAGAGGATAGGCCCTAATCTACCATGCTGGCCTAGTGCATGTTGGTAAATGTATATTGAATTGATTGAGGTTCTTGGAAATACCGGTTCATGGCATCGAAGCTGCACATGTTATAAGTTATATATACTTAGTGAATGCTATTATGGTAAGATTGTTCACAAATCGGCTGCAAATAGGTACGTAACCGATCGTTTTGCGAATCGTGGATCAATTACGGTTGCAAGTAGCTAATATTGCTTTCATTAAGACAGATTAATGCCTCTCTATTAGCGGTAATGAGACGCAGCCCGCACACATTTGCCTCTTGGCTCTGTTTCAATCTATATACTATGTATAAGGACGTCTACGTAGAGCTTGTAGATCTACTCTCGATGCCGTTCACTCTACCTCACACACTAATGATGGTGGCAAATTGCTTGGAAATTATTCGCGTAGGTTGACTTGTAATCGATTACATTGTTGCGCTATTTCATGTTGTGTTCGCAATCAAAGCCCTTTCGTTTCTAACGTCGAACTGGCAAAAATGTTAGCTTTGTGGCACAGTCATCTGCGTAATTGTTTCTGTCTTCTAACAAGTTTTTTTTTTATGTAGTAATAAGCTTGCGTTTAACCGCCACCATGCCCGTGGTCTACGATGGAGCACGCTTGCCTAGAAGAAAGCGATTCACTCGTGATTTAAAGACACCCAGATTGTAGCTATCGGGAAACACCTATTCAGGCAGCGCATTCCACAAACTAGCAGACGTAATTCGATAAATGTTTTAAATTATTTCGGGACTTATCACGTATTATTTAATATAGGTAAAAAATAATTAGTAGCTAATTCGATAAAATTTTGGCTTTAGGACATTCGGTCTCGATTTTTATTTTTATTTCTACCCTTTGACGTGACTAGTATTATAGGCTTTTATTGTGGTTATACAGTGAAAGAAATCTACTTCAAAAGGCACATAACTTTGACAGTATTAATATAGGTCGTTAAGAAATAGGCAAACAACTCCTTCCAGACCCTAGTTTCGATACTTGAGTCGCTCTTTCATCCACTCGAGTTGCTCAGTTAGCTTTTCAACATTACTATGAAATTCAATGAAGGCCCTTACGTGTAGACTGAAAATCTTAAGAAAATATTTTTAAAATACTTCTTCGCTTGAATATTAACTTAAACGTATAAAGAATAACTTTTCTTGAAAAATACTGGCTTTACTTAAAACATTTTATTGTCAATATATGCGTAGACAAAATAAAGGCACTTACTTCAATTTTGTGCATAGTAAATAAAGGTTAAGGTCACGCTCAACAGTTCTCAGCCACTCGACAGCTACAGCTATCTCATTCGCACGTTTTCATCTATACTAATATTATAAAGAGGAAAGATTTAATTGTTTGTTTGTTTCGTTTTCATTGATTAGGCTCCGAAACTACTGAACCGATTTGAAAAATTATTTCACTGTTGGGAAGCTACACTATCCCCGGGTAACATAGGCTATAATTATTATATTTTCAACAAAAAAAAATAGGGATCCTTACCAAAACTCCAATAGTGTAACCCAAGGTGTAAAAAATAAGATTGAACATTTTAACTTTGCGTGTTTGACATTTCTAAGACAGGACAACGTCTGTCAGGTCAGCTAGTCATTTATAAAAAAGAAAATCACTGAGTTAGAATGAAAAAAAAAACTATCTAGGCATAATCTTTCGTATAATATAGCAATTAGTATAAAGTAATTTTTGCAGTGATATTTTATAGGATGGTGGAAAGTATAGTTTTTTTCCGATATTTTTTTTCTATATCCTCCACCATCTTAAAAATATCAAGACGACAATGGCTTTATTCTACATTTAATTTGGAATATTATTATTATTCTAAAGGTGCCCAATAGTTTTTTTAAATCTCACTCGCTGATTTTTTATTATCAAAAATGTTGAAAGTATGCGAAAGAGATAGCTGTGACTAGTGAGCGCAGCCTTAACGATATGATTTTCGCTTCGTTAACTTAGGTCTTATGTCGATTTGTGACTCGAAACAGCGACGTTATGCCGTGGAAAAGTTGACTCTTTTCGCTTTACGCAATGGCAAATATTGTACCTTATTTTTTTTTGGATAGTCGAAGCATGGCGGAGGCGGGAAAGCGTGGTGGTACGAATTTGAACCTACAGTTAACCGGGAAGTGTTGATTTTTCTGTGGTGTTGACTTGTACGCCGCATCACTACCTCGATTCTACTGAGTGTAGAGGAAACGCTCCTGAAAACGAAGATTAAGTGAAAATGCTATTAATTACTGACACAATAGCAGAAGAAAACGCAATTTTTTCAACCCTAGCTTGGGGAGTTAATTACAACTGTTATTACAGAAAAAGTCAAGTGTATATTTCTCTTATTTTTTAATGTTCTCAATGAAATGCAAATAATTATCCAACTGATGTTAGAGGTCAACGAATGACGTATGCATGCAAACACAGTCAGGGCAGAACGCACGGTCATTTTATACCTACGCCGTGCATTGACTCGAGTTTTGTACGCATTACATTGCTGGTTTGCAAAATACTAAACCACTAAAACGACAAGTATAAGGCAAATGAATATTGGTATTTGATTGTGTTTAGATAGTATAAATAGGCTTCAGAAACGTTTCCCTTACACCCGATATAGTTGACGTTAGACCCAAGTTTACGAAGCGAATCGACCATAATATCGTTAACCTTTATTTATTAAACGTGAAATTGAGGTTGGTGCTTTTATTTTCGCTATGCCCGCATGCATGTGTGGATCATGACATGTTTGAGCAAAGCCAGTATTTTTCAGTTCAGGTTATTTTTTATACGTTTAAGTTAATATTGCAGAAAAACTCATTTATTCAAGCAACAACGGCCGATCATTCGCTTCGACGCTGATTCGACTCTTCAGTCGGCTTTGAGAGTAGGGCCTCCTGCACAGGCGGAAGGTGGCTTGTCTGTCCATTTTTTATCGCGTTCATTTTGGAGAATGTGCACAAGAGCTGTTTAAGCTGATCCCGTCAACCAATTTTCGCCATAGATCATCGAGGCGGGCATTCCATCCTTACGTCGTGAACTTTGGTAAAGTCCGCACGCAGCGTTTCCAAAATTCCTTCCTAATACGAACTGCACAGGAATGGAATGCGCTTCCTGCCTCGGTGTTCCCTACAAGGTACAACCTGGGTCTCTTCAAGACAAGAGTGAATAGGCATCTCATGGGCAAGCGTGCTCCATCTTAGACTGCATCGTCACTTACCATCAGGTGAGTTGTGGTCTAACGCTAGCCCATTTCATCATAAAAAAAAAAAAAAAAAAGATCTCTGCGAGTTACGCTATAGATAATCTATTATTGGTTTACCATTAAGTTGACGTCTTAATACATAAAATGGCGCAGGTAATAAAACATCTCGAATAATCTTTGTATACATTTTATTGCGCCGATCGATATTGCATGTTTTCTTCCCTACCTTTATCTGGGTTTTATTGCCTCGCTATAAACTTGTAGCTTCTGATATATCCGCGGTATACTAAACATGGATAAGTATTTGAACCTGTCAGGCTGTCACAGCGTATAAAGTAGGGACGTGCGGTGCGTGTCATAATATCCACATTATGCTGCGCGCGGCCTATCGCTTCCTTCCAACGTATTAAATTATCGCCAAATGTTGCGTCCCTGGGTTATCCCGCGCGTTGTGGAGAATTTACATGTGCTGAAAGTGTTTGAAACGCGGTTGTGGTAAATATAGTTTATGTATGTGTCGAATCTATGTAATTACTGCCATTACAGAGTTCGTCTATATAAGCTTGGTGTTTTTATTGTAACACTATCCTTCTGGAAGAATGATTTTCCGAGATAAAAATATATCGATTATCAGCCTTTCATTTTTCCACTGCTGGGACACAGTCCTTCCCTCAGAAGTGAGAATGGTCCCTACATCATGCTGTTTTCAAAAACGTGTTGTCCATGTTTTTACTCATCTACTATTCCTAAAAAAACTATTTATTTCTGCAGAACCGCAGCAAAACATAAAATTTTCATGTTTTCTTCGTTCAAAAATGCACGGAAACAACCTTAAGACGCGGTACAATCGCAAAACTTACCAAAAGAAGTGTTTTTAAACGCTTTGGGTGACGTGACAAAATTAGCTGATCAGATAAAAAAAATACTACAAGTAGAAAAAACCCCTTGGTAACAATCTTAACCGAATAATTTTTTTAAAAATTGTCTAGACTCTTAAAAAAACATATTACAAATTGCACAATAAAAATAGCTTCTGAATTGAAGAACTCTGAATTTACAGCGACAACAACATATTTTTTTGTACGAATTGTATAGCCAGACTAGTCTTTTAAAACTTTAACCAGTAAATTGTTGAAATTCATTTATAAAGTTTGATAAATTAAATAAAAACCCTCAAAATAATATAAACACAAGCACAA
Organism: Agriopis marginaria; assembly: GCA_932305915.1. Lineage (NCBI taxonomy): Eukaryota > Metazoa > Arthropoda > Insecta > Lepidoptera > Geometridae > Agriopis > Agriopis marginaria. Next base: position 11,747,034 of record OW029915.1, read on the forward strand.
AGTCATCATCATCATCATCAAATATGATGATATACGATTTACGACTTTAAACAAAGCCGTTTTAGATAGCAAATAGATCATGGCGTGAGCGGGTGAAAAACGAATTTGAAATCGTGATCAGACCGCGCCTTAACAGAAAAAAAATATCTAAAAACTAATTTTCAACCCTCGGAGGTGATGACGTTTGATAATGACGTCAGCATCTTGTAGAATGTCAGTTCTGAATTTTCTAAAAACGTTAAAACAAAGTTGTGTTTGTTTTCTTTTTCACTCATATGTGAGTCGTCGAGATTTGAACTGTCTGTCTACGAAAACATTTCTTCGACTAATAGAATTAGTTCTAGTTTTGAACGTAACTTTCCTGCACTAGCCCGCTAATGTCTACTCTATACATACAAAGCGTTAATGTGTCGCTGGTTAAGTCTGTTTTCCTAGTTAATACCTCGTTATCCTACAGACCTATAATAACAATGTTCATACGCTGCCACTGTTAAATCCATTGTTGCTCTATTCGCATAATGAACACGTTAGCCAAATGGTTTGCGCCTATACCTCGATAAATAGGAGCATTCGTGATAATGCTTGTGTCGCACAACGAGCTATGGAGAAGGCTATGCTTGGGGTTTCTCTACGAGATCGAATCAGAAATGAGAGATCCGTATACGAACAAAAGTTACTGACATAGCCCACCGGATTAGCACGTTTAGTGGCAGTGGGCAGGGTACATATTACGCAGAACAGATGGCCAATGGGGCCGAAAGGTTCTCGAATAGAAACCACGGACCGGTAAGCACAATGTAGGATGTCCACCCACAAGATGAACAGACTACCTAAAAGAGGCCGCAGGGAAACGCTGGATGCAGGCCGCTTGTTGGAAATGTTGGAGATCGATGGGGAGGCCTATATCCAGCAGTGGACGTCCTATGACTGAAATTATGAGAATGATGTGATCATGCTATTGACTTCTAATAATTTGTAAGGACGTATTGTTGAGCCCTGATGTCAGAGTTTTTAAGCCGTTTGAAGGCCTCTGATATGACGTAGTAGTTGTTATTATGAAACAACTGGGACCTACAATTTAACGTGTCACTCAAAACATGGGACTTTTTATTTCCTTTTCAGTATACCTTCTCTTTTCTGTGATAGTTCATTGTAACAGGCGTGATGTAGACCAACTCAAGCTTATCAATAAATGCGGTCACCCATCCAAAGACTGACCGTGACTTCAGTTGCTTAACATCGGTGATCGGTTAGAATTACCTAAACGAACCACGCTACGTGAACGCGTAAAGCCATTTAATGAGTAGTCATATAAACATTAACAAGAATTTATTTTGTTGGTATACATATTTTAACGGTTGTTCTTAGTATGATAAATATTTTACAGTAGCCATTCGAAAGTTGCTATAATAACAATAGTTTGAAAATAATGCAGAAGATAGGTAAAACGGAATCATGTAAACATCTTATTATTCTTGCTTCACAGACTGTTGCCAGAAAAAAATATTGTTTTTAAAACTCCAGGCTAAAGCTCAAGAAAATGAAGTTATTTCTTGGCAAATTTCATAGCGTCCGGAAAGATAACAAGGTACTGCTGGTGGTCGTTACTCTTTTACACAGTATTAGTGTTTCGCAGATAAACTTATAACTATGGCAAGATGGCCGCCTCCCAGTAACTTATGGAATGCTTCGCAGCTAGCAGTTCCAGCCGACTGTTCCAGCAACGATCCGGGGGAACGCTCCGCGTCATATCACAGTGATAACAGTGAAGTTCTAACAATCTGCTACCAAAATGTGAGATCGATTCTAGGTAAACAAAAGAGGCTCGAAGTGTTATTACTTAAAGAATTAAAATGTGACGTATTCGCGGTAACAGAACATTGGTTAACAGAAGCGAAATTATCAATGATCGCTTTTAATAACTACGTTCTTGCTTCTAAGTTCGCTAGGAAAAATCGTATACACGGGGGGTCAGGTATATATATAAAATCTGATATAGACTTTGTAAATAGGACCGATTATTGTAACCTATCATTAGAGATGATATGCGAAATCTCTGCAATCCAGTTGACCGAGTTCAACTTGCTTATTATTTGTATTTATAGATCACCGGAAGCTGACGCGAAGGAACTCCTCGAACGCGTTGACTGCCTGTTAGATAAGACTGTTGACGAGCCGCTAGATGTTGTCATAGTAGGGGATTTTAATATAAATATGTCCGTTAATACGAAGGAGGTTCGACTTTTTAATGACATTTTGTCGACGCATGATTTTGTTGCGCACGCGAACTTCGCTACAAGGGCTACTCATACCACGAGTACTACTATAGATAACTGTTTGAGTAACATCGATGATACGCGCATATGCGTTAAACCGGTTATGGCTCCTGTGAGTGACCACTACGGCTTACGTGTAGGCGTAAACTGTTTCACGACGAAACACACCTGCACTAAGCCCGTCAGAATTACAAAGCGGCAGTACACGGAAATTAATCTCGCTAACTACGTACGAAGACTTCAAGCCACGGACTGGGACGAGGTAAGGTGTAAGTACCAACACGATGCGAACGAGTACGCTGCCGCCGTAATATCCATTTTGTCAAACGCGGCCGATATCAGTTTCCCAATGAAATCGCTGCCTCTCCGGAAAATTGATAAAAATTGGATCACTGACGAAATAATAAATATGAAAGACTTTCTTTTAGAACTTAACCGTCTTGAACGGATCTTTCCGGCAAACGAAAAACTGAGTTCGTTTACTACAAGCTACTCAGAAGCGTTTGACGCGACCCTTACTAAGGAATGCGCTGCTTTTTACTCACGCAGAATTGAAAGGAGCGATAATAAAGTTAAGGAAGTTTGGCAAATTGTGCGGGAACGAACCAAGCCACACCTAAAGCTTCGTACTGATTATACGAGTGATGCTAGACAAGACGATGGCTCTCTTTTCGAGTCGAAGTTGAGGGTAGTTAATCACTTCAACCAACAATTCGCAAACGCTTCAACACTCGCTAAAGCTCCTGAGCCAAATCAACAAGAAGCTATACATCTACTTGCTAGTAGTCGTCCGTCATGCTGCAGTTCAATGAGGCTAAATTTGTTTACCCCCCGAGAAGTTAAAAAAATTATTTCACAGATTGCACCTAAGAACACTAAAGATCTGTATGGCCTTTCGTGCTACCTTATACGTGCTGCTGCGGCGGAGATGACTCTTCCTTTGACTGACTTGTATAATAGCCTACTGGGTCAACGCGCCTTTCCGAAACCATTAAAGAAAGTTAAGGTGTCCCCTATTTACAAAGGGAAAGGGAAAAAAGAAAAGTGCTCAGATTACAGACCCATAGCTATCATACCTGCAGCCGCCAAGGTTTTAGAGGTAGGTATTTGTAATAGGCTCCAAAAATACTTAAGCAGCACTGACGCACTCTCCGAAAAACAGTACGCGTACCGAGCGGGGCGTTCCACGTCGGACATGGCGCGCGAACTAGTATGGCAGGTGATGCAGGCGCGGGAGGCGGGGTTGCAGGTTGCGATCATCAGCTGTGATCTGTCACGCGCTTTTGACGTTTGCAACCACCGCCTTATAGCGACCAAACTTGATCACTACGGGGTGCGAGGCCCCGCGCTTGCGTTGATGAAGGACTTCATGAAAAACAGGGAACAAACTGTCGTGGCGGCGTCGGGTGAGATAAAATCAGACCCAATCCAGCTGACGATAGGAGTGGCTCAGGGGTCATGCATATCAAACCTTATGTTCAGCCTCCTTATGAACGACCTTCCTGACTCGGTACCGGACGCTCAGCTGCTCATGTACGCGGATGACGTAGCGGCTATTGTCACAGCTCCACGAGGACCAGTGCTAGAACAAAAGCTGAACGCCGCAGCCAATCAACTTGCACACTGGTTTAGAGTAAATGGACAAGCATTAAATCCCAAAAAGACCAATGTACTGCATTTCAACCTGTCAGGAAGACGCAACCCTGAACTGCGAGTAGTAATGGAAGGAGAAATCTTGCGACAGGTCGACGCTTTCACTATGGTAGGCTTTCAAATCAACAGGTCACTGACCTGGACTGGCCACTTGGATGCTTTGTGCGATAAGCTGGGGCGAGCCTGTTTCGCCTTGGAGCGGGTTGCGCACGTGCTGTCGAAGCGTGCGGTTCGAGACTGCTACTTCGCGACTATTCAATCCCTACTGGCATACGGTACCGACATATGGGGCAATTCAGCAGAGTGGCATCGAGCGTTTGTGATGCAGAAGCGAGCTGTACGGGTGGTAGCACGGGTCAAGCCGTTAACACCAGCAAGAGAACTCTTTAGGGAGTTAAAGGTTATGACCTTGCCAGCCTTATACATTTACTACGTTTGTGTGTTTACATTTAAAAACTTTGAGCTTTTTGATAGGTACGCAAAGAATCGCGAGACGGCTCGAGACGCGCTAAGGTTAAATACCCCTAAACACCACTTATCCAAATCAAAAAAATGCGCGCGGGTCATTGGTGCTCAAATATTTAATACCTTACCCATGATTATACGCAAAGCGAAGTCTTTAACTATATTTAAGAACAAACTCAGGTTATTTTTGACTGACATGGCACCATACACCGTCGAGGAGTTCGTTCCAAAAGTCGATTAATAAGTTGTTTTTATTTTCTGATTGTTTTGTTTACCTGTTTTTAATGTAATCCTTTTTATTTTCATCTTGTGTTACACAAATGACATAATTATATTTTCTATTGAATTTATGACATAATGCTTATGTCATTTAAGTATAATTTTAGTTTACTTGACATGTAATTCTTATAATTATGAATAAAAATACCAATACCAATACCAATACCAAGAGGTCTACTATTTTTAAACGGTTTTATTTAGCATGCATTCATTTTTGTGGTTCTTTGTTTATTTGGGTCAAATTTAGTAATTGAAATTTTACTCCTTGTTGACAGATTGATCTGTTATTTGGCACACACACACACATACACACACACACACGTTTAGTTCTGATGACAATACAATTGAATATATTCAATACTAGCTTATCTTGGACAGATTGTTCAGTTAGGTAAGTCCAACTTAGGCAAAGAGGTCGCCCGAAGAATCCAACTCGGATGGGCAGCGTTCGGGAAATTGCGTAACATCTTCTCGTCCAAGATACCACAGTGCCTCAAGACGAAGGTCTTTGACCAGTGTGTGTTGCCAGTGATGACATATGGTACTGAGACGTGGTCCTTAACTGTTGGCCTTTTGGAAAAACTCAGAGTCACACAGCGGGCAATGGAGAGAGCTATGCTCGGAGTTTCTTTGCGCGATAAAATCCGAAACGTGGATATTCGCCAAAGAACCAGAGTCACCGACATAGCTGTTAAAATTTGCAAGTTGAAGTGGCAATGGGCAGGCCACATCGCTCGAAGAACCGATAACCGATGGGGAAGAAAGGTTCTGGAGTGGAGACCACGAACCGGAAGACGCAGCGTAGGGAGGCCTCCCACTAGATGGACCGACGACATTGTGAGAGTCGCGGGCATCCAGTGGATGCAAAAGGCAGGCTGTCGTTCAGTGTGGAGGTTAAAGGGGGAGGCCTATGTTCAGCAGTGGACGTCTTCTGGCTGATGATGATGATGAATACTAGCGACGTGCTCCAGCTTCGCACGTAAATACATCCGTGCTTGCGCTGCACAGCGGCCAAGTGCGAGTCGAGCTCGCGCACTGAGGGTTCCGTACCACCACAACATTCAAAAACGAAATGTTAATATTAATAAATATTCAAATTTTTAAAAGATAAGAACTGACGTAAGGAGGGAAATACGGACGGACATAACAAACTTATAAGGATTCTTTGTAGTAGGTACTACGGAACCTTTAAAATTTGTTTGGCGCGGAAAGGGATTTTAAAGTTTGACAATTATGCTACCACTTGAAAAAAATCAGAATAGTATTTAAGTAAAATCCTTAACCTTTCTTGAAGCTATCTTAGAATAATAATATTAAGCAAAAGTACGTGGAGCAGTAAAGTTAACTTAACGCTCGAGTTAACCTCACTGCTAAATGTTACAAAGAAAATTAATGAACAAGATTTCTCGGTTAGTATCTTTTGATCTTGTCAAATGAGTGCGGTTTTCAACTGTATGTACCCACGAGCTTACAAGAGCCACTAAGGTTATGGTGTCGGCACTTCTAATTACGTATTACATTACCTACTCGACGTTTTATTATGTTACTAGACACAAAGCTCTGATAATCGCTATTCCAAACTTAAGGCTTAAATCAAGTTTTATAGGTACTAAAATCGGTCGAAATTACCATCTTAGGTTTACGTAGATATGTAAATTAGACGCTTTAAGCAACCGTTACGTCTCGGTCGATGGTTATTATTACAACAATGTTCATAATTTTGATGAACGGTAGACCTTTGTCTCCGTCTACCTGGAACGATTTGGGGTCAAAGTGTTCCCAGTTTTGTGTACACAAAGCAAATATTTGTGTGATAGGCCAGTTCAGTAGCTCAGACCCGGCAATCTCACGGTTTAATAAAACTGTACACAACAAGTTTAAAAAAAAAAACAGTGAAAGATGTGTTACTTAATTGAAATATTTATAGTCGTGACTAAAGTTTATGTTACGTACCTATGGTACCTATAATGTCCAGAAAAATCTGCAGTCTTGAAACTTGAAAATGTCTTTGGCGGGTATTGTCTATGAGCTCTGTATAAAATGTACGCACATTTGGGATTAAATGGACTACAGTGAGAGCTTCGTGGAAAATTCGCAGCTGTGAATGATAGAACAGGGTAGAGTCTGTATTCTCGCAGCTGATAAAACATGGAAATAATACAGAACACGCGAGAATAGTGTCAGATATGATACCAGACAACATTCTTAGTTAGATTAGTGAATCTACTTTATTTTCACAATACTTGAGCAGCTATTACGAGCGGCAGGTTTGTTAATAGACTGCATATTCTGAAAATGATTAATTACTAACTAAAATCTTTAGCTCTAATTTTGTTTGACTGAAGTTAATCTTATTTCGTAATTTAAGATTTTATGTAAGTACTACTAATTACTGTCTATCAGAAATCCGGTCGAGAGTATCAAGGCTGTCAAAGAAGCTTTTATCGTTGCAAACGTAACTTGAAGACGGTCAGAACTTCATCCCTAGCTATAGAAAATTGTTAGATAGAGTTCTCTCTAACGTTCTGGCAAACAAACAAGTCTGTCTTATCGTGCTAGCGGCACACAATCTATCTTACTCTTTCACAATTTTAACTTTTAATTAAAGGCGCAAGGAACCTTTTTCTCTTACAAGGCTTATTCGTATTTTTTTCTTATTGTAATCTTCAGCGTCTAAAATCCGAAGGAGAAATTCTGAATTTTCCAATCGCGCTCGAAGCTCGTCTGTCACGTTTGTTTATCTCGCGTATATAAATAAAGTAACAGAACGGATGTTTGCTACTTTTCACTGTACGTGGAGTTGTTTCAGAAGGTGGTGGGTCGCGAAGTCGATATCCGGTATGGTGTACACAGGCGGTGCAATATGTTGCCGTAGTATCGTTGTGGCAAAGCCATTAGTCGCGCAGCGTAAGTTTTCATCGGGGACTCTCTGTGTTGGCTGCGGCCGATCCGATACCAAGCAATCTAATTTTGCTTCGGTGAAAAGCCCGGTGCAGGAGGAACGTTTCATTCGACAAGGATGCGACGCACGTTCATTGTTTACCGACAACTCCGGTGTGACATCACTTTGACGCTGTTCGACCATTACTCTCACTATTATAGACATGTTGCATTGTTTTTCGGACGTACTGACGAGTAACTTACAAACGTGAACTAAAAACAAAAAATTGTGCGTGGAGTCCCTCCGCGCGGAAGAAGTTAAACTCTCGCTCTGTCTCTTTCTATTCCCCCTCCCCATTTCCCCTCCCCAGGAGAGTTGAACGTTTAACGCAACAGTGCTTTCATACCCCCTCCATGATAGCGTTAAACATTTAACGCAACCTTGTTGGAAGTCGCATGTTCTGCCATCTATGCAAATATTAGTGAACTAATAAACTATGAGAAGGATGTACAAGTTTCAAAATTTCCTCATAGATGGCATCTAAAACTCTCGCTCTGTCTCTTTCTATTCCCCCTCCATGGTAGCCTTAAACGTTTAACGCAACCATGTTGGAAGTCGCATAAGAAGTTTCACTTCAATAAACATACATCAATATGGGATTATGGCAACACCCTTCTTAAAGAGGGAGGCTTTTTTCCAGCAGTGGATTTTTAATGGCTGCTGATGAGATGAGAAACATACATCCGAGAAAAAAGTACAAACAACTCTATTCTGGGTAAAAACAAACTAATATAATTTCACATCTCATTGTATGAGTCACTTTTGCAAGAATAAAAGTACGCATGAAATGCGATGCACCCCGCATTGCATTTCATACGTACTAAGGATTTTCTTATAAAAATGACTCATATAATTAAATGAACCGGCCAAGTCCGAGTCGGGCTCGCGCACTGGGTTCCGTACCACCACAAAATACAATAATTATCAATTTAGAATATGTACTTACTTATATATAAATAAGTACTTACTAAGAATACAAATACTTGTTTTTTTTGTGTAATTTTGTTTTATTTTGTAGGTGTGTAAGTGAACATTAACAAAAAACGTTGAAATAAAATACCTATAACAGTTATAACGGATTTTAACGCATTATTTTTTTATTCTTGACGTTTAGATAACTACAATGATAATTAATAAAATATATCTATACTAATATTATAAAGAGGAAAGATTTGATTGTTTGTTTGTTTGTTTGCATTGAATAGGGTCCGAAACTACTGAACCGATTTGAAAAATTCTTTCACTGACGGGAAGCGGGGAACACAATCATTATGGCACTACAAAGATCAAAACAATGTTTATACAATACATTGATTTTGAAGTCGGGCGGGAACTATTATAAAATTTAAATTAAAAAAATATATATTTGTTAGCTTCTCCAACCTGTAGATCAAATTTATCCTTCATTTCAATTATCAAGAAAAGTAGCCAAATTTAAAATTTTAAAACTACTTACTCTTACTAACTTTAAGAAAATGTTGTTGTCTACCGGCACGCAGAGATCGTAGATTTGATGATCATGAATACAATATGGCACGGAATTGAGGGTCCCGAGACTAAAAAGCCTATTATAATACGTGTAGTTAAAAATCAGTTCACGTAGGATCGGTTGCAACCCGTGGGTTGTATCGGCGAGACTCTCCATAGATCACGCTTTATGTGTGACAAATAGTCTCGAGTTAGGCGAAATTGCTTTCCGATCTACTCTGACAAATAATGTCAGGCCACTGACGCGTGACCTTACTCGTTTCTGAGACGATCACAATTTGCCTACACTCCGATTCCGGAATCGGGAAGGGATCTCATTTTGTGTATACGAATGGCGGATGTGTCCGTTCCTTTATTTGCTGTACCCTTCGACTACTTAAAAGACTACAACAGACAATATATTTCTACCATATTGAACGAATTGATGGAACTAAACTTCTGAATAGCGGAAGCTTTTTCATTTGGAAAAAGTTTTGGTTCAGTTCGCAATATTCAGGGAAATTAAATCCCTCTCATGTCGCTAGTGGTGCATACGATTTTCACTATTTTCGTTTATTGGAGCTCAATAAAGTCCAAATGCGTCAGTGACCAATGTAATTTATAGTTATATAGAGCGGTATGCAGCGTTGAAATAATATAGAACAAGTAATTTATTTCAAAAAGTTTCAACGCGATTGCACGAGTGACTGCTTGACTTTTTGTATAGAGCATTTCTGTATGGCCAAAATTAAAAATGTTTTCAGTTTATGTAAGAATTAAATAGTCTGCAGTAAGGCATATAAAAATGCGCCCACTGAATTACACCGAATGCGTTGTCGCAGTTCCATTGTGCTCGGCTTGCCAGATAATATACGAATCTTTTATTCAACTGCCCTGGCGGTCCCCAACCGAAAGAAATAACAACAAAGATGGAGACAACGTTCATTGTTCCACTCTCAATAGGATTTTGACGGATCTGAAAGACCCTAGACATAAAACGAAAACATTGGAAAATACCTTTTGTTGAGTATACAAGGTATTAAATTTAAATAAATCCCTCAAAGTGTTGCCGTTTCGGTAAAAGCATTGTAACACCGAGAGACGCTGTCTACTTTGCCACCTATTCATACCATCAACGTTATGGCTGATACCTAATAGATTTCGGTCAATTGTTTCTGTTGTCCTGATCAACATTTATTGCCTTATTTGTATTCAGGACTAAATCTAAAAAGGTCCGGGAAACATACAATAAAATTTTATTTCGTTTTTAAAGAAATTACCTAGTGTTTTAGTATCGGAATTGGCAGAGAGTCTTGCAGCACCGCAATTTGACCAACATGCTGGCATTTTTCTGGCTCAACGCATATAAGCGTTGCCGTTCAGCGTAGTAATGCCACCAGCATGCTGGTTACGCTGCCAACTGGTAGTGGGCTTCAGCATTTGGATTGTTTTTAGGTCTTCAACAGTCTATGGGAAGTCCAACTGTTTTTGTATAATAAGCCAAGTAGTGTAAGTATTTAGTTTTAGGTTGTATTTTGTAAATAATAAAAGCACTTGTCAGAATATAAAAAAAAAAACTTTACCAAAAATTATATTTGAGAACATTAGTTTACAAATAATTGGATATTGGGTTTGCTACAAAATTCACGAAAAAAGTGTCATGGGTTTGTACCTTTATAAATATAAACACATTTTAGAAATACAGATAAACTAATTTAATTCCTATGTTATCAAAACAATGTTTAATTTGTTTAATGTTTAATTAAGCTTGCACCAAATGAATGCATAAATTACCTTAGGCTTAGGTAGTGTTCGTAGGCTGGTTGGTTCTATGTTTAGCTCCATCATTTTTAAACATTTACCCGATATCCTTACTTTTTAATAATATCTGTTACAGATGATATATTTTTCTGTCGGTATTTTCTTTACTTTTTGACTTTATTCAATAACCATTCTACCTATTAGCAATCCTAACGCAACGCGTAATATAACCGTGTAATATTTCTTAGCGAGCTGCCGACATCGTGGGACACAAAGAAATGGCGACATTTACATATAAATCAAGGAAAACTGTAAAAAGTTTCATTTTGTTTACATATTTTTCATTTCCTGATATCTTTGATACTTTAAGGCAGATTCACAAACAACTTTACCATATAAATCGCGTTTCATAGTTACGGTTTTGTGGCTTTGCTCGTCTGTAAAATACGAGGAAACATTTTATGTATATGTGTACTATACGTGGAAAGTAAGGCATGCATTAATATACCAAATCTGTTAAATGGGCATGCATAGTACCATGATAGTACTTACTCGTATCGTATGGCACATCAAATACAAATACAAATATTTATTAATAACACCTATGTTACATGTCAATAAACGGTACATTATGTCTTATTATAATTTACATTAAATTCATTGCTTATAATATGTTATTGTAAAATTGTATAATAAAATTGTATAAATAATAATTCAAATAGATTTAATAATAATTTCAATTGGATTAATTAAATTAGTCTATAATATTAATCAAATGGGTACCTACGATAGATACATAATTATATGTACTATAGTTACAACACAAAGGGATGTAGGTTATCTTTTACACATGAGATATTTAATTAGCGCTAATAGTTTGAGGATGTAAAAGACCACCTACTCGCGTCTATAAATAATCTACTTTTCATCACAAGTGTATGGTAAGACAAAAAATCCTGAGACAAATCAGCTTCATTTAATATCCCATCCAAAGGGACCCGCTTTTCCGTACCCAAAGGGTTAAAACGGGACCCTCTTTCTAAGCATATGATGTATTTCTGTCTGTCTGTCCTACCTATTAGCGGCTGTATCTTTCGAACCGTAATAGATAGCTAATTGAACTTTTCACAGAATATGTAATATTACAGCGTATTAACTAACTAATATTAAAAAGTCAAAAAGTAAAAATGATACGGGGTGGATCCCCTTACAACAAACGTATTTCTGTTAACGTAATTATATTCCAAATTATTTTATTTTTTATCACATTTAGTATTCACATATTCCATTAGTTTTTGTCTTATAATATTTAATCGTGACTATATGTATATTGTCCGGCGGAGGGTATTGTTACGCCATAACACAAGTTAATTTCTAGCTTGGGTAACAAGGCTCCTCACCATGGAGTATTTATTTAAGGAACAAACTATTGTAAAAAATTATGATCGACAACGTTTGTAGACACCAAATAAATATTTTCATTTTCATTTTCATTTTTTTTACGTATTTTTGTATTAGCTCTAATGTAAAAACTATAATACGTATAAGCGTCAAACTTGGCATGATTATAGTGCACACTCTATCTATAGTATAACAACAAATAATAAATAACGGCTAAATTCAAGTCGGTGACAAATTTCTGTTTATTATCAAGTTATAACTGGTAATTTCGTTATTTTGACGACATTATCATTCGAAATTCGACCTTTTCATTTCAACGACACACACACTCTAAACACACAGTACACACTCTAAAGTATAACAACAAATAATTAATAATGGCCAAGTGCGAGTCGGTGACAAATTTATGTTCTTTACCAAGTTATAACTGTATTATACTCGAGCGCCTGTAGCAAAATAATTAACTGTGGCTGCGTAGCAATTATTCGACTATTTTGGAAGGCGTTATAATAACTGGCAATTCGGTTACTTGGACGACCTTATTGTATTTTGTGATGGTACGGAACCCTTAGTGCGCGAGCCCGACTTGCACTTGGCTGGTTTATTTGGATATTTACCGCCCGCCTTTTGAATCATTAATTGCCCACTTACCGAGCGCTAGTGATGAAAAGAAATATGACATGTGATATATTTTTGACGGGTTACTTTTATCCCAAGTACCTACTCGTTTTTTTAGCAAAACTATCGGAACTAGGTTAAGCGTGGCTTAAAGGTCGACGATAAAACGAACAAGTGTCATTGCGTTCCTTGGGCTTCTCAAGATCCGAGACGTAAGCAAATGTGGATAGCTGAAGTTAAATGAGCCGTGTGCTCACACCGTATCTAACTTTGAACAAACTGCTATTTAACCGTCGATATTTCTTTTCTACTTTCGAATTAAATAACTGAAACCCCCCATTCGAACTTTGTGCGGCGCTGTCAATGCAGTCAATAAACTATGAAATAAATAAAGCGACAGTAAAAGCTGCCGCGAGTTTCCTCATACGGCTTCCGTCCTTATATATTTTTAAATTGTTTTCTATTCCATTTACCAAAGTATTCTTAATGGAAAGTATTGAATGTTACTTTCCTATTTCCTATCGGATTCACAGAATGGGCCAGCATTCTGAGGAAAATAGCCAGCGCCCAACAACAGTGTGCTCCATCGTAGAACGCATCATCGCTAACCAGGAAGGTGGCAGTCAAAGGCAAGCTTATTATAACTTAAAAACCCATTGGGCAAGACATAAATGAGATCGGCGCAACCGGAAATAATGCTGTGTTAAAGAAAAGACCAATGTCCAGCTGTGGATACTCAATACTCAATAATTTATTGCATATAATGAAATTCACATACAGATCTTTATTACAAGCTAGCAACGCTCCCCGGCTTCGCACGGGTAACGGTGTAAGTCTTATTTTTTTTACACTTTGTGTTACATTATTGGAGTTTTAGTAAGGATCCCTATTTTTTTTAAATATATAATATAGCCTATGTCACCCGGGGATATTGTAACTTCCCAACAGTGAAAGAATTTTTCAAATCAGTTCAGTTGTTTCGGAGCCTATTCAATGCAAACAAACAAACAATCAATCAATCAATCAAATCTTTCCTCTTTATAATATTAGTATAGAAGTATAGATATAGACTACAATCTTAGGTAGCATGTTTAAGATAGGTATCACATAATGACCCTAATTGGGTATGGCAACAAAGTGCGAAGCGGGTCGATTTATTCCATAATAAAATTGATCTTCTAAACACTAATTTAGGTTATACGTTATAGTAACATTTTGCAAGCAATATATTTTTAGAGCTTTGGCAAATTTATTTTAATTTTCTATTTCTTTTATCTGCACTGGTAGTTTATTTTATATTTTTATGGCCATTGGATTTGGACCGGAGCTATGCATTGCTAATTAAGTGATTGGTAAGATTAATTAATGTAATAATAAATATTCGGGATATTTTTGCACACACGGTCGTCTGACCCGAAACTAAGCAAAGCTTGTGATTTGGCTGCCACAGACTGATATAATTACATAATTATAGTTTTAAATATATACTTAAATAGATATTAACAACCAGATATAGGACAAACACAAATGTTCAACACAATATAAATGTTTGTCCTAGGTGGGAATCGAACCCATGTGCACAAGCTCAGAAGGTAGATTCAGTACCAACTGGATCAACGGGCTATTTATCGAAATAGACTGAAACGATGATGATGATTTTCTATCGGAGTGTTAATAAATAACACTTCTGGAACCGCAAACATTTGAAGCGGAAAGAGTTTCCTTCCGTGTGTACTTGTAAAATAATTAAACTCGTCGAGGAATCGCTAAACACGTTTCAAAGTTAAATGAAGTACTTCGGTCCTATTACACTCTGCTGTTTAGTAATGAACCACAATGTTCCGTATTAATTACTCTTAGACACTTCTGTACGATACTCTTCTAACAGTCATTATTATTTACGGGATATTTACCGTGAATGAATTTGCGTCAAGTTTCCGATAATTTCGACAATAAAGCTAAGCTGTAAGTTGTTTTCTAATAGTAAGGGAAATGTCTATTCCTTTTTTTTTTATATTACACTTTTGTTCGCCTTAAGGGATGATACGGTCTACGATGGATCACGAGCCAATGCAAAAATGCAAGCCTAATCATAAAAACTATTCTTCGCTTTAAGGTGGTAACTTTGCGCGTAATTTACTGACTTATTATACCTCGCCAAAACTTAAAAACTTTCTTTTTGTCCCAACTAATTTCACATAGCAAAGCAGTAAAAAACGTTTTTCAATTAGCCAATCAACTTAATTATGTTGTTTTATTTAATAAAAAATATTTAAAACATAATTAAGGAGATGCCGTTACCTAAAAATCATACGAACATATGAAGATATTATGTATTTCATTATTTATTAAAATAGGATACCTACCTCTGTATCAAAATACCACATAAATAAGAAAAAAATAACTATGCAAAACTATTAGGATAACAAAAAAAAATACTTTTAAGTTTTGTCAGGCCAAAGTTGATGATTGAAAGTGGCACTAAGCTAACTCCTTAAAATGCCTACCTTCGTGATACATTTCTAACTCGATTAAATACACCCTATGACCAGTGTGCAGGGGTCTTACGGACAACAGCTAATTGCGGCACCTAATCCGCTAAGTTGGAAAATCACGCGAACGTGAACCTTATCGCGCCCAGATACGGTTTGCGGTCGCGTGATTTTCCAACTGAGCGGATTAGGTGCCGTAATTAGCTGCTGTCCGTAAGGCCCCAGGTCACGGTTTTTTTTTGTAGCAAAAGTGTAAGTGTACTAAAATATTATTGATAAACAAGTAAATAATCGGTAATTGAAATTTATCTATATTATTTATGCAGTCGTACTCAAAATATTTTATAATTATTATCGCACCTAATATTAATGAAATCTCAATGTTTGTACTAAGCCTCACAGGTACCTACTTGTGTTCTTGTTTGTGTTTTCTTTGGAGTAGAATTAGTGGTATATTTATTGTCGTACTACTTGTGCTGCACTAAATTTTGTAGCTGTGGTTTCCTGAACTAGATTCCCAGTTGTGAACGAGCTATTTTATGGTCGGCGTTAGTAGCAATCACCTCGACTAAAGAGAGAACCGCACCGAGTGTGGACTTGTTTGTACTATTGAGTCGCATTTAGCTCCAAATGCGCGTTTGTACTAGTCCGTGAACATACTTGTAAAACTGTTCTAGTTTTAGTTATCTGCGATATTAATTTAGTAAACTAAAAATAACAATATTAACTTTATTTTTCCCAGCATGCTTGCCTGTTTCTGGCTCAACGCATAAGCATTACAATTCAGCGTAGTAATGCCGCCAGCATGCTGGGTACGCTGTAAACTGATAGTGGGTTTGAGCATTTGGACCTTCAACGGTCTATGGGTCTAATGTTATTGGTGTTTTACCGTTTTAATTAATAATAATAAATAAATAAATGGGCAGTTTAACTGTATTTGTAGTGTTAGTATTAGCTTTTTTGTTTAGTTAACAAAGACACATGAAAAATCCCCAGAAAATAATTTTTTGTTTGTTTGTATGTACTTGTATATTAATGAAACTCTTCGATGCACTTTTACTTGAAATTGTACCTACTCGTAATTGTTTCATAGAAATATTTCAAAAACTATACCAAGCTATGTTAAGTGTACAGGGTTGTTTGTTGATTATTATATAAAACAGCCTCTCGCAGGCAGTTTCTCTAAATCGTACATAACAACTTTGTTTCTTGACTTCCCAAACCTAATACCTACATTCAAAAATTATTTTGCTTATATTTTAAGTGTTGTTCTACACTTCAAGATTTAGTGTTCAAATATTCCGCTCCAAGCGCTCTATCCACTAAGCTACGACTGCCCTAGTAGATAGAGCACTCGGTGCGTACACCCGATATCGTAGGTTCGAATCCTGCCAGTCGTCAAATTTTTAAATTGTCTAATTACATTCTAATCCATAAAATAAAATAACTTATTATTTTTTAGACAATCTAAAAAATAAATAGTTATTAAGCGGTTTTTTTTTTGTAGTTTTATGTTATGTACATGCAAAAGCTTCTTCGCTCAGGCTCGCGATCCTTATCATTTGTGTAAAGTTATTTCCATTTATTTTCAGAGCCCTAGTGTTCTTGTTTTTGTATGGAAAAAAAAACGCATCGTTGAAAGACACGGAACTAAAGTTGTTTGTGATAGACAGAAATTACCCTGATGTTGTTGTCGATAACCCTGTACAGTCATGTGCTGATGTAATTTTGACAAACTCCGAAATAAATATATAATTATTAACGGGATATGTACCGTGATAAAGGAAAGAACCCCCGGAAAAACCCCCGTTGTCCCGTGAACATGGTACATGTAACTGCGTCGAAATATCGAGATATCATATATACGAGATATCTATACTGTAGTGAACAACCTGATAGTTTAAACAGTGAAGTTTATTTCTATTTCATACCAACAACTAGAAGGACTTCCGACGACGAGTAAACTACGTATACGTTTATACGTTCCGAACGTAGGCAAACAATATAAAGCGAGCGCGCCAACACATTCTTAGGTTATTGTTCGTATATCATATTCAGAACTCGTCTAATAATAACATGAATAAGCGAAAGGGTGAAGTTCGTACGCATCTAAGGTGATTTGTATGTGGTATGCGATCCTACGATATCTTTCACTAACTCCCTCTTTCCGCTTCTCCAAAAACTTCATCTGGTGATCATTAATCACACATCAAGCCGATATCTTGTGTGAATATGCGCAATCAGCTCTGTGAAATAGCACACTCATGCATTACTGTAATTTGCATTAGGCACATCTCTGAATAATTTATCTCTACACATATCTTCCTGGATTGTGTACACACAACAAAGTTACTGCGTGGACAGCTACATGAACCGTAATTAAAGTATACGTGTAGTTACATGATTATATTATTTTAGTCTCGACGTTATTATACGGTAGGGACGGTTATTAGTCCTCCAGCAAGATTGCTGATGAAGTTATTCGTTACATAAATAATGTTTTATTTAGCACTATGTTAGATTGAGTCGTAAATGAGGGATTTTGTAATTTATATCAGCTGGCTCTATTATACGGATAGGTATTTTACTGGCGATAATTTTAGCTTGCGAAGTGCGTATATTTCTTAGTTAGGTGAAATAAACAAGGATTGTTAGATGCTCAGATGTGTAAGGCCGGTTCAGACGATGGATTGTGCTTTTGTAGGATTTAGGCTTCGTGTACAGTGTTCGGTCGGAGATGGCAGATTGATGCTTTTGTAGCTAGCCCTTGTCCACTCCGTATACTGCAGCCACTCAATGTACTCTGCTCTATATGTCTTGATCGCAAGTCTGTCTAAGCTTTATCTAGTCTCAGTATAGATCTTTCGCTTGTCGTGTTACAACGTTTGATATTTTTAGGCATGTGGCACATTTTACATAATCTATAGGTATATACAATTACTGTTTTAAAAAGGGGGAGACGCGTGACATCCAGACATTGTACCTAATAAATATGGCTCTGTTTCGGCTCGAGTCAGCGGTGACGTTGACGTCTACAGTGTAAACGTCAACTTCACCGCTCCATTAGACACTACACTAGACCATTAAAAACTGACTTTTAAAGAAAATTAAGTTAATTGTTTTTAAGTATTTACGAGTGAAAAGTAATGCCGTGAAACTTGTTTTTTGTCTTCGAACTGTTGGTGCACATTGTGAAAACGCAGGAAGTAATGTTTGCTGCTTTATTTAAACACAATTTTGACAAGTAATTCACGGGCTATCAAAACGACAGTTGGATTGTGGCTGAAGTTGATTAGGCCCGTGAGCCTAATTTGTGCGGTCCACGTCAAGAAGGTCGTCCCGTATCTTCCCCCTATTTACTTACATCAATGGGTATATAAAACTTCAGGTTTGTTACATCATTAATGACACAAAAACGGCTGGACCAATTTTCATGATCTACGATTTGTTGGATTTCTCTCCACCCGAATAGCAGAATTAGTACTAAAATGTCAAAAAATTCACGAAAAAAAATTATGAAGAAAATTCATTTTCCCATGTATACATTTTGTATGGAACGACAAGAATTGAAGTAAATATACATTGACATAATTACATCATAGAAAAAAAAATTGTCATCTAAGTCAAAAGAGGTTTCTGTCGCTACCAAGGAGGTTTATAACGTGGATGAAAGCACGGGGCGCAGTTAGGGGATTTGTACATAAAGAAATTTCAAAAACAGTATCCCCGCGATGACAGTGGTGCTCATTTCAAAGTGTGTTCTTAGAACATTATAAATTTATATCACAAGCAAAGCACCTAAATTGCGTTTTATGCTGGTAAAGGAGATTTATTTCGATTATTTAATTAATTTTATTGCCGTATCTTTCATCCCGGGAAGTTTTGGACTGTTCTCCATAAAGTTTCAAGCTAAGAAATTATTCTTTGAAGCATAGTTCATGAATACTTTATACCGAGTATAGCTTTGAAATACAGATGAGATATTCGAAAAATTAAAATTCGATCATCGGTCTTTGCTAGTCATGTTTTGCGTTCTTGTAAAACTTAAAAGATATATTTTTTGCTTTTTATAAAGTACTAGCGGTCCGCCCCTGCTTCGTACGGGTATAAATTATAGCCTATGTCACCCGGGGATAGTGTATAGCTTCCCAACAATGAAAGAATTTTTCAAATCGGTTTAGTAGTTTCGGAGCCTATTCAATGCAAACAAACAAACAATCAAATCTTTCCTCTTTATAATATTACTAGCGGTCCGCCCCTGCTTCGCACGGGTATAGATTATAGCCTATCTCACCCGGGGATAGAGTAGCTTCCCAACAGTGAAAGAATTTTTCAAATCGGTTCAGTAGTTTCGGAGCCTGTTCAATGCAAACAAACAAACAAACAATCAAATCTTTCCTCTTTATAATATTAGTATAGAAGTATAGATTATAGTATAGAAGTATAGAGAATGGATTTCATGCAATCTGTTCTGTTTGCTTTTCTCGTAAAGTAAACTCTAAAGCAGTTCGAGGGAGGTCGGTGGTGCTTATTACGTTATTAGTATTCATGGCACATCTACGCAATTATCTGGTACATTACAATGGCATATCAATATTAGCATTGGATACAAGTAGCTTCTCTGTATTATAAGCTTCATTGTTTATTCATATGTACAAATACGAATGTATAGCCATACAATAATTTATGTTTAAAACCTAACCTAACAATTACTATTAGACACATTATAATAATAGGCTACCAGACTGATGTGTGGCGAATATATTTCACTATTATATTATACTCAATAAAAACATGAAAAAAATCTTTTGTGTTCGTAATGAAAGTATTT
Source organism: Agriopis marginaria (assembly GCA_932305915.1). NCBI lineage: Eukaryota > Metazoa > Arthropoda > Insecta > Lepidoptera > Geometridae > Agriopis > Agriopis marginaria. The sequence continues at coordinate 11,767,218 of OW029915.1, forward strand.
ATTTATAAAAAAAAAACGCACCGATTAGCATATTTCCACATTAAAAAAAAAAAAAAAAAAACTGTGATTTTTCGGACGGTCACACTGTGACGATCCCTTAAGCGCTTATATCTTCGAACTTTATTGGCCGATTTAAATATTTTTTTTTTAATTTCTGCGCAATTTTTTTTCTGTAAGAACTTTCTATAAAGGATAAGAAAACTTAAAAAAAAAGATGAATGAAATCGGTAAAGTCGTTCTCAAGTTATGGCGTGACCAAGGTAAATAGGGATTCATTTTTATATACGGGGTGTAAGGGGAACACTCTCGAAGCCAAAAGAAGGTAATTGTACTCATCATTATGAACAATTTTTACTATGGGAGCAGCCCTGAAATCGCGAAAAAAATATCAGCTGTTCTATAGAAAACGGTCATTGACACTCGACAAAATGTATAGAACAGCTGTTTTTTTTTTTTCGCGATTTCAGTGTTGGTCCCATATTAAAAGTGGTTCATAATGATGAGTACAATTACCTTCTTTTGGCTTCGAGAGTTTTCCCCTCACACCCTGTATATAGATTGCCTGATAAATTTCTAAGACACAAGCGGGGGAGCCAATGTGGGAGCTTCATGTCCCTAATGCTACGTGAACAGATGAGGATGGTAGCATCCGACGACAGGTGTTGTTTGGTTGGCGGTTCTTGAAAGAATAAAACTCTTGAGTCCAATGTTTCGTACTTTATTCGGAAATGGTCTGCCTTATATACAATTTTACGCTAAAACTAATAATAATACTTAACCTACTATCCTACCTCTAAACCTTACCTAAACGTGAGCCTTAGCTAAATATTTATTTAATCCTACTTAAATTTCCTACTGGACTAACAATTAAAACTACAGAAAAACCTATCATTTATTTGGATACTAAAACTATCTAAAAACTAGCACCAGGTAGGATGTTCAACAGGAGGCGCTCGCGCCGCGACGCTTGCCGTCCATATAAATATACGCGAGCGCCCCCTAGCGTCAGAGCTAGTCCGGTCCATCTGAAGAGGCCAAAAGGCCAACATTACAAGTCAATATAAAAAAAAAAAAAAAAAACCTAGCGTCAGTTCACCGCGTGCCGCTGGTCGGTGCGCACGTCTGCGAATGCTCCGCAGATACATGCCGCCACACGTGCTATTACGCTCTCTGTTTATCACGCAATTAAAATACTTCAAATTTATTTTTGAACAAAATTCTGTTTTCATTTATGTTTACGATTCGGTTTTGTAAAAAGGTAAAAAACGTTAGGGCACATGTCTATTTAATTTGTTTTTTTTCTGTAAGTTTGACACTTTTTCCCGTTACTATATATAAATCCAAAAATATATTAAGTCTGTCACTGTAAGAGTCTTTGTACTATATATGAGTAATATAATCGAAATCTGAGCAACGGTATTTTTCAAGTATATAAGTAAAACGTTTCGCTGAATCCACATACAAAAATCTAGAATTTAGGACACACTTGGGTATGTGGCTTTTTAGGCGAGAGAAGAATCTATTATACTAGAAGTTTCATCTTCTCCGCGTAAAATTGTTATAGCTTTATCACAGTTTTAGACTGTGCTGGATATATGAAAATAACGCATTTTCTTCGGAACCTCGATTATATTTTATTTGCAAAGTTTTGCAAGTCGCTACATTCGTGGGGGGAATAAAATTTATATTACTTATTTGACCCTCGTAAACCGAAGAGAGGACTTATAGGTTCGGAAAGCTTGTCAAATAAAATTCATATGTCCGGCGTGACAATAAATGGGATTGTCAGGATTTCGCGGATAACATTTTCACATGCTTATTTTTAACCGCCGATGCAAACAGAGGGGTGTTATAAGTTTCTGTATCTTTATGTCTGTCTGTGGCATCGTACGTAGCTCCTAAACGGCTGAACCGATTTTAATTTAGATTTTATTGTTTGAAAGGTGACTTGATCGAGAGTGTTGTTAACTATGAATCAAGAAAATCTGTTCAGCTGTTTGAAGATTATTAGGTCTATAATCGTATTTTTTTTATAATATTTGCTGCATTTGACCGCCAACATACGCTTATTGTCGCTTACCAACAGGCGACTTGGTGGTCAAACGCGGACTTATCCGCGATAAAAAAAACTCGCCTGTGTTAAACAATGATGCTTGACATATGCAATAATTTTAAAAACAGTGGCGGCGGTACTTTAATAAAAACTGTAGACATCCGTAATGGGACACTGCAAATTATTCGAAACATCAGGAATTAAAATAACCCAAATGCTTACGATAAAACCCGTTTAAAAAGTTTTATTTCAATGTACCATAAAATTTTCTCGCGATGTACAAAAAAATACGGCACGCTAAGTTTTCACATAATATGTCATGCTGGTGGCTTCTAACTTGATAAAGATGTGTGGTAGGTATACTAGGTATGTATTTTTTAAAGAGGTACTATAGGTAGGATTTATAGAAGAATATTTCGGTCGACACAGATATATATGTACCTAAATTCTCTGCAACTATTTGACTTAGTTCTCGAAAATAATAGTCATTCCGAGAATACAGACGAGTTTATCCCGACTACCCAATATATGCTCCAATGAAAGGTATTCTTCAGTTCTGAAAGACAGTCCATTGAATGGAAACCAGAGGGATGCCGAACAATATTTAGTTCACTACCGAACGCGCACACCACCGTCTCTTCTAACGGCTTTGAGGTGCGCACAAATATCAGTTAGTTTGGCCTGACTCGAGTGTTCTTGGCTTCTATATAACTTTATTATTAAGCGACGTTATATTGAATTTTGGATTCATAACATCAAATAATATTGAAACTATGTGATAGTTTTGAAGTTTCACTTCCTGCTAAATACAACTAAAACTACTAAGAACGAACAAATGGTTTATATTTTACCACACTCTGCTTAGTGATGCGATTTGTAGCAAGCAAGTACCTCTATCAACTGAATCAAATACAAGCTAACACTAAATAACTGACTGACAGGTCTGACTGGTTGTCTGGAAAAGATCGTTGTTAGTGATAGGACCGCCTATTGTGGCAATTTTTAACCCCCGACTCTAAAAGAGGAGTATTATAAGTTTTACATATGTATATCTGTATGTTTGTCTGTGGCATTGTAGCTCCCAAAAGCTGAATCGGTTTAGATTTAGTTTTTTTGTTTGAAAGGTGACTTTGAGATTGTTCTTAGCTATAATTCATGAAAATTGGTTCAGTCGTTTGAAGATTATCAGCTCTTTTAACGGGGGTTTAAAAATACTTATTTACTATTCTTCATATTCTTTTTATAGTAGGATTATTGTATTGTAAATATTACAAAACACATGAAAAAAAAACTGTTTTGTTGTCCATAAACCGCTTAAAGTCTAACTAAAGCTATCCAAATGCTCAAGTCCACTACCAGTTGGTTGCGTACTAGTGACAGCTTACCATCAGGCGGCTAGTCTGCTTGTTTGCCACTTATAGGACAAAAAATTTACTAGCCCATTATTCAGACTAAATTAGGTATTAGATTAAGTTATTTGTACATAATAAATTATTTATCATTTATTTTATTATCTAATCATCGACTCTAGAGTTCATTCTCGTCTACTTTGTCAATCTATTTGATAAGATGATTTATTCTAAAATTATGTGCAATAAAGACGTGGATTGATGTACTTAAAGTAAATTACATAGCTATAGGGAAAATCTCATGAAAATGAGATGTTATTATACGAAACAACGCTTTTCAGTTAAGATTATAATAATTTAGGTGATGTTAATTAAATGAAAAGCTTAGCAGGTGCACACATATTGATCGCAGCGCATAGGTTGAGTTTGCTTAAACCGCGGGTGAAAAGATATTACATAAAGCGAGTGTCGGTGCCGGCCGCTCACCCATTAACGACCTGCTTTCCTAGTTTACCAGTCGCCGCCCTGCGCCGACAATCTTACCCGATTTCCCTTTGTTATCTCACAGTCCGCGGCTACGACCCGCGGGAACGAACGCACGACAAAATTAGCTCCCAACTTTTTTTATTTACCCTGCACACAAGAACTTTGTTACCTTACACAGCTCTAAAAAGATTTTCACCCAAACACCACACGACGCTTGAAAAACTTCGTTATTACTGTTCGGAAAGAAACGTGAAGCTTGTAGATTTTCATTAACAGTTTCCCTTTTGATAACTTTGTTTGATGGTACGAATAGGTACTTCTTTTGTCAGTGTTAGTATTCCCTGAGTATAAACGGTCTCCAGTGGAAGCTATTATCTTGAACGTGTGCGAGGAGATACAAGACACTTAGCTCCTCACGTTACCACACAATAGCGCCAGTCTGAGTCAATATAAAAATATTTTTATTTGCTCAGTGCCAAGAAAAGATTTGTTCAAATATGAGGACATTTTTCAGTAAATAACTGTGTTTAACTTTGCCAAACACGAGTAGAATAAGCTGGTATTAAATAGCTACAAGACTAAAAATATGAAACAAATGTCCCTGATTGTGTTTTCATACTTTTGCCGTTATGTAAGATTCAGACAATGAATTCATTTGGAGTACTGCTTATAATAAAAATACGAAACAATCAACACCTACTCGAGATCTTTCGTTGTCTGAAAAGCCGTGGCTGCTTTGATCATTTTTGAGTTATTCGCCATTGTCACAAAATGTTTGTAAGAATGAGAAACTTGGTAGAGATTTGCTATGAGCGAGTTTGAAACTGGTTAGATTTATTTGTTACCGTTGTGCGTGTTTTACTAAGAGAAAACTAATTTCAAGTCGGATTGGGTACCTTTTCAGTTTAATCAAGTGATTAATTGCAATTTCCCGCACTTTGCGATGATGGGACTTTATGAGCTTCAGTGTACATCGTCTTATCGTTATATTTGAACTAAGCACCTACTACCAGATTATTATTAGATGTTATATTCTACTAAATACAATGGATGCGTTTCTGTTAAAATTTTGTGTTTCATATCATCCAGACAAAATAGGGTTGTGAATGAAACCAAATGGTGAACTCGAACCACCAGTTGGTGGTTACTAACTTAATTAACTTAACTTTACAGACGGTTAAATTATGTGCTTCTTTTGACTGTAGACATAAAAAATACTTTCCTCAAACGTACTATTGAATGTCTCCATATTTTGAAGAGCCCACTTCGCTGAAAATTTGATTTGTCCGTGACTCTCGTGATGTGGTCGGTCCATCTAGTGGGAAGCCTACCTACGCTGCGGCTCTCAATTCGTAGTCTCCACTCAAGAACCTTTCCTTCCCATCTGTTATCAGTTCTTCGAGCGATGTGGCCTGCCCGCCCACCTCAACTTGAACATTTTAGTTGCTATATCGGTGACTCTGGTTCTTCGATCGTCGGTGAATATCTACGTTCCGAATTCCATCGCACAAACTCGCACTCCGTTGTGTGTCATAAGAGTGTTGTGATGTGAAGTCATTTCAATCAAGTTAAGAATCACGTAAGGTACCTACCATATGTAACTGCACTGCACTTAGACTTCTGTTTATAAGATTAGCATTAAAAGTTACCTTTACCTAGTTTGTGGTTAGATATATCAAAGTTTTATGAAAAATCATTTGCGAAGGGGGTTAAATAGAGATTCAATTCCATTCATTTATTCCAATATTTATAATTTTACATTTTTTAACCTAACATTTTTAACAAGTCTAAAATTAACATTTATAAATAAGTACCTCTCTGTAGGTGTCTCGTAAGCAGCTGTTCTAGGAAGACCTGTGTTACAGCTGCTACGATTCCAACCTCCGGCGTCTGTCCAATGTTTTTTATTTGACTTGTAGGGTAGGATCATAGGAGCAGCGCGTCAATACGGTGTTTAGGCGTGTGGTCCAAGTGCAACAAGCTTACTAGATCTGAACTGTCGTTCAGATTTAGCAAACTTGTCAACAAGGTTATTTAGGGTAATAGAAGAGATGAAAAATTATATAAGCAAATTAGTAATTTTTTTGAAGTTTCTGTTTGTCTATAAAACATACATACTCTACAACCTTCGGTACACCTAGAGCCACTATCAAGTTTGATATAATAGAAGGCGAAATTTAATTACCGATTACCAATTGAGCATTGCAAGGGTTTCAGTTCATTTTACATAATTAATTAATCCTCGAAATAGCTCTCAAGGGATTTATCAGTTTTATTAACTTAGCGACGAGTATACGCACGGCGTGTATTACTTACGTAAATTGAAATGTATAACTTTACGTTAATAACAATGTACTAGTAAGTAATTATGGGTGGGTGTACGAAATCTCCCACTAATTACAAGCCGGCGCGGGCAGTACCCAACTCCACTGCATTCGTCTATTAAAATATTAAATTCGAGCCACAATTAATTAAAACAATTTCATTTCGGACTCCGCTATGTTTTCCTCGTGTTTGCGTCGTCGAGCTCAGTGTTTGTTGTCTTTGCGTTCGCGAAAATTTGTTGACCCTGTTAATTAATCGTTTAGTATGCAGACAAGCAACGTTGGATCTTAAACGGGCCCTATTTTTAAAATTTGCTTTCGGATGAGTTAAAACGGAGAGAATGAGAGTTATGTAGTCAGTTTATCATATTCGGTAGAACAATCTCAATGACATAATGTAGCTGAGCGTTCGGTGTGGGCGCCGAGGTGTCGAGCCGGGAGTGAAGTGTGACTCACACGGGGTGAATACTGTGTTTACTGCACGCGGTAGCCGAGCTTAATGGAACTCCGCAGTTACCGGAACTCATTCTGTGATTAATTGCGACGTCATCTGATTACAATGAAACGAGTAAGGTCGACATAATCGACAATAATTTGGGTGAGTTTATTGTAGAGATTATTCATTATTGAAAGTTTAAATCGTGGCCGAGTATGTGCGCTTCACAATCCAACGGCACCCGGTTTGATCCTCGGCACCAATGACTGATTTAGTACTTTAATGTCTCTTAAATAAATTACGTGCAGTCTTGATGCCGTTGCTCGAAAACGGTGGAGTAAAACATCGTGAGGAAACCGGTATGTCTAAGAACCTCAAAAGTTCAAAGACATGATGATATTCACCAACATGCAATGGGCCTGCATGATCGATGAAATCTGATCGATCTCTCTATATACATATACATATATATATATATATCTCTCTCTATGAAAGAAGGCCTGTGTCCCAGCAGTGATGAATGTTAGAGATTGCTTGAAATAGGCATAGTTAGGTAGTTACATAATGTTACGTTGGCATTTATAAATCTCTGTAGTACTTTGTTCTAGCAGCATATACTTAGGCATATAAAACTACTCTCTTACTAAAAAAGAAACTGTTCTAAACAAGAGTTGTTTTTAAACTTGTAAGTATTACTTCTATTTAAATCACGAGTGAATCGGTTTCTTCTAGGCAACCGTGCGCCAACGTAGACCACATCATCGCTTAACATCAGGCGAGATGGTGATCAAACGCAAGCCTATTGTTTATGCACAGACTGCCATAGACAATAAAAAAATATGCCCCTAGCGAATCGAGATACAATATACGAGTATATACTCAATACTTAATCATTTATTGCATAATTATTATGAAGTTTACATACAGATGTTAGGTAGCATGTTTAAATTAGGTAACACATAATGACCCTGATTGGGTATGGCAATATAGAGTCACATCCTGCAAAAAAATCGATGCCCTAGCGCTCTGACCACTACGGTCGAAACGTAGGTTACTCCAAAAGTGGGTTTCCTAAAGTGTGATGAACAACACTTCAATTTAAAAAAAATATTCTAATTTCACTAAATCGTGTTACTTATCTACAGTAAGAATATGATCAGTGTGGTATGACGGCAGTGTGAGATGCGCCGTACGAGTCCCAGGAACGCGGGATTCCGGCGTAATGGCGCGGTCCGTCGCTGCCGGAATTCATTCCGTGATTAATAGCAATCTTATCAGATTCCAACACTATACATTTAACGGGCCGATCGCTTACGGACTTAATCGCCGGCCCGCGCCCTAAAAGGTGCAAATTAATTACGCAGATAGCTGCTACAATCCGATACATTAATTTGTAGCTAATTGATTATTTGTTCGAATCTCTTTGATTAAAATCTGTAAACATTATTGAAAGCTTTTGCCCGTAAAGCTGTCGGTTGTTTCGTTAATTCGCAGTCGCCTAATTACTTTTCGAAGGAATAAGAGACTTCACTATTTGCTAGGGCTTAAAATTAAATATTTATTGACGCTACATTTGGTTTCAATTTAGTGCCCACAACTTCCAACAAAATATTAATTAGTTATTTGGTTAACCTCGTAATGGATTTAATTACCCGACATAAATCGTACTATGACACATACATTAATTACAAGATGTGAATGTGATATACATTAGTCTATAATCATTTCGTATTTAAGTAACGTTTCAATATCGGTTATTTGAAAGAAAAAACCTTAGACGATGCTGTCCGGAAGATGCAGCGTAGATAGGCCTACTAATGGGCTGACGACATCGTGAGACTCGCGGGCATTCAGTCGTTGCAGATGGCAGGCTGTCGTTCAGTGTGGAGATCTAAGGAGGAAGCCTATATTCAGCAGTGGACGTTTTCTCGCTGATGGTGATAATGATGAAAACCTTAAAACTAATTGTTCTCATTGGGTTACAGCAGAAAATGATCAATCTATACTAATATTATAAAGAGAAAAGATTTGATTGTTTGTTTGTTTGCATTGAATAGGCTCCGAAACTACTGAACCGATTTGAAAAATTCTTTCACTGACGGGAAGCTACACTATCCCCGGGTGACATAGTCTATAATCTATACCCGTGCGAAGCTGGGGCGAACCGCTAGTATAAAATATTTGTGTAATAAAATGCTGTGACGTATTCTGCTTTATGGTGTAGGAAAAGATACATTAAAATTAAACAGATTAATTTTTGCAACATGTTTTGCATGCTAGGATGACAGTTTTGGAGAAACTGTTGGCGGGGCAAACGAAGGGGCGGGTTCGCCGCGCCGGCAGTTCTACTTGGGCACCCCGACGGCCGCCCGCCTACTCGCCGCGCTCCCAATCCTTACCCCTCCTCAATAATCATTCGTACGACCGTAACCCAGCGTCATGTGCTATGTGACATATTAAAATGAATAACTATCTTGTTTGTGCAACAAAATCTGTGTGTGTATGTGATAATAACTACCGCTGACAGTTAAAGTGCGCCATGCGGTGAAGCGCCCGGTGCAATTCTCGGATATGGTGGACCCGCTGAAAATATTTTGGGTTTTGACTAACAGCACATATTTAGGTAAGTGTAAGTTCTAAATTTGAAATAAGACATATTTTATGGCGTTTATTTTACCTAACTTTTATTATTAACAAATAAAATGCGAAGAAAGGGGTTTCCGTTGATCCTGTTTACTATCTTCTATTTTGGCATCGTAGGTCGGTTTACGACTGATTTTACTGTCGTTCCATATTCGAAGTTTTCCGACCGTATCTTATTCTGAATATTAAAGTTTAGGATATAATACCATTGCTTTTTTGCGCTACTTACTTAATTCTTTGAGACGACACAAATTGAAAGAGTTTGTTGTAGTTGTTGAATATGTTCTTATTATTTTTATCTCATTGGCTCTACTAGTTTTATTTGACAAGAATATTAATAAACACCAAAGTTTAAAGGTCAGAGAGAGCTCCAAAAATACTTGTTATCTTCTAAATTTAAAACAATTTATTATTAAGAGATAAAAGTTTTCCAGTAAAATCCAAAGTCCATTTTGTAAACACTTAAAATTTAATTTTATATCTTTTCTTTCCTCCTTAAAAAAAGTTGATCAAAAAAGTTTTCTTTCGCAAATTTTATCTAAAAAATAGGTAAAGTTTGAACCATCGTATATTTCCTCAGTTCTTAGTTAATTAAGTATGGTGTTATTAAGTCATAATTGTTTTAGGAAAATCTCGGCGCGGCAGCCATTCTTTTGAAGGCTTTCAGTCATTAAGCCTATTGTCAGCATTATACTTTGCATCCTGTACTACCAGCTTATTGTACAGAAATTTATTATTAACACCAGCCACCGGCGACCTCTGGTTTAGGCAGCACCTAATAAGGAAAAAGAGTATTCAAGATTTATTTGAAAAATTATTAGCTATGGGTACCCTACTCAGCTTCGTTATTACGTAAAAACATCTTAAGATATAATTCTAATGGTTTGAATCAAACAATTTAAGGCTGTAGGCGGTGGCGGTGAGTAGGCAAGGGTAACTTTTCTAAGTAAAATGTGGTTCGTGTTTGCTACTGAGGTTTGCCGTGACAAGGGTATTCAGAGCTTTAATTAACTTTTTCATTTTAAACTTTGCTGTTTGTCGCTTTTTCGTTTGTGTATGTAATTATACAATTTAAGCACAACCTTTCATGTGAACAAGTTTCGTTACAGTGGAAAAACGAAATGAGTAACTTTGAGCCTAGGATTTAGGGAACAAGAGCAAAGAACAAATCATATAATTTAATGTATATAATTATAACGAATATTATATTTGAGGTTCTGTTTTAAACTATCACGGTTGTTCACTAAAGTTATATGATTATTTACGGGATATTTACCATGGTGAGGTTGTGGAATGAGCTCCCGATATAACACAACCTTACCACGGTAAATATCCCGTAAATAATCATATAACTTTATATTTGAGGTTGGTTTAAGTTACCTTTAGGGTTATAATAAAGTGATGGTGGCCGAGCGTAGCATGTATGCTTTACAATCTGACCTATGATTTATTTAGTACTAAAATAAATGTGCAGTTTAGTTGCCATCGCTCAAAAACGGGTGAACGAAAACATTGCGACGAATTCGGTATGCACAAGAACGTCAAAGTTTCAAAGACATATGACATTCACAATCATGCACTGGGCCAGCATGGTGGATTGGGCCCAGTATATATATCTCTCTCTTTATCTATATCTCTCGCTATGAATAGGCTGATAATGATAATGGTGATGAGGGGTATAATAGAATTTCGATAACCTAGTTTGTTGAGTTACGAACTTATTTTCTTTTCATGGATTTCCTGATCATATTGTTATGCATGTTCAACTTTTCATTGGATATGTTTACTTCTCAAACGTAACTTCGATAGTTATTTACGGAGTAAAGGTGGATAATAATATAGATTTTCCGATCTTGCAAACTATATAGAAAAGTTTCCGGCATGTTTCTATCAGCACGTACGAGTACTTGTTGCCGTCAAAACTCTACAAATACCAACTTTTAACATGCATAAACTCATTCTACAAGTTGGTTAACGTGAATCAGGTACATATACATATATTATATATTATGCTTATTAATTCTTTGATGCCCACTTTTCCCCGGCATTAGATACGCGCGGTTGTTGCCTAATAGGTCGCATGTTTAATTAAAATCTTTTGAAAACTTTGTTTAGGGTTTACTCACCCTTTCCAAGATCAGATTAATTTTATAAGGATTTAAGTTAAAGAGATAACAGTCCTGATATTCACCCAACCCGTTTAGGTACATTTAAATATGTATAAATGAGCCAATGCATTAATCATAATAATATAATTTTTAGAAAAAAAAAAGAACCGACTTCATGACTATACCTACATTTACAAACTGAAACTAAAAAGTAGAAAATGTTGAACACTTTAAAATTGTTTAATATTACGGCTGAAATACTGTGTTACCATGGTCAAGATTTTTTTTACGAAAAACAACAGGGCCCGGTCGCCATGGAGACACTTTTTTTTAAGTTCTGTTCTAGGAACAGTTCCTCTATATTTGCTGTTCAGTTGACAGCGTCGCTAGTAGAGAACGAAAGTATGAAATTCACCAAGAAATAACTGTAATTCCAATTTTGCCCACTTTAACAGCTAAGTTGGTGGAACTGTACAATGTACATTGAATTCGTTGCTTATTGTCATGTTTTTGTAGATTTTTCTAAAAGCACTAAATCAATGTCGATATAATTTATATGGGACCACCTATGAGATATGACCTACCAACCAAAAAAATTATCATCAAAAACAATTCTAAATTGGCGGAGTAATCGCGTAAAATACATTTTTTTTTAAACGGTCGAATTGATAACCTCCTCCTTTTTGAAGTCGGTATTTTTTTTTAAATTATGTTCGCGTTCTAATGTATTAAATTAAAATCTTGGTAAAGATATTAAAACAGCTTTCTTGTTGGCCAGTAGCCATATCATAAATAATTCAGATTGGTATTTATCGCAGTCACGGAGTATTACTCAAACTCATCTCGGGTGATTCTTCATAAGTTTCCTTGCGAACATTTTCAGTCCTTTTCTATTCTAGTCACGAATCATAGGTACAACTTGGTACAAGTTGGCTATTCCGGGAAAAGAACGGAAAGAGATAACATGGACTGTGTCACTGCATAAAGTAGAGGAAAGATTCAATTTCAGCAAGTGGCTCCGACCGAACCACCGCTGATTTATTTTATTAGGAAAAAATTGGTGAATGCAAGTGCACCTGCAGCCGAAGCCCAGACCGAAAGGCGCCTGAATTACGTTCAAATGAGACAATAACTCAATCCGAGGCGAGCGAGGCTACCGCAGCGCAGCCGCCGTCGCGGGTTTGTGGCGACTGATCACGATATTAAATTTGTCCACAAAAAGCCAAAAGGAGGTATTAAAGTTAGCGTTTGTGTATCCCACTGACAGCCTAAAAACCTCAACCGATTTTGATAATTGAAGTGTTGATATATTCATATTATACGTATAGAAATGGTCACTGAGTTACGTGACATTATAATAAATATAAGAAAGCCACATTAAAGATTTGATTGCATCCTCTCGCACGTATGATTTAAATGGTCTTATTAAAAATGAAAGTATAGTTTGGAACATTATTATTTATGTTTAGATGCACATGATCTGCAAAAATACCGTAGTCGGTTTTTTTTTAAAGAAAGACACTTGTTGTACAAGCTAATCGTAGTTAGCTGTAGCTGTTGATATCGATGTCAGAAAAAACACAAAATAATGTTAAAATAAAATTATGAGGCGGCTGATTTAAGTAAAAAAAAATTGTTATCCATGTGTTCAAAAATTTGGCTGGTTATTCTTATGTATGTGATATTTTTTGTCTTCTTCGCACTCATTTCATAGCGAATAAATGACGGGGACAAAACTAATATCGTAGGTCCCAGGTCTTATGTAACTAGTAACGAGATCGTTTGCCACTAACCCAGCGAGACTTGTGCAGCCGCTGCCGCCATGCGAGCGAGGACAAATACTGCAAATGTAATCGACACAATCCCTATACAATAAGCCAATCTACAACCAAGTGAACCCACTTATACTAGTGCGTCCCATTGAAAACGACCGCGCTTCACTTTCTGCTAACGAGCGTTTTATTTGTTAAATGCGTGCCTACCAAACAGTTTAACCTTTACATTACCATTCGAGGCAGGCGCTCTATCAGCACTTTTTTTTCTCCTTCCGATCAATCGGATACGGCCCAATTTAATTTGTACGCTGTGCGTTATTTTAATGTGTCAAGAAAAATTTTGAAGCGTCACAAATTGAGCATGTAAAGAAATAATATAATAAAACACTGTTTTAAACTATCATGGTTGTTCACTAAAGTTATATGATTATTTACGGGATATTTACCGTGGTAAGGTTGTGGAATAAGCTCCCGATATTTAAGCGCAGTTACATGCACCATGTTCACGGGAAGACTGAAGAATGCGGGTAGTTGGTCGAACAGTTAAAAAGTTAGGTGCATACATAACGATCTACCCTTTTTCTTAAATATCGGGAGCTCATTCCACAACCTTACCACGATAAATATCCCGTAAATAATCATATAACTTTAATAATATATTGGCAAGAAAATCTAATAAACAAACTAGCATCAAAATATAAAACTAATGGAAATAAACTCCTGCCAGCAGGCATCGTACCCATGCAAAATGCTGGCCGCATTGCCGCGTTGCATTGCAATATTTACATGATGCAATTAATTGTTCATGTAAGTATTTATTTGAATTTAGAAAAGTAAATAAAAATCTGTAGCAAAAAAAAACCTTGCGAAAAGAACTCAAAATCACACAAAGCGGTGTAGCGTTCAGTTTGTTTGCGGTCATCGGTCACGTCGTTTCCCTTTTGTGTCGTTTGAGCGACTGATAAAATGCATCAGGAATATCACAAAAAATATTTTAAAAAGTATCGCATGGCAAAAATACTTTTAGTCAGATAAAAGTGTGTCCCATTTTACAGTGGGTTTATAGCCGCTACAAAATGCTTAATTTTTTTACCAGAATCAACCATACTTTACCAAAGTTATCAAACTTTTACTCTTATGAAACTAGAGCGTGAATTAAACATACGGAAATATCTTACCTGCAAACACTTTGACAAGATGAAAAGGGCGTGGAATATTGGCAATATACTCGATATTGCGGGATGTTACATACCACACTTATCATCGCGGACAATGATACCTTCGAATATATCACAACCAATCGCACGGCTCATAGATTTCCTCGCACCCCATCGTATTTTTGAGGTTTTCATATGTTCGATTCGTATTTGGAGCAAAAAAATTTGCTTGCTTTGGCAATGTTTTACCTTGAAATACTGAGGTAAGATGAAAAGGTAACATACGAGCCACATATCCATAAAATCCTAATATTATTTTCCTCATGACGTAATAACTATAAAAATGAATTGCTTCTGCCTAAACCTATTATCGCCGTAGCAAATTACTACAATAGTCTCCCTCGCAATTAAGTGGTATAAATGCGCTAATAACTGCAATCTAGTGAATCATCATTATGGAAGCGTGTCAAGAACCCGTCGTAGGCACGCGCCCTACACTGCGAGACTCTTTTTGCAGACCCTCCAAGCCGCCCGCGTAGCTGGGATTCTAGTTTATTTTATTCCCAAATTCAATTATTTACGTCTATCCACGAGATTTCAGGTAATCTAATACAACCTCCGAGTAGTACTCTCCTCATGTGATTTCTCTAACATACATGATTGGATTTAACAGTTTCCTGGAACTTAGGTTGGTCGGGCTTAACTTGGTCCTGCTAAGTGGATATCCAACGGCACGAATTATTTCCGTTCCGGAGAACTTTGTTCCGCAAATTAATTAGCATAAACAGATTGTTTATTATTGGGCTCAATCACGGCGTCGATTTTAACGTGACGTTTGCTAAATTTTACTGTTTAACTGAACATACTGGCTCAAAATTGTTGCTATACGGCTGTCAAATTCAGTATGTGACATCCAGATAGGAATTTTACACTGAAAATAGACGGATATTCATTTTAGAGAGTACACTATTGACGCCATTGACGTTAACAAGTATTGATCGCATCAACAACAGATCATGATTATTATAACTTTAAATAATGAAATAGTTTGGAAATATTCTAAAAACTTTAAGTATTTTTATTTAAATAGTGATGTTAAAACAATTTACACGGAACTATATACAGATACAATCCATATAAAGGTTCATACATCTTTAAATTGATTACATCGGCCTTACTTACAAAGGTTAGTTAAGTAAATCAATGCTTAAAATTGCTCTGTCAACTCTTGCTAACTGCAATTGTAACGCGAGAAAACGAGGCCGAAAACAATTAAGAATGTATGGTAGTCAATTATTTAGTTATTTAAAAAAATGCTGCCAACTGGTAGTGGTCTTGAGCATTTGGATTGTCTTTAGACCTTCAACGGTCTGTGAGCAGTCTAACTGTATTTGTAGTGTTAGTATTAGCTTGTAATTTGTTTAATTAATAAAGGCACTTGCCCAGTAAAAGAATTTATTAGCTTAACTTTTCTAAGTAGGTATAACTGCAATGTAACATTATATAGGTATTTATTGAAAAAGCCCGCAAAGGTCTTTTCTGCCGTCAACAATAAATTGAAGAGGCCGACATCCATAACTGCTCGGGTTCGGGACATCAATTCGCATTGCCTAAAATTTCGCCCTCGGGACGTGTTAGGGGTTGGTAGCCCACCAACTTGTAACACCCGCATTACTTTTTTCAAAATCGACAAGAGAATTGCTAAGGCATTAACACTTCACATCCGCCAGTTGTTACACTAGTTTTTTTAAAGAGTTTTTGTCCTCTGTATCAAATTAATGGTGTGAACAATAAAGAGTTAATCAATCAATCAATCACGTTTCCTTGTTTCCGTATAAGTTGCAAGGACTTTGGCAGCTTATAGTTCGCAAACAGCAATCTTTGGGTACTTCAAAAGTTTATTTATACTCGTAGTCATTAAAAATTACGTGAAAACTTGGAGCTATAAAGCTCAAAACTGTTAGTTCATAATAAAATGAAAAAGTTTTAAGTTTCATGTCTTGTTTTATGTAGATAAATTTTGCGTATTTCAAATTGTGTATTAAAAAAATCTAAAATGCAATAAATAATTCTGTCGCTGCAAGAGCGTTAAAAAAATCTTTTCTCGGCTTTGTTCATATTCCTCTCTCATCTGAATATTATTCGATTGCGTGCCGACTGTAAGGTACATCGGAGGAAATTGTTTTTTCTCCAATAAAGAAACGTCGAATCTCAGTTTCCGCACTGGGATTGTGACGTTTAAAAATATTTACATATTTCTGTGCTTTTTTCTTATGACTACGCGTAAATCTTCAGTTTATTTAAAGAAATGCTATGCTAAACAAAAGCTCAGCTATCCTACTGGGGGAAAATACTGGCCTTATACAACAGAATTGTCAATATTCGCTATTTTGTGATTTAAGTAATTATAGATATGTAAATACTTACGTCTGTAGTAGATGTACGCGGAACTCACATAAAATATTTCCTCACATACCTTCGCAGTGGTAAATCTGGATAGAGAGACCGCCGTCATTCACGGAGCGGTTAGAAAACCTCTTGTATTGTACGCCCTTCGTACGTTGTATGTCGTGCCACATCGGAAAATGACCGCAATCATACATACACATACAGGCTGACTCCTGTGGGAAATCAAGCTACAATTTCCGATATTCATCTAATACTTACGGTTATACATCACGTTGTAACGACTCAAAACGCATTAACTGTTTTTAAGCTGACTAACTAACTAATATATACGGATAACTTATACACTAACTTACTAACTAATTTTAATATTAAATATTATATTTATATTTTAAAGGCTAGGTGATTATGTAATATAAACTAATAAATACCCGAACTAAAATTAAAGATTATATTTGGCCAAGTGATCGTCTAGGAAGGACCCGGTGTTGTGATCTATAATAACCCAAGATAGTATTGAGATGAACTGCTACCATACACCACTTAAATCCTAGTTGCTATACATAATTTCTAAAGCTACCTAATCGAGACTTATCTTCTACAGTATATGCTTAGTTTAGTCTAACCTAATGTTAAAAGAGTGGAATAGGTTATCTATACAGGGTAAAATTCATACAGGGTGAAGTTTAGATTCAAGGTTATTAAACAAGTTCGATATCTACTTTAGTATTCCCCAGCGGCTAGCTTATTAACAGTGTGTTCTCAAAGCTAAGTCCACAAGCCCCTCCTTCGCTTGTGAAGATGAGACGCTTCCTTAGACCTGGATATCTCTCTCCCACTATTTTGGGAATACGGTTTGAAAGGGACAAGAGGACATTATCTTTTAGCTAGCGAAATGTCTAGTAAGTCTGTTTGTTCCTTAGTCATCTACTTGTCACCGCCAGTGTGGGGCTAGCGGCGTTGGTGGTGGTAGAAGACCACCTGTTTCTTTGCGAGAACCCACAGGGCTTAATTTATAAATCCCATGGGTACTCTATCGGAACATATAAATAAATAGATAACTTATTCCTTAAGCACACCCTACATTATTTCAATTCCTAAAGAATCCTAACTTAGGTCAAGAGAAAACTTATCGTTAAGAAGATACAATTATTATCTTTTGATCACCATGATGTTTACATATGTAAGTATTTTGACCCTTGCGTACCATCAACACTCCCTGGCAAACCTCTCTATACCTATAGTAACATAAATAAATATTTAATGGATGGAAAGTGACCGTAGATATTTGTTAAACACAAGTTCTTTAGAACCGGTTTCTAGGTATAGTATTAACTATAAAATCTGTAGACAGACTTCGTCAACAAGATTGAAAAATACACATCTTTATGTAAAAGTGGTAAGTACAACTTTCTAGAAGACAAAATCTATGTGAAGATGTCAACGTCTCTCTGTTTTAGTAGAGATCTATGACTAGGCAACTGCTCTGCTAGGCCTATTAGATTTATCTCCAGAAAATCAGGCTTTCTTTCGCCAATCGAGGATTATTAAATTCTCATCAAAGTCTGTATACGACTCAAAGCATTATGTACATCTATCTATATGTACTACATTCAAAACTAGTTTAATTCAATTAGTAAAGTCACTTTCCAACTCAATACATTATCAGCAGTTAAAATTTTCAATTATTTAAGAAATAAACCAATTTCAGGTTTTTACATAACCTGAAAACATTTGTAAAACACATTGGAATTAATAGCAAATGAATTCATTAATGAGCCTAGTTACTCACATGTTTGATGCCTCAACTGTCAGCTCTCTCGCCGTCAGCTGCTGACAAGTCCGGACAAGCTCCAACAATTCCTTGACACTTTTATTCTAGCACTAACAAAACCACACTAAAGGTATTCACGAATTAGAGACACTCCACGGAACCGACGACCTTCTTACTCAAGGCCCAATAGCGAACTGTCCCTCTCCAACCAACAATGCTCCTTATATACCCTTCAACTACGTCAGACGGCCCCGAGTGAACCAAGCAACTCGCGTGATTCGAGAGCTTCAAGGGATTCGCGTGCCTCGCGGTACTCGACTGCTTCAAGAGAACCGTGGGACTACGTTGGACAGATACGAGTGATTCGAGCAACTCGCGTGTCTCGCGAGCTTCAAGGCATTCGCGTGCCTCGCGGTACTCGACTGCTTCAAGGAATTAACCTACTAGAATATTGAAATAAAATACAAGACAAATCTTAATTATAAAGTTAGTTTTATAAATTTCTTAACTTTTTACATGATAATGTCAAATAAACCTTAGTCTTAAGGTATTAAATTAACTTTAATTGTATAATATTTGTTAACTCCAACGGGGATGAACCCAAACCGTTACAGTCCACCCTCAAAATTTTCGCAGATGCCAATTTCTTAATCGTAGTAAATTTTACCAAAGAAAACTACAATTCACGAATATTATCCTAGTGTTTCCCCATCCTCAATCTATTATGTGCAAATTTTAAATTTGTCAGAACTCGAGTTTCTGCAAGATATAATTAAATGTGTGTTAAAGACGAAATGAGTCTCGAAATACTTAACCACGAAGTAAAGATACAAATATCTTTCTATAATTTAGCACTTACTTTTGGAATTTTATGGTGCTACTTGAGCGTGGAATATGAATTAAGTTTTATCATAACTGTTAGGTTGATGTGACTAAACTACATTAGTCATAATATTAATAAATAGTCAATGTTCCTTTTATTACTCGCTGAAAATTTGGAGATTCATTTTGCCTTATAAAAGACTGTATGTGTATCCCTAGAGCACAATATGAAAAATGTGTTTAGACCAACTTAAAATATTCATTATGGAATTCCAGACTCATGGTTTGTTAATTAATCGGCTATAAACAAAATTCGTCATTTCACAGAAGTATCAGCGTCTACAAGAGAATCCTGGTTGTGGGGCAGGATTTACCCTAATGGTAGTGCATGGTCATCTCTTACCAAGCCAATTTTTTTAGTTCGCCAAGAGCTTCCCACGGAAGAACACCCCTTATAAAGTATAGATAAATCAAAGGCAAAATGTCAAAATTTCCGTATAGCCTCAAAATTCCACCTAGAGTCAAAAAGTACGGGCAGAATCTTTTAAACTGGAGAGTGTAGAGTGTACTAGTTCTCAAGATCGTACCTCTGTGTAGTCGTAAACTATCGAAATCGACAAATGTCGATGAATATGCCATTTTGGCACTCTACCTAACACCAATTCTCCTTCGATAGCTTAATTTGTAAAGTGTTTTGCTTACTAACGAATTCCGACAAACCGTACTTCATCCGGAAAATGTTACTATCTTGAGCCCCTCTCTGAACAATTCAGACACTGACACACTAATAACACTAACTCTTCTTTCATCACTCACTCTTCCATAAACCTTTCATACCTTCCAAAATGTATCACTCTTCTTTCAATTTACCCCTTACATTGGTCTGCACGCTGACTCAACAATATAACACTATCCTATGGATGAAGTACCCTACCAAACACTTATTTGCACATATAATATTTCTATATATTTTTATTATACACACATTATTTCAAATACCAATATCAATTTATTACCCAAGAATTACCAAATTATTTAATTTGGACCTTTTGTTACCTTTATTCTCTCAGCGGGCAATGGAAAGAGCTATGCTCGGAGTTTCTTTGCGCGATAAAATCCGAAACGTGGATATTCGCAAAAGAACCAGAGTCACCGACATAGCTGTTAAAATTTGCAAGTTGAAGTGGCAATGGGCAGGCCACATCGCTCGAAGAACCGATAACCGATGGGGAAGAAAGGTTCTTGAGTGGAGACCACGAACCGGAAGACGCAGCGTAGGTAGGCCTCCCACTAGATGGACCGACGACATAGTGAGAGTCGCTGGCATCCAGTGGATGCAAAAGGCAGGCTGTCGTTCAGTGTGGAGGTTAAAGGGGGAGGCCTATGTTCAGCAGTGGACGTCTTCTGGCTGATGATGATGTTACCTTTATTTACCTTTTGTTACCTTTAATTACCTTTAATTACCTTTAGTTACCTTTAGTTACCCTTAGTTACCTTTAGTTACCTTTAGTTACCGTTAGTTACCTTTAGTTACTTTTAGTTACCTTTAGTTACCTTTAGTTACCTTTAGTTACCTTTGGTTACCTTTAGTTACCTGTAGTTACCTATAGTCACTTCTGACCATTTCTTTAACCTGAATACCAGTTACCATATGAGTCTACCGCACGGTGATAAAATAACAACTTCCAGCTGGTTAATTATTTCGATTAAATTCCCTGCAATATATAATGTAATTAGTTAAAGACAAAATAATAACTCGTTAAAGAAGGAAAACACATAATTAGAACAAAGCAACTGATATAACAGATAACACAATTATATAATCCTTTAAATGGGTAGGTATACCCTAAACAAAGTTCTTAAACAAGTAGACCAAAATTGTTTCTTATTAACCTCAAGCTCTGCTGGAAAGATTTATGTATTTTTAATCACGAAGAAAATCAATGGTGTAAGTATACTATTCTTGAATTATGGCACTCACGCCTCAAATTCCAATTGTTATATGCCTGTCGTAAAATTAGTTAATCATCCTTATACAATATTGATGGGAAGGCCTATGTTCAGCAGTGGACGTTCTATGGCTGAAATGATGATTATGAAACACTAATTGGTCTGGGTGTCATGTACACACAACTAGTTGTGTTCCGTGAACACACACGTAAAAGTGAACAGGGCTCAAAGTTTCTTTTCACGTGTTTTTGACACTAAGGTATCCACAAAATTTCATCAACATCGGTCTAACCATTCCGGCGTAGCTCAGTGATTATCATACGTATAAAATAATTATAAATATAAAGAAATAATAGGACAAAATTTCCTCAAAATTGGTCTTGGCTTTGGCTGTCCCTTTTACTAACTACCTTAAAACATCCAAGAACCTGAAATCACAAAATATTGAGCGTAAGTATGTACATGTAGGCAACATTAATAAGTAATAATATAAAATAATCAAACCCCTCTATAATTATTAGTATTTATTTTAATATCGTTTTTGTGTTTTTGAACACTTAGCGCTATCTATGTTCAGTTTGTAGTATTAGTTCTGAGTAATTCCATAACCTATTTAGTCCCAGTCTCACTACTCGGTAGATGGCAGTGAAATCAACTTCTTAGAGAAGTTTAGTACAACGTTAATTACCCAAGACCAATAAAATCTGGAAGATATGACATCACTGTGCTTTGAATGATTCCAATGCCAAACTCACCCCACAGTTTTATTACAAACCCGGACATCCATTTGAAAAAGCAAGGTTAAACCGCTCTTGTATTTCTTTAGTATGTTATCTCCCTTTTAAATAACCACCATAACGCATTCGTACCTATTTACTTAACCTTTATTAACTAAAATTGTAAAATTATATACAAAAGTTTAAATTGACAAATACGTTAATTTTTCATATTTTTTTTTTAATAAGCTTGCGCTTGACCGCCAACTTGCCCGATGTCAATCAATGTCGCAAGCAAAACGGAGAACGTCCGCCCTTAAAACCCACTCGCGACTTAAAACCGCCCTCATGACATTTCGCTCGTCATTTCGTAGCTGATCTGTGACTGTTCATTAAATCTATACCAAATAAAAAACAGAGTTTTGGCATCAACCATTGCGAACAGATTACAAACTATACAAACCACGTTCCTCTTTTTTTATAGTTCGATCCTCCTATAAGATAATAAGGTTAATACAATAATCTGGTATTTGTTTTGCAATTCTTGGTAACCGCATCAAAATCCGGGATCGGGAATCGAACCCACTTTCACATCCATTGCGTTTCCACTGTGCCGTACTAGCCGTCCGGACTAGTAAAAACACAGAAAATAGAAGTAAAAATAATACCTTCTCTGTGAATAAACACTATTATACACTAATGCTGAAATAAAACAAAATGAAACACACCGCACAGTGATAAATAATTTTATCTTTGACTAAATACAAGTCTACTAAATAAACGGAACTTTCTAAGCCAAAAGTTACAAAAATTAAAGTAACATCTCCAAAAGGGACAATTTTTACACACCGGGCAAATGATTGAAACGTTCTATACCATAAATCATATTCAAAGAAAACCAGAATGTCAAAACAATCACGGTTTTGTTGCCATTTTATCGTCATTAAAACTAATTTAGCTATTAACGTGTATTGAAATAAATCACTTAATGTTTAATTCGAAATGTTTTAATTATTCCGTTTTACACTAACTTAAACACCACCACGATTTTAATCTAAACTTTATAATTAATTACCTTACACATGGTTTGATAAACACTGTGATTGATTTTCACTATTAAAAGGACTAACTATCAAATAAGTTTTTTTTTATTAATTTATAAGTCAGATCAAATTGCTAATTGATTAAAGTATTTTTTTTTTTCACATAAACGCGACGTTGTCATTGCCCGTTAGATTAATAAAACCTAAAGTAATTGGTTGTTATAAACATTTGCGAAACGCGACGAGAAATGACCGAAAAATTATCATACACATAATTTAAGTAGAAGTTAGCAATTAGTTATTTTGATAGCACATTCCGAAACAAACCACTAGCATTGACGATTGACTTAACATACTTGTGTTAACTGCTTTATTTATTATTCAAGTTACCTTTATTTTAACAGTTTTTCTTTTCTTTCTAATACAAACAATTATAATGTATCAGTCGTAAACTTCGCTATATTTTGGCTGAATATTGAGTTTAGATCTTGGCAACACTGTTCGCTCCAGACGTCAGAAAATTAGGGATGCCTCAAGTTTCTTACCCTGATATCGAGATTGCTTGTTACAAAACAACAGTGAAATTTCACAAATTGTTGCCACTATGATTCCCTCAGAATACAATAAAAAACATACATTTCAAAATTACTAACTGGTTACAACTCTTCACACTTAGTAAAGAAAAATCTTTTCCTTGGAAATGTGACTGGCACTAATTTTGTTCCCAAAACGTAAGAATATCTGCTAACATTTCGCCAGTTCCTAAAGTTGTAAATCAAACTCGAGATATAGACAGCTTTGTTATTATAATAAATACCACGGAATTATGTCTGAAATGAAATTAGTCGATATCCAAATATTAAGTTTCATCGATTATCGATTATTTGTTCCTTTTCACATCTCTATCTCAACAAATCTGAAAGTAGTTTAGTAAACAGCAGTAAACTTATTAATGTACAAAAGTTTAATTGTTCGCTGTAAATCCTGTAAAGAATCAAACACATGCTAAATGATTAATTTCCTGAGCCGTCTATGAGTTGCCAAACCCTACTGCAATTTCATGAAGCAACCAGACCGGCGCCAACCTGACTGAATCACTGATCAAGCTTGAATACCTCTTGATCAATGCTTAAAAATGTGTTAAATCCCTGGAATTTAAACTGGTAAGTACAAAATTATTAGATTACATGTTTATCAACCTTGTCCTTGTTATATTGTTTGCCAGAAGGTGCTGACTAGGTACTTATCTTAACTAAACCTTATAATAACCCCACCTCATTTCTTTTGAACCGATCCTAATACTAAATTAGTTTGATTTAATACACTAATCCGCCATAATTATGTTAGCTCTGTTTTAAGCCTGCTTTTTACATTTTCGTATTTTCTTTTCAGAAATACACGGAGTTTCCGGACTGGATAACTTATCTATAGACCTACAACATGCACATAAAACTAGTGATATGCACAGAAAACTAGTGATATAACCTATGTGATTGACAGTTCCAGAATAGTTTTGATGAACCGGCCAGTGACCAGGTGACCACCGATCCCCTTTTATCACGTTGACACAACATGACTTAATTTGATTAGCCTAATTGAAGTGTCCAAGCCTTTTCTAAACCTCATTTAAATCCGCCCCGCAATCACGAATCCGAAAGTAGATAATTATGTACCTATGCCCTAAGTCCGACTTAATGATCTACAATTTATATACAACCTAGCCGTGCCCCGCGGCTTCACCCGCGTAGTGTTGAAATATGATGATGAATGACTGAATGTAGCCCGTGTTAATCAAGAACATAAGCTATCTATATTCTCAATTTCATTCAAATCCGACCAACCATTTCAGCGTGAAAGAGTAACAAACATAAACACACACAGCTTTTGCATTTATAATATTATAATGTGATGTTAGTGAAATACTCTCCCATAATCGGAAAACGGAATGTAGGTAGGCCTCCCACTAGACGGACCGACGACACAGTGAGAGTCGCCGGCATCCAGTGGATGCAAAAGGCAGCCCGCCGCTCAGTGTGTAGGTTAAAGGAGGAGGCCCATGCTCAGCAGTGGATGTCTTCCGGCTGATGGTGATGATAATGATGACTTCCCTACCATAATTACTATAAGTAGATTATAAACTAGTCTCTAATTTACCCAATCTTAACCTAAAGAAAAGTCACACCGGCCTACTTTTACATTTTCTAATAACTGTACATTAGTTAGTTACATATCTACCTTCTCTGTTTAGAAAACAACACACCTTTGATATAAAAGTATTTTATTATTATATGATTACAGACATGCATCCTGCAACCTAAAGGACTTTACACATGCTGCTCATTTCGGAGAGATTCCGCCATTATGAAGATGAAGCATTAAAACGCTAATCTGTAGTTAGCTTCTCCAAACAAGAAGCTCAAACCATTTTTTTTTTAAATTTTTATACCTGATTCTTTTATGTACTTTATTTTAGAGTTACCTATGAATAAAATATTTTCGTGCCCTTTGTTTTAATCGCCCAGATACACTAGCCATAACTAAAATTTAGTTCAGATACGTTCAGGATTTCATACTTTTTTATATTACTTTATTTCTGTATTCAACCCTTCATTGTAATAGATAAAAAATACATGTACTTTAATTTTCAGAGAAATTACATCTAATTTACCCCTTTATTTTGTTAATCCCCTGTTGCAAAAGAAGAGGTGCCTCGAGTCAACATGCGTACCTGTGTTTCCAGAGCGATTACCTTCCGCTAGTACATTCCATGAAAATCTGTTCAGCCGCTCGAAGGCTATCAGTACTTAATTTTTTTATTCAGTCTATTCTAAAATAAATATACACTAAGGTAACATGAGACTTATTGGTATCTATTCATTCTTGTTTGACAATATTCGTAATTGTTTATTCTTATAATAGATAGGCTTGCGTTTGGCCGCCATCCCGACTGATGTCAAGCGAAGATGCAATCTACGATCGAGCACGCTTGTCAAAAAGAAACCGATTCACTCTCGACTTGAAGACACCAACATTGTCCGAAAAACACTCTTTCCTTTTGACAGTCGAGTCTCTTAAATTAAATTCGGGACATTTTTGCGCGCACGGCCATCCGTCCCCAAACTACGCAAAGTCCGCAATATGGCCGCCAAAGACCGATATATATACCTATATGTTCGTAAACTACATACTTTAATAGATAATTAGCACCCAAATATAATAAAAACAAACAATTATTCATCACATAAACGACTGTCCCATGCGGGAATCGAACCCACGCCCCCAAGCGCAGAAAGTTAGGTTCACTACATTATATTATTTTCTTTTGATTTTGATGACTAACCATAGTTGGTAGGTTAGTCTTTCTCAAACTGTTGATAGAAGTTGAGAACCTTAGTTTTTGCATATTTTTTTATTTTTAGAAACGGAAAGTTTTAGAGCTAACGGAATCCACCCTCTACCTTTACATCTTTTAAACCTTTATTTACATACCTACTTTTTTTAATTTTCTATGTTTCCTAATTTCACCAACAGTTCATCTCAAGCGCACCCATTTTCTACGGCAGACAAATTGTAGGCAGTCCGGGAGTGACCCTGGACTACCTACTACTGGATAAAATTTTCCTACCTTATCAGTAAACTAGGTACTTAACTAAGAAATTAAATTATAGTTATTGGTAAAACCTTATACTATATACATCCTGGTACATCGGCACCCGAATGTACCGATTCTACTGGTAACTTAAATTAGATCTTGGTCACGGCATCACAAAATTGTAACGACTCAAAACGCATTAACTGTTTTTAAGCTGACTAACTAACTAATATATACGGATAACTTATACACTAACTTACTAACTAATTTTAATATTAAATATTATATTTATATTTTAAAGGCTAGGTGATTATGTAATATAAACTAATAAATACCCGAACTAAAATTAAAGATTATATTTGGCCAAGTGATCGTCTAGGAAGGACCCGGTGTTGTGATCTATAATAACCCAAGATAGTATTGAGATGAACTGCTACCATACACCACTTAAATCCTAGTTGCTATACATAATTTCTAAAGCTACCTAATCGAGACTTATCTTCTACAGTATATGCTTAGTTTAGTCTAACCTAATGTTAAAAGAGTGGAATAGGTTATCTATACAGGGTAAAATTCATACAGGGTGAAGTTTAGATTCAAGGTTATTAAACAAGTTCGATATCTACTTTAGTATTCCCCAGCGGCTAGCTTATTAACAGTGTGTTCTCAAAGCTAAGTCCACAAGCCCCTCCTTCGCTTGTGAAGATGAGACGCTTCCTTAGACCTGGATATCTCTCTCCCACTATTTTGGGAATACGGTTTGAAAGGGACAAGAGGACATTATCTTTTAGCTAGCGAAATGTCTAGTAAGTCTGTTTGTTCCTTAGTCATCTACTTGTCACCGCCAGTGTGGGGCTAGCGGCGTTGGTGGTGGTAGAAGACCACCTGTTTCTTTGCGAGAACCCACAGGGCTTAATTTATAAATCCCATGGGTACTCTATCGGAACATATAAATAAATAGATAACTTATTCCTTAAGCACACCCTACATTATTTCAATTCCTAAAGAATCCTAACTTAGGTCAAGAGAAAACTTATCGTTAAGAAGATACAATTATTATCTTTTGATCACCATGATGTTTACATATGTAAGTATTTTGACCCTTGCGTACCATCAACACTCCCTGGCAAACCTCTCTATACCTATAGTAACATAAATAAATATTTAATGGATGGAAAGTGACCGTAGATATTTGTTAAACACAAGTTCTTTAGAACCGGTTTCTAGGTATAGTATTAACTATAAAATCTGTAGACAGACTTCGTCAACAAGATTGAAAAATACACATCTTTATGTAAAAGTGGTAAGTACAACTTTCTAGAAGACAAAATCTATGTGAAGATGTCAACGTCTCTCTGTTTTAGTAGAGATCTATGACTAGGCAACTGCTCTGCTAGGCCTATTAGATTTATCTCCAGAAAATCAGGCTTTCTTTCGCCAATCGAGGATTATTAAATTCTCATCAAAGTCTGTATACGACTCAAAGCATTATGTACATCTATCTATATGTACTACATTCAAAACTAGTTTAATTCAATTAGTAAAGTCACTTTCCAACTCAATACATTATCAGCAGTTAAAATTTTCAATTATTTAAGAAATAAACCAATTTCAGGTTTTTACATAACCTGAAAACATTTGTAAAACACATTGGAATTAATAGCAAATGAATTCATTAATGAGCCTAGTTACTCACATGTTTGATGCCTCAACTGTCAGCTCTCTCGCCGTCAGCTGCTGACAAGTCCGGACAAGCTCCAACAATTCCTTGACACTTTTATTCTAGCACTAACAAAACCACACTAAAGGTATTCACGAATTAGAGACACTCCACGGAACCGACGACCTTCTTACTCAAGGCCCAATAGCGAACTGTCCCTCTCCAACCAACAATGCTCCTTATATACCCTTCAACTACGTCAGACGGCCCCGAGTGAACCAAGCAACTCGCGTGATTCGAGAGCTTCAAGGGATTCGCGTGCCTCGCGGTACTCGACTGCTTCAAGAGAACCGTGGGACTACGTTGGACAGATACGAGTGATTCGAGCAACTCGCGTGTCTCGCGAGCTTCAAGGCATTCGCGTGCCTCGCGGTACTCGACTGCTTCAAGGAATTAACCTACTAGAATATTGAAATAAAATACAAGACAAATCTTAATTATAAAGTTAGTTTTATAAATTTCTTAACTTTTTACATGATAATGTCAAATAAACCTTAGTCTTAAGGTATTAAATTAACTTTAATTGTATAATATTTGTTAACTCCAACGGGGATGAACCCAAACCGTTACAACGTGTATCTTTTTATCATTGCTTTTTATATTCAGGAACATTCAATGCGTACACAAGTTGGTTTGGAATGTATTCTGTTGTAGTAATAAAGCTTCCCCAACTGCTAATCGTGTTTGAAGACAAAGACAAATTGTTGGGCACACCTCGTCAATCAATCCAATTAACGAATTTTACACTGGACCATTAAAACTTTGCTGACCCGTTTCGGAAGTTGTAAAGAGCTAAACGGCGTACTATGCCTTGTGGCGGCAACGAGGGCTCAATACTTTAGTCCAATATTAAACTATTGGAGTATAAAAACACGGAAACAACAGCGATTGAGATTCGGTTGTATTGTTTGCTCTCGAATTACTGGGTCATAAAAAATCGAAAAGTATCCGAGTTTTATAACATCGTCGAAATTGGTAAAACATCTACGACATATAAAATATTACGTATAGTTTTCCGTCACGTGCAAAATTGCAAACCTGTACCATTCGTGTTTTATTGTTTCCGAAACCATTATTGCGACACACACCGTTAAACGCAAAAACGAAACGTTGGGGCCGACAGAAAGCCGACAAAAATCCCGCGCTTCATTCCCACTAGTAACAACTCTTAGCTAATAATCGAAACTGGATTGATTTTAGTAATAAATGGTTGCAACGGGTGCTCTTTACGCATCTGCCATATAGTTACAGACACTATTGATTTATTATTGAAACTGACGTGGTTTTCACACATTTTATTTATATTACACGGGAATTACTTAAGATTAAGCCACATCCTCCGACTATAGTTTCAACCGCATTAGACGGTCTTTTTCAAGGTGAGTGCACGCGCGCGGCTGCATCTCGCTTTGCACTACGGGCCGCCGCGCGGCGCGCACGTGATGACACCGGCTGCTTATCGGGTGCGGGGGTGGGGTGCGTAAAGAAATATGTTGCGCCCGGCGCACTCTGGAGCTCTTCCTTACTCGAATCTTCCTGTGTGTCGGGAATACTCCAGCACACAGAGCTCACCACGTCGCCACCAATCCCCGTCGTGAATAATTCCCGTGTAATATAAATAAAACTATTGATTTACCTAATTTAATATCATCATCATCGCCAATAACATATTTAGTACTTACTTCATATGACATTCCCCAAAATGCCACCTATGACGGTATGACGGATGGAATCTAAGTATGACTTTCTTATATTATGACGTTGGTTTTTCAATCACGTTCACTGAAAGAGAACAATCCCCATTTATCTTATGAAGTAGCTCGGGAGATTAGATAAGACGATCACAGTGGATGTTGGGCTTGAGCGGATTTCAGCGCGAGGCGTGAAGTCGTAAGGCGTTCGATTTATCGGACTGCTGCAGATATACGACGTATGAAAGCCAATACACAGCCATCTTTTAGGCTTTAAAAGTACGGGGTCAAGTTGAATTCGGCATCGTTCGTCTTTCAAACTTTAACAATGGGCATCAATTGCCAAGTATACATAAATACTCCTACTAAACTCCTACAAACTTTACAGATTTTTCACCAAGATATTTTACCTTCTACCTATTTATTGAACACTAGCAACGCACTCCAGCTTCGCACGGGTGTAAGTCTTATTTTTTACACCTTGGGTTTTATTATTGGAGTTTTAGTAAGGATCCCTAATTTTTTTGAAAATATAATAATATAACTATGTCACCCGGGGATAGTGTAGCTTCCCAACAGTGAAAGAATTTTTCAAATCGGTTCAGTAGTTTCGGAGCCTATTCAATGCAAACAAACAAACAATCAAATCTTTCCTCTTTATAATATTACTAGCGGTCCGCCCCAGCTTCCCACGGGAATTGATTATAGCCTATGTCACCCGGGGATAGTGTAGCTTCCCGTCAGTGAAAGAATTTTTCAAATCGGTTCAGTAGTTTTGGAGCCTATTCAATGCAAACAAACAAACAGTCAAATCTTTCCTCTTTATAAAATTAGTATAGATATTACTAGCGACCCGCCCGCCCGACTTCGCACGAGTGTAATTTACGTGCGAAGCCGAGGCGGGTCGCTAGTTATACATATAAACCTTCCTCTTGAATCACTATCTATTAAAAAAAAAAAACGCTTTAAAATCCGTTGCGTAGTTTTAAAGATTTAAGCATACATAGGGACGGACAGACAGCGACAGCGACTTTGTTTTATACTATGTAGTGATTATATTGAACACACATCACACATCATCAGCTATTAAATGTCCACTGCTGAACAAGGCCTCCCTCTTAGAGAGATTATATTGAACATTACCTAATAATGATGAATTTGGGATAAAAGTGGAATAACCTAAATATACATGATGCCTTGTTAGTTCCAGAAAAGTAAAAGCTAAGTTTGCGAACCCGCGTTCGTATTTCTAGCCCCTTTACATTAGCATTAGGTTCAACCAACCTAAACTTTTGCTCGAGTGAAAGTTGACGAATGATCGCCTAAAATAACACCATATCTGCATTATTTCTGGATCTTGGCTCTCGACCTTCCTCCGCCGGAGCGCCGAGGCACGTACCGACACTCTGCACCTCTTGATAAAGAATTTCATTATCAAGCACGCAGCTTGTATTATGAATGTGTCCTGATAATAAGGTCTCGCCTCGTTTCTGCTTCGTAATTAAACGAATAGATACTTAACTTTTTATGAAAGCGGAATTATCTGTCAGCGTGTGCTCTAGTGGCATAGCTGTTTTTTTTTACTGGTTTACATAAAGTGAAAAAATCCTTCTTCCTACTATCCTACTTCCTACTATATATATATAAAACAGCTCAACCGATCTTGATGAAATTTAATAAGAAAGTTGCATATGATTATTAACGGGATATTTACCGTGGTAAGGTTGTGGAATGAGCTCCCGATACAACAACAACCGAACAACCGTTATAGTTTAAAACAGTGTTAAAGTTGAATATTTTGTGAACTCCAATGATCGTTGACATTGCATACTTTTTATCCTGGGAAATCTAGGAAAACTGGAAAACCGCAAGTAACACAATGTATCGCAGCTAAAACAAAAATTAACATTCAATGTACTATAGTGTGGGAATTTAATTGATTGCCCTGCAATACTCCCAAATGCCTACTAAATGAAAAATTGATAATTATTTTTCAACGTTCGAGAATATGTTAAGCAATGATGTTTTATGGAATCCTTGTGGCTATGATTAAATATAACGTGTGTCCTGTACTCTATCACGGGATCAGTTTGTTAGGAAGCTCGTTACGATGCGGTCGTATTTGATTGCTGTGCAAGGGGAATACTAATAGGAGCTACTGTCTGATTGATTAAATAGGCGAGTAGACGCCTGGTCGGTACATGCCCTCCGGTCATCAACTACCCTTTGATATCACAGCGCGATCAAAGTTAAATTTGTGAACGAACTATTCAACCGCAATGCAGTTTTTCCTGGTACCAACCCGCTAACTGGCAAGCTTTTTAATTTCACGCCCAAACTGCTAAAGCTTCTCTAGGCTTTTTCTACTCTTTTGTACTTTTATGCAAACTTACGGTCGACAGTGAATTTTGTGATTTATGTACTTGATAAAAAAGTTGTTGCGTATAATTAGTTAGTCGCGTTTAAGTGCTCTCTTTTAGTTTTCTTGCTCGCTCTTATTTTCCTTAATTCTATCTCATTGCAAAACACGGTGGTGGCTGTCTTTATTCCGCATTGCCAGTAAAATCCACTAACAAAATTGTGCTGGCAAAGTTAGGACAGTCCGCCTTTGGCGTGTTTGCTTAAAAGTCACCCCTCGGCGTCGTTATATGGCTCTTAACGTTCCTGATTGGTTTTTATAGTGCTATAATTCCATTCTGGCTCTATATCAAACTTTTGAGGAAAATATCGGTCAAATCTGCTTTTACTGCTGTTTTATTTTTTATATACCTATCTGCTAATATGCGAAAATACGTTGGAACAAATCGCTACGTCATCGTGTGCCCTACGTTCGGGTAAATTTGCCAATCACTGAACCCTTATCGATACTGGATATCCGGACGGCATCTCCTTTGGGTTGCACAATATTATTCTGCTTTCGTCTGCAGTTATTTCCATTGTTCCAACCCGTCGAGATCCGTACAAGTTGTTGACACGGCTATTCCTACCCTATAAATAAATCATGTCTTCTTTAAATCCAAATAGCCTGCGTTCGAGAAAGTTTGAATTAAATTGAAATTAGATATAAAACGGGAATAGCGAGTGACTATTATTTCCTATTAGTATTTTCCGTATTTGTCCGGCCATAGTGTCAACAGGGATACAAATTATACCGGCCGATAATTGTAATTCCGGAAACCTCTCTGAAATTTAGTGGAGTCGATTAATTACAGTTGAGTGAGTTGTGAAGGGCCTTCCTGAGTAAATGCCTGAAGTCAGACTGTAATAGGCCTCGTATTCCGTAAGTGTCGCCATCCGCTTCCTCTGAGGAAAAGTCTACGGACTACTTGTCCGGAGCTGGGCCTAAAAGCGTCCATGTGTTTGCTAATAAAGCCGGACGTTCGCCAGTGGCCCTAATTTATCATTGTTAGTGTGTACCTCAAACGAAAGCAATTTCAGCTTGAATACTTTTTTCGATAAGGCCCCTGCGGAGAATTCGGATTAAAGCTCATTTGATATCGTCCAATTAGGGTGCGACTAGAAAAGCTTTTTTCTTGATTACGTTACGTATAGTACTTTTTGAAAAATGTGAACATCACTTAGTTTAACATTTTAGAGTAGTGGATGTTAAATAACAAAGGGTATATACAAATATTGTAGCTAAGTTCTTTTCTGTTGAATTTGCTCAACAAATATTCAAGAAATTAAATTGGTGCGCTTGTTATTTCTGTGTCAAACGTTAATTTGACTCAATTGAGAGAATACTTGCTTCTTGTAGTTTGTAGTGTCACTCAGACCAAATAATACAGCACACCTTATATTTAGTTAGTAATCTAACTCCGTCTCTTCATTTGAAACTTAATTAAAAATCATTGAAATGGTTGTGAATTCAGTGACGCAGATTCAATTACATTTTTGTATAGCGAAAAGAAAATTTTACTGTGTAGGTGAACCGAAATTAACTTCACCGAATGACTTTTTTTACCGGAAAAATTTGAGTGTGAAAGTACTTTGAAAAGTTCATGGCGTAGTTCCTTAAATAGTTTTATTTTTGCATCTTTCATTTTTCGATGGATAGTCTTAATTTTATTATAATGGTATATATAACACTGTTTTACACTGTTACTTGTAACTGTTACTTGTTGTTGTCTTGTGTTTCACTGTTTTTTATGGTATATACAGGGTGTAAGGGGAACACTCTCGAAACCAAAATAAGGTAATTGTACTCATCATTATGAAGCTATTTCAGGGCTGGTCCCATAGTAAACGTTGTTCATAATGATGAGTACAATTACCTTCTTTTGGCTTCGAGCGTGTTCCCCTTAAACCCCGTATATACCAAAAAAAATTAAAAAAATATTACTCTAAAGTAAAACGTAAAAATAATAATAAAACTGGCCAAGTGTAAGTCGGTGACAAATTTCTATTCACCACCAGTTCTCGTACGATCACCGAAGTTAAGCAATGTCGCGAGCGGTCGATACTTGGATGGGTGACCGTCTGAGAATGATGTCTTTTTGGACTACTTTTTTGTACTTTAGATAACAATTTATGTGGTGGTACGGAAACCCCAGTGCGCAAGCCCGATTTTCACTTGGCCGTTTTAATTTTTTCCAAACAATATTTATCGAAAATTTTAAATTACGTGAAACAACCAATCCATAAACACTATACTTTGTAACAGTCACATTGTTCATCACGTCGTTAAAAAAATACGCGGTACGTTTGGTAAGTAGGTTTACTTGTATATTTTGTCTTTTGCTCGGGGTATTACAGCTCAGGACGTCCACAAAGTTTTTACGCAGCTTTTCATTTCGTTTCTTACCACTACACGGAGTTATTTGACCGTAATAATAGTAAATTGCTACATAAATTGCTTTTACGGTAAAAGTAACAATATATTTCAATCAAACGTCTATAATTCTGCTGTCGAATTATTTCTACTCTGTGAACATAGTAATGCGTATTAAATTGTAAAACAACTGGTAATGGTAAAATGAATTAAATTAAACATCTGAAGATAAAGTTATACTTCTTTAGCGTCCAACGAAGGTCCTTTGAGTTTTTATCTAAATACTTACACATAATAAATGAAGCTACGTAAATATACTTCATTTAATAACACTCCTTTGAATATATCCAATTGTACTTTTGGTAATGTAGAATGTGATAAAAGGAATATTGTGAGAATGCGGCACACTTTTGTTTTTGCATATTTTGAAGAAATCTCGGTAAGCATGACTGTATACTCTTTTTTTCACTTCATTGTTACATAACGTCGGTTCACAATAAAAGCCTTTTTGTGTTGTCGCGCAACAAAAGGGTGATCCCACTTTGACATGATTTTACCGAGGATGAGA
Organism: Agriopis marginaria; assembly: GCA_932305915.1. Classification (NCBI taxonomy): domain Eukaryota; kingdom Metazoa; phylum Arthropoda; class Insecta; order Lepidoptera; family Geometridae; genus Agriopis; species Agriopis marginaria. The sequence goes on from OW029915.1 coordinate 11,802,602, forward strand.
TTGGATATTTGAAAAAACAAACAAACTCATGATTAGAACAGTGTTGATGATAACAGAAAGATGTCTTTTTACCCAATGACGAAAACAAAAAGCAACGTATTGTGTTTAAAATGTATTAATGTATACTTCTGTATGTTTGGCTGAACTCAACGCCGAAACTACTTACCCGATTTAGAACAAATTTGGTATGGAGAAAGCCCTGGATTAACACATATGCTTTACCATACTAATGGTGATGACGATGATGATGAAAAGTTTGGTAAGTAACCATACTTTTCATCATCATCGTCATCACCATTTTTTCATTACCACGCGGGTGAAACCGCGGGGCGCTGCTAGATACCAATAAGACGTGAGTAAGACAGATTAAGATAATGTCGCATAATTACTTATCTGATTTAAATTAATATTTCATACAATTTTGTATACTTACTTAAACAAAGTTTGACCCTTGTTTAAAAGTTTTCGACGGCCTAAGGGTAGAAATTAATTTAATTTCTTCGACCCAGTGGTTCGCCAACTTTAGTAGTATGATCCGAATTTAACTGTAAAATGAATCTGTACCTACTTTAAACCCTAATATACAATAACTAGCTGTAACCCGCGACTTCGTACTCGTAGACTTTCATATAAACTTTCAATCATTATTTGCCCCTCGCACTTCGGCTCTTTCGCAAAAATACTTTTTAATGAACATTTACACCCCACAAAAAATCTACCTACAAAATTCGATGTTTAATGATGAGTCAGCCAGTTAGTCAGTGAGTACTTCGCTTTTATAATTTTACTAGCTGCGCCCCGCGGTTTCACCCTCGTAGTGATGAAAAATTGTGATGATGATAATGAAAAGTACCCTATGTCACTCTTTGGCACTTGAAATATATCCATGTAAAAAATCGGGTCGATCCGTTGTTCCGTTGCAGCGTGAAAGAGGAACAAACATCCATACATCTATACATACAAACTTTCGCGTTTATAATATTAGTAGGATATATTTTTCTAAAACATTGTATTGAATAAGTAATTACAAACGGGTTACTCTCACGATTATGTTTATCGGTCAGTCTTATGTATATCGGTTTTTAAGAATAAAAAAGTTACACCTAAATATTTTTGCATGTTTAGTACCTAATATACAAACTTTGGCGCCAACCGTGCATTTATGAGCTCACATATGCTAGCCTCTGCTACGTCTCGGCCCACATTTTCACGTTCATCAATAATCAACGGGGAGTGTTCTGAAGAACTGTTTGATCTAATGCCGGCGTCGCGGTTTTATCATCTCACTAGCCGCCGTCGCCTGAAAGCTCATCCACATATCTTAGATCAGTGGAAATCGCACACTGTGCGATTCACACGTTCTTTTTTGCCTCACACCTGCAAAACATGGTATGAGCTACCTTCCTCGGTGTTTCCAAAAAGCTAGAACATAAGGCTAGGATTCTTCAAAAGACGAGTTAATAAGTCTTAAAGCTTTCGGCAACACATTTATGATGTACAAGTATCCATAGGCGACGGTGACTGCTTACCATCAGGCAGCCCTGTCTGACAGTCTGCTTGTTTGCAAACTGTGGTTTAAAAAATGCTTCTGGTGCAGGCCACTGCAGTAATGTACTAATAGATTATCATTCTGCATTTTCTTATTGTTTGCTAAAATACTTAACACATATTAAAATCTTTGACTATACATGTATTATGAAAGATGAAAATATCATCTGATATTTTATCAATGAATGTCTGATTCAAATTTTATTGATATTCAAATATATTTGAATATGTATTTTCGAAAATTTATTTTATATTACCTTTATGTACGCTAAAATGAATTACAAATATTCGTAGGAATTGTGATATGACAGTCAAGATTTTTTGATGTCTATATTAATTTCCCTTTCCCGGATGTCATAACCGAATTTAACCAATTTCTTTTATTTCCAGTAACGAAATTCATCCGCATTGGCATCGCTGACAAGAATGACAACCCGCCGTACTTCGACAAGGAGCTATACGAGGCGGAAGTCGACGAGAATGAAGATATACAGCACACAGTTCTCACTGTCACCGCCAAGGACCACGATGAATGTGAGTACTAGTAATAATCCAATAAGCTCAACTTCTTTGAATTTCGTAGTATCTCCTAAGATGATCCAAGAGTTTCATTACCTAGCTTCCAGCTACATCATCAGAGCCACACAATTGTAATATTTTTTAATAAGAACAGCGGTAAACAAGCATGCGTTTCACCTGATGGTAAGCAGAAGCCGTCGCCTATGGACACCTGCAACAGTAGCGGTGTTGACGGTGCTTTGCCATCCTGGAGAGGTAGTTGTAGACACCCTTCTTGAAACGCTTCATGTTGAAGCTCGCCGGGAAGATCTTTGAGAGAAGGATATTCCACACCTTGCAGGTCAGCGGAATGATGTGAGGGTGAGCTTTTTGACGGTGTCGGGATATGTGGTTGTGGAAGTCTAATAACGCAGGAATAAGATCAAAAAGCTCCTCAGAGCATTCCCCGAAAAACAAGCGATAAAAATGTAGAGGAAAACCACAACTCTTTGGATGCTAAGTGGGTCTACCTTGCTAGTGAGCTTGGAATCTTCAAATCGCTAGTGAATCGGTTTCTTCCAGGCGACCGTGCTCCACCCATAGATCGTATCATCGCAATCAGGCAAGGCGGCGGTCAAATGCATGTCTATTATTTAATAATACAAAAATTACGTACCTGTATAGATTAGGATGGCGAACTTTTGCAAGGTTTGTAAATAAAAACTATTAGAATGGGCGAAATGTTGTGTCAAACATGTCATTCATACTGTACTCATCACAACTACAAAGCGTGTAAAATCATGTATCTCGCCAGTTTTTAGGATTTGACATAATACAGTTTGAGCCACCTGAAATTTACTGAGTTACCTTTGAAAAGAAGATACAGTTGTATAGATTTCATGTACGAAACCAACGCGGTGTAAAAACACTCTCATCACCGCTTCACTAACCCTGACGTATAACAGAATATCCAAGTTAACCTCGTATTCGAACTCGTATTTTTGCGTAGATACCTTTTACGATGTAAAAAGCGTGTTCAAGTGAACGGCAACGAACAAGTTTCAACTTTATATAAAAGTTGAACATTGAAAAATATATTTAAAAGCAGCAATGTTTGTCGAATTGAACTAAATGCGAGCGCACCAATTAAAATGACTGTGTCAAACAAGTCCTCGAAAGCTCTTGAGTGGGACATGTAAACTTCATGTTGTAGCGAGAGTTTTTGCCCCATTTTCGACTGAGCTGAGGTCACTGCAGTAGTTCGCTATTCGTTTGGACAAAGTAGTAAAATCCTGTGTCGAAAATAAGACACTGTCGAACCCGGGGAAGTGTAAACAAGGTTTATGCTCTGCAATGTATGTACATACGAGTAGATTCCTTTTCTAATTACATCCAAGGAAGCTAACACGTATTATTACGTTTGGTGTCTTTGTTTACTCTCTGTGATGTCGTGTGATTATACGTCCTATTTGGATAAAACATTTATAGGGTAAGGATAATTGGGATATAAAATAGCCTTTGATTATGTATAAATCAAAGAAAGCAAAGAACATAGCCTATCATTGAGGGTTATAATGAAGAAGTATATGTTTTTTGTTTGTTTGTTAATTTGCAAACAAATACGCTTGACTATACGTAGTAAAAAAATGACAGATACAGGATAAATGACGGCCCTTGTGCAGTTTGGTAGCGACCGGATCAACAGATTTTTATGGTGTTTTAATATATTCGCTTAAAAAACAATAATTGAAGTCTATACATTGATATTTCATCACTGAAAAAAAGTAGAAATTGTCATCTAAGTCAAAGGTCGCTGTCGCTACCAAAGCGGTTGCTTTAAGGAGGTATAGAACGCGGTTGAAATCGCGGGACGCAGCTAGTATAATAAAACAAATATATCAACAAAATAAGTTCTTATTGTATTATTGTATGAAATTTGTGAACTGATGCCCTGAATTGCAAAGTAAGCAAAGCAAGACATTCCTGAAAATTTACTTTTAGACATCAACTAAAATGTAACTACAATAAGAAAACTAAAAATCACCCTTAGAATAGACTTCAAAATGTGACTTGGAACTGTTTATATTTATCTTCACGGGTATTTGCACTGAAATCCAACGACCCGGGACAACGTATGAGCGTGTTGTTGACATGATGTCGTTTTATTTACCATACTCGGAACGAGTCCCCGCCAGGAGTGTGCAGTTTCCCAGGTTGGACAAACCACACGGTAACATTGAGTGAGACATCGTTAACTAGTAGGTACCTAAATGGTCGATGCAACGTTAGCTTAAATAAATAAACCCAGAGGAAATGTGACCGATAAAAACTTAATTAAAAGCGTTGGGCACTCACAGTAGCTAACGCGAATTATGGGACTGTTTTTGTTTTTAGTCACTACATTGACACATAGCGATACTTAGTAGTGTTTTGTAACAATATACCTAAACATATTTTTGTATGTATCTACCAATATTCCTACTCTAAAAATGGCCTCTGATATTTGGCTACGATCCCCTATTTATGCCCACCAAAAGATCAGGTCTAAGGCCCGAGAGTCAATGGCAGAAGTGAAATATGGCTATCAGATAATCTATACAAAAAAGGGAATGATATTATGCTTCTTAATATTTTAGTTCAGTTACAGGATTCTAGCACGAATATCTATTGAAATATTCATCAGAAAAAAGTTGTTTGAATGGCCACAAATTTCAGATAAAAATATAAATGTAAGTGATATGTATTATTATGATGTAGGTCTATGTTATATGTATCACGTTATTAATTATGTTAGTACACCCACATCTTTATACCTCCTCTATATTATACCCTCTTCATACTAGGGTTGCTTGGAAAAGATCGCTCATAGCGATAAGGTTGCCAGTTATTAAACTAATTTTAATTATTTTTTGTCCTGTGTATGTCATTTCCGGTGTGACCAATAAAGAGTTATATATATCTTGAAAGAGTTACTCATTCATTCATTCATTTTCAAACATCTTTCAGAGCTTCTGGTTAATGCGATGCGTAACAGAAATGCTAACGTTTTCATTCAGCTTGGTAATGCTGCCTGTATGCTGGGTACGCTGCCATCTGGTAGCAGGTTTCAGAATTTAGAATATCTTTAGATCTTCAATAGTCTATGGGCAGTCTATTGACTGTTTTCTATACTAATATTATAAAGAGGAAAGATTTGATTGTTTGTTTTTTTGCATTGAATAGGCTCCGAAACTACTGAACCGATTTGTAAAATTATTTCTTTGACGGGAAGCTACACTATCCCCGGGTGACATAGGCTATAATCTGATACCCGTGCGAAGCTGGGGCGGACCGCTAGTTATATTATAAATCAAGTAGTAAACGTTTTTAGTCTTAGTTTGTATTTTGTTTAGTGTTAGCTTGTATTTTGCACAGTAAAGGCACAGGTCTATGAAAGAGACTTGATAGAACTGTAGTTGCAATGAGATCTGAAATAGATTGAAACGTGATCATGGATCCGCAAAATATAAATACAGGAAATATAACACACCTATAAAAAAACGTAACGATGGTTTAATATTGATAAATACGAAATTTGACAGATTCGCTATAGTGAAACTATCAAAAACAGTCATGACGAAAGGAGACAATGTTTTAGGCCCATTGAATACGGTAACGTATGTTTATGGTTATGGGTACAACACTAAAAAATAAGTAGCTTTGTTTGTAGCAATCGGACGAAAGGTAGAAATGCAACCGGTATCATAATATCGACAAAAAATATGCGCTAATGTTTTAAGACAATTCATTCATTTCCCATATAAAGTCCCTTGACCTGAACGAGGTTATTGTGAGATTCGCCCAGCTAATTTATAATATTTCGGTTAGATGAGATATAACTAATATTATCACTGTAATCTTAACGTTATGAGGAACAGATCCACATGAGTTTCATTATTATTTATACGCTAGTTTGTGGTGGGCCAATTAACCAAACAAACAAAAAACTCCTTTGTGAATAAGGCTACAGGTTTCATTTGTCCTACTTATTATGAAAAAATTATAAAGTCAGATTAACTGTTAATTAATTAACCTAATATTGCGTTAGCTTTTACTTTTCATGTCAATAACTTTAACAATAGAAAGTTGAAAGCTTAGAGGTGAAACGTTTTACGATACTCTTAGTATATTTTCTTGCAGCTTTTGTTCAAGCCTTTGTATTGCTGACGCTTTGTTACCTTCTTTTATGTCTTTATAGATATTGTTTTTGTTGCAATTATTACTTTTAAACAACGGTTCCTACTGAACTAGCTGCATTACATTAAGTACTTTTGCCTTTAATTAAGGAAATTCAGAGATTTTAAAAAAAAAAAAATTTAACAAGTCAACCAATGCAATTAATGCAATAAGTGTTTATAGCTTCCCTTGTCTTCACTGGTAAGTAAATTATTTTCATACCATGGTTGTCTGGTAGAAAGTGCTTTTAGCAATAAAACCGCCATTATGAAATTAGCTTGTAAGTTTTTTTTTTATCTATATAAAGAGCTTCTATCAATTTATCTAAATAGCATATTATAAAAAACAATACATTACATAAATAGTTACATTTAACGTTGAAGGTCTATAGGAAATCCAAATTATCAAACTCACTAACAGTAAGCGTACCCAGCATGCTGGCGGATTAGTTTTCCTTGACCATGAACTGTAGAGATTTCAGATTACTATGAGATTATACAAAATATGTTTATAATTTATTTAAATAATAACTCATTTTCCTTTATTACCTAGTCTTTTATGAAGAAATCGGCTAGCGATTGACCACAACTCACCTGATGGAAAGTGAAGAAAAGTGACGACGTGGTCTACGATGGAACACACTTTTCCATGAGGTGCCTATTCACTCTTGAAGAGACACCCAGGTTGTACTTTATAGGGACCGATGCATTCCATTTCTATGTAGTTCGTATTATAAAATAATTGTGAGGAAATTTTTTAAGGTTTTTTTTACAAATTACTCTGTTTTTATCTTCCGGTCATAATTTCAATTAACTTTACTGCCTCTTTTATCGTCATCGAAATTGAAGCGGCCATAAAATGATAAAAATCAAAAGCACGACGCGGTAGGAATATTACTAATTAGCTCGAATCTGGCACGACGTCGAAATACCAATAGACGGGCGAAGTTGTAAGTTATGTTGTGTGAATATTGCTGGCTGTACGTCATCGAGTTGCTTGTGAGCCAGTTTGACACATGCATGCTACCGCCTCGTCGAAAACTTTCACGTGAGAGTACTAACACCGCACATACTGCCGCGCTGTTTACCTAAGTACCATCGCATGTTTGATCGATGAGCACAGTTGCTGCGATACATTTTATGAAAGAATTTTCCTTAGCCTCGATGGCTCTGTCCCCCTGATACTCGTTTTTCTCCACCCTGAACCTTATTAAGCTCCCGAGGTACCGACCTTTCCGTGCCTTTTCATAATGATGTTACAGTAGCAAATTCTCTCAGACTTGCTAATATAATTAACTTAAGGCAGGTATAATGCTTCAAATTACCAACTCTCTTGAACGGCCGGCAATCTGGTATGATGAAGAAATTCTCAGGTAAGTCGAATCGACTCCCCAGGGTTATCGACGCCTATTTTATTTCACCCGCAGGGTTTTCACTTGGAGTACCGTAGAAATTGAAAGAATAATGAAAAAACTCTTACTACTTCGCAAATTGTTTGCCCGAATTGCCATGTTTGTTTGTGTGTATTGGGACTACGTGTTCAATAATTTCTCGTAAAGCGACCTTATTACAAAAAAATACCTGGTGTTTGCATGGAATCAACATCGGGCGTAAAATGCTTCTGGTTATAGAGTTAACATTTAGCGTAGTTTGTGTCCATAAACGACGATATTTTGAGAGCTAGCAAGTGCAGTAACTACTTGCGTAATTGATGAGAGAGCAAGCAAAATCTATTTAAGGAAAAGTTATAAATTCCACTCGTTTCTAGAAAACTCACAAAGACGCTGGTCCTACAAAAGCTTAAGAGCACTTCTAGCATCCTGCTGGAAATATTTCCAATCTCTTACTATACCTGTTTTTATTCCTACCTCCCAATATTTTAGGTACAGCTATTTTGCTTGAAATTTTAAATTGTCAAAGATTTTCTGCTTTGTTTTACGTTAATCCTTAATCTCAGACTTCGATTCGATAAGTTTTATAAGAATACATTTAAGTAGGGTTGAAATTTGCAAGGAGAATAGTTTCTGAAGGAGTTATTAAAATATGAAAAGTGAGAACAAGAGGTTTAATATTACGAAGCATACTCTATTATTCAAGAACCAGTACCGCGTATTATAGACCAGTTTTCTCACTAAATTATTATCCGTTTTCAGAGAAAATTCAGAATTTAAATGTCGTACTATGCGCTGGTGCATTCGACCTGCAATTTTAGGGTTTTGTTATACGACCGGATAGAAGCATAAGATTGCCCGCAGACTGAAACATTTCTGCAAATTATAGCGCTGTCCAATTGAATTCGTCAAATACTAGCTATATAAGAATCTTTCATGTGTGTTTTCCAAACGAAACGTTTAAAAAATATATATATGAATAATATGGGATATATTATTAAATTATTAAATAGACAATTTAAAATTTAACAGCGGGAAAAACAATAAAATTAAAATCTAAATACCAAACCGATCGATTAATCCGCTACCGTGGGATTGTTCCCAATATGCTGGCCCCAGTACCACGTTGCAACGTTGTATATGGCAATGCTCACCCTTTGAGCAAAGTAGAGGCATTCAAAATAAATAAACCGGCAAATATAAATTAACTAAATATAGGCTTCATGAAAATTATCCTGGGAAAATATACCTGTACAGAAAGCAATTTAACCGCATAACTATTAATAGTGTTTTTTTTACTACATAACTATCCAAAAGTTTGTTAAGACACGCATATAGTAGGGTTTCTAACCCAAAACAATAATTATTATTGTGGTCACATTCATAGCTTAGAAATTGGTGTATGGTTTGATATTTCACTTTTTTTACCCGATAACAAAAACGAACACTAAAAGATAATTTCAATTCCAAATCTGTTGCTTAGACCACTGGAAGTAATATAGAAACAAACATACTTATATATACCCAAAAACGTTTCCCTCTTTTTTGGGCAGTCAGGTATAAATAGTCTGCATCACCTATCGCTACATTTTATATCAATTGACATATTACTCTAACTCCACAATTAAACTTTCGCAAACCACCTTCCATTTTTAACTAGTACACTGCAAAGATAAATAATTACGTGACATTGTAGCTGAATCACTTCGTAGCGTCGTAGTAACGGCATTCTGCCAGCGTAGCTCGTAGCTGTCCTCGTAGCCATAGTCATAGCGCTCGTAGCTATCCGCGGGAGCTGCCGACGGCAACGGCTGCATACTGCATACGTATTAAAATCTCAAGCGTCGCCAACAGATGCCACCGCTACGCGACTCTCCGATCCAATCCGGTTTTTAAACTGCCCCCGTTTCTCTTTCCCGACAAAATTAAGTAGAAACGTTAAGATTTACTGCTCTATAAGCGTCACAAACCGTCGACGAACACTCGTGACAAATTCGAATTTTATCTACTGTTGCATCCGAACTACAATCATTTATGTCTCATCTTGGTTGGTCCTTGAAATATAAACGCAATTTAGTTTGCATTTTTTTGATTCTAAGCGGAGGGCAAAATTGGTTAAATCAATACAGGTTTATTAACCAATGTGAAACAGGAGTAAAATAAATTTTTTTGAGTGTTTTTTTTTAAATTATGTTTAATGTATATTTAAGCGATAAATAAGAGTTTCTCAATTCGGTCTGTATTTAATTAATAATTATAGAAAATAGTTTTAACTAATATCAGATTTTGAGTGAGTGTGATTGTTTGAATTCTCTCGGTTTCAGGTTCAGCTTGGTGATGGCAAACCGGCTAACCGGCTAAAACTAACTAGCAAGAATAATTTAAGTCTGCAATCGTTTTTTTTAGGGCTTGCGTTTGACCGCCAACTCGCCTGATGTTAAGCGATGATGCGGTCTACGATGGAGCACGCTTGCCTAGAAGAAACCGATTCACTTGTGATTTGATAACACCCAGATTGTAACTATTGGCGAACACCCATTTCATATCTGAACTTATTCAAAGAATAGTGCATTTCCTCATTAAAAGCCTAGAAAAAACTGATTGACTCGTAATTTGAAAACACCCAGATTGTAACTATCAGGGAACACCCATTTCATATCTGAACTTATTCGAAGAATAGTGCCTTTCCGCATCAAAATATTGGAAAATTCTTGAGAAATACTCGAAGGTCTGTCGTCAAGTGTACGTACTTTTGTTGAATGAGGGGTGTAAGCAACAGATGCTGCTGAATAATCAGTTAATATCTGGGCAGAGGCGGCCGGCAATGACGCGCGCCATTTACTTCTAGCCTGGGAGTAAGTGGCTGTGTCTAGAACGTACCAGATCCCATGAGGCAATTACACCGCATAGTTAAGGCTTTAGAATTGTGATTGCACTCTGTTTAGTAACTAGTACTAATCTTGTTGTTTAGCCTAGGCTTCTAATATTGGAAAAATTTGTTAATTATTATAGTTAATTAATTACATTTTGCTAATGGGTGTTCCCTGATAGTTCCAATCTGGGTGTCTTCAAATCAAGAGTGAATTGTTTTCTTCTAGGCAAGCGTGCTCCATCATAGACCGTATCATCGTTTAACATAAGGGGCTGGCAGCCATATGCAAGCCTATTATAAAGGTTATACTTACACTTGAAAATATGTACACATTATTTTTCACATTCTTTACTTTACGGAGTTATTTTTAATGTACCAAAAACTCCACGTAAGTATGTTCCCTACATCATACTTAACAACTTTTGTTTCACAACTTTAAAAAAGTTGGAACTTTCACAAAAAATATTAAAAGTTTGTGTCATTTTAAGCTTTGGTTTCTGTAGGTGTAAAAATGTGCGTTCCTTCTAGTTTAAGACTACGTAAAGTTACTACCAATTAGAGCGGTAATGTAAATGTTTTGTCTGAATGTGGATAAAAAGCTAATTATTTAAAGTAATGGAAAAGTTGTAAAGTATGATAGAGGGAAGCTGTTTGTGAAAGGTTTTTGATACATTAAAAATTACCCTATACAGGATGTAAGGGGAACACTGTCGAAGCCAAAAGAAGGTAATTGTACTCATCATTTGAACAACTTTTACTATGAGACCAACCCTGAAATCGCGAAAAAATATCAGCTGTTCCATACATATTGTCGAGTGTCAATGACCGTTTTCTATAGAACAGCTGATATTTTTTTCGCGATTTCAGGGCTGGTCCTATAGTAAAAGTTGTTCATAATGATGAGTACAATTACTTTCTTTTGGCTTCGAGAGTGTTCCCCTTACACCCCGTATACTCGGAAGTTTGGTTGAATTTTGTTGTTCTCCATACTACATTCAATTTTCAAAACAATCTGCGAACCTAAATTGTTATCACTGACTAAATTAAACCTTTGCTGCCAAGTTATCCCCTTGTCCAAGTCATCCCCGACCCGCTTATCCTAACAGTCCTAAATCAATATTTTCGGAAACATTGTACAAAAACCAGTAAGTGTATTACAGCTTCAAAATCAACATAAAAATATCCTTATCAAGATTACGCCCAGGCTCTATAAACATTTACAAAATGCTATTCCACAAGATATTATCATAGGCCTATGTAATATTTACAGAAGATTTAAGCAACGTCAGGAGTCGTTAGAGTTGTTGCGTTCATGGCTGAGTATACCAACCCGCATCTGCAACTGCACCGCTAACAAATGAGACTGGTCGAAAATCGCAGACGTGTTCTGAAGTTTTAAGTCTGGTCGGACGACATCGCTAAGCCAGCAGGAAAGCCGTGGACAAGAGTAGCATAGGACCGGAAAAGATAGCACGCTGAAGAGGAGACCATTTTTTTACCACCCAGGAGTGGGTGGAAAATGGTTGATGATGATGATGAATACAAAAAAAACCGGAAAAATACGAGTAGGACTCGCGCTCTGAGGGTTCCGTTAGATGGAACTCACAGAGAGAAAGTCCAAACAAAAAAAAAAACAACAAAAAAGTTGAAATTTTGAAAAACAAACTTAACTTTGTTGTGGACAATAAGGTTCTTCGATACATTCCAACTACAAAATGTAAGTTTGTAATAGCAAAACAATAATATTTTAATGATATAACTTCAAATTTATGACTTTCGAATTTATTTCTTTAGATGTGCTGTAAGACCTTGCTTCTTGCCGAGTTTCATGATTGTAGGTCAACGGAAAGTACCCTATATTAGGTTTTGATACCATTGTGAAATCGCAAAATATGCGACATAAACGGTCATATCTTTTGATCGCGTAAACTTACAAGTTTGATTTTTTCACAGCTGAAAGAAACCGTAGATTTGATTATTTGATGTAAATTTCAACTTGAAATCTTTACGTATTCTTGAGAAAAATGGTCTTGAAAGACGGACAGACGGACAACAAAGTGATCCTATAAGGGTTCCGTTTTTTCCTTTTGAGTTACGGAACCCTAAAAAAAGCTTTTATGCTTTCACAATTTAATGCGTATACAAAATTTCATATCTGTACTGCTAACCATTGAGTAGTTCCCTATTCAGGATCCAATCCTGAGCGCTGCAACCATGACGTCCCCCCTTTTCGTTTTTACTTTATTAATAATTTTTAGTTAATCCACTGTAACATTACATATTCTGTGAAAATTTCAACTGGCTATCTATTACGGTTACGGTTTATTACGGTACAGATACAGCCGTTAATAGGAAGGACAGACGGACAGATAGATGGACGGACAGACAAACAGACAGAGAGACATCGTTGGCTTATTAATAGGGTTTTTACCCTTTGGGAACGGAACCCCAACAAGCTTATCTGACTAGTTTAAACTTATTTTGCTGTGAAAATGTTCACCATTATCAGATTTTCATGTCTCCACTGCTGGGCCACAAGCCAAGAAAGAAAGAGAGAGAGAGAGAGAGAGAGAGAGAGAATGTTAACATGTTCAACGCAAGATTTTTTAAGAATTGAGATTCTTTTAAATTCAACAGAATTAATATCTTATCCCTTACACCTCGAGTGTTTCACTTGAGGTCTTTTTATGTAAGAAGTTTGAGCCTTTTTATGGCTTACACCCGAAGACATAAGGGCCCGGTTTACGAACCTACAAAGTTTAGGGGTTACATACAAGTTTTCTGGCTTAGGTACTAATAACGCGTGGCTCGTATTTCACCTCTTATGACATAATCAACCTAAAGTAAGCGTACTATAAAGGAGTTGTTTGAGATATGAGCTGTAAAATCAAAATGCTTGGAGTACGTACGTAAAATTCTGTCAAAATATAATCCCTTACATTATAAAAACGTTACGTAATAATTCCTCCTCTGTTTGCTTCATACAAAATTCTTTGTTATGACTTCGTAGAATAATAAAAGAGCCGTTAATATTATTAATGGCTTTCTCGAGAAACTTGAACCGCATTTTAACCTTTTCAAAACATGATCAAACAAAAACCCATTTCATTTTCAGGTTGAAATTTATAGGCTTGAAAGTCTTTTAGTCAACTTCATTTCTGAGCTCAGATCAAACAAACAAGATAGATATGGTAAGGTGGCATAGCGAGTGCGAGCGAATCAGACTTAAATATGGCCTATAGTTAAACTCACCCAGCAGACAACCTTGTCCCCCATTTTTTGCATGTGGACTATTAATTAGTTGATTGATGTCATCGTAATCATCATTTCAGCCGTAGGACGTCCACTGCTGGACATAGGCCTCTCCCATCGATCTCCAAAAGGGCCGGTTGGAAGCGGCCTGCATCCAGCGTTTCCCTGCGGTCTCTTTTAGGTCGTCTGTCCATCTCGTAGGTGGACGTCCTACGCTGCGCTTACCGGTCCGTGGTCCGCATTTCAGAACCTTTCAGCCGCATCGGCCATCTGTTCTGCGTGCTATGTGCCCTGCCCACTGCCACTTCAACTTGCTAATCCGGTGGGCTATGATTGGTGTCGCTACAAGTTTATTAGTGTGCGCGAAAAATTTGTAAGTGAGCCGTACATATAAATTTTACGTTAAGCGGTGTAGCGAAGTCAAAAAAATATGAAAAATTTCTGACATTTGGACACTACCGATAATTATACTATGGCATACCTAAGCCCTTGGTTGTCTGTTCTGCGTTCCAGAGTATTTAAAAAGTAAATAAAGCAAGGTCCGAATAGCTAAATCTAATTAAGGACATTGTCTATTATAGGCCCTGTAAACAGGAAGTTCAAACTAAGCTTCTCAGTCTTGAATATCGGCGCAAAGTTGGTAGTCAGGCTTTTATCGGATACATTTCGGAGAGTGTGCATCGGATCGGCATGATCTAATTCCCTACTGCCCATTTTTCTATCGGACAGCTAGGGCGAGCACGAAGCGGTGAGGCCATTTCATGGTTGATTTTTCGAAAATCCGTAAGACGCGCTTTGTTTCCACTTTTATTGTGCGAACTAATAGAATGTGAAAAGTGCTGCCTGAATGTGTATTCCCTGATAGTCACAATCTGGGCGTCTTCAAGTAGCAAGTGAAACGGTTTCTTCTAGAACCTGAAGAAATCGTAATGCATTATCATCGCTTATCATCAGGCGTGTTAAAGAAGGAAAGCAAAAAAATTAATAAGTGTTTTAAAATGGAGGTGAAGTTTGATACACATTTTTGTATCGCTTGCTAAATATTATCCACCAAAATATGAAAGACGGGTTTTTATTTTTTTTAAGAGAGAAACTTATTCTTTCATCGTTGTGTCACACTTGAAATACCCTCAGAAACCAAAGTGATTTATTTACGCCAAGTCCTTAAAGCATCAGCCTTTTCTTACATGAAAACAAATACCTATAGCTATTGACCATTTGTTTACTTCATGACTTATCGATTTAGTCAAGTCGTAAAATTAAACCGCAATGCAAACAAAGCCGTGTTGCAATTGACTGGATTCACTATTAATAGAACTAATTGCACTAACTTCTCTACCAATTTCAAGTTAGCTTAAGGTTGCTATTCCAGCTGCGACTGTAGAGTGCTGACCGCAGATTTGACGCCGTTGGATTATACCTCTACTTTTTTTAAAGCCATAGGTGGCAAACAAGCAGACGGGCCGCCTGATGGTAAGCAGTCACCGTCGCCTATGGATACTTGTTTCCTAAATTCTGTGTTTGTTGCATTAAAGTGGCAACTGGATAGTGACGTATATAGGCTTGTGTCACTCCCGGAATAGCACACCTTGTTTTATTGAATCATGATGTTTTTTTTTGTATATATGTTTTGATCAGTAGTTGTGGCAACGGTTACTCTAAGAGGCCTCCGTCAGGTCCATCATAGTCAATAAACGTACGATTATGTTAGCGTCTACATTGCGTCTGCGATCTGCAGACCGCGGTCGCCGTCGCAACTTCCTCTAAAAGAGTATCCTTCCGCCTGAGAGCTATAAATCCACTCCGTGCACTATCTAGCTTGCGCCGACTCTAATTAATTCTGCAGCCGACACATTAATAACCTACTGTCATTATGTGCGGCGTCTTTTGCTTCTTGCTTGTTTAGCTCTCCCGCCTAAGCTGCGTCAAGCGAACATCGGGAACAGCGTATTTGTTAGGATTACTGAGATTATCTGATACCTTCTTACGTAATAAATTAAGACAGTAAATTAATGATAATTATTGCCAAGCTAATTCTAAGAGTGAAATTTTAGATAGTAATTTTTATATTTGAAGTGTTGTTTCACACTTTGGGCTTGACTATATAAACGATTTACAAATTCAAAAATTTTACGACTGGCAGGATTCGAACTTGCACCATCTGTGTTTACGTCCCGATTGAGTATCAATTAATTTCGAGTTAGTAAAAAAGCGACTTCTCTCGTTAGCTTCGGGGCCTGTAAAAATTCTAGCTGAGTTACTTGCTAGTAGAAAATAGATGGTGTCACAAACGCTTAGATTAGAAAGACAGCTCAAGAATTTGCAGGCAGACAGGAAAACGATCGTAGCTAAGCGGTTAGAGCGCTCGGGACATAAACCCGGATGGCGCAGCTTCGAATAATGTCGGCCGTTATTTTTTTGAATTGTCTATAACTTCTATGATGTAGATAGACAAGATAGTATACGTTTTTGAAAAAAATCTTCTCACCATGAAAAGATTTCTAATTTCTTTTTACAGTAGCTTTTATACCTTTATCTAAGTCAAAATGTAAGATAGCTCGAACTAATTTCTTTCAAAGCAAACGTGTTCTATGTTCGACCAACTTTAGCCTAGACTAATGTGAAAAAAAAAACAAGAATTGAATCACTCTAATTACTGTTTTATTGATGGTATAGTATTAATGTTTGTTATTCGGACTGATGCGACCTCTAGCTATCAGATATAATCCTAACTACGCAATGATACTCGCTAATGCGAGTACTTACACAGCTCAACTACGCACCTAAAGCGTACAATAAGATCGAATGATATCATCACAGTTCGCATTTTCGAAACGATTCAATAACAACCTTAATGTTAGTCTAAAGTGCCCTCGGTCAGTATCTAAGGGTCGAATCAGAGTTAATAAATTGTGGCCAAAGAAAATGAAAAAATAAAGAGTAAAAAAAAAAAACTGAATGATGGTGCGATATGCAGCATCGTGCCGCGAGTCGCATACTCTAACCGCACCCTTTATTGGATGATAAAACGTCAACGCGGCTACCGACGAAATAAATTAAGGAAACCCTCTGAAATACTTGATAAATTACGACGCTCCTCCGTGTGCTTAAACGCCGTGTTTAAAGCGTTATTAACGAGTTAAATATGTATCTTTTATCATGCTGCTGCTTATTTGTGACGCTATATTTAAATTCAACGTGAAAGTTAAATTTATAGTGCCAGCTCTAAGATGTGACTATAAGACAACATCAAAAGTTTTGTGACTTATCTTGGCAGTGATATAAGATAAACGTTAGTTTAGGTCGAATACAAAGACCTTAAGTGTCACAAGTTTCGTAATACCACACTTATTCTTTAGCTTGGGTGTTCAGAATCACGTCTCTTCAACATTTTATTTGTATACTTTACTAGAAGTAGCTTTTGCTCGCTATCTTACAGGAACCATGCTTTTTTCGGATTAATGTGTGTTTTTCCATGGTGTAAGCTACCTCCACACAAAATATCATTCAAATCAGTTCAGCTGTTACGGAGTTGAGTGCCGACAAACATACTTAAACACTGAGATCAAACAAACAATGAAGATATGGTAAGGTGGCGTGGCTTGTTATATTTAGTGGATCTCGCCCAAAGTCGCCCTTTTTTGCATGTGGACTATGAGTTAGCTTATTGGTGTCGGTACAAGTTTCTTAGTGTGCGTGAAAAATTTGTAAGTGTGCTGTACTTACTTGTGCTGTGCTATTTGAAAAGGAACGATAATTGTACTAAGGTATATCTCCCTTGTTATCTGATCTGAGCTCAAACACAAACTTTCGCTAATAATATTAGTCTGATAGTGTGATTTTATATTAGTTTATTAATAGCTTGTTATCTTGCTGTTAGTCTTGTAATCTATCGACTATTCAGGTATGCATGCGTGTCGGTCAACACATATTTAGGTCAACTTGAGCTCAAGTATCACTTGTCTAGAGTGTGCTCCTCCATTTGCGTCCGCAGGGGTGCTTGAGTCAGCCCATAACGCCACGCTGAGTGATTGTCTCGCTAATTCGATGTGACGTGCACGGCCAGTGTCTCCTCAGGCCGTGCTCTCCAGACCTCCTTTCATTACTAGATAAGGACGGTCGACTCTATTCCCAGCAAATAATAGAGGTCAGTTTCGTGAATTTGCAAGAAATTTCATGTAATAATCGTGCAGCTACGGAGCGAGCTCCGACTCAAGACCGTTTTCCTCAATACCCTTTATTGTGCGAGCACAACCGCGATCCTCACAAGTTCTTATGCGAAGTAATATGCAAGGCTTTCACGTGACACATGACAAATTACATTATGATTTTGTTCCGTAGTCTGTTGAAAACTGTTGTTACTTAATTTGGAACTTCTGCGCGTGGCGGTAAGTGATAAAGTTTTACGGCCGCTCTCACATACTGTAATTTTTCTTTTTAGTATTAATGAAGTCGTATGTTACATACATGGGGTACTTCTGTGGTGAAGTTATGAAGGAGTTAGTTTTACCTGTAATTAAAACGGGCCGGCTGCAGTCAGTTCTATACGAATGACTCGGATGAGTTGGCTAACTTTACTGGCTGCTTTACATCATAGTTGGCCCATATTTTCTATTGATTAGTTCATTCTTTGTAGTTGCGTATTGAAGGTAGAATTTAACGATAATTCAAAGTCTAGTCAAGATTTATGAAAATGTTCAGAAATCTAATTCCATCAACTTGAAAGAAAACTATATTTCGGACTAAAAGGATTTTATTATAGAACTTATTTGATGGTATGTTTCAGTTCAGCTGAGTCCTAATCACATTCCTTTAAGAAAAATAGTATTAAGTTTCTATGCCGACTGAAACGAATCGAGATGGTTCTAAAATAAACGTCATTACAGCGGGCTAGAGTTTACAACGGCAAGCTTTAAAAACTCTGTATTTAACTATCAGCTTGTATTATAATGAAATTACTAAACGCCAGAACCTACTGCAACTTCCATATTTTAACGTGCCACGTTCCATAAAATTCATCATTTTCCTTATAGCCAAGGAAAAGAAAAATACCTTATAATGATAGAATGTTTCACGAAGAATGTTTTCAAGCGCTCCAGTGGAATTCTGTGAAATGTTTTTAATGTTAATGGCACATCCTTCTTCGTCAGTCATTGTATTTGAACACTTATTGTCACACCATTTTTTGTAAGCATTATCCGTGGCGTGCTTACTGACGCGGGACACGTTGAGAACTCCTCTTCTGATGAGTTACGACAAGAGAGGCGATATATCTCTGCAATAAATTAGAGTAACAAAGTGAGAACGGTCGAGGTCATCAAAAAAATCATGCAACACGGAAGGGTTTTGACGCCATTTGAGGCCCCTACGTAATAAACCCGGAAATGAATGAAATAAAAAATGAATCTGCTTTTTAGTGTCCGTCCTACTAAGGATGCGTAATAAGATATATTTTTGGCGTTGTTTTTCCTTTTAACGTTTGATTTAGAAGGTCGTCGCATTATTCCGTAATCTAGGATGATCTGAAATACAATCATGTTTAAGACAAATAAGTTGTTAAGAGCGTCTTCGGTTCACGGTTTTGGGGTAGGATAATCTTCTTAACGTACCACATAAATCTAAATACATATTGATTTGTTATAAGTCCTTTCTTACAAGATATTGTAAATTTATTCTTTTTTATTTATTATTTTATAATAAAAGCTGCAAACAGGCATGAGGTCGTGTTTTTCATTCTTACATAATGAATATTATTAAACCAAACCTTTTGTGTAAGTCTAACAAATGTTGGTATTTACAGTTTATTTAATTTTGAGCTTCATTTGGTATCTTTTATTCAATTAAAAAAAAAAAAAACTGGTTACACGGTCCGGGTAATTATTAAGCTTAAGAATTATTCACTCGATTAATAATTTTAATTGTTACATTTAATTCCGACCAAGGATTTAGAGACCACGAGTTAGAGCGGAAATAATTTGCTATTTCGAATCCAAAGTAGACACTGAAATGGGTTATTGGAATATTTATTACGATGGCAGCTAAAACCCTCTTTCATTTACCTGATTCACGACTTTGATAGACATGACATTGATATAAGCAAAATGGTAAATTTAATAAATTAAACTGAAATATTTTTGGGCTGCAAAAATAAGGCATAGTAAATATTCGTCGATAAGGTAATTACAGAGTATTTAATTAAATAAATAATTTGTTACTTGCGGTACTCATGCCCTTGGTTAGTAATTTAACATTGATGACTCTTCAATTTTCGGTTGAACAGACCCATGATATTTATTTGGCATCACACTCGATATTTCAAATTGATATGGAGCTTTCAAAGGATTCGATATAAGCGCGTCAGAAATATCTCGAATCCGATCTCAAAGATAGAGGAAAAGAATAGGAGGGTAACTATCATTTGATATTCGATATGTGGGATGCTCAAGGAATCCGCAAGAGTAGCTGCGGTTATAACTTACGTAATAAAATTGGGAGATGTCGCACGTACGGATATGTTATGTAGATAGAGTTCTACAGATTTGAATTACTAAGGCAGTCACACGTTTATATGCTGCTGTCTCGCACGACCTCACACCAAGGGAAGATCAGACAAGCGTCTGCTAGGGCTTAATGAGAGGTTCATACGTGTGGTGAGTTAAGAACGACCTAGTTTATGGAAGATTCGAAATAGCTTCTACGAATTACTTGGCGGGGGATGTGCAACTTCATCGACGCTTGTCACTAGCGTTATAATTAGCTAAGTCACTATGCAGTGTGCGCTCTTCATGCGCCATTTGAATATTTCCCTGCGGGTGAAGTTTGCGGGATGCTCGTTAGAAATGTCAGATAGAGTTTTACTAATGTCCAAAATGATAACGACGTGTAGCGCGGTCGTGCGGACGGTCACTCCCGGCAGGATTACTGACGGCTCGCTGAATTAATAACCCGCTTTACTGCCATAACGGGCCAACAATACGTGTTTCAATTCCTATTTTAAATTTGCAAACGCTTATGTCCGCGCTGAATTATGTATTTCGTTTAGAACTCATTTCCGCGACGAAGAAATTTACACAATTTTGTTGAGACTATTTTTCGCCGTCGTATATTGAAATATTCACAAACATGAGCATGAGCACTTGTTCCTGTCTTTCCTCGTAGCTCTTTATTACGCCCGAGATAAATAATAGCTACCCGAGTGAAGGAGCACACGCAAAAATGTTAACATTTATGACACATGAACCCGAAGGCTGAATTATTAATAGCGTGTCAGTGATATATTTGTGCGGGAAAGAGAGGGGAAAGAGCACATTGTCTCGCGATTACGAGGCCCCGTCACTTCCATCACTCCTTCGCTGAAGATTTATGTTGTTGCAATAAAATCTCCTCGTTTGAATAAACATCTCCGCCGTCGGGGCTGTGACAAATTGCCGGAGTTCACCGCCAAAAGTCAGACCAACATTAGCCGGCATAATTCTTTTTAACGAGTGCGTCCAACTTGCCGCCTAATTATTCATGCAAGGGGCTTGATGGTTGCCAGTTCACCACCGTCGGCCGCGCCGCTTCCAAAGGAAACCGCGTACGCATAATTACCTGAAAAACAGGCGTACCGTACCTTAACAATTGCATTGTAGACCATATGTCTTACCACCCACCTTACTTGTCTTACCTTCCCAAAGTAAAGAGCTTTAATACAAGGTATATACGAGTATTTGTACAGTAATTCGTAACTTTTATTTGCTAAATTTGAGGTTCATAAAAATTTCAATAAAAAGTTCTTGGTAAAAATAAAATTATTCCGCAATAACACACTTGATCACCAATTGGCAAATGCAATTTTGGCTGTTGGATTTGCGTAAAATTTTATTACGTCTGTGTAATATAATAAATCAATGGCTTTTGCCGCCTCGCGGCGCGCCTCTGTGTTTGTTCTTCGCCACAGCTTTTGCATATTTTTTTTCATTTTACTCTTTGTACAATGAAATATTGCTTTCTGCTTGCTGGTCCACTTTAAATTACGTCAGTTTATCCAATCTCGACTTAATTTACTACAACTATATAACATTATCATTAGAACTAGCTATCAAAAAAGGTTGATTACTCTTTTTGTGGGTCAAAATAAAACGAAACAAAATATTTAATTTTATCGCGTCCAAGGAGCGTGTAGCTTGGTAAATGTCCAATTTCTTTGAGAGCAAAGAGGTTGAGCTGATCGTAGGTCGACTAACAAAAACTAATTAAACCGAACATCGGCATGTGTAGAGTAGGAGTAATGAATAGTGGAGGGCCGATGGGCTATCTCACCCCGCGCCTCCCTGCGTCAACCCATCGCGCTGCGGGCGTCCGTGGAAAAAATAACTTTCATAAAACCATCTAGACTTTAATTGAAATCGCATTGTCCGACAGCTTGTATTCTACTGAGATTACTAGAAACTGTCGTAGAGTTGATAAGAGAACGAAAACGTACAAAACTACACCTGAGTGGTCTACTTTTGTTTTAAGATGATGAAAAACGAACGCAACCTTATATCATCATCAGAATAAAATTATCAATTAATGTTTAATAGATCACATTTGACATCTGTCAGTCTAATGTTTATTTGTCAACATAAATCGTAAAATGGTTGATTGAGTCAGGCGTCACATTGCGGAAGTCCATGTTTTATTTGTATATGACGAATCTCCAGTGTAATTCCGCTTCTACGTCGCTTCGTCGTCGGGTTTTAACCCAAAATCCTTATTGTGCTCGAAGCGACGACGTAGAAACGGATTTTTTTTACGCTTTATTATGACACGATTACAATAAATACGTATTGTTTATCGAAAAAAGTTAAGCAATTGTGTAGTTATAACTTTGAAAAATAAATACGTTACTAGATTACTTTGTTGAATTTTGATAAAGTGTCAAAATTTTACACTTAATGTGATCTATTAAATTGGCTCTAGGCCAAAAATATTACCAGAGACTTTCCAACGTCAATCTATCGTAGCAGCTGACGGACAGTCAGCCAGGTTATTAATACTAAAGAGCAACAGTAATTACCATCCACTACGGAAGCGGTTATTAGATATGTACGTGAAACCGATTACGGTATGATCCAACCGTGGCATGCCTAATTCCTCCGCTCGTTTAATTGATTTCACACTGTCAAATTGTCCATATCCTTTGACGGCCGTGCCTCCCGCAGGACTAATCCACCCGACCTAACCCAGCTTTGAACCGGTTACCTGAATTGATAAACTTTTAATAGGCACACGAAATTTAATTTTATGTCACACAAATTCATAGAAAAAGTTTGAGTCTGCATGCTCGTTTAAAATTTTCTCATACGTTGAAACGAGCAAAGCAGTCGTGAAAAAAGTTACGGTTCGGTATATAAAGCAAACTGTAACAATGCAAATTATAAGTCTAGGGTCTTATAGTGGTTAACCGGAATTTGCACTAAAACCGTAATGCTATGCCGTTTCGCGGTGCTTAATTAAATGAGCCATAAACAAAACAACAATAGAACAGAGCAACAACATTTGCCGCAGAGCGTTTGAAACCGCAAAAACTATGCGCCAAGCGCCGGCGTTGTCCCAAGTAATGAATGGACTGGGAACAACTAAGAAGAACGGACATCTAGCACCTTTAGCGCAGGCAGATCGTGACATAGCGGAATGCTAGTTACTCCATTTGAAGACGTGAGAAACGCCGAGATGGCATATTCGCTGATACCACTCCCTCGCACACCGCACCACTTAATCTTCTCTTGAAGCTCATTTAGCATTCAAAATGTCCTGTATACGGAAGCTTCTCATGCTTGTCTCCATTAAGCCGAAAATGCTTCAAACTTTCTCCGCAATCAATTTTTAGAACCACCTCAAAAGCGGAAAATAAGCATGATTTTCTTTTGGCAAGCGATACTTATGTTCCGATTGTTATTACTTACAAAGTACTAAAGCTTGCAATATTTAGGTAAAATGGAGTAATGCCAGCAATCCAGCATAAAAGTACCATACTTATACTGTATATCTAGGTTTGATCGTCGACGGAGTTCATTTAAGTGCATGCTGAATACAAACAAGTTTTCTTCTGTGGGAAGTTAGTACGGGTATGGCTGTTTGCGCTTTTAGGGAACATGATTTTCATATATGAAGTTTTTAAGTATATAATTTACGGAATTTACGGTAGTGGAGCTACGTATAATGGCATAATTCACTGAGACCCCAACGCCATCAACCGCATATCAGTGTCATGCAGTCGTAGCTTAGAGGGTTCAGCGTCGGTAAGGGATGTTAATTTTGCGACCGGATTATTCTCATAGTTGCTTAAGTTGTATGACCGCGGCGTAATTTTAATTTAACGACTCGTCCGGGCTATACCGAAAGCTCTTCCACGGGTTCACTTCCATTTCGGGGAATTACCAATGAAAATGCAAAACTAGTGAAGAGTACGTACGCATGTTATACGAATTAATCGGTGTTGATGCGGAGCGTGATTCTCGCGGCTTGGGGGCGTGTCGGGTGTCGCAGCGGCCGGTGACCGAGCGTGCTAGCGAGGCGCCGCCGCCGACCCGGGGACCGCTCCGCCAGGCCACTCGGATATTATTCCGGAACGAGCGGACCACGCATGCATATTCATGGGCCCGATCCGGAGTGCGCGTATTAATTTGCATCCCGATTTAACACCGGACTTGGTACATTGTCCATTTTCGTTTCTTTGTGAGCGCGGGTCCCGTGGAGTGTGGACGGTCTCGCTTTCCTCTGCTATGGCTCAATGGGACGTAAAATCGGAATAGACATAGCGCCCGCTTTGAGTAATTTGCAAAATTTCATTTCATATTCATTTTCAGTTGAACGGCGCGTTTTTATTCCGCAGCCGTTTTCTCTGATAATAAAAAGTTTACGAGAATAACTTTTCTCCACTTAGGTACCAGATAAACTATTCGAGCTGAAAAAGTAAATAAACGAATTCATCTTACCGTTTGTACGCAAATAAGGCGTATTTTGTGTTTACAAGCACACTTAAATCAAAATTCGATGCCTTTCGAATGAAAATATTCAATAGAAATGCTTAACAGATTCTACGAGCTCTCATACCACCATTATACTGGTACAAAGCATAAAATGTAATGTTGCAATTCGTGATAAATTATTACATTTTAAATACACTTTAGTTAAGGGTATACGGCGCATGGCCAAGCCAGGGGTGATACGGGCTTGATTCATTGAACATGGGATGGGGTTATTCAGTTGAACTTCTATATAGTTAGTTTTACAGTGTCGGTTATATCTTCAGTTAGTCAAAATTTGCAAGTTGAAGTGGCAATGGGCAGGCCACGTTCTCGAAGAACCGATAACCGATGGAGAAGAAAGGTACTTGAGTGGAGACCACGAACCGGAAGACGCAGCATAGGTAGGCCTCCTACTAGATGGACGACATTATGAGAGTCGCGGGCATCCAGTGGATGCAGATGGCAGGCTTTCGGTCAGTGTAGAGGTTAAAGGGGAGAGGTCTATACTCGGCAGTGGACGTCTTCTGGCTGATGATGATGAGTTATATTTTCTACTTCCGGTGCTTTTGTATTTTAGGTGTAATCTGGTCTAATTTTCCAAACCAAAAGTTCTGAATGTCTCTACCAGTTATTGTGCTAATACGTTTATTCTAAAGCTAACTAACTTATATCTTTAACAAAGCAAAATAAGTTTTTAGATACACAAACACATTTTTGTGAAAGTTTAAATCCTATAATGACATAAGCTACTCTAAAACCTAGATCCAACTAGGTGCCTGTTACTGTTTTTGTTACTCAAGGTAGATTTATTTTAATATCCTTTGTAACGTACAAACATAATTTCTGCTTTGTGAAAGTTAATACTATTCATTTCACGTCTATCAACACCGTAAAATTTGACCATTGTACTTAAATTTCTAAAGTTTTTTTTTGTTTCAATTTTTTCAATCAACTAGACAGATTGATTTTACCCCGAATTAGCATATAGTGTCTAGGTATATATAATATGCTAGGAATATCAAGTAATAACACGGGTGAACCACTGGCTGTAAAAGTACAAAATGCGTAAATAAAAAGTTTCGCAAAGGGGGAGCTCAAATCATTGCTTGTTTTGCTTGTTGTTTCTTTAGTTCGTTGATTTATTTGTTCAGTAGGCATGTACGGCAACACATGGTACGAATTGTCTGCCAGCTATAGCTGGTGCACTGTCGACCTGTCTATGTTTGGAAAAAAACTTTGCAAAAATTGAAAATCTTCTGTAACATGTTTCCTTAGTTTTTAGTTTTATCTTGTTTTTTTTCTAACATTCGAAATAGTCTTAGTAGTTATTGTCACAGATTTTACTGTTTTGACTTTATTTATAAGTTTTTTTTCTTATAAATAATAAGCTTGCGTTTGTCCACCATCACACCTGATGTTAAGCGATGATGCGGTCTACGTTGGAGCACGCTTGCCTAGAAGAAACCGATTCACTCGTGATTTGAAGACACCCAGTATTTTGAAATTAATTGATCGCAATTTAAATGTCATTACAATCATAATCAGCCCACCTTATTCCACTGCTAGACATAGACATCAATCAAAACAAACCTTAAATAATTGAATTATTTTAACTTATATTTTGTACACCTGAAAATATAATCAAAAATAATGTCTAGGTGCACCGATTTACGGTTTAAATAACTATTATAATCAGAGATACATCGGCACTTCAATCATTTTTAATTTATTGTAACGCCATTTAGAATGCTTGTGTATGAAAGAGATATGAGTAAACTTACCAAAATTTTTTATTTTATAGCTCATTCTTCCAAATTAAATGCATACTTTGTAAAATTCATATTCAAATCAACGTAGATGAAAATTTATATCTTTTTACGGTCCCACTTGAAATTATCATAGTAATGGACACTTTGACGCCTTCGTGCAATTTAATTTTATAATTTTGCTTCGGTGTCGCTCGTTTGGTTAAGGTAGTTTGTATTACAATGTTAGATAATTCAGTGACGCTAACCGCAGCGCTGTAATCAAGATCCGACGCGGGAAACCGTAATGATATTTGGTTTGCAATGTTAAATATGTAGACGTTATCAGCACAGCCATACATATAATTTTCATTCTAAACAATTCAGTGTATACGTTGTGCATTCTGCCCGAGTGCATTTCGAAACCGTAATTATACATATATATCGGACAGCCGAGTATTTCCATGAACAAAAAAATCGAAAGCCGTCCACGCCTTCGATTTTTTTCTAGCACAGGCTGAGGAACAACTGGCGCGTCAAAGACTGACATATTATTAGAATTGTATTGAAGAAAAACAAAATATAATGTAAAATATACAAGTTTACACAATTGCTATACCGAGATAACATAAGCGACACTACCAAAACTTGAGTCGTGTCCAACAATGCTTTCAACTCTGTATAATGTTTTCTGTGAATTGTATAAATTAGAGCACGTCTCTAGTCGACGGAATATCCATTTAATTAAAATAATTAAGTATGTGGTAGATTGATTTCTCTATTAAAAAACAGTCGTTTTTATCAGGTATTGTAATATTTGAAATAAACTTTATACTTCTTCCCGCATTTCAGAAGCTTTCTATCGGTGTTTTCTGACCCAATACATTGAGTCATTGGCTATTTTGATCATTGGAGTCGTTTGGGATTTGGGCGCTACTACATGGAACTAACGGTCACCAATCCAAAGACTAACCGCGTCAGTCGTTTCTTAAATTCGGTGGTTTTTTTTAATCGCCTAAGTTACGCTACGTGTGCTACATTGTTTAGGTACAAGGAAATAATAAAAAGTTAAAATAAACTCTCTTACTTAATATCTACGTTATTTTTCAAAATAAAAACAACAGACTCCATACTCCATTCTACCGTGATATTTTACTTGGCAGAGTAAGCATTCCAAGAAAACGGACTTTTCCGTCAGATAATATAAAATGTAACTGCAAAATGATTACTGAGACCGCAGTTTTTTACTTTTTCTTGAAAACGACCTATTATTCGTCGCAAAGCTCGATGCTCGGTAATTTCTTTGAGAGACGCTGCGCTGGCATCGAATAGACTTCGACAGAAACTAATTAAAACCGAACACCGCGCAATCTGGCGAACTTGCTCGGACCCTAGTACCATTTCGTGTCACAGTTCACACAATGCATCGATATTGGTTTTAGACAGAAGATTAAATCATATCAATAGGTTAATCACAGGCAGACAGCTATACTCTCGATTAGCACAGTTTAAAAGCTATTTAAGAAAAAATAATCATTACAATGGATATTTTGGAGGTATTTGTCTGGTCCAGATCCCGTTTTGATGTAACTGTCAACAATTGTAACCAATAACTAAGATTGGAACACGTAAAACTCAGCAAAGCACACATATTAAAGAGATAATCTGACTATCAAATTAAATGATGATATCTGGTAGATGGTATATCTTTAAATGATAGTTGCATATAAACAAAAAAAAAAGCTAAAATAAACAGCCACAGTTTCGGAAAATTTGCCGTAGTGTCAAAGTAGGTCATTATTGTAATTATTTAGCGAGCATTATTAAACAAAAGTTGAGCATGTATGCTGGATAATATTGCGGTTACACATTTTCGCAAAATTACCGCCTGTTCAGGATCAAACAATGGATTTATCCTAATAAATAATTATATATTGTAGTAGAATCGTACCCACATATCGTTTTGAAATGAAAACGTGTATTCTGTATTGATATTGCAGATTCATATGAAGTAGTGAACGCTTCTCTTAACATTTGGCGAATTGCCATTTATAAAATTAATGTAGAACTTGCTTTTTTCCCCTTACGAAAGCCGTTTTTAATAGTAGATCCGTGATTTTAATTTTAATCTCTTTAGAAATCTATATATTGGTACAAATTGATTTAGAAAACCAAAGTTAGTACACACAGTTAATAGTATGAATAATGTTTGATTCTTATATTTTATTTAACAAATAAACAAGCAGAGTTTTTACTACGAAAAATAAGCAAAAACATTATTGTGCTCGTAAAATATGTTAGAAATTGTCAGACTCCTTCACTACTTGGAAAATGCATTTTCTGTAGAGTACGTTTAATTTCATCTGTGCGTTTACGAGACACGAAATATATATGCGTAAGGTTTCTTCGGCCTTCTCGATGTTTTTCTACATGATTTATCTTTTTTGCACATATCTGGTTCGATGTTTTCATTTTTACAACAAAGATACTGTTATGCAGGAGCGAGGGGCTGATAAACGATGCTGTTATTGTTCCCCAAGGAGTATAGATAAAGTTTTTACGTAAATACCTCAATAAAAATAACTTCCAATATTGTGTATCATATTTTACAGCTTAACAAAATGTAGCAGAGAATAGTTTTTTTGTGAATAGAGTGCGAAAATATACACTATGTTGTTTTTTTACCAGCCCCTCAGATCGCTCGCAGTCTCAGGGTCGCTTATTTGTCTATTATTTAATTTAAAAAAAAAAAAAAAGTTTTTTATAATTTTGACCAGAACCTGGCAACCTCCACCTCATACTCGGTGGTCAGGGTTCTTTACTATACATGCTTTGGGGGGGATAGATGGTAAATCAAAAGATGTGCTATTAATTGGACGGCAGCTTCGCAACCTTAATCTACCTGATTTGAGATCCCCAATTCGCCCATGTTCTAATTAAAGAGGCGCGGGAGCGATTAAAAGACTTCAGACTGACCACTACTGACAGTTCACGTCCTGGAAGCTCTCAGATGGGGTTTGGTAATCTTAGTGCCTAGCTTGCCATTAGGTCACATCTTTTTTTCTGAATGACCTGATTTTAGGATTTTGGTGAAGCTCTAAATCTTTTTTTTTTTGGAATAGCCTTGAGATATGTCGGCTGTCGGTTTCTCACTTCACCTTTTCCAAACCATTGACACTTATGAGACTGATGATGTGTAGGGCCATTTACTCATTTATGCACAACTAGAGGTGCTCCACGGTTTCACCCTGCAGGTTAGTAATGATTTTTGCTGGCATAATTCGTAGATATTGTGATAATCGCAAGGGGTATAATCTACTTCCATACCGAATTTTATTCAAATCCATTCCCCTTCATGGAGTGCGGATAATTAATCATACAGACTTATACACAAACGTTCGCATCTATGTACTGTACTTATATAAATTAAAATTCATTGCTGTTAGTTGGTAAGTGCATGACTTGAGAATGACTGGACCGATTTAGCTAACTTTTTTCGTTAATGTTCCTAATAACCCGAATAAAGGTTTCAGGAAAAAAAAAACGGAAAATGAGTTTTTTTTTTAAACTGTGAAAGCGTTTTTTTCTATGGGATTTTTGTATAATGTTAAGACCATAACTCAAAACAAACTTTGGATAGAAAAAAAGGCTGTCAGATCTGTGATAGAAGGACAAACAACCTTACATTTATAACCATTAGAATTGCATAATCATATTATTAACATGCTTTATACGAGTACAGTACGAATAAATGTACAGTCCTTTGAGAGAAATCCAAAGCAAATTCAGGTAAGTAATGGACTAACCACTACATATTCGTGTACATAAAGGGGCGAACACAAACGTGTATTAATATTACAGTGCCACAAACTTAATCTGGCCCGGTGGTCAAAAGTGAAACTACTGACGCTTTTGAAAACTAAATCAACTTTAAAGTCCTATTTGTACTACCTACGGAATCTTTCATTATATATGACTCTACATGCCCTTGCACATTTTTACCCGCTTTATTGCAAAAAATATTAATTTGCGACACTCACGCCAGTAACACACCTCCGCCGCCAAACCTTAGCAGCGATACTAGTTTAAATGTCAACCTTATATCGTGTAACATACAGCAGTAATTTAAACAGAAAACTTGGAACTGAGGCACTGCTCGACACAATCGGCGTTTTTCCCACACGTTTTTAATACTCTGCTGTAAGGCACATTATATGAGGTTCATATTTCAACGATTAGTGGTTTCGCTGCTACAGTTTCGCGGAGGAGGTGTGCTACCAGCGTCAATGCGATAACAGCGACGCTGTCAGCGGGCCAGATAAGTTAGTAGGGCTGTACTCTACTTGAAATCATAAATTCTTATTAAAGATGTAACAATGTCACCTGCATAAAATAAAAGATTCAGTCAAATTCCTCAAATAAAAGTATTCAAAAATACATATAGTATAATATAGTATTGTAACGCCAAAATAATGTTAGTTAAAACCTAATTTTAGTAAGTATTTATTGATTTAGCAACTAAAATCCATTATGGCAATTTTTTTGCTATGTTTTTACCTCAAGGATTTTATATATACCCTTTCCTTGCAACTTCCTTGGTTTACCTACATATTTGCTAAGAATTTATGATTTGAAGTATGGCTCAGATTTTCACGTACCTACGTATGTACGCACCCTGTACCTATTTGGCAGAATGTCAGAGATTTTAGGTCGCCCAAATGCCTCGGATATGGCTAGGCGGTTGATGTTATAAGTAATAAGCGGTTGTAGTACAAACAACCGGGACCTCATTTAACTAGTCATCCGACCTACGGTAGTGTTCAGTTGTATGCTATTCCTAGTCATGAGATAGGCCCAGGGCTGACCGGATCGTTTGTCGCTTAACTTCGGTAATCTTTTAGCAACACCTAGTACAGTTACGCGCCGAGCGCTAAATAATATGAATTTGCTACAATTTGTATACTACATAAGTTTCATTGGCTAAAATGTATACGAAAAGTATACAACAATGTAAACAAGACATAACAAAAGAATCTTCGTATAAAAATTAATGGATCATGAGCATAATATATACTTAACCAATTTTTAGATTTAGGTGATCCTGGCATATAACCTCTTTTCATGTTTACCTGGATCTTTGTTTGCTCACCATAATACCTTTTTATTTAAATAAAAAAGTAAGCTTTTTGTTATATTTAGTAAAGCTAGAACAAGATTTGTGTTACCACTAAAATTCTGCTCGCATAAAACGACTCAAGTATGAATGGAACGAAAAACCAATATTTCAAAACTAAAGCATTCATTCATATTCGTACAAGCTCTATTTTTTATTACTTTCTCAAACAATAAACACAAAAAACAACGGTATTGTTAGGTCTTTAGAACGCTCCAGTGGGGCGCAATCAAGCTCTCGGTGAAGTCTGGTTAGCAAGTCACATTGTTTCAAAGACCTTTGCTTTGGCCTCTTACAAATTCGCCGCTTTTATCGTTTTATTAGTCTTGTTTCGGAAGTTTTCCTTTTGCACGTTCTCTTTTGATTCTGTATCTTTGATGTGCTACACTCTCCACCAACCTTCCACTGACTAAACAATGGCAAAAATTATTACAGAATTACCATAAAAATATCGTCTTTACATCGCAGCCGGCTTCTTTAATTAGCTGTTGTCCAAAAAAGGTTCGCTTAATTACGAAAGTTCCATTATATAAAGCTTTTTCATGCGATCATTAGAGGCGGACAATTTCTATTTGTTATACCCGAAACACGACCGCAAATATTAATAATTGATAGAAATACCTACGTAAAGAAGCGCTCGGGTTTTGACGATATCGTTATTGTTGAAAAGTCTCATTATATTCATATTTTATGAACGGTTTCACGATTTGGGAATTCATTGTCGGTCACCGTGATAATTCGTGTATGAGGCAGGCGATTGTTTCCGGACTCCGAGTGGCTGGGCTCGACGCGGTCGGTCGTGCCACGACGCACACCGCGAACACGTTGTTTCACACCAACAATTTATAACCGCATAAATTCGGACTGGTCCTCACTAAGAGAGAACATTTCGTAAGTCGTGCGAAATCCCACCGGTGCGATAAAAACTGACGAAAATACGCGGCTAAACTTTACTGAGGAATGAAAAATGCTCCCACTTAATTTAAGATGATGTGCGATAGGTGAGCGTCAGGCGTGTCGCCTGTTACATAAATACTTTTCACGTATGATTTACTCGCTTTTTTTCTTGATATTTATCTACAACTCGCAACTTCAGGTATGTACAATTTCCCATCTCACAAAAGAAGGATCCACATTATGGTTTATCTTGCATAAAGTTGATGTGGTCCAGAAAATACTACGTTTTCATTTATATTGCAACGTTGAGTAAACAACAATTGTACGATATGTATTTGCATGCATAGCTCTCCTAAACACTTCAAGTTACGAGCACATAGATAGATGAATAATATGCAATCATAATAAAGCGCCGCATAAGTGGTTGTTTACATTTGGAAAGAAACGTAGCCTCCAACGAGCGGGGATTGTTTTTGCGAGAGTGGTAATAATGTGAATATTAAATGAATATTACTGTTTGCGCACACGCCTTAACACTTCTGCGGTAGTGAATAATTCAGTGGCGAGCGGCACTCTCCCCTCGCTGAAAGCCAATTGTTTACTTCACCATGTGTTTCACCTGGATAAACATCCAAAAAATATTCCCGCTAAACGTACGAGGTTAGCTTAAAACAACTGTCTAACGAAAAACTCGATGTTCGTTCATGAATTCAGTTCAGCTTTTATGCTGGTAGGGTTGAATTTTAAACATGCGTTGTGGGAAGATATTTTAACCGACTTAAAAAAGGAGGAGTTTCTCAATTTGAATGTATGTTATTTTTATGTTTGATACGCGATTACTCCGCCAAAAAAAAATATCCACAGATGACTTTTTTTTTCGTAATAGGCTTGCCTATGGCCGCCAACTCGCTAAGCAATGATACGGTCTACGATGGAGCGCGCTTGCCTAGAAGAAACCGATTCACTCGTGATTTGAAAACACACAGATTGTAACTATCGCGGAACACCCATTCAGGCAGCGCATTCAACAGACTTTGCAGTTCGTAAAATAAAAGTGGAATCAAAGCGCTTCGTACGGATTTTCAGAATATCAACCATAAAGCGGTGTCATTTTTTTATGCCCGCTCTGGCAGTACGATAGAAAAATGTGCAGGAGGGAATTAGATCATGCAGATCCGATACACACTCTCCGAAATGGATCCGATAAAAAACCGATAGACTAGCCATTTAGGCTTGTGGTTCCCTTGATAGCAAAAGTTTTGATAGGACTTTCAATTTCATCTACTTCTTAATTCAAGTTTGTACATGTTAGTATAGTCATAAAGACATACTTTTTTTCTTAAAATGATCATTGTTAATTAAATTAGTAGTAATACATTTTAGTTCATGTTTATTGCATTATGTAGCAATGTTTGTTTTGAGTAAATCAATGCACAACTGACATTACAACTACTATTATACAACTGCTACATACATTTTTGGTATTTTTTAAGAATGTGTAATATGTTCACTGTTGGCGTATCTCTATAAATAAATAAATAAACTGCTTTCACTACACGTAATACTTATTTCTAGATAAAAAGTAAGTAGATACCTTAAACCTAATATACTTTCACAGTAGATAAACATCTTTGCAATTCTAAATATGTGGTACCGGTCCCCGACGGCTCGAGATTAAAGCACCCTTTTCAATGATAAAATTAAATAGAGGACAATCAAGAATCCCCGTTTAAACTTGCCCTATTTCATGAGACTATGACGTCAAGTTACGCATTAAAGTGACCCTACCGGTCAGTGTCCTAATAAGAGGGACGTGTATGGTCGAACACTGCCATAAATGGGCCGCGGTGGGTATTTTCATCACGCCAGATCGTCCGCAAGTTAAATGGAGTCACGTCGACAGTGCGTAGCGTGCCGATAACGCACCGGGCGGCCTGCCCCGCCGTCCGCCCGCCCAAGCCTGCCGCCCTCGACTAACGGCCCACTCATATTTAAACTTTTACAATGGCACAGCCCCGACGCCTACATAAATCACCGGAGCCTTCCTTCACACATCTCGCCTGAATTTAAATAGCTCCCTATACACGATCTCCTGTGATTTAGGACCCACTTACTCGGCCGTCGCTGGTTTTTACATTTTGTACCTGATTTATATCAAATTATGATTATTATTTCATCCTTATGGCTTTCATTGGGGCATAATGTGACAAGTTAAACTCTTGCTCCGAGTTGAAATTGGAAGCTTCAATAACGGAGAATACATAAAATGAATATGAAGAAGATCTATCTTAGACATGACTGGTGCTAACGAACCGAATACGTTGAAATCATACTTGTAAATTATGTAGGTGTATGCGCATGTACTGCGTATGTAAATTGCTATAGAAAGTGAAGTTCGTATTTTACTACTGAAGAAAGTGATAAAACTTTAGTAATTTAAAGAAGCTTTTGGTCCGATTGGTCAATTAAAAATGTTTATTGTGCGAACGAAAAGACGGTCTTAAAGACGCAAAGTCAAACGCCAGTTGGTTGCGTCGTTTCTTTCCATAAGAATCATAAAGAGTGAGTATTAATCCAGCCGCTTAGTGGAGTTCGTACGTCGCCGTTTTAAAATGTAAATAGCAGCTGTATTCGAAGTAGGCATATTTCGAAGTGGAGCGAGTAAATTACAAGACTGTTCCCGGCGACTAACTCGGCTCAGCGGTATTAAGGACTATTAAAACTCTGCCGTTAGATCTACCGTGATTTACATAAGCTTACCGGATTAGTTACGCGCAATATAAACGTTTGTTATTTATCGTTTTCTTGTTATGTTTCGTTCGCAGAACTCACAAAAGAAATGCACTATAAGAGCGTTCTTATTTACATACTTACTCTACTGACAGCTACATAGCGGATGCTACTCTAATAAAAAAAGCAATATAACGAGATGTTCAGCATTCGTAGAATACAAATACCTACATAAATGCAAGAATTTTTCATAGTTCTTCTTAACAGAATAAGAACTATTTTAATGAAACTCTACGAGTATTACTTCAAAGTTATAAAAATGTTACTGGCAAGTTGTTGTCGAGCTTACGTACAGTCATTTTGCACGACGACGTAAAGCAAAAAGCATAGGGTTCATTACATACTAACTTAGTGCGTGTATGTTTGTTTTTCAACTAAAACCTAAATGCATCTACCGGTTTTGGTAAGTGAGTTGTCGATAGATTCCTCTAAGTTTAGAAATAGCCAGTGAATAAGATACATCATCATAAGTACATAATTATCAATCTAAAAAAACGACTTAACACAAACGACAAATTTTACTTAGATTACGCCATTCCCCTCGGCTCCGTGCCAGTCGCATCCTGCTGCCTTCTTCGTAGGTAAATAAGTACCTACTTAAAATGAAATACTTTCTAATATAAGTTAGTATTTAAGAGACCGCGTTGTATCGGTTAAGAAGACATTGCTCATGCATAATGTATAGACGGGCCTCGTCAGCCATCTCTGATCAGTATATAGCATTACCCTTGTTTACAAGGGACCAGCTAATCCTGTCTCCGAATTTTAACAAGATTTGAGTGATGCCCCGATCCCGGGATTTGGAGGGCTTCATTGAGACGCTGAGAGATTTGAGTATTATTTGCACGTGGCGATTGAAAGTTATTTTGCCCGGTTGGCAACAGGGAAATAAAAAAGAGATTTTTTATAAAGAAATAAGCTAAAAAAAAATCCGTAACATAATTTTTTTTCTGTTAGAAATAATTAAAAAGTAAGCACTTTATGTACTGGTTATTTGAAAGAATATATGAACTCCCAAATTCTATACCGTTTTATATAGCACAGTATTTATTACACTGTTTTCATAATATAAAATAAACTCTAGGTAGGTTCCTCGCAATTAAATAATTAACAATTTATAATTGGTCATCGCGTTCCAAAATATCTGAATAGTACTTATTGGATAATTAACGATATACTTACCTACCTTTTGTATGATCTGCTTAATTAAACTTTCCACGTTGTATTTAATTGTTACCAGCAGGATTTATACTGTTACTAGCTCACAAAGTCCATAAAGAATAATTTGACTTTCGTTAAATGGTCTAACTTTGTAAACTTTTTGTATTATAAGTATATAATTAGGGACATACCGTTAATTGAAAGTTTCAATTAACGGCTTTTCCTTAATCAAGTAAAACTTAGGCTCACAAAATAATACAAATATAATTATTTAATTTAAAAAAAAGAGTTGCGAACCACATTCTTCGCATTTCAACCATAAAAATGGAAAATAATTAATACAGACCAAAAAAGTCAGCCAAAAGCGGAGTGAAAAATCACTTTGCCAAAGGTATTATCGCAATGAAAGATCTCTTTGAGATATCGCACGTTTTTATTTAGGTCAGATTTTTTTGAATTTCTTAATAGGTACGTACAAAATATTTCCTTTCATATTTATGAGCACTAGTAGTAAAAAAGTTTGATTTTCCACGACAGTTTATTATTGTGACATAACTCTAAAGTACCTACCTATATAAAAAGTACAGTACCTACAAAATATTACAGGCCTCTTTTTCACGGGCTTCCGGCAGACGCCTGGCAAATATCCAACGAAATTATGTTTAATATAATGCGTTTGGAGTTACAATGTCTTCTTTGTCTTTATGTGTACTAAGCTTAGTACAGCTCAAGCTATAAAGAAATAATACAAAACGACAAGTTTGTTTACAATGTAATCGGCCGTTTATTTTCCTTCATCGGAGTAATGAATGAGTCCTTAATAAAGTAAGATGAAAAGATCCCGGGGTAAGGCTGGGTAATCACAAGTTAACTAACCATGGTAGGGGCTGCCCGGTCGGCGGCGCCGAGCGCGGCCTGGCCTCGCCTCGATACTCCTGTAATGAGCCCGAGACAATCTTTTATTGTCCGCTTGGACTCGGATAAATTGTGATAGATGATCTCCCGCTTCACCGAGATTTGGAAATTCAAAGCCATCGTTATCCGTCTTCGGATTTGGAGTTTCTATGTTCGCGCTATTGGACGTCTGCAAACGTTGAGCTTTCGACGCTGGGAAAACGTGTCGTTTTCCGCATTCATTTCTCGCCTAATGAAATACGAGCGTCAGACTCCAATTCTGTAACTTTTTACAGTGAATCTGCACTAGAGCCGCTGAAACATGTCATGCTTTATAAATACTGAGCATTATGAGGGGTTTAAGTAAAACTGTCATATGAAACGGTCAATTAACTATTCATACGAGAGATTTGCAAGGATGAATGCGCCCTCTATATTGAAGAACCTTGCTTGTACAATGTACATAGAGCCGTATTTTAACTTTGTAAATGTATTCAAGATGTTTTATTCATAAAACGTGTTTATATTACTTCTGAAACAATGAATAATTGTTATAAGATTATAATACAACATTCATGGGAACTCGGATAATTTATCTCGACGAGATTGCCGTAATAATTGCCTGAACTTCGAAGAAACCGTCCATAAACTAAAACATTTCAGGTATACCTGACTTCTAAAAGAGCCTTTACGTGATTTAGGCGAAAAGATAAAATAGTTTTTTGTTTCTTAATTATTTTAATTAGTTAAATAAGGAAACTCAAACTCTTTACATAAAAACTTAGTATAAACACAAACAACAAGAATAACATCAAGCTTTTTCTAAAAAAAGGGTAGGTGAAAACGAAAGCAGCAAAGCTCAACAAAAAGGTTGATACAAAAAAGATAAAACACTTTTTGCGTAAAGTGAACATCTGATGTGTGGCGATCATAGTGTCTGTGAGGTAATGCTGATCACAATACTGCTCTCATGCCTTCTGGAGACAAATTGAGGAGGGTTTGAGGAGGCGAGGTCGCATAGCTCATTGCCGGTGACGTTTGACGGAAGGCTCACTTCCACTAAACTCACCTCGCGCCGTCCGTCTCCCTGCAATTTCCGCCCTCGAAACGACACCCTCGTTCCTGAACCTGTCCGTGAAAACATGCCGAGAAATCCCGGCGTTTTACTTTTTTATAGCCCCGCTTATCTCTGAACATAATACAGTCTCGGCCGTGTTGCGTTTTGATACAGAAACAGTAATTTTAGACAGGTAGATAAGCAGGAAGGAAATCGTCGCGTTAGCGCGTACCTGAAAAGAACTAGGTCGATTGGGAAATTGACTCCATTTATCGTAGTCATTTATCTAATGTAAACGGAGGGGAAGGAGTATAAGGTGCCAAATAAAAAACTTTAACAAACGCTTTTTTATCCGTTATAACTGTTAAATTTCAATGTTTAATAATCGAAAACCTAAGAAAACATTTCAATATCCTTTATTTTTATTTTTATGAACCATGTTTTATACAGTCAGGGTTAGGAATTGCTTAATTAATTTCGTAGCAGGCTGTAATTTGGCCTATCTTTAATGGACTAAGATGATTTTGAGATTAATAAAATTTATCAATTAAATAATTGCTGATGGGTA
This sequence comes from Agriopis marginaria, assembly GCA_932305915.1. Lineage (NCBI taxonomy): Eukaryota > Metazoa > Arthropoda > Insecta > Lepidoptera > Geometridae > Agriopis > Agriopis marginaria. The sequence goes on from OW029915.1 coordinate 11,841,656, forward strand.
TAACTTAACTTCCAGCAAGATTTTACGATTGCCTTGTTATTGATGTAATTATTATTCATTGTCATTCTATCATGATTCCACTGCTGGGACTTAGGTTTTCTCTCAGAGAGAAAGAATGGGCCCTAATCTACCATGCTAGATACCAGTGCTTGTTCGAGAATGTCATATATCTTTGAACTTTTTTTGAGGTTTTTTGACATATCGGTTTCCTCACGATGTTTTCCTTCACCATTTCTGAGCGATGGCATTGAAACTGCACATAATTTATTTAAGTACTAAATAAGTCATTGGTACAGGGCCGAGGATCGAACCGGGTGTTATCGGATTGTAAAGCGCACATGCTACCCCTCGGCCACCATCGCTCACAATCATCGTTTTTTATAGCTGTGAATTACGAGTATTTATTTTATTTAAAAAAAAAATAATCGTTTGGCCGCCAACTCCAGGCGAATTATAATATGTTAATCGATGATGCGATCTACGATGGAACACGCTTGCCTAGAAGAAACTAAATTATTATGTTGTAGCAAATCTGCAGTTATCTAAGTATACCTATTATACGGTGACAGAGTATTTATACGAGTAGCATTAATACTTGTAATTAAAAGTTTGGAGGCTAAGGTTTCCACTTTATTAATTTTAACACGAAATGGACGGAGCTCTGGGAGGATTTTGTAACGAAGCGACAGCTTATCCGCATTACTTTCCCTTGTCAAAACATAAAGCCATTTTGTTTTATCTTTATAAAATGTTGGAATTATTGTTTAATTCCTCTTCTTAAATGAAATGTCCCTTCAAATAATAATCAAAATGCTTTCCGAGAATAATGAATGTTCTTGATCACAAAAATTCGAGTGATTGATTGCACTACAGCAATTTGAACTAAATGTCCGAGCACTATGGTTTGAAATACTCTATTGTGTGAACTCGTTCTAGGCTGCCTGTCTTCCGTTCAAACAATAGTTTCAATATGCCAACTAAGTGTGCGACTGTATGAACATAACAATGCAAAGCTCATTCAAATCCATGCACATTCCCCAACATAGTTCCGTATACTAACAGCCCTAACAGGCTGGAGAGAATAAAGGACTTACTAGCTTTGTGCATTCGCATGCCCGTTTGGTTTTCATTTTATCACCCCGAACTGGGGTTTCTTGGTAGCCAGAACACTGCCACTCGGCATTCGTATGTAAGAGGTAGGGTGATTTACCGCGCCCGCTGCTCCTTGCTTTATTGAATACCTACTCCGTTCCAAAGGGAGAAAAATCTTATATTTTGACATTCTTGCGGTCCCATTTCACAGGAATTTATGAGTGTCATTCTATTTTCAGTGACATACGACAATTAAACCCCCTTAAATTGTCTAAAGTAACAGCTGGTATTTACTTTCCGAGCTGGGTTTGTCTTAGGAAAGTAATTTCTAGTTTCAACATTCGTCTTGTTAAGTCAGTAGGCATCACAAACTTTCCTTTGAAGGACTAGCTCATTGTAAATGTTTCTGTAAGTTGATTAAACAAATTAAAAAAACTGTTGGATGGCCCTCTTATTTTTTTTTACGCGTTCTGGTCAATAAAATAGAAAGTTCTATAGAAAATTCAATTTATATAATTAAATTTTTAAGACTTTTTTATTATTTTATTTTCTGGGTTTAATATACCTCTGCACTTAAATAAATAAAATGTGAAATTTATATAGTAAATTGTAAATTATTATAAATATATAAATAAAATCATTGTAAATTCTATTTATGTAGGTAGTAGTAAAAAAGAAGAAAGAAAGAAAATAAAATAATTTGTGACCAAAGTACGTTATCAAAAAAACACTGAATTATAAATTACTAGCGACCCGCCCGCCCGGCTTCGCACGGGTGTAATTTACGTGCGAAGCCGGGGCGGGTCGCTAGTTATATATATAAACCTTCCGTAAAAATGTATCTAACTGTTGGTGAAAACCGCATCAAAATCCGTTGCCTGGTTTAGGAGGAGTTAGCGGCCATACAGACATACAAACAGACAGACAGACGCGGAAAGCGACTTTAATTTATACTATGTAGAGAAGAGATAGAGATAGAGATAATTATTGACAGATTATAAAGTCACAAAAAATGAAAGTAAATTTTCATGGCCAGAGTGAATAGGTGCTTCATCTTCGACTACATTGTCGCTTATACCAACAGACGAGTTGGTGGCCAAAGGCGGATTTAGAAAAAAATAAAATTTGTATTTTATGTTGAAAGTAACGTCTTAAAAACTCTACATACCTCCAATTTGCAATAGTAGTTTTTCGTAAAAATCTAGGATGGCAAGCTTGGGGTGGATTTCTTTAAATTGATGACAAAAATAAACCATTTTAATGTTATGTTTTACTTGTATTATATTCGTCTTGAAAATTACAGTTTTATTTATTCGTTTTATGCCCGAAATTCTAAATACCTAAAATGGAACGATGCATTTTGTAATACGCCTCTTAAATATTACTTTTGAAGCTGTTGAGGATTAAATGAAATTCATTGTTTACTTGGCACAGAAGAAGAGGAGCGGCGCGACTTTCATAATGGATAAAGCACAAATATATTAAATTTTGCAATTTTGTTCTGGGAGATATTGTTACGCCTTTGACACGGCTTCGTAATCCAAAAGACTACTTTGTTTGACAGAAAATGTTAGGCACACCCTCCAATTCTTGATTTTATTCGTTTAAATGAGTACCCACAATATTTGGTACAAAAGTATTATAAGAGATGGCGCTACACGTATCCAAATACAGAAATAATATTACAATATGCGTGCGTCGCTAACATACCGCCCCCTAGTGCTGAGGTGAGCTGACAAATAAAAAAAAATACAATACATTTTTACAAGAAAGCTAAAGCAGTTCAGTTTAGCACTAACATTCTGCTGGTGAGAGTAAGGCGACGCGCGTGACCGGTCGCCGCACCACACCGGTGCGCGTACGCACGTCAACAACTCTGACGCGACCATCGTCACCACTAAGGGTCTTACTCACTACTCCGTGGCGCCAAGAGCCACGATCTAAATTAGGTTCAATAATTAAGACAAAATCTCCATCTCGCAACGCTCTCTGATCCTTATTCCATTTGTGTCTAGGTAGTAATGTAGGTAAATATTCTTTGATCCACCGGGCCCAAAACATGTCTGCTAACCGTTGCGCGATGCGCCATTGTTTACGTAAGCAAAAATCGTCGTTATCGAATATACCTATAGCTGGACCATTAGACGATGTACCTATCAAAAAATGATTAGGTGTTAAAGCTTCAGGATAATTAGGGTCGCAAGAAACGTATGTTATAGGGCGACTATTAACTAAAGCTTCTACTTCCGCGAGGAAAGTAGCTAAAGTCTCAGGGGGAGGAGCACGTTCCTTGAGTGCGACTTTAAGAGCTGTCTTCACGGTTCTGATTTGCCGTTCCCATGCACCGGCCATTTCCGGGGCTCCCGGAGGTATGAACCGCCATTCAATACCTCGCAGTTGGCTGTCTTCGTGCAGTTTACTCTGGTTGAGTTCTATCAAACTCCGTTTTAACTCATTGTCGGCTCCGTGTAGGTTTGTACCATTATCTGAGTAGATAAGTACAGGTGTCCCACGACGAGCTATCATCCGTCTCAGAGCCATTATAGTGGAGTCTAAACTCAAGCTTTCAGAAATTTCAATATGTACTCCACGAACAGTTAAGCACGTAAATAGCACGCCGTATCGTTTCTCCCTTCTTCGACCTACGGTGACCTCTAGAGGTCCAAAAAAGTCAATGCCCACAAAACTAAACGGTCTACGGTGGTGCTGCAAGCGTGCAGCGGGCAGGTCTGCCATCCGCTGCGGCTGCGGCGCCGCGCGGCGGTACCGACAGAACAAACAACGCGAAGCTACGGCGCGTACAGTCGGCCGTAGCTTTACAATCCAGTAACGTTGACGTAATTCATTTACGACCAGTTCGTGCGCACCATGAAGCGCTTTCCTGTGGTAGTATTCTACCAGCAGTCGTGTGATCTTGTGGTGACCATCAAGAATCGCGGGTCTCATTGTTGATTGTTCAACATTTTGAACTTTATCAACTCGACCGTGGACTCGCAAAATTCCATCATGGTCAATATAAGGCGTCAAAGTCAACAAGCGACTCGTAGAAGACAGAGGCTTGTTTTCCTTGAGCTGCTCAATTTCTTGAGCGAACGAGTCTTGTTGACATTTTTTGAGCAGTAATTTTTCTGCTTCATTCAAAAGTTCAACACTAAGTTGAGCATCAATACGTCGACATCGTTGTAAAAATAATAAAACTCGAGCAGTAGATCGAACGAGTCTTATCCAAGAGGAGAAGCGGTCTTCATCAGGTAAGGAGTGTTCAATGACATGTGACGTCATCACGTGGACGCTCCTTGTCTCGCAGACTGCATCTTCAGATGTCCTGGTAGACTTAAGATCTTTAGGCCATGTGTCCTCTGGCTGCCGTAAAAATCCAGGTCCTTGAAACCAAGTACTATCATATACAAGTGGTGGCGATTCTTCTTTGGTGGCGAGATCAACTACATTAAGCTTACTCGGTACATATCGCCATTCTGACGTCATAGTCAGTTCGTCTATTTCACCAAGCCTAAAAGCAACAAATGGCTTGTAACTCCTAGGGTCACTACGAATCCATTGCAAGACCGTATGTGAGTCAGTCCAAAAGTAGCGCTTATCAGGCTTCATATCTTTGTGTTCTCGCTGAAGCGTGTCAGCGAGACGTGCGGCTATCAAGCCACCAGACAATTCAAGTCGCGGAATTGAAACCGGGCGAAGAGGGGTGACTTTACTCTTCGCGGCTGCAAAACACACAAGTACCTTCCCATCACTACGAATCAAACGCCAGTAAACTACTGCAGCTATTGATTTGATAGAAGCATCCGAAAATATGTGCATTTCACGTCTCATAATTTTGTCAACATCCTGTATACCAGCTGTAGCTGGATAACATTCAGACCAAGTACCAGCATTTAAATACCATCGAGGTATTCGTAGTAGTTCCAGCTGTTTGAGCTCGTCGAGCCATTTGACCCACTTAGTATGCTCGGCGGGCAGAATCTGGCTCTGCCAATCAATGCCAGACCTGTGTACGTCTTGAAAAATAATTTTACTTTTTATCAAAAATGGTGATAAAAACCCATGAATGTCATAAACTGACATAATAATGCTAAGCATTTTCGCTTTCGTGGGTGATACAATTCCATCTAAAATATCTTTAGCTATCCGAGTCAAATTAATCGCAAAACCGAATGAGTCATCAGCGGGATGCCAGATTAAACCTAAAGTGCGCTCAGTTACGTTGTTTACACCGTCTTTAAACTGCAGCGCGGTAGGCGCTAGCGCATCTGTAGGTATAGAATCTAAAACCTGTTTACTGTTGCTCGACCAACCTTTCGTCTCGAATCCACCTTTTTTTAGAATGGAAGTTATATCACGTATTAATCTAATAGCGTTATTTACATCAGATGTCGAATACAAACAGTCATCCATAAAATGACTATTTATGATGACGTCAGCAGCTTCCGAATTTATATCTTCGTATTTGAGCGCATTTTTGTTTTTTATGTACTGCGCTATAAAAGGTGAGCATGTCGCACCGAATATTAGACTTTGCATTGCACAAACTTTAATCGGACTTTCTGCAGACTCCTGCCACAAGAATCTGAGCACATGTTGATCTTTCGGATTTATTTTAATTCGCAAAAACATATCACGAATATCGCTTATTATGACAATAGAATTCTCGCGAAACCTAAGCATAATACCAAACAACGAATTATATAAGTCTGGGCCTGTTAATAAAAAATCATTTAAACTAACACCCTGTACCTTCGCGGCGGCATCATATACGAGACGTAATTTCCCTACTTTATTCATATTCTGCACGCCAAAATGAGGTAAGTACCATACATGATCAGCTGATAACTCCTTATCAGTTAGTTCACGAGCGTAACCATTTTCAAATAACTTAGTTATTTCTTGTTTGTACCTAGCTGCATACGCGCTATCTTTAGAAAACTTTCGCATTAACATCTGTTGCCGTGAGTAAGCATTTCGATAAGAATCGGGCATAATAAAATCATCGTTTTTAAACGGCAATCCGACCTCCCATTGTGTACCTACTTGACGAGAGGTTTTATCTAAGATATCGATTGCTCTCACATGATCTTTATTCTCACGACTTAAGGTCGATATTCCTATCGAATCAAGACTGAATGAATTTTTAATTAGGTCATTCAACTCATTAGTTGTACGCATATCGTTATCACAATCATCAGAGCGAGCGAGATGGAAAACATTAAGATCACTTACCGAGGAGCGAGTACGACCTTTGTGACATCCATGGATGGTCCATCCCAGCCTGCAGCGTGACGCGTACAACGAGTTCCTATCTCCGTGCACAATTTCAAGCGGGGCGATAATAAAATAATTATCTTCGCCTATCAATATACGAGGCACTACTCGTTTTGCACAAATCAATGGCTTTATGTGAGCCAAATGCGAACAATCGACTTTGTTTACAAGCGATACATTTTGTGCACTCAATTTTAATTTATCACATTTATGCAATTTAATGTCATAGAAAGCATTGTCCTGTCCAGATATTTGCACTTTTACCGTCGGCACTTCCGGTTGGTAAACTTCTATACCAAACGCATCCGTAAACTTAATCGCGCGCGAAGTTTCACACTCTAAACCTAGGCTATTCGCTAAGTCTGAATCTATCAAAGACACCGATGCACCGTCATCTAAAAGCGCGTAAGTGTTCACTACACCCTTAGGTCCGCGTAATTGAACGGAAACCACTTTCATAAGAGCGAATTCTTCGCTTGTTTCGGGTATATTTTTTGTAGAACTCGAAAGGTACTCGTCGCTATTCTGTGCGATGTGCATTACCGATGTCTCGCCGCCGGTCGTAGGTAACATTGGTTCCGGGCCGTCTTGGCTTATCGCATCAGCTGGCTGTGACGTCATCGTAGGCTTTATCCAGTGTAATAGTCGGTGATGTGCCATACCACAGCTAACTACGTCACAGACCGGTGCGGGACATGCGTTGCTATTGTGTTGGTTTGTAGATAAACAACGATAGCACAATTTATGTGATTTTACAAATCTCCATCTATCTCTTCGCATCGCACGTATGAATACTCGACAGGCGGGCAATAAATGGTTGCCTTTCTCGCAGTATATACATTTCTTTTCATCAGTGACAGAAGCAGTGTAGACAGAGCGATGACGTAACTTGTCGTCAGCTGGTCGCTTGACTGCTACAGTTTCTGCCGGTTTCTTATAATCTCGAGGCTGAGTACATCCAACGATTGATAACATCTCAGCTTCTGTCTTCAAAAATGTAGCTAACAATTCTAGCTTAGATCTGCCGTCACGTAGCCGACTATAAGCGAAGTCCGTCCATTTAGCCATAAGAGTGCTCGGCAATTTTGAAACAACAGCTGCAGCGAGCTCGGGGCTTCGTAGGTAGTCGTCTTCATTCAGTGCGCGTATTGTTGCCACGCAATTGTTGACCTTAACGGCAAAAAAGGTCAAGTCATGTTGATAATAATTAGGTAACGATGGTAACTTCTTCAACTGCATCGTTAGACTTTGAATTATTATATCAGCTCGGCCAAATCTCAGTTCGAGAGCTTCTAAAATAGTAGACGGTGACGTATTGCCAATTAACAAGTCCGTCACTGCTTCCTTCGCGTCACCCTTCAATGCACGGCGAAGTCTCCAAAGGTTTTCAGAATCACTGAATCTACATACGCGAGTTGAGTCCTCGTACGCATGTTTGAAGTGGAGCCACTCGAGATAATCACCGCTGAAAGCAGGTAGGTCCCGCGGCGTTCCAAGCCGGCTGAGCAGGCGATCATCACGAGGTGACGTATTTTTATTCAACAGATCCTGCAACGTATGAGCGAGTTGCTGGATGCCGTCGTCCTGAGTCTTCTGGGGCTGAATAGGGGTACAGTTACGTTCCAGCCAATTCTCCACGTTATTATTATTACGTGTCTGTTCCGGTAGTGACTTCACGCTATCTCTCGCGCCAAGATCTGGATCTGAAGCATCATTAGTGTCGGCACGGTTTGCACTCTCAGCGTCGACTTTGGCAAGGTTAGCTTGCAGCTTCTTGTCAATTAACTCCATCTGGATAATGGCTTTTGCTTCGGCTGCTTCCAGCTCAAGCTGTTTTCGTCGTGCTACCGAAGACGCCTTGGATCTCTTCGAACAAACTGTCGTTTTAATAGATGTACATGTCGATTGCTGCACGGTGCCATGTGGCGATTTCTTGCACGGCATCGGCGTGGCGACATGCACGGTCGATAATTCCCATGGCCTTGTAGGACACTCGCTGCCTTGGGAAATAATCTTCTCTGTAGGATTTACAAAGGTACTATCCAATCCGCCTTCCTCGGTCAATTTCTTCCGACCACTTTCCGACCGAACCTTCAATGGAGTTTCCGCCATTATGTGTACTCGTTCTATAATCCGGCTCGAAGGACCAAATTGTTGAGGATTAAATGAAATTCATTGTTTACTTGGCACAGAAGAAGAGGAGCGGCGCGACTTTCATAATGGATAAAGCACAAATATATTAAATTTTGCAATTTTGTTCTGGGAGATATTGTTACGCCTTTGACACGGCTTCGTAATCCAAAAGACTACTTTGTTTGACAGAAAATGTTAGGCACACCCTCCAATTCTTGATTTTATTCGTTTAAATGAGTACCCACAATATTTGGTACAAAAGTATTATAAGAGATGGCGCTACACGTATCCAAATACAGAAATAATATTACAATATGCGTGCGTCGCTAACAGAAGCACTGTCGATTATGAAAGAAGGGGAAGGCAAGTTACTTAATTTCCGATTATATAACGGCAGTGTGCGATCGAATAGGGTTATTACAACTGAGAACGTTCGTGCCAGGCCATTAGCGCGATCATTAAGCTATCTTGATACTCCTTGAATACTCGATTTCGATTATCGATACAAAAAAACGTCTTGTGCAAGTACAGGTTATGAAGACGAGTGCAGTTAATTATTTATCTACCTTCTATTATACTAATATTATAAATGCAAAAGTGTGTTTGTTTGTTTGTTTCTCTTTCACGCAGCAACAGAGCAACGGATTGACCTGATTTTTTCCATGGGTATAGTTCAAGGGTCGGAGAATGACTCGAATGGTCAATGGAATGGAGATTGATCGGGTAATTTTTTATCATCATCATCACCATCGCCATTTTTTTTCTCCCTTGTTTCTCTGTTCTGGGGTTATACTCGTAGACTCGTAAGTAATCTACTAGGAACTTTCACATGGCTATCTTGTCTATTCATCTATTCTATTGGCTTATCTACCAATATCGGTTACCCATCCAAGTGTGTAGCTTCAATTCGATATTGTTTGCGAAGGTCTTACGAAGGTACAAACAAGGACCCATTTACAGATTAAATTTAATTTGGCTGACAAACTTTGAACAGATCTGTTTCACTCGTGCAAAAAGAGCTAAGCAACTGTCGCGGAATACAACTTTTACTGTTCGCGATTTTCTCGACGGAATGAAAATAAAACTAAGAGAAAACGAAACGACATTGTTTTTATTCAACGGTCTTTTAACATATATTTAGATATATTATAAAATACAGATTTCAATCAATTTCTTATCAATTCTTATTAAATAAATACTAATATCTGAACTGAAAACCGAGAGATCCACCACTCCACTGGAGACCGGTTTAGATTTACCGTAACGTATTGTTATTTATTTAACATCTTAAAAATAGTTACATCATATTTTTAAGATGTAAATAAATAACAATGAAAATGGTGCTTTATTGGCATCGAGATACAATAACTATAGAGTCACAAACGTGCCAAAAAATGTCCGAACCAAAACTCTGCGCACGCTACGCATTACGCTGACTTTTTGGTTAGTTGTAAGGCAACCGTGATCCAACTACAACGCTGCCCAATGCCAGTGCTGCGGTGATATAGCAGACTAGTGACGTTGAACAAAATGCAAGTAACATAACGTCAAAATTGGAGTAAATGATATAACTTCATTCTAAAATTATAATTGTAAAATATTTTTTTTTTTACTTTTCATCATCATCATCATCAGCCAGAAGACGTCCAATGCTGAACGACAGCCTGCCTTTTGCATCCACTGGATGCCCACGACTCTCACAATGTCGTCGGTCCATCTAGTGGGAGGCCTACCTACGCTGCGTCTTCCGGTTCGTGGTCTCCACTCCAGAACCTTTCTTCCCCATCGGTTATTGGTTCTTCGAACGATGTGGCCTGCCCATTGCCACTTCAACTTGCAAATTTTAACAGCTACTTTAGGTTAAGACTATTATAGCCATAAAAACAATTTTGATACATGCTAATAAAAGACAAAGCGTTAAGTCCAAACTTTGTATGTTAAACATTGACTTGAGTCAATATATGATGTTAAAACAAAGCAATGTTGGCTCTTTCACCTTTTAAAACAATTTAGCTTGTTTGGACAAAAAAAGGCGAAATATACTTTTACAGCTTTAATAGCCCGTAGGGAAAGCCAAGGAAAACTACCGAAAAATAATCTGGAGCACGAAAGTTAGCTGATATTTATTTACAAGCACAGCGGCGGCCCTACGTAAAATGAAATTCTCCCGCAAAGGGCGGTAAAGGGTGCTCTTCTTTATTGGCCAATTAGTCTGGGGATATAGCATGCGTTCATTAACCGCTTCACCAACGATCAGACCGCCCTACGCACAAAATTAATTACAAGCAGCTGTACGCGACTTCGCTCGAGGCTGGGTGCTTGAACTCTGAGCCATTTTGCGTATTTGTTTTGTGTATTCAGAAAATTAAAGCGTAATTATACAGTGTTTGTACTGTAAGCCGTCTTGCGTGCAATTATCTTATTTATTTATTCAAAGAGCGACAAATAATAACAATAAAAGCGTTACAGTAAATTTCAACGGCAGCTGACAGATAATTTATTAGCGGTCGTGTAGGTAAATATGGAGCCGTATCCGAGGTTGGCATACATCTTCTTTTTGGTATATATAAAAAACGGTATGTATGTATGTAAGTGCCCCATGTATGAACTCAAAAACTGCTGGACCGATTTAGACGGGACTTTCACTGGCAGATAGCTCATGTTATAAGGAGTGATCCACATGGGTGAAACCGCGGGGCGTAGTTAGTAAATCTATAAATGCCCAGTTGCCGCTAAGGATTGTGTTGCACATACATTGCGTGGATGTTCACGTAATAGTATTTAAATTCGTATTGAACGAAATTCAAATGGATATCCATATGATGGGCGGGACACTTGAAGAGAAGGGAAGGCTGGCATTGGACCAAAGTAGTCATAGAATGGTGGCAGCGGAACGGAAAGCGACCACTGGGTAGACCTCAACTGGCCGGACGACATCGTTAAGGAAAAGCAGTGGATAAGACTGACACGGGACCGGAAAAGATGGCACGCTGAAAAGAAGACCTATATCCAGCAGTGGATGGAAAACGGTTAATGATATTGTTAATATTTTGATGTTATTTTCACATTTTATTAATAAACTAGCGACCCGCCCGCCCGGCTTCGTACGGGTGTAATTTGCGTGCGAAGCCGGGGCGGGTCGCTAGTTATATATATAAACCTTCCTTAAAAATTTATGAAATGATGGTGAAAACCACATTAAAATCCGTAGCGTGGTTTAGGAGAAGTTAGTGGCCATACAAACAGACAGACGGGGAAAGCGACTTTAGTTTATACTATGTAGAGAAGAGAAGAGATACATTACCTATAGCAACCAAATGCATGCTGGAGGTAAAACGATGCCATGATTGAATCGATGGAATAGCTTAAATATTTATTTCTACAATGTGTACAAACATAAGCGCATTAACAGGAGCTGTTAACTGGCTATAGGGGTGCCCAAGATACAGACTTTGCCTAGTTTTGGGCCCATTGGCACAACTGTTCTTGCGGCTAGTAAATTAATCATTTGTAATTATTCTATATGATGATTAATATAAATAACTGGATTTGGGATTAAATGAATTACCTATGATTATTAAAAATATCGATTTAAAACCAGCCCCTAGCCACCTGGAAATTTCAATTATTTTTTGTCTTCACATTCTACCGTGCATTTGCCTATTTTAGCCAAAATACGTAATCTTTGCAAGTTGAAATAAACACATATTACAAAAGACAAAAATTTGCTGCCAATTACTTTAAGTATGGTCGAGATAATATGAAAGTCCGAATTTCGTATAATATTTTCTTCAAATAATGGATACAATGAATGTTGTTGAAAAATGTGTTATTGTTGTACATCATTTTGTCCCCTTTCAGCATTTTGTAAGTAGCTCTAGATTTTTTTAGCTCTAACATTTCTTTCTTTCAAATCAACAACTCTCATAAATCACTTGGCATACTCGAATTCAGTCGACGTCTTAAGCAAAGCAGATCGATCGGTTGTAACTTAAATAAAGTTTGTTAGTAACATCTATTAATTTACATCTATGCCTCAGATCAGACAAACAAGGGAGATATGCGTAGTACAAATTATCGTTAATGTTCAAATGTCTCCGTGTTTCACCCACATTTTTTACTATACCACTAAACTGTTTAACGCAAAAACTGTTAAGTACGGCATACTTACAAATTGTTCTCGCACACTATGAAACTTGCCACCAATGAAAAAACTAATATTCCACATGCAAAAAAGGCGACGACTGCAGCGTGAGTTCGACTAAAGATCAAGTTTGGTTTAGACTAATGTGTTTGCACTTGCCACGACACCTTACCATATCTCCCTTGTTTTTCTGATCTGAGATTTATACCTACTCTGTTCAAGCTTTCTTTAGCTCTGAGAGCAACAACACAGAAAACACACACACAACAAGCACACACATTACAAATAAAAAACACGCACCGTTGATGGTACATTGCAGAAAGTTCAATCAAAACATTTTCTTTTAATATATTGTCATTGTCATTTGTAACACATTTATATATCATCTAAAACTACAATCTTACGTTTAAAAACCTAGCAGATTTATCATATTAATTTTGTAAAACACTGCAGCTGTAAGAGCTGATAAAAATTTGCGCACCGAGTATAATGTCCAGAATGGTAGTGTTTTATGGCACTACAGTTTTTATGGATCCACGCAGTTGTTGAAACAAACATACTCGTACGTCATACATATTATGTACGATTGTTAGTTAACCGAGAGACGAGAGGTCTCATGTTCTAATAGGACAAGTCAGCGTTTTTATGTATGTTTGTATATTTGTTGGACGATAACTTGCGTTGATTCAATCTTCATGAATTTTTTTTGTATATAATTATGATCAAAATCGATCAAGGTTTTGAAAAATATAGGGTTCGCCACGTTTATTTTTATAAGGTTTCAATTAGGGGCGAATTAGGTACTAGTTATAATGTGTTACAATTAGCTTTTTGTGTACCCGTAAAGAATTTTCCATGCGGTTGCGTATGCTCTAATCGCCTGCACGATGTACCCTTTCGAACACATAATTATATCAACTTTATTACACACATCGAGGTCTGCGTGGAGCGATACGGCTACCTTATTATGAAATAATAAAGCTTTCTCGAGAAATAAACAACGAAAATACTCACACGCCTTATTTATTAATGCTATTTAGGGTTCCGTAATCACCCGTTAATTACATTGTCAAGAATTTCACTACTGAACGCTTCTTGGTATTTCATAGCGGAAATCGGAAATGTCAGAAGCTGTATTGTATCTTCTGATTAGATGGTATTCAATCAGCTAACATGATCCAGATAGCCCATTCGGAATACATCAAATATTGTTATACAGGAATGCTCCTTGAGTAAACAAGAAATATTTCTAGATGATGGATTACTTTCGCTCGAAAGGAACCCTTCCAATGGCTACATTACCTCGGCTACTCGCTGTCTTTGCGACCGTAATGTTAGTAGGCATAAGACAAACGGCTTCTTACCGGTCGAGTTAGCCGAACAAAAATACTCGCTTTGATTACGGCAGGCCCGAGACGAAAGCAATTTTCTTACAATCGTGGTCCCTTCCAACTAGCACGGTCTCTTATCTGCTATCCCCGAACATTACTAGTAATGGAAATCGAATTACTATTTAACCGAGATAAACGGAAAACGTGCGGTTTGACCGCGGGCGGTCGACTGTGCCGCAAAGTCATACACGAAACTAACTCGAACGACTAATAAGTCAAATATCAATGGGAGGGGCACCTCACCGGACCTCAATAATGGATATAGATATGTTAATAGGTACACAGACATATCATCATATTACTCCTTTGTTGTAAGGAAAATTAATATTAAGGTTCAAATATTTGATTTTTCATGTTAACAAAAATAAAACTTACCAGTAAATTCATATCCACGCAGAATGAGTATGAGTATACTGATGATCATCATTATTAGCGTATCATGTTTCTTCTGCTGGGACACAGGCCTTCTCTCTGAGAGAGAGAGAGGGAGAGAGAGAGGGGGCTCTAATCCACCATACTGGCCAAGTGCATGTTGGTGAATGTCATTATTATGTCCGAACTTTTTGAGGTTCTATAGGATATACCGGTTTTCTTACGATGCTTACCGATTTGAGCGATGGCATCGAAACTGTACATAATTTATTGAAGTAGGTACTAAATAGATCCTTTGTGCAGGACAGATGATAGACCGACGCCATCTGATTGTAAAGCGCACATGCTACCGCTCGGCCACTATCGCTCGTATACTGATTGATACCTGCCTTAAAATTAAGATCGTAATACTTTGCTTTGTCATTCAGTTATTGGCTTGCCGCACATAGTATGATTTAGAGTTTACGACAATGGTATTATGGTCATGGGAAGCTAGATGGGACATTCTCCGGCCTGATAGAGCACCAATTACCGCGAAATATAATAGACTTTTCATAATAATGCCAAAGATCAAGTTCATTTCGATGATTCAGTGAAGCAAATTCAGTGACACAAACCTTGATATTTAACTGTTAGCACATTCTAATCAGCGCAGCGTAGGGAGGCCTCCCACTAGATGGACCGACGACATTGTGAGAGTCGCGGGCATCCAATGGATGCAAAAGGCAGGCTGTCGTTCAGTGTGGAGGTTAAAGGGGGAGGCCTATGTTCAGCAGTGGACGTCTTCTGGCTGATGATGATGATGACATTCTAATAAAGACAAAGACACCTACAAAAATGGACCTGTGTGATAAATGTCACTTCGAATAAAATATGATATAATTCAAGTAAAGTGCGAGTAACACTTTTCTCTTGACTTTTCCACTCAATATCTAAAGTATCGACGCGTGGAGAGAAAGCTTTGATATTTCACTCCATCACGGGTGGCGTAAAGTTTCAACTTTGTTAAAAGTTTTGACTCCAATGTTTTGTTTCATTGATACCACCCATCATTCGATGGTACCAGCCTATCGGAACTTTTGTCAGAATTCGAAATTGTTATTTTGCCGAATTTTGTATTGGATGTATGAAAGTTAAACATTTAATCTAATTAATAGACGCCCCGTGATATAATAAAAGTCAATGCGGTTCATTGTGGTCGGCAGTTATCAATCTTACGATAATTATCAATCTAAAAAACCGACATCACAAAATTTGTAAAATACGCATTTTCGGTTAGTTGGATGATTGTTTTATTATTTTTCTATGCCACTAACCAATTTTGATGAAATTTCTATGGGACCAATCTGAAAATATCCTTTCAAACAAACAAAAAAAATCCAAATCGGTTCATTACGGAATTCTTAGGTAACATTTTTTTTTTTGGACAAATTTTTAAATAAGTAATTCCACAAAAAAAATAACACGCAATAGCGTTATCTCTCTTAAAGGAAATAATAACAGTGGTAGATAGATACGTGAATCTTTGTATTTATCAAGTACTAGCGGTCCGCCCCAGCTTCGCACGGGTATAGATTATAGCCCACAGAGGAGAAAAAAAAATCATTTTTTCTTTGTTATAGCCTATGTCACCCAGGAATAGTGTAGCTTTCCAACAGTGAAAGAATTTTTCAAATCGGTTCACTAGTTTCGGAGCCTATTCAATGCAAACAAATAAACAAACAATCAAATCTTTCCTCTTTACAATATTATAGTATAGATAAATAACTGCGCCCTGTGTTTTCACCCACTATCCTACAGAAAACAGTGTTTATTTTTAATAAATAATTATGTCTTACACTCCAAATTTTATCGAAATCCGTTCAGACGTAGAGTGGACGGGTTTGAGTGGGGAACAAACATATATTTGGTATACATACACATACAATTACAAACTTTCACATAATATACTTTAGTAGTGGGATTTGAGTGTTAGACACAAAAAAAAATTTTATCAAGCTTTTCGTATTTTTCTCAGAAACCCTTTGATTTGATATCCATATCACGACAGTAGATAATAAAAAATCAACTTGGGCCGTCAGCCATATTAAATTAAGTGTGACGTCATTTTATTTTACGTATTCTTCTAAATAAAAAATAACTGGTCCGCCATCTTTGGGAGTCTGTCATATTGGATTTAGAATGACGTCGTATAGGTAACCAGGCGTTATAATCCAAAGTAAACGTGTATGCAAAATTAAACCTCAATCGATTGGGTTATTAACTGTTTTAAAATTCAGTTGCAAGATTTTACCCATACTGACAAGTAAAGTTAAATAAAAAATTGTTTGTGAGAAAGTTCAGTTATGACAAAGAAGTTCTAAATCTTCAAAATCTATTCTGAGTAGGTATATCTTCCAAAGTGAATAGTCTATGTAATCAGTTTATCAAAATTTGGTGGCGGATCTAAAGTTCGTAGTAAATTGCTTAGTAAAGTTTTAAACTTCAAATGGTTTATGCTGTGAAATAGGTATCCAACCAGCTGAATCAATCATTGAACACGATGATTAAAGTTGCTACACCTAGCTATTTATTATGGTTAACTATTTCTAACTGCAATTATTCTTAGAACGAGCTAGCCATAACATCATCGTTATCGTCTCATGACGATTTTCCATCGATTCGGAGGTTGGGACTGAACCATAGAGCAACACATCAAGAGCGGGTGATCCGAAGATTACGTCCCAAATTCCCAATATGTTTAGAACTTAAAAAAAACAATACAACAACACTTTATTGTTACCACAGAAAGGACATAACAAGAAGAATACATTAAATAGAGGCACAAAAGGCGGTCTTATCGCTAAAAGCGATATCTTCCAAACAGTGATATCTTCCTTCGGATGAGTAGATAGATATGAAAATGTATGTTGTCTGTCGAAATCTCTTTCATATCAATAGCTTTATTTTTTATTGTCTTAAATACGATACGAGTTTGTCTTAAAAGCTGACCATAAATAGAGCCGAACGCAGAAAACAAAATTGAAATGTGTTCAAAATTAAGGAAGATATGCTCTTTTTAATATCTTGCTAGACTGAGAGCGCACTATACTTACGAATGATTTCACATCTAAGTACCAACGCCATACAATCCCAATACTGACACTCACCTTGCGGGAAAGAGACAGAACATCCCTTCCTAATCCGAACAAAAACTTTAAGCGTTGATTTCTCAGAACTATGTCGATAGACTGGACTTAAAAAGAGTCAGTCTCGTTTAAAGCTTTATTGTATAGAAATTCTATAGAAAATAATTTGTTTACGTAACTGCATTGTAAATTCAATGCTAACGACGGCTAATTAACTACCAAATTTACGTAGTACTAACCGAACGTCATTATAAATGGATTCACTTTCTGTATAATTCTTATGAAAGCCAAACTTGACGATGCGTTTACCTCGATATAAACGAATTCTACTGTATGTACATATCTGTTGAATATCGACGTATCTGTTTCTAGTTGCTTCTAAAGCTCTACGAGTTTTACTGTAAGGCCGATGCAACGCTGGTATTGTATTTACAGGTTGTTTATTTTGTTGCAGCGTCGCGTATTCGATACGAGATCACGAGCGGGAACATAGGCGGCGCGTTCGCCGTCAAGAACATGACGGGCGCTATCTACGTAGCGGGAGCTCTCGACTACGAAACTAGGAAGCGGGTAAGTCATTTGCTTCAACTAGCGACCCGCCCCAGCTTCGCACGGGTGTAATTTACGTGCAAAGCCGAGATGGGTCGCTAGTTATACGGGGTGTAAGGGGAACACTCTCGAAGCCAAAAGAAGGTAATTATACTCATCATTATGAACAACTTTTACTATGGGACCAACCCTGAAATCGCGAAAAATATATCAGCTGTTCTACAGAAAACGGTCATTGACACTCGACAAAATGTATGGAACAGCTGTATTTTTTTTCCGCTATTTCAGGGTTGGTCCCATAGTAAGAGTTGTTCATAATGATGAGTACAATTACCTTCTTTTGGCTTCGAGAGTGTTCCCCTTACACCCGGTATATGTAAATCTTCCGTGAAAAATTATCTAACTGATGGTGAAAACCGCATCAAAATCCGTTGCGTGGTTTAGGAGGAGTTAGCGGTTATACAGACAGACAGACGCGGAAAGCGACTTTAATTTTATACTATGTAGAGAAGAGATGTACAGTTGTACGTTATATTATGAAAATTATTAATTTCTTGTTACGTTGGGACCACGTGGCATGCGGCAGCGGCACGCTCCACTGGATTATCTTTCAAACTGTCGCGCCGCGTGTTAGAAAGTTTCAAAGTCATTTCATAGGAAAAGTAAATATGGCGCCAGCCGTCGCGGGGAAAATCGTTGCCGCTGCTGTGCATCGCCTGATTCCAAAGTCAACCTTTACTTTTGTTCTTCAAATCCAAATATTTAAGTATACATTTTACTCTTTTTACCCGACTCCAAAAAAGGAGGGTCTTAATTCGGTTGTCTTTTTATGTTTGTTACCTCCGACATTTATAAACAGATTTGGAAAATAATTTTTGAGTTTGAAATTTATACTTTCGAATTGGTCCAATAGAAATCATCAAAATCGAAGGTTCAGTAGTTTGGTTATTGAATCAAAATAACTGGAAAAAATATGTTATCTGAGGAAACGAAATACTAATTTTGAAGTTGGTTTTTTAATTTCATAATTACTTATAAATCGGGAAACAAAACCTACATTTTATATTTCACATATCGTTCTTCATTTAAACGGATGTTAATTTATTTAAACTTGTGTAGTTGCTGGTTTCATTGTTTTATGTACTTGACTTTCCGGAAAATAACGCTACGTTCAAAATAGTGTTGGTCGTTGCATCGTGTCACGGCGCGTAATGCTGCTTCACATACATTCCCGCACATTAAGATTTAACAGCCTTTGTTTTCGTAAACCTTTTCATTTACGTGTACTCCTAGTTCCTCTGACAAAACGTAATGTTATTCCATATTATGCCTTTGTTTTTGAACCGTTCGTCTTTCTCGCGAAACGTATGTATGTTGTATACATGAGGCCAGTAAACACACACCAAGTCTCCAAGAGAGCCACACCATAGTTCCTATTTTACTAAACGATAAAAAAATTACACATAACAATACAATTTTAAATATATTGTAACCTCTAAGTGTGTGTTGTGAAAGTAGACGTAAGATAGGTACTTTATAATTTTCATATCTATTTATGAATCAGAATATCATTTGTTTCCTTAACTATAGAGAATACTCTTTTTTAATATCTCATTCAGACGCACTTTATTTGATATTAAGAGTGATATCGTGGTAACGTGTCAGTACTTTCAGTCAATCCATCTTGATCTTAAAATCGGTAAAACAGCTACGACGGAATGATATATTAAAGTACCACAGGCCTCCCACTAAAAGCTTTCAGCTCAGCCTAAATACGTAATACCTCCGCAAAAAAAAGTCCTTTTTTTATAAAAAGTAATAATGGAATTTAAATGTGGAATCTGAATCTGCCATTGAATTATTCAATTCATTATTTATCATTGCGCCTCGCCAAGTGTCTTAGTGTTATAAATTAAATTTCACGCAGCATTATTCCTAAACAATTTCAAAAAGTGAATTTAAATATGAAAATAGCTATTAAAATTCGTATCGGTTGCTGAAATGAAAGGGCTTGCTAACAAAACATACATGCGGGTAAGTTTATCTCCGCAAACTTCTTCGCGTCGGCATAATCCCAAATTAAACAAGTTGGGTATCGAAATACAAGCGAAGTTATTAAACACGAACCGTTTCCTGCAAACACAGGTTTGTACACAGAATATTATGCGCTTTAGAATCTGCTTTGAAATAAAATCCCATCGCTTGCTGCCAAAATTAAAATAGGCATCTACACACCCGTGACTTTTTATCGAGCTACGCAATATAAACATCTCTATTTCATCTTGTTAGTTGTGTCGTAATTAAAAGCGGAGGTGAGCCAGCTCTAAGGAAAATTAATCGGCCCTTTCAACATAATTTTGTACTAAAATAAACGGCGTTAAACGGTAGAACAGTGTTTTACTTTCTTTGCCTGTTGGCAAGTTTCAATTTAAAAGCACCGTGTCGTGCCTTTCGTTGGAAGAGCCCTCTTTTTTAGTCTCGCGAAACTTTCCACGAACTTTCGCGAGATAAATAATTTAATCTTTAATATCCATTTAAGAGAGTCGAAGGCGGCAAGCTCAGGATGTACAGCTATCAAACTGAAAATTTTCTCACTGCTTTTATTGGATCGAATCGAAGTGCCTAATCCTAAAGATTGTACTACGGCTTTTAGTATTCTGGCGCCGGCTCTTAAATGTCCCAACGACGTTTTATTGTTATGTATTTAGATACAATAACAATGTTTCATTGTACAGTAAAAGACAAGGAAAGACCCGCCGGCAAATTGAATTTTCTCGGCTTATTCCTTTGGAAACGTCTGGCGTGACATTTTACGCTCCGGTACCTGAAATCCATTTATCGAGTGCTCTAAGTTTGATAGTATTTTGATGTTTTGGGAAACCCATCAGTCTAAATCAGGGTTAAATCCTTCAGGGCTAGCTTTACACAGAAGCACGAAAGCAACGCGCTACTAGATTTCTTCAGTTGACAAATCTGGAAATGGGATTTCACTGGCTTTTACCCGGTAACCCGCTCTGGAGTGCTCACCTGTGCCAGGCTAGCTTTGTTGTTTACGTCTTTACGAGCATTGTCGATAACTTAATTGTTTACGTTCCAACATACGGTATGCTCCGCGTAAATACACAAAGTTTTAAGCGTTAAATGAAAACTGCTCACTTCCAACTTGTATAATATGCGTGAGATGACTTTTGAAACAAACATTTCCCTCCTGGGTGAGGAAATTACTGAGCGACACTGACAGATGACACCAATAACTCCCTCGGCTCGCAAACACGCGCACTCTATAGCCGAACCTCGTGTGGACTTGCCGTATTTTAGTGACGATTTATAATCCAGTACGCTTTTTTATTTCTCCCAATTACTTTGAACTTTCAACGGAAAAAGCTGAATTTCCCAAAAACGCTCGACTTTACCGGGCATCATTAATATCTGTTATCATTTTTTTTCCTCTGTTATCACGACGACGACCCCAATGAAGTTAATTACAGTCGGTCTTAAATTACTTCGTTCTATTTCTTGTTTAACTTTGTGGATTACTTTGTTAATTTCGTAATTACAAAAGTAGGATTTTTATCTGTGTAGCTTTGAAAAAAACACAACATTTCCGGATATTTTGTAACTAAGTTAGAGAAAGATTAAGTTGTAACAAGGGAATTGAATAAAATGATTGTCTTACGCTGCGTCCTGGAAACAGTACGAGCTGAAGCTGGCTGCTTCGGACAATCTGAAGGAGAACTACACCACAGTGGTGATTCACGTGAAGGATGTCAACGACAACCCGCCCGTGTTCGAGCGGCCCACCTACCGCACACAGATCACAGAGGAAGATGATCGCAATCTGCCAAAACGCGTGCTACAGGTCCACCTAGATACAATTTTATTACGTTCGATACTTTGTTGAACCGTCCCTATAAATAGAACATCTTAGAAGATTCAACAAGCATCGAACTGTGATATTTGTGCAGTTTGATTTCCAATAGATTTGTCATTTTGCATGGCATGGGTTTTTTTTTTGATGCTATAGTGCCGTTTGGTTGCTAGTTTTCTAGTTGTTTTTGTTTTTCGTTTTTAATTGCATCCAGCTTGTCGATTGTGGTGTTGCAGTTTCAGCGTACAACTGGTTCTATCCACGTCCGTCGGCAGGGTTTTTGCTGTTCCAACTATCACAGGGTATATTTTTATTAAATGGATTTACTAGATACCAGGAATAAAATTACGAGAAGCCGGAAAATAACTTTTTATCTTTGATTACACATAGTTAGGAAGGCTTATTAAATACAATGTAGAGCGTACTAATATAAATTATTTCAGTCAAAAAGTGGAGTAAACGCAACTCCAGAAATGTTACGCGGGTTCAGCCTGAACATTCGCAATCAACATTTCTATCAGTCCGCTAAACCAATGAACGATATTGAAATCGCCAACGGAACATCACTCGGAGGCTCTCAGTAGAGACGAGTAGAGTTCAGTGGGTCGCGTAATACCGTCGTCGCTGCGATAATGTTCTTTAAACAACCGCCTGCGGTTTTTATATTTATTTACCTACTCCACCGCCGCTGTCGCCAGGTCCTAAGTATTTTTTGATATAATCTTATTTCGAACTCGACTTTCCCAATTTTTCTAACGATAATGTCGAGAACTTCGCCAGCTGGGCGGGAGTTTGATGAAAACTCGCGTTTGAAATTTGTACTTTTCAATTATTGCACGAAACTCGGAGAGCAAAGTTCTTCGCGCGGCATAAATTAACTTCTTCGTTTCGATTAATCCGTTGCGGCTTTTGACGAAACATTTTCTGTGATGATTTTGCTTCCGCAGAATATAAATATTTACACAAAACAAAGTCTAAAATAACAGTTGGACTGGTATAAATCACGACGTATCGATATGAAATATTACAAATACTCTCGGCACTCGTAAAAAATTGCTACTGTGAACATGTGGCGTGACTTATCTGTTGTAAAAAATGAACTGTCTGAAACGGATTAATGTACTGTTTAATGTGTCGTTTATAGCCAACTTAAATAAAATATGAGCTTTATTATCGTTATGACAACTTACCATGAAAAGTTACGATCATTGTGTAAGCAAGAAATTTTCAATTCAAGCAATTTGTTTGGATGGTTTTCGGTGAGTTCGCTCAATTTTATTTCTTTTCTATATTTCTTTTTAGTACAGAATGCATTCAAAACTTTTAATAATGATAATTATCAGTCTAGTGAAAGACAATAAAACGTACAAATTATTCCTAGGATAGTAATTGCCAGAAGAGCTATTTATTTGGGTGTTAAATGTAAACATTGTAAACAAGCTCTTTGTGGCGAAACGGAGGTAAAGCTGTTCTTTGCAACTATAGTTGTCCTAAAACGAAAAGCTAATGAATTTTCTAACGTGAACTGCCGTATAGTATATAATATGTGCATTACGATACGTGTTTATAAAGCAAAACCGACTTTATGGCTGCGTTTCGATATTTTAGTTAGCAAAGGACGCCTGTTATTATTTTAAAACTAGCAACGCACCCGGCTTCGCACGGGTCTAAATCTATTTTTTTTACACCTTTGGTTACATTATTGAGTTTTAGTAAGAATCCCTATTTTTTTTAAATATAAGTATAGCCTATGTCATCCGGGGATAGTGTAGCTTCCCAAAAGTGAAAGAATTTTTTTAATCGGTTCAGTTGTTTTGGAGCCTATTCAATGCAAACAAAAAAACAATCAAATCTTTCCTCTATATAATATTAGTATAGATATTGCATTTATCACAGAAAAGAAAAAAATAATTGTTTAAATTAGAACGGCTGTCAAGGCATTTTCGTAAGTTTTTTTTTGTAGCCAGTTGCACCCATATTAACGAAACGTCAGTTATTTGAAATCAGTTAGCAGCTGTGATGCGGACAAAGAACTTTGAGACGTAACCCAAAAAGGTAAGGTCCAAGTTCTTTGGATGCGGAGTTCGATGCGTTGACATAAATGAGAATGTTCAAGCAAGATTCTGTCATAATACCTGGCGACAGATTTTCCTTCTCATTTCCGTTCTATTTACTTCTCTTTTCTGTGGCATTTATAGTCCCAAGGTAAAAATAAGACGATGTCGTTTACCGTGTTAAATATTTAGCCAATTTAATTTCATCGTATAAATAAACTTGTTGCGACATGCGGTTTCACCCGCGTCGACATGCTCTCAAGGTCCATATTTTTTCTGGGATTAAAAATATTTTACGTCATATCAACCCCTTCAACTATATCTATGCAAAAAATAAATTAATAAAATAAATAAAAATTATTTCTGTTGCTGAGTAAAAGAGGAACAAACGGAAAAACTTTCGCTTTTTTAATTTTAGTTTACCAAGTTTCTGATTCTGATGACGAACATGATCTGAAAAGACATCAGTATTCACTTATTTTAATTATCTTTTATGAATTCAGTTTCTTAATTTTAAGTTAGTTATGCATGAGCATGTGTTTTATGAGTGCGTGTGCGCAGTACGACCTGATGCTGGTGGCATCTGACGGGCGGAACGAGAACTCTACGCGAGTGGTGGTCAGGGTCCTAGACGTGAACGACCTGCCGCCGAAGTTCTCCCGAAGCGCCTACGTCACTCAAGCACTGGAGGAGACAGGACCCTTCCCACGTTCCCTTATACAGGTTTTTTTAAATCCTTATTATTGTTTTTCTTTGTTTTCCCTTCATTATTTACTTCCTTGGTGTCTATAATTTTAATCCACATTTCCTAAAGGCGCTTGCAGACGATGCGTAGTACAAGTAACAAGTAGGCGTTCAAACGTAAAGTAGCCACTCGTGGTGACGCCACAACTCGCTTGAATGAGACAAACGATGCGCAGAGGGCTTCGCGCGAGCAGGACGGGAAAACGAAGCTTCACTTGCGCAAGGACCAGCACGAAGTGCTACTAAGCACTTTCACTCCCACTTTTACTAAACACACCGTTGCAGACGATGCGTAGTAGGCACTTACTATTTCTACTTGTACTTGTACTAGGCATCGTCTGCAAGCGTCTTGAGTTATGGTCACCCGAACTTTTCCTGTTACATGAATTGTTTTGGTTTATTAATTTATACTTTCGCCTTGATTCCTAATATCGTATTATTGTCCTCCATGATAAATTTGTTATGCATAGCTTAGCATACAAAATAAAGCTATAAATGAAACTTTTTAGATCTGTGTATCCTATTTTAGGTTTATCCGACTATTAAAGTACCCATTTTTCTCTCTTCTTGATATATTACTCGGGTTGTACTTTGAAATACGTACGTAAGTAAATACGTATTATATTTTATACATCAAAAAGTACCAGTTTTCTTTTACCATACATTTTATCGCGTAAACCACTTCAAATATATTTATAAGTCATGAAAACTTCCTGCTTAGTAAATCTTTATTATTACCCGGAATATTTTCACCGAAATCGCATCTCGGCCTGTCATATTTTTACGGTGATATTTGCAATAATTGTAGTTCCATGTCTCCGGTATGAAGTTACGCAGATAACCTCAAATCATGAAGCGTAGTCATGAAGCTCTGCCGCTATAAATCCAGCCTCGGATAATGGGTTTTGGGCGTGAGGCAAGATACAGCAATCTACTAATAGGTCCCTATCTGCAGACTTCGATGCTCATGTTTTGGACTATTCATTTTAACACCTTCTCTCAACACAGAATATACAAATTGAATTCTATATTTCCCAGTTTCATTGTATTTCAACTTTCGCAGAATTAATTGAATAAATTATAAGGTCGGGTTAATCAAAATGATGATTAAATTTTCAGAGCAAATAGGTACCTGATATATTAAACTATCAAATTTTAGGGAGTTGTTAATAACAAAAGGCTCATCAATTTTCTAATGGGTTGTTGGGAAACAGTAACCAGTCCATGTGTTTTTTAATTATCTCTATTGTTTTTTATTTAACTTTTCGTTACATTAAAAAAATTGCGCTTTTAAGTTTGTGACGTCAATAATCGATTTAAGGAACCGTGTTTGCTCCTGAATAAAATTATGGTTTCTTCGTTTTACTTTACTGCGTCTAAAAAGACTTCCTTATATAATGATAATAACATTTAAATCCAACTCTACTCGAGTTCTGTAAGTCTTTGGGTATCGTACTTAAGGGGCACTAATACCTACTAATAAAGGGCTCTGATCAATATTCCTAATTGCCTCCTCTATAGCTTCAGGCACCTGGTGAGTAATTTATGCAAATTTTCATTGGAAATCTTTTTCATCGTACTTTCTTGCTTTAATTAGACGTGCTTTGGTATCCTAACTCGTTATATAAGAAGTAGATTGCATGCAGTATTTTAGCGGAAAACTAATTGGCTTTTTATATTTTAGTTGTAATAAAAAATACATAAAAAAAAATATTCCATAGAGTTTCCATGCTTTAGTTTATTTGGTCATATGATTCACAATCTCTCTGGCCGTTGAATTACTTGAAAAATACTTAATTCAATAACTAAAGCACATGTGTTTTATTATATTGCAAAACTTGACCTTTGTACCGCAATGATATGAAAAAGAGACTTCGACTTTTGTTTTTTATCGATAGTGGATCCACGATTACCGCATGGTAAGCAACGCCGATAGCGTTACCGAAGATAAAAAAGTATAGGAATATACAGTACCAGTGTGCATCGGATCTGCATGATCTAATTCCCTCCTGCCTCCTCATCGTGCTTTCGGAAGGCTAGGGCGGGCACAAAAGGGACACTTTTATTCCACTTTTATTGTGCGAACCCAGCTGGATGTCTAGTGAATCGGTTTCTTCTCCGCGAGCGAGCATCATCGTAGACTGCATAATCGCTTAAGGATCGTGGCGGTCAAACGCAAGCCTATTGTACAATAAAAAATCTATCTACTCTAGCCTTAAATATGCCTTAATTATATAGGTAGTTCTTTAAAAACAAGGTCCATGACAAGGAACCAATTTGCACAAAATTTACGAGTTTCACAAAATGTTTATAATAAGATGTATTCGTAGCATTCATTATTTTTTCACAAAGACACCGTTAGCATAAGGCCATGTCAGCTTTACGTGACTTTTCACCCGAGTTCAACCAATCATGGAACGCCATTTATCATGAGAAAAGCCTCGGTCCCTAGTCGCTTGTAGTGACAACTTTTTTTATAATTTAGGCCAAATTCGCAAATGATCCGAGTAATTATGCAAACGTCGACCCTCTTCATTTCTGACGCTCCGACCGACTCCTCGTAATTGGACATTCCGTGTCGGAGTACCGACGTGTAGCAAGATTTGATAGTGACCAATTTGTCCCTTAAATATACTTAGGTTCGTATACTATAGAAGCTATTATAGTATAGACTACCAAAATACTATAAGTATATATTTATGTGGGACACTAGTGAGTTTAACAAATGGACGGCTCGTCTGATACTAAGCTATTATTATTGGGCGCTGACTGCAGCATTCAGTCACTTAAATGGAGCTCAAGAATATCTTATAAACGTATTAATGAGCGATTTGCAACAAGTGCAATTAAACAGATTTTTTAAATCGATTTGACAGATGTCACACGTTGACATCTTTAACCGGTAGCAACTAAATTACGTTGACCATTGCGCTTCAAGTACAGAGTTTTTGTGGTGCTTCAAGGACTTGAAGACCATATTATAATGGCCATGTTTTCTTTATCGTGTTTAGGAATGCATCTATAGTGATTAGCGTCTATAGTAGTAACTCTAGATTCAGAGTTTAGTATTAGTGAAACGGACCAAAATAGTTCTAATAAAACTAACAATAGCTAGTTGATCTTTCTCACAGCTGTTTTTTAGATAAGCTTGATAAATCAAGTCTATTCTCGTAGTTCAATAAATAATATGTTTTTGTAAGAATGAATAAGTAAACAATAGGTAGGGGTGTGAACGTGTGTAGAAACGAAACCTTAACACATAGCTAGAGGGATTCAGAGCAAACTCCAAATCTTGACAATAAACCAACCACAACACAAAAGCACAATACAAAGAATGTATGATTAAATTCGTTGGGACTTACTTATAAAAATAAGTGGCAGAGCATGAACTCTAGAATAATTTCACTCTATGCCGTAGATGTAAAGGAAAATAAATTTACGGTAGATGTCGGTTTCTATTTAACTTCTTGCATTTTTAAGATTTTTCAAATTCTCATTTGCTGATTTCATTTTACATAAAAATAATATTTTTTGACGAAAAGGTTTGATCTTTAAAATAATGGGTGCGTGTCGAGACACACATAAGGTAGGGTTCCGTAGCCAAAGCCAAATTGCGGTCACATTAGTTCAGGAATTTGTGGTTATAGAAAAAATTCGACGAACTGAGCTCGATAGATAGACAAAATTCAGCTATGTCGTTCCGAATAAAAATATACTTTATATATTTTTAGGCAAAGAAAAACTATTTGGGAAACATTCTTTGTTAAGGTTATTTTACGAAAATCTCAATGACCTTTGAGCTAGAATATCTTGAATTTATTACAGTTTTATCGCTGTAAATCAAAAAAGTTGTGATCACAAAATGTTCAAATGATTTTGAATAAAGGTTAATATAATACTGGGTTACGAGGAAAGGGTGCACTAAGGAAAAAGGGGTTTGTAGTACCACTCATTATAACCAACTTTAAATAAACTCTGGAATTGCACAAAAAATATAAATTGTCGCGACAAAGTTTATGGAACAGCAGTTTCTTTCGCTATTTCAGGATTGGTCCCATAGTAAAAGTTGTTCTTGTTCATAATGACGAGTACTATCTTTCGGCTTAGTACACCCTTTCCGCGTAACCCTGTATATCAGTATAAAAATTTACAAGTTTTTATGTTAAATAACTTACAAATAAACTTTTTGCCACTTTGGTAGGCCATATTTCGCAAAGGAATAAACTAGGCTAAAGGGCTTTTAAAATAACGATCTACACCAAAACTGATATACTGCATAGTTTTATGCACTTACCTAATAACTATAGAAGTTAGAAGGTTCTAAAGGTAGGATAGACAAACAGACGGATGGACAAAGGGGTTCCTTGTATGTACTACGGAACCCTAAAAACGGCTATATCATTTATTACATATCGGTTGAATTCACCCACAAACTCCTTATATAGTGATAAAAGTTGGGCAGCTTTCTTCGCCCGGAGATCCTTAAAGAGGAAAGTTTTGGTTACTTCCGGCGATGTAGCCCGCTATAGTCGGCTGCTGATGCAAACAATCCCGGGTGTCTGTGGGTTCATAAACTCTGGGAAAACTTCCGAAGAATCAACCTCACTATAAAATAGTAGCTAGTTGGGTCTCGCAAGTTGGGTGCCGTTTTGAGAAGGCCTTAATATTCCCCGCCATTGTCAACACCAGATTTCTCTAATTCATTTACTGTGAATGATGGTGTACAGACTTCTTGTTACTCCCTCCTCTAGTTATCGCGACTAAATATGTATGAACACAGTTACAGGGTGTTTGAATATAATGAAGGTAAATCAAATTGGAAAGTTAGAGACGAAACATTATTTTCTCGTCAGAATTTGATTTGGTTTGTGGAATATGTTTGTATTTCGTCGAATAATAGGCTCTGTGCCGGCGCCCGGGGACACGACCTCGTCGTACTCTCTTGCTCTAACCGCAGTTGTGGCGTTTCTATAAATAAGTAATCAAATAGATCAACACAAAGGTCAAGTTTTGGAACTGTCTGATTCAATATTTAACTTCGTAAATTGCTAAAGTTACACAAAACTAAAGACAGATAATTTTCCGTGCTGTCTTATTCGGTGTAATGCACATTGATTGCCTCTTTTCTGTACGTGTCATCTATCTATA
This sequence comes from Agriopis marginaria, assembly GCA_932305915.1. NCBI lineage: Eukaryota > Metazoa > Arthropoda > Insecta > Lepidoptera > Geometridae > Agriopis > Agriopis marginaria. Next base: position 11,871,556 of record OW029915.1, read on the forward strand.
ATGTATTTTCCTTATTTAGGTCACAGCCACAGACGGTGATAAAGATAGGCAGCAGAACATCGTTTATTTCCTTACTGGGCAAGGAATCGATCCTGACAACCCCGCAAATAGCAAGTTCGATATAAATCGGACCACAGGAGAGATTTTCGTTCTGAAAGTGAGTACCTATTTGAAAACTTTTTAATTCTAGTAGAGTTTTAAACCTAACGTGCTTACTACAGACCAACGATTGTTCTGAAGTTTTAACAATATGGGTGTCGTCGGCATGAGAGCACGGACTCGTGACTAGATAGAAGCCGGCAGGACACCGCGTGCTTTGCATGTAAAATGCAATCACACATTTATTGCGTTCCATTTGTCTCATAACCTGAACGTAGATATTTCTGTAACGAGAAAACTCGAATGGCCGCTGAATTTTAATTGCCTACTTTTGGAATGCTTTTACATATATGCAGACCTTAGTTATCAAAAAGAAAATCATGTTTGATTTCATTCTTTTTTTATTGTTCAGTTGCTCAAATTCAAAACAATGAACACAATTTAAGATCACTTGGTAGGTAAATAAAGCGTGAATGAAGGGTAATGTTAATTAAATGATCTGATAGGACTTCAAATGTACGTATAAAATATTTGTAATATGAATCTCAGGTTTGTCGAGAAAGAGTAAAAAGTAAGTGGGCCATTTCTCCCCCACATGTTTTACGAAAATCGTTTCAGGTCTTATTACCTACGTCACAAATTATACTTAGGAATGTTTTTATTACGAAGGCTCGTCGTCTTTCTGTTAAAATGTTGTTATTACCTTCTTTACTTATCTTTAACGTTAGGGACTTCAAATAAATTATCGTGCATAGTTCATTCTGATAATAAACATATTTTTTTTGTTTAACTTTCGTGTATAGCTCGTATTAAATGATAACAAATAATATAGTGTAACCTATTTGTTATTTGCAGCCGCTGGACCGCGATCAGCCTAACGGTAGGCCTCAATGGAGGTTCACAGTTTTTGCTCAAGACGAAGGAGGGGAAGGCCTCGTAGGATACGCAGATGTTCAAGTTAATCTTAAAGACATTAACGATAATGCTCCTATTTTCCCTCAAGGAGTTTACTTCGGCAATGTCACGGAAAACGGCACGGCTGGCATGGTTGTTATGACGATGACCGCAATAGACTATGACGACCCTGCCGAAAGTAATAATGCGAAGCTTTGGTATTCTATAGAGAAAAACGTAATCGAGGAGGAAACGGGCTCCCCTATATTTGAAATAGAACCAGAAACAGGTGTAATCAAAACGGCAGTTTGTTGTTTGGATCGGGAAAGGACGCCTGATTATTCAATACAGATAGTAGCGTCAGACGGCGGGGGGTTGAAGGGTACAGGGACGGCATCCATACGGGTCAAAGACATTAATGACATGCCTCCGCAATTTACCAAAGATGAATGGTTCACGGAAGTTGATGAAACAGATGGCACTAACTTACCTGAAATGCCAATACTCACAGTTACTGTTCACGACGAAGATGAAACGAATAAATTTCAGTATAAAGTTATCGAAAATAGTGGATATGGTGCTGATAAATTTACTATGGTAAGGAATAATGACGGTACTGGGTCACTAAAAATTGTACAGCCCTTAGACTACGAAGACCAATTACAAAGTAATGGCTTCAGATTTAGGATACAAGTTAATGATAAAGGAGAAGATAATGACAACGATAAATATCATGTAGCTTATTCGTGGGTAGTAGTGAAACTTAGAGATATAAATGACAATAAACCACAATTTGAAAGAGCTAATATAGAAGTATCTGTATATGAAAACGCAGAAGTTGGAAAGAGTTTAGAAACGTTTAAAGCAACTGATCCCGACCAAGGTGGAAAAAGTAAAGTATCTTATGCAATTGATAGATCATCAGACAGAAAGAGACAATTTTCAATAAACCAAGAAGGAACTGTAAGTATACAAAGGACATTAGATAGAGAAGATACTCCTCGACATCAAGTAAAAATACTAGCCATAGATGACGGAGTTCCTCCAAGAACAGCCACTGCGACTCTTACTGTAATCGTTCAAGATATAAATGACAATGCTCCTACATTCTTAAAAGATTACAGACCTGTATTGACTGAACACATTGCTCCCAAGAAAGTGGCGGAAATTTTGGCGACAGATGATGATGACAGATCAAAGAGCAATGGGCCTCCTTTTCAATTCAGATTAGACCCCGGTGCAGATGATATTATTAGAGCATCTTTCAAAGTTGAACAAGATCAGAAAGGTGCCAACGGTGATGGCATGGCAATAGTTTCATCGTTGCGTTCGTTTGACAGGGAACAACAAAAAGAATATCTTATTCCTATTATTATCAAAGATCACGGCAACCCAGCAATGACCGGCACAAGTACACTTACCGTAGTAATTGGAGACGTCAATGATAATAAGATGCAACCAGGCTCTAAAGAAATTCTCGTATATAGTTATCAGCATCAAACTGCAGCTCCAGATACTGAAATTGGACGAGTTTACGTTTACGATCTTGACGATTGGGACTTACCAGATAAAAAGTTCTTCTGGGAAAGTACAGAACATCCAAACTTCACATTGGATGAAGAAACGGGTATGATACAGATGAGACATAAAACAAAAGAAGGAAGGTACCATTTAAAGTTCAAAGTTTATGATCGAAAGCACACGCAAACCGATGTTCCAGCTAACGTGACAGTTTACGTGAAAGAAATATCACACGAAGCTATAATAAATTCAGGCTCTATACGGATATCAGGTATATCAGATGAAGATTTTATAAGAGTGTGGAACTACAAAACGTTGAGTGTATCGAGGAGTAAACTTGATATTTTCAAAGACAAGCTAGCAGATTTGCTGAACACAGAACGCGAAAATATTGATATCTTTAGCGTTCAGTTAAGGAAAAAGCACCCGCCTGTAACCGACATTCGTTTTTCGGCTCACGGAGCTCATTATTACAAACCCATCCGGTTAAACGGTATCGTACTCATGCACAGAGAGGAGATTGAAAGAGCAGTTGGGATAAACATTACCATGGTTGGTATCGATGAATGTCTGTATGAAAATCAAATGTGTGAAGGGTCTTGTACCAATATACTTGACATTAGCAATGTACCGTATATGGTTAACTCAAACAAGACTGCTCTTGTTGGCGTGCGTGTGGATGTTATTGCTGAATGTACTTGCGGTGCTCGAAACTTTACTCAAGCAGAAACATGCCGCAACTCTCCCTGCTACAACGGAGGCAGGTGTATCGAAGGAAAATATGGTCTAACATGTTCGTGCCCACCTGGATACACAGGACCGAGGTGTCAACAAACATCCAGAAGCTTTAAAGGCACGGGTTGGGCGTGGTATCCGGCTCTAGAAATGTGTGATACTTCTCATTTGAGCTTTGAATTTATTACAAGAAAATCTGAAGGCGTGCTTTTATACAACGGACCGATTGTGCCGCCAGAACCCGAAGAGATTATGGTATCTGACTTTATTTCTGTCGAATTAGAGCGTGGTAATCCTCGACTACTAATAGATTTTGGCTCAGGAACTTTAGAGCTAAGAGTTAAGACAAAGAAGTCGTTAGATGACGGAGAGTGGCACAGAATAGACATATTCTGGAATACTGAAAGTGTACGAATGGTAGTTGATTTTTGCAAGTCTGCTGATATTCAAGAAATGGAAGATGGGACTCCGCCTGAATTCGATGATTCCACATGTCAGGCAACGGGAACCATACCTCCTTTCAACGAATATTTAAACGTGAATGCACCTCTGCAAATCGGAGGCCTATACATTGAGCACTTTGATCCTACCCATTATCACTGGCAGTACATGCCCATCGGGAAAGGTTTTGATGGATGTATCAGGAATCTGGTCCATAATAGTAAGTTGTATGACTTGGCTCATCCAGGACTCTCAAGGAATTCGGTCGCCGGCTGTCCACAAACGGAGGAAATATGTAATCAAGCCGATACTACTTCAAGATGCTGGGAACACGGGACTTGCGTTGGTAGTTTTTCAGAAGCCAGATGTCAATGTCTGCCGGGTTGGACGGGACCTTCTTGCAACCTACCTACTACCCCAACTAGTTTTCGACCTCAGAGCTATGTGAAATTCGCGTTGAGTTTCGAACCTGACAGATTCAGCACACAGATCCAATTGAGATTCAGAACACGCGAGCCTCACGGTGAACTTTTCAGAGTAAGCGATCAGCACAATAGGGAATACGGAATATTGGAAGTGAAAGACGCGCGATTACATTTTCGATACAATCTGAACTCCTTACGGACCGAGGAACGAGACGTGTGGCTCAATTCTGTCGCTGTTGACGACGGTCAGTGGCACATCGCGCGTGTCAGTCGGTACGGCAGCGCCGCCACTCTAGAGATTGATGGCGGCGAGGGGCGTAGATACAACGAAACGTTTACATTTGAGGGGCATCAGTGGTTGCTCGTAGATAAACAAGAAGGAGTTTACGCCGGTGGCAAAGCTGAATACACTGGTGTGAGGACGTTCGAAGTGTATGCTGATTTTCAGAAAGGTTGTTTGGATGACATCCGGCTGGAGGGCAAGCACCTGCCGCTACCGCCTGCTATGAATGGCACTCAATGGGGCCAGGCGACCATGGCCAGAAATCTTGACCGGAACTGCCCCTCTAACAGCCCCTGTATCAACGTGCACTGCACCGAGCCTTTCGTCTGCGTCGATCTCTGGAATGAATATGAATGCACGTGAGTATTTTTATTTGTTCCTGTGACTAAAAAAAGTAAGATTTTAAATTCTTCCCCGTCGTAAAATCACATGAAAATTATTTTTTTACTGTAATAATATTAAACAATTGGTCTCCGATTCAAAACTCAGCATTTATTGTCTTACCTACATGTTACTGATTTCAAATTTTATATATTCGTAAGATCAATTGGCGCACGCTGAGTTCTATCTTTAGATTATAACTAATATTATCATAATGTAACAATTATAATGTATGTATATTTAACACCACCGATATACTTCAACTATAAACAATGCTTAATATTAAAACAACAGTATCAGTATTCATACTCCATACCTAGCTGTTCTTCGTTACTAAGAACCATATTTATGCCTCCTAAATACGTATATGTTTACGCTTCTGTGATGTATTAATATGTATATTGGAATGGTGTTTAGTTGCGGTGAGGGTTTGGTATTATCTTCGGACGGCAAGGGTTGCGTTGACAAGAACGAGTGCCTCTACTTCCCGTGTCGCAACGGCGGCTCGTGCTTGAACCGGGAGCCCGGATACCGCTGCCTCTGCCCTGAAGGGTTCTGGGGAGAGAACTGCGAGCTGGTGCAGGAGGGCCGCACGCTCAAACTCAGCATGGGAGCGCTGGCCGCCATCCTCGTCTGCCTCCTCATTATAATGAGTGAGCACTAACAACACTAGATGGTCGTAGCACTCATACCCTATCATACCCACCGTCGCACACATACACCATCCGTATTTATGTATCACGTCGCAACGCTTCGGCGTCCCTATCGACAAGGGTACGCGTAAAAAACAAAGCTCATCGGTTCGCGGATCACGCTCCGCTACCCAATTTTATTTCTTTGTCGATAAGGATTCCGATGTCACCGTATTATGTAGAAGTAGTGCATGGTAGCTGGGGGCTCAGTGCGCGCCGCGTCGCTACGGAGAGGTATATCGCGCATTGCGTAGGTGCCCTGCGGGGTCGACTCGCGGCGGAGGGAGTTGCGTGAACGTCAACGAGTGCTTGGACAACCCGTGCCGGAACGGCGGCAGCTGCTTGGACCGCGAGCCAGCGCGACGCTACGACTGCATCTGCGCGTTCGGATACACCGGCCATGACTGCGAGCTGGAACTTCTCGCCTCGGGCATCATCATGCCCTCACGGGACTTCATTATAGCTATCATTGTTTGTTTGTTCATGCTTTTAGGTGAGCACAGATATTCCATTTGTTTGCATGCAATAATTGTTTGTTTGCTTTTGAAGGTTTGCATTAATAAACTTTACTGAATTTTGTGAATTCGCACTCGCTACAGATTATTACCATCTACTCACTCAGTTTACTCTCTGTTTATATCTGTTAACCTGTTATTATGTAACGTTTTAAAGCAAACAAACAATGTTTACATTATCATCATTTCAAAGTTCTATTCATGTAGACAACAAACTTATATCGCAAATTCGTAAGTATAGATGATAGCACTCATTCGACTGTATCAGTCTTTATACCCATGAATGAAAGAAAGTAGTTACGATAACTTTAATAGAATATTATAACTACGATTGAATTTTATCACAACTAAATAACGACTAATAAAAGCTGTCAAAGCTAATAACAATAGACATTATCTACATTACGTATCTACACGTACTCTCCCTATTATGTTCTAAAATCAACTGAGTCCCTTCCTCTATTAAATGCCTACCTTCCTTACGGAAATTGAAATGACTAAAGCAATCCCCGTTCTAATATCGCCAAGTTCCTTATGACAATATTAAATCAGCTGTAGTAAGTATATTCAATCTATTGCCTAAATAAATTACTGAGGAATATCTATATTTATTTGTAGTTGATATGATATGTTTACATGAAGTCTCCTCATGGATCTTTTTTCTAGATATTCGGCCTTTAAGCGGCATATTATAATCTCTATATTAATGTGGCTTTGTAAGTACATTGTGGTACCACAGGTATTGAATTCTATATTATCATATTTCTAATAAAAGCTTCCCAAAACTCTTTTGATTATTCAGTCAAAAGAAACCTCGTTGAGGCGTGTTTAGCGATTCTGAGAAGGTAATATATTTCTTCGTTTAACAACATCTTAGTTTCCTTAAAGTTATAAAACTAAATTTTAAATAATTGTTGTAAATGGTAGTCTAATTAATGTGTGCTAAAATAAGTTAGCATGTAAAGTACCAAATATTCACAATTAAGTACCTCTAAATAGACCAAACTTCGAATACTCGAGCTCAAAGTTACGTCTTAGCCCACTTTATCAGTAATTTTACTAGAGTTTCTCGCACTAGACTTTTCGTAATTTGGCACTAAAATAGAATACCTACCATTTAGCTCTCTAGAAATTACGTTTGGTATTTTGTAGGAGTAGGTACTTGGTAACACTAACTTAGTTTTTATTGACCACTTTATTGAAGTAATTTAATGCGCAACATTTTCAAGAATTAGGTTGTCTGAAGTTATTAATTAATCAAATAAAAAAGTCTAACCATTTAGCTAGGTATTGTTGTGAAATACTAAAGTAAATTATTTACTTAAATTAGAAATCAGTGCACAGTAATAAACTAGTTAAAGTTTGATTATATTCTCGCAAAACACTTTACTGCTTAATTTTTTCTGCGTACTCATTATGTATTAAAAATAAACAACAGGCCTGTGTCCTGATGTTTAATTTATTACAAACTAGCTGACCTGACAGACGTGTCCTGTCTTAGAACTGTCAAACACGCAAAATTAAAATTATAAATCTTATTTTTTTTACACCTTGGATTACATTATTAGAGTTTTAGGAAGGATCCCTATTTTTTTTTTTATATAATGTAGCCTATGTTACCTGGGATAGTGTAGCTTCCCAACAGTTAAAGATTTTTTCAATCCGTTCAGTAGTTTTGGAGCCTATTCAATGCAAACAAATAAACAATCAAATCTTTCCTCTTTATAATATTAGTATAGAGTATAGATAACAGGCTTAGTGATGATTATAACTAAAAACATTACACGTACTTAAAAGATAAATTTAATTGGCTGTTAAATCTCTGAGATATGAGTGTTTAAAGTTTTAGATGGAGATAGAGAGAGGAGATTGGATTGGAGGGGGGATTGTGAGAGTCGCGGGCATCCAGTGGATGCAAAAGGCAGGCTGTCGTTTAGTGTGGAGGTTAAAGGGGGAGGGCTATGTTCAGCAGTGGACGTCTTCTGGCTGATGATGATGAGAGAGGGGAAACTCTGTCCCTTTCTCAGAAAACGTGTGTTAGTATAGCAGTTGTATGGCGTGCCTGAGGCTTTACGTCATACTTCAGTATAGTGCGCTCTCTGTCTAGCATGAAATTAAAATACCTATAACTTATTAATTTTTGAACTAATTTTAATTTTGTTTTCGGTGACGGGTTCTATTTATGATCAGCTTTTTATGAGGTAATAAAAAATATTTGTCATCATGCCTGTTATGGTCATCAAGCATGTTACTAAATCTTAACAAGAACAAGTTTTAACACCGATCCAACCTCGCAGTTTTGGTGCTGGTATTCGTGGTGTACAACCGACGGCGCGAAGCTCACATCAAGTACCCAGGACCTGATGATGACGTCCGCGAAAACATCATCAACTACGACGACGAGGGCGGTGGAGAAGATGACATGACCGCCTTCGACATCACACCCCTCCAGATACCGATAGGAGGACCTCTGCCTGATCACGCCCCACAGAAAATGCCATGTAAGTTTATTTTGATCAACCTGAGCATTCACTAGTAATAAAACATTGAACATCATAAACTACGATAAAGAGGGTGGCGACTGGCGGCACAAAATAAATAGGTACAGAAGACAAGCTGTATACAATGAGCGTTAACAGGCGCACGCACAGGGACGCGTACGTACAATGTGATTACGTGACTAACTCACAGTGAAAATTATTTTTTTACTGCGCTTTACGAGTAATTTATCAGTTTGTGTTTGATATTGCGTCGGTTATTAATAGTTAGTAAGTATTACCATAAACAAGCGTAGACACAGCTAATAAAGGTTTTTTTAAACAGAACATTATAGTTGCTTTACTAGTCCTAGCGCTACGGTTGAGCGTAGGCTATTATAATCAAGGTTAGCGGAAGCTGATCTTCTGTACCTATATATTTTGAGGCGGTTGTGAGGACTAGTTGACCGCTTTTGATATCACACCCTTATGTACCGATAGGGGAACATTGTCTACAACTGTGTTGTGTTTTGTTAATTTCCCATAGAAAAGGCTATGTTATTTACCAATGCTGGTCAATCAAAACTTTATCAACTACGACGACTAGGGCGATAGTGGTCGTGACTTAACTGCCTTTGATATTTATCTTAAATTGATTAACCTGAGCATTCACTAGTAAAAAACTTTGATCATTCAACATCATCAACTACTATGAAGAGTAGAGAGAAGAGCTGCGGTGAGGACAAGTTGATGCCTCCGATATCACACCCCTCAAATCATCGATAAAGGGCCCTTGCCAGAACACAAAAAATACAATGTTGCAATGCTATATTTACTAAATATAGTACAATAACAACGTTTTTATAAGTTTTTGCGTCCAGACTTTCGATATGTTTCGGAACCGATAAGTCGCGTTCACAGAAAAGAAAAGTAAAAAAAATATATGCCCATAAATTTTCAGGTCTCGCTATAAAGAATTGCGACTTTATTTCAATTGTACGAAGATTCTTGTCGCTTAAGTTCTAAACTTGTGGAAACCAACCAACCCTTACAGACTCAAACTAATATTTAGTGCAGTAGAAAACTTAGCTAGAAATATGCATGTTTTGAAGAGGACTCTATTCTTATGTTCTGAATTTCGAGGGAATATTCTTGTCATAAATATACGTGTTGTTAATTATCATCTTTGTTGTAGAACCCCTATTAGGAATAAGATGATACACAATAAGGCTGTGACTGTGTTGTAAATAAATCTGTTATAATAATTTTTAGAAGTAAAAGGGGGACCGCATAAATACAAGCTCCGCCTCAGGCTTTACCAAAAGATTCCTTTCGAAAATTTTCATTGTAAGAAGAATAATGGCTAGGTATTCCGCAACTTTTTAAAGGTCATGGAGAATCGCTTTTGTAATAATTTTTTTTTGTGCGTTTGTACTGTTGACCAAAACAATTTCTTTAGTAGAATCGGGGGCCAGATTGTTGCCATTACGTGTTTTTTTATGTTTGAAAAACAAGCGTTATAATTTTGTCAACAAAAATACCAGAAACTTAAGTTCTTTTCATAAGCGCTTATTGATTAGAACCTACCTATTTACGGTTCTAAATATGTAATAATTAAACAGTCCTATGATAACGCCCCCGCTTTGGTGCGCGTAATTAACAAAACGTTAATTCCATGTCCACTTAATTCCTGCCCGAGAAAGTAATAACGTCGACCTTTACACCGCAAAAATAGCTCGGTTTCATAATTTGGCTTCTAGAACGAATATCAATAAAGGTACGTACCTATATAATTATATTATATAATATCTTAATAAAGTAATTTATTTTGTTGTAGATCCGTTGATGGGTGTCGGGCTGGGAGTGGGGCCGATGGGAGTGGGTGTGGGCGTCGGTGTGCCCCCAGGCGTGGGGGTGCCCATGCCCGGCGAGACAAACGTCGGCCTGTTTATTGAAGAACACAAGAGGAGAGCTGATAGTGACCCTAACGCGCCTCCCTTTGACGACCTCCGCAACTATGCCTACGAAGGCGGCGGCAGCACCGCTGGATCCCTGTCTTCACTGGCCTCTGGTAAGATGTAACACCAACATCCATGTTTAAGTACTTGCTGTCGAGGACACACTTGACTAGAAGTTCAAACACTGTTGTCGCCAGTGGTTTTGCTTCCATAAAAGCGGCATCCATACCTGCCTGAAGTAAAGTGTGTCACTGATATTGATGGAAACCCTATAAATATGGAAGTAATAGTAAATTCATGTAAGCTAAGTCAGCCATAGTTTCAAAATCTATAAGCCGCCTGAAAGGTGCACATATCAGAACTGTATCAGTTATAAATGAGTGTTATTTGTATTTGTATGGACCCGGGTATGTCCTAAAACTGCGATCAGAACCACCGGAGGATGGGCAGCAGCGTCTTGTTAGTACACGGTGAACGTGCTGCGATCTCCAAGCCGCCTGCCAAGCGTGGGGATTATGGCAACACCCCTCTCTAAGAGGGAGGCCTTGTTCAGCAGTGGACATTTAATGGCTGATGATGTGTTATTTGTATTATTTAATATGAGTACTGTTGCTGTTTCTGTATGAATTAAATAAATAAGCCTTTCTATATTTCTTTACGATTGTTATATAAAAAGCTACAATAAAGTTCAACGTGTCTTTCGCCAAAAAGATTTCGAAGTAAAAATAATTTCATTGGGTCAGCTAGGTATTTAATTATACCATAGAGAAATATACTATACTAGAGATTATACTTACACAATTCCACACCACGGGGCTGCGCCCCGTGGTTTCACCCGCGTTCAAATTCCCTCAGAAAATGTATATTTTTTCGGGATAAAAAGTATCCTATATCACTACCAGACCATCCAACTATCTCAAACAAAAATACTGACAACCAAACCACCAAATAAATACACTTTCTCATTTGTAATGAATTAGAAACTCTGTCCACGATTTTCAATAAATCTGAGGCTACATCGCTTGAAGTTTGTATGAATCTGATTGTGAATAAAATTGTATATAAGTACGTTCGGGACAAAATGTAAGGATAAATTATTAGCGGATCGATCAAAGGCAAATCTGGTAAACAAATTTAATTGAAGGGTGAGAAGCTTATGACTGACATTTCAATAGATGGTGGCATGTTATTTAAAGTGGGTTTAATCCATCACAAACATTATGTTCGATTTTTTAATTATGTATTTATGGCCTTACTTAATACTTTACAGTGAAACAATGCTATTGCTATGGCAATTTTTCGCTAATGGAAATCAAGACAGATCAATTTAAGCATTGACCTAAGCAACCTAACGTTTTAAGCATGGCTGTTTCAAATTCTTGTTACAAGAGCATACCTGTATAAAACCTTTATAGGTACTTTTAGTTTATAGAGTCACGGTAATAATTAAGTGTTTTATATGTAATTTTTTCGTTGTTTTATACAAATAAAATTACGACAAAAAGATATTTATAATTTAACCTTAAAATTATAAAGATGTAGACTATGCTGCCGTCCGATTATTAAAATACCGTTAAGTGACATTGTGGCAATGTATTTTAGTAATCGGACGGCAGAATGTATATTTGTAAGAGGTAATATTTGTGAAACTAATAAACTGACGAACGCATTCTATAAAAATGCTGATAGAAAGCTATATCTATGCACTATCCCTATGTGAAATAAGGTGTGACAACGCGGGTGAAGTCGCAGGTAAAAGCAGTAGGTAATAAATTGATATTATATTATGTTAAGCATTTTCACAAAATTAATAAATAACTCAATGTAATATACGCAAACTAAGTAAACAGAATATCATAATGGAAGAGAAATCTCCAGAGACTTTTATTTTGTTCACTTGAAAATACAAGTAAATAGGTACTTACCTACCAAAGTATAATGAATAAGCTGAACTATAGAAGTTGCTTATATAATATGTATGAATTTGTGAGTAGGTAGAGGTGCCTAGTAATTTCGTTACGTACTTAGTTGTTAAAAGAAAATTCTGAAATCTTCTCAGCTCCTACAACGTATCTTGATCAAAGTGAAAAGCTTTTAAAATGTATGACCCATTCTGTACAAAGCAATATATTTCCTACGTATGAAGCGAAAAATCGAAGTTCCAGTCTTCGGGTCCGAATAAACCTAATAAATAATTCAAAAGGTCCTAATGCAATGTGTTCTGCGGCAGGTACGGACGACGAAACGCACGACTACGACTACTTGGGCGCGTGGGGCCCGCGGTTCGATAAGCTCGCCGACTTGTACGGCCCGGACCTCGACGAGCAGCTGTAGAGCCCGCGTCAGCGCGGCAACCCTTAGTCAATTGTCTCCTCACTGACCCACAGCCACCGACAGTCCCGTCCCGGCCCGGAGCCGGCCGCCCGGTACCGCATCCGCGGCATTTCATTCTGTAAATAATGTAAGCTATTGACGACCGGACAACTAACCGACACGCGACACTTATCAATTTTATACGATTTTATTTCTAGTAGACCCTTAAGCTTTAGTACTATAAGATATAATTTAATTGCGATGTTATTTTATAAAACGACTAAACGTACATCTTCACCAAATATTTGATATAAGTTTTTATTCGATTAAGCCATATTATGAGTCAGTATTTTATTGGAAGTTACTGAGATAAGCCGATTTCTGCCGCAGGGCCAGACGCGAATCTGAATGTGGGTGTGTGTAGATAGTGTGCTATAAATGTGAATAATTTATACGAGTATTTTGTAAGTTCACAGCTTTACGTGATTACCCTCGCGTGTGGCCCTTCGCCTGAGATTTCTCTTACTATAATGTAAAAGAATAATGTTATATTTTATAATAACGGTAATGCTAGGAACTTGTGGAGGTCCATTTGGACATCGAGTTAATACCTAATGCTCATTCGAAATTAAACAACGGGGTTGTATATACAGTAGTAAACTCAAACGACTACCCCAGATTTTAATTAAATTTAACTATTGACATTATTTTAGAACGTAAGCGAATGTACAGTAACCGGTGTTCCTCTCCTAATGTCTCCGTGTAGAGCTAGTTAAATAGAATATTCGAGAGTGACTTCTCTAACTGTAACCGTAGTTAAATGATATTTAGTCATCTGAGAGTTTGAGAGTGTGCATGTGCGCGAGATTGTGTATTTATGTGCGTGTGAGTAGTCCGTGAGCGGAGTTGTGTAAGGAGGCGCGAGGACGTGAGCATGTTGCGCGTGAATGCGCCGCCGTGCGCTCGGTGCCCGCGCCCGAGGCGTCGAACCGAATCGAGCCGAGTCGAGCATGCATGGCGCAGATATGAATGGGACTGTGCCAATTTCTTAGCATTATGGACGCAGCTAATGACGGTAGATGTAAGTGTTTGCACTTTATTTATTCGTATGTTTACATATAAATTTAGTCGCACCTAGAAAAATATCAATAACTTATTAAGAGTGTTGTGCTAGATTACTATTTCTATCGATTTCGAAGTGATATAATCGCTGATATCCGTAGAAGTCATTAATTTAAATAATAATTAAGAATTAAAAATAGTAAAATTAAAGTAATTCAAAGGTTTCCGCGACTGTCTCACTTCGACATCGAACTACGATCAGTGTAAATTTTAGAATAAATATACTGAATTGCGTTAAAATGACTGATTTTATCATATGTTTGAAAGCCTAAGATTTTTCGTAGACTCGGTTTATATAGAGTTTGATTAACTTACCTGTTGTAAGTTCACCCTCTAGTTTGCACTAATGACAATTAAAAAAATATTCAAATGTAACATCAATATTAATTAAAGCAATTCTCGTTAATAATTACTCGTGTAAGTAGGGCATTTCATAACGGGTGTAAACAGGCTTTGGAACAAATGTAATCACGCGTTCATATAGAATGCTTTTATATTTTGCTCGAAGCAATTTGGCAACGAAATTAATCCCTTGCATCGATTAAAATGGTAAACATAGACCTACGAGAGACTTTTTCTACGGTTTGTAGAACTTTGAGTCACAAAATTGAATAGCAACTGAACTGAACGCGCGGTTTCATTTTTACCGAGTTTATTCACAACCTGTTTAGTTAATAATTACTTATTGTTTTATTGATATCATTACACTGCCAGTATCATACATATAGACGAATTACGATAGTGATTTGTGTCCGATTTTATATTTCTGTCTTATACAATATATTGTAAGTTTTTTGAACTATTTTACATGCAACTCTTTGGTTTTCCACGCGCGACGCGCACAAACCTACTTTTCTTGAGCTCTGCGGCGTCTTACGTGTACTTTAATGCGTATATATATGCAATGTATAGCGTTTACATTATCTTTTATACTCACGAGCTAAGCGCTTCCTAGTTTTGTTTGTGCAAATGTGCAGTGCAGCAGATTGGCAATATAGCGGATGCCATTAGCGATTGCAACAGCTGTCGCCTCTAGCTAGTCTAATGGATATCGATCAGGCATAACAGTACCTATACATGCGCCTTGTCAAACCTAACATTTGCAAAATAGCCAATATCAATGCTTCCAAACACAAGGTTTAACTGTAAGAATAAATTTTAACCTCAAAAATCTTTTAAAACACAGTCCTCGCAACCCACTTTTTTGTTGCCGATCGGAAATTTCCAGCTTAACTTTGTCATATTCAACCGAGTATCTTATAGCTATCCAGATGCTAGAAGCTGGGTACATACGCTACATATTTCGCCTCGGATTTCTAACTGTTTCCATTTACACGTACACTTGTGTGAACAGCAGAGCACACAGCCCAGTACAAAATATAGGAGCGATATTTATCGCCATCGCACTTCTCGGTTTGACACCGGTGCACATACCTTATTACGTATTTTATTTTAGACTTTAATTATATTATACCTATAAACATAGTTATGTTTGGTTTTCAACTGTGATTATTTAGTTGTAACAACTCTGATGATTACATAAAAGAATGAATAAAATAATATGAAAAATGTGCTTTTGTTTTATTTCATTTCGTGCCCGTTAACCTACTTAAGTGAAGTATGCATAACTTTAATGTAAGAAGAAGAAAAAAATTATTTTCAGACTTTCATCACTTATTATACTAGTAGTTCGCATCATCGCTTAACATCAGGCGTGATGGTGGTCAAACGCAAGCATATTATTTATAAAAAAAATAGTTTTAAATTTATTTTTGTTTTTCATGCAACATATCACGTGACTTATTTACTGAAACGAAACAATTATGCTGCGTTGCAACCACAGAAAAGAGGAAGTATATTTTTAATTATTTTTTTGGGTGTGACCGGTAGTGGAGGCCTATCACATAGTTGTTTTACTTCTTTTTAGTTTTTGTTATCCCGGATTGTGTAATATAAAATCACCGTGACTAATCTACATAAAATATTAGCCTATCATGTTCCAATGCTAGACAAAGGCATTCTCTCATAAAGAGACAGAGGGTGGCCTATCATGATTTAGATAGGTTGGCTAATCCACCATATTGGCCCAGTGCATGTTGGACATGTTGGTGCATGACTTTGAACTTCTGAGGTTCTTAGACATACCGGTTTCCTCACGACATATACCGGTTACATACCGGTTCATGTTTACCATCTCCGTTTTTGAGTACTGGCATCGAAGCTGCGCATAGGTATTCATATTCGTATTTATTTATTTGATAAAGCCAATTTACATAATATTTAGGTACCAAATAAGTCTAATAAAAAAGTATATTTTAATCTATACATACACACAATATTATAAAGAGGAAAGATTTTTATGTATGTTTGTAACGAATTGACTCAAAAAACTGGACCGATTTAAAAAATTCTTTTACCATTTGAATGTTACATTATCACTGATTAATATAGGGTATTTTAATAGGCTATGTAACTATACCCGTACGGAGCCGGGGCGGACCGCTAGTAAGATGTATATTTTTTTATCGTCATCACTCGACGTCGTCTTCAGCGGCAAGTTGACGAACTATTTTAAAGCATAGATTAACTTATCGAGCGTCTATGAATAAGAGGGATAGTTCCAAATGATCGTAACATACTGACACGGCGATTCGTTTACCTACCGAACCATGGCGGAACCCTGAAATGAGTCAAAAGAGAAAATATCTAATGTATGTCTACTCACTAAGGTACCTACCGGTATTATCGGTTAGCAATCATTGTCCCAAACCAGAGCTCTTCTGCTAATACCAAATAATCTAAATTGGACATGGCGTAACTCTGACTGCCGAGTTCTGGACATTTCAATTTAGAAATGGTACGGATATATGGGGTAAATATTAACAAGGATTTCGAGACCTGTAATATTTGATGTTTTTAACCGATTTCTGGAGGAAGGTTCTCCCAATTTAGCCTGTTTTTAGGGTTTCTTGCCTGAAAAAAAAAATCTTAAGATAAGGCCGCTTATGCCGTATATTTTGACACTCGCAATCGAATCAAAACCGGGGTACGTACTTCCCGTTGACTTAGAATCATGAAATTTGGCAAGAATCAATATTTTATAGCACAAGTAAAGGGAAAAGTCCGAAAACCATAAATTTGTAGCTACATTTTTTTGCGACTAAGTATAAACTTAATTGCATTTGGGTAAACTAACCTATATCGATTTAAGTGGACAATAGTTTTCCAACGCCAAAATTAAGTATGTCCCGCAATCCATCTTTTCGTTGATGAGTAATGTGCTTGCATAGTTTATGAACTTCAGTAAAGAATATACATAATTATCTTCAAGTTTGCACGGAACCCTCGGTGCGCGAGTCCGACTCGCACCTGGCCGGTTTTTCTATTTTTATTTACGTAGAGGAAGTTCTTGAGCCACCTCAAGAGCCCCACAAAAATGTCAATAACTTTGTTTCAGTAGATTTTGAACCAGCTCTAATAATACGAATAATTTTGTTGGAACGCTTACTAAGTCGTTTTTTACATTGATATCTAGCTGACCCGACAGGCGTTTTCCTATCAAAATTTGATTTGTATGAGTTCATACAAAAATCCCAAGATCCAAGCCGCCTGCCAAGCGTGGGGATTATGGCAACACCCCTCTCTAAGAGGGAGGCCTTGTTCAGCAGTGGACATTTAAAGGCTGATGATGTGATACAAAAATCCCATAAAAAATTACGAGCAGATTTCCCAAATTTGAAAAATTTCCGGGATACTTTTAAAATTTGTCTTCCCTTAAAAACTTAATTCGGAATACTACGAAAGTTTTTAAACAAAAATAGTCAAATCAGTCCAGCCGTTCTCAAGTGATATAATACCAACAAATAGCATTTAATTTTACAAACTTTTTTGCAAAAGGTCAATCTTGCAAGCTAAATTCAATATGGCTGCCGCTCCAATATGGTGGATTACATTTCCTTTCCTTAAGTTAAAAGCTTTTATTCAATTTCAAAAGCTTTAATAGTTTTTATTCAATAGTAGTAAATAAGCTTATTATTTAACGATAGATTATTGACAAATAAAATGTAATGGCGTGTAGGTGTTACAAATATGAAAGAACATAGGATACCTAGGAAGGGACCTATGTAGCACCTGTGTAGATATATATAGATAGATACCTGTATCTAATACCAGATAACGTAATAGGTAAGTAGATCAATTTAGCCAGGAGATGGAATTCATTCGGGGTCCACGCAATCATTGAGCCCAAACCAATGTTCAACTAATACCAAATAAGCTAAATCGGACAAGACATAGGTACACGCACTCACTCTATTTTGATATCTTTATACGAGTAGAGCCGAGGTTTCAGGAAATGTATTAATTTTCTTAAGAGCTTATGTAACTCAATGCCTATAATTATTTTTTACACAATTGTGTCTAAGTAGCCATAATTTGAGATATTTTTACCTGGATATTATCTTTTTAGTTTGACATTATTACTAGGTAGTTTCACATAATCAAAGATAATATAAATTGTCATTGCACATAATCAAGGACTGCCGTAAGCCGTTAATTGCAAAAAAAAAATCGCGAATTTTTCTTTTAAGTTTTTTATTCTTCTTTATCAGTTTTTATTTAACTTGCTTTGTAGTAGTCAAATCTTGCAACTGAATTTAAAAACAGTTATCTCAA
The DNA here is from genome assembly GCA_932305915.1 of Agriopis marginaria. Lineage (NCBI taxonomy): Eukaryota > Metazoa > Arthropoda > Insecta > Lepidoptera > Geometridae > Agriopis > Agriopis marginaria. The sequence goes on from OW029915.1 coordinate 11,890,086, forward strand.
ACCGATTGAGCTTAAATTTTGTATACACGTTTAGTTTGATGGATGGCAATGTATGGTTAGCTAATTGACTCGATCTAAATCCAATATCGGTTCTTCGAGCGATGTGGCCTGCCCATTGCCACTTCAACTTGCAAATTTTAACAGCTATGTCGGTGACTGGTTCTTTGGCGAATATCCACGTTTCGGATTTTATCGCGCAAAGAAACTCCGAGCATAGCTCTCTCCATTGCCCCACTAGATGGACCTACGACATTGTGAAAGTCGCGGGCATCCAGTGGATGCAAAAGGCAGGCTGTCGTTCAGTGTGGAGGTTAAAGGAGGAGGCCTATGTTCAGCAGTGGACGTCTTCTGGCTGATGATGATGAAATCCAATATGGCGGACTACGAAAGAAGAATACGAAAAATAAAATGAAGTCACACTAAATTCAATATGGTAGACGTCCCAAGATGGCATACAAAATTTTCTTACCTACCATCATGATATGGGTATCAAATGAAAGGATTTATTTTCATTTTAGTACAATTGAAATACCTTGGTATTGAAAAAACATGTTTTTTTTTATAATGACATAAATTTAATTATTTAAAACGAATAGGTTAACAAAATAAAACAATTTTAAACTTTAAAAAAAAACGACGACAATAAGTAAGGGCTCGAACAAAACTATTGATATTGTCAATTTGATATATTTTAATTTGACACAGTAAAATGGTAACAAGTGATTTTTATTTCTCGTGTCATTTTATTCCGTCAAATTACAAGATATCGAAGCAAACATTTACCCCCCCCCCGATTTTACTATTTTCTGAGCTAAACTAATAAAGAGAGCTTATAAAACGATGCTCTTTTCTCGCATATGGAAATGAAAAGAGATGCAGATAATTTAATGGGGAATCAAAGAGAATCGAGGTCAATAAAAAGTTTTGACCCAGCGATTGACTAATTAAACTCTATAAATTTTGCCACATAACAATAAAACCAGGAGATGAAGTTTTACAGCCTGTAACGTTCCATGATCGTTACCTACTCCCAAATTCATGGCAAATGGCACATACGCTAGAAGCCAAACTTAATGAATAAAAAAGGTCACTACTATGACATAAACATTGTTGACAGAATGAAGGTGATTGACGTAATGTCAGTCAGTTTCATTCCGCTATGCAAAAATCTACATTGTTCTAAGACAAAGGAAATTCTAAAAAAACTGCAGTTTAAAAAGATTCGGGTATGTAAATATCATATTCTTTCTAGAAGGAATAGGCTATATATAGGACCCGAAATAAAAACTGGGTCATACGTGCAGATGTACTCCAGTGAGAAAGTCGCTCACATCTTTAAATTTATAAATTAATCTTGTTAGCCCGTACTCCAGATCGGGTAAGTTTCCAGAGATAATTCTGCTATTAAAATGTGTTAATTGTGAAATCTGTCTCGACAAATAATGCTAATCGTTATTTGTCAATTGAATTATCATCAGGCCACCTGTGTTCTAAAACGCAGTGCAAGTGCGTTTCATATCCGTACTATCTGCGGATGTGGACGCGCGCCGTACTTACATTCTAATATAATTGTGTTCTAAGCTCTTAAAGCATTCTGTAATCTTGGATCCTTCCGATCAAAAACTGTGTTTTAACGCCGGTACCACGTCATGTGAGATGGGCGCCTGGTCCGATCTGCCGTTATCTTCGGGATCTCACACGACGTGGCCGAGCGGCTCTTCAGTACTGATCCTCATGCGTTGTTTCTTCAACGCATTTCAGGCTCCTACCCTCTACACCGATTCTCCGACCACGTACGAGTCACCACGCTGTCGTGACGCGCTGGCCACACTCCGGTCACGCCCAACATCAGAACCTTCTACTACGTCGGTCGTACTCCGGCCACGCACAAACATCAGAAACTACTACGCGCTGACCGCACTCCGGTCACGCCCTGAAAAAGTTCACGAAGCCGTCTCGTCGCTGCGCTGCCCTGCTGACATCCTACGTGCCACGAGCCGCGTCGAGCCACGCGGCGATCGGCGCCCCAGCTCTTCAAGCTAAGTCTCTAAACAAGGGACCAACACGTTTTTTATCGCCATCACCTTCCGAGTTCACACGACCCTCAGTCTCCTGTAAATTCATTCTTGCTTAATTAAATCTTAACTTATACTATCATAAACTCTTTCTTTTGAAACTCCTACCCACTGCTAGGTAGAACTTCACCAAGCTTCACTTGGTGAACGTTTCAAGCCCTTCTAATTTTAAATAAACTTGATATAATAGATACTAGTGGAGTTAGATTTGAACACTAATTAATTACAAAACCAACAAAGAGCTCGTTAATTTCTGGTTTCATGAATGGAACCCTACACCGAGGTAGTGCGAATTTCGAGTTACAAACCGACCAACTTTTTAAAAAGTTGACTAATTTATGGAACTAAAAATGTTCCTCCGATGACTACTAGTTTTACTCAGAAAATTTGACGGTGGCGCTTATTCGTTTGTGCAGATAAATCGCACTGTACCTACGGACCCTGTATTGTATGGCTCACTCTCTTTTACGAGCGCGGATTACGATGGCTGTAACCCTAATAACGCCGACAATTAACATGTGAGGGCCTGGCAGCGGAGCTAGTTGCTTATTCGCTGATTTATTCGGAATTATACAAAAACTATAAAACCACATTTCAGTTACTAGTGTAAGAAAGTGAAATGTTAAAAACATACGCACTCAAAAAAACCACTTTATTTTCAGTCCACGTACGAACTGCGTAATTGTTTCGCTGATTTTTTATGCATTTTTAGTTTACGGCATCTCTATAATTTTGTTAAACTGTATGAAGAAAAAGAAAAAGGTACCTATTATACTTTTTATTTAGTTCTGGCTATTTGTGTGAAAATTAGACACTGATGATTAAGCCCTTATACCTTATACCCCATGATGTGGCCAAAGACAAGGACATTCCTATACCATAATTATATCAGCTCAATACCATTAAGAACTCCACACAATAGCATAAAATTAGGACCCGGGTATGTCCTAAAACTGCGACCAGAACCACCGGAGGATGGACAGCAGCGTCCTGTTAGTAGGTACACGGTGAACGTACTGCAATCTCCGAGCCGCCTGCCAAGCGTGGGGATTATGGCAACACCCCTCTCTAAGAGGGAGGCCTTGTTCAGCAGTGGACATTTAATGGCTGATGATGTGTGATGTGATGTGATTTCATTCAAAGATTTCATACTATAGGTGCCTATCGGTATATCCTATACTTCAGAATTATTTTCATATCAGAAATAATAGTAAATAGTAGTATTATAATAGTTTTACCTATGTATAGTTATGGAATGTGTATACAAATATATATTCCATAATTATTGCCATATACGTAATAGAAAACCGTTAATATACGGGTTATAGAGTGGAGACGCGTAGAGTAGGACGTCCTGCAGCCAGGTGGATTGACTACCTGTGAAAAGCAGCTACTTAGTTTATATTTATGTAGGTATATGTAAGGCAGAAGTGGCATCCTGTAGGCCAGGTTTATACGTCCAGTAATGGACAAACATAATAAAGGGTTGACTGATTATGTTTGTATTATTATATTATATATTATTATATTTGTAGTGCTATGTTTGTTTATAAGCATATTGGGCTCCTACCTACTACCTAACCAACGTATGTATCTAAATAACAAATCATTCAAAGCTAGATACCGTATAAGTAGTTGCCATATTATGCAGATATAATTATGTTATGTGATGTTATCTGTGTTGTCATAAGATAGGACTCAATGCTTGTGAGCACATACTCCACGTCAATGCAAATTGCTAGAAGTGTCGTCAACCATACTGTTGAAACGGTATAGTTATTCTAAGATTATAAAGTTTTTATGCTCAATAATACTGTTTGCTGTCCAACCAAAATAAAGTGGGCAAAATACTGTTTGATTTCATCATCACTTTAAAAACAAATTAATCATGTAAATTTTAATGAAGTGATTACAGATTATTAGGTTAGCTAGTATGAAAGTGACCGATTTTCAGGGCTAAGAAATCGTGCCACAAACGCTTGCGAACCGCTTGTTTGTCAAGTAGAGAGTTTTTATAAAACAAAAACACGTGTATGTCTGTTCTCCCGTTTCCGGTTCTGTACAATCATTATGGATACCTAGTTATATATCTATTGTATTAAGCAAATCGATTCAGATATGTAAATCTACGTATACCTACGTACCTAAACAAGTATCTATTTGCGAAAAGCTCTGAGTTTCTCAATAGTTTCTAATATTACCACCGCTTCAGCATCACCTGAGATTCACCTTGAACACAACCTATACCTTTTTACTTGGTGAACTAAAATGTTATCTGACATATACAGGGTTATTGGTAATTAACTAGCAACCTCTCACAGCCAACAAAACATACATATTAGGGCTCTAAATGGCAATAACTACGTGGTTTGAAAGAACTTCATCCAGGTAAAGCATAGAAGCCTACTCTTGCACCAAAAAATTCACGATTTAAAATGTTTCATAGGAACTTTTTTTTTTTTTTTTTTTTTTATTTTTTAATATGCATTTATTTTTGTATGTACATAGGTAGATATAACAAACAAAGAAAATAAAAAAAAGCCTTATCTATTACTAATTAACACTAATATAATCAAAAATCAAAAACAAGATGTTGCCCGTGTGGTAAAGTGCCAAGTACGCTGGCTGCATTCCCGCGTTGAATTGCTAAAGAAATTCTCTGCGCGAGGAATGAGCCAGCTCTCTTGTCACCAGCGGCGTCAATTAATTGTGGCGAAATTTTTTTTTATAAATTTTTTCGTACATGGACCCCATGGACCAAAAGTTTCGACGCCAAGCGGCACAAATATATATTCACTTGAAAGTGATGCATACTTGCGCCGCTTGGCATCTTCTGCTGCCTCCGCCGCGGCTCCAGCTTTTTGAATTGTCCCCCTGAGGTGAGAAGGGGCTAACGTATCGACGCATGTAGCGTCCCAAACGAGAGCCCTTCCCCGCTCCCAGGGGATCAAAGTTAAGCCATCAGGGCGCTTGCCATCATCCCGAACTATCCCCACCGGCTCGAGAACAGCAGGGATGTTGATGGTGGCAAGCGCCCGTTTGATGATATCATTTATGGAGCCGTGGCGGGAAAATCTACCGGCACTACGTTGGCAGTAGAGTCCATGAAGTCCATTTTTATCGACGCCGCTTCCACACGGACACAAATGTCGTTCGACAATAGCAGCTCCTAATCGAAGACCGATAGCGATACGGAAGCTGCCATTGTCGAACAGAGTTCCGAGGTTGGCAGAAGGAAGGGCATGGAGCCACTGCCCGGACTCGTGCTCGGAAACAGCAAGAAGCCTTGCGCGATCTTGGTCACTGAAAGAATTTTGAGTCAAATCTTGTTGGACTCTCTGTACCAATGGAGCATCCCATAGTTTTTGACGTTTTGGTTCCTTAGGTATATCTCCATTGGGACAGACAGTTTTCCAGGCCTCAATTGCATCAGCAGCACAGTGAATCCGAACGGGTGATGTTTTCAAGATTAAAGAACACAGTTTGGATACACTGTGTACAGATGAAAGAAAGGCCGGAAGAGCTACACTGGAAATTTTTCTGATTCCGATACCACCAGATCGAATAGGTAAGGAAGCTTGAATCCAGGAATTGTTTTCGAGGTTTAAATTTAGAATTTTTTCCAAAGAAGTTTTGAGGGTGGCATCGAGGTTTTCTAAAAATTGCGTATGTTTCCAGATTGGGCATGCTCTTAAGACATAGGTGAAATTTGGAACAAAAAGGCAATATTTTAAAATGGTATAGGCGATATGAGAATTTAGAAAGCCCAATCTGTTGATGTTTACTGAAAGTATATTAGATTTTTTTTCTAAAAGAGGTCCAACACTTTCCTCGAATAGAGGCGCCCCTAGGAGGTAAAGTGAGTTCTTTTCTAAAATTTTAATTTCCGGTGCAATGTCCTTAAAGCTTTGAATGATATCTTCACGGTCATGGTCATTGAATTTGGACGAAACAAACAGCTCACACTTGCCTAAGTTTAGCTCTAAATTTATTTTCCCAAAATTATTTATGATTCTTGTAAAATCATTTTTTACTGTGTCCACTTTACCTCCTAAAGTTCCGTCATCTAGGTACCAGACATTTAATTTTGAATTTAAATTAGATATTATGGGGTGAATTCCTAAACCGAAGAGTGCTGGTCCCAAAGGGTCACCCTGCTGGACGCCAGCTTCTGAAGATATTTGTTTGTCATTATAGAATAATTTTGATTGGGAACTGTAACATTGCCAAATATAGTTATAGACTTCTGGTGTATGGATGTAAACTTCGTTCAGGAGGGTTGACCGGTTAATACAGTTAAACGCATTTTTCACATCAACCTTGAGCAGTACATCCGCTTCGCCATCGGTTGAAAGAAAAGTACGAACTGAATGTACAGCTGCCTCGCAACCTCCCCTACTACCAAATCCTAGCTGAATGGGTTGAAATAAAGGTGTTAATTTGGGAGAAATTTTTCTACAGGCTAGTTTGGAAGCTAGTCTGCGAAAAGTACATCCAATAGCGATAGGGCGGACACCACCGTCTTTTTTATTAAAAGCGCAGAGACGGGCCCCGAATAGAAAAGGTTTAAAGGTATCAGAAATAGATCCATCAAACAAAAAGTTGCAGAATTTTGTAATGTCATTTGCCAAAGTCCTGCCTACGTCCCCGACGGATACACTGGTCAAATCTTTTAGATGTTGGGGCGTTATTCCGTCGATGCCGCCTGCAGATCCATTTGGAAATGACATAATGGCATCCAAAGTGTCTTCAATTTTAATTTCAAAGACCGAAAGGGTTGGTGTTGGAGGATTTGGAAGTAAGGATGTTGAGTTGGCCGAGGGGTGCTTATCGCGCAGGGCATCCAGTGTCTGAGCATTGTTGGGAGCAAGGGTATCGTCAGAGAACAAAATCCTTGCGGCATTTCGTAAATCGCCATCCATAGCTTTATTCTCTACTATTTTATAAATGTTGTGTGGTTTTGCCGGGGCACGTGATATTATGTCAAAATTAAAGTTACTATTGTTAGAGATGCAGTTAGATTTTAAAACGGCGGTTAATGATTTTTTAATGTTGGATGGAGCATGGAAATGGCGGTAAGCAAATGTAAGAAGATCTTGCCAAGATTCCGGGCTATGGTGTTGATGGTCAATACACTTGTTGATGGCTATGGATAGCGACTTTGCAAGAGATAATCTTGCTCCCCTCGGGATTCTTTTAACTACACGAACTTTTGAATTTAGGTCACTGAGTAATTGTTCAAAAGGGATATCCAAATTTGTCGATATAGGAGTAGAACTGTTATGTCTTGAAATTATGATTTGGTCAGAAAGTGGAATTTGGTTGTGAATTTTGGCTATGTGAATGTTGAGGCCGCGACGCCCTTTAAACTGGCGACCATCGGAACATTGGTTACAATGAAAATAATTATTATTGCATTGAGAATTAGCCGTTAAAGAAGAAATGACGTCGGGCCGCTCCGCTGGTTGTGGGAGCGGAGACGACACTCGTGGAGGATTGTCTGGTGGCCGCCTGCTACGCCGCACGGACTGTGGCGGCGGAGGCGGCCCTGGATCAAATTCTTCATCACTCCCTATGGGAGTGGAATACTCTTCTCTTGAAGAATCCATTAAGCCAACAAATCTTATTCATTCATTGTATTCATTACAAAAAGTAAACAAATATAAAAACCATGACAGTGTCACTCACTATTGACACTGCGCGGTGGGCTGCGCCCTGGAGAACCCGCGACTTGGGGCCATTGGTAATTGATAAACTTGAAATGATCTTTATTTTCAATCTATTTAGTAAAAACGAGACGCAGGGCCGCAAATTATAAAGATTTCACAATGATTTATATTATTTTTCAATTTTTCATAATTTAAATGACGTTCTCAACGTTTGACGTTTTTTTTTTTTTTTTTTTTTTTTTCTTTTTTGTGAAAGTGTTTTGTAAAATTTCATCAATTTTTTTGACATGTTCCGGGTTGCAATTTCAGGTGACCGATATAAACATTTTAACGCAATAGAAGACAACGTCTGTGGCAACTTCAATTTTGCTGTATTAAAAGCACTACTTATAGGTCGTGACGACGCGGGTGTTTGCTGTAAAAAAATCTTGAAAGTAAGTAGTTTTGTAAGTTTTAGTTGTGTCATATTGCGAGGTATTAGCACCGTATTACTCTCACTTTGCAAGGTTCTACAAGTCTACGAGTTAGCGCATACGCACACATGTAAGCGTGTGATACCACGGCTCACGTCCAGAAACGATGTGTCGTAGTATCACATACCTAAAAAGTGCTAAATTAAGCACATTGTCGTCGTTACGTGACTTAAAATGTATAGAAAATTTAAATGTCATCAAGAACATTTTAAGCGCCCGCCTCTCGTTGTACCTAAACGTAAGGAAGCCAGTGACAGATAGCAAATTAACAATAACCCTGTATACAACCTTACGGCTGGCCACACGGCCTTTGTCCACTATCTTTCCCACCATAAATGTCCGAATACTCGAAAAACTAACAGTTGCTTACTTAACCTGATCATTTACCCTCTGGTGAGCGTATTCTTAACGACTTTCCTCTCAAAATGTAACATTTGTTTTCACTGAGGTAGGTCTCGTTATATTTAATGACAAAGGATCTACGTGAAAAAAATATTGAATTATACATACTAGTATTTTCTAAGTACCGTATGATAAAAGGAATGGTCAATACTTACTATTGGCCATTTTTTTTTGTAGTGTATATATTTTTGTCCACCATTTCTACTGATAGTAACCGACCGCGACTGAGTGGTCGAAGAACGAGCATGCTCATTTAAAAGATATAATATTATATTCACTCTAGCCTTCTCTTACCTAGATTGTAGTTCTCAGGAAAAATTGTAAAGGGTAGGATGAAGTGCTGATGGGTAATAATAATTTTATCGGGTAGGTAGGGTTAAGGGTTAGTTTAGTACATGCATGGATCATCATAAGCCTTTTTTCTCTTTATCGGATATTTTAACGGCCAGTTATCCGAGTCGCGTAGGCAACAAAACGCTCCCTCAGCCCCCGCCAAGTTATAGCGACGATGTATTTTGCCACCCAAGAGTCAGGACGCCCACGGTTGGAGTGCAATGACAAAAACGAACATAGGTCCGACCTCGATGACGCCTGGCGTGGTACTCGGTCCGCGCAAATTCTCGCGACCTTTTTACGGTTTTAATTTCACTAAAAAACTATTCACTATCAAAATTCTATCCAATTAAAAAACAGGTGAAAAAAATTTCCTTTCAGTACATGCAATTTCTAGGTTGTTACGAGCTTTCAATAGAGCATAAAACGAAAAAAATAAACTGAATCGACTGTGTTTCAGATTTTTTATGATCGAGGAAAGTTTATTCTATCGTGTTTTGAACCAAATCATAAACTCAAACACAGATGTATCTATGACATGTATTTTTTTCCAGCTCAAATATTGTAATTTAACTGAATAAAATTGATTTAAAACCGTCAAATTTGCTATAAGAGGCCGCTATGCAGCGTCAGAAGTTCGAGTAACACTTGCGATGGTGACTTAGGAAGCCAATACAGGACCGGCAACTGCGACCGCACCACACTAGTCTGTGCCTGCATGCAGACTTTTGGGTCAGCACCTCCTAGCGTTATTGTGAGTAAAGCAGTTTGCAGTGATTTTTCTTCAGTGTTTAATATGATTATTTTCACACAACTTAAATAAATTTATATACATAGATAGCTAGAATAAATAAATGTACATTCACGCTTGTAGCGCAAGTCGGAAGTAACACAGTCAGTTTGGAATCAGTTCACGGTCCCGATTCTACTAAAGAAATTGTTTTCAAATTGTAATTGTTTCATTTTAATTTTTCAAATAATTGCCTCAAAACTGACAGTTTTTAAAAACATTTTTATACTAGAAAAATACCACCACTTAATATTATAACTTAGCATAAAAAACTGTCTATTTTGAGGCAATTATTTAAAAATAAAATTGAAACAATTACAACTGAAAAACAATTTCTTTAGTAAAATAGGGGTCCACGTTCCCTGTCCACGATCGAGATCCGACCGTGAAACTGACCGTGTACGCATATAGCCGTAGACTGATGGATAATGGTACAAATAGTTAATGATGATCAAGATCGCGGACTAAAATGTTGCCAGACTTTACGTGTAACCTTCATCATTAGTTTAGCATAAATTATCCAAAAAATATCTACCTATAGAGTAAAACTTATCTCTATGGGAAATTCAAAAATTGATCTCACAATATTAATTCAGGTATTCAGCTAATAAATTCGAAATTCCGACTTCTATTTTCTCTCTTCTGCCATACTTGTTACTGGCAAAAATGTAAATTTAACTTATGCCAAAAAAAAACAGGTAGGCACAGTTCCACTAAAATTTACTAAAATGCACGATTGTCTTCACAAAATCTTTTTTAACAGTAGGTATGTGAATGTTCTTCTTTAAGATTACCTACCTAAAAAAAGCCTTTATAGAAAATTACAAATCCCAATGAAATTTTTAAATATTTTTAATTAATCTTTTTCGTTTTACACGACAGAGCACTGGATTTGACACCTATTTTGATCAAAAGAATTAAATTCACGTTTTAAAATGTAAAAGCAATGGAAAGCTCATTAGCAGGTAGGTATACCTACTTACGACAGCTTGTGCTTACTAAGTTTAAATAAAAAAAGGTCGCTCTTCTTTATCTGAGCTCAGTGAACACGACAGGAAAGTTTTAAACAATTCCACGAAGGTGACTTTGCCGTGGAAAGTCGTTATCTTATCTAGTGACAAGAATTAAAAAACAGCTTTGATGTCTTGCAGTGGATTTGCTTAGGCGTAAGTAATGTCGTCCAATTAAATTTAATCTCGTATTCAGAAACTGAGTGACGAGATTATTTGCTTACTCGCTTGATGGTAAGCGCCAAGGTTGCCCACTACAGTTCAGTGTCGAACTTCAGAACTTCTACAGCTCAAAACCCTGCGTGGCGATGTACGGCGATATTAGATGTCAAATTCGTAAACAGTTAAACACACTGAAAGACTTTCCTGATTTTGACTTTTTCAATACATCCGCGAATTCAAAATATTACTAAAAACTGTGACTCCCTGACTTTCTTATATTTCATAGCATAAAAATTGTATGCATATATTTAATTTTTATTGTTCAATATTGCATTATGTATTTTAACATAATATTACTTAAAACATATTATATTTCTCATCTCCATGTGCAAACAAAAATGTACATAGTATGCGAAAACTGCTAAATGGTGTTTATATGATCAATATTTCAGTAATCTAGATATTTATATCTCTAAATCTTCAAATTAAAATTAATCTCTGTATGCCTTTTTTATTTACACTTGTACCTATATCAATAACTTCTTCTAGACGTAGTCGTTAAGAATGTACTATAGAAACTCCTTTCTTAGTAACTTAGTAACTATTTTTTCTAGTTTAATTTTTGTCTTACAAAAGCTCTAATCCACCTTTTTCCAGCCAGGTTCCTACTAAAAACTTTTTACGTTCTTCGATATTATCTAAACCCCAAAAGGGAGTTGCTTACGATACGAACGCAACCATTCAGATACAAATGGCCTACTTGCGCATGTTTGTCTCTGGTTTCATTCGCAGATTCTTACCTGCTCACGAATTCAATTTTCCCCTTTTCTCTCGCATAGATTACAGTGTGCATTTGTACAAATCTGCAGCGCACGAACGAGTCGCGCGAGAGAGGAAAAGACACTCCATTTTCTACGTAGGTTTGTTCCTTACCTCGCACAAGGCCATACTAGGTTGGTATCCTACCAAAAATTACGGGTGGTAAGCTTCGACAAAAATAAAATGAATGGACAAGTCCATTCATTTTATTTTGTTTGAAGATGGTAAGTACTATTAATAAGTACCTAGATATACAAGGTGATTGTACCAAATTAGGATAACTTAGGTAACTCCGGTAAATTACAAATAGTTGGTTATGTTATCTATATGTTAGTTGTAAATACCTAAGTAGGTAGATACGGGTAGGATCCCCGCTTTTTGGAACCTTTAAGGCCATTATCATTTAAAAAGATCTCTGACTATGCTTTTTTTTAAATAAATAAGTATTGTTTTTTAAACTGTATGGCATAGGATAATATACATCTACCTATCTTTAAAATTTATTCATGTTTTTTAAGAGAGCCTATTATCTATTTAAGTACACTTTTTTATAAATAAAAGATGCAAAATCATTAGTTTTGGCCACTTTGCACCAGTTGTGGCCACACCGGTGCACCAGTTTTGGCCACTAAATCACACTAAAATTATAAATGCGAAAGTTTTTGTGTGTGTTGTTAGTTACTATCCATTGATAACAATTAAATATTTTTGACTACAATACAATCGAAGGCCTTTACAGCCTATAAACTGATATGGGCTGACTCGGTATATAAGTTTTAACAAGCAGTGTACCTACTACCTTCCCTGATATCGACAAAACCTCCAGTATCATGTTAGCAAGGGGCCGAATACCTAGTGCCTCTGCCATAATTGCCTAGTTTCTACGATGTACGATGTTCTATGATGTAGTTTCCCGGTATTCTACGATGCGACACAGTTGCATTGCAGCTCTACAAAGGGATTCAATGAATTCTCACAATTTGCGAGTGCATTATTTCATCGGTACCGAACGCCAGAGACCCATATGGTCATTCCGTCGAATGCCGTTTAGACCAAAACCGACACTGCGCACTAATTTTGGTCGAAGCTACAGATGGTCATACAGTGAACCAATAAACATACTTACATCTTAGACTTACATACGCACTAATTAGTAGATACATAACATAAAACACTTCAACATTTGTAATTTTTAATATATTGTTCATTAGTATTTTCGTATTTATTTTTCAATCATTAGGTAGGTAATTTTTTTATTAGTTCGTTAGTTTAGAGTTAACAAAATAAACATTTTCGTAACTTTGTTCATAATAGAATAAAACTTTTCCGTCCATTACATCCATTGGGTTCGTATGAGAACAAGTAGGTAGGAATAAATTGAAAAGTACCTATGTAAAAACCCCCGATAAAAGAGTTGATAATCTTCAAAAGGCTGAACAGAATTTCTTGAATCATAGCTGTCTTCTATGTCACAGCTAAGAACACTCTCGATCAAGTCACAAATATAACAAAACATAAATAAACCAGCCAAGTGCGAGTCGGGCTCGCGCACTGTACCGCCATTCTACAACCAGTCAGTGTGTCGTGTTGTGTCTGTGCCGTCGCACTGTGTCGGGTTCCGTACCACCACAAAATTCAATAACGAAATTACCAGTTATAACTTGGTGATTATTTATTATTTGTTGTTATATTTTAGAGTGTACTATAATCGTACCAAATTAGACGCTTGTATGTACCTATTACCGTTTTTCCATTAGAATTAATACAAAAATGCGTTTAAAAAATACGTTTGTTGTATGGGGTACCCCCCTTTCATTTTTAGTTTTTTAACTGCCTATCTTTACGGTTCGAAAAGGTAGGATGGACAGACGAACGGACATACAGACAACGTAGACTTAGTAAGGGTCCCGTTTTTACCAATTAGATACGGAACCCTAAAAACAAAAATAAAACTGGTTCAGCCGTTTGGGTGACACGATGCAACAGACAGACACACAGACACACGTTAAACTTATGCGTAAAACCCTTTTTTTGCTTCGGGGTTTAAAAATCACACTTCGCAACAATACAAGGAACAAAAAAGTTACTAGTTTCGAAACTAAAAGATAAGAAAATACAATCACTGGTTTATGTTTAGTTCATGGACTAGAGTATGATTTTGGTATAATATAATTTTTCAAGAGTTCCTAGGTGAGTAAGAATAACTGAATATCTGGCAAGCGGTAGTGCTCGGCTATAGGATATCTACCTGTGTAGGAAAGTAGGGAGGTTCTATATCGGTATGAACTGAATATTGGATCAGGAAAAGATATCCGCGCCAAATGCGGTTTCATTTTCCAAAGATTTATTACTTTTTTAGTCTTGGAACCTTGGAATGAAGACAGATATTGTAAGTCCTACTGGGTTGGCTATACTTGGTACGGCTGGCTATTTTTATTGCGTCTAAACTGTATACAGTTCCGTACCTAAAAGGTGTAAACGGGACCCTATTACTAAGCCTACGCTCTCTGTCTGTCTGGCCATATTTCACAAAAGATCTTAGTAAAAGATACATTTTATAAAAAAAGTTATGTTCGAAACCTTACCTTCATTTTAAAAGACCTATTCAATGACATCTCACACGAGGGGGTGAAGTGTTTTTTTTAATCCCCATATTTTCACCTGTACCAAAGGAATCTCGTAATAAGACAGCATCGCATTAAAACTGTAAAAAAAATATCCGGAGTAGAACGCCATCCATCTCATAGCAATGGAGATCGCTTTTAGCGATAAGGCTGCCAGTTGTTACACTAGTTTTTAAGAGTTTGTTGTCCTCTGTATCAAATTTAATGGTGTGAATCATACAATTATTCGACAAGCGCCATCAAAAGCGGTTTTTAAGCGAATCTTACGTGATCATTATTTAAAAGCATCAGTGTCTAGTATCTAATTACGTTACTGTAATCACTCACTTATATATAATATATATTCATTATAATTTTTATTTATATGTCTAATATTAATTATAATTTGTGTAATAATATGTAGTAAAATTATGTACGTATATAATTTTGTATTGATATATAATTTAAGTTAGATTCATATTTATTGTAATTTGTTGTTATGTATATTATTATCTTGTAAAACTTTGATATTTCTGTTTATTTCTTTTTGTCTCTTATAAGGTGTTTTTGATGCACGCCTACATACTGTTTGTTCCAACCTGGTGGATGACTGGTAGAAAATGTTTAGCATTAAGTCCTCCAATTGTACATGTTTACTTAATTTGTAAGTGTGCAATAAAGTATTAAATAAATAAATAAATAAATAAATGGTGTGTAAAAGCAAAACATATTTAAAATAAACCGACCAAGTGCGAGTCAGGCTCGCGCACAAAAGGTTCCGTACCACCACAAAAAACAAAATTACCAATTTTTAAAACCGACTTTATTAGTAATATAAAAATATGGTGATTCGCTTCGGTGAAAGAAACAATAATTAAGTCATCCAAGTAACGACATTACCAGTTATAACTTGGTAATGAACATAAATTTATCACCGACTCGCACTTGGCAATTATTTATTAGGTTGTTATACTTTACAGGGTGTACTAAGTATAATCATGCCAAGTTTGACGCTTGTAATACGTATTACCTTTTTTACGTTAGAAAATCGTTTTTTGTATGGTGCTTTCGTTTTTACTTTTTGCCTTTTTTATTACATAATGTGAAAATTTCAACTGGCTATCTATTATTGTTAGAAAGATACAGCCTTTAATAGGTAGGACAGACGGACGGACTGCCAGACAGACAGACATCGTAGGCTTAGTATTAGGGTCCTGTTTTTACCCTTTAAAACTACCACTATGGTTTAGTTAGAGAAACCGTTATTTTTATCATAACGACGCTAAATGGTCCTGCAACAAATCAACAAACATTCGCTCTACAGAGACAGTTTTCGCGCTAAAGTTGTTATTCGGAAAAGGAGACGGTAAGTTTGCACTTAAATCATATTTAGCTGAGACAACAAGCATCCGAACCATGCACGGTGCAAGTGACTAGACTCAGAGCTTCTAGACTTCCTAACCTAGAGCATGTAGAGTTGTAAAAGTACGTACGTAAGTATTGTATCTATAGGTACCTACTTATCTACATGATCTCACTGTGCATTGATCGAATAATATATCCCCATGTAGCCCAAAATTATCATCTTTCTAAACCAAGACAACCGTTTTTTTTTTATAAATCTTTAACTTTGTGACTTGTGGCTTGTGTGCGTTTATATAGCTATAAAAGTAATTACGAAAAATACTTACTAAGTATAGATAGTTTTATATTTAGATATTTTTAGAATTTTGTATTCAATATAGCTTGTGTGGTGTCCATTATTTGGTGTCCAAAGTCTTACAGCAGTGCCGTTCTTTATCGATAGTCAAATTCGATAAAATGCCATAGAATCGATCGTAGCGAGTACTGAAAAAATGGCATTTTATCGAATTTGACGTTCTCAACTGTTAAATTTGATGATCGATAAAGAACGGTACTTGCACGGAGTAGGTATAAATATTATGTCGACTTAAAGCCTCATGAAAACAGAAAAATCTAAAACGGATTAGTGCAAAAATATCCATCGACAATCCTCTAGACTAGACTAGATAATTAATAAAGCAAAGCAAGTAAAAAGCGTTTATCAAGCAGTTGCGACCATTCGGTAGTTTAATTAAATTTTTAATTTATTGTGAAGAAGGCCGCGCGTGTTGCTGTTGGCTCGTGCAAACTGGCAATTTGCAGTAGCTTTTTCTCTCCTATAATAAAATATACTTTTAGATACTGTGAAAAATTAAAACTATTGTTTTTATTATTTGAAGTTCAAACGCCTAGTCACTTAAGTCACACACTACACACTCTCTCTCTCTCACAAAACACACACACAAACACACTAACTCATACATCACACATATATTTCAAATTTTGAACCACGTGTGATGTATGAGTTAGTGTGTGTGTTTTTTTGTGGGAGAGAGAGAGAGTATGTGTAGTGTGTGACTTATGTGACTACGCGTCATAACTATCTAGGTATGTACTAAAAGGGGCCTTACGGATAACAGCTAATTGCGGCACCTAATCCACTCAGTTGGAAAATCACGCGAACGTGAACCTTGTCGCGCCCAGATACGGTTTGCGGTCGGGTGATTTTCCAACTGAGCGGATTAGGTGCCGCAATTAGCTGTTGTCCGTGAGGCCCCTGGTCTTGTACTTTAGGTAAATTACTCGCGCATTCCTTTTAATTTAGATATTTGAATATAATACAAAATAGGTACATACCTATAATATAACAACCGACGTCACGGGACATTTAATAAATGGAATTCATCCCCTAATTTTCCACCCTTAAAGGTGTAACATTTACTTCGTTAAATGGGACCATCCTTGAGATAATTATAGCATACAACGTAGCCTATTTTGACGTCGAATGAAAATGACTTAGCTAGTGTTTCTATTTAAATGTTAGGTAGGTACCTACGTACACCTAGACAATTCAACATTTTTATACGACCTACAGAATTCGAGCCTTCGTCATCCAGGCTTACGTCCCAAGCACTCTAGCCGCTACAATACTGTCGCTTTCCTGTCGGCCTCCAAATTCTAGAGCTGGGTATCTTTTTTATTATTAGCTTGCGTCTGATCGCCACCTCGGGGTACGATGGAGCACGCTTGCCCAAAAAAAACCCGATTCACTTGCGGTTTTTAGACACCCCACATTGTACCTACCTACTAGTTACAAATAAATTATTTTGTACTTATGATATTCTAGGTTCCTTTCGAGACATCGAGTTTGCTTGCTCCTGGCATTTATTTTTTCCATCCTTTGAGAAAATAAGGGCATGAATCCCGTGAGTGAAGTCGGTTGTTGTATTTATATAACAATACATAATATGTATATGTTTTTATAGGGGCAGGCCACATCCAGGCCACATCCACTGCCTTCTGAGCTTGGGGGCGTGGGTTCGATTCCCATCTAGGACAAACATTTATGCGATGAACATTTGTGTTTGTTCTATATCTGGTTGTTAATATCTATTTATGTATGTATTTAAAACTATATAATATGTATGTATATCAGTCTCTGGCAGCCATATCACAAGCTTTGTTTAGTTTGGGGTCAGATGACAGTGTGTGAAAAAATGTCCCGAATATAAAAAAAAAAAAAAAAAAACTTCGCTCGAAGTACCGATAACCGATGGGGAAGAAATGTTCTCGAGTGGAGACCACGAACCGGAAGACGCAGCGTATAGGTAGACCTCCCACTAGATGGACCGACAACATTGTAAGTCGCGGGCATCCAGTGGATGCAGATGGCAGGTTATCGTTCAGTGTGGAGGTTAAAGGGGGAGACTTATGTTCAGCAGTGGACGTCTTCTGGCTGATGATGTTTTTATAAAATGTGTTACATTAAATAATCTAACCTAACAGCATAATGTAAGTAGGCCGCAATCAAAACACGGAAAGGATTTTGGTTGTTTATTTCTCAGGAAGCAAATGATTCACAGCATTGGTGGGATACAGGTCTGACCATACTGGGTCGAAACATTCTTTTTCCTGGTTCTAGCAGAAGGTACAACAGCTTAAAATAGTAAGTACCCAAATATAGAAATGAGGGAAAAACAACATTATACATAGCTGTAAGATATTTAGTAAAGCGAGTTTTCTTTTTTTATATTTTTTTCGTAATAACTACACACCTTACTAAATCACAATTTCTAATTATGTCAAAAATTATTTTTATCACATTTATAACATTCTGTACAAAGTAAAAAAATATCTTCATACTCCACTAGTACAAGCTGCGTGACCGTTGCAACATTATTATTTAAGACACTTAATTGTGTCGCAAATATTTGTAGAAATTAAACGCTTAAAAAAACAACTAGATAATATTTCCCTTCGTTGAGTGAAAATTTATGTACTTTATTTATGTACCCAACATATTGGACACTGTCTAAAGGTTTGGGTTTCTTGATAGAAAATTGTTGAATGATATGCATAGGTAAAATCTGGTACACACTGACACATAATGCTAACCCTAGAAAGACACCAATAAGACGGCGCATAGCATGGAGGCAGGCTATCTCCTTCAAAGCAATTTCAACCTTAGTGTTCTATTTTAAGGGGCCTGTATACCCTCTGCAGCTCTCTCGCTCGCACATTTTCACATTATTGAAGATATAAAATCAATGAGTGTGAATTTCCAAAAAGTAACAAAATCATGTCTTGGTGTCTATCGTAACATTACAAACATAGAAATGTTTGTTTCGATATCTTGTAATTTGACGAAATAAAATGACACGAGAAATAAAAATCACTTGTTACCATTTTACTGTGCCAAATTAAAATATATCAAATTGACAATTTCTTTGTTTAAATGTTATAATAGACACAAGACATGATTTTGTTACTTATTGGAAATTCACACTCATTGATTTTATATCTTCAATAATGTGAAAATGTGCGAGCGAGAGAGCTGCAGACGGGAACAGTCCCTTTAAGAGCCAAGTTTCGTGCGTATTCTGTCCCTTCTTGCAAATTTTAACACTAATTAAAGATTTTAAATGATTGCACGTGCACAAATCGAAGCTATAAGAATAAAAGAAATAACATCATACATGTTCAGCAAATATCAATTCTAGTACAATTTTTAATCAGCTTTTGTTTAAATCAATATTAAAATTGTATTGAACATTTCTAATATTATTCTCGATATTAATAAACTATACATTTTATACATGCACCTTACCTTTTTTACGTTGTCATTTTGTATCTTCAAAAATGTTGAAATACGCGAGCAAGATAGAGGAAGCACGAAGCTATAGCCCAAGAATTTTCTAACTCGCTTCTTTCTTGCGATACTAAACGGAAAAGGTCGCGCTACAGACCTATGTCCGCTGCCATCGCGTGACGCGCCTTTTCTTTATTTTGTAATAAAAGCCACGGTTCACGGTTGCCTGGAAGAAATCGCTTTAAACGATAAGGCCACCTGTTAAAAGGTTAGATAATAGTTTTATTGTAATGTATATGATATCCTTGTTATTGTGGTATTTTAATAAAGAGTTATCTGAGAAGAACAAAGTTGATATAGCTTTTTAGGAGAGCGTCTTATCAGGATGTCTTGCGCTGTTTTGCAATCGAGTTCACATTTTGTCAGTACAAGCCCTAACAAAAATCCTAAGCAGCCTCTTTGATAAGTAGTAGGTACTCGAACACCAAATTTTCACACAATTGTTACCTAGCAAAACTCGTAAAATATACCTTTATTCTGTTAGACTAGTTTCAAATAAACAAATCAACATCTTAATTGAAAATTTTAAAAATCTCTATTGTTCTTTGAATTATGAATGGACCAATTATGTGAAAATAGTATTAGAACAAAATACAACAAGCTATATAATTAAAAAAACTTGAATAACCACAATAATAAATCGGTTATTTTGCTATCGAGCTAATAGCTATATCTAATGAACTAAACTACTGTATATAATTATTATATTGTACTGTTGTATTGTTATATTTTTAAAATCTGCTGTCTCAGTCCGTGACGGTAAATTTGGTTAGATTTAGTTGGAAAAAAATCCGTGTGCTTTTAAGTTCTATAATCCATACTATTTTTATTTATCGGCTAAAATGATAATTAGTATACTATATAAAGTGAATATTATATAAAAGCAGACCATAAATATAGCTGATCACCGAAAACTTTTTTTTATTAACGAAGATATAAGAAGCACTTCAATGTTTTGCTAGATCAAGTGCACTATACTTTCAAGTGATATCACTGGCAAGTACGCTCAGTATGAAGTTTTTATGGCGAACTTGCCTGGCGTATACTGGCATACTAAATTTGCGGGAAAGGGACAGATCATCCCTTCCCAATCGCTTATATCTCACAATCTCTCCATCAGGCGAGATGGTGGTCAAACGCAAGCCTATTATTTATAAAAAATAAAAACTTTATAGGCCGATTTAAACAATTTCTTCGGTATACATATTACATTTAATTATATTTTTACTAAGACTAATATTTTTAACCAATCAAAAAACTGTCCGATAGCCTATGGCACTCCGGGTAATGCAAGGATTCGAAACTTTTAATGAAGCCACTCGCATCAAAATCGGTCCAGATATTCAAGAGTTAAGGCGCTTGCAGACGATGCGTAGTACAAGTAGCAAGTAAAAGTTTCAAGTAGCTACTACGCATCGTCTGCATCGATAATGCTTAGGCACTAACACTGCCACTTGCACTAAGCAAAACGATGCAGACGATGCGTAGTAGCTACTTGAAACTTGTACTACGCATCGTCTGCAAGCGCCTTTATGGAAATAAGAAACTTACGTATATACCCACATACATAAATAAATAAACCCTAAAATAGCACTCCTTTTTTGGGCAGTCATGTAAATACGGTATACTTTAAAATTATTGCCGGGTCAAAAATGTGTGAAAATTTGTCGCTAAATAATTTAGTGGTAATTATTACCACCTCAATCTAGAATTCTGGTCAAGTCCTACTTGTCAAAGTGGCTGTGGTGCCGATACAAGAAACTATTGTTCTGTGGTGTGCGCAAGGCTAAATGCTATTTCGTATTAACTATAGAAGGTACTGCACTGCTACAAATACATGAATAGGTATTCAAACTTACAAAGGTAATTATTAAATTACATTTTATCTATCATATCTCAAATCAGGCTATAAATGTAACTTCCACATTAATAGGATCCGTGAAAAACAGGATAAATTTTACATTTCTAAAATGAAGATAATTCAAGTATTACGTAAGCATATTTTTAGTCATTAAAAAAAATCAATGAGGTCTATTCTGTCATACCACTCACTAAACTAAACCAATCTGACAGGACTACAATTATCTGCCTCTCTTTTCATTGTAATATGTGAGAGAAGGATGGCAACAAGCTTTAGAGCTGTCAAATTTAGTTTGGTTTAGAGTGCATCAGATTCGATGCCAATATTAAATAGCCATATTTAAGTGTTTTATTAGTATATATTTCTACCTATATATTCGTGAAATTAAATGCATTTACTGTTTAAAAAAAACAAGGCTATGGAGAAATCGCAAAAATCAATAGATATCTTTATAACCGGCGATATTACGACAAAATGCCATTATAAATGTATTAATCGTCTTGTTACCCTCTATCGATATACACAGGTTTCAGACTGCGGCATTTTCGTAAAAATTCAAGATGGCAACTGCCCATCTTCCATACTTAAAATTTTCGAACCCCTTTGCAGAAAAATCAGAAAAAATAAGTAAATATTGCTGAATTAATCACTACCCACCCTGTCCATCATGTCATCAAAAACAAGCAATGCAAAGTCGCCTTGCACTTTCGTTCGTCCTCACTGGTGCTTACGTAATACTTGAATGGCCCCAAATACGAAAACTTCTCTACGATACACATGGACCATGTTTCCTTTGCACTGACAGCTGCAATAACGTTGTAAAAAGCTGAATGCACTACCACTCCACTTGAAGCTTATATTGACTACCAACAAGTCTTGCATTCAAAACCGTAGCAGTGATCAGAATCTACAGTTTTCAATCTGATCTTTATAATCTATTGCAGCTGTCAGAGTTAAAAAATTACTTGGACCGAGTATATAAATTGTCAGCTCAGCTGATCTGCAGTGCAAGTACCGTTCTTAATCGATTGACAAATTCAATAAAATGCCATAGAATCGATCATATTCTACTGGGTCAAATGGCATTTTATCGAATTTGACGATCTCAATTGTCAAATTTAACGATCGATAAAGTACGGTACTTACACTACTGATCCAGTTAACGAAGATAGAAATGTTTGTAAGAAAATCTCGTCTATTTATAGATAAGATATTGTAACCGATAGCTAATTTAATGTCGTAGTTACATTTATGCACTATATAGTAAAATTGTTAAGATATAAATAACACAATAATTATGTTATATGGACATACAACCTTCATAAGGAGTGAAATATCATGTATGTATCTAACTTAATATTAGTCCCCTGCGATTCGTATTAGATTGAATCTCGAAGCAGAAATTAGTTCTCTTCGTGGTTCAATTTTCTAAACTTTGTACAAATTATATTATGTATTGTATGTTTTTATGTGCTCAAATGCTTTTACAATAGGAACATTATCTGTTTAATATACCTTGGTCAGAAAAAAATGTATGAACATGGAAGAGAAATCAATCAGCAGAGCAAAAATTGTGTTTCAAATGGGGTAGAAAATTTTATAGATGGCACTCGCATAGCTTATAGCAAGTTTCAGGGTTTTTTGCTTTCGAAAAATGTCAAAAGTTATATAAACAAATGTCATATTTGACATTTGACACATGTCAATATTGCCACAACAAATGTACAAGCTATGCTAACGCCACTATGGCAGTTGCCAACGCAATTGATAAATTGTGTTCAGGGCAAGTTTAATGATTCGGCCACAGCCGCTACCCGGTACCCACCACACGCGCCTCACATAAGATTCCTTAAAAAAAAAACATTTTTTTAAATCAGTATGCAAAATCAATAATACAACCTTTCTAATTTGAACTTTTTCCTTTAAAAACTGGGACATTAAAAATGCATAAATTGTGATTTGTGACAGTTATTATAGAGAAACAATCAAATATACTCTATAAGGGACACCCAAATCGTTACAAATTAAATTACAAATATACTAAACTTCTAAATATCAACTATGTTATCTAAACTGAACTATTTACAAAATATGAGCGCGTCGTATGCGACGCGTCGACTCTCTTACACATTTGTAACTATTTACAGTGACTACAATATTAACATTAATTACGAGCATTGCATTTCCGTGAGTTTGATCAAAATAATCCCTTGTTCAATACAATACAAACGGTCTGCACTCTAATCGTACGCGTACAGATAATGTGGTCAGTCATACAATTACAATATATACTTTTGCTACACTTTATACATAACATTATCATACATGTTAGGCGAACATCAAACAGAGCAGAGTAAGGATTTCTCCCGATCATGAATGGACGATCTTTCACATTTTTATAATCAGAAAATCAAATAAGCTCTATTTTTTTTCCGTCACATTTGCTTAACCGGGAAAACTATAGTTATGGTCTTATCTACTCTGCTTGACACTAGCCCTAATCTAGTTCACCATCGACACAAAAGAGACGGTCTAGAAATCAACAATAGATAGGCTTCGCTAATATTGAATTGGTTTGGTGTACATAAAGTTCAGAAGCCCAGTCGTGAACTAGTTAAAGAGATCAGTCTTGGGTCAGATAAACAAATCACTACTCCAGAATAAATGTAAGATTTGGAAATAGACTGCACAATATAACAGATACAGAAGGATTCCATTATTGTTCCATTAGGGACATCTAGAATGTTGGTTTTAGAAAAGCTCAAAAAACTTGTACTATATAAGTTTTATTGTAAAATTGTTTTCTACAAATCTAAACTATAACAAGGCCGTATATAATCTTTTTTTTTTCTTTTTTCTTTTTTGACAATTATTAAACTAAACATAGTGTATTATAGTATTTTCAATCAATGCTTAAATAATTTATGAAAATCGCCATGAGAAATTAATGTGTTAAAAGGTAGGTAAGACCGTATATCACCGGATTCACCCTCAGTTTTCAATCAGCTAGTGACCACGCTATGGCATGGTCGAAATACGAGCGAAAGGTAACTATTTTTACCTAAATGAATTAATGCGCGATAAGCCCTGATAGACAAATAAACCATTTATCCGATTTTTCGAACAAGTTTTTCAATTTTATCTGTATTGAGGTGAACAACAGAAAAAACTAATCGAGCAAGCCGTTTTTAAGTTTTAGCGAGACTTTAGTCAATCAATTATTGTTGATTTTTAGATCAACAATAATTGATTTTTATATTTAAGATGTGACAGCAGCTTTAGTAACAACAAGGCACATAAATATGATAACACAGGCAAGATGCGGCTTTACAAGTATCTATTTATTGCTTATTTAAGTGTTCAAAACTCTTGAATAATAGTCCGGTCAAATTAGTTGAAAAAGCAGTGGTAAGTTTTCAATAATTCTTATAGAGCTGAAAATTTGTACAGACCTTGAGGGGTACACAATTACAAAAAAATTTTGAAAACTCCCTATCGATTCGACGTTGGCAAAAAAAAAAACAAGTCAAAGGTCAAAATTATAGTTTTTTGCGTTTTTCAGGCAAACGGACAGTTTTATAATAAAAATTGGTATGACACAAATTGTAGATCATTTGTAATTACTTATCTACAATAATTGTCCTTACTATAAAATCACAATTTTTGAGATATAGATAATATTCTGTACCACTTTTCAGCTCTATGCAAATTATTGTTAGTTAATATGTCTAATTTGACGGGACTATAACCACTGGAACAGTCCTCTTTGAATAACATTTCGAGTGAACAGAATAAGTTTCAAAAACAGCTTATAATTGCATATATCTCAGCAATTTTACCATAAAATACTCTACCAAATTATTGATTATGTACGAAACAGCTAATTTATGAGTAATAAATGTATGTATGTACCCTAACATTTTTATATGTAACACCTAGTTGTTATAATACCATCCATTATAAATATGGCACTCAATAAAAGAAAGTTGGTATGAAGTCCGAATAAAATAAAATTTACGTATTGACCCTTTGATTCCAGCTAGCATAATATATGGTATGGAAAACCAAGGAAGATCTTACGGAAGTTTGAGACAACCTATAGCACGCTTAAATTATGGTGTCATCTAAGTTTATACCGTTTTTAGGCAAACTTCCGAGCTACCCGCTAATGTTCCGCTATTGTCTTTCCTCTTAGTCTATCTATCTTCCTTGGTAAAACGAAATATTGTATGTCAGGTATTGGAATAACATTTTTTATACTGTTTTTTACTATGTACGATATATTCAGAAATGTAACTGTCAAAAAATGGCCCCACAGAAAGACTACTAATGAAAGCAATAACCTTAGTGGGTTGAACCTGGACTAACAGCACAGGATAGAGGCAGATAGCATTGCAAGAGAGATGCCTATACCCAACAGTGGGATAAAAAGGCTGTGGGTGATAATGATGATGATAATGATGTCTAGCATATTTGCAACTATTACAAATTAATATTAAACGCTTTTATCGAGTCCATTTTACAATATTTTAATTCCTGACGTATCGACGCAGCATTAACCAAAGATAATTATAAATTGACATTGCCATGGACACTGCATAGTATTGAAATGTCAGGAATAAAATTGTTTGATTTCAATGAGATGACGTTGAAGGAGCATAACCGAAACAGAAAAAAAGCACCGGAATGGGCCGTACGATTCTGACAGTCTGACCAAATTTTCTGTGGAGGTCTAATGATGGAATTAACAATTTTCTACAGAAGATTATTCGTTTTGGTCAAGTACATCGGTGGTTAACTAACTCGGTACTTAGACAAGTTGGTATATCCACTATGCATATCAATTAGAGACAAAGAAAATCAGATTGCACGGGCAATCTGATTTTCTTTGGCACGGGCCAATAAGAGACAGAGAAAGAGGATTTATGTTTCTGTCAACCATGTGGGGTCATTTTAACAGACTTCAAATAAAACCGGCCAAGTGCGAGTCGGGCTCGCGCACTGAAGGTTCCGTACCACCATATAACTTTTTAGCTACTAAAGTACAAAAAAGTAGTGCAAAAAAACAATCCATCAACGCCCAGCCGGTCACCCATCCAAGTACCGACCGCGCCCGAGGTTGCTTAACTTCAGTGATCGTTCGAGAACCGATGGTGAACAGAAATTTGTCACCAACTCGCACTTGGTAAAATAAAAAAACTGGCTATCTATTATGGTTCCAAAGATACAGCCCTTAATAGGTAGAAGAGACGGACAGTCATACAGACATCGTAGGCTTAGTAATAGGGTCCCATTTTTACCCTTTGGGTACGGAACTTTAAAAAGGAGATCTCAATTTGACTATATACTTCTTGGTGTGTTACGCGATATATTCGCCGACGGTGAAATGATTTAGATGTTTTTTTTTTATTAAATAGGCTACATTACTGAATTTCCCGTGCAGTCCGTTTTATTGTTTCGTAAAAGTTATTAATGGGTATTTTATGGCAGTTATTTTTCCTTACATACCTTATTCATAGTTATTTGTGTACACAATTTAATTGTACGTGTTAATTCTTTGCTTTTAGTTGTATTTTTGCTTAATTTTAGCTTATGAATTCGTATCAAGCTACTTAGGCAACAATCATGGAATCCTTGCAATATTATTTTCAATTTTCAATGAAAACAAATAATTGCACTTTCAACATAATGAATACAAACAGTATTATAAGATGTGTGAAGCATTTCATAGTGTTAAGGTGTCAACTTTATTGCTAATTATTGTTTACCTCAACACGGGAGGTATTGGGCAAGTAGGTATTTGCACCATAATTTATTTGTCTACCATAAAAATAGCCGATGGAACGGGGAAACAAACAAAACGTAGTTAGCACAGACACAACATGTCGGATGTAACAGACTGAAATAGCCTGTCCTATTTTTGCAACACAGCACAATGTAGGTCAACTGCCGAGGTAAGCCATTTATGTTTAAAACATTAAGGGCTTATGTCGCGTGCGTTCACTATCTTCGCCCGCACATTTCAACATTTCTGAAGATATTAAATGACCGAATATAATCACAAAAATCTAAGAATTATAAGACCTTGACATTACTAATAAATATTCAACAAAAATTCCCATATTGTTCCAAACAAGTTTCAAACATTTAAAGAAACCTTAATAAAAAAATATTTAGATGAATCGATTTTTATGTCAGAAAACATGTTTAGACAGTTTTTTTTTTTTTTGTTAGACTAGATAGTGAAAGCACGTGGCATAAGCTCAAAACAGAAATTCGAGTTTTCAATCATCAAAATTGTATTATTGAGAAACATTGGAATGTGAGAAAATCAAAGAGTGGAAAGTGCAATTACTCGAAAAGAATCTTGATTCTCGGATCTGTTAGTTGTTAAGCACACAATATTACCAAATAACAACGGTAGACCTAAGATACAATTTTCCCTATGAATGTGTTACTGTCCGTTCACTCGTTAAACAATTTACAACAAGTGTGCGGGGATCACCCGTCTGTGACACTTTGGTAGCAATGGACAGAAAGCGCGTTGGCGTGGAGCCGGCGCGGGGGTCACCTGCGCGGGCGCGGGCGCCGCCCTACCAGGTGAAGGCCCAGTCCTATTTGTCGTGGTGGTCGGGCGGCGCGCCGCCGAAGTCCAGCTGGTAGCCGCCGGCGCGCGTCATCTCCTCCATGCTGGGCTCCTTGCACTCGTGTCCTGCGTGGCCCGCCGCGCCGCAGTTCCAGCACGACAGCTTCGGCGGCGCGTACAGCACGGGAACGAAGCCAGCGTAGGGCGCGCCGGCCGCGTACGGTGGCGGCTCGCCGTTCACGAAGGGCGGCGGCGGCGGGCGGTACGCGGGCGGCGGCGTCGGGAAACCGAAAGGGCGCGGGTACTGCAGGAAGCCGGGCACGGGCGGCGGCGCCGAGGGCGTGGCGCGGCGCGCGGCCGGCGCCGGCGTGTCGGGCGGGGACGACGCCGCCGACGAGCCGCTGTCCGACGACGAACGTGCCAGCCCACCACCTCCGGCGTAAGCACTTGTCCGTCTCCGCACGCCATTCAGCTTCTCTAATGATCTGTATTGCTGCATGCTTATCTCTCTTAACCTTTCGTCTACGATATTATGCCGCATCTGAAATGTGAAAACATAACATGACAACCTTTCTGATTATATTGGGATCGATTTTGAAGGTTTAGTTGACAGTTTTAAACTTACTATTACTTTTTTATTTAAGACTACGAAATAAAGAAAACAATTATAGCCCTACAGGGGATTGATTATAAAAGTTAACAAAAGGTTACAGTCTAAAACTAAATAAAACACTTTTATTTAGTTTAGACTGTAAAATAAACCTTTAAAATCAATCCCCTGTAGGGTTATAAAAGACTAGTAGGCCGCCCCGGCTTTGCACGGGCGAAGCCGGGATATATAGCCTATGTCAACCGGGGATAGTGCATTTCCCAACAGTGAAAGAATTTTTCAAATCGGTTCAGTAGTTTCGGAGCCTATTCAATGCAAACAAACAAACAAACAATCAAATTTTTCCTCTTTATAATATTAGTATAGATAAATGGTCAGACATAGTGACAGAGTTTTCAATGGCTTGTTGTCTCACTTTATCATCATCAGCCTGTTTCAACCCATGCTGGCTGGTATAGGCCTCCTCTCTCTTGTGCCATTGATCCTATTCTCGGGCACTCTTTTTACCATGCATGATGCCATGACATGGCAATGAAGTTGTCTAGCATGCTACATTTTGAACTGATTAACCTTGACCAGTTCTCAGGCGAGTCACAGTCAAAAACATAATACAAGTATGCTTTTGCTTCTTGTCAGTAAGTTGAGTGGCCAGCCACGCTAATGTTAGTTTTTGGAAGACGAGACCTTCGACGTAAAGAATTGTTGTTCTAGGACAAAATGCCAGCTACTAACATGTCAGGCAAGTTATTAAGTGAGCAAACTGATAGCAGGGTTATGTTGGCGCCTAGGTCTCAGTGTGTTTCCTAATAAATCCACTGTGAGAATGACTTTGAGCCCGCTCTGCGATTAAAAGAAAATATTAGAACTAGTTAGATTTAGTGAGTGCAAAAGTGACAGAGCGATTCTGCAATGGTCATTGCAAAAGAAACACTAGTAAGATTAATGCTGCGCCCGAGTGTTAAAAACATGCACGCGCTCTTTTACCGACTCTAGAAGTTTGGCACTTTTCTCTGTGCATCATAAAACTACCTTAGTTGCGACATAACAAGTCTATTTAAATATTTGTCGGAATAAGTCTTCTGTACTCATGTGTGCCATGGAGTAGTCAGGTGGCGGCAGCGGCGGCTTGTAGTCCTCCAAGAGCCAACGGATGGAACTCGGCGACACGGCGTGACTCCCGACCGACGACTGGTAGTTTGACGTACCTCTTTGAATGCTAGATTGTCAAAGTTGGCGGCTAGGTATGGCATTGAGGAGTATCCAGACGGTGGCATGCGATCGTGTGAGTGCCAGAGAGTGGAACGCGACGACACGTCGCGGATGTCGGCCGAAGACTGGTAGTTTGACGTACCTCTTTGAATGCTAGATTATCAAAGTTGGCGGCTAGGTGTGGCATTGAGGAGTAGTCAAGCGGCGGCATGCGGTCGTGTGAGAGCCAGAGGGTGGAACGCGACGACACGGCGCGGCTGTCGGCCGAAGACTGGTAGTTTGACGTACCTCTTTGACTGCTAGATTATCAAAGCTGGCAGCTAGGTGTGGCATTGAAGAGTAGTCAGGCTGCGGCATGCAGTCGTGCGAGAACTAGCGGGTGGAACGCAGCGACACGGCGCGGCTTTCGCCCGAAGACTGGTAGTTTAACGTACCTCGGTGACTGCTAGATTATCAAAGTTTGCGGCTAGATGTGGCATGGAGGAGTGATCAGGCGGTGGCAGCGGAGGTGAGCGGTCGTGAGACAGCCTGCGGCGAGAGCGCGGCGACGCGGCGCGGCTGTCGCCCGGCGACGAAACAAGCGGTGACGACGGTGCGACAGTTGCTGGCGGCTGGTAGTTTATCACCTAGAGAAAATGAACAGTCTTGACCTTTTGGTTGCCGATTTTTAAACAATTGTTTATGCTAGTAAGTCTATCGGATGTGATATGATTAATATAGCATTAAGTAAGTCTAGTTTGAGTGAATGAGTGTTTTTTCACCATCAGTTAGATACATTTTCATGGAAGGTTTATATATATATATCTAGCGACCTGCCCCGGCTTCGCACGTAAATTACACCCGTGCGAAGCCGGGCGGGCGGGTCGTTAGTTAGATATATGGTATTCATCTCTGTCTGTTACTTATATGCTGGCTGTACAGTTTCGTTAAGACAGACGAGTGTACAGGCATTTTTAATGGTCGCAGTCGCATTCGGCCTTTTGTGCCCAAGCCGAAGGGACTCATCATTTGTCGCAAAACATATGCAGTGGCATGAATAACTGTCATCGCCCTTTCTAGATCGTCCCCTCTATTTCCGCAATTTAAGCTACAAAGAGTTTGTCTATCTATCTAATAGGAGATTTTTTTGTCTGATAGATCAAACAATTAAACAATCGTACCTCCACGGGTTGATTTAGCGGTGAAACAATGATGTTCCCTGGCCATGCATGCTGTCCCATGTATTCTCCCATGTTGTATTGTGGAGGCAACGGTAGGCCGGGCGGTGGATGTGTCACTTCTCCCAGAATTGACATTACTCCACCAGCAGCCGTGATCACCGGAGGCGAGTTCATTTCAGGCACTGCGTCTGAATTTGGAGGCTGTAAGGAGAAGGCATAAAATTAGTACAAAATTATTTAGTTACCTGGTTTGCATCAGCATAAGTGGTGTTTCTGGACTCGTTGGCCACGCGGGCCATTGAGTAGCGCGTCTGTCGGGTGGTTAATTTAAATGCAAGACCATTATATTGGGAGTGTTTACGCAAAATCATTTAGTGTTGCCAGCGCGACGCGTAGACTGACACGCCGCGCGACACCCCGCGTCTCAATAATGGACCTTTTACACTGGGCTATTTGTCGAGCCATTCTAGTAAGCTAGTCAATTGCAGATAGTCAACAGCCAGCTGTCTTATGAATTCTCTCACAGATCTTTGAAAGGATAGATGCCGCGAGTTCGCCTACTTTGAGTGCCTGTGGCTTGTCGTAAGTTGGATCAATGCACCATATTAAATAATTTGAATCAGCGTCGTTTTGGGAGTAGCACGTCAAGACTTTAATACAAAAATGACAAATTGCGCCACAGTAAACTAAAAATTCTTAGAAAGCAGTCAGCCGTGCGAATGGTGTTAAACTACCAGTAAAGTACTCTCATGACATACATGTGGCATACAGGTGATGCAGGGTTTTCAAATGAATTTACGTGCTCGCGGCATCTATTCTGGTAAAGATCTGTGGTTTCCATTTAGACCGTCAATAATGGTATGGCTTAGTAGAATGGCTCATCGAAAGGCCCATTGTAAATCTATACTAATATTATAAAGAGGAAAGATTTGATTGTTTGTTTGTTTGTTTGCATTGAATAGGCTCCGAAACTACTGAACCGATTTGAAAAATTCTTTCACTGACGGGAAGCTACACTATCCCCGGGTGACATAGGCTATAATCTATACTCGTGCGAAGCTGGGGCGGACCGCTAGTAGTACATAAAGACTGAAACTTAAAAACAAAGCAGTAGTAGTGTCATAGATAATTTGTGGCTTGCTTTTTATTGTCCAAGAATTGTTATAAAAAATGTTTTATGCACACATAATCTTGATTCATATCAAGATTATGTGTGCATAAAACATTTTTTATAAACAAAAAATTAAGCATCTTACAAATATTTAAGGAATGATTTTTAAGAGTATGAGCCCTTCAGCATAATTAGCAGCAAGTTTTAATTTCATGAGTATGATATAAAAATAATGTCCAAGGTGAGATAAACAAGTTTCTGACACTGATCATAAACTCACTATTAAATAAAACAAATCTCTAAATAACTGTGGCAATGACTGGATTTTTGAGAGTACTTCTATTTATATGATAATGGTAGGTACATTTTTTTAAATAAATAATAGGCTTGCGCTTTTCCGACAACTCGCCTGATGTTAAGCGATGATGCAGTCTACAGTGTCATTACTACAAACATATTTAAGAACAAAATGTGAAAATGAGGGCCAAGACTCACATAATTATGTGAGTCCATAAATACCCATGCCACTAAAGCACTTTTCTTAAACTTGCAAAGACATTTTTTTTTCGCGATAAAAGGGTTTAAGCTCCCCGCAAATTTTATTCAAATCCATTCATCTAGAAGTTAAGTGGGAATAAACATATATCGTCCTCCTTGGCGTATAAAAAACATATATCATCCGTCAATGGCGACTTTAGACAAGTCGTGAACAAAAAGATGGGAATAAACATAATTGTATACTTTTGCATTTATAATAATAGTGTGATTGTGATGTAGAACTTACTAAACTTTTATAACTTTGACAATTTCAAACATATTTTAAGAACTAGCGGTCCGCCCCAGCTTCGCACGGGTATAAATTATAGCCTATGTCACCCAGGGATAATATAGCTTCCCAACAGTGATATAATTTTTCAAATCGGTTCTGTAGTTTCGGAGCCTATTCAATGCAAACAAACAAATCTTTCCTCTTTATAATATTAGTATAGATAAAGGTATACTTTCACATAAAAATAAACTGTTTTAAGTGTGATTGCTGTCACTCATAATAAACTATTTTATGTGTGATTGTTTGGGTAGACACTAGTAGGGGGAATGCACAAAACAATTGCTAAGTGGAATGATGGTGAAAGACTCATCACACCCAAATAAAACAATTTGTTAACTAAAAACCATAATACTATATCTCTTGACACTCAGTCTTTTTCTATAGAATAAGTGGCAAATGAGAGATGGACCACCTGATGGTAAGTGGTGACCACCGCTTATGGACACCTACAATACTTAGGGCATTTTCAGTGTGTTGTCTACCTTTTGTTTAAAGCAGTCTAGATTATACAACTGGTAGTAACGAGCCTATATAAACTGCATTACTTAAATATAAAAAAGAAGTTATATTTACTGGGTTTTCATAAAACTTGACATGCTTGTGGTGTCTATCTTTATAAAAGTCTGTGGTTACACGTTTTAAAACTTACTAAGCTCATACATATACAGGCAAAGTTGCCAGCCATATTGTGATATTCTTTGAAACCACAAAAAGAGTAGGACATGGCTTAATGGTTGTTTTTATATGACGAACAACATGTATTACAACAACAGTTATGTAGCAAACTATGGTATCTATTTGTGTTAGTTAATTACGACCCCATATTTTGTGTATCCTCTATCTCAATAGCTCATCTTTTTAAAATGTTTTTGCCCCATCTTTCTTGTCTATTTCACCAGAGTAAAATATTTTAGGATATTGAAGTATTAGACTATGACTTGTTTAGCAAACAATCTATATCATGTCAAGTAAGAAGTTACGGTCAAGTACAAGTCACGCTTCAGTTACGGTGTGGAGACTTTACTAGAGGCTTTTAGGGAGTTAAAAACCACATGAAAACACATTTTCCCTCATTAAGTATATCACTTGTCTATACTCTGACAATACTGTTAGTAACATATTACTGCAATTTGCGGCGTTTCCGTTTGTTGGGACTGTTTTAAAGTTCACGCAAACGAAGTTACGGGTACAGCTAGTCAATAATAATCCACCATAAGCACATATACACTTAAAAATACACAAGTAAAAATAATTAATAATCAGTCAACATGATTCTCTCACATTGACGCCAAAACCTTTACTTTTTTGGAGATTTTGATAAAATTACTTAATATACTTACGACAGAGGATGCATGCATGGACTCAATACATTGAATGCATGTGATAATGATTTTATGCTTACAAACTTAAAAATTATTAGTATGATGGGATGGTTTTTTTCTTGATATTGTTTATCAAAAGCATAGAAGCTTTCCCATTTCATGCTTATTTGATAGGGTTAGGCTTGGGGTATATTGAGCCGCACAGTACACCTTAAGCGGGATGTCAGCAGGGTTGCCAGCCTCCCATACCGATTCTGCTGGGACAAAACCGATTATGATGATATTGTCCAGTGTCCCGATAACCTATAATTTTGTCCTGATTTTTTATAACATGCGACAAACGCTCAATTCGTTGAGACTCACAGCACAATTGTATCGCAAAAAAATATGCTTCGACTAGAGGGCCATTCATTAAATATGTAAGGACAATTTTGGCAATTTTTGACCCCCCATCATCAGTCAACAATGTCCCAACTTTTTTTTTCTCAAAATGAAGGCAACCTTGTATGTCTGCAGGAATTATTAGCCCCGTTTTGAATAATGCTCTTAATAGGCTATGGACTTTGTGATAAACAAAAATGGAAATGTTACTATGGAAACTAACATGGTTTTCTCATATCAACATCATCAGCCAGTAAACATCCACTGCTGAACAAAGGCCTCCCTCAGAGGAGTGTTGCCATAAACTCCACGTGAGGCAGGCGGCTTGGGGATTGCAGTATGTTTACCGTGTACTAATAGGATGATGCTGCCCATCCTGCGGTGGTTTTGGTCACAGTTTTAGGACATACCCGGGTTCACATCACATTTTATATAGGAGTTATTCACATAAGATCTTGACATTGTGTATACATTATTATTTTAATACATTTATGCCAAAAAAAAACGAACCAAAACTTGGCGCACGCTACGAATTGCACAAACGTTTTAATTAGTTACAAGGTAACTGTAAAAAAAAAAAAAAAAAAATACAGCAACTCAATTCAGTCAGAAAGTGAGACGGCAAGACTAAGAAAATTACTCTCAAACAACACTCAAACCAAACTAGGCACATTAAAGAAACCAGACGGC
Source organism: Agriopis marginaria (assembly GCA_932305915.1). Lineage (NCBI taxonomy): Eukaryota > Metazoa > Arthropoda > Insecta > Lepidoptera > Geometridae > Agriopis > Agriopis marginaria. The sequence goes on from OW029915.1 coordinate 11,925,393, forward strand.
TCATACACTACGTCAGAACAAGAGCAGTTTGAATTGCTTTTACAAACCCACTTTCCGGAATGCCGACTCCAAAACGAAGGCGGGTGGGAAACTCAGACTCCTCACGATCCGTGTAAGGAAGACTGGGAGTTTGCGTCATCCATAGTCACGGAAGAAGCTGTACTATGGGCGATTAGCACTTTCCAACCCTTCAAGGCTGCGGGATCAGATGGAATCTTCCCTGCGCTCCTACACTGGAGCGTAAGTAAGATAAGAGAGCACCTGACAGCCGTGTTCAGAGCATGTCTAGCATGGAAATACATACCCAAGGCGTGGAGAGAAGTCAAAGTGGTCTTTCTGCCTAAACCCGGTAAATCAGACTACACAAATCCAAAGTCTTTCAGACCTATGAGTCTAACCTCCTTTCTATTAAAGACGTGATAAGTATATCCGCAGTGGCCCATTGCGAGACAAACCAGTTCACAGAAACCAACATGCATATCAATCAGGTAAATCTACGGAAACTGCTCTGCACCAACTGGTATACAAGATTGGATCAGCTATAGAAAATAAGCAGTCATGCCTGGTAACTTTTATTGATATTGAAGGGGCTTTTGACAAAACGACATTTCCCAGCATCGAAGATGGGCTGAGGAGACATAATGTCGATGAGAGAGTGAACAAATGGGTCACAACAATGCTGTCAAATAGAGCAGCTAATATAGAATCATCGACGGAGTCACGCTGTGTCGTTACGAAAGGCTGCCCACAAGGAGGAGTGATTTCTCCTCTTCTATGGGTGATAGTGGTGAATGAACTAATCGAACTCTTAAATAAAGATGGAATAACCACCACTGGATATGCAGATGATCTGGCAATTATGATATCTGGACTGTTCGAATCGACACTATGTGAGAAAATGCAGAAGGCACTCCGAATAGTCGAAAAATGGTGCGAGCGCCACAGCCTTTCTGTTAACCCACAGAAAACAGAAATGGTGCTATTCACGCGTAAAACAAAAATACCAGAATTAAAACCTGTTACTCTATTCGGAACTAAATTAACTCTTAGCAAGGAAGTAAAATATCTCGGTATATGGTTGGACAGTAAGCTTTTGTGGGGTAAACAACTCGACCATGTTAATACTAAGGCTACAAACACACTATGGCAGTGCACCAGAGCGGTAGGCAAGGACTGGGGACTGAAACCAAACCTATGCCGATGGCTGTACACGGTAATGGTCAGGCCGGTACTTACATACGGCAGCATAGTGTGGTGGCCTAGAACGAACCTGGTGACTACAATCACTAAACTACAAAAAACACAAAGACTGGCATGTTCACTAATCAGCGGATGTGCGAAATCAACACCGTCTGTCGCCCTGGATATCATCCTGGGCCTGACTCCACTGCACTTGCACATACAGCAAGAAGCGATGGCGGCGGCATTAAGAATCAAATCAACTAACCAGTGGAGAGGCACTGGGTCAAACACAACCCACTGTAGAACTCTAGACAGAGCAACGAAAATCGTCCCTGACGCATGTCAAGGCACGGACAGAGTGGCCAGTACGTACTTGGACAACAAGAACTATGAGCTGGTTACGAAAGAAAGCGCCCGACTGGACATCGTGAATAATGAATACAATGTTTTCACGGACGGAGCCAAAAACAACAAGGGAGCTGGATGTGGCTACCACTCGCCTGAGCTTGGATTCACGAAGTCAATAGCCCTAAATAAGACCACAACTGCACTGCAGGCAGAGGCGATGGGTCTTCTGCTAGCGGCTAGAGAGGTACTCGTAAAAGACTCTGAACGTAATGTACAGAACAAAAACGAGCAACTGACGTTTACTACTGACAGTGCAGCCGTCATCTATGCACTCAAAAAACCTACAAGTAGGTCTAGAGTGATATCAGAATGCCACTCTGCCTTACAAAACTTAGCAGACACATATAATGTTAAAGTTCAATGGACAAAAGGCCATAGCACATGTAAGGGAAACAATAAGGCAGACTCACTCGCTAAGGAAGGCGCAAAGCAGGAAATTAGTGCAGAGGTTGCAAAACTGTGCAAACCAACGGCTATGGAGGCACGGAATGTGCTAAGTCTCTACACAGAAAAAGAACAGCAAAATATCTGGAATAAAACAAAAGACTGTAAACACGCAAAAGCTTTCTACCCATCAATAGACAAGAGAGTGACTAACAAACTACTAAAGCTAACTAGGTCGGACCTTCGACTGATGATAGGTACTATCACAGGTCACTGTGACCTAAACTATCACTTATACAAAATTGGAGCCACAGACAGCCCTCTGTGCCAAGGCTGTCTACAGGAGAACGAGACCGTGGAGCATGTACTACTACATTGCAAGGCCACAGAAGATATACGATTAAGGTCGAGACTACTTGAAGAAACTCAACAACTACAAGTCTCCAATACCACAACACCTGGTGAAATAGGGGTTGAGCGGTTTAGTCAGCGACCCAAACCCGTGCTTCGTTATTTTAAGGAGCTCGGCTGGTTTGTGTAGGCTGGCGGGGGCAAATGCAGAATACACCCCAAGCGGGATGTCAGTGCAGGTCTTATCACCCCCACTTTGAATTAGAATTAGAATTAGAAGGTAACTGTGATCTGACTACAACGAAGCGCGATGCCAGAGCTACGATGACATAGCGGACAACTAACGTTAAACACTATGCAAGAGAAATAATGTCTAAATTAGAGTAAATGTGGCATAGTGAAGTATATAATTGATACAATGTATGTACAATGACGTTCGGATAGTTCATGCACAATCATGCAGCCAATCATATATAATTAATTAAAATATAGTGTATAATAAATGTTTTGATGATAATGAGAAAGTGTAAGAGAAATAAATGTATATTTTTCAGTAACCATTATTACATGTGTTGTTATTGTTTTTTATCAAATTAGATTCCTTGTGCATGAGAGATCTAATTGGTTGTACAGTAGAATCTGATTATGATGGTCAAGAAACTGACATCTTTATTTTACACTGATTGGTTATTGTTATAACCAAATTTACTTTCAATAACACTTTATGAATAAAAACTTAGTGGTTGTAAGTCTAGAACAACATTCAGTGTGACCAGGTTCTACTGTATGTGATAATTTTTGATAATGATAGCAGTAATGAAATGAAACATGACACTGACCTGAACCCCAGGTGTTTTGACAAACATCAAACCAGGTGGCGGACCCAAGCTTGAAAGATTTGGCGGTGGAACAGACATATTGGGTGTAATATTAGGTTGTGTATGGCATCCACTCACAGGCACTACATTTATATGCTCTTGTTGCTCCTGAAACTGTATTCGCTGGTCTTCTAACTTTAATTTGTCTAAAATTTCACCAAAATGTGACTTTTGATCGAAGGTAAAAGCCGGATGATGTAACGCCATCGTGTATAGAAGTAATATTTCCTCCAAGAGATCACCATACAGGCCCTTTAGGAGACCACTTTGCTCCAAACTGACCATGGCATTGTACAATGTGGTAGCACACGCGAAATTACACGATCGCAACAACGACACGTATAGGGCCATTTTCCGCCGTGTCCTGGGGTCTGTATTTGCGCCTCCGATGTCCGCAGCCAAGTCTGTGGGGTTGTTGGCCCTTAGTTCTGCTCCACGCAACTCCTGGAAGTCTCTTTTACCGAGCTCCTCCAGGTAGGTGCCAATGAAGCGAAGTTCGAATGGCAAGCACATATTTAACAATGTACACATTGCATCTATGCGTTTATAGCTTTCCAATTCTTTAAACCATGATACCACGTCCTCTTTGCAAACCATTTCCAGAACACATTGAAATTTTATGTAAAGAATCAACCGGTCCTCTGCAGCCGTAGCGCGTCCGTGTTTTAGATTTTTTGGCACACACGCTTTCTGTAATTAAGTGATGGTTTTAATCCAAGGATATTCGATTGTAACATTAGTAATTCAGGGTTTTAATAGTATTTTCTTTATAAGTTTAGTGGTTAGCAACTACGGGCAATGCTAGTAGTTTAGTCTTGTCTATAGTCTATGGACTAGAAAAAGCACAGACAAATATTTAAAAAGTGCATGCACGAAACTAACGCGGTATGAAATAAATGCCAAGCTAAAGTGTTTTCTGTTCATCGAACATAAGGACAGAAATTGATTAACGGTTCTTTGCTTGTTTACAGCCTTTCGATTGTCTATGACAAGGGGGTCCGGCAGGATGAAGTATTCGGGGATATTTCGCAATTTGACGTTCTGTCAAACCCTCGTTCGTACACATTCAAGCACTGGCAGCGTTTGTCATTCTGCTTCGTACCATACACTAACATATTAATGATTCAACATATTAGGATGTATAAAGGCGATTTATACACGAAGGCAACCAAGTCAAACTCAAAGTTATTGACTTGGCACTCGCTCGATTACTCGAGACAAAGAGTACCTTAAAATATTATTAATTGGTTTGATCTGCCATACAAGCAAACCCACTTTGCGGCAAATAGCATACCAAATACCATCGATAGATTGTAAAAGCATTTTTATTATGTAAATGAGATAGCTGATAAAAAATATTTCAATCGACATTCAATTTCATTTGGCTTCTATGCATAATACTGGGACCGATTTTATTTTTTTACTAGTTGGGAATCAGTGGATTCATTATAGTTGTTATTAATTTAGTAATGAAAATACTATACGTGTACAGGGGCCTTACGGACAACTGGAAAAGTAGGAAAATCACGCGACTGCAAACCGTATCTGAGCGCGTTATGGTTCACGTTCGCGTGGTTTTCCAACTGAGCGAATTAGGTGCCGCAATAGCAGTAAAGTTGTCCGTAAGGCCCCTGGACAACATCGTAGATACATAATTATACTATGACCAAGATCACAGTGAATGTGAGTAAAAAAGTTTGTTTCTGTTATTATTTTCTTATATAGAAGGACATAATTATTTAACTGCTATAATTATTTACGCTTTTGAACATCTTTTAACCTGATGATTATTGCTTATATAATGTAACGCAGTAAAGTAGATTACAGACGAGACGGACTTGGTTGACGGACCGCCGTCCTATCTACGGGAGAGGAAGTGATTTTTTTTTCTCCTAATCTACGTATCTGTATATTATATATATATAAATCCGTATCTATATAAATCCATAAAGTTAGTACAATATACCGTGTACACGCTTGGTACTAGCAACATCAATCTGGGTTGACGATGTACGGATCGACAACAGTAAAAAAAAACAAAGCGTTGCTTATGATTTGTGATAAATATTTCATAATAGCATTCATAGCATGCATGCTAAAAAGAGATAGAACATTATGATTTATAAGAGGTAAAACTAGGACAATACAATTTATGCTAAAAATAGATATATACGTTATTGTAACGCAACTTGGTTACTCGGCATTTATTTTTTGACGACTGACAGTAAGAAAAATCAATTTTCATCTTGTTCTTGCTGTTTTCTCAAAAGTTTGTGCAACAAATCGGATTTGGTTGAAAAACCTCTACTAATAATGGCTCCGCAAGTAGATGTTGAAATGAAAAATGTGGAAAGCCCCGCAGGTGCCAGCGACGCAGAAACTTCAGAAGTGAAGAAAGATGCTGATGTCCTGACTGTGCAAGATCTCCGTGAACATGTTCGGCAAATCGACAAGGCAGTTTCATCCAAGGAACCTCGGTTTGCTATGCGCGTTCTGAGGTCCTTGCCAAGTACACGACGAAAGCTGAATGGTAATGTACTGCGTGCCATTATCAACCAACTTTACCCCTCTAGCCCCGACAAAGAGACTTTGCTAAATTTTGTTGAAAATCCATTACCTGGAGCAGTAGATATTGAACCCCCACGTTCAAGAAGCGCTCCTAAACAACCCGCACCAGAGGTGGATGTCTACATGCACCTGTTAGTTCTGTTACGTTTGTTAGATACAAATAAGTTGGAAGAAGCTACTGATTGTTCTCAACAACTTATGACCAAGGTGACTGCGCAGAACAGAAGAACTCTTGATCTGATTGCTGCCAAGTGCTACTTCTACCACTCGAGAGTGTTTGAGCTCACCAACAAGTTAGAACTTATTCGAGGACTTCTGCATGCTCGATTGCGCACATCCACTCTACGCAATGACTATGAAGGTCAAGCTGTGCTTATCAACTGCCTTCTGCGCAACTATTTGCATTACTCTTTGTATGATCAAGCAGACAAATTAGTAAGCAAGTCTGTGTTCCCAGAGAACGCTAGTAACAATGAGTGGGCTAGATTTTTGTACTACCTTGGAAGAATAAAGGCCGCTAGACTGGAGTACAGTGATGCTCACAAACATCTGGTCCAAGCCCTCAGGAAGGCACCTCAAACTGCTGCTGTTGGTTTTCGCCAAACTGTACAGAAATTGGCTATTGTTGTTGAGTTACTGCTGGGTGACATACCTGAGAGAGCCATCTTCAGACAGGCTCCACTCAGAAAAGCGTTGGCTTCATACTTCCAACTCACACAAGCTGTCAGACTTGGAAATCTTCAGAGGTTTGGAGAAGTGTTAGAGAACTTTGGCTCTCAGTTCCGCAGTGATCACACGTTCACCTTGATCCTGCGTCTTAGACAGAATGTGATTAAGACTGCAATTAGATCGATCGGGCTGTCTTATTCTCGTATATCTCCGAAGGATATTGCGAGAAAGTTGGGTCTGGATTCTGCTGAAGATGCAGAGTTTATTGTCGCGAAGGCGATTCGAGATGGAGTTATTGAGGCGACACTTGACCCTGAAAAGGGGTATATGAGTAACAAGGAGAGCTCTGATATTTACTGTACAAGAGAACCCCAGCTCGCGTTCCACCAGCGTATTTCATTCTGCTTGGAGTTACACAACCAAAGTGTGAAGGCCATGAGGTACCCTCCGAAATCGTATGGCAAGGAGTTAGAGAGTGCTGAAGAACGCCGTGAAAGGGAGCAGCAGGACTTGGAGCTTGCCAAGGAAATGGCTGAGGAAGACGATGATGGTTTCCCTTAAACATACTTATATAGTAATAATAATATTATTATCCATTCTCTTGTATTAGATGTAATACTAATTGCATATATAACTTTGAATAAAATAAAATTGAATGTATCTGTAGTTGTTTTGTGCCTATGTATAGTATTTGTCTTATATAGTTTAGTTGTAGTAGTAGTTTGATTATTGTGGCCCTAGCATAGCTTGTACCTTTTTACCAGACTTCAGGAGTTCCCAAATTCGGTCTGTATTTTTATTTTTTATTATTAAATCATACATTTATTTTCTTTCTTAAATTTAAGTTTTTTTTACAATATATATACAAAAAATTATAAAAAAAATCTAAACCTAGAGTGCCGCCGGCAGCGGGGCAGGGTCCAAGCTACCGGTGGTTAGGGCTGCAGAGTGAGGAACCTCCTGACAATGCGAGCCGTGTCAAGAATTACCGCCTTCTGCATCTGACCCTTGACCCAACTGTCTAGCGAGAGCCTCTTATTATTAATATTATTAGGCACATATATTTATTTTCGTTCTTAAATTTAAGTTTTTTTTACAATAAAATATAAAAACAAAATATTATAAAAAAAACCTAAACCTAGAGTGCCGCCGGCAGCGGGGCAGGGCCCAAGCTACCGGTGGTTAGGGCTGCAGAGTGAGGAACCTCCTGACAATGCGAGCCGTGTCAAGAATTACCGCCTTCTGCATCTGACCCTTGACCCAACTGTCTAGCGAGAGCCTCTTAAGGTGTTGGTCGAGGCTCTTCGCTATAAGACCGTTCACCGTAACGACTATCGGGACAATGATCGTCGAGTCAACATCCCACATGGCGGTAACCTCGTGAGCCAAGTCAAGGTACTTGCTGAGTTTGTCCTTCTCGGCCTTCACGAGGTTCTCGTCATGTGGGATGGTGATGTCGACGAGCACTGCCCGGCGCTGGGAGCGGTCAACCAACACCTAGTCCTGTCCGTGATGATAGAACGATCCCAGTAGAGCAAAGCACGACCATTTTCGAGAACTGGCGCTGGTGCGTACTTATAGTACGGCACCTCAGACTCGACAAGGCCGTATCGAAGGGCAAGCTGCTGGTGGATGATCCTGGCCACCTGGTTGTGCCTGTGCAAGTACTCGCCGTTAGCAAGATGCGAACAACCGGAAATAATATGTCGGAGAGACTCTCCAGGACGGTGGCATGCCCGACAGATGTCGACCGTACCGTCCATCATGATATATTTCCGGTAGTTGTTCGTCTTGATAACTTCGTCCGCAATCGCACAGGCAAAACCCTCGGTTTCCCCAAAGAGGTCACCGAAACGTAACCAGTTCACCGACGCTAGCAGGTCCACATCGGGCCCTGTTAGGGCCCGATAGAACCGCCCGTGCAGCTCCTTGCCCTTCCATACGTCCCTGCGATCCTCGATGCTCAGCACCGATGGTTTGCGCCAATTCTCGTTTGCCAAGGAGAGCGGTGTGAGGCCTCTGTCAACAGCCACAACATCACGATGCATCCCACTCTCGCTGTTACGGAAAAAATCCCTAAGACTGCACACTTCGCGGTTGTGTAGGTTCTTGGCATTTAAAAAGCCTCGACCCCCCCACTTCCGCGGAATGTACAGTCTCATAACAGACGAGCGTGGGTGTAGCATGCGATGTAATGTGAGCAGTTGACGGACCCTCCTGTCCAGGGCGTCCAGCTCAGTTTGAGTCCACCTCAATATGCCAAAGGAGTATATCAGCAAAGGCATCACCCAACCGTTGAAGGCACGCACCTTGTTGCCGCCAGACAAAAGACTGTTAAGTACTTTTGTTAGGCGACAAAAGAAGCGCTCCTTCACCGATTTTTTGATGTCCTCTACCGATATACCCAACGACTCTGACATACCGAGGTATTTGTAGGTTTCGACCTCGGAGAGAGATCTGAGAGTCATCGCCTCAGAAAGCTGTAAATTTGGAGAATTTACAACTTTCCCTCGCTGTACATTCATGACCGCACACTTGTCTACACCGAACTCCATCCTGATGGCGCTGCTAAAAACCTCTGTGATTTTTAGCAGCTCCATCAAGTCCTGGCGTTTTGGTGTAAACAGCTTGAGATCGTCCATGTACAGCAAATGGGAGATGACTTGACCATCTCTTCGAAGCCGATAGCCTAGTTCTGAATCCCTCAGCAAAGTGCTGAGAGGGTTCAGAGCCAGACAAAACCACAATGGACTAAAACTGTCACCCTGGAATATGCCTCGCTCAATCCTTAACAAGTCCTGCGGGCCAGAGGCACCATCCCCACCACCTGGTTGACGAAGGACTGTGGTCCATTGCCTCATACATGCGCCTAAGAATGATTTTAAAGTTGTATCAATTTTATACAACTCTAAAACCCTCTCTAGCCATGAATGAGGCACTGAATCATAGGCCTTCTTATAGTCAATCCAGGCAGCGGAGAGGGCTCCTCTATTTCGCCGGACTTGCTGGCTAATGGCCGTGTCGATGAGGAGGAGCTCCTTAGTACCACGGGACCCAACCCTACATCCATTTTGAGCATGAGCCAAAACGTTGTTCGCAACGATGTGTGCGTTAATTTTATTTCTCAAAATGGATGTAAGGAGCTTGTAGATGGTAGGCAAGCACGTGATGGGTCTGTAATTTTTGGCTTCCGTGGTACTACCGGACTTGTGGAGCAGGAAGGTGACACCGGTGGTCATAAAGCTGGGAAGGGAACCGAGCTCAAGGGCTTCTTGGAATTGTGTCGCCAAGCGATCATGCGAGCATCGAATCCATTTTATCCAGAAGTTGTGCAAACCGTCCGGCCCAGGACTTTTCCAATTCTGTGCCGTACGGATCGCACAACTAACGTCTACGGAGTCTATTAAAATAGACCCCATGGGTTCGATGGACTCGCATTCCCGCTCGACAACACGCATCCAATCACCCTCCGTGTGTTCGACGGGCACCGACCAGATACCGCGCCAGAAATTAATCATGGCACTTGCATCTGGCAGTTGCCCGTCACTCACACGTTGCTCAGTTTCTTCCCAGCCTCGGTACACCTTCCTCTGGTCACTTTGGAAGAGGCGATTCTGCCAGTATCTATCCACACGCTCTCTGTAGCGGCGAATACGGTTTGCCCATGCATAGACTTTCTGCTTCAGATAGTCGATGCGTTCCGTGACATTAGCTAGATAGTGCTGGGGCCTGATATCGGTCCCAGCGAATGCCTGAGTCACGAAACGCATTACTCGGGGGCGATTATTCCCCCGCCTGAAGCAGATTAGCTTTGCAATAAGAGTCCTGAACGTGCTGATACGCCGCTCGATCCGCACTTGCCATGCGGGTACCCTCCCGGCGGTTCGCGGTGCATGGTTAGTATCCGGAAACTTAACACATGCAACGCGACACGCCGCGATGGCACCGCAGTACAAGATCGAGTGGGTATCAACTAAATCTTCACTAGCCCGCAAATATGGAGCTAGTAAAGCATTCAGGGCTCCCATTAACGCCAAGTTACGCCTATGGGTGGGCAAACGTGGTAGTCGCGGCCTAGAATCAGGTGTGAACCGATACTGTGAAATCGCGTCTTCCAAAGCCCCCCTCAATTGCTCTCTCACCTGGTCGGAAACACCACTCGCCAAATCCCCCTCGTCGACTACGGGATCAGCCAATGCCGCTAGTGTCACCACTGACGCCGGCACTGACGCCAATGTCAGGGCAGACGACGCGACAGGCGGATCCCGCGTCGAGACAGGAGACGGGCGAGCACGTAGTTCTTCCAGGCGGAGCCGATCAAGCACAGAGTCATCCAGCAGCTTACACCGGTGGATAGCCCGCACTTGATCCGATAATCGCTGGGCGGATACGGTGATAGTAGGCTCAAGGTCCTGAAACAGAGACAGCATTCTGGGACGGTACGCCGTCAGGTTAATTCCTCCTTCTGTAGCCCCATAGGATGCTCGCATGCAGTTCTCATTAACACTTGGAGTCCATCTCATGCGGCACACTACACCACCGGTAGCGGGGGCCGGGCGTGAGGCAGGATGCCCCACAGGCCCCAAGCGTGCCGGCAGCGGCGGACGTCCCCGTCGCACAGGCGGTGGCGGCGGCGGCAACGTCGTCTCCTCATCACTGGTAGAAGATGAACACGTTTCCGGAGGAGTAACAAACTCCTCCCCCGATGTATTATCTGATGAGGAGGGCAGAGGTGGAGGGCGTGTGCTTGTCCCTGCTGCATTTTTCTTCACTTTTGATCGTGTTATCATAACTTACTTTTATTTTTCATTGTTGTATGCATTTGACACTCGTGTGTCAAAAAAATATTGGTCGAAAGAAAATGTGGAAACCAAGGATTTTATATATACCCTAAAGGGACCTGGATCGAGTACTCATGCTAAAAAAACGGTCCGAGGGAAAAGCGAGCACGGAGTAATTTGTCCTTTTCTTCTAGGGTGTTCATGATTTTGAGGAAACGAAGACATTGTAGGTAATTCCTAAAATCATCGTATTGGTACTCTCAGTAAATACAGGAAGTTCATATAGGCCCAGTGACGAGCGCTAATGTCAGAATTTTAGGCCGCCAGGACGCCTGAAGGCCTCTGAGATGGCTTAGCGGCCATTGTTATAAGACTCAACCGGGACATACGGGTCACGTGACATATATTTTTTTTAAATTATAAATTGGCTTGCGCTTGGCCGCCATCTCGCCTGATGTTAAGCGATGATGCGGCCTACGATGGAGCACGCTTGCCTAGAAGAAACTTATTCACTCTCGACTTGAAGGCACCCAGATTGTTAACTTTTTATTCGATCATTCGGTTTCTAAATGCCACTTGCAATCACCCTACCTAAGATTGACCGTGTAGTCCGTTGCTTAAATTCGGTGATCAGTTAACAACATCTAGTAGATGACGATGATGATGAAAGTAGCCTATAACTTTCCATCCCTTGAACTATACCCATGCAAAAAATCTGGTTGATTTGTTGCTCTGTTGCTGCGTAAAAGAGCAACAAACACACTTTCGCATCCTATCCTACTTTCAACTAATATTATAAACGCCAAAGTTTGTATGTATGGATGTTTGTTCCTCTTTCACATACAACAGACAAACTTTTGTATTTATATTATACTAGCCGTTACCCGTGTGACTTCGTACGCGTACACTTTCACCTAAACTTTCAACCTTTTTTGGACCCTTTAATTCGGCCCTTTCGTAAAATATTTTTTAATGAAGTTTTACACCCACTTGTCAAATTACAATTTCGTAGTTGCATAACTTTCAACACAACATACAAACTACAATTCCACCTCCTTAATCTTTCTTTTTTGTAAAAATATTATAACAGTATTTATTTAATTTAAACTATTAGCCTGAATACCAAATTTTATCCCTGAATATCATCAAAAACAAAGGACTTTAATATATTTTATTTATGTTACACGGGAATTACTCACGTAAGATTAAGCCGGTTACTCCGACTATAGTAATGAGTAGTAGTGAGTAATTCCCGTGTAACATAAATAAAATGTGTGAAAACCACGTCAGTTTCAATAATAAGACTTTAATATAATCTTTCAACATCCATTTGCCCCCTTTAATTCGGCTTTTTCGCTAAATCCTTCTTAGCGGACCTCTATACCCCTAAGGAATCTACGTGCCAAATTTTAGCTTCGTAAGTCAAATAGTTTTTGAGATTTCGTGACAAGTCAGTGAGTGAGTGAGTGAGTGAATTTAGCTTTTATAAATATAGAAGATTGGCATGACTACTATTTGGCATATTTTACTTACTGCGGGAAAATGACATCGAACTACATTCATTTTCAAAGTTTGTCGAAAGCATCACTACATTACTATCACTATCACTACATAGGATAAAACAAAGTCGCTGTCGCTGTCTGTCCGTCCCTATGTATGCTTAAATCTTTAAAACTACGCAACAGATTTTAATGCGTTTTTTAAAAATAGATAGAGTGATTCAAGAGAAGGGTTTATATATATAATACATGCATAATATAGTAGAGAAACACTGATAATTGTAGAGGTTATAATGTAATGTCGTAAATAAACATATTTTTTTTGCGCTTACATTGCAAACGCTGGCTGAACCCTACGTGATAACGAAGGGATTTTAAGCAATACAGCATTAATCTTTATCCAATTAAGTACCTTAAATACATTGTGCATTTAATATAGACCAATATGGCCGTTTACAGCATGTAATTTATATGAACATTTTCGAAGATATTAAAGATTTAAAATGCAGGGACATAGCGGTTGCGGCGGTACCGGCCCCCCGGCCAGTACCGCAACAGGCCGGTACCGGCGGCGTGTTTTTCACATGGCCAATCATAATGTCGCTCTTTAAAGAGTAACCTCTAAAGAAAACATGTTTGTTTTGCCTAATGACAAAAAGCTGTGAACGTTGTAGGTATATAAAGACATTCCGTAGTATATTATTTTAGTATTAGCATTGCACCTGCGATGCCGGGGCGGGTCGCTAGTGTCTTTATAAAATCTTCTGTGTTGAAGTGCAAACTGCACACCCTGGAGTTTTTTGTTATTCTTGCTGTTCGACTAAGAATTACTTCCAACCACATTTTTCTTACATCCTCTTTTGTTGGTATACTGTAACATGAAATATATTCAGCGATGAATTTAGGTACTTTCATTTTTTATGTAATATTTAGAATGATTCCCGTACGATTCGTCGAAACACCCTTGAACGATACAACTGTACACAGAAAGCTCGGTTCACCGTTGGATGGTGGTACTAGATCTACGTTTCGCCACTTACTCACCTGATGGTACGTGACGGTATGGCGGAGGATGGAACACGTTGATCTAGAAATCTATTCATATCTATCTATACATATCTTTTTTTTTTATATAAATAATAGGCTTGCGCTTGACTGCCAACTCGCCTGATGTTAAGCGATGATGCGGTCTACGGTGGAGCACGCTTGCCTAGAAGAAACCAATTCACTCGTGATTTGAAGACACCCAGATTGTATCTATCGGGGAACACCCATTCAGGCAGCGCATTCCACAGACTAGCAGTCACTATCACACTATCACTATCACTGTCACTATCTATCACTAGCCATGAAGATATCTAGTTTGTTGTTCTCAGGAAACAAGGAGGACGGCAGGTAGTTCCATTCTTGGGCAGTACGTATCATAAATGAAGACCCAAATCGTTGAGTTCAAATCTTTGGAATTTTCACTAGGAAGGGAGGGTAGTGTGCATGTGCAGTCATTCTACTTTTCCTAAGTAAAAGGGGGAGGGTGGAACAAGGGCTCGAAGCTTTTGCGCACACTCGCCGAAATGCGAATTACTTTAAAATATCCCTAGGTCATGCTAAAACATAATGTATAAAAATAATTGTTCATTGTTCAAAATATTGTTCATGTTCACACGTGTATGGACACCCTAGTAAACATTTTCTTGTATTTCAAGCTTTGTGTACCTACCTGTGAAAAGATATGCCGCAGCCACCGAATGATTCACTAGCACAGTTTCATATACAGAAATTTTTCACCATTTTAAAATAAATATTCAAAAATCATGCTTGAAAAAACAAAATATAGTAAGCAAACAATCAAAAACGCCATGTCGTTAATGCTGCCAGTAGCTTCATGGTTCAGCAAAACCATGAAGGTTCCTAGTAATTATACTAGGAACCTACATGGTTACTTAAAAATAAAATTTAAATATGTACATGATACATTAGATATATTATCTACATTAATATCCGTTAGAAAATGGAAATAAAAATTTATCTTTATTTCATTGGTAGTAATTTTATGTTTACACCCCAAAATAGGGCCTGCCTGGTATGTCCGATTGAATAAGTAAAACTACTAAAATATGATTACGGGATAATTACCGTGGTGGTTGTGGAATGAGATTCCACAACATTATATAACTTTAGTGAACAGCTGAGATAGTTTAAAACAGAGTTTTACTAAAATATATGTTTTATGTAATGGCAATCTTTAGAAAGGGATACACTTCCTCCGTGGTAGCTATTTCAGTGAGCTTGTTTTACCTCCATGTTCCTAGCCACATTATTATGAACCTTATCGTTAGACGTTAAGGTTTAGTTTTGTATGGGAATATTTTGACAGAACGCGTTCCTTTCCTTGCAACTTCCTTGGTGGAAACATATTAAAAACGTTGATTATTGCGCAGATAATACTTTATAATAGTGTGAATGGTAGTGCAATATCAAACTATTGTAAAATAAACTATGGAACGGTTAAAATATAATAAAAATTCAATAAATATGGTAACAGAAAAAAATGACGTTTTTGTTGTTTGACAGCAGTTGTTATATTATTAGTATTATTAGTCAGATATGCTTAGACCAATTTCCGTGATTCTTATTTTATTCTGTAGAAACCTATACAGAATAAAAAAATTATCAAGGTGGTCCTATAAAAATTTCATTGAAGTTCGGCTCAGTTGTTTTTAAACCAACTCGAATAATGTTGTTCGAATGCCTGTTGATTTTGCAATATATCAATAATGTTGTTAGAGCACTTAATTTGGAATTCGTTTTGTATTGTTTTTTTTTTGTTATGGGAATTTAAATTCCCAAAAAGAATTAATGGTTGTCTGACAATTATGAAAAATTATGTTCTTCAAATAAAATAATAACCGTATATAAAAAAGGTACTGCCAATGCTAGCGCCTGTAGAATCTGTAAATAGACATAATAGTCTGTAAAAAGATTTTAGTGACCTGTGTCTTTTTATGAAAATGTGGAGACCAATGAGCCATCCAAAAATTTTTCATACTATACTATGTATGAGCCATCATACTATAGTGTCTCTGTTTGCTCGTTACCTTTCACATGACTAGTCAAACCGATCTTGATGAAACTGCATAAGGAAGTATGTTACAGACAGACAAATAGTACATTTTACAGTAAATGCAGAAAAACTAATAAATTATGCGCTAAACAAAAAAGTGAACAAATCCTCATCTTGTCGCAGCTCCACTTCAGTGGAAACAGTGGAGACGAGATAAATTGTATCAAATTATACAGGGCTACGCATATAGACTATACTAAGCGGAAAAGAGTTCATTGTACTCTTCACTATGAACAACTTTTACTATGGGAACAAATACTGAAATAGCAAAAAAAAATAACTGCTGTTCTATACATTTTGTCCGTATTGACCGTTTTGATATTTTTTTCGCTATTTCAGGGTTGCTCCCATAGTAAGAGTTGTTTATAATGATGAGTACATTGACCTCATTTCGGCTTAGTACAGTCCAAGGAAGTTGCAAGGAAAGGAACGCGTTCTGTCAAAATATTCCCATACAAAACTAAACCTTAACGTCTAACTGTAAGGTTCATAATAATGTGGCTAGGAACATGGAGGTAAAACGAGCTCACTGAGATAGCTACCACGGAGGAAGTGTATCCCTTTCTAAAGATTGCCATTACATAAAACATATATTTTAGTAAAACTCTGTTTTAAACTATCTCAGCTGTTCACTAAAGTTATAATGTTGTGGAATCTCATTCCACAACCACCACGGTAATTATCCCGTAATCATATTTTAGTAGTTTTACTTATTCAATCGGACATACCAGGCAGGCCCTATTCTGGGGTGTAAACATAAAATTACTACCAATGAAATAAAGATAAATTTTTATTTCCATTTTCTAACGGATATTAATGTAGATAATATATCTAATGTATCATGTACCTATTTAAATTTTATTTTTAAGTAACCATGTAGGTTCCTAGTATAATTACTAGGAACCTTCATGGTTCTGCTGAATCATGAAGCTACTGGCAGCATTAACGACATGGCGTTTTTGATTGTTTGCTTACTATATTTTGTTTTTTCTAGCATGATTTTTGAATATTTATTTTAAAATGGTGAAAAATTGCTGTATAAGAAACTGTGCTAGTGAATCATTCGGTGGCTGCGGCATATCTTTTCACAGGTAGGTACACAAAGCTTGAAATACAAGAAAATGTTTACTGGGGTGTCCATACACGTGTGAACATGAACAATATTTTGAACAATGAACAATTATTTTTATACATTATGTTTTAGCATGACTTAGGGATATTTTAAAGTAATTCGCATTTCGGCGAGTGTGCGCAAAAGCTTCGAGCCCTTGTTCCACCCTCCCCTTTTACTTAGGAAAAGTAGAATGACTGCACATGCACACTACCCTCCCTTCCTAGTGAAAATTCCAAAGGAACTACCTGCCGTCCTCCTTGTTTCCTGAGAACAACAAACTAGATATCTTCATGGCTAGTGATAGATAGTGATAGTGTGATAGTGACTGCTAGTCTGTGGAATGCGCTGCCTGAATGGGTGTTCCCCGATAGATACAATAGGTTTTAGGTTTAAAGAAATTTATTACCACAAAGACAATTATTTGTCACTTAAGTGATAACATGTTTAACTTAAATAATAATAGTGTCCGTCGTCGCATGCACTAAGAAATTGAAAAAAGAAACTATAAATACTTAAACGCTAAATAAATAGTAACAACTAATACACACAATACATAATAATTTGTGAAGTACCCACTTCACGCATTTGTTATTATAGTGAATTATCTGAGATAATGTGTTGAGCCAATTGTTTTTTAAATGCGTGAAATGAGTTTACATTTTTTATATGTGGGGGTAGTTGGTTGAAAAGTCGCGCTCCTTCAATAGTAAGCATTCAAATCAAAATCAAATCAAATCAAATAATTTTTATTCTCAGACACAAGTTCCATAAAAAATTACAATTAGAAATATAAAATTAAATTAATTAGAATTATACAATTATTGTTACATACAATGTCAATATTGAAATAAATTATCATAATATAAATTACATTATACTATGTCAATTCACCTCAACAGTACCCCGATGTGATGGTGCAGGATGGGACAGTTAAACCTATCAGTGACAGCTTTCAGAATGCTGTTGCCACTCGCACGTGTTCTACTTAAAAGCGAGGCGACCTTTTTGCGCATAATAGCTGTAAAACCATCAGTGCGAGCTTCCACAAACATGGTGGACGCGCTGCAGAACCGTGGGAGCCGCATCAGCATCCTGAAAGCATTATTGTATTGGACACGCAGAGCATCGAGAGATTTTTGAGTATATGCTGTCCACAAGCTACTGCCGTAGAATGATTAATGATTAAACGAACTTACCTGTATGTGAAGTTCTATCATAATTGTACAGCACCGAGTCCGAAGAGATTAGTACACTAGGTTAACACATGTAGTAACGCATAGTTTTCACCACTCTTGCACTTAGTTTAGAGTTTTTTTTTTTTTTTTGTTTTTTTTTTTTTTTTTATGTGGGTACCTTGCCCTGATCCGTCCTGAGTCGTATGTCGCTAGTCATTAAGTTTAGAGCATATTCTGATTGACAGTCATTGATGTATTACCGGGATAATAGGGGATGGGTGCCTTGGCATAATAATTATATTATTCTGAGGTTGGGATGTACTAATCTCTTCGGACTCGGTGCTGTACAATTATGATAGAACTTCACATACAGGTAAGTTCGTTTAATCATTAATTGTACAGCACCTCGTCCTCGAGATTAGTACACTAGGTTAACACATGTAGATCTTGAGAGTCTTATCGGGAATAACATCAATGATTCCATGTTTGTATCAGCATTATAAATTTTATTTCAAATACTCATTGGTAAATTATAAACAAGAGTAGTCCTATAATTGTACCTGCACTTTAAAGGAGTAATTTTAGTTAAATCTGTATTATTTAAGGTGCAAATCAACCGTGGAATAATTATAATAATAATAGCTGCTACAGTTCACTTCTGTTTAGTTAATCTTTTTTAATCTGAGCGTAGATTTAAGTAACATACAGGATAATTAAAGAGTACTTCATACATAATTACAATTTGATTATGATTAATAATTGAATCGGTTAATGTGGTATCGTTCGTATCATTGACAATGATTTTTTGATAAATTAGCTATTGCTGAAAAATTCCTGCTCCAGCCAGCCGTATTTCTGCTAGTGTCGAGGCTGACAAAGAGTGTGTATGCGCGCGACATGGCTGCGTGCCGCGCCGCGCGCTGTATGCGCTGAATACGCTCGTGTTGACCCTGCACTTGCCAATTGTGCGTTTTATCCAGAGACTGGGCGTTGGAGTTCCGACCGGCTTATGGGGTTTTCTAATTACGATGAACAAAACATCTGATGCTCCTAATGTTCAGGTGCGTTCTATATTGTTGGTTTTTCCGCAAAAGAGGTAGTACCACCTGGCTTTGATGTTTTAACTAACCCGGTATTTAATTATTATACGATTTAAAGTATTTTGAATGTTACTAAGTTTTATTTTTAATAAAGTTTGAATCCTATGAGCCTATTAATGGGAGAGTAAGGTAATGGTTTTAAGCGTGAGCTTTTCTAAGCCTACATTGTTATTAGGTTCCCATGTGTGTAATTTGTCCAGTACGAGATTAGCACCCCAGGTGGTATTATATTTAGATCGCGGCGGTCTCGGTTGAAACACTTCCTTTAAAAATCTTTTAAGTTTATTGTAATTAGAATATAACGCTTGCCCTAACATAAGAAATAGGGCTGACAAATACACAAAGTCATATTTTTACAAAATATCTATCCGAAATGTCATGACCAGAAGGGAAATAAACAAGGGGTATCACGTTTGTGTTGGCCAGAAGGGTACTATAACGATACCTCGTGCCCTGTCAGTAACTATTTTTCTAAGTGTCTTTAGTATGACCAAGAGAGGCGGGACCGCATAAAAGAAGTAACAGGTCCAGGATACCGTAAATGAGTCTCCTTTTTTTTTTTTTTTTTTTAAGTAGTTGGCTCCTGTTCCAGGGTTTTTAAGTGTTAAATTTATTGTTAAAGCGAGTTGCAAATAAGTCAATTTTTGGAGTTCCGAAGGTGTGTTGAACGGTATCAAAAGCCCAATCTGACAACTCCTATTCTATGTCTGGATGGTGTTCAAATCAATTCAAAATCAGCATTTTTTTTTTTTTTTTTTATCACTTAACTTTATGTATGTAAAGTTCCAGATCCAAATATCACGAGTGATTTGTGTTAGATGGTGTATACCTCCCATCATATTAATATACAATATTGCTGTAATGTTATCTACGCGTAATATGATCCGGGTGCTGAATAAATCACTTGCGAATATCTTTATATTGAAAATGGCAAGAAGTTCGAGATAATTTACATGATGAGAACGTTCAATATTTGACCATTGGCAGCTTGTCGTACTTCCATTGCAGACACCACACCACCCCGTAGTTGAGGCGTCAGAGTATATCTCAACTTCATAGTAATCGATTTTAATTCTATGCACGGAATATTCTATTTTTTTTTTTTAGCCACCACTTAAAGTCAGATTTTGTGATTCAGGTAAGTTCATGAACCTGTTATAATCTTCATGACCCTTTTAGTCCAGATATTTACATCGTTGCATCTCTTCAGTGTGTAACCACCCGTACTGAATCGCTAGACAGCACGATATTAATAATCCATTTTTTTTTTTGAGTAATGCCTGATTTTACAACGTTTTAATTTAGAAAATAATTCTATTTGTGTCTTGGTCCGTAATTTTTTAACATTAGGTAAACAAAGCTGTAGACTGCGTGAATCTATGAGCATGCTTAAGAATTTGCATTTAAATGATGGTCTTTTGTCTTCATTGACAATAAAATAGAGAAGTTAGAAGTCTTTTAGTAGTGTAATTGTTAACTAGGCATTCCTGATAAGAATTTCCTATTAAAAACCAATCATCTAGGTATAAAGTCACAATAAAACCGCAGAATGCAACAATTTAACCATAGGTTTAGTTATCTTTGTAAAGATGTTTATGGCGCCGTATTGAGACCGAAAAGTAAGGCGGTAAATTCAAATAGTCATAGAATAATTCCATAATAATGATTCAAATAATATCGTTGCCGTCGTATGAAAATCGGAGATATTTTCTAGACTTTTCATGTATATTTAACGAAATATGCATCTTTATGACCGATTTTAGCCATTTGTAAATCGTATGTAATGAGCTTTAGCGCAGTTCTTAGATTTTCTAGCTTGATATATTTATTAAGACACTGTTTTAAACTATCAAATATATATGATTTTAAAATATATTTTTTATTTAAATATTATATTGTTTATTTCTTTATTATTTTATTTTATATTTATTAAGGTTTTTTTTTTTTTTTTTAATTAAAATAAGTCAACTGTCACCATTCCGTTTCGGTACTGAGAAAACGCTCGATAAAATCAGATTATTGCATGGATTCTGTCTGGATAGAGCATTATTTTATGGCGCCAATTTTTTGTAATTTATTTATAGCATTTGAATAATGAGATTAATGAGTAATTTCACTATTGGTATAAGTTTGCTTAGGAAGGAAGTTATGTTGCACAATACTGAATTTTATAACCGCGCATTTGTAATGATTTACCACTGATTAATAAATTGCAATACGCGTCCTGCGTACTTAACTGTATCTAGTATCGACGGCAATAATAAGCTGTCTGTTGAGGCTGCGACGACGTCTTCGATGATTGTAATGCGGTGGCTGGTGAGGTGGATGTGTTGTCGAGTGATACGGCGCGCGCGCTGCTACAGGTTTCGACTCCGCGGCGCCAGTGGCGCCGCCTCCGCTAGCGGCCTGCGTGCCTAAGGAGGAGGTCTGTGGTTTTAAGTCCTGGATGCAGCTAGTTTGAATGTATTATTCATTTTATTGGTATCGGCCTTCAGCTAGACTCCTGACCTATTAACGTCTTTTGCCGTTATTATGATTTCTGCGAAATTCTCGCCAAATAGATATAAATAAATGTTGGTATAATATTTAGAGGTTTTTTCAGGTCTGCGTGTTGCAAATTGCTCAGAATTTGGGTTAATATAGATATACATTGTATAATTATTATTTTTATCACTTTAATTTCTGCTTTAATATCTTGGTAAATTTTTTGGGACATCAATTTGAGCTCAGATAGCGGGTACTTTGAATTTTGTTACAAAATTATTTCTTTCTTCCTTATCTATGTATCTTATTATACATTCTTTCGCGATATGTAACAGGCGATTTGGTAATTTGTTGCGTATTACGGGTCCAAATTTTTCACTGGACGCTGGTTCATAGCCCAATATTTTTAAAATTTATTTGTGTGGCTCGATAGCCGTCTTGTCAGTCGGTATTATTTCTTTTGAGGTACCTGCTAGGGCCCGGTTTGGGTTCTGGATAATTTTGAATAATTTGGTCGTATGGCCATTGCAACAACCAATCGTCAGGCTGCAAAACGTGTTTATATGTAAATGATCAAAATTAAATGATAATACGGTACCTCGTAGAGAGTTAAAATAAAAAATGTTTAAATTGATATCTTCATTTCAGATTCATTTCTGAGTAGGTAGGTAAATACCAAAAATTTTAAAGTTAGGTCACAATCCCCAGCGGTAGGGACGCCAACCGTATTTCTTGCGTTGAAATAGCCCCAATGACTATTCCGATTGCAAAATAATGTTGCACGTAAATACGTACTTTAAAATTTTTAAGGTTAGGTCACAATCCCCAGCGGAACGGACGCCAACCATATTTCATGCGTTGAAATAGCCCCAATGACTATTCCGATTGCAGAGCAATGTTGCACGTAAATACGTACTTTCAAATTTTTAAGGTTAGGTCACAATCCCCAGCGGAAGGGACGCCAACCGTATTTCATGCGTTGAAATAGCCCCATGACTATTCCGATTGCAGAGCAATGTAGCACGTAGAAACGTATTTTCAAAGATTCATACAGATAGATTAACCCATCAGTATGCTGTGAATATCTGCTTCTATTGCTTCTATGTCCCTGTCGAGATATACTGCTTCTACCAAAATCTGGTTCCGACTGTTCCGATGCACTTTCACTTTGTCGGTCGCAAATTTTTTGTTCAAACTTATTAATTTTAATTTCATCTTTAGGTGGACTTTGTGCTTCGGCATGGTATAAAGAATTTAAGTATTTGGTGCGAAATCACTTAGTTTTGCGAACGTCTAGAGTGGTTGAGCACTTGAATGCGAATGACTAGCGACATACGACTCAGGACGGATCAGGGCAAGGTACCCACATAAAAAAAAAAAAAAAAACAAAAAAAAAAAAAAAACTCTAAACTAAGTGCAAGAGTGGTGAAAACTATGCGTTACTACATGTGTTAACCTAGTGTACTAATCTCGAGGACGAGGTGCTGTACAATTGACAGTAGGCCTTAAAAAGAGTAATTTTGACTTCATTCGAGCAGGAAGAGAATCTTCTGGACAGCATATTCGCTCTCACCGTCAACGCTCTGCGTTCCCTATCTATGTCCGCTTCATCACTCAGATCCTCACAGACAATATGACCCAGGTATCTAAAATTTTTCACTCTGCTAAGAGAGCAACCATTCAGCATTAATGGGGGTACATTACCGGGACCCTTACCGCTCTTAGAGAACACCATATACTCGCTTTTTTTAACATTGTAACATAGGCCATAAGTTATGGCATACGCTTCACAAAATTTTAAGAGCTTTCTGAGTGAGCTTACAGAGGGCGCCAGCAGCACCATGTCGTCGGCGTAGCTTAGATTATTGACACAGACTCCGTCAATCGAGCAGCCCGTCGGCATGCCGCTGAGATCCTCTATCAACTCATTTACATAAAAGTTGAAGAGCCTCGGAGAGCTTAACCCCCCCTGCCTCACACCGCACTCCAACTTGTATGCATCAGAAAACTCACCAGCCCATTTAACACAATTCATCTGGTTCTTGTACCAATACTCAAAAACAGAACATGTTTCTGCTGGTAAACTAGTGTTCCGTAATTTTGACCAAAGCACACCGTAAGACACCATATCAAAAGCTTTTGATAAATCTAGAAAACAAGCATAGATAGGAGTCTTTCGTTCAATATAGTATCTTACAGTATGCTTAAGGCTTAATATTGCGCTCTCAGTTGACAACCCAGCTCTGAAACCAAACTGCCCGTCGTGTAGCTTTAAATGTTCCTCGAGCTGGGTATCTAGCAACCTGTCCAGTACCTTCCCAATGATGGTAGCCAGGGATATAGGTCTATAATTAGTTTTATCCGCAATATCTCCAGTTCTGTTCTTGACAATTGGCACAACAACCGTTTTCATAAGTTCTGAAGGGAGATAAGAATGCGAGATACACAAGGAATAGAACATGGATAAGACCCTCGGCAGATGAACCCCAGCACACTGCAGGTGTTCGATACTAAGCATTGTTTTGCCGTAATTTGTTCGATGCTTTGGTATGACAAGGAAGCTAGCTCGCCGAGTTCGGCGGTCGACAACATTTTTGCGTTTGGTGAATGTTAAGTTAGTGTGGATGTTTTTATTTAAAGATTTTCGAATAAAAATGCAAATATTATATTTATATAGTTTTTTGATGTTCATTATTTTTGTTTCATCGTATATTTTTTTAGTTGGTGTTAGATAGTGATAGTTAAAGAGCATTTTAATTATTTTGTTTTGTAATCTTTGTAGTTTATTTAAGCTTGTTTTTGCAGCACATCCCCAGATTTCGATCAAGTATAATAGATGCGGTTTCACTAAAGCATTATAAATTGTAAATCGTAACTTACGTGGAATGCATCGAACAATGTTACGTAGTGCACCGCGGAGTGCAACAAATTTACTTTTTAAATGCTCTAAGTGAGTATTCCAAGTTAAGTGCGAGTCCATGTACAAGCCAAGGTATTTTTCATGAGTTTTCTGTTGAAGGGGTATATTATTAATTGTAAGAGGGGGGTGCGGTGGTATTGGCTTATTTTTCGCTTTAAATAGAATGTAGCACGTTTTGGAGATATTAATAGTTAATAAGTTGTACTGGAACCAATTATATAAAGTATTCAGGTCTTCTTGGGCTTGTGAAACTAAATCATGGATGGATGAACCAAAGTAGAATAAACAAGTGTCGTCCGCGTAGAGAGTAATATGGCCATTTAGACCTAAATCGTGTATATTATTAATATAGAACACAAACAGCAAAGGGCCCACAATTGAGCCTTGAGGAACTCCACACGCTATAGGTAGCGCGTTGCTTTGGCTGTTATTATCAACTTTTACTATTTGTGTTCTTTTTGTAAGATAGGATTCAAAAATTTGCAATGCGTTTCCAGTAATACCAGTAGATTTCATTTTTTTTAGAAGCAGGTTGTGACTTACCGTATCAAATGCTTTTTTCAGATCTATAAAAACACCTAGAACTATATTCTTTTTATCAATGTTATGCTTTATTTTAGTGACGAGATCAATAGTAGCTGTTAGTGTATTTCTTTTGGGCATAAAACCGTATTGCCGATCGGAGATGAAATTAATAGAATTTAGGTATTTTTCTAATCTATTATGTATAACTTTTTCGAGTATTTTTGACAACACTGGCAATACCGAAATAGGCCGGTAGTTACCTGGATCTGTTTTTGATCCTGATTTGTAGATAGGGGTAACTTTGGCTACTTTTAATGTATCCGGAAATATCCCATCCTTTAATAGTTTGTTAAAGCAATTTGACAATTTATCTGATATCAAATTTTTTATGCATTTTATTACTTTAGTACTTATTCCGTCCAAACCAACACTGCAGTTAGAGTCAAGATTACTAATAATGTTTAAAATTTCTTTTTCAGTACATGGTTCAAATGTCGAGATTGTGGAGTTTAGAGAGGTGGATTGCGGTAAAGCATGGTTGTAATTGTCATGGAATAGTCTTGGTATTTCATCTGCTAATAGCGGTCCTATACTTGAAAAATATTTGTTAAAAATTTGACAGATGTGATTTGGATCTGTTACTTCTTGAGAATCTACTATGAGTTTTGAAGGAGCACAACTTTGTTTAAATTTATTATTCGCTATAGTATTAACAAGGTTCCACATTTTTTTGGGTTTGTTGCTGCACTTGGTAAATTCGTTATAATGGTATGAGTTTTTTGTGTCTTGAATAAGCTTAGCTACTTGGTTCCTCTTTTTCTGAAATTCTTCTTTCAATGGGTCATTGTCTGGATTTTTCTTAAGTTCTGCCCATAATAGGTTTCTCTCATTAATCTCTGTAATCATGTTTTTATTTATCCAATCTTTTTGCGGTTCATTTAGGATTTTGATTTTTGTAACTTTGCTGTTTTCTGTACAACGTTTGATCAGCTCTTCTAGTACTGCGTAGTCGTCATTAACTTTTTGTGGTTCTATTTTTTCTATCGAGTCAAACAGGGTTATGTAGTCTATGGATTCAAATTGGGCATATGTTTTCGGTGGTGGATTAATTTTTTTAATTTCTAAATAAATCTGTTTGTGGTCAGACAATGAGGAATTAACTGTTATCATATGGAAAGCGTCGTTTTTCAAATTAGTACTGACATGGTCTAGTATAGAATTTTTGGTTGATCCAGCTCTAGTGTAATGTTTTTTGTCGATTTTATTAATAATTTTGTGTCCAGATCCCTCTAGAAGTTGTTTGTACTGTTTGGTTTTTTTATCTTTAGTTAGTAGATCTATATTAAAATCTCCAAAAACCATTGCTCTGCGTCTGTGCTCCAATTGTGATTCGTATACTTCGAGAAAGTCATTAAAATCTGTGTGTCCAGGGTTGTATACAACTCCCACGTCGAGTGCATATTTTTGTAGTTGTATCCATAGATAATTATTTCCTCCGATGTACTTAGACTCTGTCATACTGTGTTTTAGATTATTGTGGACATATGCCGATACTACAATCTGGGTGTCTTCAAATCACGAGTGAATTGGTTTCTTCTAGGCAAGCGTGCTCCACCGTAGACCACATCATCGCTTAACATCAGGCGAGTTGGCGGTCAAGCGCAAGCTTATTATTTATATAAAAAAAAAATATGTATAGATAGATATGAATAGATTTCTAGATCAACGTGTTCCATCCTCCGCCACACCGTCACGTACCATCAGGTGAGTAAGTGGCGTAACGTAGATCTAGTACCACCATCCAACGGTGAACCGAGCTTTCTGTGTACAGTTGTATCGTTCAAGGGTGTTTCGACGAATCGTACGGGAATCATTCTAAATATTACATAAAAAATGAAAGTACCTAAATTCATCGCTGAATATATTTCATGTTACAGTATACCAACAAAAGAGGATGTAAGAAAAATGTGGTTGGAAGTAATTCTTAGTCGAACAGCAAGTATAACAAAAAACTCCAGGTGTGCAGTTTGCACTTCAACACAGAAGATTTTATAAAGACACTAGCGACCCGCCCCGGCATCGCAGGTGCAATGCTAATACTAAAATAATATACTACGGAATGTCTTTATATACCTACAACGTTCACAGCTTTTTTGTCATTAGGCAAAACAAACATGTTTTCTTTATAGGTTACTCATTAAAGAGCGACATTATGATTGGCCATGTGAAAAACGCGCCGCCGGTGCCGGCCTGTTGCGGTACTGGCCGGGGGGCCGGTACCGCCGCAACCGCTATGTCCATGCATTTTAAATCTTTAATATCTTCGAAAATGTTCATATAAATTACATGCTGTAAACGGCCATATTGGTCTATATTAAATGCACAATGTATTTAAGGTACTTAATTGGATAAAGATTAATGCTGTATTGCTTAAAATCCCTTCGTTATCACGTAGGGTTCAGCCAGCGTTTGCAATGTAAGCGCAAAAAAAAAATGTTTATTTACGACATTACATTAGAAACCTCTACAATTATCAGTGTTTCTCTACTATATTATGCATGTATTATATATATAAACCTTTCTCTTGGATCACTCTATCTATTTAAAAAAAACGCATCAAAATCTGTTGCGTAGTTTTAAAGATTTAAGCATATATAGGGACGGACAGACAGCGACAGCGACTTTGTTTTATCCTATGTAGTGATGTAGTGATGCTCTCGACAAACTTTGAAAATGAATGTAGTTCGATGTCATTTTCCCGCAGTAAGTAAAATATGCCAAATAGTAGTCATGCCAATCTTCTATATTAATAAAAGCTAAATTCACTCACTCACTCACTGACTTGTAACGAAATCTCAAAAACTATTTGACTTACGAAGCTAAAATTTGGCACGTAGATTCGTTATGGGGTATAGAGGTCCGCTAAGAAGGATTTAGCGAAAAAGCCGAATTAAAGGGGGCAAATGGAGGTTGAAAGATTATATTAAAGTCCTTTGTTTTTGATGATACTCAGGGATAAAATTTGGTATTCAGGATAATAGTTTAAAATAAATAAATACTGCTATAATATTTTTACAAAAAAGAAAGATTAAGGAGGTGAAATTGTAGTTTGTATGTTGTGTTGAAAGTTATGCAACTACGAAATTGTAATTTGACAAGTGGGTGTAAAACTTCATTAAAAAATATTTTACGTAAGGGCCGAATTAAAGGGTCCAAAAAAGGTTGAAAGTTTAGGTGAAAGTGTATGCGTACGAAGTCACACGGGTAACGGCTAGTTTATTATAAATACAAAAGTTTGTCTGTTGTATGTGAAAGAGGAACAAACATCCATACATACAAACTTTGGCGTTTATAATATTAGTAGGAAGTAGGATAGGATGCGAAAGTGTGTTTGTTACTCTTTTACGCAGCAACAGAGCAGCAAATCAACCAGATTTTTTGCATGGGTATAGTTCAAGGGATGGAAAGTTATAGGCTACTTTCATCATCATCGTCATCTACTAGATGTTGTTAACTGATCACCGAATTTAAGCAACGGACTACACGGTCAATCTTAGGTAGGGTGATTGCGAGTGGCATTTAGAAACCGAATGTTCGAATGAAAAGTTAACAATCTGGGTGCCTTCAAGTCGAGAGTGAATAGGTTTCTTCTAGGCAAGCGTGCTCCATCGTAGGCCGCATCATCGCTTAACATCAGGCGAGATGGCGG
This sequence comes from Agriopis marginaria, assembly GCA_932305915.1. Classification (NCBI taxonomy): domain Eukaryota; kingdom Metazoa; phylum Arthropoda; class Insecta; order Lepidoptera; family Geometridae; genus Agriopis; species Agriopis marginaria. Next base: position 11,954,261 of record OW029915.1, read on the forward strand.
CCTAAAATTCTGACATTAGCGCTCGTCACTGGGCCTATATGAAATTCCTGTATTTACTGAGAGTACCCATACGATGATTTTAGGAATTACCTACAATGTCTTCGTTTCCTCAAAATCATGAACACCCTACAAGAAAAGGACAAATTACTCCGTGCTCGCTTCTTCCTCGGACCGTTTTTTTAGCATGAGTACTCAATCCAGGTCCCTTTAGGGTATATATAAAATCCTTGGTACAGTCATAGACGAAAAAGGGTACAGTCTATATTATACTTAACCTTGATACCTACGTAGTACCATAGATAAACATATATACTAGAAGTAGTACCTTCGTAGTAGGTATCATGTGCGTAACTCTGTATATAAAATTGACTTAACAACAGGCAGACGGTTGCTATGGAAACAGTCATTCTGTAAGTGACACAAACGGACACAAATTTATAATTTTTATACTGACGTTCCCATAGCAACCGTCTGCCTGTTGTTAAGTCAATTTAGGCATTATTGACTTAAATTTTTTGTCACATGTTGTGAAAAGAAAACCATTGGAAAAACTACTTTAATTAATAATTAAAGAAAGCTCTCATTGAAAGTTAATTGCATTTCAAAGAAACTCTAACTATTATATGCCAAGATGGTTGAGTTTACGGCTAGCACCATGGAGAAACTGGTTGAGATGCTAAGAGTTCCTGAACCTGAAGTTCTGCAAGGCGAAGACCTACAATCGTCTGGTAAGTTTTCTTTATAAGTAGTTTTTACTGACTCAGACTAGGTGTTTGACCACACCATATCTGATCGGTCAGGATGGTAAGCAAACTCTGAGTGCTACTCTTATACCAGAGTGCTAATCCTAGGCAAGCATACTACATCTTCAACCTCATAATCGCATCCCATCAGGTGAGATGGCCACCATCAAAGCTCGACTCCTTGGTATAAGATCATTGCCTTTAGGTATTCGCCAGTATACATAACGAGTTGAGCTACAGTGCTAGCCAATTGCTTACAGCAGTTCGAAATCCGTCTGTTGCCATTCCTATTTTGGGCTCTGGTTGTCGAAGTCCTGTGTGGCACTATTGCACTGCTGGTACTGCCTTTATCATCTGACTGACATTAGGATTGTTAATAGAATATTTACGTATCTGTGATGCCCCTGGTGTTGCAGGTATCCTTAGGCCACGGCGATCGCTTACCATCAGGCGGCCCGTTAGCTTGTTTGCCACTTTCGATGCGCGACCCGTGGCGGATAAGAACAAAATATCTCGTGTACTTTGTCAAGTGTTTTTTTAATGTCAACGGGTCGCGCATCGAAAGTGCGCAAGCCATTTTTAAGTGTTTATAGTAGTTCTCAAACAAATTAAAATTTGGAAATTATACGTTAAATAACAAGCTTTTATTTTATTCACTTCGATTAGATAAACTATTATATAAAAATCCGGAACGTGGACATTCGTCAAAGAACCAGGAGTCACCGACATAGCTATTAAAATTTTCAAGTTGAAGTGGCAATGGGCAGGCCACATCGCTCGTAGAACCGATAACCTATGGGGAAGAAAGGTTCTTGAGCGCAGACAATGAACCGGAAGACGCAGCGTAGTCAAGCGTCCTACTAGATGGACCGACGACATTGTGAGAGTTCGCATCCAGTGGATGCGGATGGCGAACTGTCATTCAGTGTGGCGGCCTATGCCTATGGTCAGCAGTGGCGTCTTCTGGCTGATGATGATGATGTTATACTTCAAACCTCAACTAGCTGCGCTATGCCATAAGCACTAATGCATCTGTGATGAAGCACTGAACTTCAATAATTAACTATAGGTACCTATATATCGTTTCCCGCAGGTTTTGAAATATCATCAAGCCGCGATAAAATAAAGCCTGACGATAAGCAGACTCCAAGGAACATCGAGGAGTTTGAAGAGCAGGAGGCTAAAGAGATCGAAGAACTGAGTCACCCTGGCGCTGGTATAGACGATCGAAAGACGCCGGAGTACACTATGAACTATCAGCAAGCCGTCACCGCGGAAGATGTCTTTCTTCAGGTCAGTACCTACCTACTTAGTAACCTATTTGTAGATACTTAAGTAGAATAGCTGTACCCAAAATTTTTCCGATTTCAGCATTACTGGGATGATCAGAATCAGATTTCTACATAATATCTATCACTTAATGTGGCGTCATAGGTATCAGATAAAGCAGCATATTTTTTTACTGGCAAGTGCCTTTATTATCAGACTACCAGTTGGCAGCGTTCCCAGCATGCTAGCGTCCTTGCCACACTGATTGGCAATGCTTAGAACACAGGTTTAGAAGGATAGTTAGTGGATGTAGTTACCGATATACCTAATCAAAGCTGTTTTCAAGGACAGCGTTGCTGCCATATAGCGGCCGCAATTTAGCAAACTACTTAGTATCTCTACGAAACTAGACATAGACAACCCTGTTTAAAAACCTCAGCTGGAAATTCTCTGCAGGCACACTGTATGTGATGGTTTTGTTAGCCAAACGTAGCAAAACAACAGACGACGCAAGATCTTTTGCCCACCTGTCCCAACACTTCACAGATCGGTCCAAAAACGCCTTCGTCTACCAGCTGCGAGAATCTTATCGTCAGAGTAAAGATGCCAGAGGATAAGAAGGAAAATGTAGACCTGGCTGTGACGACCACCGGTGTCACTGTGAGCTCTTCCAGATACTTGCTGAAGTTGCCTCTACCGCATGGCATAGACCCTGACCGTTCTAAAGCGAACTGGGATGCCGATCTGGACACCTTGGTCTTGACGCTGAAACTGGACAGAGAATTCGATTTTGTTAACTTTTAATTGACTAATAAGTAATACATAATTATGTAATTAAAATGGTATGATTTAATAATTGCACTTCTGAATAATTGTGGACTATTCTACTAGGTAGGTTAGGTATGATAGAATCACATTCCCGAAAAGAGTTGACGTCTGACAGACCGCTGGTATAAATAAGCTAAAACCATTACAGCGTGACGAATGAATATACAAGGACCACAAAGGTTAGATAGATAACCAAACATGTTGTGCCGACCCGACCTAGTGGGATAAGAGTTGGGAGATGATCAGGTACTAAAGTCAAGTAGTTAATAGGCAGGTCAAAAACTGGTATAGATACTTAGATACCTCTGTACCTCATCATCATTATCAGCCTATTATGTTCCAATTGCTGGGACTGGTCTTCTCTCATAGAGAGAGAATACACCCTAAATCTACCATGCTGGCCCAGTGCACTTGTTAGTTACGGCAAGTTACGTCCTGGATAGTCCTTGGATGGGTAACCGCTAGTGGCATTTACAATTGAGCCTTACTGGCAGACTATAAAATCGACATTTAGAGGAAGTGGCTTCTGGTACCCACAACCAACGAACAACTCTATTTCGGAAAATCAGCGAAAATCATGTTCTTATTTCGAAGTAGGTACCTACCTACGTAGTTCATGAAGCGAGGTCAAGTTACTGTGGTTTTCGGTACAGTTTCCTTGACCTGTAGGATGTAAAAAAAATGAAATATACTTCTACTCACAGATACATTGCAATTTGATTCGTTTTCTGAGTTTTTCCTCTAGTGCTGGGGCCTTACCCACTAACATTACTTACTAACATCAAAACAGCGCAGTTTGGAAAATCACGCGAACGAGAACATTAACGCGCCTAGATACGGTTTGCGGTCGTGCAACTTTTTTCATCACCTAAACTGAATTGTTGAAAACAGCTAGCCGTAAGGCCCCAGATTCCGGTTTTAGAACAAAACGTAATAATAAAAATACCTCTGTGTTTATGATCTAGCAAGAATTAATAAAAATATATCTAGATAGGTACTTCGTATCGTACAGTGTATTTTTTGTCTTAAAATTCCTGCGAGTCGAGTTGGAAAACAATTTTATATTTATAAGTATAAATGAAGCTAACAGACCGAATTTTATTATAGTCTATCCAAATAGGCACAGAGGAAAATTGCTTTTGACCTAGGTATTATGTTACCACCTATCTCTATACATTTGTAATTTTGATGTAAGATGTAAGTTACAATTTTGTACTTATTCTGATGTCCTACCTGAATCCTAATCAAATACCAGCCTATTACAAATCTGTTATACTAGTTGATAAAATTACAATACATACTTTTACTACGAATAAAATATAAAATATGTCTAATAGCATGTCTGAGGTAATTGTTACTCTAAAAAATAACCATAATATAATCCTTTATACTACCAAATATATCACTTGAACCACAGAAAAGAGATGGGAAACGATTTCTTTTTTTCTGTGACTTGAACATAATCCTAATTTAGCATTCTGGAGCTTTACTGTGGCCTTACTGTGCTATTATGGTCTTCTGTACCCTGGTGCCTGAAGTCTGGAGTAATAGGTAGTATGATACATACTTTCATGACTATAATTTTGATTAATTTGCATGGTAAATTAGACATATTAGATACGTTGTATTGGTAGAACAAAGAGTACCTATAACAAATGGGAACGACCCTATTTAAAAGGTTAATTGTTTTATAATACTAATAAATCTTTATATCAGTATTGCCCTGTGATTTACATTAAAAATACTAAAGGTGCGTGGATTCCTCTCCGCCCCGAATAGCAGAATAAGGATTAAAATACAGGAAAAATTCACGAAAAAAAATTATGAAGAAAATTAATTTTCCCATACATTTCATATGGAAACGGCAAGTTTTGAAGTCTTATTATACATTGACATAATTACCACATCATAGGAGAGAAAAAAAGGAAATTGTCATCTATTTCAAAGGGTTGCTGTTGCTACCAAGGAGGTTCCTTTATGGTTGTTTTTAGGGTTCCGTATCCAAAGGGTGATAACGGGACCCTATTACTAAGCCTAGCTGACTAGCCGTCCTAGCTGTCTGTCCGTCTGTCTGCCTACCTTTAAACGGCTCTATCTTTCGAACCGTAAAAGATATCCAGTTAAAATTTTCACACATTATCTATGTAATGTTACGGCGGATTAACTAAGAAATCGATCGATCTAAAAGAGACCGCAGGGAACCGGCTCGTTTGGAGATCAATGGGGGAGGCCTATGTCCAGAAGTGGACGTCCTACGGCTGAAATGATGATGATTTGAGCGTGTGTGTACGTTTAAGAATATAAGTATTTTTCTATGATTAATATACCTGAACTAAGGTCTTTTGTATGTTTTCTTTATGTTACGTACCAACCTACAGATCTATTGTCCAGTTATCAAAGGAATTCGTGATCGTGATATATAAAAATAAAGCTGGCGATACCTACATCCAGATGTGCGTATATAGTTTATTTTACGCAAGTTCTACTTACGCATGTTTTTAAGTTTTTATTCTAATTAAGCCTATAGAGGCTTAATTTGAATGAATACTTTTGTTTGTCAAACAGCCAATTGATGTTATTTCTATAGGAGCTATTTAATCAACGTCTTGGCACTGTTACATTATTTTTAACCGACTTCAAAAAAGGAGGAGGAGGAGTATCTCATTTACTTCAGCACTTCGTCATTTATGAACCGATTTCCGAAATTGTAGGATATACCTACTTACAGAATGGTCCTATAGAAATGTCATCAAAATCGGATCAGTAGTTTGGATTTTAAATCAAAACTAGCGGTCCGCCCCGGCTCCGCACGGGTATTGTTATATAGCCTATTAAAATAGCCCATATTAATCAGTGATAATGTAGCATTCAAATGGTGAAAGAATTTTTAAAATCGGTCCAGTACTTTTTGAGCTAATTCGTTACAAACATACATACAAATCTTTCCTCTTTATAATATTGTATAGATGTATAGATAACAGTTTTTTTTTGTAAAATGTTTGGATGACAGTATTATGTCATCCAAGTACTTACCTAACTAAAATTGCATATATTACTAATATTGTGAAGTCGGTATTTCAAATTGATAATTATGTAGTCATCCCACGTGTCTACCTATATAAGTATTTTTATTCGTAAATAAGTAAAACTAGCGCTAGAGCGTGGTTTTGTTCGGGTCTTAAAAATGTTTAGGTGAATCCGACAAAGTATTGTGGTTATTACTGATTTACCTACTGTCATGCAAGTTAGAAAGTAGTATTTTTTTATAAATAAAAATAATTGCAGACAGGTAAGCGGTCTGCCTTATAGTAAGCGGTAATCATTGCCTATACCTGCAACACTAGCGGCGTTGTCGATGCTTTACCACCCCGGAAAGAGGTTTGAAGATGCTTTTTAAAACACTTCATCAGGGGTGGTGTAGCTTACTGCGTAAACTAGAGAGGCGTCAACTGACATTAGACCTCATGTTGGTTAACTGCTTTTTAGTTTGTGCACGGCCTATTAGTCTTAATGAAGTCATAGACAACCAGAACATAATAATTAATATTGGCTAGAGCCCCAGTTGTGGCCACCACCCCGGTTTCGGCCACTTGCAAATTTGAAAGCTGAAAGATATAGAGAACAAATTGGTTTTAAACTATGGGGGGGGGGGGGGGGGGGACTTCGTCTATGGTACGTGCCGCGAGTGTATGGAAAATTTTCTGCAAAACTTTGAATAAAAAAGTTTGAATATCTGGTGGTTTCTTAATAAAAACGTTAAGTGGTTCTTTTTAAACGAGTTATCCTACCCATTTTATAGTATTTTGTTTTGGATAAGATTAAGATGTATAATTGTATATCCTATGCCATCCAGTTTAAAAATCAGTATTTTATAAATTTTTCGCATTGTCAGCGAAGGCTTAAAAATTAGAATTTCCTTAAAGTGGCCAAAACCGGGGCTCCTACCCTACATACCTACTTGACAACCATATTACACAAATGACAACCATATTACAAATGCTAAAATAACTCTGTTACCTTTCATGGCTAAACGGCTTGATCGAACTAAATGGAAGACGAACAAACTTTCATGGAACATGCCGGGAAAATTCTAAAGGCGATTATATTACCGCGGGAAACAGCCAGGTTAATCAAAACTATTATAAAGTTTGATTAACCGTGAATCATGCATACCTAAGCCGTAACAAAAAGTCACTCGCATGGTGGCTTTTGAATGCTTGCGCTTCTAATTCAAATAATTAGAAAGTTGCTTGAACTAATACACAATTTGAAACAATGGAATCAATTATGTCGAGTAAGCTCAACTTTTCACAAAAAATAACAAAGTTTAAATAATCAGGCGTGATGATTGGAATATTTAGGTCCAATTACAACTGTATAGTTGAACTTAGTGGTATGATTATCGTACATTCAAACAATATTTCCCATTTCAGCAATGCTACAAACACTAATTAAGTTATAATGAAGGTGAACATAGATGTCATGATCGCTTATTTACTTAGTTGGCATATTATGGTGGAATGTAAATAGACATACTTACCTACATAAAGTATATAATTGGTAGCTAATTTTATAATTAAACTGTACTAATATTTCTGCTATTCTAGGAGATCGTGTCTGCGCCGTTTTTTTACCCATATTGTTCCACTCATCAAGGATCGTTTGCTTGTATGGCTGCGCGTGCGCAAGTTGCTTATATCAATTCAAACGCTCACGAGGCGCGCTAGTGGGTATTTTATAAATAAGTACTTTAATAATCGAGAATGCACATAATAATATAATTGAATTTTCGATGTGAGAACGGCTACATAAAATGCATTGTTTTAGTCGGTTTAAGTGAACATTGTATACAGAGCTGCGTGGACAAATTAGATTACCTATCTGATAAGATATATCGGCGAGCAGTTACGTTTTGAAACGTAAGTATCTTTAAAACTTTTAATAATACTATACTACTTCATCAAAGAAAGTTCCAAGTTGGAAGTTGTTTAGTTTGGATTCTTCTTTTTAATACTATACTATATTTAATTAATATAGCCACTAAGTATTATATTATTTATTGAAAATCGAGGTACAAAAATTGTTATACACATATCGATTTAGTGCTATTAGATTTTAATGATAGTTATGGTCTTTTTACGCTATTCTGGTTTCTATCTAAACAAGCAATTGATACTTTACTAAACGCTGCAGTGCAATGAACCTTTTTCATCGCCATTTCATGAGCGTAAATTAGCTGTCCAATCAAATGATTCAAATTTGCTCTACATTTCGTAAAATAGCGTCGTGTGTAGAGGTAATTTGCAATATTAATTTGACCGTCTCTCCTTTGTTTAAAGCTTGTATTAGGTGAAATACAAATACCTACTTTATTTTGGCATAAGGAAGATTAAAAACAAATAATTGAGTTCGCTGTTTCCGAACTAGTGAGAAATAATTTTCCGAAGCCTAGTGGCTTCTCCCAGTGTTTAAGAGGGGGCCTCCGAAATTTTATGCTAATTTGCCATGATATTCTAACTAAACCAAATATCCTATCAACGTAATAATTGATATATGTGATTTTTCAATTCATTTTCTTTCCGGCACTAAGACAGAAACATAATAGCGAGATATTTACTCGATACTTTATTGTTTTCAAAAAGGTGCCTTTTTGCTGATTTTTTTGATTTTTTCTTGGATAGAACTTCAGTCACATATCTAAAATAAATACTCATCGAAGGAAAATATAGTTTGTTTTCCAGTGCTAAGACAAAATTTACCTAGATTAATTAGTACTCTCATAATAAATTATATTCGATTTGAGACTTACGTCCTTTAGTTCTAAGCAACTATTCGGTCAAACGGCAAGTCCGATATTCAACCTTATTCTGTTGCGCTTTGCATCTAAATGGCGAAACATGCTCCGTTCAACCTCAGTACCGCACTATGCTCCAACGGGGAAGGACGCACGCGCTTGCTATTCGCCTAGATTTATCTTCCGAGTGCGATTATATCAACACCTACTGTATTTTCAAACAATGGATAACATAAAAAATCTATGGCTTGAACGCGACCATTTGATGCGGCAACCAAGTGTTGCCAATGACCTAGAGCACAGACTAGGTAAAGCTACTATGAAAAAATTACAGGTATTAATAATTATGGATACGACTAGGCCATCTATCATTAGGGCATCTATTATTATGTACGCTCGGTAATATAGTTACAAGAGTCTAAGTGTTTCGTGTGGAGAGAGAAAGAGAGAGAGAGAGACAGTCAGAAAGACTACTAAAAATCAAAATTATTAAGTAAAATATAATTTTCGTTGAATAAAAAATAATAATAATAATTAACATTTTTTTTTTTTTAAATTAATAATTTCATAAATTAAATGAAATTTAATTAAATAATTCATATATACTTAAATAGATTATAGTTATTAACAACCAGGTATAGAACAAACACAAACGTTCATCACATAACTGTTTGTCCTAGGTGGGAATCGAACCCACGCCTCCAAGCTCAGAAGGTAGGTTCACTACTAACTGGACCAACGGGCTTTCGCGTGCTTCGTTTATTTTAGTATAGTATAGTATAGTATAGCATAGCATAGCATAGCATAGCATAGCATAGCATAGCATAGCATAGCATAGCATAGCATAGCATAGCATAGCATAGTATAGTATAGTATAGCATAGTATAGTATAGTATAGTATAGCATAGTATAGCAAAGTATAGCAAAGCATAGTATAGCATAGTATAGCAAAGTATAGTATAGTATAGTATAGTATAGCATAGCATAGCATAGTATAGTATAGTATAGTATAGTATAGTATAGTATAGTATAGTATAGTATAGTATAGTATAGTATAGTATAGTATAGTATAGTATAGTATAGTATAGTATAGTATAGTATAGTATAGTATAGTATAGTATAGTATAGTATAGTATAGTATAGTATAGTATAGTATAGTATAGTATAGTATAGTATAGTATAGTATAGTATAGCATAGTATAGCAAAGTATAGTATAGTATAGTATAGTATAGCATAGTATAGCAAAGTATAGCATAGTATAGTATAGCATAGTATAGTATAGTATAGTATAGCATAGTATAGCAAAGTATAGCATAGTATAGTATAGTATAGCATAGTATAGCATAGTATAGCATAGTATAGCATAGTATAGTATAGTATAGCATAGTATAGTATAGTATAGCATAGTATAGTATAGCATAGTATAGTATAGTATAGTATAGCATAGCATAGTATAGTATAGCATAGCATAGTATAGCATAGCATAGCATAGCATAGCATAGTATAGTATAGCATAGCATAGCATAGTATAGCATAGTATAGTATAGCATAGCATAGCATAGTATAGCATAGCATAGCATAGCATAGCATAGCATAGCATAGCATAGCATAGCATAGCATAGCATAGCATAGCATAGCATAGCATAGCATAGCATAGCATAGCATAGCATAGCATAGCATAGCATAGCATAGCATAGCATAGTATAGCATAGTATAGTATAGCATAGCATAGTATAGTGTAGTATAGCAAAGTATAGTATAGTATAGTATAGTATAGTATAGTATAGTATAGTATAGTATAGTATAGTATAGTATAGCATAGTATAGTATAGCGTAGTATAGTATAGTATAGTATAGTATTGTATAGTATAGTATAGTATAGTATAGTATAGTATAGTATAGTATAGTATAGTATAGTATAGTATAGTATAGTATAGTATAGTATAGTATAGTATAGTATAGTATAGTATAGTATAGTATAGTATAGTATAGTATAGTATAGTATAGTATAGTATAGTATAGTATAGTATAGTATAGTATAGTATAGTATAGTATAGTATAGTATAGTATAGTATAGTATAGTATAGTATAGTATAGTATAGTATAGTATAGTATAGTATAGTATAGTATAGTATAGTATAGTATAGTATAGTATAGTATAGTATAGTATAGTATAGTATAGTATAGTATAGTATAGTATAGTATAGTATAGTATAGTATAGTATAGTATAGTATAGTATAGTATAGTATAGTATAGTATAGTATAGTATAGTATAGTATAGTATAGTATAGTATAGTATAGTATAGTATAGTATAGTATAGTATAGTATAGTATAGTATAGTATAGCATAGCATAGCATAGCATAGCATAGCATAGTATAGTATAGCATAGCATAGTATAGCATAGCATAGCATAGCATAGCATAGTATAGTATAGCATAGCATAGCATAGCATAGTATAGCATAGCATAGTATAGTATAGCATAGCATAGCATAGCATAGCATAGCATAGCATAGCATAGCATAGCATAGCATAGCATAGCATAGCATAGCATAGCATAGCATAGCATAGCATAGCATAGCATAGCATAGCATAGCATAGCATAGCATAGCATAGCATAGCATAGCATATCATAGCAAGCATAGCATAGCATAGCATAGCATAGCATAGCATAGCATAGCATAGCATAGCATAGCATAGCATAGTATAGTATAGTATAGCAAAGTATAGTATAGCATAGCATAGCATAGCATAGCATAGCATAGCATAGCATAGCAAAGCATAGCACAGCACAGCACAGCATAGCATAGCATAGCATAGCAAAGCATAGTTTAGCATAGCACAGCACAGCACAGCATAGCATAGCATAGCATAGCATAGCATAGCATAGCAAAGCATAGTTTAGCATAGCATAGCAAAGCATAGCATAGCATAGATATATTATATAGATACATAGCATTTTTACAAAAATGACCTCATACGTACTGTTTCTGAGACAATCGATGGTTTTTGAAAAAAATTACGAAAATTTTCCGGATTTTTGCGCTCTAATATTTTGAAAGGCATTCTTTGCACAAAAATAGCCGAATTTGGGCTTATCAGACGCGTCTTTTTATTTTCTACACACGTGTGTTTACTGTGTTTCTATTTTATTATTATTTATGCCTACCAACTAAATAAACACATTTTTTTTTTTAATATTATTTATTTCCTGAAATTGTGAGAGTAGAAAGCCAAAAAAATAAATATAGTCTATTTATTACACCACTGAATTTTTTGTGTTGAATTTTTTTGTTATTTTTAACATGAAATTCCGGTTACGTAATTTCAAACCCAATTTGGGGTTTTTAGGGTTAGGTCCTAAAGCCGAGTTTTTGAGTTTAACGTCTTCGTCTGCCAGAAAAAATGATGCCTATGACGTCAGATTTTTGATTGGACCTTTGTGTCCAAAGTTATGGACCTTCAAAAAATCGGGTATTTAGGGTCCGCCTCGCTACTTAGTAACTCAAGTTACTATGTACCTACGAGTCTTAAAATACTAAATGACCTATCGTTGGATAGCCAGTGAAGCTAACTATTCTTGCCTGGATTGACCTGGGACAAAATGTTTGAGGAGCCGGGTATTTCAGGTCGTCAAAATCTTAAGACCTAACTTAGACTATAATATAAACTAAAAACTAGAACTAGTTATATTTCCTAAACCACAGCCTTAAAAAATCTGAAAAAAAATTACTAAAATTCAAAATGAGCTTTACTACCTCGAGCCAAAATTTGGGCGTGGTAGGGGGTGGTTTTCACCCTTCTTTATTTCTATTTAAATGTATTTCTCACTGATTTCAAAAGTAAAAATCTAAATATTTTTTTGTAATTTTTTTTGGGTTAAAGGTCTGGTTTAGGAGATATGACCCGGGATCGGGTACCCCGTGCCACGAGGTTTTTGGGTTTTTTGGTCTTATCCCGGCAAGTTCAACCTAGCAAAGCATAGCATAGCATAGTTCAGTTTAGTTTTATTTAGGTTATTTCAATTTAATTTATATACTTTATTATTTTTATATTGTAGAAAACCTAAAAATAAATTACAAATACAATTTTGAAAAGTGAAATAAACAATTTACGGTTCTGCGCGCCGCGACCGAACTCAGCTAATCGCCAAAACACCAAGTACACCAACACTATGCTTATCCTGTGTGTTATTGCTCCTTGCCGCTTTACAAGGTCGAGTGCGCGAGTTGTGTACACTTTAGCTGCGCGCGACTGCCGCGCTGCCGTGGTTGTGTTTCACACTAATGCGGGTGATGCGAGACGCGCGGGTGAAATCAGAAATTTTTCTGGCTTTATACCCAGCCTTAAGAAAAGTTTATAGTTACATATTTTTTACATATATATATATACCTAATAGGCTTGCGTTTCGCCGCCGCGATTATGCGGTCAAGGATGGAACACGCTTGCCTAGAAGAAACCGATTCACTCGCGACTTGAAGACAGCTAGATTGTAGGTAACTTGGGGACCACCCATTCAGGCAGTGTATCCCATAGCCTAGCGGTTCGCATAATAAAATGTGGAATCAAGGCGCTTCGTACGGGTTTTCGAAATATCAACCATGAAACTGTGTCCCACTTCGTGTCTGCCCTGGCCGTCCGATAGAAAATAAAGATACATGTATTGTAATGTCATTTAAAACTAGAAACAAAAACTAAAGAATTAAAGGAAAGAAAAAATTACTAATACTACCTATTATTATAAAAACATATTAATACCGAATATTATAATATGGAAACATCTAAATATAACTTATTAAATTTACTTAATAAATGTAAGTTAGGGAAGTATTTTGTTGTCAAAAATATTAGTAAGGTATGAAGATACAATTTCTACTCATCAAGTTCTTTAGACATCGTTTTGTAGGTAGACTATGTTGCACAGCAATAAGGATAAATTTTAATATATTTTTAAGTAGTACGTCAAGCTCATTTCAGTAGCAATTATGTACAAAACAAATGCTACACCATACCGTAGCGTACGGAACAGCTGACTTACTGGCTAACCTACCTATAATTAAAAATGTTAAATTGAAATTATTTTCGTAGTTTATGGTGTAAGCGTTATAACATAATGATTTCCTTGCAGAATGTTACTTCGCGGTGCATTATTGTTTCAATTATTCATTATTTTGAATGCTGGCGATTCGCTAGAGAACTTCAAATCATGGGGTGAGAAACGTGAGTATGATTTCAAAATCATTTAGATCCTCTTAATTGTTTTTGCTGCAAATTTACCCTGTAAATCCGTATTTATTAGTGTCTAGCGTCTGTATTGATGTCGTACGCGTAGATTTTAATATCAGCTTTCAACCCCCTTATGACACTTCTCAATTCGTCCCTGTTGTAAAAGAGTTTCTTAGGGAATGTCTACGCCCAATAAGGAATCTACCCGTCAAGTTTCAGCTACGTAAGTGCAGTAGTTGTCGAGATTTCGTGATTAGTGAGCCAGTGGTATTACGCTTTTATTTAACTAGATGAATTTCATTTATTATATCATAAGGTCATGGCCATGCAAGACCCTTCGGAGGAACTATAAACTCGGACCCTAAGCCGCCACTCAATAAAAGAACAAAGAGTCCTACGTAATAGGTTGCACTTAATTTCAAAAAGAAAAAAACTCACAAAATAAACAATCTCGAAAGATTGAACAGCCACGGAAAATGTTTATAAGCAATTAAGTAGGCAGTGCTTATAAGTTGTACCTAATAATTGTAAGTATTTATTCCTAGCTCACAACAACTTTTTCTCTTGCAGAGTTATTTCCACCTCAGCAAATTCCTGAAGGTGCACTGGACACGACGAGAGCCATTGTTCGAAGAAAAATAGTTCTCTACCATAACTTCTTCCGCACCAAAGTGCGCCCTACCGCGTCTAATATGCTCTTAATGGTAAGCATTCGTGTGATTACCTACCTCTACAAAATAACCTCATGGAGTTATAATAAATTGTGTACCTTATAGCTTCAAAATTAATATGAAGTTACCGTGTTTGGTGATAAGTACAAAAATCTCGCGACGACTACGGCGTCAGGTTGACGTCAGCTAGGCGCGAAAAAATAAGTTTCGCCAGGAAAGCTATGTTTTAGGAGTTCTAAGAATACTGTGTTTTTTACAAAACAAAAACTTTTAAAGTCATTAGTTAGAACAAAAAATTGCGTTGTTTTATTACAAACAATAAAATATCTTCAGAACTGCAAATGTTCGAACATCATTGTTGGCATCACGACGATTAAAAATTTGCAATTTAATTTTTTACTTTCACCGTAGGGCATCCAAGCTTTTGTGATACGATGACGGCAATACCCTTGCCACTTTATCGTGCATTTATTACGTCATTGGGTACCTATAAAGGAAAAGGATTTTATTACCAACCAGCTTGAAACTTATGTTCATTAAATCTTTGAAAACTGATTGACAAATTGACAATTGATGAACAAAGAGTGCATAGGTTTTTTCTAGGCAAGCGTGCTCCATCGTAGGCCACATCATCGCTTAACATCAGGCGAGTTGGCGGCCAAGCGCAAACCTATTTATAATTAAAAAAAAAAAGATATACCTACATTATTTGGCGGGAAGAATAATTAAACCCTATTATTGATTCAAGTATTGAGTGTTTTTAACAGGCGGTTATCCGAGTCGCGTAGGCAACAAAACGCTCCCTCAGCCCCCGCCAAGTTATAGCGACGATGTATTTTTCCATGCTAGAGTCAGGACGCCCGCGGGGGGAATGCAACGACAAGAACGAGCATAGGTCCGACCTCGATGACGCCTGGCGCGGCACTATACGCGGCGCGCCAAAATTCTCGCGTCCTTTTTACGCTTTTAATTTCACTAAAAAACGACACTATTCACTATCAAAAATCTATCCAAATAAAAAAAATTTGAATAAAATTGCCTTTCAGTACATGCAATTTCCAGGTTGTTACGAGCTTTCATTAGAGCATAAAATGAAAAAAAAATAAACTAAGTCGACTTTGTTTCATTTTTTTTTTGATCGAGGCAAATTTATTCTATTGTGTTTTGAACCAAATCATAAACTCTAACACAGATGTATCTGTGACATGTATTTTTTTCCAGCTGAAATATTGTAATTCAACTGAATAAAATTTATTTAAAACCGTCAAATTTGGTATAAGAGGCTCTACAATAAACTCTAGGTGACCATACACTACACAAGCTTTGTACAATTGAAAAGTTTAATCTAATAAGGTTCCTTATCCTTATTAGTGTTTTAAGATAAAAAAATACCTACTTGAAAAATATCTGAAGTACAGACAAAAAATATGCTATTAATGTTTTCTTTTGTAAGTAATTTTAACGCGCCACATAAAACAATTAATATTACATCTTTTTGTTAAAAAATGTACCTATGTATGTATGTAAAAACAGCGCAGAGCCGAAAATTAGATAGAAACTCGCGCTATGACTTTTTTCGTATGTTTCATCTGAGTACGTTCTATTATTTTGTGCTGTAAAATTCTGCTATTTCCTCGTAAGTAAATGATAAAAAGCAACTACAGATTTTAAATTCGATACACTCGAGTTGAAAATTTGTAGTTGTTACGACCCTTGCTACGCTCGTGCCATAAATCGTTATCACCCTCGTTTTAAAGATCTGTTCGCTTGCCCCCGCGTAAAGAAATTCACTATTACCCTGCAGTCATGATAAATACTAATTAGTAATAATTAGTAATTACAATTGTAAGAATTATTTTTTCAGTCATGGCACAACGGCGCGGCGCATCAAGCGCAGAAATACGCGGAGAAGTGCATATACCTGGCACACAACGATCCACAAGAGAACACTGTGCCTAACCTGGGCTCGTGCGGACAGAACCTCTTCGTGGCTGCACAGAAGACACCTTGGTAAGAACTCCGATAAACTCTTTGTCGGTGCAATTAATCACTCTCACGCCGATATTGGTCGGTTGCTAAGATTTAAATTGGTTACACTCTGATACTTCGGCGAGTTTATGTCCATATCCCTATTACTAACCCTACGCTTTCTGTCTGTCCTTCCGTCCGTCCGTTCGTACGTCGGTTCGTCTTACCTGTTAACCGCCTGGGCGTGATGTCGTCTTTTTGCTCTACTTTGTGTTTTGTGGTGCTACGGAACCCTTAGTGCGCGAACCGGACTCGCACTTGGCCGGTTTATTCTACATTTTTCTGAGCCCCTACTTTAGGTCATGCCTCGTTTACTTGTCCTGTCTAATTTGGTAAATAGGCTATAGACATCTAGGACTCAGCTTAGTTTATCAGTAGACCATACCCATTGGGATTTGGTACTTAGCACTCTGTAATTTTGGCACAGCGCAATCAAAAATATTAAAAATAAAATAAAACTATGATTTTGAATTTCCTGCTGCCATTTTTCGTCATAGGAAATATTGCCTTTGTACAATGTATGAATTTATTAGCAATTTAAGCTAGTAAATTCCGCAGTCTAATTACGTAACTACCTATCATTTTATTAACAACATCTATTAGGCGTGTATGTTATTGCCATCTCCAGGCATAAATTAAAATTTTATTGTGTTTAATACACGATTTTGACAGATGTTTGTACATCAAGGTCCCCCAGTAATTGTGGATGTGATTGCGTTGAATTGAAGATGATACATCAGCCTTGTTACTCTTTACTCAGTTTTTGTGATTCGTCTTTGCTTCCTCTTCCTTTGAAATAAATAATGGAGTAAGTTATTAGCTGGATAGAAAAACTAGTGACGTCTCTTAAAAAGGAAGTATAAAAACTTTGTAAACAAATTTGCTAAGTAGGTACACTTTTTACTTACATATTAGTGATTTTTGTGCGTGAGTCATGGTACATGTGGCTTGTGAGCAATGACATTAACTATCTAGACTAGATTGGTGATGGAGTTCTTAAAACCTGTCTCTTATGAAATGAACCAATAACTACTGAGGTAGACGTGTTCTAGAGTGGAGAATACGATTCGGCAAATATATCGTAGGACGCAACAAGACTCGATGGAGTGGCGATATACGTAAAGCAGCTAGCAGTGACTGGAAGCTAAAAGTCCTATGTCGGGCAGATTTGCATGCCTTGGGAGAATTAAGCTTGTGGATTAAATTGGACAAAGTTGAGCTGATATGGTTATATATTTATTGACGAGAGCGATAGTGCCCAGGCCAGGCAGGCGTAGGCGTATGTGTGTTTTAATATCGGACGGCACCTGGTTCGATCCTCGGTCCTGCATTGACTTATTTATTAAATTTTGTACTAAAATAAATTATGTGCAGTTTCGATGCCATCGCTTAACAACCGATGAAGGAAAACATCGTGAGGAAATCGGTATGTCTAAGAATCTCCAAAGTTTAAAGACATACCTATGACATTCACCAACAAGCACTGTATCTACCTCCTTGCTCCATCATCAGATAAGTTTCATGGTACCAAATTATGACATAATCATCTGGACAAATCTGGAGAAAAGCGTGTTAAGGTGGTTCGTTGCACAAATGGCGGGAAATTCAAATTTCAAACAGTTTTCTTGTCCTTGTAGCTAGGCCGGGTAATTATTGTAAACAACCATGATGTTTGCGCAGATTGATTATTATTCTTTACAAAATCATGTAAAGCTATTTATCCCTAATGCCCATTATTACTTACATTTGTGAATAAACAAATTTTTGCTGTTTCAAACGGTTTATTCACAAATGTAAGTAATATGGTGCGTTACTGTTTAATAATTGTACATTATAATGTAAAGAACAGCCAACATTTTGCGCAAACACTGTGTTATTTAAAAATAATTACCTGACCTGGCTACTAGGACCAAAAAACTGTTTAAAATTTAAATTTCCCGCCATAGGTGAATCGAACGACTTTAAAACAATTTAAGTTAAAAAAAAAAACTTTCAAATAACAGTTTAAATCAGACATTATTGTCCAGACAGGCACGGGAGTCGGGTGATTCTTGTCTATTATGTGTAAGGTGAAACTTTTTTTTTTTAATTATAATTAGGCTTGCGCTTGGCCGCTAACTCGCCTGATGTTAAGCGATGATGCGGCCTACGATGGTAATACACGTAATTATTCGACAAGCTCGTGATTTATCGTGAAACGAGTTTATATCGAGATAGGTTGTTGGTACTTATTGGGAATCACACAAGTACCCAAATAGCCTAGGTCAGTAATAACCGGGTAATTGACCTAAAATGCACATCGCTTCTGTATCTGCGTCTCGATAAATACTCGACCAATCGATGAAAAAAAACGTATTCTACAATTCGTGACTATTATAACTACACCGTGTTTATTAATGTTAAATTCTTACACGATCAGAACCTTTTAATATTGGTTTTTGTCCGTTTAGTAAAAATAGAATGAGAAGCGATACTTACCTACTATTTTTTACTGGACATAATCGGGCAAGTTTAAATTTTTGCGCACGTGTGTGCGTTATATTTTATTCATTGTTTTTATAAGAAACGAACCGCGCTCCGCGGTTTCACCCGCGTGTTAAAATCGTCGCCAAGCTTTTTGAAATTTTCCATTTTTCTGCACAACTTTCTCAATTATTCTTTCCGTAAGATCCTTTTACAAAGTATTTGAAAATTTAAAAAAAAATTGAATGAAATAGAAAGTCGTTCTCAAGTTATGGCTGACCAAGGTAAATAGGGATTCATTTTTATATACTTTGTGTAACGGCTTTTTGCTGCGGAACATCCGCAGCAGAAACTTAACGACGATTTTAACTCGCGGGTGAAACCGCGGGGCGCAGTTAGTTTGTAATATAAATGAAACATTACGACACATGCCTATTGTTTCTGTTCCAAAATATTGTAATTATAAATAGATAGATAGATAACTCTTTATTGTTCACATCAGAAATGTATATTAATTGAAGAAATATTACGAGAAAAACAACATAAAACTAGTGAAACAATTGGCGGCCTTATCGCTATAAGCAATCTCTGCCAGGCAACCTTAATATTAACATCTATCGTCTAGTTTATCTGCATCGATTTTCTTGTCTATTTTTTTATCGGACTGCCAAAGCGGGCACGAAAAATCGATACCGGTTTATGGTTGATTATCCGAAAACCCGTAGGAAGCGCTTTGATTCCACATTTATTGTGCGAACTGCTAGTCTGTGGAATTCGCTGCCTGAATGGGTGTTCCCCGTTAGTTACAATCTCTTCTTCAAGTCGAGAGTGAATCGGTTTTTTCTAGGCAAGCCTGATCCATCGTAGACCGCGTAGCCAAGGGCAAGCCTATCTATTATTTAAAAAAAAACGTTACTTTACCCAGCTTATATCTTCCAGGTTCTTCGCCATAAAGTCGTGGTTCCTCGAGTACAGGAACTTCACATACGCTGACCCGATCGTGAACTTAAAGGCGGTCGGCCATTACACGCAGATGGTTTGGGCCACTAGTCACAAGGTCGGCTGCGGAATCGCGCACTGCCCCGGCGGGCCGTGGGGGCACTACTATAACTACGTCTGTCACTACTGCCCTGGGTAAATATCACACTATCTGTATACCTGCTGGGTTACGCGGAAAGAGTGTACTAAGCTTATTGGTGTTCATAGTAACCATCATTATGAACAACTTTTACTTTAGGAGCAACTCTGAAATATCAGCTGTTCCATAGAAAATTGTCATTTGATGTCGACAAAATGTATGGAATAGATGACTATTTTTCAGCGTTTTCCGGATTGGCCCCAAAGTAAGTTGTTTATAATGATGAGTATAACGGACCCCTTTCGGCTTAGTACACCCTTTCCGCGTAACCCTCTATATACATAAATAGAAATACATCATCATCATTCATTCACTGACTGACTCATCACGATATCTCGAAAATGACGACTTACGAAGCAGAAAATTTAGCAAGTAGATATCTTGTGTAGTGTAGGGAGAGGTCCGCAAAAAAAATTGTAATTTTGTGAGAGGCCTCAATGAAGGTGGTTAAAATGGGGCTGAAATATTTATATAAGAAAGAAAAAATAAATTTTATTCGACACCTTTACAAAAACTTATATCTAAAGGATACAATCAGTGTCGAATGGGTCCATGAAAGTGTATGGTATATGAAAGTCTATGGGTACGTAGTCGTGGGCAACAGATACCTAGTAATATAATAAATGCAAAAGTATGTAAGTGTGTTTGTTCCCACTGAAGTCTGTAATAGCTAAACGGATTTGGATAAAATTTGGGACGAAAGTAGCTCATACTCTGGGCCCTGGAGTACCACATAGACTACTTTTTACTTCTTATATGTTTGTTAAAGAAAAGCGGATGAAACCGCTGCTATTATACTTATCTATAATATTGTGGTCTTAACACATTGGTGGTAGTGATGAAGAACTTGAATATCGGCTTATTTGCCCGTTAATAAAATGGATATTTATATGAAGCGTGAGTACGATGGAATGGCGCGACCAACTTTCTATGTGAATATCCCTTAATAAGAAATGGCCAAGGCAAAGTTTTAATTACTCATATTGCTATTAAACTTTGACGAATAGCAAAATCACCCTGTAGATAAAGTCTAAAGCTAGGCTCTCGTAAAGTATATTTCAAAGATACTTTACTATTTTCTAACAATGTCGTTGCGTGTTGTAACCTTATCTACGTTTAACTTTAGTTAATCTAAATATGAGTAAATCTTGATCCCATAAAGTAGTGATTTCTCATGAAGATGTATCACGAATACTAACACAATAGTAGAGGAAAAGGAATGTCATTACCATAAAGGCAAATAATTTTATTCAGCTAATCACAGTTGGTACGTAGTTGTCATCATTGGCGTGTCTAAACAGCTGGGAACAAAGATTGCAAATCTTTGTGTCTGTTTAGCGACATTTGGTCGGATCATGTTTTCAGGATGCATCCCATTCCCCATCTTTCCTGTGACACCGAGTTTCCCCAATTTTTTTAATTTGATTTTACGTACAAGTTGTGCGAAACATACTTTAGACGTCTCTAATAATCTCCACGTAATACATTAAACAAAATAATCTAATTTCTCTTTTTTTTTGCAGTGGCAACTACGACACAATAACCCACTTTCCTTACAAGAAAGGCAAACCATGTAAGGACTGTCCGAACCACTGCGTGAACGATCTCTGTACCAACAGCTGTACCCGCAAAGACCTATACTCCAACTGCGGCGAGCTGGTCTCCATAGCACAGAATATATGTATGCAAGGGACCTGCAATGCAACTTGCGAGTGCGGACACGAGAAAATTCATAAGAACTATCCTTGGTAAACAACAATTAAACCACTGTGCTGGATTGGCTGTGGTCAAACGCCTACCCTATCAAATAAACAAAAACCCAATTCATCCCATAGAAATTAAATCAAATTAATTCGCTATAAGGACGCAATGCAAATAATTCTGACAACTGAAGTACACACAGATATAATACTGAACGCTGATTGGTCTGGTTAGGCTCAAGGTCATATCGACATTGGCGTGACATTGGCGCATGAGGCTTTTAATAAGCGCTATTCCGCTAATGTGTTGTCTGAAGGGTTCGTCCTGTACCAGGGGGTCCAGACAAGAGCCACTTTCTGTTAGCGTTCACGCCTGCGGAAAGATGAAGTTGTATGAAAATGACATTAGCTTGAGATAATTTATCTCTAGCTAATGTCATTGTCAATGTCATTTTCATACAATTTCATCTTTCCGCGGGCGTGAACGCTAATAGATAACGCGTGGACCGACGACATTGTGAGAGTCGCGGGCATCCAGTGGATGCAAAAGGCAGGCTGTCGTTCAGTGTGGAGGTTAAAGGGGGAGGCCTATGTTCAGCAGTGGACGTCTTCTGGCTGATGATGATGATGATGAACGCTAATAGAAAGTGGCTCTTGTCTAGACCCCCAGGTGTCTACTGGGGTTTTTGTACTAGATATTTAACTTTTTCAGAAACCCATTATTGGCTGGTTTTAGTATATAGGTATGTGTTTTGTCCACTTCTCACTGGTCAAAACAACACACGCGAAAACAAGACCTACCAAGCTCGTATTACAGAGGTAATCCTTCCTATCTAAAAAAGGCCATTTTAGACATAGGCTAGAATAGTAGTACCTATGTAGTCCATTCTAATGTATAGATTGATCATTATAAAGAAACTGTAATGCAATTTGGGTGCCTTTGCGCCAGTCCATAATAATTATATTATTATTTCATAGTGTTTATATCCAAAAATGTAGAGGGCGCCACTGTACTTACTTTTAATATCACGAACCTATTATAATATTTTGAAGAGTTGTCACAGTGATAAATTGTTTCGTATTTGAATAAACTTTTTTATTTGTTACCAATAAAATGTTGCGCACATAGTCTTAGGTAAAATCCCTGAAATTCTGTACTAATTTGGCTTTTATTGCAATATTTATAATTAGTTCCTACTAAGTTGTAGACATACCTACATTTAGGTAGGTATCTAGTTTATTTATTAATCGTGTAACTATACGTATAAGTTTGGTTTATTCCTATCTGGCCCCACATGCTTAACCCCGAAGTTTACTTTGGGGAAGGATAGGAATTCACAAGTTCGAACTGTCCCCGAAGGGGCATGTTTTAGTGACGTACTATAGGTACCTAATGTATCAAAGAATGTCATCAAAATGTGGTAATCTAGGTAATAAAAAAATTGCTTGTTACATACTTATTAAATACAGTTACCATATAAAAAAGCTTTTTTATCAGAATATTCCCCCTATTTCGTATCAATAGTGACGATAGTGATGTACCCTCAGAGTGTTCGATCTGTCTAAAAATAAGTTCGTCAAACGTTGTTGTTTGTGTGTTCCCTATAGTACTCTTTTAATCTCTAAAAAAGGTATAGTATAGTGATCCGGCGCAGGTGAGTCAGCAGGTGGGGTGCCTCGCCATGCGGAACCGAAAGCGTCTGATGGAACCCTTCCTGCGTTTCCGTTGAACCGCTAGTCCGCTACTAAGACTTGACCTATTTTAGTGCGGTGAAACAATATGTAACGGATAGATAAATCTTTGCTAGGTAAACATGGTTTTGTGTATCTTATTTAAACTAAATTGCGAGGTAATGCTAATTAATAATCATTCAAAATTATCATCAAATTTACGAGTAACTTGGTAACTCTGGGACACGTAGGTATTGGGTAATCTCCGGTTGCATAATTCTAATAGCGTTCATTGTGACTGTTTATACAAATCACTACCAACAAATGCGGCGGATAGGTAAGTATGCTAATGATATTGGGATCAATTCGTATTCAACAACGTTCCCGAGTGACCGAGCAACATGTTTCCCACCCCCACCACGTCTCCGACCCAATTGTAATGCAGCGGGCGCGGAGTGGACGCGGGTGCTGCGACGGACGGGCATTGAGTGTTCGCGCCTGCCGTCCACCTGCCGCGGCCGCGCGCCATGGTGTGCGACGCCCGTCACCCCGGGCTTCACGCGTCCTCGCCTCCGCGCAAGTCGCTTCGCCGGCTCGCCTCCACGCGCGGCTTCAAACCTCGCCCCGCCAACGAGTACGGCTGGATCCGAGTCTTTGAAGGCCTCGAACCTTTCGCCGTCGATGCGCCCAGCAAGCTAGTGAAGGTCACGCTCAACACCACCGTCGAAGATGTAAACAAGAAGCTTGGATTTGGCGAGGAATTGTCTCTATGGATCCAATTTGGGGGTGAGACCTCCCGGCGAGTGGAACTGGATGAGTTTCCTCTTCGAATCCAGGAGCAGTATCTGGCTACTTGCGGATGGAAGTCTCGAGAACGTAGGTTGCGGTTGGCTGTGGATCCAGAGCTCCGGCATTCGCTGCGATGGTGCGCGGGCCCGGCTGCCCGCTCTTGTGGGGTGCTTCGCTCAGGAACGCTATACGTACTGAAAGGGCACGTCTTCCCTCAATGGAAACCAAGACCGGCTCACGTCATCGGATCGAGACTTCATACTTACGGTGTGTTACTTACCAATCTGTGATATGAACATTTGCATTGTAATGGTTCTCACATGTTGGGTGGATTTTTCAGGAGCATCGTGGGAGACGCGCGAGCTAAGCGGCGGGAATATAGAGCTCTGTCAGCCGAAGGCCCAGAGACTAGTGCTATGCGTGAAGCCTCGTTGTCAAGGCAACAGTTTGCCGGGAGACAACGGCATGAATCACCTGTTCCTTGGCTTTTCTACCGTCTGGGAGAGAAATATGTGGTTCTGCTGGCTTAAAGAGGTAAGGCATCTATATTTACTTTGCCTAGGTATTAATTCTTTCTTGATACCAAAACTTATTGACAAATAAAACTTGTTTTTTTTAATGCTCTTCTATTCTCGTAGGTAGTAAGTACTAAGTCAGTAGCACAATCGCAGCAATTGGAGCAAGTCTAGTATCTCAATAAGCACAGTTTAGTAGCCGCGTTTCTCGCTACAATTGTGCTCTTAGCAGACGATTGGGGTTTGATTCCGGTACACTTCCCAAACTAACGAACCGGCACTTCACAGCGGCAAATTACTAGAAATTCTTACAAACCTATCAAGCTTTTGACATTTCAATGTGCTATTTGAACATCAATCACTGTAGGGTTGTGAGTTTTACTTGTTACATAATGCCATATAGGTACCTAATAAATTATTCATTGTAATAGGCTCCTTCTACAATAAATCGATCAGTAGGTATCTTGAAGCGTCCGTTTGCTTTATTTATTACAGTGCTTTAACTTTTTTGTACTTGAGGTTTCGTTGAATGAAAATCTTCCGCATTCTCTTATTACAAAGTGAGAGTTTTTATTTGAGCTAATTGAAAATCATGATCACTTGAGTGATAGTACTCGCAAACGTAAGATCTTTGTGATGGATTGTTTTAAAAGTGTGTTGGTTAATTAGAAACTGTGCATGCGCACTACCCTGAAAGACAAGTCACGGTCGAGATGACCAGAGCGCGGGTGAGATTTGCGGTGACTGACAGACAGCATGACTAAGCTTGTCGCTTCAGAACCAAGTAGGCACTTGAAGAAAGAACAGTGAACTTTGAATCGACATTTCACTATTAGTGCACTTTCACGTGTGCTTTGACAGAAAGAAAAAAATCAAAGCTTGTACAAAGAAAAGAAAATATTACCAATTCGGCACCACGTTTATTGCTGTTTCCAGTAAACCATTCCAAAGCAAGGACAAGAATTGTCATTCAAACTCGCAAAATCGTGATCTGAATAATGTATCTACAGACAGGAGTTTCGTAGACTTTGGGAATAACAATGCTCAGCCAGTTCGTCGGCCTCATGGTTACAAACCGAGACAGCGGTGGAGCTGTTTTTAAAATGTCGTGTAATGTAAGGAAAACAATGAACCTTTTTGAATGGCTTGGAAGTAACAATCCCCGTTCGATTGTAGTGAAGTAATGTGGTGTTAGTGATGGTGGAGCAAAGTAATATGAAGTGCGAAGAGGAAGAGGTGGACAGTTTGGACGTGTTCAATCATTCTGGGGAAGATGTGTTTTTGGATAGTTTGGAGCCGACCACGCTGCGGGAGAAGTGCGAAATATCGGTAGGAATCTTTATTATCTTTCAAATCACTGGATCGTATCTAAATTTAGGAGTGTCGAAGTTTTATTCCGAAAAGGAAACGTACATATTGGTGTAACTCCTAAAGTACCTGGTCTTTGGAATTCTGAACGAGAAAAAAACCAGGAATTACTCATTATCGCATGTTCTTGAAATAAACAAGGAAATAGATCAAGTTGTTTTCCAACTTGTCCCTATCCTTGTCCTTATAGGAAGTCCTGAATTTGCTAGTGTAAAATTTAAGTACGTCATCATCGTCATAATTTTGCAGTGCCCTGTTAGATTCGAGTAGCAATATTTATTTCTTACACTTAGGTGTTTCAAGAAACCGCCTCTCAAATAAATGTGTTTAAACAAATAATTGCAAACATCTGGATATACATTCCAATATAGAGGACCTATAAGAACTGAATGAAATAAAATGAAAACTTCATTTCAGATATACCTACATATTATGAAACAATTGAATTGTAAACAAACAAAAACATATAATCCAATAAGACCCAAACTCAAGGATATACTTGTAGCCATTAAAATGTTCCTCTATTCCACCTCCTAGCTCCATCATGAGATTAGACCGATGGTAATAAATTATGGTATTGTCATATACCTACTTGCAAAGATTCAAATAGATACGACATTTAGAAGTAGGTAGGTTAAAATTGACTTCAAAAATTTGTTTACATTGTTAGTTATACAAGTGAAGCCAATAGAAGCGTGTCAAAAAGTTAGTTTCTTTATTAATAAGATAAAAGTTAAATGGTTATTAACCATGATACAATACAATATCACCATTATACACCGAACAAAATACAAAGTAACTTAAAATTAAACACAAAAACCAGCAGAATGATAGGCGGTCTTATCGCATCAAGCAATTTCTTCCAGGAAACCATTGGATGGACATTATTGAAATAGAGGAGTGAAATAAAACCAAGGGTCGGCGGCGTAGATAATACATAAAATATACATATACGTACATACTGAATATACAAATAACACTAGCTACAATACATACTATAAATAATACATACATATACTGTACCAATAGGCATGTGTCCTAAGGTTTAATTTACTACAAATAACCGGCTTAGCGATGAATATGTCTAAATACATTACACATACTGAAAAAGTAATTTAAATTGGCTGATAAATCTCTAAGATATGAGCGTTTAAAGTTTTAGGTGGGGATAGAGAGAGGATGTTCTATCCCTTTCTCGCAAAGCTTGGGTTAGTATCGCATTTGTATGGCGCACCTGAGGCGTGACGTCACGGCTCAGTATAGTGCGCTCTCTGTCTAGCATGAAATTAAAATGCTTATATCTTATTTATTTTAGAACTAATTTTAGTTTTGTTTTTGTTGATTAAAATATTGTCATCATGCCTATTATAGAGAAAGATAGGCATTGTAGACAATATACTTAAAAATAGAAGAAAAAAAACCGCCTGCCTGATAGAAGTAGGCAGCGCATTCCACAGCAAGACAGCATGATGTGATAACTTGTCTTATTTCCAGGGTACACAAAGCACGCAGCCTCCCAACGTCTTGGACCTGAGTGGCGGTGGAAAGGCGTCGATTGGTGCCACTTTGAATCAACATGCATCTAGCGCCTTTAAAATTCGCGTGTTGAAGCTTCGGCGGAATGCGCTGGCGACTCTACCACTGCAAGTGTGGAGCTTGCACTCCTTGACGCACCTGGATGTCAGCGATAATAGGATAGCAGAACTGCCGAAGGAAATATGCCAGCTTACGCAGTAAGTTTTTAATTTTTTAATCCACGATTGAAAAAGAGGTGTGTTATAAGTTTAACGAGTGTATCTGTGTGTCTGTCTATGGCATCGTAGCTCCCAAACGAGTGAACTGATTTTGATTTAGTTTTTTCGTTTGTTTGAAAGGTGACTTGATTGAGTGTTCATAGCTATATAAATATATGACTCACGATTTGTTCAGCTGTTTGAAGATTATCAGCCCTTATATCGGAAGTTTAAAAAAAAAACAATTTTTCATCGTTATTTATTGAATCTAAATTCTTTATTTCTTTATTCTTAATTCTTTATTGTTTTTTATTATCTTGGATTTGACCGCCTAAGCGATGATCGAACCAAATATTTATTTGTGAGAGCATGGTAGGTACACATACATATAAAGTAGCATACATTGTCGTAAGAATGGAAACGTATCTCATATCCTTGCTAGGTATGGAGTACACATGTTAGTTTTTTTAATAAATATTTTTCAATCTCATAATTTTTTGCCCAATCACCCTTTCGGGGTAGGCTAAAAGTCCAGCAGTGGACTGTTAAAAAGGCTGACTATGATGATGATGATATTTGTATTTTATACCTTAATCAACAAAAGAAACATGTTAATTACTACCTATATTAGTAATTATTATTTAATTTTTTATATGTCAATTATTTAGTCTACGTTATATATCAAAACATTTGAAAATGTATGTAATGTAGACGTGGTCTACAATGGAACACGCTAGTAGATTAGTGGAGCTAGACTAGGAGATGGGGTGATTTATGCCCGCTGCAGGTTTGACTGAGTTTATTTCCTGCTAGTATCGTTACAGCAATGTAGTTACTGCTCACAATCACTCCCTGCACCCTTAACTCTATAGCTACTGGGCAAACTACGTTCCAGAAAACGCACAATTGGAAAAGGAGTATTTTGATAAGATCCACTTTGAGATGCCTTACATCATTCACGCTGAGTGAAGAGGCGGTAAACGGTATATTTATCTGGTGGCAAATTGTCGGCCACGAACAAAGGAAGGGCTTTCTTTAAACACTACCTCGGCAATGACCTTCTGCAAAATGATAAGAAACACAAAGTTATGTGGGTAGACTCTGGCCTTAGAAAAATATCAACTAAATCCGGCGCTGTAGCGCTATTTATGACCATGCAACACGCTTGCCTTCGTTACTGTTTTTAAATCAATCTAAATCAACTATGATTATAAGAAATCAAACCAATTACTTCACAGATAAATACACCTTTGTATGCAGATAAAATACCTATTAGGATAATTATCGGGTAATTTTACCCGAATATTTTAACTGGATGTTCGATGCTCTAGCGCGGGCAATGCAGTCATTATGTATCGTTCAGTATAGTTATAATGTAAAATAATTGTGCTAGATTAAAAACACGTATTAAAAAAGGTATAAAAAGTGATTTTCAAAGTTTTACGTTATATTTCGTGAAATCTGATAAATCAAAATTTTCAATGGTTCGACTTGCAACTATAGAGGAAGAACAGTTTGTCGTCTGCCACTCTAAAAAGAAAAGGTAGGTTTATTTGTACTCATCTCATTTTTCCTTGGATGAGTATTTGTGGTTATTTTTAACCGACTGCACAAGAAGGAGGGTTATTTTTCGAGTGTATGTATGTGTAATAAACCGGACAAGTGGGAGTCGGTTATTACGTGTTTATTAATTCGCCGTAACATTACATATTCTGTGAAAATATCAACTGCCTATCTATTACGGTTCGAAAGATACAGTCGTTATAAGGTAGGACGGACAGACAGACAGCGTAGGCTTAGTAATAGGGCCCCGTTTACACCGTTTGAGGACGGAACCCTAAAAAAACTGTTCCTAGTTCAGTGGTTACGACCACCGTCGCGATAGATACTAGATACTATTGAAATCTAACTCGTATCTTTCAAAATAAACGTAAATAGGTAGGTAAGATTAGTAATCATCTGGTAATTATTTTCGGATGTTTACCATCACTTCGAATCCATACTCTCTTGGCCACGGCAGCTGTTGGTAACGCTCGGGCGGCGAACCGTAGCGCCACCTCTCAGAAAACACTCGTGTAGCCTTCGTTTGTGTTCCTACTCAGATATCAATGTGTTGAGGTTGGCGTACTTTATGCTTCCGTTGGTATTTCAAAAAGCTGATTCTAGCCATCCAAAGAGGCAGAATATAATAATTAATAGAGCTAGACACAAAAACGATTATTGATGGTCGTAAAAATGGCTTCGTCACCAACTAATCACACGGATCTGAACACACTTGTGGTCACGTGTGAAACGCGATATGAATACAAATTACTGCATTACCTCTTAGATCGTGTCCCTGACTAAGTACCGTTTCTCTGTCTCTAGTCAAATAAGACATCATCATTTTATTGACTAAGTACAATCTCTAATCAAATAAGACATCATCGTGTTCTTGTCTAAGTACAGTCTCTAATCAAATAAGACATCATCATGTTCTTGACTAAGTACAGTCTCTTTGTCTTTAGGCAAATAAGACATCATCATGTTCCTGACTCAGTACACTCTGTATGTATATCTGTCTGTCGCTTCGCTGTAACTCTTCTGGTGCACATCGGCATCGTCGATCTCATCTAATAAGACATAAGATTCATAAAAAAAATGACAAATAAGACGTAAGCAAGGCATTAGTTAGCATTCATAGGCAATCAATAATCAACAAAGCATTGTGTCTCTTTCAAAGCAGCAACAGATCGGCGTGACTTTTTGCATAGAGTCTATATAGAGTTTTACATAGAAGGCTGGAGAGTGATATGTATAGGATTTTTCATCCCGGAATAATTTATGGTTCTAGAGGGATTGTCCACGCATCTCGAAGGTGAAGCCGTGGGGACAAGCTAGTAAGACATTCATGAACAATAAGACATAGGCCTCATGAACATTGCTGCCAAAGAATCATTCAAATTCAAACCGTTGATGTTTGTAATTTAAGATCATAAATGATTTAAGGCTGCGCTCACTGGTTAGAGCTATATCTTTCGCACTTTTTCAACGTTTGAAACGAAAAAAAAAACACTGAGCAGGAATTAAAAAAAAACGATTGAATATTTTTTTCCGATTCTTTCCGATCTCTTCCGCCATACTATAAAATATTGTCATTTCTTCTCATATTAGATACTAGTAGACCGCCCCGGCTTCGCACGGGCGAAGCCGGGATATATAGCCTATGTCAACCGGGGATAGTGCAGCATCCCAACAGTGAAAGAATTTTTCAAATCGGTTCAGTAGTTTCGGAGCCTATTCAATGCAAACAAACAAACAATCAAATCTTTCCTCTTTATAATATTAGTATAGATTAATAAGAAACAAAAAACCATTGATAAGAAACGAAAGACCAGCATTTTGGGAACAATCCCCACTGGTAGCGGTTTAATAAATTAGTTTTTAGTAGTTAGGTTTTTGTTAATTCTGTACATGTCATATTTTTATTAGATTTGTTTTTTTTTTTTAGTTAGAAAACCTGTATTTTCTATTTTATAAAATACTAGCAAACCCGGCGAACTCCGTTTCGCCACCAGATGACTTCTATAAACCTCACGGAGCCCGAGACCTTTCCAACGAATGCAAAACCGTGGAAATCGGTTCGTGCGTTCTGGAGTTATAGCGTCAGGAAGGAAAACCCGACTTATTTTTATATAGTAGATGAACACGAAAATTACTTTATACCATTTGTAATACTATTCTTAAAATAATGCCCAATCGGTTTTTAAATTCTTTTATTTTATTTTTATGTAATAGGCTTACTTTTGGCCACCAACTCACCTGATGGAAAGGGTTGTTGTTGGTGATGATGTTGTTTTTGTCTGTTACTAACAATACTTTTATTATTATTTTGGCTGGTGAGCGCGGCCTTAAACCTCAGAGGTTAGCTAATAGGGGTTGCAGCGAAGTGAACGTAACTCTTCACGCTTGGCCGCGCTGATGTAGATAACCCCTCCGCAGCGTACGCGAGCACTCGTTCGAAAAAATTGGCACACAACGGCAAACGGCTTATTAGCGTTTACTATGACGAGTGACTTGCACTAGTTGTGTTGTGGATGGATCCAATTATGATATCACTTGGCGGTTAACACTTGCACTACACCGTAATACGTAGTTGGTACCATTAGTGCCATTGTTGCAGTCTGCTTAGCAGTGGTGTTTGAATAAGCCTATTTTTTTGGTTCACTCCTGCGATTTGTGGAATGAGCTTTCCCTGCGGCATAAAGGGTTCTTCAAAAGGCTGTTATTAGAGTCTAAGGGTCGGCAACGTATCTGTAATACCTCCGGTATTACAGGTATCCATAGGCGACGGTGATTGCTTACCATCAGGCCGCTCGTTAGCTTGTTTGGCTTCATGGATCTGTTATGCTTTAGAGTCCAATCCACACCACAGCACACTCGTTCGCACATTTTTAATATTTTTGAAGATAAGAGATCTCTTCATGGGAATTGATACCGTTAGGTAATTTTGCTCTTTTGATTAATATTGGAAACTTATTAAAGCAATTTTGTTAGTTCTTATCAGCCTATCATGTTCCCACTGCTGGGATACATCCCTTCCTTTTCCTTCCTTCTTTTCTCTCTTCAAAGAGATAGAAGATGGGCACTAATCCAAAATTCTGGCCTAGTGCATGTTGGTGAATATAAGAATCATGTCAAACCAAATGTGGTTTAGTGGTGCAACAATATATTCGAAATTGTATTGTTCTGGGTAAAAAAAAGTCTTCTATCTTTTGAGGTTCTTGGACATACCGGTTACTTCACGATGTTTTCTTTCATAGTTTTAGAGTAATAGCATCGAAACTGCACATCATTTATCTAAGTACTAAATAAGACATTCGTTCCGAGTGGCCGAGGATCGAACCGGGTGCCGTCAAATTGTAGAGCGTAGATACATAATTATATACTAATAATAATAATTCCCTTCTGCCCATTTTTCTATCGGAATGCCAGATCGGGCACAAAAAATCGACACCGCTTTATGGTTGATATTCCGAAAACCCGTACGAAGCTCTTTGATTCCACTTTTATTATGCGTACTGCTAGTCTGTGGAATGCGCTGCCTGAATGGGTGTTCCCCGGTAGTTATTATCTGGGTGTCTTCAAATCACGAGTGAATCGGTT
This sequence comes from Agriopis marginaria, assembly GCA_932305915.1. NCBI lineage: Eukaryota > Metazoa > Arthropoda > Insecta > Lepidoptera > Geometridae > Agriopis > Agriopis marginaria. The sequence goes on from OW029915.1 coordinate 11,987,344, forward strand.
TCTTCTAGGCAAGCGTGCTCCATCGCTTTACATCAGGCGAGTTGGCGGTCAAACGCAAGCCTATTATTAAATAAAAAAAACTTCCGCTCGGCCACGCGCCGCGTCGCGTGGCCGATCGCTCTTCTACTGGATTACGCGGAAAGGGTGAACTAAGTCGAAAGGGGTCCATATTACCCATTATTAGATATGAATAACTTTTACTATTGAAGCAACTCTGAAATCGCGAACGATCATTTCCATGTGACAAAGTGTATGGAGATGATATTTTTTTCGTGATTTCAAGGTCGCATAGAAAATATTGTTCATAATGATGAGTATAAAAACAGACCCCATTCGGCTTAGTGCACCCTTTATGTGTAACGTCGGATAAGTAAACTCATGACATGATACCTTTTTCGTAGTTTGTATTGTTATGGACAGCACCCAACATATTTGTTTGTAAATCAATGGATATATCGCACATCTAGATTAAAACTAAGACAACTCAAAATACAAAAATATGTTTCTCCTATTTTTGTTACCAAAGTTACAGAACAAAATAACATTTTGGGTTGTTAATTTGCCTAAAATATTATTTGAAAAAAAACGAAGGATGAGAAGCAATCATTGTTACTACAATATTTTTTTTTTTAGTTGTTATACCATTAGGACGGATATTGTTTCTTTAAAATAAATTATCCATATTAACCATAATTATGAATAACTACGGAAACAACGCTGAAAACTATGGAAGCAACTCTGAAATCCCGAACGATCATTTGCATTTGACAAAATGTATGGAGCTGACATTTTTTTCGTGATTTCAAGGTTAGTAGCGTAGAAAATATTGTTCATTATGATGAGTATAAAACGGACCCCATTCGACTTAGTACACCCTTTATGTGTAACGTCGGATAAGTAAACTCATGACATGATACCTTTTTCGTGGTTTGTATTGTACCAGACCCACAGAACAACACCCAACATGTTTGTAAATCAATGGATATTTTTAAAATCGGATTTCATAGGTACCATTTTTTTTATTAACTTCCATAATCTTCACTAACTTACTGTTTTACTCGTCCTTAGCGTTCCTAAAAAACTTCCGTGTGTACATCCTTCCCACTTCCAATTACTTATTTTATTACCATTGCACATTTGTTTCCTAAAAATGTTAGACGACTATCTAAAAAGGTTCGTGTTAATTTATTTTTTAAATTATATTTTTCTATTCCTAGTTTAAAAAGAGTTCTGAGTTCATAGCAAAGTCTCTTTTTCATTGTTTTACGCGTGTTGAAGAAAGCAATAAGTGATAAGCATTGCGCTAGGTATTTTGTATATTCCCAAGTTTTTTAGTCGCAAGCGGCTCTCGGTAGGTACCTACACGGTATTGCGTATACATTTTGAAATCTATAATTTCCTTACAATGTAGTTATTCTGTGGTAAGATGTGTGTAGTCAATTGGTGTTGTTCTCAACAGCCTTTGTTTGTCCACTGCTGGGCTCCTTGCACCTAGTTTGTGCTCATTGCTTTACTCAAGTCTTAATCTACAGGGCCGCAGGACTGCGTAAGCCAAAAAAAAATACCTTTCCATCGTTCGAGTTGATTTGATTTAATTAGTTTTTTTCTTATATAACATTCGAGAGATAGAAAACGTGGCCTAATGTTTTTAATTTGATAATAAATGATCTGAACAAATTACGAGTCAAACTTTAAATGTATTTTGTATTATGGTGCCTATAGCTCTTCTCTTTACAAGGCGTCCACTGTTTAGCAAACAATGTCGAAAGAGCATCCTAAGGGAAATGTAGTAACAAAATGGTTAAATGGATTGCATAGATTCATTCATAGATACCAACAACAATGCGTGTATGTAACATCGGTACCTACACGAAAGAGTTACCTATCGCTACAGATGCAGTCATAGTTTCTACTATCAATAGGTTTGCATCCACCGATATAAGTCATAGTTTGTACGACCAATAAGTACTAGGTTCAAAGATAAATGCATAGTTAGTAGGTGTAAAGCGAAGCCATTGCTTGCTGCGTGTTGCTGGCCCGTGGTCAGTGGCGCGACGCAAGCGCATGCTTCGGTCAGTCTTGCTACGAACTCTCAAATTGCTACATGCTTTGTGACTGTGATGATTCAAAGTGACGGTAGTTAATATGTAATAAACTGTGATTATGAAGTATGCTTATCGATAATTGTGTTTAAAAGTTGGTTAAAAGTGAAGAAATTTTATAGAAAGTCACTGAACGTTAGGTAAGTGAGCGTAGCTATATTTATACTTTTCAATTTCTTGATAAGTACATGCTTACATACTCACACAAACACACACACATACACACACACTCCTCTCTTGCTCTCTCTCTCTCTCTCTCTCTCTTTAAATTTGTCAGGTCTCAAAATCAAAGAAGTGTTTAGCGTGCTCTACCTGTTTTCCTTTACTTTAGCTCCATATTTATGTCGTGAAGCCTGCTCACAAACTAATTGTTAATCTGTATTGTAATTCATATATATACCACTATATACTTCATCTATATACCACTCACTTTCAGCAGCAACATAACAGCACCTTTGTTTAGCCATAATAATGCAAATCTAGATATTAATATTTTGGACCACTTGTTCATGAATAAGTCGTTTCACAAGTTTTCGGTCTAAGTAACTATTATAAGTATTTCTTAAAACCTACATTAATAATATAAAGAGCTAAAATTTGTATGTCATAATATTATATTATGCATTTGAATGATAATTACGTAACTGTTTATTCGTAAGATATTCTATTATACGCGAGTTATGTACCTACTTACTTTACAGATACTTTTTTATAATAAAGAAATGCAACTTTCCAAATATGAGTCTGCATAAATAAAAACATATTCTAGAAGATGTTATATTTTTAATTGCATTGGTCACGGTGTGAGGAGATATAGGTCATATTAGCATAATCTAAATGGTTAATTTATAGTACCTACCTACTTGTGATATTTAGCACTTTTTACATTCAGTTTTGTGTGATCAAAGACGTAACTTAGCCACCTTAATATACATTCCTACACAGTGGCGGCCCTTCACATAATCAAGGTAGAACGAGAATCTATTTCGGCGCCCTTTTTTTTAGTCGCTTTCTCACCATGCATTTTATTTCTGTTTATGTAACAATTTTTTTTTTTTAAATTAAGACTAATTAAGGAAGGCCCAAGAAACGCTGGCGTGGCGATCTTGACTCATTCCGGAGAGGTTGGCAAGAGGTGGCGAAGGACCGAGATTTATGGAAGGAGATGGGGGAGACCTTTGCCCAGCAGTGGGACAGTATAGAGTAAAAACATAAATAAAAAAAAAGACTAATTAAGAATTATTTCATTAAGACAGAAATGTGGACCTAATTTTATTTTCATGAATTAAATTTTCATTTGCTTTTGGGAGAGCCGCGGTCTCAAAAGGCACCTAAAATATTTTAATCCGTTGATTTTTTATTTCGCATTTAGCAACTTGGCGCCGCTGCTACCTGGCGCCTAAAGTGACCGCTCCTCTCGCTCTACCCCAGGGCCGCCACTGTTCCAACACTCCCAATGTATAATCTTAAAGATTATAATCTAATGCAAAAGCTGTATACGAGTGTATCTCTGTGTGTACTTAGAGACATAGTTTCATATGATGACGTTTTTTGACTGTTTTCACTGAAAGATTGTGACCCTATAGGAATAGTATCTCGATGATGCCTACTCAGTACTCACATACTTGGTACCTAAAAAAAACGAAGTGAATTATTGCACGCAGCTCAAGCATGACGTGATAAAATCTACTAGATGCTATGTTGAATATTAAAAGTCTTCTTCTGTAGATAAACACACACAATAAATACTTGCTGCCTGTACATGCATTTAGGTATATCAAGTACGTTGAACTGAACCCCATTCTCTCAACAACCTATGTAACCATCTAGTCGTTTTGCATTGCATACGTTCTTAAGAGGCGTAATACAAAATGAACAGTTAAATTTTAAGTATTTTCGGGCATAAAACGAATAAATAAAGCCGTCATTTTCAAGATAAATATAAAATAAGTGAACCATACCAATTGATTTTTTATTTTTTGACGTAATTTAATGAAATCCGTTCTCAAACTTTCCCTCCCAAAGTTAACGAAAAAATACTTTTGTAAATTGTAGGTAATAAATGTATATGTTGAGTTTTACCAAAATCTGAAGCCGTTACATTCAATAAAAAATACAGATCTTACTAGTTAAAAGAAAAATTATACCAAAAATCCAGTTTTCGATGTTTTTTTCGTCAAATAATGTGATAGGACCCTTAAAGGATAAAGTTTCTAATGCTAAAAGTAGATACCTATAGGTACATACGGTCTAAAGCTTTGGCTTCTTGATCAAAACGCACAACGCTGCGGTAAGCGGAGTACAGCTGCGTTGGAACCTCAGACCGATTAGTAAGACCGATCAAGTCAAACCTACCTACAACTGTAAACGCACTCATTTACAGTTTGTACGAAAATATGTTTATGCGAATTTATAATGACAAGTGAAAGTAAAACACGTGTTATTATTGTCTGAAGATTCCGTAGTATGTACAATTATTTTCTCTTAAGTTTTGTGTACAAAAAATACTAAAAATTTACACAGAACTCTTCGTGCGACCTTATATTGCTGAAATGAAACTTCATTTTCTTAAGCTTTATGGTACTTACAAACTAAAGAGTTAAGTAATTAGGTCTAATTTATACCTTATGACGTAATACATAATGACGTAAGTGGCTTATTATACCAAAATATTTACCTACCGCTATCCAAAATGACTCTTGGTATCGGCACCAAAAATGCCTCCAGGTTGGCCGAATGATCGGCAAGCATTTGAGACTCTAAAATACTCCTTTACACCACCAATATATCATTCCTATGTCGTAACTTTGCAAGAAGTCATTGGGGTAGGTCATTCCACATCTTGCAAAAATACTTAGAAGGAATCATCGGATGGATCTGATGGATCAGACGGTGTGCTGTTTTACATTATTCTAAGATTCATCATTATAGGCTCTGAGGTAAATATGGTAACCGTTGGGGTGGACTTGTCTTAGAGTGTAGACCACGAATTGGCAAACCTAGTGTAGGACGCCCTCCGATACGGTAAAGTGACTATAAATAACATAAAGCTACAATCGACAATTGGAAGCAAAAAGTTGAAGTTGGACTTAGAGCGTAGACTACAAATTGGCAAACCTAGTGTAGGATGTAGAATAGGGTAAAGTATAAATACGTAAAGCAATAATCGACAACTAGACGCTAAAAGTCGAAGTTTAGACTGAATAGCATGCTTTGGAGAAAGTCTATGTCCAGCTGTAACCCGATGTAGGGAGATATTGATGATTCTTGAAATGAGTATCGTTTTGTAATGTAGGATTCTTGTTTCCAGGCTAGAGGAGCTGCAAGTGAGCGACAACGAGTTGCGGTCGCTGGAGCCGGCGCTGCGGCTACCTCGGCTGCGGACGCTGGCGGCGACCAACAACCTGCTCACACAGTTCGGGGTGGGTCATCATCATCATTTCAGCCGTAGGACGTCCACTGCTGGACATAGGCCTCCCCCATCGATCTCCAAAAGGGCCGGTTGGAAGCGGCCTGCAATCAGCTTTTCCCTGCAGTCTCTTTTAGGTCGTCTGTCCATCTTGTGGGTGGACGTCTTACGGGGTGGGTAACAGCCTGATAACCTGCCTTTCAGCTCACGAAAGAAGACGAGTGAACGGCTGCAGTCGAATGATCTGGCCGAGCTGCAGTTGTCATACTAACTTTTTATATAACACTTATTATCTAACTAGCAGCGCTCCGCAATTTGACTTGCTATCCTAAAGGCACCACGTTTTTGCGGGATAAAAAAGTAACAATCCAGGGTATACCTAAGCTAATCCCATACAAAATTTCATCCAAATCCATCCAGCCGTTACGGAGTTAAATGGGAACAAACATACACCCTCACAAACTTACGGATTTGTAATATTGGTTTAATGTGGGGTGACCACATCAAACTAATTGATTCAAACCCCTGAACACGATGATCAGTATCATCACTGCGTTTTGAAGTATGTGTTAATGTTCACTAGATTTTTTCTTTATGATCTACGCGGCACACGGTAATATAACATCTAAGCATTTGGTTCATGCTTTAGCTAAACAAGCCTAAACTAAAATTGGACGGTCTCAATAAAATTCATCTCTATTTTAGTACGTTTTATACGTTTTCAGGTCAGCAACATTATGGCTCCTGACGACGAAAACAAGTCCGAATACCACTCGCCGCTGACGACGGTGGATCTGAGGCACAACAGGCTGAAAGGAAGCATCATACTCGGCAATTATGAAGTAAGTGGCCTGACTTCTGAATTGTCTTTATTATTGTTATTCTTCTTTTACACCCCTTGTCCTTCCCCTAAGGTCTTCCCGCCGAGCTTAAACATGAAGCGTTTCAAAGAGGATGTAATTAGGGCACTTTCTCGAACTCAGCTGTAATTTAAACCAACACCCTGCGGATTGAAATTCGAACGCACCAACCACTGAGCTATAATCGCTACAAATTTTGTTTGCCTTTTCTTGCCAGTCGCATGAGTGTTTTTTAAATAAAAAGAGAGGCAAACAGGCAGGTTGTCCGCCTGATGGTAAGCAGAAACCGCCGCCTGCAACACTAGCTGTGTTGACGGTGCTTGTGCCCGGAGAGGTAGTTGTAGACCTCTCCGGTCGTGGTAGGGCACTTTCTAATGCCCGGCTGGCTAGCTACCACCCTGAAAATCTGTCGCCAAGCATCTAAAGATGTGTTCCAGCAGCATCACTTGAGAGCCAGTTCAGATTCCAGGCGATCGTTTTTAACATCTTCGGCCACACCGACACTTGATTAGGTGAGTAGGCAAACACCTAGCCTGCCAACCATAAAAAAGGCGTACCGCTCGACGCAATAAGAACATCGGGCTACTTACCTGTTTTCTTTTTACAGCAACTTTTTCCATCTGTATCAGTCCCATGTTACCTTTTTACTTATATCTAAATATTTCCAGCACCTGGTATCCTTGGACTTGTCGCACAACTCAGTAGAAGTGCTGGTGGTGTCCGCCCTCCGAGGGCTCCGGGAGTTATATGCAGCTCATAATACGCTGCAACATCTTTCGCTGCACGGCGCTTCGCTTAGGACCATTAGGGCGCCGCATAATCGTAAGTACAACAGAAAATATCTATAAAAGTTATTTAAACTATGGACAATGGATCAGCGGTCAAATTTCCGAACCAATAATTGACTGTATCATTATAGCATTACAAAACATCATGACTTCCTTGTTACGTACGTATGGAAAGGAGAATTAATGAAATGTATAGTTTTTGGTTTTTTAAAGATAATTGTTAGTCGATTGAATCAATTGCACGACATTTTGCAATCATCATCATCATCCACAGCCTTCCTTATCCCACTGCTGGGTATAGGCCTCTCTCTTGCTATGCCATCTGCCTCGGTCCTGTGCTAATCGAGTCCAGGTTCGACCCGCGATAGTAATAATATCGTCGACTCATCTTGCAGCTGGGCGACCAACGCTCCGATTACATATTTATTTATATATTTTATTTCATTTTAATTATTGTGTAATTATGGTATGGGTTTCGTAGCCTGAAATAAATGAATTTGAATTTGAATTTGAATTTTACCTTGCCATTTTGCAATATCTGGTAATAACTGGAACATTTTATAACTTACCTTCAAGGAAAATAATATATCTTATTTATTAAAATCCAGTAAACTCTTGATAATTCACATACAGCTGAGCGACTTATCTCGCTATAGATTAAAGTTTTCTTCACCTTTTTCAGAACTGGAGACATTAACAACGACGGTGCCACCGATTAATCTAATGGAGATAGATGTATGTCACAACCGACTAGCGTCACTACCGCAATGGCTGAGCGGCTGTTCAGATCTCACGACCTTGCACGCAAGTAACAACCAACTCACTTCTCTACCGGAACATCTGTTCTGCAGCGAACTGTCCAGTTTGAGCAGTCTACATCTGGCCCACAACAAAATATCAAGCATACCTTCAATGCCTAGACTTCGAGCGCCTTTAAAAGAACTCCTGCTACATGATAACTGCATACAATCTCTACCAGAAAACTTTTTCTCAGTTTGCGATAGGCTATGCGTATTAAACTTGTCAAATAACAGATTGAGCAGACTACCACCAACTCGAGGGCCGTCCTCCCATTGCCTTGAAAGACTTTACCTGACAGCTAATTGCTTAACAGACGATGTAGCAGATGTAATCATAGCTTTCAGAGGGTTGAAGATACTGCACATTGCCTTTAATTGCCTGACCACCTTACCCGACAGTTGTATCAACTTTTGGCCTAATATTGAGGAACTGGTTCTATCAGGAAATTCTTTGTCAAGGTTACCGGAAAACATGCCACAATTGAATAACATAAGAGTAGTGCGAGCGCACTCAAACAGGTTAAAATCAGTGCCCATGTTCGCATGCAGTGCGTCCGTGAAAATTCTAGACTTTGCTCACAATGAGCTCGACAGTATTGACTTGAGGCTTTTGGCTCCGAAACAGTTGAAGTTTCTCGATATTTCATGCAACAAAAAACTACAAGTAGACCCATCGCAATTTAACGCATACAAATGTCAACGGCCGCTGAGCTTAGTGGATGTTACAGGACGACACTCTCTACCTTGGACTCAAAAACACGGCTATCATGAAGAAATGAATGGATCAACGCCTTGGATTACAGGATTCTCAGAGTGTCCTAATAAATCGTTACAGCTATGCTGTGCCCAAATACGTCTTCCAGCGTTCTGCAACAAGGAAGGCCTTTTTGCCATAATCGACGGAGAAACAGACATAGAAGTGCCAAAAATTTTGCAAGCAAGCCTACCTGGTTTACTTCTAGAAGAGAAATCGATCAAAGAAACTGTAAGTGAGTACATGAAGTATGTAATTTTGTCGGCTCATAGAGAATTGAAGGAAAAAGGGCAGAGGAAAGGAGCTTGTTTAATAATGTGTCATTTATCACCAGTTTCGCCAGCCGATATTGGATTCGCTCAGTCTCCTAAAAGATACAGTATGAGATTGGCCAACGTTGGAGATACGAGAGCTGTCTTGAGCAGACGAAACGGACCGATGAGCTTAGGTATTGAAAACAATAAGCGCGTTGGTCATTCTACTCTTTACCCTAACACCATACCAGATCCAGATGTGGTTCAAACCATAATAAAAGAGGATGATGAGTTTTTAATACTGGGAAATGGAACGTTTTGGAATGCGGTAAGCGTGGAAACAGCTGTTTCCGAAGCAAGAGCTGAACGAAACCCGGTACTTGCAGCGAAGCGATTACAAGATCTCGCACAAAGTTATGGAGTTGAAGACTGCGTATCGGTGATGATAATAAGATTCGATACGGGACGTTCTGACGTGGACCTTCTGATGAGTGAGCTACGACAGACGATAAATAGTAACAAGACGGTGTGTCGATCGGATTGTTGCTGTTCCCGGTTGGAGCCGTGTTGCCACTCAGTGTCCCCACTGAAAGCTTGTAGTGATAGATCTTCTCCGAGTGGACAAAGCGACCGTCCTTCAAGCGAAGCAGTGAGCCATCAACATTATGCCAGCGTTCGATCGCAGACAAAACCCTCGGAACGTAGAAGCTGTCGCGGCGGCGTCGCTCGAGCGATACGAGTCAGAGTAGAAGAAGAAAAAGAAGATGACCAGAGAACTGATGAACTAGGAAACCCTGAAGAACAATTCAAATGTTGGGAGTACATGCTCGAACAAAACACGCAAATGATATTTGATAAAGAGTTAGATAACTTATCTAAGGGGATAAAGTCGAATGTAAGTAGTTTACGAAATTTAAAGGGTCTTTCTGGAAGCAGTCCGCAGCTGCACCTGCCTAATAAACAGTCGAGGGGAATACCATTTTTGTCCAAACACTTTGGTAGTGCGAGGTCTTTTGGTGCAGCAGCTATGAAGCCTGAGTTTCGTTTTGGATCAGGGAGGATGCCAAATGGAGGCCCAAATGCTGCATATTTTGGATCGCTGCAAAGGTTGATGCCTTATCATTTGGAGTACGATTTCGCTGTGATACAGGAGAAGACAGCCCATTCTCAAGACTCCCTGGACCTAGAAGGTCGCATGTCTCAATATTGGGGAGTTGCGACGACAGAGCTATAGCGTTACTACGCTTTACACAGTTTGGTTTCAATACAGCGCAGTAAGAAGTACAGATGAAATATTTTATGATTGTAAATAAAACTTCCGTTTATTTAGATGTAGGTATAATATTTATAGATACCATCTGTCGACTAGAGTTTTTTGCACAAAGTTATCACTATGGACTTGCCTATACGAACTAGATTTATATTCTTAAATAATAATTTTACATTAATTCTATGTACAATAATGTGATAATTTCTGTCAAACTTATGGAGACAATTAAATAAATAATGACTATAATTTTACATTTTATTATTTTATATTTTTACACATATAATAAGTATTACGCTTAGTTACAACAATAATTTTCTTAAGCATTATAAATATGTACATCACCTTTGTTTAAGGCATTTTTAATTTTGTCATAATTGTGCTTGAAAGTCTTTCAAAGTCAGGACGATGATTTTATTGCGAGAAAACGCTATTTTAATTTAAATCTTCGTCGATTATTTACATTTAGCTCTGAAATTAGAAAACTTAAATAACATTTCATAATGAAGACGAAAATTGACTTATAATGGGCAGCAAGTTTTTTTTTGTTGCCTATATTCCAACCAGCGGCCTTATTATTGAAGTTTGATTGTGATCGAGATTGCATGCCGTCCCGTTCGCATATATTCGGACCACGTGCGTAAGTGAGATGCCACGCGATCGCGATCACAATCCGAATCACGATAAGACATCCATAATAAGGCATCAGCATAGAAGTTATCAACATTCAGTTATGAAGATGCAACACCAAACGCTTCTATATAAACACTCTTATATTATGGCCATTCATTTTAATTAAGAGCCCTTGCTTCGTGCTTCATCTGAATAACTCGAGGATTTTAACAGTTTAAATACATAAATCGATTTAATGTATTTTCTTTAATTGAAGCTGCAAGAATGAAGGAAATAACTTCACAAATGTTTAGTAAAAAAAAATGGATTCAAACAAATTTTCATACATAAAAATCAAGTAAAATTTCTATGTATTCAGTTTTTATGTTCAAACATTTAATAAATTTATTTATTTAAATTAAATGCGCGAGCATAAATAATAATAAGGCCGCTGCTTTGTGCGTCCTCTACGCACAAAGCAGCGGCCTTATTATGGAAGTTTGATTGTGATCGAGATCGTCCCGTTCGCATCTACTTACTCGCACCACGTACGTAAGTGAGATGGCACACGATCACGATCACAATCCGAATCACGATAAGACATCTATAATAAGGCATAAGCAGCTTTTAATATCACGACGCACCGTTCAACGTCCCGGCCGTGGAACGCGTCTTCATAACCCAGCCGAGCTAACATGTGCACTGCGACTAAATCTTGTCGTCACTTTATCGAGCGAGAATACAAGGCGCCTACGTTTTCTTATACGCCTGGCTCACTTTGGCACGATAGAAGGAGTCGACAATTTGGTCGCAGCACGTATTTTATATTAGCTCTGCAGGTCTTAACTTTGTTAGGTTCCGTTTTAGTCTTTTGCTCTTTAACATTTTGAAATCACTCCACGAAAACAAATATGGAGGACCAAACTATATCAAGTCTACGGGTTTGTTCATTGAGGGGTAAGATTTCAGTAAGGAAACCTAAACAGGCTTAGACTCCTTTACTTTTATAATTATTCGTTACTAAACTTCACCGGCGTCTTTAGAATGTTTATTAACCACAGCCACCACATATCCACCTTCCTGTTTTTTGTGGGCGAATTGCATCTGGTAGATAGGTTTACATTATTTGAAGATTCATGTCACTGTGAATAATATCTAATTAACTTGTAATTTTGTCCCCTACCTCATTCGACATTGCCTGTAAAAATTCCATACGATTTACTTAGCATAAAAATATCGGAAGTACCTATTTGGTTGAAGAAAGAACGCACACGTTTTCTCAACTTTTCATATTGTCTCAGTGCGGCACTTAACTTCCTTCCTTAACTTCTTCCATTCCGTGTCCCGTTTACATCTCTCGCTTGACGACCAGCTCAAGCGGCTGCGCAAGGGGCAGTGGGAAGTGCAGCGGCGGGGGCGCGGGCGGCGGCTGTGCGTGCGCCGGCGGCGGCCGCCGCTAGGGGAACCCTCGCGGGGAGTAGTGGTGCTCACCCAGCCACGAGTCGGGGGACGGGGGGAAGTCGGGGTAGCCCCCCGCGGCTGGCGAAGATGAGCTGCTCAGGTCAGATGCGCCGCCCGTGCCGGTGGTGCCGATGCCTGCTCCGCTCATTGCTTGCCCTGAAATCAATAAGAATTTTGGGTTATAGTCGGGGGTAGTGACGTATCGCGCGGATTCGCGCGCCACTGATTCAGAGGCTACACTATATAAAAATTATTGTTACCTGCTATTCGTTTCCAATAAAATGATTGATTGATTGACTGAAGGAAGTTCTCTTCGCCTCTCGGCGATACGCAAGCTTACCTATATTGGTATGGTATACTTAAACGTGGTCAGCCGGGTAGTGGTGTTACGGCGGGAAAGACATGCGCAAGTACTATGGGCATGGAGTTAAGGTTGCCAACTCTACAATATAATGCCGGTTCGAATGCTATAATTCCAGAAATATTTTTTTTTGGCAAAACTACAATATTAGAGTTAGATAAAAATATTAAGCAACACTACTCTTTTTAAAATGTTTAAGCTTAGGTACTTATATAAACGGATTGCTGATTTTACAAGCAATACTTACAAGTTTTTCTTAAAAATAAAAAAGCTTTAAATAAAGGCTCACAGCAGCATTTTTTAAGTAGTATTGTTCACGCTAGATTGATGAAGTTTGCTGTAATCATTATTGTTCTCAAATTTCGCGCGTCTATGTCCTCCATACCCTCGACCAACCACACGTCGAGAGCCGACGACCAATCAGAGACGCAGCTAATCTGTCAAAGTCAGCTGTCAGATCATCATCATCCTGCAAGTGCTTCAGTTAGGTTGCACGAGTTCGGTTCGGTACTATTTGGTGGCAGCGATCGGCGGTTAATCTCGGTGAGTACAATATTGTTTTCAACTAATTTTATTGATCTTGCGTGTGCATAGGCTTCTTCACGATTTTACAGTACACTAGCTTTTGCGGTAACAAGTATATTAATTTGATACTGACATACTAAGTACATGTTTTATTTATTAATTCACCATTTACGTTATTTTTACAGGTATATATAGCTTTGAAAATTACTCTAATAAAATGTTGGCAACCCTATATGAGGTAGCAGGCGCAGCGTACCTCGTACCTACCGCGCCGTAGGGCGGTCAAAAAACCTTCATCACCACGCCAAGGCATGTAGCTGTGCTTACCAATGTTAGTAGAGACATAATAATAATATTAGATACAATTACCTGCCTACAGAAGATTCGCTCAGCAATATCATTTAAATAAGTGGCGACTCTTGCTACTACACAATAAAGTGCTATTCTAGACGTGCGAGCGCTAACTACCTACAGCTATATAAACCTAGAAGTTGCCTCTATGTCTATTGCGTAACTCTTGTCGTGTTATTTTAGCTTCATACCTAAAGTGCAGACTGCGCCAGGGGCCTTACGGGCAACAGCTAACTCGGTTGGAAAAACACGCGAACGTGAACCTTAACGCGCCCAGATACGGTTTGCGGTCGCGTGATTTTCCAATTGAGCGGATTTAACGTTAGTTTGATACTGAGTTAGCCGTTGGCCGTAAGGCCCCAGGCCTGGTACAGATGAGATGGTTAGGCGAGAAGTAGTAGCGTCGCGGCGGAGAATATATTGGTCGAGGAGCCCTTTTCGTTTTCCTACGCTATAGTACCGTAGATGTGCTTACCAATGTTGGTGTAAACGAGGTGGTCAGGCGGGTAGTGGTAGTGATGCTGCGGTGGGGAGTGCGCGCGCAGATACGGCGGGGTAGCGGCGAACCGCGCACCGCCGGTCGCGCCGCCCACCGGGGAACCTTCCTCGCCGCCCAGAGCAACGGTGCTGTAGCTATCGTTGCTCAATTCTGAACATAAAATATTGCAAAGCGTTAGTCTTCATCATTTCTTTATGTTTAGAATCTGCTTCTTGGGACAGCCAACGGAGTCTATAGTCGTTTTCAAATAGCGTGGCACTTGACAACCACCACAAACTGACTAGTTTTCGTAGTAGCGCTTAGCTTTATGTTTTCACCGCAAATTATTCTGTGACGGCACATTCAATATTTACGAATCACGTTACATTCTTTCGCTGACTATCTGAAGGCCAAGGGCCAAAGTCGGTTCGCATCGGAAGGTCCTTTGGTATTATCGAGTTTTTAGGGTTCGGTAGTTCTGTGGTTACCGTTACAATCTCAACTCTTGAAATATGGGTGTCTTCAAATCGCAAATGAATCAGTTTCTTCTAGGCAAGCCTAATCCTAGACCGCATCATCGCTAACTTCATAAATAAGTGGCAGTCAAACGCAAGCAAATAAATAAAAATAAACCCTTATAAATTCGTTGTCTCCATGCTTCCTAATTCTTTACAAACTTTTCTTAACATGCTTCCTTTTTCTTTAATTCTTTTTTTTCTTTATATCTATAAGTAGTTATTAAGATAAGTGCCATGAAATTTTGCACAGTTACTGTTTTTGTATATTAAGATCTCTATTTTATATTTATTTTAGGCTGCTACATGTGAAATGTGGATGAAATATTATTTTCACTGCACCCTCGTGTAGGGTATAATTGAATAGATATTTTCATACCTACATCACTTATCATCACGGAGTCAACTCTTGCTACTACTGCACAACACAATTAAACAAAAAAATTGTATATTTTTTAATGTGTTATGTTTTATAAAAAGTCATGAAACGAAAGTTGTTAGGTTTTAGGTATGATATAAGAAATCTGCCTACGAGAGGTTGTTAGCCAATTAATTATCAATAGCCTTGTACATTCGAGAGAATTACTATACTTATATTTTTTTGTCTTACCATGATGGCTAAAGGAATCAAGGTCTATCTTGAGCTCGTCCTTGTCCAGGAGTCGTTCGTGCCTCGGCGACCCGCTTCCACTCTTCATTGATCTGAAGTACTGAGACCACCGTGTGCGACCGGCGTCTTTCTTCAGTCGCTTCTCTTTTGCTCGCCTGAAAAAATAAATTACATTATATAAATTTTGGTGAAGCTGAGATTTTGATTACGATTACTAGCGTGTTCTTTTGTAGGTGTTCCCTATCCAAAGGGTGTAAACGGTACTAAGCCTATATTATACGCTTTTTTAACAGCTGTATCTTTCGAACCGTTATATATAGCCAGTTAAAAATTTTCCAGAATATGTAATGATACGGCGGATTAACTAAGAAATAATAATAAAGTCAAAAAGTAAAAATTATAGTGATATAACAACAAATGTTTTTGTTAAATAAATTTTTTGTATTTGCTCAAGTGTAAAAATGTTAATAAGTACAAGCGTCAAACTTGGCATTATTGTGGTACACACTCTAAAGTAAAATAATAAATAATGGCCAAGTGCGAGTCAGTGACAAATTTTTGTTCACCACCGGTTCTCTTACGATCTCCGAAGTTAGCAACGTCGAGCGCGGTCTCTACTTGAATCGGTGATCGCCTGGGCATCAATTGAAATTCAGACTGAAAAGTTTCCACTGAAAAACTATGAGCATGCACGTACTCGGCATCAATGATGTCGAAAGACGTGAAGTATGGCAGAAACATGTAATTTTTACAAGCTTTTGTTTAACTTGCAATGTTTGTATGTTACTTTGTTTAGGTCAAATCTTGCTACTTAATTCAAAACAGAGTTCCCACAGATTTTTTTTTTGTTTAAATCTTTTCTGTGGTTTTTTCTAACCAATTGAGCTGAAATTTTGCATAGGTAGGTACACGTTCAGTTTAGATTACAATGGCATCGATTCTGATATACTCTAAGCTAAACAAAATTTGACAGACCATCCTTCTCTCATATATTAATATAAAAAGAGACGCAGATAATTTTAGTCCTGTCAGATTGGTTTAGTATTGGTTAGCTAAACGACGTTATCCTAAATCCAATATGGCGAACTCGGAAAGATGGCGGACCAGTAAATTTTTATGCACCTCCATGGTTTGGATATCAAATGAAAGGGATTGCTGAGAAGAATACGAAAAATAAAATGAGGTCACACCAAATTCAACATGACGGACGCCTAAAAAAATGTTTTAAATATTTTTTTTATTTATAATACTATTGGACTTTCAGAACATTGGACCTTTTTTTTGACATAAAAAGGTTATTTCGTTTTTTTTTACTTCTTTGCCAAGGTATAGAGCAATTAAAACTAAGTATATGTACTTATGCACTTACATAAAAGGCTTCAATGACTTGTCAATTGACTCGATTACCTATTTACGGAACCCCGATTGTTGATCTTTCATAACAAAACTCGTTATACCGCTTCGATTACTCTCGATTTAAACAAATAAGTATCGCAGTATAAACAGAACACCCCACTGGATCGCGTGTGTTATTAGTGTAGCGACGGGGGGTCGGGGGTACAAAGAGCTTGATTAATTAAAGTGCCCCCGCCCCGCCCTGTCCGCTGGGAGCCGTGCCGGGATATAGCCAAGTCGGATTATTGAAACAATGAGCGTTTCGTATTGCCTTCTTGCTTTAACTGGCCGTAGGTATGACTTAAACAGCTCGTCAGAACCATAGTGAGAACCAAGGAGGTTTTACCAATAGAGACGTCATTCATACTCATTAAAAAAGCACTAAAAACAATCATGGCGATATTAATGTAACTATAGCCTTTTACAGCTGTCCCATTATAAGTATTTCACTTCCTAAACACAACATGGCATTTTTAATTATTTGTCATACTCCAAAATTTAAAATCCTACGTTTGCATCATTGCCAGACACAGGACGGACTGAGTCCACCGTGCAGACATCGGCGCAGATGGGATAAAACGTATCTACCTTAGTTTATAATAATATAATTATAACATCATTGGTGAGAACAATATTTTATAAGTAAGTTTGCATGGACATGTATTATTAGAACCTACCTCAATTGAACGCCAATGTCACCATGTTATAAAAAAAACTATTTGGATAATATCGCTAATTTTTTTTGCGTAAAAACATATTTTTTTGCTTAGCTAACCTTTTAGAAGACCCCAATATCCACACTACGACGCATATATAACTCGTACATGTACCTATATAACCTTTTCCGTTGCGGAGTTTTATCTTTGGTCGGGCAGAGTGACTCTTTTTCTGAATCATGACATTCTTTGAAGAAATGTCCATATTGCCATATCACTACTGCCACAGACTACTACTGCCTTATCATTATATTCTAAGTAATTTTTTTTGTCTTCAAAAACTTAAAAATGTGCGAGTGAGAGAGTAGCGTGCCTTTAGCTGCCCTTCAAAATGCAACAATACCATTTGAAACTTGTCTCAGTTTCAGGCACGCTTAAGATTTCAAAACAGTACGGACGGTAACAATGCTATAACTAGCCAGTCGTGGGGCATAAAGTGAATTCGAGCGTCGATATCGCGTCCAGTTTACGATCCGGAGCGGATGGCGTACCGTGACCGACGCCAGCCAGCCACAGCCCTACCACTAACTTTATAAAAACTGGCCAAGTGAAAGTCGAACTCCCGCAACGAGGGTTCCGTAGCAACACAACAATTTAATTGAGTTACTTATTCACCAATTTTTTTTAAATATATTTAAAACATTTACAATATTGCAAATTCAATTATGGATTACTACCGTTCTTATGGCCAATCAGGCATTAGGTTTGTCTAGAACTATCAATTCTCGACATTAAATGAGTAAGTCATCTTATTACATACTAACTGTAAAGGTGATACCGTTTCATGGTTGATATTCCGTATAAAACCCGTACAAAACGCTTTGATTTCACTTTTATTGTGCGAACTGCTAGTCTGTGGAATGCGCTGTCTGAATACGATGTTTCCCAATAATTACAATCTGGGTGTCTTCACATCGCAAGTGATTCAGTTTTTTTAGGCAAGCGTGCTCCATCGTAGACCGCATCATCATATAACATCAGGCGAGTTAACGGTCACACACTATTATTTTAAAAAAGCTACCGTCACTACCTGCGCCGAAGATTGTCGCACAATGGGTCCTACAGACGGGCAAAGAGTCCCTGGTAAGCCTCGGCGTAACGATTTTCGAGTTTTACAGCCTGCTGATTGGCCGAACTAGGAATAAGATTTGAGAGCGTCAAAGGAAAATAAATAGGAGTGGCCTTTTCCCAGTAGTGGCATAAATAGGAACGGTATTGTTCGGGCACGGGAATCAGAATTTAACGCCCTTACCGGTAGGTAATAGGGCTCGTTGACAGTCAACACAGATTGGGCAAAGAACCCTAAAAATGTAGTTCTTATAGCCAGCCCTAAGTAAGTCCGAGATTTTAAGCCACTAAAAGTCTTTGACATGTTATTTATATTACACGGGAATTTATCAGTTAAGATTAAGCCGGTCACTCCGGCTATAGTTTCAACCGCATTGGGCAGTCTTTTTCAAGGTGAATGCACGCGCACGGCTGGTCTCGCTTGGCACTAGTAGTAATAGTGTAAACATTCACGAGAAGAATAACATTCCGTGTGAGAGATCGCTTTTAGCGATAAGGCCGTCACTTGTGGCACTAGCTCGTAAGTATTTTCTATCTGTTTGTAATTTTTATTTCTGGTGTTCCCAATAAAGAATTTATATCTATCTATCTAACATTCCTTCAGGAATCGTTCATTTCGGCAACAAAAGTATCCTATTTTACTCTTCAGTCTACCAACTATCTCTCAGTATACAAAATATCATGTCAATCCATTGCTCTGTTGCTCCATGAAACAAGAACAAACAAACCGATAGTTTACAATATTAGTCCGCTAAATGTATGGTATTCCGGACAATTCTTCGCACTTCAAAATATGTCAAAACTTTTAGCTGAGGGAGGTAAAGCCTGTCCGCAAAAAATACGCAATGTTTTTTGCTATCGGAAGTAGATAATTAAAAATTGAATATCTACCACTTCCGTCCCCGGAAAACGTCAAAATAATTTATGTTTTTCTTAGCTCAAATAACATTTTTATGGAATGCTAGTTTCTCTTATCGAATTTATCACAGACTTGATGTTTTCTTTACTCGTGGCCATAAAAATCTAATCTCAGTTTACGTCTTGTTAAAATCGCTGACCGTTTCAAAATCAGCGCTAACTGAACATACAAAGGCCAAGTAGCTTGCAGGTAGGTTGGTTTGTAGTCATGCTTGAACAGAATTGATTGTGGATATCTGAATGCCTCGGTTTATTTTAACTAGCTATATAAGCGTAACTGAAAACCCATGGAAAACGCTCGTCATGCTATTTTACACGCTTAAGTTACGATAAACTCGATTTTACTATGTTTTTAGGGCTACAAAATCGTAGTTAGTTGTCCACTTGTAGAATGTTAACTTGTGAGTATGAAGAGGAAATATTCTTATTTAAAAACTATTCAAAAGGAACAAGTAAAACGTATTGTCACGTATTGTAAACGTATGTCTGATAGGGTCATGTAGGTTATACGCACACAATCCTCAAGTTCCATATTTTCACACACATGAAGATTAAATTGAGGTATTATGATCTTATATAGCAACCGCTGTTTTTTACAACAGTCAAGGCATGCGTTTGACCACATTCTCAACTGATGGGAATCGAAAATGTGGTCGCAGATGCAGCACACTTGCCTAGGAAATACCTATTAACTTTTCTCTTGAACAACCCGGGATTGAAGCTTTTCGGAAAGAGGCAGGTAAGGCGATCTACACAATATCTGCAGCTCTGTTAAAGTAAGTGGATAATCTGTGATAAGTGGATCTCCTATGCGTCTGGTACTGTTATGAAAGAATGGTAATGGCAGTATTAGGTCGTGCCGAATTAGGATCCCCCACTTTCTATAATGTCTGTACAACGAAGGTACCCACTTGGACTGTTTCTCGTAAAATGTAAAAGCTACCAACATGAGACTGATAATACCTACTACAATTTTTTATCATAGAATCTGTCAGAACAGAAGAGCAAAAACACAAACTTACCTATTTTGAAACCAGACTTGCACGACCCGCATGTCGAGCCCAGTGTCGTGCGCCAGCTGTTCCCTCACATGGCGGGCTGGCTTAGGGCTGCTGCTGTAGGCGCTCTTCAGCGTCTCCAGCTGCTTGGCTGTGATGGTGGTCCGCGGTCGCTTGCTGGCCGCGTCTCCGTCCAGCGAGCCTTCACCACCTGCATTCGTGGGGTCTACTACAGTTGGATTTACTGTTTACGCCTGGTAAGCTTTACTTGCAACAAGAATAAACTGAAAAGACCGTTATAGACAATTTTTTTACATGCGTAGTATAGTTATAGTATGAAATCTTAGATTATATCCCATTGAGTTATTTAAGAAATTATAACTACCAGTTCGTTAGTCAAAAAACTCGTAGTCAATGGTAAAATTAAGATACTGGTGGAATTGGAGGAAATATACCGGAACTGGATCTCGGCTTGTGCCATACGCTAGTAAGATGAAGTTGCCAAATATAATGCTACCCAGTTAATTGGTCTATTCCACTTTGATCACCTGGGTGATCATATGCAACTCCAGTGTCCTTTGATCACCTGTGAATATAATCACCTAGGTGACCATAGGCGACTCCATTCAAATTGTCATTTCGGTATCTGTTGATCACCCGTGAATCTCATATTAAAAAATAAAACTTGTTTGCAAGTATTATTTAGTTTATAGACGATTCATTTCTGGTGTACTTACATAAGTACACCAGAAATGAATCGTCTATAAACTAAATAATACGGGCAATATGGCATTAATGAACATTAATTATTTCTGAAACTAACTTCTCCACTAAACAATTTCAGGTAAACATTTACGTCAAAAAAATAGCATCGTAAAGAAACATTCTTATTCACGAACGTTAGATAAGCTTTTCAAGGCTATTAAGTGATATAAGTATAAACTTCTATAGACAATGACAAGAAGTGCCATGCTCGAAAACAAGGCAAAACAAATATGTAGTGGAAAAAAGAGCACTAAAACAAGTCTATTGGGAGTGTCTGAGTACGATTTATAAGAATACTGCACAAGTATAAAAAGTTTAATAAAGGAACATACCTTTAGCTCTAGCAGCCTCGTAATCCGGCTTGCAGACGAGCTTCCCATCCTCCATGAGGTAGAACTCATCGCCGGTGTTGAGCGT
Source organism: Agriopis marginaria (assembly GCA_932305915.1). Lineage (NCBI taxonomy): Eukaryota > Metazoa > Arthropoda > Insecta > Lepidoptera > Geometridae > Agriopis > Agriopis marginaria. Next base: position 12,008,768 of record OW029915.1, read on the forward strand.
CCTGGCGCAGGCTGCGCAGGCGAAGCACCGCAGGTGATAGACATGCGTCTGCGCACGCCGCACCACCTGCGTCGGCGGGATGCCCTGCCCGCAGCCCGAGCATTTGGTCCCGAACCGCCTGGGACAACAGCCGCAACAGCAAGAACATTATCAACGTGATTGGGACAAGAAAACTTATATATTACGATTCCTTTTTGTTTCTCAAGCTTTTATTTAACTTGTCGTGGGGCTTTACAGCTACCTGTTTTAAGCGATTTGGTTTAGATGATTGCGAAAATTTGCGCGACTGCAAACCGTATCTCAGCGCGTTAAAGTTCACGTTCGCGTGATATCTCGCACTGCACTGTTTCGAGGCCGCGTCAAGAAGTAGTAACTATGTGTGGCACCAATCTTGCAACAAAATTTTAGACCAGCTATCCTCAACCAATTGAGCTGAAATTTTACACACTTATGTAAGTTCGGTGACAATGCAATGTTATGGTACCACCTGAGCTGTCTTGACGATGGAGACAGAAGGTGACCATAGGAACTGCTACACAAAACGACGTAACCCAGTAGAGTTTGGGTTCGTTAAATGTGTCTTCTCAAGATGAGCGGACAAGCTGGCTTAAAAAGTTTTTAGTTTATAATTTATAAAAAAAAAATATCTTTAACCACAATTTATTTAATTTCTTGTGCAGTAACTGATTAAATATAAATGGAAGCTAAAGTGGGAGGAATGGAACAAGATACAAAAAGGTCTAGTTATTGGAGATGTAGATGTTCAAAAAGGTAGCTGTTATAACTTTTATATCTAGGGGCGTATCTGACATGATTTTCACACATTTTGTTTCTATTAGGAATTTCTCACGTAAGAAAACCCAGCTTAATTTTACGTATGCTGAAAGAAAAAAAAAACAAAAGAAAAAAAGAACTCCGTAGTAAAAAGTAATAAAAGTTTAAGGTTACAATATAATTAGTTAAATTGTAAGCTTTTAACTTTTAAGTTTTACGCGGAACTCCTAACTTACGCGGAAAGGCAATCTTTTTCCAACATTTGAAGTTTCCAAGCAAAATAATCTTCTGAGAGCATCGTATATCAGGGGAATCTCAACTGACTCACACTGGAGTTTGATAAAAATAAAGCTTTTAAAGTTAAGCTTTTTCGCACAAGGCTATTAAAGTGGCTCTACCTGCCCAAAGCCATTCACAATCAGACGCCTTCAGTTCAGATCATTGCCAAGTAATAAATAAATGGTATTGCTTATCTTATCAAGTAAGATACCAGCGAATAAAAATATTGTCACGTGGAATTTATTAAATCTATCATCATTTTTGTAAGAGATAATAGACAAAACAATAGGAACTATTTCCACTTGTTTTCGTTAAAGTGATTTCGGCATATTATATCATAACAATTTGTTCCTAAACTGATAATTTATTATCGTGTGACGCATACGTACAGCTTTATCGTCTTCAACCAACTTTATAAAAGGAGGAGGTTTTCCATTCGACTGGTTTTTTTTTTGTATGTTTTTAAGCGATTACTCCGCCAATTATGAATTAATTTCGATGTTTATCTTTTGTTTGGTAGGCCAAACTTCAGAGGTGGTCCCATAAATCGATAACTTAATTCATTTTTATTTAATTAATTCAGTGCTTTTTGAAAAAATATGATGACATTTTGGTTTGTGGTTCCCTTCAGCAAAAGTTTTGATGAGGACTTTCAATCTCTGTTTTTAACTGTAATTTTTCTTTTATTTATAGTTTAAGTTTTTACATGTAGGAAATCGGTGTCTTGAACCCGGTTTTTTAACCTTTAAAAAATATATTTTAATGAAGTAGAAATACCTAAAGTAGGTATTGGTTTTTTTCATTTTATTTTTGATTTGATTTTAAAATATCATGGCAAACCGCCCCCATATTTTAAAATGTAACGGATAATGATTTCGAATTACTTAAAACCAAACTTTTTCATTTGACACCCACTTGACCACATTAGGTATATATACCTAGTTATAGTTTTGTTGTCCAGACTCCGTTCATATCGCCATGGATGGAATTGATAGAAATATCGTGTATACCGCAATTATATAATTATAGATACTAATCACACTTTTGAAAATTTTTGATGGTCCGGGACGCCGTTCCGGTTCGTAAATCGTAAAAATTCTCATATCGTTCTAGTTCGGAAAAAAACCTAGACAGGTACCAAACCTTTAGTTTGTTTGGAAATACTCGGAAAAAGCGGAAAATGTAACCTATGTCACTAGACGTAAAGAGGAATCCAACGACACCACACTTGTCAAAATCGGTCAAGCTGTTTAGGCTACAGGAGGTACTACAAGAACCCTGAAACATACATGCTTACATACAAACCAAAATATTACCCTCCTTCTTGGAAAGTCGGTTAAAAGTTAGCAAGGTTTGAAGGGAAATGCGTTCCGGTTCGGGAGTAAGTCCAATTCGACCACTGTGTATGACTCAAAAATGAAGCTTACTTGAAGAAATCGTCCGTGCAATAGAGCTGGTTGTTTCTCGCGAAGCATTTCCCGGATAGCATAGCGCGACATTCGACGCAGCGTAGACACCCCGCGTGCCATGTCCGATCCGACACTTTGAGCACGTATCGGTCTACGATCATCTCGTGACAGCCGCCGCATTTCGGGATACTGGCTGCAACAAAAACATCGATTAATAAACTTATAGGTTTAAGACGCTCTTTTCCGACTTTTAGCAATTATGCTCATTCTAGTTATCATTTCTAGGACCTTATTTATATAACAAAATTAACAAAACTTTAAATTACTATGGATCATCCAAAGCGGAGGCTAAATTTAAAATCACAAGTTGGCTCAAGACTTTAAATTACATGGAAACGGAAAATCTTTTAAAAGTTGTGGAATAAATAATAATATACCTACAGCACACACCCTCTCATACATACACACAAGTACATAACACACACACATCACCTCTGCGATCCCTCTTCGCAGGCCGTGTGAATCGCTAAGGTGACCTATACATACACTTACATTACACACGGAGAGGTACAAAACCACACTAAACTTAAAACGTGTTTTATATCTCTAAAATAAAATTTGCAATACATACTATTTTGTCACAAATGACTTTGTCTATAGGCTAGCCAAACTATTATACTATCATAGGGGAGTTGTATGCCGAACGACAGGTTTAACACCTAGCTCGGCAGCAGCCACTCAATTATTTTTAGCAACCATGTAGCCTTATATTAGTTTCTATTTATTATGTAATTGTTTATTAGCGAATAAAGATTATGTTATGTTATGTTATGTTAGTTTAAGTGTGCATACCTCTAAATCAGCTTAAAATTATAAAAATGGTGTCATACCAAAATTGAATGCTTTATGAGACCGAAATACATTCCGCTCGATAGAAAAAAAAAAAAAAAAGTAGCACTGATTTGAGCTTGTATCCCTGTTTTTTTGGATTCATTCAATTACCTATTTATTAAATTATGTCTGCGATATCTTGATATATAGATTTCATAATTATGAAGGAAACCGGTGAGGTACATTTTAAATTACAGCTATACTTTTCGAAAAATAAGAGAAAAACCGTTATGATTTTGCTCCGCTGAATGCGACTTAGAACGATATAACTTAGGACTATAGAATAAACCAAGGATTATGGTCATCTGTAGTAATAAGCGTTGCTTAAAAGTGGGGAAACCTCGCCTTAAGTGTTTTTTATAGTGAAACTTTTTTAGCCACGTTGGGCACTTTTTGAGATGGAGGAAAAGCACCGAACTCGCGTGACCGTCACGCGCATATACTCGTTCGGGTAAAGTCGGCTCGAGTCGACTAAGGGAGTGAGAGAGATATAGTCAACCATGATGAAGTTTTCACTTATGTCGTGTGGTCTTAAGCACACACTTTGCCCCAACGCAAAAATAGGGGTGTTACAAGTTTAACGTCTGGAACTGTGTATCTGTTTGTGGCATCGTAGCTCCGAAACGGCTGAACCGATGTTGATTTAGTTTTTTTTTTTATTGTTTCCGTGACTGAATCAAGAGTGTTGATTCAAGAAAATCTGTTCAGGCGTTTGAAGATTATCAACTCTTTTATTGGGGATTAAAAAAAAAATTAAATTTATACTTGTTACACGCTTGTTTTGAACTTTCCGTTTCAAAATTTGTACTACCTCGGTCGAAGTATTCATTTTCTTTGCAATAACATTGTAAAAAACAGAATGAAAACCACGAATTCTGATCACTTTCGCTAGGTTTTTGAAAGACTGTTCCAAAAAAGATAGGTACTTTCAGTGATATATAAAATAATTTTTATTTGTTTTTTTTACAGTGTCATTACAGATAGAGCAAATAAACAAATGGAAACAGTTATAATTTATTTATATCTTGCCTCGTATCGTGTGACTTAATTTTCTTATAGGGTGTATAAATTCGCTAAAAAAGCATTTTAAGAGGGCAAAGTTTATATGAAAGTCTACGCGAACGATGTTGCGGGCCACAGCTAGTATATATATATATATATATATATATATATATATATGAGTTATATTCCATAAATGTTAATGTTCTTTAACTTTAAGATATTAATAAAATAAAATAAAAAAATTAGTTGCGTTGTATGTAGCAGCTTGGAGTACGGTATGTAGTGTGCAAAAAGTAGCTGTATTATATGGACACTTAACTTCGAAGACTGGTGCACGTCGACAAACAATCGGACTAGGCCCTGGTATAACGAGATCTATATCTTTCTTATGCCAAAAACTGATTTCTGAACTGCACGTGTAGATTTCTCTACTTATTTTGTGGAATAGGTACAGGTAGGTCAAGGTTCAGTCAACTCGAGCGATGGTGACATGTGCGCTTTACAATCTGACGGAACCCAGTTCTATCCTCGGCCCTGCACCAATTACTTATTGGTTTGTTTTGTGAAAAGTCATTGAATAAAAGTTATAAAAGTAAGGGTAGCATAGGTATGTCGGAAAGCTGCGTACGAGGTTTTTGGTGTACCTACCTATTAAAAATAGCGAAAAAGTATAATCTGTGTCCTGATGTTTAATTTATTACAAACTAGCTGAGCCCGCGGTTTCGACCGGGAGTTAAAATCATCGCTAAGTTTTCTAAAATTTTCCAATTTACTGCGCAATTTTCTTAACTTTTCTTTCCGTAAGAACCTTCTACAAAGTATAAGAATTCGTTTAGATACCTAAATAAATTATGTGCAGTTTCGGTGCATCGCTCAAAAACGGTGAAGGAAAATATCGTGAAAAAGAAAGGTATGTCCAAAACCTCAAAAGTTCAAAGACTTATGACATTCACCAACGTGCACTGGGCCTGCATGGTTAGGGTCCATCCTCTCTCTCCCTGAGAAAAGGCCTGTGCCCCAGCAGTGGGAACATGAAAGGCTGATAATGATGATGAAGGTTTAGTCACAACACTTGGCACCGGGCTCCTGTTCACAAAATACACTGTTCACTTTGTACGGAAGCTTAGACTCAGCTCAGACAAACAGGTAGGTAGTACTTACTAGCAGTTCAATTGTTTAATTAACTTCCGAACTTGTTGTTCGGGCAACACTGTCAGGACGATTTTTACAGCTTAGCTATACCAACAGTGCAAGTACCGCTCTTTATCGATCGTCAAATTCGATAAAATGCCATAGAATCGATCATAGCGAGAACTGTTCCAATGGAAATTTATCGAATTTGACGATGTCAAATGTCAAATTTGACGATCGATAAAGAAAAGTATTTGCACAGCAAATAAATGATTTAATTCTAACGAAAAATTTAAATACCCTGAACTAATTAACAACTTTGTACGATGAAGACATCCGAACAATGTTAATTCCAAACCTGGGGATGAAGTCCAGACTGGTCAAAATCTACGCAGGTACAGCCGGCTTAGACAAACTGAGCCAAAAAACTAAAAAAATAAATTAAAACCTAAGTAATCTCAATTCACTAATCTACCCAGTTAAGTAGGTATGTACCTAACTACAGGGTAGATGGGTATGTTAATAAGGTTAAGAGTGAAACCGCTACACCAACACACATCACACAAGCTACGTACACAGGAACACCTCGGGCAGGTGGTCGAGTTGGATCGGCGGCACGCGCATGTCCTCGAGGGTCTCCTCCGCGGGGTACATCATGGCGCCTAGCATCGCACGACCGCGCTGGCCCGCTACGCCCGACGCACTGCCGCCACCCTGCCCCAACACCCCAACCCTCTTATCACCGCCTTGCCGCCATTGGCTGGACCGACGCGCTGATAACACCCGACACGCCCCCCGGCCAATCCTCACACTCGAAACACACCCATCGATCGATAGAGGGAAAATTCGCAGCATTTCCTACCGATATTGAACGTTTACAGCGTTGAAGTGTTTACAGATGAGCGCCGCTATGCCGATTTACTTTTACACACCATTCCTTTTCTGAGAAGGATTTGCATAGCTAACAATGATGGGTTTTCCTTGTTAAGCTTTCAGTAAGTTTTTATATTTTTTTATTTATAGAAAACGACCACAGATTTGCGTTTATTATGAATCACTTCTTTATACGAGTAAAGATAAACTTTAATATTTTAAATTATAAAATCAAAATATTAATAAAGCTCATATTTTATGCCCATTAAGAAAAGACATCAACGACATCCCGCTACGCGCTACGAGAATTTCGTAGCATTTCTTGACCTTTTATTTTCATGTTCTAAGTGCATCTTATAAGGGTTACTTTATACCAAAAAAAATATGTAAACGGCAATATCTTTACACGGTCTTTAATGAGAAAGAATGGAAGAGAACCAGGGTTAAGCTTAACTTTAGCAACACAGGGCCAAAAAAAATCACACAAAACTAATGTTTGTTTTGTGAAAAGTCATTGAATAAAAGACTATGTCGGAAAGCTGCGTACGAGAGCTTTTTGGTGTACCTATTAAAAATAGCAAAAAAATATAATATGTATGGGCCTGTCCTAATGTTTCATTTATTACAAACTAGCTGCGCCCCGCGGTTTCACCCGCGAGTTGAAATCGTCGCTAAGTTCTCTGATATTTTCAAATTTTCTGCGCAATTTTCTTAACTTTTCTTTCTGTAAGAAGAAGAAAGATTTCTACAAAGTGTTGAAAATCTTTAAAAAATTAATGAATTCGGTATGTTCTTTAGTTATGGCGAGACCAAGGTAAATGGGGATTCATTTATATATATTATATGTATAGATATAAATAATAGGCTTCGCAAAGGATATAATTAAATACATTAAACATGTAAAAAATATATTGGCTGATACATTTCTAAGATATAAGCGTTTAAAGTAATTGGTGGGAATTGAGAAGGGATGCTCTGTCCTTCTCCCGCAAAGCGTATGTTAGTATAGCATTTGTATGGCGCACGCAAGGTTTGATGTTATAACTTGCTATAGTGCAGTTTCTATCTAGCATGAAATTAAAATACTTATAACTTGTTAATTTATGAAATAAAAAAAAAAACGTTGATGGGCTATTTATGATCAGATTTTTATGAGGTAATAAAAAAAGTTGGCTGCCACGGGACGCCTCGCAGATGTGAAACATGACAATATTAGACAGCATATAACATCACGTCCGTCATGGCATACTATCCGATTTTACTGCCTATACTTATAGGCGCGCCAATAGATGTATCACATTACTAATTAGGACTGTTCCTAATGGCCCACTACTAAAAAACCTATGAATCAGAGAGAGGACAATACTATCTATCTACACAGGCCAAGATCAACCTAGTAAAATACTTATAGCTAAGACTATTTCAACCCTACAAATCGGTCCATAAACCGGCTCAATCCAGTCCCGTGGTCAGGCGTGACTCGCTACGCGCTGTGCCTGCACCCGCGATAAATTATACAAGTGAATGCGAGGGCGAGCCACGGTACTTTACGACGGCATAAATCAGAACAGTCACTTCCCCTAGAAGACCAGGTTACATGGTACACGAACGTGCTTGAGTCAATGTAAGTAATCCGATTTTAACAAAGGCTAGTGGGTCAAGATCTCTACAGCTATCACTGATGACACGACAATAAAACAAGGTCTGATATTCTGAGAGTGACACATCACTGTTCAGTTGCCACTTCATTACAACAAACATATAAATTGGGAAACAAATCTGTAGATAATCTATGAAATAAAACACAAAAAGCAATTCAATGGTAATTCTGTGTGTCCGCTTAAGCGAAACAAATTAAGTAAAACTGGTAAAGCTAAAGAATGACGTAGGCTTGTGTCACCCACTAGACCTTTGCATCTCGGAATATCATACCTGGCGAAGTATATTATGAAATCTTTGATTATACCGTAGATATACTATATTTATAGTTAGACCCACTGGCAACACTGCATCCTAAGTGTGAAAATATCTCCCCCAGTTTTCTGTGTCCAAAAAATGTTTAAAGTAGTTAAAAGTGCTCTGAAAGCTTACCAAAGTGATTCTTTCTTGCTAACTGCGATCATACAGTGTTAGTACTAGCTTTCGTAAGGGATTTTAGTGCAAAAAGCGTAAAAATACGAATGAACAGAAAGTCGTTAACAGTGCTATAGAACATACACCAAACCAAATCCTCTGTTCTATTTACGAAACTAAAGTGCTAACATGGCTCTTAGCGATGGATTCAGTGCAAAAAGTGTTTAAATAACCAAAAATTCGACATTGGAATATTCTTTTTCGTATTAACATACCCTCACAGAAAAAAATATATATTGTTCTTTCACCTACATTTTAGTATCATATTTAAAATTTCTTTCTAAGTATGCCATATTACATCAGTGTTGCCATATAAGACTTTTCATCCCATCTAAAATGGAAAATAGTGATAAAACCGAAAAAAATAAAAACAAAAAATTTGTACAGCAAATATTCCACCAAGGGCTATTTCTGTCAGACCAAAGTACTTCTTCTACCAATGTCATGGAGTCAAACGATAATAATGTCAAAATTAGGACAGATTCCTTCAAAACATGCGAAAACATTACCAATACAAATGAATGGTCAAATGCCTCACGTAAAAGAGCGCGTAACAGTCCTGGTGGTGGTGAGAAAAAACAACCTAAAACTAGTTACTGGCTTAAACCAACAGGATCTGAGATCCCGACGCAAAATAGTTTCGACCTCTTAGAGGAAGAAGTAGTTGAAATAAAAGATCGTGAAGAAAAGACCCTAAAGCCTCCAGCCATATTTATATCAAATGTTGGGAACATTAATCCTCTTACAACGTTACTGAGTGAAGTGGCCAACAATGAGTACTCCATCAAAATCTTAAGCAATGATGAAGTTCGAATTCAGTCAAGCTCATCTGAAGCATATACAAATATTGTCAAACATTTAGACAATAAAGGTACCGAATTCCACACTTACAAACCTAAACAAGAACGTAGCTTTAAAGTAATACTGAAGAACCTTCATCACTCTACAGAACCAGGAGATATTGCCAGTGAATTACAGACCCTCGGACATGAAACTACTAATATATGGAATGTAAAACACAAAATAACTAAAAAACCTATGCCAATGTTCACCATAGAACTAAAGCCAACATCCAATAATGCTGAAATCTATAAAATACAGACACTTCTCCACTGCCGAGTGAAAATTGAGCCGCCGCATTTCAAACGTGAAATACCTCAGTGTTCTAACTGCCAAAGATACGGTCATACGAAAGGCTTCTGTCACCACAAGCCACGCTGTGTGAAATGTGCTGCCTCCCACACTACTGACCAGTGCCCTCGTAAAGAACGATCAAATGACGTCAAGTGTGTACTGTGCGATGGGAATCATCCAGCAAATTACAAAGGATGCTCTATCTACAAAGAGCTTCAAAAAATATCTTTTCCCTCACTGAGAAAGACTAAGCCTACTAACGAAAAAAATTTGAGAGCGCAGCAAGAAACCACAAACCAGCATCAAACTACAAGGCAGAGAGAAGCCTCTGAGCAGCGACAAACCACAGCGAAACCACCAGAACAGCCTAGGGCCACAACTACTACTTCATCAAACACCACGGAAAGGACATACTCAAATACACTTAAAGGGAAATTAAGAAGCCCTGCTACAGAACAGACACCAAACCACCCAAACGCCAACTCCCAATCGAGCGACATACAGGAGCTCAAACAAATGATGAAGGACTTAATGGACAAGATGGGGGTAATGCTCAATCTTTTGTCAGCAATCGTCTCACAGTGGACAAACAAATCAAACTAGTAATATGGAATGCCGATGGGCTATCTAGACATGATCTAGAAATAAAAGCATTTCTTGCTAGTCAAAAAATAGATGTTATGTTAGTAACAGAAACTCACTTTACAGCAAAAAGCTACATGTCAATACCTAACTATACAATATATTACACTAATCACCCAGATGGAAAGGCACATGCAGGTAGCGCTATCATCATAAAGAAAACAATTAAACACTATGAGACAAACAATTACTGCACAGATTATATACAAGCGACCAATATTGTTTTGTATGATATGATGGGTCAACTCACAGTATCAGCAATATATTGTCCACCGAGGCATGCACTCAAAAAATATCAATATGAGCATTATTTCAACAGCCTAGGAAATCGATTCATAGCTGGTGGTGACTATAATGCAAAACATACAAACTGGGGCTCAAGACTCATCACAACTAAAGGGAGAGAACTCAATAAAGCCATACAGACATTGAGTCTTAGCACTGCCTCATCAGGCAGACCAACTTACTGGCCTACAGACATACGCAGAATACCAGACTTAATAGACTTTGCAGTACATAAAGGGATACCAAAAACTAAAATAACAGCTACATCTCTAACAGATTTGTCCTCGGACCATTCACCAGTCTTGGTTACTATATCAAACAATGTAGTACCAAAAGCCACTCGCTGCACTCTGCACAACAAAAGAACAAACTGGAATATGTATCGGGACGAAATAAAGTGCACCTTGAAAACTGACATAAACTTGAAAACTGAAGATGACATTATACTAGCTGTGGAACAATTTAACTCGTGCATTCAAAACGCATCATGGAACTCAACTCCTCCAAACGGTAAAAATAATAATATAAATAACAGCATACCCCAGTCAATTAGAGAGCTGATAAAAAGAAAGAGAATTGCTCGCAAAAACTGGCAAACACTTAGATCTCCGGAACACAAAAGAATATTGAATAAGGCAATCGGTATACTCAAGAATGCACTTAAAGAACATGATAATTATATCACACAAGAACATCTACGGAATCTCGATGCCACATCTGCCACAGACTACTCTCTCTGGAAAGCAACATCGACTATTAATAAGACAGTACAAAATAATCCTCCTATAAGAACTAGCTCTGGGAGCTGGGCAAGGAGTGATAAGGAAAAGGCTGAGACTTTTGCAAAACATCTTAGTAAAATATTTACGCCAAACAGTAGAGAAATCACTGAAGAAGAGGAAAAATTTATTAATGAAGAGCTGGCTGCTCCCAACCAACAGGACTTGCCCATTAAATCTTTCACAAAAGGAGAGGTAGCAAATATGATCAAGTTGCTACAGCTTAAGAAGACGCCAGGATATGACCTCATCACTGCGAAATGCTTAACCGAACTGCCAAAAAATGGTATAAAGTTTTTAACACAGCTTTTTAATGCTATACTAAGATTAAGTTTCTTTCCCCCCCAATGGAAAGTAGCCACCATTATAATGCTGAATAAACCTGGAAAATCACCACAAGAAACGTCCTCATACAGGCCAATAAGCCTCCTGCCTATAACTTCGAAACTATTTGAGAAGCTCTTTCTAAAACGTCTGCTGCCCGTAATAGTCGAAAGACAACTTATACCTTCACACCAATTTGGGTTCCGACAAAGCCATTCCACTATTGAGCAAGTTCACAGATTGGTTGAAAAGATCCGCGATGATATGGATTGCAAAAAGTACTGTTCTGCTGTATTTCTGGACGTAACTCAGGCCTTCGACAGAGTGTGGCACGATGGCCTGCTGTACAAGATTAAAACTACACTACCAACCAGTTTCTACACCGTCATCAAAGCATACCTCACTGATAGACATTTCACAGTCAGACAGGGAGAAGAAACAACCAAACTCTACATCATCAAGTCGGGCGTACCACAGGGCAGTGTGGTGGGGCCCGTACTTTATACGTTATTTACCTCCGATCTACCAATAAACAAAACGTCAACGGTAGCCACATATGCAGATGACACTGCTATCCTAACCTCTCATACAGATCCAAATACAGCATCGCAGCTACTGCAAACTGACTTAAATTCCGTGATGAATTGGTTAAAGGTATGGCGCATCAAGGTCAATGAGACTAAGTCAGCCCATGTCACATTTACTTTACGGCGTAATACATGTCCACCAGTAGAAATGAATGGAAGTCAAATCCCACAAGTAGATGAAACTAAATATCTTGGCATACATCTAGATAGAAGACTCACCTGGCAAAAACATATTTTCTCAAAAAGAAAGCAACTTAGTCTGAAGCTACGTAAACACCAGTGGATGCTTGGAAAACAATCAAAACTATGTTTAGAGAACAAGCTACTTATATACAAAACTATCCTAAAACCTGTGTGGACTTATGGAATCGAGCTCTGGGGAACGGCTTCAAAAACCAACCTTAGCATTCTACAACGTTTTCAGTCAAAAGTGCTACGGATGATAACCAACGCTCCCTGGTATGTCACAAATGAGACGCTACACAAGGACCTGGAAATGCCCACAGTGGAAGAAGAAATAAGAAATAACGCCCTAACTTATCAAAAACGACTGCAAAATCATCCAAATGAACTAGCAAAGATGTTGATATCAAGAAGGCCTCCAAGGAGACTTAAAAGGAAGATACCCCAAGACCTAACAAAATAAGAAAAATTATGAGGATGGATGCGTCAATGGGCGTATTCCACACAAGACGCGTCACTTAAGACAACAGTTAAAAATAAAGCTTATTGTCTTCAAAAGACAGATTGCTTTAAAAAAGGGATTATAAAAAAAAAAAAAAAAAAAAAAGTTAGACCCATGAAACATGTCATAACTCCAATTCGTCATACTGATAAAAAAATATTCTTTTGAATTTCGAACGGTGCAATCCCGATGTGGCCGGCAGCATTATGTTTCATAAATTGGCGAGGGAAGTCGCGTGCGGCATCCCTTGGGCATCGACGCGTGCGCCTGATCCGCGGCCCTAGCTTGTACTATTATTTATTCTGTGGCCTTGTAATTGACGGTTAGCGGAGCGCCGGCACTGTTGGAGCTTCAACCCCTTGGAATCTGTTCATCGAATGCGACAGCCGCGAGGAAATGTTGGGGCAAGTGCTTCCTTGAATACGCTGCCCAGACCAACGGGCATATCGATTTCAGAGTCGTGGATGTGCATAAACCATGAGATGCCAATTTGGCAACTTAAATAAAAATACCAATAGTAAAAAAAAATATTTCTCGTTAAAACAAACCAAAGGAATTCAAGCTCAAGGGTTCATTACAGTTTTAGACGAGGGTACCTATGATATGAGTCTGTTAGGACAGTAAAATTATTGGCTTAGGACTCTTTAAAACAAACCAAATTATCTCAAACTCGAGAGGCTTACTAGTAACCCTCGAAGAGTGCACGGAAGACATAGATGGTCTGACGACGTCGTAAGATTCGCGGGCATCCAATGTATGCTGGATGACTGTCGTTCAGTGTGGAGGTCTAAAGGGGAGGCCAATTTTTTTTTGCCGTAGGTGGCAAACAAGCAGACGGGCTGCCTGATGGTAAGCAGTCACCGTCGCTTATGGATACTTGTAACACCAGAGGCATCACAAATACGTTGCCGACCCTTTGCCTATGTTCAGCAGTGGACGTCTTCTGGCTGATGATGATGATGATCGAAGAGTTCTGTCACACAGTCACACTCAACAAAATTTATGAAAGAGTAGATTTATTTTTGGAATTATAGGTTTGGTCCCATAATAAAAGTTGTTCATAATAATGAATATAACGGACTCTTTTCGTCTTAGTAGGTATACCCTTTCCGCGTAACCCTGTATATGTAATTTTGCTTAAACTATTGCACAGGGCCAACTCAACATTGTTTGTAGATTTCATCAATATCATATCGTAATCGTATTTGTTAAATTTGTCCCATACAGGCAAATGAATGCCCCAGAGATGCGGTGTCAGATTTCTATGGGAAACAGAAATAGAACGAGATTTATCCAGTTCACATGGAATATTGATGTTTGTCAAACATTGTAAATTGATTCGCTAGCTGATATTTCATCTATTGTTTAGATAGTTTGTTCGTAGCAACAATTAGTCAACTTTTCGTTGCAAGTCAATAGCATAAATAAACCAGCCAAGTGCGAGTCGAGCTCGCGCACTGAGGGTTCCGTACCACCACAAAATACAATAATTATCAATTTAACAAACCGATTTCAAAATAAGTAAAATATGGCATTTCGGTTCAGTGAAATGATAAAGACGACGTTAGAAGGTCGTTTAAATGACCAGTAATAATAGCCATTAGTGATAATAATTACCAGTTATAACTTGGTAATGAACATAAACATGTCACCGACTCACACTTGGCCATTATTTATTATTTGTTGATATACTTTAGAGTGTCTACTATTATCATGACGCTTGTACGTATTACCGTTTTTACATTAGAGCTAATACAAAAATACATAAAAAAATACGTTTGTGGTATAGGAAACCACCTTTCGTTTTTACTTTTTGAATTTTTTATTATTTTTTTGTTAATCCGCCGTAACATTACATATTCTGTGAAAATTTCAGTTAGCTATCTACTACGGGTCGAAAGATCGGCATCATCGTAGGCTCAGTAATAGGGTCCTGTTTTACCCTTTCGGTATGGAACCGTAAAAACTGAATTTAGTAAATGCAACCTAGAACTTTACCAATATTGTTACTTAGGCTATATTCATAATTTTGTTTCCTTCTGTGTTGTTTATGTTATGAAATAAATAAAATTAAATAATATATTACTAGACAACAAAAACGTTTTATAAACTAGGTTCTAATCACGGAATAGTTTTTTTTTATTGTTTAATTTAGAACGGCTGTCAAGGCATTTTTGTAAGAAATTTGTTGCAGCCAGTTGTGATGCGGACAAAGAACTTTGAGACCTAACCTAAAAAGGTAAGGTCCAAGTTCTTTGGATGCGGAGTTTGTCGCGTTGACATAAATAAGAATGTTCAATCAAGGTTCTGTCATAATGCCTGGCAACAGATTTTCCTTCTCATTTCCGTTCTATTTACTTCTCTTTTCTGTGGTTCGATTAGGTTCTAACGGAGCCTACAAAATACAAACAATTATTAAATTGAATTAAAAGTGCAACAGAGCACAGCAATAGCATTAAACAATGATATCGACGCGCGCTGTCTGGCTGCGGCAGCCGCCATCCCGCCTGCTAACAGGCGTATAATTTGATAACGTCTGCGTTATCTGATTATGACAGAAGCGAAAAATTATATCCTTTTGTAATTAGGTTAAAACGCAATTTAGAGTAGCGCGCCGCAGGCGGCACACGCCCGAGCCCGTAACAGTTTGCAGGAGGGACTTGCCCTAACTCAAATAAAAGCCGATGTCAAAGGATAGATCTCTGATTATTTTGTAGTGTTGTTCTCTACCATAGATGCCAATTTATTATTATATATGTATTATATGCCTGTATTATATATGTATTAAAACGTAAGTTTGTAATCTCATCGCCGCAAACCTTATGTTGATTTGCATTTTAAGATTTATTTAATTGAGAGTACAGTTAGTATTCAAGGAGTAAATACCGATAGTACTACGCTTAACGGAGATTATTGTACCTACTAATAGTTTAGAACCATTTTTACTAAGTCTGCGTGCCTCATCTTCGACCACATTGTCGCTTACCAACAGACGAGTTGGTTGGTAATTCCAGATAAAAAACAACAAAAAAAAACTATGGGACCAACCCTGAAATCATGAAAATAATATCAAGCTGTTTTATTTATTTCATTGAGTGTGTATGTATTTTTATTACGGAACTGCTGATATGTTTTTCTATTTCGTGGTTGGTTTTTCAGTAAGAGTAGTTCATAATGATGAGCGCAGAGACCTCCTTTCAATTTAGTACCACCGTTCCGTGTATCTCAGTAAGTATCCTTAGTAAAATATCAGAGTGAAACATTTTAATTTACAATCGGATTCTTTGTAAAACAAAACACGCAGGCGCTACTGTTTTGCAGTGGCCGATATTAAATAAGATTAACCAGCATAATATACTTAAAAAGTACCTATTTGACTAAGAGTATCAACCTTCTTTATTTTAGTAAATCAAAACACTATTCATGTGTTTACTTTAAGAAATATATACCTAGATAGATAACAATACATAATATACCTAATAGGAGAAAAAATATTAATAAACAGGTTTCATCTCCGCTTGCCATTAGACGAGGTGAAGCCAAACACAAACCCATTTAAAATAAAAGGAATTGGGTACTTTAAAAGCAAATGCACTCACCCAAAAATGTCTAAACGCTCGGTTGGAGGCATGGTGATCTGCATTCATAACAAAATAAAGCACCGGCAAAACCATAAAATCAAAACTAATAAAACAAGCGTAGCCGACTGTCGTCGCCCCTTCAAACCGAGCCACCCCACTTATTAAAATTAATAAGTGGGCCCTTCGTCTGTATTAATGATCGCGTTGTGTCAATAAAGTTATAATATATTTGGCAAACAACTAGCCCGAGCGTGTCCAACCACCGACCGAGGAGACTTTGTGGCTGTCCAAGCTTCAAAACAATGCTATTAAATATTTGATGATTTTTTATCAAATTCGTCACCACACTCGTAATTAAGAAAATATGTGTAGATTCCAATGAGATAATCAACCGTAAGCTGCTTGAGTATGTTGTTATTATAACCATTATCTTGAAATTGTAAACATTCAGGGGCCTTACGGACAATTGCTATTCCAATAACCGCAAACCGTATCTGGGCGCGATAAGGTTCACGTTTGCGTGATTTTCCAACTGAGCGGATTAGGTGCCGCTATAGCAGTTGTCCGTAAGGCCCTGGTCTATTCTTTAATCTCTAACTATTTTATCAAGGCGATTTGGTAATTGGGTTAACGTAAAAGAATTCGTAAGATAATGTTCCGGCAATTGTATTAATAGAGATGACGATAATTGCAATTATAAGCACGGAAAATTATGAAGGAAATTCCGTTGCGTTGAAGTGAGCTCTTGAAATCTTTGATCTGTGTTTGCGCGCCACTACAAGCCCCTTTCTGAGGGGAACCAAAGTGGAGGTCGATGTTGCTAAACAAATATTTTTTATAAACACTCTCAATCTCATATTATTTGCTCAATCAATTCTGTATGAGTAGTAGTTATTTGAAACAGCATTATTAGGCGTAAAGGCGTCATCTCTCCGACAAGTTTGAGGCCTGTAAAGGTTCTAACTGAGTAGTTACTTATTACTAACTATAGAAGGTGCTTAGGATGGTTGCAAGATAAACTCAAAAATTTAGAGACCTGAAAAGCAACCACAGTTTAGCAGAAAGAGCACTCGGGCCGTAATCCTGGATGGCGCAGGTATGTCTGGCGTGCCATCGTAAAAAAATTCAAAAATTCCATAGGACGTCTACTGCCTTCCCCCAATCGATCTCCAAAAGGGCCAATTGGAAGCGACCTGCATCCAGCGTTTCCCTGTGGTCTCTTTTAGGTCGTCTGTCCATCTTGTGGGTGGAAGTCCTACGCTTTACTTACCGGTCCGTGGTCTCCATTCCAGAACCTTTCGGTCCCATCGGCCATCTGTTTTGCATGATATATGCCATTTTTTTTTGCAATTTCTACAACATTTACGTAAATAAATTACAAAAAATATATGTATAGTTATAAACTTGAATTTTCTGTAGTTATAACACATTCCTTAAGTATGAAACAACACTACTTTCAAGCATTGGCTTGTCATGAAAACCAATTTTTTTATTCAGTCAGAAAATGAAGCACATAACAAAATATTTTAAATGTTTATCGGGACTTATCACCCACTATTTTATTTTGGTAAAAATAGGTACATTTCAATTAGAACCTGTGTTCAAATCGCGAAAGTTTAAAAATTACAACATAACACTTCCAAAATAGATACATAGGTAACCGTTTTCGGGAATAATGCATGTACAGCTCGTACAGTGTTGATTCCAGAGGCTCCCGAACTAGCCGATCATTAAGTACTTCGTCCGTTCGTATTGTTCGTAACTTTATTAAAGTTGTCTTGTTACTTATTGGCTATATCATATTTCATCAAGATAATTTAAGCCATTCAGTTGTAACAGACAGAAAAACAGAGTCAAATGAGCAATTACAATTTTTTATTTTGTAAAAAAAGTATTTATGTATAATTGCCAGTATGCAGGTAAAGTATGGTGTTACATTTTATAATAATCCATCACATTCGATCATTACAAACAAACAAAGAGATACTCTAATAAAAAAATAAACGTACCTCACGATGTCGTCGGTCCATCTAGTAGGGAGACTATGGGACTACTTACGCTGCGTCAACCGGTTCGTGGTCTCCACTCAAAAATCTTTCTTGCCCATAGGTTATCGGTTCTTCGAGCATTGTGGCCCACCCATTGCCACTTCAACTTGCAAATCTGAGCAGTTATGTCGGTGACTGTGGTTTTTCGGCGAATATATCTTCGTTACGGATATTATCGCGCAAAGAAACATCAAGCATAGCTCTCTTCATTGCCCGCTGTGCAACTTTAAGTTTTTCCAAAAGGCCATCAGTTTAGAACCAGGTAGGCAGTTATCAAATCAAATCCTGTCTTGAATAAAAAATGGAAATTAATAACGAGATTCATGTCTTCTACCAAAAAGCACAAGATTTCTTGGAGCAATGCTAATGAGGTCCCATACGTAAAGCGTGGCGAAATAGGGCTCCGGTAGCTGAAACACAAGCTTTGAGGCATGCCCCAAGCCCTGGTTTACCATTAGTCATGCTTCCTGATAATGAGCTGACCACACAAACATTAATCATCATCATTAGCAGTAAGTTCAGCCCCCATTTTATTTTCTGTTATTCAGCCCCTCAGATCAGACCAAAAAGAGAAATAAGGTAAGAGAGCTTGACGGGTGCAAACGCATTAGGCCTAAAACAGGCTCAGTACGAGTATCTGATTTTTAGACGAAATTGCTCTGCAGACGACCTTGCCGCCTTTTTTTGCATAATATGGCCTAAGTACTAGTTAGTATCTTAGTTTTGCTACAAGTTTCTTAGTGTATAAGAAAAATGTGTAGGTAAGCTGTACTTACAGTTTTTAAGTTTGTTAGTGAAAAAAGTGGGAGAAAAATACGAACATTTGAAAGCGAACAAAAATTATACTGAGGCATATCTCCCTTGTTTGTCTGATCTAAGTACGGTGCTCGCTTCCCTCTTTCGAAAACTTTGCTTGTTTAGCGCTAATTACGTCCATGTATGTTATGCCCTTTTAGAAATTTCGTTCCTAATTATAATAAGATGTTATTTAAAAAATATATAACATTGCTTTCTCGTATTCCTAGTAATAACTAGCTTTAATTTAAAACGGTTAAGGAAAACATTTTGCACTGAGACGGTATGGTATATACGGTGATGACATAATGGTACTGAGACGTGGTCCTTAACTGCAGCTAGGTCTTTTGGAAAAACTCAGAGTCGCACAAAGGGCAATGGAGAGAGCTATGCTCGGAGTTTTTTTTTGATGATGTTGATGATGATGGTTAAGGGAAACATTTTGAGGAAACCTTTGTGTCCGAGTACTTCAAGAAGTTCCAAGGCATATGACTTTTACCAAACATAGTTAATATTAAACATACTTAGTGGGAACATAATAGGCTGATTATGAAAATACATAATAATAAATAAACCGGCCTAGTGCGAGTCGGGCTCGCGCACTGAGGGTTCCATATCACCACAAGATACAATAGTTATCAATTAAAAAAAAAAAAACGATTTGGGCCGACTTAACGCCTACCAAAATAGCCAAGCAATTGCTACGCCGTCACATAGTTAAGATTTTGCAAGTGACGCTCGGTATAACTTTAATGAACAGAAATTTGTCACCGACTAGCACTTGGCAAGTTTTTTTTTATGGAACAGCTGATATTTTTTTCGCGAATTTCGTAAAGTTGTAGTACAAAAGATGTTTTTTTGTAGTACTGTGGCCGCCCTTAAGAGGATGCTAGGAGGATGATACACCTTACGTCACAATCTCTCAGTAAAAACAGTCAAAAAACATCCAAGTGTACCTACATACATAGACATGCTATCAATTATGTACTTCACAATGCCACATTTACTCCAATTTAGACATTATGTCGCTTGCATAGTGTTCAACGTTAGTTGTTCGCTATGTCATCGTAGCTGAGGCATCGCGCGGCGTTGTAGTCGGATCGCGGTTACCTTGTAACTAACAAAAAGTCGGCGCAATTCGTAGCGTGCGACGAGTTTTTGCATGATACTATGTCTATTATACGGGGTGTAAGGGGAACACTCTCGAAGCCAAATGAAGGTAATTGTACTCATCATTATGAACAACTTTAACTATGGGACCAGCCCTGAAATCACGAAAAAAATATCAGCTGTTCTATAGAAAACGGTCATTGACACTCGACATATAATAATATATAATAATACTTCGTAAAATATATACCTAACTAACAATAAAATAAATATATATCTAGCTTAAGAACATTTGCACGTCTGCATGCAGATTGAATACTATGCACCGAAAATAATCTTAAGACCTCAATGTAATTCTATGTATTCTAGCAAATAAATGATTTGATTTGATTTGATTTGATTTGACAAAATGTATGGAACAGCTGATTTTTTTTCGCGATGTCAGGGTTGGTCCCATACTAAAAGTGGTTCATAACGAGTACTACAATTACCTTCTTTTCGGCTTCGAGAGTGTTCCCCTTACACCCTGTATGTATTGTATCTCGATGTTTATCTGAAACTAATCCTGGATGTCGATTTAGGTCATGATAATCATCAAAATGCATTTCATCGGAACTGAACCAACATGTAAAAATCCTACTCCGTAGTTAAAAATTCAGCTGTTAAGGGGAAGTGGTTCTTATTCAGCTTGTAAGATTTGACCTAAACAATAAACTAACATCCAAACATTGCAAGTTAATAAAAAGTTGTAAAAAAATCACACAGATCTGTAGTATTACTGCGTGAAAATAAACACACCTATCTATAGACGAAGTTCGCTTTAGCATAATGACAATGACCGATATATTATTATAAAAACGAAAGAAGCCTGCTACTGCAAAATTAATTACTATTTCAATCATTAGCTTCCTCCTAGTTCTTTTCCCAGAAGTTAATAAAAACAAACCGTGACAAAATGTTTACAATAAAAGTGAAACTTTTTTACAGTATAAACTCATTCGTGCGTTTTTGTACCGGTTACGGAGTAAACAAAAGTTACAAAAAAGTTTACGAACAGCGAATGAATCGGATCAAACCGGTTCACATTTAGGTTCGTGATATTCAAGTATTATGTGGGTAACCTGATTGAGATCGAGAGCAATTTAAATTAAAACTTTATTTCCTTGTTCTAGATATACGCTCACAGAAACCAATAAACGCAGATATCACATTACTTTTAACTATAGCCCGATTGCTATCCTATAATCGCTGATAGCTGCAATGCTAATGACTTAGTCACAGAGATACTGGCAAGCCACGGTGGGTTCTCCGAGTACTTGCATCTATTAAAAGTGCAAGGAGGGCTCATCGTGCATATGAACCAGAATCAGACAACAAAAAAATGCACATAATAACCGATTGCCCGATATAATATGGTAGGAAGCGCTTGATTTTTGAATCACTCGTATGATTTCGCACGAAAATGTCACACGAAATGATAGATTTTCTGCTGATAGAAAACAAATTCGAATGGTACAAAACAAACCACACGCTGCGTTATCAAGTGTCATAATTATTTAAAAACGACTTTTTTTGGGATTTTGTTCAAAAATCAGTCATTTCCCATGATTTCAAATGATATTTTCATGCGAAATATCATACGAGCGATTCAAAAATAGAGCTCCAAATCAAGAGATAGGGAAAGAGAAAACAAGGAAAATAATGAAAGATAAAAATGTTTGATATAGTTTTTTTTTTATATTGTTGTGCAATCGCGAGAAAAGTAATAAATATAATTAAGGATAAATAAAAAATAAATTGAATGATATACCTATTCACTGATATATTCAAATCAACTACGCTAAACTTAGAAAAGCTACGCTTAAAGATAGAAAACATGTAACCAAGAAAATGTAAAAACATGTGAAGTTAAATAAAGGCTTGTAAAAGAAGATGTATTGTAAGTACTAAAAACATTGTCTAATGACAATGTCTTTCATAATTATAATCATAATTTCAAACAAAATTGACAATACAGTAGGTAATAAGTATAAGATAAAATTTCAAATGAACAAAACGAAACTATCACATAACGAAAGATACGATATAAAATAAGGATTAACTCAAAAGATGTTTCATACAAAATAACTACGTATTAGATCGTTGGCTTAATTATATAATAACTTAAATAAATATGTAAACTTTGACTCCCTGATAGCGTTATAACTTAGCTTGCGGCCCAAAAAGCGAGCGGACAGGTCTTATAAATAAAAACACTCATTACGAAATCTCTAAAACTACTTACTTGACAAACGAAGCTGAAGATTAGCAGATTCCTTATGGGTGTAGAACTGTAGAGGTCCGCTAAGGATTTTGCAAGCAGTTCGAATTAAGGGAGTAAATAGGGGTTGAAAATTTATTTTTTTTGTAGCTCAGCTCCTCAGCTCAGGTTAGCTCAGGTCCGCAGTCCGTGCCTGTGGTCAACTTATACATCTTTTTTAACGTTTAGGAACATTTCACCAATTTTTTTCCCTCATAATAAAAGAGAACAATCGATTTCGGGAAAGCGTAGCACAAGTACAAAACATTGGCGGTAAATAAAAAAAAAGCCGAAGACATATTTCAAATTGTTCGTGCTTATTATAAACTTTTATACTTGCAACGTTTAGTTTGTTTAGATCAAATCTTGCAAGCTGAAATATAACCATTTCCTCATAACTGATTTTGCTGAAATTTTGCATACACCTTTAGTTGTGATTACAATACAATATGCAATACCCAATATTGTAATATTTTTTAAATTTGCCTCTAAAATAAAAATACAAACATTTAAATCAAAAGCATAATTTAAATAAGAGCTTGTTTTAACAATTATTTTTATTAATTTTTTATTTTTAAACAAAATCTTGCAATATAAAAAAGGGATTACGAACCTATTAAAATACTAATTATTTAGACGCAGAAAGGTTTAATTGGATTCAAGATTACATTTATATTCTTAGAAAATATTTTCTACACAACTGCCTTGTAATTTTTTTTACTCATAAATAGCTTTGACATTGAGAGTTCTTATTGGGAATGAGTAACGGCACAAGGAAAATTCAAAGGAACAAATTTTTTATGGAATGTAATTGTACTCTATCACAATTAGAAGATAATTTAATGCAATTTTCAAATTAAAATTGTACGGATTCAGTGCGATTGTGTCCAGTATAAAAACATCCTGTCATTCGTGCCAGCATCTTCACAATTACCACAGATTATATAATAGTACCACAATTACTGTGATCAACTGCCCTTGTGCCTGTTCCAGTGTCGCGTGCCAGTTCGTACTATACTTGCGAGCTAAGGTTAACGCTTCAGATACATGCTGATAACCCCTAATAACATTCATCTTTTCATAATGAACCATTGTGAACGTGCAGCCTGTGGGCTAATTATACGGAGAAAAGCTACAGTGCCCTCCGCGTCCAATACAACAACGCGTTCAGGGCGGTGTTGGGGCTGCCCCGGTCCGGCAGCGCCTCGGGCATGTTCGCGGAGGCGCGGACAGACTGTTTTTATGCGACCATGCGCAAGCGACGTATGTCCTTGGTGCGCAGAGTGCGGGCCAGCTCCAATACCGTCCTGGCGATGATTGCGACCAGGCTCGATTTTTCTTTCCTTCGGCATTGCTGTAACAGGCATGTTCCAGTACCCATGCCGAAGCGAAAATACTAATTATGGTGACATTGTATTGTATGACTATGGACATTTTGTATCGTATTTTTGTATTGATTTAATTGATTATAACTGTGAATTGACTGAACTATTATTAATATTTTGACATTACTTATTAACTTATTATTTGGAATTGTATTGTGTCACTGTGAATTTGATTTATTACCTTAGTTTATTTGTATGTGTATTGATTATTTTTAATGAATTGTATGGGTTGTTTTGTTGCCTGAAATAAATAAATTTGAATTTGAATTTGAATTTGAATTGTTATGGATACTAGTAAGTTAAGTCATGTTTTAACAAAACAAGAGGGGTTAGACAAGACCCACTTTCTGTCGGTCTGCTATTCCGGGAGTTACACTTGTATTTGGGCTGCTAGGTGCTTGTTAGTATTCCGTACCCAAAGGGTAAAAACGGGACCCTATTACTAAGTCTACGATGTCTGTCTGTCTGTCTGTCTGTCCGTCCGTCCGTCTGTCCTACCTATTTAACGGCTGTATCTATTGAACCGTAATAGATAGCCCGTTGAAATTTTCACAGAATATGTAATGTTTAGGCGGATTAACGAAGAAATAGTAAAAAAATAAAAACTTAAACAAACGTAGGTACATAAAACAAACGTAGTTTTTTAGTATTTGCTCTCGTGTAAAAACGGTAATATGTACAAGCGTCATACATGGCATGATTACAGTACACACCCTAAAGTATAACAAAAAATTAATAATGGCCAAGTGCGAATCGGTGACAAGTTTCTGTTAATTACCAAGTTATAACTGGTAATTTCGTTTTTGAATTTTGTGGTGGTACGAAACCCTCAGTGCGCGAGCCCGATTCGCACTTTGCCAGTTTATTGCTTTTCCAAAGCAAAACGTACCCTGAATTGTACTTAGCATGGCGTCATAATATAAAGTTATACTTAGGGCACGTAAATATAAACTAAAATAATAAACTTTCAAAACATAATAACCAACCAAAAATAAACAATGTCAATGTTCTATAAAAATAATAACCCTAAAAACATTGTGATAAAATTCCTATAGAGTCACAATCTCTGTAAAAACAGTCAACGTCCGAGCGTCATTGTACATACATTGTATCGATTATATAGTTCACAATGCCACATTTACTCCAATTTAGACGTTATGTCACTTGCATAGTGTTCAACGTTAGTTGTCCGCTATGTCATCGTAGCTCCGGCATCGCGCGGCGTTGTAGTCGGATCGCGGTTACCTTGTTACTGACCAAAAAGTCGGCGCAATTAGTAGCGTTCGCCGAATTTTGGTACTGACATTTTTTTAACACGATTGTGACTCTATATGTATTGTATCTTGATGCCTAAAAATTAAATAATTATTGGGAGTTATTGTAAATAGGTAAATATTTTTACAACAAGGTACTATCAATGCTTAGTTAGGAATTTCCTTATCAATTTTACCTGCTAATTTGTCAGGTGATGGTAACAAAATCGTTTTTTATGACATCATGTTGAAAGTATCTTGGTAAATACGTTATCAACTGAAATACAATACATGTAAAAGATACCCCTTTGAATATTAGATCGATAAGTTCGAAAATTATTGACAAGAAATTTATAGATAAACCTTGTACAAAGTATTATCAAATTGTTAGATATATCCAGGGTGTAAGGGGAACACTCTCGAAGCCAAAAGAAGGTCATGTACTCATCATTATGAACAACTTTTACTATGGGACCAACCCTGAAATCGTGAAATACTGTCTGACTGTTTGACTTGAAATAGGTGGGTAACGATTAAAAAAATTGCGAAGCTAAAGACCAAAAAAAAAACACCAAAAAAAGCTACATACTCACTGAGACACTCACTCACTGACTCTTCGCGAAATTTCGAAAAATACATAGCTGACATTTAGCAAGTAGATTCCTTATGGCACCGTAGAGGTCCCCTTAGAAAGGATTTAGCAAAAATTCCGAAATAAGGGGGTCAAAAGAGGGTTGAAAGTTTATATGAAAGTCTACGCGTACAAAAAAGCAGGTAACAGCTGTAATATATATTAAAAACTAAATATAAAACAAATGTGAAAGCTTTCAAGTGTGAAAATATTTATTGCCACTCTTAGTAACGGCTGAACATATTAACTACGTTAGTTTATTTCCAAGTTTCACACAAAGCTACTTTTAAGCCGGAAAATATGGATCCTGTAAGAAAGAAAGTGAAAAAGCGGGGCGGTAATTTAGCTTTGGACCATCCACCTCAATTTAATCACACCTACCTACCTACACAATTCTAATAGATAAGTTGTGATCGCGTGATACAAACCTGTGTATTATCCAGCATTGTGTAAGCAGGCAAGTATTTTTACCTACACAGATTTCAATATATTGACTACCATATTTTGTGATAACGTTTCAATTGCCTGATTAGCATTGAGATTAATTACCTATCTAATCAGACTTACTCCTTTTGAGAAACGATAACGTAAAATAAGAACCGGATCTACAGACACTTGGACAATTAGGTAACTGTTGGTAGTCATAATCTACGTATTATCTGTTCTTATCTACAATATCTGATACATTTGTTGTTAATGCATAATGGATGACGCAGGAAGAAGGCTCACAATCATATTTTATTTTATTTTATCATACCAATGCGCAAGTGCCTCATTTTAGACCACTTAAGTAATAATTTATAACATCAAAATTCCACATCGCTCGAAGAACCGATGACCGACGGGGACGAAAGGTTCTGGAGTGGAGACCACGAACCGGAAGACGCAGCGTAGGGAGGCCTCCCACTAGATGGACCGACGACATTGTGAGAGTTGCGGGCATCCAGTGGATGCAAAAGGCAGGCTGTCGTTCAGTGTGGAGGTTAAAGGGGGAGGCCTATGTTCAGCAGTGGACGTCTTCTGGCCGATGATGATGACGATGAACACCAAAATTATCAATTTAAAAAATTACTTCAAAAGTAGTAAGTGCTCGCACAAAATTATTCGTATTATAGGAGTTGGCTAAACTGCTAAGCCATAGTCACTGAAATGTTTGTAGGGCCACCACAAGAGTTTCCACACAAATCATGAAAATTGGCTCACAAAAGGCGAAGTATACGGTGAACTTAAAAAAAAACAGGACCTGATCGAGACAATAAATGGTACCTATTCATCCCCTAATTTTCTACCATCAGACAGAGAATATTTTCAACGAAATCAAAAGAAACCAACCACTCTATATAGTGATAAAGCTTATTTAATAACAAAAATAATTATTATGATCAAGTTTTTTTTGTATTTATTTGCGTTTGTGTCTGTTATTTACATTAAAAAATCCTTTGCTGCATATTCTTGGTTATGTGAAACTATAATTTATTTGTGTATGTAAAACTAATATTATAACAAAATAAATCATAAAGGTATTTATATTTAAGGCCAGAGTTCTTTTAAATTATACCTAGCCATCTGCAAGTAATATGACATGCCCTCGAGTGCAATTAGATGAGATTCTAGCCTCTACGTTGTTACAACGACCTCTACCTGTAGCCTAGCCTTACTCCTCTAAGTTTAGTTAGTTAGTTTACTTTATTACAACGTCCTTTACCTCTTGCCTAGCAACTAAACCTTGTTACAACGGCCCCAACCTGTAGCCTAGCCTTACTCCTATAACACAACTTAGTTTACTGTTTATTTTGTTACAATGTCCTTTACCTCTAGCCTAGCTTAGTTTCTACCATGTTACGATTTAGTGAAGTGAGATAACTTTCACTATGTTCAGAAACTTTTCTTCATGGGAAAAATGTAGAAAGTCAAGGCGGTGAATGTTAATGATAAAAATCTAAGAATTTATTGCTTGTTTATGATTATCTTTGTTGAAACCTACACCGCCTTATTAAGAAAAAAGTCCATTAATCCATGGTTTAAACCTGGTACTAATCTCAGTACTAAAGTTAAACGGTGTTTTGTAATAAGACGGACGGAGTTCCTCGCTAAGAAATTTTAGGAAGTTTATAAATCAGTCCGTGGTCAGGTGTCCGGTGAGATGGCGCGTGCGCAGAAGCCCCTGCGGGCCAGGCCCGGGGCTTCGCGTGACGTCATCCACGGCATCTGCCCGCCAGATGGTACCGCGCCCCTGCCTATCAGATCATATCGCACGCACGCCAACACCTTAGGATCGTTCTACACCAATTATGATAGAAAAATTTGCAAAAATACATTCTTGCCAAGGCAAAATACTAAGTACTTAATAATATAAATGCGCCATAATCTAAATCAGTAAAATTAACAAGATTTGCCATTATTAACTGTTCTTACTTTAATTTCTGTTAAACTCTAATTTACGACCAGTAAACTAATTAATATTTTTCTTTATATTTATCGTATTTACTTACTTACAAATACGACAGAACTCCTCAGCAAACCACAGCTGCTTCACAGTCTACACATTCCTAATTAAGTATCGCCCTATTGTTTTACGGCAAGGTAATTATCGTGGAATCATCATAACATAATAGTGATTTCGTGATGATTGGGGTCGCCATATGCCACAGCATGACTTCAAAAAGTCTACCAACAATTATTATTGAACTTTAGTTTATTTTCTTTTGGGTTTGACACTTAAGTTGTAAGATTTACCTACTTCTCATTCTATAACTATTTTTTTATAATGTTTATTATAACTTTTTTCGCTACATTCCACTTATGGCGTTTTAAATTAGGAACGCCTTCGATTTGAGGACGACGAAAAATAAAATGACAAACAGATTCCGGTACTAGCTTTGACGCTTGGAAAAAGTAGAAAAAGCTACGAGAAAAAGTAAATAAAATAAGAGAAAGATCCACTGAAGCCGCCGCTCTGCGGCTCCTTGGCCACTTGGATACAGACCTACTGTTACGGTCCTATATTAAAGTCTTCTTTGGGCCTTGCAAACCTATGCCCTACGTGCTGGCCAGTGGAGGCCGAAGCTGCGTTGCCGAACGTATCGTTCTGAAGATTATCTCGTATCCCTAAAACTTCTGACAGCGTTTTGATCTAATTCTAACTTCCTAGTGCACATTCCAAAATCTCTAGTTCTCAATAAACTTAGGGAATCTAATAAAATAAAAGTGTTTCTGTGCTAGTCCGAATCTTAGAATAAGCGGACATCCAGTGGATGCAGATGATGGCAAGCTGTTGTTCAGTGTGGCGTATTTAGGGAGAGGTCTTTGTTCAGCAGTGGACGTCTTATGGCTGATGATGGTGATTAATAAGTATAAAATTTAACTTATGCGTAATCACATTAATCTTATCAATTTCAATACAAAAGTGGCTTTCCCAGTGCGTCTGTTTGTTATGTTTTCACAATGATGAAATCTTATTTTATGATTGTTTTATTTATTTCGGCTAGACTGATTTAGATGGAATTTTGCACGGAGGTACTGTGCATCGCAAGAATAAACATAAGATGTGCCCCCAAAAATGCAGGGAACATTAAAATTTACGGATAGAACCACTGGACGCAAATAGTGTTATATATCTATCTTCTCTTCTCTATCTCTTCTCTTCTTTATCTCTACATAGTATAAATTAAAGTCGCTTTCCGCGTCTGTCTGTATGGCCGCTAACTCTTCCTAAACCACGCAACGGATTTTGATGCGATTTTCACCATCAGGTAGATACATTTTCACGAAAGGTTTATATATATATAACTAGCGACCCGCCCGGCTTCGCACGTAAATTACACCCGTGCGAAGCCGGGCGGGCGGGTCGCTAGTTAAACTATATATATAAAAAAAAAAAAACTATTTACCTTGGTCACACTATAACTTGAGAACGACGTTACCGATTTCATTCATCTTCTTTTTTAAAGTTTTCTAATACTTTGTAGAAGGTTCTTAGGAAATAAAAATTAAGAAAGTTGCGCAGAAAATTGGAATGTTTCATAAAACTTAACGACTTCTCGCGTTTGACAGTTCTAAGACAGGACAACGTCTGTCGGGTCAGCTAGTTAGTAAATATATTTCCGATATTTCCTCGAACTTGTAACCCCACTACCTTGTTATGATTTGTGATTGGCATTTGCTATAACACAAACAAATGAGAACCTCTTCACCCTTATCTCAGTGAAAAGCTCTATGAAAGGGAACAAATCGTATCGAACGACAAGATATTTATTTTGGGATTAATATAAAATAATATTGGCTGCAATATAACTTTCTATTAGAAAAATGTAACGTTTGTTATATTATATACGCCCCGGCAAAT
Source organism: Agriopis marginaria (assembly GCA_932305915.1). Taxonomy (NCBI): domain Eukaryota; kingdom Metazoa; phylum Arthropoda; class Insecta; order Lepidoptera; family Geometridae; genus Agriopis; species Agriopis marginaria. Next base: position 12,039,143 of record OW029915.1, read on the forward strand.
GAAATTTAAAAGATTTTTTTGTTGCATCGAGTAACTAAAAATCCTATTAATACAGAATAAGTGTATAGTTAATATGTATTAGCCAAAAACACTGTTTTAAGCAAAACAGCTGTTTTGCTGTTTTATTTATTGGCAATTATTCCACTATGTTCGCAGTGTATGCGTGACGTACGATATATATAAACGCAGAGGATATATCCTGTGCGTTTCTTTGGTCGAAGGTCCTATAACTATTACAAAAAATATCATGGTTTCCACATTGTTTCAATTACACAGATATTCCAAAGCTGTTCCATACAATAAAAAAATCACCCCGTAAAAATTCTGCAAAAGACATATTTCTACTTCCATACATTTTTCGCCACGAAACCAAAGGAAAATTATGTGTTGTATTTAAATATATAAGATAAGATAATATACCTATATATATATGATAAGTTGTAGAACAAAAGTTTGTTTTGACGTATTGAAGCCGCCCTTAAAAGGATTCTAATTGATTACTAGTAACCTGTACATAGATAATTTGCTCATCAAAAAAAAGTTTATTAGGTACCTAGCTTAGTGCAGATTTTCTTTTCAGTTCTAGTTTCAAGTTAGTGCCTGAGTAGGTACCATCTCCTAAAAGTAAAATAAAAATTATATACTTAGCATATTTACGTAAGTACCTACCAGACATACCTAAAACGATTACTTTACTTGCATAGACAATAGATACTTTAGCATAAGCTTAAGTTAACTAGCAAAATTCCCACATACAAAAACGGGCACAAAATAAAAATTGCCACCACGAAAACAATGAACTTTCACACGAGATGAACCGGGTTGATTTAGTGCGCCGTTGCGGAATCAAAGTAGAAAAGTTGTTCTGTGGCTGGTAGGTAAGAGCTTAATTGAATTTAGGAAACAATTTGTTTCTTTGTTGAGATTCTGTGATACATTCGAAACACGCACGGCGGGGCTGGCTTGGCACACACCTGCCGCACTATTTCCTGGTTAATGTCGGGAAACGAGCGAGTTTCATTATATCTACAGCTACAGGGTTATGGAAGGGTAGTGCAAAGCCGAAAGGAGATCATTGTATTCAAGATAATGAACAAGAATATCAGCTGTTCCATACTCTTGACTCTTTACTCACTTCGGCGTAGTTAGAGTGATAACTAGGTATTTGCCCATTGCCCATAAACAAAGTAAAAATAAATTTTGTTGAATATGAAAAACATTTTTCTATCGAACACCTGAATTTTTTCTCGCCATTTTTTGGTTGATCCGATAGTAAACGTTGATCATAACAATACCTAAGTATAATCAACTCCTTCCGGCTTAGTATCAGTTCAGAGCACCCCTGTATACATATAAATAAACAATCACAATAATTTAGGTAAGTTTCTTTTGGTTAGTACTAGAGGTAAATGGTAAACAGTTTTTTTTTCAGTGCGTTGAATAAGGTAGGTACCTACCTCTTATTTATTTTAATAAGACAACAACACTATAAAATCAATACAGCTCTGCTCTAGGTCAAAGGAATCGTCAAAGGTCCATAAAACAATCAAGTTCATAATCCTATAATTTTCCACAGATTAAACAAAAGATCTAAGTATTTAAGATCAATTATGCCCGTTCAAAGAATCATTAGAAAGACTAAATGATCTATTTCTCACAATGGATTTAGTAGGTACCTTCTACATTTTTTATTATAAGTAATTGATGTCACTAATACTCTTTCCTAGTTTCTTACCGCCATCTTGGAGAGGCGGCCATATTGAATTTAGTGTGATGTCACTTTATCTGTTCCTATTCTTCAAGCTCTTTCTTTTGATACCAATATTAACAGGGTTGACAAAAATATACACCATCCGCCATCATGTGGCGGCGGCCATTTTAAAAATATTACAATATTGGATAACTATAGCGGTACTTTCAGAGGATGAAGCGACTGTCGGATGAAATTTTGACATTCACATGTTTTTTTTTACTTGGCTACTAGGGCTACCCCTTTGGGTTTTGGGGCAATTTTGTCACCAACAGTGAGGGAGGAGATAGTGAGATTGTCAAAAGAGGGAAGATAACAGGTAACCTTTTTAAACGTAGAAACCAGTGTTAGTGAGATAATATTAGGAATGCAGTAAAATATCTATATTCAAGTATATAGTGTAATATATCATGCCTTGGACGCCTAGAAGGTAAACGGAACACCGTTTGCACATTACAGAAAGAAAGAAAGAAAACATTTATTCACATTTCTTTTATAGGTACAGGGTTACACGGTACGAAGATACTAAGGCAACACGAATTTATTGTTCTTATAATTATGAACAGCTCTTACTAAGGCTCAACCCTGAAATCGCAAAAAAAAACAATCGTTCCATAGAGAAATGATATTTACACTCAACGAAATTTATGGACCAGCTAAATCTTTTTTCGCGAGTTCATGGTCATTCCCATAATATCGTAAGGATGCGTACAATGACCTCCCATCGGGTTAGTACCCGATTACGTATAGTCCTGCATAAAAACCTCGCTATCACAATATCAATCACCTTCCAAACGCGTGCCACCAACTTTTTACCCGCGAGAAAAAACAATGGAGCAATCTCTCACAAGTATCGTTTTCACTGGATCTGTGTTACCCCGTGATAATTGAATAGAGAGGGTCCGTGCGACCCCCGGGCGACATTAGTGATACATTTGATTCGTATGTGGCTGGTCCAGCGGACCCTATCGTGTTTAGGGCTAAACTCACGGTCAGACACGGTCTTATAGAGGGTATTTAATTTTGTAAGTGGCATCGCAAATATTATAAGCAGTGTTAATTGTTTTAACTAAATTATATAAAATGTTTGTCTATTTATCCGGCTCATTTATTTTCATACAAAAGTTCTTAATGTCTATAATGTAACTTGGTATATTTTAATTAATTACTATAAATATGAACGGTTAATTAGATTAACTTTTCTTAATAATCTGGAATAAAAATATTTTTGTCTTGACGTACGAGACCTCCTTATCGGCGTTCCGGATAAATAATTATTGAAAGAGTAAAAAAAAACCTATTTTACTAAGTTTTTCGAAAAATTAAACCTTTTTAGATTATAATTTTATTGCCGATTTCGATTTACCTAAGAAGTTTTATAATAATTGTTCGAGTATTAGTTTCCGGAAAATGTACGTTTGAAGTGGACAAAAATTACTTGACTTCCCAATCCTGCCCACCACGAGGTGACACTAATATTAGAATATCGATCATTATGCACTCAACCAAGTCTAAAAAAAAAGTTATTTGTTGGACTAGGCTGCTATAAAATATTACGTGATAAGTCCCGATAAACATTTAAAACATGTGTTCAAATCGCGAAAGTTTAAAAATTACTAGGCTGCAATGTTGCTATTTGGCGCGAGTGTTTGGTATTGAGTCCAGAGAAAGGATTATTATTTATTGAAAAGTAGAATCCTCAGCATAGCGATAGATTCAATTAGCACAAGAAACGCCGCCAACTGGTAGCAGGCTATTTGTATTGTCTCTAGACCACAGACTAGGTAAAGTTACTACGGCTCTAAATCTTCAAGTCTATGAAAAAAACAACTATTTTTATAATAATAGTAGGTTAAAACTAAAATAAAATTACAAAGACATACCTAAAGAGATAAGAAAAGACATATTTAGCTCCGTACATTATTAGCTAGTAAAAAAAAATATAATAAAAATAATAGTGTTTATCCAATATTTTTGTAAACCTATTAGTATGTACCTACTTAGTTTAGGTATTTAGTGTTAGTTTAAAAACAGCTTTCAAAATGAGTAAATACGCAGTTTCGGTTAATTGGATGACTTTTTTGTTATTTTGAATTTTAAAACCAAACTACTGAACCGATTTTGATGAAATTTCTATGGGACCAATCTGAAAATATGAAACACTGTTTTAAACTATCACGGTAATTCACTAAAGTTATATGATTATATACCGGATAAAAAAATATATCGTTTTAAATAAAATATAAAACAAATCGCCTTATAAATGATAGAAATCCGAAGTAACAAACATTAAAAAAATGCAACTGCATTGAGAACCCCCTCCTTTTTGAACTCGGTTAAAAAGGTTTTAATTGGTCCACGAGTACTTATAAAAGTAGTCCTTATGTAACCACAACAATGCCTTAGTATTACTTAGTAAGTAATTGAACTGCGTCATTCGCGTCCTTGCGAGCCTTCCAAGACAGGAAACGAATATGAAATACTATTAATAGAGAACGAGCAGGTGTAGCACTTCTTTTGCAGTGTATAGGTATCTGAAGCTACCTATACCTACAGGGTTCTAAGGTACGGTAGTACTTAGCCATAAGGAACTCCATGTACCTACTTATGCTACTTATGTACTTACCTCCTTCGATTATGAATATTTTTTGGTATGGCACCAACTCAGGCTGAGTTGGTGCCATAATTGCCATACTGCCGTCCGATTACTAAAAGACCGCTAAGTGATATTGTGGCAATGTCACTTAACGGTCTTTTAGTAATCGGACGGCAGCATAATCGCGAATAATTTTGCGGTTACTTTAATATATAATATATATATTTTTATGATTTTAGGGTCTGTATCATATTCGAGTTGTTCTCAAAGTAAAAATAATGTTAAATATTTTATTATGCACAACTTAAACAATCGATAATTTACAAAAAATTTAATAAATAGTAACTAAAAACTAAAACTTAAAACAACTAAATAGAGGTAAACACCATTTTTGAAAATTAAAACCAAAAACCAATTAATTAAATATAACAAAAACAAGACGTAAACACAATTTTTGTTATGAGTCGTGAACATTGTGAATAAATTCGCTTGTTTTACTCGTAGCCAGTGAAATTTTAGTAAATAAAAACAAATGCCGTCTCTCAGCGGGTCGTAGCAGTTTGTATTCGTATCCTCTGGGAGGGGGTCATTACTTAACTCCATTACACTTTTTGTGCCAAGTGTTTTGGTGGTATAACAAGGGTGAAAACGACCCTGCTGTCGAACGATGCGCTCTCGACAGCCTACGTTTTTTATCGCTCGACGAAAAGATAAATATTTATTGGATAATATCTCTTTTGTTAGATGTCGTATTCGTTTTGTCTGTAGTTATGATAGGGATAGGTCTGCACTCAATGAAAAACAATTGCAGAAGCGTTGATTAACAAACACATGAATTTTGATTCTTGGTACCATTTTCAATTTCATCATTATTTTATACTATCTAACCTGAGGTTGACGTAGGTAGACGCTGTCCTGTCCAAATTTCATTAAAGTGATCGATCTGTGAATTGTTTTTTTTATTATACTTTCAAGACGGTAGATATTCCGAAAACCCGTACGAAGCGCTTTGATTCCACATTTATTGTGCAAACTGCTAGTTTGCACAATACTACTATATACAAAACAATATAATACAATAATAAGTTTGAGTGGGTGTTCCCCGATAGTTACAATCTGGGTGTCTTCAAGTCGAGAGTGAATAGATTCCTTCTAGGCAAGCGTGCTCCATCGTAGGCCGCATCATCGCTTAACATCAGGCGAGTTGGCGGCTAAGCGTAAGCTTACTTATAATTAAATATATATATCATATATATATATATATATATATCAAAAAAAGATGGTAATGACCCAAATTGATTCAAACCTCTTTTTTTTTTAACGTTTGTTTTTTCCCGTGCCTTTCAATTGTTAGTTCAAACAAAACTTATATTTTCCAATTTTTCTGTCCATAAAAACCTAACTTGGAATATTACAATATTTTAAAACAAAAAATTGGCAAATCGATCCAGCCGTTTTCAAGTGATGCGCTTACCAACTAACAGCATTCCATTTTTATTTATATAGATAGATTAGCACTGATAATATGAAAATATAGGTAGGCAGTACCTACCTTCCTAGTAGGTACCTAAGTAAACCGGCAATACATTTCTGCACGTAATTATGCCTACCAACTTTCAAGGCCCGAGTAGGTACTTTACTAAGTTCAAGTATCAAGTTTAAGGTAGATTGTGGAGACTGTAGAATGTCTGCAAGCAAAGTCATGGACACAAATTAATCAAATGAATATCGTCATCGCGCGGTTTTAGCAAAAAATATAACTCCTTAGAGCATATTCAATTGTTTGCTATTGTTACGTGATTATGTATGGACAATAATAAAAAGCTATCAACAGGTTTACTCAAAGTAGTCGTACGACGCCGAAAGGAGGTGACAGTGTGTATTTAATACGAAACAAAACTTGAACCCAAAAAAAAACATTTGTTTTATTGACAAATGTAATTTAAAAAATTATCTCTTTCATACTTAACAAAATGTATGGAACAGCCCGAACAGCTGATAATTTGTTCATCAGTTCAGGTTGGAAAAGTTGTTCATAATGATGAGTATGAAGACCTTTTTTCGGCTTTTCGTGTACCCCTATGAATAGTAAGATTTGCGATAGCAATAAAAAATTAAGATCGTAAGTAAGTACTACTTATGTTACCTCTCTTTTTTGAAATAAATAATCGACAATTTATGCACAGTTAATTAAGTACATTTCTCAAAACTTTACCCTACTTCGGCGATGCAAGTTAATCGAAGTGAAAACAAAATTGGGGTTCAACGACCCGCAAACGATCTTCACATTCGCACAGCCAGTGAGAATTATTTAACGAGCTTTTGTGGAGCCAGATCAAGGCGCAAGTAGTGCATAATTAGGTAACCACACTTTTACGTAAACACATGAGAGCAGCTCAGAAATTGTTTGCCAACAGTGTCTGTTCTGAATTAATTTGTTCTAAGTATTCCAGACAGGTTTTGTGAAAATGTGGTAACACAGTTAACAAATCCAACAGAAATACATCAAATGCCACAGCCTAATTGAGTGAATCTAAAATCGATATTACTATAGTAAACCCCCACACGCTGACAGAAAATAAAACGGCCAAGTGCGAGTTGGGCTCGTGCACTGGTGGTTCCGTACCACCACAAAATACAAAAAGAGAACATCACGCCCAGGCGGTCACACATCCAAGAACCAAGCGCGCCCGACGTTCCTTAACTTCAGTGAATATAATTTTTTCACCGACTCGCAATCGGCCATTATTTATAATTTTTTGTTTACTTTGGAGTGTGTTCTATAATCATGCCAAGTTTGGCGCTTGTACGTATATCTGTTTTTACATTAGCTTATTAATTCTTAGTTAATCCACCGTAACATTCCATAATCACTACATAGTATAAAACAAAATCGCTGTCGCTGTCTGTCCGTCCCTATGTATGCTTAAATCTTTAATACTACGCAACGGATTTTGAAGCGGTTTTTTTAAAATAGATAGAGTGATTCAAGAGGAAGGTTTATATGTATAACTAGCGACCCGCCCCGGCTTCGCACGTAAATAACACCCGTGCGAAGCCGGATTACGGTTTGAAAGAAACAGCCGTTAGCCGTAGGACGGACGGACGGATGGACAGACAGACGGACAGAAAGCGCAGGCTTAGTAATATGGTCCGTTTTCACTCTTTGGGTACGGAACCCTAAAAACACGCTTTAACGCGGGGTTGACAGTGCCCGGGTTTTGCAGGACTTGTAGGTGTCTATAGGTGTTGGTGACCGCTAAGCCACAACGCTAGTGACGCTTGATTGTCAAAATTAAATATAAAAAAGAAAGTTTTAACTTTTTTAACACGCTATCTATTGGGTCCTATTATAATATAACCAACTACCGGCATCATGCTGAGTTGAAACCAGCTTGTGACAAAAAGATATAATAAGCTCTCATCATCATCATCATCAGCCAGAAGACGTCCACTGCTGAACATAGGCCTCCCCCTTTAACTTCCACACTGAATAATAAGCTCTAATTTATTTTTATTATTAATTTAATTTAATTTTTATTTTCCATTGTATATTGTGTTCATTGTATTTATTGAAATTATAAATTATGTATATGTGTATGTCTATGTCTACTATGTTAGTAAACAAAATTATTTCTAAGGTTTTCGCGATTACGACACATTAACGGATTTTATTGCGTGCTTAGCATTGTATATGTGCTGTGACCACTGACAGTGTATGTATAGCGTTCAAAACGTCAGAAATTAAAATAATGTAAAACGCACACGATAAAACCATGTATATATTATGATATTTTTTATTTCTGCTGTACACAATAAAGAGTTTCTATCTATCTATCTAAAACAATCTAAAACCAGTTTTTTTTTTTTCAATAATTATATAAACAAATCTTGGAGTCTGTTTTAACCTATTTCTATTTGTCGTGTCGATTTGAAACTTTGCAAGTAGGTATGTGTAATGTGGATGACAATGCAATAATTTGGGCTAGCGCCTTTATTAACTAAACAAAATACAAGCTAAAACTAAAACTACAAATACAGTTAGACTGCCCATAGACCGTTGAAGGTCTAAAGACAATCCAAATGCTCAAGCCCACTACCAGTTGGCAGCGTACCCAGCATGCTGGCGGCATTACCACGTTGAATGGCAATGCTTATGCGTTGAGCCAGAAACACGCCAGCATTTTGGTCACGCGTCGCATTAACCAGGCGCTCTGAAAGATTTTTGAAATTATCATATTTGGTGTCATATAACTGATTTGATGATGGAGCCAGGAGGTGAATAGTGTATTTTTTATCATCAGCCAGAAGACATCCACTGCTGAACATATGCCTGAACGACAGCCTGCCTTTTGCTTCAAACGGATGCCCCCGACTCTCACAATGTCGCCGGTCCATCTAGTGGGAGGCCTACCTACGCCGAGTCTTCCGGTTCGTGGTCTCCACTCAAGAACCTTTCTATTTTTATTTTGTATGGCTACTAGTAAACCCTACTAGTTAAACGAAATAATTCCAAACTCTCGAGTTTTTTTAAAACTTGTCCCATACATTACTTTTGGTAACGAGGATCTGATGACGAAGCCAGGGAGGTGGATAGTGCAATTAGTATAACTCTTCGATAGCAAAGCGTTTTTTGTTTGTTTTTTAAACTAGGTATTTATGATAAATATTTTCTTCCAAAAACAGACTTGAGACTAGTTATAAGAGCAGAAACGATAACAAAAGGCAGGTATCGAGTAAATGACAATAAACAAACAAACAATTAACGAGTCCCTAGCTACATAGTATTGCTCATACAATCTGAGGTAGGTAGGAAGTAAGAAGTGTAATAGCGCGCGAGTCTATGAAAACATTATCGTACTTAATCATAACAAAGCCAACGACGCGGCATTCGGTTAAAAATAAACGAATTTCGCAAGCTATTTGACTAAGTGATCGCATAACATTTACATGGGCAAATACGCTCGAATGCAGAGAGAAAATCGTCATCAATCTTCAAGGGGTGCGCGAGCGGAGCGGAGCGATAATGCGCACAACATATGGCGTCATCGGCGATAGTGCTTCCACACCTATGCTCGTTCCGCTCCGGTGCCGCCGAATGGGCCCATGTGCCCATGAAACCCCGTGGCCCTGATCACCGACCTTAGATACGTCCAGTCACATCAATGTGTAGAATAGATCCGATCGGCTACAAGTGGACACTAGACTTCAAAGCACCATTGTAAGCCTCTATTGTGCATATCAATGGCAAATGTTACATTCAGATTGAATACTTTTTATAGATCCATTTGCAAATTACCCGCATTTGATCGGTGCTATTTGGAGTACGATCAAAATCATAATAGGGTGTATGTCTTATTCAAAATTAGTTTTAATACTTACATTGCATCTTGCTTGAGCATGACGACAAAAATTTGAATTATAGTGGTCTTATACTGGGTTACGAGGAACGGGTATACTAAGCCGAAAGAGGTTCATAGTACCCACCATTATAAAGAACTTTTACTAAGGGAGCAACTATGACATCGCCAAAAAAAACAGCTTTTCCATATAGTAAACGGTCATTGACACTTGGATGTATGGAACATCTGATATTTTTAAAGCGATTTCTGGGTTGGTCCAATTTTAAAAGTTGTTTATAATGATGGTTATTATGGACCCCTTTCGGCTTAGTACCTACACCCTTTCTGCATAACCCTGCATAAGACTAAAATTCTATAGAAGCTATAACCTATGTAATAAATTCAAAGTATTCATTGCTCTACCATTCCCGTATGAAGTTTTATGCCTGTTTGCGAATTTCAAGCGAATATGTAAGTATTTAAATGGCTGTCATAAATATTTATGGGACATGGATTTAGTGGACACCTAGGTGAGGATGGCGAGGGTACTCCGCCGGGGAGTGCTAAGTGCCGCGAGCCACATGTCGCTCTGTCGCGCTAATCTCCAGGATTTGCCATTCCGTGTCCCTCACAATCGTCCTTCCCTTTTCTCTCCACAGCAAAATGATACACCCATCTCATGCAACTCATTGAATATTATTGCTCTATGGGGATTTTGAAAATATGGAGCCGTTTAGCGAAAGCCGTACATTGTATCCATCCAGCGGAATTATTCATACGAGGCCCGTTGCATTTATCACTTAATGGTATTAGCTATTAGACCGTTTAATCGCTCGATTTGCGACTTTATTGCAGAAGCTTAACTTTAAAGAGATATTGCTAATGTTTATTTGCACATGTCCAGTGAAATGTACCTGATTCTCGTACTTATAGTTGTATGAGATTGGCCTGATTGAGACTTATTTCACGTTTATGAAATACTAGCTGGGCCCCGCGGTTTCACCCGCGTAGTGATGAAAAATGGTGAAGATGATGAAAAGTAGCCTATGTCACTTTCTGACTCTTGAACTATACCCATGTAAAAAATCAAGTTGATCCATTGTCCCGTTGCAGCTTGAAAGAGGAACAAACATCCATACATCTATACATACAAACTTTCGCGTCGGATATATTGTTTTTCTGGTCGAAAACAGGACTCGCAGTGCACGTCAGTTTCTTTGAGTAGGTACGTTTTGGATAGTTACGTATATACAGTTTGTTGTTTAGTGATGTAAGTACTTACTTATTTTTTCTCTCAAGATAAAGTTGGCTCAATAGATCGTGGCTTATTGTTGGTAAGATGCTCTTGCTCGTCATGCTGTTTGGTTCATCGAACAAATGTTCCACTGATTGAAATAAATCAGTAAGTCAACGTCTGTATAATAATGATCGCATGGTGCTGTCAGCGCACCATTCGCCCATCCACATGGCGACTTCTGTGCAAATACCAACTTATTGCTTCTTTTCCTAAAACACGTATGAAGCTTCTATAACATAGCATCTAAGGGTTATTTTTGGGTAAAGTTTTGGGGATATATTCAAATGTTTGTTGGTTTAGCTGAGTGCATTGTGGGGCCTCCGGCTTGTCATTGCTTCCCTCGCAAGTCGCAGCCCTAAAATCATTCCATTCTGTCTACCGGACGAGCAGACAGGTTAACTTTTGTTGTTTATAAAAGCCGTGCATTACAGTTCGATTGTTGGCACAAATGTTGGGTATTACAAAGCATTTTGTGTTTGCCGACGATTATTTCAAGTTTTAATTCATTAACGAGTTCCTGTTGGGCGCCAGTTTTATTTGATAAGAACATAGATACACTTTTTGAACTTTTCGTGAAAAGCTGTAGTCTGCATACCGTCTCACCGACGTATTGCAAAAGTCTCACAAAATTTCACATTCCTAATTAGATTTTTTCAGGCCAAGTATATTTATATGTCACATAGGTAAGGATTTTTGTACAAATTAGGTACTCGGGATGAATACGTAACAATAAAGCGAAAGGAAGCAGAAAAACTGCAGAGTTTCTTATTACGCCGTCTGGGGGTAGATAGGTATTGACTTTTTCATATCAACAAAGACTTGAAATGAAAATATTTCTCTGGCGGAGGTAAGTCAATAGAGGTTTGAGGCATTGCCCCCGAGTGGCGCGGGGGTGAGGTAGAGGAGGGCGCGGCGGGAGAGCGCCTGGGGACGGGTACTCTTCTTGATTACAGCACACCCCACAAGCCTCTCTTTCCCTCCCCTACATTACACCCCGCCCCGCTGCAATACACGTAAGCCTACACGATGACACTCGAGTATAACTTTCATTTGTGTTATGAAACTGAAATTACATTTTTTATTTATATCACTGGAGCAAATTTCATCTTCACTTTTAGGTTTAACTGAAATAGACAATAGATGATAGACAAAATTTTATTTGTAACAAAAATCCACACACACTTAGAGCTGTACACAAATTTAAAGTTAAAAAACGTTGGACTTTTGCCACAAACCGAAATAAATATGTTCCAAAGAGAACATACAAAATAACTCTATATCAATCGATATAGAGTATCAATATAATTTTAACGTGGTCATAAATACTTTTCAGTCAGTACTCTAGAATTAAGAAAAAGCCTCAGAAGATTTTGTTAGAAGGCAGTTAAGGCGCAGCACCGCCTCAGGGTACAGGTGGCTGACGCCGAGATTGCCGCATCAAACATGCACAAGCCTTCGCCCTGCCGCTCGTAAAAATCCATATTTAAAACGCAGGGGGACAGTAGAGCTATCGAACAGAGATTCAAATTCTGACAAGCAGCGTCCATCTCTATACCGTAAACCCTTCGTTTGTTTTGGAATATTTTAAAGTATAGTACTGAAATATGCATTGCACATAAAATTAAGTTTTAGTTCACTATTAATTTATTAAAAGTTAATTTATCTATACTAATATTATAAAGAGAAAAGATTTGATTGTTTGTTTGCATTGAATAGGCTCCGAAACTACTAAACCGATTTGAAAAATTCTTTCACTGTTGGGAAGCTACGCTATCTCCGGGTAACATAGGTTATATTATATTATCAAAAAAATAATGTAAAAGAGGTAATGTAAAAGATAAAAAGGTGTAAAAAAATAAGATTTACAATTTTACTTTGCGTGTTTGACAGTTCTAAGACAGGACAACGTCTGTCAGGTCAGCTAGTACCGTATAAGTAGACAATGCGTATTCCAAAAGAAAAAAATATATTTTTCATTAATCCATGCAATGCCTTAGGTAAATACTCTACAAAAATACTCTCACAATATAGAGCAACCATTTGCAGGGATAAGCAATAACAGTTGTTAATAACTTAGTTTACATATTATCTTATTGCTTAAGTACTTGCAAATTTAAAAAGTTGAATCACTGCCTTCTAGTGTACAGCTTGCGCACATCGCACCCTGCAAGTAAGGGCTAAAGCCTAAGGCCTTTTAATACGGTACTGTAATGAGCAACATTCCGGCGCAGAGGTCGAGAAAGTCTCCTTAATTTCCGTATTTACGGACCCATTCAGGTGGATTGCCCTCGCCTTATTAATTGCTCTGCAGCGGTAAGGCGGAGCTATTTTGGGACTATGCCTTGGGTACGTACCCTTAATGAAAAGCTCGTTGGAATCATGGCTCCTGAATAGGATGTTACTTAATTGGTTGTATTCTAGGAATAAGTGAGTAATTCACTGAGTATGTACTTTAGTCCACCGCAAGCAAAAACTCAATGAGGGGGTTAGATAATAAAGCAATACAGTAGGTAGAGGTGTGATTAGTTTTTTCTACGTGTTACGTTAACGCGGAAATATCCAAGAGGAAAACTTAGGTATTATTTATAGCATCGACCTATGATAGGTATTGGGTAAGCACATAAATCAGAATACAGTCAACTCTTAGTAATCACACTAACATTACACGTACAAATGTTTGTATGTATGTGTGTATATTTGTCCTCATTCAAATCTGGAACATTTATGACATTATTATATGATAAAGAAAGCCGTACCTAAAACTAGATACAAGTTGAGATATCGATCAAGCCAAATAATCGTCCGTAATCGCTGCAATTATGGTGTGTAAAGATGCAATACGTTGCCATGTTCATGTATTTATATTATATTTACATATAAGCCTTGTTTATTTCCTGACAGCATTGAACTAATGCTAAATATGCCAAACTTATGCTAAATCCTTATAAACTGTATTTAAAATTGTATGTGGTTGCATTATCGGATACATTTCGGAGTGTGCTACAGATCTGCATGATTTGATTCCCTCCTGCCCATTTTTCTATCGGACTGCCAGAGTGGGCACGAAGAATCGACACCGCTTTATGATTGATATTCCGAGAACCCGTACGAAGCGCTTTGATTCCACATTTATTGTGAGAACTGCTAGTCTGTGGAATTCGCTGCCTGAGTGGGTGTTCCCTAATAGTTACAATCGGGGTGTGTTCAAGTCGAGAGTGAATAGGTTTCTTCTAGGCAAGCGTGCTCCATCGTAGACCGCATCATCGCTTAACATCAGGCGAGTTGGCGGCCAAGCACAAGCCTATTTATAATAAAAAAATATAAAAAAATACATCAATTCAACTATAGGACGTCCATTGCATAGGTCGTATAGATCTCCAAAAGCGCCGGTTGGAAGCGGCCTGCATTCAGCGTTTCCCTGCGGCGTCTATCCATCTTGTGGTGGACGTCCTTCGCTGCGCTTACATGTATATTAATTAACTTTATCAGGAACCCCTCTCAGGAAGGTCTCCTCCAAGGATTGCCATCTTTCTCTGTCCTGGACTATTTAGATCCATTGTGGACCTGCGATTTTTTTGATGCCATACTTGCTACATACACCCCATCTTTTCTAAGGTGTCCCTTTGTAGCGCTTGCCTCTCCATGTGGTGAATGATTTTGTCTATCTGTGAGATCACAGATATAGCATGCATCTATAAATATAATGATAATTTTAACGGTTTTTAGTGAAATTGGTATGAAGGTAGCTTATACCGGGTTGCACTTTCGTTACTACGACCAAATTGTTTTAACATTAGATTAAGATATAACTTTCGTCTCCCTGTTTTGTGAATAACTAAAGTAAATTCATTTACTTTAGTTAATACTACAAAATTATTGTAGTTAAGTATAATAAAAGTCACAAAAAATGGTGTCCGTTTTTATCCCGAAAAAATCTGCAGAATCAACCACTAGCGCTGCTAGTCTATATAAAGACTGAACAAACTTTGATTAAAGTCTCATTGCTTGTAATAATGCCAACTTTGACTTCGCAAAACACGGTAATCAGAACACTCTGAAATTTTGATCACGGACGCAAAGTTTTACCGCATTCAATTACGATATAAAATAAATGGGAGTCAAAAAGCGGACTGTAATTACCCACGTGAGTACAAAGCTCCCCTATTTTATCCCTCATAAGCTGCACCCATGTTTTGATATGAATTTAGTGGGGAAAATACTTGTGTAGATAAAAATCATTGATGATATAATTGACTTTACTAATACCACAATATCGGTTAGGTAGGTACCTATATAACGAAACAAAGTATGCCAGGGTTGAGGAAAGATAAAGAAGTGACGCATTTTGATCTTTCAACAATGACGACAACTTAAAAAATAACAATAAAAAAATATAATTATACCTGAAACCTTAACCTTATTACCTGATGCGCATTTTAAATTAATTAATATTCTTCCTGTTTCAGTAAATTAAAATAACGAAGAAAGTGTTTCAGTAAGTTCAGGTAGGTAGGTTATTATACAGGATTACGCATTATAGACTCATTCAAAGTGGTTCAGTCTGTAATTTCATGTAGGAAGTACGCCAAAAAAATGCAGATTATTAAAATAATGCCAATAGATCAGGGTATTATTAAAGACCTAAACATAACTTTTGTCGAATAAGAAGAGGCTTTGGCGCCAACATGAAGAAAACATGACGCTTCATTTTATTATTTTCCAAAAAAAATATATTTTCAAGTGTTAATGTGGAACTGGCTTCATCTTTTTTTTTTACATCGGACTAGGCTAACTTTTGACCGCGATCTCGCCTGATGGAAAGCGATGATGCGGTCGAAGATGGAGCACGTTTGCCTAGTAATAACCTATTAACCCTAGACTTGAACACTCCAAGATTGTAATGACACACAGACAGGGGCAAGGCGTTCCATTGTTTTGCTGTTCTAATTAAAAAAGAGGAGTCAAAACGCTTGGTCCGAATAAATGGCATTTCGACCAAGTAAGGGTGACGCCTTGCCGTTCGTCTGGACGTCCGGTAATGAAAAGGTGATGGGGAAACAAGTTCGTGAAGTTCCGTTGCGTGTGCGTGTGTGTGTTAGAGTGTTCTCACTTAGCTGCCCAGCAATGGGCAATGAGCATCGTTCTAATTTCAGTTTTAATTATAATTAAAGACATAGGTATTAATTACGATATGACTTTTTCATTTCCTCGCAAAATAAAGTGAAAAGCCGAGTGTATAACTCGTGCATAAAACTCAGCTTTCGGCTCGGGCTGATAAACGTCTCAACTAAAATTACTCGTTTTATGCACTCGTTGTACAATCTATCTATACATATAAAAGGCTTTGTCCTGAATGACTGACTGACGGATCAACGCACAGCCTAAACCGCTGATCGTAGAGACCTGAAACTTAGAGGGTGTGTTCTTTGTATGACGTAGACATCCGATAAGAAAGGATTTTCCGAAATTCTACCCCGAAGGAGGTGAAAAAGGGCTAGTCTACTATAAATTAATATGTAATCCTTAGTTTTTGCAACTAAATAATAATGTAACATGGCAAGTTGACATATTTTGAATTTTACATTTAGCTTTATATAAACTGCAGCTGTCAAGATCTGTCAAGAGCCAAAAAACATAATTGGCATCTTCTATACGAGTAGGTACTAACGTAATGCTAAATTAACATTTTAAAATAGGGAGAATTCTGTGGCTAAATTGTATAAATTCTACACGTTGTTCAGAAATATTTCGACTCTACATTAAAACAAACTGCTACCCCAAAGCATAGCCGGCGAACCGTTTCTCTGATTGATTAAAACCTTAACAAAGGGATAAAACTGATCACTCGGGCTTACACTGGAAGCCCTTTATGTTCGTGTAATCAAAGAAACCCTAGATAAAAATCACGAAAGAAAAATTATTGCGAGAAAATTATATTCGTCGTGAATCGAAAATTACAGATAAGTACTTTTTGAGGGTAGATTGAAAAGAACAGTAAAGTTTACTTTCTGTTGAATTTAAATTATACATGGAGAGAAAGAGAAAATATATAAGTACATTCATGTGATAACATTTGTGTTTGTTCTATATCTAGGCGTGAATATCTATTTGAGTATGTATTTAAAATATATAATATGTAGGTATATATTGTATATCAGTCTCAGGCAGCTATATTACAAGCTTTGCTTAGTTTGGGGTCAGGTGACCTGTGTGTGCAAAAATGACTCAAATATTAATTTTATTTTACATAGTTATCCATAAAGCTGGGCTATAAAACGATAAAAGATAATGCATAATGCGATAAATAACGAAGCAAATTAAGCATTATCGATAAGTTTAATTGGCTATGGTATCAGGCGGCCCGCATGCTTGTTTGACGCTATTTTCATGAAAAAATAATATTTTAGAACAAGTATTGTTGTATCAGTAGGTAATTTTTAAAAACGTATAATTTAATTACTATTTAATTCGTGTATGTAGTACCTATTTGACCTAATTTATTATTTGATTAGTATAATTTTAATCTAATTTATAACACGGTTTGACATGTAAAATAACATTTTATGAATAAATATGAATATGAATAATAAAAAATTATACCTACTAAATATGAATTAAATGGGTTATGAGTCATTGTTAGGTTAATATAATAATGAATTGATTATGCCTCTTGTAGCTTGCAGGCTACGGCTAAGTAAACAAGGTAATAAAGCTGCTTCTAAAAACGCATTAATTTTATTGCATTGATCAGTTTTGATTGTGCAGCACCTACCTGCCATACCTACTCAGCTACCTACTCTGCTTGATTAGCTTAAGTTTAAATTATTCTTAACCTGTATCTATGTATGTTTGGTATATAACTATACAGGGTTACAAAGAACGGCAATAATATCTGAAAGAAGGCCATCATTATGAATAACTTTTACAATGGAACAAAACCTGAAATCGTAAAAAATATGTGTTCCATACATTACATTGTACCTTTCGTTTCTGACATTTTTGACAATGATTTTTTGGTGGTTTTAGGGTTTTTCCCATAATAATAATCGTACATAATGATGTCTATTATGTATTCTGTGATATAGATAAGTACAATGGCCTTCTCTTGGCTTAGTACCATCGTTCTGTGTAGCCTGGTATGGATTTTTTTCATAATCAAACACGATGTTATGAGTAACTAAAGGTAGTATTCCGATCTCGGCGGAACTTTTACATAAAACTTAATACCGTTACAACGTTAACTGAAAATAAGGAAAAATAAAGTTCCGCTATCCTACAAAATAATCTATCCTATAACACGAACATTGATTTATACCATTTGCAATGTTATTCTAAAGATAATGTCTAATTGTTTTTTTTTTAATTCTCACTAGGTGATTTTTAATTTATTTATTTTTTGAAAATGTTGCGATAGGCCTATGTCTGTGGTAGGTGAGCGCGGCTTAATTGCAGTTGAAATACTTCAAGTTGTCTATAAAAGCCAATGATCAAGGTTAAGCAGAAAATGCTCCAAAGTCTCTCAGGTATATTAACCAGTAGCACCATGTAGCAAGGTGAGGTAAGGGCACGTAGGGGTAGGACTAAGCGAGGGGCCAACTTCGACAGATGTCGACCCCTGCAGAGCGGGTGATGAGCAACCACGGTTATAAAATTTACTACCGATTGTTTCACATGGAAAGATATAACTTTTTGATTGTAGGTATGTAATTAGTTAGCATTTTGAGGTACCTTCGTTTAGAAATGTTAAAAATATCTTGTAGAAGTAATTTGAAATAAATACAGTTGCGCAGATGCTTATAATCCGCAGATGGCGGTCAAGCGCAAGCCTATCTTTCTAATAAAAAAAGCTTTGTGGTACGACTGTATATAAAATATCTCTCTAGTTTACATAATATCTCACGTAAATAAATGTCTGTTTTTTGTACAGAGAAAATTTATCTATTTAAAAATAAACCAGCTAAGCGTCGGGCTCGCGCACCAAAGGTTCCGTACCACATTTAGCGTATCGTATTTATGTTTTAATTTGCCTGCAGTGCAAAATAACTATATTTATTTTAATACTCAAAGATTAACGACGCTCATTGAAATGTTAATCCACCCATTCAGACCTTATTTATAACCATTTACATCTTTTCATTTGATGACATGTTGACAGATAAAACCACGTGTGACACGCAGATAGACACTTAAGTCTTACCATAAGGGTTTCTTTTCACCGTTTTCCGTTTTGAAACTCTAAAAACTCTGATTAAACTGTAAATGTCGCTGTCTCGAAATTTCTTAGACATATACTCAAACCAAGTATTTTAGCTCTGACAGCAGGAATAACATTGTAAAAGGCTGAATAATAGTTGATTTTGCATCGAGCGCCAAGTGAGTTATTAACGGCCGGTTATCCGAGTCGCGTAAACAACAAAACGCTCCCTCAGCCCCCGCCAAGTTATAGCGACGATGTATTTTGCCACGCTAGAGTCAGGACGCCCGCGGGGGGAGTGCAACGACAAAAACGAGCATAGGTCCGACCTCGACCTGGCGCGGTACTGAACGCGGCGCGCCAAAATTCGCGCGACCTTTTTACGCTTTTAATTTCACTAAAAAACGATACTATTCACTATAAAAAAATCTATCCAAATATTATTTTTTAAATAAAATTGCCTTTTAGTACATGCAATTTTCTGGTTGATACGAGCTTTCATTAGAGCATAAAATGAAAAATATAAACTAAGTCGACTTTGTTTCAGATTTTTTTTTTTGATCGAGGAAAGTTTATTCTATCGTGTTTTGAACCAAATCATATACTCTAACATAGATGTATCTGTGACATTTTTTTCCAGCTCAAATATTGTAATTTAACTGAATAAAATTGATTTAAAACCGTCAAATTTGGTATAAGAGGCTATGTTGGTGCCCGTGCGCATGCGAGCCTTTAGCGAGGTGGGTAATCTACTTTTCAATCTACGTACCTACCCTGGTAAAACACACCTACTCAAAATAAAAACTCAAGTTAATAAATACAAAGTTTAATTCATCTTTTCCTCAAACATTTAAAACTTACAATTATTTTCACCAAGTCGGTTTTATTCCGTCGATTTTTATTTTCAGCCAGTATCTTTTTGATATAATGCATACATTTTATATTAAACTTAATGGGATACATAAATTCCAGAATCAATTATGAACTTAATAAAAAAAAATATACATAAATAAATGATTAAGTATATTGTAAAAAAAAAACAACATTGGATACATTAAACCTCTGTAGTAAATTTATATCTAAATAAAAAATAAAAAACAGTGCAACAATGTGATTTCATAATACATATAGATATAACTTTTCTGCACTGTTTGGTTTGAAGCAAAAATGCGTCTTTTAAGATCGGTTTTGTAGTGTTACGAATAACATAACTAGGTAGTTGAAAGAAAAAATATTTTTAATGTTTCTCGGTATATCGGATACCACCATCATGTCGAGGATCAGGTAATCTTACGTTCAAAAATCCAGCGAAAGTGATCAGAATTTACGTTTGACCGGGTGCAGCAATCTCGCTCGCGCATTCGATGGTTTTTAAGATACTAATAGCCTATTTTCTTTTGAAAGATGTGCTTAAGTTTGGTCATTTTACGAGGTTAATATTTCAATTATGAAGATATATTTATTATAATGAATAAGTAGGAATAATTGTTTAGTCCATTTTTAGTGGTCATAATAAAAAATGTTAAAACAAAATTTGGTTCTAAATATTTTGAAATATTAACTTCGCAATATGACGAATGCACATTTTTCAAAAATGCGGGAGTTAGATAGCGGCGAGCTATGGATGGCTAGAAATAATAGGCGAAATCAGAATGGGGCAAGCGTCGTACACACCATTCTGGGCATTTTAGGCTTTTTCTGACAATTTACTACTAATATCAAAAAACTTGGACTGCGTATACCTAAGTATTTAATCTAAGGTATTAAGTATTCTAAGTATTTAATCTAAGTAGTAGATAATTCAAGCTACATTCACAAAGTAGGTAACTCAAGTACTTAACCAAATCAATTACAGTAGACGGATGTGTTTTTTGTTTATTCATTAATTTACAGAAGTGAAATAACGTTAAATGAAATAGCACTTTTGTTTGTTGGAAGTTAATAGGTTTTATTTTGTTTTTAATGTGCTGAAGAGATGTTTATCTCTCATTTCAGTTTACGTACGTAGGTAACCTTTACAAAAATTACAATCACAAGATATTGTTATTTGTTAAAAACAAAAGGCTGAATTATCGGAAGGGGTACATATTAATTATTATCTTTTATTAAGAGTATCATAAATTATTTAAATTATAAAAAGAAGACGTAAATTAAGAGTACTTTTTAAATATTTACTTAAATTAAATTAAGCCGCGGAGCAATCGCAAAATTTACCAATTGCAGTGTTTTTAAACACCGTGACTGAATTAATTGATCAGATTTAAAAAAAAAACGTGATCTCCACAGCAGTTCAAGCAGTTCGCAAATTAAATGTGGAATCAAAGAACTTCGTACGGGTTCTCGGAATATCAACCATAAAGCGGTGTCGATTTTTCGAGCCCGCTCTGGTAGTCCGCTAGAAAAATGGGCAGGAGGGAATTAAATCATGCAGATCTAATGCACACTCTCCGAAATGTATCCGATAAAAAACCGATAGACTAGCAACTTTGCACCGATGATCAAGACTAACTTAGTCTGAACCATGGATTCGTTGCTGATGAGCCTCTTGGCTCAATCATGGCGTGAGCGGGTGAAAAACGAATTTGAAATCGATCAGACTGCGCCTTGAGAGCAAATATTTTGTGCGTTCTTTGTCTGGATTGTGCATTTCAACATTTTTGAAAATATATATATAATATTTAATGTCATTGTGATAAATCTAAACTAAAAAAATATCAGAAAATAACAGCACGAAGCTTGTAAACAATCAGCTATAGAAAAAAAAAGTTATTATAAACAAAACGAAAATGTCACTGATCATTTATAAATAGTTCAACCATTTTTATTTTCAAAGATTTTGAAATGCACTACCTAGATAAGGGCACACGACGCGTGGGCTCTTAAATGAGCTATCACAACGTAACATTTTAGTTAATACGCAGTAATATGACGTTTTAATCCTTTTAATAAGCAAAAAGTCCTTATATAGGTGTAACATGTAACCGGAAGTGTTCGATTCGACGCGCACGCGTCGCCACGTGTCCACTTCCGGTTTTAATGCGATAAAATAATAGGAGACATCTCCACACTCTTCCCTTGTTTAGACAAAACGATCCGTTAATATTTGTCCAGTCATTTTCTCATGGCTGGTAAAAACTACACCTATATAGAGGGTCGATATAGGACACCTCTGAGAATGGTTTGTATTTATATTAAACTCGAACAAAAAAATGTGAAAATAACTTCATCATCTTCATCATTTCAGCCTATCAGTTTCCCACTACTGGGACACAGGCCTTCTCTCAGAGACAGAGGATGGGCCGTACCGTAATTCAACATGATGGCCCAGTTCTTGTTGGTGAATGTCATTAAGTCTTTGAACTTCTGAGGTTCATGGACATACCGGTTCGGTTTCCTCACGATGTTTCCTTCGCCGTTTTCGAGCGATAGCATGGAAACTACACAATATAACTTATTTATGTACTAAATAAGTAAGTCATTTGTGCAGGATCGAATCGGGTGCCATCAGATTGTAAAGCGCACAGGCTACCACTATCGCTCGAAATGAAGTTATGTCGATCCAGCTTGAAATCGTATAAACGCCATTAGCTCCAAAAATGTATTGTTAGCCTTTACATTGGATAGGTTTAAAGATGATATTAGCTTGAGATCAGCTTACGTTATTGGTAACCTCTCGCAGAAAGCTTTCTAAATCATCATTCTTAATAGTAGATTACTTCCAAGGGGACAAAGCAGTGTATTTAGTCACGGGCGCATATTGAATCCCGAGCATACCAATAACCGACATTATCATAAAATTATCCAATAAAAAAAACGCAGAACGCATCTTAGCTTTGGTAAACTTCCATCTCCCTAAAATCCCACGCTTTATCTCGAATGTTTATCATCTGAATACCAACAATAGTTAAATAATATTGTTGTATTCGATATAGTTTACAATATAATAACTGGTAAGCAAAGCAGACGCGCAACCGCATTTTGCCGACGGCGACTAACTCCCCAAATAATCATAGACTTCCAAATAATGGGGCTTAAATATAATAATGGCTATAGGAACGGTATTAAATGTGGCTTCGTTTCTTCAATGGCTTCCTATGATTAGAGTAAGTGATTGCGGTTTAATAGAGGAAAAAGTAATATGTTGGACATTTCTTTTGTATCACTTATTTGATCCGCGAAGTATTTACATTGTACTCTTCTCCATTGGATTAATTAGTTTTATAGACGAAATAAGCGATTTACTTAGTGAACTATGCAATCATGATCACTATGTTAGTTTTAGAGTACGTAAAGTGCTAAGATACATAGCTCGAAGGACCAATAACCGATGGGGAAGAAAGATTCTTGAGTGGAGACCACGAACCAGAAGACGTAGCGTAGGTAGGCCTAACTAGATGGACCGACATTGTGAGAGTCGCGGGCATTCAGTGGATGGACATAGCAGGCTGTCGTTCAATGGTGTTCTAGTCTAAAAACCCCCAAAAAATTAAAGATTAAAAAAAGGAGAGTTCTAAGGGGAAGGCCTATGTTCGGCAGTGGACGTCTTCTAACTGATGATGACGAAAGTTCTTAGTAATTCCAACCTCATAATCATCACCTCGACTTCTGGAGGTTGACCGTCAGCTCGGCTGCTCTACGCTGGCAATATTCGTCTACTCGCAACTCAAGCCTTAATTTTTTTATTATTATGATACAACGTAGGATATAACTGGGGTTGAATATCGAATGTCAGAACAGGAATGACCGAAGTGAAAATATACAAAAATACTGTAGTTTGACAAAAACAGACAATATTTTATCTTTTTTCAGAATTAAAGTTTAGCTTGCAGGTAAATAATTTCAGTTTTGATCATTATTCGTCTATAACTTTAAAAGTGATTCATCATCATCATCATCATCATCAGCCAGAAGACGTCCACTGCTGAACATAGGCCTCCCCCTTTAACCTCCACACTGAACGACAGCCTGCCTTTTGCACCCACTGGATGCCAGCGACTCTCACTATGTCGTCGGTCCATCTAGTGGGAGGCCTACCTACGCTGCGTCTTCCGGTTCGTGGTCTCCACTCAAGAACCTTTCTTCCCCATCAGTTATGGGTTCTTCGAGCGATGTGGCCTGCCCATTGCCACTTCAACTTGCAAATTTTAACAGCTATTTCGGTGACTCTGGTTCTTTGGCGAATATCCACGTTTCGGATTTTATCGCGCAAAGAAACTCCGAGCATAGCTCTCTCCATTGCCCGCTGAGTGACTCTGAGTTTTTCCAAAAGGCCAACAGTCAGGGACCACGTCTCAGTACCATATGTCATCACTGGCAACACACACTGGTCAAAGACCCTCGTCTTGAGGCACTGTGGTAAAAGTGATTAGCTGATTGTATATGACGTATTTATAACACAAAACATGGTAAACAGCTGTAGTATTTTAGCCGGAGTATTAACCATCTAAATTCAGAAATCAAAGAACTTGGACCTAGTAGAATAGGTAAGGTCCAATGCAGAAATACAGACGTTGGCGTCGCTTCTGTCACTAAGCTAAACCCATCTGACAGGACCAAAATTATCTGCGCTCTCTTTTACAGCTGTCAAGTCAAATTTACTTTAGTTTAGCTAATGGTACAAAATATTCGACTGCATTATCAAAATGAATGCATATACGTAGAATATAAATTTAAAAAAAAATGGATTTGAAGTTCAGGTGGTATTTTTGTGTACATATTTTGTCGAATATGTCCATGGCTGTCCTTTTCGGGTGTACGTAAACGCCAAGTCAATTTATCCGTTGTCTTTGTCAAACATGGAAGAAAATTTTACCTACCCAAGTTCTTATTAATGTATGATGCCAGTCTGTCATCATCGACCTAACCATAGCACACGCGATATTAGGTCAACAATTTACTAGGGCACGTAAACACTCCAAAGCAATTTGATAAGTGCGATGCAATCGAACTTACGAGTCTCTTGTCTGGTGTTAAAATCAAAAAAGCTCATCGTTTGGTCATGACTGGTTGCACAGCACTTAACTTGATTATAGGAAGTCGTATGGCGGGCGTGACATATATAGGTACCTACATATAGCCAGGGAACATAAGTCCCCATGGAAAGCCCTAGTGAAAGCTCTGGCGTGTGCGCAGGGTCACGTGACTTGGCGTCCTTCACAAAACCAAGGCACGTGTCACTTTTGATGATAATTGTAGCGTACGATATGAACATCGTTACAATAGTCACATGTGTTTTTATTGAAACATCCATTTGATGATTTAACTTTCGCTTACTTATGAAAAGCTTTGTTGTGTGCGAATGAAATTTTTCTTTGGAATAGCTTATTTTAGGGTTGGGCATATGAAAAGTTATGAAAACGACCTCCTAAAATATAAGTAAGTTGGTGCCCAGCTGTTAGCGAGAAGACATCCTGCAGTTTAAATCTGAGTTTTTCAAGCATTTTTAAAACAATGAATAATTGAAAATTATCGATATTGGTGTAGCGCTATATAATAGAGTATAGTATATTTCTCTATAATAATAGCTAAAATATCCAAACCAAAAGTAATCGTAAAAATTAAACATGGTAATTAAATTAATCTGTGGATTTAATCTTAATTTTTAGCTAGTCTATATATAACTTTATCGGTGTTTCTAAAAAAGTATTTAACACTTAGGTAAACTCAAGATTTCACACACAAATTAATTCTATGGTGAAATCAATATGGAGTTTTCCTTTATTTTAATAATATAACGTGTGTCTTGACTCAAGGTGCAACCATTCCACACACCTTATTTTCATTACCCACTAGTACTAATAAGCTCTTTGTTAGGTTTTATTTTTTACTTATCTACATTTTCATTGGTTTTTGTCTCTATTATGGACCTTCATATTTTTCTTGTAAAAAGGTTATATTTGACGTCGTTTAAATACGTTCAGTTTTCAAAACCCAAACCGTTGATGACGAGATTTAAAAAAAAAAAAACACGGAAAAAACTGCTGACAGGCCCGTTAGATTCGGCTTATTCTACTGAACTTTTTACGCTGAAAGCATTCACACTCGAAACATGATACGTGCGGGTTCCTGGTTCAAAATACCCTCAAAAAGGCTCAAATATTGTGTTGCCATTTTTATCGCCGTACTTATCTATGCTAATAACTTTAAAACTGTTTTTATCTCAATTTTTTCAAAGTGAATATGGTACGGCGCCTGTAATATAATACTAAAACGGTAGGTAGAAATGACGACCGGTAGCAAAAAAGCGAATAAGTGGCGAATAAAATCGCAAATGATAACGGCCATAAGCACTAGCGTCACTGGCGACTGGCCTAAAAAATCGCGGAAATGGCACAAGTCAACGTCAAATTTGCGATTTTCGCCTTTTTATCCAACGGGGGAAAAGGAGGAGGTTCTCTGGTCCTATTTTTTAGAGCGACAAACTCTTATCGCGAATACTACTAAGTAATATCGTCGGTCGTTTGTATGAAAACGCAGTTTTAAATTATCTGGGCTAAGTCGAAATGGTAAATTTTTCAATGAAATTTTGCCGAAATGCATTCGTTTGTAGGTACTTTGTCTGTTTTAAATTTGACACGGATCACAGCATTGGTGGTTCCTCGACATATGAGCGTATAAACGTATATATAGGTAGGTATTAGTATGGTTATGGTTAGTATGGTTGTGCATGTCACCTTCCAGCGCCTTATTCCTGGCCAAGAGCGCGAGCAGCACGTCGGGCGGCGGCGGGTCCAGCGCATGCATGTCAAGGGCGGCGGCGGCGTCCACGGGCTCGCACTCCGCCACCACACCGTACCCCGTGTCCATGCTCTACCGCGGCGAGCCACACTCGGCGCACTCTAGCATCCCGCGCGCGTGCCCACACTGTCGCCCGAACACCTGTGCATGCTTCCCGAGTGTTGTGCCG
Source organism: Agriopis marginaria (assembly GCA_932305915.1). Classification (NCBI taxonomy): domain Eukaryota; kingdom Metazoa; phylum Arthropoda; class Insecta; order Lepidoptera; family Geometridae; genus Agriopis; species Agriopis marginaria. The sequence goes on from OW029915.1 coordinate 12,066,228, forward strand.
TCGCGGCCGCCGCTGGCCACGTGGCGGCGCCGCCCATGCCCGCCCCTCGCGACGCCGGCGCGCGCCGCCCTCTGCCTCCCATTGAGAAGTCATTTTTTACCCCCTGAATCTGATAAACCCCGGGGCTGCGGCGCGGGGCTCCCCCGCCCCGAACTAATTTGCCGGAGTCGTACGACACACCCCGGGTACTTACATCCATCTACAATATTACTGTAGCACGTTATCCCGTTCGCGGGGCACTTCGTTTTTAGTCGTGCAGTACTGAGAAGAAAGGAATTTACAAAATATCACATATTCCTTATAATACAGAGGACGATTAAAAGTTCACAGAAACATTATGGCCCAAAATGAAGTCTAAAACCCCAGTAGGTATGAATATGATAGTAGTACCTACCTTTTTTATTTTTTGTATAGAGTGTTGTTTAGCAGCTGATCTGGCGATAAAGTCGAAAAATGCTTACAACAGCTAGTATAAGTCTGTTTTGTTTTTTAAAGAGTTTTTTTTGTATAGAATGGATCTACGTTTGGCTACCAACTCACCTCATGGAAAGAGACGGTGTGGCCGAGGATGGAACACGTTGATCTAGAAGAAATCTATTCACTATATTTATTCTATTCTAGCCTTGAAGATGCCTAGATTGTAGTTCTCAGGAAAAAACGAGAAACGGGAGTTTTCTTTAGATTTTTGTATCTGCTCTCGTAACAGATTACATTATTGGCAAATAAAATACTATATTTAAAGTCAGATTCAAGGCTACTAAAATAGCGGGTCTATGTAAATAACAAATGTTAAAAACATTTAATCTTAAGATTTAAAGCTTCTCATTTAGAGCAAAATAATAAATTTCAAAAAAATCGACCAGGAGGAACTGATTAAAATTCAGTTTGCAAGATTTGACCTAAACCATGATCATTATTATACCATGACCTAAACAAACTTAACATTGCAATTTCAATAAAATCTTGTAAAAAGTATCAATAGAACCACTGAGAAGCATAATCACAGCATTGATTCTACAACTACATTTATTAGAGGTTTTAAACCTCTAATCAAAGTTTTTGGTTGAGTTATCTATGGTTTAAAACATGTTTTCATGCAAAACTTCAATTTCAAATCAAAATACATTGAAGACATTGTTTTATTTGCGTACAAAGTTTTGTTTGATTTTGTTTTAATCTTATATATCTTATATAGTTTTTACTTTAAATAATAAAATAAATAGATGAACCATATTATCAACTGTTATAAATATGTCTGGATGTGACCAGTACAATCCCGATAATGTTTTCAAAAGATTCAAAGTGATCGAGTTCCCGGTGTCATTCGTCGGTTTATCTACTGAAAGATATCTGGACGTCGAAACAAACCTTGCCAGGGATGCTTACTTGAAGACCACGTGTGATGGTTCTTTGTTGGTAAGTTCCACAAAATTCACGCGCGCATCTGTGCATCCATTCATCCATGGGCGCGGATGATGATACTCTTCCCATTGACTATAATAGTAAATACGGGGCAAATGAACTTTTCCAATAGTACCGACTCAGTAGTGCTAACAAGTATTCTGCACACCTTGTGTGCACCTGTGTGAAATCAGTCGCTAGCCGATTTCGTTGGTTCGCGCAACCACAGAAAAGAAAAAAATAATTGTTTAAATTAGAACGGCTGTCAAGGCATTTCTGTAAGATTTTTTTTGTAGCCATTTGCACCCATATTAACGAAACGTCAGTTATTTGAAATCAGTTAGCAGCTGTGATGCGGACAAAGAACTTTGAGACGTAACCCAAAAAGGTAAGGTCCAAGTTCTTTGGATGCGGAGTTCGATGCGTTGACATAAATGAGAATGTTCAAGCAAAACTCTGTCATAATACCTGGCGACAGATTTTTCTTCTCATTTCCGTTCTATTTACTTCTCTTTTCTGTGCGCGCAACGCTTCATTCTTGAGAGCAAACTTAAAAACAGTCACAATTATAAACATTAGACATGTTTATGATACGACGCAGTTAAGTAGATTGGCACTAATTTTTAAAGTACTAAATAATTATATTGGGAAGCAAAATCCGTATCATCCTCCTTTGAGTTTTAGCTCTATGTTCAGAACTATTTTTTCTATAAATGTCTTCTATTAGCTCTACCTAGCGTTCATCGTATTATCCTTACTTCTTACTAGCCTCTTTTGTACAATATTATATTTACGTTAGATCATCATGCCTACTGTAATTATGTCAGCCCCGGTAGATAACAATTGTATTATTTCAGAAATTTGATGAGGCTCGAGAAATATCACCATCCCATAGAGCATTCCATTTAGTACAAGTAAACAATAAGAATATAAAAATTACGTTCAAGCCTATAAACGAATGCATCAGCAACACGAAAAGTCATAATGTACACGACAGCAAATTTATATTCGACCTTCGTCTAATTAAAGTCGATGGAGATCGCTGCTGTAACAATGAGTTTCATTCTGAAATCGGTCGATACTACATAAGTGGGCAGTACGAATATTGTAAATTGTCCCATTATCCAAAAATTATAAACTTCGGTGATGTCGTTATGAACACTGAGATAACCAAGCATGTAAGAATTAAAAACGAATCCCAATATAATGCATCCAAAATTGAAAGTATCAAAGTAACTGGATTAGACGTTGTTCCTTGCAAGTTTATAATACCTCCTAACTCATCTAAACGCCTAAAGGTAACTTGTAAACCGACTTCATTATTGATGAAACACACGCTTGTTTTTGAAGTGAGAAACCCACATAGCATGCGTGATGATACAACTGAAACAGACGATCAAAATATCGAAGATGATGATAATATGTTGTCGTATTTAATTTCTTGTAAGATAAATATAATTTTTAAAACAAAAAAAACAAATGTAGTTGTAGAATCAATGCACACATTGATTGAACCCGATATGAGATATACGTATATTGATGAAAAAACTATAAATCAACAAAAGGAACGTAGGAAAGAAGCATTTAAACACTTGGAAATTTGCAAGTCTAGTTATGCAAAAAAACCTAAATTAGAAAAAAAAACTACCGGAAAAGAGATATGCTATTCTGATTCATCACTCCGTCCACGTAGACTACCTAAACTTTTTTGTAAGCCCGTAATAGAACGAATCAACACGTATGCTCTATTTGATGTCTTATTTCTCCCATTTACACTTGATTTTGGTAGGATCGCGTGTCATACGTACGGAGAGCAAGAGTTGATTATAAGAAATAATTCACGATTCGATATCACAATTCAGTTCCAAAAAGATTCGTGTATTCTTTACACAGATAAGAAACTTGCAACCCTGGTAATGAAGCTTAACTCATTTGGTGAAACTAAAATAACTATATTATGTGTAGGCTTTGTAGCGGGAAACTTTCAAGGAACATTCCAATATATGGTAGATAATAAATTTTACAAAAAACATAAATATTTCCTTCAAGTTGGGAATCCAATACTAGAGATACAGGAGAACGTCATAAAGTTTGGAATGATTACCAGCGACAGTTTCATTACCTCAGCTCCAGTGAGAATTTATAATTATTATAATATTCCGGTCGAGTATAAATGGGAAGGATTAAACTCAGATGTACCGTTTGACATTATTCCTACTTCAGGATCGATTCCAGAACATTCCTGCAGGATGTGTGACTTAACATATATTTGCAAGCTCACTAAAACAAAAACACATGAAGTTAACTTTATTTCTGAGAGCAATACCACAACAGTTGTTCCTGTTGAACTAAATCTTGTTACTCGTAAACTCACAGTCAAATTTCTGCAGCAAGCAGTTGTATTTAAAGATGTTGCTCTTAATATTGAAACGATAGAGAGAGTAAAATTAGAAAATTCATCCAGAGAAATAGCATCATTTATTGTTGTTGAACCATTGATACCAGGGCTTAGATTTGAGCCTATGAGCGGAAATATTAGACCGAAAATGGTGATAACATTTGAAATAATTGTGCAAATTTCGTGTGTACTTGAATTTTCTTTTGACATCGTTGTAAGAGTTAATAATAAAGAAAATGTAAGTCTCTCAGTCAGTGGAAATGTGGTTGAACCTAAAATAACTATTCATCCCAAAAATATATTCTTGACGAGAATTCCTTGTGGTATGGTAACATACGTACCACTCACCATTCAGAATTTGGGTTCAGTTAGATCAGTAGTCCAGGTACTGGATACTGGTGATGAAAATATATTTGACGTTTACACGATTGCGCAAGGAAACGAGAAACAGAGAATATTAGAATTTTTCGTGGATAGTGGGCAATCGAAAATTGTTTTTATAAAGGTTCTTGATATATTTCGTAGAGAATATGATATGTACATTCCATTTAAGATCAATGGATTACTAGGTCCACCAGACGAGAACTCTTGGTCTATGGAGCTTCACCATTACATCGGGGAATATGAGTCGTAAGTAAACAAATTAGTTAAATCGTTTAATTTTTAGGGTTCCATACCCAAACGGTGTCAACGGGATCCTATTTAAACCTATCGTATCTACTAACCCTATGTGCTACTTTTACACTTGGTATATTTTAAGTCTAGTTTCTACTACAGCACAATTGTTTTATCTTTACTTGATAGATAGATAAACTCTTTATTGTTTACAACAGAAATTACATACATAAGACAGAAATACTTAAAAACTACTGCACCAATAGGAAGCCTTATCGTTAAGAGCGATCTCTTCAAGGCAACCTTATGATGGAGTAGATTCATAGAGAACGTAGAAGGCGGAGCGTGCAATTATTAATAAACTACCCGAAGGTTATGTAAATTCTAGACATAATTACTAGACAGACGTAATTGCTTGTCTATAAAGAAACTATAATAATGTACACACTATTTTATTATATACTACTATTTCTGGCCCCGCGAATGGAGATAATAGAGAGAATGTCAATGCAGGTTTCACCTGCATTGACATTCTCTCTATGACCTCTATCTCTATGCAAAAAAGCGTGTAAAAAATCCGATTCATCGATCCGTTGCTCAGATTAACAAACAAGGGAGATATGGTAAGGGTACGAACGCATCTGTCCTAAATCAGGTTTGATGCCTTTAGCCGAACTCACCCACAGCAAATGACATTGTCGCTCTTTTTTGCGTGTGGACTTTTAGATAGTTCATTGATGTCACTACAAGTTTCTTAGTGTGCGTTAAAAATAAGTAAGTGAGCCGTTCTGTTTTTTTGCGTTAAGCGGATTAGCGGTATACGTAATGGAAAAAAAAAATGAAAAACTAAGACATTTGAACACGAACGATAATTAAAATTATACTAAGGCATATCACCCTTGTTTGTCTGATCCAATTGTTGTTGCGTAAAAGAGAAAAAAAACATTCGCATTTATAATATTAGTATGATATAGTCATCGAAATACAATACATATATGGTCACAATCGTGCCAAAAAAAAATCCGAACCATAACTCGGCACATGCTACGATTAACGCAGACTTTTTGGTTAGTTACAATGGAACTGCGATCCGACTACTACGCCGCGCGATGCCAGAGCTACGATGACATAGCGGACAACTAACGTTGAACACTATGCAAGCTACATAACGTCTAAATTGGAGTATATGTGGCATTGTGAAGTACAATGTATGTACAATGACGCTCGGTTGTTTTTTGACTGTTTTCACTGAAAGATTGTAATTCTATAGGAATTGTATCTCGATGGATATAGTACAATTTGTTATATACGAATCAGAGATATTTGTATGCTTATAATTTCATTCTTTTTCAGACTGTATGAAAATAATATTAGAGTGAAAATGAAAAGTTTGAACAGAGATATAAGTTATTGCCGTATAATGGGAGTGATCACAGTACCTTGGGTACAGTTTTCAGTGGATAAATTCGAAATTGATTACGTTCCTAATGGAAGCAATAACATTGAATTTACAATGAAGAACATATCAAAATATTGTTTGCATGTAACTGTGGTGACCTCAAAACTATCACCAATTTTTACTCTGGACGTGAACACCGGAGACATTGAGTCCATAATAAATGAAAACAACATTAAGTTTGAATTGAGTCTCGAAGCAGAAGTAGAATTCAATATAAAGTTTCATCCTAAGATGAACGGCAGATATGTTACTACAGCAATTTTGTTCTTGGATAAGGCTATGGCCACTCCCTATTACAATTTAACCTTCATCGGAAAACGACAAAATCCTGTGATGACACCAAGTACATATCGTGTATTATTTCCGCCGTGCCATGTCGGGACTTCCATAGCCCGCTCTTTAACAATAAAAATGGGATTTGTCGCAGATTTAGATCAATTTTCCTGTTTTTCGAAGGATGAACCGAATTTATACGTAACATTTATAGACTGCGAAGTTGTTAATCTAGATGATGATGACCACACACTGTTGACGGTGGAAATAAGAGTGAGCTGTGAAACGACATATTCGCGTCATTTAATACTGACCATTAATCATGTATGCGGGTCTGGCTGTGATATCGAAATTACTTTCTGTTTCACTCACTGTATTCTGACTTTGCATACGTACTCACTTGTAAAACCGGAAGACAACCCGTACCCTTACTATCCAGAGAGTACCGAAACTGAGCTATACAATTACATGGAAAGTTGCACGAAGTTCCTAGAAAAATGGATGTTCCAGCAAGGTTTTCGCAGAGATTTATATCCAGAAATCCCAGATACGTTTCTTGCCATCTCTACGTTCCTGTCTTCGCAGTTTAATGTGGGAACAAAGTCAAAAGGCATTAATGTAACCTACATAAATTTTATAAGAAGAATAGCTGGGCCAATGATGAAACACATACGTAAGGCAAAGTAAGCAATCCATCTTATCACACTAGTATTGATAATATTAATGCGTAATTTTGTTTAGTTAATCACGAGTGAATCGGTTTCTTCTAGGCAAGCGTGCTCCACCGTAGACTACATCATCGCGCAATTTGGCGGTCAAACAAAAGCCTATTATTGAAAAATAATAATTAGATAAGACAAGTGTTTATGCCTAATCAAAAATCAATATAAAAAGTTTAAAATAAAACAATTGAACTGATAGTAATCTCTCCGCGCTAAGCTCAAAACATCCATACAAGGCATCAGTGTCTTTTTAGATGAAAGTAGCTTGTTCCGGAGGTAGGAATTCTTTTATTCAGAAAAAAGTATGACGGTAGCTGGCAAAACGGAGGGCACCACAATTTCACCATGAAATTATTGAAAGGTAATCTTTATTATTTTTGAGAATATTATTTTATTTTTAGTGCACATGGAGTAGATGAAACGTTTAAATGTGTGAAAGAAATTCACGATACATACAAAGAAATTCTGAATTTATTAAGATCTCGCGGCTCTGATTTGTGGATTCTTCAAGCAAAGTTTTTGCTTAGTTATGATCAATTTGTAATATACTCTGATTTTGTTACGCCAAGATGTAACGCTGATATTTTATTAACACGGGAACTTTTAGGAGACGTCAACTTATTCAACAGGCTGAGCAAACAAAGCTGGATCGACGTGATATTACAGAGTTATAAGGTTTTCGTCTTGGACAGTTGCTTTTTTGATTGTGTCTGTGTCAGTAATGAGCCTAGAGACATCATTCAAGTTTTAATTGACTGGTTTAATGTACAGATAATGCTACAACACAAAAAACTTGTAAGAAAAGGTTTACCAGTTAAAGGAATAAGCAACCTTACCACGGATTTAAGTGATGGCATTGCTATAGCGTCAGCATTATTAACTTACTGCCCGTTTTTGTCAGACCAATTTTTAATGTTCTCTGATTTAGAAAATGAAAATAGAGAAGCTGGAATTATTAACAATGCTTGTCTCATTATTGAAACTATGAACCTATTGCGGCTTTATTTTCCACTAAATAGTACAGATTTTCTTGAACCCAATTATTTGCAGATGTTGTTTTTGTCGATACATTTGTACGTTGTATTGCCAATGTTCAAAACGAGAGATGTTATAAAATTCAATCCGCCTCTGCTGAGAAGCTCGACGCGGAATGTCGGCGTTTATCCGGCAACTCAAGAATCATTAACATTTAATTTCGTTTTACTCAACAATCACAGAAACAATTTTTACGTTGAAAAGGTTCCGTCAGTCGAAAACGGGAAAAAAATGTTTTTGAGTGTGAAGTTCATTGCTAACTTTGTTGACAAGGAAAGTTGTGTCCTTCTTGTTCATGGATATAACAAAACGAGAATATTTGACACCTACATGGTTTTCTTATTAGAAGGCAGAGTCGGAGTTCTGAGCCCTATGAAAAAATGCAAAGTGACTGGACCTTTATATCGTCCAAATAAAGTTGATGTTCCGGTGTGTTCGCCGTTTATGACGACTGCGACATTTAGTCTACACTTAACTGACAGCGAACCTTTTATACCTGTAAAGTTTGAAAATATTTCAAAGCCGAAATTTTACGTGCGTCGACTCAATCTCATCGACAAAGAGATCACACTTGTTCCCACGCCTAAGGAGACAGCTCAGGACAACAGTATGGAGCAAAAAATCTATTTGCAATTAATGTGCCTCAGCACTGTAGCAGGTAATTCGTGGGTTTGGTTCAGAAGCGAAATCGGCGAATTTTTCATACGAATTACAACGCAGCCTCGTTGGGATATAGCGATAGACACCCTGCAAGCCAAAGTTGAGACTTGGCCCGTGGACCCGTGCAGTTGCGGTGAAGCTTGTGAATGCTACCGAACCACTATTCTGTCGATCCCTCACCGAAACGAACTCATGATCAAAGCACTTCGCTACTCCTTGCTTGAACATGCTTCAGAAATTATGATGCATATATTTGAAGACTTAATAGGTGAGCTATACAAACTATATTCTATAATTTTAAGAGATTATTTTTTCGTAAGCGTAATTTAATTTAAATTACAGAAACGACAACGGGGAAACTGATTCTAGGCATGTTGCTGGAAGAGGGTGGCACTAACATGTATGATGTCAAACACATTCTGCGCACTCAGATCAGATACCGTATCACATCTAAATCTCTTTTGCCGCGATTGGATAGAGTAGTTCTGGCGCACCATACATCAGCAATACTGCCGCTGCCGGTAACTCTTCCTACACATGAGAAATCTGAGAAATACTCAGTTACCTTTACCTCAGATTGTGGGATGGACATTCGTACTTACAGAATCATCTTCATGCAATCAACCTACATGTTGCCTTCCTAACTAGGTCTTACTATCTACTGATCATCATCATCAGCAGCCAGAAGATGTCCACTGCTGAACATAGGTCTCCCGCTTTAAACCTCCACACTAAACGACAGCCCACCTTTTGCATCCACTGGTTGCCAGTGACTCTCACAATGTCGTCGGTCCATCTATTGGGAGGCCTACCTACGCCGCGTATCCGATTCGTGGTCTCCATTAAAAAATCTTTATTATCAAAGTGATACTGCGCATAGATATTTTTGCTCTTGATTCAAACAGTGTCAGCAAGACAGGTCAATGACACTAATAGCACAATGAGAAAAGGACAAATAATTCATACCTATATATGCCTATATTAACATATTAAAAATTAATTTTAAATATACACAATCTTTAGAGTATTTAAACAAATGTGTCTTCTTTATTGTTTCATGTTTTTCGTGTTAATTTATGCGTTTTAGTCTTTGATTAAGGTTTTAGTATAACAATATTCGAACTTGTTTATGTCATTGTTTGTTCAAACTTTACCTAGCTGTAATTCATATGTATTCACTAGTTTGCATAGAATAAATTTACTTTATTTAACAAAAAATGTTTTACTGAATTAAATGGTAAAGAAGGTGGCTGGCGGATGAATAAATTGACATTTGAAAGTGACTCATAAAAATTGAGTTATAAGAATCTAAAAAAACTTCCTACTGTGTACCCTAAAAAAAGGCTCCATTACGCACATATTTGTTTAGCTTTAATCATCAATGTTATTAAGTAACGGATATATAATCAAAGAAAGTTTGACCGATGATAAGCGATGATAGCTGAGCGTAGCATGAGTGCTTTACAATCTGACGGCACCCGGTTCGATCTTCGGCCTTGAATCAATGTCTTATTTACCTTATATAATTATTATGAACCTCAATAAATTGTGTGCAGTTTCGATGCCATTGCTCAAAAAGGGTGAAGGAAAACATTGTTAGGAAACCTAGGTTGTCTAATAACCCCAAAAAATAAAAAGTTTTTCGAGAGAAGGCCTGTGTCCCTGCAGTGGAGATATGATAGGCAGATAATGATGATGTTGTTTGGCTTAGTGGTAGCATGTCTGACTCATGTGCCGAAAATCTCGGGTTCAACTCCTGGCTGGGCACATGTTAAATTCGAATATCTGCTCTAGGTCTGGGTGCTAGTAGTCTTTGTCTGTTTGTTTGCATTGAATGGCCGGTGAGCGCGGCCTTAATGAGGCGCAAGTATCGGAAGCGAGTGGTCGGCGACATCTCTAGTATCGCGGCACTAAGTCCCGCCTGGGCTGCTGCCTTGACCGAGCCACTGAGCCGTAGTCGCGCCGGGCCCGCGACCTGTCATCAGCGTGTCTAATCGATCATCGCAAACATCCTAGTACACGCTCAAGGACTTCTCGTGCCTTCCTCGACTCAATTGGGTGCTAAACGAATAGGAATCGATGACCGCCTCCCTGCCATCACCCGTCCTCCTTGTTTCCTGGGAACTACAATCTAGGCATATCTTCAAGGCTAGAGTGAATAGATTTCTTCTAGATCAACGTGTTCCATCTTCGGCCATGCCTTAGCTTACCATCAGGCGAGTAGCGTTTATTCCATTCTGTCCGACTAGATTCATCCATTGTGTTCGATGATCGAACTGTTTGGACAAAAAAATCCAATTTGTTAGACTCGCCAGTCGAACAATTTGGACTCGCAAATTTTGTTCTAGATAGAACTACTAAGAATATTACGATACAATCAATGGTGGCCAAATGTAGATCTATACAAAAAAAAAGGTAACAGACAAGAAATTTTATTCCTGTTTGTCCCCTTGTTGGATAAAAAGAGACAGACAAAGGGGCAGACAGGAATAACTCAATTTCTTAGGTTTTCGCGATTAATATACAATGACATCAAACATTTAAATTTTAAAAGGCAACAGACAGAAAATTTTGTTCCCGTTTCTCCTATTGTTGTGTCAGATGAGGGGGCAGACAGGAATAACTAAATGTCTTAGGTTTTCGCGATTAATATATATTTACATCACACACGCTACGCGAGGCTACTGAAATAAAAAAAACATCAAAATTTTAGTAGAGAGGATGGTTGACAAGTACCACCTCCTTGAGTCTTTAAATTAATAAAATATCAAGCCCGGCTTAGAGCTGCAAGACATCTGGACACCGTGAGCGACTACTGCGTACATAGGAAATGTTTTGATTAACGATAATTGGCAGTAATTGTAACAACTTACATAACATTTTTATAAACATCGGTCATCTTGACGACGGCCACTGCAGTGTTCGGACAGTCAGGAATTAAAATAATGTAAAATACACGCGATAAAATCCTATAAACACGCTGAGGTGGATCACAGGCAAGAAAAATTCGGTCTTTCCTCGTAGTCACACTATTTAGTCTAACTGGTTTGACGACGAGGAATGATCCTTTCCTCATGGTCAAACTTTATTGCTATTGCACCTTTTCAGCAAGATGTGTGCATGCAATTTATGTATGTACAGTCAAAGATATAAAACAAGTTCATTTATGTTCCCATGGTCCACCCAGGTAAACTGAGGTGGACTACAAGCAAGAATGATTGCCCGTGGTCCACCCGGGAATTTACTCACATGTTCTATCTATACTAATATTATAAAGAAGAAAGATTTGATTGTTTGTTTGTTTGCATTGAATAGGTTCCGAAACTACTGAACCGATTTGAAAAATTCTTTCACTGTTGGAAAGCTACACTATCCCCGGGTGACATAGGCTATAATCTATACCCGTGCGAAGCTGAGGCGGACCGCTAGTTGTTAAATAAACATAAAACTGTTGGCACAAATAACCGGTAAATATTTTTCCTACTTGTTCTATTGGTACTTGGTAGAACAGGTGGTAACGACTTTGTAAACTTAGCAGGTGATTATTAACCTACCAGTAGGAATACCTATATAATATAGATAGATTAATTATCTTGTCCTATTTTAGTTACTACGGTGTATTAATTTAGGTGCTACCTACTTTTATTTTCCTCGTGTAAACTGCTTCAGGTGCAATACGTATACCTATCGTCCTTCACCTTATTTATGCAATACCTAATTGTTTTTCCTCATAGTAGAGTACGAATAAGGAAATAAGCGAGCCTTTTTATTGAGACCTAATCGAAACAATTTTACGGGTATGTAAAAAAAGAAGTCATTAGTCACGTTTATCGTAACACTAGCTGTTACCCGCGACCTCGTACGCGTAGACTTTCAGATAAACGTTCCATCCACTTTTGCCCCCCTTCATTCAGCCCTGTCGCAAAATCCTTTCTTTTTCTGATCTCTCCACCCTATAAGGAATCTACCTGCCAAATTTCAGATTTTTAGGGTTCCATACCCAAAGCGTAAAAACGGGACCCTATTACTAAGCCTACGATGTCTGTCTGTCTATCTGTTTGTCCGTCTGTCCTAACTTTATACGGCTGTATCTTTCAAACCGTAATAGATAGCCAGTTGAAATTTTCACAGAATATGTACGTACCGTTACGGCGGATTAACTAACAAATATGAAAAAAGTCAAAACGCTGTCTTACCTTTTAACGGCTGTATATTTTGAACCGTAATAAATAGTCAGTTGAAATTTTCACAGAATATGTTATGTTACGGGGGATTAACTAAAAAAAAAAAAAATTTTAAATTAAGGTGTTCCAAACAAACGTAATTTTTTTAACTTAGTTTTAGTTTTAATATAAAAACGGTAATATTATGTACAAGCGTCTAATTTGGCACGACTATATAACACTAAAGTATAACAACAAATGATAAATATTGGCCATGAATAAAAAATTTTTTTTTTTTTTTTATAAATTTGATAAATTCTGTGATTGAATGGAAATTTAATTACTAACTGAATTTATTTACACGAAAAATATTACACAGTATTTAAAAACTAAAACTGTGACCGGAATGCTGGCGCCTACTTTAGTCAAAAAATAAGCATTGCCATCCAACGTGGCAATGCTGCCAGCATTCTGGCTACTTTTCCCTTCACCGAGGGTCTTTTAGATTAGTATTTTTAATTAATTTTATATAACAAAAATATATTTTAATTTGTATATTTAATAATTAGGTTGTGATTGAATTGATTGTAACGCGATCAGACATTGTTATTTCGTGTCTTTTTTGTTTCAAAACTTCATGGAAGCTTCTTGTAAAGCCTCCACCACTTTTCTAGGGCATGATTATAACTTGATCGTGACATACTTTGCTAGACTATAAGTGTGAATATGACTTATTTGACAACATTTTATAATATTTCAATACTTGGCAATGGCAAATGCACATTGCACATGCACAAGAAGTGCGACGCCAAAATCTTCACAGAGGAAAAAAAACAGTTTTTGGCGCTAACATGAATCATGGGACATGATAAAACATGTCCCATGATTCTATTATTTCGTTGATAAAATACATAGTAATTTTTAAACTTTCGCGATTTGAACACATGTTTTAAATGTTTATCGGGACTTATCACGTATTATTTAATATAGGTAAAAAATATGTACCTTTCGCTCGACGTTTCGACCATGTTACAATGGCCGTGGTCACGAGCTGACTGAAAACTGCGGGTAAATATATTAAATAATACGTGATAAGTCCCGATAAACATTTAAAACATGATAAAATACATGTCTATTATTTATATGAAGTTATAGGTATAAGTTATTAACAGAAGTATATTTGTATTTTATATATTCTAATAATCAATTAATTAATGTAATTTGTGTAATAAGTTATGAATGCAAATCTGGATAATAAAAAAATTCATTTCATTTAAGAAGTTATTCAAGTAAAACACTGTTTTAATTCCACAACCTTACCACGGTAAATATCCCGTAAATAATCATATAACTTTAGTTATTCAAGTATTTATACATTGCCAAGAAATATAAATTTAGTATGTAAAACTTACCTAAAACCCAAAAAAGTATGGATGGACCATTGATATACATACATGATTACTAGGTGAATCCCGTGGTGTTACTCGCGATTTCCCAGTTGTCCGCAATTCTGGGGGAAAAGCACCTACCCTATGTCCGTTCTCATGATGCACACTATCTTGTATCAAAATTTTGTTAAGATCGACTTAGCCGTTAAGTTGTGAAAAGCGAACAGACAGATAGAGACAGAGTTACTTTCGCTTTTACAATATTAGTTAAGATATTATGTACATAGTACTAATTGTACTACGTACATTAAAATTTGTAGATACATTGAATTCATAGGGATAGACTTTGTAGAACGATATACGAGTACAGAGTCACTACGGCGAACACGAACAGTGAAGCCACTTTTTGAAACATGTGTGCGTAGTCGAAGTGTTGCCAGTGCTATTTACTGACAAGAAATTCACGTAGTGTTGAATGCGTATGTGCGCGTGAGTCTTGTATTTATTGGGAATTCACGTAGTGCGATTTTGGCGTCACTTTGGCAGTGCGCCGTAGTGCATCTGTATTTTTATTTGCTCTGAGTATAAGAGTTAGAGGATCAGGGGAGTGAATGCAGAGATGACAACAGATGCAAAAAGGAGAAACAGAATTCTCCCTTTTACAAATAGTGTTTTTGACTTATTGTGACAACTTAACTGACCAATGAGACGGGCTGAAAAGCCGATGACGATGAAGATTTTTTTTTATGACATCCTAATTTTATGTTACATATTTTTACAGCAATTTGTTGTCTTTATTATATTAGTTTTTTATTTCTATTTTTACAACAAATCTATTTTAGCTTAACATTTTGTAAGATAAATGTTAACGGAATTTGTCAATTTATTCCTTTTAAATAATTTTAATTGAATGGGGCACTAGAATGGGGCCCAGGTAGGTACCGTTTGCACCATTGACTTGCATCATCAATGGTGCAGATGCAACTGCTATGTATGGTTTACACCATTCAAATTAATAAAACTACTTCACCTTACTTTCCTCCTCATAGATAAAATAAAAAACCTTACTTTGTCGGGCGTTCTCAGTAGTGCGGTGTCTCTGTGAATAAAAAATATGTACCCATTTGGTAGGTACGGTGTAAGAAACATGATGATAATCATTAGGTAAGTAGGTACAAACAAATAAATTCTCCCTTTTCTCTCCATTTATCCTACTAATATTATAAACGCGAAAGTTTGTATGTATAGATATATGGATGTTTGTTTCTCTTTCACGTGACAACGGTTCGACCTGATTTTTTGCATGGGTATGGTTCAAGAGCCAAAGAATGACATAGGCTACTTTTCATTATCATCGTCACAATTTTTCATCACTACGCGGGTGAAACCACGGGGCGCAGCTAGTATTACATATGCATAAATTATTAAGGTTGTTAACTCGTTGATTATTCAGGTTTAATACAAATAAAATGCTCACAAAATATAAAAAAATAACTTTTGTAAAAACATGAAAAAAGTCTTGAATTGAATCTGAAGTGTACCTATAGGTACACCTAAATTTGTTAATTATTTACCTATAATTTTAATGTTATTTATGTTATTTACCTATATATATAGGTAAATAATTAACAAATTTTCGTAATAATTCTTTGGTTCAAAGTCTAGATGGTAAAAAAATAACAATTAGAATCTGATATTTGTATTTTCCGGCTACGTCAAAGATCTTAACTGTCTACCCGCAAATTTGGTTTTCCACATATTTTTATGCCATTATTGATATCGAGTACAAAGTTTTTTTTTATAGTTTAAAAATATAAATTATGATTTTTTTGAGTTTAATTAAAATTATACTAATGAAGTGTTATCTCTACACCCAAGAAGCCAAAGATCGGGCTTGGCGGTGTGCCTTAGGAGAGGCCTAATGTCCAGTAATGACTAAGATAGAAATATCTAATGATGAAGATGACCTCTAAACCATTTTTAACCGACTTAGTAAAAGGAACAAGGTTCTCAACTCGGCCCCTATTTTTTTTTGTTTCAATTTATAGTATAAGGCAAACTCTTTTTGAGACGTATTTTATATGAAATAGTTATGCATTCAGTCAAAGGAATCCAAAAGTTCTATAAATTAAGTAAGTTCAGAGAACTCAGGCTGCCCGAAGGCCTCTTTTCGACCAACTTAAAAAAAGAGGTTATCGATTTAACTGCATTTTAATAACCCCCGACGCAGACAAAGGGGTGTTAAGTATAAGTTTAACGTGGGTATCTATGTGTTTGTCTGTGGCATCGTAGGTACCTCCCAAAAGGCTGGACTATTTTAATTTACAAAAATTTTTTTGTTTGGTCGGTGACTTGATCGACTGTTCTTAGCTATGATTCAAGATCTGTTTATTGCCAGGTCTTTAATAGGGGATTTAAAAAAAAAATACTTACATCAATGATTAACACTAAACTTGTTGTGTGTATATTACGCGATATCTCATCAGGCAAGATAATGGTCAAACACAAGACTATAATTAATAAAAATAAAAAAAACTCCGCCGTTGAATTTCCTTTTGTATAGAAATAGGCTTTATCTCGAAGGCCTTCCCATTTAAATTAGAAGAAAATATTCCACCTTCGGGTGGAATAGTAGGGGATGAATTACGCTCATTAATTTCACACATTTAGCTGGCATGTAATTTTTTTTTTATTACATATTTATTAACAACAACATTTCAAAACTAAAAATGAGGTCCTATACGATAAATATATCGAGGACTGCATGCTGAAGCTCACATAAGTAATTACTGGTATCTCTGCGCAAACGCAAGCCGTGTAGAAAGCTGGCTTACGGCTATAAATGCACCTCCCGCGCGCGCTTGCCACCATTGTCTCAGTGGCCGTGCACTCAGTGTCTCAAAACAATACTCATCTTAAAGGTTGTGATCAGTTCTGAAGTGTTGTGATTGTGGTGAAAATGGACGCTCAACAGTTCCGTGAGTTCGGCAGGGCAGCTATAGACCTGCTCGCCGACTATGTCGAGAACGTTAGAGATAGGTAAGTCCTATTTTTAACAAGTATACGCATAGCATAATATATACATATACATTTTTATTGATAACTGTGTAAATAGTTATAAGTCAGGCAAGAATTTCAAGTAAAAAATAATAAGGTTTTACATTTCAATTAATAAATTCATTCATTAATAATTATCATGTAACATTGCGTCCGTAGTTATTTAACTAACATTTTCTGTCACTTTTAAGAAAGTTGTAATTTTTAGGGTTCCGTGACCTGTGTAAACGGGACCCTATTACTAAGCCTACGCTGTCTCTCTGTCCGTTTATCTGTCCGGATCTTATACACCGCATGAAAAAAAATAAGAAAAAAAGGTACTACGTACAAGCTTTCAACTTTTGCATGATTATAGTATACAAACACTCTAAAGTAAAACAGCAAATATTAAGACTGGCCAAGTGCGAGTCGTTGACTAATTTCTGTTCACCATCAACTTGAGCAACGTCGGGTGCGGTCGGTACTTAGATGGGTGTGATGTTGGCTTTTTGCACTAAGTATACTTTGTGTCTTTTGTGGTGGCACGAAACCTTCAGTGCATGAGCCCGACACGCAGTTGACCGGTTTATTATACTAGCTTCATTAGTAACGTTTTTTTTTTTATATGTAAGCAAATCTGTGAAGTCGATATTTATTTACTTAAGTACCTGTTTGTATTGGAAGCTTTGATAATCCTATCGCATTAAGATTCAGTTAAAAATACTTACGTTACGAACAAAACTAATTGCCCATAGTTCAACTAGTCGGACTATCTGAAACACGACTTGAATAAACGATGACAATAGGATTACTGAATAAAACCCTTGGTCCTACTAGCAGAGCCACACGGTTGGATCAGGGGCGACAAACGGAAAATACCTAGCCCTAGCAAAAACATGAAAGAAAAAAACCGGCCAAGTACGAGTCAAACTCGCGCACCGAAGATTCCTTAGGTACCACTTCAAAATACAATTATTTATTGTTTTACTTTAGAGTGTGTACTATAATCGTGCCAAGTTTGACGCTTGTACTTACGTATTACCGTTTTTAAACTCCGAGCAAAAACGAAAATACGTAAAAAAAATGGTTTGTTGTGTGCTATGACGATTATCTTTGGTTGTATGTAAAATAAACGCACGACTCTCCAGCGTACGAGCTCTGGCTTCTGATACCAAGGATCCATCATAATATAGTCTTCCTTGCTGATGCCAAGCTGATACGGTCGCTCAAAGAGAGGCGATCATTCAAACTCAACACTTGAGGCAGTGTCTCAATGTAGTGCTGTTATTTGGATGCCGTCTACCAATTACCGCCATAGATCATCGAAGCAGTCATTCCATCCTAACGTCGTACACATTGGTAAAGTCCGCACGCAGCGTTTCAAAAATTCCTTAATACGAACTGCACAGGAATGGAATGCGCTCCCTGCCCCGTTGTTCCCTATAAAGTACAACCTGGGTCTCTTCAAGACAAGAGTGAATAGGCACCTCATGGGCAAGGTACCCCATCTTAGACCGCATCGTCACTTATCATCAGGTGAGTTAAGGTTAAAGGCTAGCCCATTAAAAAAACTCTCATTTGAAATAAGCAATTTATAATTAAAATGCTATTTATACAAACATGAATAAGTCGAAAAATACCTATACCATCTAAATCAGTGAAATAATTTTTTTTCGCAGATTTCATCTAGCCACAGAATAAAAACTAGGTATCTACAGAATATATCCATCGTTTAAAAAAAATATTTGAAGTGTTACACACTAGGGGATTTACTGTTTAAATGTCGGACAAATTTCAAAAATTTGACGACCGGCTGGATTCTAACCTGTGCCATCGGGAGAACGTCCTAAGCGCTCTATATTTAAGCTACGGGCAGTAGGAATACTCAGGTTGAGTAATATACTATAACATTTACATACATACTTTTTATTTTTATTAGAGATGGGGGCGATAAATCCTGCACTGACGTCCCACTTGGGGTTATTGCGCATTGATTTATATATATTTTACATACTTATTAATGTTCTGGTGTAATACAATCACGAACACTCCCATCATGCTGAGAACTAAATCCCTGAGACCTAGCGCACGCGAACATGTTGCCTCTCGTATCATTTCAATTGAAATTGAAAGAGACAACGCATTGAAGTGCGCTCGCGTGCGCGGTCTGTACTCGGCACACGATGAATTTCCCTGAATAAGCGCAATTTTCTATTGTTTGCGTGGTCGTGTGAATACTAAGGTTGAGTTGTTTATCATAATTATCGATTCAAATAAACCGGCCAAGTGCGAATCGGGCTCGCGCATTGAGGTCCCGTACCACCACAAAATACAAAAAGTAGTGCAAAAAGACAACAACACGCCCAGGCGACCCATCCAAGTACCGACCGCGCCCGACGTTGCTTAATTCAAATTCAAAATTATTTAACTCTGAAATCTGTACATTTACACACGTATATCGCACTAATGCCCAAACTAGGTGTAGTAAACACCCGTATCTTGGGAATTAGTCACAGACTAGGTAAAGCTACTAGTCCTGCCCGTTTATAAATCAATATATTGTTTTGTACACTTCGTCATTGTTATTTTTTTAAGACTACATTTTAATTTAATTTGAACTTGGTGGTGAACAGAAAACTTTTCCGTTTTCAGAGACGTACTTCCCTCCGTCGAGCCAGGGTATCTGCTAGAAGCGCTCCCGGAGGAAGCGCCAGAAAGACCCGAGGATTGGACAGAAGTTCTGAAAGACTTCGATCAAACTATATTGCCTGGCGTAAGTAATTCTCTTCACGATAATTATACTAGACGATGAGATTGCTATTAAAAACTTAAATGTTTAAAATTACAACAATGGTAGGTAATACTGATCACTGGACTTCTTGGATGATTTTAGTATGAGTATTATTACCTAGTTTAGTTTAATTTAGTCATAGTAGATTTGTTAGAGAAAAGCTAGAAATAACAACGGCTAAGTGCGAGACGGACTCGCGTAACAAGGGTTCCGCACACAAAACATGTGATATTTTTTTATATATTCCGTTCGGGTTGTTTTTCGCCCGATTCGTACTTGGCCAGTGATTACTATTTGATGTTTTACTAAAGTGTGTGATAGCCACGCCAAGCTCGACGCTTATAGGTACGTTTTACCATTTTTACACTAAAGCAAAGACAAAATACGCTTAAAAATACGTTCGTTGCATGGGGGAAAATATACAGCCTTAAAAAGGTAGTAAAAGTAGTGGTTCGTACTTTGAGTACGGAACCATAAAGAAGATAGTACGTAAATGTAAATTATTTGCGAAATTTAAAATTAAATTTGAGGTAGGTAGGTACCATTTCTTAATAGGTAGTGCAAACAAACAAACCGTTTTGCACACATT
The DNA here is from genome assembly GCA_932305915.1 of Agriopis marginaria. Classification (NCBI taxonomy): domain Eukaryota; kingdom Metazoa; phylum Arthropoda; class Insecta; order Lepidoptera; family Geometridae; genus Agriopis; species Agriopis marginaria. The sequence goes on from OW029915.1 coordinate 12,086,758, forward strand.
TTGTTTTGTGGCGGTTATTGCAAGTGGCAGTGGAAGTACTACTAAGCACTACCACTGCCACTAGCACTAAGTAAAACGTTGAACACGATGCGTAGTAGCTACTTACAACTTCTATTTGCTACTTGTATTACGCATCGTCTGCAAGCGTCTTAACTTACACCGTGTGCAAGACGCATAAATTCATTCCTCTGTAGATCGTATCTCAGCTATAGGAAACATCAGGCGTTATAAATAAACTGGATTGTTTTGAAATTAAACACTTTTATCGCTTGTATTTTACATTATTTTAATACCTGACGTATCGAACACATTGCAGTATGACATGGTCACAGGTAGACTGTTAGTGGATTATATTTATATTTTTTTATTTAACTTTTTTTTCTTAACATTTTTTTTTCTTGTCTTTTTAGGTTACTCATTGGCACTCTCCGCGGTTCCATGCATTCTACCCGACAGGAACTTCGTATGCCAGTATGATTGGGAACCTTCTCAGTGACGGTCTGGCAGTGATTGGATTTAGCTGGGTATGTGGAACACTTTTATAAATGTTTTGTGGTTTGATACAGGGACTTCCAATATCAGGTCTGGAAAAAGACTTAGTTTTGGTGAAATGAGCTTTGTCTGAAGTCCACACAAAGCAGATAGTCCAAGAGTCTGGACTCATTTCCCCATATGATACTTCCCGTAAGCTGATAAAGCACTTTATAATAGCACGAATAAGATAGCTTCTCGATAAATTGGGAATAAAGGTGTTAGCCTCTGAAACTAATGAATGTCTTTCTTGCACACGATGCAAATAACCAGCGCATGCAAGAGCGGGCTGCACATATATGTATATTTCGCTTTTCTATATTTAGATACCTATGTAAGTGCGTGTATTCTTCTCAACCTGATCTACTTACATATGTGCCGTGTTCAAGGCGCATTACACTCTTGAGACTGCAAAAAGTAGAGTCACGAAAATAAAGACAGATTTTCTAATTTTCAGATGGCCAGCCCTGCTTGCACTGAGTTAGAAGTAGTGACCATGAACTGGCTCGGCAAACTTCTTGGTCTACCTGAAGAGTTTCTCAACTGCTCATCGGGACCGGGCGGAGGAATAATACAGGTTAATTTTTCATCTACTTACTGAAGAAACTAGCTTGCGTGTTTTCAGACTGGCTGTGCGTTTTTATCACAATCGCTACACTTGATGTTAAAGTTTTGTTTTGTTTTCAACAGGGCTCCGCAAGTGAAGCAACTCTAGTAGGATTACTGGTAGCTAAAGAAAAAACAGTGCGCCGACTAGTGAAACAAAACCCAGAACTAGATGAAGATGAAATCAAACCTAAACTTGTCGCGTACACCTCAGACCAATGCAACTCTTCCGTTGAAAAGGCTGGATTGTTAGGGTCTATGAAAATGAGATTGCTCAAAGCCGATGCCACTGGAAGACTACGCGGCGAAACCCTGAAGCAGGCGATAGAAGAAGACAGAGCTCAAGGTCTGATACCGTGTTACGTCATCGCGAACTTAGGTACGACGGGAACGTGTGCTTTCGACCCCTTGTACGAATTGGGACCAGTCTGCAATGAAGCTGACATTTGGCTTCATGTAGACGCTGCCTACGCGGGCGCCGCATTTATGTGTCCCGAATACAGGCACTTGATGAAGGGCATCGAATATTCAGACTCTATCGACGTAAATGCCCACAAATGGATGCCCGTCAACTTCGACTGCTCCGCTATGTGGGTTAAAAATGCATATGACCTAGTCAAAGCGTTCGATGTACAACGTATTTATTTAGAAGACGTGAAAACCGACACCAAGATCCCAGACTATAGACACTGGCAGATGCCCCTCGGTCGCAGATTTAGATCATTGAAATTATGGACAGTCATGAGAATTTACGGCGCAGAGGGTCTCAGAAATCATGTCAGAATTCAAATCTCCCTTGCTGAACATTTTGCGAATTTGGTAAGAGCTGACAACAGATTTTTAGTGGAACCGGAACCATCGATGGCTTTGGTCTGCTTCAGGCTAAAAGACGGTGACAGCATTACCAAGACCTTATTACAAAACTTAACTGAGAAAAAAAAGATCTTCATGGTTGCGGGCAGTTTTCGAGAAAGGTACGTGATCAGATTCGTAGTTTGTTCCCGATTAACAAATAAAGAAGATGTGGAGTACAGCTGGAACCAAATTAAAGCAGAAACAGACTTGATATATGCTGAGAAAATTCATGGTAAAGCTCAGATACCAACAATTGACCAAATCGTTGCTAGAGAGCTATGTGAAAAGTCGAAGTAATTATTTGCATTGTTTAGAAACTTTACCAACAAGCGTATTGTTTAATATGCATTCAAAAACATAATTATAAGTACTTAAGGTGGTAACTCAGCGACAAATTGTCACATTTCACATTTTTACTCGATAAGTATACTTTTTTGTTTTATTTTGTTATTCTACAACTAGAGTCACATATAATAATAAAGGGGGGGGGGGGGAATAACTGAACAAAATATTGAGATTTTTTTATTACTTTGAACTGTTAAATTTCAATGTCCCTAATAGGCAATCGAAGAGGTGTTTGATTAGTTAAAAAATAAAAAGCTTCATAAAAATAGAGGATCGATCATGATGATGATGATGATCATCTTGTGGAGATGTCCACGGTTGAACATAGGCCTCCCCATTAGAACACCACACTGAACGACAGCCTGTCATCTGCATAAAATATAATACACTAGCTGACCTGACAGACGTTGTCCTGTCTTAGGACTGTCAAACACGCAAAGTTTAAATTGTAAATCTTATTTTTTTACACCTTGGGTTACATTATTGGAGTTTTAGTACGAATCCCATTTTTTTTTTAAATATAATATAGCCTATGTTACCCGGGGTTAGTGTAGCTTCCCAACAGCGAAAGAAGTTTTCAAATCGGTTGAGTAGTTTCGGTGCCTATTCAATGCAAACAAACAAACAAACAATCAAATCTTTCCTCTTTATAATATTAGTATAGATACACAACAAATTGTTTAAATCGGCTTATAAAGTTCTAAGATATAAGCGTTTAATGTTTTTGTCAGTTTATGAAGGGATGCTCTGTTCCTTTCCTGTAAAATGGGTTTTAGTGTGGAATTTGTATGGTGTCCTTAGCCTTACATGTGACTTTATTTGCGGGTACCTATAGTGCACTCCCTTGCAAGATATTAAAATCCTTATATCTTCCTTAATTTTGAACACATTTAAATTTTGTTATGCATGATCGGCTCTACTTATGATCAGCTATTTTTTTAAATAAAATAATCAGCCCGGTTGCCTAATATGTGAAACCAGTAAGCTAACAAAATAAAACAAATAACTCAAATAAGGTATTCTTTTCGAGTTTGCAGAGTCAAAGGTATGAAAATAATTTGGTAGGTTGAGTTAAGCCCTTAACTTAGATAAGTCAAGGAATATAAGACATGCGTATTACCCACATACAAAAGGAAATAATGTAGGTAAAAGATTATTCAAGTCGAGCAATTGCGTTTTCATTACTATGACTATCAGTGAATGATAATGTATTTACAATTTGCAAACAATAGAAGGTAGATATACACCTATTGTAATTGTAACTATACTAAAACTTAAGTACGGTTCGATATAAAAAGTAGCTTAGACATTTCTAGAAATAAATTTACTTTAGCTAGTAAGTACCTATTTAAGAACTCTTTTTAAGCTTCAATGGGCTGTGTAGTTAAATTATATTTGAGTGTGTAGGGACTTACATAAATTTAAATAACAAAATAAATTTAAATAACAAAATAAACAAAAACTAAAAGAATGTGTTTAATTTAATCTGTGAATTTTAAATACAACTACACGTTTTGCTAATACACAATCCGAAGGAGTATCCTTTGAGTAAACAATGTTCCAGGCACGTCTTATCTTCTGTAGTTTCTTCGTAGAGACAGCTAATGCGTCCGGGCACGTGGACTGTTTGTACTAAAACAAAGACATTGGATTAACATGACTACTGTACACAAGGGAATTGTGAGACCTTGCTAGCTAAAACGGGGACAGACCATCGCGACACAATACCTATAGAGCCAGAAACGTGCCAAAAAATGTCCAAACCAAAACTAGGCGCACGCTACGCAATGCGTCGACTTTTTGGTTAGTTGTAATGTAAGGCACCGCGATAAGACTACGATTTTTTCATTTATATAATAATGTAAGAACTTGCCAGTTGCAAAATGTCATGATTCTAGGAAGAACCCTTAAGGAAGGGAACGGGAAGGTTTTGATTCAATTGTGAAATCGCAAAATATGCAACATAAACGATCATATCTTTTGATCGCGTTGACTTACAAGTTATATTTTTTTACAGCTGAAATAAACCGTAGCTCCGAGTATTTGTTATAAAAAATGCTTTACGCGTTCCTGAGAAAAGGGGTCTTGACAGACGGACAGACGGACAGGCGTAAAGACGGACAACAAAGTGATCCTATAAGGGTTCCGTTTTTTTCTTTTGAGGTACGGAACCCTAAAAATCATTAACTCCCGCAAAATATATGAAACAGCCGATATTTTTTCGATAATTTTGCATGTGGATTATTAGTTCATAATGGGTGTCGCTGCACGTCTCTTAGGATGCGTAAAAATGAGTAACTGTGCCGTCCTAACAATTCTTGCGTTTAACGGTTTGTTTTAACGGTTTAGCAGTATAGTGAAAAAGTGAGAAAACATGGAGATATTTGAACACGAACGGTAATTGTACTAGGACATCTCCAGTCTTATCTCCCTTTTTAAAAGGACGACAAGGTCGTCTGCTAGGCGAGTGCCACTAAAGGCATCAAGCCTGATTTAGGCCAGATGCATTCGCACCCACTAATCATGTGGGCACAGTAATAATGTAGGCAACGCAAGTCTACTATTATGATTATCTTTAATTGATACAATTGAGTATATTAAATAAACTACCGCGTTATCAGGAGTAATTATTGATTAGTCCAATTCCACCACTGACCACTTACCATCAGGTGACCCATAGCTTGTTTGCCACTTATTCTATGCTAGCGACCCACCTGCCCGGCTTCACACGGGTGTAATTTTGTGCGAAGCCGGGGCGGGTCGCTTCGTTATATACATAAACCTTCCGTGAAAATATATCTAACTGATGGTGAAAACCGCATCAAAATCCGTTGCGTGAATTAGGAGGAGTTAGCGGCCATACAGACAGACAGACAGACGCGGAAAGCGACTTTAATATATACTATGTAGAGATAGAGAAGAGAAGAGATAGAGATAGAGAAAATAGATATAAAAAAACAATTGGTACCTATGCAAAGACGTGACCAATAAATTTTCTTAAAGAGTAGAAAAAGGAAACCGTTGACATTGAGACCATCATCAACCAGAAATAATAAATTAAAGCTCTAAAAATAAAAAATAATATTCCATGGTTTGACGGTATCTTTTGTATTGGGCAGTTACCTTTTGTAATACAAATTCTTCATTATCTCTATAAAATTAGTAAATAATTACCAATTTAAAAACCGACTTCAAAATAAATACGCAATTTCGTTTACTTGGATGACATATTTTTGCCAGTTATTTTGATTTAAAAAACTACTAAACCGATTTTGATGAAATTTCTAGGTATGGGATAAATCTGGAAGTATATCCTTTCAATATTCTTGACAATTTACCAAATCGGTTTATGAAGTTCTGAGGTAACAAAACCTCTTTTTTTGAAGTCGGTTACAAAAAGACATTTAATGATATTGAAATCATCAACCAAAAATAATAAAGGCTGAAAATCAGTGAGATGTAATAATATCTTAGCTGAAAATACAAGGAAAACATGCATGCGTGAGGAAACCTGCATACGTACGGAGAAGGAATTCAATGGCGTATGTGAATCCACCAACACGCAACTGGGCCAGCGTGGTGGATATGGCCCAATCACTCTTTCGGGGGTAGGCTAAAAGTCTAAGCGTGGACTGTTAAAAGGCTGATAATGGTGGTGGTGGTGAAAATACAAAAAAATCTTTCATGATTAGGCAGACATCCTTTGTTTTTTTTAATCCAAATTATTCATTGTCTCTTATAAAGTTAGAAATAAAAAGTATATTAATTTACCTTCATTGTCCGTCTGTGTAGAAGTATCTGCCTTATCAGATATTTGTGAGTCAGTATTCTGCACTATCACATTTTTTGCATGCACCGCAGTGCTGTCTCTAGGTTTACAAACAACCACGCTCACAACCAATAAAACGACAAAAATCACGTTTCTCAGAGACATTTTTGTTACGAATTACACAAAACAAAGGAATAAACACAATGAATGCAAAGTAATGAAAGGTCAACAGCAATGGCCGGTCTTATATACGTTAGCTAAGCAAACGAGCGGATGTTATTGGTGCATGCTTACAACACAGAACAGTACAGAAAGTCGGTTGCATACATCGAGCGTAAACAGGCACACACACACACAAAGACGCGCACTTACAGCGATCTTGGATCGAATCGGTCGACGCCAGTCGCGAGGGCGCTACAAGTAATTAAAGTTTCGCGCGATAATTCGCCCATTATAGTTGCTTTGCCAACCCTAGCGCTATGGCGAGTAGGCAATTGAAATCATGGTAAGCCGGAGCCGACTTTCTGTACCCTTTATATTCTGTGATTCGATATACTGTGATAGGCTACCGTAATGAGACAATACGATGAGTAATAAGTAACTGGAAGTCGTTTGATGATTCAACAACTTGTCTGTTAACAGGGGCTCTATTTTTGAATCGCTCGTTTGATTTCGCAAAAAATATTATGCACTAGCTGACCCGACAGACTATGTCCTGTCTTAGAAATGTTAAACGGGCGAAGTTAAAATCGTCGTAAAACTTTCTGAAATGTCAAATTTTCGCAATTTTCTTAATATTTTATTTCCGTAAACAAAATATTCCTTCTTCAAAATATTAGAAAACTTTAAAAAAAGATGAATGAATTCGGTAGTGGTTCTCAAGTTATGGCGTGACCAAGGTAAATAGGGATGAATTTTTATATATATAAAGAAGATAGATTTATCAGTTTGAAAAACTGAATTCAAATTTTTGGAAAAAACTTGGAAGACATATTTTTCCAGTTATTTTGATTTAAAAACAAAACTACTCAACCAATTTTGATGAAATTTCTATGGAACCAATCCTTTCAAATAAATTACTTCAAATCATTCTTAACGAGAATTTTCTATATCACCACATAGTATAAAACAAAGTCGCTGTCGCTGTCTGTCCGTCCCTATGGATGCTTAAATCTTTAAAACTACACAACGGATTTTGAAGCGTTTTTTTTTAAATAGATAGAGTGATTCAAGAGGAAGGTTTATATGTATAACTAGCGAGCCGCCCCGGCTTCGCACGTAAATTACACCCGTGCGAAGCCAGGCGGGCGGGTCGCTAGTCGATTTATAAATGAAGAAGTTCAGAGGCAACAAACATTAAAATAAAACGAATTGACTTTATTTATTTATTTACACACGCACAATAATTAAAAGATACAATATTTTAACTTAAATATTTCACCTTATCTAACGTGGTAAATTAACATAGCAAAGAGACGAGCCTAAAATAGTAAGCTTTGCGCAGCAGTCCTCACTAGGATAACCCGTGTCGAGAACTACTGCAGTCCGCCTATCCCACTACACAACCGAGCTAACATTTGCACCAAAAATAACAATATGTAATAGGATATTGGTAAAATGAGTTTGTATGCGAGTTTGAAAATATGATAAAAATAACTCTAACATAATATTATTACAAGGATATAATGATTATATACATAATATTATTTATTATATTATATATATATATTTATTTATTTGAATACTATACATACATTTTTAGTTCAATATATAGGTTATAATTCATACTGTACACAATATTTTTATAATAATATTTTTATAATTATGTACCTACTTCTATAAAAATAATATTTGATTATAAATTTATTCCAATAACGCAAAAACCTTTTCTTCTAACTTAATGTAACCTAATTCTACCAGCCATGCTTTAATTAACTTTTTTCTTTTGTGATCAGGCAACGAGCCTCTTACTTCGACAGGTAAGGTGTTATAAACGCGTGGTCCAATCCATGAAATAAAGCCTCTAACATAACATAATAAAGACTGCCCTCTCCTTTTTAAAAATCGGTTATAAATCATGCGAAATTACTGACTTTCGGAAGAAATCCCAAACAAGTCGCATTTTTTGTATAATCATATCAATCGCTAACGCTACGAATAGTTTGAACCATTCGAACTTGCTTTCTAACAACAGAAAATCTTTCATTTCGCATGATATTTTCGTGCGAAATCATACGAGCGATTCAAAAGTCGAGCCCCAGGGCCCCGATTCTACTAAAGAAATTGTTTTTATATTGTAATTGTTTCAATTTAATTTTTAAAATAATTGCCTCAGCAATCCTCGAAAGCGGGACATAGTAAAAAAACGTTATATACGTTTTTTTACTATGTCCCGCTTTCGACGACAGAATCCTGCTTTTTGCACTCAAAAAGACCCAAAATCCCGACTTGGCAAAAAAAAACTGGCAACGCTGGTAGGACACGTCGGCGTCGTTACGTCTACTATAATTATACAGTATAGATGTATATGTATAGATGCTTCTAGCATTATTTTTAATTCGTCTTGTTTTAGTAGTTATTAGTCTGCATTGTCTTTATTTCACAATGTTCTTGTTATTATTATGACGTGGTTATTTATCAAACCGTGGTCAGTATAGGCACTGAGACATTGCATGACTTAGTCACTTAACTACTTTTCTTGTAAAAGGGTTTTCACAGTATTTTATTACAACACAATTTCTATAATTAGTCAAATGGAGCTGTCGAAACCTCAGCCCCGCTGACACGTTTTTTAAACGTTGTATTTCATGGATCCTTAATTTAAAGACCACTATGACTAAAATGTTTACTGTAATTGGAGGTATTATCATCTCAAATTGTCTTCTATTAATAATTTATTATCTGATTACATGGAGAGGTGATACTAAACTGAAAGGTAAAAAAACATTGTACTCTTCTTTATAAACAAATTTTAATATAAGAGCAATCCTAAAATCGCGAAAACAATATCTGTACTATGCTTTTTACTCAGTGTGAAACAATTTTTAGGGCTGGTCCCATAGCAAAATGTATAGTTTATGCCAGTGTCGTCGAAGCTATGCTGTGTGGTATTTATAGCCTAACACTTCAATCAGCTTTCTTGAAATAAAACAACTATAGTTTAAAATTTATAAATACCTCTAGCAACTTAATCGAATATATCGTCGTATGTGAGGAGTGTGCGTTTGGCGTCCTTCGGAGGAGGGTTCCGAGGTGATGCCGATGGAGCCCAAGCGCCCTGCTGCGGCGGTCTCCTGGCGACAGTAACCCGCCAGCCCTCGTCTAATCCGTCCAGGGCTGTGTTGGCCTGGCCCGCTATGTCTGGGTTGTCGAATGTTAAGAATGCTCTGCAACATGAAAATATAGCATTATAGTCAAAACTGCTAGCTTCCAAGGGCCTATTTAGCTTATTATACAGTCAGCAAGAAAACTTTTATATACTATTTCTACAATTTAATTGTTTCAAAACTTGGAACACCATAACAATTTTTTTAAATTAAATAATAGGCTTGCGCATATGCTTGCCTAGATATAACCAATTCACTTGTGACATGAAGACACCAAGATTGTATCTATCGGGGAACACCCATTCAGGCAGCCGCGCATTCCACAGACTAGCACGACTAGCAGTTCGCACAATAAAAGTGGTGTCAAAGGACTTTGTATGGGTTTCTGGCATACCAGCCATGAAACGGTGTCGCCTTTACGTACCCTGGTTGTACGATAGAAAAATGTGCAACAAGATTTTGGACTGGTATTTATGTGATTTTGAAGATTTTAGCAATAACATTATTCTTAGTGACTCTTGATCCTATAAGAAATAGAATCGAATGACACCATAAATAACTTTTAACGAAAAACGCAACTTTTCTTGCTAACAACCTTTTTTTTTAATCTTGTACAATTCTAAGGAGATCTTCTCAGAACATTTTACATAAATAAAAAAAATCACCTTAGGCAAAATACTTACTTATCATCATCGCTTTCTTGCGTGAAAGTGAACTCATATGCAGCCAAGCGCCTTCGAATGGTTTCCTCACTGATCCTTGGACCAGTCACTTGGAGAGTGCAGCTGCGGCCAGTATTTTGGGTCGGTGTTTCACCGCCCGCACCTGGATGGCGAGGAGTTTTCTGTTCTTCTCTGTGAAAAACAACAAGATTGCTTCAATATAAGTTAATTAGTTTCGGGGAGAATGAGGTATTACCAGTTATTAAAACAAGGCAAGTTGTCTAAAGCAAGAAAAGATTTGGTTTTCTAAAATGAGACAATTTATGGTTGTCTGAAATAAAACAAGCTATGGTTGTCTAAAATAAAACAAGGAATAGCTGTAAAATTAAATAACGAGTTTTCTTTTTATTCAAAAAGTTTGGCAGGAATGTTTTAGTGGGTAACTATGGTATCACACCTCCTCCGCGAAATCAGCAAAACGCCAAACGTGTCGAGAGGTGCCTCCTTTTCAAGTTTGCTGTTTAAATTACTGCTGTATGTTACACGATTTAAATTAGTATCTGTTTCGCTGCTACGGATTTGCAGCGGAGGTGTGCTTCCGGCGCAAGGGTTAAAGGTGCTGTCGGTCTACTGCTTCCCTTGACCATGTTTAGGATAGATGTTATTTTAGGAAGCATGGGTATGATAGTTTGGGGATCAGAAAGAGGGTAGGAGATTAACGGTTGTTTGTTCCAATGATTTGGAACTAGCACCCATAATTTAATGTGTTATCCAAGCTATGCCAAGTAATGAATGGTTGTCTCAAATAATAAACTAGCAATGCAGTTGTCTAAAATAAAAAACAAGCAATAGTAGGCTAGCCTACCAATACACTTCACATCATCACTATCTTTTTTTCTGTCATAACTCAATGGCTGAAGCCACGGGGCGCAACTAGTAAAAACTATTTTGAACTATTGAAATGTTTTTTTTTTTTCAATTTACATAATTATAATGATACAGTAGAATCTGGATATAACGACCTTCAAGGGACCGGCAATACTATGTCGTACTAACCGGATGACGCACAAAACGGCAGGATTATTTCTTGAGTACATTTATTATGAAACCTAATTTGAGTAAACCATATCGTCGCTAAAATAGGTTAGTCGTTATAAGCGAAGTCGTTATATATGAATTCTACTGTATATGATTTATGATTGACCGCACTCAAGCAGCTTATTATACCTTAGATTACCACATAGGATTTTTAAAGAAAATGTTAAAGAAAAAAAATTTTGGTTCCTAAAGGAGAGTGAAACCGGGAAGCGCCGCTAGTAGTCAATAATTAATACCTCTTAACTCTCGCTTACTTTTCTCTAGCAGTGACAAATGAGTCATAAAGGTACTTGACTCTTGGTGCTGGCTTCTCTTCGGGAGGTGGTGGCTCCTGCGATGCACTGAACGGTTGGTATGAGGCCACACCACCAGCTGCACCAGCAGAACCACTAAGTTTTCTTTCCCTACCTGTAACATAAAATCAAGTATCTATTAGCTATTATCTTTTAAAGTAATGATAACTTTGGGGTGTTCCCCGATAGTTTTAATCTGGATGTCTTCAAATCACGACTCAATTGGTTTTTTTACGCAAGCATGCACCACTATACACTGCATCATCGTTTAACATCAGGCGAGTTGGCGATCAAACACAAGACAAGTATTAAATCATTGGGATTAGGATATTTGGAAAGGTAGTGATAATTTTTAGATAGCCTGTTGGTCTAGTTGGTAGTGGACCTGCCTTTTGAGCCTGAGGGCGTGGGTTCGATTCCCACCTAGGACAAACATTTATGTGATGAACATTCGTGTTTGTTCTATATCTGGGTGTTACTATTTATTTAAGTATGTATTTAAAAACTATATATATGTATGTATATCAGTCTCTGACAGCCAGCTTTGCTTAGATTGGGGTCAGATGACCGTGTGTGAAAAAATGTCCCGAATATTTAATTGTTTACAACTACTTCTAGCTATCTACATAATTACTAGAGATGAAACGGATAGCTGTTTACCCGGAATTATACGGAATATCCGGCAAAGCGTGAAGCTGGATATCTAGTGGAACATTGCTGATTGGTACATCATAATGAGCAAGCTTGCAGAAGTGGCACACAAATGATCAGGCGGGCTCGGGTGAATTCAGGTATTTTCATTTATAAGCTAAGTCAACAATATTAGCAAGCGTTTCATTGCCTTGTTGAATTGATTGCAAACACAATCACTGAAGTTATTGTAATTTTAGATTATTATAAAAGTATTTTTGTTGGAAAATGAAAATATGGTGATTATTTATGTTATATGGATTAAATAAAGTACCAAAATTTAATATATGTTTTTATTATCCGGTAGCCAGATAGGCTGGATACTGGATATCCATTTCATCTCTACCTTTAAAATTTTTGATTTTGCTTAACAGATAATGTTGGTAAATTAAATTTCATACTGCTTGCTGATTGACAGGCGCGTTTCTTGTTGGTCGTAACTTTGGGCTAGATAATAGTTTATTTTTAAAACTGTAATCAGTTAGACAAACGGGCCTCTTGTTGATGAGTGGTGACTGCCTTCTATGTACACCTACAATACCCGGACCATTGCCTTCCTTTGCAGACTCTATTCACCCTTATTTTGAAGCATTTCAATATGACCTTATTTCGGAAGAAAATCCGAAGGTGGTAAGCCATTCTTCCACTTACAGGTTTGTGGCAGAAACATTCGATCAAATCAAACAATGCAAGATTTCCTCGCATCTATAATGTGTCGATGGCTTGTGTGGATGTGTGGGTAGCAATTTACCTGCTCTTGGCCTCTTGAAAGTTGCATTTTGAGGCTGGGCTGGTGGACTTTTAATAGCCTGAATGGCACCACTTTTAATAAGCTTTCGTGCAATTTCTCGCGCATCTCTTGCCTCCGTGGGTCGTTTAGGTAATATAGGTTTCTCAGGTTCTTGTTTTGGTGCCTTCAAAGCTTGAAGAGCTTTCTTTTTCTTTTTGAGTTTCTGATATTTTGCTTGCAGCATCAACTCTTCTTCGGTCAAATGATTGGGGAAGTGTAAGTACACCATTTTATAGGATCGTGTTAACTTTAGAAAGTAAAACAGGTAGAGTAGAGCTTTTATTCAGATTTTCCGGCAGTCTAAAGGATATACATGTACATAAAATAAATATTTACAGTTCACAATTTCACATTCCCAGTTCCCACTCAACATTACCACACAAAACAAAGCCAACCAAACATCAAAAACACATTGACAATATTGACATTGACCACCACACCAAACGCCAAACGTGAAAACGAAAAAAAACAACGTATTTTTGGTTAAATTATACATGACTATGGATACAAATTCCTTCAGTCGTAATATTAATCTGTTTAATATTAAATAGCGTCAAACAAGTTATATTCACAGTAAGCTTGATTCTCAAAGACAGTGAGACTCAAGCAAAGTAAGCCACGGTCAAGTTCATTTCATGCCCCAGTAAAGTGGTGGAGGCTTTACAAAAGACTTATGGAGTTTTGGAAACAACACAAAAAAGACACGTTTTAGGCAAATGCACAGGAGTGCGAAGCCAAATTACTCAGAGGAAAGAATATAAAAATAAGACAGTGACATTGATATTTAAAATTAAATCTAAATACCAATATTCCGAATTTATCGTGGATCCGATCCGGAGAAATGAAGGAATTTTGAAATCTCTTCCTTCCCAACATAATCATAAAAATATCCAAAAAAATTGTGGTCTTTAAACAAGAAATGTTTCGATTAACAAGTACACTGGTTCCTATTTTGTCCAACAATGCAATAAAAGGGCTCCGTCGCTCTCAGAGTAATGAAATTTTAATAACGCTGCAAGGGCAGCGGTTTTTTTCTGATGCGCGTAAGTAAACAATATTTTCGTTATTATAAGATTACACTTTAGTAAATACACTTTAGTAATGTATTCTGGTATGGTTACGTATGGTATGATAATATTAATGCAGTATAATTGCTATAATACTTCAATTATTAGTTTATCGAACCTAACCTGTCTAATGCGTAATGGAAACAACCAAAGATTTCATACGTAAACTGTACATAATTTTTTTTTTCTTTTTACCTATACTGTCCCACTGCTGGGCAAAGGTCTTCCCCATCTACATAATATAATCTTAGGAAACAACTATGAAATGGAAATACTATTTATTTCTATTTACTCAACGAACTCAAATATTTACTAGACTCTAGTCATGCTTGAAAACATATCTAATAACAATATTTCCATCTTCAAGGAAGCAATTGCCTTTGAAAATTAATTTATATGTATGTTTTTAGGAGAAGGCAACAAGTTTTCAGTGAAACATGAAGACATTGGTCGACCATTATACTTTGATGCTCAGGCAACTACACCTGTGGTAAGATCTTTATATTATCATTCAAGAGGGACCGGTGCTTGGGTCAGTTTTATACTTTATAAACAATCACATTGTTTAAGAAATTACTAGTCTGATTTTGATGGAACTTGTTAAGTAAACCTATTTATAATGGCAATATGTTTTACAATTATGTATGTTTATTTAGAATAGTTTTTTTTTCAGTATTTCAAGCAAAGAAACCACAACTAAAGCAATTTAAATATTTTAAATGTACTTACCAAGTTTTGTCAAAATCAGATTTAAGTTGTTTCCGGAAAAAAATCCTAGTATGGATGATAACGACCCAACTTCCGGTCCCGCAGTAACATTGTACTAATCAGACATTGTTATTACTAAATTCGCTTTCAGGCATTAGCCACATACTGACTGGGCAAAGAGTCCTTGTGAGGCTACCGCTTTAGGAAAATGCTCAGTCGGCAAAAACGCACCTCGCCCGCGGCAAATGTTCAAATTGCCTCGAGCGAGCGTGCCTCTACCTGAGCTGAAAGTTGTTGATTTTTATCGATGGTCATAGACGCCTTGGTATGAATGTTGTGCCAATTCAAGCAATGGCGTTTTACACAACTTGCTCATGTCATGCAAATAACAATATCTTAAATTAATAAGCGGTTATTCATTTACAATGTTGGATTTTGAACATTCAAGAAAAGAGTATACTTAGATTACCAGTTCATATTCAGATATCATATATTTGAAAAAGCAACAAACGAATAAATCCCATGTTGCTACAACAATGTCTAATTAAGCTTGAAAACAAGCTTGCAGGCTAAATACACAGATTATCTTAATGGTTAGCATTATTCTACTTTAATTCAGCGTTTATGAGCGCTGATCCCTTATCCATAGTTTTGAATATCTTTGTTCATATGACAAAGGTCGTTTGAAAACTAGATTTAAAGGAGTGTTTTCAACATATTAAATTTTTTGTTAGAAGCAACATTGTTAAAACCCTATTACAGTGTTCATTTATAGTGCATTTTAACCACAGTGCAATTTGTTTGGCAGGACCCAAGGGTACTGGATGCTATGCTGCCGTACTTAGTGCATTATCATGGTAATCCACACTCTCGAACACATGCATACGGATGGGAAAGCGAAGCAGCAGTAGAGAAAGCCCGTGAACAAATTGCACATCTGATTGGAGCAGATCCTAAAGAGATTATATTCACTTCAGGAGCTACAGAGTCTAATAACATCTCAGTAAAAGGTGTTGCCAGGTTCTATGCACCTAGGAAGAAGCATGTTGTCACTACACAGATTGTAAGTACACTACATATGAGAGACAAATTCAATACATATATTTTATACTAAGGCGGAATGTTTATTATACAAAAATCAATAGATGAATTCTAGCTCTCCGTGTTTCGGAAATGCTGAAATATGGGCTAAGGGATTTATTTTGAAGTAATTATGAACTCAAAACTACTATAATCTATCCTTTTCATAATAGAAACGGTCAGAAATAACTTATTTCACTATGTATAGAAAAAAATATTTTTATTACCATTTCTATTATTAAAATAAGTGATTTTTAGTAGTTTTGCATACATAAGCTTAAAGAAATGTTTGACACATTTAAGACCACAAAAAAGAGAAGTAATTCAAACGGAAACGAGAACGAAATTTGTTACCAGGCATATGAGTGACCCTTGATTGAATATTCTTAATTAGATCAACGCATCGATTTCCACATCACTGTTGCTAATTGATTTCGAATGAATGACGTTTCGTTTATATGAGTGCAACTTGCCACAAAAAATTTCTTACAAAATGCCAGCTGTTCTAAAAAAAAAAAAACTATTCTGAGATACGACATTTTAAATTCAAGAAAGAATAAGCTATAATTTAATTCTAGCTTAAATAATCTGATTTCTAGAAAAAAATTTACTATGTACAAATAAAAACTATATGTATTTGTCTTTTTTTTCCTGGGCTAGCACCTTTATTAACTAAACAAAATACAAGCTAAAACTAAAACTACAAATACAGTTAGACTGCCCATAGACCGTTGAAGGTCTAAAGACAATTCAAATGCTCAAGCCCACTACCAGTTGGCAGCGTACCCAGCATGCTGGCGGCATTACCACGTTGAATGGCAATGCTTATGCGTTGAGCCAGAAACACGCCAGCATTTTGGTCACGCGTCGCATTAAACAGGCGCTCTGAAAGATGTATTTGTCTGATTTCAGGAACACAAATGTGTGCTGGATTCATGCCGTGCATTGGAAGGTGAAGGGTTCAAAGTGACATATTTGCCCGTGCAGGCAAATGGGATTATAGATCTGGAAGAACTAGATAAGTCACTCACACCTGAAACGAGTCTTGTGTCAATTATGACAGTGAACAATGAGATTGGTATGACTTTTAATTTGGTTTTTTAGATGATTGTACCAAATATATTTTAAAGTAATTAGTTCAACATTCCGGTTTTCTGGAGATCGATGGGGGATGCCTATGTCCAGCAGTGGACGTCCTACGGCTGAAATGATGATGAGTTCAACATTACCAACAAAACAAACAATAAAACTTATGGACTGATTTTCTATCAAAGGTGCCGTTTTTGGCGCTGTTAAATCGAGTTTGAAATATTTTTGGATTGAACAGCTAGTTATTGTGTTGTCAGCAAATTGTGAATCACACTATAGAAACATTTTACCTGCCGTTTAGCACAAGAAAAGAAATGGATCAGCCATTTGGTAAAAAACTTGTTCATCCCACCCTTAAGACATGGGTAACAAATGCACTTGACTTAACTGTAGCATATTTTTATTTTATTTTGTTCCTCAGCAACAGGAAAAGTGGGTGTGTTTCTAGAACAATCTTTATCTATACCCACAAACTCTAATCTCTCCTTATCCATTTAATATCTCAATAAACAAACATTATGAAATGATAACAAGTTTTCTGCAACAAATAAGATTATGATGCAAAATTTCAGGTGTCCTACAGCCAGTGCAAGAAATCGGAGCATTATGCAAGAGCAAGAAGATATTCTTTCACACAGACGCTGCCCAGGCTGTGGGAAAAATACCAATAGATGTAAATAAGATGAACATAGACCTCATGTCAATATCTGGCCACAAATTGTATGGCCCTAAAGGGGTTGGGGCTTTATACATTAGAAGGAGGCCTAGGGTTCGTGTTGAACCCATTCAAAGTGGAGGAGGTCAAGAAAGGGGCTTGAGAAGTGGAACAGTCCCCACTCCTATTGTGGTAGGCTTAGGTAAGGATAGATTCTACAATACGTAAACTAGATATCTACAATATGGCACATAATCTTACTATGCCAATATGACAAATGCGATAGTAACTCTATGGGCTTGTTTTATGGTGATGCAACATACCCTTTTTATTAAATGCTTGGGTTTGCTCACCAACTCGCAAGATGTTAAATGATGATGCGGTCTATGATGGAGAGCATGCTTGCCTAGAAGAAACCGATTTATCCTGTATTCTTATCAAATTGTTCATGCAGAAGCATTTGAAATGAAGGGTTGTTCGCTGCGGGCATCTCAACGCCACGAATCTCTGTAGATGGTCTCCTCTATCATATTCCTAATTTATTTTTGTATTTGCGCGTGCATCGTCGTGGGCCTCGCTGCTTGTATCGCCATGCTTCATATGCCATCTCTTAAACAGAGTATTGCGTGAAGCTCTGCATGCTCCATTTCTGGGTGTTAGTTGTCTTTTTCTATAATAAAAAGCAGAACCGATATTGATAAAGAAATAGTAAGTACCATGTGGACGGACATACAATATTGTTATTACGAAAAAATTACGGTCATACCGCAGAACACATAGTATTATGATAAATTGCTTATCCCAGTGTTTTTTGATCATAGGAGCAGCCTGTGAGTTAGCAGGGCGTGAAATGGCATATGACCACGATTGGATAGTGAAACTATCGCAGAGATTTTTGGACAAGATATATTCAAAGCTTTCCCATGTAATAAGGAATGGAGATATCAAGCAAACATACCCTGGATGCATCAACTTATCATTTGCTTATGTTGAAGGTTAGTAAATAATCAGCAAAATACTAACTTGTTTCTATCTTGAATCAAAGAAAAATTATCAAAGAAAATTGATCACCATTTGTCTTAAGGGGAGGCCTATGTTCAGCAGTGGATGTCTTCTGGCTGAGGATGATGATGATTCGTCTTCACTTCAATGCACTTACTTTGCTTATCTGTGACTTGTCCTAAGTTGGATCAATGCTAAAACAAGCACCCTGTATTTTGATCTATAGTAAAAACGGTTGTAAAACCTTAATTTCCCGCCATAGATGGAACGTTCCTCCATGCATTATTATGCAGACTAAATTTGACAACTCTTTATTCAGTTGCCATCTCAACTTTTTTCTCTTACTTTCTGTAATTTTACAATTCAACATTAGTGCCACACCAGGCACTAATGTTAATTGGGAGATGCCAAAAAATTAATTAAAAAAAAAATAAAAAAATTGGGTTGAATTGGTATTTAAAGCTGGGTAGACAGGAATCTTTTGGTGGGTTGGAGTTTTGTGGTTTGAATGACGATGCACTTAATTTTAACACTAAAGTAGAGATCTTTCATTGTAAATGTACGCGACCTTCCATCACACTATGCATACAAAATACTACAAAAATACGGCGGAGGGGCGTGCACATTTAGAATTAAAGTTCTCTACCTACGTGTTTATTAGAATTTTGACAAAATGGTGGCTGAGGCAAGGTTAGCTAAGTTGCTGTTGGTTGTCCAGCTGCAAGATGGGTCGACGATATTGTCAACATCGCAGGTCGAACCTGGACTCGATCAGCACAAGACAGATAGATGGCATAGTAAGAGGCCTGTACCCAGCAGTGGGATAAGGAACGCTGTAGATGATGATGATCATGATCACCATATTATTTTCATTCTTCTGAATTTATTGTTGCTTAGTAAGGATTACCTATGAAGCATAGATGTATTATCATTGCAGGTGAATCCCTATTAATGGCTCTGAAAGACATAGCCCTGTCTAGTGGCTCGGCCTGCACCTCTGCGTCTCTTGAACCCTCTTATGTTCTGAGAGCTATTGGAACGGATGAAGATTTGGCACACAGTTCTATCAGGTGACCATGAACTTTGTTGTATTGGTATAGGATAAGATGAAAGGTAGTTCTTATAGGTCGACAGGCTTAGCGTTCAGCCACAACTCACGTGAAAAGTGACTGTGGTTGTGTGGTAATCGTTGCTGACAGTTGTCGATCTTTCTGACCACTCTAAAGCTGACATGTGACATGTAAAACATGTAATGAATAATATATTCTATTTATATCCCGGGTCTTGTACGGCCGGGTTAAATTGTATCAATTCAATTTATAAAATAAACAAGAACAAACAGTTCTTGTTTATTTCATAAATTAGCATGATAATATCAGGTGACAAAATATTATGCAACATTCTCAATACCAGTCATTTAAATGTTTTTTAAATCGAAAAGTGGCATAGCCACCTTGAAAAGTAAAGCTAAGAACTCACAGAGCGGTTCTCACCCACGTGTGGACGGCTGTTTTATTTCAAAACTCACGACACCACAAGTTTGTGTAGTCGCCGCGGTTGCGGGCTGCAAAACTTGGCGGGAGATGATTACAAGTTATTTATGATCGATTGAAGGAGTTTCGAACGTGAAAAAAATATGGCGCCTCATTGTATTATTTTCCTAAACTTGTGCTATTTCGAGTCCAATAATGGTGGATTATTGTTCACTAAGTGTTCATGAATTCTCTCGAGTGTGGAAAGTGATTAAGATAATAAATTTATTTCCAAAAAAGAGCACATAAAAATGTACAATAGAACAAATAAAACATTTTCAGTGGGCCCCAAACTAGGCTAAGCCTGTATCATGGGTACCCGTCGGTTGTTTAAAAAAAAACAATTTATACTTATACATACATGTATGTATTCTATGGAGGTCTTGGGCTCACAACCGAGCCGGGCACTGGTGAGAACCGTTCCGTGAGTTCTTAGCCTAACTAGAAACATGTTTGTTTTATGGGATGGTGACTCATTGTGCCTAATTTTATTATCTTTTCAGATTTGGCTTTGGAAGATTCACAACTGTTGATGAAGTAGATTACACAGCAGAAAAAACAATCCAACATGTGGAAAGACTGAGGGAAATGAGCCCACTTTGGGAAATGGTACAAGAGGGAGTAGACATCAAAACGATTCAGTGGTCACAGCACTAATCGAAATATGTAAATCAATGCAAATTTATATTACAAAAAAAAAACAATTCTAAGTATAGAATTATGAAGAGGCAAAGATCTGGTTTAGACAAATATTGCAGTTGGCGTATTATCTGACGAAAATACAAACTTATTATTTGGATGTGATGTCTTATTTAAATCTTATAAATGTTGTTAAAACAATGTCTAATTTAACTTGCAACATTGTAGTCTAGATGCACAGATCATTTTATAGTTACTATAGTTTAGTCTATCTTTGTTTTGGACACTTAGGAGCGCTGATACAATATTGTTTTAAATATCTATGATCAAAACAAAATTTTGTGATAGTTACAATTAAGTTATTTTTAGAAAACTGAATAAATTATGTAAGCTCATGTAAGTTAGAGTAGCAAAACAGGAGTTTCAAATAATATCCCGCATATTATACTCAAATTTTATTTAATTGCAATAAAAAAAAGTCTTGTATACAAATGGTAAACTCAAACCATGTAAGGTTAATTTATTTGTGAAATGTCTGCGAAATTTAACATATTGTGTTAAGTAAATGTAATAATTGTAAAAGTGTTAAAATACAGTTTATTCTTTTGTTAAAACATAAATAAATATAGAATCAAATAACTTATCTATTTTGTTTCATTTTGATAGAATTGCTTATTACCATTTATTACGCAGGAATACTGTAGACATCCACTATGTAAAAAAATATACACAGGTACAATCTATTTGCTAAATAAAATACCCTCATCGTTGGGTCCAAGTAAATAATTTAAAGCTTAAATTGTCACTAATTATTATTTAAAGTGTTTTGAGTACATAATTATCCTACACAAACTTAATACTTGTGTCACAAACATTGAGATTATCAAGTCAATACTAATATAGGCCAATAACAATAGGATAACTAGAAAAGAATAACAGTATTATTAGCATGCACAAAACATTGTTTCTACAATAATGTAAAAATTATGTCAAATTTGGCCTGCAGATTCATAAGTTACATTATAGCTAATGGGTAAGTTTCACATCTTATCATAAATATGCATAAGCATTCAATAAGCCTATCTGTTCCATAAACATTATCTCAACTAATCACAATAGATTTCACAAATACTGGATGTGTCTAGTAAAAAAAAAGTTTCAAGTTTTTAAAATATATGTTTAGATACATTATAGAACAACAGTCAAACTAATAATAATTTTAATCGTGTGCCGTTATTACAAAGTCTAATGTAGCCTAATGTAGTCTAATGTGCAACAAATGTGGATTAAATGTAGACTATCTTAATCATATGGTTTTAGTCTACTTTTGATTTGGACATTACTGAGTAACTCAATATTAAACCAACAGTATTAAATATTTTTATTTATATATATAATTTCACATATCGTCGGCGTCAATGCAGAACCTTGCTTGATGAGTATCTACATTTTTGGTGAAAACATTTATACATCAAAACTAGCATATATAAACATAATATATATTTATTTATATATATAAATATTTTTATTTATACATATCATTTCACATATCGTCGGCGTCAATGCAGAACCTTGCTTGATGAGTATCTACATTTTTGGTGAAAACACATCAAAACTAGCATAGATAAACATATAGTAAAAAAAATAAAAAATATATAGGCTTGCACTTGAATCAAATATGAACTAAAAATTGGAGGAGGTGCTCAAATCGACGCGTATTTAGGTATATAATTTTTATGACAATACTTTATTACAAATTTTCAATGCCACGGTATAAACCCAAGAAAAATCTCATAGATTTCATGCATAGAAAGCCATCCTATGAAACTTCTCATCGGGGAGAAGTTGACAAATCAATCTATGGAACAAATTAGCGTTTCGAGCATTTATGCATTCGGGTATTGTTAGAAAGTTAAAACAGTAAAATTATTACACAATTATTCATTATATTATTAATAAAATTCCTAGCATAACTAGTTTTGAAATAATATTGTTAAGACTTAAATGGCCAGGTCATAGTTCAAGTTGCATAAAAAATTATCCATAGCTACCTGACAGGTACATAATTATAGTGCACTTCACACATTTAACTTATAATTAGGCAAACAAATGAGGCAGTATTTTAATTCTCCAGCATAAAAGTTCAATAAGCTAATCTGTTGTATGAAAGATTATCTCGCTTTCACAATAGACATTTGTCATCCGCGAGAAGCACTGACCGGTATAGTAGTAAAATAAATCAAATGCTAATATCTCGGTTAATGACAAGACGGACCTTTTCGACACTGATTGTATACTTCAGATATAAGTTTTTGTAAAGGTGTTTTGTAAAATTTATTTTATTTTTTATTTTATTTTATTTAAGGTCCAATGCTATATTTCCAATGTTATATTTTCTTTCTTTCTCTCTTAGTAAGTTGGACAGGCTATAGACAGACTTTTTTGAAGGTATTTAGATATAAGCATTTTGATACGGTAAGCGGTAGTGAGGGTCCATGGAACTAATTTAAGAGATGGGACAATATTAATAGACTCACTCATAATTATATCTAAAAAATATTTTTTTAAACAGTTTAAATCGTCAAAATTTTCTTAATATACTCCAAACAATACGAAATTTATTTGCAACAAGTTTATTTTAAATTTCAAGAATGCTTGGTGGTTATCTTTGAATTGGCTCAAAAAACAAATATAATTTTTGAATTGCAATCTGTCCAGCTTACTAGTATTATAGAGGTCAGTGGCAACAAGTCATTGTCAGTGGCAGATCATTTTATCAAGCATTTATGCATCCGAGGGTATACTTGACAGCTTTTGGTAGAATCAACAACTGCATGAAGATTCTTCCGGTGGCTCTGGGTTTGATATCTTGAAGCTGTTGTGGTCGAGTGTTTGGAGTTCGATTCTGGATCGATTTGACTCTACCAACTGTAGAGAAATGTCTGCAAACATCTCGTCAATACCTTTACCAGACTTACATGAAGTTTTGTATGTGGTGCTGATGAGATTATGACATTGTTCACTGAAATTAAAAAAATGATTTCAGTTTGCCTGTAGACTTGACCGTTTGATGAAATGCTTAAGGAAAACCACAAATTCTGTTCACTTTTGTTAATTTTTCTAGCACAATATTATTGCTGGTATTCGACATACTAATAGTGTAATACTCAAAACATGATATTGTTCATGATATATGAGATAAAAAGCATAAATTACCAAAACATTTCAATATCGGCATCTGTAACTTGCGGTGATGATCCCTCTAAGTCAGACTTGTTTCCACATAGGAATATCTTGGCATTCTCTGCATAAGTGACAATATCCAACAAGTGCTGGCTCAGAACATGAAATGATGAAGAGTTATCTAGGGAAAATACTAGAATTGCTGCTTCAGCAAATTTATAGTAGCTTGATGTGACTGAAGCGATTCTCTCCATGCCACCAGTGTCCCATAGCTGTAACTGAGGTACAAAAAGAATGACGTTAATTGGATCAATTAGCAACTTTTACGTAAGTCATTAAAACATTGACCGGTATGTAAGAATTAATGGAGCACAGCAGGGTCACATAATCAATATTAGTCAACCTAAAGACCTGAGCAGCAAGTAAACTAGATGTTTAACTTAGATATGTAGATTAACCTTGACATCTTTGTCGCCAACTTGGAATACTTTTTCGAAGTGATCCAATCCTAATGTCGACCTTCTATCCGAGTTTGGGACGAAAGTATTATTGATGAAGCGACGGAACAAAGAGCTTTTTCCAACGCCATATTCACCGCATAGTATCACTTTTAACACAGGTGTTTTTACAACAGCCATTGTGCCACTATATTAAACGTTTATTGAAAACATACACGGTCAATTAACTCGAAAAATAAATAAAATTACTGAAATTCAAACAATCTCAATTCGCAATCCACTTGACATCCACACATTGAAATTGATTGAATTGAATTGAAATGTCACGTTTACGTCAAGTGAATAATGCAGTGACACTTCGTGGACACTACCCTAACATTGTGACTTTCATATTGTTTTCTTTTTGAGATTGTTTTAACTTCCCACGTCTTGTGCATTTGCCAGTTTTAAAATCATCAAACAAATCACATGCCAATTTTCCCAAATTTGTGTTATTTCGAGTGTTAATATTTACTATCTTAGTGGTGAATTATTATTTCATAAATATTTTTGAATGCACTTGAGTGTGAAGTGATCTATTGAGGTGAAACATATATTTTTGCAATGTTTCCAAAACTCCACACTAGCCTAAATAATAAAGTCTCCACCACTTTATCAATGCATGACTTGGACTTGACCGTGACTTACTTAGCTTGACTGGCTGTGACTATAACTTGTTTGACGTTGTAATACCATGTGCAAATTATTCCCACTGAAGGACTCTTTAACCATAGTCTAGAAATAAATAAAAATAACATAAGTGACAACAGGCAGTATGGCCTTGAAGGCTTTAGCCTGCCCAATGGGCAAATAAATAAAAAAAAACATAAATGACAATAACATAACATTGCATTGTATGGTTTGTTTCGTCATTTCGTAGTTTGTTTCGTGTTTGTTTCTATCTGCAAAGAGAATACAATCTATCTGTTTGTTTGATTGATTGAATATTTATCGATATTTTTTATTTTTTGGAATAACTCAGAATGGTTCCGTAATTTTAGTGGGTTAGATTTGGTAATTTTCACATTAATTCTTATGTTCTGGTCTTACCCACAGAACGGAATAGATAGACTCATAAATCAATAACAACATTCAGTTACAATGGATTTACAAACATCCCACTTAGCCGCAGCGTTAATGTCAGGCACCACTTACAATAGCCCTATCCTGGAGCCGTTACCAGCACCGGTCCCACCAAGTGACGAAAGCAAGATGAAACCTCCTGAACCTCAAAAGGAACCAATGGACGAGGATAAAGAAGAGATAGCAAGTGGTGAAGAGTTCTCTGATGAGGTAAGTTAGATGGCAGAAAAACTCGTCACTATGTTACTCTCAACTTTCAAGACTTATAAAATATTGTGTACATTAAACGAAGAGTATAAAACAAACTTCTAAGGGCATACCATTCTCTTTCTAATTTCAATGAAAGTTTGACAAACATCTCTGATTGTACACTATACATTTTGTTTTGAAAATAGAATCAACTTACAACCATCCTTTAACCCAGTGGATCAGCACAGATGATCCACTGAACAAAACTAATGGCATCCAGTGGATCATCTGTGCTGATCCACTGGATGCCATTAGTTTTGTTCAGAAGATAGGATCAACTATCTGTAGAAATGATTGTGGAGCGCACCAGATTCCACACAATTCTGTACCAGTGATACACCAGTTCTGTTGGTATAAATAAAGAGTATATAGTAGCACTGTGTTCCCCCTAAACAGTTGACCAGCTCGGTTACCATCACACAGATTGGTTCTCTCTTGGTCGAGAAGCGCTGATTGAATTGCATATAAGCATTGCCATTCAGCTTGGTAATGCCACCAGCATGCTGGGCGGGGTTGCCACCTATCCCGATTCTGCCGGGATAGTCATGATTTTGATGATATTATCCTGCATCCTGATTTTTCTCTGCAATCAGTTATGTGTATTTTAAGCAAGTGTTTATGTTTTAGAGCAGTGTATGTCATGTAAACTGTGCAGTGAGGAGTACATCTCCTTTTGGATATTTTCTTAGTGACCCTTTGGTCAATCGCTGGGTATAACGCGCTTTCTTTTTAGCCTGTTCTTGTATCTTTGTTCCATGAGTTCAGCAGCCAAGTTATAATAAAACTTTTTCTTTTAGGAAGCAGAAGCTCAAGCGGGCAGCAAGTCTATGCCGGGTCGAGGAGTCACTCTCCAGATGCTTCTTGAAGAAAAGATGCTTGAGCCTGGAAATGCTGCAATGACTATTGAATACTTGGTAAATAATTATACTAGATAGTGTACTTCACTTCTAAGTTAGAAATATCAAATGGGGTCAATAAGCCCACAGGAGATGAAATTACCACTTTCCCCTCTATTATATATTATCTCTTCCTTACCGTTGCGTTGCCTTCATAGATATTTAAACTAAATTTTGGGTAAGCACTCAAACATTTCTAATTGAAAAGTAGACTATATCCATCAAAACTGGAGCAAAAGTGCGCCCCAGAGCCTCACTCCGATATATCAAGGAGTTGGGTTGGGTCGGGTAGGTGCTGGTAGGGGGAAATGCACAATACACCCAAAGCAGGACGTCAGTGCAGGACTTATCGCCCCCATCTCGAATAAGAATAAGAACTAACACTGACAGAGGCGTTCAAAATTGGAACACGTTGTCTGAGGATATGGTTGCATCAAAGTCATCAAATATTTTTAAAAACAAACTGGGCATATGAATAAAAAAGGAGAATATTATCTTAACAGACCATACATTTTAATACTGTGTTATGGCACATCAGCCTATGCTGCTTGATCATCAAATAAATAAAACCATACATAGTGTTAAGTTTGTTTTGATGGAGAACGCTTGCCTAGAAGAAACCTATTCAGGCAGTGCATTCCAGAAATGAATAGTTCAGTAAAATGGAATCAAAGCGTTTCGTTTCGAAAAATAATTTCGTTTTCGGAATATCAACCATGAAGCGGTGAAGTAATTAGTAATACGTGTTCAAGTAACTATTAAAATCATCTGTACATTTAGACTAAAATTGTTGCAAGCTAATTTAGACAGTTTTGTAATTGTTGCTGTAATTTCAGGGTCAAAAGTTTGTTGGTGACCTTCAAGCGGATGGTAAAATAAAGTCTCATGAGACTGAGACTATATTTTGCTCTCCATCTGCATGGGCCATCCACTGCAAGAGAATTATAAACCCAGACAAAAGGTCCGGCTGTGGATGGGCATCAGTCAAGTATAGAGGGAAGAAATTGGACACGATTAAAGCTACTTATCTTAGAAAGAAGCAGATACAAAGAGACAACATGCACTCTGATGGTATGTTTACTATCATATTCAGTTATATTTGAGCTAAGAAAATGTCTGAGAGCTGCAGTAAAACATTAGTAAAGTAGAAGTCAGTTTTTTTTATTAATAATTATTAATCCACATCCTCATTTCATCAGCATCATCATCAGCATCATCATCAGCATCATCATCAGCCAGAAGAAGTCCACTGCTGAACATAGGCCTCCCCCTTTAACCTCCACACTGAACGACAGCATGCCTTTTGCATCCACTGGATGCCCGCGACTCTCACAATTTCGTCGGTCCATCTAGTGGAAGGCCTCCCTACGCTGCATCTTCCGGTTGTGGTCTCCACTCCAGAACCTTTCTTCCCCATCGGTTATCGGTTCTTTGAGCGACTTCTTCTTATTTCATCACCTCTACTTAAAGAGTTGGTAGCTTTGTATCTAGTTTTTAGTGTTCTTCATAAAAATCTGTTAATTTTTTGCAGAAGAGGCAGAAATGGAAGTAGAGAGTCCACCAGAGCCACCACCACAGAGGATTGTAATGAAACACAACACAGTACCGAATAGGATGATGCAGCAGTAAGCCAAATCTTTGTAATGTTATACTGCAAAATAAACTTTTTGTAGGCTTTATAAGAACTCCAGAAAATGCAGGGACAAATTGTACTACAAGATTCTCACATAGCATGTGTTATTAAACAATGAAAAATCAACTTAAAATAACTGGCCTTAATATGCATATGGTAATGTTCTGTAGCCAATACCATAGTATATAATTGTGGTCACATACATAGTTCAGAATTTGGTGGTTTTAGATTTTATTTTAATGAGCCAAACTCCGTGATCTCAGGCAAATTTCAGAGATGTATCATCCCGACATAATATATACTTTTCATGGTTTAGGTAAAGAAAAACCTAGTAGCTTTCCCTTAAGGTCACTTTACCCAAAGGTCAATGACGCTGGAGTTAGAGCATCTTAAATGTATTACAGTTTTATCTCTACATCTTGAAAAGTTGTGGTCACTAAAAGTTCAAAATAGTTTTGAATAAGGGTATGAAAACTATAATTGGGCAAAGTTTTATACTCTTACCTTAATAACTAGTACATGGTCAGACAGACAGACATAACAAACTTATAAGGATTCCTTGTTGTACTACGGAACACAAAAACTATTTGTGTAACTTTTCTGGAAACCAAACCCCAAAACATAGAATGCTGTCACAGACCTATATCTAAGTAGACTTCATAAGCGGTCAAAACTGTATGAAAACTAAGCGTGTCTAATTTTTCATACCTAAAACCTTGCCTAAAAGTACTTACCTGTAAAAAGAAATATCATTATACTATCGGCCAACTCTATATTTTGTGGTATTCTTACGACTCAGCAGTGCAAGTATCGTTATTTATCGATCGATAAATTTGACAACTGAAATCGATAAATTCGATAAAATGCCATTTGATCTGTAGTCGTTATGATCGATTCTATGGCATTTTGAATGCCGAGATTTGATGATCACTCACACGTTTCCATGTCTTGTGAGCGAAAATTACAGCAGACCTCAAGTAACGGTTGAGCTAGAGATTCAAATGGAAGTAGAAAAGGTGGGGCTTACCCATTTGCGTCGCAAACTGACACTTAGTCTTGTTATCGCGGCACCGATTGAGCAGACTGTTTTAGCCGGACTCAACTACGACAATTTATCGTAGTTGTATTGGAAATATGACATGCAAGGTAGGTCGACTTGTGGCGTCTACTTGGATATAGGTCTGTTACTGCTGTACTTGTTATTGTTCTTCACTTTAGGATTTACTACTAAAATATTTTTAATAGACAAAAAATAAAATTGGTCGAATGCAGGTTTCGAACCTGCGCAATTCTGGTAAACACCCTGATCGCTCTAACCCCTAAGGAACTCTGCGTGAGCCCGACTTCCACTTGGCCGGTTAATTACTAACTATTTAAGTCGTTTTCATTTCATTTCCTTTTTTCAGTGATTCTAACATGCTTATAGAGGCTGTGTCATTCTCATCGGCTGGCAAAGTCCAACCTTTCATGGTTTCTGTGAGCTCCAATGCCAGTTTGGTACTTGATATACATTGTCATTTGAAGAAGGAAGAAGTGTATGGCTATTTGGCTGGGGCGTGGGATTTAACCACTCATAGTAAGTACAAAAACAACATGCCACTAACTAAATTTTTCCTCCAATATTGTTTTAATTTTTACGTAATGGGATGACCAATTATGTGATACTAGTGGCATAAATTTTATTTTTATTTTTTTAAGACCAACGGCAAAAAAAACTATAATAAAAAAATTAAAAAAAAACTATTTCTTTAATTAAAAAATTAATAAAATTAAAAAAAAAATACTCAAAATTTTACAATAAAAAAACTGTATCTGTAATATTAATAATTACTTATTTAAACAAAAAAAATATATTTTAAGCTTATGTGGGTTAACATCATGTGCAAATTAGACACTGAGTAACGCCCTTCGGTACATTTAAAACTTCTGAAACCTACTATGAGAATGGTGTAGGAATGAAAACACAATCTTGGCGATTTCAATGATGCTATGCATCGATTTTGCGTCATAGATATGTTAATAGTCGACTGCAGGGGACCACAAGGCACTGACTGATATGTTGGTCCAATCAGATTTGCATCAACCTTGGCACAACGAGACTACGATGCCCTGCATGTCGCCTGTGTAAGACGTAAGCGAATGAGATTTCTAGGAGGGGGTTGATATGATACAGGCATGAGGAATACAACACGAGAACCAGGAGCTTTGATCAAAAGCTTTCATTATATCTGTCTATTTGATTCATCATCATCATTTCAGTCGTAGGACGTCCACTGCTGGACATTGGCCTCCCCCATCGACCTCCAAAAGGGAAAGTTCACTCCAGTTGAAAGCGGCCTGCATCCAGCGTTTCCATACAACACATTTTACACATTACTATTTTGCTACATTTGATTAGATACCATACTAGTTTTGGTTAATTCCTTGCTTAATTTGCAGATTTGATGATCACTCACACGTTTCCATGTCTTGTGAGCAAAAATGACAGCAGACCTCGTGTAATGGTTGAGCTAGAGATTCAAATGGAAATAGAAAAGTTGGGGCTGACCTTGCTCGGTTGGTACCATTCTCATCCTACCAACCCAGCCATGCCGAGTCTCAGGGATTGTGATAATCAATTGGAGTACCAGATCAAAATGCGTGGACCTTCTGAAGTGTCGTATGTTCCTTGTATTGGTGTCATATGCTGTAAGTAAATTTGTATCACACCACTTTGATATGTAGATATTGTTATCATAATGTATTAAAAACGTTGTCTGCTCTTTTTAGCTCCATATAACCCAGAGAGTCCAGTCTTGGAGTCATCACTAACCTTCTTCTGGGTAATGCCTCCGCCAGAACAAAGACCCACAGAATACCCTCGACCTCTCCTTCTGCAATACAACATGGCCCATGACAGTCATCTATCGCATCATGCTATGGAGCAAATAAGGAAGTCGATTAAGTATTACTCTTCATTTGCCGATGACACATTCATTGATTTTAAGGAGAGTTTCAAACCAGATATTACTTTCTTAGACAAGCTGAAATGCACTTTGACCGCGAAGTTTCCGCGTGAGCAAAGCGATGGCCTGTTGTGGCATTTCATAAAAGGGGAACTCGGTTGTTCTTCTGAACATGATGATAAGATGGATTTGGACGCCTTGCTTGCTGTACCTCAGCCTATTCCAGTGTCGAAACCTACTCCTCCTACGTCGGTGCCAAATTTTCCATCTGTAAGTACTTTGCAACAGATGGTGAGCCGGCCGGCAGGAGTTCCGCCTATCAACGTGTCGTCTGCTATCGGATCAGGTTCGCCACATAAGTTTGAGACACCTCAGCTGAACATTCCAGTGCTGCCAACATCTAAGTCATCGACGTCCAAATCTGCTACACCCACTCTCCCGCCTTCGTATCCGACAGGGTTGGATATGCTCACTAGTATGGCGCTTGGACTCGGAACAGGCAATATGTCTATGTCGTTAGGAACGAGTGGATTAGAAAGTCTTGCCGCTGCTAATAGTATGTTGAGCGGTCTTACGCCTGGTTTATCTTCCAGCTTGACAGCTAGTTTGACAGGCAGCAAACTGCCCGACCCACCATCGTATGCCGCTTCATTACAGAACTTGACCAACAGTTTAGGATCAAGTTTTGATAAAACTCCGAGTAGTACTTCTACTAGCACCCCATCCACTCCTATTCCTGCCAACATTGCTTCCAACCTCATGATGAGCTCAGCAGATATAGCCAATGCACTTTTCTCTGCTACCAAATATTCTAATGCTGGCATACTTGGAATTCCTGATCCCATGTCAAAGTCGACACTGGCAGCTAATAATATGTTTTTGTCTCCGTCATTGATAAAAATGCAAGAATCGTTGATGAAACCACTTTCTTCAAGCAGTCCGATATCATCTAAAGTTGGACTAGATCAGAGTGCACTAATGAAGTCCCCACACGAATTACTGAAGGGTAGTAAAGATTTTGGAAAGGATTACAGCAAAGACTATGGTAAAGAATACAGTAAAGATTACAACAAAGAATACAATAAAGATTATCACAAAGAATACAATAAGGATTACAACAAAGATTACAATAAAGATTACAACAAAGAATATAATAAAGATTACAACAAAGAATACAATAAAGATTACAACAAAGATTACGGCAAAGATTATACTAACAAAGAATACAACAAGGATTACAGTAAAGAATATGGCAAAGATTTTGCTAAAGATTACGGCAAAGATTATGCTAAAGAGTATGGCAAAGATTATGCTAAAGAATACGGTAAAGATTACTCTAAGGAGTATGCTAAAGATTACGCTAAAGAATATGGCAAAGATTACTCTAAAGATTATGCAAAAGAGTATGGTAAAGATTATTCTAAAGAGTATGGCAAAGACTACAGTAAGGATTATAGTAAAGAATACTTACCACCAGACTTCGGTAGTATCGGAAAAGGGAAGCCCGAAACCAGTACTGTCAAACCGATGGAACTATCAGATCCGGCTCTTACATCTAAAGCAGAAACCTCAAAATCTGAACCCATGGACACCCAAGCGACAGATTTCAGCATGCCGCCTCGAGTCGGTGGCGAGTCGTTCCTAAACCAAATGATGGAGTTGACTAAAAAGACAACTATGCCTGATTACATGCCCGATTATAGTAGACCAGAACATCAACCGATAAAGCTATCTAAGGCTGAAGAACTCGCGGCTTCAATGTCTGCATCTAGTCACGCTTACTTGAACTCTGGCAGTATTGTGGACACCATAACGCAGGTCGCTATGGGCAACTTTTCTAAACAAGATCAGCCATTGGACTATGGCAAGGAACAAGATTATTCTAAGCACAAGACAAATGAAAACGATAAATGAGATTCGGCCTTTGATTTCTGGAATATGGAATATTTTCAACTGTAAATAAAAGTGAATAAAGGTCACTTTGTTTATAGTTTTAATCATATTTCGGAATTTCATAGTCATACAGTGAAATCTGTGAGGCAAACATACTTAAAAACATTTGGTTCTTCGATCGCTTTTTAACAGACTATCAATGTCGTAGGTATTTAATTTAGAAATTTATGACTGAATTTAGTATTTTTAGTTTATAAGAAATCAAAATGGATGTATTTATTAATATTAGTTCTGATGGTAACTTGTTTCTTATTTTTGTGGGTGGTTGTGTGCTTCTGATCTCTACATAACTTCATGTAATTCTTTATAATGTTTACAAATAATACTTATGTATTTATTATCAGTAGATAATTATCAATATGTCTCAGCAGTTTTAGTAATTATAAATATGATAATCTCAGTAATAATGACTAAAAGCATTTGTATTTACTATAACTCGTAAGA
This sequence comes from Agriopis marginaria, assembly GCA_932305915.1. Classification (NCBI taxonomy): domain Eukaryota; kingdom Metazoa; phylum Arthropoda; class Insecta; order Lepidoptera; family Geometridae; genus Agriopis; species Agriopis marginaria. Next base: position 12,120,378 of record OW029915.1, read on the forward strand.
TCTATTGTGTCTTCTGTGGTATAGATGTAGGTAATTGTAGTAATTTTGAAAAGGTTCGCATAATTTTCAAAAAATTACATTATTTTGTGATTTTACTTTGAAAATGTTTTCTTATTTTTTTTATAAGTATGTACAATACATGCTTTACTAAATGAGTAGGAAATAGTGGATTTTACAAACATTTCTAAAGATTATTAATTAGATTATTAGATTTTTTTGCGCTCCGCTGGACACTAATGCGTCTTGCACACAACGCGTGCGAAAGCAGAATGCACGTATGTAATGACATGTGCATATTGTGCGTGCTTCTCTACCGCAAATGCGCATTGTGCAAAACGCATAAGCTAGCTTAGATAATCTCTAAAATCAGCATGGATCAAGTGGAGTGGAGTTACTATGGAATATACGATATTCCAATACTATATTATATTCTACGGTGAGGATTTCATGCTGAGAGCTAAAGAATTTTGGTAAAGTTCGTTTGAGAAACAGCCATGAAATACGACTACTTATTTCCTATAATTGTGATTTATTTATAAACGTAGTCTAAACACACACATATATTGATTGTCGTACATTATGTATACCTAAGCATTTACTGCCATAAAATTAACCGCGTGGTACACCTATCGCTACTAAGGTATCCCTACTGGTAGAGATAAGTGTAAAAAAACCACTTAGATCTACCGGTAGGGTTTGGTGGAAACTCTCAGTTCACTTATCCCTACTAAATAAATAAAATACATTTTATTGTCAATACCTTTGTTTATTATTATTCACATTATTCCCGACTATAAAATTAAATAAATTGAATATAAATTTTAATAAAATACATTGACATTGGATGTCCTACTAAACCGTTTAAATAAGAATTCGATGAAACGTAAAAGACGGTAGGTACCAATCGATAACTTAAAAATTAAAGCCACCTCAAAAATGAGAGCAAGCATTATATTATAGCATCACAGTACAAAATAAGCAAATGGAGATTGCATAAGCTATGATTGATACAAGTAAAAAACATCATCATCATCAGCCTTTAACTGACCACTGTTAAAATAAAAACATAAATTATGATCATATTGAATCATAATTAATACTAAAAATATTTTTATTTAGTAGGTATAAGTCCACTCAGAGTTTTCACCTATCTCTATCGGTGGATATAAGTGAATTTTCCACCACTAGGTATAATGCAGATAAATATATTTATCTGTATTATCCCTACCAGTAGGGATAGGTGTACCACGCGAAATTAACAATAACTACGCGTAATATTAATCTGCAGTAAAATAAACTGATTATTAAATGTCTGATAATGATTTCTTACATTGCAACCTTACATCCATAATCTATTTAAGCCGGATATTTATAAATTTAGAATGACTTCAGGGAAGTACCGCTGATAAGAGTTCTTCATATTTTTTTATTAACTACGTCAATTAGTTGTGGAACCGACTATATTAGCATTTGAATGCTTTGTTGCCTAAACATGGCTTAACGTTTAAATGTGTAATCCAGAAAGAATTTCTAAGGACACTTACGTATGTCATTATAATAATCAAAACGATAACGCGTAGAACAAATCAAAGCTTTCCGATTGATCTGCGATCATAGATAAAATTGTAATCGAATAATCAAAGATAAGGTAATGGCGAACGATTGATTATGTGAATAATTTTCAAGCAATTATTGAATGTTAGTACAATCTTGTGCCGGTGTTAAGACGTGACGTAGTGTTTTTGTTCGCGAACATAACAAAGTTTTTGTATAATGTGGTGGTTGTAAATATGTGATTTGTGAAGTAAAATTAAAGGTAAGGAAACATGCAGATTTTTTGAGCTTTGAGGACATTATAGTGTCAGTGGAGACAAGCTTAGAATACTTTTTTAAACTATCACGGTTGTCTATGATTAGTAACGGGATATTTGCCGTGGTAAGATTGTGGAAGGAGCTCCCATTAATAATCATATAACTCAAGCTTACAATGTTTTGTGGAGGCAGTAAAGAGAGTTTTGTTTCAGAAATATGTCAGCCACAACACCAGGGTACAGAGGACTGAAAGAAGACACGGATGAGTCTGATTCCGAGTTTACACCCTTGTACGATGAGGACGAACTAGAGTACGTGCATAATATTTTTTATTTGTTTAGTTAGTTGTATAATTTGTTTATTACTTACCTAAATAGTGGACGAGACTGGGATTGGACCGGAAAAAACACTCAGAAGTGGGTGGGAAATGGGTGATGATTATGATGATGTTGATAACCTTTATTTTTGTTTGTAACATTCCACCTACTTTCACGATAACAAAATACCGTCCATATCTTTGGTAGGTTGCACCGTCTTCCACACGGTGCGTCTAACCTGATTTGAGAAGGATTAACATACAACCACAAACAAACAAATATGCATCCTATTCTCACATGCGCGCCCTTTTTCTAAGTCGCGCAGGTACTTAATACTTGCACCGTATGCAAGGCGCATTGCCTTATTCGGGTAGAGATCTCATCTCAGTTCACATCAAAAATTATTTAATTTCTCCCTTTGTATAAGTAGGTACTGTAATTAAATTTAAAAAAAAGTCAAGTGTGTGTCCTGACTCGGTAATGGCAGGGTTCCGTAGCCATGCCATGTAGTTACTTTTAAGTACCTAATGTGTTGTAATGGGTAAAAAAATGGCTTGCATTTGAACGCCAACTATAGCCTGATGTTAAACGACGAAGCCTGATGTTAAACGCTTGCCTATATTTGAACCAAATTTCAACACAACTTGCTTTATAATATGCATAAAATTACCGTGACATAAATAAGGACGGCCACGGTAAAATTATATCAGCTTTGCAGTGCAAGTACCGTTCTTTATCGACCGTCAAATTCGTTAAAATGCCATAGAATCGATCATAGCGAGTACTGGTCAAATGGCATTTTATCGTATTTGACGATCTCAACTGTCAAATTTGACAATCGATAAAGAACGGTACTTGTACTGTTGGTGCGGAACCTAATGAGTTATACTTATCACATACATATTCAATAACTAAATAAATCCTCATCATCATCATCATCAGCCAGAAGACGTCCACTGCTGAACATAGGCCTCCCCCTTTAACCTCCACACTGAACGACAGCCTGCCTTTTGCATCCACTAGATGCCCGCGACTAAAATAAATAAATACTTATTTAATAAAGGTAATATTATTATTCTATGAATTTGACGATAAAATCTACTTATCGTGATTTCATTGATAATGATGATGAAGTGTGTATGTTTGTTCGAATTCAACTCTAACAGCTGAACCAGTGAAATTTTTTGAGCAGATTTTTTTTTGTCTTCTGGATTGGTACCGAAATAAAAGTAGTGCATAATGATGAGAGCAATAACCTCCTTTCAGGTTAGTACCACTGTTCCGTGTAATGTAACCCCGTGTTGTTTTATATAGTCATACCTTTTTGGGTTCCGTACCCAAAGGTCAAAAACCCTATTACTAAGCCTACGATGTCTGTCTGTCTGTCTCTCTGTCCTACCTATAAACGGCTGTATCTTTCGAACCGTAATAGATTGCCAATTGATTTTTTTACAGAATATGTAATGTTACAGCGGATTAACTAACAAATAATAAAAAATGCAAAAAGTAGAAATTAAAGGGGGGTCACCATATAACAAACGTATAATTTTAACGTATTTTTGTATTAGTCCTAATGTAAAAACGGTAATACGTACAAGTGTCAAACTTGGCATGATTATAGTACACCACAGAAGAGAAAAAAAAATCCTGTGTAGTACACACTCTAAAGTATAACAACAAATAATAAATAATGGTATAAGCGGTGATACGGAACCCTCAGTGCGCGAGCCCGACTCGCACTTGGCCTGTTTATGGTTGGGAGGCCAACCTAAGCTGTGTGGTTCTTGTGTGAGATTTCCACACAAGAACCATTCTACCTGTCGATTATCGGTTCTTCGAGCGATGTGGCTTGCCCATTGCTTTCACTTGCAATCCGATCAGCTTTGTCGGTGACTGTGGTCCGCCGGTGAATATTCTCGTTCCGGATTTTATCGCGCAAAGAAACTCCGAGCATAGCTCTCTCCATTGCCCGCTGTGCGATTCTGAGTTTTTCCAAAAGGCCAGCAGTAGTGTGCAAATACGATATTAATGTGCTTTGGATTGAGAGATTGAACATGTCTCAGGGATGACGCATTGCTTTACAGGAGATTTAGAACTATAGTAGTTCAAACTTCTGGGTGGCACTAAACTGCCATAGGCAAGCGTGGCGCTTACCATCAGGCGAGCGCCTTGCTCGTCACAGCCGCGGCCTTATTATAGAAGTTTGATCGTGATCGAGATTGCATGCCATCCCGTTCGCATCTATTTACTCGCACCACGTGCGTAAGTGAGATGGCACGCGATCGCGATCACGATCCGAATCATCCATAATAAGACTGCATTAATGTTTGGTCTCACAGCCTCTCTTCCAAACGTTATTAAACTCTTAAAATTGCTCGTTTTCGCTTGTGAGACTTTTTTTCAACGAGATATTGACAAATCAATTATAGACATTGTTTAACTTACGATTTTAATTAAGGCTGTTATAATCTGTTATGATGTAAACAAACGCAAGTCTACAATACGACTTAGGTATTGACACCATAAAAACAAGAAAAATAAGTTAGTAATAGCAGTAATAGGTAAAAAAACTGTCGCTTTTAGCGATAAGGCCGCCACTTGTACGTGCTTTCTATCTATTTGTAATTTTTATTTGTGGTTTACACAATAACGAGTTTTTATCTTTCTGCCTAAAATGCGATCTTATTGCTATCACGACGTTAAAAAACCATTACCCTACCTATATATATTCCACAGTCAGCGCGCGGCCCAAGAAACGAAAGGATGGAACCTGTTTCGCGAGATACCAGTAAAACAAGAGAGTGGTTCTATGGTATCCACAGAATGGGTGGAACTAAGCGTCAAGATACTCAAAGTCCTAGCATATATCCTTGTCTTCTTGTTTGTGCTGGGGTCGGCTGTAATAGCAAAAGGAACGCTGCTCTTTATTACGTCACAACTAAAGAAAGGCCGAGAAATTATGCACTGCAATAGAGTTTTAGGTAAGTTCTATTATAATTAGCCTGAGAGTTATGGATTAAACTACAAAAGTCATATCATATCCACCAAAGCTATGTGGAGCGAAGCCGGGTTGAAATTTCTAATTTCTTCAAAGATATAGGCTAAAACGTTATTTTGTACATTTTAAATACCCTTGGAAAAATTAAACCCAGCTTCGCTCCGCAAAGGTTGATGAATTTGGGATAAAAGTATAATTTTTGGGTAATGCTCTGCAAAGCTTTATGAACTCATCTCTCCTGCGTTGAAATTCCACTACCGCACATTAAAATACCGTCAAAAGGCTCACCCCCTACATCTTGCAAAGCTGGAATTCCTACACTGTCCAGTTCTGCTGCTCCATTCTTCTGCGGACCTGCAAGGCGTGAGAAGTCCTTCCCGCTGAGCTTTAACATGAAGCGTTTTAAAAGGGGTATTTACAAACATCTCTCCTTACTGGCAAAGCACCACAGACTAGGTAAAGTACTCAAAGCACCGAGACCACCGCTAGTGTTGCAAGTGTCCATAGGAGGCCATTACAGCTTAAAATCATGCCCTGTTTTTCGCTTATTGCATTTAAAAAACCGACCCCTTTCTTGTATTTTCATTTATGTAATATTTACCTATATTTAAGTGAGTTTATCGTGAGTGAGTAAACCGGTGTTATAATAACTTATAATGAATCCTCACACGAGTTTTGATGAAGTATATTTAAGTAGTTACAATATGTAACATCCGCACATTATAGATGCGTGGAAGTCTCGAACTGTTTGATTTGATCGATTGTTTCTGCCACGTACCTGTAAGTTGTGGAATGGCTTACCACCTTCGGTTTTTCCTCCGAAGTATAATTTGGACTGCTTCAAACGAAGGGTGAAAAGAGTCCTCAAAGGTAGGCAACGCACTGACAATGCCCCGGGTATTGTAGGTGTCTATAGGCAGCGGTGACCACTTACCATCAGGTGATCCGTAGCTTGTTTGCCACTTATTCTATAAAAAAAATAAAATATCTTCTAATGCTGCTTATTTTATTTTTTTAAATCTTTGTTCATTTTGTTTCTAGCGTTGGATCAGCAGTTTATCACCGTGCACTCTTTGGAAGAGCGCATCACTTGGCTGTGGGCTGCTCTGATAGTGATCGCAGCACCTGAGCTGGGCATCTTCCTCAGATCCGTTAGGATTTGCTTCTTCAAATCGTTCAAGAAACCTAGTAAATCAATATTTTTGATCGTAAGTACTATTTTAGACCTACTGGGATTCATGCCTTTTTCATCTTCCTCGTAGTAGGAAAGCCCACGACACTAAACCTAGTACGATAAGACTACCAGATGATATATATATAATTAGTCATGTCATTAATGGGGGAACACGAAATGGCGACGCTGTAATGCAAAAAACCTGGCGAAGCAATTTTTTTTTTTTAATTACTTCGTCAGGTTTTTTCATTGCAGCATCGCCATTTCTTGTTCCCCTATTAATAACGTGACTAATTTTATTTATATTACACGGGAATTACGTCGACGTCGTCGTCGTTAGTAATTCCCGTGTAATATAAATAAAATGTGTGAAAACCACGTCAGTTTCAATAATCAAACGTGACTAATTATATATATATATCATGTGGTAGTTTTATCATACTAGGTTTAGTGTCGTGGGCACTTAGACTATACGTTGCTATAACCCTTGGGCTGTGGGTTGTGTTCTTGGCCTCCTCAACGTTCTTACATATCTCTCTGTACCTGACTTCTCTTTGGCAAAATATTTTCTTGCCTATGCTTTCACAGCTTCCTGGGTCTTCCTGGGGACTCTTTTCTGTTGCGGGATCAACTCTGTTGCTATCTATTCTTTCCGAGTAGCCTGCCCACATAAGAACTTCAAGGCACCTCACCTAGTGGTAGTAGTAGGCTAGTACCTCAAATGACCTCAATAAAACTCAGACATAATAATTATACACATAAGAGTTAGCTTCTGCCTGTTTTACATTCATTCGTTTCTCTCACTCGTAATGAAACGAAGATATTATATGGGTTTGGAACAAGAGGTTGTTTGTATTTGTGTGTCTGTTACCGTTTTTCTCCTTAACGGCTGGACCTATTTTGATGTTTTTTTATCGAAACCTCTAGAGTTTTTTTTTGTTTGTTTGTTTGAATGAGTTCCATAAAATATTACATTTGGTGGCTACCAGTAAATTTTTGGTTCCTATGTTTTGTTTTAACGAGTAATTGTACAAGCATGTTTTTTTAGTATAAAATATAAAAGGCGATGTGTGTATGTATGTTCCCTATAGACTCCGAAACGGCTAGACCGATTATGATTTAATTTTCAGGCAATCTTGAAATTAGCCCAGCGAGTTATCATGTGAAGTTTGGTAGCAATCGGATCAATTTCTTTTTTAGTATTTAAATATTTTCCCTACATATAACAAAGAAAAAGAGTTGAAGTCTATACTTTGACATATAAAAAAAAACAAAGTAGGTTGCTGTCGCCACCAAGGAGGTATTTTTTTTTATAAATAATAGGCTTGCGCTTGACCGCCAACTCACCTGATGTTAAGCGATGATGCGGTCTACAGTGGAGCACGATTGCCACGATTCCCTAGAAGAAACCGATTCACTCGTGATTTGAAGACACCCAGATTGTATCTATCGGGGAACACCCATTCAGGCAGCGCATTCCACAGACTAGCAGTTCGCACAATAAAAGTGGAATCAAAGCGCTTCGTTCGGGTTTTCGGAATGTCAACCATAAAGCGGTGTCGATTTTTTGTGCCCGCTCTCAGGTTGCTTTAAGAATGTATATAACGCGGGTGAAACCGCGGGACGCAGCTGGTTAACTATAACTACGTCATCGCTTATCATTAGGCGAGTTGGCGGTCAAACGCAAGACTATTAATTAATAAAAATAAAAAATAAAAAAACTATGAATGGATATAATTTTAATTATTATTAATTATTTTCAGGCATTCGTAACGGAGACACTCCAAGCTGTCGGCTTGGCGATTTTCGTTCTCATGATTCTCCCAGAGCTCGATGTAGTCAAAGGCGCCATGTTGATGAACGCTATGTGCATAGTCCCCGGAGTCTTAAACGCGTTTGGCCGCGATCCGACAGATCAGAAATACTCCATCAAGCTGGTGTTGGATGTACTGGCGGTGTCTGCGCAAGTGACAGCCTTTGTTGTGTGGCCATTGAAGAACGGGCAGCCAGTTCTGTGGACGATACCGGTGGCATGTGTGCTTATATCGCTGGGCTGGTGGGAGAACTTTATCGATGGTGTTGATAATCATTCATCAGGTAAATTACAAATATCAAGGAAAATAGACTAAAAGGAAAGACAATAGCGGAACATTAGAGCTTAGATCGGAAATTTGCCTAAAAACGGTATAAACTTAGATGGCGCCATAATTTGAGAAGCGCAACAGATACCAGTAGATGGCGCTTTTCTTTATTCTTTACTAGTAGGCCGCCCTTGCTTCGCACAGGCGAAGCCGGGATATATAGCCTATGTCAACCGGGGATAGCGCAGCATCCCAACAGTGAAAGAATTTTTCAAATCGGTTCAGTAGTTTCGGAGCCTATTCAATGCAAACAAACAAACAATCAAATCTTTCCTCTTTATAATATTAGTATAGAAAATGCAGCGAAACTTGACTGCGAATCTAGCGCTACGGTAATTTGTAGAACCCTTTCGTACACTATCTGACCGCTTACGGAAGTTCGAGACAACCTATAACTATATTTTGCCCGGCCCGGAGGGGTGGTTGTAGATACCCTTTTTTAATTACGTTTCTTTCAGGTACCATGTTATACTTGCAAGAAGTTCGCGAAAACTTGAAGAAAACTCGTTATTACACGCAGAGATATCTTGCCCTATGGAAGATAGTGGTATTCATGGTTTTCATCCTTGTTTCTCTGCATATACAAGAGGACGACCCTTTTTCCTTCTTTACAAAGTGCGCTGAAAGTTTTGGCCCAAGACTTTACAATGTTTCCGAGGTACCTTCCTAACTTTTACAAGTATTTTTTTTTATTATAGCTATACTCGGGGTTTTATTTGTTTTTGAAGTCTAACAGCTGCAGTAGATTCTATGAAGATAAATGAAAACAGTAAATTCTGATCACTTCTGCAATGTTTTAGAACGTAACATTCTAGTTAAAATACAATGCGCGATAAGTCTCGATAAACATTTAATTTATATATCCCGACAAATATTCTTTAAAGTTATATGATTATTTACGGGATATTTACCGTGGTAAGGTTGTGAAATGAGCTCCCGATATTTCGGCGTAGTTACATGCACCATGTTCACGGGAAGACTGAAGAATGCGGGTGGTTCTTTAAATATGTGTTCAAATCGCGAAAGTTTAAAAGTTACTAGTTTACTTTATATTTCAGGTTCAAGTACTGCTAGAAGATGTTTACAACGGCATTGTCGAATACGAGATCACGGGAGAGATTCCTGACGTGCCCGTCACTTGGACTTCTTCATTATGGGTCGCGCTCATCCAAGTCAGTTGCGCCTACGTTTGCTTTGGCGCTGCCAAGTTCGCCTGCAAGATTCTCATACAAAACTTCAGTTTTACCTTCGCACTAACGCTTGTTGGTCCCGTTACTGTGAACCTGCTGATTGTCTTCTGCGGATTGAAGAATAGCAACCCTTGCGCTTTCTATGGCACGATACCTGATTATTTGTTCTTTGATATGCCACCAGGTAAGTACCTTCTATCTTCTACCAAGGAAGATAGACTAAGAGAAAGATAATAGCGGAACATTAGACCGTAGATCGAAAATTTGCTAAAAAATCGGTATGAACTTAGATAGTGCTGCAATTTGAGCATGATATACGTTGTCTATCGTACGAAAGGGTTCTACAAATTACCGTAGCGCTAGGTATCGCAGTCAAGTTTCGCAACATTTCAAGAGAATAAAGAAAAGCGCCATCTACTGGTATCGGTTACGCTTCTCTTGAAATGTTGCGATACTAGCGCTACGGTAACTCATTCGTACGCTATCTGACTGCAGCGCTAACGGAAGTTCGAGACAACCTATAGCACGCTCAAATTGCTGCGCCATCTAAGTTTAAACCGCTTTTAGGCAAATTTCCGAGCTACGCTCTAATGTTCCTCTATGGTCTTTCCTCTTAGTCTATCTTCCCTGCTTCTACTTAGTAAAAATCTTCAATTTGTTCATGCATTAACTGACAGTCAACGCCTAAACTGCGAGTTCTAGAAACCTGAAATATTGTACAAGTGTTTCTTATATTGGATTACGTGGAAAGGGCGTACTAAGCCGAAATGGGTCTATTTTAGGTACCCATTATTATGATCAACTTTTACAATAAAAAAAATATCAGCTGTACATTTAGTCGAGTGCGAATGACCGTTTTCTATGGAACAGTTGATATTTTTTTCGCAATTTCAGGGTTGGTTCTATAGTAAACGTTTTGTTGAAATTTTCACTGAATATGTAAATGTTACGGTGAATTAACTGAAAAATAATAAGGTACCCCCCCCCCCCCCCCCTTTAAACGTATTTTTGTAACTGCGCAAATTTGGCATTTTTATAGTACACACTCTAAAGTAAAACAACATATAATAAATACTGGCCAAGTGCGAGTGGGTAATTAAAAATGTATGTGGGCCAGCCCGACTCGCACTTTGCCGGTTTATTTTGAATTATCTATAACATATATTTTTAATACAAAAGAATGTTCTGCTACGCAATTTTCTACCTCGTCATCATCAGCCAGAAGACGTCCACTGCTGAACATAGGCCTCCCCCTTTAACCTCCACACTGAACGAGAGCCTGCCTTTTGCATCCACTGGATGCCCGCGACTCTCACAATGTCGTCGGTCCATCTAGTGGGGAGGCCTACCTACGCTGCGTCTTCCGGTTCGTGGTCTCCACTCCAGAACCTTTCTTCCCCATCGGTTATCGGTTCTTCGAGCGATGTGGTCTGCCCATTGCCACTTCAACTTGCAAATTTTAACAGCTACCTATAATTTTCTACCTATAATTTATTAATTATTAATATTTTTTAATCTAAAATTTTTCCAGTTTACCTTCTCCGAGAGTACATAGCTCACGAAATGGCGTGGATATGGCTTCTCTGGCTGATATCTCAAGCTTGGATCTGCCTGCACGCTTGGCAGCCGACATGTGAGCGACTGGCGTCAACTGACAAGCTCTTCGCGAAGCCCTGGTACTGCGGCCCTCTTATCGACCAATCCTTGCTTATGAACAGGACTAAAGACAAAGAAATCGATATTGCTGTTGAGGTGAGTCAAGGCAACAGCTGAAGTGAAAATTTATGCAACACGACAATTTTTTTCTATAGTTGACTGGTTAGTTTCGCTCGATCACAGCTCACTTGATGTTCAGTGACGATGTGGTCGAAAATCGAAAACACCCTTAGCTTGGAATGGGAACTGGCTCTCAAGTGTCGCTGCCAGAGCATACAATTACGTCAGCAATATTTTGTTTAGTTATTTTTTCGGATTTAACTGCGCTTGAATAAATATAAAAGTGGTATTAAATTCCTGTATAGTCTACAAATTCCTTATTTTCACGAATAACAATAAAAAATTATTTGCTAAGTAATACTTGAATTAGTCGAATTCACCTAGCAGACGACTTTGTTGCCTTTTTTTGGATTGTGGACTATACGTTATTTCACGAGTGGCTTAGTAATAGGATCCCGTTTTTACCCTTGGGTACGGAACCCTAAAAATGAAATATTGAAATAAAAATACATTTGAACACAATTATTGTACAGTACAATTTGCTCTAAGGCATATTTCTCTTGTTTGACTGACTCTTTGACTAATGTAATTGTGTTTCAGGACTTGAAAGGACTACACGACGATGTCTCATTGGCCAGTTCGGATATTAGAATCAAAGATGTCAAACCATCTGATACCCTATCCAGGTACAATAGTTTGCGTGTACTCAATACTCAATATTTATTGCATAATGGTGATGATGAGGATGAAAAGTAGCCTATGTCACTCTCTGGCTCTTGAACTATAGCAATGCAAAAAATCAGGTCGATCCGTTGTTCCGTTGCAGCGTTCTGTTGCATACATCTATACATACAAACTTTCGCGTTTATAATCATCATCATCATCATTTCAGCCGTTGGACGTCCACTGCTGGACATAGGCCTCCCCCATCGATCTCCAAAAAGGCCGGTTGGAAGCGGCCTGCATCCAGCGTTTCCCTGCGGTCTCTTTTAGGTCGTCTGTCAATCTTGTGGGTGGACGTCCTACGCTGCGCTTACCGGTCCGTGGTCTCCATTCCAGAACCTTTCGGCCCCATCGGCCATCTGTTCTGCGTGATATGTGCCCTGCCCACTGCCATTTCAACTTACTAATCCGGTGGGCTATGTTGGTGACTTTCGTTCGTCTACGTATCTCCTCGCGTTTATAATATTGGTAGGATTTTGGTGGGCCATTGAAATAACATGGTGCTACCGCCATCGTGATTTGATTCTGCCTTAACCAGATTTAGTACGAATATATATATATATATTTTGTAGGATATACGTATGCGCGACAATGTGGCACGAGACTAAAGACGAGATGATCGAGTTCTTGAAATCTGTGATTCGAATCGACGAGGACCAGAGCGCGCGCCGAGTCGCTCAGAAGTACCTGGGAATCGTCGACCCGGATTACTATGAATTCGAGGGTAAGTCATTCCATACTGCTATAGGTCTGGGTGTTTCCCATTGATATACAAAAACAAGGATGATTGTTTTAGAACAGTGGTTCCCAATTAGCTTTCGCACGCATGTACCACTTCAAGAAAGACCTCAAACTCGCGTACCCCTTGAGTTCAGCTCAAGCACATAATTTTTTTATTTATCATTCCTGCAATAAAGGCTGGAACAGACCAAATCTATTTGCAGTCCGGTCGCCGCACCACGAACCAAACAAAAACAAAACCGCACGCTGTATGCAGTCCGTTGGATGCAGACGGACTGCATACGGTGTGACGTCTTTCCGTCTTTCATAGAATTTCATACTTTACTGGTCCTAACAAACTGAGTCTGCACCGGACCGGACTGCAACTAGATTTGGTCCGCTCCAGCCTTTATTGCAAATCTAATAATAAATAAAAAAATGAAATACTGGTTTCGGGATACTAACTTATCTTAGTCAAGATATTGCCGCGCATCGCGTACCCCTTGATGCAACTTCGCGTACCCCTGGGGGTACGCGTACCACTAATTGGGAACCACTGGTCTAGAATATCTTGTCCTGCGTTTACCTACATAAATTTATAATCATTAAAAAATGGATAACATAGTCTAGAAAGATAATTAATTTTTAATAAATATAAAAAATACCAATTTTTTTTTTAAGAAATATCAATAAGCTAATTTAAAGCCTATGTTATAAAAATATCTTATTTAAATCAACAAAAAAATTCGAGTAAATGCACAGATTATCGTAATACATAGTAAGGATATGAGTTTAGCCAATACATTTAAGAAATACCGACAAACTAATTAAAATCTTATGACGTTATGACTACGTCTTATTTAGGCTACACATTTAGTCTAAATGCACAGATTAAATTAATAAATTAATAACGTCACACCACTACCATACCAGATTACCTGAAATGAAATAGGTAGTTAGTATAGTTTTAGTTAACTCTTGGTTCAGACAGTTTTGAGCACTAACCCGATATCCATAGTTTAAATATCTTTGGTACCGCCAATAAATTTTAACAGATTCCCGCTCCAAAATTTTCTCTCAAGTATTTAACATCGGTTTCTTCTAGGCAAGCGTGCTCTAACGTAGATCGCATCATCGCTTAACATCAGGCGTGAATGTGGTCAAACGCAAGCCTGCCTATCTATACATACAATATTATAAAGAGGAAAGATTTGTATGTATGTTTGTAACGAATTGGCTCAAAAAGTACTGGACCGATTTTAAAAATTCTTTCACCATTTGAATTCTACATTATCACTGACTTATAAAGGCTATTTTAATAGGCTATATAACTATACCCGTGCAGAGCCGGGGCGGACCGCTAGTTATTCATAAAAAAAAACATTAGCATGTTTTTTTATCATAATTAAATTAATGTTCATTAATGATTAATTTTCCAGCGAACATCTTCATGGACGACGCATTCGAAATCTCCGACCATAGTATGGATGATATGCAAGTGAACCGCTTCGTCAAGTGCCTCGTAGACACCATCGACGACGCCGCTTCCGAAGTACATCTTACAAACGTGCGGCTTCGCCCTCCGAAGAAATACCCTACGCCGTACGGAGGCCGGCTGGTGTGGACACTTCCCGGGAAAAACAAGCTTATCTGTCACTTGAAGGACAAGTCCAAAATCAGGCATAGGAAGCGCTGGTCCCAGGTAAGGAGATACATTTATAGATATTTAAGGAAATTCGAATCGTAATTTTCGACCGTTTCTAATACACACCTAATTGATATTATATACCTTAATAGTGTATTATATTTTAATTTATAAAATATTAGCAGGGCCCCACAGTTTCACCCGCGTAGTGATGAAAAATAGTAATGATGATGAAAAGTAGCATTTATCACCCTCTGGCTCTTGAACTATACCCATGCAAAAAATCAGGTAGATCCGTTGTTTCGTTGCAGCGTGAAAGAGGAACAAACATCCATACATCTATACAAACAATACATAAATACATACAAACTTTCGCGTTTATAATATTAGTAGTGCGCCCCGCGGTTCCCTGCGAGTTAAAATCATCGTAAAATTTTCTGAAATTGTCCAATTTTCTGAGCAATTTTCTTAATATTTCTTTTCGTAAGGACCTTCTACAAAGTATTAGAAATATTTAAAAAAATATGAATGAAATCGGTAAAGTCCTTCACAAGTTATGGCGTGACCAAGGTAAACAGGGATTCGTTTATATATATATAGATATAGATATTTTAATATAGACATAAGTTTATTTACACAAAAAATATTTATAACAGATATTTAAAACCTAAAACTATTACTACCAAACGTTAAAATAAAAATAAAAAACAACAAATTAATAATATCATAGATAAATATACTATACATAGATAAATATACTATACTAGAGATAATATTGACTAATAAATAATGTAGGCACTCGCATGAAATATAAAATGTGGGGGAGGCCTATGTTTAGCAGTGGGCGTCCTAGGGCTGAAATGATGATGATATAAAAAAGCGCCACCTCTCCGATTATCACGAAAACGTGTTAAAGGGAGTCAATGGCACCTATTACTAAAATTTATACATTTTTTTTTTCTTTTTTTTCTTTTCTCTAGCGGAAAAATGGTAAATGTACACTTCAAATTTGGCATGAGTATAGTATAGTCACTTGAAAGTAAAACAACAAATAATAAACACTATTCAAGTGCGAGATACGGGTACGCTTAAGGGCCCGAAATGAATGAAAAAAAATATTGTGTACAAAACCCTTAGTATGCCATCTGACTTGCACTTGGCCGGTGTTTTTATTTATACATGATAGGTTTGCGTTTGTCTACAATAGTCTACATCACAGAAAAGAGAAGGAAAATCTGTTACCAGGCATATGAGTGAACCTTGATTGAACATTCTTATTTAGATCAACGTGTCGAACTCCGCATCACAGTTGCTAACTGATTTCGAATGACTGACGTTTCGTTTATATGGATGCAACTGGCTAAAACAAATTTCTTGCAAAAATAACTTGACAGCCGTTCTAATTAAAAAAAAAACTATTCTGTGATTTACATTATGACTGATGTTAAAAAAGAGATGGATTAGGATGGATCAGGCTTGACTAAAGGAAACTTGTTTACTTTCGATTTAAAGATACCTACACTGTACACTTCGGGGAACATAGACTCCGGTAGAGTGCTCCACACCCTCGCTGACTGGTTAGACCGAAGCCCCCATTCAGCTAAAAGCTGTTCTAGAGAAGAAGTTATTTTCCAGAAGTTATTTTCCTTGATTTGCAGGTGATGTATATGTACTACTTACTGGGTCACCGTCTCATGGATCTGCCCATCTCCGTGGACCGCAAGGAGGCTATCGCTGAGAACACATACCTACTAGCTTTGGACGGAGACATCGACTTCAAACCTAACGCTGTTACTCTACTGGTGGATCTGATGAAGAAGGATAAGAACTTGGGAGCCGCTTGTGGGCGTATTCATCCTGTCGGATCAGGTTTGTTTCTGACTTAGTCTATTATTGCCAATGTTTACATGTTATTTATTTTATTTATTTATGTCCTGAAATGATTTTAATCTACTTTAAATAGGCTTGTGTTCTAATGTTTCATTTATTACAAACTAGCTGCACCCCGCGGTTTCACACGCGAGTTAAAATCATCGTTAAGTTTTCTGTCATTTTACAATTTTTTTCTTTCCGTAAGAACCTTCTACAAAGTATTAGAAAACTTATTTTAAAAAAAATGAATGAAATCGGTAAAGTCGTTCTCAAGTTATGGCGTGACGTGACCAAGGTAAATAGGGATTCATTTTTATATACATACTAGCGATCCGCCCGCCCGGCTTCGCACGGGTGTAATTTACGTGCGAAGCCGGGGCAGGTCGCTAGTTATATTATAAACCTTCTGTGAAAATGTATCTAACTGATGGTGCGCGCGCGACCTTCTCTTGAATCGCGCGTATTCCCTGAGGAAGGGGCTCTAATGGCTCCGAAACCGGTCGATCGTCTCGACCGATAAAAACATAATCGTGAGTGCAAGCCGGTGTTATAATAATTTATAATGAATTCTCACGCGAGTTTTGATGTAGTTATTATTTGTCAGGTTTCATGGCTTGGTACCAGATGTTCGAGTACGCTATCGGCCATTGGCTGCAGAAAGCGACGGAACACATGATTGGCTGCGTGCTCTGTAGTCCTGGATGCTTCTCACTCTTCAGAGGGAAGGCACTCATGGACGATAACGTTATGAAGAAATACACTCTCACTTCCAGCGAAGCCAGGCATTATGTGCAATACGATCAAGGTATAAAAGATCATTTTAATTTTATTTATACCATTCTCCCTCTAAAAAGCACAATTTTGGTGTTTGAATTTAGTGTTTAGAACACACCAATATATTCGACCTCCATCTCAATGCTATACAACCTCCTTGCGCAAAAAATACTTGATACAAACTACTTAAATCTTTCTTTTTCTCGTAGTCATGGTATAAAGTATAGTATGTAACTCTAGAATAAAATGGATTTATATCGAGGGCCATGAATCACTCGCGTCGCTCAGGATTCTAACACTTGAATCACGAGCGTAACGAGTGATTCAAGTGGCGGTTCTTTTGTCATGAATCGCTCCCTTACGTTAGTGATTCAGTCGTTAGAATCCTTAACTTGCTTGTGATTCATCTATGGTCCTCGCTTTAAACCCGTCCTTTGTTCACTAATTGCATAATATACATTTTTTCTGTGTTTATATGTAAATAATAGATATTATTATCCAGATGGGAATCGAACCCACGTTCCCAAGCGCAAAGGCAGGTTCACCACCAACTGGGCCATCGGGACAGTCAATGTATAAAGACTTGACGTCATAATTTGCTATAGTGCACTCTCTGTCTAGCATGAAATTAAAATACCTAAAACTTATTTATTTTTGAACAAATTTTAACTTTGTTTTAAGTGATGGGCTCTATTTATGATCAGTTTTTTTATGAGGTCATTAAAAATAATTAAAACACTGGCCTATTATCCTAAACGTCATAAAATATAGTTCAAATATTCAGTGACTAGCAGCATTCAAATCCGAAATGATCTGGATTTTCAAACCAGTTGCTTTACCAACAAAGCTGTGGTCGTCCCTAGCAAACTTCTATAACTGCCCGTTTTCAACAGACTTGGCAATCTATGTGTGAAAACACCACACTTATATTGTGTGTAAAAATATGTATGTTTGTTTGTACTCGACCCATTAACGGTTGCATGGATTTGGCTGCTTTTTATTCTGAAGAAATATGAATGAATGTTCCTTTTTTTATGCCATAGGTGGCAAACAAGCAGACGGGTTTCCTGATGGTAAGCAGTCACCGTCGCCTATGGATACATGTAACACCAGAGCGTCACAAATACGTTACCGACCCTTTAGGACTCGATTAACTCGTTTTTTGAAGAACCCCATGTTGTAGCTTCTCGGAAACACCGTGGGAAGTAGCTAGTGGAGGCAGATCTTTATCCTGAAAGATAAAGAGTGAAACTGCGGGTAGCTGCTAAATTAAAATAAACCTTTAAGTTAATAAGATTTATGACCTTTTGTACTTTCTGTTCTGTTTGTTTTTCGTTATTTTGACCGATTATTTCCCCATCTCAGGCGAAGATCGATGGCTCTGCACTCTACTACTCCAGCGTGGGTACCGAGTAGAGTACTCAGCTGCCTCCGATGCCTACACGCACTGTCCGGAGTTATTCGACGAGTTTTTCAACCAGCGCCGTCGCTGGGTGCCTTCTACAATGGCCAATATCTTTGACCTGCTCGCGGACTCGAAGCGGACCGTCAAAGTCAACGATAATATATCTACCATCTACATTGTCTATCAGGTATATTTCTTTTTTATTTACTTTCCAAATATGTGAGTTTCTTGCGTCCATGACAAACAAGGTCATAAAATTTTTAGTTTCGCATCACCATTATATATATTTTTACAAAACAATAAAACCAACTTCACGGAACGTGGGTAAAGTTAATTTTTTTATTTACAGGGGCCTTACGGACAACTGCTATTGCGGCACCTAATCAGTTCAATTCTTTTCAGTTGGAAAATCACGCGAACGTGAACCTTATCGCGCCCAGATACAGTTTGCGGTCGCGTGATTTTCCAACTGAGCGGATTAGGTGCCGCAATTGCAGTTGTCCGTAAGGCCCCTGGTAACTTAAATAAACCTGCCATGTGCAAGTTGGGCTCGCGCACTGAGGGTTCCGTACCACCGTGAAATACAAAAAGTAGTGTAAAATATAACATCACGCCTAGGCAGTCACCCATCCAAGTACCGACCTTCAAGCGCTTTACGTTGCTTTACTTGGTAATGAACATAAATTTGTCACCGACTCGCACTTGGCCGGTTTATTATTTATTGTTTTACCATACATTAGGCACTACCAAGTATGACGCTTGAGTGCGTTACCGTTTTTATGATAGAGCCAAACTCAAAAACATATAAAAAACACGTTTTTGTATTTTATTTAATTATTTTTTAAGGTTAACAAATCCGTAAATAACACATATTTGTGAAAATTTAAACCGGCAATCTATTATGGTACCTAAAATATAACTCTTTATGGTAGGACAGACAGCTTAGCCATAGTATTAGAGTCCCGTTGATATTCTTTGGGTACGCAACCCTAAAAATTTATTTTCCCGTGAGTTATATACTAAGCTAATAACTACATACTTTTAAAACACTGTTTTAAACTATCGCGGTTGTTCACTAAAGTTATATGATTATTTACGGGATATTTACCGTGGTAAGGTTGTGGAATTAGCTCCCTATATTTCGGCGCAGTTACATGCACCATGTTCACAGGAAGACTGAAGAATGCGGGTAATTGGTCGAACATTTCTACCAGCAGTTCCACATTTATTGTGCGAACTGCTAGTCTGTGGAATTCGCTGCCTGAGTGGGTGTTCCCTGATAGTTACAACCTGGGTGTCTTATGAGTGTCTTATTGTCTATTGAGAGTCTTATGTGTGGGTGAGTGAATAGGTTTCTTCTAGGCAAGCGTGCTCCATCGTAGGCCGCATCATCGCTTAACATCAGGCGAGTTGGCGGCCAAGCACAAGCCTACTTATAATTTTAAAAAAACTTTACATACTTCAAAGTTATATGATTATTTACGGGATATTTACCGTGGTTTTTTTGAAGTGAAACTTCTAATGCGACTTCCAACAAGGTTGCGTTAAACGTTTAACGCTACCATGGAGGGGGAATAGAAAGAGACAGCGCGAGAGTTTCACTTCTTCCGCGCGGAGGGACTCCACGCACTATTTTTTTTACAGTTTTTTTTCATATAACATAACACGTATCATATAACTTTAGTGAACAACCGTGATAGTTCAAACCAGTGTTTTACATACTTTAATTTCAATATTTTGTTTGTTTGCAGAGTCTTCTCATGGTTGGTACAGTGCTGGGCCCCGGCACCATTTTCCTCATGATGGTCGGAGCTATGAACGCCATCACTGGCATGAGTAACTGGAACGCCCTTATACTTAACCTCATACCTCTCTTGATTTACATTATTGTGTGTATGACGCGCAAGTCTGAAACCCAGGTAAAGAACAAAGCTTTAATTTATGAAAACTGTATTACTATTAGCAAGGTAGATAGACTAAGAGGAAAGACAATAGCGGAACATTAGAGCGTAGCTAGAAATTTGCCTAAAAATGGTATAAACTTAGATGGCGCCGTAATTTGAGCGTGTTATAGGTTGTCTCGAACTTCCGTAAGCGCTGCAGTCACATAACGTATGAAAGGGTTCTACTAATTACCGTAGCGCTAGTATCGCAGTCAAGTTTCGCAACATTTCAAGATAATAAAGAAAAGCGCCATCTACTGGTATGGGTTGCGCTTCTATCTAAAACTTTAAACACTCATATCTCAGAGATTTTTCAGCCAATTTTTTTTGTATTATTTTGTATGTGTAATGTATTTATTTATATTCATCGGTAAGCCGGTTATTTGTCCTAATGTTTAATAAATTAAACATTAGGACACATGCCTATTAACTGTTTCTAATCAAATCAAATCTTTTATTTGGCGAAAGAGTAACAAATATATTAGATAACATAGTCAATTGGAATAAACATACTCGGATTTTGCCTCAATCAAATAATGAGCTTCGGATCCCTAAACTAAGCTTCAGCTTGTGCTACTGTTTCTAATGTTACGTGTGTATTTTGTTCACAGCTTATGTTAGCAAGCATAATAACATGTGTTTACGCCATGATAATGATGATGGTGATCGTCGGTATAGCTCTGCAGATAGTGGAAGACGGCTGGATGGCTCCCTCCAGTATATTCTTCATAGTTACAATGGCCAGCTTCTTCATCACCGCGGTTTTACATCCTCAAGAGATAATCTGCCTGCTGTATTTGATCATTTACTACATAACTATCCCTAGTATGTACATGTTGTTGATCATATACTCTCTGTGTAATTTGAACAACGTTACTTGGGGTACTCGCGAAACAGTCGAAAAGAAGTCGCCAAAAGTAAGTCAACTAAAATCCTACATTATCTAAGTTTTTGAATTGAAAACTTCTTTAGGCACGTTGGGCACTTTTTGGGATGGGGAAAAGCACTGAACTCGCTTGATCGTCAGATACTCGTTTGTATAAAGTCGGCTCGAATGCCTCGAGTCGACTAAGGGAGCGAGAGATTTGTAAACCTTGATGAAGTTTTCACTTCTGTCGTGTGGTAACAATTTTTTTCTTTCAATTGATAGCTCGCAATAGAGCCTTATGCAAAACGCAAAAGCACTGGTAAGGAAGCCAAATTCATAAATATTGGGAGAAGCCACTGACTTCCCAAACACAGTTTCTTACTAGTTCGAAGCCAGTGGATTCAATCATTCGTTTGTAAACTTCTAAAATAAAGTATTAATATTTCACTGACGTCACGTCAGCGTAGTAAAAATTCAACCTTTTGTTTGTGTGAGTTGTGAGTTGTGTGTGTGTTTTTGTATAAAATAGTTAACCTTGTATAATTTTGTCTCTATGTATTTTATGTATTATAGCCGAAAGGTTCTCGAACAGAGATCACGGAGACGGGTGGACGACCTACGCTGCACTTACTGGAAGTGCAGCGTAGGACGTCCACCCACAAGATTGCCAGAAAACCTAAAAGAGCAGGGGTATGCTGGATGCAGGCCGCTTTCAACCGGCCCTTTTGGAGATCGATGGGGGAGGCCTATGTCCAGCAGTGGACGTCCTATGGCTGAATTGATGATGATGATGAATTTTATGTTGTGTTTTTTAGGAACTAGAGATAGAAAAGAAAGAAGCCGAGGAGGCCAAGAAAAAGATGGACAATCAAGGCTTACTGAAATCGTTTGGCGCGAAAACCGACGAGACGAGCGGTAGCCTGGAGTTCTCAATATCTGGTCTCTTCAAATGCATGTGCTGCACCAACCCTAAGGATTACAAGGACGACCTGCATCTGTTGAAGATAGCTACTTCTATTGAAAAGATCGAGAGGAGATTGGAAGCTCTGTAAGTAACTTTATTTGGTGTTAGGTGGCTTAGTTCCCAATGTTTGAAAGATTCGGCTGCATTAAGCAGCCGGGTTTTGTAAGATTGCACCCACAAAAAAAAAACCTCGGTGGTTGGCTCGCTTTTAGCGATAAGGCCGCCTGTTAAAAGCCTAGATAATATTTTTATTGTAATGTTTATGTTAACCTTGTTTTGTGGTAAATCACGAAATATCACAATCAATACACAAACAAATAGTCTTAAACTTCACCAAACTTAAAAAATGCAAAAAAAAAAACATCACGGCCCCTTAGGTCAAATCTTGCAAGCTGAATTACAACCAGTTCCTCCTAACCAATTTGCTGATTTTATTTTATATAATTAGAAGTTAGAAATAAAGGCCGCCAAATTTAAAATTAAAATCACAAGCATCATAATAAAAAGCTTGTTTTTTTTCTTACAAACAAGCTTTTTCGAGATAAAAAACCCATTACACTCTCAACTCCAGTCCTACCTCTCTGCATAAAATCACCTCTTTCGGGGAAAGTATTAATGTCCGCCTAATAACTCCCCGATGACTCCGATGTAGTCTTGTTCCAGCCTACCGATTTGGGAGAAGACGAAATAAAAGAACAATAATCAACGTATGTACCGAGTGACGTGCGCTACCGAAACTGCAACGTCGGCGCTACGTCGGGTGCCCCTACAACCTCGATACAAACACACTTTCACATTAATAATATTAATATGATCGATAGACTATTCAAGTGGCTATATAACTCGTAATAGCTACATACTGAAACAACTATATGCACTCGGTTACAATTTTGTTCTTTGTCAGGGGTGCTCCGGTGGATGCCCCAGAGCCGTCAGCGGCACGACGTCGCTCCTCTATGGGACTGCGTCGGGAATCCGTTGCCATGATAGCAGAGTACGAAGAGAGCGAATTATCTACTGAAATACCCAAGGTAAGAAAATTATCTTAACATTATTTTTTAATACTGAATGGAATGCCTCTGTGTTCCCTAATAAAGTACAACCTGGGTCTCTTTAAGACAAGAATGAATAGGCACCTCATGGGCAAGCAAGCTCCATCTTAGGCCGCATCGTTACTTTCCATCAGGAGAGTTGTGATCAAGCTCAAGCCCATTTCATCAACAGAACACATTTTCCAGTGAAAAACTTGTTTTCTTGTGCCATACTACGAACAATGATATATCAAGACTCGTATAATCACAAAAGTAGGTTATTGAAAATTTAAAAAAAAGTATATTAAAAGAAAAGCATAATACAGGACTGTATAAACGAGCTACGGCGAGGGCTATGTTCGGGTTTTCTCTACAAGATCGAATCAGAAACGAGGAGATCCATAGACGAACGAAAGTTACCGACATAGCCCACCGGATTAGCAAGCTGAAGTGGCAGTGGGTGGGGCACATAGCACGCAGAATAGAAGGCCTATGGGGCCGAAAGGTTCTCGAATGGAGACCACGGACAGGTAAGCGCAGCACAGGACGTCCACCCACAAGATGGACAGACGACTTAAAAGTGACCGCAGGAAAACGCTGGATGCAGGCCGCTTTTAACCGGCCCTTTTAGAAATCGATTTGGGAGGCCTATGGCCAGCAGTGGACGTCCTATGGCTGAAATGATGACGACTGCAAAATGTAGCCTATGATACTCAAGGCATGAGAACACCTCATACATCAAAATCGATCAAGCCGTTTAGGCTATAAGAAGTAATATAGAAACATAAAAATTTACCAAAAAAAATACATACGTTTGAAAAACGTTACCCTTCTTCTTAGGCAGTCGGGTATAACAATAGCTTTACACAAAGTCCACTAACGACGGGGGTATTGGCAATGGACCCGTATATCATTCTTTAGGACAATATCTGTCGAGGAGTTGAGGTGATCAAATGATGGAACTAACAATTTTCTACTGATGGCTGTCAGTTTTGTTCTGAAAGTATGTTGGTGGCTCCCCTATTCAGTTCATCATAATTATTCAGATAAGCTGGTTGTACTGTACCCTGTGCTCATAACAAAAAGAGACAAAGAAATACAGATGCACGGGATAACGAGAGGAAGAGAGAATGCCCATAAGTTGTTGTCCACCGAGTGGCGCCGTTTTTTAGATAGATACTCTTTATTATTCACACCACATGTTACAAAAAAAAGAAATAAAAGTAAGGCGCCTTTAGAGGCGTTTGCGTTGGCGTTTTTAGTGTTCATATTGGGAGATAGGGTCCTGATATATCATTATATTTTGTAGGTGCCATAACGACAGCTAGCTATGGTTATGCACTGTTAAAGTTAGTTTGAAATGTGATTTAAATGTTTTCAGGAAGACCGGGAAGACCTCATCAACCCATATTGGATAGAAGATCCTAATCTCGAGAAAGGAGAAGTAGACTTCCTGACAACCGCCGAAATAGAGTTCTGGAAAGATTTGCTCGACATGTACTTGAGGCCTATTGATGAAAACAAAGAGGAACTAGTGAGTTTCCTTTTGCATTCTAAGATGCGTAGTTTTAGGAATGTTATTTTCGCGATGTTTTTGAGAAGCTACAATATTGGTTCTTTAAAGGGCGAGTTAACAGTCTTAAAGGGTGGGCAACTTATGTGTGATGCCTCTGGTGTTATCAGTATCCATAGGTGACGATGACTGCTTACAATCAGGCAGCTCGTCTGCTTGTTTGCCAACTATAGCACTATTATGCTATATCAGGTCATATCGCCAATTTTTTGTTTGCCGATTTACGTGTTTGACCATAGCTAACCTAACGTTTTGTTTTTGGCCTCTGGACTTTTTGCACTGAGCCATTATCCGAACTGTTGCAATGACGATATAACCACTTGACAGCTAGTCCTTTCCCCCGCTATGCAATGATTCAAAATTTTCAGTATAATCTTTTTCGAGCGGGCCAATCCTAGGCGCAAATTCTATGAATGACTTTAGAGTCTCCAATCACAAGCGCCATTCGATCCCCCCGCCCCAAACGACTGACGTGGCTTACTCGTGCAAAAGAAATTTTTGACTTTAATTTGCATTTCAAGGGAAGCGCAACCTATACCAGTAGATGGCGCTTTTCTTTATAATGTTGCGATACTAGCGCTACGGTAATTTGTAGAACCCTTTCGTACGCTATCTGACTGCAGCGCTTACGGAAGTTCGAGACAACTATATAGCACGCTCAAATTACGGTGCCATCTAGGTTTATACTGTTTTAGGCAAATTTCCGAGCTACGCTCTAATGTTCCGCTATTGGCATTGATTCTGATGTTCTCTAAACTAAATTTGACACCTCTTAAATTGTTACCATCCTTCTCTCACATAATAAAATGAAAAGAGAGGCAGATAATTTTAGTCCTGTCAGATTGGTTTAGTTGAATGAGTGGTATGATAGAATCGACGCCATTGACGTCGATTCTGATGTACCATTCTCTAAACTAAACTAAATTAGACAGCTCTAAAATTGTTGCCATCCTTCTCTCACATATTAAAATGAAAAGAGAGGCAGATAATTTTAGTACTGTCAGATTGGTTTAGTTAAGTGGTATGACAGAATAGACGCCATTGTGACATATAATTTGTTGGTAGGCTCGCATCGCCCGCGACCTGAAGAACCTGCGCAACACCATGGTGTTCGCGTTTATAATGCTGAACGCGCTGTTCGTGCTGGTCATCTTCCTGCTGCAGCTCAACCAGGACCAGCTGCACTTCAAATGGCCGCTCGGACAGAAGGTCGCCATCAGCTACGACGACGAGTTTAACCTCGTGAGTAACCCATCATCTTATACAGAACTAGCGACCTGCGAAAAAATATCAGCTGTTCTATAGAAAACGGTCATTGACACTCGACAAAATGTAAGGAACAGCTGATTTTTTTTTCGCGATTTCAGGGTTGGGCCCATACTAAAAGTGGTTCATAATGATGAGTACAATTAACTTCTTTTGCCTTCGAGAGTGTTCCCCTTACACTCTGTATATATAAAAGAAAGTCGTGTTAGTTACATTATTTACAACTCAAGAACGGCTGAACCGATTAGGCTGAAAATTGGTGGGGAGGTAGCTTAGAACCAGGAGACGGAGATAGGCTATTCCTCAGCATCATCACAATTTTTCATCACTACGCCGGTGAAACCGCGGGGCGCAGCTAGTAAAAAGAAGAATAAAAAGGGTGAATAAAGATTAAAAGTATTAGGAGAAAAAAAAAGATAAAAAGACCAAAGGTCCAAAAGAGAAACCAAACCAAAGGAGAAAGGTCTAGAGTCCATAAAGAGTTATGTATAATATCAATTAATTATTTTTCAGATTACCATAGATCAAGACTACCTGACTTTAGAGCCGATCGGATCGCTGTTCGTGATTTTCTTCGGGTCCGTGATGTTGATTCAGTTTACCGCTATGCTGTTTCATCGCATGGGCACGCTCACTCACCTTCTCTCCACTACACACCTCAACTGGTACTTCTCAAAACGAGTGAGTATTTTTAGGGTTCCGTCCCAAAGGTTGATAATGATAAATTTATTCATTTTGTTATCATAATATGCAACTTATGCTATCTTATTATATAATATTACAATTTTACAAGGGTAAAAAAGGGACCCTGTTACTAAGCCTACATTGCCTGTCTGTCTGTTTGTCTGTCCTACCTTTAAACGGCTGTATCTTTCAAACCGTAATAGACAGCCAGTTGAAATTTTCACATAATATGTAATGTTACGGCGGACTAACTAAGAAATAATAAAAAAGTAAAAAAATAAAAATGAACCCCCATACAGCAAACGTGTTTTTTTATGTATTTTTGTATCTGCTCTAGTGTAAAAACGGTAATACGTACAAGCGTAAAATTTGGTACGATTATAGTACACACTCTAAATTATAACAACAATTAATAAATAATGGCCAAGTGCTAGTCTGTGAAATTTCTGTTCATTACCAAAACCAAAAAAGGGCCAAATACTCGACAACCATGACACTTTTAATAAACACACATTTTGATTTTCTTATCAGTCGTGATGCCCCCCAACCATATGTAACGGGTTGACTACTTTTTACGCCACACTCTGTATATAAACTACTAGCGGTCCGCCCCAGCTTCGCACGGGTATAGATTATAGCCTATGTCACCCGCGGATAGTGTAGCTTTCCGTCAGTGAAAGAACTTTTCAAATCGGTTCAGTAGTTTCGGAGCCTATTCAATGCATACAAACAAACAAACAAATCTTTCCTCTTTATAATATTAGTATAGAAGTATAGATGTAATCAAACCCACGTCAGTTTCCACTTTAAAAAAAAAACTGTTAAGAGGGCATACCACGGCCAAGAAATTTGATGAATAGGTATTTAGCAAATCTATTGCTGTCCCCTGACCTCAAGCCTCTCCCAGTAGAGCGCAATAGGGACAACTGCAGCTCGGATCGCATATACCTACGAAAAGTAGACAAAATCATCGTCTCGTATTTTTCTGTTTCCTTATTCAAAACTAAGCCGATTTCATTATTTTTTTAATTAATAGATGTGATAAAGATTGAACTATGCTTCTATCATTTATTTTTGTTTTATAAACTCGTCAAATTTGTTTGATAGACGTCTGAACATGGCGGTAAAAAAAAATATTGGGATATTTAAAGGCTCATATTTCTTATAGTAGTTAACTTATAAGAAAAAATAAATGATAGAAGCATGACAATGGGGGAGACCAATTTTATTTAAAAAAATTACGGATCTAGCAGTATTATCCAGGGAGGAAACACGAGAATACGTTTGTATGGACAAAACGCTGCCCGTTTGCCCACTTAAAGATATGAAATAATTCCTTTGCAGCCTGACGATATGACAGAAGATGCTTTACTAGAGAAGCACGCCGTGGAAATAGTGAAAGAGCTTCAACGTCTCAACACGGACGACCTCGAGCGGGGCGGGTTGGACGAAAACCATGTGTCCCGGAGGAAAACGCTACATAACCTGGAGAAAGCGCGAGACGCCAAACACAGCGTCATTAACTTGGACGCTAACTTCAAAAGGCGCATCACTATGCTGCAGAATAAAGACCCAGGTTAGTTGCATCACACATCAGCAGCCATTAAACGTCCACTGCTGGACAAAGGCTTCCCTCTTAGAGAGGGGTGTTGCCATAATCCCCACGCTTGGCAGGCAGCTTGGGGATCGCAGTATGTTCACCGTGTACTAATAGGACGCTGCTGCCCATCCTCCGGTGATTCTGGTCGCAGTTTTAGGACAGACCCGGGTCTGCATACTGTGTAAGTCTGTGTGTCTGGGTCTGTTAGTTGCATACACCTATAGAATTTAATCTATACTTCTATACTAATATTATAAATTATTATAACACCGGTTTGCACTCACGAAGAAAGAAGAAGATAAAGAAGAAGAAGAAAAAAAATATATAGATATTTTTGATGAAGTAATATTATAAAGAGGAAAGATTTGTATGTAAGTATGTTTGTAATGAATTGGCTCAAAAAGTCCTGGACCGATTTTAAAAATTCTTTCACCATTTGTATGCTACATTATCACTGATTAATATAGGATATTTTAATGGGCTTATTACTATACCCGTGCGGAGCCGGAGCGGACCGCTAGTTAAGTATAATTTATTTGACATAATTATTTATGATATTTATTATTCATACATTTTTATTACAAATCATTTGCATTGTATAGCTTTTGACGTTCAAAAGTGTACCAACTGTACCAAATTGATAAAGTAAATGATTGATTGATTGACATGTTTTGGAGACTATAAACATAAATTGATCTCAAACCTATAAATTATTAATGCAAACCACCAAAATCTGTACAAATAAAAATGAAATGGTTCTCGTTGGTAAGCTCATCACTTGTGAAA
Source organism: Agriopis marginaria (assembly GCA_932305915.1). Classification (NCBI taxonomy): domain Eukaryota; kingdom Metazoa; phylum Arthropoda; class Insecta; order Lepidoptera; family Geometridae; genus Agriopis; species Agriopis marginaria. The sequence goes on from OW029915.1 coordinate 12,149,580, forward strand.
GGCTGGATCTATTTAGCTATTTTTGTTTTAAAATGTTCTTAATAGTCCAAATAAAGTTATTAAGAAAAGAAAAATTTGAAAAGTTACCCGTAAAAATACTACGATGGGGAAGAAAGGTTCTGGAGTGGAGACCACGAACCGGAGGACGCAGCGTAGGGAGGCCTCCCACTAGATGGACCGACGACATTGTGAGAGTCGCGGGCATCCAGTGGATGCAAAAGGCAGGCTGTCGTTCAGTGTGGAGGTTAAAGAGGGAGGCCTATGTTCAGCAGTGGACGTCTTCTGGCTGATGATGATGATGATGAAAAATACTACAATTTGTATAATAGATGCAAATATCAATAAAATCATCCTATGGTTTTATTTCGCAAGATATTTGTAAAACAATAGATTTTTCATTTCCGCCCGATGTTTGAGTTTCCCGGACTAAAATTGCTTTTTATGATCTAGGGCAAAAAAGAGTTATTTCACTAGTGCATAAAAGTAAAGTAAACCTCCTTAAAATTGTTAAAAGAGGTTCTGAACTGTTCTTGTTCGTGCATGATAAGGTCCTGTATCATATATCTGTTAAAGTTGTTCAAAGGCGTTCAGTTAGTAATGAATGTAGGAAGTTTCCTTCGCTCTCTAATAATAACGGTATTATTAAAGACCCAGACATAACTTTTGTTGAATAAAAAGAGGTTTTGGTCAACTTTGGTCTTAATGGCGTTAGCCTGCCCAATAATGAACGACAATATTTTTTGTAAAAATGGAACATTGTAAATTTCCGGTGTTTTGCTTTAGGTGGCTTACGTAGTGCACAAGCAAATTATGACTCATGCGCGATCATCATAATCAGCCTTTAACAGTCCACTGCTGGACTTTAAGCCTACCCCCGAAAGGGTGATTGGGCCATATCCACCACGCTGGCCGAGAGCGGGCTGGTATGGGTGGCCTATGCGCGATCAAGTGGTTATATTACAATACAATAACTCTTTATTAAAATACCACAATACAAGAATAACATAAACATTGAAATAAAAATATTATCTAGGCTTTTAACAGGCGGCCTTATCTTATATTATCTTTGAGTATGACTATGCGCCTGAAAGAGAAGTCAACGAGCCCCTAACCTGTGCCTGTGTATTGGACATCTTGTATCCAGATACCTACCAGATATTTGACATTATTTGCTGTCTCGTTGCAGAGATAATGAAACGTCTGTCAACGCTGGGCAGTAACGAAGCGCAGCGCCGCGCGACCCTGCGTGCGCTGACGTCACGGCGGGACTCCGTGCTGGCGGAGCGCCGCCGGTCGCAGCTGCAGGTCGCGCGAGACTCCGCCGCCGGCTACCTCTACGACCTCCCTAACAATACGGTGAGGAGTCAACGATACCCTTATCAGCGGTCTCTGTCACTCGCTATCGCTATGATGTTATCTTATTCGCGCCAACTCACATGCCCGTGTGGGATGACATGATAGGGAGTTGCAGACTTCTGAGAAAGCCGCAGATGTTTTTTTTTTTCAAGTCTTGCATCTTGTTGTACAAGCAAAGTTAACTATTCCGCACCGCGCAACAGGCCAACGAAATGTTTAAAAAAAATTGCTTGCGTTTGACCGGTAACTCTTCTGTTGTTAAGCGATGATGCGGTCTACGATGGAGCACGGTTGCCTAGAAGAAACCAATTCAGTCGCGGTTTGAAGATACCCAGATTGTAACTATCACTCCACGGTTTTATTCGCGATCCTACAGGAACTTAATGCTACATCACAAGGCACAGTGCTTTGATTATTTTATTTTGCAGGAGGGGTTTTTTTAATATTTTTTTTTTCATCAGGCGAGATGGCGGCAAAGCGCAAGCCTATCTACTATATATATATATATATATAAAGTTGCTTATCTTAATAAATGAAATATTATTAAAAAATATTGTTTATAATATTTTAAAACATGAAGCTCGTAAAATGAACGAAGCACATTTTTCAAAAGTAGTCATAGTAATTTTTAAACTTTCGCGATTTGAACACGTGTTTTAAATGTTTATCGGGACTTAACAACTATTATTTTATTTAGGTAAAAAATATGTACCTTTCGCTCGACGTTTCGACCATATTACAACTGCGAGTGAGTCCGGCGAGAAGAGCGGGTTTCTTGTTCTTCTACCCTCACTTGATCTTGAAAAATCGCACTACGACAATTAACACTGACTGTATCGGTAAATGTCCTAGTACCTCCACCGCAGTTAGTACACTTGCTAAATAAAATAATACGTGATAAGTCCCGATAAACATTTAAAACATGTAGACAGACATCTTCAAATAAAGTCATCAGTCATAAAGTATCTTCAAAAAAACATCATATGCGCGAGCGAGATCGCTGCACACGGTATATCCATTGTTGTTTACAGATGGACCTGCCGGTGCGTCCGTCGACGGGCGGGTACATGAGTGCGGGCTACGAGCCGGCGTACGGAGACAGCGACGAGGAGCAGACGCCGCGCCCCAGGCGCAGCACCGTGCGCTTCACACGGGAACACTACGCCTAAACACCCTGTACATCATCATCATCAGCCAGAAGACGTCCACTGCTGAACATAGGCCACCCCCTTTAACCTCCACACTGAACGACAGCTTGCCTTTTGCGTCCACTGGATGCAAAAAGCCCGCGACTCTCACAATATCGTCGGTCCATCTAGTGCAATGGTTTATTTCACTGTTGGGAAACTACACTATCCCCGGGTAACATAGGCGATATTATATTTTCAAAAAATAATAATAGGGATCTTTATTAAAACTCCAATAATGTAAAAGATGTAAAAAAATAGATTTACAATTTTAACTTTGCATGTTTGATAGTTCTAAGACAGGACAATGGCTGTCAGGTCAGCTAGTACAATATAACTTGATCTTTATTCCGACCCAAACTCACCAAAGTGGCCGCCAATAAAATGTATTGCTCGGCGAGCTATAGCCAATTAATGTTCGATATAGCTCGCCGAGTCTCAGCCACTGCGAGCGTAAGTAAATACAAAGAAGAGTACTATTATATATATTTACCTTTGGGCCAACAAATAACCGTGTACCTAAATTTTGTTTTAATAAATTATTTTTACACAAAAATTTTTTTGTTGTCATGTATTTTGCCTTCCTTAGCAAACACACAGCAGCAGCAGCAGCTGTTAGCAGTTGTTAACAGTAACTTAACAAAACACGTAAGACACCCGGGCGAAGCATTGAATGAGGCGGACACTAAAAGAAAGTGGGCGGGCCATCAGCCCTCGGTCTTTGAATTTTGTCTTTTTTTGGGCACATCATGTTAATGTAACTTTTAAATTTCTGCGATTTGAACACAAATGTTCATAGGGACCAATATACATTCGAAAGTGTGTGTGTGTTGGTCTGTTTGTTATGTTTTCAAACCAAAGAAACTATAACCACAAGATCGCGCATGTAGTCAAAATTCCCTTTTACAAAATAAAGCTACGGCGGTCGCGAAGGCACTTGCAGCTCGACGCTTGTGATTGGAGACTCAAGTCATTCATTCAATTCGCGACTAGGATTGGCCCGCTCGAACTAGTTTAGGTTGACATTTTAGAACCTTTGGCTTACGACGGGGTAAATATTGAGCAGTCAAGTGGTTATACTGTCATTGTTTCAAACTGATCAGACGTAATTTCTGACCCCCGACGCAAAGGGGTGTTATAAGTTTTACCTGTGTCTATTTGCCATGTCCATTCGCCCAACACAAACGCTGTGCCGCATAGGTAAACGACCAGGGGCTACCAGCTTGTAGCATAATGCTATAACAATACATTACTACTATTTATTGCTACACAAGAGGCGGACTAGTTACTAAGAGCGATATCTTCCAGACAACCTTTGGAACCTACGCTAGATATAATTTATGAAGTATGGATGGTGATGTAGAATATTTAAAAAAAATATTGATAGAATATGTACCTAGTTAACAAAATAGATATACATGATATTAGCGAACAAGAAAACTTTGGACGCTAAGAACTTGCTCTAGGATGAAGTTTATTTTTATAAGCTACAGAACCTTGATATCAGCGTGTCATGACACGCACTTAACGATTTTTATACAAATCAAAAACGAAATTCAGGATGTCATTGCCGGTCAATAAACAAGTTTATTTATGTACTTAAAATTGGTTCGTAATAAGTTTAAGATTTTTATTTCCTCAAAAGAATTTACAAATTAGTTATATCGTAAACAATACATTCGCAAAAACTACTAAGCATAGATTTAAAAAAATAATACCATATCAGGTCTAAATAGTTCTCTAAAGACAATCTAGATATCTAATTTGCGCAAAGGTCCCAAACACAAGACTATTTTCGGAACCTCCAAAGAAAAGTTCGGCAATACTGAGTCAGACAGAACTCAGAAGTGAGGGGTCGAGAGTCGAGCCAAGAGTCAGTGAGCGCGCGACCAGCAACCCGCACGCACCGACCATGCGGCAGCCACACAACGGCGCGAGTGCAAAACATAACATTGTGAAGTGACTCTTACCAGGATTACGTACAGGATCATTTACTCCTACACACTAATCAGGTAAGAAAAACCTTTCTCACATTTAAAATACATTTCATCCACCTTCCCCTTCACTTTACAACTTTATCGGGAGAGCTGACCTTTTACAGCTTCCGAGGCTGTGCCTGATCAGCTGCGAAAGTATGCGGACTGTCAGACTTGCATAATAGACGCATGTTACTGTTAATTGCGTGGATTAGTCAACGCACCACAATTAACTCAATAAGAACCCTGAGCGCGCCCGATTTCAAAAATAATGACATGATTTATTAGACCTCGTCTTTTGTTTCATAAGACTGCTGTAAGCGAAGTCGTATTCAGTAGTTATTTGCGAAATGTCTCACTAGAGTTTCTCTTTCGAAAGTTTCGTAACCACTATGTAGAAGACCCGAAAATGCTTAGCTGCAATGGTTTTCTAATATCTTTAGTAAGTCTGTATTAAAATATTCTTAATCATCGTATCTGCCAATCGTAAACAAAAGTGAAGGTGGGCGAATGCCGTATGGGAGAGTTAATGGGAAACAAAGACACGCGTCATATCCTTCTTGCTTCTGTACGCTGACCTTATCCACTGACTTAATAGAGGCTAGATCGAAAGATCCGATAAGAGTTTTACGAGATATTTATCATGTAATTTATGAAAAGCTTTATACAAAATACGAGTTATAAGCTTTATACAAAATATATACGAGAGAAATCTGGCTTGTTATTTTATATAATTTTATTATTGGACTGCTCCGGCAGCACAGTTATTAGTAAATCTGCCTTCTGCGCTTGGGAGCGTGGGTTCGATTGCCACCTAGGTCAAACATTCATGTAATGAACATTTGTGTTTGTTCTATGTTTGGGTATTAATATCTATTTATGTATGTATTTAAAATTATTTATGTAGGTATGTATATCATTCTCTGGCAGCCATAGTACAAGCTTTGCGTAGGGGTCAGATGACCGTGTGTGCAAAAATGTCCCTAATATTTATTTATTATTGTTATATTTATTTGTTATGTTGTTTGTTGTTGTTTTCTATTACATTTGATTAAAATTAAATGGGTACATCACATCAAACTAATACAAATGCAAAAGTTTATGTAGAAGTATATGTTTGTCCATACTCAATTTCATAACCGCTAAACGGTTTTGAATAGCACCTTGGACTAATTAAAACATAGGCTACTTTTTATCTAAAAAAAACACAGTCGAATTGATAACCTTCTACTTTTTAAGTCGGTAAAAAATTGCGGTTTTTGTAGGATAGCAGGTAAAAGTAAGGAGCACTGTTAGATTCATATATTTTGTGTAGAACTTCCACTCTCCATTTACTTTGCTTAAAATAAACAAAGTCTTGAACTAGATTTTTCAATTTTACGTCTAGTTATTAACACGTTTTTATTTTCTTTCGACATTGAGATCGTTAATTGCTAGAGCAATTAAGACAATTGCCGAGTGTATTTGGAAATAGATTGGCCATATTGATCCATTTCATAATACTTATTTAATACAGGTTTACAGGTATAGTCCGGTCGCTGAGAGACATGGTCTGATAGTTGCAATAACATTGTAAAAATCTGAGTGTAAACATTTTCTTTTTGAACTTACTGAAGTATATCATGTACGAAAGCGAAAGTGATCAGAATTCATAGTTTTCATTTAGCTTTTTCAATGTTATTGCAGCTGTCAGAGCAAATAAATTCTTCAACCGTGCAGTATATTGGCTGCCAGCTACAATATTACGTTTGAAAAGATAGTAAAAGTGATCAGTATTTACGTTATCTATACTAATATTATAAAGAGGAAAGGTTTGATTTTTTGTTTGTTTGCATTGAATAGGCTCCAAAACTACTGAATTGATTTAAAAATTCTTCCACTGTTGGGAAGCTACACTATCTCCGGGTGACAAAAAATTTAGGGATCCTTACTAAGACTCCAATAATACCCGTGCGAAGCCGGGGTGGACCACTAGTGTTATAATAATAAGGCTACGACCCCACCAATGGCTACTTTAATGGTTAACAAATGTCCGGGTAAATAAGTTGGAATAAAGAGTTATAATAACAATAGTTTATTTTCAAAATTACAAGTACAGCATTGTGCTGACAATGCTGACAACAAGACTATAAACTAATTGCAAAATAAATAAGTGACTTGTGGAACTTGAACATCTACACTATGAATAAACTTGTGTCGTACGTGGCTGTTTTCTCTTCAGTGGTTCTAGTTTCAATTCGTGTAGTAATACATCAAAATCGTGAATAGTTATGGCATCTGTCAGACGCATTCTTTCAGCGCCTGAACTATTATGAAATGAACGCGCAGTCTTAAGGCCTCGAATATTTCCGGTTCCGGTTGAGGGTCATTCTCACTATTTAGAAGCATTTTGTGATTTCCTCGACTCCACGGCAACTAATTGTTTGTTGCATCGCTTAATTAATAATAATCTTTGTTGCGCACTCGACCGACATGTTCACTTGCAATAGTTTAACAATGCATAATTAGATGCGAAGAATTTTCGCTTACAAATGTTGACACTCGTAACACTTAACGAACCATAGATCGGTATTTACTAACTCGTTTTGTTAGACGCGTTTCTTTTGTATATTTTGAGTTACCTCATGAATATGGACCTATAAGCTTCTAAATACGTAATACGTTAAATAAGCAGAAGCGGCCTGTTTTCAAATACAAGCTTGTCTATTGCTAAGAGTCGTACATCAGCCAGCCCTTTATACAATATCAAAGTTACTGTATCCGAAAGCAAGGAAACTACCAATACCATATTATTTTGTAGCCGGTGGGGACCAGTGGTCGGTACCTTTTAAAGATATATAAAGTATTTATATAAGTATGTATTGGGGTACAGCAAGGTTAGGTTATTGCACCTACCAAAACAAACGCAATTTATTACATAATTTAAAAAAAACGCTCTCGGTGGCCTGCTTCTGACCGACACCGGGATCTCCATAGGAACGCACCGAGCACCAACCACTCCCGGGAAATGCTCGATGCATTTCTCAGACTTCCCTCAAGAAGAGCGCGGGCCACACCGCGTCTTTCCTGGGGCCGTAAGGCTAACTCTTACCGCGGGCTTGAATTAGAGCTGAAACAGCGCAGTTCGGAAAATCACGCGAACGTGAACCTTAACGCGCCGAGATACGGTTTGCGGACGCGCAAATTTTCTCTTCACCTTAACAGAATTTCTTAAAACAGGTAGCCATAAGGCCCCTGGGGCCTTACGGCCAACTCGATACTCGGTCTCAAACTAAAGTTAAAACCGCGCAGTTCGGAAAATCACGCGAACGTGAACCTTAACGCGCCCAGATACGGTTTGCCGTCACGCAACATTTTTTCATCACCTAAACTGGATTGGTTTAAACAGCTAGCCGTAAAGCTCCAGGGCTCACTTGAATCCCTAAATCTGACCCCTCATGAGCCCAAAAGTCCCCTTTTAATCGCCAATCGGATATCGAAACCATATTCTAAGACTTCGGCTTCAGGGTCAAGAGTATCAATAGTAGGATCAATACCTGACGTTTGTTAATATTCCAAAAACCCAAACGAAACGCTTTGATTCCACTTTTATTACGCAAACCCCTAGACTGTTGAATGCACTGCCTGAATATTATGTTCCCCGATGGCTACAATATGGCTGTCTTCAAGTTGCGAGTGAATTGGTTTCTTCTAGGCAAGCGTGTTCCATCCTAGACCGCATCAACGCTTAACATCAAGCGAGAATGATGGTCAAGCGCAAGCTTTTTTTCAATAGAAAAAAACACCTACCTGAATTAGAACCTAACCAGAAACTTTACTATGGTATGGTAGATCTTACCAAGCGAACCACTCTCAAAGCAAATAAACGATTATCTGAAGGCAGTTATTACGAGTTTGCTTTCAAGTACTCTATGATTATACTCGTACGGTAGGCAGCAAGGCCTTGACAGTCTTGACCGGAAGAAAGTGGAATGCGATTAGCATTTGCCTCGCGTTACAGAACATTTACCGCAGTACATGTACTTAAAAACATTTTGTAAAGCAAATAAAAACAATTTCAAGGCGGAAATATAGCTACAAAAACGTGTAAGCGTTATTAACATTTTAATTTTCATGGACGCCAGTGCCAGACGTTTTCAAACGATAGATGATTTTGTTCTGCTGTTAACAGTAATCCGCACTTTTGCGACATCGCAAAAATTTTTGCTGTCAAGTAAAAAACCTTTTGGAATTACAAAGACCTAATGCACTTACAAATTTATATAGGTATACAAGGGTAAATGGAAAGTGTGAACTAAGCCGAAAGGGGTCCATGAAACCCATCATTATGAACAACTTTTAATATGAGACCAACCCTAAAAAAAAGAAAAAAAATATCAGCTGTTGCATACATTTTGTCGAGTGTAATGGCCGTTCACAGCTGATTTAATGATGGGTACTATGGACCGCTTTTGGCTTAGTAGGTACACCTTTTCCGCGTAACCCAGTAAAAACGTTTTTTATTTATATTACACGGGAATTACTCACGTAAGACTCCGATTTACTCCGACTATAGTTTCAACCGCATTAGACGGTCTTTTTCAAGGTGAATGCACGCGCGCGGCTGCGTCTCGCTTGCAAAGCTCGCTGAAAAAACTCTCAAAACCAGTAAAAACTCTTTATTGTCCCCACCCGAAATTACATACACAGGACAGAAAGGCTTAAAAACCCTACTGCAACATTTAGTAATGTTATCGCCAAGAGCGACCTCTTCCAGGAAACCTTAGAATGGAAAGGATTAATAAAGGAAATAAAAAGTCAGTAGGTGGTGAAGAAGTTACCAGACACTTATATATAAACCTCAGACAGTCATTCTAATAATTACAAACTAATACTTTAATACTCACACACATACAGACATATTTCAAATATTTACTCTTGTAACATTGCCACGTGAACAAAGAATATAACAATGACTGTTTATGATTACTGAGTAACTATTGGCAAGAATCTAAAGCACTTGTTGACTGTTTGTATTATAAATGGGAAAAATGTTGAACCAATGAAACCAAGATCAGGGGCCTGACGGCTAACTCTTAATGCTGGCTCGAATTAGCACTGAAACAGCGCAGTTTGAACTATCACCAAACGTCGACCTTAATGCGCCGAGATACCGTTTGCGGTCGCGCAACTTTTCTCATCACCTAAACAGAATCGCTTAAAACAGGCAGCTGTAAGGCTCCAGACATTTGTTTGTAAGATTTTTTGAAATAAAATGTATGGGACAAATACCACGATGTGAATATAATCATTATATTCATAAACTCCCGATTAGTAGACAATTTAAAATATTTTTTGATTTATAATAAAATTCGCAACTTGGATTACTAGGCTGACAATATTATGTCATCCAAGTAACCAAACTTTCCAGTTATTTTGGTTTAAAAACTAAACTACAGAACCAATTTCGATGAAACTTCTATGGGATCAAACAATGAAAGTATATCATTTCAAAATAATTTTCACATCGGCTTATAAACGAAAAAAGTCTGAGGTAAAAACATTAAAAAATATTCATATATATTCATATTCATTTATTTTGTAAATATTATTTACATGTAAAAAAATTACCAAAGATTTTTTTTAAAATAAATGGTAATAATTAAAAATACAACCGAATTAAAATTATCTTCCTCAAAACTCTTCCCAAACCAATTAAAAATAGCCGTAAAAGTTTTAAACAGCATTACTTGTAACGACGCAACGTTTTAACTTTGATAAATTACGAATTCTAACAGATTTGGTATGTTGGTATGCTACACCTGTCAAAAAGAGGCGTGGGTGGCTCTGCTTAAAAAGTATGTGAACAGAGCTAAATTTTATTGATCCAATAATATGTAACCGAAAAGCTGTTCATATAATAGTTTTATGCATAAAGTTTGTTATTTACGTAGGCGCTATGTAGTGCACTCTACGCTGCAAACATCGCCCTATAAAAGACATCAACGCACGCCCACCGCTACGGAGCGAGCTACGAAGTAAATCAACATACTTTAAATAAACATTTCATAGTTAATATAAACTCATTTCCATTATAATTGTTTAAAATCGAAATAATCTGAAAAGCCAAATTCAATTCTATTAATTTATTCGGGTCTTAGGTATAACTAAATAATATACACTTGACGACGTCATTTACAGGATAAAAATCAAAAGCAATTTACTATAAAATTAAAATGTATAGCACCCAAACACGTGCCTGTCTACATAATACTCATAATAAAAATTGTATATTGTGTAGGTAGGTAAACTCGTTGCTTCCTGACGTTTAGTATAATATTTTTAATAAATTCAAGTAGACTTATAAATTTACTATAAATTGACTAGCTTTGATTATACATTCAAATTATGAAGCTGGTATACATAAATCCTAATATTAAAGCAGTTTTATGACTTTTTCGAATCCATATATTTTGGTACAAAATGTAATGCCTATAAACACTGTTTAACAAACTCGTAAATGTAATGTCTAGCACAAAATTCACGATAAAAGTGTCCAAAATTTACCTTTAGATACATTTTATAAATACCTGTCGTTATCAAAATATCTAACTAAACTTGCAAGAAAAGCTGACAAAATTTACCGATTACGGTAATAGGTATTATGGTTTTGGTTTAGTTTTGGTTCGGAAAAATTTATCCGACCTGATATCCATAGTTTGAAATATCTTTCTCTATAAACGTTTAACAGACACGCATTGTAAGAACCAAGTTCAAGTCGCAGTATAGAGTAGTGTTAGTATAGAGATTGCGCTAATAAGACCCACTTTCTCTTTTTTATAAAGATTGTCTTGCATCTCATATGTCAGTGGTTACACGTAACACTATTAGCTGCTTAATAGTACAATAAAACATAACATAATGGTTTTATGTTTGCAACAAAACATTATGTCACTCTTTAAGGCTTTAAGGCTCCATTGAGAAGGTAGAGAGAAAATAGTATTTGCTCTTTCCAAAGGGTGTGCTTTGAGGCATACAAAAACCTGTTAACGAGCAAATGCCTTTTTTAACAAAAACATTTAAACACAATCCATACTTAGTGCAAGTTGTTTTAGTTTGACAGCTGTAACAACTTCGTGAAATATAACTTTTTGTTTTAATTTTTCTTTCACGTAGTATATCGGCTAACACAAACAATTTTGCGTTTAAGAACAGTATTACAAAATGCAATCGTTAAAGGTATCTGGGATTTCGGGCATAAAACAAAAAAATAAAGCCGCAATTGTTAAGACGAATATAAAACAAGTAAACCATAACATTAAAATTGTTTATGTTATGCCAGTAATTTAACGAAATTCACTCTCAAACTTTCCCTCTGCGACTTTACTTTTGTAAATTGGTGGTAATAAGTTGATATGTTGAGTTTTTCCAAAATTTTAAACCGTTATTTTATATTAAAAATACGGATATATTTATTACAGAAATATATTTTTTTATAAATCTTTCTATTTAATAGAAAAAGAACGTAGTTAAACGTAGTCAAGTTTTCGTAGCTTTTATCGTCAAAAAATTAGAGGGCTCTTAAAAACCTAGCAAAAGTCATAATTATTTACATTTTTCATTCAGATTTTTAGTCCGCTGCAGCTGTCAGAGCTAAAACTTGGATCAAGCATTGTAGTTATCTGATCTGTTATAAGCGATTTGTAACAACTCTAGATTCCGATTTAAAAGGTCAAATGTGTGAGTACATAAGCTATCGTTGAAGTCTTTTGTTTTACTAACCATTTACAAAAGGTTAGCTCACACGTGATGCCTATTCACCTTCAATGAATGCATATGAAACTGAAGGGCTATAAAACAATAACATATGTACAAAAGCCATATAAATCGTTCTTGGCATACGTTTTTGAATCGAACGTCGAGCGTACACGCACCGAGGTCGTTAGAAGCAGCCCGGTCCGCCCAGTGCTGTCTAGTGCTGCACTACACTAGTGCTGTCGCAAAACGAGTCTAAAATTTAGTTTATCGCATGTATTATATTTTCCGAAATAAAATATTAATAATAATAATGTACCTATTAGTACTAAATAGTTCAAGTAAATACGTGCGTTTAGGGGTAGTACAATAAAAAAAAATGCTTTTTGCTGTGTAATTTTTACAAATTTCAAAAATTTTACTTAATTTTTCTTTTTATGTTCTATAAAAGCTTTAAGTAGCATTCACCTATATCAACTGATATAGAATAAATCTATGATATAAAATGGATGTAGGATAAAATGGTTGAAATTTTGAATTTCTACTGCCTGGAGGCTATTTACAAGACAAGTGTACTCGCAATCGGGAACAGTATGCAGTATTTTTGTGTCTCGACTTAATCTTCCCATATTAGTTCACCTGCTCATTGAAGTTAAATCATGTTTGGATTGGCTTTAGATCTTCAACGGGCAGTCTAACTGTTTTTGTAGTGTTAGCTTTGTATTTTGTTAACAAAGGCACATGTCCACAGTCAAATATTTATTGTATTTTTTCAAATGTAGATGCAATTTTATAAACCAAAAGGTTGTCAAAAAGATGTGCAAAAAGCTTATACTGAATCTATGGCAAAAAGTCAAGTCTGACAAAAGCAAAAAGGAAACTGTTGACGGCACAGCACTATATGGCTACGGTCGGGTGGTTTTCTGGCACGCTGTTTTGTTACATTTGTATATTACGTATTGATTTATTAACTCGCGATATTTGCATTACACATTCAATAATTTGTGTTTTACATTCTCGATTAACATTAAGGCATCGGTTATGGATGTTATGATTGATGTGGTTCGATTCCAAATTCATAAATTCAAAATATACCTACACTTCCTGTAGGTTATATACATACCTAAAACGCAATATTTGAAGTTGCACGATGTTATGTCAGTTTAAATAAGTTTGCATGTCAGATAATATAAATATTTTTTACATCATTCCCCACAGTCATTCCCCCTCTAAAAAGCTCATTTTATTCCATGAAAAAGTGAATAAAAAAGTCTTTGAATCACTATTTTGCTGTTAGAATTTAGAACACACCAATATTCGTCCTCCATATCAATGCTATATAACCTCCTTGATGCAACAAAATCCTTGTGTAAAAAATACTCGATACAAACTCCTTGAAACTTTATTTTTCTCATAGTCATGGTATACTTTATAGTATAGTATGCAACTCTTGAATTAAACGGATTTATATCGAGGGTCAAGAATCACTCGAGTCGCTTAGGATTCTAACACTTGAATCACTCGGTACGCTCGTAGTTCAATCTCCATGAATCACTCCCTACGGTTGTGATTCAGTCGTTAGAATCCTTCACTTGCTCGTGATTCATCTATGGCCTTCGCTCTAAATCCGTCCTTTATTCACTAATTGCATAATATACTATTGTTGCGTCTAATACATTTACTAATACACTTTTTTTGGAAGAAAAGTGTTTTTTTTATCGCTGTTATAGTTAGCTAGTTTCGGTAAAAATTACCTATTACGAAGACTTGTTTGTGACTAGCTAGCGTTAAATAGCCCGTTTTGTCTAATTTTCTGTTTAATTTACGATGCATTACATTCTTTCACTAACAGACATGGTAAATATTTACGAGTAAAGTTATATAATTATATACGGGATATTTACGAGTATGTCCAATATCGTGCAAAAATGGAGGAGATTGCAATTTTAAAATGTATAAGATTTCCAAACATTGTGATTGTGTGGTTGATATACCCAATTTAGGAATAAAATTGTACAAATAGAGTTCCGCACATTACGATTGCATTAGTGTAGCGACAAGTGGCCGTCATTACATAGCAAAGGAAGCATTTGCGGCAACTAACCAACACTACCAATACAAGGCAGTGTTGCGCAGCTAAGGGGGAGGTAAGTGGTAGGGGAAGAGAGGGGGGAACCAGCTGGCGGACAACAGTGAAAGTAAGCGCCCGCGCTGGCCCTCACGGAGTCCGGCTCTACTTGACGTTATAGATCACGATTTGATACATTGATATTTTTTATTCAAAGATAATATAACGTTAGAAATTCCTACTAGCATTTATGCCGAGACGGACCCATTCGACACTGATTGTATCCTTTAGATATAGGTTTTTGTAAAGGTGTCGAATTTTTTTTTTCTTTTTTTTTTTCTAGCTTTGTATATGTTACATTATTGTTTTAAATCATGTGGTATTAAAAATTTCATCACCGTAACCAATTATTTTATATACTGGACTCTACGTTCAATTGCATTATTCAATCGTATCATTAGGCAAATCTTTTTTGCAGAATCAACTTCAATAAATTGTGTCAACAAATTGTGTCAATAAATTCGATCCAAGCATTTATTTGACCTAACAAATGCAATAACATTGTAAAAAAACCTGGTTTATCATAAACCAGGAATTTTGATTACTTTAGCTAGGTTTTTGAACGTAAGACTGTAGCAGGTACCCATATAGGTACTTGAGTGAAATATTTGAATAAAATGTTTTTATTCAGCTTTTTATAATGTTATTGCAGGCTGTCAGAGAAATGCTTGGAACGAGTTTACAAAATAACTATAACAGACTCGTTCTATAAGGGATTCGTTCTCTAGTGTTCTACCCTCAGAAGTGGAATATTTTCATCAACTTTAAATACAAACCATCCAAACATAGCCTATTCAATAAAAAAAGTTATAATTATAACATCGATTGACGATTGATGAAGATATCGAATAACATACACAAAAAATATAGTCAAATTGTGAACCCCCTTTTCTGGGTCCGTACCGTGAGCTCTTAAGCGCGATACAATTTAGGCGATCGTGGCAAATTACGTGAACGTGAACCTTACCGTGCCGAAATAAGGTTTGTGGTCGCGTGAATTGTCGCAGTCATATAAATTGATCGCGTTTAAGAGCTCACGGTACAAGCCCTGAAATCCGTTGAAAATGTAGTAAATTTTTTTAATCGTTGCAAATAGGAGATTTGTATTTATTTTAAATCAGTAAGCCAGTTTTAAATCGTGTTTTCCATAAGTACCTACAATAGATCAATAAACTAACAATAGATTCGCGAGGGTAAGTTCTTTGTCCAGTTGAGGCCGCCGTGGGAGTCGCTGACCTTGCGCAGGCGCCGCCCTGCTCGATGGACAATGCAATAAATTCAACTACACTTTATTCTCATTGCTTTGCTATATAAGGAGACAAAATACCAAGGATGCGTTTGCATAAAACTTTCAAATAACTATATAGCAGAGGTTAAAATTTACTAGATTTTTATTTGGCTACGTATTGGCGGTGACTTCACCTTTGACTATGAAGAAATTGTGCCGATGACAAATTTTTATATTAGTGAATACAAAACGCGAGATTTACCTAAAAAAATTGTAGGTTCTATTTGTAGACAAACAACATAAATACAGGAACAGGTTTTTTGTCTGTTTGTACGTTTTTGTTTATGTGTTGATTTGGTTGTTTGTGTGTGTTTGTCTATTTAGTCCTAAATCCTATGTCCAGCAGTGGACGTCCTATGGCTTAATGATGATGATGATGACGGAGTCTTAAGACGCTCTTTTCCGACTTTTAGCAATTATGGTAATTCTAGTTTAAGTGTGCATACCTCCAGGGTTAGCTTAAAATTATAAAAATGGTGTCATAACAAAATTTTATGTTTTATCTAGGAACCCCATGAGACCGAAACACGATTAAGCATATTTCGCTCGATAGAAGAAATATATCAAAGTAGCACTGATTTGCGCTTTTATCCCTGTTTTTTTGGATTCATTCAATTACCTATTTATTAAATTATGTGTGCGGTATCTTGATATATAGATTTCATAATTAGGAAGGAAATCGGTGCGGTACATTTTACATTACAGCTATACTTTCCGCAAAATAAGAGAAAAACCCCAAAAATTTAAGTAGCGAAACGCACGACTGTGTGTAAGCGCCATGATTTTGCTCGGCTAAATGCGACTTTAATACAATAAACCAAGGATTATGGTCATCTGTAGTAATAAGCGTTGCTTAAAAGTGGGAAAACCTCGCCTTAACAGTCTATTCAGACTGTTCTATGATTTAAAATTGTGCTTGATAAAAAAATTTACTCGTTTTTGTTAGCTTCACATCACACATCAGCAGCCATTAAATGTCCACTGATGAACAAGGCCTCCCTCTTAGAGAGGGGGGTTTGTTAGCTTCAATTATAATGAATTAATTAAAAAAAACTACGTATACTAATCTTGGAAGTTGATTTTAACTTCTATCGTAGGTATCTATATAAAACTTTGCAATTACCTACATGTGACAATCCGGAGTAATACAATAATTTTATCAATTTTAAAAACCGACTTCAAAATTAGTAAAATACGCAATTTCGATGACAATATTAATGTCATCCAAGTAAACGAATTTTCCAGATATTTTGATTTAAAACCCAAGCTACTAAACCGATTTTGATAAAACTTCTATGAGAACAATCTGAAATTATATTAAATGACGGAGTTCTGAGGTAACAAACATTTTAAAAAATAAACCGAACCTGCCTTTTTTTGAAGCTGGTTTAAAATTAGGTACCATCGAACAGATCTGATGATGGAATTAGTTGGATAGTGGGTTTCATCAATGGCTTCTAGTAAACCTCTCAAGTTTGGTTCATTTGGTTTGTTATAATGAGTCCCATACAATTACACTTAGTAACGAGGGTCAGATGATGAAGCTGGAGAGATTGGTAATGGACCTCTGCAATAGCTACCATCAATCTCTCCAGTTGGGGCTCATTTGGTTTTAATTAAGCGTGTTTTTTGACTATATTTTGTAATAGATCTACGTTAGGCCACCAACTCGCCTGATGGAGCGACGGTGTGAAATTAATGTTGACGCAAAGGTCATATCAAAGTTTTTTATAACACCGATGCTAGTTAGTTAAATATTGGTAAAATCATAAAACACGCATATTCGATCCTTTAAAAATAAGTTAATATTTAGAAATCTGACTCATAGAAGGCACTATTCATAAAATGTGAAGATAGACAACCTCATCTAATAGAGGCACACGTCATTCTCGTTCGATTACTCTACCAATCATTAACGTGTTGTATTTTACGATGAACCTCGAATTTGAAAACTGGTAATTTGGAATCGATTTATCATTAAGCAACTCATTTGAATAAGGCTATCGAAACTTGTTACTGGACGGCTTTGTTCCATAACATTATTTATTTATATATTGTTTACCTTAATATTCCTGAATAAAAACGTCGTAAGCATTGTTTATAGATTACTTATTATCTATACTTCTATACTTAATATTATAAATAGGAAAGATTTGTTTGTTTGTTTGTATTGAATAGGCTCCGAAACTACTAAACCAATTTGAAAAATTATTTCACTGTTAGGAAGCTACTCTATCTCCGGGTAACATAAACTATATTTTCAAAAAAATAAAAATAAGGATCCTTACTAAAACTACAATAATGTAACCCAAGGTGTAAAAAAAAATTAGATTTACAATTTTAACTTTGCGTGTTTGACAGTTCTAAGACAGGACAACGACTGTCAGGTCAGCTAGTTGAATAATAAAGTGATTTTTTAAAGAAATAAAAACAGACTTCTGGAATACCTGTACATACAATAATAAAAAGTAGAAAAATTACGGTTAAAACTTGGTTAAAACAGAGATTGAAAGTACTCATCTAAACTTTTGCTGAAGAGAACCACAACCCAAAATATCATCTGTGTATACTTTTTTTATAATAAAAAGCACTAAATCATTTTCGATAAAATTTATTTGGGACCACCTCTGAAGTTAATTACTTACCAAAAAAAAGAATCATCAAAATAAATTCATAATTGGCAAAGTAATCGCGTTACAAATAAACAAACAAAAACATACAGTTGAATTGATAGCCTCCTTCGTTCGTCCGTCAATGAGTGTGAAGCGTTATTTATATCTTTATATTTATAACATACTAGCGGTCCGCCCCAGCTTCGCACGGGTATAGATTATAGCCTATGTCACCCGGGGATAGTGTAGCTTCCCGTCAGTGAAAGAATTTTTCAAATCGGTTCAGTAGTTTCGGTGCCTATTCAATGCAAACAAACAAACAATCAAATTGTTCCTCTTTATAATATTAGTAAAGACAAGAACGGTTAAGAAAAAAAATCTGTTCAGGCGTTACGGAATTAAGTACAACTGCCCAACCCACACATTTCCGAACACCTATTTAAAACTAGCTGACCCGACAGACGTTGTCCTGTCTTACAATTGTCAAACGCGCGAAGTTAAAATCGTCATTAAGCTTTTTAAAATTTTCCAATTTTCTGCGAAATTTTCTTTGTGTAAAAACCGTCTACAAAGTATAAGAAAACTAAAAAAAATATATGAATGAAATCGGTTCAGTCGTCTCAAGTTATGGCCTTGTTAATAATTATTTATAATTATATGACCAACGTAAATAGGGATTCATTTATATATAACACTGTTTTAAACTATCACGGTTGTTCACTAAAGTTATATGAGTTATATGATTTAGAGGGTAGATCGTTATGTCTGCACCTAACTTTTTAACTGTTCGACCAACCACCCGCATTGTTCAGTCTGAACATGGTGCATGTAACTGCGCCGAAATATCGGGAGCTCATTCCACAACCTTACCACGGTAAATATCCCGTAAATAATCATATAACTTCATTTATATATATATATATATATAGATTTACTTCTACTTACCAGAATTCAATTAGCCTCATCTGAAATTCCAGTTTTAAAATATTGGGCAAATTCACTTGCCCAAAATTCGCGTGCGTGTAGATTCATAATTGATTCATTTTACATTGGCAACATAAAGCACCCGTTAAGTAAATATTTCCCACATTTTTCACCTGGCATTATTTGAACAATGAAAGGGACCTCCGCAGGGATGAATGACCGGCAAGGTCGGAGCCAGCATGGAATGTGCAACTCTTGCGCTGGGGTGATTCACGAGTCAGATACCTAAATCACAGATTAAAATAATAGTTACTAAAAATCCAGGTCACACAGGAATTGGATATTAATTTATCTAGTGGTTTACTGCAAACGATTATGCCACCAGTATGCTGGATATAATAATATATATGCGGCCAGCTAGTAGTGGCCTTAAATTAAGATTAAGCCAGTTATTCCGACTATATACACTTTGTTATGTTTCCGGTATAATATAAACAAAATGTGTGAAAACAACGTCAGTTTCCATATTAAAATCAATAACATCCTTCTGTCTAGCTGCCTCCAAGAAAAAAAAAGCAGACCTATCATCTGACTAAAACGATGTTGAGGCTGACCTAGTCAGTAACAAGTAGGTTAAGAATAAGTAATTTTAATCTTTAAGATATTGACTAGTGAAGAAAAATCACAGCAATATTCGTAACAATTCAGCGCCATCCGCGACCATTATCTAGCTCACCAGGTACGATTGCGATTAAGGATCCAGTATTGTCATCAGTCACACACAAACGCAATTCTTGACATCGCTTAAAATATCTACTAGATATGAAAAAAAGTCTATGATGATGATGAATCTTTAAAGAAAAGTAAATAAAGCTAGATAATCAGTCCGACTTAACTTCTGTTTTCATTCTTGTGTTGTAAACTTTAATTTGTTGAAAACAATAAAAGATTCGTGAGAAAATTCTTTGAGAAAACTAGTTTAAGACTCGTCGTGCTCTAGAAACGAATTGTTGTCTTTATGATGAGCTTGGAGCCGACGTCGTTCTGAGATTTTGGAAAGTGTGAAAATACTTTTTTTATGCGTATAAGTCTAACTTTGACTACGAATTTGCAGGTAGGTATGCGACGATGTGCAGACTTAAAATATACACTCTGATCTTGAAAAAACATTATATCTGTTTTAGGAAACAAGGAAGACGAGATGTTCTTTAGCTTCATGGATTACAAACGTTGAAACATAATTGAAACGACGAATTAAAACATAATATGTATTAAGTACCTATCCAAGGTAAATTCACAATGAATATGAATGGTAGGTTATAGGTAGGTATATAGTAATGTTATAGTGGTAGGCCTTTTTTCTACTCATCCTGTAATTGAAAAGAATGATAAGTTAAGGTCGTGTTTATAGTTCCAATGCACATTCTACGAAATCAATCTTGTAGAATAACACGAAGAAACTCTGTTGTTGGGTCAGATCAGATTGATTAACCACTTTTGGTCGTGCTCTAATAGGTTTAGTACTTACCTACAAGCCTGTGTTATATTAGATTGGAGGCAATTTGAGAGAGCTATTACTAAATGCGTATCGACACCCTTCATATGCCACCAATTCGAAATAGATTAGAGAGCTGCCATATGTATAGATGCTTAAATAGGAATATTATGAGCGTTGATGGCCGGGCGGTAGCATGTGCGCTTTACAATTTGACGGCACCTGATTCGATCTCAGCCCTGCAATATTAAAAAACCCCTATGAATTATTTAGTACTTAAATAAGTTATGTGTAGTTTCGATACCATCGCTTCAACGGTGAGGGAAAAAATCGTGAGGATACCGGTTTATCCAAGAAACTTACAAAGTTAAAGACATATGACATTCACCAACATGCTTTGGGCCAGCATGGTGGATTAGGGCTCATCTTCTATCTCTGAGAGAAGGTCTGTGTTCCAGCAGTGGCAACATAAACATATTAGTAATAATAGTAGGCTAGTAGATAATGATATTTATAGATGCTTAAAAAAAACGAGTCGCCTGTTACTGTTATAAAATTTCTGGTAGACAGGCTAGGCGTATGACAGTTCCCCTGATGTTAAGTGACGGTGTGGTCGAAGATGGTAAACATGAAGCCTAGAATGCAGTAAGCCTGGAATGGGAACTTGGTTCTGGCTGTCGGAACACACCATTTTGTGCTCGATGAGGCGATTACAACTTGATGGCGAGAGCTAGCCAGGCGAGCATTAGACAATGCCTTATCACCACGCTATGGTTTCCTGCGATGTTTTACTTCATCAGTAGCTCAAACTTATTGTTTGGATTTGAACCTACTCCAACCATAGAGAGCAAAGACGATAATAAACTTTTTTTAAATCTTATTTTTTATTAAAAAAAATTTTTCTTTATTTTCAGAATAGCCAAAAATGGCGACGTCCGGGGGGAAGCGGCGCGACGATGCCAGTGACAACTCCGACGACGAACTCACCCCACTTGCCAACGAGATTTATGGCGGAAGGTGAGATTTTGGATTACTTTTCTTCATTGTAGTTCGTAAAACAACTTTCATTCTGCATAGTTTGCTCTACTTAGAGAAGATGGTCGGAAAGCATCATATGGCAGCCTCACTTGAGAGCCAGTTCCCATTCGTGGCTTGGCATGCTTATCATCTTTGACCCCACCGTCACTTGCCGACAGGTGAACTGTTGTCAAAAGCTCATAGTCTGTCAACAATAATGTGATACGTGACAACGAATCACACAATCTTTTCCTTGGACTTTCTAACCGACTGCTCATAAACCAATGTAATGTAATGAATATAAGTATGTTTATGTTTTTAAGTTTATCTATACTAATATTATAAAGAGGAAAGATTTGATTGATTGTTTGTTTGTTTGCATTGAATAGGCTCCGAAACTACTGAACCGATTTGAAAAATTCTTTCACTGACGGGAAGCTACACTATCCCCGGGTGACATAGTCTATAATCTATACCCGTGCGAAGCTGGGGCGGACCGCTAGTATATTATATTACCCTAAACAGCCTAAAGAAATTGTCAGATTTTGAAGTGCGAGGTAGTAGGAGCTACATTTGTATCTCCAGACTATCATAAGCTCAGAAAAATTTCAAAGATGATTGCAGTTTTTTTGTCTTTAAACAATATTACTACTTGTTACTTCTACGTTTTTTCTTTCTTTATAATCTCACTGGTAAAATTTTTGAACATCCGAAAGTCATTACTTTTCATTTCATATTTGTATTGTATTGACGATTTCACTTTTATAAGTAAGCGAAATTTTAATTTAGTTTTAGTTTTCTTAAAGTCAAGCTCGTCTTGAAAGTAATTACCGTCTAATTATAATATAATATATGTTTATATTATTTACGCAGGTATACGTAAGCGTTCATTATTTTTTTCTGCATTTTCAAGTATAGTTTTCGTAATTGTTTGTCTTTATTAAAAACATTACCCTATTTCTCGAGCATTCGGGTAAAAACACCCGAACACTGACGCGAATCAATAAACGAAATCACTTTGTTCAAAATATCGCTAATTCAAAAAACAAGATGCACCCGCGGGTACACCTTGTGAGCTCTTTTATTTCCGGGATAAAAAGTATTAAATAATAATATCACTCTCCAACCCTTCAACTATCTCTACTTATACAATCAAGTATATATTTTTAACCCCTGGTAAAGGAGCTGATAATCCTTCAAACGGCTATACAGATTTTCTTAAATTATAATAGCTTAGAACACCCTCGGTCAAGTAAGTCTCAATTAAGTTTTCAAATAAACAAAAAACTAATTCAATATCGTATTCAGCCGTTTGGGAGCAACCACAGAAAAGAAAATTATATTTGATTGAATTAGAACGGCTGTTAAAACATTCAAACAAGTAAACAAACAATCAAAAAATATATAATTTAAAGATTACAGTTAATCTTTACAGTAACCTTCGTAGCGCATGACATCATCTCACGAGCCCAATGTTCGGCTTCACACGTCATCGCACTCGGTGCGGTCATTGTCAGGGAAAAGTTCTGACAACAATGAAAATTACTTTCCGTTCACAAAAGTGATTGTGTATTTACCGCCTTTCGTTACTTAATTAACTTCTTAAATAGATCTTTTAATAGAACACTTAGGCACCGGTTAATTTGCGCTCAGTAAAAGGAGTTTTTTTTATTTATTAATAATAGATAGGCTTTGCCGCCATCTCGCCTAAAATAAACCTTTGATGCTGTATTTACAATTTAGATAACCTTACAATTACTAACTAAATCAGATACTAAATTATTTATAACTAGCTGCGCCCCGTGGTTTCACCCGCCTTGTGATGAAAAATTGTGATGATGATGATGATAAAAAGTTCCTATGTTACTCTAGAACTATACTCATGCCAAAATCTGGTTAATCCGTTGCTCTGTTGCTGCGTGAAAGAGGAACAAACAAACCAACAAAACTAACACATAAACACACTTTCGCATCTATAATACATATTAGTATGATATATTTAACGGCAACCGGTATTCCTCATAATACAGCTTGTTTTTTTACAAAGGATTTTCAAAAACTTACATCTTCTCTACGTTTCGCTATTTGGCTCTATGCTACACCGGCCAGTTATTGAATGTCCTCCCATCTCTGTATTTTGACTGCCTCGACTTCTTTTACAGGAGTCAAAAGAAGATACATAGTATAATTAGATAAAATAATATTAATAAAAAAATAAGAATGTTAAAAGTGTATAAACGAATTGAATGGAGATGGGCAAGACATAATGGTACCCCAGAGATAAGTTACCCCAACATAATGTCACACCAAAAGAAGTCGAAGCAGCTAAAAATAAAGGTGATAATGATGTTCTAAATCGGAGGGCTTTATGCTTTTTACTTGAGATAGCCGGACCTATAATCAATGTCGTTTCTAAAATAATATGTGGAGTAAATCGTCAACAATGCGATTACACAATACTGCAATTTGAGTAGAATGCAGTTGATGATATCATTAGTTGTAACGAGCCAACATACAATAATTCTCGTTACGTCTAAGTTACTTCAAGTAAAGGCGTAGAGAGTTTTTTCTATAAATTTTTGTGGCGTCGAACGGTGTTCAATTAAATTATGACTTGAGCTTACTTAGTTTGCTTACGTATCTAAGTTCCTAATCCAATAGTAGGTAATATTTCGTACCATCATCTGTGGCTCTCGAATTGGCCAATTCAGCCATGAGTAGCAAATTAGCCAAGATATACAAATTATCGGAAGCTACAATAAGAAAGAAGAAAATATAAAATGATAAGTTATCATTATTTATATTAATTATTTTAGTTTATATTTTATGTTTATTGTAATAACTTGTGTAGGTGTTGAGAAATAAGAAATAAAATGTGCTTTTTTACTATTTACTTATAGCATAGATACGACATCTAGAGAAATTTTATTTTATCATAATATAGTTTTACATATTTATGTACCTGCAATGAAAATATTTATTACTAGCTGTACCCCGCGGTTTCACCCGCTATCCCAGAGAAACCGTTAAGTTTTGGAATAAAAGTAGTCTGTGTTAAATCACGGTATGAGCAGTCTCCATTCCAAATCTGATCAGCCATTTCACCGTGAAGAAGTAACAATCATATGCACTTACAAACTTTCGAATTTATAATACTAGTTAAAAGGATCGATAAATAAGTAAGTACTTACCTAATAGGAAGTTAAGACCCTAAAAAAGTCACTTGTCGTTGTGTTTTTTTTTTTAAACTAGTATTAATGTGTACCTAATAATTTTATTGTGTATTTATTTATGAAGTGTTCGTGAACGTAGTGTAGGCAAGTAATATGACCAGATGAAACATGTATCTTTGTGCTATTTCCAAAACTCCATAGAAGCCTCTAGTAAAGAAAGTCTGCACTAATTCACTAGGGCGTTACTTAGAATTGACCATGATTTACTTTGCTTGACTCTAACTGAGATTATGACTTGTTTGATGATATCTATTTAAACTTGAAAACATTTCAATAATTATAATTATGACACTGGCAAAAGCATAAGTTGTGCAACAACAAAATCTTCTTAAGAGGAAAGAAGGAAGTATTACCTACTTAGTAGAAGTTAAAATTTCTGAATCATTGTTAGAGATATCCCACATTTTTTTAATATAGATCTGACACTTGTCATGCAAATCATATGGACTCGAAATGAACAAGGTATAGCCACCTAAAGGCTTGCATACAAAATAATATTTATTTTAAAGTATGTATAAAACTAAATACCTAGAGGTTATTGAAACTAGAGCAGCGGCAAGAACAACAGATAGTGTTGGGCAATGGAGCAATGAGATGTGGGATCAGTTCCGCTTACGTAGGTCGGTGAATCAGCTCTCTCTCACGATTTTCCCAACTTGAGATGCGTAGATCGTGTCTCATGCTGGATTGCATGAATTTTGAAGGTAATTTTTAGTAAAATATAACTTACTAGTTAGTCATTCATTTTGAGAATTTCTTTAGCAATTCAACGCGGGAATGCAGCCAGCGTTTTTGGCACTTTACCACACGGACAACATCTTGTTTTTGATATTTGATTATATTAGTGATAATTAGTAATCTATACTATAGTCTATACTAATATTATAAAGAGGAAAAATTTGATTGTTTGTTTGTTTGTTTGTTTGCATTGAATAGGCTCTGAAACTACTGAACCGATTTGAAAAATTCTTTCACTGACGGGAAGCTACACTATCCCCGGGTGACATAGGCTATAATTTATACCCGTGCGAAGCTGGGGCGGACCGCTAGTAATATTATAAAGAGGAAAGATTTGATTGTTTGTTCGCATTGAATAGGCTCCGAAACTACTAAACCGATTTGAAAAAATCTTTCACTGTTGGGAAGCTACACTATCCCTGGGTGACAAAGGCTATATTATATTTTCAAAAAAATTAGGGATCCTTACTAAAACTCCAATAATACCAGTGCGAAGCCGGGCCGAAACTACTGAACCGATTAGAAAAATTATTTCACTGTTGGGAAGCTACACTATCCCCGGGTGACATAGGCTATATTATATTTTCAAAAAAAATAGGGATCCTTACTAAAACTCCAATAATACCCGTGCGAAGCCGGGGCGGACCACTAGTAATTAATAATCAAGGCTTTTTTATTTTCTTTGTTTGATATACCATTGTACTTAAATAATAAATTACATCATTTATTTACATAAAATAACAATAGATATTTATATACATTTAGGAATCGATCATTTGTATTCAGGCTTAGAAAGAAATAGTTTGCATTCAATTTTAAATGTTTATTTTACTTTGTTTAATTAATTGCCAGTAAATACTAGAAAACTTAACTACACTATTTCCATTCGTTTATTTGCTCTGACAGCTGTAATAAAAAAAGCGCTAAATGAAAGCATTTTCTTTTAATATTTCACTGAAGTACCTATGTAGTTTTATGTTACTACCTGGGTTCAAAAACCTAGCGAAAGTGATCAGAGTTCGTGGTTTTCATTCGGCTTTTACAATGTTATTGCAGCTGTCAGAGCAAATAAATAGGACCGAGTTGAGCAGCCTACTACCTATTTATTTTTTACTCTCCTTTTCGCATCTTTCTGTTTTCATAAGCATAAGACATAAGCCTTCCCCATAGATCTCCAAAAGGGCCGGTTTTGCTGATCAATACAAATAAAAATAAAAATAACTGACTTTCCAACGTGCTAGACTTGAAATTTAAAATTTTATTCAGAGCTGGATGTCAATGCAATATTGCAAAATACAAATTAAAAACATAAGATATTAACTGCCCAGGCCGGTTATGTCCTAAAACTGTGACCAGAATCACCGGAGGGCAGCAGCGTCCTATTAGTAGACGGTGAACGTACTGCGATCCCCAAGCCACCTGCCAAGCGTGGGGATTACGGCAACACCCCTCTCTTAGAAGAGGCCTTTGTTCAGCAGTGGACGTTTATTGGCTGATGGTGTGAAGTATTTAAAAAGTTTGACACCTATGTCTGTCTGCATGTCTGTAGCTCCCGATTAGATGGATTGATTTCAATGCGGTTTTATTTTGTTAATTGAAAGCTAGTTTAATTGGTGCTGTTTAGC
This sequence comes from Agriopis marginaria, assembly GCA_932305915.1. Taxonomy (NCBI): domain Eukaryota; kingdom Metazoa; phylum Arthropoda; class Insecta; order Lepidoptera; family Geometridae; genus Agriopis; species Agriopis marginaria. Next base: position 12,176,893 of record OW029915.1, read on the forward strand.
TGTATTTGATTTTTAATAGTTACAATTTGGAGTATTTTTTTGAGTCTTCATTTATTGTAGATACTCTATAAGCAGATCTTATTGCTTATTTTTTTATCGTTTTCCGTAAAGTCACGCGTCCATCTCGTGTCCGCTAAAGCTAGCTCCGCATAATGTATAAAAGTTTTTGTTTTATTAATCGAACCAGCGCTGGTAGAGGTCTAGTCGGATCGGTCACCGCGGCCGGAACCCGCTCAAATGCCAAGGTTGTCAACTATGACGACACAACTTTCGATACGAACGACGCGCCACATTTTTGCGCCCCACTTTGCCCGTGCGGCCTCGAGTGTTCATTCAAGATGTAGAAAAAACTTGCCAACTATACTCGGTTTCGCTGCAACTTATCAACACTGTTGACACATTTTACTTATATAATTTTGTTGGAATAGTGTTCCAAAAATCAATCTGTTTCACTCTAACAGATGGATAATTGGGTGTTACTCTTTCGCACATATTATTTACATTGAAAAACAGTGCCCTTATTCTTTGTATATATTTGGTTTAGAAGGCTTAGATGAGATTTTCAGTCTCGTTGATTCCGCGCCTTTATAGAGCGCACACACACCTCTCCTGCTAATGACGATAAATAAATTAGCAGTATTTTTTAACTTTATTTGTCTTTCATTGGCTTCCAAATTACAACAAGTTTTACTTAAATTTGTCAAATGTCATGACTGCTGACCCGTTAGCGGTAAGATCTTAAATTTCTTCTAGATCAACGTGTTCTAGCCTCTACCGCAACGTCGCGTCAGTATTCTACATAAAAAAGAAAAGAAAAATAAAACATAATGCTCATAATGAACGACGCACGACGTAGATGGTAAAGTGGTAAATTGTTGACTTAACAGGTGAATTGAAGAAAATATTCACAACACTTTCTTGGATTTTATGTGGAACAGATGGACCTTGTTTCCCCTGTCAAAGCGTTCTATGTCGAACATCAAAACAAATTTTGTGACATATTTTAGTATGTCACGGCGGATGAAAACTCTTCAAACATTTATTACTTACACCGTAAATAAATATTTATGTATTATTTAGAAAGGTATTTCGATTTGTATTATATAAAAGCGAAATACTGACACTCACTCTCAAATAACGAAATCTCAAAGCTACTTAATCTATGAAGCTAAATAATCTAGAAAACCCCTTATAAATTCATAGAATCGCTATGAAAATAATTATTTTATGATAGGTGTTAAAAATTTATGTCAATGTTTACGCGCACTATTGCGGGCAACTAGTAAGTTAATAAAATAGTGATATCAAATATGAGTTAGATGTATCGAATCGTGGTCTACGCGAGCATAGTCGAGGGCTAAATAAAATTAGATACCTACCTATAAAATGTTACAACATTAAAAGTACATCTTCACACGTATTAAGTTACCTACTAACTTGTCTGTTGTATTGAAATAAGTATATTTAGTATTCACCTTGGTATTTATTTAGAAATGCTAAGGTTAGGTCAGATGTTGACTCTTCATTTGAATATCAATCACAACAGACAACAGGGTTCTTCAAGCGAAGAACCGATGACTTCGAGTTTTCTTGTATCCTGCCCATTGCCACTTAAATTTGCGTGACTGTGGTTCTTCGGCGAATATCCACGTTCCGGATTCCACCGCGCAAAGTTACTCCGAGCATAACTCTCTCCATTACCCGCTGTGCAACTCTAAGTTTTTCCAAAAGGCCAGCAGATAAGGACCACGTCTCAGTAACATATGGTATCACGGGCAACACATACTGGTTAAAGACCCTTGTCTTTAGGCACTGTGGTATTTTGGACGAGAATATGTCACGTAATTTCTCGAATGTTGCCCATTCAAGTTGGATTCTTCGGGTGACCTCTTTGCCTAAGTTGGACCTACGTAATTGAACAATCTGTCCAAGATAGGTTAATACCTATCTTGGACAGATTGTTCAATTGAGCTGTCTTGCTAATGCAAGATAGCTCAGCTGTCTAGAAGTTAAGTGTGGACAGATATAAACATACACGTTATGTACATGTACAGTTTCACCATCAACATAAATTGTAGTTTTTTTCGGGATAAATAGAAGCCTATGTATCCAGAGTATATTTAAGTTATTTTAAACAAAATTTCTTCAAAATCCGTGCAGCCGTTACGGACGCTTATGTCCTTACTTAATCTTTCGCATTTACAATGTTAATGTGTTTAAACTTTGGTACCTCTATCTGTTAAAAACCTTCTTTGATCAGGTAGGTACCCACCAAAACAGAACGGTATCTAGCCGGTAGCGCTTTCGTAGGATACGTGGTTGGCGGACGCGCCGGGTCGGGCGTGCGTTGCATATCTATCAAGACCTAGTAGGTAGTCAATTTTACCGGTTTTACCGACCTATGGGTCGACTTTTTAATAACAAACAACACCACGCGATAGATGTGTCGAAATGAAACAAAGGTAGATTTTACTTTAGAAATTCCGTGTCACTAGTCTAAATATAGTTAAAATATAGTTTTTAGGCCATAGAGATGAATTACGCAGTAGCAAAGACTTTTAGCATTACCTAGTATGTGCGCAATAGTAATTATAGACTATTAGAGAGTTCATGAGTGTCGCTACAAGTTTCTTAGTGCGCGTGAAAAATTTGTAACTGAGTCGCACTTAGGTACAGTTTTTGCGTTAAGCAGTTTGGCGATATAATGTTTTTTTTTTTAATAGAGAAACGAACGAAAGTTGTAACAAGGTATATCTCTCTTGTATGTCTGTACGCTTAGTCCCAGATTTGAAAGTTTACGAAAACTTTTTTCGTTTACGTATTGTTCCATACATTTTAGTAAAGCGCCTCTATCGGAGGAACGTGGAGGAACTAAATTTGACAGTTATCGGCGGTATAGATTGCTTCACTGTAATACGAAAAAAGTTTTCGAATACCTTTTAGCCCAGCAATGTATGGAACAAGACGAAAACGAAAAAAGTTTTCGTAAACTATCAAATCTGGGACTAAGGGCACTGATCTGAGATCTTAAGCATATTTTACTACGCAAATGATTATTTAGGTACTACCGCTTTCGTATGCAGCATAAGTTTAAAAGATCTAGCTTACAAAAGCTACCAAGCAGGGTAATCTCGAAATCTGTCCAAGTCTGATGAAGGTCAACGCTGCCAAGTCTTTGTCATTTTATTGTAGAGCTAGAAATAGACAATTTAGTAAAGTAACGTGTAGTCGTTTTATGTATTACTTAAGGTAGGGGAAATACAAGAAATTTAGGATTTAGGATGGATTAGTATTGAAGAATCAGAGGAGTGGATATAAAAAATAAAATTTATAGTTTTATCTCATTCATAATGATAAAAAAGGCCAGAAGTCGAGTCCAAGTAAGGGATTTTTTATTTTTTTATTTATTATAATTCACATACAAAATTCAAATTATTTAATCCATAAATCGGTACATTTACACTCATATTTAATGCCCAAACTGGGCGTGGAAAACACCCGTATCTTAGGCATTAGGCCTATCCGTTTATACACAAATTTTTTGTACACTTCGCCATAGTCATTAAACTTAGTTTTCATTTAGGTTCGTATTAATAATTATTTATTTGAAATAAAACTAATATAATAAATTAAGGCTATAAAATACAAGTTAACAGATTAATTTAAGATTTAGTTAAGAATATTATTTGTCCATGAGAGCCTCAGAATAAGGACTAGCTTTTAGTCCTTATTATGTAAAAAAATAAAATTAAAACATAGTTGTTTTCTATCTCCTATAAAATATCAACACGACAAGTTGCAAAAAAATTAAATGTAATTGATTTTTATTTCTTTGGCACGTGGATTTATTTGATTGTTCATATTTTGTAGTCTTCTCATTGAAGTTAGTGCCGCAGAACAAAAAAAGTAGTAAATATACCATGATTTATGTGTCAGAAGTGATAATATTTTCAAGTTAGTACCTAAGCATAAAATAATACAATTCTTAAATCTTATTTTATTACGAGAAATAATACGTATTAGGTAATTAGATGCCTAGTACTGGATGATAAGCCTATTCATATTCTAGTCTATACAAACTTAGAAATACTGGGTTTATGTAAAATACTAGTGCTTCCGTGCCACTAGTGAAAACCAAGCTTTATATGATTTTATGTATGGCAAGTATGGTCAGCCGGTCCTTCCCAGCGTTACTATGGTCGTTGACCTCTCGGACATTGGGCATGAACCTGGACGTATCGTTTCGCATAACTAAATAAATTTTGTGGTCGATACTTTCCTTGTTACGTAAGGGACAGTACTAAGAAAACCAAAAATACTACACAAAATTATTCTTCGTACCTACCTAAAATACCTATTAAATATGGATTTGTTGATGGCTTTTATAGAGACTAGTTTAATTCCCGATTTATAAGAACAGAATCATTGTGTTCAATGTTCATTATTATTGTAAAGTACCTACTTCTCTCTTTACCCAATTTTTTTTTTTGGTAAGAGCTATCAATAAATAATTATCAATAAAAAACTGACTTTTATTAGTAAATTTCTTAATCAAACAAAATTATACCTATTTTTAGAACTAGTTAAACAGGCAATGAAATGTTTGTAGGACCTCCTCGAGAGCTTCTTCAACATAATAATAAAAAACACAAACTGAATTTAGAACCTATCAAGTAGGTTAAATATGAAAATAGCACTCCAGATTTTAGGATAAACGCCTTTGTTCTGAGGGAATTGTATGAAGACGCGTTGGCATGAAACCTTTATCGTAGGAGAATTTAAGACGCAACTTGTTGACATAAAAATATCGAACATGCAATAATTATATATATTTTTTTCCCTAAAATTTAGAACTTGCACGACTTATAAAAATAAAAATATTTTTTGAGCTAGCCAGCCTTAAATAAGATTGATTATTAAAAAATCGTTCTATTTTTAAATTTAGAGTATCTCAAAATCTATTTAGCAACTTACGTTTAACCAATAGCTATACAATTATGTGCTGAAAATCACCGTTTTATGTTCGTTTTGATATAAAATTTGTAAATAAATAAAAACATGGGCTTAGTTTGGCCTTAGTACCTATAATCATAACCACAAAACATGTAACCTAGGTACCTACTCGTTCTTCTCAAAATGGCGTTTTAGTCACATATAATATTTACCTATTGGTTTTTCAAGGGAAATACCCATTAGGTACCTATAGAAAATATCAGCACATTGCATTGTACCAACTCAGATTTTATCTTATAAATGCATAAACCCATTATTTATACTTTAGCTTTGTTACAACATCGAGTATAGCTCCGAACGAGTTATAGCCCGCAGTCAGGCGAGGGCTTTCGTAAGTTTTCGTGAGTTCGAGCGACATTGACTGATCTATTGTTCGAGAGTGAGCTTTGCGCATGTAAGTGCAGAACTCGGGCGCCGCTGCTGCCTTCTAGCTTACGCCTATCTAGACTGGCGTGTCTGGATCGTGTGTCGTGGAAGGTCACAGCAATTCATAAATTTAGACAAGCTCTACCCGCGATCGATCGCTGCTCATGCAGTTTTAGACTCTACTTTCTTTGGTTTAAAGACAATAATAGCATACAAGATGCCGAATTCAGCAGGTTTATACCCATATTAGATGTAGTGCACGGCCTGATTTGAATTCCAACCTCGGATTTGCAAATGTTGCGATACAGCTCTACATCGATTTTAATATTCATTTTGGTCGTTCTATGTATTTTAATGTTGAAAACATGGATATAAGACTGTTTCAAGACACGTCTAGACGCCCAATCTGCGTCTATACCTGTTTATTTTTGACCCCTACTAGTGGCCAGTTGGATAAAAAAATGCTATGTCCACCAGTGAAGACTAATGCCACAAAAATTATTCCACTTTCCCTGTGGACGACGGCGACGGTAAAGGACGAGTAGTTAGTGAAAGATAACAAAATTAGCATCTCTCGTTGTCCCCTACTATTCAATTTAAAATAATTTTAGTTTAATTATTATTTTAATTTGTTTAAATGGATAAAATATATTGCAAAATAAAATTTATTTATTTGAGTACAAAGGTACAGGTATAAATTGTTAAATTGTTTTTTCTAATGTTGCGAAGTTAAACTAGGCACGTTATTGAAATAAATTTAAAATATTATATTGCTGTTTTTTTTATTACTGTTATCTAACTGTACTAAAAAATAAGGATATAAATCTTTTATTGTATTAATAAAGTTATACTTATGTACGTTTCTCACTTTCAGCCATTGTCAGCTGTCTTATGTATGTAGCTATGTAGCAGCTGTTCCTGTTAGTACGTCTCCAACAGTGAACCAAGATAGGCTGGGTGTCATGATAATGAATCCCGTAGATCGTGGCCAATTTGAAAATGTGCTTAGTCTGCATGCATTGAAAAAATAAGAAACCAAAACTTTTTTTTTTATTTTGCACTAATAAATATTAGTGCAAACTATTTTACATACTATTTCGAAAAAAAATATGGAAAGGAGTTTTTATTTATCATTGATAATAATCACTAAATTGTACCGATGGCAATTGTACCAATCGCAGAAATGTATAAACGAAAGTTATATGATTATTTATTTACTAGTAGGCCGCCCCTGCTTCGCACGGGCGAAGCCGGGATATATAGCATATGTCAACCGGGGATAGTGCAGCATTCCAACAGTGAAAGAATTTTTCAAATCGGTTCAGTAGTTTCGGAGCCTATTCAATGCAAACAAACAAACAAACAAACAATCAAATCTTTCCTCTTTATAATATTAGTATAGATGAACTATACCTACCTTAGTTTTGATAAATTGTATTGATGTACACAGCGTAGGTGGACTTAAATAAATAAATAACTTAATTCGTGTAAAAAGATAATTGTACGAATCAATAATTTGTACGGATGCTTTCATACGTATTTGGAATTAAAATGAAGTTGCTTGTATGTATTTTATCGCGATGATAACTCATGGTAGGTTCGCATAGGGGTTTGATCAAAGTTTTTACGTAGTATATGCGTAGCACAGTCTACGAATATACTCGTGACCTCGACTTGCTTATTTATTTATTTAATAGATTTGCAAATTGTAAGTTTTCGTGAAAGACATGATGATTCCTACTGGTAAGGTATTACTACCACTAACACTGTAAGCTAGAAATAAAATTTGAATAAAATAAGGCCTGCATTGTATTGAGGACCTTTTTTAACATCATAACAATGAGAAATTTCTTTTATTTCAACACGAAAATTGCTCTACATTTTACACCATACCCCTGCTATATACTCCCTGCTGTAACGTTATTCCAAAAATAATGTCCAATCAGTTTCTTTATTTACTCATTCAGTATTTTTTTAATATTCCATAATGTTGAAAATGTGTGAAACAGTAAACTGGCAATACTTACTGGCCAGTAAGAAGACTCGCCTTTCAGTCAAAAAATCATATACCGAGTGACTTTTTTGTAACAAATACACCTATGGACTAGAAGCCTGTGGCATTCACACTTAGCAGAAATTTATAGTAAAGAGGATTTTAATCCTGACTAAATTCATGATGATTTTTATCACACAAGAGAGCATTCCAAAAATTAAATAAAAAAACCTAGTCATGTGTATCTGTCAAACGCAACACTTTTCTTTTCGGTAAAAAAAGTCACACGTTACATTAGTTATTGTCAGAGCAAAAATTGTGGATCTAAATCTGGGTATCTTCAAGTCGCGAGTAAATCGGTTTCTTCTAGGCAAACGTGCAACATAGACCAAGGCGCGAGGTGGCGGTCAGAAGCAAACCTAATTAGTAATTAATCAATAAAAAATCGCAGCTATCGCTTAGGTCTGTAGAATTTGTAGATAAACTAGAACTAGATAAAGAAAGATGCGAGAGAGAACATCCTGAGAGAATTGCATCTGCATAATAAATAAAAAGAGGTAGAGCCACAGAAAAGAGAAGGGAATTAAAAATATCCGTGGGTAGAGTAATACGTAAATAATAATTGTCATGGGACGTTGAGTAGTTAAAGCTGTTACGAAGCTATGTTACGAAGTATTACAATTTACCTACCGGATCACTCAAGTAATTAGAAATGAAGAAATAAGAAAAGTGACTTTCATTTGCGAGGGGCGCGGTAGGCTGCGGTCTCTTGCGATCACACCGACAATTACCACTGCGACTTAATTTCACGTGCGCGCTCCTGCAGAACGAAAAACTCACCGCACACTGGAGCTGTTGTTTTGTTAGGGGACACAAAAAATATTAAAAAAAATATTTACCACGCAAATTTCCGGGATTGTTTAACTTTGGTGTAATGTTAAAATAACTACATTTTACTTTTGATTTTTGAATCGTGTGAGGTAGAGTTTAATAATGAAACGTTGCTATGGAATAATATACGTACTTATTTTAAACGGGCTATTTGTCTTTATTAATTAAACAAAACACAAAAAAACAAAACAGTTGGATTGCCCATAAACTGCTGATGGTAATAATCAAAATGCTCAAGCCTACGACTAGTTGCCATCGTTCCCTGCATGCTGACGGCATTACCACGCTGAGACTCCCTTTGACAATCGGAGCGTGCTAAGGAATTTCCTTTTTCTTTGATATCATGGGATAACCATGTTTTCACTGTCACACAGTGTTGATCAAATTGCAAAGTAAGCAATTAGTAGTCGTACAGCTTTTGTGGCTATGTACTTTGGGCGCGGCCATGTGTTTTTAGTATGCCATGGTCAATGGCCGTTGGACGATACTACTACTCTCGAAGAAAGTTAAATTATGTAAAATCGCGTAAAATATGCTCACATAACGCTCTCATTTCTACTATTTTAACCACCTTTCTGCCTATCTCCTTATTTGCATAATTTAATATTTATATGAAGCCTAAATATCCATAACACGTAGTGCAAACTGATCAAAAAAATTAATATTCAGATTTTGTCCAAAGTGAGACAATGGCGAACCAGTGGCCAGTCGATGGACGTGTGCCGTCTCACAGCAGTCTTTATTGCGATCGCACCGTTCGCTGTCCTCATAACAAACTATGAGTTATTGAACAATATTTTCTAGCTATTGTCAAAGACTTTTCGAAAATTTCTCCAATTTTTTTCCCAATAATTTTGCTCAAATTTGCGTATTTTTTCGTGATGTGTGCTGCGGTGTGCTCAAGATGAGAGTTTAGTGCTTCAATGGTATACAAGAGTGAATATGAGTGAACACGAGCGTAGACATCAATATGAGAAAGAAGAGCTGGAGTCCCTCTATGCACCCAACAACAATAATTCGATTTACAGCAATGGGACTCTGCACTACTGTAGCATTTACAGGTAATCATTATATTTGAAAGTCTGCGTCAAAAATTTTTCCGCGTTGATGAAATACCGCCGCGTAATTTATTTATTTTCTAAATATTACTCAGTAGTTTTGCAGATACGTTTGAGATGTTTAAATTTTTTTTTTTATAATATACTGCGTCCTTATGTTTTTTTGTAATGTTGCGTTATAATTTATTTATGTACTATATTTAAAGTTTCTAGATCTTTGGGAAGTTTGAAAACGATTTAAAATTTGTGCTGAACAAACCAAGATTAAGAAAGCGCGTTAATAGAAACATGGCAAAATTATAAGTTACCGTTATCAGCTTATCATATTTCAACAGCACACAGGCCTTCTCTCGGAGAGAGATGATGAGCCCTAATCCACCATGATGGCCCAGTGCATGTTGATGAATGTTATTGAACTTTTTTTTGAGGTTCTTGGAGATACCAGTTTCCTCACGATGTTTTCCTTCACAGTTGTTAAGCTGTGCGTGTCGTACGTACATAATAAGATAATGGTTCAGGGCAGAGGATCGAACTGGGCACCGTCAGTTTATAAACCGCTCGTTTGTTTACCGCTCAGCCACCATTGAAAATTTCATGAAACTTTTTAGTTTTATTCACAACTAATCGGCTTATGACCAAGTTGGCTCGTTTCAAGGAAATTATTTGACATTATATACAGCTCATTAATCTTGTTATAGATTCTATTCAATAACTATTAACAAGCATACTATAACAATTACTTAATAAACTCGTATGTATCTGTTCTTATAATATCTCCTAGTCATGCGTACATTCTGCAAGTGCGTACGTAACAAGCGTTACGCTTAATTAAATGTATACAATCAACAGCTTTCTAATACCATACCACGTATAGCAGTCATATACGCTGTTACCTACATAATCAGACGACGAAAGCGAGTAAAGACGACATAATCGTAAAGATTTCTTTGCACCATGATATGACTGATACCTAACAAGTTACACAAAAATATTTAGAGCCATGGTATTTATGGCGGATTTCGAAAACGGTACACCTCTAGGGCCCATCCGTCACCTGTTTTAAGCGCAGTTTAGGTGGTTGTGGCAAATCACGCGAATATGAACCTTAACGCACTGAAATAAGGTTTGCGGTCATGCAAAGTATAAATAAATAATTACACACACATAATTATTATTTTCACATGCACAATCTAATTCACATCACAAATTTTTACACAACAATCAAACTCGCAATACTTCTGATCAGTTGATGAATAATTAAATAGCATGTCTGTGCACATTCTCGCATGCACCCCTGAAGAGAACTGGGTATCCCCACAAACTCAGGGTATCCCTACTATGGGAGCTAGGGCCTCACATGAGTAATTTTATCATTGTGTTGTTTTTTTTATTTTTTTATTGTAGATAGGTTTGCGCTTGGCCGCCATCTCTATTAAGTTTATATTAAATTCAGAAATTAAACCTTGCATGAATTGAAAATTTAATAATCTAATGAAATATAATATAATAGCATAACCTACATATTATGGTACTCAAGTAAATAAATTTATTATTATCATTTCATTTCATTTATTTATCTTCATGGATCTAGCTCGGACTTTTACACGGCATTAGAGGGGCGAATATTATTATGATATTTGTTTTACCATTATTCACTCGTGAGACGAGGATTTTTCCATTTTCACGGGCTTTTAGCCAAACGAGAAATAGGGTGCATCATTTCGGTTCATGCCCTAGAAAAGTGTTTTTTTTTTAAATATTTTGAAAACATGAAATTACAAATGTTTCATCTCGTTATATCACTCTTCCACACTCGAGCACGTTCACGAAGAATACTTAATAAACATTAACACTTGAAATAACACAAGATTAGAAAAATAAAACATTGAGCCGAAATGTTTTTTTTATTATTAATTTGTTATGAGAATCTTGCCTGTCTTATTAATTAGGTATAGTTTGTCTTATTATGGCTGTTGAAAGGTCCAGAAACAAAAGGAGTCCAGCCCACCAGTTTTTAATCCTGGACATATATGAGAAATTAGATATCCGGTTTTTTTTTTAAACGTGATTAATAAAATAATAAAATGTGTCCCTTTCGCAAAATTCTTTGCGAAGTTTTCGAGATTCCGTGATGAGTCAGTCAGTGATTAGTTTTTTTTTTATATAGAATAAGTGACAATCAAACTACCGACCACCTGATGGTAAGTGGTCACCGCTGCCTATATACACGTACAATACCAGGGGCATTGTCAGTGCGTTGCCTACCTTTGAGGACTCACTAGTATTACGCTTTTACCTATATATGTATAGATTTCTGGTTTTGCAATGTGTTTGTTGTAATTTTACCAAAAAAAGGGACCATGAGGTGAACCCAACAATATTTTGCACTATCAATTTAAAGCGTATCGTAAATAAAATATTTGGACACATAGACTAATTTTATTGTAGAATTAATGGTCAATCATTGTCGGGTATGGGCAACGGGCACGCGACCGACGGCTAGTTTAATTAGGTTACCACCGACCACCGTACCGCCTTGCCTTACGTAAACCCCACTGTCACAACAGTGCGCCGAGTACAAGCAGTGTTGAAACTTTATACTGCGTTTTCTATCCGCATTACAGAACGCGCCTTCACGAATTACTTTTACGAAGGTCGCGATGCATTAGCACTGTAGCTATTGTTGTTAGAGCTGTTTAAAATCCATTTGTCAATTTGTAACGAATATGAGAAATGTGGTTGATTTTTCTTGTAAGAAAATGTATGAAGATAAGACAAGGAAAATAATTAATTATAATATACGCCAGCCAAGTGAAACCCAGAAAAAAAATGCTTTCTTTGATCTAGTCATGGATCTAGAGCACGCGCCCAGCTCACACTTGGCCGGTGTTTATACCTTGCTGTTATACTTTAGAGTGTGTACTCATACCAAGTGTGACGCTCCTAAAATTTATCGGTTTTACAGTAGAGCAAAGATTAAAATATGTTTAAATAAGTTTGTTCTATGGATTGTAAAATAAAGGAGATTGATTCTCCTTTATTTTACTTTAGGGTACAGAATTATTAAAATTATGAGATTGATGGATTCTCGAAAAGCAACAACTGATTTTGTCGGCTATCAACTGTCCTACGCATTGCATTACAGATTAAACTTTTTGCATCCGTCGCTTAAAACTTTAATTAGCACCTACTTGCCTCTGAAGAAAAAAACACTTACCTTGAACAATCTCTTTAGGTAAGATAAACTGGCAGTAAAGAAGTTTATAGACAAATCGGAAGGAAGTCGATGCGCGTATGAGAACACTCAAGATTTCTCTGTGCCGAGTGGCGTGTGAAAGTTGTTTTCCTCGCGGCGTGTTGACGATATTTTTTGCGGCAGCTAGCGAGACTATTGAGCAATAATAATTGTACACTGATAACAAGTACGGGGCTAGAAGTTGTATGTGGGGCAGTGGATACATTGACATCACTTGCAAAGCGATTTTATGATAGAGTTATAATTTTGTTTTATTCTAAGTTTTGATTTTTACCATTCGCTCAGACTTTACTGACTTACCTACTTTTAATTAACCAGCCCCCTCTTAACCCTCCTAAAGACAACTTCTGTACATCATATCAAATAGCTTTTGTATCTACCACATTTGAGTATACGCAAAAAAAATACTGTTCCATACATTTTGTTGTAGGTCAATAAACTTTTCTATGAAACAGCTGTTTTTTTTCTTCTAATTATTAAGTCTTGTTTGTCTCATATGAGGTCTTATTTTATTTTTTTCATCAAAATGGGAATGGGGCTGGGGAAGGGGCGCTCGTTTGAATACGTCACTCGATTAGGGTGTTTGTTTAAAGTTGAACTGCTGTTTTAGCTTAGGTATATAATTATCTACAGTGATAGTACATTGCCGGGCAAGGCTATAAAGTTCTAAATTCTGGGTGGCACTGAACCGTTAAGGGCAAGCGTTACGCTTACCACCAGGCCAGCGGCTTGCTCAGCTCGTCACTCGATAGCATAAGAAACATGTGGAGAAAATACTAATGTTCCAAATTTTCCTTTTCCAGCCAAAGAACAGTTAACGAAACGAAAGGATGGGACGTGTTTCGGGAGTTCCCGCCGAAGCAGGACAGTGGGTCGATGGAGAGTCAGAAGTGCCTGGAGTTCACAGTCCGGCTGCTGAAGATCTTCGCTTATATCATAGTGTTTGTCGCAGTCCTCGGCTCGGGAGTCATCGCGAAAGGGACCACGCTCTTTATGACTTCGCAGTTGAGGAAAGATAGGCGGTTAGCGTATTGTAATAGAAATTTAGGTAAGTCGGCTCAATCTATTTTGCGACAGAAAAAGAATGAGCTTTCGGTGAAAGAGAGCGCCAAATGGAACCTTTGCTTGTTTGATAACGTTATTTCACTAAAAAGAGGCGAATTCGAACAGGTTATGTTAGAATTATTTACAGACAAAATAACTGACATTTCCAGATGGTGTCCTGTGATTGGCTCATAGTTTAAGTCACTATACATTGTTTTTTTTTTCTTCCGAAGTTTGGGATAAAGGCAACCTTTTATTAAAATGTGAAAATTACCTAAAAATAATAATGTATATTTTTACGTGAATATCCTAGCAATGTTTGAGAAAGTATCATACAAGTCACAGCTATCTAAAATTATGATGGTAAAAGATATAGGTACTCATACTGATCAATCTAAAGCATAACTACTACCTTACGTAGAGTAATCAAGTAAACTTCTCCAAATTGCAGGTAGAGATAAACAATTCGTAGTGTCGTTGCCGGACGAGGAGCGCGTGGCGTGGATGTGGGCCATCCTGGCCGCCTTCGCCATCCCCGAGATTGGAGCTTTCATCCGGGCCGTGAGGATCTGCTTCTTCAAGTCGTCGCGGCGGCCTACCAGCGCGCAGTTCATTGTGGTGAGTTATAACAGCACTTTTGACCAACGCCAACGTCTCAAGGCTCTTCGTTTTAAGGCCGTTTACTGAAACGGTTATCGGGACTGATAGTCAAGTCAACATCCCACATGGCAGTAACATTCAAGGTTCTCAGTCTTCACGAGATTCTCGTCATGTTATGGGAGGGTTATGTCGACGTGCACTGCCTGGCGCTGGGACCGACTCTACCCTAGTACCTATACAAGTGAGTAGGTACCTACCGTGTTCACAATTAAGACGGTAAATGGGAACGTTTAGTCCATACAAACGTATTCCCCTGTTTCCTCCCTGAATAATCACACACACACACACACATCAGCCATCAAACGTCCACTGCTGGACAAAGGCCTCCCTCTTAAAGAGGGGTGTTGCCATAATCCCCACGCTTGGCGGGCGGCTTGGGGATCGCAGTAAGTTCACCGTGTACTAATAGGATGCTGCTGCCCATCCTCCGGTGGTTCTGGTCGCAGTTTTAGGACATACCCTGAATAATATAGAGCGTTAATTTTTTTAAATAAAATGTATCATCTCTATTGCATGCCCTTATGTTTAATTTTTAGGATTCCGTACCCATAGCTAAGTACCAACCGTTCGAACCGTTTTCGTACCCGACCAAAGCTTGGCTCTTGAGCTTCGAGTATGCCCGTGCAAAAAATCCCGTTTATCCGTTGGTCTACTGCTGCTTAGAGGAGAAACAAACACACTCTTGCATTATTATATTGTATGATTCGTATTTCAGGTGTTCATAGCCGAAACGCTTCACACTATCGGCATGGGCTTGCTGTTCTTCAAGATCCTGCCCGAACTGGACGTGGTCAAGGGCGCCATGGTGACCAACTGCCTTTGCATCATTCCGGCAATTCTCAGCCTTCTGTCGAGAAATAACCGAGAATCTAAGCGGTTCGTTAAGGTCATCGTGGACATGATGGCGATAGTCGCGCAAGTCACCGGCTTCATCGTCTGGCCCCTGCTAGAGAATAAACCAGTACTATGGCTGATACCAGTATCTTCTCTCTGCATATCGCTCGGATGGTGGGAAAACTACGTGACACGCCGGAGTCCGCTAGGTGAGAATTCATGCTGACTCATTGTTTAGCGATTTCACCCGTAATGTGCATTATTCATGATCGGTAAGCTATAATGTGTGAGATTGTAAATTGTAATGGATGGATCAGTGATATTAGCTCTTATGTCAAGGTGTTAAAGTACACATTGCATTTATCAAATAGAGAAAAAAATCTTGCCGAGATAACAGTGATAAAGCGAAAGTTAATCTCTGGAGCATGAAGGTTTGTAGTAAACTTAACCTAACTTACGCACTGTATAACAACAAGTGTAAAACGTAATACAGGGTTAGACGGAACGATAGTCCTAGGCCGAAAGAAGATCACTGTAGGTACTCATTATTATGAATAACATTTACAAAGGGACAAAGCCTGAAACTCGAAAAAAAATCAGCTGCTCTATAGAAAATTGTTATTCACACTGAATGAAATCTATGGAACAACCGATTATTTTTTTCGGTTTTATAGTTTTTTAAACTTAATAATAGGCTTGCGTTTAACCGCCAACTCGCATAATGTTAAGCGATGATGCGTTCTATGGTATAACACGGTTGCCTATGCCATTCGTGATTTGAAGACACTCAGATTCCAGACCCAGTTGTTCTTATAATAAAATAAAATGATGTTATTCATAATGATAAGCACAATGACCTCCTTTTGGCATCGTTCGTTTCTTTCCGTATAACCCTGTAGAAGAAAAACAAGTAAGATTGGCAAAAGGAGGGTTTTAATGACATGCAGTAGGTTGGCAATGATGATGAAGGCTTAGGATGTAACTTTTTTAAATATCTATTACAATATGGTAATTTTTGTTTTGTTTTTGACAGGAATAATGAAGAGTTTAGCAAGAGTGAAAGAAGAGTTGAGCAATACCCGCTACTTCACGTACCGGTTCATGACGATCTGGAAGATAATGGTGTTCCTCATGTGCATTCTGTTCAGCATTTGGACTGACGGCGACGACCCCGCGATGTTCTTCCAGCTGTTCAACGCAGGATTCGGACCGCACAACATTGTTGTCGAGGAGGTATGTTGCTTGATATATTATAAAGTAAACTTATACATAAAACGCTCAAGCTCAAATCCGATCGTGTGTGGAATACTACTGTCATCTTCGAGACGGTAGAGCCAGATACCAGCTCGAAGCTCTGGAATCGGTAGACCGGCGTGCTGCTTGACTTATAGGCGATGAGAAGTTAGTGGCTAAGTAACTTCTCAGTCTAGAACACCACCGTAAAGTAGCGAGTCGGTCAATTTTCTACAGGATTCTTTTCAGAGAATGTGCGTCGTAGCTACATGATCTTATTCTACGACTCCCTTTCTAGTACAGGGCAAATAGGAAAACGGCCCACTACAACCCATAAATTGTGGATTTTCCTTGGATACATATCAAACGTTTCGATACTTTGTTTCTAATCTGTACGGCCAAGGATTGCAACAACCTGCCAGCTGCCTTGTTTCCTGAGATTTACTGCCTTTTCAAGGCCAGAGTGAATAGGTATATTCTAAGTCTGCGTGCTTCATCTTCGTTGCTGACGAACAAGTGAGTTGGTGGTAAAGCGCAGTAAAAAAATAAGATTTCAAAACTTTGACCCCGATTGCTATTGCCCTGGGGCAGTACCGACTGGCTATAGTAGTAACAAAAAAATATTTTAGTTTTAGATCTTAAACGGTCTATGGATAATGCAACTGTTTTTAATCTGAAAATTCTATGGGCGCACCTTGGCAGTGAATCAGACTCGTATGCCGTGATGGACGTGACGTTCTATGCCGTCATGTTTCACATCTGCCAGGCGTCCCGTAACGGACAACTATTTTTTGTACAATAGGCTTAATAGTTTAGGTGTTTAGTGTTAGTTAGATTGTATATTGATTAGTTCATAGAAACAGTTCTTATTCAAAAAAAAACTTAGGTACAAGGAGAACAAACTCGATCTCTTTATAACATTAGTGCGTGCGTAAATGCGAAAATATTTCTCCCTTCAAATCTAAAACATGTTTATATCTAACTTTTTATTTTATCCCAGGAAATTGCGATAAAATTGGAAAATCGTGGGTTACGTGTAACTATTTATAAAAAAAACTGTGCATAGCGTAAAATGGTGCCTGTTGTTAACCTTTGCGTATTTATCAACCCTCATTCACAAGCCCCTGTGGCCTAATGGATAAGGCATCGGCCTCCTAAGCCGGGGATTGTGGGTTCGAGTCCCACCAGGGGTACAGTGACTTTTTTGTTTTTGCTACGAATTTTAATATTTTTTAGCTTTTGAATAGATTCATTTTTTTAACAAGCTTTTATTTAACTTATGTATGTATGTAACTATGTTTGTTCGGGTGGAATCTTGCAACTCAATTTTGGAGCAGATATCTTCAACCGATTGAGCTGAAATTTGGCATACTAATGTAAGTTTGATGACAATGCAATGTTATGGTACCCTGGTCTGATGATGGAGACAGAAGATGGCCATAGTAACTCCTAAACGAAACGACGTAGCCCCGTCAAGTTTGGGTTCGTTGGATTTGTCTTCCCAAGCACTTTGGTCCTAGATGATCTAACATTAGATTAGTTTTAGTTATAAATTGAAATTTAAGATAATTTTAATTTTACTTGTAATTTTTATTGAATAAATAAAATAACGGAAACAAACTAACTACTAGACTACTAACTAATAGTGAGAGTCGCTGGCATCCAGTGGATGCAAAAGGCAGGCTGTCGTTCAGTGTGGAGGTTAAAGGGGGAGGTCTATGTTCAGCAGTGGACGTCTTCTGGCTGATGATGATGATGATGATGATGAAACTAACTACTAATTTAAATTTAAATTACAAACTAAATAAATATAAAAAAAAAAAGCTGATTTGTAGTTACGATTACATTTGTTTTTCGCTTCACAAAATTGTTTTAGTTAATGTAAACTAATTGTTCGTCCCGAACTGAGGATCTCACGAACCCTAGACCGATTCCCTATTTTGTGTTAAAATGAACTACTTGGCCACAAAATTTCATGAAAATCGGATCAACGATACGGTATCGTTGAACAAAAATGCAAATATACATAGAAACGCCGACTTGTCCCATTAGAAGAAGTAGTTGTATTAATTTGAATTGTGCAAACGATACACAGCAGTTGCATCTGCACCACTGATGGTGCAACGGTAAGCCCAGAATTATTTTCATCAGGTAAATTTTTTTTTTCCAGATTCAAATCCATTTGGGCGGAACGGTGATACCGGATTTAGCAAACGTGACCCTAACAGGCGATTCAGTGGAAGTAGCGGCCGCATATAAATCTGCATTTTACGTGATGCTGCTACAAATATTCGCTGCCTACATTTGTTACATCTTCGGAAAGTTTGCGTGCAAAATCCTTATCCAAGGGTTCAGTTACGCGTTCCCTATAAACCTGGTGATACCTTTGGTCGTGAATCTTTTGATTGCTGCTTGCGGGATTCGGAATGGTGACACTTGCTTCTTCCATGGAACTGTGCCGGACTACTTGTATTTTGAAAGCCCTCCAGGTAACTAAACTACTCCTGTCTAATGTCTGTATAACTCACTATCACTTAAGCTTTTGTTTCATAAATGGACTTTCTAGGTAGGAAAAATACTGGGAAATTAATTTGACAACAATGGCTATATAACGGCATTATTTTCAAATCAAAGTGTAATTAGAAAGTGTATTAGAAAACGTTTATGTCGTTTAAAGAAATCGTTCTACAATATCTCAGTATAAAGCTATTAGTATATTGTTATTTATATATTGATTTTATATTTTTATTATGACCACAAAAAATGAGATAAACAGTATTACCCATTTATTCTATTAATAAAAAACTCGAAATATCTATGAGCGAAGCAAATTTTTGAAAAGTAGACACTGGCGTCTATTCTGTCATACCAATAAACACTAAACTAAACCAATCTAACAGGACTAAAATTATCTACCTCTCCTTTTATTTTAATATGTGAGAGAAAGATGGCAACAATTTTAGAGATGTCAAATTTAGTTTAGTTCAGTTTAGAGTACATCAGAATTGATGCCATTTTCATTTTATATCTTTAAAAACATCAAATGCGCAAGCGCTGTACCCGGTATTCTTGCCATTCAGGGATGGTCACTGGGTAGGTGACGATATGACAAATACATGAAGGCAGCAAGTAGGGATGGAAAAATAATTTTGACTGCACGCATCTCTTCACATATCCATTGGATAAGACTTTTAAAATTAAAGTGAGCTTTGATTCAAAATATTTTGTTTAGCAAAATACGGTAATAGTACCGTTATCAAAATACGGTCCACCAAAAATAACCTTGTCAGGTTTTTAATCCTTTTAATTGACGAGAGATTTTTTTTTGCAGTATTTACATTGAGCGACTTTATCTCCCGACAAATGGCTTGGGTATGGCTCCTGTGGTTGTTGTCTCAGACTTGGATCACCATCCACATTTGGACGCCGAAGGCCGAGCGTCTCGCCTCCACTGAAAAATTGTTTATACTACCGATGTACAATGGTCTACTTATAGATCAGAGCATGGCGATGAATCGCAAGAGAGACGACCAAAAGGATGTGAAGACAGAAGTAAGTACCAACTATAGGCCTCTATCAAAATAGACACTGAGTTCACCTACTGTACATGTCTGTGGCATGTCTTAAGTTGGATCAATGCTCCAACTAGCGTGCCGTATTCAGTTCGATCTCCGTCGCCGTCGTCTTGGCAAGTAGCATATCAGACATCAACACAAAAATGCGCCATAGTAGACGGTAAAAACTCTTCGAAAGCAGTTGGTCGTGCAAATGTATTACGGACTACTACTAAATTGCTCTAGTGACCTCGCAATGTGGTAGGCTGGGTTTTCAACGTTCAACTTGACGTTCTCGTGGTGTCAGATTAACCTAATAAAGGTCTATGGTTCCTTTGAGATGCATACAAAGTGCAAATGCACCGGAAAAGCACACCGAAAAGTAACGCATTTAGAGATATTCCTTTTAGAAAACTAATAAAAAAAAAAAAAAAACCTCACATTAGCATGTCGGTGATGCGAACCCCCAAAAATCGCTCAACGCTGCTAAAGAAGTTTTCACGTCAGAAATAAATAGTTCTTTGCGGACTCGATAGTTGACGACCACAATTAAATTTAATGGTCCACAAAGAAATTTAAACCCAAGTTTCCTTTAGTACTTTACCCAGTTGAGTTGAACTATTAACGCCATCTAGTGAACTTCCCAGAAAGAAGGCCCTGAAACGATATTTTAAGAGACGAAAAAAAGTCCCTGCTGACTCGGTAGAATGAACAGCAAATTTTATTAAAATTTGGGCTAAAATAAAATTTAGGCCTCTACTTTTGAACTTTGTTGTTTATTACTTTATAGCGCCATCTAGTTAAGATTACCGGAAGGAAGACCCGAAGAAGACGAAGAAAAGTTCATATTCTAATTAATAATTATGTAATGTCGAAATCGTGAATTATAGCTATTCTCAAAAGAAGGTAATTGATTATGATCAAACGTTTAGTCTTATTAAATAATCTAAGAGTCTTATTGCCTAGCTTGGAATTGTAAGAGCGTTACTTAGTGTAGCTGCAAATGCAATGGCTCTTAGATAGTTTGATGTATTATGAACAGCGTTTTATCTGGCGACCTTAATGCGGAGATAATGGAGATATGTTCATGCTAAGCAGCCTGAAGGATACAATGACGGGACTGGACGTATTGTCTTTTAATATATTATCTTTTTTTTAAACCGACTTCAAAAATCACAAATCACAAACATTGTGCCACTTCAAAGATACATGGATTTTGAAGTCTTCTTCATTTCTTCTCTTCCTTCCTCTTTTTTTCATTATAGGGATTCATGCCCTTACTTTCCACCCTTAGTGATAGTTTTTTTTTTATTGAAATAGGTCGTGTAACATACACAAAACATACAATTCAGTATAATTGAAAAGTTCTTTTTTAAAAGGTTGAAATTAGTGGTTTCTTTTGGAAGCTAAATAAGTGGTATCTAATCTTCTGCAAAAATAAGATAAAATTTTGTTCTAAAACTTGCAGGACCTAGCAGAAATAGAAAAGGAAAAGGGCGACGAATACTACGAAACGATATCAGTGCACACCGATAACACAGGCTCCTCTCCAAAGACGGTGAAGTCATCGGATCAGATCACGAGGATCTACGCATGCGCGACTATGTGGCACGAGACCAAAGACGAGATGATGGAGTTCTTGAAGTCGATCCTTCGGTTGGATGAAGACCAGTGCGCGCGGCGAGTCGCTCAGAAATACTTGCGGGTGGTCGATCCTGATTACTACGAATTCGAAAGTAAATCCATCTATCTTCTATCTAGAAATATAAAAGCGAAAAACTTACGAACTGATTCATCACAGAATCTTTTTTTTAAATTAAATGATAGACTTGCGTTTGACTGCCAACTCGCCTGATGTTAAGTGATGACGTGATGCGGTCTACAATGGAGCACATTTGCCTAGAAGAAACCGATTCACTCGCGATTTAAAGACACTACGAAGACACGACAAGACACTATCGACTTGACCTACGACGCAAAAATTTGGCAGGTAGATCATTATGGAGTGTAAAGTCCGCTAAAATATTTGTCATCATCATCAGCCAGAAGACGTCCACTGCTGAAGATAGGCCTCCCCCTTTAACCTCCACACTGAACGACAGCCTGCGACTCTCACAATGTCGTCGGTCGATCTAGTGGGAGGCAACATATTTGTGAAAGGGCCGAATTAAGAGAGGCAAAAGGGGATAGAAAGTTTTTATGAAAAATTATGCGTGACGTATGCGTATCGCGGGCAAAAGCTAGTAAATTAATAAAAACCATGACTATTTATTATTTGTAGTTCATAAAACACGCTCTTTATTACAGCTCATATTTTCTTGGACGACGCTTTCGAAATCTCGGATCACAGTGACGATGATTCGCAAGTGAATCGCTTCGTCAAACTTCTCGTGGATACTTTAGACGACGCCGCTTCCGAGGTCCACCAGACCAACATCCGAATGAAGCCGCCGAAGAAATACCCCGCGCCGTACGGCGGAAGGCTGACATGGGTGCTCCCAGGAAAAACCAAGATGATCTGCCACTTGAAGGACAAGGCTAAAATTCGTCACAGGAAGCGTTGGTCTCAGGTACGGTAGAAAAAAGGTTATTAGGTTATTGATTAAGTAAGTTATTGAGAAAGGCCCTAATGGATTGGAGTGAAATATAAACAGCAATGGAATATAGCCCACATGGGAAATGGATTACAGTGGAATATAAAAAACTAGGGACGGGAACATAATCCATCCGGAAAACGGATTAGAGCGAAATGAAAAGTAGAATCAAATCAAACCATTGATGGATTTCTTCAATGAATTAGAGTGAAACAGAGCGTTTTTTGGTGGCAATTATGAAAAGATTTTTGTTTACTGAACATACAAATGTAGGAACATAATATTTAGTTTACCTACCTAATGGTTAACCCATAACAACAATAAGCGATTCTCAATTTCTTTTTCTTAATAAAAGATCTGGAAGAATGCCTGGAAGAAATCACTTTAAGCGATAAGGCCGCTACTTTGGCGCGTGTTTTCTATGTTTTTAATTTTTTTTTCTGGTGTACACAAGAAAGAGTTTCTGTCTATCTGTCTAAAAGATAAATAATGTATTATTTACTACAACTTTGTTTGAGCCTGTGACCAAATTATTGACCACGTGACCCTTTTATTGGCGCGCCAAAGAGGAGATCTAATAAATATTTAACCAGCTTTGGATGGAAAATGGCAGATGTTGATGATGCTTTTATGTTCACAGGTGATGTACATGTACTACCTTCTCGGCCACCGTCTTATGGAGCTGCCTATATCCGTGGACCGTAAGGAAGTGATGGCTGAGAACACATACTTGCTGACTCTCGACGGAGACATTGATTTCCAACCACATGCCGTCCGACTGCTTATCGATTTGATGAAGAAAAATAGGAACCTGGGCGCTGCTTGTGGACGTATCCACCCTGTTGGTTCTGGTAAGAAACATATTTTATACTTGTCTAAGGTCGAGTAAAATTCATCCAAGTACATATCTTACATCTTTACGATTATTCATTTGCTGATAGAGTGTGTCCTGTGTTGCGAGCGATAGTGGCCGGGCGGTAGCATCTGCGCTTTACAATCTGACGGCACCCGGTTCGTTCCTCGGCCTTCACCAAATGTGCGGTCTTGATGGCATCACTGGTATGCCTAAGGACCTCAAAAGTTCAAAGACATATGACGTACACTAACATGCACAGGGCCAGCATGGTGGATTAGGGCCTATCTTCTCTCTCTCTCTCTCTCTCTCTCTGAGAGAAGGCCTGTATCTCAGCAGTGGGAACATGATAGGCTGATATTGTGCCCAGAACGAGGCTCAGAAATGGAATTTGTATTATAGCATTTTTGCTTCGCCAGTTTCTTTAGCCAAAATAGCGTGTGATATAATAAGTATCCATTTATGTATATATTTATGCTTCTCTTACGGGCGTGACAAAACTTGCAACTTATATAGATTAAAAAAAACTTAGTAATTACTTATCTCTGTTTTAGGTCCTATGGTGTGGTACCAGATGTTCGAGTACGCTATCGGCCATTGGCTGCAGAAAGCGACGGAACACATGATTGGCTGCGTGCTCTGTAGTCCTGGATGCTTCTCACTCTTCAGAGGGAAGGCACTCATGGACGATAACGTTATGAAGAAATACACTCTTACTTCCCATGACGCAAGGCATTATGTGCAATACGATCAAGGTGCGTTTTATTTTGGTTCGACCGCATAGTTCGTTCAATCGACTTGTTGCTGTCTGAATTTTTCAGACTGCAATCTCATGTATTTGATTAAAAAGTTCAAAGCAAATTTAAACGGGTTATATACAGAGTTATTTTATACATAATGGGGGTACTAGGTATCTGGTATATACTGCAAGGTCTTTGTACTTATTATTATTAATAACTTTTACTGTGGGAATGGGACCGATCCTGAAATCGCGAAAAAACTGCTGTCATAAATTTTACGTATTTTTTATTAAACGTATGGAAAAGCAGATTTTTTCGCGATTTCAGGATCGGTCCCATTGTAAAAGGTGTTAACAATAATGAGTACAATAACGTCTTTTCGGCTTAGTACCATCGCGCATCGTTCCGTGTATTTTTGTTTGCCTTCAGGTTTGCTTTTCAACATCTTATAATATTTAATTAAGCCCAAAATTTAAGTTCATAAGCAAAGCAATTCCTTGTTCCCAGGGGAGGATCGATGGCTTTGCACACTACTACTCCAGCGTGGGTACCGAGTAGAGTACTCAGCTGCCTCCGATGCCTACACCCACTGTCCGGAAGGTTTCAACGAGTTCTACAACCAGCGCCGGCGCTGGGTGCCCTCCACTATCGCCAACATCATGGACTTACTCGCAGACTACAAACACACAATAAAGATCAACGACAACATATCGACACCTTATATCGCTTACCAGGTAACTACAGTTCCCGAAAGAAATTTTTGTTTAAATTTGAAGTGTATGTTCTGTTTTTGATGTGAAACAACTATTGGCGCGCCTTAGCAGTGAAACCGAATCGTATGCTGCGACGGCAACCGATATGACGCTCTCTTTTGCCGCCATGTTTCACATCTGCCAAATAGAATTAAACTACACATATCTTTTGATATCAAAAATTTATGTGCATCTTGTTTTTATCTTTCAATGATAATAATATTTTAGTACGACAGGAACTTATAATTGAAGATAATTTTCATGTTAATAATTTTTTTTTCTTTGTTCAAGATGATGTTGATGGGCGGCACGATCCTGGGCCCCGGCACCATATTCCTTATGTTGGTGGGTGCCTTCGTGGCGGCTTTCCGAATCGATAACTGGACCTCCTTCGAGTACAACCTCTACCCCATCTTGATCTTCATGTTCGTTTGCTTTACAATGAAATCGGAATATCAAGTAAGTTCAATTTTAATGAGTAACCTAGATTTCCAAAACCAATTTTTCATTTCTGGTTTACATTTAGCCACATTTAAACACGCGATTTGAACACATGTTTTATATGTCTATCGAGACTTACCGCGCATTTATTTATTTAGGTAACAACTTAAATTATTTAAAAAAAAAGCCGACTGCATTGTATAAATATTAGATAACTGAAAAGTAATAGCAGTGCGCTGTGTCCCTACCTATAGGTTCCTATACTCGTAGTAGATACAGAGATCTTTCAAACCGCTTTATCTCTTAAACTACCACACATCACACATCAGCAGCCATTAAAAATCCACTGCTGGACTAAGGACCTTTCTCTTTAATACTTAGTAGTTTAAGACCCCCGTCTTAATCTACTAAGTATTTCATAATAGTGTTATATATTTTGAAAGATTTTTGAAGATATCTATCAATTTATTCCCGCCAATTTGCAAAAGTAGTTTTGCGTAAAACACTCAGAGACAAATATTGAGAGAGAATTTCGTGAAAATTTTGACAAAAAATAAACAATTTTAATGTTATGGTTTACTTTATTTATATTCGTCTTGACAATTACGACCTTATTTTTTTCCTTCTACGCCCGAAAATCCAGATACCTAAAATTTAAAGTAAGTATTTTGTAATATTTATCATGTCATCTGACCCACGGTAGTGCTCATTTGTAAAGGGTACTCACGGTCACTACTGGATCATCCGTTGCTTAATTTCGGTTTTTTTTTTGAACACGTAGCCGTACCATAAGCATATATATTTATAACTATAAACTAGTTGAGACCCATATCGTGAGATGTGCAAATTGTACATAGAATTATTACTTAATTTATTCATTTTTATTGTTTCAGCTGCTGGTAGCTCAAATGCTGTCGACAGCGTACGCTATGATAATGATGGCTGTGATAGTCGGTACGGCTCTCCAGTTAGGCGAGGACGGCATAGGTTCTCCATCAGCCATCTTCTTGATATCACTCTCGAGTTCAACCTTCATAGCAGCCTGTTTGCATCCGCAAGAGTTCTGGTGCATCGTACCCGGCATCATCTATCTGCTGTCTATACCCTCTATGTACTTGCTCTTGATTTTATATTCAATCATAAATCTGAACGTAGTAACGTGGGGTACTCGAGAAGTCGCAGTAAAGAAGACTAAAAAGGTTTGTAACTAATGCAATCTCGTTTTTGTCCAATTAAAAATAAAAACATATTTTTATTAACATTATTGACCTGCCTAAGTATTTTTATTTAGGAAAATTTAAATTACGGCATCAATTCTGTTGTACTGTTCTCTAAACTAAACTAATCTCACAGGACTAAAATGATCACCGCCTCTTTTCATTTCAATACGTCCGAAAAGGATGGCAACAATTTTAGAGCTGTCAAATTTAGTTTAGTTTAGAGAATGGTACATCAGAATCGACGTCATTATCTCGCTAAAAAGACTTTTTAATTTATCTCGTTAGTGGCTGTTCTAGAAATATCTGTTATAGCTGTTACGACCTGCGTTTGTTCTATGTTATCATTTGAAATAGTTAAGTACAACCCCCCTAAGTAGTTTTGACGAAATTTCCGAATAAAATTACTAGTAAAATTATTTTGTGGTTTTAGGAAATTGAAGAAGAGAAAAAAGTAGCCGAAGCTGCGAAGAAAAGCGCAAAACAGAAAACGCTGCTCGGTTTCTTGCAAAGTGCTAACGACAATGAAGAAGAAGGTTCCATAGAGTTCTCTTTCGCTGGTCTGTTCAAATGTTTGTTGTGCACGCACCCGAAGGGCAACGAAGAGAAAGTGCAGCTCATGCATATCGCTTCAACGCTCGATAAATTGGAGAAGAAACTTGAAAATGTCGAAAGGTATGACAATACTTTCTACCTTCTCTTTAAAAAGATACCAGCAAATAATTTGAATACGCAATAGTCGATTTTAAGGTTTCATTCGAAAGAAGGGGAATGAGGGGATTTCGATTGCACCAGTTCGTATGACCGGTTGTATTATATGTGTTAGCGACGCGCCACCTGTGGTAGAACTATGTACTAATATTGTAAAAGGGGACGCGCGGGGTGCGTGCTGAGGGAGGGGTTCGCCTGGTTTTGCAGGCAGTCGTCGTTGCGCCACCTCCACGCACGACGCGCGTTGCCTTCAATTTATTTTGTTTTTTACCTACCTACTTTATTCAAATAAAAAGTAAAGTCTAAAGTACGCGGTTTTAACATTTTCCGGTGGATTCACCACTCCATCTTCAACAATATGCATATAATACAACCGGCATATAAGCATATAATAATATAACCGGGTATATATACAATATACCCGGGTATTGTAAGTGTCCATAGGCGACGGTGATCGAATGACCAATGTTGAAGATAGAGTATCTTCAACATTGGTCATTCGAACCGGATCAAATATGTTTAACACTCCACCGGCGAAAAGAGCGAATACAATGGTTACTACCCGCAGTATAGAAAAAAAACTGGAACAAGAAAAGAAGGCAAAGCCACAAACGGTTACCGGAGTCCCATTGCCTACGCCTGGACCTTCGAAGAAAGACGAAGAACCTAAATTGGCAAAATCATGCAACGGCAGCTTTGTGAAGTCGGAACAATTGGTTACGAAACCGCCTTCACAAAACTCACGTCAATCTGCCGTCAAATTGAAAAAACTTTCATCGTCTTTCTCCAAAAACGCCCAGATAAAGAAGCTGGAACTACAAGCAGCCAAGGCAAAGGCACGAATTGAAATGGAACTAATTGATAAGCAATTAGCGGCAGACCTTGCCGACATCGATGAAGAATACAGTCCACCATCAGGAAGATCGGAGCCGAACGATCGCGTTAGTGATATTGCGAAGTGGGTGGAGCGCAGTCAACAGGAACTGGAATTGCAGCATGCCACTATGATTGGAAACCACGACGGTATGCCGCAAACGTCGGGTCACACCGGCACAGACGGTCCAGTTCAGCAGCTCGCCAACGCGCTCAATCACTTAGTCACCTCCTCGACCGTCCAGCAGAACACTCATCTCCTCAGCCGTCTCTGTACGCCGAGAGAACTCCCTATTTTTAACGGGAACCCAATGGAATGGCTTCAGTTCAAACAGGCTTACCAGGAATCCACTGAAGTGTGCACTTTCACTGAAAAAGAAAACCTTTGGCGGTTACGAAAGTGTCTCCGTGGTGCAGCTCAGGAAGCTGTATCAGCGCTACTGGTCAGTGGAACATCGCCTGCAGCTGTAATGGCTACTTTAGAACTACAGTTTGGAAACGCTGACGTCATCCTGTCTTACATTATGACAGACATAAAGAAAATGAATAACTTATGTACTGATTACTATCGAGAAATAGTGCAATTCTCGGTCAAAGTGAAGAATTACGTTGCGGCAGTACGAGCCCTTGGTCGTGAAGAGTACCTACAAGGAGTCGAAGTAGCTACCGTTATATTATTAAAGCTACCGACTACTCTGCTATCCAAATGGACCGACTATAGTTATCCATTAATCACTGCCCGCTCACCTAAGCCTAGACTAGAAGTACTATCAGATTTTCTCACCGAAGAAGCAATAAAGATTTCTACGTGTAGTGCTACTCTAATTCAACCCAAATTAGACATTTTCAAACGTAAACAATTCCACGAAAAAGTGAACAGTGTACAAACAGTATCAAATATAAACGAACAAAGTGAACAAAAGTGCCGTTATTGCCGTACGCATATTCACAAACTAACTGAGTGTAAGAAATTTAAAAAATCGTTACGTAAGGACAGATGGGCGCATGTGAAACGTTTCGGCATTTGCTATAAGTGCCTCGTATCGCACCATAGCCGAGTAACCTGCCCCGCTAGTACATGTGACGTGAACAATTGTGGTCAACCTCATCACCGTCTGCTTCACTATGAACCGCCGACACCGAACCGACCGACCGACGTCAGTGAATCCACCACGCCAGTGAGAGTGTTAGAAACTGAAAACGTGAATCATAATATGGACATAAACAGTTCCGCGTTATTAAAAGTGCTACCTGTAAATATTCACGGACCTAATGGAATAGAAACCGTAAACGCATTGCTCGACGATGGCTCGACCTTGACGCTGATAAGCGCCTCACTCGCTGCACGGGTGGGGGTCCGGGAATGTTTACGTGTACGGGGCGCATGGAACAACACGGAGCTAGTGTGCGACGCTCAGCTAGTGAACCTGTCTTTATCCGGCGCTGATAACAAAAACTTTACAATCAGTGCGCGCGTAGTTGATGAACTTAACTTACCTAAACAGAACCTAACCAGAGTGAATGTGATGAACTATGAACACTTACGAAACGTCAGTCGTGAATGTACTACAGAACAATTGAAACCGCAAGTTTTAATCGGCCAAGATAATTATCACTTACTCGTACCTCTCGAAACGATGATGGGTCGACCGAACGAACCCATTGCCACCCGGACTCCTCTGGGCTGGTGCCTACATGGAAAGGTACCTACCAACTCATCTGACTCTGTGCGTCACTCCACGCTGTTCGTTACCAGCCACGGTGAACGAGACGTGATGGAGACCGAAGGTATTTTGCGAGAAAGATGGAAAAAAAACATCAGCTGGGATGATTGTGTGCCCGATATAATATTCGATAAGTGGGTCAAATGGATAACAATGTTGCAATCGATACGTCACGTCAGTCTTCCCAGGTACTATCAAGACGGGACCGCGCGTGCAAGCGCGAGCGAGATGGAAATAAAACCGGTTCCCAGTCGGCCGCCGCAGGAGTCGAAGTACGGAGCTCCGTCACAGGACGGCTATACATGCCTACAGCTACATATATTTTGCGACACTAGCACACACGCGATGTGCGCGGTCGCATATTGGCGTTGGGAAAATAAATATGGCATAAACGTTGCTATTATAACTAGTCGCTGCCGAGTAGCGCCCGTCAAACCCGTTACCGTGCCGCGGCTGGAACTTCAGGCAGCAGTGATGGCTGCCAGACTCGCTGAAACAATTATAAATGAACATAGAATGAAACCGGAAAGAAAAATATTTTGGTGTGATTCTAGTACGGCACTTACTTGGATACGAAACACCGCGCGTAACTATAAACAATACGTCGCACATCGGCTCGGAGAAATAGACGAATGGAGATACATCAATACAAAATTAAACGTAGCTGACGCCGCCACACGATCATGCTATGACTGTTCAGTGCTAGAAAAAGAATGGATGCATGGACCTACCTTTCTCCGCCGTGAGGAAGACCAGTGGCCTCGCGTTTTCTTGCATCTGGAACCTGAAAGAAAAGAAATAAAATTAGATCCGGAATGTACAAATATTATACAGACAGAAAATAAAGGAGTAAACTTACCTGTACCTGATGCAACTCGATCACAACTCGATGCAACTCGATTTTCTTCTTGGCTTTGCTTGCTTCTATCTACTGCTATGGTCCTGAAATTCATAAATAAATGTAAGAATCGTTCTTACACATTGGACGACACCATGGAACGAGCTGAAACACTGCTTCTGAAACAATCTCAAGCACAATCATTTGAGAAAGAAATAATCGAAATACAAAACAATAGATATGTACCGAAAACGAGTAAGCTACTTACCCTGTCGCCTTACATTGATGAACACGGGAGTCCTGCGCGTCGATGGTCGCATCGGTGCTGCTCCTGGAATCCTGACATGAAAAATCCTATACCTAATATTAGGTGGACGAAGTCACGTCATTGCTAAACTGATTGTACCTATTGAAAATGAGTGATGCTGATGCATCACTAGGGTGGAATATGTTAGCGACGCGCCACCTGTGGTAGAACTATGTACTAATATTGTAAAAGGGGACGCGCGGGGTGCGTGCTGAGGGAGGGGTTCGCCTGGTTTTGCAGGCAGTCGTCGTTGCGCCACCTCCACGCACGACGCGCGTTGCCTTCAATTTCTTTTGTTTTTTACCTACCTACTTTAACCAAATAAAAATTAAGTCTAAAGTACGCGGATTTATCATTTTCCGGTGGATTCACCACTCCATCTTCAACAATATGCATATAATACAACCGGCATATAAGCATATAATAATATAACCGGGTATATATACAATATACCCGGGTATTGTAAGTGTCCATAGGCGACGGTGACTACTTACCATCAGGTGGCCCGTCGCTTGTTTGTCTACTATTATATTTAAAAAAAAGATACGTGAACATGCACCAACTTATCTCTCTCTACGCCATTTTTCGCTCACCAATATATTTGCCGGTCATGCACTATACCTATTAAGCTATATTTAAAAAATTCCGTCAAAGGTTGCGAAAAGCTTCGAGTTGAGTCTATCGCTCATTATTGAGAGTTGAAGCAGAAAAAAAAGCATGTTTTTTTTTTTAAAGTATAGTATAAAGCAGAAATTATTACAGATCAATGGACCCGCACGGTGGGAGTCGCAGCAGGAAGCTGTCTGTGGGTCACCGCGGCAGCACCAACGGAGACCACCAGCTGGACGCCTTGGCTGAGGGTCCTGAAGACGACAACGATTCGAACTCCGATACTGACACGCTGTCTACTTCCCCTAGAGTAAGATTTTCAACTTAATTTTAGCGGCTAAAGAAGTTTCTTTGAAACTTAAATTTAAACATGTCTTTTTACCGAAGAGATAAATTCGCCAAGAAAATCACTCGTCAAAGTCAATAAACACTTCTGTACATTTTCTTTCAATTTGATAAAAATATAATATTTTATCACTTAATTTTATTGTCCCTTCTTTTATGGATTATAGGAAAGAAGAGATGATCTCATAAACCCATACTGGATTGAAGACCCCGATTTAAAGAAAGGAGAAGTTGACTTTTTGAGCCCCGCTGAAATTACTTTCTGGAAAGATTTATTGGAAAAATATTTATTCCCCATCGACGAAGACAAAGAAGAAAAGGTAAGATGAACCTAGGTTCATATGACGAATTTTTTATCGCATTTTAATATCAGTTATTGACTTACAGTTTCTGGACTTATAGTATTTTTCATACATAATATTTATCAACAAAGACATATGCCATTCACCAACATGCACTGGGCCAACATGGCTGATTAGGACCAATCCTCTCTCTCTCTCTCTCTCGCTGAGAGAAGACCCGTGTCCCAGCAGTGGAAACATGATGATGATTATATCGGTGGACCAAGCAAAGAGTTATAAACTGAATTACTTAACTAGCTACATTATGATGGACAAGCAAGAGCAAAGGTTTAAGTTTTATATCAGTTTATTAAGAATTTAAACTTTTGCTTCCCTTAAAAACATCTTCCATAGTGTAAGAACTAGACGTGTCTTATTAATTACTTTCACGTTATTTTCTTATTATTTGTCTCAGTTGCTAATAATGCCTTTTTTACAGGTTCTTATTATTTTTATTTACATGTATTTGATGAAAAACTTCCCCAAATTTTAGGCACGTATCTCCAAAGATCTGAAAGAGCTGCGAGATTCGTCTGTATTTTCCTTCTTTATGGTCAATGCCCTTTTTGTGCTCATTGTGTTCTTGATGCAACTGAACAAGGACTCGCTCCACTTCAAATGGCCGTTCGGAATCAAAACTAACATAACGTACGATGAGGTTACACAAGAGGTAACGTCAACAACCACTCGCAGCGATCGGCCTTCAAAGATGATTCGGGACTGCGGCCGGCGCACCACTCGGCGCTACGCAAGCCTCCAAGCCACCCATCCCAATCACCCTTGAAAGTTGATTCATTTAATAAACTGTTTTTGCTTTATGTAATTTACAGGCAAGAATCGCAGGAGATCTGCTAGAGCTTCGCAATAAGTCCGTTTTCGCATTTGTTATGTTCAATGCTTTATTCATATTGATAGTATTTTTATTACAACTCAACAAAGATCAACTCCACGTGGATTGGCCTTTGGGGATAAAGACAAACATTACGTACATCGAGGAGACAGGCGAGGTACAGCCAAATGAACCAACCTACTGTGTGTCACTTCACACGGCTAACGACCTTCCTCTAACCGGTCTGTCTGGGATGGCACCAGCATGGGACACCCTGAGACACTGAAGACTAAATAACTTATGTTACTTGGTTACACTTTTTCTAATATACACCCGATCCTATAGAGTCCTCACTCTTAGATGGAACATCGACAATCCGCTGGGAATCCTAATACCTGATAAGACCTATTGTAACACGCTCGAGCGTGTAGACACAAATACCCAAAACAATCCTGAGTACGCACTTTTCCAATCCAAAACACAGGAATTAATGTCTATTCTGTCTATTAAGGTGGCGGAACTAGTCTTTTCTATTAAACACGGTAACACGGTCACTGGTTTCCCTTGTGTACATTACACACCCCAAAATATGTGGTGATTTGATTAACAAAATTGCACACGTTTACAAACGAGACTATAACAAGTAGCCAATTCTACACAGCAGTCGTCCAAAAATCTTTTGTGTATCCAATGTACCTCCTATTGTTCACGGACTCATTTCAATGTACACCGGAACGGACTGATTTATTTTCACTGTGGAAAATTAACCATGTTTCCAATTAATTTGCACAACATTCAGTACCTTCCTATCAATGTTCTACAACGTGTGCTTCGTTTGAAAACGTTATCAATATTTTCCGGTCAAAAGCAGATTACAAGCGACAGAAACATATCGAAAAACATGTTAAAATTTTATATACAAAGTATAAATAGAATATTGGTAGGAAAGTCAAATCAAAATTGCACTTCTTTTTAACTGATTTCACTGTTGTAATTATTATAACTATAATTCCGGGCACATCTTTAAAAAGTAATATGTTTCAGGTATTAATCTCCAAAGAATACCTTCAGTTAGAACCTATCGGTCTGGTATTCGTGTTTTTCTTCGCCCTGATTATGGTCATCCAGTTCACCGCTATGTTGTTCCATAGATTCGGAACTTTAGCGCACATATTGGCGTCCACAGAACTGACCTGGTTCTGCACTAAAAAGGTAAGGGACTTAAACAAAGAGGTCACTAAGGAAAATAATTATATCCAAAGTAACGACCTATTCTAATCAAATATAATTTGATTTTCAGGCGGACGACTTATCCCAGGATGAAATACTAGACAAAAATGCAATAGCTATAGTGAAAAACCTACAGAAACTGAATGGTTTGGACGATGATTACGATAATGATTCGGGCTCTGGTCCGCACAATGTGGGAAGAAGAAAGACCATTCACAACTTGGAGAAGGCTAGGCAGAAAAAGAGAAACATTGGCACCCTTGACGTGGCGTTCAAGAAACGCTTCTTCAATATGAATGCAAATGAAGGACCAGGTAATGACCTTTCGAAATTTATGTTAAAGTATAGAGTGTAAGTCTTCTTTCTCTCTACTTTAACATTTAATTAATTGTATGATGTTAGTTAGTGGAGAGTAAGTCATCTAACTCTCTACTTTAACATTTCTATGGACCAAATCAAAATCAAATCAAAATCATTTATTGAGCAAAAAATTTAGCATTTCCACTGCAGAGAATTGTCTGTGAGCCCCAAACTCGGCTCAGCCTGTGTCTTGGGGTCCGATGGACGATCAAGGACAAAATTAGTCAAATAGTGTATAATAATCACTGAAAATAATCTTTTATCAGTTGGAATTTCTTTACGTAACTTTAATGGAAGAATCAAGAAGGTTAAATAGCAAATTAGTTGCGGTCTGCTGTTTCACCGGTTTCTTTTTCAGTTTTCTCGCATTTGCCGGGGTAATTTAATTATGCCTGTTCTCATGATGCTCAGTACTATTTCCTTGTTAAATTTAATCACGACTGGTCAAGTCGTTAATTATACATAAGTCACGAGTTTGAAGGTAATAAAATGTTTTTTTATTTTATTTTATTTCTCATCTAACAACTTACAAGATATAATTAGGTACTTTATAACTTTAGCATTTATATCAGTAAAATTTGTAACTATAAGAGGCATAATCAATTACAGAGATTCGTATTACATGAATTATGAAATTCTAGGTACCCCAGTCTTGAACCGTAAGATGACACTGCGGAGAGAAACGCTAAAGGCTTTAGAGACAAGGCGCAACTCTGTTATGGCGGAAAGGAGGAAATCTCAGATGCAAACCCTTGGTGCTAACAACGAATATGGCGTTGCTGGAATAGTAAGACCACTTTGACTTTTCTTTAGTTAATTCAAGAAGGAGGCCGCCACTTTTGAATTAGATTTACGTGATTCTATTTTTATTATGTAGAGGAAACTCTCGAGGTGTTACCACTAAATTTCATTGACTTAGGCTCAGTGGTTTTAACCAGCTCCATTATCTGTCCGCGTCTGTCTGTCTGTATGGCCGCTAACTTATCCTAAACCACGCAACGGATTTTGATGCGGTTTTCACTATCAGTTAGATACATTTTCACGGAAGGTTTATATATATAACTAGCGACCCAACCAGGCTTCGCACGTAAATTACACCCATGCGAAGCCGGGCGGGCGGGTCGCTAGTTGATGATAATCTAGAAAATCTGTTTATTTAATATATATTCGGAGTCAGAAACTTTCAGGGTTGCTGTTTATAAACTTCACCATAAGGGTACTTTTATTCAATTCTTTATTTTCTAGTGTATGGGTCACATTGATCTTATATTGAGATTGTACAGCCAAAACAAACCTAAATCAGGGATACAATTTAATAATCAGCTATATAATATAATACGTACATACGAAAAGAAAGAAGAAAGTACCTAGTTAAAGACATTTCACGTTCATGGTTCGTTACGTTG
This sequence comes from Agriopis marginaria, assembly GCA_932305915.1. Taxonomy (NCBI): domain Eukaryota; kingdom Metazoa; phylum Arthropoda; class Insecta; order Lepidoptera; family Geometridae; genus Agriopis; species Agriopis marginaria. Next base: position 12,212,965 of record OW029915.1, read on the forward strand.
CCTAGTGCGCAAGTGATACGGTCACAGTAATGGTATTTATGATTTGATATGGTGCAGAGCACAGCATAGCTGTTTGAATCTCATGTACTCGAGTGACGTTTCACTCACGTCAGGAATTTTGGAGTGTGCATACTGTGATCGCAGAAGGATTGAGAGCAATTTAATCTAGAGTGAATTCTTTATGTACGACAGGAGTTATCCTTTATATGGTACCTACTTCTTATACTCTGAACTCAACTAATTGTTATTAATCTGTCTGTTTTCTAGCTGAATAACAACTTGGCAGTTCCTAGACATAGAACTTCAAACGCTAACATATCAGTGAAGGATGTTTTCGCCGAGCCCAACGGTGGTCAGGTCAACCGAGCGTACGAAGGTTCACTAGGAGACGACGACGACAGCAACTCTATGAGATTACAACCGAGACAAAACCAAGTGTCCTTCCAGAATAGATATTAACTTAGAATTGTAAAGAATGACTGAAAGAAATTGAATGTTTGCAAACAGTAGGGATGTTAATCGGTGTATGTTTCCCCATACACCAGATTACCAGAGCTATGGGAAAAATAACGTTGGCACAGTGTTTTAGGCATGGGCCCAAATTCCGTAAAAAAAAAACACAAAACTCGCCAATGACACGCTGCAAACGTGTTATAACACAGTAGACATGGTCACTGTGTTGTCACTAACAACACGGTAACCATGGTTACATAATTGAAACGCATCAAACGAAACAAACGCGTATTTCGATTGGATAGAACCTACAGTAAACTGGGGAATAGGTTGACTTTTCCACCGCCACTTGTACTGGCTCCGCTTCGACATTCTAGTATGTCAGGCCTTTGATACACCATTGCACTGAGGTTGTCTCCCAAGCAGGACGTCAGTGTAGGACTAATCGCCCCCAGCTAAGAATAAAAACACTGAACTGGGCAGGCTTTCCTTAATGGCGTATTATAGAACTTGTACTGTAGGTCCCTACTACTTAATTTTTGCAAAGTAATGTTAAGGCAAGAAATGCTATTGGATTCCAAATGAAATTGATTAAACAGCTTGAAATTGATGATTGATGTTGAGCATCGAGTCAAGCAAATCCTAACAAGAGTTGCCAAATCTGAATTTAGTAGCAGCTAGTGTAGATAGTAATTTTATGTATTGTAATGTAATTTTATTATTGTATTGCTTGTGATATTTGAAATTTGCGTAAATGGAGTCAGAATGGTGTCTTCGCAGTCTTCGTAACTCGTGGCTTTGGTTACCACACCTTTAAACCCAATGATGGTGGTATTAACTTTTTCACAGTAAAAGCCACAATAGTCTGTATCTGTTTTACTCATGGTCTGCGAGCCTGACTTGAATTACTTTAGAACTAAGATTTTGCAAATAAACTAGTTTTCTATTTATAGACAAGGTTCTGATTTGTAATTAGAGAATGCTATGTGAAAGTTTGAACAGCTTTATTGTAATATACGACTTATATAAGTAATTTACACTGCCACTTATGTTTACCATTTATAAGTACCTTATACTTTTATACTCTTCAGATACATACGGTAATTATTACTATTGCTATTTACCAATAATTACATCAATTTTGTTAATAAATGATATAAGGAATGAGTTTTATTTCGTTTTGTATAAAAACCATTAAACTTTTCCTCAATGAGTGAGAGGTTGCAAGGCCAAGCTATGCAAAACCTATACATGTTTGTTTCCTAAATAAGGCCTAGCACACATGGACGACTTTTGTCTTCACAATAGTTTTTGTCTTCATAACAGTAGAAACTCTGGTAGTTCTGGTGGTGGTTCTATAGATTTATATGTAGATGCATGTACAGTTGATTGAACCAGGCATTACTTTGCGGAAGTTCATCTTCAAAAGTGTTAAACGAATATCTAGTGTATTTCCACTTCAATGTGATATCAAGTACAATATGTATGCATGCACATTGTCGCGCCTATTTTCATAAAGTGGACCAGAGCGACAAAACTGTTGTGGAGACAGTCACCTGTGAACTCCAGGCCTAAGAGTTTGTTGTTTCAACAAAATTAAACACAAACATTTAGGTACCTACTTGAAAATATTGATAATTAAATAGAACTTACGGTTACTTAGTTTTCTAAGAAGGACACAAACTCTGTGAGTTTGAAGAGTTGGTCCTCACTCGACGTGTGTAACGGAGCTGGTTGGACTGGCAATAACGGGTTCACGGTAATTCCATCATCGTTTAGTACCCACCTTCTGTCCCTGCATACTTGTAGCACTGCTTCTCGGCTCAAGCCAGTCATCGCCACCACTGTGTCTAGAGATATGTTGCTGTATGAACGACCAATGAGGTCAAATGTTCTTTCTCTAATTTTTTCTGGAAAGAGACCACAAATCATGTTATAAAAATTAAAGTATGTAGTTGCAATATCTACACTACTATAAAAGAGATTTTTTAGCTAAATAACTTCTGATCTGATCATTATCACTATCACTGAGTGACATGTAGCCTCTACATGAGTGATGCAGTCTACGATAGATCATGCTTGGCTAAAATCAACGGATTCACTTACGACTTAAAGACACCCATATTTTAACTATGAGGGAACACTCATACAGCAATGTATTTATTCAGACTAGCTGTACACATAATAAAAGTGGGATCAAAGTGTTTCGTTTGAGTTTTCTGCCAACCAACCAACTTAGGTACTTAGGTGTGGTAACGACAGATTAGTAAGTTGATGGTATGAATTTGGCACAATCTGATCCATCTGATGGGTAAAATGGAATCATCAGCATGAAACAAAATTTACTTACATCCTATATTGCCTACCTTAAGTGAGATCAAGTAGCCGGAATGGAATCTAGGCAGGCTATAAAAGCAAAACTGTGTGGAATGGGGAATTGACATAACAGGATTGGGACGAAATGTCAACGGGCTTTGGTAAGGAATGTGAGTAGGTCAGATGCAGAACTGAAGCAGATTAAGCTCAAGGAAAGTAAAATGTATTACGAGATGGATGCAAGATTGGAGCTGAAGAGGTGGAATGGAAGTAGTGGATTACAAGACGATTGTGGGACTGAAGCAGAAAGGGTAAGACGGGAGTAGAGAGGATTACGGGCGAGAGTTTTTTTTTTACTGCGAGTAAAGGAACAACGATAGCACTCCTGAGCCAATCTTATCTTATCTGCTGAACCTGGTCAATAACTTATTCAGATTCAACCTACCCAGTCCCAGCCTGACTGGACTAGCACAATCATCCCACAAGGAGAGAAGAAGGGATTTTTCTAGCGGTCCAGTCGGACCTATGCTCAGCTTTTTAATGGGCTGAAAATATTAATTTGGCAATGAATAGTCGGTTAGTACCTTCTAGAGCTCTAACAATGCTTGCGATAGGCTCGGCCCAATTATAAGCTGCTAGTGCCTGGTATGTCCCTGGAAGATCTTTCTTCCATAGTTTCTGACCAACTGCCCAGATCGCAGCTATTTCCGGATTGCTTGAAGTTATGTTTTGAGGTATCCTTTTCCACAGAAACTTGGCATTACACCTGAAACAGAAGACTCAGTTTAGGTGACAAGTAGAAATTTCGGCTCTAATAGGATTTTAAATAGAAGCAACTTACAAGTCATTTTGGTGCAGATATATTGCTAGGAGCTGTGCATAAGTAGACGGTAATGCTACACCAGTGGGAGCCTGAAATATAACAAGATTGTTTTTATTAATAAATGAAAACTAACAATGTACGTACCTAACCTATAAAAATAAAGAATAATTTTATTTTCACCTCTAGTTCTTGTTTTTCTAAATCGGCACACAGTTTATCAAAGTTGGTTAGCATAGTGGAAAACCTTTGAAATACGTATTCAGAATAATTATACGATTTAAAATCGAGATCAAGAAAAACAAGCACAACAAAAACAATCTATTTTGAATTTTTGATCTAACATTGACATTGACAACTTTGATAATCCGAGTATTGTCAATATTGTCATTGTCTTTTTCATTTATTTATTTCGTGACCTTAGATATGGAGTCCTTCAGTCAAAATAATAATCAGTTATCAGATCAGATCTCTTGCCTAATCAAGCACGTTCATGAACACATCATAAACAATTATCCACCACTAATACATAATGACACTAGAAATAACACAACTTTAGGAAAATTATAGTACAATGAGGTGCTTAATGAGGTGATACGTATGTTTTTTCACGTTTGCGCCAAAACCATAAATTCCTACCAAGCCAAAGCCTGTGGTCAAAGCAGGCCAAAGGTTGTCATGGCGATGCACTTGCAATGCTGCCAACTCTTTAAGGTGGTACGATTCACCTATGGCGGGAAATTCAAATTTTAAACAGTTTTTTGGTTCTAGTAGCCAGGCCAGGTAATTATTTTTAAATAACACAGTGTTTGCGCAAAATGTTGGCTGTTCTTTACATTATAATGTACAATTAATTAACTGTAATGCACCCTATTACTTACATTTGTGAATAAACCGTTTGAAACATCAAAAATTTGTTTATTCACAAATGTAAGTAATAATGAGCATTAGAGATAAATAGCTTTACATGATTTTGTAAGGAATAATAATCAATTTGCGCAAACATCATGGTTGTTTATAATTACAATTGTAATAATTACCCGGCCTAGCTACAAGGACAAGAAAACTGTTTGAAATTTGAATTTCCCGCCATTTGTGAAACGAACCACCTTAAAGCGAAAATGCGCTGTAAGACGTTTGAAGAAGCGCTAGAAAGCGCATAGGTATAATATTCAGCGCGAAATTCAAACTACCAATTGTATTTACATAAATTATTTGCACCATTAATGTAGGTAAAATTTTAAAACTACCATTGATTTGCACAAAGATTTTATGTTTATGTGTCATGTAATTCACTCACAGTCTTTCGCCCACTTTGTATGTATTCTATTTATAATATTTAAAGTATGTATATATTATATATATATATACCTATATGTATTTATTGTATACAGAAATGTAGGGATATATTATTATAAATTTATTTAAGTATATTTTATGTAGGTACACCACCGACCGTTTTTCAAATTCTTTAGTACTGTCCATTATAAAGGTTGCCAGGAATAAATCGCTTTAGGTGATAAGGCCGCCCCTTATACCTACTGCTGTATATTTATTTTTTGTGTTACTTTAAGTTTCATTTGAATTTTCGATGTGTAATAGAGAGATATTGGGTATTGTATTGTAGGTACATAGTACCTAGGCTAGGTCCAACTAGGCAAGTTCAACTTCAAGAAAGGTCAATAGACGAATCCAACTCGGCTCGGTAAACTTCGCAACGTCTTCTCGTCCAAAATACCTCAGTGCCTAAAGACGAAAGTCTTCAACCAGTGTGTATTGCCAGTGATGACATACGGCACTGAAACGTGGTCTCTCACTGGGGGCCTCAAAGCAAGCTCACATTCGCACAACGAGCGAGAGGGCTATGCTCGGGGTTTCTCTTCATAGCCCACCGGATTAGCATGTTGACGTGGCAATGGACAGGGCACATAGCACACAGAACAGATAGCTGATGGGGCTGAAAGGTTCTCTACTCGAATGGAGACCACGGACCGGTATATAAGCGCAGCGCTTAGGACCACAAGATGGACAGACGACCTAAAAGAGACCGCAGGTCCTAGGTGTCTTTGATCTTGAGTTTGTAGGTACGAACAATGCGATGCAATTTTCGTTTCTTCGTGCGACCGACAGCCATAGGACGCCGCCCAGTGTGGTGACTTCTTGTGACCATGCCTTTGGTTTCTTGTGACCCCAATTTTTGATAATCGAATTTCACAGCTATTGATCGAGGGATTGGGCGGGCTTGCCATCCGAGTTGTCGGCTCACCTTGCGTCACAATAGACGCGCCGCTAGCAAACCGGAGGTGATAGACTGAATCGCTGACTCACCTACAATATTGTCGCTCAGAATGCTAATTTTGTAGTTACGCTTGTAGCAATTTGCATCATAATGCTTTATGATGTACAAAATGTACCTATACCAACTAACAAATAACTTGTCAGTAGGTGCTTTTCTATCAACCTACAGTTATTTATTGTGGTTTAATAAGAGCGCTCGCCTGAAGTTCCGCTTGATATTCATGGAAATACCGCATACTTATTTATCTCATCGTACGATGGTAAGAGTATAAAATAAAGTGGGATGTGGACAGCTCAAAAATTCTCTATAATCATAAAAGTTCCTCCCAAATATTAACTTGTGAAAACAATTAAATACTTAAGTATAAGTAAGTAGATACCTAGTAGGTATACGTAAGTAAGTGCCTGGATAGCAAACAGCGGAACTAAACTTCCATGTTGTAGTTGTCAGGTGTTGTCACCCTGTTTGGACGCTAGTGAGATTTTATTAATGTGTTTTAATAATGCCAACGTTAAGGTGGTACGATTCACCTATGGCGGGAAATTCAAATTTTAAACAGTTTTTTGGTCCTAGTAGCCAGATCAGGTAGTTATTTTTAAATAACACAGTGTTTGCACAAAATGTTGGCTGTTCTTTACATTATAATGTACAATCATTGAACAGTAACGCACCATATTTCTTACATTTGTGAATAAACCGTTTGAAACAGCAATAATTAGTTTATTCACAAATGTGAGTAATAATGTGCATTAGAGATAAATAGCTTAACATGATTTTGTAAAGAATAATAATCAATTTGCGCAAACATCATGGTTGTTTATAATTACAATTGTAATAATTACCCGGCCTAGCTACAAGGACAAGAAAACTGTTTGAAATTTGAATTTCCCGCCATTTGTGAATCGAACCACCTTAAAGATTCGTGTCGTGTACGAGGCTTATATTATGTAGTTGTTGCGATCCCCAAGCCGCCTGCCAAGCGTGGGGATTATGGCAACACCCATCTCTAAGAGGGAGGCCTTGTTCAGCAGTGGACATTCAATGGCTGATGATGTGATGTAGTTGTTAAAAGCACTGCTCGAGAAAGACATATGCGATGACAGCGCCGCATCTGGGGGACTTCTTTCATGAAAGCACTCTACCTATTCTATTTCAATGTTAAAAATATCCTTACATAAAATAAATAAAGGTATTCTATGAATAGGTAATTAATGTCTTTTTCATCTCATCTATTCGAAAAGGACGACTTAGTTCGCCTTTAAGTGCACCCAAAGGTGGTGTTTTCTATGAGAAACTTTTAGCTGGCAGTAATGAGTTTTTAATCCTCTTTATAAATTTCCAAATTCAAAAAGTCCGCCGTAAAGATAATTGCGGCGCACTTTTTGAATTTGTAACATCTTAGTGTTCAGCGCCAAAGAAATCGAACGCAAACATTGTTTGAATAAAGACTGGCTGGTAAGACGGCCCATAGTCGCGCCGCCAGCTATATAAAAAAAAGATATCAAATTAAAAAAGCGCGAACTACAGCCCGCGTTTTCGTCAATTTTCAGAGATTGTACTAAAGAATCCCTCACTTCGCTCAGGATTCACAAAAGGGCCCTCGCCGTAAAAATATTATTTTGCGCCCTTATGTTACAATCTACTATAATATTGTTTTCCTCACATTATATCTGCCTACCACAAAGCTCAAGCTTAGAAAGAAAGGCAGCGAAGACTACAGAGCGAACAACTAAATTGTAGAAACATAAATTGCAGAGTTGACCAAACGTTGGAATTAAAATTTTCCACGAGTAATTGCCAGTGTTGTCCAGTAAGTACGATAGTAGCATAACCACACTAAATTTTACGGATAACTTTGTCGTATTTTACATACCTTTGAAAATAGAGTTGTACCTAATTCTAAGTGCGTCGATAATGAGTTGCTTTTTACGTGTTAGTTATTAAAAAAACTCCATAGAAGTCTGCAATAGAAGCTCAAGCTCATAGGTACCTAATTATTTAGCGCAGGTGCTGCGATCAAGGAGTATTGCATCACTTTCACTGTGTTGCCGGATTGTCCAATGGAAGTTGTCACGCTCTGCCGGTAACCAATGGGTTAGCGCTCCGCCTTGAAGCTAGGCGTGCGTCAAGCCACCAACACGGATGCCCACAACAATGCTCCTGCCAACTGTCATTGAATGGCGATTGGCGAGTGTTGATGTGTTCGTAGGAAAATAAGTTGTTGTATACTACCACGTAATCTAAGCGGATGTACAGTTAGAAGGAACCTCACAAATATCGACTCACCTATACCTACATATCTCAGATCATACTAATAAGGGAGATATGCCATAACACAATTATTGTTCGTGTTAATTTTTTACCGACTTCAAAAAGGAGGAGGTTATCAATTCGAGCGTATGTTTTTTAATATGTTTGTTACGCGATTACTGCCCCAATTTAGAATTATTTTTGATGATTCTTTTTATTTGGTAGGTCATAAATCATAGGTCAAAATCATTATAGGTAAGTACCGCTTAACGCGAAAACCTACAGGTACCTACTTATTTTTCACGCACACTGTGAACTAACTAGGTACTAGTCCACAAGCAAATAAGTACCTACATATAAATTTAAAAATCCGACTTCAAAATTAGTAAAACACGCAATTTCGATTACCTATACCTACGTAGGTACTTGGATCACAATTTATTTATTTAATACTTTATTGCACATAGATACACACATAACTAATTATGTAGAAATGCACAAAAGGAGGACCTTGTGCTTGTGTAAATCAATAATTTTTCAGTTATTTTGCCAATTTGTTTATTTAGTTTTTTTAGTTATTGTGTCTGTGATTGTGCCATTCTGTTGTGGGACTAATCTGAAAGTAACCATCATTTCAAATAAAAAGGAATTTTCTAAATTAGTTCATAAATGTCTAAGTTCCGAGGTAACAAAAAATTTAAAAAAAACTAATGAAATCAACAAATATAATAAAAATATTTATCAACTAAAGAAAAATTAAGAAAATTGCGCAGAAAATTGGAAAATTTCATAAAACTTAACGACTATTTTAACCTCGCGTGATTGACTGTTCTAAGACGGGACAACGTCTGTCGGGTCAGCTAGTCATATCATATTTTTCAATTTGTTATTTGGTTTCAAAAATTAAAAATTATGTATCGCCGAATACCTACGTAATAACGAAATATCAATTGTGATTACGAATCATGAGTAAAGTGTGCCGTAAAACTTACAGTTTTTGCGCGGTATAGTGCAACAAATTGATGAAACATGGAGCCATTTGAATACGAACGACAAATACTAACATATATGTAGGTAAGGTAATATTGATGTAGAATTGTAGATAAAGTTTTTCCCACCAGCTTAAAGTATGTCTGTATCATTTATTTTCCATAACAAGCGTATATACGTTCAAAGTGGGTAGACTGTACTACAAGCAATATAATCTAGCGATTTACTTGAGCGAGATTGGTTGTGGTGTAACGCGGTCAGCCGGTTGGGCTCGAGCGACCCCGTTGGGCCCGTGACCCCGCGCCGCGGGCCCATCGCTGCACTCGCCTGCGCGCGCGCACACCACTGTGCAAAATCGTTAATTGCATTAAATCTCGCTCTCTGCTGTCACGCTGCATTGCACACACGTGTCGAGTCTGCAGACAAGTTTTCAATTAATGTTGCTTCATTAATGTTTACCTACCGACTAGATCCTGTTAGAAAGATTTAATCAAGCTTCAGTTAACATACTCGGACTTACTTAGACATAAAACAATAACATTAGTACCAATTAGTTTTGGATACTGAGAAAGCTAAAGTTACATACCTAAGTATGTTATGACTCTTGCTTTTCGTTAGGTACCTACCTACTACCTACCAAGGTTTTACGTTAGGTGTTAGCAAAGCAAAGACTTCTAATCTACGTAGTAGCTTTATCTAATTTGTGAGTGTTAGCTATATATAAGTAATTAAAGTAAATTATTTAGTTTGTAATTTAAATTTAAATTTGTAGTTTGTTTAGATTTAAGTTTTAGTTTTTAGTTATTAATTTAAGTTTTCGTTAATTTTCTGTTTTATGAGTTATTTTAAAAGTCGATTAAAAAATTTAAACTATCTAGTTTTATAACAATAAGTTTGCTATATAATTACACTAATTAATGTTTATAAAAAAAAAAAAAGTAAATATAATTATATACAGTGCTTATATGCAGTTTTTGATGTTATCAAAGATAATCGTCATTGGATGTGATAAAAGTACATAAGTATATTTAAGCGCATTGGCAGTAAAACCGACTTGTCGGTATGCTGTGATAGCAAACGGCATGTCCCTATGCTATTATGTTTCACTTTACCTCTTAAGAGGATTTTGGCGTCCACGTCTTATGCATTTGCTAGTGTCAATTAAGTTTTTTTTAAAAGTTTTATTTAATATCGTCAAACAAGTCATAGTCTTAGTCAGATTCAACCAAGGCAAGTCATGTTTAAGTCATGCCCTTGGTCATGCCTTAGTAAAGTGGAAGAGACTAGGTATATAGGTTATGGAGTTATGGAAACACCACGAAACAGTGATCTATATTTACCACGAAATAACATATTTCATCTGGTTTATTCAAAGTTGGAAAAAATAACAACATATAATATAATAATAATATATGTACTGTATAGGTGTTAACACTTACTACATGAGAGGTTTTTCAAAGAACTCTTTATTATTACACTTTTCAAGAAATTCGAAACATGCAGTTTTGATTTCGACAACAAGCGTAACGGGGTCAAAATGTACGAGAAAAAAAACCCAAAAAATAACAAAAGTATTAACGCATCCAGTCATAATGTGCATTAATTAATACAATTAGCCCTCGGCAAATTGCGCGTAAAGACTGAAATAATGAGCGTAAATTGAGGCAACTTTGCACTTTTGATTTATTGTCCCTGCACTCGAGATTTCGTCGAAAGAGAAAACAGACCAGTTCCGACGGATATTACGAGCAGTATATAAAATTGATAATGAATATTTATAAAAACTTAATCACAGCTTACCGTGTTTTTCATAGGGGTCAAGAGGAGAAACCATTAATCAGAACATTTCCACTTAATCATGCAAATGTTGATTTCTCTGCCTACCGCCGCGCGAAGCTTGTAAGCTGTGTCATTATGTTTCACTTTACTTCCTGGGATTCCTGGTACATTTATTTGACATGCATTCCAGAAGAGAAGGAAAATAAGCGTGAATACGAAAGTGGTAGTTATATGAGGGAGGAGGAGGTTAATAAATATTCGCATCGCGAATATTTATTAACCATTGCTGCGCCACGCGGTTTCCCCCGCGTAGTGATGAAAAATGGTGATGATAATGATGAAAAGTAGCTGATGTCACTCTCCAGCCCTTGAACTATACCCATGCAAAATAATCAGGGCGATCCGTTGCTCTGTTGCTGCGTGAAAGAGGAACAAACAAACCAACAAACTAACAAACCAACAAACAAACTTGAGCAACTTGAGCAATACGTGATAAGTCCCGATAAACATTCAAAACAAACAAACTTGAGCATTTAGTGGGCTTGAGCATTTGGATTGTCTTTAGACCTTCAACGGTCTATGGGCAGCTGTATTTGTAGTTTTAGTTTTAGCTTGTATTTTGTTTAGATAATAAAGGCACTTGCCCAGTAAAAAAAAAAAAACACGCTTTCGCATTTATAATATTAGTATGATTGTAGCTTGGTCTATCGGTCTTTGGGGACCATGGAGACTATTTACAAAAATCTTTCAGAGCGCTTGGGGACCAAAATGCTGGCGTTTTTCTGTCTCGGCGTAAAAGCAGTGCCATATAGTGAGGTATATCGCCAGCATGCTGGATACACTGCCAACTGATAGTGGTATAGGGCTCGAGCATTGGGGTTGTCCTTAGATCTTCAACGGTCAATCAAAAAACTGAGTATCTTGGGTATCTATTTAGTGGCTTTAGGCTTGTATTTTGCTTAGACAGATAATAAAAGCACAAGTGGAGCGGAAAAGAAAGTAAATAAAATTATTATTAAAAAAAAACTTTTTAATGACCAGCTTTTAGGCGTCCGCCATATTGAATTTAGTGTGACATCATTTTATTTTTCGTATTCTCAGCAAATCCTTTCATTAGATACTCATATTATGGGGGTGTATGAAAAATAACTGGTCCGCCATCTTTGGGAGTCTGCCATATTGGATTTAGAATGACGTCACTTAACTAGCGATACATTGTCAGCTAAACTAATCATGTTTGCAAAATTTCAGATCAATCGGTTGGGTATTGCCAGATTTGACCCAGACTAACAAAAGGTATCTGTCTATTTCACCGACGTTTAAACGTCTGTGATCTATTTACTAAATAAAAGCCAAATAAACATGACCTTCAAATCAAACCCTCCCAAGCACGGTCGGCGATAGGTTCCAATATTGCTAATCCATCTGGTTGGGCTGCCTAATTAATTATTCAACAGAGTATTATTTAAAAACCGCTACAGACGCTATTATCACATAAGATCTTATCTTCTAAGCGCCACTGGTATGTTAAGCTTTATAAATCGACTGGTATGAAGAACTAGGTAGGTACATTACTTATTATATGTACTGAAAATTAGATCACAGATATATCCCAAGTCAAATTAACAAGTATTTTATATTGAATTATTTTAAAAACTCGCGATTATACTGATTATCTTCCACCGGCTGAACTGGGGCCTTATGGACAACTGCTATTGCGACACTAAACTTACTTATATTACACCCCTTTGTTTGCGTCAGGGATTGAAAATAACAAAACCTACGAGAAAATCGGAAGAGCTTCCTACTTTTTAACTGCTAGACAGATTTTGATCATACATAAAATTTTAAAACGCATTCAAATCGGTCCAGCAATTTTGGTAAGAAAAATGGCAACAAACAAACCTATATATATAACCTACATCCGACCTCTTTCCTCAAACGCTTTTACCATTTATTCAAACAAGGTAAAAAACGTAATAACACAAGTTTTACTGTCGTCAAAATGCCTAGTCTCTCAACCATAAAAATACCTATAGGTAAATAGGGAGTGCATTTGTACAAGAAATAATAAGGAATAAGAAAAGAAATTAAATAAGAAAAAAATTATATTTAATTTTATACACGGGAATAGGTAAGGCCTATTAAAATTAAAAAAAAAAAAATTTGAAGAAGCATAAAAAGGTCTCCTGACTCAAAATTATTACCTAAAGTTAGAGGTATGACGGTTCTTGGCAATCTTTCAGGAGAGAAGCGACATGTTAACAAATAGCCTGTCGAAGGATATTAAAGCCACGCTGGCTTGTAGTTTTTCGTCGTTTTGATTTTTGATGGGTATCAAATGTTTAATTTGCTGAGAAAAATACGAAAAAATAATGACGTCACACTAAATTCAATATGGCGGACGCCCAAAAGCTTGTATTAAAAAAGTTTTTATTAATAATTTTATTTTGATCCCAATTATACCGATTCAAATTAAATTTGGCAAATTTAATTGCCTACCTACTAACTACATGCATCTTTTAGGAGACCGATAAAGTTTTTTTCTTTTTTATTTCATTGTGTATTTATACAGTTGGGTATTAGAATCGGAACGTATCTGCCTAGAATCTACATGTTTATGCAAAATTCAAATGTGATAGTCGATGGAGAGGTACGTTTTACTTGTATATTTAGTAAAAGCTTGTAGATTCAAGGCCTGCGACATCTCGCTTGTGTCAAAAGTCGTTTAGCTTACATTGTAGAATACCTGTGTACCTGTACCTACCTGCTCGTTTGAATTAAGTTTTGGTGTTTCATATTATCCAATGTGATATAGGTACTAAACCTTATGAAATAAGTATAATTAGTATTTATTTTCTATTAGCGTGGGTTTGAAATTTTAGGACTGAGTATGTAAACTAAAATACTATGTACAATGGTATCAATTCTGTTGTACCATTATGTAAACTAAACTAAATTTGACAGCTCTAAAATTGTTGCCATCCTTCTCTCACATATTAAAATTAAAAGAGAGGCAGATAATTTTAGTCCTGTCAAATTGGTTATGTTTAGTATGACAGAATCGACGCTAACACCTACAAAAAATTTAAACATGCTTCTTTAGGAATTTAGGTATAGGTCTACGATGGAGCACGTTGATCTAGAAGAAATCTATTTAATCTAGCCTTGAAGACACCTAGATTGTTATTCTGAAATACCGACGAACTTATTAAAAATCTTGAGTCGTTCAACAATAGCAAGCAAAAAATGCAGGCTAAATCCACAGATTAGATTATATATTATACCATGGGTTCACTTTCGATGTACGGATTCCATAGACTACTCGAGTCAAAAGGTGTAATATGCAAGGTGTAAGTACCTACATATCTATAACCTTCACTGAGACGCTATATCTGTATGGGTACGTATAGTATCTGTTTTCTGCATAATGACCGGGTCGTGACCTCCTTCATTAAACGGCTCTTGATATAATTGAGTGCCATATGTTTTTTGTCCATTAACAACTCAGACTTCAGAGTACATGTATATACTACTATATAACGGATCTGCTCAGCACTTTATACAGGGTTACGCGGAAAGGGTGTACCTACAAAGCCGAAAGAGGTTCATAGTATGTAGTAGTTTTTTTTTTTCAATGTATTTTTTTGATTTTGTAATGTTGATGTTGTAGAGTTTTGTGCATACTATAAATGTTTTTTCTTCTGAAAAATCGAAAAAAGTATCAGCTGCTCCATGTATTTTGTCGAGTGTAAGTGACCGGTTTATATAGAACAGCTGATATTTTTTTCGCGATGTCAGAGTTGCTCCCATAGTAAAAGTTGTTCATAATGATGGGTACTATGGATCCTTTTCGGCTTAGTACACCCTTTCGCGTAACCCAGTATAGACACATAGACATCATTTATTTTGGAACAAAAAAGACAATCCAAAGTAAAAAAGAAATTATAAATAAAACTGTATTACACAGACCGGCGAATTAGTAGGTAGGTATGTTTGTTTGTTCGTCTTTCACTTTGTAACAAATCAACGGTATGACGTGGTTTTTTGCATATTAATAGTTGGAGAGTCGGAGTGTGATGATACTTTTTATCTCGGAAAACGTAAGGTTCGAGAGGAAATGCCCACACGGGTAGTCATTTATAACCCTGTATAAGTGTCATAATTACAATACTTGGGGTCTTACGGTCAATAGCTAATTGCGGCACCTAATCCGTTCAGTTGGAAAATCACGCGACCGCAAACCGTATCTGGGCGCGATAAGGTTCACGTTCGCGTAATTTTCCAACTGAGCGATTAGGTGCCGCAATTAGCTGTTGTCCGTAAGGCCCCTGATAGCTTAAGTAGTAACTAGTGAGACTTCACAAAAGCATGTTGTTGTCGACAGAGAACAAAATGTCGCAACGGTGGGCCACGGCAGCCTTGTGATTTGGACGTGAAGTGTTATCATTATGAGTTTAATAAAACGTCTCGTGGATGATCGAGTGCCTGCATCAGAACTTGACAAAGCTGTCTTTGCGCTTACAGGGCCACCGCTATCTCCGGTAAGCTTTCGAGTGATGATGTAAAAGGTATTCGGTTTGTTTTGTTGGTCGCATTAAGTATCTTTGCCGGAGTGTTTGTGGTCGAGGTCCGTCCATTACCACCTGACAGGCGGTGAGCGATCGCGCAGCTTCTCGGTGCGCCCGCGCCGCCTCGTATTGTCACAGAACAATGGCCCATCGAGCTATCTTTAATCACCACAAAATGAACTCTAATTGGATCCGCGAAACTTTATCCGCAATTAGGTACCATCGTTTTTGTTTACTTTAACTCGTGCTGGTATTTCTGTAAATCTTAATTTACAGCGTAACTTTTCAATAATTTAAGAATCTATAAGATTTAAGTATATTCAATGACTGTGGTCTGGTTTGTGACCAGCCACAACATTAACCATTGCTGCACCCTTTATGCAGGGTATATTACACAATGTACTCTAAAACTTAGTTTTTAGAAGAAGAAAGTGTACATATTTGGAATAAATAATAAATACCGGCTGAATTATGGCACAAGACTTTCAGGCTTGCCTTCAGATAAGTAATGTTACTACATGGGATGCATATAGAAATGCGAAATAATAATTTTCGTCACTTGTCAAGATTATGCATTAAAATGCTACCTTCTCAACGACAGATTAAAGCCTTGGTCGCGATATGTTAATTAAAATTATACGCTCTCCTCGAATAAACCCATTTTCTAGATAGTGGCATGATTTTTACCTCATTAACTTTATTTATGTAGGTATGTCCTGTTCAATTAATCGATAAATGTTCCGGGACAGGAGAAAAATGCAAAGTAAGAATTTCAGATTGATTATAATCGTCCGCACCTATAATTTCGGAATTGACTTTAATGATAATCGTAATTCTTGATTTAATACTGTAGAAATGTTGCAACGCGGTAATATACAACGGTAAAACCTTGCCTTTCGTAAATTACCCGCAAAGTGGTGTTTATACATTTACTGGATAAAAGCAAATGTTGCCATGAGTTGGTACATCGATTAAATTATAATTAGGATGTCCGTATAATCTTTGTAGGTAATGGTTTAACTAGCAAGGTGCAGGTTTTCACTTATTTATGTGCCAAGTCGTACCTACTATCAATTTGTCCCGACAATTAAGTTAGTATATATTTTATGTTAAAAGCGACTTAATTATTAAAAGTCATAATTCAACTAATGTGTAGTTGAATTAAATTACTAATTAAACATCGTAAAACTTCATCAAAGTAAATGTAATCAGTGTTTATGTTACATTAAGATGAGATTAAGAAAGAGATTGCAGAGTCTGTGCAAAAAGAGAAACACGTGTTGTAGGTTTGAGGTCACGCGTGTACTGATTTACAATTTCTGTAATCTGTTGTGTTGACAAGACTGCTGTCATTGCCAGCATGAGGTAGTTTTGGCGCTAACGTCGAAAAAACATGTCAGGACGTTGTATTATTGTCCTAAACTTGTGTATTTTCGAGTGTTAATGTGTGATAATGGCGGATTATTATTTAATAAATACTCGTGAACGTGCTCGAGTATGGAAAAGTGATATAACGAGGTGAAACATGCCTTTTTGTGTTGTTTCTAAAACTCCATAGAAGCCTCTTGCAAAAGTGCCTCTGTAAGTCTCCACCATTTTACTGGGGCATGAGCTTGACTTGACCGTGACTTACTTTGCTTTACTCTGACTGTGATTATGACTGGTTTGACGCTATTTAATATCATGTAGGTAACCTTGTTTAATATTCCGCTTGAAGGACTATGTAGGTATCAATGGGCATGAAAAATTATTCACAATTGCCAGCACGAGTTTTTTTTTATACTTGGTATATAGGAATGTTTATTCTTTTCTTTTCTGCGATAGGTACTCAGTTCTCACTAGATCTCGGTTGCTACTAGGTAGGTAGGTTTCCTTCAAATACATGCCGAAAAAAAATTTATTCTCTGTTTCGCCACGATGGCTCTTTTTTTGCACTCTAAGATACCTAAATCTTTATTTAAGACCACATAAACACTGAAACCATAAGTATAGATACAAATATAATAAAATTATTGTCTAGGCTTTTACGGGGCAGAATTCCGGGTGCAGCGAGCTCGCTCGTGCATTTGAGATTTATAATGACTGCCTACTTTAGAAAAGTCTACTTTTGCTTGGGTAATTTTAAACGTTAATATTTCAAAATATTTAGAACAAATAAAAAAAAGAGACTCGAAAAAATGGAAAAACAATTTAATCCCATTTGTGTGGTCACAATAAATAATATGAAAACAATTTTTTTTTCTAAATATTTTGAAATATTAACTTCGCAAAATGTCCGAAGCATACTTTTCAAAAGTAGACACATTTATTTTCTACTAGCCGGGCGGGCCGGTGCCCGCCCGGCTTCGCACGGGTGTAATTTACGTGCGAAGCTGGGGCGGGTTGCTAGTTATGCATATTATAAACCTTCATATTCATATTTATTCATAAAATGTTATTATACATGTCAAATCGTATTATAAATTAAATTAAAATTATACTAATAAGATAATAAATTAGATCAAAAATCAAATAGTAAACAAAAAAAAATCATAAAAAGACAGTCATAAAAAAATACAATTAATGTAATTAATTAATCCTTGTAAAACCAAATTAAATTCCAAATTATTCCATTCCTTCCGGAAAATGTATCTAACTGATGGTGAAAACCGCATCAAAATCCGTTTGCGTGGTTTAGGAGGAGTTAGCGGCCATACAGACAGACAGACGCGGAAAGCGACTTTAATTTATACTATGTAGAGATTTAAAAATAAAAACATCATATCGGCATGTGAGATATCGGCGCACCATATTCTGGGCTAAGGTTTAATAGGCGGCCTTATCGCTTAAAGTGATTTCTTCCAGGCAACCTCGAAGGCGTAATTACATAATAAACTTGTACGGCTTGATGATGACTGTGTGAGTTTGTTTGAATAGATTGCAAGTTGTGTTGTGATGCAAGTGTAATCAACGTAGCTTCCTGGTGGTCAAAGCATGAATACGAGACCATGTCCGCATCATGTTACATCAATGCACTCGATACAAAAGAATGATGGATAGATACCGCGGCGTGCCTGAAAATTGCATTTTCATTAATTTATGCAACGCGCTAGGTAAGAAGACACGATCCCTAAGAAGTTCATTTGCGTGTCAGCTATCTACTTTTTTTATTATAGATAGGCTTGCGCTTGGCCGCCAACTCGCCTGATGTTAAGCGATGATGCGGCCTACGATGGAGCACGCTTGCCTAGAAGAAACCTATTCGAAGAGAGTGAATAAAATAATAGAGCCGAGTAAAAAACTAATTCCTTCCAGCAGGCAGCAACGGACAAATTATCTTTGCCCCGCTTTTATACCGCGAGAAACTTATTTTTTTCCGGGATGAAAAGTATCTGTCGATTTCTGGCCTTCCACCTCTTTTATGGAAAATATCATGTCAACCAATGAAAATCACGTTGCATTGCTGCGTGAAATAGGGACTAACAAAGCCAATAAACCAACATAATAAAGAAAACATTTATTTTGTGCACAAAACACTACAAAAAAGAAACATAAAAGGTAATAAAAATTATAATACATAATACTGTTGTCACTGTAGTGTCTAGTCAATCTAGTGGGACAAAAAAGAGCAGTGCTCAGCGACATTGCCACAGATTTATCTCTGCAGCGCTGATTTTCAGCACTGACCTTCTGTGACGCACGAGACTACAAAAGTACCAAATAAGTACCTATAAGTATTAGGCTGGTTTCACAGCTGTGCGGGAGGCCCGTGCGGTACACCTTTACGGGCTCCCGGAGCGGAGACATACCTACGTGAGGCGAAAACATCGTTTTACAGCGACGAGGATTGTTCCGTACGTGACTTGCCTCCGTATTGATCCCGTCTTCCCGTACTTCCTTACTCCAGTACCTACGGGTGACCCGTGCTGGTCTTCCGCACAGCTGTGAAACCAGCGTTAGCATGAGGTTATGATACGTGTTGTAATAAGTGAAAAATCATCATCATCAAACTCAAGCCCACCTTACTTCACTCCCGACACATATCTCTCAAGGCACGAAACCCTCCGGTTTAAATTCAAGTGAACAAACTGCTCTGTTAATTGAGTAGATTTCTGTTACCGTATGAAAGCTCCACCGGGTCACCTGAAACAGGCTTGGGTTCATTCGAGAGTAGGACATGTCCATGGATAACTAATGATGATGCGATAAACTACTGAAGCATACATACTTTATCAATTAAATTTTGTAGCTAAATCTTGTTACCTGTAGTTAATATAAAATACGGTTAAGATTATAAGATGGGACGACGCATAGACTGCTTTATATCGCTAGTACTTTATAAGTAACGTGGTATCCTAACTAGTTTCGAAAGCTCCCGCGCGGTGCTTATCTGACCTAAACAATATTTTCTTGGCAAAGACAAGATTGTTGCGGTGAGCGTGGCGTGAAATGGCCAGTTAGTGAGTAATATCGTGTTATTTGGAGACGACGGGGCGAGGCGTCGTGACGGTCCCGCGCTGCGCGCATGCCTCGGTCACGAGCCTCGCTGACCCTACAGCTTGCTGCTTGAGGCTTGCCTCACTATGGCAACCTAGCCAAAGCAATGTCTGCTTACTACTACTACCCAAATAGCTACCAAAATTATACGATGCCATATACAGACATACAAATGCACAGATACACAGACACATATACATAGGTACGTGAAACTTATAACAGCCCTCTTTTTGCGTCGGGGTCGGGGGATATTAAAAACACTTTCGAACTATCTCCTTCCCTAACGAATGAGGAATAAAGGTTCTTGAGTGGAGACCACGAACTGGTAAGAAAGAAAGAAAGAAAATAAATTTTATTCGACACCTTTACAAAAAACTTATATCTAAAGGATACAATCAGTGTCGAATGGGTCCGTCTCGGCATAAATACTGAAAGTCAAGGACTATTAGGGCCGGTTTTCAGACGAACCCTAAAAAAAAGGAAAAAAAAGGAGAGGTAAAAGGAAAAAAAGAAAAAAAAGGTAAAAGCAGTGTAGAGACCTTCCACTAGATGGACCGACAACAACGTGAGAGTCGCCGACATCCAGTGGATGCAAACCACAGGCTGTCGTTCAATATAGCGTTCTAAGAGGCACGGACGTATTCTGGCTGATGAATAAGATAATTTACTTGTTTCTATAATATTATCTGACTAGCTAAGATTCATCATCATCATAATCAGCCTTTTAACAGTCCACTGCTGGACTTTTAGCCTACCCCCGAAAGTCGCCATATCCACCACGCTGACCCAGTGCGGGTTGGTAAGATTAAGGTTAGGTTAAGTATAGGATAGGTTAGGTTAGGTTAAATATGGCAAAAATTTTGTTTTTCCTAACTTGTTATGCCACTGCCAGCAAGATAAGCTCAACTAGGCACGTACTACATTTAGATTAGGTACGAGTGGATTCACAAACGGGTACCGTGTGATAATGAAGTCTGGGATGTCTTAATATCTGCGCCTAATGGTGGTTATAAATTAGATGAACATGAATGCTTGGGACGAAACTCTGGCTCTACCGGCTTAACTCGACGCATTAAGTGCAGGTATGTAGCTTGTATAAGTGTGCGCAGTTAATAGAATTATCTATTAACATTTACTCGTCTTGAGGACTACAAAGTATTCCCACACATTTTCACAAGTCATGCAAACATTTTTAATTAGATTGGTACGACATTTTTAGAATGTGTTTCATAAATCCATTGAAGACGGTTTAAATAGTCTATTTAAACTAGTTTCGTTTAGGTTTATAACGTCAAAATTCCCCGAATGGCTAGTTTTGAAGTTACTTTAACGTGCAATTCCTTGAAATACCATTCCATTGAAACCTGTCGTAAAGAGTTAAGAGATTTGTCATCACAGTAGAACGGAATCAATTATTAATAGGCTACACATAGGTATCTCAAGGAAAATAAGGAACTATAGCGCGGCCGCTGAAAGAATGTGTCTGACAGTTGTCCTAATATTGTAAAAAGTTGAATGAAAACCACCACCACTGGTAGTGGTGGTCACAGAAAAGTTTTATTGTTTAAATTACAACGACTGTCAAGGCTTTTTGTAAGAAACTTGGTGTAGCCAGTTGCACCCATATAAACGAAACGTCAGTCATTCGAAATCAGTTAGCAACTGTGATGCGGAGTTCGACGTGTTGATCTAAATAAGAATGTTCAATCAAGGTTCACTCATAATGCCTGGTAACAGATTTTTCTTCTCATTTTCTTTCTATTTACTTTTCTTTTCTGTGTTAGTGGTAGCCAACAACAAACAACAACATATACATATTAAATTATTGTTTTACTACAATGAATGTTTTAATATAAAAAAAAAATTTAATTGCAGCTGTCAGACGCATTCTCTCAGCGTGCAGACTGTATGTACGTAAGTTAATTCTTTAGTTTTACGTTTATGTATTTTCTTACGCCATAGTCAATAGGCAATCTGCAAAGCAATTCAATAAACAGTAAAGATCAAAATGTTAGTTATAATGCCAAAAATTATCGTTAAACTATGAAATATTATTAAGCTAAGCAACAAATTTAATTATCTTTAAATATTATAATGCATGTGTTAATTGAACACAAATGGCAATAGGTAATTTTGATTGGTCAGAGGCGTTTTTCGTTTTTGTACTGCTATAATTTCTTTCTCTTTTCTTTCATTGGATGAATATTGTGCAGATAACATCGGTTCAAGATATGAATCGAGATCTAGGCCTCAATTCTGGCGCGGTCAAGATATTCTCGATCAGTGACATTAAATATTACGAGATAATCGCGATTGTGTTAGAACAGACTGATATCCTGAATCCAGACCTGGATCGAGAGTGTATTAGTTTCATTTGTGACAGATAATCCATTCTGGAAGTTTTATCAGTGAGATTTACCTAGTCACGTTTCGTCGAATATCGTGGTCCCAATTACAGCTACTATAACTAGTTTTGAAACTTATTAGCCCTTTTTTTAAAATTAGTATTGGATAATCTGATATCGTCGATATCAGATTCACCATGTCAAACCTTTTTACGCATCCAAATTTTACCACTGTGTGCTTGGCTAATATTATTTATTATCTGTTATTTATTGGGTTTTTGGTTGGCAGTACCTACTTGTAAATAATTTCATAACATTTCTATCAATACCTATCCATCATCTAGTTCAAGACGTCAGTAAAGGGTATTTGACTGATTTTACGAAACTATTTCAAATTGTCTATTATCTATACTAATATTATATAGAGGAAAGATTTGATTGTTTGTTTGTTTGTTTGCATTGAATAGGCTCCAAAACTACTGAACCGATTTGAAAAATTATTTCACTGACGGGAAGCTACACTATCCCCGGGTGACATAGGCTATAATCTATACCCGTGCGAAGCTGGGGCGGACCGCTAGTATTATAATAAAGCAATATTGTGATTTAATCCTCATAATTTTCAGAATTTCTGTTTTAAATGGTGGATCAAAATTAAAATTAATAAACTACTGCGTAATCGCTCCCTTTGACATTTATGGGGCCACGTGACATTAGTGACGTCACATATACTATAAGCAAAAGAGTTCTACGATTACGTAGTTGAGTGCAGACAAAAATACACAATTACGGACAAAAAAAACATATAATTGTATATTGTAGTCATCATCATCATCAGCCAGAAGATGTCCACTGCTGAACAAAGGCCTCACCCTTTAACCTCCACACTGAACAAAAGCCTGCTATCTGCATCCACGTGATGCCGGCGACGGATATTGGAGTATGATAGTGTTATACTTCATCATAATAACAATCACAGAAAAGAAAAAAATAATTGTTAAAATTAGAACGGCTGTCAAGGCATTATTGTAAGATTTTTTTTGTAGCCAGTTGCACCCATATTAACGAAACGTCAGTTATTTGAAATCAGTTAGCAGCTGTGATGCGGACAAAGAACTTTGAGACGTAACCCAAAAAGGTAAGGTCCAAGTTCTTTGGATGCGGAGTTCGATGCGTTGACATACATGAGAATGTTCAAGCAAGATTCTGTCATAATACCTGGCGACAGATTTTCCTTCTCATTTCCGTTCTATTTACTTCTCTTTTCTGTGATAACAATAATATAACCAAAACAATATATAACATACAAGCATAACCATAGACAAGCACTACAGTTTTGTCAATGGTATAACATATATTATACCATGTTAGTGACGAAATAAAATGAATGAAATTTTTAGTAGCTCATGTGCAAAAGCTAGTGGACTGTAAAACCGTGAAGAAGCCTATGCACACGCAAGATCAATAAAATTAGTTGAAAACAATATTGTACTCACCGAGATTAACCGCCGGCAGCTGCCACCAAATAGTACCGAACCGAACTCGTGCAACCTAACTGAAGCACTCGCAGGATGATGATGTTCTGACAGCTGACTTGCTAGATCAGTTGCGTCTCTGATTGGTTGTCGGCTCTCGACGTGTGGTTGGTCCAGGGTATGGAGGACATAGACGCGCGAAATTTGAGAACAATAATGATTACAGCAATCTTCATCAATCTAGCGTGAACATCATGGCTTTAATTTATCTTAAAATTCGCTAAATCAACAATACAGGCTTAGTAATCAAACAAAACCTCGAATATACGATGAAAACTGTGAATAATAATGAATTAGCGGTACAATTATGTAAAATTAACTCGTCGTGCATATCTTACTCTATGTCCCGGAAAATATAGCTTTCCCCGCAGGGAACAGCTAAATCGTAACCTCATTGTTACAAATCATTACCTACCGTTAAACTAAAGGAGATTACACACACGGTTAGGCCGCGTTCTGATGCCGCCATGCGCCAGTATATGAGCGCACGCTTTCTTTGCTCTTACCAATAAATTATCACGAAGCTCATGTTCCAAGTTGTTCCTGTCTTGTGCAGCTTCGGGCCATGGGAACACCGATGTAAGATCACGACAGGTCATGTCCTGCCCCGTTTAGCCGTATATTATGTACAAACTTTGTCATTTCTAAATTAATCAATACTTATGTCTAAGTACTTATGATATATCTTCGTTTTCTGCTGATTAAAACTTAAATGCAAATGCAAACTTAGTGGAAAAAAAAAACAATTCTTTATTTATAGCCATTTGCGTGGGTGCTTCAAATGTTTTTAAAGTAGGTAGTCGCATTTTTATGATTATTTCATGTATAACAAGTTTCATGTGTTGCTAAGGTTGTAAACATTTAAAAATATGTGTAGATAATAAAATATTAGGTAGGTATACATGTACTAACTACATATATAATCTTAGGTACTAACGTTTTTGTACAAAGAAATTTGTCTTGGTATTGGCATAGAGTACCTAGTTGTGCATTTTTTTAAAGATTTGGTACAAGGGTTTATAGATAAACTTTTTATACTTCAAACCAGAAGCCCTAACTTAGGTAAAACATTTGAAATAATGCAATTTAATACTAATGCGCAATGGTAGCCTTATTCCTAAAAGTGATTTCTTTCAGGTAAGCTACGTATGTTCTTGAACCTCTTCATCTATTTACCTCTCCATACTTAGAGGATTTGTAAAGAGTTAGAAGAAGAATATGTACTTATTTTTTAATTTATTTTATACTTTATTGCACACTTATAAATTATGTAGAAATGTACATATGGAGGACTTAATGGTAAACATAATATATACTTACTTATTTACCTACTTGTAGATAACGTACCATTTTAGGTACCTACAATGAAAAGGCGCCTGTAATAAGCTCAGAGACCCCAATGCAATGAGCTGAAATTAAATAAGACATTTCAAATAATTAATTAAATAGGTAGGTTTCGTAAAAAGTCAGTTATGAAATAGCTTTAGAAGATTTATCTCTTTCTCTCTGTTGAATGTTTGTTTGGTTTTTACGGAGACAAATCTGCTAGAGCCATAGAACACAATCTGTGGTTGAGAAATATTCATGCATCTATTAGGTTTCTAGTATAGGTACAAATGCCGCACATCTTAAGATTCGACTGGATATCAACTTTGGAGGTCGACTTCTATCCTAAATATTCGTGTAGATAAATATGCTAAAATATTACAAAAAGCATCATAAATAAGATTGCCATGTAATTTCAGAATTAAAATTGCATGTCGTTTCTAGGGCGTGGTGGACATATGCAATTATAAATTCGGTGATTTATTTTTAACATCACAGCGATAAAGTGCGTTTTCCCAGTCGAAAATCGGTGCAAGTGTTACGCAAGTCAACTTAAATGTGAGTCAAGCGGAGCTGAGAGTTGACTGCTCGAGCAATCTGTTACGCGGGAATCTTGAAAAGCTTTTAAGGGGCGTGCGATATTTCGGAGATTTGTAATGCATTTTTGCAAGCGGCTTGGCAGTTACGCAAGGATGCCCGGAGAACTGGTCCGACTGGCCACGTATCTGGGGCAGCCCCATCTCTCCGTTAACATATTACCGCTAATAGATATTGAGCTTCCAGCCGCTAGCTGTTGGCTAGTTCAGGTTGTGCCGGACGAGACTTATGGCTACACACTGAATTTAATTAATAGAAATTTAGTATTCATTGAGTTGGTTATTTAATTATTTGCTTTTCTAATTTATAATGAAGTAGGTATTTAATTAACTTATCTGCTGGCTTTTTGGTCAAAGCTTTCAAATATTTCTAAGTACGACTAATGTATGTACATAAGTTTACCTATTGATTCACAAATAAGGATGTTAGTAAATTATTATAACACCAATTAAACTCACGATTATGTTATATCCTTACGCGAGTTTTGATGAAGGATGTTGGTTTTTAAAAAGTATTAAAATATCTTAAACAGGATTCTTCAGGAACTTCAGTTTTTTTTTAAATAATCTTTATAGGTAGCAAAAGATAATGCTCTACTACAACATAGAGATTAGTTTGATCGATTTTGTTAAATTTTCGTGTGGTTGTGATACTTTCATGTAACGGATGCTTTTATTTTCTTAAACGAAAAAAAATAGTCAGATTTTGTAGTGATTTTTTCATACATCATAAAATTTCGAAAACTGTAAAAATTACACATTGAAATTAAACTACCGGTCGATGCAAAGTGTTCAAAACGTCACGAATTAAAATAATGTAAAATTACACGTGATAAAATCTATTTACAACAACTCAATCAGCTCCACTCAACTCTAATTGTAAAACAACTAGGCATATCGTCATTGCAATTAGGTATACCTAAAACTCTGTTTTAAACTATCACAGTTGTTACCAACAGTTATATGACCACAAACACACACCACAACCACCTCCCACTACCTTGTGCACCTTCCACAACCTTACCGCGGTAAATATCCTGTTAATAATCATATAACTGTAGGTATACCTAGCCCAGACATGTGTCTGACATACCCTGATTTTTTGTTTCGTAAAAAATAGTCATATGAAATAGCCACAAAATGAATGTTATTAGCACAGCAGAACCGGTAGAGTTTCCAATTTCAAGAAGCGAGCAATAATTTTCATTGTTTCGAAAAGCGATTACTAACCGAGGGCAGGACGAGATCGAGGCTTGCCTTGCACAACATTGGTTTCACTAACTGCTGACATTTCATTAAATGTATTGAAATCGTGAAATGGAGCTTGCATCCCATTGATTGGATCGCCCCAGAGCGCGCGTGCGTCGGTCAATACCCGATATTGAATTGAATTATTGTGAAATGAATTATGCGGAATAAGGCGATGCACCTTCCCTCTGACTACCAATTTGCTTTACTTTTCATATTATTATATCCACTTTGTTTTGACACGTGATCTGAAATTAAATGTAGTTTAAAAAGATAAAAAACACATAACCAACAACACAAACAAACTAGCCCAAACTCAAAGGGTTTACTTATACTAGTAGCCATTGTAGAGTCCTAGTCTTCTCCTGGTTCCATCATCAGATCAGTACAATGGTACCAAATTATTGTATTGTCATCCAGATTACAAATGCTTGCAATGTTTCAAATCGATATGATAATTAGAAATAGGTTAAAATTGACTTGTTACAACGACCAAGATTTGTTTACATAGTAGAAGCGTGTTAATTAAACATGACTACTGTAAGATGCGTGTTGCAACACAGGGCAACAAACAGCTTACAGTAGATTAATTAAAGTTCTTTTTCTTATACAATGCAATATCTTATACTGTGTGTTTTACGGCAGTGTATACGACCCAAAAAGAGTCGATAGGCTTATCGGACAGGTGTTTCATTTAAAACAACAGCAGTAAAAATGAAATGTAATACACTTCTTTTTAAATTGGCTAATACATTTTTGAAATAAAAGCGTTTAAAGTTTTTATTCAGGAAGGGATGCTCTGTCCCTTTCTCGCAAGGTGAGTGTTAAGTATAGAGGTAATTCTTAAGTACAGTGCGCTCTCTGTCTAGAAAGATAATGAAATGCTCCATGCTTAATATTCCTTAATTTTGAACACATTTCAATTTTGTTTTCGGTGTTCGGCTCTATTTATAGAAAAGCTTTTTTAAGACAACAAATATTAATCAGTCCAGGGGCCTTACGGACAACAGCTAATTGCGGCACCTAATCCGCTCAGTTGGAAAATCACGGGAACGTGAACCTTATCGCGCCCAGATACGGTTTGCGGTCGCGTGATTTTCCAACTGAGCGGATTAGGTGCCGCTGTCCGTAAGGCCCATGTAGCCTATTGTAGCGTTATGTTACAATTTTTACTGTGAGAACAATTCTGAAAACATGAAAAAAAAACACTACCTACAACCTCACTATGTTTGGTACTTTTAATTATGAGAGAGCTACCATTTCAGTCCTATTAGTGACTGGCAGTCTGTTGAATTAAAAGCAAAGAGCAAAATTTCTCACACTAGTCCCAGAGCCGTGTTACCTATCGGCATAGATTCAGAAACCCGATATTATATTGGAAGGGCACGGTGTTGATTGTTTTACGGCTGGGCTTGTCACTTGGATGCCACTCTCTTATATTTTAACGCCTTACAAAATGCACGGAAGCAGATTAACGAGATAAGACTATCAATTCTACAAGTATTACTATAATATATGCTACAATTATCTCAGTTGTAGATCCACAATTATTGTTTTAGGTTGATACCTAAAACATTCGATAATGTTGATGAGTCCATTATATTTGTATCTTCTAAAGATTTGATAACATACGATACATTTACGTATATAAACATGTACAGACATATACAAATCAAATCAATGCAAACATCATGAAAAATACTTTTTTATTTGAAGTGTTGTTTGTTTCACACTACCGGATTTACTATTTAAATGTTATCTATATATTCATTTAAAAATTAATCCCTATTTACCTTGGTCTCGCCATAACTTGAGAACGACTTTACCGATTTCATTATTATTTTATTTTATTTTTCTAACACGGTAATAAGGTTCTTACGGAAAGAAAAATTAAGAAAATTGCGCAGAACATTGGAAGATTTCAGAAAAATTAGTGACAATTTTTTTCTTTGTGCGTTTGACAGTTCTAAGACAGGTCTGACGGGTCAGCTAGTAGATAAATCTATGACATTTAAATATCTTGAAAAATTACCTTGACTGATTATCCTGAATGAAATTTTCAGGCTTTCGTTGGCGGGCCGAATGGGTTACAATGGGATTACAACCACATGAGTCCGAGCGATTGGTTGTAGTGTGTTCACTTGTAGGCATCTTCGATCAAAAATATACGCGTACATGCGCCAACTATTTCCGCCATCACGCGGTTTTTTACATAAGATGTTAACCGACCACAGACTTACTATATAGGATCAAAAACTTTAAGAATACCAAAAGAATTTTTTTAAACCGACTTCACAAAACCACATAACACCAACATTAACATTGCGATGTCTCATTTCGGAACAAACCACTAGCAGATAAACATAGATACGAATAGCTACACATCCATGCATTCATTTAATAAAGCTAATAAAAAAATAATACTTGCTTGTACCCGAAAAACTACTGACACAAAAAACTACTGACACAAAATTTTACCCGAAAAACTACTGACACAAAATTTGAGAAATTTTTGTGGGACTAGCTCGAGAGGTTCCTTTTCATCTATACTAATATTATAAAGAGGAAAGATTTGATTGTTTGTTTGTTTGCATTGAATAGGCTCCGAAACTACTGAACCGATTTGAAAAATTCTTTCACTGTTGGGAAGCTACACTATCCCCGGGTGACATAAGCTATAATCTATACCCGTGCGAAGCTGGGGCGGACCGCTAGTAATTAATAGAGAAACACGTGAATTGGGTCACAGATGTCGGCTTAATTGACGTACATAATAAGTAATAAAAAATACGGGTCAAATTGAGAACCTTCCTCCTTTTACGAAATCAGTTAAAAAGCGAAGGGACCCAAACAAATATGTAACATTATTTGTATATATTGGCGAGTTGGTGGTCAAATGCGTTTTTTTTAAATCTACCTATCATCTGAACTCGGTCTGAAATTCAAGACCATTTTTTGTTATGTATTTTTTATACAGTTTAATAGACGTTTGCATGTATTAAAACACACAGAGAGGTCGAAGTGTTCAACAGGGCAGATGGAGGTTGCTACATCTGCTGCAACTCTTTCAGTAGGATGACAGAAACAGGGCAGAATAAATTTATAGTTTCGCAGGTAACCGATAAATCTAATTTATAGGTAGCTCGTGCAATCATGCGCATGTACTCAGTAAACACAGGGTTTATCTCTGTAAGTAACTAGACAGCGGGGAGATTCATTAGGCGTCGATCCGTGTCGGGCCGCGCTGTAATCGAAGCAATTGTTCTCCAAGAAATTCAATTATTAGTTGAAGCCGCGGGCGCAAAATATCGACTATTGGGCAACCCGCTGCGTCGTTAGCAGTTAGAAATAATTGTTCGCGATTTATCTGCTTAGTACCCGCTATAATTAAATGTTTTATAATTAAGCTCGTAGGATCGCTGTTCTTATAAATCGCGGGCATCGTCGTCGGCCGCGGTCGGTGCGATACTGCGGTCGTGCTTCGTGCCTGTTGTACTTTTGATTAGAGCGGTAAGGGTTGTTCGCTCTCACGCTTAGAATGTCTGCCTTAATCGCTCAGCGCGATGTTTCTAAATTAGCTATCATGCTATCGTTTGTTTTAATTAGGATGCTGTAAGGTTTAACGGACTTTAACGACTTGATATTGCTGTTCCTAATAAACTTACATTTCACTGTGCCAACTATCTTATATCTTTAACACACATGACTTTCTGGACACCTTGCAAGTTGCTGACATTTTGGATAGATAAATAAATTTTCTATTTGTGTAAAACCGTTATAGCTTGTATTATTGCCTTTGGGTTTCTGATAAAAATATGATAATCAGCCGAGACACGCGACACTGCGTGCTATGTCCAATAGCAAATATATTAATAGGCAGAGGAAATAACTTTCATTATTTTACTACGTGTAGGAGTATTATAAAGGCATGAATATGTTTTGCACAATTTATTCGCATTGTAATTCTTAACGGGCGTGTTATGGTCTTTGTTCGGGGCTCGCGCATGCACCTTATTCACTTATCCCCCATTAAAGCTCGCGTGGAATACAAAAGAGCCATAGGAGACAGTCTCATTGTAAACAACCAACAATATGGTAAACGTGATCCTAACTTTGAAATTTATTTGTTTAACAGACCCGCCGTGTTAAACTGTGCGCCTTATAAATAAATTTCAATTGTGTGTTGTCATTAAATATTCAGAGTTATAAATCAAAGCGTTATCTGCCGCGTCGACATAACGGTTACATCGCGACTGCTTCGGAAAATAATTTAACGATAGGGTGTTGGAACCCGAACAACTGAACCACACTGTGCCAAGATTTACGGCACGCCTAGAAAGCAGGAAGAAAGAATATCCCATGGTTGAGTTACCTTTACATAGTTTGATACTTATCAACGATTCTATCGGCTTACCTACGTCAGTAATGTCGAAGGCACTACAGTTTTTTTATTAAGCTGGCTATATAGTGCCTTTATTAACTAAACAAAATACAAGCTAATACTACAAACAGTTTGTCTGCTCATCCATAGACCGCTGAAAGTCTAAAGACAATCCAAATTATCAAGCCCACTACCATTCGGCAGCAAAATCAGCATAGCGGCATAACCACGCTTAAAAAATTACTGATATTTGTAGGTATAAAGTATTAAGTAAGTATATGTATTTCTTGTCGCTCATTGCAATCACATAATGTAGGTATTTGAATAAAATTTGTAAGAGCAATATATTTCACGAGTCGATAGGTCGCTGCATTTTGATACAAAATTCCAGGCTTCGAGACGAATATGTAAAGCTGTGAGATGCATCAAAAGATTTTGGTGCCATTTTACCAGCGATGATAATTACGATGTGCGAATATTGCGGTTCCTTTAGATTATGCTTTGACAAATCACGACTTTGCAATTCCAATGCAGCAGATTTAATGTATGGGCGGCAGTTTGCATTCTAACCGCGACCCGAAGGGCCACCTCTTTCCTAATGCACGCTTATTTGAGCTTTTTAACCTTTCATCTTGTAGCGTTTGAGCATTGAGGGACAATAAACATAATGCTGATACTTAATGTTGTTATTGTTCCCGATTAAGCCATAGCCACGGTAAACGACGTAGTGGGATATCTTTATGTGTTTCTTTAATGTCCTTTGAACATTCAGGAAAATTCGAAATGCATGGGGAGATGGGCTAACTTCTGTGACGCGTTTGTGCTGCTATGTTTGCTTTTCGAATTATGTATTCTATAAATAGCACCGTCACTCGTGTCTCTTCGACTACAATCACGAGTCATTATCAGTGTGTAGATATAAATTGTAAGTAGGTTTCAAAGCATTATATCGAAGGTCTTATCTGTTAATTTGGTTCGTGCATTACCTGTAATCAGTGAGTTACCCGAACCTATTTATCTAGCTTAATAATTATAAGATCTTTAGGGCCAATTCAACCTGGCGAGTACAATTTACAAAATGATCGTGCTCTATACCCGGCTATTTGCTAATGTTTAATAATCTGAATAGAAGGGAAGGGTTGGGAGCGCACAGATATACGAGTTTTGTAACAGTTTTCATTAGCTCATTGGGGCAAGGCCCGCGAGTGTTCCTATTCTGGGAATAGTGTTACGTAAATCGAAGGTGGAAGGTGGTTGAGGGTAGGACGGAGGACGGAGGGGCGGGGCGCCGCGGGCGGGCGGTGAAAGGGCTGGGCGGGGCGGCGTGCGCGGACCCGCCCACCACATTTCACCACCACGGTCGCCGCCGCTGCAGCCGCGACGCTCAGCGCGCCCTACTTCTCTCGACAGGTACGCTCTTGGTGTTCCATTGTGTGAACGAACAATACTATTGTGAAACGTTTAGATAACATCCCCACGGCTTTGTAATTTAGGCACTTAATTTAATTTTGTCTATTACTGAACCGCTTTAAAATAACTGTATATCGATACGTAGCTACGTTGGCTAGTCATTTTGCATGATGTAACGCATAACATTGTATTTTTCTATAGTTACTGAGTAGTGCAAGAAATAAAAAAAATATCGTCCATTTATTGTAGCTATCTAGGACCAACCTTAGTATTTACCGAACAAATGTATGAAAAGTGTTGTCTAAAATAATGAATGTATCTTTTTTCTTCAACTTTATTCGTTTAACTATTATGACAATTGAAATAATTGGCATTATTGTACCTAACTTTTCATTAACAAAAAAAAAACAATTAGGTACATGTAGGTAGTATGAAGTGGAAACGAACGACGGAGCGCTAGTTGATTTGATAGCCGGGTGCTAAGCGGGCTGTTGCTTGCGGTCGTTATTGCACTGAAAAGGTTCAATTTGAGCCACGTTTGGCTCAAATAAGACGTCTCTGAGCGGAGTGGTAAAGAGGGCGCATTACTCTTATTGAAGCCTCGAGAGCGCATTATCTGGTCGCCGGGGGCGTCCGCTCGCGCGCACGATCCTACGCGTACCAGAAACTCAATATCTCATAAGTATTATATGTTTTACTAACAACGTCAATACTCAATACTCGTTACCTATTTCATACATTTTACATTTCGACCCAAGAGCTTGCCTTGCGAAATGACATCAAATTATTCGACCAATACAGCTGTTAAGTGATACCTAAGCGATAGACGTCATAATTTACATGCTAATCTAAGTATTGAATAACATTATAGTAGGTAAAACTTGTTGGTACTACAGTTGTTTATTATTAGTACTTTAATGAAACGATTTATCGGTATCGAATAAATTAAGCTATTATAAATCTAATTGCACGTTATTAGATCAGTGACTAATTTATAACGTCATTTCAATTACACAAGTCTTTCTCATTTAAAATTCAAAGGCCTGGCCCGGTTAATATGAAGGGGCGTGGAAGAGCACGAGCTATGCGCCATTGATAGCGTCATCTGAACCCGCTTCACTGGTGTCGCAAAGTGTCCCGAATTAAGTAGGACATGTAGCTTTACCTAGTCTGTCGGGGACATGTCAGTTTTTGATTGACTAATCACAATGATGCTACATATAAACTGAGGTAGATATCTTTTACCGAAGCTTACGCAGCGATACAAACACAAGTTAATTGGCTTGAGTGAACTCAGTCCGTCGTTCTATGTCTAGCAACGACGCAAACGTATGATGCGCGATTATGGAGTATGTAAAATTATAAAAAGTGCCACGACAAATCAACGCCTTTTTATGGTTGATATTCCAAAAACCCGAACGAAGCACTTTAATTCCACTTTTATTGCTCGAACTGCTAGCCTGTGAAATGCGCTGCTTGAATACCCGTTCCCCGATAGTTACAATCTATGGGTGTCTTCAAATTACAAGTGAATCGGTTTCTTCTAGGCAACTGTGCTCCATCGTAGACCGCATCTCTCGCATCAGGCGAGTTTGGCAATCAAATGCAAGCCTACAGTACTAATAAAACCGACAGTCTGAGTTGGTACTCTAAGTCTGATTTTATTTAGAATAAGAGCTTTTCTATTGAATCTAATCATCATCAGCCTCTAACTGTCCACTGCTGGACATTGGCCTTTCCTAATGCACGTCACTGAGCTCGGTCGGCAGTTCTTTGCACCTAGTTTTTACCCGCCGTTTTACGCAGGTCGTCATTCCACCTGGCCGCAGGGTGTCTACACTACGTTTGCCTAAACGTGATCTCCACTCCAGAACTCTTCTACCCCATTGGTTATCGGTTCTTAGGGCAATGTGGCCTTCCTACTGCCACTTTTAAATCTAATACGGTATGTGAATCATAGTTATTGGATATAGGTAGAATATTTGGTAGGTACCTATACACAATATGTCAATTTAATTACCTAGGTTTATTCAAGAATGTATCAGTTCTTATCGTATACCGTTTTGTCCACATAATATGAAGCTGGGAACACAACATTTGACAGTGCCCGCTGGTACGCCATGTTCGTGCCACGTTGTTCTCTGTTACGCTCATACTTTAGCAGATGTCACAGTTACCCAAAGGTCGCTGAACCGAAACCCCATTGTTTTGAGTTGCGTCAACGAATCGTCTGCCTCGAGGTTCATATCATATGATTCAAATTTGTACCGTATTGTAAAGCATTTTATTGCGAGATGCATAAATAGCTAGCAGCAACAGCAACATGACATGTATCACAAGAGCGAAGTATCTGACGAGATCTGACGGCGTATTTGACAACTTTAACGGTCGTGTTCTTGTCATGGGCCGATAAAGTTGGTGAATGTTTATTTTGAATAATGTTTATTGGTGATGCTAGTGTTATTTGCATAATGACCACCTCTTTAATCTAATCAAATTTGTTTGTGTAAAAAGTTTATTTTTTAATTTACGTAATAATATTTATAAAATTAATAATATATTCTTAAGTAAATTAAAAAAAAACTTTTTACACAAACAAATTTGATTTATATTTATCTTATCTATCTATACAGGGTTATTTTTAATTCGCCTAAATCCTCTTGTAGGCTGCTTCCCTACTTCATACCGGACTATTTTTGTTCCATAATTTATATTAATTCGTTTATTTGTCCCAGAAAAAGCAACAAAAAATTATGTCACACCTCTTAATGAACTCAATATAACGAGGACAATAAAAATGCATGCACCGCCTAGGGAAAAATTTGTAGCCGCAACTTGCATAAAAAATACATAGAGAAAAAAATCATACAAAGTTTTAAAAAAATTGTGGGAATTTATACTGTTTTGTAAAAAGTCATAGAATAAAAGTTGTCAGGTAAGATGTACGGAGGCTGACTGCGAGAGGTTTTAGGTGAATTTAAAATAGCCCTGTATATTGTAACGTAACTGGGGCCTACGCTACGTTGCAAGGTATCAAGGAGTTAAAAGTAGTATGGTGATGAACCTAGCCCTATTTACCGATGGAGGATCCAGACGGTGGAGGGAAAAGAAACAATAGAAAATTAAGAATAATAATTACTGGGTACGCTGCCAACTGGTAGTGGGCTTGAGCTTTTGGATTGTCTTTAGACCTTCAACGGTCTATGGGCAGTCTAACTGTATTTGTAGTTTTAGTTTTAGCTTGTATTTTGTTTAGTTAATAAAGGCACTTGCCCAGAATAATAATTTAATTATAGTGAGATCTTATGGAGATTCCGGTGCCCTCAGGTCTAGAGACGGGCCACCGGAATGGTTTTAGGTATAGGTGCAATCGTACTTAAAATGACTATGCCCCAATATTGTCGAGTATCTATAAATGTTTCCCCCCGCGTTACAAAAAAGGTACTTATAGTCATAATACGATTATGCATTGTCGCCACTACAATCACTCCACGACTTCAAGTGCTTAAACGGGTATAGGGTTTAGAAACGACGCACAGAGCACGAATTGACAATAAGAGCAAAGTTCGCAAGTTCAGCGCGGTTAGGACTCGGGAGGAATGTGGGGCGAGGTACTAGCTCGGAGGTACGATGGTTCTCGGAGGTGCTCGAATGTGCTCCTTCTCTGCAACAATCACGATTAACCACTATTTATATCGACATTTCAGATACACACTGTAATGAGTAGATACAATGTATCCTAACAGCCGCATAGCAATTGCTGGCATCAGACAATTTAACCTGTGAATATAGCCGTTTAGATTACGAAAACTTCATGGCGGTACTTACCTTACCTACTTAATAATCAAGTTAAAAATCGATTGCTTTTACACATGTTAATATTTCCTCAGCTTTGTTTAGCTAAAGATTATTTTCCAACGCACATTATACCAGTAATGATGCTATAAAACAGTAAGAGCAGGGTCACTAGGTCGAGCTCCAGTGCTATAACACGCTAAACGAGATCGTCTTCCAAATGACTAGGTGGTGTGGTGGCGAAAGTAACTGTGGAACGCTAGACGGTTCACGCATGACCCACGGGTCAGCTCACACACTCTGACACATGTCAATTAGGGCTATCCACTGCGCCGCCGCCGCCGGGCGTCGATTGAGAGCTTGGACATGTTTGTAGAAAACCTTCACCACAAAGATTGATTCACTACTCTGACTGTTCAAAACACAGAACGCAATTTACTGCTTTACGTACATCGGTCATAGATTAAACTGTCATATGTACACCCACTAATGAAGATTCATCGAGCTAGGAACAGTCTGTTGAATGCGAATCAGTTATTTACGATTCTTTCTAATCGTGCTATTAGAACTCGTGGGGTTACTCTGCTAAAATTATAGTTGCGCAAAGGCAATTTGTATTGACAATCTGACAATTACAGTGTTTGTGTTGTGAGTGTTCGTCGGCTTTGCCGCTATCTAAACAATGATATACAGCTGGTTCGTTATTTCCAAAGTGTGTCTGCAGTTGGCAATTTACCGGCTCGCAGATCGATCAGCTCCTATTATTGGAAGAGGTCGGACGTGTACAAACATCGATTTCGTGTCGTTAATCTGAGGCTGGTCTCTGAGGTGAGAGCCGACACTCAGGCTCACCTCACGTATCGCGAACGTAACGACCTGTAATCATAATGATACGTACTTACCCGCACTATCGTCTAAAGAGCCCCTGGCATACATCTACTCTAATATTTCACCCATTTCTGTGTACATGGTACCATATAATTATTCGGTTTGCGTGATTGCACGTGCATAGTTAAGTAGGCTCTGGTTCTCTATGAAGAACTCTATGACCCCCTGAACATTAGCGTTTGAATAATTGCACCACTAAAAGTTGAAGATTAAACGTACGAGTATGATAATTTTTAAATCACCATTTTAAGCAGAATTAAGTAACTTGGACAGAGGTAGATGATTTTTTTAACCAATATTTGAAATATACATTACAGTTTAATGTAAATTGTTGTTCGATAATAAAGTACGAGTACCAAATAGTATTATACCAAGTCAATTTATAAAAAAGGTGAACGAGCTTTTCGCATTCTCCACGGCAAACCCATTTATTTGATACCCATATCATGATGGTAGATAACAAAATGCTGCCCGCCATCTTGGGGCAACCGCCATATTGAATTTAGTGTGACGTCATTTTATTTTTGTATTTTTTTTTCAGCAAACTCATATCATGGGGATGCATAACAAATAACTGGTCGGCCATCTTTGCGGGACCACCATATTAGATTTAGAATGACGTCACTTAGTTAACCATGCATTGTCATTCAAACTAAACGTATGTGCCAAATTTCAGCTTAATCGGTTGAGGATAACTGGTGTAAAATGCAGTTGCAAGATTCGTCCCACACATACTAACAAGGCAAGTTAAATTAAGGCTTGAAAAACTTTTTAAAATTTTCCAATTATTTAAGTTTCCATTTTTTTAGAAACCACTACAGTAATAAGTACATATACAAATAAAAAAATTAATCGTTTAAACCATTTTCGAGTTTTTGACTTTCGAGACTAACGCACGGCATTTTTTGTAATTATATAGATTGAAAGCTTTGCTGGAGAGCTACCGCTAAACAGGCAATTGTAGCTGGTGGCTAACCACCCTGCACGTTCGCTCATAGCGCATGATTACGGCCAATTATTTTCTGTTTATCTCTAATTACGCATACGCTGCCAACGTCGTTGGTTTATCGTTGATCTGCCCTCCGCCCCAAGATTGAATCGCTTCTCTAATCAGCTCTCAATCCTTCTACATGGACCATCAGCGGGAGTCGAGATAAATCGGGTCAAATCGATCTCGGCGACGAACGCCAACAATCACTACCGGCTTTCACAAAAATATTATGAGAGATTCGTTCCGATTGTCATTTGGATTTAATTGGAGAAAATATGCATGCAGAGGTAAGTGAATTCTCGGTAGCTACTTTTTATTGAGAGAGCATGAAAGATGGGCGCTCTGCTTGTGTCAGGCGCTGATGAACGATGTCGTGCCGGAGCTGGCACGGAATGACTTAAGCAGGATCATGCGTGTCCACTCGAAGTTCAATCGCACAGTATTAATTTATCGGCAAGTCAAGCAAACAGAATGACGTGTCAGTTTTTTGGTGCATATTCACTGTGGTGAAATTAGGGTGCATTAAGGCAACAAGGTCAGCGCGGTCGCCATGTCCTGTCGGTGCGGTGAGTTGGGCTTTAGAAATCGATGAGCTTTGCGGTTGGTCGTTTCCGTATTCAATTTATTTGCGGACTTCATTACTTTTATTGACGTAACATGAGTTAACAAAATGCAGAGTTTCCATCAGTGATGTTGTCAGCAACTGCTATCGATAAAACCTTTATTGATAATAGGTGATATAAATAATATGTAAATAACGACAAATTAATCGTTTTTTTTTACAAAAAAACAACAACCGGCTTTACTGGAATTTCAATAAACGGGATTGACCCACTACTATTTTACCCTTAGAGGTGGAATATTTTCTTTAATTTTATATGAAACTAGCCTCGAAAAATATCTTATTTAATAAAAACCCAATTACTAAAATCGGTTCATAATTAATCGGTGGAGATCATTTAACGTACACACAAAAAATACAGTAAAATCGAACCTCCTTTCTTTGATAAGCAAGTTAATTTCAAAAAAACTACTTTTAGACACGTTTTTATGACCTTTATTCTGCTATTGGCTAAAAAAATAATCTGGTGGAATATATACATTTTAGCCAACCATTTTACCGCCAAACACAAAAACTTAACAAGGATCAGGAAGATATTTCAGTTTCTATATGCTAATTTAATATGTAATAACAAAACACCTTCAAATGCTAATTTAGGTGTTGTTTTGCAGAGCCCACCCTTGTAATTAGGTTGGCGATAAATTATGACCCGTAACGAGTAGTTAAGGCTTCTTCAACAGACGTGTATTTATTGAGATAATATTTTACACAAATACCCTTGGTCAAATAAACTAGTAAAAAATACTAACCTGTGTATTAAAATTGGCCTTGCACCTCCGGTTTATAGCCGATATAGACATTCATAAAACTTACCTACGGCAATCTAAATAATCGATATACAAAATACTATGTCTGCTCTAGACCATTAAGGTCAGTCTGGACTGGACCAAAATAAACATTAGTTGCAAACGTTTTTTTATAATACAAAAATCTACGTAATCAACATTTTCCGCATAGATATCGGATGATCCATTATACTAGTCTTCCTCTACCTACCTTAAAAGTGCAAGACAAGTTTTTGTTTTGTTGTCCAGCTCAATCGTGGACTCTAAATCATGCCTAATTATAATTACTAGATAGACTAGTTTAGTTCATGTGTCTAGATAATAACTAATGCGCCGTCTAGACGTGTATTAGCTAAAAGTTAGGTATCTAGATGAGATTAGCTAGATCAATTACTTAGTTCTCACGGCTACCGGCGACTGGGACGATACTGCTTACTCCTGTCTATGTCATCTAGTTACATTCCTACAGTCTATTCGAATGATTTATGTCCATCCAAAAAGCTTCAAGTTTATATCGTGGCGTGTTGCGCATGCAGCGTAAAACTTCACCGGCTTCATTTATTTTGTTTAAACTGTAAGTGTAAGTGACTTTATTGACTAAACAAAATACAAGCGAATTAACACGAAAAAACCTAAATTACTTGGCCTATTATACAAAAACAGTTGGACTGCCCATATACCGTTTACGGTCTAAAGACAATCCAAATGCGCAAAATGCTAATGTTTATGTATTGAACCAGAAAAACGCCAGAATTTAGGTAATGCGCTCTGAAAGATTTTCGAAAATGGGGTAAGCTCCCGGTCCCCAAGGGTCCAGTCTCAACCCCTAACAGCTCAAATATGTAACCACTGTCGATGTTACATTTACTACATTGTAATATAATAATGTATAAACTCTATATAAGTATAATCTCTGCTAAAAACATATTAAAAATCAAATCTATGAATGCAATCCATTTAATTATGTAAATTATTAACATTTTAATTTAATTTAGGCTGACGTTAATTTTACTATATATTTATTAGCTGAATGGAAATTCAAACAAATATTATCATAATTATTACCTAACTGTAAAATTTTTGAAGTTATACATAGCTCACCTTCAGAATCTTGTTCTTTGTTTCTTTGATCGACAGAAAATAACCTC
This sequence comes from Agriopis marginaria, assembly GCA_932305915.1. Taxonomy (NCBI): domain Eukaryota; kingdom Metazoa; phylum Arthropoda; class Insecta; order Lepidoptera; family Geometridae; genus Agriopis; species Agriopis marginaria. Next base: position 12,253,989 of record OW029915.1, read on the forward strand.
CTTTTTAGTAAGTGTGTACCTAGAATCTAATAACCTTCCGTATCAAATGTTCCCGTTAGCACATACATGGAATACTTTGTATATGTATATTATTCAGGATCATTAACATTGATTAAGCTATTGACTGACTCGGAGGCTTAAATTTTACGACCGACGGGTGTTAAAATCTAGGTATTTATTGAAACCGAAATTAGTTAACAAAGTTATCGTACCAGTCTATAAAATATGCAAATGAACCGAGAGATGTCGTCATCGTCTCGCTCGACCGAGCAAATTGATCGAAGTTAGTACCTACTTAACTTTTTACCTAAGAGTGTAAAAGGTATACAGGATAGGTATACAAGGTAAATAGGAGCGTTTCCTGCAAATGCTAGAAGGTTTTTTTTAATAAGACTTCCTACAAATATTTTTAGAAATAACTTGCCTCCACACAAAACCTGCTGCAAATTAACGATACATAACCTTACTTTCTTTGTTGCACCTTTAGGTCCCCTAACTCAAGTCAGGACATTCTAAAGTTAATCATGTTTCTCTGATTTTTAAAATATAGTTGAAGTAGTAAGTTTGAAATATATTATAACTAGCTTTTGCCCGCGACTTCGATCGCGAGTCTTTCATAATCATACACTTTCAAGCCGCGTTTTCTCATCCTGTATTCGGTCCTTTCGCAAAATCCTTACTTAGCGGATCTTTACACTGGATCTTTTGGAATCTATAATTTAAAATCAGCTTCTACGAAGTTGATTTGGCAGATCATGTAGTTTTTGAGATTTCCCTATGAGTCAGTCAATGTGTATTTCGCTTTTATATTATACTAGCTGTTGCCCGCGACTTTGTACGCATAGACTTTTATATAAACTTCCCGTCCCCTATTTTCTCCCCTTAATGCGGCCATTTCGCAAAATCCTTTCTTAGCGGACCTCTACATCCCATAAGGAATCTACTTCCCACATTTCAGCTTCGTGGGTCAAGTATTTTTCGAAATTTCGAGATGTGTCAGTGTGTGAATGAGTAGATGAATTTTATAATATGGATAAGATAGATTAAAAATATAGTTATATTAACCTATCCATTTGTTGCTTGTTGTTTGTTGTAGGTCAGACGATAATAGTTGAGGCTAATACGAAGCTTTAAAAGCCTCTAATAGCTCTTATAGGTATATCGAAGCAAGCTAGACGCACATTCACATAGCGAGCGTGTTATGATCTGGGAGTGTCCGCCCCGGCTCCCACGATCTAAAGATTAGATTGGAGGTGACTGATGCGTAGGACAATATGTAATAGATCAGCTGCAACTGCAGAACGAACTGAACGGAACTACGCGTATAATAGGCTATTTATTGAGATAAGTGTCAATAGTAGCTTTGGGGCACTATAAGTATTTCGGATTATACTCACAAAATACACTGAATAGATTTAAAACATAATTATCATATTTAAAAAGACGACTACAAATTGAGTAAGCGCTTGAACTAATGCAAAAACAACTGGCGTCGTTTTTTTGCCCTTGTAAGCTTACTCTAACATTAAAATAGTATAATAATTATTAAAATACTAAAAACAAGCGTTTACTGTCGTCCGAACAAAATAATTTATGGAACTAGTAAAAAACTACCAAGCAAAAAGTGATTGAAATTTTTGTCTATTATGTTGTCATTGTAATTAGATTAAATATGATATAAAACCTACTTCATTTTCTCGAAAATTTGCTAACGTGACAAATTTCTTAATTCAGCTGTTTCATATATTTTGTCAGATGTAAACACAGATCTACTACCTATGTGTGACCTATGTAAATGTCTTTTTTTTTAAATAATTATATCTCGCTGACTGAACGGCTGTTTTTTTTGTTGAGAATTTCGAAAAGTCGTTGACTAAAAGTTTTTTCGTTTTGATTTAATGAGGCTGCAATTAATACTATGGTAACTGATTACCAGTAGCCATGTATAAGTAAGTAGGTAATATCTTCATTGACAGCTACACATTAACATAAATTTCTGTATGTAACATCACTAAAATACCAATAGTAAGTACATGTACCAATCATCAATAGGTAAGTCAACATTAAATTATTTCTGAGAATTCTCTAACATTAATAATTTGTTTATGACATATACGAAGAGTTGGTGTAGATAAATATAGTATTAGTATTATTTAACTAAGTATAATGGCGCAACAGCCCAAAATGTGTTTTGGCGTCACCCTTCCCTATCTTGCGCAAGTTGTTTTCAATGAACGGCCTAAAACCGAAGATCTCTTTTCACTCCTTCTTTCCATCTAGGTATACACTTGGGTCTGCTGACGGACTTTCGACCCGTCGTTCGAGGGTCGAAAGACCGTCGCCTGCCCTTTTAAAGGCACGATCCTCCCCCTTATTCAATTTAAAATTGAATTAATTATTTTGGGAAGCGATGGTGGCCTAGCATGCAGTAACATGCTTTACAATCCGACGGCACCGGTTGGATCCTCGGCCTTGCACCAATGACTTATTTATTTCTTTAATAAATCATGTGCAGTTTCGATGCCATCGCTCAAAAATGGTAAAGGAAAACAAATAACCGGAAACCGGTATGTCCAAGATCTTCAAAAGTTCAAAGACATTCACCAACATGCACTGGACCAGCATAGAGAGAAAGCTTGTGTATCCGCAGTGGGGACATGATAGACTGATAATGATGATGATGAGCTAATTTGAATAAGTAGAATGATGAAAGCACATTTTATATTTGTAATTTAAAAACTGCATAGAAGTGATATTATAAGAATATCGGGAACACGAAAAACTCACAAAAACAATCCACGAACCTAAAATATAATCAACGCTACTAATTTTATAAGTCACTAGTAGGCCGCCCCTGCTTCGCACGGGCGAAGCCGGGATATTATATAGCCTATGTCAACCGGGGATAGTGCAGCATCCCAACAGTGAAATAATTTTTCAAATCGGTTCAGTAGTTTCGGAGCCTATTCAATGCAAACAAACAAACAAACAATCAATCAAATCTTTCCTCTTTATAATATTAGTATAGATATAAAAATCAAACTTGCTTACAGACACCTACTTATTTATACCAATTTTTACTTATGCAATGTTCGGTAATAAAACTTTAATCGAATTTCAGATACTTATCTCCAACTGATTAGATTGTTCGATAAATAAGATGTTTGCACTGACTTGATCGGATTTGAACTATTGCACCAAACTTCTTAAACTATTAGGCAATAACGCATATGTGCATAGTGCATTAGACAAGTAACACTAACGCATCGTTCACATTACAGACGAACTTACTTACATGCGTTCTATGCGAAACCGCTCTGAATTTATTTTATTATCTACTTTATTTCAATAGCAGTAAAGTTTCAGCAAAAACAAAATTAACAAATAATACAGTCATGTCATAAGTATCATTATAAAAAACCGTTTTAAAAATTAGTAAGCGCTCAAAAAAAGCTATTGCGAAATCAACAGGCACTCGAATAATATTATTCGTATTGTTAGAGCTGGTTCAAAAACCACTAAGCAAAAATAAATTTACTATATTTTTGTATTTTCCTGGGACTACCTCAAGATCTTCTACAGAATAGAGAAAAATCACCTAAAAGTTTTCGCAAATGGCGGAGTGATTAGTGTACATAAAAAACGGACTGAATTGAGTAAAAAATACGCAACATGTAAGAAAAATATACTATTTATACAGTATTTATTATATTATTTATTATACTATTTATATATATAGTTTAGGATTACACAAATGAAATCTTAACGCAAATTGAAAAAAGACTAGAACATAATAAACTTAAACTCGGTACAAGCATTTATTTGCTTTGGCAGCTGCAATATCATTGTAAAAGCTGAATAAATAAATTTTCTTTTAAATTTCGCTGATGTACACCGGGTAATTGCTACAGTCTTACGTTTAAAAACCTAGCGAAAATGACAAAAATTTGTGGTTTTCATTCAGCTATTACAATGTTATTGTAGCTGTCAGAGCAAATAAATGCTTGGACTGAGCATAGTGAGTATAACGCATTCGCCTGCGTCTGTTATGTGAACGGGGCCTAAATACTTGCACTTGTTTATGCATAAAGTTACATGCGAGTACTTGAAATGTTTGACAGGTGTGAGAGATAGAGACATTTAAAACTCGTCAAAAGTACAAGTTTATGATCGGATTGGTACTGTTTCGTGGCCACTTAGCATACTTGGCAGGAAATCCTTAACTTTAATTAAATTTATGATGCCATAAACAAATCATTTGAGGCAATTTACGTAACAGATTTAGAAAAAGTCGATCACTTCGTTTGGAAACCGAGTTAGTTTCAGTCTTTGTTGCCAGTTTTATGGTCTAGCTAGCAGGCTCTCTTAACCTCGATGCAGTGATGCAAATTCGTTCGAGAAATCGTCTCGTATCGCACACTTTCATAACAATCCAATGATTGATTACATGAATTTGAATACTGACGCCGTTAAAACCAAATTAAATTCATCTGCGGCATCGGATAAAACACGTCTCAGGAGTCTGATAAATTACCGAAATGATGATTAAACGACTATTGCGTACGAGGGCCCATGAATGCGATTCCACGCTGCAGTGTAACCCGACATTAGCATATTGCGAATTTATGTCTCCATAATAATTGATATTAAATCGAATAGTCGATTGAAAACTTTCGTTTCAATATTTACTTCCATGCTACTGAGAATTACGTTCCACAGGACATCACAAATTAGTCGGATGCATTGAAGCGTAGCACGTGACCACGAAGGACCCCATATTTTCGTCTTATTATCGTAATTAACTTCATATAAAACCGCCTCACAATTATTTAATGGTTATTAAACACGTGTGCATAAGTGGAGCATGAGTTTCGGTTTCCACTGTTGGTTTCCGCATACAATTATCGCCATTGATTCTGTGGTCGATGCTACGTTGTGCTGTACTGAAAGGGCAGGTGGCTGCATGGGAAAAGCTTACTAATAATTTTTAATTTTGGCTAGTTTTCTCATGATCAGTAAAATAAATAACCAACTTTTTTTGATCACTGTTTAAATAAAATTTTGCTGTATTATTATTTATGAAGCTACAAAGCAAGCTTTTAAAACCCTATATACTTACTTCAAAAAGAAGGTTCTCAAATCGACTGTTTTCCAATTTTTTTACCGACTTCAAAAAGGAGGAGGTTATCAATTCGAGTGTATGTTCTTTTAAATATTTTTTTAAGTTTCTCTGGTAAAAGGCGTCTCCTTATTTAATTACAATCTAGCCTATTAATGTTATGCTAATAAGTTATTTCATTCTGTCCTAAACTTCTACCTATGTTAAATTTAAAAACTAAAAATGTGTCAAATAACTTGTTCTATTAAAGGGATGACACTTTATAACGGGGTTTTAGAGGTAGCACTACACTACTTAGCACCTACACATTTTTCTGTGTATATGTACACGATATTTAAAAAAAGCAGATTGTGAACCGATTTTAGAGCGTATCTTTTATTGAACAGACTAACACACATACACACAGACACACTTGCACAGACAACAGACAACACACAACACACACACACACACAAACACACACACACACACACACACACAGAGAGAGAGAGAGACAGACAGACATACAAACTTTTTTTATTTCGAAAGTGGTCCCATTTAAATATGAAGAAAATATCCCGCCTCTGAGGGTGGAAAATTAGGGGAGAAATCTGTTTTTTACGTTTTTGTAAAACGTATTAGCAAATTTTCTCAACAGTGAAATGAATATGGTCTTATGTTATCGTTGTTCAAATAATAGCTTGTTCTGTGAATCAACAACCAGGCTTGTTTATTTTTTCAGAATTCGCTCAATAATTTACAATTGTTAACATTGCATTTTATGGTAGTGTAGTTAGTGTTCTTAATTAACTGTGTAGTAATTATACTTAAACTGTTATAGAAATAATAATTTACGGTCGATAATTACATTCCTTGAATTTTATGACTGATTAAAAAACGTACCTATATGTACTATACGTAAGTTCATGTACCTACTTATGTTTTGTAATAACCAAAATACTGAACACAAATACGTCGTAGTCGTTAAGTTTATTGATACTGTTTATTTGGTACTTATGTACGATATCTACCCGTAAGTGTGAAGTTAAACATTTAAAAAACAATTAAATTTTTGGAACTCCACAGAGCCCGTACTGTGACCTCTTTATCGCGATTCAAGTTAGGTGACCGCGGGAAAGTACGTGATAACCCGAGATACGGTTTGCGATCGCGGTTTTCGAATATAATGATTTCGCACGAAAAAACATGTAAAATTGAAAATTTTCTATTAAAAAAAAACAACCCTGAATGTATCAAACAAGTCATTGTATTAGCGAATTACATGATTATTTCAAAAATGCGACTTTATCTTGGGATTTTGCTCGAAAGTTAGTAATTTCGCATATTTTCCAGCTAAATACCATACGAGCGATTCAAAAATTGAGCCAGTGGAAACGTAAAGAAAAGCTAAACTAAAGTAAACGGAAAATTAAGTAAGAGGAGTATATTTGTAAGTAACTGTAGTGATTCCCCGAAATAGCCCTTTTTGCTTGTATTCTAGCACACTTAAGTAAACTTAATAAGCTTTATTAGCTTTTTTAGCTTTAGGTATAATAAAACCTTTTAAACACAAGCTTTTTCGTATTCTTCTCAGTATAACCTTTAAATTTGCTGCCCATATCATGATTTGAACGTTTTGTCCGCCTTATTGGGGCGTCCGCCATATTTAATTTATCAGCTGGTACCAAAATGCTTGGGAAGACAAATCTAATGAACCCAAACTCGACGCGGCTACGTCGTTATGTTTAGGAGTTCCCATGGCCACCTTCTGTCTCCATTATCGGACCAGAAGGTACCATAACATTGCATTGTCACAGAACTTACATAAGTATACCAATCTTCAGCTCAATCGGTTAAAGATATCTTCAAAATTGCGTTGCAAGATTCCACCCGAACAAACATAGTTACATACCTACTTACAAGTTAATTGAAAAATGTGAGAGGACCAAAGTCTCCGACTTAGCTCAGCGTATAAGCAAGCTGAAATGGCAGTGGAGCGGTCATAGATGTCGCAGAATTGATAACCGCTTGGGTAGACATGTTCTATAGAAAGGAGACTACGAGTCGGCGGGCGTAGCGTAGATGTTCCTGAGATTCGATGAGGGATGATATACGTAAGGCAGCTGGAAGCGAAAAGCTGAAGATAGGGCTGATTGGCGTACCTTGGGAGAGGCCTTAGTCCAGCAGTGGACTGAGGTACCTCTATTTCAGTTTAAAGAAGGTTTATCTCAACGATTACGTAGTATGAAAAATCTTTGGTTTACCTGTAGGCAAATTAGTTTCGACTGAACACTTCATCTCTACATAGTATAAATTGAAGTCGCTTTCCGCGTCTGTCTGTCTGTATGTTTGTATGGCCGCTAACTCCTCCTAAACCACGCAACGGATTTTGATGCGGTTTTCACCATGAGTTAGATACATTTTCAAGGAAGGTTTATATATAATTATATAACTAGCGACCCGCACCGGCATCGCACGTAAATTACACCCGTGCGAAGCTGGGCGGGCGGGTCGCTAGTTTACTCTATTTAGCTACTTACAAGAAAAAAATCCAGGAATTAAAATACTAACCAACAACAAAACTCGATTTAAAAATTGAGAATGTTAGTTGGTATGTTCGGGAGATAAACAAAACACGGCGACACAACTATTTTTAGGTACAACAGTGAATAGTTGGCCACAATAATTGAATATTAGTATAACAACGATATTCAAGATTGGCATGCTCATTAGCATAAGCACGAATTGCGCTATCGACACAGATTCGAGACGCGAACGCAAATGATGGGCTTTGTTCGCTCGACACTGACTACGTTAATAAACTTCTATCGTAGAGGCTACGTTTATAGCCCATAGTTAGTTTAGGTCCTCCTAGTCCTCGACCTAGTCATCTCAATCTGGTTTCGTAAAAAATATCTTACTTCCTGTTTCTTTGGTATATTTTGCAAACCGTAAACCTACACAAATAATCATGTATTAAAGTTTACTATTTTTAAAGCTACCCAATGATACTAAACATAGGCCTCCCCATTGATCTCTCGGCAGGTAGCTTGCGGATCGCAGTATGTTCATCGTGTACTAATAGGATGCTGCTGCCCATCCTCCGGTGATTCTAGTCGCAGTGTCCTTAAACTGCGTCCATAAATGCGATACGCATAGCTAAAAAGCTCTTCTTTTAGTTTTAACTTGTCGAATGAAAAGTTATATTCCATGAAGACCGTCTTGAACTTTCTCTTTAAAGTAAATCTTAGAGCCTTCGAGCTAATTCACACGAATCAACAAGTACCTATTGTGAGGTGAAATATGAAACATCGTGTTCAATTATAATAGGCGCAATAAATAACAATGTGTCGATACTCGGATGTGGATCACAGCCAAGCGAGGGGGCGGGGGCTGGCTTGGAGCACAACCTCGGCCCATGATTGAATGATTCCTTCGCATTGTCTCACCGATCGCCACGAGATAAGTGCCTCTCTAACAGGTATATTGTATCAATTAAAATTATTGATCGATTGCAATCGATGTTGTATGCATCTGTATGAGATCTCTATTCTAAATACGTAGATGATGAAATCAATAACTACGAGGATAAAAACAAAAACAGCTTGTATCAAATTAAAAGGCTCGATTTCAAGGATCCGTCGATGAAACTTGCGCAAGCTTATTATTGATCATCTTTCCGATCAAAGACTTTATATTATAAATATGTTACGCGTATCATCAAATAATGAAAAGCGTCTTAAGCAACAGCTCAGTAATGACGGTCGTCCATAAAGTGTTGTGAAACGCATCGCTCGAGGGCGCCTCTGACGGCTTGTCGTAAATAATTGGAAGCGCACTGTTTATACTAATGTTCGATCTAAACACATAATTCCTCTTTTTGAATTGAGTCATAAATTTTAGGAAACACGATATAGTGCACTTTGAACGTGGGCCGATCGAGGAATAGTTAATTCGATTTCTCAGTTTTGAATTTAGCAGACATAATGCAGAATTTGGGCCTTTTCGGTCACTGACTTGTGCAGAAGATATCGTTAATAGTAATAGATAAAGAAGGACTGGTTGTCGTAACGTCTGCCCACACGCTGATCCAAGTTTCCTTAGCAATGTAAATTAAAACAATTACTATGCATAATTATATCTTAATCAGACTTTGTAAGCAGGTAAAGGTAAGTTGTAGGTACCTTTTCGTTCTTGTTTATACTGGAATTCCGGAAGTCCTCTAAATAAAACCATTAAACGTCGAACCTTGGATTTCGTTGTCAAAAATGCACCATTAATGTGCTCGATCTTATCAAATAATTGTATAAATGATCATTTCCGTTACAGCCCTGAAGCGAGATATTGATTCACCAAACAAGTAACAGTTTATCTCGCAAGTCAGCCTTGGTGTAATATTCCTACTCATAAGCTTCTAGCCCGCGGCGGCTCTTTATGACCACTGCCTTGATGTCGCGTTTCGACGATATCATATCCAAACACCTTGATAACAGAACCGTTTGTCATCCTAATATGGCAAACGCGCTTCAATATGGTATGTATTTTATTTCTCCAAAATTTTCAAGTACCTAAGTAAATTTACAAGAATAATTATATGATTATATACTCGGGGGCAGATACTAAATCGGTTTTACCAGCCGGTTTTTTTTCTAAGGATAAGGAGCTTAGGTTTTGGTGTGAGTTAGCTTGTATTTTGTTTAGCTAGTCCGTTAAATAATCGTTTTTTTTTTCTAATTCAAGTTGTCAAGAAATCAAGAAATGTGCCTCATAGAACTGTTGAAAACAATAAATATGAGCAACTCAAAATGGATGTTTGCGATGCAACTCTACGCCAGACACGTCCAACTAAAACAAGTTCTGCGGATTCGTTCTTGTAATATCGGTGTAATTTATTTAATGTTAGAAATAGACCTCGCCAGCGCCACAAAGAATATTGGCTTTCACAACGGAACCCGGTAAATTTATGTGCCGCGAGATTTTGCTCGAATCGAATCACGAGAACAAAGCATTAACGCGAACGAGCGCAGCTTTAATCCTAATTCTCGTCTTACGAGTATAATGGCTTTTTAATTTGAATCGTGCATTTATAAAACTTGATATATTGTATCGTTTTGCCGTTTAAAGAGCTTGTTATTATGCGATAACTTCGCTATCTGTGACATATTAGATCATAAAACTAAACTGCTATGGCTTATTAATATGACAGAGTACGATAATATTAATATTTTTCCCATTGTGCGAGTTAGTATGAGTAGATAAGTCAAGTTTCAGCTGCACCGAGCACTGGTAATCATCGCAGCTCGATCAGATGAGCTTTTTTCTAAACGATGCGATGTATAATTTTTGTACTGCAAAATCGCCAGGCAAAGGTGCTTAGAATTGCATAGGGTTCTATTATAGCGAACTAGTAATTTTGCAGCCCACTGGCACGTTTCCCTAGTATCGCCTTAAGCCAATTCTGTTGCTAGGAATTATGAGTGGTCGTCGTGTATTACACCTGCCCGTGGAAACCGTTCGCGTAATTACGTTAATTGTTCTACTACACATTCATTCGACTATAATCGTGGCTAAATATGTGGCAGTCTTAATAACGAAGACACTTTTTAGCGTCCAACTTGATAATTAACCTCCGTGCAAAAAAACATTCTAATTAAGAAGAAACTGTTGACCAAAGTAGGTTTTTTGTACATCTGTTTTGAGGCCACTTAGACCTTTACCTAGTCTGTGACTTAGACACTAAAAACGCGGGCTTTTGGGCAAATTCAAAGAGATCAAATAAATTCGCTTACAAAAGTATTTTTTTTAAATAATAGCTGTATAATGTAACTTTTCTTTTGTTTAATTAAAATGTTTAGGTTTCAGCAAAAGAGATAAATAAAAATCTTCATTGAGGTTCATACTGAATAACGTTATGTCCACAATCCACCACCTACCTATCTATTCATCTAGGCGTATTTAATGTGTAGTGCAAAATTATAATAAGGTGTTATTAACAAAAGCTTTTTCTAGCAACGTGTTTCCGTTAAATGACTTTGTTTGAAAATATACCATACTTCATCGAAAGTAATTATGATATTCATCTATAAATGCGTCGTTATCGCGTGCGCTCTCGTCTAACAGGTTCTTTAATACTAAGATGATGTCAGCAACCGGAGGACTAGTGGCTAATTGACGACATACGATGCGTTACAATTATTGTGTGTCAGGATGGTAATTGGCATGATAGTAGAGCGATCTTGACCTAGCACACTCGACCATAGGCTGGGCGCACAACCGCGCGCGCGCTCCCGGGTTGCCAGTGGAATTAAAATACCCATATTACGCCATATTCGCCAGTAACATGGGTTAAATTACGTATATCTGCAAGCTTAGCATTAGTTCAATTCGATAAAATCTTGTCTTCACTTCATCGAGCACGAACATGACAAATCTACGTTAATGTATAGGCCTGTCTCGTTCTCGCATGATTAAAAGAGAAGTTTTTTTTTGTTGCGGGGTGCATGCCAGAGCTACTTATAAACATTTTATAGAAAGAAACATATTAAAGAATTTGATGAAAGCAAAATGGTTGCTACCCAAATTTTGTACTTGGTGTTTAGCTACAAGAATAAAATGCTTTATTATACTTGAGGCTTGAGAACTACGATGATTCAAAATAATGTTTACGTTTTTTTAGTGTTTGTTCTGTAACTTCTGAGTACATAACGGAACGTTTTGATTTAAAACAGTTGGCGGTATTTGTACATAATTTCATAAAAAAATTATAGACATCCGTCGTCTAGTCTATCTACTCTATCTGTGACCACGGATACTGCAAAGTGTTCAAAACGTCAGAAATTTAAATAATGTTACATACGTGTGACAAATCTGTTATTTTATTAATGTTTTTTTTAATTCACGGTGCTCTCTGGTTGTCATTGATTCCGATAATAAAGGAATATAACCACTATTTTCGTAGTACCTTGCACTGGCAACACTTGGATATTGCGGTGCTTTGGCCGGTTGGATGCACAGGCGCCGCATCCGCGCATCGCTCGCGTGCCATTCGTAACGGTTCTAGCAGCTGATCCACACTATTGTCATTAATTAATTTCAGTAATACTTCGAGCAAAAAATATCGAACGTTATTACGTTCGATATTTTAAGAAGAATAATTATTATGATAAAATTGTACAGCTATTTTTATTTATTGAATCTTGGATCTTTAGTAAATACATATATGCTTAAAGTTATATGATTATTTACGGGATATTAACCGTGGTAAGATCGACCAACCACCCGCATTCTACAGTCTTCCCGTGAACATGGTGCATGTAACTGCGCCAAAATATCGGGAGCTCAATCCTTACCACGGTAAATATCCCGTAAATAATCATATAACTTTAGTAATATCTTAGGTTGAAAAAAATCGAAATTTATTTTTAGGATAACTTATTTTATATTACTTCGTAGGCGACCTACATGTAAGTCGCTAACGAATTAATATAAACAATAAATTCCGAAAATAATAAATTTTTGTGTATGTTTTTCCGAAATTTTTATTGCTATTTAGACACAGTCGTGAATAAAACAAACGCTCGGATGTGCGTACTTTATATGCGTCTATATCAGCATTAAAAATTTCGTCAAAACATACACAAAATAATTTGACAAAGTATGCACGTTACTGTCAAAATACGCAACGTGCGAGAGCAAGACAAAACGATTAACGAATAGACAAAATTTGTTTATTTGGAAGAGCTCCGGAACAAAATCCGATTAATCCAATTTGCTACAAAGCAAGCGAGATTTGTAGCAATCAGATTGCTACAAATCTCGTTAAAACGCACAAGATCTGAAGATGCTGCCGGACCTAAACCCGACAAATACACTTTTTTTATCGATTACGTAAATCATTCTTTTTTGTTTTCTGTTAAAGTACATCAAATGTATTTATCGGCTTTTGTTCCGGAGGTCCTCGATATATAAAATCTAAATTGCAAATGAAACAAAAGCGAGCATAAAGTAAAACCATTGATTAGAACCTGCGCCTGTGATGTGAAGGCGACCTTAAACCTAATATGAAATTTCACGTACTTGACTAAACAGATTTGCCCGAGTCTGTTGACTACCCAATAGCAATTTATCAATCGCGATAATCATGTTAAGCAACATGCAAAGCGGCGCTGGGTACGTCTCCGTCGGTCTATTCAGTGTAATGTATAGCGGGGCAGCGCAGGGCACCGGCGGCACTGCAGTGCTGTCTAATTAGCTGAGCTTCTAGTAATTTGACGCGGGCCCCGCTGCCTAATGAATGGTATCGCACACGTTCATCTCCCTCGTCGTCGGCGACTCGTGCCTGCGCCCGCGCATTAGGGAAATCTAACCATTCCACAGATAAACGGAAAATTGTTTCGCTGGTAGATTTGGGCTTAATTAGACGGCTGTTTGTTTAAATGTTATGTTTGATTTCGGTGGGTGATCAAAGTCTTACGGTCGTTTTTGGTTAAGTATAGGTACTTATTTAAGAGGCATTCGCGCATAAAATTTTTTTTTAGTATCCTTTGGCCTTCATACCTATTGAACTTTTATCTAATGGATAAGTAATTCTTCCATAGTCGTTAAAAGTTCACAACAAATTGAATGGTTTTATTTAATAAACATAGAGTATAGACTAAAAGGGATTGTTTGCAGAGATTTTGACGTTTTTTATAAGTAAGTACAGATGGTCAGTTCACATCTTAGCTTTTTTTTACTACATTTTATCGTAATTAGTAACTGTAAAAATTCTCAGGAGTATCGGAATCAGAAAATATATATTGTATAAACTGTGTACTTACATGGATGGTAAAGTAAGTATATACTTGTTTTGTCCATCACGAAGATACAATATTATTAAGTCTTATAACTATGTAGAGTATTGTAGAGTTAATAATTATAAATATTTGACAATTATTTACATTTTAATGTATAATTTTATATTGCAGTTACAAAGAGATAATAAATAAGTATAGGAATACTTATTTATTATCTCCTTGTAACTGCAATATAAAACTACGTCTAATAATAAATTATTATTACCACTAGCAAGTATACCTAACTATTCATCTACACCAAAATATTCTTTACGTTTATAATAAGTTTTAGAAATTAACCAATCTTTCAGGCTGCACTTAAATTGGTTGCCACTTAAGATTTTTAATTCCACAGTTAGGTAGGTGGTTGTATTTTTTGATAGCATTTATAAATGAACTTTTTGCATACATGGTATTTTTATCTGGTGGAGTAGAAACGTGATTTAGATCAATGATGTTTTAAACGTGTTCTGCCTAAAAAATCTATCATGAAACCATGCGAAAATTATTTAAATAGACAAAGCTTTTAATATTATTTTTTTACTTCTAAGGAATAAAACAGGGTTTAGATTATTATCGAAAAACATGAGAAGAACCTCAAAAATCGCAGTTTGACAGGCGCAACCTTGCGTAACCGCCATACTTTTGCTCACCTAAATGCAACCTTATGTGATACAGTATAAGCCTAAATGTCGAATCGACTGCGGTAACCAACGTACTCGTATCCAACTGCAAGTTTCAATTAAGTAGATAAGTAACAATAACGTCTACTAGTTTTTGCTGCAAGCCACATTGTATAGTTAATAAGCACCTGCTCACTGAAAAAGTAAAATATTTCATGTTTTATTTATCTGCAGCGCTCGGACATAGATACGCCCTAACGTAGGTACAAACTTAAAGAAATAATTTTAGAGGTAATTAAAATTAAGCCGTTTATAGATTAAACACGGGTAAATAGGGTAAACACGCCTTGTCTGACGCTTTTTTTGCCAATAAGTATTTCTATTCTTATCATCTTATATTATAAATGTGAAAAGGTGTTTGTTAAACGGTTTTTTGTTTGTAGATCTTTCACTCTGCAGTTTATTGCGGATTGACGTGACTTTTTGCAAAGAAATCAGGGCCAGAATGTGACAAAAGATACTTTTTATCTCGGAAAAATGTACAGTTCGTTTAGTTACAGCATGTTTTTATAACAATATTAAGGTGCAATTACTGAAACCACTGAAATAAGGACTGTAAAGTAGTGTAAATATGTTATAAGTATCATTATCATCAGTCCTGAATGACCCACAATAAATATTAATCATCATCATAATCATCATCATTACAGCCATAGGACGTCCACTGCTGGACATAGGCCGCCCCCATCGATCTCCAAAAGGGCCGGTTGGAAGCGGCCTGCATCCAGCGGTGCCCTGTCCCACCACGGTTGTTTGCAAGTTACCATATTAGCAAGTTGAAGAGGGCATGGCACATAGCACGCAGACAGAACAGATAGCCGATGGGGCCGCAAGGTTCTCGAATGGAGACATCGAACCGGTAAGCGCAGCGTAGGAAGTCCACCCACAACATGGACAGACGACCTAAAAAGATTATTAATTATTATTTATTTTCTATTTTTTTTTGTTTATTATATTTAAATATAAACATTTTAGGTAATTTATTTTATGTATATTCATAACTAAATTTATAGGTACTAGATAAATTATTTATTAATATGTTGTATCTAATTTGTTTGTAAAGATCCATGGATGGGTTAATTAGGGCGCCCTGAAACTGCTACCCAATGGCATGGTAAATAAAATAAATAAAAGTATACCTACGCGGGGCAACCGCGTGGCGCAGCTAGTTTCACTACTTACTCATTGAATTATTGTCTATCAGCAATAGTTACTAATAAAAAAATGGCATGAGTACACTATGAATGGTTTAATTTAAATACCTCTTTAGATAGATTAGTTTTTAACGCGTATCTATGTAACAAAATAAATAATACAAATTTTCGTTTGAATCATAAAATCTCAGTATTACGTTGTATGCGCTTCAAAGAAGGTTATTACCCATTCATGGCTTCCATCAGTCGGCAAATTTGATTATAGACATCGCCGGGAGCCGATGAAATACTTGCGCAGTTCTAATGCACTAATGTACCTACATTCCGACGTACAAAGCCGTTAGAAAATTACTATATATACAGATAGGATAATAAGGTTTTTTACAATTACCCTGTATACCTTTATACCTGGATACCTTTGAAGAAATATGATACTTACATAATCGACGTTACTACTTGTATACCTAACAATAGTAGATTACAGGTCAGGCAACAGAGGTGTTTATATAAACGAACGTGAAAATGTGGGCTAAGCCGTAGCCGAGGCCTGCATACCTACAGGCCTGTGAGTCCATAGATATCCAGTTGCCGTCAAGATTTGGAAAGTAATTTTTTCATGCATTGCGTATATATTTAAGTGTTTAAGGGTAATTTTCAAATCATTAAAACGTAATGTCAATTATTTTTTATCTTATAATGGAAACTGATGTGGTATTCACAAATTTTATTTATATGACACGGGAATTACTCACGTATGATTGAAACTATAGTCGGAGTAACCAGTTTAATCATACGTGCGTGATATAAATGTCACATAAATATTTTTATCTTAAAAAATAAATGACATTAAATCTGTGACACGCTGTGCATTCGCCTCTTTTTAGCCTAAAACGTAATTTAATTCGGCTCTTTTGGAAAATTATTTATGGATTTAATGGATCATCACACACTATAAGAAATCTACCTGCCAAATTTCAGCTTCATAGGTCAAGTAGTTTTGAAGATTTCGTGATGAGTCATCGAATGAATAAGTGAGTGAGTGAATTTCGCTTTTATATTTTGTAAAAATTATATGTTACCATTTTGACATTTCACAATTACTGTAGGTCGACTTCGATAAATAAACTGGAGTACAGAAGTCACTACAGTTAAATTTTGTCGCGACCGAAGCGGCAGACGACAGGGACCGGTCGTCGGCAATTCGACTAAATAAATAATTATTTATCGCAGCCGAGACACTTTTATCGCACAATTTGTCAAGGGACACGATGGCAACATTTTGGCTAAAATGTCAAAGAGTAATAATTTTAATTGCAATATTTCACTACTTGTAAAATTTTGCAGTAAAAATTAGTAAAAGAACACAAGATTTTAAATTACTGCCAACTGGTAGCAGCTTAAGCATTTGGATTGTATTTAGACCTGCAACTCTATGTCTATGGGCAGTCCAACTGTTTTACCTGACTGTGCAAGAAAGGGGTTATGTTTTTGGTGTGTATGTATGCATGAGGTTTCTTTGGCACGCTCTACAGCTTTAACGGCCTAATGGATTTCGATATGTAAGGTGTCATTAGTGGAAATGACATAGGGTACAAGAATTCAAGATTGTATTTATATTACACGGGAATTACTCACGTAAGATTAAGCCGAAGCAAGCGAAACGCAGCCGCGCGCGTGCATTCACCTTGAAAAAGACTGCCTAATGCGCTTGAAACTATAGTCGGAGTGACCGGTTTAATCTTACGTGAGTAATTACCGTGTAATATAAATAAAATATGTGAAAACCACGTCAGTTTCTATAATAAAATACAAGATTGCGTCCGCGAAAAAAAAATTGAGGGAGAAATAGTAAGTACACTTAGCTAAATAGGCCAATATTACCATCATTATGTAGAGATCACTCAGCTGATTTCAAAATAATAATTGTTAGTTCTAAAAAAAACACTAACTTAATGATAACTAAAAAGTGTGAAATAAATTATATTATGCAAAAAGTATAAGTCGACTGCATTCTATAAAATATATAGCAGGTATCTGAAAAGCCAAAAAACAAATTTTCTATTCTTTAAGATAGAAATTGAAAAAGTATGGGTAAATGTTAGAAAATGTAGAGCATAGAGTAAAATTAGCTTGTATTTTGTTTAGTCAATAAAGGCAGTTGCTTCATGAATGTCATAGCATAGATATTAGATATACATACATAATCATTAATTGTTTCGGCCAAAAATAAAAATGTTACATGTATTGTGGTAAATACCATAAGAGTGCGGTACGAGACATACGGGAGTTTTGGTACCAACGTGTATAACATAACGCTGCATTGTATTATTTTCCTAAACTTGAGTGATAATGGTGGATTATTATTTAATTAGTGTTCGTAAACGAGCTCAAGTGTGGGCAAGTGATGTACCGAGGTGTAACATGTCTTTTCGTGTTGCTTCCAAAACGCCATAGATGCCTCTAGTAAAGTCTCTACCAGTTTACTTGGGCATGACTTAGACAGGTCCGTGACTTACTTCGCTTGACTATGACTTGTTTGATGATACTACTTGAAAATATTTCAATACTTTCTTGAGAGTAGAAAATTCACCAGTCGTGTGACGCCAAATCCTGTCAAGAGAAAAAAAAAGATGAAAAAAGCTGACCAAGTGGCCCATCTGTGATCGTCAGTTTTATTCTATACCTCATTTATTCGACACAAACAACTCCAGGCTAATTACTTCGACGAGGACTCACGACTCTCTCTCTCTCGTTTAAAAAGGTTTAAGCAGTGTCATTTGTTGCTTTCATAATGGACTGATAACGATACAATTGCTGTTTTTCCTCTCTGCCCTATTACATTTAAGTAGTTGATTTAATGGTAGCTTGAGCTGGGTCAGTTCTTAGGTCATTGTCACCATTGGCAGCTTATTCAGCCCACTTCTGGGCAAATAGCCTCCTAACTCTTTCGTCTCGTCCATGCTGTATTTCCGCAAAACTGTATTATGTCATCACGCCATGGACTGGCAGTAGCCTCAGAAGTTTGGATCATTCTCGCTGCTAAATACAGTATTTAAGGGTCGGCAACGTGTTTATGATGCCTCTGGTGTTACAGGAATCCATAGGCGACGGTAATCGCTTACCATCAGGCGGCCCGTTAGCTTGTTTGCCACTTATAGCATAAAAATAATAAAACGCGAGAGCGAGTTTGTAGGTTTATAGTTAAATCCTACTTTTTTCATCCGTACAAAAATTCAGCAAAACTTATAAAATAAGAATTTTTTTATCAAATAAGTTGAGATCAAATAATTATCTCAAAACACTGTTTTTAAAAACTATCACGGTTATTCACTAAAGTTATATGATCATGATGTTAGTTATATGTTGCATTCTTCAGTCTTCCCGTGAACATGGTGCATGTAACTGCGCCGAAATATCGGAAGCTCATTCCACAACCTTACTTACCACGGTAAATATCTGGTAAATAATCATATAACTTTATCTCAAAACATTAAGATACATTTAAAAGGTTTTCTAAAATATACATTCAGTTTATTTTTTTACCGATAGCAAGTTAGCAAGCAAGCTGCGCCCCGCGGTTCACCAGCGGGTATTACCTACTCCTTATAAACATCAGCTATCTGCCAGTGAAAGTCCCGTCAAAATCGGTCCAGCTGTTTTGGAGTCCATAGGGAACATACATACATAATTATGTATGTATCTAGAACCAAACATACACATATAGCCTTTTATAAATAAGATTAAATGATAATTTTGTGAAATATATGACAGTTTTCTCAATTTATACCGTTAATTTAATATATTTTTAATTTCCTAACAAGTTTTTTTTTAATTCATAACTTTTTGCTTGCAATTTAAAGGGTTAATTTATTTGACATAATGTTTTAATGATTATTATGGTGTAAACAGACTCAGATTTACTTTCAAAGGCATGCATAATAAATATTCAGCCCCATTTTCGCAGACAATCAAGATACTTAACAAACATTTAACGAATTTACTGTTATTTAAGGGCGTGATATTGTGACATCCAGTTTAATTCAGAAACAGAATTATAATAATTTCACTTAATTACGGCATTTATTTCAGCACGAGGCCGCACTCTATCTTGGTCTCACATATTACCGTCAGCTTGATACGAAGAGTAGGTTACTTCGGATTATATCCGCGACGACGAACAAAAAAACAGCTTTTCCTTGTTATACTAGCATTTTCCGTGAAGTGTACGGGGTTTCACGAACAGTGTTAAGCCGACAGGAGGTCAATGTATTCGTGATTTTGAATATTTTTTTCTAATCATGATCAGCGCTGAAATCGCGAAAAAGTTTTGTTGTTGTTTTTTGTTTTGTTTGTGGTACAGCTCTACCTATTCCGGGATCCGTGTCCTTTGTTAACTTATACAGTTTGATAATATTGGTAACAAATATAACATTTGTTTTAAATGTTTATCGGGACTTATCACGTACTATTTCATTTAGGTAAAAATATGTACCTTTCGCTCGACGTTTTTTTTACCTAAATGAAATAGTACGTGATAAGTCCCGATAAACATTTAAAACATGTGTTCAAATCGCGAAAGTTAAAAAATTACTAAATATAACATTATATTATTAATTTCATACATTTCGTTTAGGGGGAATGCAATTTCAATAGAATAGATTTGACCTTTTAATTGAAATTTGACACATTTACTACTCTTTTACTACGTTAAAGTTATGATTTTCTACCAAATATATATTGTTTGTAATCATTTTTTTATTTTAGGGTATTATTTTTGTGACGTTTCGAAATCAGATTCCAGTGTACCTATTTGAAATAAACATAGGTATATGAACTACAGAACACCGTAATGTTTTGCGAATTTCTGTTCTGGTGCAAGCTGTTCATAATTATTATGAGTACAAGAACCTCCTTTCGGATTAGTACCACCGTTCGGTGTGGCCATTACACTACTCACCTATACATATGGCACAATTAATAAAACATATTATGTGCCTTTTTATGGTAGGTATACAATATACTCGAAATGATCAGATTGTGAAAACTGCTCGAGAAAATTGTAATTTCGAATAATTTAATAGGTGTAATCGACACTTAAACCGGAGATAAAAAAGCGATCATACAACTTTTAAGAGCTACAGTAACCGAATTATTTTATTAGACAAGTGGTCGTAAAGTGGTAGGTTTAGTGTGGCACCTACTTAACAACGGTACAGCCCCACATATCTCGGGGGACGATCGCCGTAAGGTGTGATTTTTGTGTTTCAACTCTCGGCAAATCGTAAATTATTATTTTTATTACATCCTCAATGATAGCGAAAGTAACAACATTGTCATAAGCTCTTCTCTTTTAAACTAAATTCGATTTTATCATTAATGATCATCTGATCATGTTATTGATCATCAAATTAGTCATATTTTCGTTTTTTTTCTATTGTGCGAAATTTCTTTAATCGTGTTTCGGTCTTTACGGTTTCCTAGATAAAACATTCAATTTTGAATATGACAGCATTATTATAATTTCAAGCTAACCATGGAAGTAAACAAACTAAAATTAGAATGACCAAAATTGCTAAAAGTGGGAATTAGGGCCTTAAATAAACATTAAATAATATACAAATCTAGGTAATAAATAACCAACTAGGTAAGTTAGTGGAGTCAGAAGGTTCGCCAGTCCGTAAATCATTTTAACCCCCTTGTGAGTAGCATTATAACTAAATGCTGTCATGGGTCGGATAACATGCCATGGCATGGCTGTTGCCTGCGACTTTGTACGCGTAGACTTTCATACAAACTTTCAATCTCCATTTGCCCCCTTTAATTCGGCCCTTTCGAAAAATATTTTCTTAGCGGACCTCTACATTGCATAAAGATTCTACCTGCCAAATTTCAGTTTCGTAGGTCAAAAAGTTAGTCGAGATATTGTAATGAGTGAGTGAGTGAGTGAATTTCGCTTTTATACAAATATATATATATATTATAATATATATATAGATAAATACTTCTATGAAATATTCTAAGTGCTACGCTCGGGATTTCTCTACGAGATTTAATCATAAATTAGGAGATCCGTAGACGAACGAAAGCTACCGACATAGCCCACCGGCTTAGCAAGTTGAAATGGCTTTGAGCAGGGCACATATGACGCAGAACAGATGGCCAATTGGGCTGAAAGGTTCTCGAGACCACGGACCGGTAAGCTCCACGCAGCGTAGGACAAAATGGACAGACGACCCAAAAGTGACCGCAGGGAACTGGATGGCTTAACCGGCCCTTTTGGAGATCGATGGGGGAGGCCTATGTGCAGTGGACGTCTTATGGCTGAAATGAGGAAGATGATGATGATGAAATATTTACCTATAAGTAGTTATAATTTTGTGAATAATATATAATTCCGATTTGCATACCATCTGTTTAAAATATGGCAAACATTAATTTTAGCATAATACATATATTATGTTAAAATATTAACACCTATGCTTAGTCACATAAATAACATGATGTTTTGCCATTGAACTAGCTAAGAATGTTATAATATATTATATAACATTCTAAATTAGCGGCATTTCAAAAATACTGTTAGGTACTTATAGTTGCATTCTCAGATCAGACAAACAAGAAAGATATGCCATTCCGTTCTGCAGGGTGAGTTCGACGGAGACATCAAGCCTGATTTAGGCAGATGCGTTAGCGCCCGCCACGCCACCTAACTTTTTTTTTTTAATATATTAATAGGCTTGCGTTTGACCGTCAACTCATCTGATGTAAAGCGAAATGCGGTCTACGATGGAGCACGCTTGCCTAGAAGAAACCGATTCACTCTTGATTTGAAGACACCCAGATTGTAACTATGGGGGAACATATACTATGGGGGAACATACATATTCAGGCAGCGCATTCCACAGACTAGCAGTACGCAAACGTACGTAATATCTCCCTTGTTTGCCTGATCTGAAGTTGCATTAGTATATTTTTCTCTTTTTTGTGACCAGAGAACTGTAAAGCTCAAAGATGCCGCGATAGCTCCTCAGCGGCTGTCCATTACGATTAGTATTCTCCTATTTGTGCCGAGGCAATAACATTTTGGGAGCAGACGTGATTAGATCGAACACTATCGATGCTATTATTAATTCATTATTATCGGAGATAGACATCGCGTAATCCGGAACCATGACGATTCCCACGTTACAGATGGATCCAATCGGGAGCCACTGAACGTTTTAGCTAAGGTGTTAAAAGACCACTGAATATGAATGGTACTCGTTACTATGGAAAATTTGACACAACTGGGGCCGTACCGTCACCTGTTTTAAGCGATTTAATTTAGGTGGCTGTGAAAAGTTGTGCGACCGCAAACAGAATCTTGGCACGTTCACGTTCGTGTAATTTTCCACAGTCACCTAAACTAAATCGCTTAAAACAGGTGACGGTACGGCCCCATTACCTTGTTTTTCAATGGAAATAGTAGAATCTACCCTATTAGGATTTTTTTATACCGGGCTATACGAAACAGTGTTGAACTAAGTCGAAAAGAAGTTATTGTACTTAGTTATAGTAATGAAAAACTTTTTCCCTAGGTCCATCCGAAAAAAAAAAAACACTTCTTGCATAGAAAATGTCATTCAACAATACAAAATATATTCGGGACAAAAAAAACGAAACATATTAGCACACACGGTATCTGACCCCAAACTAAGCAAAACTTGTAATATGGCTGCCAGAGACTGATATACATACATGTATATTTTTAAATACATACTTAAATAAATAACACCCAGATATAGAACCAACACAAATATTCTTCACGTGAATGTTTGTCCTAGGTAGGAATCGAACCCATGCCTTCAAGCGCAGAAGGAAGGACCAACGGAGCTATAAATGTATGGAGCAGCTGATTTTTTATTTTAGATTTTAGGGTTTGTAAAAGATGTTTCGAATGTTTTTTTCGGCTGGGGACCACCATTAAGTTTAACTTATTATTTATACTTGACGCCTAAAAACTATCAAATAATACAAAATGCTAAGCTAGGAAAGAATAACGCAGCTCATTTAAAAATGAATAAAAATTACATTATGATTGCATAAAGCAAGAAATACTTTCAAGTAACCTCATTATACTTACCAACTGGCTCTCCAACTATGACCATACAATCCACTTACAGATAAGAAATTGAATAGAAAATTAAATTAAGCATCGGATGGGATGTCGACGTTTATGGAGACGGGAGCTCAAATCATTGCCTGCCATTACTGCGCCTCACGATAAACAATGGAACTCTCTTACAATTATGGACATGATATTTTGTGTAAACAATGTTTATAAGGAACGGGCAGTATTTTAGAATCGATGTAAGATGCGTAATAAGGTCTAACTAACGCACCTCGACGTGTTTCAGGTATTAAGCGATTTTATTCTAGCCCATAATCCAAACAGATTTTAAGGTTATATGATTATTTACCCTGGTTAGATTGAGGAATGAGCTCCCGATATTTTGGCGCAGTTACATGCACCATGTTCACGGGAAGACTGAAGAATGCGGGTGGTTAGTCAAATAGTTAAAAAGTAAGGTGCAGACATAACGATCTACCCTCTTTCTAAGTCTTATTACGTTATGTCTGCGCCTAACTTTTTAACTGTTCGACTAACCACCCGCACTCTTCAGTTTTCCCGTAAATAATCATATAACCTTAGTGAACAACTGTGATAGTTTAAAACAGGGCAAACAGATTTAATTTTATCGTTTGACTGTTTTTGAGAGTACTGTGGCATACTTGGGAAACGTTGTGTTTACTTTGCGAAAACTTTAGTGTTATTGGAACAAAATCGCGAATAAAATAAATTCAGAGTGGTTTTCGATAACCGATGGGGAAGAAAGGTTCTTGAGTGGAGACCACGAACCGGAAGACGCAGCGTAGGTAGGCCTCCCACTAGATGGACCGAAAACATAGTGAGAGTCGCTGGCATCCAGTGGATGCAAAAGGCAGGCTGTCGTTCAGTGTGGAGGTTAAAGGGGAGGCCTATGTTCAGCAGTGGACG
This sequence comes from Agriopis marginaria, assembly GCA_932305915.1. Lineage (NCBI taxonomy): Eukaryota > Metazoa > Arthropoda > Insecta > Lepidoptera > Geometridae > Agriopis > Agriopis marginaria. The sequence continues at coordinate 12,278,795 of OW029915.1, forward strand.
TCTTCTGGCTGATGATGATGATGATGATGAGAGTGGTTTTCGCGTGGAACCCGTGCTAGTGCGTCTATATTGTACTGATGGTGTACGACAAATTAGCATTTTTTTTTATTAATTGCGTATTTCGCAATTAATAAAAAAAAATGCTAATTTGATACACCACTTAACAGAAAAGGACTATTATTATAGTTAGTTTAATAATTCTGTCAACTAAGGACTTCTCAAAATTGACAACAGTAGATATTTCAACATAGGACTTACGATGATTAAAAACTATGCAACCGTGACCAGTAGTAACTCATAAATATATTAATAGCATCAATAATATTAAAATTACATACATAACGTTAATTAACGTTGCAAAATTATATACCCTAACTTCATTATGTTAATCGCGGTGGATAAACTAATTAAGTAATCATTCAGTAAGGTATTAAAGGTACTTCTGTTATAACACTTAATAACATTGCTTATGTAATGGCGGTATTAATTCCATAACTGTAAGACATCGTTCAAACTGCTTGCGGCGATCTCAGCACCTCAAGTATCTTCCTACACCAAAATATCAGCATCATCAATTATAATTTGTCAATATTAGACATTTCCTGGTTGCCTAAGTTTTGATAGGTGAAAATAATTGAATCTGGCATATTTCGTCATTTGATTTTTAAATAATTTGCACAGTCTTTGTTAATGCATAATTGCATGTTATTAAAAAAACTTCTATTAAGCTATAAGTGTTTGTTTTTGCTATCAAATGTATAGGTACAATACTCATAGGTAGAGTATTTTTAATCGATTTTAGGAGGATGGTTCGAAGTCGGTTTTTTTTTTGTGTATGTGCACCGATCGCTCTTATATTTGTGAATCAATTTACGTGGTTCTTATTGTATTATGTAGAGGAAGCTATCGAGGTGATCCTGTAAAAATTTCATTATCTTTGCTCAGTAATATTTAAACCAGCTTTAGTAAATCGAATAATTTTATACGAGCGCCTGTTGATTTGGCAATATCAATATTTTATGTTCGAGTGCCTACTAATTTTGAAGTCATGATATTACTTACATATAGATACACTAGCGGTCCGCCCCAGCTTCGCACGGGTATAGATTATGGCCTATGTCGCCCGGGGATAGTGTAGCTTCCCGTCAGTGAAAGAATTTTTCAAATCGGTTCAGTAGTTTCGGAGCTTATTCAATGCAAACAAACAAACAATCAAATCTTTCCTCTTTATAATATTAGTATAAAGTATAGATATAGATCGATGCTTACATATCTGTTTATAATTCCAGTTTAGAAGAAAAAAATACACTACATTTGATCATAATCACACTAATATTATAAATGTGAATGTTTGTGTCTATGTGTGCATGTTTGTCCGCACTTACCTCCGTAACAGCTTACACTCTAATTTATGCACAAAGGGTTATATTTCCAGGTGATCAAAGGACACTAAATGGTTTACTTTGATTGCCCAGATGATCAAAGCTGAATATACCACTTTTTATGCCGAAAAAAAAATGGTTCCTCTATGATAAAACCGCTGACGCTGTTAGTATAAATTATACGTGATTTTTCGCTTAACTTCATTTATTCACTGATTAGCTGTGCCCCGCGGTTTCACCCGCGTAGTGATGAAAAATGGTGATGGTGATGATGATGATGAAAAGTAGTCTGTGTCACTCTCTGGCTCTTGAACTATACCCATGCAAAAAAAGGTCAATCCGTGGTTCCGTTGCAGCGTGAAAGAGGAACAAACAAACCAACATTTATACACACACACACACACAGTCAAGTCACAATCAAGTCACAATCAAGTCACAGTCAAGGCACAGTCAAGGTACTGTCGAGTCACAGTCGAGTCACAGTCGAGTCACAGCCGAGTCACAGTTGAGTGACAGTCGAGTCACAGTCAAGTCACAGTCAAGTCACAGTCAAGTCACAGTCAAGTCACAGTCAAGTCACAGTCAAGTCACAGTCAAGTCACAGTCAAGTCACAGTCAAGTCACAGTCAAGTCACAGTCAAGTCACAGTCAAGTCACAGTCAAGTCACAGTCAAGTCACAGTCAAGTCACAGTCAAGTCACAGTCAAGTCACAGTCAAGTCACAGTCAAGTCACAGTCAAGTCACAGTCAAGTCAAAGTCAAGTCACGGTAAGTCCAAGGCATCCCTTGTTAAGTGGTAAGTGAAAACTCCATAGAAGCCTCTCGTAAAGCCTCCACCACTTTCTTGTGGCATGAGTTTGACATGGCCGTTGCTTACTTCGCTTGACTCTGATTGTGACTATGACTATATTTAATAAAGACATGGTCAAAAGGCCGCCTCTGCAGCCAGAACAAAAACCCAAACAAAAAAAAAACATATTACATCATAGAAAAACAAAGTCATTTAAGTCAAAAGAGTTTGCTGTCGCTACCAAGCAAGGAGGTTGCTTCAAGGAGGTATATCATCATCATCATCATCATAATTTCAGCCAGAGGACGTCCACTGCTAGACATAGGCCTCCCCATCGATCTCCAAAAAGGCCGGTTGGAAGCGGCCTGCATCCAGCGATTCCCTGCGGTCTCTTTTAGGTCGTCTGTCCATCTTGTGGCTGGACGTTCTACGCTGCGCATACCGGTTCGTGGTCTCCATTCCAGAACCTTTCGGCCCCATCGGCCATCTGTTCTGCGTGATATGTGCCCTGCCCACTGCCACTTCAACTTGCTAATCCGGTGGGCTATGTCGGTGACTTTCGTTCATCTACGGATTTCCTCATTTCGGATTCGATCTCGTAGATAAACCCCGAGCATAGCCCTCTTCATAGCTCGTTGTGCGACTTTGAGCTTGCTTATGAGGCCCATAGTGAAAGACCACGATTCAGTGCCGTTATGTCAAGGAGGTATATAACGTGGGTCAACCCGCGGGGCGCAGCTAGTATAAAATATATGATATTTTTTTTTTTGAACTAGGTACCTGTATAAAGATTACTCGTCTCAAGGCTAATCGATTGGAGAGTGAGGGAAATGCGGAATTGAAATCCAACAAAGTTGCAGCTGATCGTTTTTCTCCAAAACGTAATGCAACAAGTAAAATGTGAATCATGTTCACCGTCGACAACCCACTTAATCGTCGAGTAACTTTAAACCGCCGTCTTCCGTATGAATTCAATGCAATAAACAAGTATATTTATTTATCGAATTGCATTTCGTTTTTATCTACTTATTATTTGGCAATAAAATTGTGACGAGGTAACTCACAGTGCATAATTTTTACGTTATATTTTGTAGTGATGTGCTGTCGAGGTCAAATCTTGACCATTTCTTGACTTTTGTAATTTTTGTAAAACAGTTGTCATTAGGATTTTTTTCAGTCCCTATTTTTTTTTTATGTCGGTTTATGAATGGTTATTTCATAGTGAAAGATTTTACAGATCTACAACCTAGTCCGGCAGTGGTTGAAAATAAGGCTTAAAGGCTTATTCAGGGACAAATTTATCCACAACTGTGATCTGCCAACCCTGCCAAGGACTTGAATAAGTGTACTTTTTTGTTTTATTTTGTTAGTTTGACATATGAATAAAAGATAAAGATTAAAAAAAAAAGATAAAAAGAAATATAATAAAAAAAAATCTTTTACATCTGACTAGGCTGATTTTGTACAACAATTTCAGCTGATTGAAAACGATGATTGAAATAAAGCCTGTTTACATTCCGTCGTGTGTGAGACATGACGTTAACGTTTTAGTTCCATTCAATTTCTTGATTAATTGAAAATAGGTGGATAAAAAAAATATTCAAAAAAGTTAAGTTAAAATTTTGGTACCCAAAGTTATATGAAAATTAAGAGTGAGCTTCATGATCACTTCAAGACGTGTGCTAAATCGATATCAACATTGAAATTGTTTAAGAGATTCTATTATATTTAAGATTCGGGTATGGAATGCGTGCAGCCAATGAATATAATAGACGCAACCAACAATAGTCATCTTACAAAGATAGAAATCTGTTCACGTGGAACATTATTTACAATCGAATAATGAAACATGGCTAGATGTGACATGGAGCGAGGTCAGGTCGCTCGCATCGAGCACGGATCTACACTCACCTGCGAATCCTTGACCCATCCAGAAGAGGCTACTCGAATGCATCGCGGTCCTGTCGCCGTACTTATATAAATAGGTATTTAAAATACCGCTCGGCGTGGGAACCGTGACGGGCCCGAACCGCGATAACCCCGCGCCTGAACCGCTCGCTCTATCACCCCGCCTCAGCAGCACCACGTCACCAATTCCTCGAAACAGACTCGTGAATCAAACAATGAACCCCGATATCGAGATCCATTTGCTTAATTTCGTAACGAAGTACCTCTATCTACATTTTTTATCTATGCTTTTATTTTCAATAACTGTAATAGGCGCTTGGAAATAAACTCTAAAGTACTGCGACGTCAAAGACGACGATGGAAAGTGAACTTTATTTGGTGAGGCCGAAGGTCAACTGTCAAGTTGTGCTTAGAGTGGTTTAGTAGAGACAAGGTTGCACGCTGCGAGATGTCATCTCGGCTCCCCGCTGCGACTCGCGAACAATATTGTCTCTACCATAAACGCATTGTGAATTTTAAATCAATTCATATAGGTACCCATTCACTCCAAGCAGTTGTATCGATCTATTCAATATTTAAGTTGGAATTAAAAAATGACTCGTGGTTTCAACCCACAGCTCACTCGTGTCAGAAACCTTGCACGTAAAAAATTGCTACAAATTGTAACAAACAAAAATTTACGGGATGGATTTTTTACTCTGTGTAAAAATAATTAGTATTGTAGAGTGTATATTTTTTTATTTATAAAATAGGCCTACGTTTGACCGCCAACTCGCTTTATGTTAAGCTATGATGCTGTTTACGTTGGAGCACGCTTGCCTAGAAGAAACCAATTCACTCGTGATTCACTCGTCACTTGTGTGTTTTTATGAATAACAAAAAATATTTCAGATCGCCTGGTTAAAATGTTAGCATTTTCAGCAGGGTAATGCAGCCAGCATGCTGCGTAGGTACGCTGCCAACTGATAGTGGGCAGTATTTGGATTGACTTAAGAGCGTCAACGGTCTATGGCATCTGTGTTTGTGTAATAGACCAAGTAATTTGTCTTAGTTCAGGGATGGTCACTGGGTAGCGGCAGACAGACAGGTAAAGAGAGGATACTTTTTTGTATTTTTTCCTATTTCGTATTATTATATAATATGTCTTTCAAAATGAAATTTTATTTGGTACATGATCTTCTGTCTTGAGGTGGTTTTACAAAATAATATGATTCGTCAAAAATACCGTAGTGGGATTTAAGTTACTTTATAGAAATACCTTATTAGTGTGCTTTTATTAGGAACTAGTAACGCACCCCGGCTTCGCACGGGTGTAAGTCTTATTTTTTACACCTTGGGTTACATTATTGGAGTTTTAGTAAAGATACCATTTTTTTTTAAAATATAATTTTGACTATGTCACTCGGGGATAGTGTAGCTCCCGAACAGTGAAATAATTTTTCAGATCGGTTCAGTAGTTTCGGAGCCTATTCAATGCAAATAAATAAACAAACAAACAATTAAATCTTTCCGCTTTATAATATCAGTATAGTATAGACAAAGCTAAAACAACTGCAAACGCATACAATTAAAATCACACCAAATAACCTAACCTAAAAAAAAACCGCTAGAATTTTGTTCCATCTAAAGCGATTTTAGACAATGAATAGTTTATTCAAAATTAAATTGACTTTGATTTACACTTGAAAGTATTTCCAAACAGGTTATCTGTATAAGCAATTACCATTTACGACGGCGTGATTCGACGAACATGGCTTTTGATGCCAAATTTGAGCTTTGTAGTTTCCTCCTAGTCGCTGCAATAAAGTGAAGTCGTAACATGGTGGTTATAAAACAAATTGCCACGCAGATAGTGATAAGTACCTGCCGAGCTACCATGGGCTTATGTCTGGGATTATGTTCTTTCCTATTCAATCGATTGGCAAATGGAATGAACGAAAATATCGAATAGCGGATGGATGTGACCGACAAGGTACCAAAGAAAATGGCAGAATTATAGGGATGTCTATATACAGGTTACTGACAAATAAATTAAAACCTCACGTAGGTTGATATATCATACTAAACAATAGGACTGATTCTTTAAAAAATCTAATCAATGGTCGTACCATAGGATATTTTTTGGGTAAAAAAGTAGTCCAGTAACTTACCTCCATGCCAAATTTCGTTCAGCCCCAGACGTTAAAGATAATGTTATTCATCCGTTGCGGAGTTGAGTCCGGACAAACATTCACCGTTACATAATATAACATTTCGTATATATAAAGTTAGTATGTAATGTATATGTGTGATTACTGAGGGTGGCGTTGAAAAATGTTTTTGATATTTTTTTGATTTAATTTGTATTCTCCAGGCAAATATATGTAATATGTAACAGTAATATGATTATTAACTGGATATTTACCTTGATAGGGTTAAAAAAAAGCAAAGGGGTTAAGGAATAATGAACTTTATTATGCACAACTTAAAAAACAGAAAATTTACGAAAACTTAAATATATAACTAAAAACTAAAACTTAAAATAACTAAATACAAAAACTGAATACTAAAAACTTAAACTAAAAGGAATAATTAATTATTTACCATAACAAAATAACCAAATGTCATAACAAAGAAAACTTATCAAAATCCATTTTTCATTAGAGCGAGAGGGCATAAAATCATTTTTTATTGGTAGGTGTAAATGTTTCTAACCAAACGGTCATAAAAATTGGGGATCGACACAACTAACGGGTTAAAGTGAGAGATGCAACATAAAGATACAGAAGCTCCATAACATAAAGCAACTGTTAAACGCTTAATGCGCCCGCCGATTGTTATCTACTATTTTTATAACACTGCAAATGGTTTTCTGAAAGCAATATCTGTGTTAAACGCTTTGTGCAGTGCTATACAATAAATCGGCAGGATATAAAACGTTTTAGATCATAATGTATTTTGATGTCAGTGAATTCAGTATCCGAAATATTCAAAATGAAAGACTTCTTTTATTTTCATAACACAATTTTTATTCAATTCAGTATTGAAACTTTAAAAAGTATATGCAATTGCATTTTAAAGAACCGTAAGATAACAATTTAATTGCCATTTCTAGCCGTATAAAAATAATATCCAATACTTATAGCAATTACCCAGTATCGATTCTGTAATCTAGCAATAACTTTTTTATAAATATAATTAAAACCGATCGTTTTATTTTAAACGGGACCGTTAAAGTAAAGTAACACATCAAACATCAAAATCGCCGCTCACCTGCGCATGCGCTGCTATCCCACGATCGCTCTTCTCAATTTATAGATATCGCAGAATTGAAAGGCGCTTCGTATTTTGCATAACGCTTCACTATAAGTTGTAAGCACAATACCCCGTGGCTTACAACGGATCGGGCACGATGGACAATCTATTGGTCGTAGGTCATCGACGATTCGAACTCATTTTGATCGAACGGCATAAATATAGAGCTTTTGATGTAAGACAACAAAAAGTATTGGCGGTATCTAAACAAAAAACAATCTTTTCTGTGATAATTATTAAACCCAGGTACTCAAATCTTTATAACCGATGTAGGGAACAAACAATGACTTACTTGAATTTATTAACCCCCGACTAAATTTACTATTATGTATTCTGTGCCCGACGCAAAAAACGGGTGTTATAAGATTAACGTGTGTCTGTATGTGCCATTGTAGCTCCCAAACGGCTGAACCGATTTCGATTTCGTTTTTTTGTTTGAAAGGTGACTTGATCGAAAGTTTTCTTGTTTAGTAGGACATTATTACATTGACATGTAAGGATTTATAAATAACTAGCGGTCCGCCCCAGCTTCGCACGGGTATAGATTATAGCCTATGTTACCCGGGGATAGTGTAGCTTCCCAACAGCGAAATAATTTTTCAAATCGGTTTAGTAGTTTCGGAGCCTATTCAATGCAAACAAACAATCAAATCTTTCCTCTTTAATAGATGTATAAATTTATGTGATCTAGATTTGATCATATAGATAAATAATGCTAGCTAATGTTAGCTTGAAAACTTTAAAACCGATACGCTCTAAAATATGTGGTCTAGATTTGAAAACACGAGAGATTTTGAGATAATGAGAACTTACAGAACTTTTTGGCGTAAAACAATTTAAAATTGAACCTAAATAGCTAATTAAACAACGCAGGTCTTGTTCGCCAACAAAAAATCGTCTGAGAACTTTTGCACTCTTAAAATACATAAATCTTATTGTTGTTCAATTGGTTTAACTTCCTGTTTCGACCAGTCGCGGTGAGCTCGTTGCCGCACTTCCAATAGGTGTTCTGATATTCTTTTTCATAAAAGAATAAAAATAGAGCGATAAAAACCCGTCGCAAGTTTTACTGGACGACCTTGCAGCGGAGTTTTACTGAATCCGATACACAGTTACAAAAAAAAACGAAGTGTGATAAATTGACGCCATTAAAACGACGATCTTGGAGAAGAACCACCTTCCCAGAACAAATACGTTTTAATTCGTGAGCTTCCTAAACGGGCAATATGGTAGCGGGACAATCAATCAGAAGACCTCATCGAACGTAGATATACTTTTACTTTTATTCAGTACTAACCTGTTGAATATGCATGATGGAATACTTATAACATCGTATGTTTGTGATAGTTTTTCGACGTTATTATTCTGTTTCTCACGAGTCTGTCAGTCGTGTCTGTCGGGATATTATGGTCTGAATGACGTTGGGTGAACTTCGAGATTACTTATTAATGTTTCGGTGGACATGTTCACCTTGTTGCAACTCAGTCGACGACATCTCGTTTAATTACCGAATTTAACATGCTCACTGAGTTCAATTTAAGTTAAAGAAATTAAGTTTTTGGCCAGATTTCACATAACAAACATACAAAAAAAGAGTCGAATTCGTCGAGACCTTTCGTCGGTTAAAAACGTGCAACACCATTCCTATACAATATTTTATAAGAATTTTTTAATACCATTGACGTGTAAATTTATAATTATGAATTAACAAAAAAAAAAAAAAAAAAGTTAAGTAAAGTTAAGTAAAAGTTAGGAAGTTTAAGGTATGTTAAATAAGCTGAAAAAATGCGTGAATAATCTCAATTGTGTTCAAAGAGAAATTATTTAGTACAAATGAATAGGCGTCACTTCTCGGTCATAGTTTTCAAAAATAATTATGGTGGGAAAAATATTGCGTGAATACGCGGTGGCTTATACATTTTATGTATATCCACCATCAATCATCTGTCGTTAAACAATCAACTTTCATTTTTACGAGCGTATTGTTTATTATGGCTATCTAAATTTACATAAGTGACAAGTTTATAACAGACTTCCCCTAAAAGGAGGAGCATCTCAATTAACTTTTGATTTAAGCGTTTGTACAAAATGTTTTGCAATGTTATTATGCTAGGTGCATGCTGAGTTGTAGCATATTTTTGTGACGGATATAATAATACAACATAATATTAATATTAGTCACAGTTATGTGTAAGAAGAATGAAAAATTTATCGGAGAGGTTATCAATTAATAAACTTCGAGTGTTAGTTGGGTAGAGCACATTGATCTAAAATCTTTGATGTGCCTAGATTATAGTTCTCAGGAAGTAAAAAGCAAGACAGAGAGGCAAGGTACGCATCATAAATGTGGAAAACTAATACGAAGGATTTTGGAATTTCCACAAGAATCGAATAGTAAAATATAATGTATAGTATGTAATGTAATGTATGTATAGTAGTATAATGTGCAGTCCTTCTTCTATAGTAAAAGGGGGAAAGTTAGGTTTTGTCACTAACTAATCACGCGTGGGTTCAGTTATTGAAACCCGAAATAAATACATTTATTGTTTCATCAACTGAGCACACGATGATTTTTGCGTGTGTTCTGACAGGTGAAAGGTAATGAAGCTCTTTCGCACACTCCACGTTATGTATCCAATATAAAATAGAGAGACATGCTACTTTACGGAGGTGCTGGAGGCTTAGTAAACTTTTGGCGATTAGTTTGTCATCACTATTCAATCTCATAGCACCCCGAAGCTTCCAGCTGGTACTTGGCAGCACCGTCACAAAGGTGGCAGCAGTACCAAGTTTCTATAGACACCTGGAGGCAGGAGCAGAGGCATTCAAAAATAATTTCACTATTTCTAGTACTTCGTATATATTACGTAATATGTGGATATGGCTCGTTTAAATAAAACTTTTTTTTTACTGCCATGTGCCTTTATTTACTACACAAAATACAAGTACAAATATCTCCAATATAGGCGTTTTTGTACACAGTTGAAGAAGTGGTTGGTAAAGGAGTGCTTCTATGAAATTGAAGAATTCCTAAAGGAAACGGCATGTCGTTTTTATGCTTGTGATTTAGCTTGTTTGATACATTGATAGTTTTTAATTAATTTGACATATTTATAAACTAATACAATTTTGCACGCCCTTACCCTTAGGGTTGTTAATGGATGCACATTTAATATTTTAAGACCTTTTATACCCATTGGAAAGCAATTAAAAACTTTGACTTTGACAAGCTAACACTACAAAAACAGTAATAAAACTTGTCATATATAACAACCAACCAAACAATTTGTAATCTATAGATTTAATTTAAAACACATTCTTCATTGAATTCTGATATCTATACCAACACAAAGCACTTATTCTGTAGAAAGTGGCTTATCAATCCAATTGTCAGCGTCACGCCGGGCGCAGTTCGGAATGGCGCCTGCGCAATGGTTCTGATGCCCATTATTGTGACGAGCCATCAGTAGGAAAATCAACGCCTTCCATTGTAGCTTCGTGAGCTTTCGTGAGACTTGACGTGATTGTTATTGGAACGTAATTACAATACAAAACAACTGAAACATGCTATTTAATGTGCTCATAATTTGAAAGATCCTCTTCAACGAAAATTTTACTAAAGACTACAATTTCCCACTAAAAAGAGGTGAATATTAAGAAAAAAATGAATCAAAAACAAAAGACGAGCCTATTTTCAATAAAAAAACAAAGAGTTTTCCAGAAGTGAATAAGATAACATTGCATATACTTTGCTAATATTATTCAAATTAAGAAAAACATGTTTCCCCGTTTGTTTTATACCGAACATGGTTTGCTTTTCAACCAACTTCAAAAAAAGAGGATGTCTATTTGACCCTGTTTGTTGTTCGATTTGTGTGTATTTTGCGCGATATCTCATATGATAGTTTTTTATTATTAAATAAAACATATATCGAGGGTGTTTCATTTAATATAATGCTTATAAATGTAACGTACCAAATGCATACCCAATTACAAACAAAGACTTTAATTGTTAAAAGTTTTGTAGAAAAAAAAAACAATGCAGTTCGTTACATCCTGATAGTCGTCGATAACTCCAAGGTTCTAATCCGCGACGGATCTCAAGCATCTCTATGACAAGGTCGGAATGGAAGGTTTCAAATCAAAAATAACTGCTATGAATTGATTTGTTGGCTGCATCTAGACACGCTTATTATTTTGGCAATGTTCGCCTTTATTTGTATGTTTTCCCTGTTTGTTTATACCGAACATGAATTAGTTTTCAACCGACTTCAAAAAAGGAGGATCTCAATTTGCTTTTTTGTTTTTCGATTTGTGTGTATTTTGCGCGATATGTGATACGACAGTTTTTTTTATTGAATAAACTATATTTCAAGGGTTTCATTTAAATTTGAAGACAATCATCGGTGATGAATCCCGTTTATTGAACTACCCGTGAAGCTGGTTTTTATATCATTATCATCATCATTTCAGCCTATCATGTTCCACTGACACTGGCTGGGACACGGGCCTTCTCTCAGAAAGTGTGGATGGGCCCTAGTCCATGCTGGTCTGGTGCATGTTGGTGCATGTCATGTCTTTGAACTTTTGAGGTTCTTGAATATACTGGTTTCCTCACGATATTTTTCTTCACGGTTTTTGAGCAAAATTGCACATAATTTATTAAAGTACTAAATAAGTCATTGGTGTAGGCGGTGTAGGCTAGGGCTAGGGTCGAATCGGGTGCTGTTAGATTGTAAAACACACTTGCTCGGTAAAGAATTTGTTAAAATTTATTTATGATTTCTGTTACGATAACATCAAAATTAGACCTTCAAACTGAACAATAAATTAAGTTTATCAAAATAAAATCATATTCGGAAGTGGACGACTCAGGAATTTGCACAACGACAACTTAGGAAAAGGACGTGTTAGGAATGGACGAATTAGGAAATTGACCACTTTGGAAATGGATAAGTTAGGCAGTGGACAGACTTGACTGGAGGGGATAATTAGAACACAGTAATAGAATGTCAGTTGCTCTTATGATTGGACATAATTACTTATAATAATATGTAAATACTGACGAGTCAATGCAACTGATCTAAGTCGTTGGTTATAAATTACTGCGTAGGATTTGTTTCCGTTCTGATCATAAAAGTCAATGCTACTTATTCAAAGTGCATATGAGTGATTTGCATAAAGCTTTTGAATCTAATTTCAATCAATAACTGTCATCGATTACGTTTATGACACAGTGTTTGCGTTGCGGAAGGAAAATAGCGCGTTGATGTCTTTTGTATGAGTCTCGATAAGATTTTCTTCTATGTCACTTAGAATCCGTGTGTAATTAATAAAGAAAATATTGATGCTATGGCAATACCAATATCTGCCATATTTAAAAGTAATGTTGCTTAAAAGTTTTTTTTTCCACAATTTTGTTCCAAACTTCATTTCAATAAATAATATTGACCGAGCGAAGAGAGGTTTGAGATTCTAATGGGACAAGTTTGCGTTTCTATGTACCTACCTATATTTGTATATTTACCGATCTTTGAAATTTTGTAGGCAAGTAGTTCATTTGCAATTTTTAAGCTCTCATATGAGCGAAATTAGTAGAGGGGTTGCAAATATACACGGGTCGCGGGGTCTCAGTTTGGGACGAACGATATAGCGGTTGCAAGGTCTCAGTTCGGGGTGAACAACGCCCCCAGCTTAAAGTCTGTCGTGATAAAATCCACAAAAGTTTTGTGGAACTAAGCTGGGTTGAAATGTGTCATTTATTCCATGTAATTAAATTTCATTCCTGAATTGTTTATCCTACAGGAACCGTTACCGGTGTTTATTTTACCGGCAAAAATATGATGTATTAATCCAGGTAATGATCAACCTCCATACCTTCGTTTAGTCTTACCTTAGCTAAGTGTACACATTATTTATTCATACGTACACATTCATACATACACTTTCAAATTTATAAAACTAGTGTGATTTCTTGGAAAAATTTGACAATGTAACCCAGGAGCTAGCGCTATGCAGCTCTAATGGATTTTCGCATTAACAACAACAACAACAATCATCATCACCTTATCATCGTTTATGATATGCAAGTATGTACCCCAAAAAATACATACAAAATAAAATAAAAACAGCTAGGTTGTGACTCACAGTGCGGCGCGCCGGCTTCGTCTAGGAGCCGTTTCGTGCAAATGTGAATTGATGAGCGCATTTTAAAAATTGCTATGCAGCTCACCCATGTAGAGTACGGAACCTGTCCGCAGTCCGTTGCCGCGACCGTCCTTTGTCCGCGCGTCCTAGACACCCGCCCGAGCCGCCAGCGCCCGCGCTGCACATTCATGCATAGTAAATAATTACAGTGATCAGGGCAGGTGGACGCGCACGCGCGCATAGAAATAGAAAGGCACATTGCAGTAATTATTTAGTACAGTTATCCGTAATGGGCCGTTTTGCGAAAGCTGTTAAGTAAATAAGCAGCGTCCTGTGGTTCCTGCCGGGTGCATGGCACATGCCCCCCTCCCCCCTCTCCCGCCTAGCCTGCGCATAAAAAGTACAGTAGATGCTTCATAATAAGAATTCCGCAGGATAAGCGGTTCATTTTACTTAACCATCTTACATACCTACCGTGAACTGAGCGGAGGTCATTATTTCTTTTCCGTTCGCAATAACGAGTAGATACTAGATAGCACTGGATAGAAATAATTGAATTTTACATCTTGTTGAATTTAATTAGTGCTATTTTCTGTTCACACTAAATACGAAGTCAGTCACGTTTTGCAGTAACAATACCTAATTTTACTGAATACCTCATCATTATTATGAACCTTACATAGCCACACACATCGCACAATACACACTACGAGTCACACACATTATAATGGTTTCGTACTACGTGAGGAAAATTTTGTTAGAGTATAAATAAGTATGGATTATGCAAATAGCATGTCAAAAACAAGTCAGGTAACCAATTTTTTTGTATAAATTTTTATTCTAATTGTGTTCAACGGTGCCATTAAAATTCGCATAATACAATCTTGCTTTATCAATTTGATAAATGCTCCAGTCCATTATGTCCAAACGTGTTTAACGTCCTGTGTATCGAAACGTTTGTGATAAATCTTCGCATCTGGATTAGGTTATCTAGAAACTTCATAAGATGTGTCAAGTCGATAGCTGGCGCCGAGTGGAGTGGTCATGTCTGCCGCGGGCGGGAGAAGTGTCGCGAGCGGCGCGGCGCGTGAGACGACGGCTGCGGAGCGGACAGCGCTCCCGGGCCGCGCACGCCCGCGGGTCAAGGGTTAAGCGATACTTTATTTTGAATAATTTATATGTCGTACCGCGATAGACGGCGTGCCCTCCGCCTCGTACTGTTTATGGTAATACGGGATATCTCGCATTGCAAATGCGCTGAATGTGTCGCCACCCGAAGCGGTTCACCCGCGATAAACACCACTCGGAATATATTTATATTCACTGTGGAAATGGGCCTGTTTCATGACTAATATATTTTACCTTTTATTTTATTGTAGCTTTTAGTGTACTGCTTACAGATCGCGCATTGTGATACAAGTGGGTATTATCGTGTCGTGAACATGAAAATGTTGAGAGAATTTGTTTACGAATTCGTAGCTGACATGGCTCATTGGCGATTCGAAACGATTTCATTAATTAATGAAATATGTTGTTCAGCCATAAAAAATTGACGTTATTAATGTCGACTGTCCACTAAATCACAATCAGAACAAGAACAATCGATCGCAGAACAAAATTAATTGAAACGTTTCAGGTTTTCCTCGATGGTAAGACAAGTTGCGAGACGATCGCTATAGCAGTTAGTCAAAATTCACTTTAAAAAAATTGCATTAATCAAAATTAATGGAGTTATTATCGCACTGGAACTTTCAAAAAATATTTATTGCGAACATAAATCAGTGTTAAGGGCCGCGTCGGGCGCGGACGCGGGGTCGTTCGAACCACTGCGAGCTTTCTAGGACGGCGGCGCAGGAGTTGCAATTACTTACACACAACGCGGCTGCAAATGATCACCCTGTTTGCACTACCTGTAGCTCGCAACTTTGTACGCCTATATTTTCATACTAGCGGTCCGCCCCGGCTCCGCATGGGTATAGTTATATAGCCTATTAAAATAGCCTATATTAATCAGTGATAATGTAGCATTCAAATAGTGAAAGAATTTTTAAAATAGGTCCAGTGATTTTTGAGCCAATTCTTTACAAACATACTTACATACAAATCTTTCCTCTTTATAATATTAATAGTATAGATAAGCTTTCAACGCCATTTTTTCCCCTTTAATTTAGTTCTTTTGTAAAAAGTACGCGTATCGTCTACCTGCCAAATTTTAGCTATGTTGATCAAGTAGTTTTCGAGATTTCGTGATGAGTCAGTCAGTCAGTCAGTTACGCGGAAAGGATATATAAGCTGAAAGGGGTCTGTTTGGTGCGTTATATGTGGTTATACTCAACATTATAAACAACTACACCAACCAACTACTATGACATCAACCCTGAGATCGTAAAAAAATATCAGATGCTCCATACATTTTGACGAGTGTGATGACCGTTTCCTACGAAAAAACAGTATTTTTTATTTTGCGATTTTAGGGTTTGTTCTATAAAAGTTACTCATAATGTTGAGTATAATTATTTTACTATGAAATTGTGATACTTTGAAACATCACAACAACAATATTTTTAATTTTATTGCCACTTTTATGTTAATTTCGTAAGTTTGCCAAAGCAGCGAGAGCTACATGTTTCATAATTACTATTGTAGTGATTTATAGGCACCTCAAGATACCAGCCCGATAGCAAGAAAGTAAAAATACAAAATAGCGAACAATATGACGTGATATTTTTAATAGATAATGATGTTGATGGACGACAGCGGCGCGGCCGGCGCGCGCGCATCGTGGGAACAATATTTCGGCTCTACAATCTCCGTGTTTTGCAATCAGTTTTGTATATTATTGAACATCTTATCTAAAACATAATCATTGTTCTCAATCGCAGTGCTTAGCCGACAAAATACGAGAATATTTAATAACAAAATCTATTACACACAGGAACAGGGTTATAAGTTTGGGGTGTACTCAGCCGAAAGGAAGTTACTTTTTTCATAATTTCGAACAACGTTTACCATCAGATCGACCCTAAACTAGCGGAACAAATTAGCTGTTCCATAGACAAATGTCATTCACCCTAAACGAAATGTACGAAACAGTCGATTTTTTTCGCGACTTAAGGATAGATCCTATAGTAAAAGTTTGTAAGTACACCATGCCTTTATTTTTGCTTGGATTGGCATCCCCAAGCTTATAACCCCGTATACTTCAATAAAGATATCATGAGCATAAAATAGAATTTTTATACTTCCCCAGCACGAATATTGTTTCAAAAACAAAAGAACCAAATCATCATACGAAACCAAAACAAACTCAAGGTCCATTGATTGCAATTACGTCCTCAAAAATACGGAAACCAAGTAATCTGGTTGACATGAAAAATTAAGAAATCGAACGGACATCGGTAGCATGTGTACGTACTACTTTGATTGTAACTGACAATATTTTAACAAATAAAGTAGTGCCGGGGGCGAAGCGCGGACATATTTATGTGACCCGAGGCTCAGCTGACCCGGCCCAGTTGCCAAATTAACGAAAGCTCAGGTCGAGACACTTTCTACTGGCCCGCATGCACCAACATTTTCATTATCGATCGCTTTCATAATTCAACTGACATTTTTCTTCCATTCAATTGCGCCAAAAAAAATACCCAGATCGCGTTTATTAAGCGTTTAAATCACGGTTGCGGAACTCGAGCTTTTATTGAATTTTGTTTAACATCTGGTCCATGAGTTCAGAATTTAAACAGTCAAATGTTAAGTTAGTTGACGTAATTGGAAATAACGAGCAGAAAATTGCAGAACTCTATTTTTAGGCTTGTCGAGTATTAAGATTTATTTTTCAGTAATCGCATCATTGCCAGTTGCTTATACATATTTATAAGCATTATTTATGACACTACTTAGAACAGAACATTGAAAGTCTTTACTGATTTAAATCTGCGTTTATATAAAACGGTCATTGTATTTTCTCTGGCTAAGAATAATTGCTGTACTTGTAACTGGACCACGATTCTGCATTTTATTTTCAATAATCAATTTCTACGCTTACGGCGACCGCTGCAATTTCCTTGACTTGATTTATTACTTAGTTTTGTAAAACATGTTCTTTTGCTTCAATCATTAAGTTCATATTTACAAAGTCAGGTTTTTATAATAAACCGGCAAAGTTCGAGTCAGACTCGCGCACTGAGGGTTCCACATAAATAAATAAATACACATAAATTACGAAAGTACAAAAAAGTAGTGCAAAAAGACAACTTCACGCCCAGGCGGTCACCCATCCAAGTACAGCTCGCCCGACGTTGCTTAATTTCGGTGAAAAAACATGTGTACCTGACTCGCAATTGGCAAGTATTTACTATTTGTTGTTTTATTTATAGTGTGTACTAACCATGCCAAGTTTGACGCTTGTGCGTTTTACCGTTTTTACGCAATATCAAATAAAACAATACGTTTATAAAACGTTTCTTTTTTATGAGGTTTAGTTTTTACTTATGGACTTTATTAGTTTTTATTTTTATTATTATTTCTTAGTTAATACACGCCGTAACATTACAATATATTCTCTGACAGATACAGCCGTTAAAAGGTAGGACAAGCGGACGGACAGACAAACAGACAGCTTAGGCTTTACTAAGCCTACCTTTTTTACCTATTACTATAGTGTCCCGTTTACACCCACCTTTGGGGTACGGAACCCCAAAAAGGACCGTTTTAATCATATCTTAAATTTAATACTAATTGACGTGGTTCATAATAATAATATGGTATATTAACAAAATGAACTAGTTTATCTTTATCTGTGACGTTATCTGAGCAAAGGTGGTATTCATTCCCACATGCAGCATCGATATGGCCATGTATGGCCGGTGTTACGCGTTATTCACATTACATACGCACTTGCACGCTTTTGAAGAGAAATAACTTTGAGTTTATTTTATTCTCGATTTTATTTCAATAGCACTATAGTTTTCGCAAAGGCAAACACAACATTGGCAAAGAATGCACAGTTTCATTATAATACGCAACGTGTGAGAGAGCAAAAATGGTAAAAAACAATTAAAGAAATGAGATCTTAACATCGATTGAAATAAAGACGAGAATAAAATAAACCCGCATCAACCTGCGTTTATAATGCGAGCGACGCTACATTTGCAGCTTTTGCACAAAGGCGACCTCGCACGAAATCACTTTTAGTTTCTTTATTTGTCTCGTGGTGGCGCGCCTACACGACCATACAAATATGAAAACCGTATGATACTTATTTAAAACAAAGCTGTTCGTTTTATTACTTCCTGTTGGTCAACTGAAAGAAAACTCGTTATAAATTTAACAACCGATAGATTCAGCAGCACATTATTACAGCGTAAAAGCCAACAGTATTTATTTTTAAAAGAGCGTCATTTGTGATTTTACAGTCTGTTAACTGCTCATAAAGGACCGTGGCAATTATTTTGATGGTTATAGCCGTCACAAATTCTGACGACAATGCTTCCTCGTATGGTGAAAGTAAACAGTATATGAATAAATCATCGGAGAGGCAAGTTTGAGATAAGAGCTTCGATGATGTTTTGCGAGAGGAACATGCGACCCGTAACACGGGGCCTGCCTTGAATCATGAATACTCGTAGATATGGTTTATGGAATGTACGTTGTACAAGCGGGCGTGAAAAAGTTAATTCTTTTCGATTCAAAATTGTATCTTACTAGCGACCCGCTCGCCCGGCTTTGCACGGGTGTTATTTACGTGCGAAGCCAGGGATGTCGCTAGTTATATATAAACCTTTCTTGAAAATGTATCTAACTGATGGTCAAAACCGCATCAAAATCCGTTGCGTGGTTTAGGAGGAGTTAACGGCCATACAGACAGACAGACGCGGAAAGCGACTTCAATTTATACTATGTAGAGATAGAGAAGAGAAGAGATAGAGATTAACTAGAGCACAGTTGAAATGTTCTAATATGTATGTGTATGTTGTAATGTTCGAGCGAAACATCGCTCGAATGTTGTGCGTGTCTATTGTGTCGCTTCAGTGGTGAAGGTGCGACGCGGCGCAAAAATGGGGCAGACAATTTTGAAGCACCGGTAAACTTGGAAAAGGTTAATTATCCAGGGCTGCTCTTTACTCCGCCGTCCCCACCACAACACTTTTCATCACACCACACACTATACGTCACCATGCTTGTGGCTGTCTCGACTCTTCAGTGGCCGTTTTAGAAATAACAAGCCAATATGTTTAACTAATAATAAACCTATTTTCAATGAGGAAAGAAGTATACTAGCGAATATAGAGACGAGAAGGGGAAAGTTTGGCCACCTTGTAGGACATGACAAATTAATGAAAACCATCATAGAGAGAAAGGTAGAAGGAAAGAGAGAACCGGGAAGACCAAGAAGAGTATTCTTAGACCAAATAAAAGAGAAGGCAGATTTCATGTCGTACAAGGAGGTGAAAACGCTGGCAGAAAACTGTTAAGCTTGGAAGTTACTCCACCGACAAGAGTTACGCTCTTAAATGTTGAATGAATGAATATTTAACTAGGGTAACCCTTCATACCAAATGTCATCTAAATCCGTTCAGCCGTTACGTAGTTGAGTGCGGATAAACATACACACTTACACACAACCATTCGCATTTTCATATTAGTGTCATAGTGTGATTTGAAGAGGTGTCTTTTGAATGCAGCAAGTGACAGAAGTTAAGTAAGCACAAGTCTTGTTTTAGGAAATGAGTTGCCATATCCTTGAAAATACCAGATCCGGAATTTATTCTGTGCTGCATCCACATCTCACATTGTGTGATCTGTGAGTTTGCACGTGGTTGTATGTTGTGATGGGTCAGAGCCTGCTGCGCGTACACATTTCTTGGCTTTCTATGCGTCGATTCAATACTTGTCACAGTCCTGGGAACTATTTAGTCAAATGAAATGAAATATTTACTGTCCAGATTTGTATCCATAACTTATATAAATACTAGCTGCGCTCCGCGGTTTTACCCTTGTGGATACCAATAAAAGTAGCCTAAGTTACTCCTTATAATAAAATCTGCCAGTGAAAGTCAAAATCGGTCCAGCCGTTTTGGAGTCCATGAGGAACATACATATACACAGCGTTAGTATTAGCTTGTATTTTGTTTAGTTAATAAAGACACTTGCCATATTAAGTCGTTAAAAAAAAACTCATGTAATGTTGTTACAAAATCGTGTTAAAAACACCAAAAATCGAGATGATTTCACGTCATCTACTTGTAATACCACCTTTTGCTTACCACCGATACATTTCGTACATATTATTATAGGTACATGCAGTGCTTTTTGGTTTTATTTTATTTTTTGTTTTTTTTTAACATGTAGTTGTGGACGTTGACTTTATTTGAAGATCAGTTAATAATATATTGTTGATGCATTGGGCAAAATTCAATTTTCTCAAACAAAGTGAAGTAGGCCGATCTGATATAAGTGGCTATTGAAAAACGAAACCATAGCAGTAATGAGTGCGCGGTAAAAAGGTCGACTCGCGGTGACTTGCGACACTACTGGGGCCACCATATTGTTTTCACAGGAAGTAACGTTTGCAAAGAAATGATCAATAAATTTGAAAAGCCAATAAAGATATCGATCAAAATTACAGGGTTCCGATGATTTAACAAATATGCTCAGATCGCCTGCGTGGAGCTTGCAGGGTGGCCGTAAGCCTCTTCCATGAATCTGTAATGTTATGGCCCTTAACAATAATTTACCTCGTCCACGAAAGCTGCACCAATTTCTTTAATTACTGCCCGAATTGAGCTGTTGCAGTCACTTAATTAAACATAAGAATCTTTATTTGCAAACAGATTTTACGATGCTATTCTGTTTGCAGCAGAGGTGTAATTATCGAGGAGTCTGTGAACACGATCAAGGTTAATGACTTCCATCGCATCGAAAGTACCACTCGAGAAAAATAAAATTATTATTGTAAAGCACGTTTAAAACAATGCAATCATGGCATGTTAAACGGTCAATCTGAGCTCGTGTGGTAACAGTTACGTTTGTTTTTACAGGTCGTTGGAGCTTAAAATGAAGGATCGAACGGTTGTGATGTCGAATGAGGATTATTTGAAGTAACAAATGAATTTCAATTCGTGCGGCTACTGACGTGGGAACATTGTTAGCAGTCAGTCAAAGCTGACAAACTCTACGAAGAAATAAAGTTACAATATTTACAAATATGTGTTTTAATTTCATAAAATTATTTTTTATAATGATGCCACTCCTTCGTTGTTTGTTCCTCTAAGGTAACCTCCTTGTTCCTCTTGGGGCAGCCATGAGAATAATAAATACTACACATGGCTTCCTAGGAGGATTCAAGTAGAATTAGTTGACCACGTGGTCAAATAGGATTCCCTAGAAGGATTCATTAGGAAGCCCCTATACAGCTGAATTATGTTAATTTCAATTCCTTTCTACTATTTGTTTTGTCGTTTTTTGAGGGAGACATAGAATATATACTACTTAATTGCTTTTTGGTACATAATATTTATAAATTGCGAATGATGTTATTTATGTTATTATTTTTTGACGAGTCCATGTTGAAGTGTTAGTAATATTTTATATAATTGTGTAAAATGTTTGTTAACGCAACCACATGATAATAAATAATATTCTATTCTATTCTATTTGGACTAGAATATTATAAATAAACCGGCAAAGTGCGAGTCACGCTTGCGCACTGAAGTTCCCGTACATCACATAGTTTTTTAATTACTAACGTACAATTAGTGCAAAAAGCCAGACGGACAACATCACGCCCAGATGGTCACCCATCCAAGTACCAAGCGCGCCCGACGTTGTTTAATTTCGGTTAACAGAAATTACACAGCAACTCGCACTTGGCCAGCATTTATTATTTTTTGTTTTACTTTAGAGTATGTACTATAATTATGCTAAGTTTGACGCTTGTGTGTATTACCGTTTTTACACTAGAGCAAATACAAAAATACGTTTGATATATGTAGACCCTCCCTATAGATTTAACTTTTTGATTTTATTATTAATCCGCTGTAACATTTCATATTCTGTGAAAATATCTACTGACTATCTATTACGGTTCGAAGGATACAGCAATTTAAAGGTAGGACGGATGGACAGACAGACAGACAGCGTAGGCTTAGTAATAGGGTCCCGTTTTCACCCTTTGGATATGGAACCCTAAAAAGAATGTATACTTCGATGAACGTCACTTAGGAGTGACGAGGATTAGCCACCCTTACCGTGCGTTACTCCTAATAAAAACTTGTGTGAGTCTCATTAACGCCTTGCGCAACCTCGAAAGCGGCCCTTGGGGCGCTCGTTGCCAGAGACAAGCCACGCAAATTACTTTGGCACCGTTTGACGGCGGGAAATTTCATTACCACGAGCACATATCATTATTATCTCTCTGGCAATCTACATATTTTACTCAGTAATAAATGTGCGGGTAGTTTCACTTTCCGACACTGGTTTCTCGAAAATGACCCGGCTTCATATTCAGCGGCGAGGCTCTCGTGAAGGGCGCGTTACAGTTTTAAGTGAATTTCTTTCTGACCTCTCTCGTTTCAAGGTGTTGTTCGTAATTACTTGCATACTGATATATAATTTGGCGTAAGCAACATAAATGACATTTACAGAGTTAATATCAACAGATTGTGGTGAACAAATTACAATAAAAAATCAAGAACAACGAATGACATGACAAGTTCGAAAATTGAACTTTGACTTAAAAATATTTCTGTAAACTGGTTGACCGTTTTAATTTTTGAAGCAAAATATATTTACTCTTATAATGTCATCCAAAAATTTAAGCAAGACCAATCCATATATGGTGCACAGTGGTCGTACTGATCGCGCGGAATTTTTGACATCGAGTACAATTCTGCTCCGGTTTTTTAATTCAATCCGAACACTTGTTTTTACACGTTTTGTTGCACTAACATACTCGTAAGGAAATTTATTATAAGAGGTTATTAGATAATATAGCCTAATAAATACCTCAATTTATCGTATATATTGATTTACACATTAATATACAGCGCAGTTTGTGCGAAAGGCGCGCGTTGAAGTCTTTTGGCGTGCAGAAAAGTGCATTGAAGTATTTTGTATCATCATCATCAGCTAGAAGACGTCCACTGCTGAACATAGGCCTCCCCCTTTAACCTCCACACTGAACGACAGCTCGCCATCCGCATCCACTGGATGCCGGCGACTCTCAAAATGCCGTCGGTCCATCTAGTGGGAGGCCTACTTACGCTGCGTCTTCCGGTTCGTGGAACCTTCTGGAGTTCGGAAGTATTTTGTATACAGATGCCTTATTATAGATGTCTTATCGTGTTTCGGATTGTGATCGGGATCGCGTGCCATCTCACTTACGCACGTAGTGCGAGTAAGTAGATGCGAACGGGACGGCATGCAATCTCGATCACAATCAAACTTCTATAATAAGGCCGCAGGTCTACTAATCATTGGCAAAAAAAAATACATGACAATAAAATGATATCAACATTTTGCGATAAAGTGCGATCACCTCTATTGCTGGCTTTATTTTATTTTCGTGCGTGCTTTATCTAGGAATGTTCCAGTTAACGAAAATAAACGACGATGAGGTGGTGATATTCTAACAAATCTTTCTGTTCGCTCAACTCTTTTACAACTTTTGCAGGCTAATTTCTTAACTACAGAACTTAAGAACAGTGTAACAAAAATTTGTATTTTGACCATTTCTACATACATACCACTACAGACATCTCTACCATACAAAACATCAACATCCCTTAAAATATGTTTTAAAATAATTTCAAATTATCCGCTAAATTTCCACCAGCCCATTGTTTATTTCGTCCACAGTTCCGCTTTCGGTTTCATCAAAGCCGGAGATTCTGAGAGAGCTCGAGAGGTTTTACGGACAGTTGTACACCTCGACACGACAGCCTATTGTCAGTACAGCTCAGGACAAGAGAGCGAAACTGACCCGACATTACACTGAGGACATCCCAGACATCAGCTTGTACGAGATTAGAATGGCTCTGAAACAGCTTAAGAACAACAAGGTGCCGGGTGATGACGGAATCACGACAGAACTACTGAGAGCGGGTGGAAAACCGGTACTTTTAGTCCTCCAGAAGTTATTTAATTCCGTCATTCTCGAAGGTACTACGCCTGAAGCATGGCACAGGAGTGTGGTGGTACTCTTCTTCAAAAAAGGTGATGGAAAAAAGGTCCTGAGCCATGTGTACAAGCTGTTCTCCAGAGTCATTACGAACCGTCTCGAAAGCAGGTTTGATGACTTCCAGACCCCCGAACAAGCCGGTTTCCGTAAAGGCTGGAGCACCGTAGACCACATTCACACGCTCCGCCAGATTATACAGAAGACTGAGGAGTATAATCGGCCATTATGCCTAGCGTTTGTGGACTACGAAAAAGCCTTCGATTCAATCGAGACCTGGGCAGTATTGCAGTCCCTCCAGCGTTTTCATATCGACTATAGGTATATCGAAGTGATGAAGTGTCTGTATAGAAACGCCACCATGTCGATCCGATTACAGGACGAGAGCACGGAACCAATCCAACTGCAGAAAGGCGTGAGACAGGGAGATGTTATCTCTCCGAAACTGTTCACGAACGCATTGGAGGACGTTTTCAAGCTCTTGGACTGGAACGGATTCGGCATCAACGTCAATGGCGAATACATTACTCACCTTCGTTTTGCCGATGATATAGTCATCATGGCAGAGTCACTGGAGGATCTCAATACGATGCTCAGCGACCTCAGTAGCCTTTCCCAACAGGTGGGTCTTAAAATGAACATGGACAAGACAAAAATTATGTCCAATGTCCATGTTGAACCCGTGCCAGTAGTCGTTGGGAACGATACTCTCGAAGTTGTTGACCATTACACCTATCTTGGACAGATTGTTCAGTTAGGTAAGTCCAACTTAGGCAAAGAGGTCGCCCGAAGAATCCAACTCGGATGGGCAGCGTTCGTGAAATTGCGTGACATCTTCTCGTCCAAGATACCACAGTGCCTCAAGACGAAGGTCTTTGACCAGTGTGTGTTGCCAGTGATGACATATGGTACTGAGACGTGGTCCTTAACTGATGGCCTTTTGGAAAAACTCAGAGTCACACAGCGGGCAATGGAGAGAGCTATGCTCGGAGTTTCTTTGCGCGATAAAATCCGAAACGTGGATATTCGCCAAAGAACCAGAGTCACCGACATAGCTGTTAAAATTTGCAAGTTGAAGTGGCAATGGGCAGGCCACATCGCTCGAAGAACCGATAACCGATGGGGAAGAAAGGTTCTGGAGTGGAGACCACGAACCGGAAGACGCAGCGTAAGGAGGCCTCCCACTAGATGGACCGACGACATTGTGAGAGTCGCGGGCATCCAGTGGATGCAAAAGGCAGGCTGTCGTTCAGTGTGGAGGTTAAAGGGGGAGGCCTATGTTCAGTAGTGGACGTCTTCTGGCTGATGATGATGATGATGATGATGATCCGCTAAATTAATGTCTGCTCGTTAAATCAGGGTGACAAACTCTTGTAAAGGAGAAGTGTCGAGAAATTCCGAACAAGGTTCATGCCACGTTGCGGTGTAAAATTAAATATTAGACTTTTTTCGTTAAATTGGATCGAGTTACAGCTCGTTACGGACACTTGACAGCGTAATGACAGTGGCCCGCCCCTTGTAATCGGCGTGCGTGATTTTTACTCCACATCACACTTGGAAATCATTTTGTAAATTTAATTTTTGGAGCTTCTCAAAGTTCTCGTACGTTTTCTCTCACCGCCGCGCACTAAGCGTATCATTACTCGAATTGAAGCCTGCAATTACTCGATCGAGTTGGTGTAAAAGTTTTCCAAAAGTAGTACGCCGCTATCAGCTACCCAAAGATTAAGGATTGATTGATTGTTTTTATGTGACCGATAAGCTCCAACACTTTCTGGCGGTTTCTTCAAAAATGCCTTGATTATACGCAAAGGTTCGATCTCATTTTATGCACTTTTTCTCGTGCAAAGGTGTAGTTGATGTATGAGAGTAGATTACAGTTTATTTATTCGATATAATTTAATATAACAAAGCATCGTCTGTGCATATTTTTTTTATTTGAGCCGTATAATAAACACATAACATTATACTATAATATACACCAATAAATTCATATGATTGTGTTTAAACACAATTATAATTTGAACGTAATATAGTCCTGGGGCATAGTATCATCGTATTAGCATGAAAATGTCATCAAGAGAATGGGACTCTTGATATCTCACGATATCAAGGTATGTAATTCTGTAAACTGTGACTTCAGACAAGCGGTAGCTGTAGGCACAGCCTTTGCACGGACAGCCAAGACGTTCTCAGTAACTCTTCCAAGTCGCTGAAAATTTCAATCAAGACGTACGTACGTCTTGATACGTACGTACGTACGATAAACCCATGTGAAAATTAAAATTATTAATTTAGAAATACAACTTATAAAAAAACAAGTTTTTTACGTATTCTTTTTAGCAAATCCTTACATTTGATTCCCATAATATTATGATCGTAAATAAGAACATGTAGTATTGAATTTATCATCTAGGACCAAAGTGCTTGGAAGACAAATTCAACAAACCCAAACTCGACGGGATTACGTCGATTCGTTTAGGAGTTCCTATGGCCACCCTTTGTCTCCATCATCAGACCAGCTCGATGATACCATAACATTGCATTATTACCGAACTTACATAAGTATGCCAAATTTCAGCTCAATCAGTGGAGGATAACTGGTTTAAAATTCAGTGGCAAGATTTTTCCTAAACACACGAACGTACGAACATACAAACTAACAGGGCAAGTGAGTAAAAGTTTGTAAAAACCTGAGAGAACAACCCGAGCGAAATGGAACGTCAACGCGAAGGTTGATGTGTCGCCGAAGGCGCGGAGAAATGACAGCTCCGCTTCTTATGCAAACCTTTACCTTCTACCTACTCGTAAATCGATTATACTTCATGTTCTGGTGCAAGTACATGCAGTACTTCAGATCGCGTGACGAGCTTTAATTACCAGAAGGTGTCGATACGAAAATCGACATGCAGTGGGACTTAAAAGTTGAAGTAAATCATTGTTATTATGTCGGTGATAAGTGGAAGCCTTATTTCGTTACTTTTTATTTAAACTTCCGAGACTATTACTGCCAAACAAAGTAAATAC
The DNA here is from genome assembly GCA_932305915.1 of Agriopis marginaria. Classification (NCBI taxonomy): domain Eukaryota; kingdom Metazoa; phylum Arthropoda; class Insecta; order Lepidoptera; family Geometridae; genus Agriopis; species Agriopis marginaria. The sequence continues at coordinate 12,306,519 of OW029915.1, forward strand.
TTACACTTCTGACACTTACAGTCGTTTTTCTCTGTTGACCTAGTTAACACAGCTACATTTTAAAATTATGTTTTCAGTTTCATTAAGTTGTACAAAGACTGAAAGTAGAACAAACAATAGTACAGTAATAATAATTAAGGCGCGTAAATGAACAGATTTTTAACGAGGGTGGCATTTACTGCGCGAGCGTAGCTAATGTGGTAATCCATTTGAGCTTAAAATCTGAATTTCGCCCCAGTGATGTACAGTGCTCTTTACCACACCTACGACAAAATTATGGGACTCATAAATATTATTTATATTGTAATTATGTTAAAATAATTTGAAACAAAATATAAACCTCCAGAGACGAAACTTTCTAAAAAGGTTATTATCAAATGTTTTGCTTTGAACGGTTCGTAAATTCGTAGTGACAAATAAACATAGGTAATAATAATTATTTCACGTAGCTATTGGCCCACAAAAATTACTATTATAGCCAGAAAATAGATACAAGCAAAAATATAATAAATTTTATCTGAATTCAGATATTTTTAAAATATTGTGTCTTAAAACATTAAAAACCTTCTTAGAACAAATGTAACTCTTTCATTTCGATAATATTTAGATATGGCCACCTAGAGTTTTTAGTAAACAAAGAAGAATTAAATAAAAACAGTGTAATGAAAAATCTTTGTAACTATGAAGCAATTTGTGATGTTTTCGCATATTAATAAATAACACATTCATACCACCATTTTTCGTCACTGAGCCTTTAGAATAAATAGCTTTGTTCCCAATCTTTCCAAGAAATAATGATGCTACTTCCGAGTGAGTATGGTAAAAATATAAGGGGTAACTCGTCCTCAGCTTTCATTATTAGTTTTGCAGAGCTGTGAACCGTCAGCTGGAAGCTGGATGAGGAGTCAAGAAGTTACAACGTGGCGTATTAGGCAGGTCGATATCAGGGCAGGTATCTCACGGCCCGGCCGCCACGCTTCTCACCTCCCGACGCCTCCACGCTCGCCGTCTCGATACTTTATCGCCCGCAATCGCACCACTCATCTATTACACGAACTTACCCACTAAACCGAATGTCGATGACCCTTCTGACCTTATTCCTCCTTATTGGGAATTTACGAGTGACAGCCTCGTGCAAACCTCCTTGTACTTTTATTGCCATCAGTGTATAGTGTAAGCGAAAAGGGAAACAATGGTTAGCCACAGGCTTAATATCGAACAGAAGCATTAGAAGTTAAGAAATGTTCAATAATTTTACTACTTTCGATTCATACTACAAAATTATATTTAACGCGTTTACCACCTTTAATTTATCTTATTTTTATTATGAAATGTATTCTAAGTTTTAACATATCGTTACTCCATTTCCATATGCAATATTTTTTTCAATATGCGAAAACTGCTAATTAGTTAGTTAATTATTATTAAATGTATAATTAATCTAGTTTTTCAAATAAAATAATAATAAAGTTTTGTGCTGTTTTCATTTACCTATCCATAGGATGTATCTGACTAATCATTTCTTGTGTATAAGAAATTAATAATACACCAAATTTTCAGAATAATTGTAAAACAACGAAATAGATTTAAGGATTCGTTAACAAGCAGCAACTGGGTTGCTTAATTTATATTAGACTTAGTCACTGGGAATCTGGCATTTAAACTGCACCAATCTAGGCTGATCAGTCAAGCAGTAACATCTAGATTGAAAGGTTTTATTAGTCTAATCCTAATTCAATATCGCTTTTTGTCTGTCTAGTGATTTTTGGCTGGAGCTGCATCCTGTTTGACAAGGCGAGTCGAGAGCAGACAAACAAAGCTTTCACTGCCTAATTGTTTGGTGCTGAGTTTCTCAAAGTACCGTCATTTTAAAGTATAATTATGTAGAGGCATTCTTTTGATCTTTCTTTGCTTTAAAATATAATATCCCTTTATGTTAAAAGTTCTTGTAGCAAAACAGAATTAAAATACCTCTTTTGGATTGTTTTTTTTTAAGCCGTGACGCAAAAAGAAATGTTATAAGTTTATCTGTGTGACTGTCTGTGGCATTGTAGCTACCAACCGGCTACAGATTTTGATTAGTTTTGTTTTTTTGCTTGAACGGTGACTTGACAGAGATTGTTCTTAGCTATGATTCAAGAAAATCTCTTCGGCCGTTTGAAGATTATCAGGTCTTTTATGGGGTTTTAAATACAATTTATTTAGATTTGGGTTATATATTATGTACAGTATGGCCGTTATAACTTGGCAGCAGTAAAGTTAGCCGTTTGGCTGCGCAATGGTTTTTTTATGAGCTAATTTGTTTATTACGCAGGTAAACGGCTAACTTAAATGTGCACAGTTGTAACGGCCGTACTTAACTATAACGCACTACAATAAAATTTATAAAAACTTTGCGCACTAATTGCCAAAAAAAAAACAATTACTACTATTGTGACAACTGCGTATACATAGGAATCGTTTTGACTAAAATTCATTGGCGGTACCTACTTGTAATTTTATAACATTTCTATCGACATCCGTTGTTTAGTTATCTCAGACAATGCCGTGTCTGAAACGTAAAGAATTAAAACAGTATAAAATAAACCCAATACAATCCGTTAAAAGTGTTTACTTTAAAATGTACAAACACATATTAAAAAAACTCTTATTCAGCGATATAAATTATTAAATTAACTTTCAAAAATAATCGATACAAGCAATATGGCGGACGCCTATAAGGCGTCACTTATGTCATTTGATTTTTCGTATTTTTTTAAAGCTGTAGTGTAGTGTATAATACAGTGTTTTTTTACAATAAGCTTTTTCTTATTCTTCTCAGCAAAGCCTTTCATTTGGTACCCATATTATAGGGTTTCATATAAAATAACTGGTCCGCCATCTTTGGGAGTCCGCCATATTGGAATTAGAATGACGCACTTATAGCTAACCATCATGTATTGTCATTCAAACTAAACGTGTATGCAAATTTTCAGCTTAATCATTTGGGGATATTTATTTTAAAATTCAGTTGCAATATTTGACTCATACTAACAAGTTAGGTTAAATAAAAGCTTGTAAAAAAGAAAATATTAAAGTACTTAATGTCACTAAGTATCAATTCGCATTATTACATTTGGGAGCCAATGGTTAATGCAACGTCAACTAGGCTGATAACAATAATGCAAACTAGTCTGTCTACATTTCGATCTTCTAAAGCTGTTTATTTACATACAACTAACTGACTCGAGTTCTGCGACTGCATTAAACTGTCATGCATTCGATTATTATTTAATGGCTTAAACGTGAGGTGTGTTGAAACCATTAATTATTCAAAATCAATTATTTGTTTTTCTTGATTGAACAGTCCTTAAAAGGAACTTCGTATCCGAGCCATTTGAAGTTTTGTAGGTACTAACCTAATGTTTACGTATGCTTATATACCGATATTGTTGTAAAATATTAGGTTCCCGTTTTTGAGTATTTAATCTGAGACATAAATTATTTATTCAAAGGGGGCATTAATCACACAGACGTTGGGACCAAAAGCCGTCTGAACTAATTTGACTATTGCCCAAGTGATTCCATATAAGCCGGCATAAGCAGCCGCGAGATCATACGGTCTAAATACACTGGCCATCACAATGCATCAGCGCAGCCAAGTGAAGGGCACTCGGAATTCTCGGATTATTTTAACTTGTCTTTTTCAATGTCAGCGTTTAAAATAATTGCATCACAATTTTAAAATGCGAGCCTTTTGCTTTTAAGACGGTTTAAAGCGTCGTATAATAAGATTATTTCCTGGAAATCATGAGACACTTCTTTGTCGGGCGTGTTCGCAGTAATGGCCTAGGTGCTCGCCATTTTATTGTGCCAAGGTGACAAAGATTAGCATTTAACATAGTTCTCTTTTACTCTTACTTACATACATGCATCCGAGTCAATAGCGTGCGGTTCTGCAAGCAACATTTCAGAGAATGCTATAATAGCTCAGGTGTGAATTTAACACTTTAATTTATGTACTGGGTAAATAGCAATCAACTATGAATGGTTGCTTTTTAAAAACAAGAATGACCTTACGTTTACATTCGTTCTGGATTATATTTACTACGATTTAAACTTCATAATTCAGGTAACCCTCAGACCAAAATCATGGCAACGAAATTAATACCCACGCTGTCAATTCCATTTACCGAAGAATAAGACCATAAAATAGACGCCATACGGTCGTGACCAGCGCGGCCTTCCTCTATAGCGGTCCACAATTATTTATATTAAAACTGCGGAAAAAACTCTCTCCTTCTCTCGTGAGCTTATCGCCCATTGTTTCTCGCCGAGAACTATTTAGACAATTGATGGCTGGATTGCCTATGTGGTTAAATACGCGTCGAGGAAGGAACGTGGGCTGATCTCTATTGTAATTCAATTGGAAACATAGGCACCATGATTCCGACGACATTGAACACTTCTTGAAATCAGATTCACATCTTGATAGTTACGGATGTTGTTTGGATATAATTTTGAAACAACAATCACTCGAAGCTGCGCCGCTTATGAAATTTTGAATATTTTATTTTTCGCTTGCTCAACTAGTTTAAATAAATTGTGATTTAAAAGGATCGTGTGAATTATTTTTTATAGAGTTTTATGCGACGATGTTTGATTTCAATGTAATCTTGTCTGTTGATTGATGCTTGGCTGATTTTAGACACAGTTTTGTTTACATAATTACTCTGGGTTATTTTTAAAACAGCCAAAATATTTCGCTGGCTGTTTTCAACATCATAGTTAAAAAATGGCATGGCTTTTCACTAAACTCAATTTACGTTCACGAATTTTTTTAGTCTTTATTTTGTAGGTGTAAGGTGGTTTCTTTACATCTTATCTGAGACCGCATAAAGCTGAAATAGAGCCCAAAGCTTACATTCAAGGTTTTTGATAAAATATTACCCTGAATGATTTCGTAAAACTGTATTTGGAATCGTCTTATAAGATTATCATAATTAAGTATAGAGCAACAAAATTTACAGTCAGTAATGTAATTGCAATATTTTCCCAAAGTTAGTTTTTATAGTTATTTTATTTAAACGTTGTTACTTAGGTATTTACATTATTTCGTTCCAGAATTTAAGTACCTATCTAGATATATTTAACTTGTTCTTACTCTTATCACGAAGGCATTTTTCAATGCAATAGCGCTTCAAATGATTAATAGCTCGCTCATACAAACAACTTCTGTATTTATTGGCTCCAATATTTTATAAAAGTCAGGTGTCATCGATAAAAATATAGACGAATTTTATTATGGTGGCGTTTGACGGATGTTTGTTACGAAATAAGTCGCATAAATCTTGTAATGGAGTTGAACAAAAGATTCTCAATTCGTCTGACAAATTAAAATATGTATTATTTAGTTTAGTATTTAGTTTTTTTGTCCATGTAAACTTAACTATAACATTATAATAATAAGATTAAAAAACATCAAATGTACATCACCAATAAATCGTGTTTAAACAGGTACTTACCAGATTGTGGTGCAACACAACACAACTTATTCGCAACTTTTTTCATCAGATGTGACAACTTTAGTAGGTACTGTCAAATTTAGTTTATATAATCATCGTATCGTCGTTAGAAAAATTTACAAAAATTTACAAAGTTACAAAAAAAAACTGAATAGAGTCCCTGAAATTCAGTGTATAAATATATAAGTACATAAAAAATAAAGTAAATGAAGGAACTATATGGTTTTGTTAATAAGGAAAAAGAGGCAAATAAACAATTTTACGATAATATCTTTCTACCATGTCGTTAAATGACATCAAATAGATATTTATGATCTACCTTTCCGTTACTTATGAGCCATATTTCATTTATTTAAGGTACACATCATCAGCCAGTAAACGTCCACTGCTGAACAAAGTTCCCTCTTTTTTTTAATAATTTATTGGCAACAGGGTTCCCTCTTAGAGCAGGGTGTTGCCATAATCCCCACGCTTGGCAGACATCTTGAGGATCGCATAATGTTCATCGTGTACTAATAGGATGCTGCTGCCCATCCTCCGGTGGTTCCGGTTCCAGTTTTAGGACATACCCGGGTCAATTTAAGGTACAAATTATTTAAATTAGCAAAATCGTTTACTCGTAAAAATTTAACAGTTCCATACCTACAGGCATTCATATTGTATTCATACTGTAAATAGGTACATAAATACTATAACAATCACAATTAGCGAGGTAAATACCGAATTCCAATCCGCCAGTTATCTAAATTAGTACTATTTGGTAGATTGACGAGAGCCAAATGCGTAGAGTACGCGGAGCCTGCAGGCATCTGTGGTGTAAAATAAGCTTTCGAAATAACGAGCTGTTTGCGCAGTAACTGATAACTAAGCTGCGCTATAAGGACCGTAATACAATGGAAATAAGACAGACGCTGATGTCACACCAGCTAGGTTAACCATGCGAGAACAGACCACGATGTACCTGTACATCACAATGAGAAAGTTTCGATGTGTGCGTGAGAAGCAGAAATGTTGATAAAACTTCTGTTTTGGTTTAATCTATGTTCCCAAAGCTAATATTTCCCGGGAAATCTATGTCAGAGGTCGCAACACGCAAGTTTCGCGTGTAACTCGCCGTTTACAAGATAATTAATAAGCGTTTAAGGCAAACACCAATTAAAGCCTTTCATTAATTAAAAGCGATTAACATCTAATTGATTAATGCGCTGGTTAATCAGGCCTCTCAATATTGTTTGGAGAAGTTACATTTCTGAAGATTTATGTGTGCTGATCTCAATACCTAGACATAGATATGATAGAGTGAGGCAACTTTTGCCAGGTATACGTTTTAGATTAGTAAATATATTACCAACTAGTTCGTCTATTTTTCAATTGATTTGCAACAAATTGTCACCAAGGTCATATAGGTCATCTATAAGACCTTGGTGACAATTTTTAAATAATTTGGTAATTAACAACAATAAAATAACTGGCTAAGAGCATGTCGAGACTCTCTAGTCGAAAAACTGAACCCGACATGAATGTGTCTCGACACGCATATGCTAGGGTTCCGTTTTTCGTAGCCAAAGTCATAAAAAGGTGGTCACAGAAAAATTCGAAAGAACGAAGTTCTATGGACTAACCCAAATTTCAGAGGTGTATCATACTAACATAATAAATACTTTTAATGGTTTAGTCGAAAATAAAATGACTTGAGAAATATTATTAGTTAAGTCAATTTTACGAAAAGGTCATTGACCTTTGAGCTAGAACGTCTTGAATATATTATAGTTTAATCTCTATATCTCAAAAAGTTATAATCAGAAAATGTTTGAAATAATTTTGGATGAAGGTTTTTAATATGCGCTATCAGCATGGCAAGTTACAAGTTTCTATGTCTAATAGTTTAGAAATGCAGGGAGCATGCACCAACTTTTTGCCACTTTGGCGGGTCATATTTTACAAAATATACACTTGATAAAAAAGTGATGTACCAGAGCTTGCCTTCATTTTAAAAGACCTATTCGACCTATTTAACGATATTCCCACACGAGGATGCAGCGAAAAAAATTATTTTATCCCCATGTCACATGTACCAGAGCCACCCCCCCTAAAACAGTGTAATTGCGTATTAACAAATTTTGAAGTCGGTTTTTTTAATAGATAATTATTTTAGTGATTATATATTATAGATTAAAACCTGACAGCGGAATATCATATTATTAATAGATAAGTTCATAACGTGAAAGAGTTTAGAAACCCAAGGGGCGGACGGACACATTGTCAACTTTGTTCGCAAACAGCACACCTAAACAAATAATGATATAGGTACCTTACTTTCATTAAAAAAAAAAAACATGTCCCGTATATAAATAAAAACCCACTTTACGTGTCACCGCCATCTTATATTTATGAAAACGCTGCCCCTGTGACACCATCCCTGAGCCTAACCACGCTAACTACAATTCGTACCTTCCTTTTGGCTTTGCGTCGTAAATTTGGCTATGGGTAAAACATAACAATAACACTTTACAATAATAACAATGACGAAGTGTTCTAAACAATCAATTGATTTATAAACGGAAGGACTAATTCAAGATACAAGTGTTTCTACACCTAGTTTGGGGATTAGTGCGATATACGAGTGGAAATATACCGATTACTGAATAAAATAATTTTGAATTTTTGAATTTTGAACACGTAGCTTGGCAGATAAAAGCTAATTACAAATTATCCAAAAAGTACCTAAGTGCGAGTACACATACCACAAGTATGAAAAATGTAGTTACACGTCCACTAATCGTTGTCCATTTTTCTTGCCATCAATCTTCATTAAACGAGTATAAGAACTGAAACGTTATTTTTCTGCAGTCATGTAATGCACGAGAAAGTTGCGTCATTATCGGCCATTTCATATCACCGTCATATTTCATTAAAGAACCAAGTAATTACTTAATAAGGATACCGTTCAGTTCAAAATGAGGTCAGCTTCGATTTTCTACTTGAAATAAAATTAATTGATATCTAAGGAATCTATTCAAGAAGCAACATTGAAGCTCATTCCGTTACGATAATTATTATGACCCTGTGTAATTAGTATGATAGATTAAAATAATGACAATAAATATGTGAGTCTACGAGTAAATAGGTATGTTATTGTTATTTATTCAAAATATACTTAATAAGTAAAGCAATTATTGTTTTAAGCTCAAAATACGGTCATCGAGTGCATGCGAATCGGCTCGATGCTATGTCGTCGACGCGGCGGCGGCGCGGGCGCCTTTCACCACAGGTCGTAGGTCAGGGCGCGCTCAGGTGCTCCGCCCTCAGTCCCCGCACGCCCCGCGGCGCCGCGCTCACCCCCTCTCACCCACCATGGCCCTATTCAGCTGTCATCGCCAGAACAACGTTGGAGCCGCTCCGAACGACTACAATCATGAATTATTCCAGCACTGCACTGTTTAAGAACAATTATAAAACAATAACTTCCGATAGCGCTAACATACATCACAAAGCTCTTTGTGAGCTTTCAGCGCGAATCGGTTACGACAGCAAAGCTAATTCCTCGTTAGATTCGTAAAAGTCACGGTTTTTAATGCCTACCGGTAGAAAGTTTGGTGTCAATTACAGCGTTCGATGTGTAAAACACGGGTGTCGATGTTTCGCCGTTGACGCGATAATTTCCTGTTAGTTAAGATCGAATCAATTTGGCGATGATTGTGCAGCGTCGTCGGAGCCATGGTTGTTATGGGTGGCGTGTGAGCTGCATCGTTAGCGTCGCCGGACTCGGTGACGGTGGCGGCGGAAGCTGCACATAGCGCTGCGAGCTTTCGGCGGTTCCCACGGCGCCCCTCCCGCGCTGTGCGGTTACACAATGAGAGGTGAACGCGGATCTAAGCAATCGCTTAACCTCGCCCACTGGGCCTGCGCCGCGCCGCTACACGATGCACATCCAATCCAATACCGCACACAAACGTAACAGAACACTCGCCGATTTGTACTTACATTTAAATTCAATTTGTCATTTTATATTAAACATCTAATACTTACTTACTTACTTAATCCACTAAAGTAAGTTGTGCAGTACGTGCAGTGGAAAGTTACCATCAAGAGTGCAATCATGGAGTGAATGAAGGAAGTCTTTCACAATTTCACACATCACTGCGTGTCCTCGACCTGCCTGTTATTGTCGAAAGCTTCAATTTTACCCGTCAACCTCTACCTTCCCGCGGTCAGTAGGAAATGCAGGTTATTCTTTAGGTAATGACTTCCGAGTCTTTGTGGTTGTGTGGGTAAGTACATAAATACATTCCTGCGACAGGTGGGTCAACGTTCCGATCATAAGGAAATAAACGAACTTGTTAGGAACGTGTAGGGTATTTTACGTGGATGGATTATTCACAGCGGTGCTATGCCGTCGCCTCGTCAGCGGATCGCATGTAACGCTTACTTTCAATACATCCGGCAGTACCGCGGGGTCATGACCGCTCTTTTTGTCCAGCGTCAAGCCTCGGGCGTCCGGAGTGCACGAGACCTACGCGTGATTATGTCCGACGCGCTTAATTATGCTGTCACATCGTCACTTGATGGACAATAGTGAAAGCGAACCGTACTCGCCGTAATAATAGACAAAAATACCTACGCTTTGTTGTCTCTATCACTCAAACCTGTGATTTCTTAACCCACTGAGACCTCGCTAAAACTTATATCATGATTTTAGCACGTGCATTCAAATAAATGTGTTTTCGTCAGTCTCTATGCATAATAGACGGCGGAAAAACTGAATTTGATTAGTTTAAGTGTACGGATTGACTGGAATAAATCAAGTTGAATTTGCATAACAGCTCTACAATTTGGTGCCTATCTATAATTAAAATTGGCTGTCTATGACACAAGGTTTCTCTGTGAGAACTATTTTTGTACTAAGTTTAATCTTATAACGACTATGTACGAGTATATTACCTTCCGTAAACTAATCACTACCCAGCGGTTTCAGCCGTGTGGGCAAACTTATTTAATAGACGGGTCTTCTTGTTGTTGGGATAAAATAAGTTAATAGTAAAAAACAATTATTAAATAAGCTTTTAAAGTTTAAAAAAATGCTTATAACATTTCGTGTCGGTGCTGTTAACCGTTGAGGAATTCCTCGTTAGGAGCCAACCTTGAGTGCAGTAGCCATGTCATGGTAAAACTGAAAACCGGCTAATGAAATAAAATGCGTTTCCTTTTTTTTGTGTCTGTGCTGTTCAACCTTGAAGAGTTACTTTATCTGGAGCTAATCCTGGATGTTGATTCAGGTCATGTTTACCATAAAAATGCATCGTCATCGAAATTGAACCAAAATGTAAAAATTCAACCCCGTAAGATAAGAGGAAGTGGTTTTATTTCATCTTGCAAAATTTGACCTAAACAAACAAACTAACATACAAACATTGCAAATTAATAAAATAAAAGTTTTTTAATTATTTAGTAAATATAACTATTATTTTATTCAAATTAGTTTATTAATTTGCTATTTCAAATAAACTATTACTAAACCCTAGAACTACTTCAAAATAAATATACTATAAACTAAAGAATCGATCTAAAAGCCCCTTGGTAGAAGGAAAAGTGACCAGTATGCGGGCAGCATTGCCACGATGAATGGGAATCATCGAGATACAATACATATAGAGTCAAAATGGTGCCAAAAAAAATCAGAACCAAATCTCGGCGCACGTTACGCCTTGCGCAGACTATTTGATTAGTTACATTACATGGTAACCGCTATAGCGCCGCGCGATGCCAGAGCTACGATGACAGCGGACAATTAACTTTGAACACTAAGCAAGCGACATAACGTCTAAATTTGAGTAAATGTGGCATTGTGAAGTATATAATTGATACAATGTATGTACAATGACGCTCGGACATTTTTTGTCTGTTTTCACTGAGATCGTGACTCTATAGGAATTGTATCTTGATGATAGGAATGCTTATTTTATTGCCAAAGTATGCACCAGCTTTCAACTATAACTTAGTTGAATCAGGTTTTTAATTATGCGGAAATTCACCTTCAAAACAGTTTCTCAGACGAATCTCTAGTTAATTTCCGCCCATACGTCTCTATTTCTTGGTTATTTCTTTTGTCTTTATTTCTTGGTTGTTTTTTTTTTTTTTTAATTTATGTATTCGTATATTTATGGTCATTACACTATTATTGATTTGTTTCGTGTTTCAGGATTCCTTATTTCTTTATGTTTCAGATTTAAATAAATTTCATGATTAATAACAGATCACAAAAAAAAAGGTTTTTTTTAATACCTAATATTTTTTTGTTTGAGGTTAGGTTAAATTTGCATCGTTAACAAATTTCTGTAAAGTAAAACATACATTCTAATGTATCTCTTATTGTAGTTGATACGAGGTTGGAGCGGAAATATACAGAGATTCGTCTGAGAAACAGTTTTAACTAAAAAAATATTGAACCTAAGACGCAACGCATTACAAATAACAGACTTTGCGAAGGATATTAATAAATACATTACACATACTAATAATATATTTAAATTAGCTGATTAATTTCTGAGATATAAGCTTATTTTTTGTTGTGGGGATTGAGTCCCGGATGCTCTCTCTTTTCTGCAAAGCGTGTGTTAGTATAGCTACTTGTACTAATATGTATTCTGAGGTATAGCATTTATAAGGAGCTTGCAAGGCTTGACGTCATAAATTGCTATAGTACGCTCACTGTCTATGATGAAATAGAATAACTTTTAACTTATTAATAATGAAAAAAATTATTAAGATCTGCTTTTTTATGAAATAAAAAAAATTGACACAGACCTATTGTCCCGAAGGACACGCTTTAACGTCGCGCTCTAGTAATCTTTAGTAAATAAGTTTCAATTTTGATTTTTAAGTAAACCGAAAAGAGTTTTCCACTGCAGACTGCTTACACCCTTCAACGCCACCTTGACTATTCAGTCGAATTATTCATAATATCTCCTAATATGACTGTATTCTGTGGTATAGCATTTGTAAGGCGCTTGCAAGGCTTGACGTCATAAATTACTATAGTACGCTCTCTGTCTATGATGAAATGAAATAACTTTTAACATATTAATATTGAAGAAAAAAATTAAGATGAGCTTTTTAATGAGATAATAAAAAAAATGACACATTGGCCTATTGTCCCGAAGGAAACGCTTAAACAATCCACAATTATTCCACATTAACACACAAAAATACTTAAGCTTAAGAAAATTATTAATGAGATGACTTGTTTTTTTTTTTTCAATTTGGCGCCAATACTTATTATTCTTATATCTTCCTTTGCATAAAAAACAACGTAAATCAGTCATAAATGGCAGAGTAGTCGGTGTACCCCAAAGATCTCATATAAAGGGAGTGTGCCCACATAAAAAATATAGACCAAATTGACCTCCATCCTGAAGTCGGTAAACATAAGTAGAGCTGTATATATGTACAATACTACATGATTTTATTACTGTCAAACAACATTCTGTTTTTATGACCCACATTAAAACATAATCTATAACAAACCTGTCCTATCCAACCGAAAAACAAGTTCAATATAAAACATCCGAAAATAGGTGGGACAAATAAATATGTCTGCATTGTTTTTTTTCTTTTGTGTGCATTCATCGAGACCGGTATACTCTCGATAAAATTTAAATGTAAAAGAACAGTTCTGGTGTGCTGAGTTTCCATGCGCAGTGTTCCGGCTTCGGAATGGGCCGGTCCTCCTTGAGCGGTGATCCGACTGTCCGGCCGCAATCTTTTAGATCATCGCCTCTACCTACTATAGCTTTATTTATTACACCTTTACTTAATGGCGACCACAATCCTATGTGGGATTTATCATCATCAACCAGAAGATGTACACTGCTGTACACACCCTCACACATACACACACGCACACACACACGCACACGTGCACACACACACACACACACACACAAATACACCCACGCTCGCATGCATAAAGACACACAGCCACACACACCCGACTCTCCCATTTACCCAATTCGTAATTTTTGTGTACCAAACATAATTCTTTCCATTCAATGGTTGCATGGAAGAGATCGCTTTTAGCGATAAGGCCGCCATTCGCCACTAGTGTCAATAGCTCGTAAGTGTTTTCTATCTGTTTGTAATTTTTATTTCTGGTGTACACAATAAAGAGTTTCTATCTATCATAATATTCCAAATGATTTCTGCTTTATTTCTCCTCACATTTAGTCTCATTGTATTGTATAATAAGGCAGGTTGTCGTTCAATGTGGAGGTTAAAAAGGAAGGCCTATGTTCAGCAGTCTTCATGTCTTCTGGCTGATGATGATGATGATGTATTGTATAATTCGTTTTTGTTTTATAAAATTTAATCATCATTGTATGTATGTATGGCGGAGGGTATTGTTACGCCATAACACAGGTTAATTCCTAGCTTGGGTAACAAGGCTTCTGACCCTACGTATTATTTATTTAAAGAACCTACTTTTGCAAAAATTTATGACCTACAGCGTTTGTAGACACCAAACATATTTTCATTTCATTTTATATCTTTTCAATTTAATACACGTCACCTCCTTGGTGTATTTTGTGACGCCACTGAGCTCGGTCGGTTGTTCCCTGCATCCAGTTTTTACCCGCCGTTTTACGCCAGTCGTCACTCCACCTGGCCGCATGGTGTCCAACACTACGTTTGTCTAAGCGTGGTCTCCACTCTTGAACTCGTCTACCATCGGTTATCACTTCTTCGGGCAATGTGGTCGGCCCAATGCCACTTCAATTTACTGATCCTTTTGAGCTATGTCAGTATGTATAGTTCTATATATGTCAGATCACTTCATTCCGAATCTTGTCCCGTATAAAAACTCCAAGCACAGCTCACTCCATAGATCGCTTAGCAACTATGTTGGTTTGTTGCTACCCATTATATAAATGTGTAAGTTAATAATATTCATTGTTAATTTATTAAGTTATAAAATAATACATACATACATAATAATACATCTAAACTATTCAAAGGTTCTCAAGTAATGCGACCACCAATGAAACTTAAAATTTATATTTTATTTATATTACATGGGAATTACTCACGTAAGATTAAGCCGGTCACTCCGACTATAGTTTCAACCGCATTCGGCAGTCTTTTTCAAGGTGAATGCAAGCGCGCGGCTGCGTCTCGCTTGGTAATATAAATAAAATGTGTGAAAACCACGTCAGTTTCTATATGAAAATTTATATTTAACTAATTTTTTTTTAATTATTATTTTTATCTACATGATATCTGAAGCTTTGTATGTAAGAGACTGTTTTAGCGATAAGACCGCCTTTTTGATCGACGTGATTTATTTGCCTAGAGATTATTGGAGAGTGATACTTATTGTTCGAAAAAAATGTTCAGTTCTCGAGGCATTGTCCACGCGTATGAAACCGTGGATTGCTGCTAGTCTTTACGCGCAATTTTGCATAAAATATCATGGAATATTTTATTTCTACAAATTGCTTATATTTGATTTCTGAAATATTAATAGCTCTCTTTAGCCTTCTAGGGAAAGCAGCTAAAAAAACTAGAACACCACCTTATTAAAACGTTACTCAATATCATCAATGCTTAACATAGTTAAATCTTAGAGTAACAAAGAAACAAACAAATTCACTATCTATTTTTGGGACTAATCTTATAATTTGTGATTTTGAATAAATTTATGCAGAATATATAAATATATTCAAAATTAGTAATGAGTAGTGAATGAGAGCGATGTGATGATGTGAATGAGTAGTGATGTGATGAATGCGCAGCGTAGGGAGGCCTCCCACTAGATGGACCGACGACATTGTGAGAGTCGCGGGCATCCAGTGGATGCAAAAGGCAGGCTGTCGTTCAGTGTGGAGGTTAAAGGGGGAGGCCTATGTTCAGCAGTGGACGTCTTCTGGCTGATGATGATGATGATGATGAGTGAATGAGAACTCACTGACTGACTGCCTCTACACGAAATCTCGTATACTTAAGAACTTATTGACTTAAGAAGCTGAAATCTATACTAATATTATAAAGAAGAAAGATTTGATTGTTTGTTTGTTTGCATTGAATAGGCTCCGAAACAACTGAACCGATTTGAAAAATTCTTTCACTGTTGGGAATCTACACTATCCCCGGGTGATTTAGGCTATAGATATATTTTCAACAAAAAAAATAGGGGTCCTTACCTTACTAAAAGTCTAATAATGTAACCGAAGGAGTAAAAAAAAGATTTACCCCCTCGGAAGTCGGGGTGCGTTGCTAGTAGCAGATAAAAAGCAGGTAGATTCTTTACGGGGTGTAGAAATTCGCTGAGAAAGGATTTTGCGAAAATGATGAGCAAAATAGAGGTTTAAACGAGGGGGGGGATGGTTTAAAACTTATTTATATATATGACTAGCTGAAACCTGCTACTTCGTACGCGTAGAGCTCGGCCTTCGGCCTTGCTACTACATCCCCCTTTTGTCATCCTTAATTCGGCCCTTTCGCAAAATCCTTTCTTAGCGGACCTCTACACCTCATAAGGAATCTACCTGCCAAATTTCAGCTTCGTAGGTCAAGTAGTTTTCGAGATTTCGTGTTTAATGAGTGAGTGAGTAGATGAATTTCGCTTTTATGTATATAGATTTAGATATATTCAGAAACTTTTCCAAATAAACACATTGGTAAATAAAAAACAACTGTCATACTCCAAGTACCGTAAATAAGCGAACAATGGGCAGGAGGTTGTCTCCAGTAGATGTCACCGCTAATGGTCAATGCCGCCCACTCGCTGCAAGCAGCTCACAGCTTGTGGGTGCTAGCGCCCATACTGAAACAAGTCACACGAAGAGATATCTAGCGTGTCTTGAGCATTGGCGAAAATCTATCTGGTTTTATCTGATAAATTTTAATGTGCATCAGATATGCATCATGTAATTCCCTCCTGCGCATTTTTCTATCAAAGTGAGTGGGCACCGCTTCATGATTGATATTCCTAAAACCCGTATCGAGTAGCACTTTGATTTCACTTTTATTGTGCGAACTGCTAGTGTGGAATGAGCTGCCTGAATGGATGTTCCCTGATATAGTTACAATCTGGGTGTCTTAAATCGCAAGTAAATAGTTTTTTTTAGACAAGCGTATTCCATCGTCAACCACATCATCGCTTAACATCGGGCGAGGTGGAGAATCGGCGCAAGCCTATTATGATTTATTTTTAACTAACAATTTCTGTTTCATGGTTTCACCATAATGATCGGTAAGCAAAATATTAATGTAGTTCCAATCATAATCTTTTCAAAAAGTTTAAGTAGTAAGTACCGATGTTCAAATGGATTTTTATTTTACTGTTTAAATGTTATATACAGTTCAAAACTTATTCCGGTGTTTTTTTTTCTCTCGGGGCGTAAACTTGGATGGCGCAGGTTCAAATCCAGCTAGTCGTAATTTTTTTGAAATGTGTACAATAAATAAATATGTATAAAAATCGGTGTGTGTATTGTATATCCCCATGGACTCCAAAATCGATTTTGACGGGAATTTCACAGCCAGATAGCTGATGTTACAAGGAGTAACTTAGGCAATTTTTAGCGAGGGCATCCACGCTGGTGAAACCACGGGGCACAACTAGTACAAAATAAAGTTAGATCGTGTTTTAACCCCCGACGCAAAGAGAGGGGTCTTATAAGTTTAACATATTTATCTGTGTTTATGTGTGTGTCTGGCATCGTAGCTCCCAAACGGCTGAACCGATTTTGTTGTTGTTTAATAGATGACTTGATAGAGATTTTTCTTAGCTATGATTTAAAAAAATCTGTTCTGCCGTATGAAGATTATTAGCTCTTTTATTGGAGGTTTAAAAAAAACACAATATATTATACACTTGAACAGGCTCTGCTCTAAACAAGCTTCTTCAAGTAGAGGCTGCTGGCCGCGCCTGCTCCGATACATCATTAATTTATATTCAACTGTCACGGGAAGTGTTGGTCGAGACAATTTGTATTAAAACTATGGGCGCGATAAAATCAATCTCGACAGTGGCTGCTAGTTATCTGTAATAGATGTAGCATTTCATTTATGTCAAACATAAGTACGTTGACCAATAGTAACTACTGTTAAACAATTTAAGCAAATAATGTACATAGTATAGATATGGTTGTTTTTATTTTAATGACATTATTTTTTTTATTGTTATCTATTAAAAAAAAAAAATAAGAGAGAGTAAATACTGCTTGAGCGTGAGTTCTTTGGCTATAAAATTATTTAAATATATGTTAAAAATTAATTAAAAAGACTGCTGACTGACTGACTAGTTTTACCTCAAAACTTGGTTATGTCAGGTTTTGCCAAAATAATATATGATTGATCAAACGAGAGCTTGCCTTTGAAAAACGCACTTGTCACTCCTTTAGTTACAAGTACCTACTTACTTACATTAGGTTTTTGTGTAATATATATAACTAGTCGGCCGCCCTTACTTCGCACGGGCGAAGCCGGGATATATAGCCTATGTCAACCGGGGATAGTGCAGCATCCCAACAGTGAAAGAATTTTTCAAAGCGGTTCAGTAGTTTCGGAACCTATTCAATGCAAACAAACAAACAAATCTTTCCTCTTTATAATATTAGTATAGATTAAATAATTTTTACATATATATTACTAAGTTTAATAATCAATATAATATATAAAATACTAGCTACCCCAGACAAACGTCGTGCTGTCAAAATTTTAATAGAAAAAGGACGTTAAATTTTTCTTAATTTTCTGGGTAAATTTTCCAATTTAATTTTTCTTCTAAACCATATATTTAGGCGAACCAAACAATTTATTTTATTTTATTTTTACGAGACTAACGAACAGTAATCGTATATTTTAAATGTTTATCGGGACTTATCACGTATTATCAGCTCGTGACCACGGCCACTGTAACATGGTCGAAACGTCGAGCGAAAGGTACGTATTTTTACCTAAATTAAATAATACGTGATAAGTCCCGATAAACATTTAAAACATGTGTTCAAATCGCGAAAGTTTAAAAATTACTAGTAATTGTATACCTAGATATAAAATAGAAAACACTCTTTCACTGACTAAGATCATCACCAAATCTCGAAAACTACTTGACATACGAAGATGACATTTGATAGGTAGATTTCTCATGGGATGTAGGGGTCTTTGGGTGGGGGGTAAGGTTGGTAGGGGAATTTAAGGAGAAGGAAGGATTTTGCGAAAGCGACAAATTAGAGGAGACAAATGGAGATTGTCAAGTTCATATGAATAATGAGTCTACGCGTACAAAGTCGCGGGCAACAGCTGGACTTTGTTTTGTTTTTGTAAAAGCCGTATCTCTACGGCTGTAGATTTTCACATCGAGACAACTATTCGCATAGTGGCACAGCCGCGGGCTAAACATGATAGATTTACATGCTATAAATCAAACATGTCACCTCTATTTTAATACAGCAACTTTATCGGAGTTTTGGAAACTTCTAATTAAAAAAGGCAATAAATACTGCAGACATCATTAGCTTCGCTTTAACCTCATTTTATTTTAGTTTTTATTTTATATTTGCCTTTAAGCTGGTTTAGAATATCAAAATAACAGAACTTTCAGTTTCAATCGCTAATGTAGGATTTGGTGAGTTTAATTGAACAATGTCATAGAGTACAATAAAATCATTGAGATCTCTATCTTTAGACTAGAGATGCCTCATCGAATAAGTCATTTACACAAAATCGTATGCTTGAAAGAATAACATCGTTTGTCGAAATTTTACTGAATTCGTCGCAATGTAGTCAGTACACATTTATAATATTACCACTAGCCGCTTTTTTACTAGATATTTGAGTATTTTTTTTCTCTCACGTAGCGACTGACGTCACAGTCGGTGCACAAAACGCGATTGTACACCGACGAGTTGGTGCCATTCAGACTCAGAGTTATTCATAGTGTAGGTATATACCTACACTATGAATAAAACCTTTGCCATGGCTACTTGATTATCATCGTCATAAATAAAGGCAGTAACACATCGTCATCGCGTAATAAAAACTACGCAATCTATACATAATGAATTACATCTACCATCATATAATTCCAATCATATGAGCAGTATGTGAATTGACAATACGTGAGAATTCCGCAATGACTCTGCTGTACTCTGCAATATCCGTAATGCGGGCAAATGGATTACACCAAATCATGTGAGAAATATGTTTGTTTACCATGAAAGGAAGCAGATACATACTTGGAGCAAACTATAATGATACTGTACCTGGCAATAATAGCTGTACCTACAGACCTGTATCAGGTTAGATGCCTCGAGTTCACCTAGTTTGCGTGTCTATTTGCCGTCTTAAGTAGGTTCAGTCATCATCACCATTATCAGCTTATCATGTTCCCAGTGCTGGGACACAGGTCTTCTCTCAGAGAGAGAGCATGGGCTCTAATCCACCATGCTGGTCCAGTGCATGTTGATGAATGTCATGTCTTTGAACTTTCGAGGTTCTTGGACATATCGATAGTTGGATCAGTGCTCCAACTTAATTCAGCTTGATATCCGTCGTCTTGGCAGTAGCACGTCACGCGTCTATCAGAAATGTCAAATATATAACATAATAGTACACTGCACATTACATACATTACATTGCACCATAGTAAACTGTAAAAACCTTTCAACAACAGTTGGGTGTGCGAATAAAGCTAAACTACAACTAAATTACTCTCACGATGCCACGACATACAAAAAATGCAGCACGCTGAGTTTTCATACATGTTTGCGGCTTCTAACTTGATACAGATCTGTGGCTGCACAACATAATTATTATGATGAATACCTACCTATTACAAGGATAGAATAGATAAAAGCACTTAGACGGGTTAGTAATTATAGAATAGTTAGTAGTTACAGATATTTTGTGGCGATGATAGCTTAATGGTTGGCGCGTTCGAATTCCATAGCGCAGGGTGTTGGTTGAAGCCCCAGTAAGGAGCTTTAGCTGCCGGTGAAGAAAAACATCGTGAAAAGCCTGCTAGCCTCTGTGCCATACTGAGGGCACTGGGATCTTTATAGGAACGCACCGGTACCCTATTAGCAGGCTGTCTGAGGCTACACTACTATAGGTCCGTACGAAGCACTTTGATTCCACTTTTATTATGCAAACTGCTAGTCTGTGGAATGCGCTGCCTGAATTCCCCGATAGTTACTATCTGGGCGTTATAAAAACACGACTGAATCGGTTTCTTCTAGGCAAGCGTGCTCCATCGTAGACCGTGTCATCAGTTAACATCAGGTAAGATGGCGGTCAAACGCAAGCCTAAAAAAATACAAACAAAAACATAAATAAATAAAAACACAAAAAAAAACTACTTTCTCAGTCTGTGCCGTTGTATTCAAATCTAATCAACTACGAGCCCAAAGATGTCATATAGACCTTACTAACGGTAATTCTATACACAGCATATAAGTAGAGATACTTCTTTGTATAGATGTGGAGGTAGGTATAAATTTTTTGACATTATGTCATCGAAAGAGATTTCTCTTTATTGTTAAATAAAATTACATGACGCAAAGCAACACAGATAGACATTACCTATTCAATGTATATGATGCTTACGATTTACTTCCTCAATGCATGTGCAATTTTTTAAATTTGAATTTGATCATAATACTCAACGATTCACCACAGATTAAATAATATAACTAATACACCAACACTATAGGTAGGTAGGTTAGGTACATATCCAAATTGTGCTAAATATAAACCAAAACATAGAAAGTAGGAAGGTGGTTGTTTTATCACTTCACACTTAATATCAGAGATCAAATAAAGCTATATTTACTTCCTTGTAAAATAAATTCAACTAGTATGAGCCAAATTCTCAATTTTATCTCCTTTCTTCCACGAAGATGCAAGGCGTTGAATGTCCTTCTCTCGAAGGTCTTTTCGCTGAGTTTCTACATGCAGCGTTTCAAAAAGTGTGTTAACAACCACCTCTTCGGGCTGGCAAAGCATCAATAACATCCGCTGGTATCCATTGGTGACGGTTACCTAGCTCTTACCATCAAGCGGAAGATAAGGTTGATTGCCGCTTTTTTCATTTAATAAATAGGCAGTCATAGAGGCTGCCGACGGAAGTGAAAACTAATACGTCACATCAGCATGTCGGTGACGCGTACCAAAAATCGCTTATCGCGGCTAAAGTAGATTTCACTTCAAAAATCTAACGCAAAGGGTCCGAAAGAATTCTATTGTAGTATAGGTAGGTACTAGTTACGACTGCGACTGTTGAAATCACCTACGATCTAAAGCAAGCAGACAGTATACAAACGTAAAGTCAGGTAGACGCTATCGGACAATGTCCGAAAGGCAATAGGTGTGTCAGGAGGTCATCGACTGGCACCCAATCGGTACATCGGCTTCACTACTTGCTATTACAAAATGCTTACTCTCACTCACGTAACTTTGCCTAGCTTAGTATCTACGAGTAAGGCTGTAAGCACATTGCGGCAAGCTGTAGCGCGACCAGTCGCTGAGCAAATTTCTTTTAAAAAAATACATTCAAAGCTATTTTTTCACGTGTAAGTGCCTATATTATATACTCAATACCTAAAATTAAACAAACAACTGTTGAATTGATACCGAAAATGCAAATGCTCAAGCCCTCGCTATCAGGCGCTGTGAAAGATTTTATACGGTATGTTTGGCGGATTTTGGCAAACGTATATACCAGATCAAAAATAATGTACCCAAATCCCAAATGAGGAGCTTCACACAAAATAATATTTCTCATCCCTCTTTTATCCGTAGCTAGTCGCCATCTTTTACCTGGTGACGTCACCATAAACAAAAAGCAAATTGTTACTGGTAACTATATATCTAAACTTAGGGGAATCTATCGACACCGCATCTATCAAAATTGTATAGGGAATTTACACTAGATTAGGAACATACATACACGTTAAATACCCTCTTTTTGGCATTGCACCGTCGGGCTTTCAATACAGCTTTTCACTTAGAACTAATAATCATTTAAGTAATATAATTTGGATTTAGAATCAGAATTATTGATTAGTTTTTTCGTACAGAATGTAATTTGGCACATATCTATATTTTATACGACAATGGGTCGTACGTAGAGGCTGCGTGTGAACGACTCTATTTAAGCCTACGATTTTCCTTAAATTTTGTAGACTCATTATAACCCGCCAAAGTCGATATGATGACTGATGACACGTAACTTTCATATTTGATGTTGCATTTTGTGGTTTTTGTCATTACTTGGAGGTTAAAGTTATGTCATTACAGCATAATATCTATTAACCATTCACGAATAGGCGATTTAGAATGATTCATTACAGTACTATTGATGTGTCTGGGTTTAGAATTTTATTTAAATTTATCCAAAAATTTAAAATAGATAGTGACTCACAAGCATGCATGGCTTTATGATATAGACATGTATATTTTAGCTAATCAAGGTATAATGATCATCATGCTCATGTATTTGATTATTGGTTTATTTGTTCCTCGTTCATGCACCAGTAGAGCAATGGATCGCCGTGGTTTTGTGCATAGAGATAGTTCAAGGGATGTTCTTTTTCATGCACGACTTTTTTGGATAGGTGCCTATATTTTTGCTCACAGGATTTTTTATCCTGGACTTATAATATGTACGGTTGCCGAGGGAATGACAACGCGGGTGAAACCGGGGAAACAGCTAGTATTAACCATCTCGTGTCAATTAGTTTTTTTTTAACTTAAAAGCCCATGCTTTGGGCTTCCTCGTCTCGCTTTTGAAGCCCACATTAGTTTTTTGTTTTTCAATTTATGAAATGACTGTTATATCTATTGAACATTTGTAATGTTTTTCTCGATATTTATAGAGTTTAGATAAAACATAAATCATTTTTATCTTTTTTATTATTTGCAATGCAGACGGACTCCGGGGTCTGAGCCCTTCTTTGTCAACTTAATTAAACTTTTTAATCTCTACATAGTATTAATTAAAGTCGCTTTCCGCGTCTGTCTGTCTGTATGGCGGCTAACTCCTCCAAAACCACGCAACGGGTTTTAATGCGGTTTTAACCATCAGTTAGATACATTTTCACGGAAGATTTATATATATAACTAGCGACCCGCCCCGGCTTCGCACGTACATTACACCCGTGCGAAGCGTATTGTATCACGTCCACGTGCTACATCATAGTAATAGGTATGTAATATTAGGGTTAATCAACTAATTATTATTTTTGTATTAGTTTATAGAACAGATAATATTATCTCATACATAAAAATCACTTATATACGCCATTTAGTTCCGGAAAGATATGTTGCTCTTTTGACCCCAGGCTATCCGGTGCAATCAAAGAATCGCTTGTTACGACGTTACATAAAGCATTCTTTACAATGACTAGGCTGCATTCTAGCAAAAAAATAATACAAAGCTTTGTAACGTCTTACTTAAGATTAACTCGAAAACGTCATCACTCAAAACTTTAAAGCTTGACTTGACAGTCTTGCTGTTCTTCGTGTAGACTTCGAGTCATCAGGCCGCTCCAGATTTTTCAAAATGCCTTTGCCAATACTAACTGTAGGCCCGCAATTTCATAGGTACCCCATTTCCAATTTGATTTTGCGTTACTATTTTCGACTGTACATTTACATAGCATTAGGCTCGCTGTAAATTATGCTGCCCATTTAGACAAACCTTCTATTCGTGTCAATCAACCCTTTGGCAATAAGTTAGTACCTAACCTACCTACTTAAATAAATGTAAGTACAGTCAGAAAATCAAATCTTTTAATTTGATAGTAAGTACACAAGTAAGGTGTCTAAGTTTTACACTATCAATAAGAATAAAGATTTTTCGTTTTAGTGTACACAGTAGACCTTGATGTTTATAATAAAGTACACAGTCAAAACATAGACTTTTAATTTCGTAGTATTTAAAGAAGTAGGTAAACAGACGTATCGTCTAACTATAAAATGTATGTACCTACACAGTCAGTTTAAAGACTTTCAACTTTTAACCCCCGATGCAAACACAGGGGTGTTATAAACGTAACGTTTGGATCTGTGTATCTGTGTGTCTATTTTTGGCATCGTAGCTCTCAGACGGCTGAAACGTTTTTTTTTGTTTGAAATGTGTCTTTATCGATAGTGTTTAAATTATGATTCAAGAAAATAATATGTTCAGCCGTTAGAAGATTACCAGCTCTTTTATTGGGGTTGTATTAAAAAACAATTTATACTTATATTCGAGTACCTAACAAGACTGCTGTATTGCTTGCTATTTGCGGTGGCTGCAACCTACTTTCAACTGGATATTGTTAACAATGTTGCGTCTAATCAATGTGGGCGCAGACCACTGGCGTGTAAATTTGAATATAATGTTTAAATGACACTTTCGGGGCCGTATCTGTACCTGCCTTACCCGCCTATTTATATTGCTGAGTACAGCCCACAGACCTATATCTAAGTAGACTTCACAAGTGGTCCAAACTGTATGAAAACAAAGCGTGTCAAATTTTTCGTACCAAAAGTGAATAGAAATATCTCTATTCCAGGGGCAACGCTGTGACCGCGGGCGCACGGGCGCCCTCCAAGAAATCACGTCGTTACTTTGAATAAGCAATCTTTTGGCTTTCTGTACAAGTTGGCAAGCCTTTTGTGACGGCACACCGTAATAAAGCATTATCTCTTAAAATACACGCGTATAGTGCATCAACATACGCATGCGAATCCATATTTTTAACAATGAAGCACTTGAAATAAAAATATAGAAGCAGAATGACAAATGTGGACGATTGTATGAGGACAGGCTTTTCAAATGATGAGCCAGATTTCATCAAGTTGTCTGAAGAAACGCAAGGCCAGGGATCACATTAATAATAAGTGACTTTTATTCATATTTTTTTATTTATAACAACTAATTAGTAACTAGTTACATATTATATTTGACTGTTTGTCTATGTATGCCTCATACCCACAAGATGGGTGGACGACCTAAAAGAGACCACAGGGAAACGCTGGATGCAGGCCGCTTCCAACTGGCCTTTTTGTAGATCGATGGGGGAGGCCTATGTCCAGCAGTGGACGTCCTATGGCTGAAATGTTGATGATGATGATGATGATGCCTCATGCAATAAACATCTAGTTTTGTCTTTGTGTAACATATGATTTTCATCAACCATTTATGCGCCCTTCAGAAAAAAAATATTTTAGAATGAGCCCTTAAGCTAGATATGGTTGCCGACCCCTGCTCTATTCTGTCGGCCAACTTTAGTTGTGGTATTCTTATTCAGTATTGCACAGTTAGCCATTTTCATTTCAAACTGACACAAGTTGTCACGGCACCGATTTAGCAGACTTTGGTTTTAGCCGGACTCAATTACGACTATTCGTCATAATTGTGTTGGAAATTTGACATGCAAGGTAGGTCGACTTGTGGCGTCTACTTGGATATAGATCTGTGGTATAGGCCTCGGGTATAGTAAGTACATACTAATCATAATCAGAGTTTAGTACAGTGTTGAAAGTGATAAGTTCCACTGGCAAGGCAGATGAAATATCTTAAGTACTACTTGGTACAAGTTTTTATGAGATCTGACAGAAGCAGTAGATTGGAAAAAGCTAAAGGAATACTGCAAATTCTGAACACTTTTGATGGATTTTAAGATTTTAGTTAGTAGCTGATAACGGGAATATATTAAAAGAAAACAAGTATTATTGAAAACAACTTTACTTTTTTTGAACCTCAGCAACACATTAATTAAGGTGACGCGGGACCTATGTTTCAGTACATTTGAGGGGATGTAGCAGACGCGCCCGGGCGACTGTCGCGCGGGAACCACTTCTTTTCGCGCGCTAGTCCTGCTAGCTATACGATATAAGTACGCACCTACACATTGTAGGGTCCTTTACATAGCTTTTTGTTTCACACTCGTAAAGGTAGGGAGGGATGAGCATTTTTCTGATGAACTTCCCACAGTAAACATTTTTTTCTTAATCAAATAATGATTAGGTGAAAGGTCTCCAAAGTGCCCAAAATACAGAGGAGGCGAGCACGGTAAACCTTTCAAACATATAGCGCCATAAGTCTCATGACACGGAAATTATTACAAAACATAAATCTGAAGACGCGTTACCTCGTACAACGTCGCCGTGAGGCATTTGTGTACTGCTAACATAATCATAGAAGTTAAAAAGTAATCAATCCATTCTCTTTGGCAACGTTTAGAGTTTGTCTTCAATGACTCGTAAAATCTCACGACTCTCACTCGACACAATATTGTGAAACATATTAAACGTTGTCGGACTGGTCATAGCGCGTTTACTTTCAAGCTGTTATTAGTATACGCGGAGGACGGTCGTGCACCTCTTTTACATAGTTTACTGACACAGAGACCTCGAGTTTGTTTAAGGCTGCCACCACAAAGGCTGTTTATCTCTGTCGCACATTTTTTGACATAAAAAATTCAATGACTAGATAATAAATATCTGGTATTAAACCAGTATTCGTAATTTTTGGCAAAAAAGGAAAACAATTTTTTCATATGTATTTTCAAAAAAAAAACACCTTGAAAATGTAAAATGTTATTTTATAGAATACTAGCTGCGCCCCGCGGTTTCACCCGCATGGATTATTCCTTATAACATCAGCTATCTGCCAGTGAAAGTCCCGTTAACAGACACACACACACACATTGATTTTTATATATTATAATGCCTGATTTTTTTTCCTCCTTAGTTTTTTTTTAACTACAAAAATGTTGAACGAAAGAGATAACGTGTGACGGGAGGCTTGCTTTTAAGGTAGTAACGCAGCGCTTAATTTTCATACGATTTGTCCAAATAAAACTGGAAGTAATTTGTTTTATTTTAGTTTTACACAAAATTTTAATAAATGCGAAAACATAAACAATTTCGAGATTTTTTATTACATGAAACTAGTAGTATAACAATATAAAACATCAAAGGTATAGGTACTTTTCCAGTTCAGATCAGAAAAAATGCGTACAAAATTTATGCGCCACGTTACAACCTTAAGCTTCTGACACTTGAGCCACAGAATACTATCTTGAGCGTAAATATTATTTCGTTTTCTGCGTATAGCACTTACCGATGTTGTGAAATAACGAGCTGTTGTGTTATTAGCTCTAATTCTAGTGTTTCTAAGATGTCTAGACCCAACCGTTCCATCCTTAACCACAGGTACATTGAGACAGATAAATATATCATTGTTGTTCAAACCAGACATGACATACACAGGACAAAAAGACCTAAAACTAGTGTATAAGGCGGCCTTATTGCTAGAAGCGATAAGTAACCGTCTATTCCAGACAAACTTAACTTTAACATTAAGCATTTAACATTTTCATTTCGGTATAGGTATCTACAATAAGTTAGTGATGATCAAACCTACATTAATCATGATTGACTTCTTGTAAGATAAAACAATTAATTTTACAGAAAAGCCACAACATATCATCTTACATTTTATTCAATTATTAATGAAACATCAGAAAAAAATAAAAGCTCATCTTACGAATTCAAGCGAATGTAAAAGACTGATATCCTTGAATTGATAATTTTGCAACGAACGTAGCACCTAATCTAGAAATAATATAAACGCGACCGTCCACTGTTCGACCTCTAACTATACTTGTACCTATTAATATGTTAATTTATATATTTTATTTATTAGGCAAGGACTCCGACTCGTCGCGATACAAAAAATTTAGTCGTTTGTCTGTCTGACGTCTGTCTCTACCATATGTTACAAATGAATAGTTAAGAGTCACACCTAGATTACCTACACGATTTAATACTTTACCACATTGTAATTCATAACGCGCCTTTTTTAATAATATAATTATTTCTTGACTGTTCGTATTTCGCTATAAATCGTAGCTATCTGCTAATGGAAGTATTTTTTGTATCCACATTTTCTTTGAGCTCTATAATTTTAACAACTTTTTGTTCGTATTCCAAAAACATTTGCACTACTAGTTAAACAGCTGTACGAATGTAAGCAAACAATGCTGTACGGTTATTGTAATGCAAATACATATTATTTTAAGTACATACGATACCGTTCTTGGAAATTAATAGACTAGGTAGATAGACATAAGATAATAAGTAAACAAATAGGCATGGAGCTGCCTATTTTTTGCCCACTTCATTTAACAAATCCGAATAAGTCAATATTAGATTAAATACGAATATGTACCTATTTCATTATGTCATACTCACCACTAAATCTATCGCTTTCATAGAGACATAATGACATCATTTCATAGCTTTCCGACACATAAATTAGTAAAACGTCGCTGAAACGCCAAACTCAAATAAGGTACAATATTGACTGCTAAGAAAAAAATACATATGTATATGTTGATCCAAATACTCGTAATGTTGGTTATGTCCTACGAATGATGCGTCATTCCAAAGTACTGTTCATGTCTGAAGAGGTTGTTAGTCAAGGCACGCCTGCCGCGGCAAGACAGCTTCTGAGATACACGTGGTGGGTCATCTTTGCAGAGATGACCTAAGCACGCATGGAAGCAAAAACATGCAGGAAATCGCATGTATATTTGTACTTGTCTACTTAAAAAATCTATTCCGCATACACCTTCGACAAGATTTATACGCATGCAGATTGAAGATATAATGACAATAACAGTAACATACATATATAACTGTTATATAACTGTTTATTAATAACCACTTACGTCAATGCTGGTGGAATAATTTGTTAAACTCTAACATTACAGAATAAAATGCATTTGAGTATAGACTGAAAAAATATCATATCTGTGAAGAAAATTAAAAGTAGATAATCTTCACATCTTCTCGACATAAGGTAAGGCTGATGCCGCAGCCAATCCGGCGGAGCAGCACAAATTGCGTAAATATACAAACCTCAGCAGTGGTTACATCCTACTAATATTATAAACGCGAATGTTTGTATGTATGGATGTATGGATGTATGTTCCTCTTTCACGCTGCAACGGAACAACGGATCGACCTGATTTTTTGCATGGGTATAGTTCAAGAGCCAGAGAGTGACAGGTTCCCAAGGGCCCAATGTCTCGACCCCAAACGGCTCAAATATAATATAATAGCTGCGCCCCGCGATTTCACTCGCGTAGTGATAAAAAATGGTGATGATGATGATGAAAAGTAGCCTATGTCACTCTCTGGCTATTGAACAGCTAAGCCCATGCAAAAAATCAGGTCGATCCGTTGTTCCGTTGCAGCGTGAAAGAGGAACAAACAAACCAACAAACAAACACACTTTTGCATTTATAATATTAGTATGATTATACTCACACTAATATTATAAATGTAAAAGTTTGCGAGCATTTGTGGGTGTATTTGTATGTTTATTATTTTGTTCCCACTCAACTCCATTATGGCAAAATGGATTTGGATAAAAACTTTTTGTTCCAATAAAATAATAACGGTTCGTGTGTCCGTGATAGCGGGAGAAACTGCGCTGCTAGTATTCAATCATATAATCTACTTTTTCTTCCCCTCTACCGTAGAGAAAAACAAACAAAATCCGGTCATAAATTGGATCGTGTTTTTTTTTATACAGCAGGCGCGTCACTCTCCTTACCGGCTAGAAACTTTTTTGTACGCGAAACACTAGAATCTATTTAGCAAAGATAATGTAATGTGTAACAGTTTTCTAACTATATTATATAGTTAGAAAACTGTTCCTGATACAAGTCATTGTTACCCCCAATAAATATAATCTTATGAAGAAAATACCTCTAATAGGCGCACGTATCTACTAATTGTCGTTTTATCGTATAAATGGGATACAAATTACAATATAATTTATAATGTTTAGGGAGTTTAGTAATTTAATAAAAAGAATTATCAAAGTCTATCTAATTATGTGTAACAAAAATATTAATATTCTTTAACATGGTATTTAATGTGTTCGTAATTGGAAAAATCTTCTTCTACGATAATTTGACACAAAGGCCTCGACCGTTGCTAGAGTAAATTATACCCAATTTTTACCGACTTCAAAAAGGAGGAGGTTATCAATTCGACTGCATGTTTTCGTCTCCTCTGATTATCTTGTACGTGCGTACAATATTCCAGTGTGCAAAGCGGTCTGATTACATATTTCCACTACAAAGCGGCGAAATGTGAAAGTTACACCAAAATATACATGCACATCGTTACGTGAATTTCAATACAATGTTTCAGAAAAGTACTATACAAGCAACTAAGCATTTATGGGCTCGCGTATGCTGGCCTCGGCAACACCTCAGTCCACATTTTCACGTTCGTGCATAAATGCTTTTTCACACCACCTGCTCGAAAATTTCCAATTACATAAATCATGCAACCTCAACGTAAAGGGATATAAAGGGGAATAAAGTGATTTGAATTTGGAACGCCAAATTCGTGTGGAAACTCGTGGAACACTCGAAGTAAATAAATGCCCATATGGCATTGTAAAAAGGTTTGTTCGAAAATCGAACTGGCCACCATAAGCAGAAAGCAAAAAAAAAAAAGGTGCGTTTACAAAGATTGTGAAACAAAAGACGGTGTTTGGTGCTGTGATTTTTCAGTGAAACTTGGCTCGCAGAAGGTGTTAAAAGTAGAGCATGCTCCTCTGAAATAAAGCCTGTTTTCATCTTGGGCAGCTTGAACCCCTCGCGAGGTAAGACACTGCTTTATTCCCTTAGTGCATAATCTACTATTGTTGCAGTCGGTTAGAGTAATGTACTATTTGTAAATAACCGGGAAAAGTACCATTGATCTACTAACAGTGATTTGTCGGCGAAGCGTCGTGTAGGCAGATTCGTCTCGCGGCCGCGGCAAGCTTCCATATCCACCAGAGCCACACCGGTTTGCGAGTGGGCCGCTACTGGTTCTTTTTCTTATGATAATTGGACCAGTATCTATTTACCCACATACTATCACGCTATTGTGTTTGAGCTTTCTGTTTATGGTAGCGGTGAACGGCTTACCTGTTCCTGAGTTAGGTGCTTCTGCATCTCACATAGGTACACTCTCTGAAATACATGACAGTTCACAAACTCTTAATCAAATTCAAATTAGAAACTTTATAACTACATGTTTAATTTGTATATGACGAATTTCTAGTGTAATTCAGCTTCTACGTCGTTTCGAGTACAATAAGGATATTGGTATAAACCCAAAACCCTTTTGGTATTTTTCTCTTTTATGTAATTAATATTTTATGTCAGGCTAGGTTTAAATTAGTATCACAAATATCTATAGAGAAAAATAGTTTATACCAAAATCCTTATTGTACTCAAAACGACGTAGGAGCGGAAGTACACTAGAAATTCGTCAAATTTTAAATGGACTTCCGTAAAGTAACGCCAATGTAAGTGATTCAATCAACTAACTATATGTTTATTTTTGTAACTATATGTTTATTTTTGTAACTATATATTTGATAGTCCGTTAGTCTAGTTGGTAGTGAGCCTACCTTCTGCGCAAAATTTCAAGAAGATCGGATCAACGATACGTAAGTAATCTTCGAACAAAATAAACAAAAATAATATAGAACTTACTTGTCCTATTAAAATCGAGGCCTCTTTTCATGCATGGTCAAAAATAAAATAAAAATTACGAACATTTGTATACTTAACTCAGAGGAAAATACTTAAAAGCAATTCCCAATTTTCATTGGGATATACATTGGGTGGTATGAGTTATAGTGTTCTGTGGGGTGTCCCCTACGTAATTAAGTACTAATGTTACTTGATTAAAATTGTAAGACTAGAAAACATATTATCGTAACTGAGACTGTTATCGTATAATCGTTATCGTCTATAAATCATATTTATTACAATAGCATCACAACAAGAAAAACCAGATCGACTTTTGTATTATTGCGGATCGTATCCTATTTTTTAATCAAAAGGAACTGGCTGGCAATTCTAATTGGCTATAAATATTGTGTCCAATAAAATATATAATAAATACTATTTGCACATCTAGACACCATTTACATAATTCTATATGGAAGGCAAAATCGATTCGCTAAAAGTAAGAGATACGGCGACCTTGAGCAACGCGCTGTTCCGGGTCCGAGCGAAGCGCTGCGGACCGGTCCCGGCGCTCCTCCGGCGCGACGCCGCTGCACTCCGACTGCCTCTACCAGACATTTCACTCTGAGCATTTTTTACCTGCATTGTTTCCTTTAATACCTGATTTGTAATATACTATTATAAACTAAAGACACAAGGCAGTACCTTCAGATTACATCTGTTATTAAAAAAATTAAGGTAAATTTTTACAGATTATTGTAAGCAAAATCGAGAAAAACGACATTGCAATGTTTATTTGCCTGAGCTTTCTATTCCTCTTCATTGGATTATTATCGGAATTATATTGATCATATCTGTATTTAACTATACAAAGTTGAGTTGACGTAGGTTTGTAATTACGTATTAAATTACTTTTATGTCAGTGGGCCAAATACGAACATTTACGTGCGTAAATATGTATTGAATTCCATTACATTTTCATCTTTAATTTTCATATTTGAAATTCAATGTAGATATAATTTATATGGAATTCCCTACGTTTTTTACGCTTGTGAATATTCATAATTTGCCCAAAGATCTTTCATTAGGTTCTCCAAGTTACTTAGTTATTAATTATTCTTAGTATTTATATAAGCAAACTGAATTAGGTTAATAATTTATACATTTGTATCAAATAGCAATATTATTATTATCAATTTTAAATATACTAAATACTTACCTTATACTCAAGAGAAACGAGTAGACAAATAAAAAGATGTATAATGCTAAAATATTTTATTAAGATTTAGCAAACGTTTTAACGAATTAAATAATGGTAAGGCAATCACGTGGTATTTAATGCGTCTATTAATGAGTTAAATTACATATATTAATAATACAAGCAAAAGCTGAGATTAATATACCGATTCGGCGGTTTCACCTATCACAATTTCTTTGGAATAAATAAACATCATAATAAATATATGTAATTTAATCAGCAACGTTTGACTGTTCAGACTCTGCCGAGGCTTCGACTGGGGCTGAAGTCTTGGCAGGATCTGATTCATCATTATTGCCACTGGTCGAGTTAATATGATTGTCAAGAGCCGTAACCACATCGTCGGAATTAGATTCTATTTCAATTGAAGTATGCTTTCCATCATTGGACTCTAACACAGTTTCATCAGCCTCAGGTACAATTTTAGTAGTTAAATTAGGTACTTCTATAGATATAATTTCGTTCTCGTTTTCTTTCGAAGATTCTACAACCTTGTTCTCTTCAAGTGGCTTAAAGATTTCCTGCAAGGACGATACTTTCTTTTCAGTTGGAATTATTCTATTTAAATACACTAGTATATCCGACAGAGATACAATTCCTATTAATTTATCATCTTTGTTTACTAATAATAATCGATGACTTTCAGTTCTTACTATAACTTCTAAGGCCTCGTATAAAGTAATACTTGAACGACACTTTTGTAATTTTTCTTCCCAGTCTTTCTTTTTATTTCTTACTTCGCCTATAGTCAGTGATAAATTGGAATACAATTTCTCACTTACTAGATTTAGTACTTCATACTTAGCATAGACATCGAGAAGTGTACCATTTTCATCTAAAACTGGCAAAGCTGATATATCTTTTTCTAATGACAGCTGAAATGCTGTTTTGATAGAGGTATCATCTGTGACAGAGGCGATATCTTCAAAAGTACCGATTTTTAATTCGACTAGAGTTTTATGGAAAAATGTTAGCTCGGGAAATTCATTGAGATACACAAACAGAAATCTTAATATTCTTTTGTGAGATAAAATGTACAGAACATCGCCAGTTGTAGGATCTATCATTAAAAGGCGATGTACCCTATTTTTGTGTAGCATGTTTATAGCATCGTGTAAAGATTGCCAGGGCGCTACGCTGCACAGTGGTTTCCGAGTTGGTCTCAATATTTTTCTCCAATTGTGCAGTGTGTGTCGTTCCAAGTCTTCTACCGATAAATTTTCAGCATCAAGATGCAATAAAATTCTTATAAAATCTGTTACAGTTATCATGCCAACAAGCATTTTCTTATTCGCATCCCACAGAGGTGCAGACCGGATACCGTGCGATATCAATGTTGGAAATGTTTTCTTCACATAAAATTGAGTATCGAATATAATAACTTTAGCAGATTTAGGCAGAATTTCATCACATTTGTGATACTTGAAAAAGTTGAGGAGAAGTCGTGTTTTGTCTCGACCTCCTATTGATATTTGTACGATAGACAAATAGGGATCATATTTGGGAAGACCTCGAATTTCTCTAAACAATTGCTTTGCATGCGTGGGATCCAGGGATGCGTATGAATTTTTGTGGTAAGTTGGTGAAGTGGTCTCAATAGAAGAACGACGAATTTGCTTATTGCTTTTCTTCTTGGCAAGATCTGCCGCTGGTTGATTGTTTTCTGAATGAGGTTTTGTTCTAAAGATATCCATCACCCTAGTGATTGGACTGTATTTTCGGGAAGAAGCTCCTGTCACTGTGTGATAATATTTCTTATGAGAGTCTTTCGTATCGGACGTCCCGGGTTCTTCATTTGATGGGTCAGGTGCTTCACTTGACTTTATTGTTGCCTTTGGTTGAAGTTTTTTGGCATCACTTTTTCTTCTTAGTCGAAATATATCAAAGATGGAACTTCTAGGACTAGACGATGTTCCGTGAAAGGTTTCATATTCTTTTCCAGTCGACGGATCTCTCTCAGAACTTGAAGGTCTAGATGAATCGGACGGTTTTTCTTTAAATATTGACCTAACATGAGGTCTCTGTGATTCAACGCCACGAGTACCAAAATGTACAGTATGCACATTACCGTCAGCTACACTAGTAGAAGGAACTTTTTCATCGAAAATGGGCAACGTAGTAACGACGAATCTCTTCTTCTCTCCAACCACCGTTTGACTCTCTTTTTGCACATCATATTGACTCTTCTTCTTCTTGTGCTTATGTTTCGCTTTTCCTTGTTTTGTAGGTGACTCTGTAGTTGCTGAATCATTTTCTAATATTGGATCCATGTCCAAATTATGCAATACTAATAATATAGCCTGTTGTACCTCTATTGCAGATCATGCTCTGGTTTTACCGTAAGTGATACCTGTAACATAAAACAAAACGCTTGTTAATATTGTAATATAACTATTACACAATGTAAAACCTAATACCTACCTAACTTTTAAACATATATCATTATATTTTCCAGATAAATTCTGTTATCATGCCGTAGTGAGCAAAAGTTGGTAGTACTTAGGTTTAAGAGCAAATATCAAACTTTTCTTATATTTGAACAGGTTCATCATCATCAGCCAGAATACGTCCACTGTAGAACATGGCCCTCCCCCTTTAACTTCCACACTAAATGACAGCCTGCCTTTTGCATCCACTGGATGCCCACGACTCTCACAATTTCCTCGGTCTATCTAGTGGGAGGCCTTCCTACACTGCGCCTTCCAGGGTGTTTGAACAGGTTATTATTGACTAATTAATAATTGACAAACCATTTATACTAGATGTGCCTCACATTTTAAGTTTTGTTTTTATAATGTGCTTTTAAATGATTGAAAGCATTCTGCAATTTGGATCTTGATAATAAATTATTACATCGTTTTTATGTATATACCATATGCGTACTTTGTGCCCTAAGCACGGGTCATGTTTACATTTATAAGAATATACGTACATAATATCTATACTTACGAATCAATAAGCGAAGTACACATCATTTTCGCTACATAAAATACGTATCAAATTCCAGACAAATTTCAATTTCGAAATTCAAACTTTGTATGAAATTCGATATGTATTTTACGTAGCGAATTTCCGTTCTTCGCCCAGTGACATACGTATAGACTGATTCACAAATATCATCATCATAATCATTATAATCTTAGTCCACCGCCTGGACAAAGCCCTTTCCCGTGGGAGAGGCCTGTGTCATGATCTTCGGCTTTTCGTTTCCATCCGGTACCAGCTGCCTTACTTATATATCGTCTTTTTATCAAGTCTCGGAGCATCCTACGCTACGTTTACCAATTTGTAGTGTCCACCAAAGAGAACTCAATACTACGTAAGGTGTCTACATTAATTCACAAATATAACCTTATTTTGTAAGCAACAAATCACACGACATGACGGGTATCTATGGTCATTTATTTATGTTTTTTTATGCGTCATAATATTTTTATGCCGTTACTTAGCAACAAAGTGCACCAACTTCACAATGCAGTTGAACAGTTGCATAATAATGAGTTAGTGTTTTTCTAATCACTATTTTTAATTTTATAAATACTACAATAAGTTTGTATTTGCATATATAGACATGTCTAATAGTAATCTAACCACACAATCCGGCGTTTGTAGTTAAAGTTACGTATCTATTGACACCATTTCGATAATAATCAATACTTTTGACGAAGCAAAAGCATGACGTATGCTGTAATCGTGATTCGTACCTGATTTCAGCAAACTAGTATCTTCTAAAAATATCACACAACGCACCAACTATAGTATTATAGGCCTTTCATTATAAATTTTCTAGAATATGCACAAACACGACTCACTATTCTAGTTGAAGTACGTAGACACTAGGAAAAATTGAGGGGCCATATCTGTCAAAATAATACAGGATTGAGCCTCACGACATCTGTGAGCGGGCGAGGTAACCTAGTCGAGTGGGGAGGGGAAGAGAGAATTAAACACGAGGGTTGAGTGTGATTTTAGCAAATTCATAATACTATATCAAACCGTGAGATGTCATACTATGATTATATATGCGAATTTGTTTGTATTTTGGTTACATTTGCTGGAGGGCCGGAGAGTGACACATTATACTTTTTGTCCCGAAATACTGTCCCTGAAGCGCAGCAATACTAGTATTGTAATAGAATTCAAGTCAGATTATAAACTTAAGTACCTACCTACCTACTATACAATTAATACCACACATAGGAACCAAAGAGTATCACTTAAAACACTGTTTTAAACTATCACGGTTGTTCATTATAGTTATATGATTATTTACGGGATATTTACCCGTAACCCCCCGTCTTCCCGTGAACATGGTGCACGTAACTGCGCCGAAATATCGGGAGCTCATTCCACAACCTTACCACGTTAAATATCCCGTAAATAATCATATAACTTTAGTATCACTTAAGTAGGTATATTATTATGAAAAAAACTACACTTCATTGAGTATACTGACACACTGACTGCAGAAATAAACAATAATAAAAGTAAATAGGTAATTGGTACGTTTTGTGTGCATGCCAGTTGTTTTTGTACGTATATTTGTTGATATATGAGGTATAATAATATAACAAGTATATAACCTGGCATTTATCGGCAAGGGGAAACTACTACAACCATATCTTCTTAGAAAATAGACCAATCTCAATTATGACAAATACAGATAAAGACTATGCTACTATAACTCAAATAATCCCACTAATGGACAGACCGAGTGTCAAAAATGCTGGTTACTAAAATTTCTGATGTGTTGTTCTAGGCTGGAGACCGTCAGAGATATCAGATGTAATGTCTGGCGTACTACAAGATCTGGAACACCACAACGTGTGGACGGAGTGAGCGCGGTACGAAGCATACAAAAAATTTGCAAAAAACTAAATGCGAATAATTGTGCTTTAACGACAATAATGTGAGTAATCGCAACAGTATCGTATCTTCTTCTGGTTTGAGAGAAGCCAAGATACTAATAGAAATTTGCAATATATTTAAAGAGTATCAGTACGTGAGAGTGTTTCTGTTGTTTTGTATGTGTTTACTTTAGCTTTAGATGGCATTATCATTGTGTGACAAAACCCCATTTGAAAATAATAAAGACTTAAAGGAAAGATGCTCAGCAATGAACGAACAGAGGAGGGATATGAAATTAATAGATAGTTAAGGAACTTCATCAAACTTGCGAGAGGATCTATTATAAACATAAAGTAAGTTTATACAGTCTTGTGATAGTTTTTAATTGAGGAACTAAGTATGTATCTAATAGGAATAGGCTTAGTCAAGTACCTGAGCAATTGTCTGATTGGTACGGGGTAACACTTGTTTTTGTGTAGGAATAAACGATAGATTATGGCTTATTAATTAACTCAAAACAGAATAAATAATTAAATACAAAGCTGAATTTCTCAACGAACGTCCTGGGGTGAGTCAATGGACACATCCTGGAGTTCTTCGAAAAACATCTAACTGATGAACGAAACGATATTTAACAGTGAATATTTAAGATTCTTTGTCATATATAGAAGTTCCCATGTGGATCCCGCCTAGTAACAGCATTGAATTTCCTCACAGGTAGTGACGGTGGAAGCTACAGTCTATATTTAGGATTTTTCAGTACTACACTAAGCGCATGCGTGTAAAACGGTGACGTCATGTTTCCTTATGAATCAGTGACGTTACTACTACAGGTGTACGCGGTAAACGATGACGTAGCGTTGCGGGTAGAAAGCGGCAGGGAAGAAAATCAATACACGTGGCAAATAATACTTTTCCCTTCGGTTCAGTGACGTTTGTTTCAGGCACTTGCTTCACTGTCAGCGATAAAACTACGTACATGATGTCGTAGGATTTATGTGACGTCACCATTGTGAAACGCGGCTTGGTATTATGAGTTTTCTTCTTGTTTCTTTTGGTGACGAATACTCAAATTTATGAATGTGGACAACATCTACTAACTCCATCCATGCACAATAATCGTTTACAAGACCTAACCTACTAGTGGTATGCTCCGAACTGTTACCTTGTTATCTTACCTTGCATGGTTTTTCCGGGTTATAAAGCAGCCGCCTACGTGTTAAACTAGGATATTAAATTAGCTAGTTCCATACCAAATTTTATGCATTCAAATCCATTCAGCTGCTACGGAGTTGAGTATAGACAAACATACACACTTGAACATTTACATACAAACTGTCGTATATGTATTAAATATAATACTAGCTGACCCGACAAATATTGTATTGACAAAAATTCCAAATCCCATAGATTAAAGCACTCTCCGTTTTCCTGAATTTTCCGATTTTCCGGGTATTTTTTTTTATACGACAGCTAGTTCGACAGTATAGTCGAACAAAATCGATCTAGCCATTTTTGAGTTTTTGCGAGACAAACGCACGGCATTTGATTTAATCTATACAAATATTATAAATAGGAAAGATTTGGTTGTTTGTTTGTTTGTTTGTTTGCATTGAATAGGCTCCGAAACTACTGAACCGATTTGAAAAATTCTTTCACTGTTGGGAAGCTATACTATCCCCGGGTGACATAGGCTATAATCTTTACCCGTGCGAAGCAGGGGCGGACCGCTAGTATATTATATACTAGCTGACCTGACAGACGTTGTCCTGTCTTAGAATTGTCAAACAGGCAAAGATAAAATTTTAAATCTTATTTTTTACACCTTGGGTTACATTATTGGAGTTTTAGTAAGGATTCCTATTTTTTTTTTAATATAATATAGCTTATGTTACCTGGGGATAGTGTAGCTTCCCAACAGTGAAAGAATTTTTCAAATCGGTTCAGTAGTTTCGGAGCCTATTCAATGCAAACAAACAAACAAACAATCAAATCTTTCCTCTTTATAATATTAGTATAGTATAGATAAAATTAGTGTGATTTATGAAGTGTACAAAATTTTAAACATCTAAGTATAAATGCATGAAAAAATTATTATTTTCCATATAGATAATATTAATTATTAAGCTTTGGGAAATTTTAGATGTTTTATTTTATTTTATTGAATCATAAATAGTCTTGCTCTTTACCGCCACTTCGCCCAATATAATGTTAATGACTTAGTATCCTTTTAAAATTTATCACGGCCTAAATATCAACGATGCTTATAGACGAAGAATTAAATTAAGAAGAAAGATTTGCTTCTAAGATAACTTCTAGACTATTTGGATAATAAGAACGCTAGTTCGATGTTATAGCAGTATATCTATACATGCCTCGTTTTATATTGCAGTTGATCGCTATCAGTGGAACAAGGCCTCGGACCGTCGATACAGGAGTAGACACGCAACTGTTTTCCAATAAGACACGGGTCGACAGCTCACGTGCTATGCCTAGTTGCACTCTTCCAAGCAAATTACTGCTTGGGTCAGCTGTTTTTATCAATGAACCTTAATAATGCGATAGCCTGTAATCGTGTGTGTTATAATAATTATAATATGTGGTTAGCTAAAACTGTTTATTTTACTATCGATTTTTTTAATAATAGGCTTGTGCTTTACCACCAACTTGCCTGATTTTGAGCGATGATGCGGTCTACGGTGAAGTACGCATGCCTAGAAGAAACTGATTCACTCGTGAATTGAAGACACCCAGATTGTAAGTATCGGGGAACACCCATTCAGGCAGCGCATTCCACAGACTAGCAGTTCGCACAATAAAAGTGGATTTTAAGTGGAAAAGTGAATTTTCTTCTGCGATTGAGTGATACTAACGAGATGGGCTGCTCTCTTGGTGATAAGCGTCACGATTGCTTATAGCACCGTACTATGTCTATTTAACTAGTTTTTCGTCCCGAACTGTGATTTCGAGACTGATCATGCTTATATTCGAATAACTTTTAAATGTTATATATGCATGAATTACTTGCTTACAAAATTTCATTATGATCGGATCATTTGTAAGCAAGTTATAGTCGAATAAACACAGAGAGTAACGGAAACGCTCCCGAAAATGAAGTCTGTAGTACTCTGGTGATTGCTGATACGAAACTACAAAAAAAAAACTATGGTTTATTTATAAACAAAAATTTATGTTCGCAATAATTTTCGTTCATTGACCTCTAGCGTCAGCTGATATTTAGTTCATTGTTTATTTTTATTACACAAATAAAATATCAGCTGACGCTAGAGGTCAACGAACGACCCGCGCGGACGCTTGCACGCTTTACATTGCTGGTTTGCAAAATTCTAAACCACAAAAACAACTGTATAAGGCAATCGTTATTACTATTTGATTTTATTTAAATAGTATAATAGTAGCGTTTTAGATTGGGAGCATTTCCCTTACACTTGGTATTCATTCATACAAACGTCGATCTATCCCCGTATATCTACTCTGAGCGCTGTGCTCCGTTCGGTTAATTACGTGGGATCGTTACCAACTGTTCTACTCATTGTTCTACCAATAGAACAAGTAGGAAAAATAACCACATTTATGCTACTTGTGGAGCAACACAGTAGAACAGATGGTAACTATCCGGCTGTGGAGAGTGTGATCAGGGGTTGCAAGGGGAAAAACTATTCATGGTTTATGCATTCCGGGTACTACGTGGTAATGGGGTAAATACGACTTAGTAGTTCTCTAGTTGTAAGCTCTGACCCCATATATTCGCATCCCCTCGACAGATTTTATATATATTCAAACTAAAATAAATAATTAAAATTAACTAAATTAAAAATTGTTTTGTATGTAATTTTTAAACCCTACCCTGCCCCAAAATTCTTGAAGATCCTATCAAAGATACGCAGTAAATACCGAGTGCATTTCTAGACGACAGACATATCATTGTACCCATCGTTATAATTTTTTTTACATTAAGACCAACCCAGTCATCGCGAAAAAAAAACAATACTTTCATAGAAAATTTTCATGAACACTCAACTAAATACACTAAATAAAGTGTATGGAACAACCGATTTTCTTTCGCGATGTCAGGGTTGGCCCCGAAGTTAAAGTTGTATATAATGATGAGTACAATCAATAAAGTTTTATATATAACATCATTGAGTACAATGATATCCTTGAATATGCCTGTCATATAAGGATACAACCTGTATGCAAACATACTTACATAGAAACTCCGACTTTTCCCGTTAGAATCTGAGAACCCTCTTCGCTCAATCACTTATTCAGAAGGTTATGATAAATATTGGATTTTAAAGTATTAACATTTGTCAGTTTCAGAGCATGACTACACTATAGATTGCTGCGTGTACCTACTTCTACCTAGTCGCGTTACATGACTTATATCCGCTGTGTTAGAGGAAGTCAAATGATGCAAACTATCAACAACAACCGTATCATTTATCACTATTCAGGAAAATTATTTATGAAGTAATTGTAAGTACCTACACCTATTTATATGTATGTACTAGTTGTTGCCTGCGACTTCATTCACGTAGATTTTCATATATTTTTTTTACCCCCTCCCCCTGCTTTTGCTTCTCTTTATACACTCACAAACGCGTTGTTCCATAGTAAAAGTTGGTCAAAATGATGAGCATAACTTTTTCGGCTTACCGTTTCCGCATAACCCCGTATATACATGGACAATATTGTGCATATAGCTATATAATGCGTTATTAGCATCATGCGAGTGGTTGTTAAACTACAATTTACATATGTATGCTATATTAAAATATAACCTTGGGTTGGGAATAGGCGCGCTCGCCGACTACGTAACGTCTTTATCACAGCGTGATATGATAGCTTTATAATATCTTGATATCCATGAATCTATTTCATCTTGTTCGAAATTAAATCAGAATGTTCCATATAAGCCATTTG
This sequence comes from Agriopis marginaria, assembly GCA_932305915.1. NCBI lineage: Eukaryota > Metazoa > Arthropoda > Insecta > Lepidoptera > Geometridae > Agriopis > Agriopis marginaria. The sequence goes on from OW029915.1 coordinate 12,349,619, forward strand.
CATTCAAAGAGTGTTTTGATTTCTACTAACAGCGTAAAATTTCTGCCTAAGTGGGTATACAGGGTTATAAGCTTGGGGTGAGGTTAATGTAACTCATCATTACGAACCACATTTAATATGGGGTTAACCTGAAACCGCGAAAAAATATCAGCTGTTCCGTAGAAAAATGTCATTCAACTAAATATACGGAACAGCTGATATTTTTGGCGACTTCAGGATTACTCCCATACTAAAAGTTGTTTAAAATGAGGAGGAGAATGACTTCTTTTCGACTAAGTAGTAGGTACCACCGCACCATTGGGTGTAGGTAACCCTGTATATAAATCAATTTCATCTTGTTCCAAACTAAATCAGAATGTTCCATATAAGCAATATTCATTGAAAAATATAGTTTCGATTTCTTCTCACATTTATATAAAGAAGACCACTAAGGTCTTTTGTAGATAATGTAGATATACATTAGGAAATTAAATATTGTAAATTTATTATTAGTAAGTAATTTGCATATACTCTATAGATAAGTTTATTCATATTTATTCATAAAACGTTATTTTGCGACGTTTTTTCGTATTATAAATTAAATTAAAATTATACTAATCAAATAATAAATTAGATCAAATAGTATAAAATCGTAAAAGTCAACCTTAATAAATTAAAAAGAAAAATTACAGTTAATGTAATATAATGTTAATGTAAGTATAGGTAGGGAGATACCTGCCTATTTCTACCTAATTACGAGTAGTTCCTATTGGTGTTTATCATTGCTTCTACCTAGTCCACCTACAAATCTTTTTAGGTCTCCAAAATAATCATCATGATAACGCTGCACCTCTTATCTTCGTAATTTTTCGTATTTCTTATCATTTATCTCATCAAATCTCGGTTAATCCAACATCTTGAGACTGATATTTTGTTAGAAGTTTGTCTTCAATACTTGAGAATGTCCTTACTGATAAGTCAAAGTATCAATATCAGTATCAAAGTACTCTAACGCCTTAACGCGTAGGTATAATTATATCGATCGAATTAGACTTGATATCGAGATTTATATCAACTTTAATCGCTGTTGATCGATATTTTTTTGTAAACACGGTCAGGGACATTATTCTATTTCTTGTTATGTAAAATATTTTGGTAGACAGGACTAACATTGTTATCTAGGATCTTTGTTGTTTATTTTTATATCCGTCATACATAGGGGTACCATCTATGACGTACATCAAAATATATCCGGACTTGCAGTGTTTCGTCCGGACTTTGTCCTGTTTTATAATGTGTCCTTAGCACATGGAAGTCATTGATTTATATTGTTATTAAAATGCCTGCACTTTTATGGAAATGCATTTTTGTCAGAACTTTTGACATTTTAAAATGGTAACCCTTGTCATCCGGCTACATTATCATATAATGATCTAATGCCCATTCACACTCCTTTACCAGAGTTAAAATACATAATGCTGAAAATTGCTATTTAACCGTGAAACTGAAACTAATCTCTGTAACAAACAATACTGTACGGTCGGCCTACACAAATACTTGGTTATGAGCCAAAACATCCCATGACTGTCTGTTGGAAGGGCCATGTGATAACGATTTCTCTCATGTATAGGTAGAGGCAAGCGAGTAACAACAGCCCAGATTGGTATTTTAGTACCTAGCGCCCACAATTCACAAACATAACCTCAAAACGAACATATGAACCTTTCCAAGCTCGACACTGGATTATGCAGGTTTAATTACGATATAGATGGTATACTTACAACGGAGATCATTACGGTGAGCCCCTCTAGCACTGACTATTTATGAACACTTCACACACACTCGCTCAATCTGCATTATGCATCCAATACAGCGGATAGTTTCACAGGCGCAGCGCTTGCAACGTATTGAAAGGCAGTTCACTGGTCGATACGAGCGTTGTACAATATGAGCACTAGGACGGGGATTGATGAAGCTACTGTTTTGTCAGCGGAGACCGCCATGCCCAATTAGTACAATTTACAATCGTGCCACAGAGTGTTTCAACAACCAACAACGCGCTGACGGCATCGAAACAAGTGAGTCGCGTTCACGCCACGAAATTGTTTCTCAGCGCGCGCGCCGCGGCCCGAGACGATGCGTTCGCGCTCCGATATGGGCCGCACGCACACACGCGACTTCCTATCAAGACACACACATGCGCCAAACATTGTAAATATAGATGACGCGCTCGAGACTAAGCTGAGCATAGTACCTACTGATAATTTAATGTGTTGCATATCTTTTCAATCTGGCGGAAAATTTTACTAAATTGGTCAGATAGCATAAAAGGCAAAGCCATTTAACGCGATAATTTTAATAGATTGATACACTTTTTGAGCTAATTAGATATCACCTGACGGTTATGGATATAATTATGGTAAAAGTATTTGTTTTTATATTATACTAGCGGTCCGCCCCTGCTTCGCACGGGTATAGATTATAGCCTATGTCACCCGGGGATAGTGTAGCTTCCCAACAGTGAAAGAATTTTTCAAATCGGTTCAGTAGTTTCGAAGCCTATTCAATGCAAACAAACAAACAAACAAACAATCAAATCTTTCATCTTTATAATATTAGTATAGACTAGCGGGCCGCCACGGTTTCGCACAGGTATAGATATAATATAGCCTATGTCACCCGAGGATAGTGTAGCTTCCCAATAGGGAAAGAATTTTTTAAATTTGTTCAGTAGTTTCTGAGCCTATTCAATGCAAACAAACAAACAATCAAATCTTTCCTCTTATTAATATTATAGTATAGACAAAATAACCTAAGTTATAGACAAAAGGTATAATATATTCTACATGCCCACTACGTATTATAAAACTGGAAACAGATGATCAACTGTTACTATTGATCGTGGTCATGCTGTTATGATTAACAATGCGCAACAGCGTCCTAGGTAGGTAACTACATGAATATGAGATAAGTGATGACACAAGATAGCAAACAAAGAATCTAAGTACTTAATTGCCAACTAATTATGATCATATTCATGTTTCATACATACTTGGGTAAGTTAGTTTTATTGCGTAGTTGCGTCGCTTTTATAGTAATCGAAAAAAAAAACATTGTCCTTCTTTTAATACCTATGAAATATGAAACAATTTCAGGAGAGTGATATTTATAAAAGGTAATCAGCATTATCTTAAGGGCGGTCTTAGTAGGTACATCAAGACAAACACCTTTTATTCTAAGATTTATCGAAATTCGCAGAAAAAAAAACAGCCATTTCATACAAAAAACTCATTCACCCCATCGACAAAAATAATTTTATTTTGATCGAAGATTCACCCCCGACAAAATATACAGGTGTGTTCTCCTTACACCCTGTGTGAAACAGCAGGAAACAGCTGTTTTTCACTAATTTTGATAAGTCGTAGAACAAAAGTTGTTTATACCATTCCCCCTCTAAAAAGCTTATTTTATTCAATGAAAACCACATGAAAACAGTGAATAAACAACATTTATTTTGGTATTGTATTTTGAAAACCACGTCAGTTTCAATAATATTTATTTTGGTGTTTGAATTTAGAACACACCAATATATTCGATCTCCATCTCAATGCTCAAACCTCCTTGCGTTAAAAATACTCGATACAAACTCCTTAGATTAGGTACAGTCTAAGACAAACTCCTTAAATCTTTCTATTTCTCGTAGTCATGGTATAAAGTATAGTATGCAACTCTTGAATAAAATTAATAAAAACCGTGATAAAAATGTGTTTTGACAAAATAAAAACATTATAAGTGAAACTCCAATTAAAGCTAATGACGTCACAAATCACGTCTAATAAACCGTACTTACACCATTTTGTTTGAAAATTTGCAAAATGTTTAGTAACGTTGACAAGTGTATAAGATATGTAGCCAACAGGCTACCTAGACTGTTATCTAATTATCTCACGTTCAAAAACCTAGCAAAAGAGATTAGAATTTACGGTTTTTATTTAGCTTTGGGCAAACTACTGCAGCTGTCAGAGCTAAAAAAAAACACTTGGACCGAGTATGAGTAATGTTAAAGTGGTTTCTTCTATATAATTGGTAAGGCCAAAAAATTGGGAAGAAGTGCATATTTTTTAGGTTCAAAAGTAGGTAGGTAAGCATAAGCACACATCTTTTTATAAAACAGGGTAGGTATTTGTTGTCTCTATTTATTGAAGGACACGAACCAAAATTTTACTTTACAACCCGTTGATAAAGAAGCCAATTTTTGTTTCCATGCGTAGTACAATTAATTATTCAATGTGCAAAAAGGTTTGATTAAGTTTTTTCCATTATAAAGAAGCGATTGCAAAAAAGTTACGTCACGCAACAATTTACAGATAAAAATAATCTAAATTTCATGGTTACATGGTGTGTTTTCTGGCTAATAAATTATTACAATGGGCTAATATATTTTTTCGAAGTTTCGTTTCTAGGCAATGTTTTAATCAAATGCGGAAATTACATCAAATATTTATGAATATTTTTGCGTGAATATCTACGCAATGTTTGAGAATAGTACTATACAAGCTTGGTGGCAACTGAACATTTATGGACTCGCGTAAGTATGTTGGCATCGGCTACGTCTCGGCATACCTTTTCACGGTCATCCATAAATTCTTCTGTTGCCGGACGCTGCAGAAATGGTAGGTCATCGGCATTGATATAAGTAATTAGGAGGAAGATACGGGACGAACTTCTTGACGTGGACCGCACAATATAGGCTCCGGGACACAATCCACTTCAGTCACAATCGAACTGGCGTTTTGATAGCACGTGAATTACTTGTCAAAACTGTGTGAAATAAAGCTGCAAAAATCACTTTCTGCGTTTTCACAAGGTGCACCAACAGTTCGAAGACAAAAAAACAAGTTTCACCGCATTACGTTTCATCGTAAATACTTAAAAACAATTTCTTTAAATGTCACTTCTATGGTCTAGTTTAATATCTAATGGAGCGGTGAAGTTGACGTTTACAGTGTAGACGTCAACGTCGCCGCTGACTCGAGCCGAAACAGAGCCATATTTATTGGGTACAATGTTTGGATGTCACGCGTCTTCCCCCTTTTTAAAACAGTAATTGGTCATCGGCCACTCCATCGCTTACCATCAGGCGAGTTGGTGGACAAACGTTAATCTATTCTATACATCAAAAAGGTAAGGTAAGGAACTTATTAAAATAAAAAAACAAACGTAAATCTATTCTATAACACAAAAAGGTTATACTAATTAAATAAAAAAACAAATTACTACAAAGGCCGTAGATTATGTACAACTTCAAAAACATTGTCGTTAGTTAATTGCAACATAGGTATTATCGACTAATCTTAGTTTATCTATTAGTAAAGTAGTAAACAGTAAAGTGCACAGCCAACAGTTACATTACAAATATCTACCTAATAAGAATTTATATTTACAAACATTTGTGCTAATGAACATGTCCCAGATCGAAATTTCCATGTTTATGACGTCACCTTAGATCTTATCTGATGGCGTTGATTAACCTTATAGGCTTCCAGCTTAGTAGGTAATTCTAATTTATTTAAACAGTTAAGATAGTATTAATTGGGTCCTTGCGATAAACGCGCACTGACCCAACATAGGTATTAATGATAATCAGTTCTATTCTTGTACATGTCATTTAAGGTAGTCGTTTATATACGGTTACGCGGAAAGGGAGTACTACGCCGAAAAAGGTCTATAATACCCATCATTATGAACAACTATTATTAAGGGACCAACCCACAACAACATAGAAACCGGTTATTTACACTCGACAAAATTGTTTGGAACAAGGGGTATTTTTTACGCGATTTTTGGGTTGGTCCCATAATAAAAATTGTTCCAAATTATAAGTATAACGGACCCCTTTCGGCTTAGTACATCCTTCCCGCGTAATCCTGTAAACAACAGTGGGAAATGTTTTCAGTGAAATTACTGGACATAAGTAATTTAACATCTGATTGATATCTTAGGGTGACTGGCGCAGTGCATTGCGGCGCAAGGTTGAAGTTTAGATTCTGGGGGGCACAGACCTGGGGCCTTACGGACAACAGATAATTGCGGCACCTAATCCGCTCAGTTGGAAAATCACGCGAACGTGAACCTTATCGCGCCCATGCAGATACGGTTTGCGGTCGCGTGATTTTCCAACCATGTTATGGCCAAGCGTGACGCTTACCACCAGGCGAGCAAAGTGCTTACCTCGTCACTTAGTAGCATAAAAAAAAAAAATCTACCGAAAAAAAACTACCATTTTATTAGTTCGGTTAATGAATATATAAGATTCGATTACTTATTTATAGCTAGTCATCTTTATTCCGTTTTTTTTTTACTATACCAAAAAGTTCTCGCAAGCAGCTACTGCTAGGCAGCCACTGCTTTTGCAATACAAAATCTGAAATATTCAAGTTAGAGCTCTATTTTGGGAAAAAAGATTACGTGTTCTTAAATGAAAATGTACACAGATGCCTAGATTTTGCTTCTACAAAATACAGAACTAAAAAAACCATACAGACATTGAAATAGTTTTTGGTATCATGTACCTATCTATTGTTTTGTCAAAAGTTATGAGAAAAAATTGACAAGGCCCTCTTTTCCGACATTAAGCAATTTTGGTAATTCTATTTTAAGTAATATATTATCTACTTCCATGGTTAGCTTAAAATTATACAAATGGTGTCATATCAAAATTTTATGTTTTATCTAGGAAACCCCAAAGACCGAAACACGATTGAGGACATTTTGCACGATAGAAAAAAAAACGAAAGTAACACTGATTTGCGCTTTTCTCCCTGTTTTATTTATTTATTTACTAGCTACGCCCCGCGGTTTCACCCGTGTAATGATGAAAAATGGTGATGATGATGATGAAAAGCCTATGTCACTCTCTGGCTCTTGAACTATACCCATGCAAAAAATCAGGTCGATCCGTTGTTCCGTTGCAGCGTGAATGAGGAACAAACATCCATACATCTATACATCCATACATACAAACTTTCGCGTTTATAATATTAGTATGATTCATTCCTATTTATTTAAGGACTAGCTGACCTGACAGACTATGTCCTGTCTTAGAACTGTCAAACATGCAAAGTTAAAATAGTAAATCTTATTTTTTTACACCTTGTGTTACATTATTGGAATTTTAGTAAGTATCCCTACTTTTTTTGAAAATATAATATAGCCTATGTTATCCGGGTATAGTGTAGCTTCTCAACAGTGAAAGAATTTTTCAAATCGGTTCAGTAGTTTCGGAGCCTATTCAATGCAAACAAACAAACAAACAATCAAATCTTTCCGCTTTATAATATTAGTATAGATTAGTATAGATGACGAAATTAACCGTGTATATTAACATTATGTCAAATTATTCAATAAACTAATGAAATCTTTATAGACATTATAAAGTCCTCGACGTACGAGACACGTGACAGACAGCATAATCCTCAAGCTCCGGCACATATCGATCTCGAGCGCTGATACGCCGCGCGTGAGCCGATAATGGTAAGCTCACACTTCCCGAACGTATTCGATTTTCTGTTCACCTTTGACAGGCGAACAAGTCCTTTGTCGATGAGTCCGCGATGCGACGGCATCGATTATGTGTAAAATTAGATAACTGGACGGGTGCCCGCGGTGTGAGCAACAAATAGTACTGGGGCATGCGACCAATCGTAACAGCCGCAAATACATGCATCGCCGTTTGTACTGGGACATCACTCGAACATTAAGTCCCCCTTTGTAAAAAATATTTTCTGAAAACTCTCGTGGGTTTTCTATCGGACTGCTAGAGCGGGCACAAAAAATCGACACCGCTTTATGGTTAGTATTCCGAAAACCCGTATGAAGCGCTCTGATTCCGCTTTTACTGTGCGAACTGCTAGTCTGTGGAATGCGCTGCCTGAATGGGTGTCCCCCGATAGTTACAATCTGGGTGTCTTCAAATCACGAGTGAATTGGTTTCTTCTAGGCAAGCGTGCTCTACCGTAGACCGCATCATCGCTTAATATCAGGCGAGTTGGCAGTCAAGCGCAGGCCTATTATTTATTTAAAAAAAAAACACCGCATCTGGCCTTTGAAAAAGACCGCCTAATGCGGTTGAAACTATAGTCGGAGTAACCGGCTTAATCTTACGTGAGTTATTCCCGTGTAATATAAATAAAATTATCTGATCGATCACTCAAATTGACAGCCGCGATGGTACGATGGTGGCCGAGCGGTAGCATGTGCGCATTACAATCTGACGGCACCCGGTTCGATCCTCGGCATGCACCTATGACTTATTAAGTACCTAAACAAATTATATGCAGTTTCGATGCCATCGCTCAAAAACGGTGAAGGAACACATCGTGAAGAAGTCGGTATGTCCAAAAACCAGAAAAATAACATAGAAAGAAAGAAAGAAAATAAATTTTATTCGACACCTTTACAAAAATCTTATATCTAGAGGATACAATCAGTGTCGAATGGGTCCGTCTCGGCATAAATGCTGAAAGTCAAGGACTATCAGCGCCGACATGACATTCACCAACATGGACTAGGCCAGCGTGGTGGATTAGGGACCCATCCTCTCTTTCTCTGAGAGAAGGTCTGTGTCCCAGCAGTGGGAATGATGAAATGCATGACTCAAATTGATCACCTTTGACCATTCTCACGTGTAGAAGCTATCTCGAAAAAAACCTCACAAACATCAGACAGTAGACTAACAAGTATAAACTGATTTTATTAAACTCTCGATATAGGGCACATAATTTTCAAACGGCTGAACTAATTTTTATGAATCATAGACACTCCTAATCAAGTAACCATTCAAACAAAAAACTAAAGCAAAATCGGTTGAGCCGTTTGGTAGCTACAATGCCACAAACAGATACACACACCCCGATACACAGATACACGTTAAACTTATAACATCCCTCTTTTTGCGCCGGGGGTTAAAAAAGCTTATTGATATTTTACGCTTTTTTCTTGAATTACCTTCTAAACTTATAGCCCATACAATACCCATACATTCTATCCATCCAATGGTTGCTTGGAAGATACCACTTTTAGTGATAAAGCCACAACTTGTGACAGCTCTTAAGTTTATTTATGTGTAATTTTTATATTCATTGTATAGTTTGCACAATAAAGAGTTTCCATCTATATATCTAGCCTTTTAAACAATGCATCCAAAATACGTTATATACGTATGGTTGGATCATCATTGTTTGATCTGAATACATATTCAATCGAGTTAGCATGGTTCATTAAGCATTCAGCATTATTTTAGCTTAGCTATACTCTAAGCTAAAATAATTGAGTTATTGGTCATGGACTATGGGGACATCGTTTTAATGTCAGAACTTCATACATTATGCCACACTTAGAAAGGTCTAGTTAAAACCTACACAAATGGCCTATTAAAAACTCATCATTATCAGCCCACCTGACCTGACCCACTGCAGAACTGCCTCTCCCAAGACACGTCACTCAGACTAATCTTCATCTTTTCGCCTCCAGTCACTGCCAACTGCCTTATTTAAATCGTCACTCCTTCAAGTCTCGCTTCAGGCGTCCGCTCTTGATCTCTACTCTGGAACACATCTGTCCCAGCAGTATACAAGTATATATAAAACTACTACTAATTTAAAAATAGTTTATAAAACAAGCTTTTTCCTATTCTTCTCAGCAAACCCTTTCATTTGATACCCATATCATTATTATGTCCGCCATCTTGGAGCGTCCGCAATATTGAATTTATCATTTAGGACCAAAGTGTTTGGGAAGTCAAATCCAACGAATCCAAACTCGATAGGGCTACGTCTTTTTGTTTAGGAGTTCCTATTGCCATCTTCTGTCTCCATCATCAGACCAGCTCGATGGTACCATAACATTGCATTGTCACCGAACTTACATAAGTATGCCAAATTTCAGTTCAATCGGTAGAGGTTAACAGGGGTCTTACGGACAACTGCTATTGCGGCACCTAATCCGCTCAGTTGGAAAATCACGCGACCGCAAACCGTATCTGAGCGCGATAAGGTTCACGTACGCGTGATTTTCCAACTAAGCGGATTAGGTGCCGCAATCGCTGTTGTCCGTAAGGCCCCTGGTCTAAAAATCAGTTGCAAGATTTGTCCCACACTAACATGGAAAGTTATGTAAAAGCTTGTAATTAAAAAGTTTAAAAAACCCTCGTCAAAAAAGCTGATGATCATCAAACGGCTGAACAAATTTTCTTGATTCATAGCTAAGAACATTCTCGATCACCTTCAAACAAACAAAAAACTAAATTAAAATGGTCAAGCCGTTTTGGAGATAAATGGGAACATTCGTACGCCCTAAACGCATAACACTTTCTCCGTTCCATCGTGAGTAAAAAAGCTCACCTGCACTTTAAATACAATATTAAAGTTAATTAAATAGGCATCAAATGAGGAAAATTTAATTATGCAATATAGTTACTAAAGCAAAAACCTATTTGAATTTCTAGAAATACAGAAATCAATCACAATTTAATATGTCTAGCGTACATATAATGCTTTTGTTTGGGTATCAGGCAAGGTGGGTCAAACCATAGAGAAATATACTATACTAGAGGTCAAACGCAAGCCTCTAAAAGTGGAATCAGAGCACTTCGTACGGGTTTTCGGAATATCAGCCATGAAAAGTGGTATTGCTATGTTTGAAAAGTTTTTTGACGTAATAAATAAATAAAGGAAGCGTCAAATTCCTGAATTCTCTTAGTCTCCTACATCACCAGTGATTAATTCTTGTATATCTTAAAACAAAGTTTATTTAGTAATAAAGACGAGCTGCTCTATAGATGTCCTGACGTGACGACGGCTGCAACCAATGCGGAAGCGGGCGCAGTCTGCGCGAATGAGGCCGGGATGGCTGTGGCGTCCCGCTGCCATGTGCCAGCGTCGCTGCATTTGTCTCCGCGTTCAATAAACACGCCGTAATTGCTTATTGTAATACTTCCTATAATTATCCTTCCTTATCCCCGCGTCCTACATACCAGTGTGGCTATGTCCTACACTTCATGCCTACGTATCATAAGCAGACTATTCAAGCTGGTGTGTTTCACTAACAACATTAATATGAGTAATTGAATATTTTAGTGTAAATAGTATAGAATTATAGAAACATCAAGGTTGTCTACTCGTATAAAGAGCTATTTCAGTTTTCAGGAAATTTGATTAATACTATCATAGAGAAAATATACCATACTATATAGCGGGTGTAACTGTCTGTGGGACTCACATCTTCTTTTAATAATAGGCTTGCGATTGACCCCCAACCCACTTTATGTTAAACGATGATGTTGTCTACGATGGAGCACGCTTGCCTAGAAGAAACCGATTCACTCGTGATTTTATGATACCCAGATTGTAACTATCGGGGAAAACCCATTTCGACAGCGCATTCCAAAGACACACACACACAATACACATAGTTACACACATACACATAGTTCGCACATTGCACATTAAAAGTGGAATCAAAGCGCTTCATACGGGTTTTCAGAATATCAATCATAAAACATCAGTATCGATTTTTCGTGCCCACTCTGGCAGTCAGATAGAAAAATAGGCAGAAGGGAATTAGATCATGCAGATCCGATGCACACATCGCAGGGAAACACTAACGAAATAAATTAATATAACATCCTATCACTTGAATCAAGCTGAAACTTGAAGATATAGCTTCCAATGAGTTTTCTAAAGCTCTTACGAAAACATAACGATAGATGCCCACGTTAGCCCGCCTACGTTAGGAAAGTACAACAATATAGATAATATATCATTGGATTTGTAATAATGATCTGATAATTTAATGGAGCAAAATTGATTTGTAAACTTATCAAAAATATTAGTTTTTAACTGACAAAAAAAGGAGGCGGTTCTCAACTTGACACGTATATTTTTTATGTTTGATCACGCATAAATTTTTACTGAGTAGTCCAAATTCAACGATTCTTTTTTGTATTTATATTTTTATTTTAATATTAGAAAAACCATTTGGTCCATGCTTCTATGCTTATCTATTCTTTAAATATATAGAGCTATAAATATATAGATGATATAAATGTTTATAGATCTTTAGTAGGTACGTACCACAAGTCTCAGGCTGTAAAATACAGAATAATTGGGAAGGTTCTTATTTTTTTCTATTACCAGTGCACAAATTGCAAGAATTTATCGACACTACCATACATTCACATACCTACTCGATTATAGCAGGGTACCATTTAAATCTATTTATTCGACTGTTTCAAACCAATCGATTCCATTACTACCACGGGGATTGTTCAGCCCCTTGAATATAAACGTGAATAAAAAAATACAACAGAAATTTGAATATTTGTACCGTCCAAAAAATCGTTAAAAACTTTAATTAATGTTCTAATTCACCTAGCGGCACTTAAGTTAAATAACTATTAATGTAGATAGAAATAATATGTAGGTAAGAGATATCCAATTGACAAGTTATATAGTTAAACTGATTAAAATATGTAACTTTTTAATTTTTTCGATATGAACACATATTTATTAAATCCCGTTAGAATATTAAAAACGTGATGAAAGGATATCAAGAACTTTCATAAAAAGAACACAATTTACCCAAATGATACCATCTGGATCTGGATTTGAATACTGTAACAAGGTAGGTAGTACATTTACATCGATGGTAACAAGCTTTTCCGTTAGTTATGAAAAGGAGCCTGCACTGTGAAATTATATACTTTAGAAAATGATCCGCCTGTAATCATACTTATTGTTGTCAAAGTTTCACAAGTTACAGTTAATCAAAATGGTTTGATAGTCTAGACAGACAGTGGAGGCTCGTGTTGGACGCATGCCGGCGGCGGTGTGCCGCGGCCGGGGGCTGGGAGCCAGGCCGGCGGCTAGCGGCGTGCGGCGGCTGCGGAGCGCCGGCGCGCCCGTATGAAAGCTCCGTACTAGCGGTGCCGTTAGCGCAGGCTCGGGCGGGCGGCACGGGCGGCGGCGGCGGGCGGGCCGTGGGAGGTACCGTTAATGACGCCACGACCGTGACGTCGCCGTCGTGACGTCAGGAAATGCGATATAGCCACCGGCCTCGGCGGCGGCGGCCTCAGTAACGCACCGCCCGTTCACCAGCGCGTACCTCCGCGCGCCCTCTCGCGAACTGTCCATCGCAGCCGACTGACTGAGTGAGTGAGTGCGCGTGCAGTGAGTGGAATGTGCTCGGCCGCATGAGGATCCTGCTAAGCGAGTTGGGACTGTCCGGCGCGTGCTTCGGTCTGACCCTGGAGCCGTGCGCCACCTCGCTGGACCCCGAAAAGTCTGCGCCAGGTCAGCGCCTGCGGGACCTTACGCGATCATCCACTTCTGTGTTTATTTTCGCTTTCGTTGTGTAGACCTCTGGGTGTCAGTAGACTGTGTGGAACTGTCGTGACGATGGCCCTCGGCTAGAATGCGAGGTGCGTTGCTAACGCCCTCCACTCAACACTGCGCCCTTAGACCATTCCAACGTACGTACCCCCTTTTGTTTATTTTATTTGCTTTTTTTATTATTTAATACATTTTATTTTGTGTTTTGTGTTATATCCTTGCGTTATTTACTTACACATAAGTAGGTACTTAGTTTATTCATTTAACATCAAACAACTTTCAGTTTTCAATTCATTAATATATTGTGGTAACAGAATTTCTAAATATATACATATTGTTTTTTTCATTGTTAATAGAAAACCTCGATCAATTTCAAAGTACGTCCTCATTTATTCTAAGCTACAAAAAAATCTATCGAAAAGTTTTTCGCCTCAACGTTTTAGAATAATTATGATCTAAACAGAATAAATAAATCATTAATAATTAAATGTATGTCATTAACAAGATTGTGGTTACGCAAATGTGCTTTAAATAAATATTTAATCCATTTAAATGAGGTTTTCCTTATCTTTGACAAATCTTTTGGCGAATCTTGATTTAAAAAAGTTTTTCGACACGTGTGATGGAAATTTTACATGAAGTTCGGAAAAACTTGAGAGATTACTTTCAGTTTCATTTACATTATGATTCTTACTTTTGTTTTTGTACTCCTCCCTAAAGATGTTTAGTAAGAAGGTTAACCCACAGTTCTGATATACCCTAGAACTATAATAGAACTTGCTCAGCGCTATTACATACTAATTAGTTAATCTTATATGATGTCAATTAATAAGTTACGTTAAACATACATGTGCTGAAGTAAGTAGGTACTTACTTTTTTAATCTTTTAATTAACATTTTAGTAAAATAAATTTTGGCTATAAGTATATTTTATTTGATATCGATTTGTCTGACATAACACCAAAAAAATAGGTAAAGTTTATAAACCGGTTCAATAAATCCTAAATAGGAAACTAGTTGTGCGAATAAACTTCCTTGAGTTTCGCACATTAAATTATTGTCAAATGCACGCGCATGTCCAACGTTCAAATTGTTAAGCAAATAGAAATTGAATACGAATAAGTTTGCTCACACCACAAGCCGATTGGTTTCTGAATTTAGGTAGGACACAAACATGCTGTGGTGTAATAATTTCAACACAAGCAACCGGCAAAGATGATACACGTCGCTCCGTCTAGTCTGCATAAATTAAAATCCAGTCGCCGAGAACGTGTTACAACTCTTTTAACTTAATGCGTATACCGCCAACTTCGATACGCGAAAACTATTAAGTTTGTTAAATTATCTACGGATTTGTCTCAGGTTAGGTAACCGCTAATATAATGTGGGATGTTTATGTCGCGATCGCGTCCGGAGCCGATGGCCTCTACCAAGCTGCTACTTGCCCAATAGGCTGTCGCAACGGCAGACGTTGCACCTGCCAAGATGGCCAGCCTCTGCAAATCGCCATACACGTTATTGTAACACATATCGACGAGTTATCCCCACATGTTGCACTGAACTGAACTCTCGTACAAGGCAGCTTAGCCTACGATATTTTTACTACCCACTAATGATACGGTAGGACATTAGTTCTTCTATCGCGAATTATATTTTAGAATAGAACATCATCCTTTCACTTTTTACGGCGGCAATAATCTGAACATCTGACACGTAAAATCTGTTTATAGTAATAAATAAAAAACACAAGACATTATAGCTCAAATGAAGCATTAAATTTTATGAATGCTGAATGCAAATTGATATTCGAATGGCAAAAACAAAGTGCGCAGCGAGTATTGGTTATTTTGATGAGGCCGTAAACTGCATACTTAGTCCCTGTTTGTATTGTATGTAACTGATAAAAGCGGCAATAATCGCTCAGCTGTCCTGACGTCACGGTGGAAACGCGTCACTATGAGTGTCGTTTAGGGACGGGAGGGCACGCTCCCCAGGTCGACCAAAGCATTCTACCATCCCCCGGCTATCGCTGCGGGGGTCTTTTACACTATCACTATCGCCCTACAGTGACGTTTGTGAATACTACTGATAAAATCAGTTATCTATCGCGATTTGTATCACTTACAACATTATGATCAACTCGATACTCTCTAACGAATTTTATTAATATCAAATGTTTCATCTTCACTTAAAAAAAACTGAAGTCAGGCTTTACTTAATATAACTTTTACTTTTTTTAAAGAAAAAAATAAACTAATATCTTACTTACATTGCGATAAAACGTCAAATTTTGCAGTCGTTCCTGCTCAGAGATTTGCCGGTCGGTCTCGTTTGAAAGCGTAATTACGTCATGTCTAAAAATATGAGGGTGGTCGAAAGCGGCACTGAGGGTGGCGGAGGAAGGAGCGTCAGGTGGCCTCGGCCTCCGCAGCGAGCCTACGCGTGACGTCACTGGCCGCGTGACGTCACGCATCGACCCGCGCAGTTTCAAGGACGCCCTTGGCCGCCGGCTACCAACTTCCTGCACTCGGTGCCACTTTATGCAAATCACTACCGGCAAAGCCACTTTTCTCGAACACCACTGAATATGCGTATAAAAAGTAAGCGTTTTAGCTATAAATAAAAATTAAAAAAAAGATCCTGGAAGAGATCGCTTTTAGAGATAAGGTACTTATGGCACTAGCTCGTGCACAGCACAAATTACTTTCTAAAAAAAACTGTTCTTAATTCTTATATCTGGTGTACACAATAAAGAGTTTCTATCTAACACTTGGGTGTGTATGTAGGTAGGTATATAATTACGTAAATATTATACCAAAAATAAATGAATGAAGAACACGAATGAGTATTTCGTTTATATACTTCATCCTACTATTATAAGTACTACCTGAGCTGACGTAATGCCTGTCGTCAAAATAACTAGCATCTTTTTCCTCAATCCTAAAAAAAATTGCGTAAAGACTCATTACCGCATTTGAAAGCCAGCATTACATAGCTCAGGTCAGTCATCTTCTTTAGCTTTCAACTAGAATGGCTATACAAAGCTCCAAGCGATAATTTCCCATGTAGATATACATAAAAGGGAAATACCACTCACTCGTTCATTCTCTGAATGACTCATCACGAAATACAAAAAACCACTTGACCTACGACGCTGAAATTTAGCAGGTTTTCCTTATGGGATGAAGAGGTCCGCCAACATAAGATTTTGTGAAAGGGCGGAATTAAAGGGGGCAAAAAAGGGTTGACAGTTTGTATAAAAATCTACGCATACGAAGTCGCGCGTAACAGCTAGAATGGTTATAAAAAGAAGCGAAACAATTTGTGCCCCGGGGTTTTAACCGCTATCCTACATGAACCGTAACCTTTTCCGGGTAAAAAATAGGTATAAGGTGTTGATATAAGGAATTAGCTCCATAGCAACCAACTCTTGACGCTGCTGAAACATCTGATAAAGAAGAAAAAAGCCTATGATAATGATATCAAAGTTCACTAAAATCCGTTCAGCCGTTGCGAAAATGAATCGCAACAAGCATACTACACACAAACTTTAGAAAGAAGAAAGAAAGAAAAATCTTTGTTTATGACAGAAACAAAAGGTACCTATGGTCCACTGTGATCTGTGATGGTCCATGTATTATGTCTATACATAATGAGTTAAAAACACCCAAATAATAGTTTCTGTCACAAGCCGGTCTCGACTCAGCGTAGTGCTGGTTGTAAACAACCAGCGCTGATCTGGTCAAACTTTCGCTTGTATGATATAAATGCGGCATGCGGTTATAGGTACGAACAAAATCAATAAAAAACAAATTGAGATAGGTTTAATTTCATTTTGTTAAAGGTAAAATAAGAGAAAATATCAGTTAAGGATAAATTCAAAGCAATTATATACATCTACTTACTTACCATACTATATTTTAAGGAACTGCATACAGTTCCTAAACTACCTTTGTCTTAGCTACCTTAAATAAATTTACTATTAAAAACTGTTTCTTTAACGAATCCCTAGTGTATTTCCGCTTCAACAAAACCTTACTACTATGACTTTTTTTAAATTTACCGTTATAAGGCTGGTGGCAATTTTATAAAACGACAAACGTATCTTGACACGTGCCAACTTACACAGTGCCGTATAATAAGAAATGTATATGAAACTACAGCCAGACATATGGACGGGGTGGCATGACGTCATTGGCACTGACGTCATAAGCACTCCTTCCCGCCCACGCGCCACAGAATAAATAATAGCTATATTAGCGCCGCGCCGCCCGCCCAGCGCGTCAGCTGATAAATTCGCCTAAATACGTACGTTTCCGATAATCGTGGTATTGACGTTTTTGAAACGTCGCTGTTCTGTGTAAATATTACAGCACTATTCACTTTGCGCGTATTCGCATATTTGTATTGTCTGATAGATACCGTTATCAGAATAGTGACGTATTGGATATTCGTCGTAGAAAATCAAGACGAAATAGTCACAAAAAAAACGACCCCTTCTCTTTTCTGTGAAAATATAAATTGTTTATATTTTTATAAATAGATTTTTAGATAAAAAAAACAACTCAAAACTACTTGAAAAAATACAAACTAATACTAATATATAAAACTAAACTAATCTAATAATCCGCTGCCAGCAGGCATCGTACCCAAAATGCTGGCTGCATTGCCGCGTTGAATTGCAATGCTTATACGCTGTGCAAGATATCGGCCAGCATTTTGGTCACGAGATGCTTCGACCAGACGATTTGATAAATCTTTTTAGCGCCCGGTCCCCACGGGCCTAAAGTTTCGATCCCAAAAAGCTCAAATATATACCCACTGTCTAGGTTGCTATATTTGCGCCTTTTGAGGCTTTCTGCAGATTCAGCCGCTGTACCAGCCTTATTTTGCGTTCTAGGAAGATGAGACGGTGCAAGGGTATCAACGCAAGTAGCGTCCCATACTATTGGCCGCCCCATATTCCAAGGAATCAACGTCATACCGTCCGGTTTTTTACCATCACCACGTACGAGGCCACTCGGTTCAAGAACGGCCACGCACTTGGCACTGGTAAAAGCCCGGCGGATGATGTCGTTAAGGCTGGCGTGACGGGGAATCCTTCCCGCGCTCCTTGTGCAGGAAAGCCCGTGGTGACCGAGCTGGTCGACAGCAACGGCACACTGGCAACGGTGTGGAGCACAGCACGATGCACCCAAGCGAAGGGAAGTCGCTATTCTGAAACTGGATTTTTAGATATCCAACCATTTATCTTCTGTATTGGAATCGGTATTGTCACATGCTTCTTTCATTACAACTGCTTATTTTATAACTAGGGAGATGGGTAAATTGGGCAGCATACCAATGACCCTGGAACCGAGGTCTTAGAAAACGACTTCGGTATCCCTTTCCCCTTTGGATCAGAGAAACAAAGGAGATATGCATATCATTTGAACATGAACGATAATTTTTCAATTATCCTTCGTGCTCAAATGTCTCCATTTCTTCATTTTAAATAATCACTATACCGCTAAACCGCTTAACGCAAAAACTGTAAGTACCTACGGCTCACTTACAAATTTTTTACGCACACTCAGACACTTGTAGCAACACTAATGAACTAACTAATAGACCACATGCAAAAAAACGACAAAGTCGTCTGTTGGGCGAGTTAGACTAAAGGCATCAACCCTAATTTAGGCCAATCGCATTAGCGCCTGCCACGTCACCTTACCATATCTCCCTTGTTTGTCTGATCTGAGCCCTTACCTGTCATAAGAACCGTTTAAAACAGATTTGGGGATCTGACCAAACCAAAGAAGCTAGCCCAGAAAGAAAGCGTGGTGTGGCTTGCGTCGTTGTAAAGGAAAATAATAAATTATCCGAGCATTTCTTGGGGTTGTTGCCTCATGTATAAAGTACTAGATTTCTGTGCATTCTCAGGAAAGCCTGGTGCCCAAAACACGAGCCTGGCACAAAAGCTGGTCATCGAGAGAGTTTTAGTAGTGCCAACAAAACCTGGCTGTACTCCAATACGTACTAGGTTTCTTTAGAAGATTTCCATATTTTAAAAAGTATTAATTAGAAGCTTAATTCTTAAGAGTGTATGTTGAAATATGAAGGCAACGCCTTTTTAGGTATATGTTATCTATCTATTTTAACCCTCAACGCAAACAGGTCTTGTTATAAGTTTAACATGTGTATCTGTTTTTCTGTCTGAGGCATCGTAGCTCTCAAACGGCTGAACCGATTTTGAAATCGGTTTTTTGTTTTTTCTTTTATAAGAGATTTGGTCTTAAGCGTTATAGCTATGGTTTAAGAAAATCTGTTCAGCCATTTGAAGATTATTAGCTTTTTATAGGGGGTTTAAAAAAATAGTTTACACTTGTTTACGTAATCACTTAAAGTTATTACAATATAGGAAAACGTTATTTTAACATGGTTAGGCCACAAAATCTAGAAAACTTATACAATTTTATTGTACAAAAATAAAAATAAAATTATTTGATTAAAAAAAGATATACTTAATTAAATAAAAAATATTATATTTATTACAAAAATTATAAAGTCTAAGCGATAATGATTATTGATAAGTAATTTCTGTTAAATTGTTACGTATTAGGTATGTAAATGTATTAATTTGTCATTGCTAAAACTAAACTAAATATAACTTGTATACCTAAACAGAATTGTACCTAATCCAAAATATTTAGAACTATCATCTCAAAAATGTCCGAATCAAAATGGAAGAAAAAGGTGAGAAATGTTTGTAAATCTGTTTACCTTAATATCAGTAGAATTCGTGTCGACATAAAACCCCAGCCTATCGTTTACACATCTTAATTTGGTTTAAGTAAACGAATAAGTTTAACGCGCAGACTAGTTGAGTAGAGATAATATTAACGCTTACAGCATAGAAGGAAAACATCGTGAGAAAACCGGTAGGTAGGTACACATGTCTAAACAAACATTTAATTAACTGGCTCACTGTTTAAGCTAACTCATTTCCTAAGTTACAACTACGATACTTGCCCATTTTAACTGGGAAACTATAAAATATCTTGTAAGATTGTTCATAAATAGTATATTATGCAATTAGTGAATAAAGGACTGATTAAAAACGAGGGCCATAGATGAATCACGAGCAATTGAAGGATTCTAACGACTGAATCACGACCATAGGGAGTGATTCAATTGTTAGAATCCCTATCGACGCGATATAAATCCGTTTTATTCAAGAGTTGCATACTAGGTATACTTTATACCATGACTACGATAAAAAGAAAGATTTAAGCTAAAATAGACATTTAATGAAGAAAAAAGTTAGGTTAAATTAATTAAAATGGAGGTCGAATATATTGGTGTGTTCTAAATTCAAACACTACAATAGGGATTAAAAGTGCTTTAGCTTTTTAGAAGGGGAATGGTATACGAAATGTTATCTTTTAGTTTTTATAACAATAACGATAAAATCGGAAATTAAGTTTCGCGAATTGCGATACACGTACCTAGGTACCTACGTCGCCGCGTCGTACAGGTTTACTCGTACCTATGTCGTACAGGTTTCATACCTAAATATATACAAAAGTACTGTCCTACCCGTCAAGGCAAGTCACACTTAAGTAATCTACATTCTAATAAATCTGAGACTTAAGCTCTCGACCTTTTAGGATTATAAGACAATTGTAGATATACGCATAAAACATGCTTGAGATGATTGCGTTATTTTAGGCAAACAAAAAACTGTATCCTTCACTAATTGTTACTTGCGTAAAAAAAACGCCCGCGGTGATTGTGCATTTCGTAAATGGTAAAACAAACTAAAAAACGTCACACCGCCTAAAAGTTCATAAAAGTTTCTGTTCTGATGTTTGCAACACAAAATAACTAAAAACCATTCATATCCTAGATACTAAAGTGACATCTGTTAGATATAGGGTAAATGCGCGAAGCCTGAAACACTAAAGCAAGACAACTTGAAACATAAGCTAACCACGTGCGTAAAGGGTGGTAACGAACCTTTGCTAAAAACCTCTATCAAATTGTATCGGAGCTTTTTTGGCAGATGGCGCTAGTGTAATTTATCGATTAGATAGCGGTGCTTTTTTCCGAGTTCATATAAATAATAATTGCTAATAATGTTATATTGATGTTATTAACGATATGTTTTAGAAATTAAATAGATAAGACATTGTGTAAACAACATTATTAAAATGAATAATGCGTGGCGTATCATCTAACTCAATATTTAGCCTTATAGGTAGGTTCTAAGCTGCCAGGTGTCATCTCCTACCATCATGTACCAGGGGCCTTACGGCCAACTGCTAACGCGGTATCAAATGATGCGATTGCGATGGCGTGATTTTCCGACTGAGCGGATTTAACGTTAGATTGATACCACGTTAGCAGTTGGGCGTATGGCGCCAGTTACCGTCATTATTACGTCATAATTTTCAATTTTGACTAATGTCATTTACTCGGTCCAAGTTGTTTTAACTCAACTGCAATAGATTGTAAAAGGCAAATGAAAACCGTAAACACTGCTAGGCTAAAATTACTTTTGCTAGGAGTTGTAGCTACTAGCCAATATGCGACAGTGAAATATTAAAAGAAATGATACAATTATTTTAAAAAATTAAGCTTTCAGAGCTAAAAAACCTTGGAAACCTGGATAAAGTATACTTTACAAAACTAGCCCATTATATTCTACGATTAGTATCAATACCAAAAGTTTGTCCACACCCAATGTATATATTTGTTTTATCTTCAAGTATCAGTAATCATAAACAGTTCTTATAATGTTGGCCTAGATCTTGCCTAAAAAGACTGATTTTACCTACGTAACAAAACTTACTTTATATTCTAGTCTGAGTAACTAGTCATATAGTATAGTTATACTAGCTGCGCTCCGCAGTTTCACCCACGTAGATTTTTCCTTGTAACATCAGCTATCTGCCAGTGAAAGACCCGTCAAAATCAGTCCAGCCGTTTTGGAGTTCATAGGGAACATACATACACACACCGATTTTTATTTATTATTATACAGTTATATAAATGCGAAAGTGTATACCTAATATAGGTAGGTGTGTTTTCATTCGACTCTACAAACGTAAATCGATTTGCATGTAGTGTAAAGTTGTTCTACCCTACAAGGTTACTTTTACTCTTAATACCGGAAAATACTCATAAATTTTCTGTAGGACAGTAGGTGCGAGTAACACTACGGAGCGTAAACTCTTAATTTAAATACTGCAAACCTATTGAGATTTCCACTGGGTTCTTATATAAAATAGTAGGTTACCTATACCTACTTTTTATAAATTGATATTAGGATATATAGGATGACTGGCCCAGATATTCTAGTCTCATTGTAATTAGATAGATAGATAAACTCTTTATTGTTCACACCACACATTTCGTACACATGATAAAACAGCTTAAAAACTAGTGCAACAATCGGCAATTACAGGGCTTAAAGTATTAGGTATTGTATTAAAAAGTTTGATTTCTTATGCACTTGACATTAACGGGACGAGATATTGCTTCTAAATAGATTTCCGATGACAAATACGATATACTGAGTGACTGATGAGACAGTGGCAACATTCAGGCATGTCATTGTACTCATCATTATAAACAACTTTTACTACGGGACCAACACAGAAATCGCGACAAAAAAAAACAGCTATTCAATACAAAAAGTTCATTAACACTCGACGAAATATTTCATACATTTCGTAAGCAGCAGTAAAAGTAGTAAAAGTTGTTCATAATGATGAATACGATGACTAACAATGATATCCCTGAATATTTCTACTGTCTCACCCAGTCGTCATCATCATCAGCCAGAAGACGTCCACTGCTGAACATAGGCCTTTTGCATCCACTGGATGCCCGCGACTCACGATGTCGTCGGTCCATCTAGTGGGGAGGCCTACCAACGCTGCGTCTTCTGGTTCGTGGTCTCCACTCAAGAACCTTTCTTCCCCATCGGTTATTGGTTCTTCGAGCGATGAGGCAGCCCATTGCCACTTCAACTTGCAAACTTTAACAGCTATGTCGGTAACCCATCGGTGTCGGTCGGTGGTGGTGGGTGTGGGCACCCAGTAGAACTAAATATAGATTAATTACAAATATCTTCATCGATTAAAAAACGATTGAAGATCAAAATCAGAAAAACAATATCTTAGAAGACATCATTTTCTAATTTTCTATTCATCTTATATATTTTTTTTCGCTCTTTTCGGATTTCGTTATATAACGGAACCCTCATAGTATCTCCGTATCCACCTGAAACTTAAAACTGTTTGAATCTTGTTTTTCTAAATTCATGTTTTGAGTACTGTGTTCCTAAATTTTGTCAGTTTTTTAAATATTTGAGTCCAACGAGGCCATTTTCGATTTAATATCATTTCGGTCAAAGCTCACCGAGTAACTTTTAAAACGTACTACGACTAAGTAGAGTCTACTTAATAGTTTAATAGTTTTGGCTAATTATAGCCGACCAAGTTAATGGTTTTGTTGACTCAAACAAATGTTCCGGAAAAAACGCAAAAACACCTTGCACTGTAAAAACCCTACCAGTGATACCTAATAATTGTTATTTATTTCTTAAATAGCAGCCTCAACATGAACATGTCATGGCACTGCACGTGCTTATTTGAACCTAGTGCATTTTTAAAATAGTTTAATAGGCTAGCTTGACCGCCACCTTGTCTGATATTGACCGATGATGCGGTCTACGAAGGAGCACGGTCTCACGAGTGAATCAATCCTAGAAGAAATTTATTTACTCGTGAGACGTGACTTGAAGACACCCAAATTGTAACTATCGGGGAAAACCTATTCAGGCAGCGTATTCCACAGTCTAGCGGTTCGCATTTTTTTTTTATCAAAGCACTTTGTACGGGTTTTCGCAATATCAACCATGAAACGGTGTAGACTTTTCCTGCCCGCCTTGGCCGCCAGTGCCGCCACCGACTTCTGCCAGACATTTTCCATTTTCTTTTTCTCATTTATTGTTGAGCAGAAGTAGTGAGTCTTTTGTTAGGGCGTTTAGTAGTTTTTTTTTTTATTCGGTCTCTAGAAGCTCCAGGTCAACCGGTTACCCAAACTTTGAGCGGGATCATGACCCATTTAAGAAACGATTTGGGACCATATCCATCTAGAAGGGAATCTGGTGCTGCTAATATCCTTATCTTCATACAATTCTTCTAGAGCTAAATATTACTTACGTACGCTATTATGGAAATTTATATTAGTAAAAAAAAGACAAATTGACTGACAATAAATATTTTCATTGGGCTTAGTGTAGGTACTTAATTACTCGGATTTTTAAGGCTATGGTACTCTCTATAAATCAACAACAAAAGCTCTACAGTATTGTTTGTAGCTAAATGAGACTGGAATTAATGGTTCCTAACATAATAGAAGTTGCAAATGCCACTGATTTCATAACCTCCCATGGGATCCATCGCCTTTTCGCCCCAAAATTCCCGATTTTCCTCGGCGTTTCATATTAGAGCATAGGTTGCATGTGTTAGGGATGAAAATTGAATGTTTGTTACTTTATTTTGTAACGTTTCTTGGATACATTTAGGTAAGTTGTATACATAGAATTCAATTTTCTGGGCGTGGCGAATCAAGCACCGTGACGCGATGTATTCAAAGCGCCAATATTCGGTTGGTAAAACTGCTGTATAAATAGGTAAACCTTTCTCTTCCTTCGGCATTTTATCCAGAGAAGGGTAGCGATCAACATTTATTTTTTTAATAAACTAACGGCAAGTGTTGTTATCGATTTATCAATTACGAGTGCTTGTGAAGGAAGACACAAAGTATGTTCGCCGAGGGTAAATATAAATGATGCATGGCTCGTATAGCGTGATAGTTCAAAGTATGGTGCCGTCAATTCCATGTCTACAATTCTCGGGACTCATTTCAAGGCAAACCTTCTTCGCTGTTGTTAGGCTGTTGTTAGGAGTTCGCGTTTAATATTTATCTTTTTTTCATATTCATATCATGTTAAGTATCAATATGTTAACAATATGTTCCTATATAGGTAAAAATTAAAGTAGTAGCAATGTTTTATTGGTGATTTTGCTTGTTACAGGGCCGAGCGCGTTAGGGTCGCGCTCGCCAAGCGCTTTCTCGTCAACCACCTCCAGCATGCTACTGCTGCAGACACAGGTAAATATTCCTTGCCCTTATCAATAATCCCAATTAAAATAAATCTATCAACAAAAAAGGTGTTATCATATATTTTTTTACCAAAATTAAATACAAGTTCGTTAAGTTTCGTATTCATCAATCTAAATCGATACCTACTGCTGTTGCGTCAAACATATAGGTAGGAAACTTGTACTCATCAATCAATTCATGAAAAATAAATTGATCATTAGAACACCTGCAATTTCAAGGGGACGGCTTGTTGTACTATTGTTTATTATGTGGTGACGGTGACAGCCCGCAGGGCATCGGTAGAGAACCACCACGCAATCGAAATAAGCTCGCCATTGGTGCGTCATGTCCGCCCCTGTCGGCGACCCACCGCCTACCGCTAATGCGACGCCTTCATTTATCGATTGTCATTTCTATTGCAGAGCAACTACGGTTCGTCCTTCACTGATCTATTGTCACCGCAATACCAAGAAGACTCTTCGGAGATTTTAGAAGAAAATCTCGATCCGTTTCCAGACGTAGAGTTCCACGCTCCCGTACCCTTCGAAATCAAGGCTCAACGCACAACTCCCATCAGCGAGTCGTCATCACCGACCCCCGGCCCCGCGCTGCCCAGTTTTGAAGAAACGTACTCAGTTCGCTACCCGAAACAGGAGATGGCAGAATTCGGAATAAAAATGGACGAAGACTGTTATAACGTCAGTGCATATTCACATCAAGGGCATGCATCGACGCAGCTGTTATATCAATATCATCAACCATCTATCCCGTACGTACCCTCCTCGTACTACGCGCCACCACAACAATGCAGCCCAACATTCGAAACGGGTGCCATCACCCCGACCCAAGATTCCTACTCGTTGCCACCATTCTCCAGCTCTGTGGATTTGCACCTGACGGCTGAGCAGAGACATCGACGGGCTTCACTGCCGGTGCAGAGATCAGAATCAAACAGTTCCAATGATAGTCCAAAAGTACACGGTGGTAGAGTGCACTGCATGCAAGCGTCAGCACCGAGCTCCGCGTCAAGTTCGCCCGGCGTGGCGCCACCGGAGGGCGCACTGTCACGCGGCGCGCCTTCCTCCCCGAGCCAGCTCTGCGCCGTATGCGGTGACACCGCTGCTTGCCAACATTACGGTGTGCGGACTTGCGAAGGCTGTAAAGGATTCTTCAAAAGAACCGTTCAAAAAGGTTCCAAATACGTATGCCTAGCCGAAAAATCTTGTCCCGTCGATAAGCGGAGACGAAACAGATGCCAATTTTGTAGATTCCAAAAGTGTCTCAACGTTGGAATGGTAAAAGAAGTAGTGAGAACTGATTCGCTAAAAGGGAGACGGGGCAGATTACCGTCTAAGCCAAAATGTCCTCAAGAATCACCTCCGAGTCCTCCGATCTCACTCATCACTGCTCTCGTGAGAGCGCACGTGGACACCTCGCCCGATTTTGCCAATCTTGATTACTCTCAATACCGGGAACCGAATCCTTTGGAGCCTCCCATGTCAGATTTGGAAGTGATTCAGCAATTTTATTCGCTGTTGACGACGTCCATCGACATGATCAAGGTATTCGCTGAGAAGGTGCCGGGGTATGGCGAGCTGTGCCCCGAGGACCGCGAGCAGTTGTTCGCGTCAGCGCGACTGGAATTGTTCGTGCTGCGGCTGGCGTACCGCACGCGACCCGAGGACACCAAGCTTACCTTCTGCAACGGGCTCGTGCTCGACAAGCGCCAGTGCCAGCGCTCCTTCGGTGACTGGCTGCACGCCGTGCTCGACTTCAGTAACACCTTGCACTCCATGGACATAGACATTTCAACGTTCGCGTGCCTCTGCGCACTCACTCTAATAACAGGTTCGTACCGTTTTTTTTTGTTTTTTTTTTATATTCTTAAAATTAAATACGCTGTACATTTCTATTAAAATGATGAATTATAATTAGTGACAAAATTCATCATGGTAAATAATATTTATTATGGAATGAGAGTTTATAAAAATTGAATAGATGGCCGATAATGTGGTGCATTTATTACGATAAGTATGTAAAGGTTTGCTTATGTTTTGGCGCAGATCGGCACGGGCTGAAGGAGCCGCACCGCGTGGAGCACCTGCAGATGAAGATCATCGGGTGTCTGCGCGCGCACATGCCGGGCAGCGGGGGCGGCGGCGGTGCTGGCGGCGCGCCGCACTTCAGTCGCGTGCTGGGCGCGCTGCCAGAGCTGCGCTCGCTCTCCGTGCAGGGCATGCAGCGCATCTTCTACCTGAAGCTGGAGGATCTGGTGCCACCACCACCACTCATCGAAAACATGTTCCGTGCCAGCCTGCCCTTCTAGGCCTCCGCGCCCCACCCCGAGGACCACTCCCGCCTTCGAACATTCTCCTTCTTCTCTTAGAGCCGAGTCCGTTATTTTTATAAGTGTTTAGATTAAAGGAAATATTTTTCTAGAAACTAGCTGGACATTTTATAGGACGCGATCTCCCCGGTATCGGTTCGTGCTAATCTAATTTGTAATAAATATTTAATTTTAAGTACCTAAATGAGACAATCTTACAGTTTAAGTCCTAAATTAAGTTTAATTTATTGTGCGCGTTAAGATAGGTAGATTTTTGGGTGTGATTTTGTTTAAAGTTATTAGTGTTGTGTACTTAGTAGTCTGCATTTGAGTTACCGCTCGTGATCAATGGCATCTTGTCGTACAAATATTCCTATGTTATCTACGTATTATTTAGGTAAGAAAAATCTAGTCACATGACTTAGAAATGTTATGAAGTTAGGCTCGTTAAATCCGGGCGTTTATAGTTTTTAAGTATATTAAAAGAATGATAGGCATTTAATGACCTTTTGTACGAGTGTGATGAGAAAGGGGCGATGGCGCGGGCCATGCGTAGCGCGTCGCCGCCGTCGGGAACAAGCGCGTTCTACCGACGATTGTTGGAAGTTACCTTTAATTTAAAATAATTTTAGACGCTAGGATGTAAACATAATTTGTTTTCGCGATTAACCCATATCTACTTTGAGTCAGAGAAAAAGTTCAGCATACTAGTTAGAATAAGTACCAATCTAGCTACCTTGAATCTTGCCATTTTGTAACTACTCAGTAGACAATGTACAACAATAAATCATGTAAATGTTAGCTCCTTGAAAAATCGTGTCTTAAAATGTACCTTTGTAGATAGAAAATAATATTTTGTTATGCGTGTGAGATTTAAGCCTGTTTATATATTAGATATGTATATATTTTTCAATAGAATAAAATACTCTCAAAAACATATCACTACAAATAATGACTGCATTTTGAACCTTTGCTTTAAACTGCCTTTACTTACTCTATTTTCAAGCTTTACACTAGAGCTAGCATTAACATCTTTTAATTACCTTTATATATATAAACGAACTTTTCCTAAACAATAAGAATGAGCCGCATTTCACTTAGGTCATTACTTTAAAATAAAACCATAATATTACGTAATCTAAATTATACCTACGTAGCTTGCTGTCAATTTAATAGTTCAATTTACTTTTTATATTTATTATAAACCTACCTGAGTATTGCGTAGGTACCTGCATTAAATTAAATAGTGCAATGCTATTATTCTATTTTCAAACATTTATCTCTATTTAATGTTCATTGGACCAAGTATTAGTACCTATAGCCGACATGGATAGGCCTATTCCTATAATATGAAATTATGAACTACTTATATATAGATCATTAAATGAGCTAAAAATCTGAGAGTTGCCTTGACCTGAATTATTTGAGGTTTACAAATACGTACCTTACTTATATCCCTATCTATTCTGTGAATAGTGAATGTTGGCTAAAAGAATGAATTTATATAATTAGGTAGAGCATAATTTTAAATAGAGGCGGAAACACTGTCTAAGATAAGCATAAACATGATGGAGTATGTAAAGAGAGCATGAGAATATTATTACGAATATTATCATAATTATGTACTTAAATTTATATGAATGAATGACTTCTAGAATTTATATATTAGATTTGTCTAATAAAATATTGTTGTCAAATATTTTAATAATGGCTAAATTCATTACGAGTAAGCTTAATATACGTTATAGTTAAAACACTACGATAAAATCGTGTGATAAACGACATGATTAAATGATAATAACATATTGACTCCTTTTATAATTTTTTACTTTGATAAGCGTAAACATTTATATGCTGAACTTCTTCTTTGTCAACCAAACAAAATCCCATTCATTTTAACTTTTAAGTGCGTCGACAGATCAAACCGCAACTGCTTGCATATGGCTAGGTTTTTTATTATTCAAACTGCTTTTTTTTACTATTATTGTCTACTGTTGACAGTTACCACATTCGTAGATATGGACCAGTTTTTCCACTTACGACATTGTCTGGGTTTACGATATTACAGTTGAAGAAAAGGAAAATGGGCAAATTCGGTCTAAATCTATAAACATAAAATAAACATAAAATAAAAAATAAATATCCACCACTAACGAGATATCCGTTTAGGAGTATTTACCAAGTACTAAGTAGTTACTGAGCTTTCAATGTAACAGCAAACACATAATATTATGTGTTCACATGTGTGTATCAGTAAAAAAAAACTTAGTGGAGAACAACAGACATGGCTAGCGGATTTAATATTTTATATTTATTGTAAATAAGCAAGTGAGTTGTTAGTGGTAACAATTGAACCAAACTCTATAAATTTTTGCCCATTGTTCTTTCCTCTAAAAAACAAAGACAATTTATACTTATGTTATACTATTACAAAGCTAACTATTCATTCGTAAATTCTGTTGCAAATCTAAACCTATCAGTTCTGCCCTTTCACATTCCTGGTCCCCGATTCTACTAAAAAAATTGTTTTTAAATTGTATTTGTTCAATTTTATTTTTTAAATAATTACCTCAAAACTGACAGTTTTATTTTTTTATACTAAAAAATACCACCACCTAATATTATAACTTAGTATGAAAAAACTGTAAATTTTGAGGCAATTATTTAAAAAATAAAATTGAAACAATTACAATTTAAAAACAATTTCTTTAGTAGAATCGGGGGCCTGATTAAACATTGAATTGTACAATATTGTGACAAGAATGATCGTAGGTATACCTAACCACAGAATATGTGAAGTTGATCATTTATTATTGTACCAGCATATTGATGTAATAGATGTATTGTATTACAGACACTTGTTAGCATTTATTGAAAAAGACATTAAATTGTAATTAATCGTAGTTTCGCTATAAGAAACTTAACGTCCAGTTTTCTACAACAGAGAAAATGCATGAAATTGAAATTTTTATTTTGTTATTTGGACTAATGACGACTATCGGCTTTTCCCTGCTAGTTAACCATAGGTCCAATAAGTATCTACTTACCAACTTAGTACCTACTTACGTTTGAATATAAGTAACAATACACAAATCTATTTAATTTAGTTACAATCATGATAAGAAAAATGCTCTACCAAAATCGTAGCACATTTGTACACTAGGAGTGTTGAATTGGTTCAAAACTGGTAAAGCATTTTTATCTTTATTTCTATCTACCTATGATGCATTTCTCATGTCACATACGATACATACTTACTTAGTTGTGCTTTTGTTATACTTAATGTTACATTTTTCTTTGTAAATATTTTGTCAGAATAATATGGACGCAGAAGCGTTATTTAATTTTGTCTTTCATTTTCTAAACCTATAAACCTACAGTCTACATTGACAAACGTAAGATTAGACACATCATTACGTTAATCTTGAATCAGCGCAATTTTGTATGATATTTAATAATTTACTAAATAGGTATTGTCACAGATCTTTATTAGGATAGATCCCGTTGGCACGTCAATGTGTATAAACCCAGCAAGGCGATTTTTTTACCTATTATGACGTCACGAGTGCAATAAACGTAATTAAATGGTAGCTTAACTTTATTCGCACGGCCAACTGCTTTCAAAAAGTTTTTACAGTTTGCTATGACGCAATTTGACATTTTTGTATTGACGTCTGACGCGCTACTGCAAAGACGATGGAGACTGAACTGAATTAGGTTGGCGCTTTGATCCAACTTAAGACAAGTAGGTGAACTCACGGTGTCTATCTTGATAAAGGCCTGTGGGTATTGTAGTGTATCTAGAGTATGATTAGGTCAGAGGTATGCAACTTACCACAACACCTAATTCCAAGCATTGCCATTCAACGTGGTAATGCCGCCAGCATGCTGGGTACGCTGCCAACTGGTAGTGGGCTTGAGCATTTGGATTGTCTTTAGACCTTCAACGGTCTATGAGCAGTCTAACTGTATTTGTAGTGTTAGTTATAGCTTGTATTTTGTTTAGTTAATAAAGGCACTAGCCCAGATTAAAAAAAAAAAACATGTCAAGAAGGTCCGACTGGAAAATATAAAATATATGTTTTGCCTATTATGCGTACAAATCTAGAGAGATGGCATAATATTAGTACCGATAATATTTTAATTTATTAATAACAATACAAAAAAACGTTTTTTTTTTTTAAATAGTAGATAGGCTTGCGCTTGGCCGCCATCTCGCCTGATGTTGCGGTATACGATGGAGCACACTTGCCTAGAAGAAACCGATTCACTCTCGACTTGAAGACACCCAGATTGTAACTAACGGGGAAAAACCATTCAGGCAGCGAATTCCACAGACAAGCAGTTCGCACAATAAATGTGGAATGATAGCACTTCGTACGAGTTCTCGGGATATCAACCATAAAACGATGTCGATTTTTTGTGCCCGCCCTGGCGGTCCGATAGAAAAAAGGGCAGGAAGGAATTAAATCATGCAGATCTGATGAGATCTGACTTCAAAATTAAAAGCGCTCGAGCAAAACTTTTCGTATTATTGGAGCTGGTTAAATACCTTTTAGCCAAAGTCAATGCAATTTTGTGGGACCGCCTCGAGAACTTCTTCTAAGCACTAA
This sequence comes from Agriopis marginaria, assembly GCA_932305915.1. Lineage (NCBI taxonomy): Eukaryota > Metazoa > Arthropoda > Insecta > Lepidoptera > Geometridae > Agriopis > Agriopis marginaria. The sequence goes on from OW029915.1 coordinate 12,382,084, forward strand.
ATAAAATGACTGAATTGAGAACCTCCCAAAGTAAAGTACGTTAAAAAAGGTAGGTCCATATCATCGGAATAGCAAAAATTCCCAGCTAGGTATGACGTAATCATTTTGACTATAATACCGAATTTTGATGGTCCAGTGCAATTCGGCTGATGTCACCATGTCCTTGATTTTTTGTGGTAGGCAGTATTGGACATGACCGTTAAATTCCATTACCACATAGGTACCTATACTTACATAGGTAGGTAAACGTGTTTTCCTTAACCATTTATTAGTGACCGCAAATCCAAAGATCATAAGATATATATTACTTATCTGTGATCACATCATAAATGGGGAAGTCAGTCTATCTCTGTCTGTTTACTAACTTTTCAAGACTAACGGTTGAACCGATCTTGATGAAATGTGTTAAGGAAGTAATAATACAGGATGGGAGTATCTAGGCTCAGTTAGACAAACAAGGAAGATAAAATGGTAAGGTCGGGTGCGAACGGATCTGGCCTAAATCTGGCTTGATGCCTTTACTCAAACTCACCCTACAGGCCACCTTGTCGCTTTTTTGCGTGTCGATTATTAGATACCTAGTTCATTGGTATCGGTGTTCTGATTTTGCGTGAAAAATTAGTACCTACCTAAGTGAGACGTACCTACCTAGTTGGTTTTGCGGTATAGTGAAAAAATATAAACAGTGAAGACATTTGAACACGAACGATAACTTTACTGAGGCATATCTCCCTTGTTTGTCTGATCAGAGGGATACTTATTATGTTGAATGACCATCATGGAGGGATAGGATACTTATTGTCCTGGAATACGTGAGAAAACATCAAAAACATACGCATACACGCAGCTACAGTACGGCCGCTGAAAACAAAACACCAACAAAAGCACGAGAATGAATGTACCTTATTCTCTATCTCTATCTCTTCTCTCTCTCTCTCTCTCTCTTCTTCTCTTCTCTTTCTCTCTCTCTCTCTTCTCTATCTCTGTCTCTACATAGTATAAATTAAAGTTTTTTTAATCTAATTTCATTCAGTCCGCTATTAGTACGTCTTTAGTTTTTCATTTGTTTTTTCTATTAGTAATGTCATGAACTAGGATTATCTCCCCTCATTAAATCTTACTATCTCACTGTCGATGGCAAAATTGCCCCAACAGGCCAACACCCAAAGGGGCAGTTGCAGAGTAAAACAAACTAAAAAAAAAATATATATTTAAAACTTACATGCGCGTTGAAGTCTTTTCTAAGAAGTAAAATACAAAATATAAATAAGTACAAAATAAGGAATCGCTTACCGGAACTTAACTAGTTAGGCTTGCTTAGGTAGGTACCTACCTACTGGTGAAATTAACAAGTGGCGATCGCTAAATAAATTTTTATGCATTTTATAGTAGGTACATAAGATAAGTAACCACCAACAGAATATAGCAATAATATGATTACGGTTACTACAAAGGTTGTAGTAGTAATGATGCGATGGTAGCCGGGCGGTAACATATGCACTTTACAATCTGACGGCACCCGGTTCAACCTTCTGCCCTGCACCAATGACTTATATACCTAAATCATGTGCAGTTTCGATGCCATCGCTCAGCAACGGTGAAGGAAATTATCATGGGGCAACTGGTATGTCCAAGAACCTCAATAGTTCAAAGACATATTATAACATTCGCGGTCATTCAACAAACATGCACTGGGCCAGCATGCTGGATTAGGGCCCCATCCTTTCTCTCTGAGAGAAGGCCCGTGTCCCAGCAGTGGGAACAGGTACATTTATTTTTTATTTTTAAATATCGGTATTATACACACCTTATAAAGGACAAGTGCCTTTATTAACTAAACAAAATACAAGCTAATACTAACACTACAAATACAGTTAGACTGCCCATAGACCGTTGAAGGTCTAAAGACAATCTAAATCACAGATGATCTAAATCACATCTAAATGCTTAAGCCCACTGTCAGTTTACTACGCTGAATGACAATGCATAAGCGTTGAGCCAGAAACATGCCACTATTTTACTCACGCGTCGCATTAATGAGGTGCTCCGAAAAATGTAATGGTTATAATGGTGGATTATTATTTAATAAGTTTAGTGTTTTTAAACGTGCTCGAGTGTAGACAAGTAATATAATGAGGTGAAACATTCGTGATGTATCTAAAACTTCACAGAAGCTTCTAATTGTCTCCACCAGTTTAATAGGACATGAATTAGACTTGACCATGACTTACTTTTTATGATACTGCTATTATGATTTTTTTGACGTTAATACCTTGTAAACCACATGTTATTATTGACTGAAAAACTTTATATCCATGATCAGGCAGAAGTTTTAAAAAAATACAGTGACGAAGGTGTTCTATCAATCAAATTCAATTAATCAATGTCAAGTTGAATTTGCCGATGACATGACATGACATGACATTTGACATTGACATGACTGATGAGTATTGTCATAGGCATGTTAGTATTTTATTAAATTGTATTGAAAAACTTAATACATTTAGGAAAAGGTATTCTAGCAAGCGAAGTCTTTGCCAAATATTTATTATGTTATGCTTTACTTTTACGGTTTAATTGAAGTTCATAAATACTTTTCTCTGAACTTAACACTCTGTATACATTTTGGTTGTTACTTCGAACTGAATGCAAATAAATTACGATGTCGGAGACAACAACGGATCTAAAGGACGTTTTGGATAAAAACTTAGAAGATTTCGAAATACAAGAAGTGCTTCGAAATGGAACTGATCTCAGAGAGTATGCATTACAAATTGACAAAAGCATTAAAGAAGCAGAGAAGAGCTCAGTCGCTGATTACATCAAAGAAAGTGAAAACATTGGATCTCTTCATAACCAGATAGAAGATTGTGATGGCATACTTGCAAAAATGGAAAGCATGCTATTGGTGTTTCAGGTAAATAGTTGTTTAATGCCTAACGTAGGTACACACATAGAAATAGGGTGCTTGCAGGCGATGCCTAGTACAAGTAGCAATTAAAAGTTGTGAGTAGCTACTGCACATCATCTGCAATGTTTTGCTTAGTGCAAGTGGCAGTGGTAGTGCTTAGTAGTACTACCACTGCCACTTGCAATATGCAAAACATTGGAGACGATGCATAGTAGCTACTTACTACTTGTACTGTGCATCATCTGCAAGCGCCCATATGTTAGTGGCTCACATAGAAATATGTTAATTTCTAGTGAGTCTAGTGACCAATCACCAGACAAAGTCAAGCTGCCAAGTGACCTTGCCGTGTTCTGGCATGATGTCCAGTGGCGCCATTTAGGAAAATGAGTTAGAATAGTTCCTTCACTGCTGCAAGAACATCCTGTTATGCACTGTTATGCTGTATCAGGTAACTATATAGTCGAGGAGGGTTGCGGAATTCAAGAAAAGGTGCAACGTTGGCAGTCCCTATTTAGTAGGGAACTCAAGTAGTGAGTTAGACACTCATGAAAGGCTGTCCCGCCAACTCCCGAAAAATCCTGTGATGCGCCATCTTGTGACCCCACAGTGTATGTCTACTGGTCAGCCGTGTCAAGTCTCATTTGACTGCTGTTTTCCCACCGAATCCTACACAAACCAAACAACATGCCTGAAAGGAAAAAGTAAAAAAGTTTTACAGCAGCTGCACTCTCTCTCGCTTAAAGTGCTCCTCATCAATATCTGAGGTCTGCACTCAAATCATGAGCCAGTCCACTTTCACCTGAAGACTGAAAAACCAGCACTCATTTTTCTTATAGAGAGGCAGATCCATTTGACTTGGTGTACCTACGATAGGTAAAATCCAGGTAGGATCCAGGTTAAAAGAGCACAATTTTAATACAGTGTAAACTTGATTTAACAACAAACTCCCTAAAACGTTGAAACTATTTGACTTTGGTTGGTTTGCCTTGTTATCCATACAGTGTACACTATGTAGCAACACACACTCTAAATAACTACAACAATATGTCATTATTAAGCAATAAAAATTGATTTCTAACAATATTAAACAATTAGTTCTACAAATAAAATACTTGTTTGTAAATTTTATACCTTAATAGTTTTTTTTTTTTTTTTTTCAGAATGATTTAGGCAGTATTAGCAATGAAATAATAAGTTTACAAAAACGATCTGTTAATATGTCAGTTCAATTATCAAATAGGCAAGTCCTAAAAGGTCCTTTATCATCATTCATTGAGGATATGGCAGTATCGGAGACAGTGATCTTGTAAGTTACTACTTTGTAGTTTGCATATAATATACACACGGTTCATTTAATTTTATGTAATTGCCAATATAAGGTACACACCCATTATTGGCATTTTGGTATACAGTTTCTGATATATTACATTCCCTTCGGCCACTCACAAAACCTGTGCTACGTAACCAGAATGGTACATATTTTTTTCATTCTTTGTACCCATTTTCATAGCAAGATATTTTATTCTTGTAAAGAAACCCATACCTACATAACCAGTTTCATATAATTTATCCTTTTTGGCTGTACATACAATATATTACATCTGCTTTTATAATCCTGATTGATTGCTGATTACTTGAATGTCAATGTTTTTACAGTGGCATCAACAATGTTCCTGTAACTGACAAGGAGTTCATGGTGCAGTTGGCTATTTTGAACCAAAAACTGAATTTTGTTAAGGAACAAGACTTCAAAGAAACCAAAGCATGCCATGACGTTAAAGATGTTTTAGAAAAATTGAAAATAAAATCAGTAGCGAAAATAAGAACATACATTTTGGAACAGATCTACAAGTTCAGGAAACCAATGGCTAACTATCAGATACCTCAGAATGCAATGCTGAAATACAAGTTCTTTTTCGAATTTGTGCTATCTAATGAAAGGAATGTAGCGCAGGAGATATGCAATGAATACATAGACACATTGAGTAAAGTTTATTACTCATACTTCAAGTCGTACGCTTCGAGACTCGATAAGTTAAAGTATGAAGAAGCTCCTACTAAAGAGGATCTCATGGGAATAGAAGATGGATCGAAAGGAGGCTTCTTCCAAAAGTCAAATCTTAAAAACAAGAGTACTATATTCACAATTGGGAATCGTGGAGACGTTTTAGCACAACAACTTGAAGCACCTATGATAGTTCCCCATGTCCAACAAAAAACCAAGGTAGGTCTTTTTAGGGTTCTGTACCCAAATGGTAAAAACAGGACCCTATTACTAAGAAGTTGCCTCTGTCTATCACGTAACTCTAGTCGCGTTATCTCTGTCTATCGCGCGGCATCTGACAAGTCTGCTACTTGTAACTTCATACTTAAAGTGGGAAGAGTGCACAGGGTTTTTCTCAAACATGGTAAATAATGTGTAATTTTTTTAGGAACTCTATGACGATATGAAATTTTACCTTTGCTAAACAAATTGATGGATTAATGGCCTCAACTACGCCACGGCCCACATTTCCATCCATAAATGCTTCTGTTGCCTGCCGCTGCAGTAATTGTATTGTTTCAATTAATGTTTACTTACAGTATTCTTACGAAGCATTATTCAGAAGTCTGCAGTATGCACTGGTGGACAATGGATGCCGAGAATACTTATTTATCTCAGAGTTCTTCCATGTAAAGGGGAGTCATGCTCAAGAATTATTTGACCGCATCCTTGGGAAAACCTTGTCTCTACTTGTGGTAAGACCCTGATTTATCTCCATCTTGGAAATGCTAACCCAAAAAACGGGTGCTTCTCATCATTATGAACAACTTTTTCTATGGATTAATGTTAAGATTGCGATTAAAAACCCGCTGTTTCTAAAAATATTTAAAACTATGGATTCATTTGGGTCATGTTAAAAAAATCCAAACCAAGAGTAACAACCATTCTATTAAGATAATCTATGCATTAAATCTACATTTATTGTTGCTGACTTAGGCTTGGTATTTAAAAAAATGTTTACTACAACAAATAAAGAATAAAAGTGGTAGTTTTAAACTATATCTGTTGTTCACTACAGTTATGATTCACCAACATTATCAGCCAATCTGTTCCCACTGCTGGGTTCCCACAAGATGGGCCCTACTCCACCATGATGGCCCAATAGTCAATGAATGCACCAGAAAGCAATGAATGTTAATGTAAATATCCCAGTTATAATCATTTGACATTAGTTTCTAAAAATTGTGTCGGAAAACTCAGGACTTCCGTGTTTCATAAATGTTGTTGTTCCTTTCTATAGAATATGACCCCTTCGGCTTAGCATATCAGCTGTTAATGTTTGTAGTTTTATATGGTTGACAGGCTAGGCGTTTGACCACAGCTCACCTGGTGATAAGTGATGGTGCGGTCGAATATGGTTCTGGAACTAGCTCTCCAGAGATGCTGCCAGAACACCGTTAGGTTCTTAGCGACTGATTTTCAATGATTTTCAACATGAGGGTGGTAGCTAGCCAGCCGGGCATTAGATAGTGCCTTACCATCATGCTATAATTTCCTCGCGACGTTTTCCTTCACCTGCAGCTGAAGCTGTTCGGATTTAAACCCACACCCTTTGGACTGGAATTCTTTGGTGCCAACCACTGAGTTATTATCGCTACAAAATAAATTTATATATAGGCTAGCAGCATAAGCTGATCTGCCTATATTCTGGGGTCGAAATTAGTACATATTTATTTAATCTTCTCCGATCTTATTTATCTGTCCATTTTGTTTTTAAAAGCATTTATCGGTTTCAAAGAGACCTCATCCTAAGGCAACCTATTCCAATTGTAAATGGCTCTCTTGCTGATATGTGGGAAGGTCTTTAGTAACTAGAAATTTGTTTTATTTTCAGAAAAATGTGGAGGGTTACGTGCTAGAATGTTATGATTGTTTGGCTCTGTTCCTATGTATTCAATTGATAAACAGATATAGATGGATGTGTCACAAAAGAGCAGTCGGAGCTCTGGATGGGTGAATATTACTTTAAATACTTATTATCATTAAACATAGATGTCATATGTAATGCTTATTTCAGGCAGTTTTTGCTTGGGATGGGACTCATAGTTAACCTGCAGCCATGTGAAGTATGACCAGCTGTGAAACAAGTGTTTACGCACTACTATTTCACAGGACGGGCAGCAGCCCGGGTCGCATCGCAAAAATCGCTTTCATACATTTTATATGAAGTACATATTAGTACATTATATACAGCTGGGCGGATTTCCATATAAAATGTATGAAAGTGATTATTGCGATGCGACCCGGCCCGCTGCGGCCCTTCCTAATGTGCTCGATCCTTAACGGCTACCTCTTAACGCAGGCTCAAAACAGCGCAGTGTGAAAAATTACGCAAACGTAAACCTTGACGTGCCGAGATACGATTTGCGATCGCATCCCCTAAAAAGTATCGCCGAAAACGTGTTAAATAAATTATAATTTTTACTTGCGTCTCAATTAGTTAAGGAGCTGCTGCACAAATTTATTTTTCTCGCTAACCAAAAACATTTTGTGTAGGTATATTGTTGATAATTTAAAACTAAACACCGTTTTTCCTGTTTTTCCAGCTACTGGGACTCTCTTCAAAGCACCTTATGGCCCAGACTGGAATACGTTTTGAAGCTTAACATTCAGAGTGTAAGGGAATGCGATCCAGCAAAACTATCCAATAAGGAACTTGGACCTCACTATGTAAGATTTCTTTGTTTCATTAATTTATTATAACTTCACAATCATAAATGAGAAGCGAACTGTCTGTTTATTGTTTTTACCTTTCTGTTCAACTGATGGATCTATAAAACAAAGTCGTGTATGTTACACCATTTACAACCCAAGAATGGCAGGACCGATTTTCATGATCTTTGATTTGTTGGATTTCTCTCCACCCTGCATAGCAGAATAAGTATTTAAAAAAATCCCATTCATTTTATATGGAACGGAAAGAATTGAAGTTACATATAAGATACATTGACATTATTACATCATAGAAAAAAATTATTGTCATCTAAGTCAAAGGAGGTTGCTGTCACTATCAAGAAGGTTGCTTCAAAGGGGTATATAACGCGAGTGAAACCGCGGGGCGCAGCTAGTTAAGTTATAAATGATACTTTGTACATCACGTCACAATAATTTGACCTACCATATAGTAAAATTTGTCTGTTCAAATGATGTTCAAAGTATCAAATGCTACATTTTGCAGTCGGTTTTTTGTATACTTTAGTAAATATGTATGTTCAATTTGAATAATTATTCTAAATAAACTTTTTTATTCCAGATAACCAGGAGATATGCAGAGTTTTCCGCGGCAATGCTGAGTTTGAGTGAGCAGTTTCCTTCAGAAGAACTAAGTAATATACTGCTGGTTTTACAAGATGAAGTACACTGCTTCTTGCTGAAAATGGCTGCTGAATTCCCGCAAAGGATACAACAATTAATATTTTTAATCAACAACTATGACATGGTGCTAAGCATTTTGATGGAGCGAACAAGGGATAACACAAAAGAAGCTGAGAGTTTCCGAGAACAGTTGCAAGCAAGAAGCTCGGAGTATGTAGAAGAAATATTAAGTCCACACTTTGGAGGCATGATACAATTTGTCAAAGAAGGAGAGCAATTGCTCGAAAGCGATAAAAAAACAGAGTTAGCGAACTTAGAAAGAAAATCGCTGTCATTAGTCGCCTCATTTAGTGCCCGTTGGAAACAAAGCCTTGAAGAGATTCACAGAGAAGTTTTGGTATCATTTCCAAACTTAGTCACAGGCTCGGGTTTGTTGCAAATGGCACTCACAAACTTTGTTCAGTATTATCATAAGTTTGTAAAGCTTCTAACTCCTAATGCACGAACGCAACTGGTAAATATTCACGTAATCATGGTTGAAATAAAGAAATATAAAACGAATTATTGAAAATAATATTAGTCTGCTATGCATCGAGATACAATACATAGGTTTTATTTGTATTGTGACGAATCTCTAGTGTAATTCCGCTTCTATTATTATTTACTACCGCAAGATGAACAGGAATGACATGGAAACTCTCGATGCAGGCCATCTACATCTGGCCCTTTTGGAGATCGATGGGGGAGGCCTATGTCCAGTAGTGGACATCCTATGGCTGAAATTATGATGATGATTATTATTCTATATTATACACCACACCAGAGATTCGTCATATACAAATAAAACATGGACTTCTGTAAAGTGACGCCTGATTCAATTAACCAATACATAGGTGTTGTATCTCAAAGGGTCTATGTTGTAGATTTTCAATGTTTTATAACGTTTTGATATTAATCAAAAAAATATTTGCATATACTGTTCTACATATTACTAATGACAGTGCAAGTAGAGATGCGGGCTCGCGCCCGAGATGTATTGTGTACTAATGGGGTATTTGACTGTATTAATAATATAATTCATGCTGGTGGTGGTACATAAATCATCCAAGATGTTTTCTTTTTATTTTTTATTATTTCATTTCTAAAAATATAGTCCCGATATTCAACAAAATAAAAAATAAAGATTTTTTTCATTGATCACGTGACTTGACTGCATGCACTCATTGTATGAATTTCATTGAATCTCCTTATGACGTCACTAATGTCACGTGGCCCCATAAATGTCAAAGGGAGCGTTTACGATGAATGAATAGTATCCACCATTTAAAACACAAATACTGAAAATTATGAGGATTAAATCACAGGATTGCTTTATTTCGTAAATTCGGTCAAATACCCTATTAGGAATGCATTTCATAAAGGCTCTGCACAGGCGCCCTTGTCCTAGCTTGTCGGTTTAGTTGCAATACGACTATGCATATTGCATACCTGACATACTGATTACTATTATTGTTATTTGTAAATATTTAAACAAAATTAATGCATTAGTAATTATTTAATAATCGAAATAAAAATAAAAGATTGTTTAGAGAACTTTTACTTTTATTAAATAAAATATTGCCCTATACTTACAAAGCTATGGCTCGTCCACATCACAATAATGTAGCTCCATTTATCGTAATTGTACTCTGATGGATTTCAAGTCACCTCTTTATCACTTAGGTAGTCTAGTCTGTCAGATCGTACAAAATGAACGCACTGAATGTTTCATGCGGACGCGCATTTACTATGGAACACAGCCGAAATAAAATATTCTAACTTGGTAAAAAAATTAAGATATACTGATCATAGAGGCAGTAACTGATTATTAAAGCATAATTTATGACCCCAACCGATACAAGTGCAGTACTTACACACATTTATACATATACATATCTAGTTTTTAAAAACAGCCGTAATTGATTAATGTCAGAAGCCGTGCGGCCTTAAATCTAACAAGTTGGACTAGGCCTATCGAAAGGCCAAATTTACTAAAACATTTTTTACATTTGCCAAATTTGGCAAAATATACTAGTATAAGCTACAACTTGTACCCTGTAAATTTGCATAATATAATAGTTTGTCTCTCATTGGGCTACATCTCCTTAGTATTCTAACTTAAAAGGTACTAATATTGTGATAGTATTATATTTACATTACTAATACACGCTTGGTACAGCTTTGAAGTAGTAAAACTTTGACACTAAAGTCAGTTAAGACATTGTAAGCATAAAATAACATATATTACTGTTAGGAATGACTAAATAGTGCTCAATGTTTGTGGTTCAACCACTTTCGAATAGCCGACAAAGAATGTGTTTAGGCAATAGCCTAGAGGCGGAGGAGGCCACATAGTATTGGCCTATATTTTGTAGCTTAATTTTATCCTAATATAGGTGTATTTACAACATACTATTAGTTTTTTTTCCCATTAGGAATTTGGCCTCGTCTCCTAGAAAATACTGACCTTAATAATATATATTGAGATTACATATCTACACAATATAAATATACATATTTACAATATTTTGTTGATACTTAATAAATTTCCCATGACAAGATTTGTTTCCAAGTGTGCACAGTTTTCGACCTTACATAATCTCTAAACACTAACTGAAACTCAGAGGAGACTTGGTTTGGGCTCCATTTAGCCAGAAATTCATGAAGCCTGTTATTGTTCTTATCCACATATATTAAACTGGAAATAATTGCTTCCTGCATCTTTGGCGAATCTGAAAGGAAAAATTATATATTGTTAGTTTGTTGCAAATAATCATACTTTGAGAAGCATATTTGTCATTTTTTGCACAGACGGTCATCTGAACCCAAACTAAGCAAAGCCAGAGACATATACATACATATATAGTTTTATATGCAATTATGCATACTTAAATAGATAATGACATCGATTCTAATGCACTCTTAAACTAAATTAAATTTGACAGCTCTAAAATTGTTGCCATCCTTCTCTCACGTATTAAAATGAAAAGAGAGGCAGATAATTTAGTCCTGTCATATTGGTTTAGTTTAGTGGTATGACAGAATAGGCCTCATTAACAACCAGATATAGAACAAACACAAATGTTCATCACATAAATGTTTGTCCTAAGTGGGAATCGAACCCGCGCCCCCAAGCTCAGAAGGTAGGTTCACTACCAACTGGACCAACGGGCTATCAATTGTTTATTTTCGGTCAAAGTTTTGTTTAGTTGTGACATCTGCAATAACAATGTAAAGTGCTGAATGTTTTTTTTTTATTATTCACTCCAGTCCTCACGACCAGCTACAAGACTTATGTTCAATAATCTAGCAAAAATGATCAAATTTTAGATTAGTAATAGAGATCTACTAAGAAAGGATATTGCGAAAGGGCCGATTTATAGTTGAAAGTTTATAAGAAAGTCTACGCGTATGAAATCCGGACAACAGGTAGTAATATAGAAAACCGAAATACTCATTCACTCTGACTCAACACGAAATCTCAAAAACTACTTTACCTACGAAGCTGAAATTTGGGAAGTACATTCTTTATGGGGCCTACAGGTCTGCTAAGAAAGGATTTTGCGAAAGGGCCGAATGGAGGATGAAAGTTTATAGGAAGTCTATGCGTGATGATGATAATGATGACACATTGAAATTGAACACTTAAAGGATTTTATCGCATTTATTTTACATTATTTAAATTCCTGACCATTTGAACATTTTCAGTGCTATCACGCGGTAAAATCAGTTCAAAAAAAAAAAAGATAAGTTTTAATTTCCAATATGTTTATACTTACTTTCCCTGTGCAGCATGCCCATGAGGTAATCGATCACCATTTCATAGTGCACTTTCATGTTACCAGGGTAAGGTTTCAGTATAGGGCCCAGTAACGATACACAGAAATGTTTCACTCTATCCGATGTGGAACTGTCACTTATTAATGGCTGTAACATATTTTTGACGATGTTGTTGTGTGACCATTTAGCACCGTTGCGTTTGGAGAGAATCAGCAGAGACAACCGTAACGTTTTTCTTTCCAGTGGTGAATCTGTGAGAAACAATGCATAAAAGTATGCTAGATTAGTACCATGGCCAATTCTTCCATTTTTTTCACTTAAGGGACCGTCCATTAATCACTTGAGGCTTGAAAGGGGGGAGGGAGGGGGTTTAGCAAAAATCACGAAATATCACAATCATCAATACACAAACAATAGATATCTTATATCTCACCAAGGGTGAAGGGTGGATTAAAAAATACAAAAAAATAACATCACGTGATTAATGGACGGCCCCTAAGATGCCAAAGTCGAATTTTGAAACAACTTTCACCTGCAATTTGAATAGTAACTTTGTTATCCTACTAGAATCACATAATAAAGAACATGATGATAGATAAAAATGTTAGATCAGACAAACAAGGGAGATAAATGGTATGGTGGCGGCATGGCGGGTGCGAACGAATCTGACCTATATCAGGCTTGATGCCTTTGGGTGAACTCACCCAGTAGACGACCTTACTACTAATTCATTGGTGTCGGTACAAGTTTCTTAGTGTGCGTGAAAAATTTGTGAGTGAGCCGTACTTAAGGTTTTTCGTGAAGCGGTATAGTAAAAAAATGAAACACAGAGACATTTTCAAGGAGAGGCCAGTTGGGAGCCCCTATTTCAAAAAGGATACTGACCTGCTCGAAATTGTTCAAAGACGAGCCACCAAAATACCATATGCTCTTCATCGCAAGCCCTACGAAAGATTAAAATCTCTGCGGCTCGCTAGCGAAGAAAGACGCTTATGCGGTGACTTTAAACTTCTCAATGGCTTCTACAACCTTCCTGACATACACGGCATCTACTCACTAAAAGATTAAACAAGAGAAAGCAGACGTCACAAAACCCTACTGTGGCCTGCACCATCACAGACCCACACTGCACACCACATCCTCAGCAACAGAGTCGTTTTCAATTAGAACAGGTTGCCTAAGGTGATCGTTTAAAAACAAACTGGACAGATGGATAAAAATTAAGAACATAATCTTAACATATAAATACTAAAATAACATATGAACACGATAGATAATTGTACTAAGTCATATGTCCCTTTTTTTCTGATCCGAGATAAAAATGAATAAAAGAAGCAGCAAAAAAATTTCCATATATTTTTTAATTTTAGTTATAGGCGTGTTCTTTATTATGTGAAACTGTTAGGATAACAAAATAAAACAAAGATGTACATATGCTACTCAAATAGCTAGTCAAAGTGGGCAAACGTGGTCCATCTTCGACCGCATCATCGCTTTTCATCAGGCGAGATCGCGGTCAAACGTTAGCCTAGTACGATGTAAAAAAAAAAAAAGTTATTCAAAAGTTAGGCACTGAGTTAAGCCCTATGGACATGTCTTATGTATGACTATTTATAATAATGATGTTATTTAATCGCACATAAAATAACCTGTTTTTGGAGATCAAAATATGCACTCTAATGAAAGAAATGTATGTGGTAGCATTGAAGTCCACTTTCTAACTGTTAATCCGACTTCAATCTGCAACTGTAGTTTATGGCTAAAGTAGCCATAAAGAAAGCTAAGTGGAGCTCCCTTTCTAACTGTTTATCCTATTTCGATGTGCAACTGAAGTTTAATTGATACATTTCCTTATTAAAATAATACAAAATACATATCTGTTTTACCTCTGAGTTCAATGATAGCTGTTCTGAACAAGTCCAGTATCATTTTTTCATTCCAATCAGCCATATCATAGTTATATTTCCAGCGCAGCATGTTTCTTACATCTTGAACTCTGGTGTGCCTTTCTTTACACTTGTAGAAATGTAATAAGTATACCAAACATGTTACCAATGGGCATTTTGCTGAAAAATAATAATAAATTAGTGTACAAGCATTTATCAATGGAATCGGAAGTCACCAAACAAGAGACCAGGGGCCTTACGGACAACAGCTAATTGCGGCACCTAATCCGCTCAGAAACCAACGCGAACGTGAACCTTATCGGGACAAGATTTTGCATCAGCGCGCATGTTAGCCCTGCTGGGTGGTTAATTCTGGCGCGCTCGATATTATCTCCGTTCCTATCTCTTTTATAAGAAATGTCAATCATTCTCGATTATTCTTAAGCGCACCAGAATACCCAGGACGTCCGTCACATAGAAACATGTGCTTCAACGCGTATGTATAGTGGAAAAAAAATAAGCAACGATTATTCAATAACATACAAACGGATTGAGAAGATTCGAAATATAAATGCAGGAAGCAATCATAAAATTCAAGCTATATTCTTGTAGTAATGAATCAGAATGTCTAGTTTGTCTTTACACAATGGATAAGACTTTTTACTACTGTAGAAAAGAACGGCTTATGCTTGCTCAGATCTCTCAGAAGAAAAGTAGAAAAAAGATTTTGACTATTGGTTTTACATTAAGTAGTTACATGACCAGTAAAATAATGATCAGTGTGATAGTTATATACAAAGTTATATGTTCAACTTACCAAGTCCCATGTGTCCTAAAGGCAAAACGAACATCCAGACTTCCAGACACTGCTGCACCAGGGTAACTGATTTAAGTTGCAAGCAATACATAGCGTCGACAATGAACAACCTCAGCTGGCTTATTTTTTGATAGCTACGGCATAGGAGTGCATAAAAATGCGACATAACCTCTACAACGTCGTATGATTCCGGTGCTTTATTGAGCGCGAGCAAAGAGTACTCGATATTCATAAGTATTTTTTGTATAATGTTCCTGTAATCACACGACTTTTGCAACTCGTCCAAAATGTAAAGCAGCACTTGTTCTTTTTTAGTCATAGGAGGGAAGGGTGGGCAAATAGATTTATTGAAAAGTTCAATTTTTCGCTCCGGGTCTTTCAAGTACTTTATAAATCCAGATAGGAAGTGCTTTACGTTCCAAGTCTGTATTTCGGCAACGAGCCTCTTCATGGCACTTAGGCATTCGTTATGTGGAACTTCAATTATATTAGAGAGCCTAGTTTCCAACTTCTGGCATACTTCATTTACTTTTGATTCTGTAAACAATGAAAAATAAAGATATTTTTAAACTTATACAGGTTCAAGCTATTAATTGTATTTTCGGAATGTCATCCCACATACACACATTGGCCATGGCCTTTGCCCTAACATTAAATATATTTTTTACTTTATTCCTATTTATATTAGGAAATCTACCATAGTGAGATAAATGTTGGAGGAATTATCCATGTTTATTCTCAATAAATAAATTGAATTCTCGTTGTTGAGTAGGTTTAAAAACGAAATGTAAAAAAGCCCGAAAACAATCTTGCGGCAAACACGGCCAATGTGTAGATGCGGTATCATAATATATTAACTTACCTGGGGCTTGCCTGCCCATAAATTTAATTCTTTGGACTCCATATTTTTCTATCAAACGACATAGCAAACTGTCTTTTCTATATCTGTCAGCTGTTTTCATCTGATCTTGACTATCTTCATTCGAAAACAAACTAAGATCTGCATAGGAAACAGCACTATCACTTTTCTTATTTGATATTACAGACAGAGTAGAGGTATGTAGGTCAACTAGTGTACTTTCAGAGCCGAGATCAGTTTTATGTCTGGCGATTCTAGGTTTTCTTCCTAAAGGAAGAATTGAAGTGCTATCATCTGCTTCCAGATTATTTTGATTCGCCATCTGATCTTCAGTATCTTCATTTGAAAACAAATTAAGGTCGCCATAGGAAACAACTCTATGGTTGTCCTCTCTGGATATTTCAGATACAGTAGAGCTATGTAGTTCAACTTTCGTACTTTCAGAACCTTGATGTGCTTTTTCCCTGGCTGTTCCAGGTTTTCTTCCTAAAGGAAGAATTGATGTGCTATTATCAGTTTCCAGATTACTTTGATCTACAGCATCTTCATCGGAAGTAATATCTTTATTCGAAAACAAATTAAGATCTATTTGTGAAACTGCCCTATTATTTTTTCTGGATATTTCTGATACAGGTGAAGTATGTAATTCAACTTGCGTACTTTCAGAACCTCGACGTGGATTTTGCGTAGCTGTTCTAGGTTTTCTTCCTAAAGAAAGGATTGAAGTGCTATCATCTGTATCTGGTTTATTTTGATCCATATTTGTACGCAGTCTTTTATGAGGTTGGTTGCATTCTTTCGACTGCGATCCCGTTTCTATATTATGTTTTACGTGTGATGAACTGCGTAACATTCTTGGAGAATCTGGTTCCATGATTTTATCATTATATTTGGAATTTCGATTTGGAGTTTGGCATTCTGAAACACTGGATTTCTTTCGTTTAGATTCTTTTGTTTCACTCTTAGAATCTGAAGTGTGCACAACTTCATGTGTGCGTTTTGCGATCTGCATTTTGGCATCTGATATGTCACATGATAGTTTCTGTGATGCAATATCATTAACGTTCTGTTTAATTTTTTTGGGAGATTTATTGGTATTTTTTTTGTCCAAACCTGTCTGTTTACCTTTATTTGAATCAAATGTATGGTTTTCTGACACAATGCTTAAATTTTCTGTCAATTTTCTCTTCTTATTTTTTACGGTATGTTTCTCGGTAGGTAATAGTGACTTAGAATTGTTGTCATCTTTGTTTTCATCATTATTTTTCACGTCAGTTTTGGACTTTTCTTGTGAGTAAAGAATGCAATCTTTAACTATGATTTTCGGTTCTTTTCCTAATCTAAGTGCAGCTGCAACTTTCATGGCTTTTTCATAAACGGATTTGTCATTCAGCGATGCTGCCGTGTCGGATTCCATTACTTTCTTTTTGGTAACAGTTTTTATAGGAATCGGTTTAGAACGCAACTTTTTAACGTATTTTGTATCATCATCCTTTATTTTGCTTTTCGGTAACATTTTCAACCTCATTGTTTCCAGCTTAGACAACTTTTTCAATTTACCTTTTTTCTTGTGGAGTACTTCTTCTGGATTCTCGTTTTGATTATTTGTTGAAGTTTCTAATTCCGAGATTTGCATGTCACTGTCATCACCTGACATGTCTTCTTCATAAACTATATTGTTCCTTGATTTTATTATACTGGATGTTGTAGCCGTATTCAAATTCACAACACTAACTTGCGTATTGTTATTATCTGCAATACCACTATTGAACAACATGTGTGTGTTCTCATGTGTTTTTTGCAAACTGTTGTTCTTACTAAAGTTATTATCAGCCGCAATTTTGACATTCAGAGAAGCGGCAAAATCAGATTTTTCTGCCTTCATTAAAGCGGCATCAGGGATTTTATTATTTTTTACAGCATGAGAAAGTTCTTTGTTCTGTCTCCATACTTCATTATGTTGTGTATTGCTACTCTCTATACTTGTTATTTGATATTCTTCTTCTGAGTCTTTCTCCATAATAGTGTAATCATGGCTAGATGAGTGGTTTTCATTTTCACTTGTTTCTGTTATACACAACATTGAACCCGTATTCAAATCTACCACATCAGGTTGTCGCCTTTTATTCGATTCAGCTTGTGCATTATATGGTGTAAGCTTAGATGTATTTTCTTTAAATTGATGCTCTTCATTGCTTCTATTAGGGTCAGAAAGTAAATTATGTAAAATATCTCCATTTAGGTCATCATGAGAAAATAATCGCGATATTTGTCCCAAATATTGAGGTATGGTCTCAACAAATGGAGCAAATGCCTCTTGAATTTTTGTCCTTAGTAGGTTTATTTGGTCATTGATGGTTTCGGCTATCAGTTGAGCCTGAGAATTATGGACTATATTTCGGTTTTCGACTGGGACTGGAACGCCCGTAACTGGTAACTTGGGTGATTGCATTACCCTCTGAGGGGGTGTCGCAGGTATAGGCGAAATAATCTGCGGTAGTCGCATTTTGTCCAATATAGTTCCTATTTCATTTTCAAATTCAAGATCATTGATATAATTATTGCTATTGTTTAATTCTAGACATTCTCGTTCTTGTGTTTTTGTATTTATATTCATTTTTGAATCTGGTGACTTGTGCTGTAGCTTTGTTGGTGTCGTTGGTGGTTTGTTACTTGCAATATTGGTACAGTTCGATGCATTATTTTCAAAGTCAACAGGCGAGAACATATGTGACTTCGTATTTGAACTCACATTATGCATAACTTCATCACCTTTATCAGATGCCGTATTATATTGTAGTTTTAATGACGTTGAGAGTGCTTCTTTTTCTGATTGAATAGTCGTAGCAGCTTCAATGCTACTTTGTGACATATTGGGCGGCTCTCCTACATGGCTCTGGTTACTGTTGAAATTTCCTAAGCATTCATCACTGTCATCGCCATCAAGCCCTTCTTCACCAAGAATGATCTGGCTGTTGGTTAAAACTTCATCGAAGTGAACTGGTGATGAGGTATCCAGCTCAACAGGGCTAGCAATGCCACTTCCATTACTTACATTATCTTCATCATCAGTATCAAACGTGAAATCTTCTAGTGTTTCTTGTTGACAATCAATGACTAATGATTCTTTGTTAAAAAGGTCTGTGTGTGTCGACGAAAATGTATTGTAACCAGGTACACTCTCTTGTTTAAGTGTATGAGTAACTTGACTTATCTTGCCAATGCTCATGTGTTTTTGGTCAATCTTAGAGTCACTTTCTTCATAGTTGGATGTAAAATCTTTTTTGGGAATCATTATTTCAATTAAAACTTCGGAAGTAGCAACATCATGTCTCTGTGAGGGAGTTGGACTTGTACAAGCATCATCAGTAGTATTCGTAACAGCATCAAGTCTTTGTGAGAGTATTAGACTTGTACAAGCATCAACAGAAGTATTACTAGCAATATCATGTCTTTGTGATGGTGTTAGACTTGTACAACCTTCATCAGTAGTATTCGTAGCAGCATCAAATCTTTGTGAGAGTATTGGACTTGTACAAGCATCATCAGAAGTATTAGTAGCACTATCAACATATTGTGAGGGTATTGGACTTGTACAAGCATCTTTCTTTGGCAGTAAAACACATCTATTACATATATTGGTAGCTGGATTTTCAACGTTGTCAGATCTTTCTGGACATATTGTACTAGTTGAAACATCTGACTTGGGTATATTACATTTGTTGCATATGTTACCAACAATACAAGAAGGGCTGTTACTCATGGAATAATCAGGACTGTGGAAGCTCTTTCCACTCTCGGAACAATCTAGAGATGATCCTCGACCAGTATCCACGCTTCCGATATAGTCAAAATCTACACTGGCATTACGGTTTTGTATTGGCGGTGTAGACGGCTCTTTCTCATCAAAGCTGATATCATCTTGCTTTTCCCCAGTTTCATCTATTTTCTCGAGCTGTAACCAATACATATTATTATAATTATTATATTTATTATAAAGCCAAAATATATACTTACATTTTTTACTACCTTCAAAATCGCTGCGTCAATAGTAATAAAGTTCAATCTTTAAAAGAGACTTACTTATTTTTTTACAAAAGTATAGGGATGAATATAGGCGGTTCTTGCTCATATCAATTAAATAAATGAAAAGACTAATTTTGTCTCCGTAATAAATTATTCCTAAGCATAACTGTTATAGATAGTCTTGGAACTATGCTTCTGATCTGTACCACAAAATTATCTCAAACAACCTGGGCCCCGATTCTACTAAAGAAATTGTTTCTATTTAATTTTTTTAATAATTGCCTCAAAATTGAGTTTTTTTTTTTTTATACTAAGTTATAACATTAGGTGGTGGTATTTTTCTAGTATAAAAAAAATTTAAACTGTCAGTTTTGAGGCAAATATTTAAAAAATAAAATTGAAACAATTACAATTTAACAACAATTTCTTTAGTAGAATCGGGGGCTTGGTGCTTGACATAATTTTGGTGTAGTAATCAATGCAAGAATATACTATTAATGGATGAAGTTTTACAACTTACCTATTTTCTTTTTAGGGTTCTTTATCTCAAAAGGACAAAACGGAACCCTAAGGCTTATAGGATCACTTCGATGTCTGTCCGTCTGTCTGTCGAGACCTTTTTCTCAGAAACGCGTAGAGGTGTCAAGTTAAAATTTATGTCAAATACTAGGGTCTTGCCTTTTCAGATGTTAAAAATCAAACTTTTGACAAGTTTGATTTTCGCTATCAAACTATATGACCGTTTATGTCGCCTATTTTACAATTTCACAAGGGAATCAAAACCTATAAGATACTTCCCGTTGACCTAGAATCATGAAATTTGGGAACAGGCAAGGTCTCACAGCATGTATAAAGGGAAAAATCCGAAAGTTGTTAATTTGAAGTTATATCATTAAAAAAAATGTTTTGCGATTACAAACTTACATTTTGTAGTTGGTATGTATGAAAGAACCTTATTCACTACGAAGTCCACTACAAAGTTAAGTTTGTCTTTTAATATTTAAACTTTTTTTTTGTTTGGACTTGTGCTTGTCTGGTTTTATTTTTTTGTGTATAAATTCTCTGTCCTCTTTATACAAGTTCCTTTACCTACCTTTACCATATTTCATCAGATTAGACTTAGCTCTTTTGTTTAATTATGAAATGGTAGCAAACATATAGAGATATTAATGTGATAATAAGAAAGTAAACTGGTAAAACAAACCTTGTTACTCTCTTCTTCTTCTTCTTCTTTTAGGAGATGTCTCTTTATAATGGATTCCAGCCATCTGTCACGTTTTTCTGTAAAATAACACAATTATTTTGTAATGGCCACAGACTTTAATGTTGACATAAAAACTTTGACTCAGCTTATAATGATATGTTGAAGATTACTGATAACTAGCTAGCCCGGCGTAGTGAAGAATACCACTTTTTCTGATCCAGGCCAGCATCCGTTCTCTTAATTAACTCTAATCCCGTCCAGCCTTTTCATAACCAACATACATCCCATATTCCACTCTACTCCCACCCCGTCCTTTTCATTTCAGTCCCGCATCCGTTTCGTAATCCACTCTACCCCCGTCCCGCCTTTTCCGCTCTATTCCCGCATCCGTCCCGTAATCCACTCTATTTCCGTCCCACCCTTTTTGTTCCAATTAGTCGTTCATTCTACAATTCACCCTACTCCCGTCCCGCTCTTTACGCTCCTGCTTTTCCGTTTCTGCTCCTCAATGCACTTTACTCTAGCATCCGTCCCTCTCAGGTTCCTCTTCTGGCCCGTTCCCAACTTGTCCCTATCCTATGTCAGTGCCCACATCGTACCCAACAGACAAATCGAACCATGCTAAATTCCAGCATTTATTTAGTACTAACTAATATGACATAATCGGTTCCCAAATGTCGGAGTAAAGTGTACTGTAGTACAAGTGCACATACATTATTTTTAGCTAAGAAGTTAGCTAGCCCATAGACGATGTGGAAGAGAGAGAGCTATGCGTACTTACTTATTGTTGGGACGACATAGTCCTTTAAGAGTCTGATAAGCTTTTTCTCTAATGTGGCTTTATTAGCTTTAGCGTGTTTCAGTGCTAGTGAAGCATTTTTTTCCTTCTGTTTTTTATCGTCCATTAAGTTATCCATTTCAGTTTGTAATCCCTGCAAAAAACATAAAAAAACAATGAAATCGATTTTATTGTGGAAACTGACGTAGTTTTCGGAGTAACCGGCTTAATACGCAAAGCGCGGCCTGTGCATTTTATAATCTGTGATTTCTGGCAAGTGATGTTATAGTCTTTACCTACAAAAAAAACAGAATTTTTCATAAATGTTTACGATTTTTAATCCACAAATAGAACCTCCTTAGATGGAACTTTCTAAAAAATAAGAAGGAAAATGCTGGATGCAGGCCACTTCCAACTGGCCCTTTTGGAGATCGATGGGAGAGGCCTATGTCCAGCAGTGGACGTCCTATGGCTGAAATGGTGATGATGATGAAATTTGGATTCGATTTCAATTTTGTTGATGACAAAGTATCAGGTTATTCGCTATCTATCTGTACTAGTCATTCTGTGGAATATAATAATACTGACAATTGTGCATATTTATATATCTGCACAAAATTGTATTAGTGTAAACAAAGCCTGTGTAAATGAAAATCTGGAATTGACATGTACAAGTTCTTATAAAAAGTTTAATTTGAGCATTACTGCTAAGAGTTTTAAGTTAAAGATAGGATATTACAACAAGACAAGGTTTAATGATAGACTTCCATCGCGGCTGATGCTATTCAAAAATGTATGGCGACGTCAGTCGTTGGCCGCACACGTCTGACGCAGACCTCGGAAGCGGCACCATACATTTTCATAGTGCGAAGATTTGTCGCAACGGCCGCGCGCGACTTCGATCGGCTGCGATGCACGTAAGTCAACCTTAAGTATCAATTTTAAAATTACCTTCATTTGCTCACTGTATCCATTGATTATTTTATCTTTTAATTTTGTGTCATATTCCTTGTCTTCAAGTTTTTTTAGCTGTTCCTTCAAGGTTTGCACCTCCTGAAAATTATAATTAGTTGTTAACAATATACGTAGACCTAAGCCTATTACAAAAAAAACCTGTAAAATATTAACTCTCACATTCTGGGTGGTTGGAGAAAGACTTACAGTTGAATATTCTGTTGCCTGATTGAAATATTTACTCCGTTCATCACAAATAACTTTGTGCTCTTCGTTTTTATCAAATAAGAGTTTTCTGGTCTCCCTCAGATCTTGTCTAGTGTCCAATAATTCTTTGTGTACTTCCAACAATAATTCAGTTGTGCGTGTGGCTTTATGGACTACTTGGCTGCAACAATTAAGAGAATGAGTTAGTGATAAACACACTAAATATAAATTGAGCAATAACAAACACATTCACAAATATGTTATATGAATAACCAATATAAAAAAGACACAATAAAAAGTTCAAAAAACCTAATTAGAAAAAAAACTAGACTATATAGTTAAACCACAGTATATTGTCACAACTATAAATAAAATTTAAATTTAAAACCCCGATAAAAGTACTAATAATCTTCAAACAAATTTTCTTGAATCATAGCTAAGAACACTCTCGATCAAGTTCCTCTCAAACAAAATAAACCGGCAAAGTGCGAATCGGGCTCGCGCCTTGAAGGTTCTGTACCACCACAAAATACAAAAAGAAGTGCAAAAATAAAACATCACGCCCAGGGGGTCCATACCCATCCAAGTACCGATCGCGCCCAACGTTGCTAAACTTGTTTGTCACCAACTCACACTTATAAAAAATTTATAAAAATAGCCTTTATTCTCTGATACTAAACTCTACAGTACTATTAGTTAATTTTATGCTTAACAACCTTATATATAATATATATATATTTATTTATTTATTTTTAACTTAAATATACACATTCAGATACACATCAAGAACTCACACTTGGCCATTATTTATTATTTGTTGTTATACTTTAGAGTGTATACTATAATCATGCCAAGTTTGACACTTGTACGTATTACCATTTATACATTAGAGCAAATACAAAAATATGTAAAAAAATATGTTTGTTGTATGGGGTAGCTTTTACTTTTTGACTTTATTATATTTCTTAGTTAATCTGCCGTAACATTACATAATTATTCTGTACAAATTTCAACTGGCTTGCTATTACGGTTCGAAAGTTACAGCCGTTAAAAGGTAGGACAGACAGACAGACAGTGTAGGCTCAGTAATAGTGTCCCGTTTTTACCTTATGGGTATGGATCCCTAAAAATATCAAACAACAGCATATAAGCATAGTATCGACAGACACATGTAATGTGATGATTTCCTGATAAGTAATTTACTAGGAAATCAATTTTAGTTTAACAATTTGTGAGATAAATATCTAGGTGAATTATTAGTTTTGATTCTCAATAAATAATTTGAATTTGAATAACCAGTTCCACTCACCTGACACACTTCATACGTTGCTTCATGCGATATATGCCAAGTTTCCGTGCTACATGACTTGATTCGGGCTGAAATAAACACAAATATTAAAAATATGTTTTTACAAATAAAATTTAAGTATAGAAACCATGAAAATTCTCATAATAATTTTCAAATAGCAATTTATTCAAACGTTTCTATATTTGGTATTATTCAGTACTTAAATAAAATAAATATTTCAGGACATTTTTGCACACATGGTCATCTGACCTCAAACTAAGCAAAGCTTGTGATATGGCTGCCAGAGACTGATATACATACATATACGGCCTTACTTATAAACGTCACTTAAGTTAAGCAAAGCTTAAAATTGCTCTGTCTCGTTTTCACTTGTGACAATTTCCGTCAACGAGAAGTTGACAGCAATTTTAACCATAGCTTAACTTTTAAGTAACATTTATAAGTAAGGCCGATATAGTTTTAAATACATACTTAAATAGATATTAACAACCAGATATACAACAAACACAAATGTTCATCACATAAATGTTTGTCCTAGGTGGGAATCGAACCCATGCCTCCAAGCTCAGAAGGTAGGTTTACTACCAACTGAACCAACGGGCTGTATAGTAGGCTAGTATTATATGTATATGCGAAAGTTGGTGTTGTGTGGGTGTGGGGTATGTATGTATGCATGTGTAATGGCTGAGGGGATTGTATTATGTAGTGTAGATTGTGTAGTAGCTTCCCTATATTACCACATGTGCTAATCCAGCTATGGGTCTTAGCTGTATTGAACATGAGCAGATTTTCATCTTCACCCCAATCGGAGACTTCTATAGAGGGATAAGTTCATGCGGTCAACCATGGCCTCTCTTAGACTTAGTTGCCCAATAGTCTAGGGTACCAAACCCTAAATTCACTCAAATTTTTTGTTTCCGTACGCAAAGTATTTTTTCCCTATCATATTATGTTACTGGATATGTATTAAGATTATTACAATGAGCTTGGGAACGGTGTTTACATTAAATTTTATTTGAAATATACAATTTTTATCCTAAAATTACACATGACATTTTGTTTTTCTCTATAACATTTCAAATAACTTCACTATATTTTGAGTGTTGCTTTGCATTATATCAGGCCCGTAAATCGTGGGGAATAAGTAGTCCACTACTGCCGCTCCTTAAAATTGTAGATGACATTTAATAGAAAATAAATTTATGAATGAAAGAAATGGGGGAGACCTTTGCCCAGGAGTGGGACAGTATAGTTTAACAAAAAAAAAATTACTCAAAGGAAAAAAAATATGTGATAAATAACATTTAGTAAGCACTTGACTTTTGAGCGACAAATACACTAAACGTGTTATTTGTTTATGCCATAGGTGGCAAACAAGCAGACGGGCTGCCTGATGGTAAGCAGTCACCGTCGCCTATGGATACTTGTAACACCAGAGGCATCACAACTACGTTGCCGACCCTTTAAGAATCTATTTGAATAGTTTGTGGACTTATCGACTGTCAAACCTAAGGCTAGAGGCGCAACTAACGAACACTAAGCCTAGACAATCGGGAATTTAACAATAATACTTCCCTTCAAATCATGTTATGATAACTTAGGTAAATACTTCGTTGTCTTAGTAGAAAGTGACACTTAAAGTGACCTGAAGTAATAGAACTACAGCTAAGACGCCTGTAACTCCATCCCGAGGAAAATAAATAGTTATTTAACAATAATCTATAAATTTATAACCTTACCACTGGACGCGCTTTCTGTATATTTGTTGTTTGCTCGTATAGGTTGAAATCAAAATCCGAAACTAGATTCTGAAAAACGGATTCCATCACTGATTCACTTGAAGGATTGAAGTCTGTAAAATTTTCATTTGGTTACAGTCCCTAACATCAATATAGAAAACTCGCGGCACAGCCACCGCACCGGCGCGCTAAAATCCGATAATTTCAGTAAATGACAGCCATCCCAGATAGCTAACACTATTTGATGACACTGACAGCGATTGCAATTCACGCACAGACACAAACAAACTTTTTTTTAGTAATTTTTAATGACCATCGACGCAGAGTCCTTCAGGCGTAATATTAAACTATTAGTATACACAGTAATAAATAACTTCAAACAAGTCAGAGACAAGGAAAGTAGGTCACGTGGAAAACGTGAAAAAAACATGTTGGCTCGTTGGATTATTTTCTTAAACTTGTGTATATACGAGTCTCAGTGTTAATGTGTAGTAAAATATGGTAAATTATTATTTTATTAAGTGCTCGTAAACGTGTTCGAGTGTAGGCAAGTGATATAATGAGGTAAAACATGTCTTTTCGTGTTGTTTCCAAAACTCCATAGGAGCCTCTCTTGTAAAGTCTCCACCACTTTACAGGGGCATGAGTTTGACTTGACCGTGACTTAGTTTTTTTGACTCTGACTGTAGCTATGACTTGTTTGACACTTTTAATACTATGTAAACATGTATAATATTACGACTAAAGGACATTGAATAAACGGTCATAAAGAATTTAACAAAAAAAACATTGATTTTAAACATTTATTACAATTGACAGAACACGATTTTATTTTCCAAATACCTAACCCTTGGACTGGCTAGAGCCATTAAGGCCGAGAATATCAGAATATACTCTATATCTAATGCGTATTGCGTAAAACGAAACGTTTTTATTTGTTTACTTCTTCAATAATTCACGTTCGTTTGCAAATATCCTCATTTCCGACTAATTATCAGTTCTATTAGTCGTTTGAAGTTCCCTATATTTCAAGGTATCTTTACAAAACGCTACGGTCTCAGTGAGTTTGCAGTAACATTGTAAATACCTGTAATATTTTATTTAATGTAAAAAAAATTAGCTCGTGTTGAGACGACATCGGTGTCCTCCTTCTGTCCGTGATCAAGTTCAAGGTACTTTCCGTGGTTAGCCGTAGCTTCAACGTGATCTAACCCTCACAAACTATAGAAGCGGTGAGTTGGTGTTTACCCTTTAAAATAATTTCCACAATAAACAGCTACAAAAAATTTCATTAAGTGATCTAATTAATTATGTATGATATTTTCAATGACTATGTAGAACAACTGATATTAATTACATTTACTTATTTTCAGATGGGGTACTTGAAGAGTGAGAAGTCTCATTTTAATCAAACCAGTTTGTATGATCGTGTGAAGAAATTACTTGTATCCTATGATTGGAGTGACTGCAATTTCAGTGTATCTGATACAAAATTCAAGGCTCATAAACTAATATTGGGTATTAGCAGTCCTGTTTTTGAAGCTATGTTTTATGGTCCATTGTCAAATACTAGTGACATTGTTATCACGGATATACAACCAGATACATTCCAGTTGGTGTTAAATTACATTTATACCGATAAAGTTGAAATAACTTGCATCGAGCAAGCATTTGAACTATTATATGCATCGAGAAAATACTTGCTTGAACATCTAACAGAAATATGTATAACTTATATACAGGCCAACATAAGCATAGACAATGTCATTGACATCCTCAATTACCCTGAATACATGCAAGATGAGCAAGTCATTAAATATTCTTTGAAACTATTATGTGAACATGCTAACTACTTGTTGGAGGAAAAGAAAAACTCAATCACATACCCATGCATGAAGGCTATTCTCGAGAGTGAACAAATGAACATTGAGGAAAAACATCTGATCAAATGTGTATTTGAGTGGTCTACACATTGCTGCGACCAAAACAACATCCCACCTACAATTGAAAATAGGCGTAATGTATTATCAAGTAAGGGCTTGTTTAAGTTATTAAGATTTCGATCATTAACTTTAGATGATTTAGAAGAAATCAGTTCTGGCACCGCTAATCTTTTACTGTCTCATGAGTATGAGAATATAAAGAGTATGATCAAAGCATCTCCTAGCAACGGCTTTAAAGAAATGGCTGAAGTTGTTGGTGTCAGCAGTATACCTAGGAATCCACTCAAGCTGCAGTGGTACCTGTGCTACCGCAGTCCTCTTAGATCTATGGCTCCTATAGTAATAGACTCCAATAACTATGTAATACAATCTCGAATCAAATCTAACAAGTCAGTATTTATAAACTCTCTGTGTGTGCCGACTCGGATGGCGCCCGCAGTCTATTTTCGTAACAATACAGCCAAAGCATATTCGGAACAACTATCTGTCTCAATATCAAGTGAATCTGATAACAGTATTATTAAATTTACAAACTTTATGAACACAGTTGAATATGATTCTGTTGTGGACATAGAATTGACTGAGCCATGTTTTATCAAGAAAGACCAATGGTATAAAATTTGCTTTGTGTGGCCTCAAAATAGGTTCCCAACATATTCCTATATTGTAGAGTATAGAGATAAAAAGTACAGTGGACACAAGGTTACCTTTGAATTTGACGATTTGCCCTTCAGTGCTGGAAACAGCGGTAGCTTTCTAGGAGGCTTAAAGTTTTGCTTGTAATATTTAGTGAAGTCTTGAAATACCTATTTTGTACCATAAATTATCTAGATAAAGCATGAAATAAAATGGTATATAGTATGGTGGGTAATGACACTTTGTCTATTTTTAGATTCATATTTATAAAGTACTAGCTGCGCCCCGCGGTTTTAACCCGCGTAGTGATGAAAAATGGTGATAATGATGATGAAAAGTAGCCTATGTCACTCTGTGGCTCTTGAACTATACCCATGCAAAAAATCAGGTCGATCCGTTGTTCCGTTGCAGCGTGAAAGAAGAACAAACATCCATACATACAAACTTACGCGTTTATAATATTAGTAGGATTATAATAGTTGTATCTTAGACTGTTGACAAAATCATTTCTTAAATGATGTCAATAACCTGTGTCTAGTTGTAGAACAAGATCACCCGATCGATGCTGGTTTAAGACCAGTTCGGCAGCATATTAGACGCGTCGCGGCCGTTACTCTTAACTACCTGAATTTTGCTGGTAGGAGTTGTTTGACCTATATATATAATTTTAACCCTTTGACCGCCAACATCGCCTACAGACGTCACAAATATTTTGTGCCCAGCCGGTCAACAATGCCTTTAGGCAACACCACTTTTGACACATATTTACAGGAAACATAGTAACATTATTTTTACAGTATTTTTTATTATAATAAATAATAGTTCATAAGTAGTAATAAGTAATAGTTCATCTCATCTAAAAGCAAATAAAATAAAAGCTTGTCCTATAGCGTATCCTTTCGAAATTTGAATTTGTTTGAGAAAATTTGTAAACATGTAAAAAATGGCTTGGTGTACAGAGTGCACTTTCGATGCGCGACCCGTGGCGGCCAAAGGGTAAAAAAGATCATTGAAGTTAGGCAACAAATGATCCGGTCAGTCTTCGGATGGGTGACCGCGAGTGGTATTTACAAGTGAGAACTACCGTCGGAGGACAAGGTTAATTGTGTGTCCCGATTGTTTATCCTATAAAAACAACCGCCTACGTATATCAGAGGCCTCCAGGTGCCCTAGACATTGATTGACTTTTGAGGCTGGCTACTCAGCCTATATGATTTAATTATGATTTAAAAAAAAAAAAATATGTTTGTGTCCTAGTGTTTAATTTATTACAACTTAGATTCGCGAAGTATATAGTTAAATGCATAACACATACTGAAAATAATGTTTAAATTGGGAAGTAAATTAATGAGATACTAGCTGATACCCGTTACTTCGTACGCGTAAAGCTCGGCCTTTGGCCTCGCTACTATGACCCCCTCGTAGGGCTCTTCCTTCTATTTTAATAGAAGTACTTCTTTCGCAAACCGTGTGTTAGTATAGTCCGGCTTGACGTCATAACGTGCTACAGTGCGCTCTCTGTCTATCATGAAATTTAAATACAAAAAAAATATTTATTTTGGAGAAAAAAAATTGTTGTTGATGAGCTCTATTTATGATCAGCTCTATTTATTTAAGGTAATAAAAAATAGGACACAGGCCTATTGAAGAGGTCAGTCTTCTTTCTAGTGGTTAATTTTGATTGCTAATATGTTTTTCATATTCTTACAATTTCGAATTTCTACAAATATTTTGTACTGAATTTTTTTTCTGAAGTTCCTACTCTAAATTATGGACCTAGGCCTTATAAGAAACAGTGGGCTTACTC
This sequence comes from Agriopis marginaria, assembly GCA_932305915.1. Taxonomy (NCBI): domain Eukaryota; kingdom Metazoa; phylum Arthropoda; class Insecta; order Lepidoptera; family Geometridae; genus Agriopis; species Agriopis marginaria. The sequence continues at coordinate 12,412,338 of OW029915.1, forward strand.
TTGACACTAGATTTCAATCGAATTTGGGATTGGGATTGAAAACATGCCATTTTAGTACTCTTGAATTCTAAATTAGCGCACGATTGGAACCGATAATGGTGGAATTTTATGGACCTAAATAAAATCGACTCAACTCGACGCTTTCGGTACTCTTGACGCGATTGAAGAGTACCAAATGGCATGTTTTGGATCCCAATCCCAAATTACGATTGAAATCGAGTGTCAAGAGTAAGCCCACAGGATTGAACAGAATCAAATATTTTATTGTCAAAAACTTGATTTTCTCAATAACTTATTTTTATTCAATCAGTAAAGGCCAAACCTTCACTGAAGTCCATGGAATGTCATCTAATATCGCTTCCATGTAGCTATTATAATTAAGGAAGCTTCCCCTTACTGTATCCCTAATTAAGTTTCCACCCAGAAAGTACTCTGGCTTAAATTCTCTCGAAGAAATTCTAGATTAATTAATATTCACCATAGCATGTTATTTATTGCACTAAATTAAGATTTCTGTAATAGACAGATTAGACATAGTTATGAAAATGTTAATTTATGTTAGTAATAGAATATGTTCTTATTGAATCTCTTAGTATTTTTAGGCTAATAAAATATTTATATATGTTTTAATCTCAAAAGTTATTTTCTTGGATTTATAAATAACCTAGTAATCTAAAAAGTAACGACAAAAACATCTAAGGTTTATTCCTACTACTCGTAATCAGTGAATCTAGCATTTAGGTAATAAATATATCATCATCAAAATCAGACTGCTCAGTAAAAAGTTACGCGTGACCATACATAAAAAAAAAAACTCATCCACAAGAAAACCTCCTTTTTCGTCTGTTAAAAATCGATGTTAACTAGCTAATTACCTACCAACAGCAATGAGAAAAAAGACGTACCTAAAGTTTTAAGTAAATGTAATAAAGTCCAAACAATATATAAAATATAGAGTTGTATAAAAAAATTAGCTACAGCAGAACTGTAGTATATTGACAAATACAAACCAGTTTACAAATTCAGCTTTTATTTAGGTGGACCTTCGAATTTTTTCGTTAGTAAGATGATTCTCTCAGCTTCTCGAATGCCACTGAGACGCGCTCCGTGCACTGTAGCGAAGTATCCCGGGACTGTAGCTTCCCCAGCAAATAATAATATAGGCGGCTGCGGATCGCACGGACCGGGCACAGGCGTTCCTAACTCACATTGATGACTTACACAAGAACAACAGCTCATGTATGAATAAGCTCCGCAAAAATGAGGGTCGGATGCCCATCGAGAGCGCAACATCATTTCCGGATAAGGCAAACAGGGGTTACCGGTGAATCTGCGCAGAATCTGAGTCAAACCCTCAGCGACGTCGTTATCTGCCATTGATTCCATTACCGCAGCTTCTTGGCCTGAAATCCACGCACAAAGCACGTGCTTACTGCCAGGCATTTCATCTATAGAGCACACACCTCTAGACCAATCGCTTCTGCTTTGTAATTCTTCCGCGGACCAAGCTAATTTCAAATTTCCTTCGTGACATACCCAGAATGGTTCAGCATATTCAAGAAATACCTTATCGCTTAGCCCATATCCCAAATTACAGATCGCGTCTAATTTGCACACTGGAAGAGGGGGAGCAAATATCTTATCAGCCTGACATTTCAAACAACCGAGTGATACTGTGATGATTACGTAGTCAGCGGTCAATTCTTCTCCGTCGCAACATTTTATCAGCGTCCGACCATCGCCAGTTTGACCAGAACCCCATCGAATGACGTTGACTGGTTTACTGTACCGAATGCAATTATCAGGCAACCCTCGTAGTAACGGTGCCAAAACACCTACGAATCCTAAAGGAACACGAACACTTCCACCGGGTAGTTCAATATAACTTCCGTACTGATCCGCGCTAACCAAAGACAAGTCATCGCCGCATTTGTTGCGTAAAATGTTTGTCAATCCAAACATTACACGAGCGGCGTCATATCTTTGATCTTCCGGAAAATTATGTAACTCTTGTTGTATGCGGAGACCCAAAAAATTTAATAATGTTCCGTGCATTCTGTCTCCTCCGAGTCTGAACAAATTTGCCGCTTGCTGTTCTATTTGTCTGAATGTATGATAGGCGGTTATTGTCACGGGTAAATCAACAGCTCTTCCTTCGCTGGTACAAAACAGCCCTTTAGACGAATCCAAACGGGGCAGAGGCGACTGGAGAAGCCTGTCTTGCGATGCTAAAGTGTAGACTGAATTCGGTAAACAAGCTCCAGATATCCATTCTGCTCCCATCTCTATTACAGCATCTCCCAGCCAGCAGGAGTGGATTCGCCCACCTGGCCTGTGGAAACATTCCGTGAAAGTAGATAGCTTCAATGGAACAAGTAATTTAAATAGTACCTAAACTGTATAAAAGGCGAGATAGAAGTTTATGAAAAAGTAAATAAATGAAAATGAAAAAGTAATTAGTGATAAATGATAGAAGGTACCACTGTTGAAGTGTAACCGACCGTGTTCCGAAGTAGAAAATATGTTTACATGCAAGCTCTTTCCCACAAGTGTTGGTCAGTGCCTTGTCTTGTCTTAGGAGAGACTACTTACGGTATAATCCGTGCCGTGGCAAATGAGATAAAATGAAATTTATTCACTAAAATAGGGTTATACACCGATCTTAGGTATTTTATATTTAGTTCTGTTTTGCCTTTACTCGGCATGTGAATTTAGTCATAAAAATAAATAAGAAATAAAATGAAAGTAGGTTGGTATACAGTTCAATGCGTGCCGTCTACGCACGGCAAAGGTCTACCCAATATCCAGTAATAGGCTAAATAGTCTAAACTAGGTCATCATTGTCATCGTCAGCCTATCATATTCTCACTGCTAGGAAACATGCCTTCTCTTCTCTCAGAGAGAGAGGCTGGACCCTAATTCACAAATCACCATGCTGGCTTAATGCATGTTGGTGAATATCATTGTCTTTTAACTTTTGATGTTTTTGGACATACCTACCGGTTTCCACGCGATGTTTAGGTACCTTCACGGTTTTTTAACAAAAGCATCGAAACTGCACATAATTTATTTAAGTACCTACTAAACAAGTCATTGGTGCAGGGCCGGGGATCGAACCGGGTGTCGCCAGACTGTAAAGAGCGCATGCTTCCGCTCGACCACCATGGCTAAATCAGTTACACATAGCATAAAAAGTATTGATGCGAACCTTTCTTTAGCCTCTAAGACGACAAAGTTGCGTATACCACACTGTGTAAGCCGATGAGCGGCTGAAAGGCCCGCTATGCCGGCGCCAATGATTATGACTCGTGGCTCTTGGAACCGCGGGTTGATGCTACACGAGTCGAGGATACACTGTTCTTTTCCCGGCGTGCAGACGGCACTGCTGAGTCCGCGAGCAACGTCATCCCAGCTGCAAGCTCTACCCAACCTCTTCCATAGAAATTCTTTTGCCCAGGGACTCAATTTCGTCAGTTTCACTCGCGTTAATTTCATTTTGGTATCATTTAGTTAATTGCCACAAGAGCACGTTAAAATTTAGAAAAAGCCATTGAAAATTTGTGATCTGTCAAGAAGACGTTTTCAGAACAGCACCATAGAGCACGCATAGAATAAACATCATTTCTTTTTAGTAGATTTTCTTAGAAGATCGCGATACCTTGTAGTTAAGTTGGTACCCTTGGACCCTTGGCCTACTCACACTATTATGCACGGAACACTATTACTCCTGCCGGAGCTATTATGACCACCATCATTTCACACAGGTCAGTGTTTTGAGCACGCCTTTGACTATTATACTCAGAAATTAACCTTTTGACATCAACGAAAACATCACCAGTACGTATCATTATCATCCTCATCCTTAATTAAATAGTGACCTACACTGTCTTGTCTCGCTAATTGGTAGTACCTATGGTAGTACCAAGGAAGATACACAGTAGTACCCACATACATATAGGTATATTTAGATAGCCCGTTGGTCCAGTTGGTAGTGAATCTACCTTTTAAGCTTGGGGGCGTGGGTTCGATTCCCACATAGGACAAACATTTATGTGATAAACATTTGTGTTTGTTCTATATCTGGTTGTTAATATAAAATTAAGTATGTATTTAAAATTATATATGCATGTATATCAGTCTCTGGCAGCCATATCACAAGCTTTGCTTAGTTTGGGGTCAGATGACCGTGTGTGCAAAAATTTCCCGAATATTCATATAACACTCTTTGATATGACAGTGGTGATCATAGATAATATACTATTTATAGGTACACGAGGTGATTTTCTTTATGCAACCTTATAAACCTGACACACACTGACACGTTTCACCTCCGGTAGGAGTAATAATGTTCCTTGCGTTTCACTACATAAATATATCATGTACTTATAATTATGTTAGATATTATACAGTAGAATTCATATATAACGACTTCACTTATAACGACTAACCTATTTTAGCGACGATATTGTTTACTCAAATTAGGTTTCATAATAAATGTACTCAAGAAATAATCCTGCCGTTTTGTGCGTCATCCGGTTAGTACGACATAGTATCGCCGGTCCCTTGAGGGTCGTTATATCCAGATTCTACTGTATATGTATTTCACAGCTTGTATCATTCTGCTTAAATAAAACTCAATTATCTACAATACAACATCATTTATCTCAAATAATATATTACAATGTAAGTAATCACATTTTATTTGTCAACACATGCAGTCACAATACATTAAGTTGGTACTTTATTTGGACCACCAAAGTTTTCTAAAATTCCTACTGGTAACACATTAATATTTCAGCTTAGATACATATAGCTTCATTAAATACATCATACATCTCTTACTTATTGTCCGATTATTAATATCACTGTCTACTATAGGATAGAATGAATATCTAAAAAACTTAATGCATAATTATGTAACCTAATACGTACAAAATAATATAACGATCTCGTATAAATAAAATTCATAAGCAATGTTATATTAAGCATAATACCTTATTATTGGCAAGAACAACATCGATATAAAAAGATTCTACTTATTTAAATAAATTATAATTAAAAGTACCTACTTATTTAAAATTCTCAAATTACTACACGTTTACATACTACTTAACAAGGTATAAACGAAGGACTATGTTTGACAGTAACTCTCCATGTTTTTAATTTTCCGAAGTTTTAAGTACTTCATCAGCGGCCAGCTTGCATTCTTCCCACGTGATATGAATGTCGTTATCTTCGGTGAAACGAGAGCACACCGCCATTCTCAGGAAGTACGTATCGTCGATCTTGGAAGGAACCAAATGGATCTTGCCGCGTCCGTTAATGCGTCTCAATAGCTCCTCGTTAATATCATTTGCTCCTTTCAGTCTGAAGCATACTAGTCCCATAGTCACCTCTTCGAATATTTCAAACCTTTCGTCCTCCAGGCAAAGTTTCTCAAAGAGATGTGCCAAAGCGATGTGCTTTCTGATATGCTTCTGGAGGTTCTCTACTCCGTACAGCCTCAAGACGAACCAAAGCTTGAGTGCTCTGAACCGTCTTCCAAGCGGGATCTGCCAGTGGCGGTAATCGGGAGCAGAGCCTTGTTGATCATGTTTCAAGTAAAGGGGGTCGACATTGAAGGCGTCGACGATCCACCTCGGTTCCTTGAGCCACATCGCTGAGCAGTCGAAGTTGACCAGCATCCACTTGTGAGGGTTGAAGTTGAAGGAGCTCGCTTTATCAACGCCCTTCATGAGGTAGCGGTACTCGGGACAGATGAAGGCGGAGCCGGCGTACGCTGCGTCCACGTGGAGCCATATGTCGCGCTCGTTGCACACGTCCGCGATCTCGTCCAAGGCATCGAACGTGCACGAAGATGTGGTACCCAGTGTAGCCACAACCTGGAAATAGAAAATCACTCACATAAAAACCTCAGTAACTTTTTCTTTTTTTTCTGGGCAAGTGCCTTTATTAACTAAACAAAATACAAACTAAAACTACAAATACTAAATAACTTAGACTGCCCATAGACCGTTGAAGTTCTAAAGATATCTTTTTCTTGTTTTGTAGGTGGGTATATATAGATATACTGGAGTAGGTACCTATTAGGTATATGTTATTGCGAACTGGTGAAAGAGATGATGGTGGTGGTGATGAGTGCGCCTTGATCACAAACTAGGTACCTAAAGCTACTACGTAGCCAGATGTTTTGCCTTGGTAGTGCATCAGAAAAAACCAACAGCTGCATTTGAGACCAACTTTTAATTTGACCTAAGTTGAGTGACTGTTTAAGTACCTATTCAATACATATAACTTACATAATGGGTAATGAGATACATACGTAAAATGGAATTAGTCCTTTGCTAATGTCTTCGTCCATGGCCTCCCGCAATATATCACCGCGCAGACGTCTCTTGCTGTCAGGCTGCAGAGACCGCAGCTTCACGCCGCCCAGCAGACCAGCGCGCTCTACTGAAGAGTGAGCTTGTTCTGGAAGAATAGCGTGAAATTATAATAAATGGGTGGTATCATCTTATATCCGCACTGGGCCAGCGTGGTGGATATGGCCCATCAATCACCCTTTCGGGGGTAGGCTAAAAGTCCAGCAGTGGACTGTTAAAAGGCTGATCATGATGATGATGATGATCATCTTATAACACCAGCATAAACAATTGCGTGTTATTTAAAAGGCACCGTTTCCCAATGAGATTTTACAGTAAAATTACAGGAACTATAGATTTCAGGTAGGTATGAGTTTTGAGCGCAATATATGTATCGCGCCAGTAAAATTTAGGGTGCTACTAAATTGTTACATACAAGCGTGGCGCTTACCATCAACTGCCCGACGTGCTCATCTTGTCACTTAGTCGAATAAAAAAAGTTTTGACTATTTCATCATAATCTCGCCTCCGAAGCTTCTTCAAAAATCAAATTCTGGATAAGGGTGAGGAACAAGAAATCGATAAAGCTAGCTTGTTCCTAGTTAATTATTTTATTTCTATGGATTAAGCAGTTAAGTTGCTTACTGTTGCAGTAGCCAACAAGTTTTCCAAGAATGTCGTTATCAGTCCACTCCGGGTGCTGTTCCTTGGTACGCTGCATGGTGCGAGACTTTGCTCCGAGGAGTGCGACCAGGGTGGCCTCGCTGGCTGTACCCTGGATGACGCCGCCCGCCTCTCCGCCGGACCGCGCAAGGAACGACTCCGGAAGGCCTAACATCTGGCCCAGCCAGTCCAGCATCACCACCTCCAACTCGGTGCAAGCCGGGCTCGCGATCTAAAAAGGCATAAATCGATATTTGTTATCGATGTAAATATTATGTAAAATTAGGTACCTCAATAGCAGAGGTCTACCATAAAAACTGTTCACCGGGGAAGGGGATATCTGCTCTGCTGTGTAATCAAGTCATAAACAATTAGCTTATAAAGTATATAAATAATTGCCAAAGTAGTGTTGCCATTGACTCATTAAAATTATAAGGAGACGTAGATTTACCTATTGTTCATTTGCAAAGCAGGTCAGTACCATAGTACCTAACTAAGTATTTTTATTGGGTAATTTTAGACAATGTTTCATAGTTAGATATCTGATCAGGCACAAGTTACCCAACCCACTGCCACAGTAACCGTTTCCGTTTACTCAAGGTTGTTATACTCGTAGTCACCTTGTCAGTAAGTCATAATGTGTGATTTCTTGACCCACAACACTTTTGTAGTGACACCAGATTGATCAGACATACCTAGTAGCCTAGGTACCTACCTACCTATACTATTGTTGACTTATAAAAGTAGATTTGTATAGGTAATAACACCTGTATCATATGCGAATGTGGTTTGTAACTGGTTTTCCTTGTTCGAGTTTCGTGTTGATCTTAACATTGACACTGGTACACATTAATAAGTTAATCGTGGCTTAAATGCCTACTGTGTTTGCGTCAATAGGTCGTCGTGCCATGTCGTAAGGATATGCAAAAGTGCCATGTAATTAGGTACATAAGTACGCAAAAAAATAAAAGACATTGCCCATCCATACGAGGCTAAAGTAGTGTATACTGATTTACGTTTCTGCAATCGCTTAATTCACAAGGTCAAAGTTATTACGCAATATCTGAATGTCTTTTTGCAAATACGTCCAATTACTTACCTACCCCTAAGATCTACCTCATTATTACCTACTTATATTTTGTCCATAAAGGTATACGTAGCGCTTCATACGCGTAGACTTTCATTTAATGAAAATTTAAATGAAAGTCTACGTAGGTATAAGTAGATAATAATGGGGCAATAAACGAAATATGAATATGAATATAAATTTTGAACCCCTTCATACGTCCCTTTTGCAAAAAAAATCCTTTCTTAGCGGACCTCTACAGTCTACACCCCATAAGAAATCTACCTGCTAGATTTCAGCTTCCAAGTTTTCCTTTCTTTCCGAGATTTCATGATGAGTCAGTCAGTAAGTGGTATTTCGCTTTAATATATATTATATAGAAGACTAGCTTTTGAATCCCGCGGTGGTACCAGCTATTTCCCAATTTTTCCCCATTTCCTACGGGAAAAAGTACCCTATGTCCTATGTTAAGATGTACTTACACTAACAAACTGCAAATTTTTGTTAAGGTCGGCCTATATAGCTGTTTAGTTATGAAAAGCGAACAATCAGACACACTAGGGACAGATTTACTTTCGCTTTTATAAAATTAGTTAGGATACAATTCGAAAGAAGTTACTAACCCATGTGAAACCAATGCAGGCGATGGCTCCGCTGAGCATGTCGGCGACGATGGCCGGGTAGGAGTTGGCCGTGGGGAAGTAAGCGTGGAAGCGCGGTGAGTGCCAGTGAGTCACACCGGACATGACAACGCGCTCGATATCAGCCATCACCGCCGTCCAGGGCTCCGGCTCCTGCGGCGCCTGCTCCGGCACCAGCGGCCGCAAGTACCCCGGCTTCACTGACGGCACCACTTGTCTGCGGACACCACACATTCAAAAGGTAAAAGACGCACAGAATACAAAACAAACGTAATTTTTGACGGAGGTACATAGGTGACGTAATCATAATACAGATACGTCATCTTCAATTTATGCTGACGTCATCACTCACCTACCTCCCTCAAAATTAAATGACGTATTAATTGATATTTATTTTATTTGTGTACATATAGGTATAGGTAGGTAAATAATATAATAATTAACTGTTTTAAATAAATAAAAAAGTATTTTGAAATATATATTCAGTGACTAACTGCGCACCGCGGTTTCACCCGCGTAGTGATGAAAAATTGTGATGGCGATGATGATGATGAAAAGTAGCCTATTTCACTCTCCGACCCATGCAAAAAATTAGTTCTTGTATTATCAGCTAATATCAATGAGTCATTGATATTAGGCTGAATAACTGATAGGCTGATAATGATGATGGCAATTAGAGTAGACATCGTGACTGTCGATTGTTCATTTGAATATAAATACTAACCCACTCAAAAATCTTACCCACTTTAGCAAGTACAGGTACTTATGTTATGTGAGTTTTTTTAAATCATTCGTCTATAATGCTAGAAGTGAGGGGCGCCAATGTCAAGTTTTTTCCCTGCTCGGAAAAATCGTAGATCCGGGGCTGTCAATGACGAATATAACCAGGCTAATATCGAGTCTTACAATTTCTACTTAGCCTACTTAAACATTTACTTACCTATTTATTGGAATAGTCTATAATCAAGGTAACTGTTGCATGCTTTGGAGAACTAAGACTTGGTTGAGACTGGATTAAATTACAATAATATTATCGTTTAGTCGATCGAATTAGAATATAAATATTTGTATACTTACTCCTTAACGAGTACCTAGCTACTAAGATATTTTAAAAGGGTTTTACCTGTCTCTTATATTTTCCAAGTATTCAGCAATATAGTCAGTCATCGCCTTAGCGAAGTCTTTGAAGTCGCCGGCCTCCATGGTGTCTGAAAAATGCAAGAAAGAATTGCATCATCATCTACATTTGCGTAGAATATTATAATTATGTACAAATGGCCGGGGTCGGCATTAGATAATAAGAATATATAGGATCTCAATGGTTCTGAGCCTAAAGTAGAATTTTGTGTTATTATTATATGAACAACTTTTACTACGGGAACAACCCTGACATCCCAGGAAAAAAAATCAGCTATTCCAGTGAAAAATTACATTCGCACCTTCGCACTCAACGACATGGGTCAATTGATAATTTTTCAGGGTTTTAAAAATATATTTTTGAAGTGAAACTTCTAATGCTACTTCCAACAAGGTTGCGTTAAACGTTTAACGCTACCATGGAGGGGGGATAGAAAGAGACAGAGCGAGAGTTTCACTTCTTCCGCGCGGAGGGACTCCACGCACAATTTGTTTTTTACTTGGCTACTGCCCCGTTGTTTGTTGGGGCAATTTTTCCCTTTGTCGCCATAGTAAAAGTTCATAATAATGACCTTTCGCCTTAGTGTCATTCCGTGTAACTTAAATAATAAAACGTCAAAAAAAGCTAAGTTAATTATCACATGCGCAGACAAAGCTAACAACACAACAACGGCGACAGCGACCAGAAACCTAATGAGAGGCAGGTCGGGGTAAATACCTAAGTGCATAATTTTTATTTAATCAATAACCCAAACTGAAAAATGTAATACCAAATTTTAACATAACAAACTTATTCAAGACAAATCAGCATTATACACAGAAGCACCACTAAACGTAAATTACAACAAAATTCTAGTTAGGTTACACAAACCGAATTTAAGTTTGGTGTTGTCCTCAACCGACATTCTCGAATCTAGACATGGAAAACGAAAAAGGTTTGTTAGAAAGATTAGTAAAGTTTTTATGTAACGGTGAATTAGCATGGCCCATGCTGTCTCTTTCTGAGGGGCTGCGTCCCAACCAGCGTTGCCAGACGTCCCGATTTTGGCGGGACGTCCCGATTTTTAAATTAAAATTATCCCGCGCGGGAAAGGCTCAGTCCCGCTTTTCGAGGATAACTCCACCGTGCGTGCAGCGTGCTGAGGAAGCGCGGGCGGGTGTTTTTTTATTTTTATTCAGAAGGCGAATAAGATCCACTATTTATCGATAGGGTAAATCTGATTTAAAATATCATATTTATTATTAAAATTCATTTTCTATGGCTATTTTGCTATCTATTGTCACGTAAACATAATTTGGACTCAAATAAAAATATAAATATTTAAAATCTTCTGATTATATACGTTTTTACTATGTCCCGCTTTCGACGACAGAATCCCGCTTTTTTCACTCAAAAAGTTCAAAAATCCCGACTTGGCAAGAAAAAAAACTGGCAACGCTGGTAGAACAGTGGGCACATAATAGACAGTAGGTAAATAATGATGATGATAATAGCAACGATAACGATATGCAACAAAATGGCAACAAACCACTAAAATGAAACAAAATTTCTAGTTGATGTCTTATAATGTCTTATTTTGCAAGATCTATGGCATAGAATCTGGTTGCTCTTATTACGGTGGTTGACATGTAACATATAAGTGCTATTGTTACCGATACCGACCTATTTTCAATGTCAATCGGCGTTACCGGCACTGCTAAGTTGATATGATGCTAGACAAGGAGTCACTGGAGAAATATAAGTGGCACCAGCTACTTGCATTTGGTTATCTTTTATTTATTTTATTGATCTACGTTTGGGAAATTTCCCGCGTAATGGTAAGCGACCTAATGCATGGAGTACGAGTCGGTGACTTATTTCTGTTCACCACCAAGGTCGGGCGCGGTCGGTACTTGGATGGGTGGGTGACCTGGGCGTGCTGTTGTCTTCTTGCATTTCTTTTTATATTTTGTAAACAACGTATTTATTAACGAATTTTTGTATTAGCTCTAATTTAAAAATGATAATAAGTACGAGTAGGTACCTACGTACGCGTCAAACTTGGCAGAACTATAGTACCTACACACTAATGTATAACAACAAATAATAAATAATGGTCAAGTGCGAGTCGGTGACAAGTTTCTGTTTATTACAAAGTTATAACTGGTAATTTCGTTCTTGAATTTTGTGATATGGTCCGTTAGCCCGAATCGCACTTGGCCGGTTTATTTACTTGGGTTTTGGTATTGGCGACCTACTGAGTAATACAATTATCCAGCAGCTCCCGACCCTTTATGTGTAGGGAGGTAAGCATTTCGAGTCCTTGTTCAATGTCGAGAGAGCGGCGGCTTACGCAAGCCTCCGCGCGCACCGAGCAAGTGGTGCGAGGTTACTGACGGACCTCGCCGCGCAGCCTGGCCGCCTAGCCACTACGCCACTAGCCACATCGCATTTACAAAAAGTTTCCTTCAAAATACGTAAATGAATACAAAAATGTTTTATTCAAACATTTTGTCTGGATTGCATTGATTGTGAAATGCTTACGAAATCAAGATCCAGTGTCCTTGCCACGCCCTTGTCAATTACGATGTTGCTAAGTTTTCTCAAACCTAGATGTGGTACTAGGCACTACTCTACTAGTATTTGTTGCTCAGATCAGACAAACAAGGAAGATATGACTTAGAACAATTATCGTTCGTGTTCAAATGTCCAATGTTTCACCCACTTTTTTATTATAGGTATCTAACTTAGGTACCTAACCTACCGCTAATCCGCAGTTTAACGCATAAATGCCTACGGTACACTTATTAATTTTTTACTCCTAATAAGAAACTTCAAGCGACTCCAATGAACTAACAGCCCACATGTCGTCTGCAGAATGAGTCCGACTATATACTTACCACCACCTTACCATACCTTACCACCTTACCATATCTTCCTTGTTTGTCTGATCTGAGATTTGTAGGTAAACGTGCTCGTGATGGGCGATAGTTTAGTTTGAAAGTATTTTGTCTTTACTCTAGTATATAAACGGTAATACGTACTACAAGCGTCAAACTTAGCGCGCGCTAAATATCCCGAACCGAATGAAAGAAACGCAAATACATTTTTGGGTACGGAATCCTCGGTGCGCGACCAACTCGCACTTCATCATCATCATCATCAGCCAGAAGACGTCCACTGCTGAACATAGGCCTCCCCCTTTAACCTCCACACTGTACGACAGCCTGCCTTTTGCATCCACTGGATGCCAGCGACTCTCACTATGTCGTCGGTCCATCTACGGTTAACTCGCACTTGGCCGGTGTTTATTAAATACTAGCTGTTGCCCGCGACTTCGTACGCGTAGATTTTCATACAATATTTCAACCCCCTTTTGCCCCCCTTAATTCAGCCCTTTCGCAAAATCCTCTCTGGGCGGACCTCTACACCCCGAAAGTAATCTACTTGCCAAATTATAACAAATAAAACCCCCATTTCTCATCCTTAATCCGTCTTTTCCAAAAAATATATATGTTACCGGCAATGTGTATAATTCAGGTATTCTATACAATGCCTAGGCGAGATGTGAGAGAGAGAGAGAGAGTATGAGTGTGTGTGTGTGTGTGTGTGTGTAGGTGAGTGCGAGTGTGAGTGTGTGTGTGGGGGTAAGTGTGAGTGTGGGTGTGTTTGTGGGCGTGAGTGTGCGAGTGGGCTTGAGTGTGAGAGTGGGCATAAGTGTGAGCGTGCGTCTGAGCGAGCGTCAGACCGTGCGCGTATGTGTGTGTGTGTGTGTGTGTGTGTGTGTGTGTGTGTGTGTATTTGTGAGTGTGTGTTTATCAACACCTTGCTTTTATCAAAACCTTACTTTAAAATTTATTAGACCCATCTCGCTTCTAAGCCATGCTTATAAGCTGTTTTGGAGGGTCATCACGCCTCCCGCCCGCGTCGCAAGAAGTTTACTTCCTGCTCGCACGTCTCCCCCTTCCCTGCTCTCGTATTTTACACACATTGCCGGCTGAGCATTCGGCATTGTATAGAATACCTAGGCAAAGTATAAAATAAATAATATTTCATGCATTGCCTGAACTTTTTAGGCATTGTATAGAATACCGGATTATACACATTGCCGGTAACATAAATACAGTATTTATTTATTTTAAATTATTAACCTGAATACCAAATTTCATATCCCTAAGATCAAAAACAAAGGACTTTCATACAAACTTTCAACCTCCATTTGTCCCCCTTAATTCGGCCCTTTCGCAATATCCTTTCTTAGCGGACCTCTACACCCCATAAGGAATCTACCTGACAAATTTCAGCTTCGTAGGTCAAGTAGTTTTCGAGATTTCGTGTTTAATGAGTGAATGAGTGAGTGAATGAGTAGATGAATTTCGCTTTTATATATATAGAAATATAAATATATAGATTTTCTAGAACTTTCTCGAACATTCTATATCGATTATAATAGTTTGCAGTCATTTTAGAATTTTTTAGATCATTCCAGAAATTTCTAGAACTTTCTCGAACATTCCAAATCGATTACAATAGTTTGTACTCATTTTAGAATTATGTCTATCATACCAAAATTTCTAGAACTTTCTCAAACATTATAGATATAGTAGGTATTTCCTTTCTAAAGGATGTCTTCAGATAGGCTATCTAAGTACCTACTCAACGTACACTACAAAGTGCGCTGCAAATCAATCGCCAGCTTAAGATGAGCCGTACGTTCAAAGCTTCCCGTACATTCCGGAGGTCAAGTTATTTGGGCCTAATATTGAGGGTTGTGATGTGTGTAATTTCTGAACTACGAAATCGACGACCTTGAAATTTTTACGGGACGTTACTTAATATACCTCCTTTCTAACAAAAAAAGAATTAATGAAATCGGACTACGCGGTAATGAATTACAACTAAGTTCACATTTTGACTTTCATCCCCTCTCCCAAGGGAACCATGCAAAATTTCGGGATAAAAGGTATCCTATAACCTACCTCGTAGTATGAACTCAAATTATGCTAAGTTTCATTTGAATCCATTGAGTAGTTTCGGCGTGATGCGCGGCCCAGATACAGACAGACGGACAGATAGACAGACAGACAGACAGACAGACAAAAATTAAAAAAAAAACAGTTTTGACTTCAGTATCGATTATAGAGTGCCATAAATTTATTTTTTTCAAAATATCTTCAATGTACAGAATTGGACCTGTTACAGTTTTATTATAAGTATAGATAATTAAAGTTACCTATCTAAATGAAATTCCTCGAACACAAAGTTGTTCGGTATCGTAATCGTAATATCAATGAAGTTAGGTAGGGCCACAGGTTGGGCCAAGGTAATACAGTTATCACGCGATCACGAAAAAAAAACTCAGTTCCCAGGCAGTAACCTATTAAACAGTTCTAATCTAATAATGCGTTGCATATTCATTGAGATCTAAGTATATATGTATCTTTTACTAGCGACCCGCCCGCCTGGCTTCGCGCGGGTGTAATTTACGTGCGAAGCCGGGATGGGTCGCTAGTTATATAGTGTATATAAATCTTCCGTGAAAATGTATCTAGCTGATGGTGAAAACCGCATCAAAATCCGTTGCGTGGTTTAGGAGGAGTTAGCGGCTATGCAGTTGCAGACAGACAGACGCGGAAAGCGACTTTAATTTATACTATGTAGAGATAGAGAAGAGAAGCAGAGGTGTGTTTTTTATTTACCTAATCTACTTAGACAAGTGGGAGCGAAATAGAGCAAAGAAAACCCTTATGACATTCATATTCATACGTCCAACATAATGATTGCTGCAACGTTGGCTTCGATCAAAAATAATGCATCATAGGTATATAATTTATTATGTAATGCATGTTTAATTATCTCGAAGATCGATGGTAATTAAGTGCAAGCCGTTGTTTTTTTTTTGTAATTTGGACGCAGCAGCTAACTTTAACATAACACCGTTGAAACATAAAAAAATAAACTTATAAAACGAGGTCGATCCCGTCAAGAAAGAAAAAGACGTCCATTGTTTTCATATGGTATCGATAATTTAATTATGTTATCGATAGATTGTTAGTTTGGAACGTCACTATTCCTTTAATCGGAATATTAATAGGTTTCGTATTTCGCAAGCGATGATTAGCTATGTATCTATCCATCCTTGTTTAGATACCTTATTTTAAAGATTTCTATGTGTACAGAATATAAATAAAAAAATAAGCAAGTTAATCTGAACAAGTTTAACTATTACTATTACCTAGCTATCAACACAAGGTCTGTCAGCTTGATTTTATATCCTGCAGAAACAACTATGACCCAGGGTAAAGTTAAAATATTTAAAGTAAGTAATTAAGTAAATAAAAGTTAAATCGTGACCCTAATTCTATGAACAACAATTAAAACTGATCTGAAGGTTAACCGATATTATATTTACTTTGGTAAATATTGCTCTGTTCTTACAAGGTTTTTATTTGTTTCGTTTTCTTGGATGACAATATTATTATGTCATACAAATAAACAAATTTAAAACACAGATATTTAAAAACTAAAACTATCAAGTTCTAGTTATTTTGATTTAAAAACCAAACTACTGGACCGATTTTGATGAAATTTTTATGGGACCAATCTAAAACTTCTAAAAGTATGTAGCTATACTTTCTTTTTAATAGAAAACCAAGAAAAAAACAAGCGAATTGAGACATTTTTTGAAGTCGGTCAAAAATAAGGAATGAAAAAATGAATGATTTTCAAAAGTCGTATAAGCACTTACGTAAGTAGGTATAATGAGCTACTTTAGCGTATTGTGGAAGACAAGGTAAGTTCCTAAATAAAACAAACTAAAAAAATTCCTTGACGTCATAGCGATATTTATACTCGCAACTACAGAAACTTTCTTAGTAAAAATATCTAAGTAGGTACCTGGTAAAAACGTCACAAGTATACAAAATACAAGGTAAATGGCCGCACGTTGTGAAATGCGGGATTTCCCTGCGTACTTAATACCCAAGTGACTCTTCCATCATAAATGTAGAGGAACGGTCAAACCCCGCTAGTTTTCCGCAAACCCCGCACCACGCGTGCGTCATTCAAGAATGTAAGTGCATTACATGCAAGTGCATTGCATACAGAACATTATACAAAATGTAAGTGTGTACTGTATATTGAATAGAATATATTTATTTTAAAAAACCGGACAAGTACAAGAAGGTCTCGTGAAAATAACAAAAAAAAAAAAAAAAAAAAACTAACTGAAGTTGAAATATTGAAAGACAAACTTAACTTTGTAGTTGACAATAGGTTCTTCCATACATAACAACTACAAAATGTAAGTTTGTTATTGTAAAACAATATTTTTATATTAACTTCAAATTTATAACTTTTAGATTTATTCCTTTATATGTACTGTAAGACCTTACCTCTTGCCAAAATTAATTATTCTAGGTCAACGGGAAGTACCCTAAAGGTTTTGATTCCCCTGTGAAATCGCAAAATATGTGACATCAACGGTCACATCTTTTGATTGCGTTGACTTACAACTTTAATTTTTTACACCCAAAAGAAACCGTAGACTCAAGTATTCAGTATAAATTTCAACTTGATAACTTTACGCGTTCTTGAGAAAAAGGGTCTTGACAGACGGACAGACCGACAACGAAGTGATCCTATAAGGGTTCTGTTTTTTCCTTATGAGGTACGGAACCCCAAAAAAAAACCATTTAGTAAGCACCGGTAATCGTAATTAATTATTGTTGCGCCAAAAACTCTGACATGGTATAACATCAAAGATTTCATACAAATTGGCCTAAACATCATCATATGAAAAAAAAAAAAGTTGAAATTATCAAATCATAATAATTAAAAATATGATTACCTACAAATTGCAATACGAGTGTCGGAAGTCACATACTATTCCTAAGCAATTATTTGATTTCTGGTAACACAAGATATCAGTTTTATGGTAATACCTACCAAAATATTGGCCTATCATAAGGCAAGTGTAGGCAACAATAATACTGTCTGCCTTATCACAAGTAAATAAATACCAAGCCTTGCGAAAAATTCTCGCGTACGAAAATTATGAGTAAGTAACTCTGGGCATAACAATATTCTGATAACATTATCGAAAGTAGGAAAACATGTGTACCTTGTTAGGTATTGAATATTGATGTATTAATTTGTATGTTACGCAAATATCTTATAATAATAACTAAACAAAATACAAGCTAACTAACACTAAACCCTAAACTACTGGGTGCCTGCCTTTATGGAGGCTACTACTTGAATTTTATAAGGTACCTAACTTATACCCTGCATGGCTTCTCTTTTTATCCTGAAACAAGTGTAAATTGTTTTTAGAGCTGCTAATCTTCAAACGGCTGAACTGATTTTCACGAATCATAGCTAAGAACACCCTCGATAATGTAACATAAAAAAAAACAGTTCAGCTACTTAGGAGCTACGAGACATACACGCAGATAAACTTAAACTTATAACACCCCTCTTTTTGCGTCAGGGGTTAAAATATACGTCTCTTGAAGGATATTGCCGCTGCTAGTTTAAATAAAACCTTAATTTATTATGTACCTATACCAATATACGAGTAAATAGAACATTTTATCGCCTCTCCGACTAAAATAATATGTATCTGAACGAAGTACCCGTAAAGCCCGCATGCCCAATGCCCATGCATTATTTACAAGAATAAATGTGATTCTTATTCATTCATATGTTGTAGCCACAGGCCGCTCTACCTACTTGAGCTTGTTAAATTTGCTTTTGGTATATTATATACCTTTAGGTATATATAGAACAGGGGCCTTACGGACAACTGCTATTGCGGCACCTAATCCGCTCAGTTGGAAAATCACGCGAACATGAACCTTATCGCGCCCAGATACGGTTTGCGGTCGCGTGATTTTCCAACTGAGCGGATTAGGTGCCGCAATAGCAGTTGTCCGTAAGGCCCCAGGGCTGCCACCTTTTTGGGGAAAAAATCGGTAGGTAGATACAATCGGACACTCATCGTGATGACGGGGTTTTTCAAAAATGGCCAAAATCGTCCTTTGGTATTTTTTGCGACGCGTCATTGTGCTGTTAGTCTTGAACTGAGCGTGCCATAAAAAAATCGGTGCAAAATTATAGGTCGGGACGCGGGACAATTTCATCAAAATCGGGACTGTCCCGGTAGAATCCGAAAGTGCGGCAAACCTGATTTAGAGATCTAACTCATAGAAATATAAATTCTAAAAAGTGTTTAACTGTAATAATAAGTATCTTCTTTTTTGTAGGTATATACCTACTCTTGATACGTTTAATTATATGTATGTGTTATTGTATTAAATGTATTATGTATTGATAACCTATGAATGCGTATAATTTATAAGATAATCTACCATAATGCAAAAAAATATACGATGTGTTTATTTATGAAAGAAAAACCTATTTAGAAAAATTCGTTGGTACGTATTATGTAATTATGTACCTACCTAAAACTTGGGCTTTTGGCGCTAACGTGAAAATATATATAGCCTCATTGTATTATGTTCCTAAACGAGAGTAAGTATTTTTCGAGTGTATAATAATGGTGTTTTTTTAATGTTCGTAAACGTGCTCGACTTTGTGCAAGTGATAATAACGACGTGAAACATGTATTTTCATGTTGTTTCCAAAACTCCTTAGAAGCCTTTAGTAAAGTCTCAATCACATTTTGCTAGGGCATGACTTGGACTTGATTGCAACTTACTTTGCTTGACTATGACTTGTTTGACGATATTTAACTAAAACAAATAATTAAATTAAACATTAAATGTACAAGGCGTGTGATGCAAAAATTATCTCGAGAGGAAACTAAAATAAAAAGTTAATGTAATCAAATCCAAAAAAAAGATAATTTTATCACAGAAACATTTGCAACCCCATTTACGTCAAATATAATTCGGTATGTAGCTTCGATCAAAAATACATGTATAATTGTTCGAATGTATGTATGGAGTAGATAGACTTAGCTAAGCAGAATGCAGATAAATAATTAATTTATCTACTATTCGTGTGGGTCTACTTGATTAGATACATAATCTACCTTGTCAATCGAGAGATAATAAAAGTAGGTGACTCAAATTATTTGACTTTATTAATTATCTTGTTAGTAAATCTGTGCGAATGTCATGTTCTAGGTCAAACGATTAGAGAAAGTTTAATTATTCAGGGTTATGGTTAACAGGTTAGTATCTAATAAGTAAGTAGTATATGTACTAGTTGGGTTAAATTACAATGGCAAGGTCTAACACTGTAGTAATCATGTTTGCAGTGTACGTATCTGTCACTTAAAATGCTAAAATAAAATAATAGAGACCCCCTATAAAATAATAAGTAAAAACTAATTATTCAACAAAATTATCCTAATCTCATTTCCCTATTAATGTTATCGTAAAACTATTACGACAACAGACAATCGTTATTTTTACTATTTGTATTATTTGAGACAGTGAACATCCTATGGCTGAAATGATGATGATGATGTATTATGATTATTTACGAGATATTTACCACAACTTTCCCCTACCTTACCACGGTAAATATCCCGTAAATAATCATATAACTTTAGTGACCAACCGTGATAGTTTAAAACAGTTTGATGTATTACTTATTCGTAAACCTCGATAATAAAATTAAGGCATTTCAAAATAAGAAATTCAATCGGGATTCGGGAACAACGAATCTAAAAGCACTGTATTAATTACAATAAATAGTTTTCTACACGATGCTGATTTTATGGCAAACTGTCTCAAAGCACAAAAAATACGATAAAATTGGTATTTTTAAACGCCTAGATAACATATGATATTGTTGATTGTTGTTATTTACGACAAAACAGAGGATTTATTGAAAGGTAATTGTTAAACTTAAATCTCTGGTAGCGAAGTGTATATGTATTTTTATTTTTGTTTTATATTTATAAATAGTATATATTTATATTAATAATACCCTCCGTTTATCTTTATCATTATTTTATATGCACTGATTGTTATATAAATAATATTTATTTATTTATTTTCAATTTGTATATCTTAAATTTTTTTGTAACATCATTATGTCGACAGAGGAACTTTAAATTTAAAACATTTTTAAACAGGATTCCTCGTTACAGGCTTTGCCTAGTGAGGAAACTATTAGTAATGACCTTCTAAATTTACAAAATCTTCTCTGCAAGTATGTACTATTCAAACTATATTTTATTGTGTTTTTATTTCCTTTTTAATATGTATGTTATGTATAATTTGTATATAGTAAATATACATTTTTCATTTTCATTTTTTCATTTTGTTTCCAATAAATCTACTTAATTTTAAAAGTGTTACAGAAATGTTAATCAATGTCGTCCTTGATACCAATCCAACATCCTAAAGTACACTACTTATTATTTTTCATTCAATCATTGAAAAAGTTAAATGGTGTCAATAGACTTTCAATTAAACTTCGCGCATGCAAATAACAAAATCATGACTTACCAAGTCTAGTAATTTTTTTGATATAAACCGGCTTTGTAACAAGGTGCACTGTTGGTGTTATTCTGATTGGAGTTTGCTATAATTGTGAATGGCTGCGTTTTATCGCGAGGTAAACTGCAGACACGGTCCGTTCGGAGACAGACTGTGGAGCGACTACGCCTGCCACCGCCCGCCTCGCTAACTTTATATACCACCGTGCTATATTACTGGCTACGTGGTCATACTCTCGACACCTCACTACGTATAGGTCCATTTAGATGATAAGCCGTAGCGCATGAGCCGTCTCTTCGAATAATAAGAAGAGCGGGGAAACTAAATCTGCTAAGTGCACTTTGGGTAGAGCACTTTTCTGGTTATTTTTCGTGTGAATCGTAAGATCATTGTGTTTCTATTTTCTATACAAGGCTACTGGTTAGTTAGCATCCTTCCAGTACATCGAAACTTACAACTTATGTAACAGGAATTGAGGATTTTCGCAAACAAAAATCTGCCGTTCCATACAAGAAAATCGTTCACTCACGACTTGTTGACGACAGAATATGTATATGAAACGGCTGATATTTTCGCGTATTTTGATAAGTCGAAGTACAAAAGTTGTTTGTTTCAACGTAGATGCCAACTATTACCAGTTTTATTTTTTATTTATTATTTATAGAATAAAATAATTGTTTATTCATTAATCATAGTACATAACAGTTTCAAGTGACCAGGAATTCTATTTAGACAAAAAATTGTCTGTACCTATTAGGAGTCCCTGCTCTAGGATAGAACATCTTTGACTTAGCGTGTGTGTGTTTATCTTATTGAATAACATACATATTATTGTTACACAACTCTGCCAAACTGCATAGCAACCCTGTATACCTATCAACTAAGTTATATTTAGTTAGTATATTATGTACCTGTACCTGGTTTAGTTTTGGAAAAAGTTTAGGTTTGAAAAGTTATGGGTGCCATCATGTAAATATGTTTTTCCGGTAGAACGATATTAAACGACAATTTTCATAAAGCAATGATTATTATCAATTTTTAAAAATCAGGTACGCAATTTAATTTACTTGGATGGCATATTTTTACCAGTTATTTTGATTTAAAAACCAAAACGACTGAACTGATTTTAATGAAATTTCTATTGGACCAACCTAAAAGTAGAAATGACGGAGTTCTGAGGTAAAAAACTAAAACAACCGAATTGTGATCTCCCTCCTTTTTTGAAGTCGGCTAAAAAGGAATGCTGGCAACAGCGAACTTAGCTCGCTGGCTGGCAATGAGTGAGTAGCTAAATCGAACGGACTGAATAGTTTACTCATAGAGACAATTATTTATTTAAAATAAAATCTATGAAAGTTTTTAAGACCTTGAAAAATTGCCCTCAATTTTTTTGAGAAATTAATTAGAACTGTTTTATCGTGGGAGGGGCGCCTAAAAAATGTTGGCCGCAGGCAACCGTGGCACCTTACAGAGAGGTACAATTTTACTAAGGCATCTTACAGATACGTAAATTACCTGTTATACCTGTTAAAAACTAATAGCACGGGCCGTGGACAAATTTTCTTTCCACCGTATTTATCTAGCGAGATACAGACAAACGTATGCAATTTCTAGCTTTCTCTACGCGTTGATAAAATCGATGGAAAGACAATAATTTGTCCACGGCCGTGCTAGTTAGGCTTGGGAATAGAGCCGGAGACAGACCGAAATAATAGTAAAAAATTATCATGAGAGGATTTTGGCGTCGCAAGTCTTGTGCATTTGCCGATGTCAAGTACTTGGAGACTTTCCGGGATTTCGCAGTTAGCTTGAAAATATTTTCATCGTACTCACTTAATATTTTTTTCAAATATTCCAATCATACGTATTATAAGTAAAAAATCTTTGATTCCAATATTAAAACCAAGAATTTAAAAAAATACATGCCAAGTCTGCTTCGCGCCTTGGGGCAAGGGCGGCGGGATACACTTGTATCGTTTGTAATCAGCCCTTGAAGCAATCTCCTTGGTAGCGACAGCAACCTCCTTTGACATAATTATACATGACTATTTCTTTTTTTTCTTATGATATAATATGCAAGGGTGTTATGTTAAAAACTATATCTATCTATATAAAAGAAAGTCGTGTTAGTTACACTGTTTATAACTCAAGAACGGCTGAACCGATTAGGTTGAAAATTGGTGGGGAGGTAGTTTAAAACCAGGAGACGAACATAGCCTACGTTTCATCAGCATCATCACCATTTTTCATCACTACGCGGGTGAAACCGCGGGGCGCAGCTAGTTTGAGTTTTTACGTCCATGCATGGTAATATTATGTCAATGTAGACTTCAATTCTTGTTCATGTTTTTTGTAGGGAAAATACTTTGACGATGAACATTGAACATAATCAAAGGGAAAATATTAAAACACAAAAAAAGTTGATCCGATCGCTACCAAGCACTAGCGGGGCTTAACTGAAGATTGTCAGAAGTTCATCAAAATCGATCCAGCCGTTTCGGAGTCCATAGGGAACATAGATATATTACATACATACCTACATACATAGATTGAAACACATCGCCTTTTATCTAATAGATATATAAAAATGAATCCTTATTTACATTGGTCTCGCCATAACTTGAGTACGACTTTACCGATTTCATACATCTTTTTTTAAAGTTTTCTGGTTCTTGCGGAAAGAAAAATTAAGAAAATTGCGCAGAAAATTGGAAAATTTCAGAAAACTACGATTTTAACTCGCGGTTGAAACCGCGGGGCGCAGCTAGTAGATAGTTAAATATTAGTATAGCTAATATGAAGTAAGAAAGTAAGTGAAACGCACCTATGATATGTAAATAAAAGTTTACAGATGTTATCTTAGGTATACTTGAATTTATACTGTGTAGAGATGCTCGTTGGTACCTATAGAATACCTAGATATCATTGCAGGGTGAACGGTGTGAGTGTGGGACCCATAACACCCTCCTCCCACCCTCGGGTCGGCATTGGGAATTGAATCAATTCATTGAAACCTCCTTACCCCACTTGAGAGTATCCGTCCGGTCTGTAAAATGATTCATTGCAGCGAAAAGAAAAAACAGTAAGGAAGAAAATGCAATGGACCTCGATAAAGAAGATTTTTTTTAACCCCATATAAACAAGTTCATAATCTTCAAACGGCTGAAGCTATTTTCAAGAAATAAAACAAGAATTTCCAACAAATAAAACTAAATCAAAATAGGTTCAGCCATTTGGGAGCTACGATGCCACAGACATACACACAAATATTTATAACACCCCGCTTTTTGCGTCTTTCCGTCTGTCTTTGTAAAACTGTCTTTGTACCCTTCTTTGTTTGTACCTATAAATATCTTCTAAATAAGAAAGTAAAAGCTTAGAGAAAATAATATTTAAATAATATTTTTATTGTAATGTTTATGTTATCCTTGTTTTGTGGTATTTTAATATAGAGTCATTGTATTGTAGGTACGTATACTTTCAGATGGCATGGCCAAAATTCAGGCATTTTTCTGGCTCAACGCATATGCATTGCAATTCAGCGTGGTAATGCCGCCAGCATGCTGGGTGCTTGTCTTTGGATTTAGACCTTCAAGGTATATGGGCTGTCTTTATATAATGAGCCAAGTCAGCCTCTGAGAGAATGCCTCTGACAGCTGCAATCACATTGTAAACATCCAAAGGAAACCATTTTCTTGTAGTATATATATTGGCTTCTAGTAATGACAATATAACCACGCTTCTGGCCACAATATACGTTCAAAAAGCTAGTAAAAGTGATCAGTAGGCATGTGTTGTTTAGCTTTTATAATGTTATGGCAACTGTCAGACGTATTCTCTCAGCGGCCGCACTTCAGTTCGCTTATATTTTGTCCAGTTAACAATGGCACTTGCCAGTTTAAAAAGTATGAAACTGAAAAAAAACTGAAAAGTAGAGCGAAGTCCAGGGAGACAGTAGAGACAAATGGGAAACGTAACATATTTTGTTGTTGCCATTGACCTATATGTACTACGTACTAGACATCATGTACTGAATCCTCACTTCGATAAACGTTGCTGTGCCTTAGTCCCCACACCCCAGTCTGACAGTCTTCAGTTGTCTTTTTGGCGTGCATAGGTGTAGAGCGGCAGATATTTAGTGAAAAAACCCGGTAAAATACGTACCTCAGTATGAATTAACCATCCACGTCGTAAGTAACACAATATTATTAGTTGATTTATTTAATAATTAGATTAGAATTTTGTATTATAACTGAATAAACAAATATTTTTTTCCGATCGAAACCAAACTTGACATATACATCAACTATGACATCAATTATCACAGAATAATTAATATGCAGAGTATTAGTCTAAGACCCGAGTAAAGACCGACCTTCACCCATCTGTTTAGTGGATGAAAAGTATTTTATATCAAATTTAATGTGTTAAATTATATATCGCGAAGATGTTGACTGAAAAATTTCAGTCCAGACGATGATTTTTGCTATTACCAACTTAATTTTTGTAGTTGGTATGTATGGGAGCAGCTGTTTGCCAACTACACAGTTAAGTTTGTTAAATAAAAATAAAAAAAATTAAAATTAAAAATTAAAAGAAATTAAAATATTTAATGACAAACTTGTCCAAGTTTTTTTTTCCCACTTATCTCTACCAGTAGGGATACCTTGGTAGTGATAAGTGTACCATGCGAACTAATGTTCTCTATAATAACATGCACAATTCGTAGTATCGGAAGTGAAGTATCTCTGCTTAATTTCCTAATCTTTGAGAGCTCGCGGCAAGCCAGTGTGACCAGGGATAAAATTTTAGAAATTTTTAGTAATTTTTTATGACATTTTGGACATTAGTTTTTTTATAGTTTTATTAACGAAAGTTGGTAAATGGTTTGGGCAATTTTTTTTTTTTTGTTAGATCGACCGTGTACCCTTAGCGATAATCCCTACGAATACCGATTTCTGTGAATATCTTGAATATATTCTATTCTTACTTTATTGATTTTATTTTAAACACAAATTGGGCTGTAGGGTACTTTAGTTTAGCCGCATCCGCCGCATCCGCCGCCTCAATCAGATATTACGTGAGTCTGGTTGTCTTCTCATGTCCACTGTGCGACCGGTAGAAATAGCCATAGACAATTATGTCTATATTTCTGTGTCACCAGGACCCAGAGCACAGAAAATCTGGGCAAAGAGAATACAAAATCTGGGGTCTTCACGTTGACGGAGACCCTAGACCGTTGATTCTGGCATACACTAAACACTAAACTAATCTGACAGGACTAAAATTATCTGCCTCTCTTTTCATTTTGATATGTAAGCGAAGGATGGCAACAATTTTATAGCTGTCAAATTTAGTTTAGTTTAGAGAACATAAGAATCGATTCCATTGTATTATTATAATTATTAAGTAGCTGCGCTTCGCGGTATCACCCGCTATCTTAGAGGAACCGTTGATTTTTTATCGATTTATAAAAACGAGTTATCGATTTCCATCCTACGTTTTAACGAATTAGAATTTATATTACGTTTTGGCAGATCAACCAAATTTAATTTAACATAAATAATATTAAATAACAGAACTGACAATAAAAAATATATTTTATTTAGTAAATTTTTATTTAGTATCCCTAAAGGAGGATAAGTGAAACAAAGGTGAACAATCCGCCAATCCCTACCAGTAGATCTAAGTGGGTTTTTTCCACTTATCCATACATATGAGTATTTATATAATTATATCCAGTAGGGATAACTTGGTTAAGTGTACCATGCGAATTCCATAATTAATAATATGCTTAATTAATAATATGCATAATCTGTGAAAACACTCGTCAAGCCAGTTTCCATAAGGGCGTCACCGGAAAACATGTCGGAACACGGCTAGGCCATTTAGCGATATAGCTTTATCCGGCTATATTGCTTCTATTTTTGAAGTCGGTTAAAAGGTTCTGGTGTTTAGGTAATTTTTTTGTGATGATAAGTTTGTATTATTTTTAGTTGTCTAGTTGACTATGGTAGTTTCGTAAAATTTATAACCTGGTCACCCTGCGAATGACAGCGCCGGTCGTCTTATACACACTTCTTGTTATTGAAGTTCAGTTCTATTCATTCGAATTCTTTGGTTGTTGCACAATAATTATGATCAACACAACTATTACGACATGTAGGTACGATAATTACGATCAACTTCCGGTCACTATTCTACCTGATATGATAATTGTTATAATTTTGATAATAGTGGGTATTTCCTAAAATAGCTACACATCTTTCATGAAGTCATGCACGTATGAAAATGACGATTATAATCTTTGACGAATGATTATACGTGCGTGAATGTGTACCTAAGCTACATAAAGGGGATCTCCCTTATTTTATTATAGAAACTGACGTGGTTTTCACACATTTTATTAATATTGCACGGGAATTACTCACGTTCACTCCGACTATAGTGTGTACTTCCCGTGTAATATAAATAAAATTATCTCCCTTAGGTATTGTTCAAAGTTTTTTTAACGCATAAGTACGTCCTAGATTTATTTATTTACCCCTAAAACAATCGAAATAACATTTGTGCTCCTTTGAAACACTATAATCCGTGTCGACTTGATTTTTGAGCAAACATGTTGATGTAAATCGCACTGGCACCTTGCAGTGCGTGCTAACTGTCAGTTTAATCTCGGCTTGTCGGGCAATTATCGTATTGTTTTATATTGCGAAGATGTCAGAGAATTATTGTCGGTAAGGTCCTACAACTAGGAGCGAGGCCAAGAGAAGAATACAGTTGGGATTGGGTAGCGTTCGGGAAACTACGTAGTAGGTATTCACGAGCTTTGTACGTTGTATCAACGTAAACTAGAGCTTATAATGCTAATAAAATGACAATATAATATAGCGCTATTTTGCCGAATCATTTGTACGAGAGTACGAGATGTAATAGATTTTACCATTTGGGGAAAAAATTATAACAATGTCTGGCAATTTTATTCGCGTAACTAAATAGCGTATGAAGAACTTTGAAAACGATTACATTATTATTATATCATCATCGTCATCGTCATCGAAATATCAAGTGATTAAAATAGAGCCCCTGGTGCATCATCATCATCAGCCAGAAGACGTCCACTGCTGAACATAGGCCTCCCCCTTTAACCTCCACACTGAACGACAGCCTGCCTTTTGCATTCACTGGATGCCCGCGACTCTCACAATGTCGTCGGTCCATCTAGTGGGAGGCCTCCCTACGCTGCGTCTTCCGGTTCGTGGTCTCCACTCCAACCTTATTATACATAACTTCGTAAATAACAGCAAGATAAACATTAAAATATTGTATAGATGTGTTAAGATGCACACAAGATGCAACATTAAAACTACAGTAACAAGTAAGATAATAACGATTGTAATTTTGTTCTCCAGGGACGGGCGAGGTGATTTGTGGGATTCGTCAGATCTGCTACCAGCGCAAAACGACACGGCATGATTGTCCACATGATTAGATTGATAGATCTATCAAAAACAATTGAGTTGTTATTTAAATAATGGATTAGATAATAATTATTTATCTATCAACTCCATCATTGTATGACCACCTGGCAAAATATAGTTTGCAATTTTATAACATGTTGTAAGAGCTATATTAAGTATTTAACAATTCAATTTCCTTCTGAGGACAGAAGGGAAGTTGCGGTTCCGGAAATGATTTATCGCTTTCCTGACCGTACAGCGTACCAAAGCCTCCCATCAAAAGCTTTAGATGTGTAATTACCCGCGTGACGCAGCCCGCTCTCAGCTCTCGAGTTCACAAGTGGCAGGCGTAATGGGGATGCTAGGTAACGTTTTACATCTACCCGCATTTATCGAGGTAGGAACAGATAATAGGGAAAATTCTAAAACGCATACTATGGCTCCCCACTATATAGGTAACTATACTCTAGGTATATATATAATCTCCCTATATACCGGGGATGTCATGAAACACACACAAAGACACTAACAATGACCCTAAGCAGATATTTTGAAGTCATCAAAATCACAGAATGTGGATTTTTAAGGCTTGCGATTGACCGCCGTATACCATCTTGCCTAATGTTTAGCGATTATGCGGTTTACGATGGAGCATGCAATTCTATAGTATCAAGAGACGCACTTATTAAAAAAACAGATCCGTGCTCCCGTTTTCTGATTACTTAATTGCACGGATGATTATCTACATCCTCATATGTAGTACGTACATATATGTGTTACATAGTTTCATTGTTGGGAATTTGTAGATTAATCAGAATCTGGGACAGTGATAAATCAATTAATATCTAGGTATATAAGCTAGGTAGCTATAGCATTATCACCGCTGACGAGTAACCTGCATCTAAGGAAAACCCTCGATGACGTGGTTCTACTGAAATACAAATTAAGAAAAAACGAAATTATTGTGTTTTTTATTTTCTCGTCATTACTTTATACTTATATAGGTACGTACTATTGTTTTAAATGTTTCTCGGGACTTGTCGAGCATTATTTATAACCAACATTAAAAAAGGAAGGGGCTCGCAACTCGTTTTTTTTTTATCGTTTTAAAAATTGAAAACATGTGTTCAAATAGCGAAAGTTTAAAAGTTAGTAAAGTTAGCTAGGTAAGGTACTTATTATTATTAAAAATGCGAGTTGATGAAAATATTAAGGGTTTTTGTTCTTACCAGCTAGCAACACCATGGGGGTGTTGGCAGGCAGGATGAGTGAGGAGAACAGTGGGGGCTGGGTGGAGACAGGGGGGTTGGTCGCGTCGTCTCCAAGGATACCGCACAGAGGGGTGATGATGGTTGCAACAAGTGGAAATGGGATAACTTTAACCTTTTCTTCGTGATAATGACGTGAAAAGCTTTTGTGACGAATTGTCAATAAAAAATAACTACCTTACTTACTTGAAATAAAAATCTGACATTCCTTTTTTGTATTCCTCTGAGTGACGAGACAAGAAAGTTTTACCTACTTACATTGATGGTAAGCGCCACGCTTGCCCAACACTTGCAGTGCAACCCAGAATTTCGAACTTCAACCAGACTTCATCAGTAAAAATAAACCAGCCAAGTGTGTGTCGGGCTCGCGCACTGAGGGTTCCATACCACCACAAAATACAATACCTAATTATTATCAATTTATAAAACCGACTTCAAAATTAGTAAATTAGATAGGTACGGCATTTGGATTCGGTGAAAGAAATGATAAGGTCATCCAAGTAACCGAATTACCAGTTATAACTTGCCGGCTCACATTTGGCCATTCTCTATTACCATGCAGGTAATCATGCCATGCAAGTTAGACGCTTGTATGCATCGATCTATCTCAATTTTTGACGAAAAAAGCATCGAA
Organism: Agriopis marginaria; assembly: GCA_932305915.1. NCBI lineage: Eukaryota > Metazoa > Arthropoda > Insecta > Lepidoptera > Geometridae > Agriopis > Agriopis marginaria. The sequence goes on from OW029915.1 coordinate 12,443,026, forward strand.
AACTGGATTTTTGGTAGGTATGATTTTTCTTTCAACTAATAAGATCTATAGAAAATTCAGTTGCTTAAATAGATTATATTTTTTTATTGAATGTAGCGGCTTTAGATTTTGGTAAAACTCAACATATCTATCCATTTAATTTTGTTACCTCCAATTTACAAAAGTAGTTTTTCGTAAAACTTTAGGAGGGAAAGTTTGAGAATGGATTTCGTTAAATTACTGTCATAAAATAAACATTTTTATGTAATGGTTCACTTATTATCTTGAAAATTACGGCTTTAATTATTCGGTTTATGCCCGAAAATACAAATACTTAAAATTCAACGGATCATGTATTGTAATAGCTTTGATGTAATAGGTACGCCTCTTTTGTATGATTTTGATAGCACTGTAGCACTAAATAATATCATAGATAAATATACTATACTAGAATAATATGTACACCATTGCAAAATTAAATCTATAAACTGATATCTAGTGGAGTTTTATCGAATTATCATTGTAACGGAATTCTCCTTACATCAGTAGATGGCGCTGTTTCCAATTCAAATATTCCAATAATCGTTGTAGTGTAAACCGAAAATAATAGACTCACATAGCCATAGATTATAAACTCAAAAAGTGACACATCGACCTTTGGTTGTTTTTGACGTTTTCTGCCTCCCGCACCTACGCCTTCACCTCCTTCGACATCCCGAATTTCGTCGAAAGTTTAGGTTCAAAGTCTGGATCCCAAATTATTTATTTGATAAAATTGGCCTCTACTATTTTATAAAGTTTTAATATATATTAAATTTACAAACATGGCAAATAATAGGATATTACATGCTCTAAAGATCTTGAGAAACCGTAAAGATCTGCTTCTAAGTGGTAAGCTCTACTTGCACTCGAAAGTTATCGGTCTACCGACAACTTTTTCTAAGTATCTAAAATGTTTTTCAGGTGTATCTAGTAGAACCTATGCTGCTGCGGCGGGAAGCCAGGTCCACACAAAATGTAAAATCGTCAATGGCGTGTATGTTATTACTTTGGACTCTCCTAATGTTAAGGTCAGTACCAAATTAGAACTTAGGTACGCTTATTATATTTTTATTTCCACTTTTGTAGGGAGATAAATATAAAGGGTAGACCATTCAATGTCATTGTATGTAGGTAGGTATCTGCTTACCTTCTATTGCACCTCTGAAATGGTCTTACTAAATGTACTTGCTAACAATTACTTTACTTGTAGGTAAACTCTCTCAACACAGAAGTAATGGAAGAAGTGAATAGAATAGTTAACGAAGTGGAATCAAACTCAGCAATTGAAGCGGCTGTCATAATATCTGGAAAACCAGGATGTTTCATAGCCGGTGCAGACATTACCATGCTGGAGGCATGCAAGACCAAAGAGGAAGTAGTCGCACTATCAAAAAGAGGTATGTAAAACACTTTTCAATATACAAACTTTGATGAAGCACAAATACAATCAGTTTAGTTTTTCCATTTGTTATTTTCTGTTAGTAGTGTCATTAACAATCTAACTAACAATCATTAGCAATCTCTCTCCTCCTTCACTGTTGATGGCAAAATTGCTCCAACAACCAATGTGGCGAGCCTAGTAAAAAAAAATATAATCAGACAATAAAAAAAAATTAAACCTCTCTTTAACCTTTAAAAAATAAAAATAAATAAATTAAATCTGTCTTTAACCTTTTTGGATTGAAAAACTGTGGGAGAAATCACAATCAATGTTACTGATAAAGTGTAATTGCTGTTGAAAAAAATTCATTAGAAGAATAATTTTAAATTGTCCTTGCATTGTTTTGATGTTGAGCGAGTCTCTTCTCATTAGCAAGAAGTTCACAAAACACTATTATCATAATTGAATAATAACCTTATTTATAAAAGTTTGTAAAGGAATCTATAAATGTGAAAGTTTAGTCTATGTTTGTCGCAACTGTGTAACAGCTAAATGAATTTTAATGAAATTCGTATAAAGGAATCACATACCCCGGATTATAGGTGTGCGACTTGATGGCGCACTACCTCTGCTGGTAAATTATGCATGCAATTACTTCGTCGAAGAACTGCTCGAAGAACCACTCGAAGAACCGATAACCGATGGGGAAGAAAGGTTCTGGAGTGGCGACCACGAACCGGAAGACGCAGCGTAGGGAGGCCTCCCACTAGATGGACCGACGACATTGTGAGAGTCGCGGGCATCCAGTGGATGCAAAAGGCAGGCTGTCGTTCAGTGTGGAGGTTAAAGGGGGAGGCCTATGTTCAGCAGTGGACGTCTTCTGGCTGATGATGATGATGATGAATTACTTCCTGCCTTCAGTGTATTTAGCGTCGCTGTCGGCGCACATTTATATCCTGAATTAATACATAAGCTACTTATTATCCTGAAAAAAACAGCGGGGCACTGCTAGTATTCAAGAAAATGCTTGTTTATAAAAAAACTATGTTGTCATCCTCAGGTCATGACATATTCCGAAGAATAGAATCATCGAGGAAACCATATGTTGCCGCGATCCAAGGAAGCTGCCTTGGAGGAGGTCTTGAAACAGCACTTGCTTGCCGCTACCGTATTGCTGTGAAGGACTCAAAGACTGGATTTGGGCTGCCCGAAGTAATGCTTGGACTTCTGCCTGGCGGTGGTGGTACCCAAAGGTAACTCTAACTAAAGCATATTTTATATCACACAACCACACACACAACACACATACAACATACATACATATGTACATTCATGTACTATCTATACATATCTTTAAACTATATTTATAAAGGTTGTTGAGTAAGCTGTAGAAACTAAAATTGGGCAAGATGGTAGTGTGAATCACAAGGGACATTATTATTATGGAGCTTAGTAGTTACATGTATAATGTAGTAACCATTGGCTATGCTGTCAATAAAACTTAGTTCTAATACAATATTTTATTTTTATTTATTTATTTATCCTTTCACCTCCAGCCTATACCTTTACCTATCTGGTTTTATATTATAAAATTATTTTTTTAAACCATTTTTACTCTATTTATGTTATTTTTATTTACTAAAATAATATAATGTGTATCCTAAATACTTTTATGTTTTTAATTTCAGGATGCCAGTCCTAACTTCAGTGCCTACAACTTTGGACTTGGCTCTCACAGGAAAAACAGTAAAAGCTGATAAAGCTAAGAAACTTGGAATTGTGGACTTATTAGTGGCCCCTCTTGGACCTGGTAAGCAAGCCTCCTTACCAAGTAGTAAATTACTAGACAACAGACACATTTATGGACATACATATATGAAAATGAGGGCAGAGGCCAGCATAAGCGAGTCCATAAAACCGAGTTGCCACAAAGGCTTTGAAAAAGAAATAGGGTCGTGCTCATTCAGCCAATACAAATTTGCTTACTTTGTTGGTTTCAGGTATCGGAAGGCCAGAAGAGAATACTGCCAAATACTTAGAAAACACCGCCATACAAATAGCAAAAGACATTGCCTCTGGTAAAATTACGGTTGACAGGTCGAAGAAGGGGTTAGTTCCCAAAATTACCGCTAAAGTTATGGAATGGGACTTCATCAAAAATATAATTTTCAAGAAAGCGAGGGAACAGGTCATGAAAGCTTCTCGCGGCTTGTATCCAGCCCCTTTGAAGGTTTGTATCTAATGCTAAGGGTAATAAGACCTGGCATGACGTCACACTTGGGGATATGTTTTTATTATAACAGTGTGACAAAACAAACAAGTCGTTTGTGTCATGGTAAGCTCCATGCTTGCTCATACTACTTAACATACTATACATACTTCAAAATAACAAAATTTATCTAAATATTGTGGTAAAACTTCCATTCTTTTTAGTAGTTAAACATAGGTTTTAACGTTTTAGGACATTGTTATTTAGTAACAACACTGTCCTAAATCACAGAGCTTTTTCTTTACCAATTAAGTCTGGAGACACTAATTTTGTTCACATTATAAACCTATGTTGAGAGCTTGTCACGCTGAAATGTTAGTAAAAAAATATTGAGTGTAAGGGAAACACTCCCAAGGCAAAACGCTACTATTATACTATATATAAACACAATCGAATACCAATAACCATTTGCCTTATACTTGTTGTTTTTGTGGTTTAGGATTTTGCAAACCAGCTATGTAAAGCGTGTAAATGTGCGGGCGGCGAAGATAGTTTGTTGACCTCTAGTGTCAGCTGATATTTTATTTGCACTACATTGCGAACATATTTTTTTAAGCATTGCCATTCAGCATGGTAATGTCGCCAGCATGCTGGGTACGCTGCCAATGATGATGAACTGTTTGTGTAGTGTCAGTATTAGTTTGTCACTTGCCCCATATTATATCTTTTAAATTAAAACATATTTTTTGGTAGTATCGCATCAGCAATCCCCAGCACTACAAGTCTTCATTTTCGAGAGCATTTCCCTTACACTCTGTATAAAATAATAATATTAAATGTAATTATATTGTGCCATAGATTCTGGATGTGGTGAGGACTGGAGTAGACAAAGGCCCCAAAGCTGGTTACGATGCTGAGGCTAATGGTTTCGGTGAACTGGCGATGACGCCCCAAAGCAAGGGACTTATAGGCCTGTTCAGGGGTCAGACTGAATGCAAGAAAAACAGATTTGGCAAGTCGCAAGTTGATGTGAAAACGGTGAGTGCATTTGTGTTAATGTGTAATATTTTACCCAGGTATGTCCTAAAACTGCGACCAGAACCACCGGAGGATGGGCAGCAGCGTCCTATTAGTACACGGTCGAAAGTACTGCAATCCCCTAGCCGCCTGCCAATCGTGGGGATTATGGCAACACCCCTGTCTAAGAGGGAGGCCTTTGTTCAGCAGTAGACATTCACTGGCTGGTGTAGTGCATGTGTAGTGTGTAATATTTTAAATGAGTTTTTTTTTTTGTATAATGGTTGATGTGTTGGGTAATTATTATGACAAAAAAGCTACTCAAAGATTTGAGTAACATATTAGATACCTAAAAATTTTCATAGAGTTAGTTTTGAACCCTGGATACATAAGGTTTTATTTTGTAAAAATGTACGAAATTGGGAATCAGACAGGTAATAGAAAGGTCTAGGACTCTAGGTGGACTAAACTTGTGGTCTAGTATGTTTTAAGTAATTGTTGTTTGACGCCATTGTTCAAAAATTATGAAGGAAAACATCTTGAGGAAACCAGTATGTTCAAGAACCTCAAAAGTTCAAAGACATGATAAGCAGTGGGCAAGCATGGTGGTGGTGGAGGGTCTCTCTCACTCTCACTCTCACTCTCTCTCTCTCTCTCTCTCTCTGAGGGAAGGCCTGTATCCCAGCAGTGGGAACATGATAATCTGTTAATGATGATGTTTTAAGATGGATGGGTTACTCCTAGACTTGCAATTTTAGTTTTATCATCTGTCTCTCTCATTCAGATTGACATAAGTGCAACGGAGACAGCAACAGTGTCGCATGCACACGAATAGCCGACCTAGGGGCATTCCGCTGCCTCTTAGTGCAATTCAGAATAGGCTTATAAATAATGGCGCGTGCATTTACACATTTTGCCTAAATACATTTAAGCGGCGTTTGTTTAAGAATAAATAATTAAAATAAATGTTCAGGACATTTTTGCACACACTGTCATCTGACCCCAAACTAAGCAAAGCTTGTCATATGACTGCCAGAGACTGATATACATACATATATATTTTTAAATACATACTTAAATAGATATTAACACCCAGATATAGAACATACAAATATTCATCACATGAATGTTGGTCTAGGTGGGAATCGAACCCACGCCCCCAAGCGCAGAAGGCAGGTTCACTCACTACCAACTGGACCAACGGGCTATCTAGAATACGAGGTTTTAGTATCAGTAAATTGAGAAACACTAATTATATTATTAGATCGGTGTGCTGGGCGCTGGTCTGATGGGCGCAGGCATCGTGCAAGTGTCCATTGATAAAGGTTACCATGTGGTAATGAAAGACGCGACCAACCCAGGCCTCTACCGCGGCGTCGGACAAATACAGAATGGACTCACTAACGCGGTCAAGCGAAAGAGAATCTCCTCGTAAGTGTTTAACGAAAATGTATAATGCAATAATCATTATATTTTTGCGTGCATCTAAATAAAAAGGAATAGCTTATCATTATCGTGAACCCACCTCACCTCTGGACGCCCAATGACATAGACAATTTATTTGTGGCAAAAAAATACAATAACACAATATACATGGAAAATAAAATAAAATTTTAAATAAGAACTTATTATTTTTTTTGTCACAAACCGGCCCCAACTCAAAGATATCCTTAATATTTTTATAACAAGCATGGATCACTGCGTTTTGTGGTGTTTTGTGGTACGTAATACTGACAACACAAAAAGACCTATACAAGAAGAATAAGTTAGAAATAGATATAAAGGTCGGTCTTATCGCTAAAATCTATTTATCTCTTCACACACACTCACAGTAGATAAAAGTTGTTGCGTAACATAGGTCTATTTTTGAAGTTGGTTGGAGTGAAGGGTATAGCGTAACATAGGTCTATTTTTGAAGTTGGTTGGAGTGAAGGGTATGGCCTAACATAGATCTATTTTTGAAGTTGGTTGGAGTGAAGGATATAGCGTAACATAGGTCTATTTTTGAAGTTGGTTGGAGTGAAGGATATGGCCTAACATAGATCTATTTTTGAAGTTGGTTGGAGTAAAGGATATAGCGTAACATAGCTCTATTTTTGAAGTTGGTTGGAGTAAAGGATATAGCGTAACATAGCTCTATTTTTGAAGTTGGTTGGAATGAAGAATATAGCGTAACATAGCTGTATTTTCGAAGTTGGTTGGAGTGAAAGTTTTTAATCTCACTTGCGTCACGCAAATGTGATTAAAAACCTTGCCTAGCACGCAACTTGCGTGCTAGGCCCACTGTTTCAGTCCACTTCTAAACAAATGCCTCTCCAAGCTCTGATACATAATAACCTTGCAATCATCCTCGGCCTAAGTGCAACATTAGTTTTGTGTAAAAGTAATGCCTACTGACATTGAAAAAAAATATTATTTTTTCTCAATTGTAGCCTACAAAAGGACAGATTCATATCCAACCTCTTGCCCACACTGGACTACGCGAAGTTCAAAAACGCCGACTGCGTGATCGAGGCCGTGTTTGAGGATATCAACATCAAGCACAAAGTGATCAAGGAGATGGAGGCGGTGGTTCCGAAGCACTGCATTATTGCGACCAATACTAGCGCCATCCCCATCACTAAGATCGCAGCCGGCAGCAGCCGCCCGGATAAAGTTATTGGTATGTGTGTATGTACTTCTTATTGTGTTGATAGGTAACTCTTTATTGTTTACACCAGAAATTACATACATACGACAAAAATAACTTAAAACTAGTGAAACAATTGGCGGCCTTATCGCTACACGCGATCTCTTCCAGGCAACCTTAACCTTTTGGCTGTGTATGTATTGGTATATGTGTTGTAAGGGTTCTATATCAGAAGGACAATTTACCAAAATGGCCGACCCTTAGAACATCCGAATCATAAAATGCCTTTGTGGGAAGAAAACCGCAAAGGCGAAACAACCTACTCATAAAACGTCGTGAATGGTCTAATAGTCATACTATTCAAATACCTATTATGAGTATGATAAATCATTGTTATACTGGGTTACGCGGAAAGGGTGTTCGAAAAGGTACCCATCATTATGACCAAATTTTACTATGGGAGCAACTCTGAATACTCGGAAAAAAACAGCTGTTCCATAGAAAACTGTTGTTTGCACTCTGCAAAATATACGGAACAGTTGATATATTTTTCGTAATTTTAAGTTTTGTCGGATAGTAAAAGTTGTTCGTAATTATGGGTACTGTGGACCCTTTTCGGCTTAGTACACCCTTTCCGCGTAACCCTGTATGCGAGTTGTAAGTGAACGTTTTTGATAGATAAAACTTTAGTGAATTACTCCTACACATTATGAACCTACGAGTTTGGATAACTACCTGATGTTACAAAACTTTTGTGTAAGCGCTTGTATGCTGATTGAGATATAAATTATTTCCATCTCAGGTGTGATAACCCTGGTAAAAGTCGTGTCTGCTATCAGGACGATACACAATCCCTTTAAGGGTCCTATCACATTTTTTTTACAAAAAAAGCATCGAAAACTAGATTGTTGGTATATTTTTTCTTTCAACTAATAAGATCGGTAGAAAATTCAGTTGCTGTATTAAATAGATCTGTATTTTTTATTGAATGTTGCGGCTTCAGATTTTGGTAAAACTCAACATATTCATTTGTTACCTCCAATTTACAAAAGTAGTTTTTCGTAAAACTTTAATACTCAAGTTTGAGAATGGATTTCGTTAAATTACTGTCATAAAAAAAATATATGTTATGGTTTACTTATGTTATATTTATCTTGAAAATTACGGCTTTTTATTTTATTCGTTTTATTCCCGAAATACATATACTTAAAATTGTACGGTTCATTTTGTAATAGACCTCTTAAAAAAGATTAACACTGTAAAACCCACAACCAACAGGGTATGAAGAAAATTTCGTTAAAAAAAAAAATTAAAAAAACTTGTTGATTCTCATTAGCGCTGTCGGTTCGGAACGCTCTCTATGTATATTTGTTTATGTTTCCAGGCATGCATTACTTCTCCCCCGTGGACAAAATGCAGTTGCTAGAGATTATCCGTCACCCGGGCACGAGCGATGACACCGCGGCCGCCGCCGTCGCTATCGGCCTCAAACAGGGCAAGGTGGTCGTCACCGTGGGCGACGGGCCCGGCTTCTACACCACGCGTATCCTCTCCACCATGCTGAGCGAGGCTGTCAGGTATGTTGTCACACTGTGACACCGATCATGGTGAGTCACCGTCAGCCTCTAACAGGGCAAGGTGCTCGTCACCGTGGGCGACGGGCCCGGCTTCTACGCCACGCGTATCCTGTCCACCATGCTTAGCGAGGCTGTCAGGTATGTTGTCACACTGTGACACCGATCATGGTGAGTCATCGTCAGCCTCAGGGCAAGGTGGTCGTCACCGTGGGCGACGGGCCCGGCTTCTACACCACGCGCATCCTCTCCACCATGCAGAGCGAGGCTTGCAGGTATGTTGTCACACTGTGATACCTATCATGGTGACACACCGTCGCTCGGCCTCAAACAGGGCAAGGTGGTCGTCACCGTGGGCGACTGTCCCGATGCCTTATTATGGTTGATTCGGATCGTGATCACGATCGCGTGCCATCTCACTTACGCACGTGATGCGAGTAAATAGATGCGAACGGGACGGCATGCAAATGTCGATCCCGATTATACTTCTATAATAAGGCCGCAGGTTTATACACCACGCGCATCCTCTCCACCATGCTGAGCGAGGCTGTCAGGTATGTTGTCACACTGTGATACCGATCATGGTGACACACAGTCGGTTGGCCTCAAACAGGGCAAGGTGGTCGTCACCGTGGGCGACGGGCCCGTTTTATACACCACGCACATCCTCTCCACCATGCTGAGTGAGGCTGTCAGGTATGTTGTCACACTTTGATACGCATCATAGCAACAGTAATAGTAATAGTTTATTGATCAAAAAATTTAAAGACAACAATATTGTTAACAAGCAATCGAACTGGACATAATAATAACATTTAAATTTAAATTTACAATGTTGTTTGTGTGTGGAACTGGCTGGCACCCGTACTAGTAATTAAACTGTGCTACAGGTACAAGCGTCCTCCGTTTGAACACTAATTAGCTTTAGTTACAATTAAACATAAAAAAATTACATATATTACATAATTAGGTCACTTAACATTTTATTTTTCCGAATACAATTTTTTTTTATTTTATAATTAAGAATTTAAAAAAATTTAAGTATGTAAATAATCAATGATTATAAATTATTTCAGGTATAATTTTTTTTAATTTCCTACTAAATATTATAAAATAAAATAAGCATGCAGTGTAGTAACTTAATGTCGAGGTTGTAACGTTCCATGATCGTTACCTACTCCCAAATTCATGGCAAATGGCACATACGCTAGAAGCCAAACTTAACGAATAAAAAAGGTCACTACTATGACATAAACATTGTTGACAGAATGAAGGTGATTGACGTAATGTCAGTCAGTTTCATTCCGCTATGCAAAAAACAACATTGTTCTAAGACAAAGGAAATTGTGTAAAAAACTACATTTTAAAAAGATTCGGGTATATAGATATCGTATTCTTTCTAGAAGGAATAGGCTATATATAGGACTCGAAATAAAAACTGGGTCATACGCGCAGTTGACTCCAGTGAAAAAGTCGCTCAGAACTTAACCTTATATCTTACAATCAACTAGTTAGCCCGTCTTCAATCGGGTAAGTTTACGTGAGATGCCTTTTAAATGTGTTAATTGTGAAATCTGTCTCGACAAATAATGCTAATCGTTATTTGTCAATTGAATTATCATCAGGCCACCTGTGTTCTATAACGCAGTGCAAGTGCGTTTCATATCCGTACTATCTGCGGATGTGGACGCGCGCCGTACTTACATTATAATATAATTGTGTTCTAAGCTCTTAAAGCATTCTGTAATCTTGGATCCTTCCGATCAAAAACTGTGTTTTAACGCCGGTACCACGTCATGTGAGACGGGACCTACTCCGATCTGCCGTTATCTTCGGGGTCTCACACGACGTGGCCGTGCGGCTCTTGAGTACTGATCCTCATGCGTAGTTTCTTCGACGCATTTCAGGCTCCTACCCTCTACGCCAATTCTCCGACCACGTACGAGTCGCCACGCTGTCGTGACGCTACGTCTACTTCCCTTCTACTACGTCGGTCGTACTCCGGCCACGCACAACCTTCTGGAACTACTACGCGCAGACCGCACTCCGGTCGCGCCTGAAAAGCTCACGAAGCCTCTCGTCGCTGCGCTGCCTGCTGACATCCTACGTGCCACGAGCCGCGTCGAGCCACGCGGCGATCGGCGCCCCAGCTCTTCAAGCTAAGTCTCAAAACAAGGGACCAACACGTTTTTTTATCGCCATCACCTTCCGAGTTCACACGACCCTCAGTCTCCTGTAAATTCATTCTTACTTTATTAAATCCTAACTTATACTATCTTAAACTCTTTCTTTTGAAACTCCTACCCACTGCTAGGTAGAACTTCACCAAGCTTCACTTGGTGAACGTTTCAGTGCATCTCACGGAATAACTTACCCGAATAAGATGTGTATGTGTGTGTGTGTGTGTGCATGCATGCATGTATGTGTGTGCGTGTGTGTCTCAAGGAGACTCCAGGCCTCATTAGAGTCAGGGTTCCAAGAGACAGCAAGTATGTGTGATTGTGAGTGAAATATGAGTGAGTAAGAAAGAGTGTGAGTAGTGTAAGGGGAAGAGTAACTGTTAACTAAAAATATCTAATAATTTTTCGGTTTCTTTGTAAGACAAGGTTTTAAGCCATACCTCTACGCTTGATTTAACTTTCTTGATGGGAAGTGGATAGATCTGGAGTTCTTTATTAACGATGTTATACAGATGATTTGCCAGATGCATAAAATGTCTGCTGGCTGATTTAGTCCGATGAGGTACGATAGAACAGATTCTTTTCTGTTTTCTGGGTTCTATGTCTGGATCGTAGGGTAATTGCTTGTGTTTGCGCATTACAACATGAAGAATAATCAACTGCCTAACTGTCAAAACATTTACATCCTCAAACAACGTTTTAGTCGGGTATCTGATGGGTTTCTTAGTCATCACCTCAAGCCAAATAATGAAGTTTTTTTATTTTAGGTGTGAGGACTTCGGAGATAAAAACAGCAGTTTTCGGGCAGTTCAGCTGAAGATGCGTTGTGTTGAACCTATCTCCGGGCTGATTTTTGTTATAAATTTTAGTAGAATTTATAAATTTTTCCTTCAGTATGACGCTAGTAAACTCCGCAATTATAGGCCTGATACTACCGGGCTTAGCATTTGAGCGGTAGACATCCTTGAAGTCAGAAGGATGAAGATCAGAATCAAACGTTTTTCCTGCCTTGATTATTAGGCTAAGTATAGGATAGTCTTTGGTTTCTGGTTTTTCACTGAAAGATGGAACATTTCTAACTTCGACACAGGTAGCTCTGGAGCTGTGGTGGAGCTTTTCAATCTCATTTTCTAGAGTCTGGGTACGAGTGGCAAGGCAATCTTTTTCTTTTTGTAGATTGTCGCATTTTTCTCTCAGATCTTCATATTGAGAAGCAATAAATGTGAAGGACGCTTTAAATTGGTTACAATTTTCCTTGAATTCGTCAATAATTTGTTGAAAAACCATAAGCTTTTCTTCCTGTTTTGCCTGCCATCCTTCAAAAATTTTTTTCATCTCAACCATACATGTTCCCATATCGTAATCTTCCCTCTTTCTCTTATCTCGAGCCTTTCGTAATTTAGTTCGTTCGTCTGAGTCGCTAAGTGAAGTCATGCTCGTAACTGAGTCAGAAGGATACGGTATAGTAGTCGGAGGAGTGCACTGGAGTGACATTTTTCAAGGCAAAAACGTTATCCGTCGGCAAAAAACAACGGGAGCTTAGGCCTATTTCTCGCACAAGTAGCTGATAAATCAGGTAGCTACGTATTACGATCGTCTTCGAAGGTAGTTATGAGCGGTTGTTATAAGATAACTTTCAAGCAATGAGTATATAAGTATATTGCACTCCTTCTATCTTGATGCATAAAGTAAAGTATCCTTTCACTCGCTCATGCCTCGTGCTATCCATTCATGGGCGTACCTGTTTCGTAGCATGTGGTGGGGTGAGCGCTCCCAGTCTTTACCGAAGTACAGTGATCGCACTTATTATCACTAGTCTAAGATACGTTTTACGTTGTAATTTAAATTTAGTTTATTAATTTATTTATTTACAATACAGAGACAAGGTGGAAACGTCTAATCGCTTCCGCGGTCCAAACGGAAGAGGACTTTGATGTATGTTGTCACACTAAAATTATTTGTACAGGCTTCTCCAAGAAGGTGTGGACCCCAAAGATCTGGATAACATGACAAAGCAGTTCGGATTCCCGGTTGGCGCCGCCACGCTAGCAGATGAAGTCGGCATTGACGTCGGAGCTCACATTGCCGTGGACTTATCTAAGGTAAAATCGTCAGCCATTGATTTAGACCTACTATAAAAAAATTGTTTTAATTTTTGATCACTGACCGATATCCATAGTCACGAGGCGAGCACCTGGAGACGCTCAGCACGGGTATAAATATTGTAATTCTTTGTATCAATTACTATAACAACGACTTACACTCACTATTATGTTATAGAAATTTATAATGAATCTTCACGTGAGTTTTGATGAAGTGATTATTTGTATCTTTTAATGCATATGACATTGCCGACGACATTATGAGAGTCGTGGGCATCTAGTGGATGCAGAAGGCAGGCTGTCGTTCAGTGTGGAGGTTAAAGGGGGAGGCCTATGTTCAGCAGTGGACGTCTTCTGGCTGATGATGATGAATGCATATCTAATGGATACGGTTTTGAATAACTTTTTGAGATCTAGCAGTCGCAGTTTAAATAATGCTCTAGCTGGCACGGTCATGCTCATTCCCTTGCATATTAAACGATATGAGGCTGACAAGTCCTACACTGAAGTCCCCAAAAACACAATTATAGAATTTGCATACTGTGCAATTTACGCAATTCTTTTTTCGTCACACCCACGCCCTCGCCTACCTTCATGAGTTCATTTGAGGTATTTCTGAGAAACTGCAACAGAGTTCTTTAAAAAGGCATTTAAAGGTAGGCAAACTTGTCCGTATCGTACGAATCGGGATAGAGATTCAATGAGAGAGTGAGACGAATACAATATAGTATATTACAAACTTACATTTTGTAGTTGTAAAACAATATTTTTTATGTGATATAACTTCAAATTAACAACTTTCAGATTTATTTCTTTATATGTGCTGTGAGACCTTGTCTCTTGCCAAAATTAATGATTTTAGGTCAACGGGAAGTACCCTATAGGTTTTGATTCCCCTATGAAATCGCAAAATATGCGACATAAACGTTGATATCTTTTAATTGCGTTGCTTACAACTTTTATTTTTTTACAGCCGAAAGAAACCGTAGACCCAAGTATTTAGTATAAATTTCAACTTGATACCTTTACGCGTTCTTGAGAAAAAGGGTCTTGACAGATGGACAGACAGACGGACAACGTAGTGATCCTATAAGGCAGGGGTTGCCAAACTTATTTTGTCTACTGCCCACTTTGAAAATAAAAAAAGAGAGAACTATCGAACCGAGTTTGAGCAATCTCTTAACTAATATTAGTTGATGTTCACAAGTTGTAGTTGAGAGTCGAGAGCTCATGCAGTCGGTGTCTAAGAGGCCCCCTAGCTAAATGAAATTACAAATCACCCCCCAAGCCTCTACACAACGCCCCCATTTTTTTTCTGGGTCTCTTACGGCCCCCCTTTAGGCCTGCAACGCCCACAAGGGGGCGTTATCGCCCACTTTGGGAAAGACTGCTATAAGGGTTCCGTTTTTACCTTTCGAGGTATGGAACCCCAAAAAAGATCTTATAGCGAAAAAAAGACTTTAACCTGAAACCACTCTAATTTGACAGGCGTTCGGAGACCGCATCAGCGGCGGCGACCTCAACATCATGCAAGACTTGGTACAAGCCGGGTTCATGGGCAGGAAGTCAGGGAAGGGCTTCTATATCTACGAGAAGGGATCTAAGAGTAGGGATGTGAATCAGGATGCGATCAACATCCTCAAACAGAAGTACTCGCTGGAACCGCGCGGCGCCAACACTGTTGAGGACAAGCAATTGAGAATGGTCTCCAGGTAAATATCAACCACATGTTCTACTACCTACCTCCTGCCTCCTGTATGAATCCTCTCCATCCTAAGGTTGTCTGGAAGAGATCGCTCTTAGCGATAAGGCCGCCGATTGTTGCACTAGTTTTTAAGCAGTTTTATCATGTGTACGAAATGTGTGGTGTGAACAATAAAGAGTTTATCTATCTATCTATGTTCACACAAGACAAACCCATTTTTTTTGTTTATAATTAATAGGCTTGCGCTTGTCCGCCAACTCGCCTGATGTTAAGCGATGATGCGGTCTACTGTGGAGCACGCTTGCCTAGATAAAACCGATTCACTCGCGATTTGAAGACACCCAGATTGTAACTATCGGGGAACACAGTTCAGGCAGCGCATTCCACAGACTAGCTGTTCGCACAGTAAAAGTGGAATCAAAGCGATGTCTGTCTGTGGTTGTTTGTAAGGGATCGCTTTAAGCGATAAGGCCGCCTTTTATAACCAGATATTCGGGACATTTTTGCACACACGGTCATCTGACCGTCTAAACTAAACAAAGCTTGTGATATGGCTGCCAGAGACTGTTTACATACATATATAGTATTAAATTCATATTTAAATAGATATTAACAACCAGATATAGAACAAACACAAAATTTTCATCACATAAATGTTTTTCCTAGGTGGGAATGGAACCCACTAGTGGCAGGTTCACTACCAACTGGACCAGTGGGCTATCAAAGATATATTCAAGATATTATTGGCATTGTAATGTTTTGTTCTTGTTTTCCTTATTTGTGTGGTCTTTTGTAAAAGAGTTATTTAACCTCCTATAGGCCTAGCGTTATGCGCGCCGCTACAAAATTGGTCGCCTCTTTTTATCGTGCCAAAGCAAGACAGGCGTATAAGAAAACGTAGAGTAAACCGGTTTCTTCTAGGCAAGCGTGCTCCATCGTTTCTTTTGTCGCGGCAGGCATATTGGGCCGATAGGTTACAGGTTTTTTTTAGGCAAGCGTGCTCCATCGTAGACCGCATCATCTCTTAACATCAAGGGAAGTGAAGGTCAAACAAAAAAATATTCCACCTCTATACAGGGTGTAAGGGGAACACTCTCGAAGCCAAAAGAAAGTAATTGTACTCATCATTATGAACAACTTTTAGTATGGGACCAACCCTGAAATCGCGAAAAAAAAAAAAACAGCTGTTCCATACATGTTGTCGAGTGTCAATGACCGTTTTCTATAGAACAGGTGATATTTTTTTCGCGATTTCAGGGCTGGTCCCATAGTAAAAGTAGTTCATAATGATGAGTACAATTACCTTCTTTTGGCTTCGAGAGTGTTCCCCTTACACCCCGTATGTAGAAAATGTGCGCACCCCGTTTATTGAACTCCCCATAAAATCATCATCATCAGCCAGAAGATGTCCACTGCTGAACATAGACCTCCCCCTTTAACCTCCACACTGAACGAAAGCCTGCCTTTTGCATCCACTGGATGCCAGCGACTCTCACTATGTCGTCGGTCCATCTAGTGGGAGGCCTACCTACGCTGCGTCTTGCAACTGCTGGTTTTTAGCACCCCTTGCTCCACCGTTATCTGGCCCGCTACCTTGGCCAGGGATAGAGGAGCTGCCGGGGATTGGGGGCCGTGATTTTATTTTGTCTGTCATGGGGGGGGGGAGGTTGCCATAATCCCCACGCTTGGCAGGCGGCTTGGGGATAGCAGAAGGTTCACCATTAAATTAGGAAGATGCTGCTGCCCATCCTCTGGTGGTTCTGGTCGCAGTTTTAGGACATACCCGGGTCCATACACACCCTCATCATACACCATCCAAATAAGCACAATCACACAATTAAACTTAAACACGCTAGCTCTTCCAGCACTAATTTAAAAAAAACTTGTTTTATATAATAAATCACGTAGGCACGCGCATATTTCATTTCGTAACCCGATGAGACTGGGCCACCAAGATACATTAAGATTAGATACTAGGCTTTGCCTAGTTTGGGGCCCATTGGTACCGCACAGAATATCTGATTTAGCAATGTATTTTATTAACCTTCTTTTTTTTATTTATCTTTTTAATACTGTGTAACTTTCTACTTCTGTTTGTATTCTGTGTTAATGTCCATGTAACTTATGCTTAGAAAATAAACATTACATATTATTATTTTCAGGTTCGTGAATGAGGCTGTGCTATCTCTGGAAGAGAAGATCCTGCACAGCCCCCTGGAGGGCGACGTGGGAGCTGTGTTCGGTCTCGGATTCCCGCCCTTTACTGGCGGACCGTTCAGGTGAGGGATTCGCCCAGTTTTCTGCATATTATACCGTTTTGTACAAAGATAGCTAGAGATTCTTCAAAAGACGAGTTAAAAAAATCTTAAAACGTCAGCAACGTATTTATGATGTATCTAGTGCAGACTTTCCCAAAGTGGGGGATAACGCCCCCTTGTGGGCGCTACAGGCCTAAAGGGGGCCGCCCCCCTTTAGGCCTGCATGGGGGGACTAATGGGGAAGAAAGGTTCTGGAGTGGAGACCACGAACCAGAAGACGCAGCGTAGTGAGGCCTCCCACTAGATGGACCGACGACATTGTAAGAGTCGCGGGCATCCAGTGGATGCAAAAGGCAGGCTGTCGTTAAGTGTGGAGGTTAAAGGGGGAGGCCTATGTTCAGCAGTGGACGTCTTCTGGCTGATGATGATGAAACCTCCATCCCTGTCAGAAGGGATGCCTAAGCAGTCACTGTCGCCTATGGATACCTGTGACACTAGATCAGGGGTTCCCAAACTTATTTTGTCTACTGCCCACTTTGAGAATAAATAATTTTTTTGCGCCCTCATTTTTTCACCTACTTAAAAACCACTATAACTTTAAATTAAATTAATCAATTATTGTGAGCTATATTAGCGGAGATTAAACATTAATTCTAACCCCCCAAACCTCTACACAACGCCCCCATTTTTTTCTGGGTCTCTTACCGCCCCCTTTTAGGCCTGCAGCGCCCACAAAGTGGCGTTATCGCCCACTTTGGGAAAGGCTATTTATAGACCTTATCGTGAAATCGTGAACAATCCAATTTCTAATTTGATATCTATCTCCAATATTTTTTTCACAGATGGGTGGACCAGTTCGGTGCTGATAAACTGGTGAAGAAGATGGAAGAGTTCCAAGGGCTGTACGGTGCACCCTTCAAGCCCGCCCAAACTCTCGTGGACATGGCCAAAGACCCCAGCAAAAAGTTCCACAGCAACTAAACATTTTCCTAATGTCTTACGAATTGAAGTCTGTTAGTTTTCTATGTTGGAATTCAATCAAACCTGTACCAACAAATCCCTCTGATTACATTTATATAGTTATAAGTGTAAGTGAATCACAGTTATATAACTTTTATAGGGTTAGCAGTTATTTATATCGAATGTGAGTGAAGAGATGATTATAGTAAGTATCAGAGATTTGTTTGCTAAATTATTTCCTTTAGGTATTATTTGTATGAATATTATAATCGTCATAATTTTATGAATACATGTTTATTTTATAACTTGCGTTCTCTTTTGAACCCCCATAGTGAGTGGCAGAAAGGGGCAATTTCCTTATAGGCCGAGTTGCCCTGGTCCTGGGGCGGCAAAACTTGGTGAGTTTTTTTTAAATAGTCGCGACCTCTGTGAACATTAAATACACTTTTTATTTATATTACACGGGAATTACTCACGTAAGATTAAGCCGGTCAATTCAACTATAGTGTAATAATAATATGCTCCGCCTGGAGGAACAACGTGCTCGCCCGTCTCCTGTCTCGACGCGGGACACGCCCGCCGCGTCGTCTGCCCCGACATTGGCGTCAATGCCGACGTCGGTGGCGACACTAGCGGCATTGCCTGATCCCGTTGTCGACGAGGGAGATTTGGCGAGTGGTGTTTCCGACCAGGTGAGAGAGCTTTTGAGGGGGGCTTTGGAAGACGCGATTTCACAGTATCGGTTCACACCTGATTCTAGGCCGCGACTACCACGTTTGCCCACCCATAGGCGTAACTTAGCGTTAATGGGAGCCCTGAATGCTTTGCTAGCTCCATATTTGAGGGCTAGTGAAGATTTAGTTGATACCCACTCGATCTTGTACTGCGGTGCCATCGCGGCGTGTCGCGTTGCACGTGTTAAGTTCCCGGACACTAACCGTGCACCGCGAACCGCCGGGGGGGTGCCCGCATGGCAAGTGCGGATCGAGCGGCGTATCAGCACTTTCAGGACTCTCATTGCAAAGCTAATCTGCTTCAGGCGGGGGAATAATCGCCCCCGAGTAATGCGTTTCGTGACTCAGGCATTCGCTGGGACCGATATCAGGCCCCAGCACTATCTAGCCAATGTCACGGAACGCATCGACTATCTGAAGCAGAAAGTCTATGCATGGGCAAACCGTATTCGTCGCTACAGAGAGCGTGTGGATAGATACTGGCAGAATCGCCTCTTCCAAAGTGACCAGAGGAAGGTGTACCGAGGCTGGGAAGAAACTGAGCAACGTGTGAGTGACGGGCAGCTGCCAGATGCAAGTGCCATGATTAATTTCTGGCGCGGTGTCTGGTCGGTGCCCGTCGAGCACACGGAGGGTGATTGGATGCGTGTTGTCGAGCGGGAATGCGAGTCCATCGAACCCATGGGGTCTATTTTAATAGACTCCGTAGACGTTAGTTGTGCGATCCGTACGGCACAGAACTGGAAAAGTCCTGGGCCGGACGGGTTGCACAACTTCTGGATAAAATGGATTCGATGCTCGCATGATCGCTTGGCGACACAATTCCAAGAAGCCCTTGAGCTCGGTTCCCTTCCCAGCTTTATGACCACCGGTGTCACTTTCCTGCTCCACAAGTCCGGTAGTACCACGGAAGCCAAAAATTACAGACCCATCACGTGCTTGCCTACCATCTACAAGCTCCTTACATCCATTTTGAGAAATAAAATTAACGCGCACATCGTTGCGAACAACGTTTTGGCCCACGCTCAAAATGGATGTAGGGTTGGGTCCCGTGGTACTAAGGAGCTCCTCCTCATCGACACGGCCATTAGCCAGCAAGTCCGGCGAAATAGAGGAGCCCTCTCCGCTGCCTGGATTGACTATAAGAAGGCCTATGATTCAGTGCCTCATTCATGGCTAGAGAGGGTTTTAGAGTTGTATAAAATTGATACAACTCTAAAATCATTCTTAAGCGCATGTATGAGGCAGTGGATCACAGTCCTTCGTCAACCAGGTAGTGGGCACGGCACCTCTGGCCCGCAGGACTTGTTAAGGATTGAGCGAGGCATATTCCAGGGTGACAGTTTTAGTCCATTGTGGTTTTGCCTGGCTCTGAACCCTCTCAGCACTTTGCTGAAGGATTCAGGACTAGGCTATCGGCTTCGAAGAGATGGTCAAGTCATCTCTCACTTGCTGTACATGGACGATCTCAAGCTGTTTACACCAAAACGCCAGGACTTGATGGAGCTGCTAAAAATCACAGAGGTTTTTAGCAGCGCCATCAGGATGGAGTTCGGTGTAGACAAGTGTGCGGTCATGCATGTACAGCGAGGGAAAGTTGTGAATTCTCCAAATTTACAGCTTTCTGAGGCGATGACTCTCAGATCTCTCTCCGAGGTCGAAACCTATAAATACCTCGGTATGTCAGAGTCGTTGGGTATATCGGTAGAGGACATCAAAAAATCGGTGAAGGAGCGCTTCTTTTGTCGCCTAACAAAAGTACTTAACAGTCTTTTGTCTGGCGGCAACAAGGTCCGTGCCTTCAACGGTTGGGTGATGCCTTTGCTCATATACTCCTTTGGCATATTGAGGTGGACTCAAACTGAGCTGGACGCCCTGGACAGGAGGGTCCGTCAACTGCTCACATCACATCGCATGCTACACCCACGCTCGTCTGTTATGAGACTGTACATTCCGCGGAAGTGGGGGGGTCGAGGCTTTTTAAATGCCAAGAACCTACACAACCGCGAAGTGTGCAGTCTCAGGGATTTTTTCCGTAACAGCGAGAGTGGGATGCATCGTGATGTTGTGGCTGTTGACAGGGGCCTCACACCGCTCTCCTTGGCAAACGAGAATTGGCGCAAACCATCGGTGCTGAGCATCGAGGATCGCAGGGACGTATGGAAGGGCAAGGAGCTGCACGGGCGGTTCTATCGGGCCCTAACAGGGCCCGATGTGGACCTGCTACCGTCGGTGAACTGGTTACGTTTCGGTGACCTCTTTGGGGAAACCGAGGGTTTTGCCTGTGCGATTGCGGACGAAGTTATCAAGACGAACAACTACCGGAAATATATCATGAAGGACGGTACGGTCGACATCTGTCGGGCATGCCACCGTCCTGGAGAGTCTCTCCGACATATCATTTCCGGTTGTTCGCATCTTGCTAACGGCGAGTACTTGCACAGGCACAACCAGGTGGCCAGGATCATCCACCAGCAACTTGCCCTTCGATACGGCCTTGTGGAGTCTGAGGTGCCGTACTATAAGTACGCACCAGCGCCAGTTCTCGAGAATGGTCGTGCTTTGCTCTACTGGGACCGTTCTATCATCACGGACAGGACTATTGTCGCCAATAAGCCTGATATCGTGTTGGTCGATCGGTCCCAGCGCCGGGCAGTGCTCGTCGACATCACCATCCCGCATGACGAGAACCTCGTGAAGGCCGAGAAGGACAAACTCAGCAAGTACCTTGACTTGGCTCACGAGGTTACCGCCATGTGGGATGTTGACTCGACGATCATTGTCCCAATAGTCGTATCGGTGAACGGTCTTATAGCGAAGAGCCTCGACCAACACCTTAAGAGGCTCTCGCTGGATGGTTGGGTCAAGGGTCAGATGCAGAAGGCGGTAATCCTTGACACAGCACGTATTGTCAGGAGGTTCCTCACTCTGCAGCCCTAACCACCGGTAGCTTGGGCCCTGCCCCGCTGCCGGCGGCACTCTAGGTTTAGGTTTTTTTTATAATATTTTGTTTTTATATATTATTGTAAAAAAAACTTAAATCTAAGAATGAAAATAAATATATATAGAATATAGATTCCCGTGTAATATAAATAAAATGGGTGAAAATTACGTCAGTTTCTTCTTCTCGTCTTCCATAGGTCTAGGGCAGCCAAGGTGTCAGATTCGCTGGTGCCAGAACTAACTACGGAAGGATAGTAAGTAAAAGTAGATAAGTAATAAATAACGCAGAAGCGGCTTTATGGCGTGGCGTCGGTGAGTGGCGACACTTTACCCCGATTCCGTGGGGCTAAATGAGACCTCGACCCCAGTCTTGTCTTTAACGGTCATCTTGGGGTGGAAACGGACGAGCTAAGAACCTAAGCTCCAGGGTGGAAGTGTTAAAGGGCATAGCGCTGCGAGTAGCTCTTAGTGGAAATGCAGCACACCTGTTTGACATCTTAAGCCACCAGCCAGCTAAGGCCTAAGCCACGCCAATGTGGGAAACATTGGCGTGGCTCGGGTGCCAATACCTACCTAAGTACCTAGGTATAGATAGGGGCAGCCTTTGTGAAGGGCTCGCATTTAGTGGTTGGCGGACAAGTCTACCCGCCACAATCATAAGGCATAATTAACTAGCGCCATACATCATCTCGTGCCGTGGTACCCTATTTGGGAGACCGCTAGACTTGAAAGCTTGACTCGTCGCGGGTTCAAACCCCGGGCCTGTACCAATGAAGTCTTAGAGTAGTTTATGTACCGATTTTCATACCACTGGCTTTTCGGTGGAGGAAAACATCGTGAGTAAACCTGCACACGTACGGAGAAGAAATTCAATGGCGTATGTGAATCCACCAACCCGCACTAGACCAGCGTGGTGGATATGGCCCAACCTCCCTTTCGGGGGTAAGCTAAGAGTCCAACAGTGGACTGTTAAAAGGCTGATTATTATGTACATAATCTCATACCGTACAACATCAAGAACTCACCATAATAACCCTGAATTTTAAAATCCCATAAGCCGTTATTACATTTGCATTCAGAGAATGAACTTAGGAAGCAACTAATTTCAGACAAGTCTATTAGTTTTATATTGAACTAGCGACCCGCCCGCCCGGCTTCGCACGGGTGTAATTTACGTTCGAAGCCGGGGCGGGCCGCTAGTTATATATATATATAAACCTTCCTTGAAAATGTATCTAACTGATGGTGAAAACCGCATTTAAATCCGTTGCGTGGTTTAGAAGGAGTTAGCGGCTATACAGACAGAAAGACAGACGCGGAAAGCGACTTCAATTTATACTATGTAAAGATGCGTGGTTTAGAAGGAGTTAGCGGCTATACAGACAGACAGACAGACGCGGAAAGCGACTTCAATACTATGTAAAGATAAAGATGATAATGACTTCCTCGCGAGACGCTGACGTGAGCAGACGTGTGAAATTATAATATCTGTTTTTAATAAATAACAACGAGTGCAAGCAAGATTACACATAACACGACGATAGTCTGAATACCACCTTATACAATAGATCGTAAGTCTACTTTTCTATAGTGCCTTCCTACATAAATGTTTAATACAGGCAAAGATAATATTATATCATCATTGATTACAGGGGCCCTACGGCCAACTTCTAACGCGGTATAAAACTAACTAACTAACGTTAAAACCGCGCTGTTCGGAAGATCACGCGAACGTGAACCTTAACACGCCCAGATACGGTTTGCGGTCGCATGATTTTCCAAGTGAGCGTATTTAACGTTAGTTTGATACCGCGTTAGCAATTGACCGTATGGCCCCTGGCCATAGAAAGCCAACTAATCCAATAATAATACTTAGAATAAAGTCATCATACCCTCACGGCATGCACATTAAAACGTTCTCAGTTCTCATATTTCTTTACTTCGCAATAAGTTATATCAACTTTTGTCTATGGTTATACCAGCTGCGCCCCGCGGCTTCACCCGCGTTGTGATGAAAAATGGTGATGATGATGATGATGAAAAGTAGCCTATGTCACTCTCTGATGTCAGGTCGATCCGTTGTTCCGTTGCAGCGTGAAAGAGGAACAAACATGCATACATCTATACATACAAACTTTCGCGTTTATAATATTAAGTAGGATTAAACCATTAGAATTATTCTCATACTTATAATATACTGCTGTTCGCTCCTTCTATAAGCTTTATAACAGTATTTTTATCCTATATACCTAACACACAAATATCATTATTTATAATCAGCGCTTAGTTATCTTATTCACTGTACCGTCGTCATAGCCGTAGTTAGTATTTTCCTGTGTAGCGATAATGGATGCACGGCAAGGAAATTGTATACGTACTATATACAATTTCCTTGTTATATGGACACTTCGAGCGTGCGTCATACGCATCTACCTGCTATGTGAATTCGAATAAATAGCGCGCACTTCTTGATTTTCATGCGACATCGATACTTATTATATATACATGTACCTATCTAACTAAACGGCAGCGCGCAGCAATCACATAAGTCGATTACTTTTGCTGGATTGCTCCCGTTTGATCACGATAGCATTCGAATATTTTATATGCATATATATTATATCTATGTACAAAAGATGACTTGGTAATGGCAGATCTACGAAAGATGCAGTACGCTATATAAGTAAACCTTGAAATTGCCGAAGCGTTTAATAAGGACAAATAAGCAATTTTCCTTGCACATCAAGTAAAATTGCAATACATTTTGTCACAAACAGAAAAACTTGAAATACAAACGATAAACTTAAATTAAATAATTGACGATAGTTTCTCACTGAAAAATTCTATAGGTGACAAAACTTTCGTCATGTTTTCCTAAGCTGGGTTTCGAATTCACTTTCGAAGAAGGCCGTACTTCTATTTTACATCTACATGTACCATCTGTTACGTAAATTCTTTCCATCCATTGGTTGCCTGGAAGAGATCGCTTTTAGCGATAAGGCCGCCACTTGTGGCACTAGCTCGTAAGTGTTTTCTATCGTGTTGTAATTTTTATTTCTGGTGTACACAATAAAGAGTTTCTATCTATCTATCTACCTACTCGGCTAAATGTTTTTGCTGTACTTATTGGGTATTGTAGCCCCGTTGGTCCAGTACATAGTGAACCTGCCTTCTGTGCTTGGGGGCGTCAGCTCGATTCCCACGTAGGGCAAATATTCAAGTGATAAACATTTGTGTTTGTTCTATATCTGGGTGTTAATATCTATATAAAAATATATAATGTATGTATATCAGTCTCGTGCAGCCATAGTAGGTACAAGCTTTGCGTAGTTTTGGGTCAGATGACCGTGCATGTGTGCGAAATGCAAAAATGACCCGAATGTTTATTTATTTATATTGACACAAAAATTACTCCTACTTTATTTCGAGTTAGCTTTATCATATTCTATTTCTAAAAAAAGCTTATTAACGGCTTGGATAAATATTTCTAAAGTTTGTGGGGATTTTCATTACTTATTAACAAAATTAAAAACTAATACTAAACTAAACGGCTTGGATAGTGTTAGTATTTAAATTTGCACTCTTTCACACACACACAATCTTTAATTGTATTTTATATTCAAAACTCTTGGACTCATTATGTAAGAGTTTTTTTTTTATGAATCTTCAGGTATATTATGTTTACCTAAGTCTTCTTGATCGGTTCTTTGTAAAAGAAATAATAGAAATATTTAATTTAAAAAGTGTTCTAATTCTCTAAAACTACATTCATCTCTCTCTGAGAGATGGACTGTTTCCCAGCAGTGGGAACAACATGATAGGCTAAAATGATGATGATGATGTCATTCCTTCTTGTTGTAATTATTGTTCTTGTAAATAATTGCTTACGACATTGAATAATATAGAGTGTCGTGTCGCAAATAGGTATTAGAACCGCTAAGGTCGCAGTATATAATGCTTATTAATAGTTTCTCGATAAGCCATTGTTAATTTGTTGTGTACTTACTTAAGATAGTATAACCACTCGTTATTGCGTAGTACTTATGTTATTCACGGAGTGTACGTGCAGTGTTATTTCATTATTTTAACTGCCTTCACTCTGGTGGGAATTGACTTGCGGAGCTCACTTCTGACCAGATTGTCTAAGCTTTGACAGTGTTAAATTGCATGTAAGTACTGATTTCTTGAATTTCGAGAGACGCAATTGATTCATAAGAACCTGAGATGATGAAAATGTATAAAAGTTTGCCTACCGCCTGTACCGTCGAAGGTAGAAATGTATTTGAAGGAGGCACTTCTTCCTTCTTATAACTCTGCAGCTAAACTATGCTTCTCAAACTTTTCTCGCTCTGCTAATCACGTTGCCGCGTTTTTTCCCCGCGGCCCTTTTACTCGCGTGTAAAGAACGGACAAAATAGGGGCTGGTATGGGAAAGCGAGGAGCATGACACGCGGCAAACTAATAACGCAGCCACACTAAGGCATATTGTGTTTTTCCCTAAGCCTGTGTAATTTAAATAGTTCATGTAACTAGTGACCCGCCCGCCCGGCTTCGCACGGGTGTAATTTACGTGCGAAGCCGGGGCGGGTCGCTAGTCTCTTCTCTATCTCTTCTCTACATAGTATAAATTGAAGTCGCTTTCCACGTATGTCTGTCTGTCTGTATGTCTGTATGGCCGCTAACTCCTCCTAAACCACGCAACGGATTTTGATGCGGTTTTCACCATCAGTTAGATACATTTTCAAGGAAGGTTTACATATATAAACCTTCCGTGAAAGGTATCTAACTGATGGTGAAAACCGCATCAAAATCCGTTGCGTGGTTTAGGAGGAGTTAGCGTCCATACAGACAGACAGACGCGGAAAGCGACTTTAATTTATACTATGTAGAGAAGAGATAGAGATGTAGAGATAATGGAGGATTATTATTTATTAAGTGTTCGTGGACGAACTCGAGTGTGGTAGTGATATAACGCGGCGAAACATGTACTTTCGTGATGTTTCCGAAATTCCATTGAAGCCTCCACCACTTCACTTACTAGAACATGACTTTGACTTGACCGTGATTTACTTTGCTTGACTCTGAATGTGACTATGACTTGTTTAAATGCCTCTTAAATTTGTTTGGTATTCCTACTGAAGGTCCTTATATGTAATATATAAATATATATAAGTACGGGCAGGACTCGTGCTCTGAGGAACCATCAGCGCGAGTAAAAAAAAAACTAACTCAAAAATGAAATACTGAAAGACAAACTAAACTTTGTAGTTGACAATAAGGTTCTTCGATACATAACAACTACAAAATGTAAGTTTGTAATTGCAAAACAATATTTTTTTATATTAACATCTTTCGGATTTATTCCTTTATATGTGCTGTGAGACCTTGCCTCTTGCCAAATTTAAAGATTCTAGGTCAACGGGAAGTACCCTATAGGTTTTGATTCCCTTGTGAAATCGCAAAATATGCGAAAACATGCGATGTGTACGTACATATCTTTTGATTGCGTTGTCTTACAACTTTTATTTTTTCACAGCCGAAGGAAACCGTAGACCCAAGTATTTAGTATAAATTTCAACTTGATACCTTTACGCGTTCTTGAGAAAAAGAGTCTTGACAGACGGACAACGAAGTGATCCTACTTATAAAGGTTCCTTTTTTTCCTTTTGAGGTACGGAACCCTAAAAATGAATCCCTATTTACCTTGGTAACGCCGTAACTTGAGAACGACTTTACCGATATCATTCATCTTTTTTTTAAGGTTTCTAATACATACTTTATAGAAGGTTCTTACGGAAAGATAAATTAAGAAAATTGCGCAGAAATAAAGAAAAATTCAAAAAACTTTACGATGATTTTATCTCCCGGGTGAAACGGCGGGCCGTCATCATCATCATCATCATCAGCCAGAAGACGTCCACTGCTGAACATAGGCCTCCCCCTTTAACCTCCACACTGAACGACAGCCTGCCTTTTGCATCCACTGGATGCCCGCGACTCTCACAATGTCGTCGGTCCATCTAGTGGGAGGCCTCCCTACGCTGCGTCTTCGGCGGGGCGTAGCTAGTATTAAATAAAAGTCTATTTAACCTAATTCATTCGTCTATTATTTTCAGACAACGATGAATTACCAATGGATATGGTTCGCCGCCGTAATCGGCATAGTAGCTTTGCCCAAACAATCCCACGTTGAAGCTGAAAATCTCAAGAAACCAGGTAAAAAATCTTGATCCAGTGCTGAGTAACAATAAAACCTACCCAGTACGGGTTGGGCTCGCGCAGGGTTCCGTACAACCACAAAATAAAATTATTATAAATTAAAAAAACTGACTTCAAAATTTGTTACTTATGGAATTTCGATTCGGAAAAAGAAATGATTAAGGTCGTCCAAGTAATCGAATAACCAGTTATAACTTGGTAATGTACAGAAATTTGACATCGACTCACACTTGGCCATTATTTATTATTTGTAATTATACTTGTGTTTACTATAATCATGCCACTACGTAGTATAAGTAAAAGATCGTTGCATGCCAAGTTTGACGCTTGTACCTACATATTGCCGTTTTTACACTAGAGCAAATTTGATTTAAGAAAAAACTTTTGTTATATTATGGTAATCGGTTTCGAACTGGAAAATTTGTTTATGTATAAATTTGAAAATTTGTATAAGTAAAAGAAAATGCGTATTTACTAATTTTAAAGTCGGGTTTGTATTGATAATTATGTCATTTAAATGCTTTGTATTCATACGAAGTAGGTAACTATTTAGGTAGGTTCTTTACTTCATATTTTACATATTTGTATCAATGGTGTGTGCATTCTCTCAACAGCAATAGGTAAAGGTATGCCATATTTCTATTTCTAGGCTTCATAGCATGGAATAGCAAACATAAAAAAAATTTGCAACTGTCAACTGGAAATGTCAATATTTTTCTGTCTATAAATTCTAACATTTATTATTCTGTGATTCCATATCCCCTTTGTTTGGATTTGGTGCCTCTCATTTAAATGTGCTAAAACGTAATCATACTTTTTAACCGACTTCAAAAAAGGGAGGGTTCTCAATCCAGTTGTTTTTTATTTTAATGTTTTATCAAACAACAACTCAGAACTCCGTCTGTCCGTATTTGAATCATATAAAAGTTATTTTATTTTATTTGAATATTGAAATACGTACGTACTTACAAGGAAGGTATTTTCAAGGAGAGAAAAAACTAGTCTAAACTAGATTTTCAGTAAAATTTTCCTCGATGTGTGTTCTAGTCTAGGTATGGATATGGATATATTTGTCTCTAGTATTTCATCATAAGGAATTAAGTGGTTAAGTGACAACTTCTTCAACAATCATTTGTGAAAATTTAGGTATCATTCTGTCTTAAATATTAATATATATTTTTAGTTTGTTAAGTGCAAATCTTAGTTTATTTAGAGTCTATTGCTTTTTGCTTTGTTCTAGAAATATTCTACTTCTATATTTGTTATTCGCATGTTTTAGCGTTCATATAATATACTCTGTTTTATATAAGTAGAAACTTTTAAATGTCCCTTTTGTCTCTAGCTAATTATTAACTCTGTTAATTAAGACCGTTAGTTTCTCTAAGATGATAAATATAAATAATAATGACCACGTAGGTTTTGTGTAGGTATAAACCTTCCTGATATTCACAGATATCGGACCGGGAGCAGTTATTGGACCAGGAACAGTAATCGGACCAGGAACAGTTGTAGGAGCAGGTGCAGTTATCCAAGGATCAACTATCGGGTCGAATGTAATTATCGGAGACGGAGCTGTAATCAATGGAGCCACTGTCGGAGATAATGCAGTTATCGGAGCAGGAGCAGTTATCAACCCAGGAGCAACTATCAGACCAGGATCAGTTGTCAAACCAGGAGAAGTTATCGCATCAGGAGCAATTGTTTGAGCTTTTCAGACTGCCTTATAGAAATGGCGAAATGGTGTGACAAAGCAATAAAACCTACATACTAAACCTACTGCAGTGAACTCATAAGTGATTTTATTTAGTGATATGAGTGATATGCACAATACATAAGAATCAGAAAAAGTGTTTTCCAATTACCCACAAACATAATTCTCTGTTAGGTATAATAATAATATTACTCTAACTAAATATTACTCTTACTAAGGTATATTTTATTTAGTGCAAACAAGGATTATGTCCTATTATAGAAACTGACGTGGTTTTCACACATTTTATTTATATTACACGGGAATTACTCACGTAAGATTAAGCCGGTCACTCCGACTATAGTTTATCTTACGTGAAGTTCGTCTTACGTGAGTAATTCCCGTGTAATATGAATAAAAAAAAGGATAATGGCCTTGAAGCTGGTAGTTCAGTATTATCATGGTATTATTAATAGAAACCAAAAACATAACAAGTTAAGCCGGATAATCACTAGCGAGCTGTAATTGTGACCATGAGTTAGGTATAGTAACGAGGTTCCAGATGTCTACATAATATATTGACCGTTGGTATCACTAACAGCGAGCCGCCGTGCCGACTGCCGGCATATTCGGAGATTATCACAGTAGGTATTCCCTTGGAGCCTTGGAGATCCACGATATCGAAACTGAAGACATGGAAGGGCGTTTGACAGCGCATCATTTCGTTTTGACTTTTTTTATAATTTCTTAGCTAATCCCCCGTAACAATACATATTCTGTAACATTAGTACGTAGGACGGACGGACGGACAGACAGACAGACATCGTAGGGAATAGGTTCCCGTTTTTACCCTTTGGGTACAGAACCCTAAAATAGAAAAAAAACATCAAATTCAAGATTGCAAACAAAATTTTCTTATCTACCATCATTGATCAGGATATGGGTATCAAATGAAAGGTTTGCCGAGAAGAATACGACAATAGCTAGTTTTAAAAAAACTAATATTTTTTATATTGAAATACGAACCTACAATATATCTAACTAGCGACCCGCCGCCGGCCCGGCTTCGCACGGGTGTAATTTACGTGCGAAGCCGGGGCGGGTCGCTAATTATATATATAAACCTTCCGTGAAAATGTATCTAACTGATGGTGAAAACCGCATCAAAATCCTTTGCGTGGTTTAGGAGGAGTTAGCGGCCATACAGACAGACAGACGCGGAAAGCGACTTTAATTTATACTATGTAGAATAGAAATAGAGAAGAGAAGAGATTATTCAAGGAGAGAAAAGTCTAGACTAAACTAAATCTTAATACAAATCTTAAGTTAACAAAATTGTAGTCAAGTATAATAAAAGTCACGGCCCCTGGAGTCTGTGGAGTTGCATTTTAAACAAAAAAAAAATTAAAACTTAATACCTACGTAAGTCAAATTTTCTTCGAAAAATGAACACGTACCTACTAGGTTTTGTGAATAAACCTTTCTATTATTCACAGATATTGGAGCAGGAGCAGTTATTGGATCAGGAACAGTAATCGGACCAGGAACAGTTGTAGGAGCAGGAACAGTTATCCAAGGATCAACTATCGGGTCGAATGTTATCATCGGAGAAGCATCAGTACTCAATGATATAAGAGTCGGAGATAATGCAGTTATCGGAGCAAGAGCTGTCATGGGAACAGGGACAGTAATCGGAAAGGGAACTGTTACACAAGTAGGAGTAGTTATCCAAGCATCAAATATCGGATCTAAAGTACTTATTGGAGCACAAGCAGTGATCAGTGGAGCCAGTGTCGGAGATAATGCAGATATCGGAGCAGGAGCAGTTATAAACACGGGAGCAACTATCAAACCAGGAGCAGTTGTCAGACCAGGAGAAGTTATTGGACCAGGAGCAACTGTTAACCCGTAAGAAGTTTGAGCTGTCCCACCAAACCTACTTTACATACTGCCGCATAGAAATGGCGAGGGGTGGAGTGACAAAGCAATAAAACCTTAAGGCAATGAACTCATGATGATTTATTTCGCATGTATTGTATATAGAATCAGATAAATAGTTTTACAATTATTACCCTGTAGGTACAACCCCCGAGCGGATGCGACCCGGAAAGGGATTTTTTTTTTCTTCAATAAACATCCATCAAGCATCAATTAGGTACTACGAATTTACATGGAATTTACCTAACTCAAAACATTAATTAGGTAGGTAGGTACCTACCACAAAAGGTTTAGATACTACGTTCATGCGTTAGGTACCATAGGCAGGTAGGTACTATGAAGGTATGCCTCGCGCCAATCTTTATGACATCTAACCCTCTAAGTATATAATCTCTTTATTTATGTCAGAATATGTGCACCACAGACTAGGTATATAATTAGCCAAGGGCGGATCCAGGGCGGTTAGGGGGGATAGATGCTGATACGCAAAGAAATTAATGTAGGTACGTAATACATAATAGATCAATGTCTATACCTACGCGACTGTGTGGAAGACTGGAAGTAATTTTTTTTTTTTTTTTTTTATAAATTGATATGTATACTATACCAAAACTGTACTTAATTGTGCAATGTTTCATGTAGGTGCGTTAATAACTATAGAAGTTCATCATCACCATTATCAGCCTTATCGTGTTCCCACTGCTGGGACCAGTGGGCTTACTCTTGACACTCGATTTCAATCGTAATTTGGGATTGGGATCGAAAACATGCCATTTTGGTAGGTACTTTTGAATTCTGAACTAGCGCACGATTGGAACCGATAATGGTGGAATTATATGGAACTAAATAAAATCGACTCAACTCTACGCTTTCGGTACTCTTGACGCGATTGAAGAGTACCAAATGGCATGTTTTCGATCCCAATCCCAAATTACGATTGAAATCGAGTGTCAAGAGTAAGCCCACAGTCCTCTCAGAGAATCCGTTATTCCGTCAGATAATCGGCTACCATCGATCAGACTATAGAAGTTTGAAGGTTCTAAAAGATTAGGACGGACAGACAGAATCACAGAAGACATAATAGACAAAACGAACTACTTAATAAAAGTTCCTTGTAGTACGGAACCCTAAAAAGAATAAGAACTGAAATAATTATTAATTAAACTGTTTTGATACCTATAGGAAACATCAGATCAGACAAGCAAGGGAGATATGCCTTAGAACAATTATCATTTGCCTTTAAATGTCTCCATTATCAATGGTCTCCATGTTTAATTTTTTGTTCACTTTATATACCTAAACTGTTGAACACAAAATTTTTTAGTAGGTACAATACTTGCAGTGACACCACACCAATGAACTTTATGCTAGTTATAACTAATAGGTCCACATGCAAAAAAGAACGGCAAGGTGTTTTCGACAGATAAGGCATCAAGCCTGATTTAAGCCAGATGTGTTCGCTTCCGCCACGCTACCTTACCATATAAATATCCCTTGTTAGTTAGATCTGAGTTGGAAACTAATGATGGTGCTCGTGACCGCGTGCCATCTCACTTACGCACGTGGTGCGAGTAAGTAGATGCGAACGGGACGGCATGCAATGTCGATTTCAATCAAACTTCTATAATAAGGCCGCTGCTCCAACAAAGTATACTCCCTCTAAGTAAATGGAGACATAACTAGAGGCTTCTATGTTCAAGGTTCGGAAAATAATACAATACGAGTCTACCGACCGACGTGTTTTTTCACGTTGGCGCCAAAACTATTTGCCTTGCGGCCGATGTTTTTTTAATTCTTTCTACTTAAGGGGATTTTGGCGTCGCACTTCTTGTACATTTGACAGTATTTCACAATATTTCAATAATCGACGTATTGAAAATAATATTTACAAGTTTATAATTAAATCTACCATAACATAAGTATACCTAGTTAAACAAAACAATCTTACTCAAAGTTAAGCAAAGTAAGCCACGGTCAAGTCAAACTCATGCTCCAGTAAAGTGGTGAAAACTTTACATGAGGATTATAAAGAGTTTTGGATGCAACACGAAAAACTTTTTCTTCAAAAAGACATGTTTCGCTTCGTTATATTATAATTGTATCACTTGCTCAGATTCGAGCTCGTTCACGAACACATATTTATATTATAATGAATAATAATTATCTCAAGGTAGAGTCTGGCTAATGAAAGTAGAGACTGAAAAAGCGCGGCAAATTTAAAAATATCAGCATTGTAACCCCAAAAATTTGTATGAAATGCCTGGAATAATATCATATAATATATTGTAGTAACACAGGCTTTTTAGGTCTTTGATCATAAAAGTTGTCTTCACTGCTTTACTAGGAGATGAATTGGACTTGATCATGGCTTACTTTGCTTGTCTTATTTTTATTTAGTACCAATTGATATCTTTTAGTATCTTGTAAAATTATTATATTACGACTGAAGAACTCAGTATAAATAAATAAAACATTGTACTTTAGCTTGTGAAGTCGTATGGCCGTAATGGATTTAGCCTACCCAGTAACGCTAAAAAAATGCGCCTGCTCGTGTCATTGTCATCAGTGTGTTAACTGTCATTTTCAGTGTGACTGATCTGTTGTTATTGTTTTTTTTACGTTTAAATAAATAAATAAAAGCGTGATAAAAGCCAATAAAAGCTTATTTTTTCTGGAGTGTAAGAGAAATATATATTATGTAGAGTACGGTAGAGAGTACCGTATCTTTACCAGTTAACAAGCCACACATTTCTACAACATTTTACTTGCTGCACACATTGTTATTATTAAAATAAACAAACCAGCATATAACCTATTCCATTTCGCGTCAAATCATTCTAAAGGCATTTTATCTCTTTATAGGTATGTAATTAAACTTGCTGTATTTCAATATACTTCAGCGTAAGTATTTATTGTAAATTTATACTTATTTTTCCAATTTTATAGATCACACCTGTGGAACGCTGTTGCTATCTCAGACCTTTTATAGAACTATTTACAAGAAATTACATGAATTTATTATCAACAAGAAAGCCTTTGAATAATTTTAGGAACAGTTAAGGAAAAATGCTGCTGCAAGTAGAAGGAATCCGTAACAAAGCATTAAAGAGAATAGCCGAGCACTGCATCTACTTGATAATAGTGTTGGTTCTAATACCAGCATTTTTTTACTTTGAGCTGTGCATTGTTTTACCTGCTGTTGTAGAAGAATGGACGGTGCCATACTTCATTCATTTGTTTGTTGCACACTTTCTTTTACTGAATATTATTGGTAATATGATTTATGGAATGTTTACTAACACCAGTATTAAAGGCAGGGTTTTAGATAGTTATGGTAAGTCTAGTTGGACTGTGTGCATTGAATGTGAAAGCTCCCGGCCGCCCCGTGCTTGGCACTGCCCCACCTGCAACATTTGTATTTTAAAACGAGACCACCACTGCACTTTCTTTGCATGCTGTGTTGGTTATTACAATCAAAGATATTTCATGCTATTCACATTTTACATATTCGTATCAATGGTATATGCATTTTATTACAATGTGCAATTTTTGTCCCAATTTATTACATGGAATAGTGGACTAGTATTAATTAAATTTATTTTTCCACTTGCTAGTTTCGCACTTGATTTTGGAGATGAGACACTTTATGTGTTTTTAGTAGTTATAAATGTGTTTGTAGGCCTATTTACAGGTTTCCTATTTTGTTATCATTTCAATAACATACTGGCAGGAAGGATAGTTTATGAAAAAAATAATGAAGATAAAGCTAACTGTGTCTATGACAATGGCTGGAAATTAAATATAATAGAAGTTTTTGGTGTACGCTGGTACTTGACTTGGATTTTACCTTTTATCAAAAGCCCATTACCTGGTAATGGTATGGAGTGGAATATTAATAACAAGCAAAAATGAGATAAGATACCTAGATATAAATATAGGGTTATAAGCTTGGGGTGTACTAAGCCGAAAGGAGTTCATTGTACTCATCATTATGACTAACTTTAGGGACCAAAAATTATGGCGAGAGAAAAAAGCAGCTTTTCCACACATTTTGTTGAGTGAAAATGACTTTTTTCGATGGAAGAGCTGTTTTTTTTTTCAGAATTTAAGGGTCCTGTTGTAAAATTTGTTCATAACCATGACCTTTCGACTAAGTACCTACATCCCAAGCTGCAAGCTTATAATCCTGCACTGTTGCATTTAAATTCATGTGCCTATAAACCTCACTATAAGTGTTCAATTGTTTGTGATGATAGTTCATAATGTACAATGTACTTATTTTGTTAATTATGTATTGTACGTAAATCACTTTAAAATAATATACATGATATTATTTCTGTAAAAAGTGTTGTCTCAAAAATTTAGTATTATCTAGCCAACTATGCACCTCTAAAAATCTACAACTATGTTGAAAACATAAAAAATAAGGTGTTTAATTAAGGTATGATTTTTTGACTGTATTATGTACTTAAAATGTATTAAGTAATTATGTTTTTACTAAACATTTAAAATTTTATTTTCTTATGTCCTCCTTAGATTTCACTTAAATATATTCAATATTATATCTTTAAAATGTTGATGCAGGAACGAGATAGAGGCTGCACAAATAATTATATTGTTTTCTATATCCAGAAAACCACTAACTATACCATAAAGTATTGAAATAAAAGTTACAAATGTAATAAATGTTATCAGTTTTATATGTTAAAAATAAAAATTGTACATCATTATGTCTGCTAATAATAAGATTCTAATTACATTACATGCTAATATAAAATTCTATTTACAATCAGAAATATATTCATTTTAATTGTCTATGGAATGGTATTATTTGGCAATATTTGTGATAAGTATCTGCTGCGTATCCTGTCGGATTGTTCTAAAGCATGATCGCGATGAGAACTCTGGTCTTCATTGGTGTCGGTGGGGTTCCTCGAGTCCACTTCTTCCTGATCAGTGTAATCCTCATTGTCCAGTAGAGTAGCAGTTTCGTCATGTTGTGTCATGCTGTTATGCCTGAATTGAATTGAACAAACAATTATAAACTTTTACATGAAATTCCATAAAATACAGCATCCCACGGTTTTACCTGCCTTTTCACTTGAAACTTATTGTCTTGCCCACAGCATATTTAAGTTACGCAGGTAGAGAAGGATGCACATATCAATATGACGTGCATTATTTGCACATATCAATATGTGCAATCAATGATAACCGATTCACGAGTAAATCGGTTTCTTCTAAGCAAGCGTGCTCCATCGTAGACCGCATCGTCGCTATACATCACGCGAGTTGGCGGTCAAACGCAAGCTTATTATTAGATTTTTAAAAACTTCAATATGTATATGTACATCCTACTCTTCCACATGTGCTATAATCATAGACATCGTTTATATGTTGAAAAAAAAAAACAGACGACATTTAAAAAACGGCACTACTAAACCGAATTTAAATCAAATTCATTCAACCATTGAAAATTTGAATTGAATCTAATGCACAACACATTATTAGTGTGATGTAGCACTGGCTGCTAAGACAACAGAGATCAAACTGAATGAAGTTGATGCATCGATCCAATTTAGGACAGGCCACAGACGCGCAAATTAGGTGCATCTAACAACTAGCGGCGTCTAACGTGTCAAGGATCTGTGCTCCACACAATGTACGAATACATAATGTACATATTACGAAGTTGAATGAGTACAGACAGATATACTTAGAAACTTTCTTTTTTAACATAAGCGTGATTTATGGTCATGTGCAATGCAAGGCAATGTTGCAATGTTTCTTCTAGGCAAGCGTGCTTCAACGTAGACCACATCATCTCTTAACATCAGGCGAGACCAAACGCAAGCAAATTGTTTATATAAAAAAGGCAACAAACTACAGGCTATACTTACAGCTTCATGGACTCCCTCTTACTCGGCGACATGTTCAGCATTCCATCGCTGACTGAATCCATTACGTATATTAATACCGCCGCTATCAGTGATACTGCAAAATAACAATACAATTATAAGTATAACAAAACAAGCATTTTCTTATACATAGAATAATTATTAAGGAGGAATAAATATCTAATTCCTGTTCCTTACATTCTGCGATATCTTTGGGAAAGATGTTTTTTTTCTTCTTTCGGTTCTCGGAACAAGCCCAGAACTACTGAGTCGCCTGTTTGTGTTTAAAAACTATGTGGATTGGGATGATGTTAGTAAATGAACAATCGATGCTATGGGGTTATAAATAAAGTTATATTGAGGAAAACAACTTTTGTATGGGAGAAAATATCTATAGGATGAGAAACGGCACCTGCCTCATCTCGAAATACATTTAGGCAGATGATGACTTGCCACCCACTAAATGAGTTGTTGCGCATTGACGTAGGTGGTTTAAAGTATCGAGGCGTCTACTTGCGGCTCTATGCCTGTCAACACTTCCACCCTAGAGAACCTACCTACCTAACCTAGAACACCTTGCTGTTTCCAACCCCAGACGGCCTGTTAAGGCAACCCAGGGGTCAGGGTCTCATTTAGCCCCATGGAATCGGTGGCTATCACTCACCAACGGCTTGCCAAGCCGCCCTTGTGATTAATTATTTTTACAAGGGGTCGTAGATAATAATATTTCCATATACATTTCATCATTAAACTCTAACCCCTTTATTAATAAACGTGGAGTAGTCTTGGAATAGTTACGCCGTGTTTTGTCTTTATCTCTCTTTAAAATTTTGAACTCGATCGAAAAAGACAAAAGGCGGTGTGACTATTCCAAAGCTACTCTACGTTTATTGATAGGGGGGTGAAGGTTGTAAAGATATTCCTTAAAGCTTGAAGATATACTCAATTTGTACTCAAGTCAAAAACAGAGGTGGTTGTAATAATATGTTGTAGGTACTGTTTTTTTTGTGTGAAAATGTTTATGATTAATTGTTTTTTTTTTTTAATTGATTTTATGTGTGACTAGCTGCGCCCTGCGGTTTCACGCGCTTAGTGATGAAAAATCATGATGATGATGATGATGATGAAAAGTAGCCTGTCACTCTCCGGCCATTTAACTATACCCATGCAAAAAATCAGGTCGATCCGTTGCTCTGTTGCTGCTTGAAAGAGGAACAAACAAACCAACAAACTTTTCGCATTTATAATATTAAGTATGATTATGGTTGTTAACTTACTAAAAAGACAAGCCAAGAAAAACATTTCCAGCATCAAGTATCCAAATCTATCAACGATAATTCCTGCTAATATTAAAACTGTCGCCAATCCTAAGTTCTGCACGGCCTGGCATCTGTAATGGAATAATTCAATATTACAATCATCACATCTAATAAGTAAGATAATGCCTAATAATAAAAACTACATTTTGCTATATTTTAAGGTCTCGATTGATGGCATAAGATACTATGTTTGTAAAGCCACATATTCATCTATCACATATTATCAGTCATATTTTTATTTCTTAATTTCTTGGGTGCAGATCTTAGTTTTATTATTTGGAGTCTATTTTTTTTTTTTTTTTGTTCTAGCATTATCTTACTTCTGTTTTTTTATGCACATGTATTTAGCGTTCATTTATAACCCTTAGCCAGGTATTGGACGAATAAGGGCCACTTCATATTATTATTATTTTCTAACTGGCAGAATACTCGTTTAGTCAACTTTCGTGTATTATGAAATGGCCATTATTCGTCCAATACCTGGCTAAGGGATAATGGACTGTTTTATAGAAGTAGAAACTTCGAAATGCCGTCTTTGTCTTTTGCGAATTATTAACTCTTTTATTTATGGCCATTAGTTTCTCTAAAGTAAAATAAAATACTGCTATGCCGTATATAAGCACTGCAATTTGGGTCCGCTTTTGGCATGTTGATGTTAAGGTGGTTCGATTCACCTATGGCGGGAAATTCATTATCTATCAATTATTTTAAGACGCGGTACAATCGCAAAACTTACCAAAAGAAGTGTTTTTAAACGCTTTGTGTGAAGTGACAAAATTAGCTGATCAGATAAAAAAAATACTACAAGTAGAAAAAACCCCTTGGTAATAATCTTAACCGAATAAAATTTTTTAAAATTGTCTAGACTCTTAAAAAACATATTACAAATTGCACAATAAAAATAGCTTCTGAATTGAAGAACTCTGAATTTTCAGCGACAGCAACATATTTTTTTGTACGAATTGTATAGCCAGACTAGTCTTTTAAAACTTTAACCAGTTAATTGTTGAAATTCATTTATATAGTTTGATAAATTAAATAAAAACCCTCAAAATAATATAAACACAAGCACAAAGTCATCATCATCAAATATGATGATATACGATTTACGACTTTAAACAAAGCCGTTTTAGATAGCAAATAGATCATTGCGTGAGCGGGTGAAAAACGAATTTGAAATCGTGATCAGACCGCGCCTTAAGCAGTTTTTTGGTCCTAGTAGCCAGGCCAGGTAATTATTTTTAAATAACACAATGTTTGCGCAAAATATTGGCTGTTCTTTACATTATAATGTACAATTATTTAACAGTAACGCACCATATTACTTACATTTGTGAATAAACCGTTTGAAACAGCAAAGATTAGTTTATTCACAAATGTAAGTAATAATGCGCGTTAGAGATAAATAGCTTTACATGATTTTGTAAATAATAATAATCAATCTGCGCAAACATCATGGTTGTTTACAATAATTACCCGGCCTAGCTACAAGGACAAGAAAACTGTTTGAAATTTGAATTTCCCGCCATTTGTACAACGAACCACCTTAAATATAAAATTTTAAAGGGCGGGTAATCAAATTAGGCTTACAATTTGCAAACGTTCTCAAAGACAGCAGGGCAGCTACATATAAATGATGCCGCTGCCGCTCCCGCCCGTCTACCCGCTAATATCGAAAACGTGGGATAAGCACTAGTTATTTTATATTACAATGGTATAACTTACATTCCATATGCTGTACCAAGTTGATTTTCTGGGACGATCAGAGCAACCAAAGGCCACAAACCGCTGGCAAGTAGAGAATAAGATATACCTAATGAGATCTGGAATAATAAATGTAATAATACTTTAATAAGTAGTACAACAAAAACCGGTAAGCGGGTTTTCATGGGTCTAAGGCTCATACACCAAAGAAGTGCGAGGTTGCTAAGCGATGTGCGAGGAAAAATCAACCAATAGAAGACGAGGCGAAACGGAATGAAGCGATCCTATTGGTCGATTTCTTCCTCACACATCTCTAGTGGATACACTTTAGCTCACACATTAAACATATTAATACACTTCTAGAAGCTTCACTTCCAGCTAACTATTAACTATATTACTATTCCAGTAAACATATTTTGGAAGTAGATTTTAACCTACTTCTAATTGTTCTAATATTCTAATTAGATTTCTAATATCGATTTGGATCTAGCAAGTAAATGAAATTGGATAATAATACAACTCTTCAATTGCTACTAATGACTAAATTTCAAAGCAAAAGTAAGAGTAAGAGCTCATTTGGTTTGTTTGTTTTTTTGTTTGAGACTCGTACATGACTCTTGGTGACGAGAGCCTGATGATGGAGCCGGGAAGTGGATAGTGGAACTTTTCAAAAGCTTAGAGTATTTTTAGTTTTAAAATTAAATCATTATTAAAGATATGAAACGACTGATTGTGTTATTTATAATTAAATAAATAATGTTTCACAG
Organism: Agriopis marginaria; assembly: GCA_932305915.1. Classification (NCBI taxonomy): domain Eukaryota; kingdom Metazoa; phylum Arthropoda; class Insecta; order Lepidoptera; family Geometridae; genus Agriopis; species Agriopis marginaria. The sequence continues at coordinate 12,484,273 of OW029915.1, forward strand.
TCATACAATATATCCTCATTATGATTTCATGTCGGGGTTGCTAGTACACAAAAACATGAACAACTCACACCCAGACCAGGGGCCTTACGGACAACTGCTATTGCGGCACCAAACTAACGTTAAATCCGGTCAGTTGGAAAATCACACGAACGTGAACCTTAACGCGCCCAGATACGGTTTGCGGTCGCGCGATTTTCCAACTGAGCGGATTTAACGTTAGTTTGGTGCCGCAATAACAGTTGTCCGTAAGGCCCCAGATATTCAATCAAAATACTATCAATAAGTTGAAGCTTAAACATGTTACGTTCACTTACCACGCCAATATAAGGATTGTAGAAAGTGAAGGCCAGCATGAAATGAGATCCAATAGTCGTAATAATGCTTATGATGACCCACATTACGTTCCTTCCGGTCTTGTCAATCAGGATTCCGAAGAACGGGCTCAAAGCCGCAGAGATCAAATACACCATCGAGTTCACGTTATTAGCATCTTGAGGGCTAAAGTCGAATTTTCGCTCGTAGAATAATCTGAAATATTTATTTTGTGTAGTGATAAATTATTAGAGTACGTACAGTGAAAATATGATTAAAATCAAGAGTTCAGATTATTCAGGGCGAGGGAGAGATTATACAGAGGCGCTCGACAAGTCCTGCTCGCTCCCGACACGCAAGGAGGCCGGGTGGTTTGGGAGTTCAAACACACGAATTCTTTCGGGGGAGTCCGAAAGAATTCCTGGTTACAGCCTTCGTTGACACGTGCTTGAAACATTGCGACCAACTTATCTAAGAAATAAGTGGGGGACCCACTCGATATAATACTTCTGAACAAAAACAGTCATCCATATATATTTTTTTTATTTGGCCACGGCTATACTACCGACGTTTGATCATAATTTCAGCCTCTCATGTTCCCACTGCTGGGACATTGGTTTTCTCTCAGACACACGTGTGATACCGGTGTAGAATGGGTTAGGTGGATTTTTGGAATTAGATACAAATAAATCTTTTGAGACATCTTGTTCGTGGGTCGCGTGTCAGTATTTCGCGCTCGAGTCAAGGTTACTTGTCGGTTCTCGCAAGAAGATGGTGGAAAGGAAAATGTACAGCCTGAGAAAAAAGTCCCGCGTATTTTGCGTTTTGACGAGTTAAATCAATTGTTATCAGTTGAGTCGCGCCTAGCAGTAAGTAATAATTCGGTGGATGATAGATGACTGTTATAATGAATACTAAACAGTAACACTTACTTTCCCAATGCTATGAACGGGAATATAGCCAAATAGTAAGCCACGCAGATGACAGAAACGAGCCAAAAGACCGACTTGAAGTGTCGTATGTCTGACAGGTGGAACGGTTCTTCGTTCGCATTCTCTTCTTGCCGGCCCAGAATCTTCTCGGCTCTGTGATCCATCCAGCCGAGAATTAGGCCGCACACGAGAGATCCGAGACATGTTAGGGACGCTGAAAAAGACAATATAATTAGTTAAGCTGCACTAAACCTTCAGACGGTTGAAGATTTTGTCTACCTCGGCTTCAGCATCTGCAACAATGGCTTCTGTGAAAATGATGTGCGGCGGCGCATCGTAATGAATATAAGCATCATGTCTCAGCTTCAGAAGATATGGAAAAACAGAGGAACCAAGCTGAAAACAAAAATCAGACTAGTATGGACTCTGATATTTTCATCTGTCCTGTATGGAGCTGAGACATGGACGCTAAAAGCAGCAAATCGAGGGCGCATTAATGCATTCTAAATGTGTTGCTGGAGGAAAATGCTGAGAATACCTTGTACAGTTCATCGTACCAACGCAGTATTATTAAAACAACTCAAGATCTCAACTAGATTGTCTACCATTTGTCTCAATCATATGAAGGAGTACATCAGATGTAGCCAGGAAAGCGCGACAATCTAGAAAAGCTTATAGTCACAGGCAATGTCTATAGTATATGACCACGAGGTCGCAGACCGATGCGTTGGGCCGGTCTGATTCGCACCATCTTAGACACATCAGTGTACAATGGGCTGCATGTCGCCAAGGATAGAGAATCCAGCACGTAAGATTATCAAGGATAAACTGATGGGAGGTGGAAGTCACGACCCTCAGACATGAGGAACACGACGAGTGGAGGGACAGTTCTCTAAGAAATCTGTGATTATCAGAATAAACAGTATCCTACTATGATCATCCTTGGGGTACACACCACTTCCTAGCAAGTATTTATCATATTGGTTCAGCTGTTTAGCTGCACACAGTGATACCATCGTATCTAACATAAGTGTGAGATCACTGATCAGTTACCTTGAAAAGGAAATATCGATTTTCCTCATATTTGTGCAGGAAGCTATGTAGGTATTTATTTAACACTAGCTGCGCCCCGCGGTTTCTCCTGCATACTGATGATGATGAAAAGTATAGCCTATGTCACTCTCCGGCTCATGAACTATAACCCAAGCAAAAATCAGGTCGATCCGTTGTTCTGTTGCTGCGTGAAAGAGGAACAAACAAACCAACAAACTTTTCGCATTTATAATATTAGTATGATTTCATATAGCATGTTTTATTAACCAAGTGAAAGTAGTTTTAGAAAATTAAATCAAATCGAAATCAAATCTACGTTTGTATGTATTTTAAATTACTGGCGTACCATTGCTCCGAACATAATGAAATTTTCAAAAGTAGTTCATGCAAATACATTTTTATTTCTAAAATAAAATAAGTGAAAATATAGGGGGTATAAGTTCGGGGTGAACAAGCATAACCAATATTTTTTTAATGATTGCCAGAATTTAATACCAACCAATGAAAAGAGTTACACCCAATCGTTCATAACCACCATAGTAAGTGGCCACCCATCTGTAAATGGGTTCCATCACCCAAAAGTTGACCGTGCTACCAAATCTGGAGAAGGACAGCTGCAGCCCAAATACCATGTTGAGCTCTTTCCCTTTGAACCACAGCACAACATAGTTGTTCACGGCCACTTGTAACGATTCACCGCCAATACTGTAAAATAACTTAGTATAAAAAAACCTCTATTTATATTGCAGTGCTTTTTATACATAGCAACGAATCCCAGTTTTAAACAAATACGGTTGTTCACTACAGTTAAATGATTATTAAAGGCATATTTATCATGATTAGGTTGAGGATGGAGCTCCCGATATTTCGACACAGTTACATGCACCATGTTTTTTTTTTTAATGCCATAGACGCAAACAAGCAGACGGGTTGCCTGATGGTAAGCAGTCACTGTCGCACCAGAGGCAACACAACTACGTTGCCTACCCTTTAAGAATCTACTAATACGTCTTTTGATGAACCCCATGTTGAAGCTTCTCGGAAACACCGCGGAACACTCCCCGTTGTAAATGCGATAAAAGATACAGAGCGACTCAACGTTCTGCGCATGTTCACGGGCAAGCTGAAGAATTGGCCAGAAAGGTTCAATGTTTAGACAAAACTTGCAAACTAGCCTTGTATGATCAGACGTCGACGTCTGTAGGCGATCTGACGCGGTGGTAATTTTTTTGCCAGCCGAAGATGTGTCTGAACAACCGTCCACACCCATAAGTCGCGTCCGTCAGCCGCGACTTATGGATTTGTCGAAGGTATATTTGCAGGTTAAGGTTTAAGTATGAGGCTTCAACCAAAATAAAATGAATGGATGGGCCATAACTATTAAACTTGCTCAGTAAAAACGAGTCAAAACCGTCCGACGTATACATTAACACCTAATTATAACCATGTACAGTACATCTGTTACAAATAATAGATAGTGATTTTTGTTGTGTATTTGCCATTTTGTTGATTTTTGTTGAAGACATAATTTTGTCAGATGTTTCGTAATCATGTAAAGTCTCGTGTCGCACTTACTACGCCTAGAGACCGACTGAAACGAACTGAACGAACAAACGCCATTCCAAAAAAGACGTGTTTCTGTTTACCATATTCAACTACAACATCACTAAAAATCAAAAACGTCAGCCGTTTTGTTGTGAAAAAAATGAAAAACTGGCATTTATGAAATCATTGCGATAAGTTATACCATATACAGATAGGGTTACGCGGGAAGGGTGTACTTAGCCGAAAGGGGTCCATTGTACCCACCTTTATGAACAACTTTTACTATGGGACCAACCCTGAAAACACGAAAAAAATATCACCTGCTCCATTTTGTAGAGTGTGAATGAACGTTTTCTATGCTGCTGCAGTTGAGTTTTTTTTCGTGATTTCATAGTTGCTCCCATAGTAGACGTTGTTCATAATGATGATGATGATAATGATTGATGGGTACTAGGGGGAGCCCTTTCGACTCCGATGCCTTATTATCGATGTCTTATCGTGATTCGGATTGTGATCGCGATCGCGTGCCATCTCACTTATGCAATTGGTGCGAGTAAGTAGATGCGAACGGGATGGCATGCAATCTCGATCACAATCAAACTTCTATAATAAGGCCGCAGTACACCCTTTCCGCGTAACCCAGTATTATTCAAATTAATTGTATACTAATGTGTACATACCCAAAGACAAATCGTCCAAGTATCATCAACCAGAATGCATTGATATAGACACCTAAAGCGAATATAACTGCTCCAATTAAAACAATTGTCATATATATTACAGTTCCAAGCCTTACGCCGAAATATCTGCAAAATATAACACAATAACATTTTATAATTTTTTACAAACGATTTATTTCACTTAATCATTAGAAGATAGCAAACTTGTATTTTGTACTACGGTCACGGTAGTAGTACTGCGGTTTTAATCATTCTTATTTCTCCATTTTTTTGAGTTTTTCAGTATAAAAAACTATCTATCCTCGTAATAAACACTACTTTCTTGCTAAATTTCACCAATTTAGGCTCAGTCGTTTAGTCATGAAATAGTAACAAACAGAAAGATATAATACACTAGCTGCGCCCCACGGTTTCACCCGCGTGGATTGCTTCTTATAACATCAGCCAGTGAAAGTCACGCCAAAATAGGTCCAGCCGTTTTGGAGTCCACAGGTAACATACATTACAGTGTACATTATGTATTTTGTATACTTGTCGATATATTAGCCTTATATTTTATTCATATTCAATGGTTGCCTGGAAGAGATCGCTTTTAGCGATAAGGCCACCACTTGTGGCACTAGCTCGTAAGTGTTTTCTATCATGTTGTAATTTTTATTTCTGGTGTACACAATAAAGAGTTTCTATCTATCTATATTCAGTCTCAGTTTTTTTTGCAGACATCTGCAATAACATATAAAAAAAACCGTTTGACTACATTTACTTTTAATATTTAACTAAAGTTAGTAATTCTAGTATATTGGCGAGCAGCTAAAATCTTATGTTCAAAACCTAGCAAAAGTGATTAGGATTTATGGTTTTTAACTAGCCTTTTAACAGTCACTGCAACTGTCAAAGTTATAAAATAAACTTGGACAGAGTATAGTATGTAGCATAAGTTAGTGAGACAATTAGTTATTGACTCATTAGACTTGTCTATTATTTTGATAACTAAACACAATTCAAATAAGGTCAGAGATATGTCTCAATACAAAAGTACCTAATTAGTAATTTGATCCATACATGAGTGACACAGTTGGCAATGTGTGCATAATGTTATCTGTGTTATTTATTGGACTTAGAGTTCATGAGTCACAGGAAACTGTTACCATATCACATAGTTTGTAAGGATTTTATAACATACAACTTGTATCACAAACAGAACTTTAGGAATTATGATATTAAATTAATGATCTGAATCAGTCTCGAGTTTCTTGCTCTTCTTGCTTCGAGTTTATTTTATAGAGCCACTAGCTGTAGCCCGTGACTTTATATGCATAGATTTTCATATCAACTGTCAATCCCCTTTTGCCCCCTTAATTTGCCCTTTTCACAAATTCCTTTCTAAACAGATCTCTAAATTTCGTACCAAATTTCAGCTTTGTATTCTATCATAAACCCGTGCCGATAGTCGTTGGGAACGATACTCTAGAAGTTGTTGACCATTACACCTATCTTGGACAGATTGTTCAGTTAGGTAAGTCCAACTTAAGCAAAGAGGTCGCCCGAAGAATCCAACTCGGATGGGCAGCGTTCGGGAAATTGCGTGACATCTTCTCGTCCAAGATACCACAGTGCCTCAAGACGAGGGTTTTTGACCAGTGTGTGTTGCCAGTGATGACATATGGTACTGAGACGTGGTCCTTAACTGTTGGCCTTTTGGAAAAACTCAGAGTCACTCAGCGGGCAATGGAGAGAGCTATGCTCGGAGTTTCTTTGCGCGACAAAATCCGAAACGTGGATATTCGCCAAAGAACCAGAGTCACCGATATAGCTGTTAAAATTTGCAAGTTGAAGTGGCAATGGGCAGGCCACATCGCTCGAAGAACCGATAATCGATGGGGAAGAAAGGTTCTTGAGTGGAGACCACGAACCGGAAGACGCAGCGTAGGTAGGCCTCCCACTAGATGGACCGACGACATAGTGAGAGTCGCTGGCATCCAGTGGATGCAAAAGGCAGGCTGTCGTTCAGTGTGGAGGTTAAAGGGGGAGGCCTATGTTCAGCAGTGGACGTCTTCTGGCTGATGATGATGATTCTATCATAGCGGAAACGAAAGGGTTTCTAGAAAAGATCGAATTAAGGTGCAGAAATATTATTGTATTAATTTTGTGAGACTATATTTTTATTTCATATATCTAATAATAGTTTGGAAGTTTTTTGTACTAACACAATAGATTTATTTGTCTTGAAATAAATACATTTGAAAGGGGTTGAAAGTTGATACAAAAGCCTATGCCTAAATTGCGGTCAACAGCTGTAATATTTGAGAGATGTGTTTAAGAGAACTTTCTTACCTGTCTATTAAATAGCCTCCAATAAAGCACAAGATTACATTGGGCCATGAATATATAGAATACAATAAGGCAAATTGAGATGTGTTCAAATGCGCATCATCCTTGAAGTTATCAGCCAGAGCTCCAGGTGTGTCATAACAGAAATAGGAACCTGGAAACATGAATTTAAAACATCTTAGTGATTAATTGCAGCACCTTGTAGATGGATCATCCTAGATTTATTATTAAATTTTGAATTGCTAAAGCTAGGATATTGAGAGAAAATTAAGTAAAGAATAATTGAGCCTAAAAATAAAAACAAAACACTTAAATATTGAAGTGTTAAAAATATTATGCAATTAGTGAATAAGGACAGATTTAAAGCTAGGGGCATAGATGAATCATGAGCAAGTAAGGGATTCTAACGACTGAATCACGACCGTAGAGAGTAATTCATGATGATTCAAGTGTTAGAATCCTGAGCGACGCGAGTGATTCCTGGCCTTTGATATAAATCCGTTTTATTCAAGAGTTGCATACTATACTTTATACCATGACTACGAGAAAAAGAAAGATTTAAGGAGTGTGTTTCGATATTTTTTTTGCGCAAGTAGGTTATAGCATTGAGATGGAGGACCAATATAGTGATTAAAACTGATCTTTATTCACTGTTTTGAGTAAATAAAATAAGCTTTTTAGAGGGGGAATGGTATAAAATCTATATTCATTTATATATTGCACTTATATAAGTGATTATTTTACACTATGTTAGCTCTTCTCGCCTGAAACACAGGATTACTTAGTTCAGGCATACAAGTTATACGGAGTTGCACGGAAAGGGTGTAGGTACTAAGGTGAAAGGGATCTATAGTAAGCTTTATTATGAACGACTTTTACTATGGGATGTAACTCTGAATTCGCAAAAAAAAACTGCTGTTCCATTAAAATGGTCTTTCATGATATTTTTTCACAATTTCGGGGTTGTTCCTATGGTAAAAATTGTTTATAATGATGGACACTATAGATCCCTTTCAGCTTAGTACACAATTTCCTGCATTACAAACACTTTTGAATAAATTATTATATATCCGCCCCCAACAGTCCTAGCACACATGTCACGATATAATGTTGTATATAACCTTTTTATTTCTGTATAAACATGACGAAGCTAGAATATGGATGTCTGTTTCTTCCTGGACAAAAAAGTGGACAATATTTCATCATGGCTCGCATGCTAGGCTGGCAAGCTTCCATAGAGCAGAGGAAATAATCCTCCTCTTCACATAATATTCACTCCATTCAGTCCTAATATAATTATCAACTCTGCCTTATCTTGCTGAACATAAATGTAATGCTAAACATTGCATTTTTTCCAGTACTGCTTTTTTCTCATCCACTTCTGCCATATGTAACTAACATCAGTTGTTAATAAAACTTAAAACTGCATAAGCAACATGTTTAGCTTACATGATGCATACCTAAGTATAGGTGGAACAAAAAACCTATCATCTAATGGCAAATTGTTTCTAATAAAACTTTTTCTTCCTGGTCTTTAAGCATGGCCTTCTTCAATACTGTCCATGGCTTTTTATGAAGCATGACCTTGAAGGGACATTCGAATAATAATACACTTTTAAATACTTTAAAATCAGAGTTACTTACCAAAACAAAGGAAACACATCAACAATAGTGCCAGAAAGCGATGTATTTTATGTGCAGGATGACACCATGATGTTGGAGCCACTGAAGTGGCTCTGCTGCTTCCACTCGTCCCAGGGTCCTCCATAGTACTAAACAAATAAAACAATTAATGGAATTCTAATAAAAAACAGGAAAAACTTATAAAGATCATACAGCATACACCCACCCAAGCGGCAATTCCATGACTTAACATGCTTATCAGAATATGAGAATCAACTGTAAAATTATGTACGTTGTTTTTGTTGTGCACAACTCTATATAAATGCATACCTAGGCACTATGATGAGATTTTGTGTCACCCGTTGTTATTAGAATTGGTTTAAGAGAAAAAACTGTTACATTTGTCCATGAGCTATGGGCACATCATATTGATGTAAATTACTTTATGTCGATCACAAAAGAACAAGTTATCCTCGTATTACTTTACTTCTCAAGTAATAAAACAGTGAACATTTATTTAAAATCGATTCATGAACGATTGACTGAAAAATGATGACAAACCCAAACCAAAATAAAATTTGGCATTTGGCATTGCACTGACAATATCAGATTTAATGACATTGACAATAGCCGTAAGTTTGACTCTGACAGTTCAATGGCAGTCAAGGCCTTTTTTTTAATTTATTCTTTCCGCCCATGATACCTACTACCCAAAGGGACGGAACGCTTCAAACAGAAAAAACGAGCAGAGCGAGAGGTACCATGTTTAGCCATTTGTCCCTTTCTAGTGTTGACATAATCACATACAAATTCCTCATTAATTTTCATACTTTTTATATTTTTATACAGAATAGATCTACGTTTGGCCACCAACTCGCTTGATGGTAAGCAACGGTGTATCCGAGGATGGAACACGTTGATCTAGAAGAAATCTATTCACTCTAGCCTAGAAGATGCCTAGATTGTACTTTTCAGGAAACAAGGAGGATGGCAGGGAGTTCCATTCTTGGACAGTACAGTATCATAAAAGATGACCCAAATCGTTGTGTTCGAATTTTTGGAATTTCCACGTGGAAGGGGTGAAAGTGTGCAGTCCTTTTACTTGTCCTGTAGTAAAAGGGGGAGGGTGGAATAAGGTCATGAAGCTTTTGCTCACACTCATCGAAATATATCCGGTAGAAAATAGACAGACAAGCTACTTTACGGCGGTGCTCGAGGCTTTGTAATTTATTGGCGACTAGCTTGCTGTCACCAATCAGCCTCATAGCACCCGTCAAATAGGTGGCAGCAGTACTCAACACACGTATATACTTATTTATTCCTTATTTTATATCACTACAATAATAAACGGATGCACCCTAAATAATCACGGGAGTTTTCTTTTAGATATGTTTCAGAAATAAAAATTAACTATTTAAAAATGATGCTGTTCAAATTACGTACTACCCAAAATAATACCAAATTTACGGTTATAATAATTTTCCAACAGTGGCAACACCACACATTATTTTTGCATGAGGCGTCTGTGGAGCTTTGAATACAAGAAAATACGTTTCACTTACCGCATTAAATCCAGTTTTTTTTTACTTCTCTTTTCTTTATTATTTCCAATATCACTTACCCACACTCGAGCACGTTCGCAAAAACTTAATAAATAATAATCCATCATTATAACGCATTCATACTCAATAATACACATGTTTAGGTAGGAAAATAAGACATGTTTTTTTTTCATTTTGGCGCCAAGAAACCGGGGCCCTGTTTTTACACAGAATAATAAAAGTACCCCAGAATAATTAGTCCTAAATTCAAATTCAAATTCAAATTCAAAATATTTATTTGTCAGAACATGGTAGGTACACATACATATAAAGTAGCATACATGGTCGTAATAATGGAGACGTATCTCATGTCCTTGCCTGTTACAGCGTACAAATGTTAGTTTTTTATATATTATTATTAGTTTTTGTTAAAGTTAAAAAAAATAACGAAATTATGTCTAAGTTAGAATATTGTTAGAATCATATTTTGGTTTGGTTGTATTTTATACCCTAATTAGATGTTTATTACTACCTATATAAGCTATTATTATCATTTTATCTTTTCCTAGTACCTGTCAATTATTTAGTCTACATTACATATCAAAACATTTTTATCATTAAGGAATTCTGAAATTTCATAATAGCTTTTTTGTGCTAATAAAATTTTAAGTTTATTTTTAAACATTCCAATATTTAATTCTCTGATAATTTTAGGAATTTTAGTATATATTAAAGGAGCCATACAGAATACACTTTTTTGCATGAGTGCAGTTTTGGCCGTACGTGGGCAGAGTTTCATCTCGGCCTAAATCTGAGTGGTTTTTAGAGTTCCGTACCCAAAGGGTGTAAACGATCAAAACGGGATCCGCGGGGCGGGGTTGTAGCGTTTGTATGTATTATCTTTGAGTTGCCATTCATTAGTACTTAGCCTACGCTGTCCCACAGACCTATGTCTGTGGTCTGTCTGTTTGCCTGAACGGCTGTATCTTTCGAGTTTCGAATCTTATTACATGAAAGGGGGGCATAGAATGGGTAGTAATTCTATGAAGGGGGGTACCAAAAACGTTTTTTATACGTATTTTTGTATCTGATATAATAGCGATGTTTTACCTACAAATAAAACATTTATTAAACATACTTACCTAATTCGAAACCTAATTATACATGAGAGTAGCGTACTTGACTTTCGTTGTGTACTAGCCGTGCTATCATTGGTCCGCTCGTTTGCCTCGTCCAATCATCGTTGACTCCGCCCCTTCCGCTCCCCTCTAGCGACAACCATCACCACAGGCAGTGCGCTGAGCGCAACTTGGCTTCATTGGTTATCTCGTGTAAATGGCCACCAGGCAGAATTAGAAAGTATTAGGTTTCGAATTAGGTAAGTATGTTTAATAAATGTTTTATTTGTAGGTAAAACATCGCTATTAAACAACTGTACCGTAATTCGAAACCTAATTATACATGAGAGACGTGTTTGTTATCGTCTGGTGGTGATGGTGACGCCAATGTGATATATTTAAAGTAGTTATACTATAAGATAGAAATAATTGGAATTTTAGAGTTTATAGGATACAACTTCAGTATTTATTTATTTTATGTCAAATCATGCCATAGGTGGCAAACAAACTGACGGGCCGCCTGATGGTAACCGATTACCGTCGCCTTTGGATAACTGCAACACTGGGGCATCACAGATACATTGCTGACCCTTAAAGACTCGACAGCCCTTATAGTTACTTGGAAATGCCGCAGGAGGGAGCTCATTCCATAAATTGCAGGTGTAAGGCAAAAAATATCGCGTTAAACGCACCGTGTGCTATTTCCACCTATCTATAATATGTGGATGAACTTTCAGGAAGTGGCAGCTGGTTCGATGATAAAACCCGGAATGTTAACATCGGATCGAACATTTCAGAACATTTCCTCTTGTAAATTCTATAAAAGACACAAAGAGACCCAACGTCTCTACGCATGCTGAGCGGCGCTATGTGTTCAGTGACCTTGGGATTATCGACAATTCTGACAGCTCTACGCTGTAATGCATCAGGTGGCTCAAGTTGATACTTGAGTGCTCCGTTTCAAAGATGGGAACAGTAGTCAGTACCCCATGTGAGGTTGGACTTGACTTTGTAAAGCAAAAGTCTTTGTCTCAACATGAAATACCACTTCGCCTCGTTAAGCATACTAAGTTAGCTTGGCCTTACTCGCAATGTGACCGCGAAACTATACATTTGTAGAAATGTCGACACCTAGGATTCCAATGCTATCCGAAATCTTGTTCTGAAAGTGAGGAGCTACAACAAATTGGGTTTTTTTTAGCAGTGAACGCGCAAACTTGCGTTTTTGTTGGGTTGGACTGAACCCGATTCGGTTCACCCCAACTCGGGACCTGCTCAAGAGACGCCTCAATTTCAGACAGTAGTTTGTTCCTACATTCTTCAACTACGACATGAGAGGTGTTAGCACAACCAGTATACATGTATCTTTCTGATATCAATAAAATAACTATGAACTATGAACTATACTGTGCATCACCCGTGCTTTCGTCCGCATAATAATGCATATTGGTCGAAAGCAACATGCCACTGATGTGGAGAAGAAAGAGCGTTAGCGACAACACAGAACCCTGCAAGACGCCCGCGTTGATAACCATGCTATAGATACTTAAAAATATATTTGTAAATTTGTGTTAAGTGTAATGTAAATGTAAACTCAAGGGTTCGTCAGAAAAACCGGCGCTGATAGTCCTTGACTTTCAGCATTAAAGTCGAGACGGACCCATTCGACAGTCGACACTGATTGTATCCTTTAGATATAAGTTTTTGTAAAGGTGTCGAATAAAATGCATTTTCTTGCTTTTCCATGCTGTCAGAGCAGGAATCAGAGCACGAGTTGAGAGTTAAAAATCACTTTTTAATCTAGAATTATTGTGATACAATAAGTTTATAATTCGTCAATTGAATTAGATTGTGAATTAGAGGAGCCTGCGATTGTGAGGTAACTGGTATATCACCTGGTAGGTGATAAAACTGTCAAATAAATATTGTACCGGTCTAAGATATTGAATACTTCTGACTAGGGTCACTAGTGCTTGCGAGTTTGTACCACTCTCGTTGAGAAGGTATGATACAGTGACACCATTGTTCTGTCGTCTCGTAGCACTGTATTTGAAGTGCATTTGATTGGAGGTAGTAACCTTGATCTTGTAACATTCTTCATATGGTGATAGCCATAATTTCTTTATAGTTGTAATAAAAGATTCAGAAACTTTCGTAAGTTGAAAGTCCTGGTTATCAAACTTGCCACCCCACAATGATTTTGCTCGCGTTCTTGTCGGTGGCGAGGTAATGTGATGGTTGGGGATTGTGTATGCCAGAGTCGATTTTGTTACTTTTCAGCCACCATTATAGTACCTGTAGTGACTTTCGAGTCAGTGTAAAACTCAAGGCTCGAAACTTTATTATTAAGTTTACTTGTTAGGCTTAATAAGTGTTCACTTATAAGGCTTAAGTTCTTCAGATTGGTTGTTTTGGTTTAACTTCTAACCAATCTGTTCAAGTAGACTTACAGACTTACTTACAGAATACAATGATTTGCAAACTTTGTTTCCGCACTTTTTAAGCTATTATCCATAAAATAATATGACCGCCAACTCGCCAGATGTTAAGCGATGATACGGTCTACGGTGGAGCACGCTTGCCTAGCTGAAACCGATTCGCTCGTGATTTGAAGTCACCCAGATTGTAACCACCGGGAACACCTATTCGGGCAGCGCATTCTACAAACTAGCAGTTTGCATAATACATGTGGAATCAAAGCGCTTTGTACGGGTTTTCGGAATATCAACCATAAAGTGGTGACGATTATTTGTGCCCGCTCTGGCAGTCCGATAGAAAAATGAGCAGGAGGGAATTAAATCATGAAGATCCGATGCACACTCTCCGAAATGTATTCGATAAAAGACCGATATACTAGCAACTTTGCGCCGATGCTCAAGACTAAGGAGCTTAGTCTGAACCAGGGATTCGTTGCTGATGAGCCTCTTGGCACGCTTTTCGATAGACTCTAATGCCCCAAGCCGATACTTAGCTGATTCATCCCAATGGTGAGAGCAGTACTCCATGCACGACCGAACTTGTGCTTGATACAGTGAAAGCAACTGTTCCGACGTAAAATATCGACGCACCCTCGATAGGACACCCAGCTTTTTGGCAGCCAATTGAGCCTTGTCTTCAATACAGGAGCCAAAGTTGAGGGTAGAAGATAGAGTAACGGCCCAAATCTCAAGCCGGTCAGTTATTGGAATGGGTACATCACGGAAAGTTGGAGCCAGTTAGAACGGCGTCCTTTTTGCTTAGTTAGGCAAATGTTTTCTGAGCCAGGCTGATTCTGAATGGCAAGTGGTTGAAAATTGGTCTCGTCATACATGGTCTCATCAATTTTCGGTCTGGGGAACATCGATGACACAAAGCGTAGCTTTGAAATTCTTAAGACACTTCGTCATTTCTGACGAGTAATGTATTTGGTTGGTGACGTTTCTCGGCAGATGTAATGGTGGTTTCGTTTTGAACGGTATACGGTAGCCACTTATGAAGTTGAGAATGTAGGGTGGAACCCCGAGCATTTACATCGAGCGTAATATTTTTGTAGCTGACTGGCATGGAATGGCTTCGAGTCAGTATCTTTGGTTATTTCCTCTCCTATCCCGGTGGGATGAGGGGGAATTGCATCTTTTGTAGAGTACAAGGTGGTCATTATCAACTCTTTCTCGAAAGGATTTGTTTGAAACACATTTATTTGTAGTGTTCTGCTTTGCCTGTGGTGCTGGTTGTGACGGACCAGGATCGTTCAGAGGTTCAGAGGTGTGTTTCTTTGGAGCAGAGGGCGGCCAAAAGAACTTGCTTCTATCGCAATTAGCTTTTTCAAGCGTAGGGCTCACTCTCGAAAAGAGTGGCGCATGAAGGCGGAAATTTACCAAGTGCATTTTTATGGAATGGATCTTTAAATGCCGTCAGTATTTCATCTGCTTTGAATTAACTCAGCTATATGGCCACATACTATTTGAACAATGTCATACCTTTGAATACTCCCCCTCGGAAATTATACTATTCCATTTCAGACCAATTTCTGCTGAATTCAAATTCTTATGTTGCATGCTGCTCTTAGATCCACTTAATCTGATTGAAGGGTTTCTTTTTGTTTAAGCAAAGTATAGGTCAGCCCTGCAAAATGTGCTTTACATTTGTGCCTAAAAATTAAGAGTTGTCGTAGCGCTTGATTTCTTCGTTGAAATCAAGGCTTGTTAACCCAGAGGAATGAGGGTAGCGTTTCTGAGTGTCAGAATGGTGGGCGCTATTCCAATTAGGTTGTTCAAAGTCAGTTGCATGACCTTGGTTTTTGCTTTACAGGTATATTGAATTGTTGTTCGTTAGGAAGTTCAGATGATTGAACTGTGGGTGCCCTGTAAAGTTCCTCATTGTAGGATTCACCACTCGTGTTTGGGTCTGCGCAAAAACTAAGGTAGTTGGCATCATAGTGTGAATCAGGGTGGTAATTACTTTGGTTGGCACTGTTTAAACGGGATTTAATGTCGGCTATTTCGGAAAATGATCTGTTCAACTTACTACTTTTCTTGCTCTTGTTCTTCCGGATTGATTTATTACCACTATCACATGACGATGAACTAGAAGTACTAGAACTTGATGAAGGTAAGAACTGGATCCAGAGCTTGAACGTTTATGTACCTTCCTTTTTCCTTCCTTTCCTTGTTTCTGCAGTCTCTTCCATCGTTGGAGCTGGACCTTTATTATCTATTTAAAGTACTAAAACACACGTTAATGCAATTAGTAAAAGTATATAAATATTTAAAAATCGAACGGTAACACCGTTAAATTCAAATTTTTAGTTGTGCAGAACTTATCAGTTGTTAAAACGATTATTTCTTTTTATTTTATTTTGTAAGGAATATAAGAATCTGAAAAAAAAAAAAAAAAAACACTAGCACGACGCGGTCTGTAATATTTCTAGTTACGACCGCTTTGTATGAAAATCCAAACGCCAATGAAGCCAAGTTGCGCTCAGCGCACTGCCTGTGGTGATGGTTGTCGCTAGAGGGGAGCGGAAGGGGCGGAGTCAACGATGATTGGACGAGGCAAACGAGCGGACCAATGATAGCACGGCTAGTACACAACGAAAGTCAAGTACGCTACTCTCATGTATAATTAGGTTTCGAATTACGGTACAGTTGTTTAATGTAAAATTGCTTTGAGTATGGATACAGGATTCATACTCAAATAAAAATAGTAATACCTTTATAAGGGTAATACGTACAAGTTGCGTAAAAGCATCAAACTTGGCATGGCATGGCTTGGCATGGTTGTAGTAGGTACATTTTAAAGTAAACCACAAATATTAATAAATAATGGCCAAGTGCGAGTCTGTGATAAATTTCTGTTCACTACCGTGTTATGATAGGAAACAAAAGAATAACCATTATGAAGGCTTTAATCATGGACGCAATAAAATCTTAAGGATTTGTACTTAGATTATGTATGTAATCTAAGGATTTGTACTCAGAACACAGATATACACAACCAGATCGGCAATATATTTCAGTGAAAGAGACAAATTGATATGGCTCAGCACATGTACAAAAAGGACATAGATAGACTTTTTTGTCCTTATCGGCGTGGCCTCTTTTTTGCACCAGAAATGTCAAAATCTGACGGTTTTAGTCTCAAACAAAACGGGTCTGAATATTATTTACTGCCTTTTTTGGTGATTTAATGCGTTATGTGCGTCTTTTTTCTGAGTAATAACTGTAAAAATGGTTCTACAATGCTTGGGTGTAGCATTTTGGGCTGCAAGAAGCGCAGTGAGAGACAAAACGATGAAATATTATTTCACAAGTAAGTAAACATAATAACGCTTGTAACGATCACCTAAAGACATTCAGGATTTCAATTCGTAAACGTATTTTCATAATTAGTCCGTTTTTGGGTCGATTTGTGGTCTAATTCTATGAATTTTATCAAATTATTCACTTAGAAGATAAATGATGAATGTTGCCAGTTTATGAAAAAAATTACCCACCGCATCTAACATAAATTATTCGTTCTGCAGGTTTCCAACTGATCCTGTCTTACGAATGAAATTAATGTGCTACGCGGTCGTGAAAGTTGGGTGCCAGCAAGACAGTGCATTTTTTTTCGAAACATTTCAATGCCGGATCCATTGTCAGAAGAGATATTAATTATTTAATTAAAGAGTTTTATCTATTTATCTAATTATTTGGAATGTTATACATAATACCATTCATGAAAAAATTTACTGTCCAAGCGCGAGTCAGGCTCGCGCGCTGAGGGTTCTTTACAATCACAAAATACAAAAAGTTGTGCAAAAAGACAACATCACGCCCAGGCTGTCACCCATCCAAGTACCGACCGCGCCCGACGTTGCTTAGCTTGGTGCTAAACAGAAATTTGTCACTGACTCGCACTTGGCCAGTGTTTATTATTTGTTGTTTTACTTATGTTCACTATAATCCGCAAAATTTGAAGCTTGTACGGATTACCGTTTTTACACTAGAACAAATCCAAAAATACCCCCCTTCCGTTTTAACTTTTTGAGTTTTTTTTATTATTTTAATTAATCCACCGTAATATTACATATTCTTAAAAATTCTAACTGATTATCTATTACGGTTCGAAAGATACAGCCGTTTAAAGGTGTCCTATCTTTAGGCGGAGAGATTTTAATCATAATTTATTAATTTGATTTGTTGCTTAGTATTTTTTAGATTATCCTTCCATCCCATTTACCTAGGTTTTTTTAAAATTTTAACTCCATGCAGACGAAGTCACGGACACCAGCTAGTTATTATTATAACACACTGTAAGGTACTTCCTACTTACGAGTTCATCTTGAAGGTTGTAGTTAGGCAAGCCAAGCACTACAAAGTGCCCTGCCATCATGCTATGGTTACTTCACAACCTTTTTTCTAGTATTATATTCTAATCCTAACAAATAATTATAATAAAAACTAACGTGACTTTCTGTCTGTTTTTTACGAGGAAATGGCTAAGTCAACCTTAAGTAAATTTGTCAGGACGATAGGATGTGTCATGAGGACAGACAACGTGCTTTTCTTCCCAGAAAATTGCAGGTAGTACCGCGGGTTGCAGCAGATAGTGTATAAACAATAAATATTTAAAAGGTAGTATTGTTTCCAAAATTACTCATTGAAGATTCACTACCCATCATAGTAGGTAAATTACCATAACTTATAGCAAATAATTTTAATGTGGGAACACACCTTGTGGAAGCGAGAGGCACTGAGCTAGCCACGCTCATTGAAAATCTATAGGTAGTAGATCTGTGACTCAGAAGGATTTTTTTTTAGTATGAACAAAGTATGAATGACGGCATCACATTTGACACTTTTTCAAACTTAGAAAGAGTTCGTAACATGGACGTAACAACCCTATAGGTTCTATAACGTTCATAGTAACACCCACAGAAGCTTTTTTTTCGTATAACACCCAAGGACGTTTCATAGGTATAAAATGACCTTGGTCAACTTCTATTTTCTCTATTCTGCCATACTTGTTGCTGGCAAAAATGTTAATTTAACTTTTGCCATAAAAAAATACACCACATTCACCCCCTGTCAGATTAGTGGAAGCGGACAGGAGCTCATCTCGCTATTGATAAGCGACGAGGCACAGGCGGGGTCACGCTTTTCAATATGCTCTTTCGGTTCTCGAGTCTGAAAAATTGGTGTTCCTGCTCCATCCTCAGTATCCTCGAAGTGATCTTCAGATTCCGATTTGACTAGACACAGCTTTCTCTAGCTTTGATTTCATTAGCTAGACACTTTGAATCTCTAGCTGTAGAGGTGAGAGAGGAGCATATTACCTCTTGGAGAAGCAAGCTGTGAAAAATCATTACCTACCCTATTAGCCAAAGATAATACAAGGTGTAAGGGGAACACTCTCGAAGCCAAAAGAAGGTTATTGTACTCATCATTATGAACCACTTTTAGTATGGGACCAACCCTGAAATCGCGAAAAAAAATCATCTGTTCCATACATTTTGTCGAGTGTCAATGACCGTTTTCTACAGAACAGTTGATATTTTTTTCGCGATTTCAGTACTGGTCCCATAGCTAAAGTTGTTCATAATGATGAGTACAATTACCTTCTTTTGGCTTCGAGTTTTCCCCTTACACCCCGTATAAATGGTCATTGCTATTCGCGTATAATTTTTTTAGGTCCGTTTTACCCTATAGTCTGGTAGAAACACAGGAATTTGCTCTCACCATTTGTAAGGTTAGTCACTTGCTACTCTCTGCATGAGCGATAAACCGCAGAATGTTTTTGCTTTTTTTAGATGCTAACAACCACAGTGCAACCATGAAAAATAAAACAGCATTTTAATTTCATTCATATTATTTCAAGTCACAGAACTTATACTAACTTACATTGGACAGGGTTACAGATGTAACTACTCACAGAGCCATAAGCTATGCTAGTAATGCAATAATAGTACAATTTTTTTTAGTCCGGATAGGCTTTCAGCACACCTGAGCAATGTAGATTGACTGCTTATTGACTGACGGAAAATGGAGGCACACCAAGCTAAAAGTTACCATTTTCAGGCCGGAAAATCGGATAAAAACTTTAAAAATTGTTGTACACATAGATCTACAAACACTTGGATAGATAGATTAAAAGTACAATTCAATTCGTCTTTAGATTATTTTACAATATTAAAACAGAACAGTAAATTTTTTAAACACATGACTAAGATTTTCGTGGATATCTCTTTTTTTCCTCTCTTTTGAGAGATCCCCCCCTCATCTAGTCTTTTGCTACGGTTATCACTTATTTTATTTGCATTTTTAAGGCAACCAAATACTGCAACTCAATTCTTTGTGCATAGCTCCATCCACAACCTTATCACAGTAAATATTCCGTTAATAATCACATAACTGTAGTGAACAATGGTGATAGTTTAAAACAGTGTTTAGAAAGTTACTAAAATAAAGTTGATTGCTGTAAAAAAAATCCTTGGATATTATCAGGATATCATTGGTCAGCGCTCAATAATGTTTGAACCAGGAGGTAGACTAAACCCATAGTAACTACTAGCTTAAGATGTAATATATTTTTCTTTTTTATATTTAAATAGTAGACTCAGGATCCCTTTTTCTTGAATTATATTTTTTTTAATCAAGACCGAACATCCATTTGTTTGTAAATTTATGCATTTACTAGCACTTGGTCGGATTCCCATTTTGCCAGAATACAGTTAAGAAAAAGTAAGTTTTTTTGCCAAACTTTATTGCGGTCAGCAAAAAAGTACATTTGATTTATTTATAATTGATAAAAACATTTTGTCATCGCATTTTACTTCTTTCTCTACATAGAGTCAATTGCAGTGCCCATTGTGTTAGAAGATAAAACTGTGTAATATTAATATTTTATTGCTTACATCATACATATAGTACATATACTGACTTACAATTTATTCTAACTACTTATTTATAGTAACTATGCTTTTTAATACATCGATTTTAAAATTGAGCGCATATCGCGTATTTAGATCGTTATTTCTTAAATTTTAAGATTTGGAGATATTTTTTTTCGTCTAAAGTAAATTTATTAAAAAAAACTGAAAATTCGCAGTATTCTACTATTATATTAGATTATCCAAACTACAGAGGATTTAGAGAATTGAAAAATGTTTCAAATGAAAATAAAAGCGGGTTCAACTTAATGTTGTCCATAACATCCAAGGTAAAAAAAAGTCAACCCGTATTTCTCATGACAGCAGTGCTTAGCAGGTATTTTTTTTACAAACAAACAAAAATACCTGCGAGGCTTGCGTTTGACCATCATCTCGGCTGATGTAAAATGTGTTCGTAGCAGATGGTGGTGGTAGTAATGTGCGGGTAGTAGTATGCGCTCAGTAGTGCTCGCCGTTGTCGGGATTGTATTTCTCCTCATCCGGCGGCTCTTGCTTGATCTGCACATCCAATGGAGGAATGCGAAACTCGGGGTAATCTGGAATAACAACAAGAAAAAGGTTAAGAGTCGATATGTTGTCAGCTCAAATCAGAGTTTTGCCCCTGCGCGAAACAGTGACAAATCTATACGATCTACGCCTGCAGGAAGAGATACGCACGAGTCGGCGCCCGCCTCAGAACTGAATAACGTAAACGACAAATGATTAAACTCCGGATTACCCAAGAACTATTATTATCTATACTAATATTATAAAGAGGAAAGATTTGTATGTAAGTATGTTTGTAACGAATTGGCTCAAAAACTACCGACCGAAAAAACCCGAATTTTTTAATCATTCTTTTTCATTTTAAATTAATTAATTTTCATTAAAAAAAATCTTTCACCATTTGAACGCTACATTATCACTGATTAACATAGGCTATTTTAATAAGCTATATAACTATACCCGTGCGGAGCCGGGGCGGACCGCTAGTAACTTTATAAAAAAATAAAATTACATTAAACTTCTCTACATAAATTAACATTAGAATATGAACAAAAAAAAATTGTCAACGACTTCTAGATTTGAAGATAACACTAAAATCGTGTTTTAGAAGACCTGTTTTTGCCGAATTATTCTATCGAGAAATGTTTCACCAAGTTTGTGTCTAAAATTACATTAAACTTAATTATATCCTCAAGTATTCATTAACAAAACGCATTTGATACTGTTTGTCATGGCCGCGCAAATGGATGCAGCGCAACCCATGTTGACGACATATAAACTCTTAAAGACTGAGATATATTATGTAGTTCTCAAAAGTGTTTGTCCTCAAAAATTTGCCTGGTTGGTCTATGATGGTTAGCTTCCCATTCTACTGTTAAATTTACTGTTTAATTTCTTCAAACACTATTGACTGAAATGAAATTTTTGGTATTTCTGAAGTTTCTGTTATCAAGCAGATGCCGCGATGTAGTTGGCTGGTGAGGCACCATTTCAGGGGGATTAGACAAGACCCACTTTATGTTAGCGTTAACGCCTGCGGAAAGATGAATTTGTATGAAAATGACATTAGCTTGAGATAACATCTCTCAAGCTAATGTCATTGTCAATGTAATTTTCATACTTTTACGTTGACTTTACTTTATTTCATACAATTTCATCTTTCCGCAGGCGTTGAAGCTAAAAGAAAGTGCATCTTGTCTAATCCCCCAGGACTTATTAAGTGGGCACATGGGCAGCGTTTTGTCCATACAAACATATTCTCGTGTTTCCTCCCTGGATACCGCTAAAGCTGTATTTTTTTTAACTAAATTTACCTCCTCTATTGTCATGCTTATATCATTTATTTTTTCTTATAAGTTAACTACTATAATAAATATGAGCCTTTAAATATCCCAAAAATTGTTTCTTTTTACCTCCATGTTCAGAGATGTCTATTAAACAAATTTGACGAGTTTTTAAAACAAAAGTAAATGTCAGAAGCATATTTCAATCCTTTTTATAACTATTAATTAAAAAAAATAATGAAATTGGCCTAGTTTTGAATGAGGAAATAGAAAAATACGAGCCGATGATTTTGTCTACTTTTCGTAAGTATAATTGATCCGAGCTGCAGTTGTCCCTATTGCGCTCTATGGGGAGCGGCTTGAGGTCAAGGGACAGCAATAGATTTTCTAAATACCTACAGTCAAAATCTGTTATAACGACATCGAAGGGACTACTCATATTGAGTCGTAAAAACCGATAGTTGTAACAACCGATAAGGCGGTCATATAACATTCAGCCAGGACCTTTGATTTTGGTCAATTTAACCGGTATGTTGTTCTAAACGATGTCGCCATAAACGGTTTTTACTGTATTTATCAAATTTCTTGGCCGTGGTATGCCCTCTTAACATAAACATGAAACATAGGAGACATACCGTCAGTAGGTTCCTCTTTGACCTTGATCTCGGGTTTGAGCTTGTGCTCCTTGCGCTCCTTGTCGCGGCGTGAGCGCTTGCGGGAGCGCGAGCGCGACCGCCGTCGCCGCTCAGAGCGCGAACGCGAACGTCGCCGCCGACGGCTGAAAAACAAACATGATATACTTTTTTTTTTAAACAAACATAGATTATTATTTGTCTTGAACACTTGTTCAGTACTGTAAGAGGTTAGAGAGAAGTAAGTTCTACTTAAGTTAGTTAAGTACTAATAAAATATCAAATCAATTATCAAAGATTTTCTATTGATAGAAAGCAAATTCCAATTATCAACTCGAGGAAGAATCCAACTCGGATGGGCAGCGTTCGGGAAATTGCGTGACATCTTCTCGTCCAAGATACTACAGTGCCTCAAGACGAGGGTCATGCCAGTGATGACATATGGTACTGAGACGTGGTCCTTAACTGTTGGCCTTTTGGAAAAACTCACGAGTCACTCAGCGGGCAATGGAGAGAGCTATGCTCGGAGTTTCTTTGCGCGATAAAATCCGAAACCTGGATATTCCCAAAGAACCAGAGTCACCGACATAGCTGTTAAAATTTGCAAGTTGAAGTGGCAATGGGCAGGCCACATCGCTCGAAGAACCGATGACCGATAACCGATAACCGATGGGGAAGAAAGGTTCTGGAGTGGAGACCACGAACCGGAAGACGCAGCGTAGGGACATTGAGGGACTGACGACATTGTGAGAGTCGCGGGCATCCAGTGGATGCAAAAGGCAGGCGTTCAGTGTGGAGGTTATAGGGGGAGGCCTATGTTCAGCAGTGGACGTCTTCTGGCTGATGATGATGAAATTCGAATTGTTCTAACCACTTGTTGCATTAGCGAGTGATTTCGCATATTTTCGTGCGAAATATCAAGTGATTAAAATCGAACCCTGGTGCATAGCTGCGACAAAATACATAAAAAGAGTGGTTACCTCTCTCCCTTCTCCTCTCCTTCGTTATTGTGTCTGCGTTCACGGGTCTCGGGCCGTTCGGGCCGCTCGGGTCGCTCGGGCCGCTCGGGGCGGTCCGCGCGGCGTCGGGAGCGCGAACCCGAACGCCGGCGAGAGCGCGAGCGCGACCGCCGCCGCGCCGCGCCACCTGAATACACGAAAAACCGAAAATCAGAAACGTAGAATACATCGGGAGCTGAAATGAAGAATCAACATACAACGCGGCATAAATGGTGCAGCAGGTTGGTCACTAAGGTGGTAACTAACCTCCAAACTTCAGTAAGAATAAGGCGCCTGACGATGAAAGAACTTTGCCGCTAAGAATATTTTATAAAACCCTCAAATATTTGAGAAGGTGATCAATCTTTTCAACTGTCTTTACGCCACGTCTAACAGATCACTGTTCCATCTATTATCACATTAGACAATGGACAACATTTCATTTTTGCAAAGAGCCAAAATATCGAAAACCATTTAGAGATTATCCATTGAAAAACCCATAAAAAAAATTTTGAAAAAATCTATCTAGTATTTTTCAAGTTATTTAAAACATAAACAAATAATGGAAAAATAGGATTAACGAGCAATAGTTAATATGCCAAAAACTCGAATAAAAAAATATGAATCTATCTTGCCATCTATTTCTATTACCCCGTATAGCTCGTCGGTGTGTCTAAATAAATAAATAAATAGTTAAGGTACTCACCGCGGTCGTGTCGCTGGGTGTCGCGGTCGCGCTGCTCGAGACGGTATCTTTCGCGCTCACGCTCGTTGTCTTCACGGCCGGAGTGTTTGATATTCACGTCAGCACCGCCGCGCCGCGTGCCACCCAGTCCTCCGCCTGGAAATATTACACAGGGGGTAAAACCATGGAGCGCAGCTAGTTCAAAAGCAATAACTACCAAAACTGTGCACATTAAAAAAATTGTCATGAAAGAATTTAGACTTATTTGTCATCCACATATTTTTTCCGGTGTATGTTAGTTATAGTGCTAACAGACGACACGTACATGGTTGAGCTCAACCACGCACTGCGTTGACAGAAAAGCAGACACAACCATCCACTTCAGCGTCTCGTTAGCAACTGACGGCCGTTTGTTCGCGGACCGCTGCCCAGACGGGCTGACATGCCTGACATCAACCGCGTTGACGATGCAAAACGGTCAACCGCGACGGATCAGTGATAATAATAATTATGTCCGTCAACACCGCCCCAGATAGATGGATTTGGTACGGCCATAGACAAATTGTCTATTCTCGTCTGCACGCGGTTGACGGTTGACCTCAGCCATATCCGTACGTCTGTTAGTACTATAACATACATCATTATCTCTTCTCTACATAGTATAAATTGAAGTCGTTTTCCGCGTCTGTCTGTCTGTCTGTATGGCCGCTAACTCCTAAACCACGCAACGGATTTTGATGCGGTTTTCACCATCAGTTAGATACATTTTCAAGGAAGGTTTATATATATAACTAGCGACCCGCCCCGGCTTCGCACGTTAATTACATCCGTGCGAAGCCGGGCGGGCGGGTCGCTAGTATAGTATAGATTGATTATATTACTGATGCTTTTTATGTAATTCTTGTATGAACCTAGGTCCTGTCACTACACTCACCGAGTCTTCTTGGCAACCATCCCTTGACAGTACGGGCTCGCTCGACGTCCACAAGAACTCGTTTCCCGTCGATTTTCTTTCCGTCCGCATGCTTGTACGCCGCTGTAACCGCACGCAACGTGTTAACATGGAGAAGAAGGGTGTCTACTGTGCGAGTCTAGTTAGCGACCAGAGATTGGTGGAAAGTACAAAATATGTCTCACATTTGGTTGTGGTCATATTTTAATCGGTTGGTATGGCCTTATACATTACTTTGGATTGCAGATTAGTTTTCCTTTGGCAACAAAAAGCATTGGGGGCTCTATTCAATTGCAGCAGAATAGATTGCAGGATTCGGTAAACCAATAAAATAAAAAAACTAAATTTTGGTCTTATTCAATCAAAATCAGTACCCGTTTGATTAGATGTTAAACAAATGTTGATGTGGTAATATATAGGAGTATGTTTTGTAGACTCGCACAATAGACTAGACATTTGAAAAAGTATTAGGTTTGCAATTCTTCTGCAATTTAAGACAACACAAAATCCTGAAAAGAAAGTACATGAAATAAATAGATAATACCTACTGCGGGATACCTACCGACAGAGCCGAGACGCCATAGTATGTTGTATAGAACCTATACTGCGCGATTGAACAGTTGAAATCCTTACAGTAAGTTTAGTAGTAAGGCTTATAAAACGCACAGAAACTGAACAGCAGTGGGTAAACTGACTGACCTTTTTTTGCTAACTACTCCTCTAAGACAAACCATTAACGACAAAGTAATCGTATCTCCTAGAAACTTGAAGCTACGATACGAATATTTTAACGAGAGTGGTTTGTGCTAAGACCCCCTTTTCATCAACGAAATCATACAAGTTTTCATACATATTGGGTGGCAAAGATCCACATTCTAAATAAATTTATGAATGATCTTTGATTTAAAAAAATACATGAGACACACGATAGTGTGACAAGCCAAGTTTGGATAGAAAAGTAGAAATATTTCGACTATATAAAAAAACCTTGGTCAGTTCCTTCTCACTGAACAGTTTAAACACGCTTTACTGAAAATCGCGCAGTATAAAAATATAAAAAAAGTATATAACATGAAAATACCCACCGTTTGTACCTACCGTCAAACTTTTACTTACATATTTTTTATTTTGTCCGGACCACGTAGTGAAAGATAACGCAATTTTTTACCTGTGCGCGCTTTTACTTACGTTTTCCATTTTCGCGCGATTATTAATAGGTAATTAACCATAGACTTACACAAAAAAATATAGACAAACTACGTTAATTTTTAAAATTTGATATACAAAGAGTCTACGAGAATGGACATTGAAAGGAACAACTGGACAGTATCGAAACATGATCATTTTTTGTTTAGCCATTTTATGAGGTACGTTATTTTGTTTGGTTTTTTTTCATTCAAAATCATTAGTTTTTAATGAGATTGTATGACATTTTCACGGTGTATCACAAAACGTCTGCCAAAACTTGTTCAGCTTGATACTAAGCAGAGATTACCTTCAATATCGTCTTTGTGATTCGCGACAAATGTTATCAACTATGTACAGTTAGATACCGTTTTTTATAACAATCTGTGAATCTTTACGAAATTTGAATCTAAATAAAAGTTTACCTTGAATGTATATTTTTTTAATTTTGAATTGATTTCACTGCAGAACCATTATTAGACTTGTAAAAGAGTATGGGTCGGTTGCTTATTGTAATTAGCTAAGATTTTTAAACAATGAGAGTCCTATTAACTTAATTAATACGCGTTCCATTTTAACGTTATTGCAATCATAGCAAAAAAAGTTTTTCGTCTTACAACAGTTTTAAATAATGTACAAGCCAAGTTCAATCTGACTTTCATTTGAAGATAAGAGAATTTATACTCATACTCTATTTATGTAATCTATTGCATAGAAAACGCGCGTCCCTTACTTCCTAATGTCATACATCTTAGTTGAAACATGCTTTGAACTTGGGTATTATTTTATGTACTATGCAATCCTATGAAGCTAACCGTACATAGCAGAACACAGAAGCGGCGATCCGCACGACTCAATACGTATTATTGTTTTACTTGTATGTTGGCGTCTTACCACATACAAACCTATATAATACGTGGCCAACGGCTGTCGTTTGTGGTATGGTCATAACGGCGGGTTCTGGGTGGAAATAGAAAAAACCCTTATTAATGATGCAAAACACTCGACGTTATCTCTCGACTGCGACCGCGGCATGCACTCAGTTACCAAACTTGGCGTGGAGCACTACCGTTTAATTTTACTAGCGACGCACTTGGGCGGACTTTAGGTGAAATTTACAAATAGAATGGTGTATTGTGCGATATTTTATGGAAAACAATATGGCTGACTGACAGCCAACCAAAAGTTATATTGGCTATTAGCTGCCATTCTGTCATACCATTATACAAAAAGCTTTTATTACAGAATGTTTTTCTCCAAATAAAACCCGACATCCATCATTAGTGAAATTCAACAGTAGGTTCCCTGTTAACAAAGTTAAACCACTCCTGCTCAGCAATTTTGCAATGCTCAGCCGATTTTTCACCGTGAATAATCGGCTCTATTCATGCAAGGTAGAATTTTCATCGGTAGTCTATCATTATACTGAAAGTTGCTGAGCAAAAGTTATACAACTTTTGTTAGCAAACAAGTGTATTGAGCAAATGCCGCGGTTTCAGGTAAGCTAGAGTCGGGCGACTGAGCGCCGCTCGTACAGACCTTCTAGGAGTCATGTTCATAATAATGTCCTAAACGTTTTGAAATTAACTATTTTTCGGTTCTGAATGTTGGCAGTACTAATGGCTTCCTATTGCCAGTTTACTTTATAATTGTGACATAATCATTCTTAGCTACATTTTTGTGGTTCAAACTTTAAATAATTTAAATATTAAGTATCCCAAATTATAACCAAACAAACTAAAATATTTAAAACAAATACCACTATCTCCGAGAAGGTCTCAGTTAAATTTCACCATAACCATTCTTAGAAATAAGGTCATAATTTAGTAGCGACTGGCAGGTCTTATTTTGGCAGCTTATTTAGCAAAATTATATATGTTTGAGTTTGTTAGAAAGTTCTATAGCTTCCCCACTTTTTCTTGAGAGCTAAACAGAACATGGCCTTATTTTAAATAAATGGTTTTGGTGCATTGGTTTTGTAAAAGAGTGTAAAGTTATGTAAACAGGGGACTGAGTAGTTACTATCTTACAATTTATACAACTTATGTTTTTCTATGTAATAGACTCATAATAGGGGAATTAATAATCCTTAGAATAATGATCAAATTCAAATACAATATTGATAAGCTAATCTATGCTATAAATTGCTTTGTAACTTCTAATTCGTCAGCTAATTTAAGCTTCAATGGGCTTACAAACAACGTTATTGCAGACAAAAAAGCCAATTAAACTCATTGTAACATATAAATAAAAATTTACACCAAAATAAAATTTTCTTTTAAAACCAATGACTACTAAATAACTGTCATATTGTGTCTTGCACATAGCACAAGTAACTTGCTTAACTATGTACGTGCGAGAAAAAGATGCATGTATGTAATGGTACACATACATCCTTCTCTAATTGCGCAGGATAATTGGTCATGTGCAAGATTCATTGGTCATTCTTCAATGTTGTAATATTAATATTTTTGAATCCTTTACTAACCAAGTAGGGCTTACTTGTATCGGCCTGGTTAGATAACTTCAGTTAGTCAGTCAGTGTGTGAAACTTAGTCGTTAAGTCTCCACTCAGTCTCCCTGCATGTGTGTAGGCTAGGTGTATATATAAACGAGACTCACAGTGCATGTCTCGCTCATGTTCGTACTCTATGAAGGCGTAACCTCGAGGCTTGTCATTCTCCTTGTTGAAAACCATGTAGATCTGGAACATTACAAGTAAGATCATATAACCTCAGTCACCAGTTCTAGAGTCGAATTTTGTGACCATCCAAAATGCCTCATACCTTTGGGCTGTGAGTCCCAAAATTTGCAGGTCGATATGTGTTGACAGAAGCATCGATAGTAACATCGCAGACTTAAATACTAATTCAATGCGTACTTCAGAGCGGAGATTACAGAAAAGACAACGCGCCCGGTTTCAGATCTTTGATGGTTTATAGTTTCGGTTCCAAGTGTCGTAAATAAAAAAATAAGTGTTATAGTGCAATAAAAGACGTCAATAATCTGGGTATTATTTCAAAATATTGATGGAGTACAATAAAAAATTAATGATAAATAGTCACAAAAAGACAAGATCAAGTTTTTTTTTTGATTGAGCCATTTATTCGATTTGTGTTTCAACTCTCATGCAGCAATATATCGAGGTCTGAATAACAATTAGATATTTGTTGTACATTAATATTTTTAACTCACAGAAAAACATTTTGGAATTAATATTGCCTTAACAATTGTTTTAAGATTACTAGGGCCTACAAATTAACGTGCAGTTAATGTGCTTGAGTTAGTTTGTAATCCAACCCATGGCAGCAGTCAGTAGTAAATGCCACTTGCAGTCGTCACCCATCAGAACATAGACCAGAGTGGAGGGGTCGGGTACATCTTGGATTGAGCTTGTAGTTGTAAAGTACACCTAAGTTTAATTTGTAATCATGAAAAAATTTAATGCTGCCTCTGAAATGTATCGTCTTTCGCCCGTGAAGCCTGTTGGCACCACATAGTTAAATTTTACCTTTTTGATTGCCCCATAGCCTTCAAACTCTCTCCGCAGCTTAGACTCAGATGTGTCATAGTTCTGAAAAGAAAGACTTATGAAAAAAACCGAAATCATATCATTATGAATCAAATCATTGACCCACCGTGATTAAATTTCCCAGGCAGGCGAACGCGCACCGCAACAAAATTGTCGATTCTTTTTATCGTGCCAAAACGAGACACGCCTAGGGTTTCGGAACAGTTTCGTATTGTTACTTTCTCGCTCGACAAAGTGACAACAAGATTATGTCGCGGTGCGCATTTTAGCCTGACAGTTGAGGCTTGTAAAATCCTATTCTTAAATATAAGTAAACTTCAGTACAGTATCAGCCTCTCATGTTCTCAATTGATATACGAGTACATTGACCAAAAAATATTTGCGCTCGCTTGTTTATGCATAAATCACTACATCTAGACCAAAATACAATTTTTTTTTGCAATTAATTTGCTAGCACTTTTTGCTGGATGTATTATATTTATACTACAGTCTGAAGTAATAATTTTTTGTAAATATTTGCTTAGAATCCTGCATCAGCTGAATATAAATCTAGCAGTGCTGTTCAGTAATGACTTGACATGATAAAAGGCATCAAAACTCACAGAATTAATTAAGCATTTGGTGGAGTCACTATGATCACTTTTTGCTTGTTGGCAGTCTTTACTACCAGAAGAACGATTTGCGGCCTTATCAGCTTAGTAACTAGGCGCTAGTTGTAAAATGGAATGAAAATAGTTTATTCCAGATTTACATACACAAAAATTATTTAGAAACTAAAAACTAAACACTAAACAATGACAAATAATAATATTAGAACTAAAATTAAGTAATGGGCGTGTGGTACGCTCTCCATGTACGATGCAAGGGGCTTAGAGAGCCGGTTTCGTGCCGCAACCACCAGTGTTGTTGGAGCGGTGCAGGGCGGTGTGCGCGGCGGCCGACCGGCTCCGCAGCAGCGCCTGCCAGTAGGGCGCGCGTCCCTCGGCAAACATACCGCTCGCGCTGCGCCAACGGGGCAGTCGGGAGACTCAATACTCACCACTCTAGCAACAAATAAAGTCTTGAAAGGGTCGGTGGTGACCCGTGGTGATTGTGCGGGGTCCCACAGTGCAATCTCCTGTTCCAGCTTGTAAGCAGTCTGCTCGGCCCGCTCTCGTCGTTTGCGCTCGAGCCGCTCCTCGCGCGTCTCCACGCGCGTCGGTGGCGGCGTCTCCGAGGGATGCTGGGGACATCACACAATTGTATCTAACTTACCTAGAGTGAATGAGGTGATATTTTTGCCAATTATTTACCACTAGCGGTCCGCCCCAGCTTCACACAGGTATAGATTATAGCCTATGTCACCCGGGGATAGTGTAGCTTCCCAACAGTGAAAGAATTTTTCAAATCGTTTCAGTAGTTTCGGAGCCTATTTGCATTGAATAACAAAACAAACAATCAAATCTTTCCTCTTTATAATATTATTATTATTAATTATTAATATTAATTGATAATATTCAAAATCACGAATAAATAAAAATATTAATGGAATGGATGGTTTCATTTTAGGGTTCCGTACCCAAAGGGTTACAATGGGACCCTATTACTAAGCCTACGCTGTATGTTTGTCCGATCTTCTAACAGCTGTGTTTTTCAAATAGTAATGATAGCCAGTTGATATTTTCACAGAATATTAATGGCGGTTTAACTAATAAATAATTATAAAACGAGGAGGATATCCCCATACACCAAAAATATTTTTTTTTATTAGCTCTATTGTAAAAACGATAATACAAGTACAAGCGTCAAACTTGGCATGATTATAGTACACACTCAAAAGTATAACAACAAATAATAAATAATGGCCAAGTGCAAAGGGGTTTATTTCATTTTAGATTTCTGAAAGTCAATTCGCTCAGTAGTTAGATGTTAGGGTACAGAGTAATATTTACCGATGACAACATTGCTACAGCAATGCTAGCTTGAGATGTAAGCAGTCAAACTTACAGCAGGTACGACATACCCCACTTCGATGTAACAATGATTAAATATAAATTTTAGGGATCTTAAAACATAATACTGTTGCGAAAGCTTTATTCTTAAATAAAAAAATATTTTTGATCATATACCTTCACAGTCGATGTTACAATGATTGAATATTAATTTTATAGATCTTAAAATATTTTAGAGCTATGTAAGCTTAATTATTAAATAAAATAATAATAGTAAGTGTCAATAAATGAATATGAATAGGAAATTTTGCACGGTGTAAATTGGTGCTAGTAGAATGACACAATAGCGATTATAAGCTACAGCTTTCATATTGACCCCACTATTTCATCATTGTCATTTTCTCAGTTTCTCACTCTGAAATGAAAATTAATTACTCATTATAATGTCAAATGTTCTCTCTAGTCTAATAGACATCAGTTATGGCAGGCGCGGCCTTTGAGGCAGGCGAGCAGGGCAACCACCCAGGGCCTCACACACTCGCTCAACAATCCAGATAGAAAAACATTACGTACTAATAGTAGCCTCGCCATGGCTATGGCCACCACTGAATTCAGGCATCATTATGATAATATTTAGTGTGATGAGAAAGTAACTGTCTTCACTATCATGAACAAAGTAATGACTTGACTATGAGCAGTGCCGGTTTTAGCACTACCAGCGCCCTGGGTGAGCCTTCTACGGCGCACCCCCCACCTGCCATTCAAACCGAATAGATCTATAGATTTTAATATAACTGCGGCGCCCCTTTATATCTAGCACCCAGGGCGGTCACCCAACCAGGCCCTACCCTAACGCCGGTACTGACTATGAGCATCTCTCCCAACCTATATTCTATACAATGGAGTAGGCCATGGAGTGTGCCAGGGGTTATCCGAATTGTGATAGCTTACATGTATACACTGGTGGTGGTTATGCATAATACACTTCAAGCAGAAGTCACCACCTAGGCCCTCACTAAATAGGAATGATATGCACATAATCATTAAATTGGCTCATTAGCAAAACATTGCACACTTGCACTTCGAGCATTTAAGAGAGTGGAGCATATCTGTAGGAATTTATGTGTGACATAAAGAGTTATGGCCCCTGACCCCATAACTTATGGGTGACAACGAAAATAAGTAAGCAGGTACTTAATTATATTCTGCTAAAGGAATTGCTAATGAGACAAAATCGACGTCCTTGAGTTTTGGTATTCATTATGCTAACGGTACTAAACTAACCTCAAAGACGTTAAGGAAAGCGCCGACTCCATCGTATCCTTTCTGTTTCTTCTCGTGAGGGAGCTTCGCCGCGGGCGGTAGGTACGGGATGGGATCCCGCGCAGCGAATAACGCCAACAAATTCGGCGGAAGAAACTGCGTCATGATAGCTGGGGACGCTACCTACACCAAGACCACTTAACAAAAGTTGCACATTGCACTGATTAGTATTAACACTATACGCTAAGTTATATAAATTTAAGTTTAGTGTTTCTACTTAAATGACACGGATTGACGTGTTATTTGTTCAACTAACTAACAAAAGGAATTCACGAGCATATCGAGCATAAATTTAATATTTTAATGGAAGAAATTTTAGGGTTGCCATGCCCAAGGAACATGGCCATGCCAACCATAGATATTTTCATCGTACAGACAGAAGCAGTTTAAATTTCGTATTTAATTTTATGGGTCACTATCTCAACTCAAACATCACACACATATGTGTGTGATATATATGTGATCACACAGTGCATGTAAAGTGTGATAAAAACTAAAATTAGCAATATTGTACAAATGTAATTACCTTTTACCATGATACCTACTACCCAAAGGGACGGAACGCTTCAAACAGAAAAAACGAGCAGAGCGAGAGGTACCACGTTTAGCCATTTGTCCCTTTCTAGTGTTGACATAATCACTGTTACAAATTCCTCATTAATTTTCATACTTTTTATATTTTTATACAGAATAGATCTACGTTTGGCCACCAACTCGCTTGATGGTAAGCAACGGTGTGGCCGAGGATGGAACACGTTGATCTAGAAGAAATCTATTCACTCTAGTCTTGAAGATGCCTAGATTGTACTTTTCAGGAAACAAGGAGAATGGCAGGGAGTTCCATTCTTGGACAGTACAGTATCATAAAAGATGACCCAAATCGTTGTGTTCGAATTTTTGGAATTTCCACGTGGAAGGGGTGATAGTGTGCAGTCCTTCTACTTGTCCTGTAGTAAAAGGGGGAGGATGGAATAAGGTCATGAAGCTTTTGCTCACACTCATCGAAATATATCCGGTAGATAATAGACAGACAAGCTCCTTTACGGCGGTGCTCGAGGCTTTGTAATTTATTGGCGACTAGCTTGCTGTCACCAATCAGCCTCATAGCACCCGTCGAATAGGTGGCAGCAGTACTCAACACACGTATTTATTCCTTGTTTTATATCACTACAATAATAAACAGATGCACCCTAAATAATCACGGGAGTTTTCTTTTAGATATGTTTCAGAAATAAAAATTAACTATTTAAAAATGATGCTGTTCAAATTACGTACTACCCAAAATAATACCAAATTTACGGTTACAATATTTTTCCAACAGTGGCAACACCACACATTAATACGTGTTCATGAACGTCATTGTATATGATTGTATATTGACATGTAGTGTGAAAGGGACAAATGGCTAAACGTGGTACCTCTCGCTCTGCTCGTTTTATCTGTTTGAAGCGTTCCGTCCCTTTGGGTAGTAGGTATCATGCCTTTTACTTATGTCGATTAATCATAATTATGTTGCAAAATTAAACGTCATGTGGGTCAAAAATAGGTACACTGCAAGAAGTAGGCGAAACGAGGCTGACTGACAGTGTCCTCGTACGGTACGGCAGACCACAAATCTCGTATTCGTATGAGGAACCTTGTACATGGCAACCTTGAGAAAAAACATGTTTAATATTACGACTAAAGGACATTGAATCCACGGTCGTGAAAATTATAACAAAAAAAAAGAGCGAACTAACGGGAGTAGGGATGTCGATTCTTCAAAAAATTATCGATTTTTTAATCAATTCGAATCGAAGTCAACCGAATCGATTCTCGATTAAATCGGCCTCTAGAAAATTGATTATCGATTAATCGATTCGATTTTCGAACAAAAAAAAACATCTTTTTTAAACCGAATCTATCTTCTATTTCGATAGATTCTTGAGGACAAATGGTTACTTATTCAACTAAAGAAAAAGTATTTTATTTTTATTCGAAGCAGAATAGATCGATTCAATTTATAGAAAGTTTTATAAATAGAATAAATATCTACTTAACTTCGAGCATATATCCTATTTAATAACAATTGACTGACTTGATACGACTAATATTTTATGAAATTTAACAAACGAAAGGGACAAATTAAAATCTATTTTATTTGAAAACAAAAGGTTTCTTCTTGGCAAGCGTGCTCCATCGTAGATAGCATCATCGCTCAACATCAGGCGAGTTGGCGGTCAAACGCAAGCCTATCGCTAAAAAAAATACCTTAGATACCTATTCACTTTTGCCATGAAAAGGTCTATGTTCCTTCACGTTGGCGCCAAAACTCGCGTTACTACAAAATATATAATAGTATACTATATTAGTATGGATTTCCGTTCGAGATGCTGATCGATGGTGACAGATTGTCATCCTGCTCGCGCGCGTGGGTATGATAATGCCGTTACTTCTAACCTAACTACCGTAATAATCCGCAATGTACGCATTAGCGCATACCATAGATCGCACAGACTTCCAGACTATCGTTCGATAGTTAAATTAAACTTTACAGCATAGAGATATCTTAACCATCCAGAAAATCGAATCCGTAGATAATCCCGTGAAATATTATCGATTCTAGGTAAATGCACTATATTTCTTCGATTTATATTAGTACCTCTCAACATCGTGAATTGGTCCGATTGTCAGGGTTCGAGAATCGATCTAGTGAATCGATCCACTCTGTCAGATCGATGTAAAAAATCTATTTTCTGACCTCATAAAATCGAGAGTTTTTGGCGCCAACGTGGAAAAAAACATGTCGGCTCGTTGGATTATTTTCCTAAACTAGTGTATTTTCGAGTGTTAATGTGTTCTAAATGGAGAATTATTATTCATTAAGTGCTCGTAAACGAGTGTGGGAAAGTGATATAACAAGGTGAAACGTGTCTTTTCGTGTTGTTTCCAAAACTCCATAGGAGCCCCTTGTAAAGTTCCCACCACTTTACAGAGGCAGGAGTTTGACTTGACCGAAACTTACTTAGCTTGACTCTGACTGTGACTATGACTTGTTTGACGTTATTAAGACTATACAAAACAGAAGAATAGGCGGTATGGCCTTAAAGGCTTTAGCCTGCCCGATGGGCGAATTATAATAAAAAAAATAAAAAACACAAAATCGATTTTCCGTTTAGTCGATTAAAGATCGACATGTCTAAACGGGAGTTTTTTTGGCGCCAACGTGGAAAAAAGCATGTCGGCTCGTTGGATTATTTTCGTAAACTTGTGTATTCTCGAGTGTTAAGGTGTAATAAATGATGAATCAATATTCATTAAGTGCTCGTAAACGTGTTCGAGTGTGGGCAAGTGATATAACAAGGTGAAACGTGTCTTTTCATGTTGTTTCCAAAACTCCATAGGTGCTTCTAGTAAAGTCTCCACCACTTTACAGGGCATGAGTTTGACTTGACTGTGACTTACTTTGCTTAACTCTGACTGCGACTATGACTTGTTTGACGGTTTGAATACTATGTAAACATGGTTGATACAAGGATTTTATATATACCCTAAAGGGACCTGGATTGAGTACTCATGCTAAAAAAACGGTCCGAGGGAAAAGCGAGCACGGAGTAATTTGTCCTTTTCTTGTAGGGTGTTCATGATATTGAGGAAACGAAGACATGCAGACACGCATGGGCGAAGCCGGGATATATAGCCTATGCCAACCGGGGATAGTGCAGCATCCCAACAGTGAAAGAATTTTTCAAATCGGTTCAGTAGTTTCGGAGCCTATTCAATGCAAACATGCAACTTTAATATAATCTTTCAACCTCCATTTGCCCTCTTTAATTCGGCTTTTTCGCTAAATCCTTCTTAGCGGACCTCTAGGTATACCCCATAAGGAATCTACGTGCCAAATTTCAGCTTCGTAAGTCAAATAGTTTTTGATATTTCGTGACAAGTCAGTGAGTGGGTGAGTAAATTTAGCTTTTATAAATATAGAAGATTGGCATGACAACTATTTGGCATATTTTACTTACTGCGGGAAAATGACATGGAACTACATTCGTTTTCAAAGTTTGTCGAGAGCATCACTACATCACTATCACTATCATCACTACATAGTATAAAACAAAGTTGCTGTCGCTGTCTGTCCGTCCCTATGTATGCTTAAATCTTTAAAACTACACAACAGATTTTGATGCGGTTTTTTTAAATAGATAGAGTGATTCAAGAAAAAGGTTTATATATATAATAAATGCATAATATAGTATAGAAACACTGATAATTGTAGAGGTTTCTAATGTGATGTCGTCAATAAACACATTTTTTTGCGCTTTACATTGCAAACGCTGGCTGAACCCTACGAGATAGATCAAAATAATGTACGACAATATTGTATACCTTAAAAAGGTCTACAAAAAAGTCCACGATGGTATATGTCTATTTCTTAGGGATAACCCACAATAACCATTTTATATTATTTATTTTTTACGAGAAATAATGGCTTATTTACGTGGGGATTTTAAGCAATACAGCATTAATCTTTATCCAATTAAGTACCTTAAATACATTGTGCATTTAATATAGACCAATATTATATGGCCGTTTACAGCTTGTAATTTAAATGAACATTTTCTAAGATATTAGATTTAAAATACAGGGACATAGCGGTTGCGGCGGTACCGGCCCCTCAGCCAGTGCCCAGTACCACTACAGGCCCGTACCAGCGGCGTGTTTTTCACGTGGCCAATTATGAAAACAACATGTTTAGTTTGTTTTGCCTAATGACAATAAAGCTGTGAACGTAGGATATAAAGAAAATCTGTAGTATATTATTCTAGTATTAGCATTGCACCCGTGCGAAGCTGGGGCGGGTCGCTAGTGTCTTTATAAAATCTTCTGTGTTGAAGTGCAAACTGCACACCCTGGAGATTTTTGTTATACTTGCTGTTCGACTAAGAATTACGTCCAACCACATTTTTCTTACATCCTGTTTTGTTGGTATACTGTTACATGAAATATATTCAGCGATGAATTTAGGTACTTTAATTTTTTATGTAATATTTAGAATGATTCCCGTACGATTCGTCGAAACACCCTTGAACGATACAACTGTACACAAAAAGCTCGGTTCATATCTATCTATACATATCTATCACTATAGCCATGAAGATATCTAGTTTGTTGTTCTCAGGAAATAAGGAGGACGGCAGGGAGTTCCATTCTTGGGCAGTACGTATCATAAATGAAGACCCAAATCGTTGAGTTCAAATCTTTGGAATTTTCACTAGGTAGTGTGCAGTCGTTCTACTTTTCCTAAGTAAAAGGGGGAGGGTGGAAAAAGGGCTCGAAGCTTTTGCGCACACTCGCCGAAATGCGAATTACTTTAAAATATCCCTAGGTCATGCTAAAACATAATGTATAAAAATAATTGTTCATGTTCACACGTGTATGGACACCCTAATAAACATTTTCTTGTATTACAAGCTTTGTGTACCTACCTTGGAAAAGATATGCCGCAGCCACCGAATGATTCACTAGCACAGTTTCTTATACAGCAATTTTTCACCATTTTAAAATAATTATTCAAAAATCATGCATGAAAAAACAAAATAAGCAAACAATCAAAAACGCCATGTCGTTAATGCTGCCAGTAGCTTCATGGTTCAGTAGAACCATGAAGGTTCCTAGTAATTATACTTGGAACCTACATGGTTACTTAAAAATAAAATTGAAATAGGTACATGATACATTAGATATATCTACATTAATATCCGTTAGAAAATGGAAATAAAAATTAATCTTTATTTTATTGATAGTAATTTTATGTTTACACCCCAAAATAGGGCCTGCCTGGTATGTCCTATTGAATAAGTAAAACTACTAAAATATAATTGTGATTATTTACGGGATAATTACCGTGGTGGTTGTGGAATGAGATTCCACAACATCTTATAACTTTAGTGAACA
The DNA here is from genome assembly GCA_932305915.1 of Agriopis marginaria. Taxonomy (NCBI): domain Eukaryota; kingdom Metazoa; phylum Arthropoda; class Insecta; order Lepidoptera; family Geometridae; genus Agriopis; species Agriopis marginaria. The sequence goes on from OW029915.1 coordinate 12,523,764, forward strand.
GCCGAGATAGTTTAAAACAGAGTTTTACTAAAATATATGTTTTATGTAATGGCAATCTTTAGAAAGGGATACACTTCCTCCGTGGTAGCTATCTCAGTGAGCTCGTTTTACCTCCATGTTCCTAGCCACATTATTATGAACCCTTACTTTTAGACGTTAAGGTTTAGTTTTGTATGGGAATATTTTGACAGAACGCAATCTAGTATATATGTTTATCTATGGGTTGATATTACGACTAAAGGACATTGAATCCACGGTCATGAAAATTTTAACAAAAAAAGAAGCGAACGTACGGTTACTCAAAGAAGGTTGTCGAAATAATGACCACATTACCATAGTCATAGTAGAAAACTATGACATTAGGTACAAGCACTTTTGAGTAATAATGGTACATTATTGATATCATGGTATAATAATATTATGTTTGATCATGATTGTTATTAACCACGTTATATCACTTTTCCACACTCGTTCACGTCTCCACCATTGTCTCGAAAATACTCAAAATTATCATTTAGGAAAATAAATTTTTAAGTTGGCACCAAAAATAGCGCCTATAGCAGCTCCTAAGACAATCCGCATTGTGGATTCGATTCCCGACACAAACAATTTTTTTCTCATATTTAATTCATAGGTAAAATTCAAGGTTTGAACATCGATTAGATATTAAAGGTAGGTATTATATTGTAGGTGCACCTACTTCCCGCAGAAACTTGAAAAGGGAAGTAGATAAAATTAATTTGGCGTACCTAGATATCTTACCTTTTTGATGCCATAGATGGCAAACAAGCTAACGGGCTGCCTGATGGTATTATAAGCGATCACCGTCGCCTATGGCATAGCCTATGGATACCTGTAACACCAGGGGCATCACAGATAATACCCACGTATTGAAACACTTTGACGATGGACTAATAATATCGTACATAATTAAGTATAGATACCTACTTAGGTACCTACTTATCGTCTCATCACATAAACGATCATTATTGCTTGTCATCAAGTAGGTATACCTATTTTATCTACTTAGAATACCAACACTATGTACCGAGCCAATTTTTTTGTGTACCTACGAATACCTACTTTTGAAAAATCGTGATAATAAGAGATAATAAGACGTCTTTATAATAAAATCTGCTCATCATATTAAACTAGACGTAAACCAAGTAGGCAGGTACACAAATAAAAGTAGGCTTTATAGTGCAAAGCGATTAAGCAACATTGTGTTGTGTCGACGATATGCATGGCGGCGGCGCGGCGGAAGGTTCGCGCGGGCAGTAGTACGCAGTGCGCAAGGCGGACGGGAGCGGAGGGCGGGCGGGCGGCAGCGGCGCGGCGGCTCGCTCCGGGCGCGCAGTGCTCCTCGCGCATCATCTCAGTGGTGTTCACTCGGCGACGCGCCACGGCGCGACATGCCCAGCTGATGTTTATTTATACCGCGAGCTCGGTGGAGGGTGCGCGCGGGAGGCCCTCCCCTCGGCGGCACCACGGTTTCGCGTGATGCAGCCGAGCGAGCTAGCCGACGCCGCGCACGCCGCTAGCGGTAACCCCCCGCAGCGTGGCCTCAACGGTGGCCGTTTCGACTTTGACGATGGTGGTACATATTGTGGTGGCTGGGAGGACGGCAAGGCCCATGGCCACGGGGTGTGCACAGGGCCCAAGGCGCAGGGGGCGTACGCGGGCTCTTGGCACTTTGGCTTCGAGGTGTCCGGCGTCTACACCTGGCCCAGGTGAGATAGTGACTTCGCCCGGGCCTCGCACATGCCCGAGCGCAAATCCGCGTCCGAAGCCGCTCCAAAAATAGGCTGCTATTAATAATTGAGTTCGGTGTTTCGCTAGAAAACGCGTGTAACGGCGGTGAAAGTGCCTCATGGCCCAATCTCAGCGAAAATATTCGTATCGATCCGTGGCACTGATAACAGCACTTGATAACAGTATCACATTTTAGCCTTGATGTCAATTGACCTGTCATTGCTTTAGACGTATCCATCCTAGAGCTCAAGGATACTTACAATAAATGGTACGCGGTTGTTACGGAAAACATACTACAATTTATGTACTCAATTGAATGCCAATTGATCGCAATTCACCATCACAATTGCTATGAATCTGACCTTCAGGTTTTCAGCTACAGCTAGTCTATAGACGCAAGCTGTTGTAGAGCTCTATTAATTTTAATTATTAAGCAAAGAGCACTTACATTTACATAAGATCATTGTTATTGTATCTGCTTGTGAACCATCTGATTTTTTTGTCAGGTAAGAAGTGGATATAATTATCTCGTTCAACCTAAGCGAAATACGTACTTTTGGTAGTAGCACGTAGTAGGTATTCGAACTCATATTTGCCACATACTTGGCGACGCATAGTTGAGGTTGATACACGCATTAGTTCTAAGCTGCAGAATTATACCACTAAAAGTCGTACGTTATGTACGTGAACCATACGCTGCCAGTGGCGTATCTACCGGGGGGCTAGGTGGTGCAGTGCACCGGGGCCCTCAAGCTCAGGGGGCCCTTGGGCCCTGACCAGCAAACCTCAAACTGAGCTTGCGAAAATTTCTCCCACCTTTAGAATATAAATAAGAGGTTGTAACATGACTTTAATCATGGCAACTCATACATGTATTACGTAGCTTTGCACCTCTTATTCATATAATTATAATAATATATTATATATAATTATATATAAATATATTTCACTCGATAAAATATAACCAGTTTAGATAGGGTCCTATTTTTTTCAAAAGGGCCTTTGTTTGGCTAGCTACGCCATGGTTGCTGCCTATTCTCGGTCCAAGAATTTATTTGCTCTGACAGCTGCAATAACATTGTAAAAAGCTGAATAAAAACATTTTCTTTTAATATTTTATTGAAGTAGGTATATCGGGTACCTGCTACATTCTTACGTTCAAGAACCTAGTAAACATAATCAGAATTCTTGGTTTTCATTTAGCTTATTTTACAATGTTACCTTATCTTTAACCTATAGTTTTTTTCAGGCTTTTGCAACTTCTTTGAATGTTCTCACTTGATTGGTGTGTATCTCTGCATTGGTTGTGTACTATAACATTTTGCTTATGGTTGTCAACATTGTATTATTCGTTCTTTGCATTATTGATATGGTTGAATTACAAACGGTTGCTCACATTTGGATACCATAATTATATCCATTTTGGTTTGAGTACATATTGAGTAGTTCATATTAGAGCCGTTTGGGGTCGAGACATTGGGCCCTGATAGGGAATGGTAGCTCACCTGATTTTCAAAAATCTTTTAGAAACCTGGTTAATTGACCAACAGAAATCTACATTACAATGGTGGTCGAATAATTAGTTTATCGAAATCTGACGTGCTTCTGGCTCATGCGTTGCTATTCAGTGTGGTAATGCTGCCAGCATGCTGGGTTCGTTGGCAACTGGTAGTGGGCTTGAGCATTGGGATTGTCTTTAGACCCTCAACGGTCTATGGGCAGTCAACTGTTTTAATAGTGTTAAGTAGCTTGTATTTTGTTTAGTTAATAAAGGCACTTGCCAGTTTAATAATAGTTTGAGTACCTACGGTTTTGTAAATGAGAAGTTTATTGTCTGATGACAATTCTGCTCGTACTAATCCTGAACGTCAGTACCTACCTAGTGATTTTGCTTGGATTGCATGTTAGGTATATAATAGTAGGTATCTATTGACGATTATATAGGTACTATGTACTTTACATGGACGTAATTATACATAAGGTAGGTATATTTCACGTATTTTTTTCATTTTGATCACGATACCGGTCATGGTGAAACAAGGTCTTGATTAGATACCTGTTGACAAGCTTAAATTTCTTGCAATATTTGTTAGTTTGTTTGGGTTAAACCTTGTAAGGTTAATTAGAACCAGTTCCTTCTTACCGATTTTGCTGAAATTTTGAATCCACCTTTAGTTCTGGTGACAATACAATTAGTAATACCCATGGATATCATGATACCCAATGATGTAAACTGAAGTAGATATGTTTGCCGAGGTCTGTGCGGCAATAGAAACACAAGTTAATTAACTTGAGTGAACTCAGTCCGTCTTGTGTTTGGCAACGACGCAAACGAACGATGGATGGATTTTGGAGTATGAAAAATAACCAAAAATGACATGTTGTGTGTTTAGAAAGTGAAAAACGCTGTAAAAGGATGTAAGGCTGTAAAGTTCTATGGGTCCTATTTAGATTGCTATAGTTTGCTATTTAGATTGCTATACACAAGCAACCTATGGATTCATTATACCCAAAGATCCATCAGTGCTCTACGTGTGCAGTACAACAACATACTTAGGATGCTGCTAGGACTGCCTCGATTCTGTAGCGCTTCCGGTATGTTTGCGGATGCTCGAATCGATGGGTTTAACGCAATTAAAAGGAAAAGAATTTTTTCGCTACTGAATAGGATCAGGGGCAGTCCTAATAGAATCCTGATTGCCGATAAATATGATAGTCCTATAATACAATATTGGATAAAAACTATTATTTGATTTAATTTTTGCTAATTGTCTGTCTGTGTATCTGTCTATGTATGGAGCTAGATGTCATTTCTAGCCATTTTGTGATTGTAATTTTATTTTAGTGTTAGCCTACGTATGTTCCTGTGTGTTTGTAACTATTAACTATGTAACTATTATGGATCTTGGATCTGAAATAAAGATATAATAATAATAATAATATAGTACAATATCGCCATGTTTAGTGCATTTTTAATGGGTATGACGTCTCTATTGCGGTAAAACTTCATTGTAATACCCAAATTATCAAAATCGCCGCCAAAAAATAAATAAAAACCTTTCAATAAAAATAAAAAGCATTGTTTTGTTGTAAGCTTGTTTTTAAATATATTTTTTAATAAATCCTGTTTTTAACTAAAGAACAATCTAATCGGGGGATTACGTACTTCCTGATTCTTTGACCAAACATTTATTTTTTGCTAAAGCTTGTCAAAGCATTGAGTGGGACAACGTAGGTAGGTTACTTTTCCATTCGCCCTTTTTCTGTTGTTTTCTGGTATTCTACCAGTCTTTGCAGAATGCGATTTAGATCGTTTATAAACTCTTCTGCAGTTTGCTTTGACATTAAATTACTAAATAAATTGAAAACTGGTAGGTACATGTTGCAAGAACTTAAAGCAAAGCCATATTGTGACCTTTTTTACCGACTTATAAAGATAATATTTTTATTTCTACTGTCGATATTTATATTTGTATGCCCATGCATGTTGTGCGATATAAATCTATTACAATTATGATTTTTTGGGATTCTGTAGTATAACGAACCCTTATAATTTCACAGTGTCCGTACCTACCGATGCCTGGGGCCTTACGGACAACAGCTAATTGCGGCACCTAATCCGCTCAGTTGGAAAATCACGCGACCGCATACCGTATCTGGGCGCGATAAGGTTCACGTTCGTGTGATTTTCCAACTGAGCGGATTAGGTGCTGCAATTAGCTGTTGTCCGTAACGCCCCTGTCCAGTTTTGTGTGGCAGTAATTTTATTCAGAGGCTATCATTAAAATTTGGTATGCTTTCTGATAAATTATATCCGGTACAAGGGAAAATATTGACCATTTTGTAGAGCATTTTGGGTCCACTGTGTACTCGCATATACCTATATGCAAAGTATGGATGATAAAAAAATACCTACTCCATCAAGTATCGATGAAAAGGAAATTCAAAATCATTGTAAGGTTTTTAAACACTTTTTTGACCTACTTCAAAAAAGGAGGAAGGTTCCCAATTCGGCCCAAATTATGAAGTCGGATTTTTTATAGAAAATTTATGCACGTTCCTCTTTTGAAATACAGGGGCCTTACGGACAACAGCTAATTGCGGCACCTAATCCGCTCAGTTGGAAAATCACGCGACCGCAAACCGTATCTGGGCGCGATAAGGTTCACGTTCCCGTGATTTTACAACTGAGCGGATTAAGTGCCGCAATTAGCTGTTGTCCGTAAGGCCCCTGGAATCCAAAAACAATTTCTAGTATTTTTTTTGTGTCAGGCAAGATTCACCGTGATAGAATATTCCAAAAGAAACTGCAATTAGCAAAGCAATATTTTAAAAACATACCTAACAAACTTTTCTAGAACTGTTTTAAACTATCACGGTTGTTCACTAAAGTTAAATGATTACTAACGGGATATTTACCGTGGTAAGGTTGTGGAATGAGCTCCCGATATTTCGGTGCAGTTACATGTTCCATGTTCATTCCACAACCTTACCACGGTAAATATCACGTTGATAATCATTTAACTTTAGTAAACTTTTCTAGTTATATAGGTATAGCCGACCAAAATAAAGCTTTTATGTAGAGCCAAACTAAAAAATATTTTAGTAAAACAGCAAAATTGCCTGTGTTTTTTTATTATTATTATTGATATATTATAAGGCTTACGTTTAAAGAAAGGTGGGGCGCGGCGACCCCACCTATGCTGCGGTCTATGATGCACGCTTGCCTAGAAGAAACTGATTTATTGTTTCATTTTTACATAAGTGCTGAACATAACACGAGCGTGTTTAGACTAAACTAGCTAGGTATAGTTAATACCTGAGTAGGTTAATACGTAGGTGCAGTAATTAATACCAAAACCTCTTACGCAGGGATTGTGTTTCACGATCATGCACTAGATTGGCCTTGGTCTAGCTAGACTTTTCTACGATATCTTAGAAATATGATTTGTGTAATGGATCTTGGACCTACAATAAAGATGATTTTATTTATTTCGCCATTTTTACTGGCATGTTTAAGCTATACATACTTATTCTACAAAAATAGTAAGACTGCCAATAGACAGTTGAAGGTCTAAAGACAATCCAAATGCTCAAGCCCACTACCAGTAAGCAGCTTACCCAGCATACTCTCGGAATTACGTGAATTCAGTGATATTTAACGATACTTTGTTTAACAAAAAGTCTAAGTAATATTTAGGGCTATTGCGCTTGGCTTAAGATACTTTCAAGGACCGAGGCTCTTAGTAAGTAGACAGAGCGAAGGGCGGCGAAGGTCGAGTTGAGTGCCTATACAAATTAGACAATACAATACGTCTTAGAACTTTATTGTATACCGAAAAGAAAAATGCCGTCACGCTACTCGTAACACTGATACCTAGTGGAATTTATCTATCTATAATATAAATAAATCCCTATTTACCTTAGTCACGCCATAACTTGAGAACGACTTTACCGATTTCATTCATCTTATTTTTTTTAAGTTTTCTAATACTTTGTACAAAGTTCTTACGGAAAGAAAAATTAAGAAAATTGCGCAGAAAATTTGAAATTTTCAGAAAACTTTACGACGACTTTAACTTCACGCGTTTGACTGTTTTACGTTAGGACAACGTTTGTAGGGTCAGCTATAATAAGTAGTCAAGTAATGAATATGAGTTAGTAGAAATTATTTTGTCTTCTTGAGTTCATAACGAACTTGAAGACGGAAAATGCGTAGATCGTGCGACGTACGCTAAAAGCCCCAAACTGGCCAAGTGCGAGTCGGGCTCGTGCACTGAGGGTTCCGTACATAACTTGCTAGCTACTATGGTAAAAAAATAATGGTGCAAAAAGACAACATCCCATCAAGGCGGACACCCATCCAAGTACCGACCGCGCCCAATGTTGCTTAACTTCGATGATCGTACGAGAACTGGTGGTGGATAGAAATTTGACACCGACTCGCACTTGGCCATTATTTATAATTTGTTGTTATTTTTTAGAGTGTGTACTATAATCATGCCAAGTTTGACGCTTGTAAGTATTACCGTTTTTACATTAGAGCTAATACAAAAATACGTGTGTTTTTTTTTTAGTTAATCCGCCGTAACGTGTCATATTCTGTGAAAATTTCCACTAGCTATCTATTACGGAAAGATACAGCGGTTTAAAGGTAGGAGAGACAGACGGCACCTAATCCGAATACATCGTAGGCTTAGTAATAGGGTCCCTTTTTTACTCTTTGGGTACGGAACCCTAAAAAAAGAAACAAACTATTGCCAGGATATTTTTTTCTTAATTTAAATTAGCTAGCTCAATGAAACAGCTCCATTCAGCCAGCCAGTACGTTCAGTATGTACGTTTTATTTATTTTTTGTTTTTAATTCGTACGTCGTGCTTGTTCCAAATGCAAAATGTTTGATTCTTTTATGATTGTATTGCTTTAGTGAAAATTAGAAACTGTTTAAATGTCATGGGACTCAAATTAGTTTGAGTTGGACACTTCTTTCGTGCATTTTGTAGATTTTGTTCACACACGTGTTTGAAAGTGAATGGCACATAGTTAAGCTTTAGTGTAGTTACATCGTAACTACTATTTTCAAACAATATTATTCTCTGTAAAGGCTCCTTTTATTCAATTACCCATTATTAGTTTACATAATTATCACACTAATAAAGTTTATTATTTTATGTATGTCAGTATTATATTTCATTATTGCAATTGATTCACGGGTCTAGCCCGGAAATTTTTGAGAGGCATTGGTAGGACCGAAGCTCACACCAAGATGCCTTGTTCCATTGTAATATGTCGTTGTATAGGAAATCTTTGCCTTGTTCATTATAAAATACAATTAGAGAATATGTGTGAAAGGAAATATAAATAAACATATTGTACAGTATAGGCTTGTAAAATTATGGGTTATTGTGGTGGGTTAAATCTTGACGGTGTTTAGCTGGTCTATGATATTTAACGGTTAATTTTAAGAAAACAATGTAACTCGCGATTATTATTTTTATTTTCTTAGTATATTCACAGTTTCATACCTTTTATTAATGTTTTATGATTAATACATTAAACTGAGTTACATCAGCGAAGCATGCAATAGAAACGTTTTTTTTTAAATTACGATTCGATTTTTAAGAGTTGTAATTTCGCAAAATATAATTTATTGTTTACCTAGAATTTTCGGTTGTTGATTCTTATTGTTCTTTTATAGTTAGGTAATACAGATTTATGTCTTCTTCTGCTCTATCTATTTTTTTATTTCATTGCACGTCTTTATTTCATTTACTTTGTTTCTGTCGTGTAAAATTGTACTCATAATTTTAATTCGGTGTAAGTAGAGAGTTAGTGGTCCTTTGACGTCGGCCTCCCCGGGTTTCAACCATGTTTTTCTCTCTTACTTTCTCATCGTCCTCTTATCGTCTATTTGGCCTTTCTATTTTCCCTTTCTCTCTTCTCATCTATGCTATATAAATGCGAAAGATCTAATTATCCATTTGTTCATTGACGCCTCTTTCTGTTTATAACGTTTATAAAGATTGTGCATCATAAGAATTGACATGGGATACTTTTCTTTTGAAAAACTGGAAAACCATGGTTAAAACTGCGGGCTAGGCTAGGCCACGGGTTGTAGCTAGTTCGTACCATTATAAGTTTTGGTAGAGTTACCGGCAAACACCTTGAATAAACCGGCCAAGTGCGAGTCGGGCTTGCGCACTGAGGGTTCCATCTCACCACAAAATACAATAATTTTCTATTTAAAAAACATACTTATACATAGAAAAATATGGCATTTCGATTCGGTGAAATGATTTTAAGGTTGACGTTACAATAAGGTTGTCTGATTAACGAAATTACCAGTTACAACTTGGTAATAAACAGAAATTTGTCACCGACTCGCAATTGGGCATTATTTTTTTTTTGTTTTACTTTAGAGTGTGTACTACTTATAATCATGCTAAGTTTGACGCTGTTTGTATTACCATTTTTACATTAGAGCTAATACTAAAATACGTTTGTTGTATGGAGACACCCCCTTTAAATTTTATATTTTCTGACTTTTTAATTATTATTTGTTAGTTAATCCGCCGCAGCATGACATATTCTGTGAAAATTGCAACTGGCCATCTATTACGGGTGAAAGATACAGCCGTTTAAAGGACGGACTGACGGACGGACAGACAGACATCGTAGGCTCAGTAATAGGGTCCCGTTTTACCCTTTGGGTACGGAACCCTAAAAATGACCTTGACGCAATAGTTGATTTTTAGGTCGCTTTGGCGAACCGTGGGGTGTTCGAGAGGATTTTGACCGCAAAATTGATAGTAGTGTGTGCATGTGCTCGAGTACTTGCGCCAACTTACCCCCACCTGACGTTATTTGCTTATAATGTTTGCCGGTCACCATACCCGTAGCGTATATAGAAAAGCTGGATTAGGTTTTCTGTAAACGCACATATTAATGAGTATAAACTTAAAAATCTTATGTGGGCACGTTACCGTCTGAGACGTATTAAAGCAGCTTTGTCGCGTTAACCGTTCACAAATACTAACACAGCTCGTCTCAGCCTGTGGGGACGTATTGGATTAGCTTTTCTATATACGCTACCCATATTCAAAGCACCCGTCATCAGTTCAAATCCACTTATCTTTTATTCATTGTCGAACACGCCACGCTCATAGTTAGTGCAGGGCGAAAGAACCAAAGTAATTCTTTCGATGCCCCGTAGTCCATTGACTCTCATGGCAACGTGCCATCTCATCGGATCTGCTATACTGAGAACAACGAACGATGCTCTATATAACAATTTTATGCTGTCTCTAATTCAATGTATGCAAATGGGAGTCGTCAGTTGATTTGGATAATTTGCTTTTGTTTTTAGCCCTAAACCCACCCCACCGCTAAGCTACACCTACACGGTAGTGTCAAGGTTTGACTCATTTTTGACCGAGCGAATAGAGGTTACATAAATCTGCGTTTCTATATAATTATGTTTGTATATTTGTTCGACGACGTTTATCCGATCTTCAGCAAAGTAAAAATAAAAAAGTATTGGGACAAATCTGCGTGTCTATATAATTATGTTTGTATATTTGTTCGACGACGTTTATCCGATCTTCAGCAAAGTAAAAATAAAAAAGAATTGGGACAAATCTACGTTTCTATATAATTATGTTTGTATATTTGTTCGACGACGTTTATCCGATCTTCAGCTAAATAAAAAATAAAAAAATTCATTAGATAATTTTATTCAGTCCAGTAATATCCGTCTTTAGTTTTTCATGTATTATTTTCAGTTAGTATAGTGTCATCAACCAGGATTATCTTCCCTCTTTAAACAATCTTACAAACTCCTCCCTCACTGTTGATGGCAAAATTGCCCAACATCCAAAGGGGCATTAGCCAAGCAAAAAAAAAGTATTTCACTATAAAACCGGATTACAATTACAAGCAGGTTAAAATTGACTTCCAAGATTTGACACTGTTTTAAACTATTACGGTTGTTCACTACAGTCATATGATTATTCACGGGATATTTACCGTGGTATGGTAAGGGATATTTACCGTTGTTTTTACCTTACCGCGGTATATATCCCGTAAATAATCATATAACTGTAGTTTCAAGATTTGTGTACATAGTTCGCTAGTTTGTTACAAGTGAAGCTAGCAAAAGCGTGTAAAAACCACGAGTCGTGTCATACACTACCTACGTATATGTACGTGGGTGTACTAGCTTTGCCCCCCGGTTTCACCCGCTATCCTACAGGAACCGTTTATTTATTCGGAATGATAAGCCTATGTGTTAATCCAGGTTTCCAAGCTCATTCTAAATTTCATCCAAAAACATTTCACCCTTACGAAATTAACTTTTCCTTTATTTTTTTTTCATTTCTGTGCAAATTGCAACAATAGAAGACCCCCTCCCCCCTCCCCCTCCTTTGCTACAACTTGTTATTCGTTTGATTTTCAGAGACGCAAAGCAAAATCTGTTTTGTTTTAAAAATCGTTACCGAGAAAGTTTTCGTAGTACGTTTAGAAAAGGTAATTCAGCGTAGCAATCTGCTACGAAGTGGTGCGCGTAGAACGCCCTGGCTACGAGACAGCTACGAAACGGCTACGGGTCTCGTAGCCGTTTCATTCGTCATTCTAATCACAGTGTTTCAAAGGAGTTACAAGCTAGTATTAAATGCGTATTTCTTTTTGAATGATCTTATAGTCGTAGATTGTCATTGTACAACGAGTGTATACAACAATCCATTTTAATAGTTATCCCTATACTTTAGAATACTTTAGAACCTTCTAACTTCCATAGTTATTAGGATAAGAGCATGCAGTCTTATACTTTGTAGAAGGTTCCTACGGAAAGAAAAATTAAGAAAATAGCAGGGAAAATTAGAAATTTGCAGAAAACTTAACGACGATTTTAACTTCACCCGTTTGACAGTTCTAAGACAGGACTACGTCTGTCGGGTCAGCTAGTATAATATATAAATGGCATAATGTGGTGGCTCTGGTACATAATAATTATGAAATAAGTATGATTTTTTCGTTGCCCTTATTCGAGCTATCGTTGAATAAGAAAATAAAAGTAAGGTTTCGTACATCCTATTTTTATCAATTAATAAAATGATAACAACTTTTTGAGTTAGAGCAATTCTAGCTCGAAGGTCATTGACCTTTTCGTAAAATGATTTTATCATAGAATGCTTCTCTTTGACTAAACCATAAAAAGTGTATTTTATGTCAGCATGACACATATCTGAAATTTGGCTAAGTCCACAGAGTTTCTCGTTCGTAATTTTTTTCTTCTAGATACACTTATTTATTTATGTGACCACAATTATGTGGCTTTGGTACGGAACCCCCACCATATGCGTGTCTCAATATGCTCTTTGTCGGTAATTAATTTATTCAAATAGTAGTTTTTAGGTAACAATGGCTACGTGAGACAATCTAATACATATATAAAAATCTCGTGTCACGGTATTTGTGGTCGCACTCGTCCGAAACTGCTCGACCGATTTTTAATGTATATTTGGTAGGTATTATAATATGTCTTCTCTATCTCTACATCTCTATCTCTATCTCTTTTCTATCTCTTATCTATCTCTACATAGTATAAATTAAAGTCGCTTTCCGCGTCTGTCTGCCTTTCTGTATAGCCGCTAACTCCTAAACCACGCAACGGATTCTGATGCTGTTTTCACCATCAGTTAGATTCATTTTCACGGAAGGTTTATATATATAACTAGAAACCCGCCCCGGCTTCGCGCGTAAATTAGACACGTGCGAAGCCGGGCGGGCGGGTCGCTAGTAAAGTATATTTTATACCGCTAGGTGTAAAGGTTGTCACAGTAGCGAGGCCGAAGGCTGAGCTCCACGCGTACAAAGTAGCAAGTATCAGCCCGTTATTATTATATACCGCGGTTTCACCGGAAAAAATCGAGGTTAAGTTTTCTGAAATTTACAAATTTTCTGCGCAATATTCTTAATTTTTCTTTCCCTAAAGTATTAAAACTATTTATCTAAGGAATTTGTTATTGTGTTTTAAATAATATCATAACAATATCATAAAAATATGGCGAACATCATTGATATATATACCTATATATACTACGGAATTTAGTGGTGAACATTCATGAAGTTTTTACAAAGTTATGGCGACAACATGAAAAAAACGTCTCGTATTCATATTTTCCTAAACTTGCGTATTTTCGATTTTTAATACGTCATAATGGTTTTGGTGGATTTTTATCCAATATTTACTTACATCAATGATTATTATTCATTACGTGTTCGTGGACTTGCTATAGTGTGGGAACTGGGAAGTGATATAACGCGGTGAAACATTTATTTTCGTGTTGGTTCTAAACATGCATAGAAGCCTCTTTTAAATTCTCCACTACTTCACTAGGGCATGACTTTGACTTGACCGTGACTTTGCTTGACTCTGACTATGACTGACTTATCTGACTAAATTTTATCGAACTTGCTATTAATTTTATACTTGGCACTGGCAAATGTCAGGTATTACATTGACAAAATCCTCACCTCACAGAGGAAAGAATTAAAAATAATAGTTTTTACGCCAACGTGATAAAACCTGTCGCCTCCGTCCGAAACAAAAGTATATAACTATAACATGGTGGCAACGTATCTGTGATGCCCTTGGTGTTACAGGTATCCATAGGCGACGGTGATCGCTTACCATCAAGCGGCCCGTTAGGTTGTTAGCCAGCTAGGCATAAAAAAAACAACATTCAATTATGTAATTCCTACATCTCGTAGATGCCACATTTTCATGTGCTCACGCCAGAACACGTGGGATTCATAATCGATTTATTGTATCTACCTACGCCTACTCACAATCGAAATAAAATTTTCTTAAGAAATAATAATTTATGGTACCTACTTTGAACCATTACTTATCCTCCACGCTCACTCCACGCTAGACATAGTGACAGCTTGGGGTATTTTACGTTGTCAGCCGAGTTCAAAGAAAGGAGGTTTTCCATTCAGGTGTATGATATTAATGTTTGCTACTCTCATAAAATGTGAGCTCATTTTCATATTGATACATTTTGTTGAGTTTGTTGTTTTTTTAGGATTGCCGGTTTTGTCACACAGTATTCGGGACAAACAAAATAATAATAATGATGATCTATCTAATTTAGACCAGAGTGAAGAGGTATCTTCTAAGTCTGCGTGCTTCATCTTCGACCACATAGTCGCTTCCCAACAGGCGAGTTGGTGGCCAAACGTGGATATATTCGAAATAAAAAATAAAATAAAAATATTGATGACCGGCAAGATTCGTACCTGTGCCATCGGGTATCCGCCCCGAGCGCTCTATCCACCAAGCTACGGCCGCCTGTCGGCTTCCAAATTCTTGGGTTGTTTTTGCAATCAATCTAAGCGTACAAAACAAATTGTCAAATTTTTGAAGTGTCTTTATTAAGTAAATCCTCAACTGTGCAACAACACTTCAAATACTTTTTCAAACCTTATTTTTCTTATTAAATTAAATCCAGAACCATGAAAACAATCAGGAAGCTACGATTCCAAGGCAGGTCTTCTCTTTGTCCCGTAGAAACGAACTAAATGTATAATGAAATGACCCGTAACGCGGCCGCCCTCATTTGCCGACGCAAGGTCAGAAGTTTGGGCACAAGTGAATGCTGTTGGTTTTACTTGTAATATTCAGCGGCGGCGTGTGTAACGCGCTATAAATAGAGGTTGGGCTCAGGTTTGTTCCATCCGCGTCCATCTGCAGAACAGACCGGTCCATTATCTTACCGCAACTAATAAAAACTGAAAGGAATTTCATTGCTATGGCTATATTACTGCCTAGTGATGGTTTAGATACGCGATCCGGTCGATAAGTGTTCTATGGATCGCAAAATTGAATCGGGACCATCGCTACTGATTATTTGTGTTCACTGAACAAATTTAATTTTTTGTCGAACAGAATGAAATAAAACACTTTTTTGATAAGTCACACTAAAATATTGAAGGCTGTGTTTAAGCAGTGGAAACATGATAGGCTGATAATGATGTATAAATGCGAAAGATGATCGTTCTGATCCGTGTAGGTACCTTGGGCTGATTATGATAATGATGATTACGATAGTGTGTTGTTTCTCGAGAAAATGTCGACGCGGGTGCGGGCCGTAGTTAGGTCATACCAAGCATACATCGTTGTGTGCATTTAGATGTACAAAGCGTGTTGGTCATATGGCGTTGTAACAATGTCTATTATTACAATCTAATGTGATCAGGACCAACACGCTTTGCACATAGTAGTATACTGTAAAAAGTAGAGCTTCATAAAACACATTTCTCTACTATAAATGCTGTTGATTTTCAATTGTGCAGTATTCGAGAAGCATCTAGTAAAGGCCCTAACAAGCCGCCTAAAATAGTTTTGAAATTCTATGGGTAGGTACTAGACCCATTTTATTTCTCATATCTCCAGAATAGGAATAGGATACCAAATTAGCAAGTTTATTAGTACGATTAGCAGTATCTTGACGTAAAGTGGATGATCGCCTGCCATCACTTTTTGTGTTGAGGTGTCTACAAATGCATCCGTCGGACTTGGGCTGTAATTTATTGTAATATTTTTTTTACCAGATTAGGGTTCAGTACCAGCAGTAGAGTTAAAGAAAATATTCAACGGTTGCAAATCAACACCTTGTAGAGGTCATCAACCTTAAGTTTGACCTGACCAGGTATTAACTAGGACACCATTTGAAAGAATTGAAAACGTGTGTTACAGCGGCAGCTCGTTCGAGGGGCAGTGGCAGAATGGCAAGAGACATGGGCTGGGCGTGGAGACGCGCGACCGGTGGCTGTACCGCGGGGAGTGGACCCAAGGCTACAAGGGGCGCTACGGCGTGCGCCAGAGCGTCATCAGTAACGCCAAGTACGAGGGAACCTGGGCCAACGGACTGCAGGACGGATACGGCTCAGAAACTTACGCAGATGGCGGTCAGTATTATCTCATTTCTTTCATTGCCAAACTGTTGGAATCCAGACAAAAATACATACGTTTACACGGCCGTGGCATTCTTACGTGCGGTCGATCGCTACAAGAGAATACGTTATTGTATTTTAATTATACGATAACGAACATCCACCGGTTGCTTCGCCTCGCTGACGCAAACAGCACACGCTAATGTAAACCATATCTAGACTATAATAAACAACGCATTTCTTATATTATTGTAAATGTAATCTTGGTAAATAAAGTTTTAATGTATCCCATATTTGGCAAGCCTCAGATGCATTCCAATGGTTTGCATAAATGTGGCAGTGCTCACCCAATGACCCAGATTACGGTTGCGTGAACTGGGAAGGAAACCCTTCACTCGCGCAATGTTTGCTGTTAGGAAATAATAACAAGGAGCATAGCACAGTCACGCATTATACTGTTCAACTTGTGAAGGTGGACAACAATGTTATTCGGTCCCGCATATTAGGTACTGAATAGTTTTAGCTGATAAAGAAAACGTTCGGCATTTTTTTTACTCCGTGACTTTTGTTATATTTTTAATTTAGAAATCGTTCGTCTTTTGATATTATGTCGTCAACTTGGGTTGCGTTCGATCAATTTGTGCAGTAATATGACAAACAGCACCAAAATCATAGTTTGGTTAGTTCAGATCAGCACATAAATAGTTATTTTAGAAACATTACTTGTGCAACTTTGATTGATAAATAAATAAATAAATATTCGGGACATTGGATAGAATAATTCAACGAAAACAGGCCTTTTTATGGGAAACATCTATTGGCGCGCCTTGGCAGTAAACCGACTCGTATGCCGTGACAGCAAACGACATGACGCTCTCTTATGCCGTCACGTTTCACATCTGCGGCTTGACCCGTTACGCTCAACTTTTTTTTGGTTTTTCTCCAAATCTAATATTTCTTGACGTTTCGTATTTTCATATTTAATGACCATTTATGTAATGTAATTGTAAATTCGTTTTATTTTTAGTTAAAATGTTGTTTTTGAGTAATCTGGAGTTTTATCATTTGTTGCTTACGTTATTTAGTTCTGAGGCGGACGCCGACACGTGCTTATCTCTTCCAGGGGCCTTACGGACAACAGCTAATTGCGGCACCTAATCCGCTCAGTTGGAAAATCACGAGAACGTAAACCTTATCGCGCCCAGATACGGTTTGCGGTCGCGTGATTTTCCAACTGAGCGGATTAGGTGCCGCAATTAGTTGTTGTCCGTAAGGCCCTTGTAGGCGTAGATCACCATATATTTGTTACTGATTCGCGCACGGGCAAAACTAGGATTTGAGCTGACGACGTTTAACACTTTTTCCAAAGGTGAAAATTCCACATTTTTTATTTTAAATTGGGCCTAATAATAATTTAAATTATATATGGACTTGTTCGACCTTTGAAATAGATTTGAAACCATTACGCTAGCTGCTCTTATACGTAGCTCATCGTCGGCAGGCGGCGTCGTGTTTTCGTAGGACTGTGAAACAAAACACGTCACACATTTCTCGACACTGATGTGTTGACTCATAACCCCAATAAAGATTAGTCATTCACAAATTTGTAATGATGTATTCAGGGACTTGTCATAAAACATTTCTAGAAAGGAAACTACGAACGGAATTTATATCGGATCTGACTTCACCTTTGAACTCATCGATATGTAGCGTATGAAAAAATGACACATGCCCTGTTTTTATAAATTAGGCGCATAGAAAAATACAAATACATATTGTATATATCGATGGATAAATAATTATATTTCTTTGATAATGATTTTCATAAATAATATGACCTTAGATTAAAGGTAGTATAAGTATGAAATCTTTAAATATGACACATTCGTCATGACGGTAATGCAAAGAGCTTGTGTGAATCTTAGTGCGGTAATGGCCATTTTTGCTGTACCAACTGTCAAAAATCGCTAACTAAACTACCAATACTAAAAACTAGCAGCGCCCGCGGTTTCATTCGCTATCCTATAAAGAATAATATTTTTTTTCGGGATAAAAAGTTGCCTATGTGAATTCAATGTATAGAGCTACCTCCATTGATATAATATGTACAGTATAAGTAAAAGATCGTTGGCTACCTCCAAAATAAATATTATGTCATTCGAATCAGTTATTCACGAGTTGAGTGCGGACAAACATACACACCTACACAAAAACTTTCGCACTTATAATATTAGTGTGATGTGAATATCCTGATTTGTCTAATTAGTTAGATACGTTCAATTAATTGTTCGATGCAGTTAGTCAATGTCCCTCACGTATTACATTCACCTACTGTAATAAACCGGTCAAGTGCGAGTCGGGCTCGTGCACTGAGGGCTCCGTACCACCACAAAATTCAATAACGAAATTACCAGTTATAACTTGGCAATGAACAGAAACTTATCACCGACTCGTACTTGGCAATTATTTATTATTTTTTGTTATACTTTAAAGTAAGCCCTAAAATCATGCCAAGTATGACGCTTGTACGTACTACCGTTTTTACATTAGAGCTAATACAAAAATACGTAAAAAAATAAGTTTCTTGTTTTCGTTTTTACTCTGACTTTTAATAATTTTTTTGTCAATCCGCCGTAACATTACATATTCTGTGAAAATTTCAACTGGCTATCTATTACGGTTCGAAAGATACAGCCGTTAATAGGTAGGACAGACAGACAGACGGACGGACAGACGGACAGACAGACAGACAGCGTAGGCTTAGTAATAGGGTCCCGTTTTTACCCTTTGGGTACGGAACCCTAAAAATAATGTCTAATCGCGAGATTTTATGAATGGAACGATGATAATATAGTTCCGGAAGCAATGGAACGCCGCTGTCGAGCGCGAGGCGACTTCAGTAGTTCAGTAGGTGAATGGTTGGAACCGGCCCTGCGAGCAGCGGCCTGCGCCGGCAGCGGCGGCCCTCGCCGGATAAATATAGAGCGGCACGCCTGCCGCACGCCACAATCCACTCGGACACTCGTTTCATACTACCAATCGACAATGAAAATGCAGTTACAATAAGATTGTTAGCAGCGAGATCGCGCTACTAATACATTTTCAACCGACTTCAAACAAGTAAAATTTATTTAAAAAAAAAAACCGACTGCATTGTCACTAAAAAATATTATTGTATAAATAATAGGTAAGTAACTGAAAAGTAACAGCGGCGCGTAGCGTACCTATCTATACCTATTACTCGTAGTATACAGAGCTCTTTCATACCGCTTTATTTCGGAAGCTACTTAGTATTTCATGGTAGTGTTATATATCTTTGCTGAAATCTCTGATAGCTTTACATAATGATGGTAATATTGACCTATTTAGCAAAGTTTACTTACTATTATTCCCTTTTGCGGACACCATTTGAATTCTTGTATTCTATGTCACTCCCACTATTAAAACTATTCAAATGATATTCACATGTCGAAATCCATTAAATTTAAACCGTTTAGACTGTAGGGCAATGAGTAGTATAATAGGCTGTAGGGTGTACCAAAGAAACCATCACACATACATACACCAGAAAAACATAACCCTCCTTCTTGCGCAGTCAGGTAAAAAGGAAAACTATTGCCCTGCCTGAATGGGTGTTCCCCGATAGTTACAATTTGGATTTCTTCAAGACGCGAGTGAATCAGTTTTTCTCGACAAGAGTGTTCCATCATAGTTTGCATCATCGCTTAACATCAGGCGAAAGTCGACAAACACAAGAAAATATTAATTATCTTTTAAAAAAAACGCCATCAAAAAACCACTGAACACAAACATTCTAAGTTAATATGCAACAAGAACAAAACAAAATAATATATTTACACGAATTTTGAAGTCGGGTGGGAAGTAAGTAATGACATTTTTGTGGGACCACCCTGAGAGTTTCTTCTACGTGAAGAAAAAGAAACACGCAAATTGGTTCACAGAAGCCGACATAATCGACGTACATACATAAAACATAATAATAATAAAAACGGTCCGAATTGAGAACCTTCCTCCTTTTTGAAGTAGGTAAAACATATTTTTTTCGAAATAAAATCGTCGTTCAACGTTAAAAATGATCGATGGATGATTTTATATTATTTCTTGTATCCACGGTAACGGTATCAGCGGGTAAAATGAAAAAAGTTTTTTTTTAAGAAATCGGGTCTCTGTTTTGTAGGATACAACTCGCCGGGATCCGTGGCTAATTCAAACCGGTACCGGGATCCGTGGATACAAACCCTGGCGATAGCATCAAAAATCAATCAATAGACAAGATCAAATTGAATTTCGAATTAGATGCGTAGGCACAGAAGACTATAAGCGTAGGTAGCAGGTTCGCGCGATAATGTTGGAGGTAAAACCCAAAGATATTTATGTAAATCTATGGTAAAACCAGATAAACAACTTTGAAGTGGAGTGTGGAAGTGAGGGTATTGTACTTTGCTTTTGTTGTATCTTTGGAGTTGAAAGTCAATAGGATAAAAGTTGCCATAATACTGTCACTGAGCCAATAATACCCATCCGCATTTTGTCACAAAATGTTAGGTATCTCTCCAAAAATATACCTACAAAAAACACAGTGATGAAATTAAAATTTAAATGTTTTTATTTTTGTATGAAAGAAAAAAAAGACAAATCATTATAAGTCATCTAAAGAACTAAACTTGTTAGGTAAGATGTTACGAAGCTGCCCGTGAGAGGTTGTTAGCTAAATATAAATTACCTAATAGGATTGCTAATAGGTATAAAAAATTATGTTTGTGTATGTTCGTCTTCTATGCATCCGATCGTATCGTTCATCCGATTGAGTTGAAACTTTGTGGCGAAGTCATAGAGACTGGCCATGCGGGACTAACCCCGGATAAAGCTAGTTTTGATCATCAATAATTATGGTAAGTACGAGAGAATAGCCACTATTTACAGGCAGACAAATTGCAAACGGTTTTTTAACTACTAACCGAGAAACATAATCTCGACGCCAGTTTACGCAACAAAGTTATTTGTACCTAAGTCCGGTATATACTAGGTAAAATCTAGATCTAGACACACGGTAGTGTCAAGCAAAATGAACGCGAAGCGACAGGCTGACGCATGTGTGTAACACGAATAATTTCAAGCCACTTTCGTCCTATAACCTCGCTGCTATATAACCCTTTGATTATATATAGAACGGATATGTCATACCTATAATTTCCCCTCAGCCAAGGTACATGCGTTGGCTCCGCCTACGTATGTCAAACGAGCACACCGTTTTATAAAAACTGTTTCAACGTCGTTCATCCGCCATTTGTCTTCTTACTATGTTACGAAACGGAGCTCCTTAAAAATGGTCATATGTGCAGTAATCCTTTGTAAATCTCGATCACATACTACGAACTTCACTACGCACGGAGTCTCTTATCACAGGTAAGTATTTTATTAAACAAATAACGTGCTAATTTCACCACAAAACGAGTTTAAGTAAGCTTAATTGAACAGAAGAAAATATTAATCGACAACCAGGGTTGCCAACTCGATATCACAGATACTCGCTAAATGACATCTCAAATAGCGCTAGATTAATATAAATTTACAAAATATATAGCAAATTTGTTTGGACATGGAATAAAATTATAAAGTTTCATTATGGAACGTATTGCCTCACCCGAGAATAACGGTTTGAGTTTTTATATAGGTTTCTTTAATTCCGAATGCTGATAAACTTCAAATATTCTCGCGTTAAATTCATTTTTGCCAAATACACACATTGTTTTCAAGCTATTTCCAAGCACAATTCTAGTTCTTACTAGAACTACTCAATCAACATACTAAGCTATATAATTATAATGCTACTCTAAAACACTACGGTCAAATAGACATTCTCTTCCCCCCGCAAGCGAACGCGGGGGAGTCATCCGATCCAGTAGGATAACACAATAGCATGTCACGCCTCCATTTTATCAGAAAAACGTTTTAGGGCCAAATTCTATGAATAATAAGGTTGCTACAAAGAAAGGATTATCATATTAAAATAAGACAGACAAACATATCAGTGTAGAACGTAGGTACATCGTCATCTTATTAGTTCCGGAAAATCCCCCAAGACAGTATAGCAAAGCAACATATAAAACTAAAGCGTTTTGTTACTTCTCGCGTGGCTGCGTATTGTTCTACGGTGACCAGAAAAAAAAACCAGCGTGATTGCTGTTTGGTGTTAGCTGTTTTATCTTAGATTTCAGCGCTAGACTAAACTTACGAAAATAGAGCCAAATCTAGCACAAATAGTTACTAAGTTGGCAACCTTGTCGAAAAAATGAACTAGTGATGTGCTAATTTATTACTCGTAGTCTCGTACTCGTTACTTATATAGTTACTCGTACGACGTAATCCAAGTTTGAATGAAGTTTGATAGGTATAAATACTCGTTTTTTTGTGTTTTTCGCCCATTTCGGAGCATGCTAAAGCCATACGGCCTCGTCTACTGTATTTACTTTACTGTCATAAATAAGTAAATCTCCAGTACAGTAGGTATATTATTGGTATCGTGCGTGTGTTATTGGTATATGGCCTTTGATATTATATAGTTGGGATCGGCCTTTAAACTCAAGCTAGTACCGAAGAAAGTTTGTCAAATACTGAAGGAGGCGAGGTAAACAACTATTGCAGACATTGACATAATTATTCTTACTAGTTCTACAAACGCACACTTCAATATTGAGCGCATACAACTGCAAACGATGTGCTCAAAATGTATACAAATGGACGACCGAGGGGAGGGGGAGGTAAGTGCTAAAGGGAAAACTGTAGGTGTAGGTGTAACGCTTCCATTTATTTATTTTTTCTGAGGTTATGGTGTCAGAATAATAAATGTGGGTTGAAAATGGATACAAAGTATATCATACTAATATTATAAATGCAAAAGTGTGTTTTTATGTTCCTCTTTTACGCTGCAACGGCACAACGGATCGTCGACCTGATTTTTTGCATGGGTATAGTTCAAGAGCCAGAGAGAGGCCACTTTTCATCATCATCATCACCATCACCATTTTTCATAACTATGTGGGTGAAACCGTGGTTATTTTACATATCTATATGGTTTTTGATATTGACAACATTTTAAAGTACACAATACTTGGTCCAATCTTTTAAGACATGGTAAAATAAGAAAGATACGTTATAAGTATTTAGCTTATTTAAACAATTTTACTCGCATACCGAAATTTCTCCAGTACACTCTTCGGTATCCGATATCGGTATGGTAACTATTGGTGAAAGCACAATATTTAGTTGGTATTTTTATCACTTCACTAGCTTTGTATAATGTGTGCGAAGTAAACACAGCGAGGCGACCAATGAGCGGTGCGCATTTTGTATTTGTGTTCTGTTTTGTCAATGAGTGCAGGTTATATTGAAGTGTGCGCTTGTAGAGATGTATTCGATTACTTGAATGGGCGGGGTTTAGAAAACAAGTGTGTGCTATGCGTGTTTACTTCGTCTCCCGCAAAAAGTGCCAGACTTTTTTCCATAGCAGCTCGGGCTAATACCACATCCGTTCTATATATAATCAAAGATATAACCCTACAAAAGTTAAAGAGCGACCGACCTTTCCGTAAACCTGTCTTGTTATGATTAAGTTAGATAGGTATACCTACATCTATTTAATTATGTAAAGGTGAGTTCACTTTCACAACCCCGCCCGTGGCTCCGTCCAAGTTATTAATATGCTCAATTTTAGATTCTGTACAAATTCTGTATACCTAAGTACGAATAACTATTTCACGCGCCGTCGCCTCAACACGTAGATATGTAATCAAGCCAACAGAGTAATTAGCGAGGTGTTGTAACGGTTCCAGGAACGTACCAAGGTCAATGGATGCGAGGGCTGCGGCACGGGTACGGCGTGCGGACGTCCGCCCCGTTCGGGCTGGCGTCGCACTACCGCGGCGGTGCGCGCGGCCACCATAGGGGCTCGGTGTCCTCGCTCACGGAGGCAGGCGGCGCTGCGGACCCCTCGGAGCGGCGCACCACACGCATGGACGACGCGCGCGGCGGCTTCGTGCTCACCGTGCGCTCCGACGTCGCCGCCGGCCGCAGGGGCTCTCTCGTCGAGAAAACGAAGAAAGGACTCTTCTCTGTGAGTCTTCACTCAGTCGACCCGTGTACCCATATAAACCTCGAGTTACATCTCTCCCGTACAAGTACCGACTTGGGATTCTTGTTCAGTGAGAGCTAATTGAAGAATCAGCGATTCAATGTCAATGCTTGTACGAGTACATACGTTTGACAAAGATAAGAATTGCGTGGAACGTGACTATTGCATTGTATTTGAAAACGAGGAAGCCGCGTGCGTTTTGTAACACATTCCACACTGGTTGTTTTGAGATTATAAAATACTGGCTTGGTATCGACGCCAACCAACGGTAGCAAACTAATAAAGTTTATTTCAAAACATGGCACATTTAACACAACATGCTGGGATATCTCGCGCCCAATATTTTAATCCACTAAAATTATCTTTTTCTATACACTATTCCTTGAATGAAAACAATAACACACAAATAAAACTCATAAACTTTTGTTTCAAAACTCTTACTACAACAATAACAAGCTACTCGTATCGCCAATTCGCCAGCTACACCTTCATGTTTAGTTCCGTTTCAAAATTCTCTTAACTAAACGAAAGTACAGACACAAAATAGTATTCTAAAAGTCGCACAACGTGATTTCAGAACTTTCGCAGACAGCGCAGCGCGGGCGAGCTGGACAAGCACGGCTCGGGCTCGGTCCGGTCCGGGGGCTCGGGGGGCTCCGCGTCCTCGTGGGTCTCCTCCGTAGAGAGCTCCCACTCGGCAATCACCCACGCTTCTCTGCACACAAACTCAAACACAAGTTTCGTTGTCGAGGTGGGATCCCAATTTACCCGAAACACTCGAGCCGCGACTCCATCGTCAGTAGCGCCTTTTCTAGTTCCGCACGGTTCACGACGAACGTTTCATGGCTTCATCATCTACTTGCCGAGGTCCAAAGAAGAGTGTTCATCGTGAGCGTCGATACTACAAACGACCCGACTAAGCCCGCGATGGAGTCCGGCTCCTACTAATTAGTCTCTCTAGAAACTCGCTTACTCGTTGCACGAATTTAGACGCTTTCGATGTGAAACTCTAGCCGTACTGTGGGCCCTCCACCCCCGGGCCGCGAACTAATACTTGGCGGGTGTACCAGGCGCTGTGACTCGTCTGGCGAAAAAAGAAATTACGTCTAACCTTATCACATATTTCACACATGTTCTTATTATCGTGTCATTGACGTGGTGTCACTGGGAGCCGATACGTGTATACGAACGTGCCAATTGAGTCATAAAGTTATAAATGAAACAATAGTGGAAACAGACAAAAAAAATCTGTAAGCTCTGACGTCGCAAATATTCTATAAATACCTAGCGATGATAAGCCTAAACATTTTCTAAGACAACTGCTATTTTAGAACATAACCGAAATGTATCTAAATTCAGCAGTAGGTATCAATCCTAATTTTTTACAGTAATTAAGTAATTTGCACCTACATAATAAATACCATGATTCACATATGGGCTACAAAGTTATCTCTATTACTTATTGGAAGTTTTAGTTTAATATCTAAAACAGTATATTTTTATCCAAAAATATTATCTAAATATCTAATTTTAATACAGCCACATTGCTTGATTACAAACCTATTAACAAACTAATGAACCGGCATTTTTTTTTATAATTATTTTTTTGTTACTCATGTAGTCTATGAGTACCTATGCTTGGAATTTGACACTATAGACTAAGTTAATGTAACTAATTTTCTAATTAATTCGTAGCTAATTAACACAAATAAAACAGTTTAAAATCCTTACTAATATTCAATAACATTAACGTACCTACTACCCTACTAACATTATATACTACATTATAAGTTTAAAGTTGTATACATAATTTACTGATTCCTAATCTGCGACTAATTACGTTCCTTCCTAATTATATTTTGTAACTTAATTTTAATCGTAATTAGGTAATGTTAATTTTTTCATCTGATCTGTTGTCTAAAGGCCCATTCAAGTATTACGTAAGCAGAAATTTAGTAATTTAACCCCAAAAAGATTTTCCTTCTTGGTCAGTCGGTTAAAAATTCGCAAAATATCAAGGGAAAAGCGTTCCGGTTCGTGGGTAAGTCCAATTCGACCACTGGGTACGGGTCCCTAAAAAGTAAACAAATAAATATTTCTGACTACTTAAATCACCATCCAAACCCCTGGTCCCCCATGCCATCAAAAATAAGCAAAACAAAGCCGCCGCCCCACGCCCTTTGGTGCTTACGTAATATTTGAAATTGCCCCTTCTAACATCCTTTTAGTGTATAATTAACTTACCATTAAGAGCCCTCTTACATTTTTTGACGTAAAAAGCAACAAAAACTAGATTTTTGGCGTTCTGATTCTACACAATAGAAAGATCTATAGATTCTTTTCAGTTTCTGTATTAATTCGATGTATTATTAAATACATTAAAAATAATGTCTTCACATTCTGAGAAATACCTCTAGTATAGTATAGGTATATCTCTATGGAAATACTCAACATAGATATCAATTTATTACCTCTAATTTACACAAGTAGTTTTTCGTAAAACTCTAGGAGCCAAGTTTGAGTGGTTTCGTTAAGTTACTGACTAAATGTTAACATATTAACAATTTAAATGTTATGGTTTACTTGTTTATATTTATCTTGACGATTACGGCTTTATTTTTTCGTTTTATGCCCTAAAATCCAAATTTACCAAAAATTTTATGATGTATTTTGTAATAGGGCTCTTAAAAATTGCGTGATAAGAATCAGTTCCATTGAATTTATTATATTTTTACCATAGGATGAACATTTGGATGCTAGTGTCACAGAAACATATATGGGTGAATGGAAGAACGACAAACGCACAGGGTTCGGCGTCAGCGAGCGTAGCGACGGCCTCAGATACGAGGGCGAGTGGTACATGAACAAAAAATACGGCTATGGGGTGACTACCTTCCGAGACGGCACGAAGGAAGAGGGCAAATATAAGAACAATGTGCTCATCACCAGCCAAAAGCGACTGTTCCTCATGCGCTCAGCGAAATTCCGAGAACGCGTTGATTCAGCGGTGAATGCGGCCCAGCGTGCGTCCAAAATAGCGATGCAAAAGGCCGACATTGCCATCTCCAGGTTAGCTGTTACTCATGATGTTATCTTGTTATATGACACATCGTTACAGGCGCATGTTAACCTTGCTTTAAATGTTTATTCAAGACCCCACTTAATAAACACTGGGTATATCTGTGTAACCGCCTTACTTATGAATATTTTTGTTGCTTACAGAACCGCTACAGCTCGTGGCAAAGCTGAACAAGCCGATGAAGCGGCGGACCAAGCAAAAGAAGACTGTGATATAGCGCAGGCTACTGCAAAGCAGTTCGCCCCAGACTTTAAGCATCCTGGCTTTGACCGAATAGGATTAAGAGAAAAATATAGACAAAAACAAGGTTTCGATGCACAAGTTGCACAACCCACGCCACAAGAATCTGAAAAGATCCTTGACGGAAAGAGCATTCCAAATCATATCCCTCCGATACATTCGCAGCTTCCACAAACTAGTCAAATCCCCAACGCGATGGCTTCCAGGAGACCCTCGACACAATATCCCAGAACAATGCCACCAACAGATCCGAGACTCGCAAACAACACGGGCTACAATACAGACAACAGAACACTCGGTCCTCCGTATGCTAGCAATCAAGAGACATGGGCATCACCAAACACACAACCCAACGTTCCAGATTATCAAAAACCTTACACTCAAAATGACCAAATGGGTGCGTACGGCCCATCAGTTCCTAGCGGAGCGCAACCGCCAAATTCTGCGTATAGATTGACTAGACAAGACACTGTACCTTATCAACAGAACATGGACCAAAGCGGGCAACAGTTTACGAATCAGGGACGACGATTATCATCAGCAATGCGACCTGGCTTAAATCAGAATCGGGTGCCGGCTCAACAGGAATGGAACACTTCACAAGGTCCAATCCGACGACAAAGTGTGCTAGGCCAACCGAATCACAACTCCCAAGATAATACTTACGTAGACGGTGGTACATCTGCTTATAGTCGAGCTGAGTACCGCGGTGGAACTGTGGCTTCTGAAAGCTTGCTCGACAGACAACCTTTGCCACTAGATCCTCAAGGTTATCGTCCGAATATGGAACCGCTAGGATACCGCCAACCGATCGACCAAGGGTATAGGCAGGCCCCAGATCAACAAATGTACCGGCAGCAAACTACAGACAGCCAAGGATTCCGACAACCTGCTCAGACCGAACAGGATATCGTCAATGGTGCCCGTGATATTAGAGCACCGGGTCAGCGGCCATCAATAGATTATTTCGACCATTATAAAAGACCTCCTAGTAGAGACTCCAGTGTGGATCGTTACGGGCGACGGTCGCGGCAGCCGTCAGTGGAGGCGACTGCGCCTAGTTCCGGGTCCCGCGCGGGCTCGGTGGCTCCGCAGCCGGCGGCGTTGTCGCGGCCTCCTTCCCGAGCGGCCACGCCCGCGGGTAATGGACACGTGGCCTCGGGTCGCGGCTCCGTCACTCGCGCGAGCTCACGAGAACCTCAACCGTTCGAAGAGTCTCTTCTCCGGAAGCGCACCCTCGGACAAGACATATCGCCATCACCTTACCAGCCGAAGCGGACGGAGAGCCTGTACGTGGCGCCGAACCCGACACCACCACCGGCGCCGAAGCCGAGCGGCGGCGGCGGCGGCGGCGGGGGCCGTAAGGTAAGTTCACACACATTACCGATAGACAAAACGGCGTTGATGGACGAACGTGAAAATGTAGGACGAGGCAAAGCTGAGGCATATAACAAAACAATAACATTAGTTTTGCAAATTATGCAAGCTTATTGTTATCTTTTTTCTTTCTTTCTACGCGCTTTCCACGTCTGTCTATAATTATATCCGCTAACGTTCTAAACCACGCAACGGATTTTGATGCGGTTTTCACCATCAGTTAGATAATTTTTCACGAAAGGCTTATATTCTTTCTTTCTTCTTTCTTTCTACATATATACTTAGTATAGAATAAAGTCGCTTTCCGCGTGTCTGTCTGTATAACTCCTCCTAAACTACACAACGGATTTTGATGCGGTTTTCACGATAAGTTATAATAACACATAGGCTACTTTTCATCAGCATCATCACCATTTTTCATCCCTACGCCGGTGAAACCGCGGGGCGCAGCTAGTAGTAATAATAGTAATAAATAAAAGTCACTTTCTGAGGCTGTCAGTCTGTATGACTGCTAAATCCCCCTACGGATTTTGATGTGGTTTTCACCATCTGTTAGATATTTTTTCACGGAAAGTTTATATATATCATAAATAAACATGTATATTATATACACGTAAATTACACCCGTGCGAAGCCGGGCGGGCGGGTCGCCA
This sequence comes from Agriopis marginaria, assembly GCA_932305915.1. Classification (NCBI taxonomy): domain Eukaryota; kingdom Metazoa; phylum Arthropoda; class Insecta; order Lepidoptera; family Geometridae; genus Agriopis; species Agriopis marginaria. Next base: position 12,553,478 of record OW029915.1, read on the forward strand.
GTAACATATAATTATAAGATCATTACTAGAACGTCGATTTAATTCGCAGAACGTTCCTTAAATAATTCAGGAATGTGATGTTTGAGAAAATATGGCTAGGTAGTATTGCATTTATATTATTTGTAATGCACGCGTGATAACAATATATTTAGATTGAGAAAATCTGCCATAACATAAATCGTATTAAGTGTAGGTCATTAAAATACTAAGTTGCAATATGCTTGAAAATCGACAATTGTTAGGATGAAAGGTTCTCTCAAATCAGGTCTTAGATCGGAGCACACAATATTTTAACCATATTTAGTCACATAATAATACAAATCACACATAATAATATTTTTGTGCAATTTCAAAAGTATAGCGTAGATTTAGCAGAATATTTACTGAGTTATTCCTAAAACACAAGTACCTACCTATACATAGCTTATACCTTCTGAATCTTCAAAAGACTGAACCGATTTTTTTGAATCATAGTTAAGAATAGTCTCCATCAAAACACCTTAAAAAACTAAATCAAAATCGGTGCAACCGTTTGGGAGCTACGATGCCACAGATGTTAAACTTATAACACCCCCCTTTTTGCGTCAGAGGTTAAAAATCAACCAGCCAAATTGTTTGAAAAATTACTACCCCAAGTCCGCGTTTATCATTTAATACCTACTAACTAAAATTTGCTTTTAGCAAGAAGTTGACAGTAACGCAGTTACCAAAGTTTGTATGCAAGCTATGTATGATAACATTGATAACAGTATTAACAGTTTATTATTTTCGTCAAGGCCAACTGTGCTTAAACTAAAACTACAAATACAGTTAGACTGTCCATAGACCGCTGAAGGTCTAAAGACAATCTGCCAGAACATGAAACAGCTTGTTTTTTTTTTGTTTTGTGCGTTGAGGCAATAATTCAGATTCACCTACAGTGTACCTACAATGTACAAAGTAAACAACCATTTTGCCCAAAATGTTCTAGCTCTAAAGGCGCGGATACACTTAAAGCCATGGTCATCGGCCACAGCTATTTCTTACCCACGTTTTTAACATAATTATTTGAAGATATAAATCTCCTCCGCCGGCCTAAAACTATCTATCTATTCTTTTCTGGCTTTGGACGAGTATGACGATATCTTATTTAACTTTAGGTCTTTGTTGTTCAGATAGCCAAATTTAAAGATGACAAATTTTCCTTATCCATAGCTCGAATGCGTTCATTATCTGCCTTAGAGAGACCTTAAGAGCAATGGTGGCCATCGCTTTACAATCTGATGGCACTCGGTTCGATCCTCGGCCCTGCGCCGATGACTTATTTAGTATTTCTATAAATTATGTGCAGTTTTGATGCTATCGCTCAAAAACGGCGAAGGTAAACACCATGAGGAAACCGATATGTCTAAGAACCTCATGGACATGACATTCAGCAACATGCACTGCATGGCGGATTGCGGGGCATATCCTCTCTCTCTCTCTCTCTAAAACAAGGCTCGCGTCCCAGCGGTAGGAACATGATAGGGTAATGATGACGAAGAGGCAATAAAAAGTACATTCCAAATATTGTTGGTAATAGCTAATGACGTCATCAATATATAAAACCTATCGTTGTCGTTGTATCGATGTTCGTGTATTATAAAAAATACTTCGTCATCGTATTTAAATAATTCCGTCCGACCGTAGCTTTCATAGTGTTTACATGAACCAAATATTAACGGCTAATATTTTATGTGTAAGATAGTATGAAATCTTCGATTAACGGATTCACGGAATATTACATCATGTTTGACAAAAACAATTTTTATCTCCAACTGCAATATTGTTTAATTGTTTGCATGTTTTTTGGTTTATTTTTATTTATTCGCAAATAGTGATACCATGTTTGTAGTTTTCCCCATCAATTATATTTAGTATTTGTAATTTTTTTATTATCAACTATTTGAAAATCGATTATTGGTTCTTCATTAAGTACTTATAATCTAAAAGCAGGTCTTTTATCTTAGAACATTTTACAGATTTTCTTAAAAGAATACTGATGAAAAACATAGATATAGTAGGTATTCCGCCATCGCGACCAAAGAAACCAAATTAAAAAGTTACCGGCCGCTTAGATGGTCTGCGACTGTATTATTATTAAAAACACATCATCATCATCATAATCAGCCTTTTAACACTCCACTGCTGGACTTTTAGCCTACCCCCGAAAGGGTGATTGGGCCATATCCACCACGCTGGCCCAGTGCGGATTGGTGGATTTAAAACACGCCATATATTTTTTTGCATGACTACTGCATCGTTGGGTATTGGGGCAATTTCCCCAACAATAGTGATGGAAGGAGATAGTGAAATGAATGTCCAAAGAAAAATAATCCTGTTTGATGATACTACTAAAGGAAAATTTAAAAAACTGATAACTAAAGACGGATGTATTGGATTGCGTGCGTTCAATGATTCTACTTTAGAATCCTTCGCTCCGCTTTAGATTCAAATAGCGCTTTAGCCGATAAAATATTGTTTTACTCCATTGTCCCAATCAACTATTTTTACGTGATAATCCTACTAATATTATAAACGCGAAAGTTTGTATGTATAGATCTTTGTTCATCTTTCACGCTGGCTGCTTTTTTGGGTATAGTTCAAGAGCCAGAGAGTGACATAGGCTACTTTTCATCAACATCATCACCATTTTTCATCACTACGCAGGTGCAACCGCGGGGCGCAGCTAGTTATTATATAGGGTTCAAATTTATACTATGCATGTGCGACATGTCAGTAGGCGAGCCGGCGAGCGGCGAGGGCGGGCGGGCGGCGATGTCTTGACGCAGCGCTCAGCCCGTTCTATTTCTAAATTGAGACAGTCACTCGCTGCCGCTTTCCGCGTATCACCTCCTCGCTAAATATAACTCTAAATATTCCAATATCAGATAAACTTTCGATATTTACCTTTTTAGATATTTAGAAAACAAAACTATTATAAAAAAGTGCACTTATTTAAAAAAAAATTGCCAACGAACATATGATGTGATGCCCTTGTGATCTGTGACCTTAAAGTTTGACCAATTAGATAAATAGAACGGTTTGTTTGCATCGATTGTGAATAGAAGTCATTAAGATGTGGTACCAGGGCGAAGAAGAGGAGGAGGAAGATCTAGCGTGCTCACCGGCGATCCTCGCGCGGCGCGCGTCGGAGAGTTGGATCAATGTGCCTCCCGTGGAGGTAAACAATTCCCTGGCCTTGCGCACACGCATTTATAAACCCTCGCTCTTTGCAAACAAAATATAACAGATATAAAAAAACCGATGCATGATAAATTATTTTATGGGACTATAGAGACTATATCAATACCAGTCAAACCAAGCCAAAAACTAAGTCAAATAGGAAACTGCAAGTAGTGTTACTGGAAGAATTGTTAAATCAGTTTATCCAACCTGAATTGCTGAAAAAACTACAGATTGTGTCAGCATGAAAATAATATCTCTCATAAGGAAAATTTTACCTGAAGAATCGCACATGCGTAATTATTTTTTATCCTTCACGCCTATTTCGTCTTCTAAGTTTTGTATAGAACGCGACGGAGTTTATGCAAGTGCGTTTATTGTGAAAACGCACAAGGACTTGTCTATAGACCTTCAGCTGTCAATTGTCAATTAGGTGCTCAAACTGATTTGTGTAGTAACTTACTACTACACACACACACACACACTGCGATACCAAGTAAACACCTGACAAAATAATATAGCTGTACTTATATTTTGATATTTTAACCGACTTTGAGAAAGGAGGAAGGTTCTCAATTCGGCCCGTATTTATTTTATGTACGTCGATTGCGCCGGCAACTGGAAACCAATTTGCGTAATTTTTTTATTCACCATCATCATAGTCAGCCGTTTAACAGTCCACTGCTGCAGGCCTAGCATGGGCTGTGGATAAATTGTCTTTCCACCGTTTTTATCCCTGCCTAGACGCGACAAAGCTAGAATATGGATACGTTTGTCTTTTTCTCGCGGGATAAAAACGGTGGAAAGATAATTAGTCCACGGCCCGTGTTAGGCCTGATGGACTTTTAGCCTACCCCGAAAGGGTGATTGGGCCATATCCACCACGCTGGCCCAGTGCGGATTGGTGGATTCACATACGCCATTTATTTATTACAATAATTAATTATTAATTAAAAAAATTTTATATATATTATTTGTATTTTTTTTTTTTATTATTTAAAGAAAATGTATATCGAGGTAGTCTCACAAAAAAAATTTGGCTCAGTAGCTTTTAAACCAGCTCGAATAATATGGATAATTTTGCTCGAGCGCCCATATATTTCGCCATAGCAAATAACTATAACTACACTACTTTTGTTCAGGCGCTTTGTTCGAGTCAAAACAAAGAGGTATCCATGCATAGATGTATAATCGTATCTATAAATAAACTAGTAGTTTGCCCCGAACAGAGTTAAAGAAGGTTTTAAATATTCCACTATCATATTTCACTCCAAATTCTAAAATATTTTTATTATAATCTTTAAAAACTACTTCAAAAAACCACAAAACACAAACATTCTAAGTTAATATGCCACTATAAAGAACAAAATAATATTTTTACACGGATTTAGAAGTCGGGAGCAACTACAAAATAAATTTTGAAATATTTATATATAATATAGATTTTGATAATGAGCGTTCCGTCAGTAGAGTTGCAGTAATCAAATAATTCGTTCTGCGTTTTCCATCGAAGATGTTTTTTGATCGAAGGCGTTTTCCTAAAATACAAGCAACGAATTCATACTATACTACGTATGTCAGAATACAAGGCTAATTTAGCTTTATTTTATGAACACAGTTCAAACAGTTATAATCGTTTCAAGGTTTTTTAGCTCTTACATCTGCAAAAACATTGTAAAAAGCTGATTTAAATAAAAATTAAATATTTCTATTTATATATTTCACTGTAGACAAGGTAGGTAGGTATATTGGCGGCAGACGTAAAAACAGTAAGATTTAGGTTTACGGTTTTTACGGTTTTCATTTAGTGTTCTTTAGGTGCAATCAAAAAAAATCAGGCCCACCTTGTACTATTATATACTAGCTGCGTCCCGCGTTTTATTTTATTTTTTCGCTCGTTTAGTGTTTAAAAATGGTGATGATGATGATGTTGATAAAAAGCCTATATATCGTATGTCACTCTCTGGCCTTGGAAAAAACCCATGCAAAAAATCATGTCGATCCTTTGCTCTGTTGCTACGTAAAAGAGAAACAAACAAACCAACAAATTGACAAACCAACAACAAATACACTATCGCATTTAAAATAAATACTACTATGATTTTTAATAGTAAAATCTAAATTTCCCTAAAAAGAAGCCTACTACCATTTCTTCTGTGGCGTCGCTTGACACTTGCCGATGTCATGACTAAGGTTACCATAGCAAAATTTTAAAAGTCCTGACATGAAGCCATAGCCTGCATTTGAATAAAAGTCCGTGCATTCTATTCACAAAATTCAAACATTGCGCACGTCGTTACAGTGATTCTATATAGCGCTCAAGCTAAAAAAGGCGGACAAATTACAAAGCCGGACAAAGTCCAACCAAATGTCTTAAAGTCCGGATAGTAGATTTGTCCGCACGGACAAATCTGGACTGATGGTAGCCCGGGGTGGCCCTGGTGGCCCTAGTCATGAGTTTGAATTAATTTTGAATTACCATTAGTTTGCATTACAAATGTGGTTTTACGGGAATTTCGTTTAATTAATTTCATAAAAAAGATGAATAACGCCCTCGCGGTTCAAACACGACTTTCACAACTTCCTGTATAAAATATAATTGTTTTTGCTCAGTGTAGGGGCAGGTATTGATGATGACGTTATCGACAGATGTTAAGCACGCCGCAGACATTGCAGCGCAAGAAGTCGCTACCAGACGTGGCGGGCCTGCCGCGCAGCGACGCCGGCATGTCGCGCGAGGAGGTCTCCATGCTGGGCTCGGCGCGCCGGGAGGAGGTGCGCCGCATGCACGAGGAGACCGAGAAACTGAGGGCCAACCCTCTGCTCTATCTGGTCAGTCCGCAAGTCAAGGTACGTCAATCGTATTGCACTATCTCGTCATCATCATTTCAGCCGTAGGACGTCCACTGCTGGACATAGGCCTCCCCCATCGATCTCCAAAAGGGCCAGTTGGAAGCGGCCTGCATCCAGCGTTTCCCTGCGGTCTCTTTTAGGTCGTCTGCCCATCTTGTGGGTGGACGTCCTACTCTGCGATTACCGGTCCGTGGTCTCCATTCGAAAACCTTTCGGCCCGTTCGGCCATCTTTTCTGCGTGATATGTGCCCTGCCCACTGCCACTTCAACTTGCTGATCCAGTGGGCTATGCATAGCCCTCTCCATAGCTCGTTGTGCTACTTTTAACTTGCTTACGAGGCCCATAGTGAGAGACCACATTTCAGTACCGTATGTCATCACTGGCAACACACGCTAGTCGAAGCCTTTCATTCTAAGGCACAGATATTTTGGACGAGAAGACGTTGCGAAGTTTACCGAACGCTGCCCAGCCGAGTTTGATTGACCTCTTTCTTGAAGTTGGACCTGCCTATTTGAACTATTTGTCCTAGGTAGACGTACGTGTCAACAACTACACTAATGCAATATTTGTATCTGTGTGCTGGGTACGCTGCTATTTGAATTATATTTTTTTTTATAATGCCATAGGTGGCAAACTAGGCAAGCTAACGAGCGGCCTGATGAAAAGCGATCACCGTTGCCTATATAGATATCAGTAACAGCCCTTTTGAAGAACCTGATGTTATAATTACTCGAAAATGCCGCAGGAGCGGTCATTCCACAAATTGCACCTTCAACGGTCTACGGGCAATCTAACTGTTTTTTGTGTAGCCTAAGTAGATTAGGTAATTTGTTTAATGACTAAAGGTGCTTATTGCCAGTAAAATTACACTATAACTTGAATACCTACTTGCATTAGTTCTGCATAAAAAGTTCGTCTCATGAAGTTGGAGTCTTTTTTTTTAATACGGGTGTTGCTGGCGCAACAGTTAGGGTTAACTTTATTCACGAGCACACGATGACTAAAATAAAATTTCGATGTGTACAAGTATATCTACATACATTATTGTCTTAGTGTTTGCGACTGCTGCAATTATTATTCAACTCGTGTCTCCTTTACTGGAGCATCAACACAGATGCATAACAATATTTCAAATTACTAACTTGAACACTAAAATAAAATGCTTATAAACAAAAGCCGTAAGCGGATCACATTGATCCCTTGTCGTAGCAAAGCTCTACACGGAGTCAAGCATTCGTAGCCGCTACGGTCTACACCGGCCTTGAGCGTAAAACGCTACGCCATCGCTTTATGCCTACACATAAAATTAAATATGCCATGTGACACCAAACTTCAGAGTCTAGAAATTTTACGTAGCTCCACTGCAGCGACGATCGTAGCACACTCTATCGCCGCTATATATACATATACAATAGTCAATTTGATATTTTTGTAAGCTATGAAATCGTAGCATAGCTACGAGCAACCAATCACTTATAGGTCTTTTTCACAATACCGACAATGGATATGCCTAGTCCGACTCTACATTTTTGTAGCAGAACATAACTAAATATTCGTAGACCTACACAAGCTACGAACGTAGCGCTACAATAATTCTACAAAAATATTTGTTCTCAGTGTTGTGTCCCTTGCAAAAGTGCAGTTTATATGGCTATACAGGCAGTGTGGTAAAATGTGTTGTGTTGTTCCAGGACTGGTTCTCCCGGCAGCAGTTGGTGATCCTGGTGCTGTTCATCAACATCTCGCTGGGCATCATGTTCTTCAAGCTGCTCACGTAGCGGCGGCGAGCGGCGCCCACGCGCCTCCCGCCTTCGACGACCCTTTGTAAATACTTGCCATTTTTCAAACAAATATAGTCTTAATTTTGATGTGCGATAATGATTGTTACCTATTATTTTTTTCTGTTTTTGTCAATCTAAAATTATTTTTATTTTCTTCATCGATGACTTGGGTTTTGCTAGTGTATTTTCTTTGACGTTGTATATATGTGTGTACATGAAAAATTGTTTATAATACGCTCCACCCGTCAAGCTACGTATATTTTGACTTGTTATTGCGAGAGTGGAATGAACCTGTCTTGTAATGTGCCCCGGGTGCTGGATATAGGTAGGTACATCAGATGCGAGAAACGTGAGTTCTATTGGACATTGCAAACCTGCATATTGTAGGTTTATGCCTTTATCGGGAGGCTATGCGCCTTGTAATTTAACAGTTACTGTTGTTAAACTATTTATCATGATCGCAAACAACAAAGTACGTTAACGGTTGTACGACTCACTGGTCGGATTTTTACTATTCTAACATTAATACTTACAATAGGAGTTTATACGATCAATATGCCAACTTTGATAATTATAATAGAGTTTACATTTTCTGAATAGGGATTGATTACGTAAGGTACCTTGAAAATTACCTACACACACTATCAAAATAGAAAGTTATCAAGATAGGAGTAATTTTAGTCCAAATACTTGTTCTTGGAAATTATGTAGCGTTTTTAAAATGTTTAGTCCGAATGCAGGCGATGAGCCCGGACCTCTCAGTGATACTGAAGCACAAATTTTTAAGGTAGGGCTATGCCTAAATGTCTCGGAAACTTAAGGACCTAACTATGATATTAGATCTTTTAAAATTAGATATACGACGCGAAATCAACGTCCCAGTTAGTTACCTGATTACATTGCTTACCAACTGCGATATTTATACAATTTAGGTAAAAAAAACGCATGTGCATTATTTTCCTATTCTATAAATTAAATGAATATGAGATGTTACCAAGTTTTTATACAAAAATTAATCTTCTTTTTATACCTTTAATAATATATAAAAAGTCAATTCTTTCGAAGATCGAAACGTTTGTATAGAATATGAAACGTGTAATTGTAAAAACTTATTTATTGGCATGGAAAGCGTGCGAATGTAAATGTTGGGTTGTAAAATGACTGCGGTGTCTGACAAGGGATGATGCACGGTGACAATATGGAGAGGGGCAGAGTTTTGTCAAGCACTGTCGTATGTGTGTCAAGCCAGTGATGACCAAAACGTAACATCGACCGTGACCGATCTTCCCCTCTACATATCACTGCACATAACTCGCTAGCCACTGCATGTAAGTACAACGAAAGTTTTTGAACACGCACGTTCGTTGGATTGGAACGATGAAAATATAAATTTATTATTGTTACTAAGACAATTTTCACAGTTTCATTATTGTGTATAAGTTGTATGTCTAAGAATTTTAATTACTTGTATCGATTTTATCTACGTTTCACAAATAAAATATTTTAACAAAAATGAATATAGTTTATTTTATTCTCTTTCATCTTTTACCTATTTTAAGACTGTTTGCAGTTTGATCGATCTTTATAGAAGATATTTCAAACGAAGAATATTTGGTAATAACACTCAAAGAATGAATGATAAGTGCATGGAGATATTTGATTGGAATCTGTTAAAAATCGATGTTAAAATTACAATCGCGCATAAAGATTTAGCTACTTATTTTTTTAAAGATAAGAATCTCTGGTGGAACTTGCGGGCATTAATTACACTATGCGATATTGAGTGTGTGATTTAATCATGCACGTGTAGGTACTAAAACTAAATAAGCCCGCTAACTCAGTGCACTAAATCGCAGTGTAATGCCGGCTTTAATATTCACTACTACCTGTGCCCCGCGGTTTCACCCGCCATCTTTTATAAACCGTTAAAAAGTAGCACGTGTCAATTCAGGGTATAAGCTACGTAGCTAACAGACGTGTGGATTTGATTGACCTCAACCGCCGTCTGACCAACGGGAGAGAAAGAGAGGTAAATGTGTTATTCTCACTCTTTCTCTCCCTTTGGTTGGACGGCTCGGCGGTCAACCAAATCCATCACGCCTGTTAGCACAGTAGATACCATACCAAATTTTATTTAAATCCGTCCAGCAGTTGACTGTGGACAAGTAAACAAAAACTTTTGAATTTATAATTATTAGTGTGATAGGTACAAGGCAAGTATGTACCTACATCCTTAAAACACCCATCGGCGGTAGTCGAATGGCTTTCGGCGAAGGTATCACTGATTAATTAGATTAATATTTCCTACGGCTTCCTACATCCACTGAACTGAATGTCAGCTTTCATTAGTTCCGTGTCTCTCTTGCGCAAAATACGAGTAGGTAAATAAATACCTAGGTGATGCCGAATTATAATAAAAATTCCACAAACTACGGATCCCAACAAAAACTTCCGGTATAAAAACTTTTCGAAAAAAATGCATCTATATCTAAGTAAATATAAAATAGAGGACGGATTGATCTACACTCTAGCGAATAAATTTAGAATAAATAATATATATAGCACGAGTCTAATAAGAAGTGCAAGAGATTGTAAAACAGTGTCAAGGTGTGATTTTCTAGTTCACGATGCTCGACGATTGAAGCCTATAGTTCACGATCAGCTGTACAATATCTTGGCTAGTATCTTCAGTAAAAATCTCGTCGCCCTATATCCTTTAACATATTTTTTTAGGTCGAAGATACCAATGACGATGCTATTGATTTGGATGATGTGTTGCCCAAAATCGGAGAATTTGGTTTATACCAAAAGCTGCTTCTATGGTTGGTGTGTCTGCCGGCGTGTTTGCCGTGCGGCTTCTGTGCATTCAACCAGCTGTTCATGACAGACGTACCTGTTCACTGGTGCAAAATCCCGGAGCTGCTAGCGCTTAATCTGACACAGCATCGTCGGAAAGAACTCTCAATACCTGTCAAGGTTTGCCTCACAATCATCCCACGTCTTCATTTTCAACTGACTGTATTTTTTTATATCTTCGGCGATTTTCAATCGATTTTAACCCCCGACGCAATAAGAGAGGTGTTATAATTTTTATGTATGTATCTGTGTGTCTATCTGTGTGTGTCCGAAAAGGCTGAACTGGTTCTTTTTTTGTTTGAAAGATGACTTGGTAGACAGTGTTCTTAGCTATGAATCATGAAAATCGGTTCTGACGTTTAAACATTATCAGCTCTTTTATCGGGGGTTTAAAAAAGAAGTACTTTATACTTGTAAGTAATTATTCTTTATTTATACTTATATATTAAATAGACTAAATATCGAATATAGATATTTAAATTTGTAGAATAAACTCTACCCCCTAGGGTGGAATATTTGAAAATGCATTCCGTTTATTGAACTTACCTCAAGTCGGTAATTTTTTAATGATTTTTTTTATAATTTTAGTAATTATTTACCGTGAATTCTACAAATTAAAATATAATAGGTGGTATTGAGCTTAGATTCTTGGGTCAATTTGAAAACCTCCTTTTCAGGGTGAGATGACCTTTGAGAAATGTTTAAGGTATAAAGTCAACTGGACGGAACAAATACGTACAATGAATATTAGCAATTTTAACCAGAGCCAGGACTGGCCAGTGGAGCCGTGTTTTGATGGTTATGAATATGATACTTCTGAAGTTCAATCATCAGTGGTCATTGACGTGAGTACCCGAAGTATAGTTAAGTGAAAGTAAGCCTATTTGAAACCATGTGCCCGAGAGCCTTTTTTTAAGATTTGCCTTCACAGCTGGTGCTCTTTTTTGAATCACTCGTATGATATTTCGCACGAACATATCATGCGAAATCATGCTAATATATCAATAGAAAATATTTTTTATTTCGTATGATACTTTCGTGCGGAATCATTCGACCGATTAAAATATCGAGCCCCTGGTGATACTGGCCTCTACTTTGTTCAAAAGGTGAGCATTGCTATACACGTACAACGTGGTAATGGGGCTTGTATTTTAGGAACAATTCCTACTGGTAGCGGTTTAATTGATTAGTTTTGTTACTAGTTAGGATTAAATTTTGTTTTTCTTTATACACACTTTTTTCTGTTATCTATAAATATAAAAGAAAGTCGTGTTGGTTACAGTATTTATAACTCAAGAACAGCTGAACCGATTTGGCTGAAAATTGGTGGGGAGGTAGCTTAGAACCAGGAGGCGGACATAGGCTTTTCATAAGCATCATCACCATTTTTCATCACTACGCGGGTGAAACCACGGGGTGCAGCTAGTTGTAAATAAAAATTTAATATTAGCATAGATTTAGTACAGTTAATAAGCTTCGCATTTTGGAACTTACATAACAGTGTACCTATTTTTATTGTAATATAATTTTTACTCTTCTATCTCTTGTTTCAGTTTGATTTAGTATGCGAGTACGACATTTATCCTACTCTTGGTTTAGTCGCTTTAAACATTGGAGGACCAATCGGCGTTTATACTTTTGGGTATTTAAACGACAGGATCGGTCGAAAAAAGTCCTTCTTTATATGTCTGACCACTTTGTTGATTGGAAGCTTCATGACAGCGTACGCTTATGAATACTGGGTATGGATATTGGCCAGGACAATCGTAGGCCTTACGATTCCAGCTGTCTATCAAATACCTTTTATAATTTGTAAGTCAATGCACATAATATAAGAATAATATGTTTATACCTATAAAATACAAACGCATTCTCAACGCCTAATTTTCACACATTTTTAACCCGGAATAACTTGAAAAGTAAACCTTTTTCCCCGATTGCCCATGAAGAAAGGTACATAATACTTTTGCGTATGTTGTCCATAGGTGGTCCATAGGCGGGAACTTGTAATTGGCCTAGTCACCTAATTATTTTTGTTTACTTATATACTATTAGGCTGTAAGTTTCCCTAAAAATGCAAAATAAAAATAAAATAGTTTGTATTTTTTAAATGTTTCTATATTAAATCGGTTAAGCCGTTTAGGCTTAACCGATTTAATGTGATTGGTTAATGTGGTTGATTTAATGTGATTGGTGACGTTAGATTAATCTTTATGTCTGGAGTGTCATAGGCTGCATTTTATAGTAATATATATTTTTAAACCTATACTGTCCCACTGCTGGGCAAAGGTCTCCACCATAAATCTCAGTCCTCCGCCACCTGTTTTATAGTAATAATATGAGAATATCACAAATAGAAATAAAAATTCATACGGCCGAAAAAATTACCTTCCTTCTTGGGCTGTTTGGTAAAAACGTTTACTTTTAAAGTTTTGTGAAAATTTTGTAGCAGATTTTCCACTTTAACTAATAGGTACCTACTATATACTAATACTATACTTTTATTTTAGCTCTTGAACTTGCAGGACCTAACTATAGATCATTTGTAACGGTGATGACATGTGTATTCTACACGCTAGGTCTCGTACTACTTTCGGGAGTGACTTACTTGTTACGAGATTGGAGATCTCTCGCTCTGGCTACCTCAGCGCCTTTCCTTTTATATTATTTCTACTGGTTCGTCTTACCAGAATCACCTCGATGGCTACTCATGATGGAACGACTCGAAGAAGCAAACAGTATTCTACAAACGATAGCAAGGGTCAACGGTAAAGAGTTACCAGAAGAGTACACGATAAAGCTACAGAAGCAGGTGTTACAACAAAAGGAGAGAGGTTATACAGAGGCCAAGACGGCAAGTGTGTTCGCTTTGTGTCGAACTCCGAATATGAGGCTGAAAACGTGCCTTATCACGTTGAACTGGTGTGCGTCAGAGATGGTGTACGTGGGCCTGAGCTATTATGGACCTGCGATGGGAGACAATCAGTACATGAGTTTCTTCTTATCGTCAGTTGTAGAGATACCCAGCTACATTGTTTGCTGGTTCGTCATGGACCGCATAGGAAGGAGGTGGCCTCTTTGTTTGTCGATGGTCATTGGTGGAATCCTTTGTATCGTCACTATACTGCTACCTAAAGGTAGGGTTTAAGTCCGCGCTCATTGCGGTCAGGGCTCTTTAGCACATTTTCAACGTATTTAAAGATAACAAATCACTGAAAATTTAACTTGAGAGTTCTTTATAAAAACATTGTATAAATGTTATAAAGCAACTTTCGTATTGATATTTGTTGATAATTATGTTGATAGCGGAGGAGAAAAAAAAAAATTCTGTCTTAGGTAATAAAACATATTAACATAAAAAATACTATACGACGTACCTATGCAATGTTATTCTAAAACATGTCCATTCGATTTTATTTTATTTGAATTAGCGAATTAATGTTGAAAATGTGCGAAAAAGATTGCTATGGCCGGTGAGCGAGGCCTTATAGCAATGACGTTTCTAAGTAGATCGAATCTCAGATCATTCAAACAAGGAAGATATATTATGGTAAAGTGGTATGGCGGGTGCGAATGTATCTAGCCTAAATTAGGCATGATGCCTTTAGTCGAACACAGCCAGCAAACTACCTTCACGCCTTTTTTTGCACGTGGGCAATTTTACTTATATAATAACTAATATAATAAGGCACTAATATAATATTAGTTTATTGGTGTAGTGTTTCTAAAAAATTCTTAGTATGCATGAAAACTCAGTAAATATTAGTTATACGGTTTAGCGGTATTACTGTTTAAAAATAAAATTAAAAACGGAGACATTTAAACACGAACGATAATTGTACTAAGGCATATCTCCCTCGTTTGTCTGATCTGAGAATCGATTATTACTATATAGGTAAGTAGATATGCCAAAAACAGAGTCCTCGCATTTTTTATAAAGGTATAAGTAGACTAAGTAGGTACTAAATTTATGGATAAAAATTATGACTTGACGTGGTTGACTTTTTGCAGATGCTATGACGGAAACCCTTATCCTGTATCTAGTATCCAAATGTTTTATCTCAGCTTCCTTCCTGATAATATACCCGTACGCTGGAGAACTGTACCCGACGGAATTGCGGGGAGTTGGAATCGGCACGTCGGCATACATAGGCGGCTTGGGACTAATTATTATACCGTTTGTTAATTATTTGGTAAGAATATTACCTATTTAACGTTGTAGATAAGCTTTACGTACTAGTAGGTAGGTATAGTTGCTTGATATAGCTACCATACAGGCTGCTACAGTATGAGTAAATATCACTAGAGTCGTGTTCCAAATCATGCCATCTGCGCTAATGGTAAAGATTTGTTTCGTGGCGTGTTCTCCCATTCATCAACATGCATTGGGCCAGCATGGTGTGTTAGGGCCCATCTCTCTCTGAGAGATGGCCTGAGTCCCAACAGTGGGACATGATAGGCTGAAATGATGTTAGTTCTCAATTTTGTTGGCGCTATTGGCGCTGAATCGGAACGCAATGACTAATGTTATGTATGCCCCAGTAAAGTAGTGAAGCTGTGAAGACTTTACTAGAGTTTTGGAAACAATTTGATATACACATTATAGTGGTAACAGACGAGACGTAGGTACTTGGTTGACGAACCGCCGTCCAACCAACGGGAGAGAAAGGTATTTTTTTTTCTCTCCCACCCGTTAGTTGGACGGCGGTTCGTCAGCCAGATCCATATCGTCTGTTAGCACTGTAACACTTTTCACGTCATTTTATCACTTGCCCACACTCGAGGAGATCGCATTCACGAACATTTAATAAAATAATAATCCATCATCATTGGGTACACATCAAAATAATATAATGCGGCAATTTTTTTTATCACGTTGTGCGGTTGTGCGCCATAACTCACGAGTATAAAGAGATGTACTTACCTAATGATCATATCCAGGGTTCAAGCAACCTAGTATTGCCACTGGTGGTGATGGGAGCTGTATCCGTGGTGGGAGGTATCAGTGCGCTGCGCCTGCCTGAGACACTAAACTCCTCACTGCCGCAGACCGCTGAGGAAGGAGAGCTCTTCGGGAAGGACTGGACCTACGCAGACTGCTGGTCCTGTGGGGGGCAGAGGTACTTGTAGTTTAACTTGTGTCTTCAGTTGAGTGCTCTCTTGAGCAAGTAACTGACTGGGGCATGCAAAATTTGGTGCAGTTCAATCCCACTAAGACGCAGGCTATCGCTTTCACTGCAAAGAAAAGCCCATTCACAGTTGCACCCTGTTTTCAGGGCATTCCTCTCACCTTGTCGACAAGCATCAGCATTTTGGGCGTCGACATTTCTAGCGAGGTTCAGTTTAGGAGTCACTTGAAGAGCAAAGCTGGGGTAACGTCCAGAAAACTCGGTGTACTCAATAGAGCCAAGCGATACTTCACACCGGACCATCGCCTTTTATTGTATAAAGCGCAGATACGGCCGCACATGAAGTATTGCTCACATCTCTGGAGTGGTGCACCGAAGTACCAGCTTGATCCTCTTGACTCCTTGCAGAGAAGAGCTGTTAGACTTGTCGATGATCCGAACCTATCTGGCAAGTTGGAGCCGCTGAGCTTACGCAGAGACGTTGGTTCGCTCAGCTTGTTCTATAGATATTATAACGGGGAATGCTCTGATGAACTTTTTGACCTTATCCCTCCATCCCGGTTTTACCACCGAACCGGTCGCCATCGCCAGAAATGCCATCCGCACATTATAGATGCGTGGAAGTCTCGCACTGTTCGATTTGATCGATTGTTTCTGCCACGCACCTGTAAGTTGTGGAATGGCTTACCACCGTCGGTTTTTCCTCTGAAGTATAATTTGGACTGCTTCAAACGAAGGGTGAATAGAGTCCTCAAAGGTAGGCAACGCACTGACAATGCCCCGGGTATTGTAGGTGTCTATAGGCAGCGGTGACCACTTACGATCAGGTGGCCCGTAGCTTGTTTGCCACTTATTCTATTTAAAAAAAAAAAAAAAAAAAAAAAATCGTATAAGGTAGAAAAGGTTACCAGGGGCCTTACGGCTACCTCTTCGCGCGGACTCCAAACAGCGCAGTGCGGAAAATCACGCGAAAATAACCGCCGAGATACGGTTTGTGGTCGCGCAACTTTTTCAACCACCGCAACTGTTATTTTTATTGTAATTGTAGGTACTTACAAATATTGCATTAATATCTAAAAGTTTTTTAACTTTTTTAGTTGGAAAATCATGCGAACGTGAACCTTAACGCACCCAGATACGGTTTGCGGTCGCGTGATTTTCCAACTGAGCGGATTTACCGTTAGTTTGGAGCCGCCATAGCAGTTGTCCGTAAGGTCCTTGCTTTTTTAGCATATATTATTTGTTTGCATTTTTGCTAAGATTTGGTAATTTTGACCTTAAGTAATACCAGTAATACGTAATTTTTATTTTAAGTAATATTAATACGTACGTACCTACTTGCGGTAGTTGCGGTAGATGCAACTTTTTTTTTCTTTTCTGTCGCTACTGCAGACCAAATTACTTACTATTATTATTTTTGTTTTTGTAGACAGACGGCTACCGCAGAGTCATATGAAAACCTAGACCAGTTGGAACTGACACAAGCTCCTCTGGTTGAGGATGAATTACCGGAACTGCCATTAGGGCGACGCAGTTCGATGCGCAAGTTGGTGCGGCAAACCAGCGGTTTGGAGACGCAACGGGACGTAGACGGGAACCTCAAGATGACATACTGGTTCTAGCTGTTTTAGTGGCATTTACCTATTCAATTGTTATAGAAGCATAGTAATTAAAATGTTTACTTGTTGTTAATTAATTTTTTTTTCGTAATCACCCATCAAGTTGTGCCGTGTGTGTGTTAACTGACCAATGATATTATTATGAATAATTTTCTTCAACTTCTCAGTTTGTAGTAGGTTTTTTAGACATAGGTATAATTATTTTACCTCTACTTAGGCTTAATTTTTTACGAAATAATATGGCCAGAAACTTTAGCTAGCCCACAGGGCTGAAGAAAATAGTACCTAGATTGTAACATAAGGGCGCAAAATAATATTCTTACGGGAGGGCGCTTTTTTGAATCCTGAGCGAAGTGAGGAGTTCAAAGTAGGTACGTCGCCCGAGCCAAAAAATATTTTGCGCCCGTGTGATACACTCTACTTTTCATCACCCACTATGAGAAAATAAAAGGCGCCTCATATTTTATTGTAATATTATTATTTACTAAAACATAGAGTAACAACTAAATTGAAATTAAATAGTATCTAATAACAAAAAAACTAAAAACTTATATTTGCGTATGAGACATTTTCGCAATTATCAAAATTTATAAAAACTAAGAATTTCTAACATTCCGTGAAGATTGACGAAAACGCGGGCTGTAGGTAGTTCGCGCGTTTTTAATTAGTTTTTTTTTTATTCAGCTGGCGGCGCGACTATGGGCCCGTCGTACCAGCCAGTCTTTATTCAAACAATATTTTCGTTCGATTTCTTTGGCGCTGAACACTAAGATGTTCCAAATTCAAAAAGTTATATAAAAAGTGCGGCGCACTTATAAAGAGGATTAATAACTCATTACTTACTGCCCGCTAAAAGTTTCTCATAGAAAACACCACATTTGGGTGCATTTAACGGCGAACCAAGTCGTCCTTTTCGAATAGATGGGACGAAAAATTCAGGACGACAGAGACAGATTATGTCAAGAAAGCCAAGCCCCATCCAAGCCCACAGAAAAGAAAAAATTACTTCTCTTTTCTGCGGCCAAGCCCAATGAGAAAGTCTCTCTCTCTCTCTCTCTCTCTCTCTCTACCATCTCTCTATTGGCGCCAACGTAAAGAAAAAAATCTCTCGCCTCGTTGTATTATTTTCCTAAAGTTATGCATTTTCGAGTATTAATGGAGAATTATTGTTTATTGTGAAATGAGGATGTGTTCAAATGGATTCTCAAACTGGACAGAAAAGTATCATTTCTTCATCAAGTCAACTTGAACAAACATAATTATTTTCAATTGAAATGGATTCTCAAACTGGGCAGACTAGTAAAAGTAGTCTATTTCTACGTGTCAACACGAATTAACATGAGTAATGTACTCGAGTTTGGCTTAAGTCCGTGTTCGCACATCTCTACATAGTTTCCATTACTTCATGGTATAATAATATACTCCGCCAGGTATAGCACTCCGAGAAATAATGTGACGTGGGCGTCCCACAATGATGTCATGGATAGGTACACGTACACGTGCATAAGCAAGAGCAGAATAAGTAATTTACAACAAGTTCGAGAGAGATTACACAAAACAATGCGGACTCTATGATTTTCTGTGTTAACAGTAGCGTGAATTATAACTCCCCAATATTCGTATATTACCTGTGGGAATCCAATAAATCAATGTGGTTTTGATGAAATTGTGTTTAATATATTCAATTCGTCCTTAACTTGCTTGAGCGGACAAACCAAATGACAATTGAAATGCTTTTTGTATTTCATTTAATGGATGAATATAGAATTTGTTTCCCAATATCTGTGTTTGTTGCAATAAAGTGGCAACTAGACAGTGACGTAATTCACAAACTGGGACAAATGCCAGAGTGCCAGACCTTGTTTTCTTGGATCATGCATTACTTTACTTACTGCGGCTTAAGTATTTCTCACCATCTTAGCTGCTGTTTAGTTGACAGCGGTTGTTGGTGGCACTGTAAAATATGTAAAACGAGATAGTATGGCCTTAATAACTATAGCCAGCCCAGTAATGGGCGAAAAAACGATTGAAAAAGTTGTTCGTGTTCTCTTTCAAAATAATAATAGTATTTTCAAAGCATGCAACACAGATAGCATAACACGATAATTACGAATTTGAAAGGGACACAACCATTGTATTTCGGCAATGTGTCATCCTTTTCCCGGTTGGGTTGTCAACTTGTCATTGTCAAAACAAAATCTTTTGTACTTGAATCAGTGATGTGGATGTTGTGAGTGTAATGTGTGTTGTAAAATTATTTGAATAAATTCATTTATCAAAATGATTTGGACCTGTAAAAAGCTCATCGTGGCTTTATTTTTGGCCGGTACAATTGTCACTGTACTAAGTCATAGCCATTCCCATTCTCATGGAGAAGAACCAGCATTTAAATATTCTAAAAGTGCAAACGAACAACACAAAAAAGATAATGTCGTTGAACCAGATCATAACTTGTACATTAGTGCACTTGGTTCCACAGTCTTTATAAGTATAGTGCCATTTTTGATACTATTCTTCATACCCGTCGATGGCAGTACCGAGAAACAACCTTTACTCAAGATTTTATTATCATTCGCGTCTGGTGGACTTCTGGGCGACGCGTTCCTCCACCTGATTCCGCACGCGCTTATGTCCAGCGGCGGCAGCGACGGTGGCCACAGTCACAGCCATTCCCACGACGGAGCCGAACATCAACCTCATGACACAACAGTGGGCCTGGGAGTGCTCGGAGGAATTATTATATTTCTGGTAGTCGAAAAAACCGTTCGTCTATTTAGCGGAGGACACGGACATTCCCACGGGACTGACAAGAAAACAGACGAAAAGTCAAAGAAGAAAAATAAGGACAAAAAGGAAGATATCAAAATCGCTGGATACTTGAACTTAGCTGCTGATTTCCTTCATAACTTCACTGATGGCTTGGCTATTGGTGCTTCGTTCATAGCTGGACAAAATATTGGATATATAACAACTGTGACCATCTTGTTGCATGAGATCCCTCATGAAATTGGAGACTTTGCTATTCTAGTTCAATCTGGATGCTCCAGGAGGAAAGCTATGTTTCTACAACTACTGACAGCATTCGGAGCCATCTCAGGAACTGTACTTTCTATATATCTTAGGGGTGCCAGCGAAGGGCTTGTGTCATCCCTGATCCTTCCTTTCACTGCTGGAGGCTTCATCTACATTGCTACTGTGTCTGTGATACCCGAGCTATTAGAGGGCTCCAACAAACTCTCTCAATCAATCAAAGAAATCCTAGCTCTTTTAGCTGGTGTCTACATGATGGTACTTATCGCTCAATACGAGTAATTATTTTATAGTAGTTCTTTAGAAATTAATATTCTATTGTACTTTTCCATTAAATTAAGTAAAACATCACAAGCTAACATCTTTTAATCAGTGACGCTGTGTACCTATTTTAAGGCATGTAATTGATTACATACTGGTAAAACAGGCTGAATAGAAAATTAGTAAGATTTTTATCACTTCATGAAAACTCACGTAAGCAATCATTGAAAGCTAGACTCTGAAACTAGTTAGCTTACCTCGACCAATATGATAGTAAATCATTGTTAATTTTTGTACAAAAAACTGCCCACCAGTCCTGTTCAGGGTCCTGTCAAATATTGGTCAAGCCATTTTGGAGACCATATTTGCACACATCACCTTTTATATGTAAGATTTCTAGGCAATATACAAAATGAGAATAAACCGTTATCAGTTTAATTTTTATTGTACAATTTCTAGGCTTATAAAATGGAGTTACCAAATTTTATTACCTAAAAATATAATAAACATTTGGTACATACATATTCTATTACATGTCTGGAAACTACAATGAAAGAATTGCGTGCTTTTCTCAATTCAACCACGTCTTACCAGTTCTGAATTAGTTATATGCACCATGCTTTTAGATTATTTTATATTGTCCTACCCAGTTTTGTTAAAAGAATGAGTGAAATAGATTTAAGTAATCTGCAGTCTGCAGTAAATAAAAAAATAATTCGATCAAAGTAATTTCACTTAGATCAGAATTAATTGAACAATCAATTTTATGCTACTTTTAGCAAAAATTCTTCCTACATTGTAAAATTTTAAGAAAAAAATATCAAGGTAATAATAAAACATGTCATGAGAATTATGTTTTTAATTTAGCATTTTACTTCTTCTTAGACACACCCACAGTCCTTCCTCTCCTGCCGGTGGTCTTGGTGTGCTGACCGCGCACGCGCAGGCCCCAGTAGTGACGCATGCCTCTGTGGGCACGGATCTTCTTAAGCCTCTCCAGATCCTCACGAAGCTTTGAGTCCAAGTTGGAGGATGTCAGCTGGCTGTATTTACCATCAACAATATCTTTCTGTCTGTTGAGGAACCAGTCCGGGATTTTGTACTGCCTAGGGTTGGACATGATAGTCACAATTTTTTCTACCTGAAAAACAATATATTGCATTAGGTAACTGAAAGTTGAATCTTAATAATTTTCTTCCTATTTTACAAAGTTTATAGTGAGAAATGTAAAAAAACATATTTCATCTTGAAATTTAGTAAGAATTTTGGTAGAGATGGGTGATAAATAATGTCATGGTGATCAGCTCCTTGGGAATATCACTGTAACTTTAGAAAATATCAACATTCCAAAATAACATTGTTTCTTTGCGGCCGCACAGTGATTTTTTCTGTCACTCCCGTCGACAAGTCACTGCGTCCAAATGTTCAAAGAAAGGAATAACAATGTGTGACGCGGCGACACGGTCGGTACTCCGACGCCAGGCGTTAGGGATTCCTATATTTTGTTTTATGTTCAGAGTATCCAAAATAATCAAACGTGACAAAGTCAGTGATCTCAAAGTAACAACTAAGCCCATCTCTAGATTTTGTAAAAACAACACTCGTCATAAGCTATATTGGAAGCAGAAATCTTGCATAGGTACATGAAATCTATGTACATTACACTACTTTCTTTAAACAATAAGTTAAGTGTAAAACAAGCAGCAGATCTTTGACAATTATATATTCAAAACATTATGATTTTTAACAGGTGGGTAGTGAATGTATCTTGTTACTTTCTCCACTGTCCGAAAATAAAGATATGTAGTACTGGTTTTGGCATGAATATAGCAGAAGACTTACTCCGCTAGGAGTAATAATGTTCCTTGAAGACTTACCTCTTCTTCAGTGCATTCACCAGCACGTTTGTCAAGATCAATGTCGGCTTTCTTCAGCACGATATTGGAATATCTACGACCAACGCCCTTGATAGCAGTCATGGCAAACATTACTTTACGCTTGCCATCGATGTTTGTGTTCATAATACGCAGGATATGTTGGAACTTCTCCGGAATAACGAGCGACTGGAACAAAACAAATTTTTGTTACCGGCGCTAGAAATACACAAGGAAACATAAATTAACACAGCCATGAATAACTTATTTAATTATTATATCAAGTTTTATCAACGGATTGGGGACATTTTAACAGATTTAGTACCATTTTGGCAAATATTTTCTGCCGAAGAGTCACACACAACACCAACACAATACGAAAAAAGAAAGATGGAAATTTTTGACAGTGACAACTGGGTTCAGCTGTCAAATGTCAGGATCAAAACCATAGATAAATAAGTTTATTTTTTTACTTCACCTTTTTTTTTTATTTGGCTGGTCGTTGGAGCAATTTTGCCCCCAGATAATGAAAAAAATATTTTTATTTTGTTGCATTGTGTACGTGCCTACTTTTAAACGATCATAAGTAAAGCAAAATTCAATGTGCTGTATATTTTTTGATTAGATTTTTACATCTACGTTCTGTTTATCTATAGTTTTTATCTCTACATTGAGTTTGAAACATGCAGGCTTAGCGCTGCCACTCCAAGTCTGCGACGCTCTCCTTTCATTAATAAAAATTGTGATAATAATAATAATATGATAACGGTTGAACATCAAAGCTCGTCGTCTCGCATTTAGACCCTGTGTGAAATTTTTACTTTATATATTATTACATTAATTAAATTATTATTTTTGTTAGCTGGTAGCACCGACACGGCGCGACACTATGGTTTTTTCTTCTTTTCTTTCACGTTTTTCTCTCACATTTTAGGGATGAACGATTGTTTATTCAAATGGATCGATCATAATCGTTATGGAAAACGGTTCAACATTTGATTATACTACTCTACAAAACCATTTGACTTTTTTGCAGTAAAATCAGTTTTGTCACAAGGAAAACAAAAATCCTAGCTAATGTCATAAACCGAATAATTATGTAAATCCCTCCTATTGCTGGTGACAAATAAGCTGGGTTAACTCTGTGTTTACGAGAAAACCAGTTAAAAACAGCGTTTACCTAGCGCTCTTCAACCCACACATTCAAAATAGATACAGAGTGACGAATGTCATCATCATCATTAGCCAGAAGACCTCCACTGCTGAACATAAGCCTCCCCCTTTAACCTCCACACTGAACGACAGCCTGCCTTTCGCATCCACTGGATGCCAGCGACTCTCATTATGTCGTTGGTCCATCTAGTGGGAGGCCTACCTACGCTGCGTCTTCCGGTTCGTGGTCTCCAAGAACCTTTTTTCCCCATTGGTTATCGGTTCTTCGAGCGATGTGGCCTGCTCATTGCTACTTCAACTTGCAGATTTTAACAGCTATGTCGGTGACTTTGGTTCTTTGGCGAATATCCAGTGTATGACGTATACAGTGTATCCAGAATATCTAGTGACGAATGTGATATTGTAAAATTATTCAAATAACAAATTCACAAGGTATATGGCATTGATTCCATAACCTTAACATACACGTAATGCGGCGCGTTAAGTTAACAGCGTATTGTACCAGATATAACGTAAGATAATGACAGGGTGAGCTATTGACAGCTCAGATCTCACCTCAGAGTCCGGGGCGATTATCCCAATAATCCTGTCTGTACCCTTAGTACAAGTTTTGATAATATTCGAAAACCTTTTTCGTTTTCGTATTGTTCCATACATTGCTGGGCTAAGAGGTATTCGAAAACTTTTTTCGTATTAGAGTGAAGCAATCTATACCGCCAGTACCGCCACTTACTACCGATTTTAGTTCCTCCACGTTTCCGATGGTGGCGCTTAACTATAATATAAGGAACAATACGTAAACGAAAAAAGTTTTCGAAAACTATTAAATCTGGGACTAAGCGTACTATGGTGACTATTGGAGTTAACCGCAATTTGTATGGAGGTGTTTTAGCCCAGCTACCACTACTGATGGATAATAAGTTCAATTGTTTTGGTCTATTTAATTGACAATGCTATTTTAATCCAAAAATGTTTGTATCGATCCACTGTCACGACTGAAGTATTGGATCGAATTGGATCGGCTTGGACAGCGCCATCACGATTAACTAGACCGACGGCCGACCCCGAACGTGCATCGCATCACATCCCTATTTCATTTTACGAACGTTCTTCTGTGGTGTGCCGGTTTTGTAATTTTCCGTTCACAGTTATAACGCTTTAACAAGAGTTCAATTTAAATATAGTGATCACAATGCCTTCGGAAACTACGCTAGCACTTATACATATATTGGAAAAAACAATATCACCGGGTGAGTACCGTTTTGCCACTAAATTGAACATTGATGGCGTTTTTTTTTATCTCAACCGTCTCTGTCTAGGCTGTTACAGATTTTCGGTCGTGTTTCGAATGCCTTCTCTTATTTTATGATAGAATGCTCGTATCCTTTGTTCTAATTAGTGAGAATAAATACTAAAATATGCCTTACAAGCGGTAGAACTCGCATTCTGATGCCTTTTGTCATGTTCCGAAACTTCTAGTTGACTAGCACTCTCCATTTGGAATTTTGATAGAAAACAGGACATGGATATGCTGTTAAACAGGTATAAGAGCTAATATTATGACTATTGCCTTATAAATTATGTCCAGTGAAAGTGAACAATACAATTAGATGTTGCTGGCTGTTCAACATGTTGACATGTCAATTTTTTATGTTTTAAGGTTATGATTTTATTACTGTAAGTAATCCTAAGTTAAACTATAAATAAGGCAATGATAGCACACACTATTATATACAATATGCTAACAATCAAGGCCTCATCATAATATAATCATGAGTGTTATAAAATAAAGTACAGAAAGGCATTGAGTTTCTATCACAGATGTTGAAATTGTTGCCAGTACAGGCTGGATGTGCCAAATTATTTATTAGATGACTAGCAGCGCCCCGCTGTTTCACCTTTGTTTCCTTATGAACAATACATTTTTTCGACATGAAAAGTATCCTATGTCACATCAGGCTTTCCAACTACATCTATGCAAAAGATCACATTGATTTGTTGCTCTGTCGCTGCATAAAAGAGAAACAAATATATAAACAGTTTCGCATATATGAAATTAGTATTATAGTATGATAGACAAGCAACATAAGGCTGAGGTGTTTATATAACACTTACTATTCAATGTTTGTCCATTAGGCCTGGATTTCTCTCCCTCATGTTGGTTGCATACATCAGTCATGATTACAAATAATTTTATTATACATTACATTCCTGATGACCGATGGGGAAGAGAGGTTCTGGAGTGGAGACCACGAACTGGCAGAAGCAGTGTAGGTAGGCCTCCCACTAGATGGACCAACAAAATTGTGAGAGTCGTGGGCATCCTGTGGATTCAAAATGCAGGCTGTCTGTGTGGAGGTTAAAGGGGGAGGCCTATGTTCAGCAGTGGATGTCTTCTGGCTGATGATGATGATACATTGCATTCTATAAAGCACAACGCTGTAATGTGGGAGTGTGTAAGGAATTGTTGCATGTGGACATATTTAAGGATGTCATTGTACTCAACATTATAAATAATTAATACTATTGCTAAAAAAAAACAGTTGTTCCATTTCCCAACACAATTATGATTAATCGTCATAATTGAGTCTGGCTAAAACCAGTCTGCTTCATAGGTGCCGCGACAACTTGTGTCAGTTTTATACGAAAATGGGTAATTGTGCAATACTGAGTTGTCAGACTACCGCAAATAGAGTTGGCCGATAGAATTATTTCTTTTCACTTTTAGGTACGAAAAATTTGACACACTTAGTTTTCATTCAGTTTGGACTTCTTGTGAAGCCTACTTACTACTTATTATATAGGTCTGTGGTTGGACCCATAGTAAAAGTTGTTTATAATGATAAGTACAATGATATCTTAAAATATGTCTGTCGTATACTCATCATAATCAGCCATTTAACAGTCCTCTGCTTGACTTTTAGCCTACCTCCGAAAGGGTGATTTTGTATACTCAAACAACCAGTATTGCTACACTTAACTAAAGTCAGCATAGGAAGAATTCAAGTTTTAGGGTTATGTTTCTTTTTGTATTCGTCTGTGTATGAAACTTTTTTCTGTGTATTACTTGTTGCATAATAATTTTTGACCAAAAAATGTTTCGTCTTACATTTTCCCATAAACATTAAACCAAGATGTGGATGGCATACATTTATTTTTGCAAAACTTTGTATTCTCTGAAACAGCAGGTATGTTACATATCTCAAAGCTTAGCATTGCATTGTTAGCTTAAGAATTGGATGGCATATTTATATTTCAAATAAAATTTCGTAAAAATACCGTTCCCAAACTCATTGTTGATTATGTTTTTTTTTTCATAACTATTATTCAGACCATTTCAGACAACCTGTACCAATTGTGAAGCTCTGGTACTGGGGATGTAGTTTACAGTGTTGGTTTATAATGGGCAGGTAATAGCATAGTCCATAGCTTAGTATTAGTTATACAGTACTCTTTCACTAATTCCCCGCTCGACTATCCAACAACTACTACAATCCGCCGTTATTTTTCAAGTCACAATTGGTCCTATCAATCTCTGTAATCTGCCATCATTTAAAAATCTTCAGCTCGATAATCTGCCATCTATGCATATGACAAACACAGTTCCATACTTTGCCGCAAGGTCATAAGCATCTAGTCTACCTATGACAACCAAGGTCTATGAAAGGTTGCGCACTGCGTTTTTGCTGAACCTGAGTACTAATTAAAAGTTATATTCTTGTTGATTTTTAAATACAATAACATAACTATCATAAATTCTGATGTTTTGTTCAATTTGTGGTTCCTGTATATTATAATCTGCACTCTTCAGTAATCCGCGTAGGTTGACAGATTAGTGAGAGAGTACTGTATGTATAAATATTGCAATGCTTGAAGTGTAAGTTTGTATTAATATATAGAGTTGGCTCAGCGGGCAATGGAGAGAGCTATGCTCGGAGTTTCTTTGCGCGATAAAATCCGAAACGTGGATATTCGCCAAAGAACCAGAGTCACCGACATAGCTGTTAAAATTTGCAAGTTGAAGTGGCAATGGGCAGGCCACATCGCTCGAAGAACCGATAACCGATGGGGAAGAAAGGTTCTTGAGTGGAGACCACGAACCGGAAGACGCAGCGTAGGTAGGCCTCCCACTAGATGGACCGACGACATAGTGAGAGTCGCTGGCATCCAGTGGATGCAAAAGGCAGGCTGTCGTTCAGTGTGGAGGTTAAAGGGGGAGGCCTATGTTCAGCAGCTGACGTCTTCTGGCTGATGATGATGATGATAGGGTTATAGAGATTAATAGCAGAGCCACATAGTGAAAAGGCCAGATTGCTGGACTGCCAATTTATCAAACTTTTATTGTATTTCCAGATCGAACTGAATTGGAATCAGCAGAACAATTCTTGGAAAATGCCGTGCGCAACAACTTCACGACGTTCATCAAGATGTTGTCAGAGGTGCTGGCACAGGGCGGAAACAGCCAGGTGGCGCGAACGGCCGCTGGTCTGCAGCTCAAGAACCACCTTACCTCCAAAGACAACGCACTGAAACAACAATACCAACAGAGGTGGCTGGCCCTGCCTGAGGAAATAAGATCTTATATTAAAAAGAATGTAAGTACTCTTACTCTGATACTCTTACCCTGCTGTATATCACCTAGAAAGCAGTTAACTGACATTGACCCAGAATTGAATTATTTCAGTAGATTAATCTCCATGGCAGAACTAAGCTCATAACTTCAGTTACAATGATTCATCAGTGAGTCATACCAAAAAGCCAGTTAATAATGTATTTATATAGTAAACTATAATGATAAATACTCGCTGTTGTAACAGGAAGACTGAAACAATGGACTAAATTTATTTTATATGAAATATAATATTACCTCATCAAAATAGTGTCCATTTCAAAGTATGTTAAATAATTTGAAACTACAAGAAAGCAACTGTGACATTATTTAACTATCCTACTTGAAACATTGGGTGTAGTCTGAATTAAGCCAATGACAGTGCTGGCACACTCCGATTGCAGATCTCAAAAACGCCATCATCATCTACCGTTGGACACACTACATACCTCTCATCAGTGGATGAGAGGTATGATGTCACCACACAGCCAGCACTCCCAATGCTCTTGGTTCCTTATGCTAGCAATGTTTGTACTTTATACTAATAAGGCTCACAGGAGGGGTCCAAATTTAACTCCAACAGCTGTGCTAAAATGCTCAAAGAAACAAACTGCTCATTAGAGCTATTAGCATAGTGGACACTGTTAGCGTATTTCATACTGTTTCCATAGAATCACTTGTTTAGTACTGAGCAGATTTTGTATTAAACAATTGGCAAATGTTTCAGATCTTGACTGCTGTAGGAACTGAAAGCAGCAGACCGAGCTCAGCCGCCCAGTGCGTAGCGTATGTAGCAGTAGCAGAGCTGCCCGTGGGGCAATGGAATGACCTTATACCTTACCTTGTTGACAATGTTGTCAATGCTAACTCAACAGAGCTCAAGAAAGAGGCAACTTTAGAAGCTATTGGTAAACAAACAAACTATGATTATCAATTAAAGACAGTCTTTTTATTATTATGTATAGGCTTGAGTTTGACCGCCAACGCTCCTGAGGTTAAGCGATGGTGCTGTCTATGATGGAGTATGCTTGCCTAGAAGAAACCGATTCACTCGTGATTTATAGACACTGATATTGTAACTATCGGGAACACCCACCCATTCAGGCAGCGAATTCCACAGACTAGCAGTTCACATAATAAATGTGGAGTCAAAGTACTTTGTAGAGGTTTTTGGAATATCAATCATAAAGTGGTGACGATTCTTCGTACCCACTCTGGCAGTCTGATAGAAAAATGGGCAGGAGGGAGTTAGATATTGCAGATCCGACCTACACTCACCGAAATTTTAAAAACCAATAGACTAGCAACTTTGCTTTGATGCTCAAAACTAAGAAGCTCGTCTGAACTAAGGATTCGTTTTTTTGCACATTTCTCAATAGACTATTACCTCAAACTGGTACTTTGCTGAACCATCCCAAAAGTGAGAGCAGTACTCCATGCACGACCAAACTTGTGTTTGGTACAGTGATAGCAACTGTTCTGACGTGAAGTACCGTTACACCTTCGATAAGATTGCCCAGTTTTTTGGCAGCCAATTAAGTCTTGTTCTCAATATAGGAGCCAAAGTTGAGGGTTGATTTCAGAGACATGGCCAAAAGCTCAAGTCATGTTCTAGCTTTAAGTTTTTCGCTTTTAGTAACTTAAATCTCCTCCATCCATAAAAGAAGGATAACCTAGTATGTGTTATTTAAATATTTACATAAATAATTTCAGGTTACATATGCCAAGAAATAGATGCTGAAGTTTTAACAGAGCAGAGCAATCCTATCCTGACTGCTATCATCCATGGGATGAGGTCCACCGAACCCAGTAATCATGTGCGCCTCGCAGCCACCCAGGCATTGTTGAACTCCCTAGAGTTTACCAAAGCTAACTTTGATAAAGACAATGAGAGAAATTTCATTATGGAGGTCGTATGTGAAGCCACTCAGTCCAGTGACATGAGGATCAGTGTAGCCGCTCTCCAGTGTTTGGTCAGTATTTTTGAGTCTTTATATTTTTGTACCATTTATATTCATCAATGTACAATCAGCTGTTCTGTTCTGCTGATCACTACTACTTGATACAAAAACATTGTACTTTAACTAAATTCCTTTCTTATTTTTTTATTTATATGCATAATTATTAATTTGTGAGTTACTAATGTAATTGGCTTGACCATGTTAAATCTCAATAAATACAATTTAATTTAATGATAATCAGTCTTGAACAAAATCTCGTGTGTATTTCCTGTTTTATACACTTCAATTCATTGATTTATTTGCAGGTGAAAATACTGTCGTTATACTACCAGTACATGGAGCCATACATGGGCCAAGCATTATTCCCTATAACCTTAGAGGCTATGAAATCTGATGTGGATGAGATTTCACTACAAGGCATTGAATTCTGGTCCAACGTCAGTGAGGAAGAGATAGATCTTGCTATTGAAGAAGCAGAGGCCACTGAATCAGGTAAATATTATAATAATGATATCAGAATTACTTATCTAAAGTGTTTATTGTGTACAAATAATACTGATAAATTATGATTATCGACTCTTTGTTCTTATCAAGTAGGAAAATGTATACATTTTATTGTTATCAGGCCGAGTCCCCGTCCGAACTTCCAAGTTTTATGCAAAGGGAGCACTTCAATACTTAGCTCCAGTCCTCATGCAAAAGTTAACCAAGCAAGATGACACTGATGATGAATTAGAATGGAACCCTTCCAAAGCCGCCTCTGTCTGTTTGATGCTACTGTCAAACTGCTGTGAAGACGAAATAGTTCCTCATGTGCTACCTTTCATCAATAGAAACATCAAAAATGAAAACTGGAGGTACAGGGAAGCTGCCCTAATGGCATTTGGTTCTATCTTGGGTGGTCTTGAAACAAACACCTTGAAGCCCCTAGTAGAGGAGGCAATGTTGACATTAATCGAAGCCATGTATGACTCCAGCGTCGCCGTAAGAGATACGGCGGCGTGGACCTTTGGTAGAATATGTGAAATCGTGCCTGAGGCTGCAATCAATGAGGCTTTCCTGAAGCCACTACTGGAGAGTCTCGTCAACGGGCTTAAGGCGGAGCCGCGCGTCGCAGCCAATGTGTGCTGGGCCTTCACTGGCCTAGCCGAGGCGGCCTACGAAGCTGCAGACTGCGGGGAGTCTGGTCAGCCAAGAACATATTGTATGTCGAACTATTTCGACTTTATTATTCAAAGACTTCTAGAAACGACAGATCGACAAGATGCGGCGCAACACAATCTTCGGTCCGCCGCCTACGAGGCTCTCATGGAGATGGTCAAGAATTCTCCGACCGACTGCTATGTGACTGTTCAGAAGACCACAATGGTGATATTGGAGAGACTGCAGCAAGTGTTGCAGATGGAGAATCACATTTCGAACCAGGCAGACCGGTCGCAGTTCAATGACTTGCAAAGTCTTCTTTGCGCGACGTTGCAGTCGGTACTGCGCAAGGTGACACCTGAAGACGCACCTCAGATATCTGACGCTATAATGTCGGCTCTACTGACCATGTTCGCTGGGAATGCGGGCAAGGCCGGCGGAGTACAAGAGGACGCCCTTATGGCCGTCTCCACCCTCGTCGAAGTCCTAGGAGAAGGTTTCTTAAAATACATGGAAGCATTCAAGAGGTATCTATATGTCGGCCTCAAAAACCATCAAGAGTATCAAGTTTGCATTGCGGCTGTTGGTCTCACCGGTGATATTTGTCGGTCATTGAAAAATAAGGTAAACACTGAATCAAATCCATATTGTGCCAAAATAGTTATTATGCCTGTTTTCTGTAATTTCATTCTAATAAGTGTTGAAAATTTTCAGGTGTTACCCTATTGCGATGAGATTATAGTCCTACTGCTTGAGAATCTCACAGACCCTTCTATCCATCGCTCAGTGAAGCCGCAGATCTTGTCTGTGTTTGGTGATATTGCACTCAGTGTTGGCCCCGACTTCGCCAAATACTTCGTAGTGGTTATGCAAATGTTGCTGCAGGTAACCTGAATTAACATAATTTTCTTACTTTATCTCATGTCTCTTCCACATCTACATGATGAAGTATCATCTACTTGTCTCGCTTAAATATCATTAATATTATAAATGCAAAATTTTGTAAGTGTGTATGGTTGTAAGAGTGATGGTGGAGTAATTCGAAACATTGTAAATTTGTAAGAATATCAACTGAAATAAAATATTTTCAGTAGTGAATGGTAGTATATTGATTTCAGGCCAGCAACGTACCAGTTGACCGCAACGACTATGACATGGTGGAGTATGTGGGGGAACTACATGAAAGTGTGCTGGAGGCCTACACCGGCATCATTCAGGGCTTGAAAGGATCTGCCGGAGAGGTCAGTCTCTTAGAGGTCTTATTAGTTTTTCATGTCAAAGATTATACTGTATATTATACTAGCGGTCCGCCCCGGCTCCGCACGGGTATAGTTATAATATAACCTATTAAAATAGCCTATATTAATCAGTGATAATGTAGCATTCAAATGGTGAAAGAATTAAAAACTCGGTCCTGTACTTTTTGAGCCAATTCGTTACAAACATACTTACATACAAATCTTTCCTCTTTATAATATTGCATAGATAAAAGAAAGTCGTGTTAGTTACACTACTTATAACTTAAGAACGGCTGAACCGATTTGGCTGGAAATTGGTGGGAAAGGTAGCTTAGAACCAGGAGACGGACATAGGCTACTTTTCATCAGCATCATCACCATTTTTCATCACTACGCGGGTGAAACCGCGGGGCGCAGCTAGTCTTCTATATATATATAAAAGAAAGTCGTGTTAGTTACACTATTTATAACTCAAAAACGGCTTGACTGAAAATTGGTGGGGAGGTAGCTTAGAACCAGGAGACGGACATAGGCTACTTTTCATCAGCATCATCACTATTTTTCATCACTATCTGGGTGAAACCGCGGGGCGCAGGTAGTATGTTATATAAGAGTTATAATGTAGTTGAGTTGATAGTTGATAGCGCGTCGTGTATTACAGCCGGTGGGCGACGTGGCGATGGTGGAGCCGCACGTGCCCGCCATCGTGTCGTTCATGGTGCGCGTGGCGTGCGAGCCGGAGCGCACGGACGGCCAGATGTCGGTCGTAGCGGGGCTCGCGGGCGACCTGTGCTCGGTGTTCGGGACGCGCATGCTGCCTCTGCTGGAGACCAAGCCCCTGCTAGACCTGCTGGCCGCCGCGCGCCGCTCCCGCACGCCCCGCACCAAGGCGCTCGCCAACTGGGCCACCAAGGAGATACGCAAGCTCAAGCACCAGGCCCAGCCCAATGCCAGCTGGTTAGTACAATGTTTTTTTTTAATAGTAGATAGGCTTGCGCTTGGCCGCCATCTCGCCTGATGTTAAGCGACGGTCTACGATGGAGCACGCTTGCCTAGAAGAAACCGATTTACTCTCGACTTGAAGACACCCAGATTGTAACTAACGGGGAAAACCCATTCAGGCAGCGAATTCCACAGACTAGCAGTTCGCACAATAAATGTGGAATCATAGCGCTTCCTACGGGTTCTCGGAATATCAACCATAAAACAATGTAGATTTTTTGTGCCCGCCCTGTTGTTCTCTTCTGTATGTTTCTCTTTGTTTTTGCCTGCTTCGCCATTGGAGCTCTTATTAAATAAATAAATATTCGGGACATTCAGTAAATTGAAATAATAATTCAGTTATTGTAGGACAAAGACGTTTTTAAATTGTTTTGAGATTATTGGTTCTAATCCTAACCCTAGCTAGGTCATACACACAAGGGAAATAATTACCTATGCCTTAGTACAGTTTTATTATAGTTTGTGTTAAATAAATAAATAATCGGGACATTTTTTCACACACGGTCATCTGACCCCAAACTAAGCAAAGCTTGTTATATGCCTGCCAGAGACTGATATACATACATATATAGTTTTAAGTCCTCTGCTGACTTAATTGGGGTGCATTTCTATCATTATCATACCTAGCATATCATTTGTGTACATATTTTGTACAGCTTTATAAATTGTTGTAAAAACCCTATTTGCTAGTTGACTAATTCTGATGTTTCTGTTTCAGATTTCAATCGCCTCACTGCCACAGTGATATCACCGGGTTTCAAACAACTTGCTGCTGGTAAAATTAGTTACTGTATTGATTGGCAGGCATATTGTTTCCATTACTCGAGTCGTTAGGTGCATTAGTTTAAAGCTCTCATTGTGTTCTCAACCTAGTTTAAAGATTCTACATAAGAAGTTTTCAAATGGGTTGCCAATAACCACACTATTAAAATAAGCCTGACATTTATCTAAATATGCAATAAACACCTGTAGCAACATGGAATAAAATTATCAAGTGTCTAGTGTATTTGATCAACTATCTAATATAATAAGTTTATGTAGAGAGCATTTCGACAAGTATTTGATGTATATGTTATAATAGCTTAGATTCCAACTGACTTAAAAGTTTATTGCTACCAAAGGGGCTACTTTCTTTATGATTGGAGGCAATAATTAATTTGTAAGGTGAAGCTACTCTTTAAATGACAAGGTTGTTGAGCTGCAAACTGTGCACTGGGCGCAGCGTTATTGAACTTTGTGTATGCCTGACCATTATCTTTCCATAAAATTATAACATCTTTAATATTAGCATTTTTCCTATTTGGTATTATAAATACAGACAGTGGCTGTGGTATCTTTACTTATTTGAGGTAAGTGATATTGTGAATGCGCGCTAGAATGGAAGAAGACGAATGTTACTATAGGCATGCACATATGCAAGGGATTGTGAAATTAATAAATTATTATTGTTTTGTAAGAAGTATGAGAGGCTTTTTGAACGGTCATGAATGGTTGCGAGTGTTGGTGCGTAAGAAGACGTATTTTATAAACTTAGGCATGTGTCTCAAACCAAACGAGAGTTACGGTGTAATGTATGTTTAAGATCCTCGTTTTCAACGTTAAAATAGATCATAGGCCGCCATATTGGTGAAAACTACTTGTAATTCATCACAAACGCATTATTTTATTGCTCAAAATAAACAACATACACTTTATTTATTATCACATTCTTATCAATAGATTTTTATTTATTGTTTTATTTT
This sequence comes from Agriopis marginaria, assembly GCA_932305915.1. NCBI lineage: Eukaryota > Metazoa > Arthropoda > Insecta > Lepidoptera > Geometridae > Agriopis > Agriopis marginaria. The sequence continues at coordinate 12,588,954 of OW029915.1, forward strand.
GAAAATCCCCTGTGTAAAAAATCCAATATTAGTTTAAAAAATCTATTTTTTATAAAAATATACAAATGTTTTTGTTGTTAACCTAATTTGAATACTGCTAATAGTGATGAATAAAAGAAGTTATTTGCCTTTGATCTCACTGCTGCAATTTTGTACATATTTAATAAATATAAATCTTCTTTTTCGCCTTCTCTAAAGGACTGCAGGTATAGTCTTGAGAATGGACTGGATGTTGTAAAGATCAGTTAATTTCAAATCTTTTATTGTAGGTACTATCAATTCACTAGAATTTAGAAAAGCAAATGTAAGTACTGCATTGAAATAGAATCTCGCTAAAATAACAAAAATGCCAAAGGGGTAAAAATTAGCCATCTTTTGTCATTTTAAGTGTTACATTAGTGTTTCTTTTTATCTGCGATTTCTGGTCAGATTGCGGGTAATATAGCTAATTTAATGTTACTTCTTATAATTATCCCAATGATATATTTATCAATAGATCCCACAATAGCTACTAACTTGTAAGCGCGGATTGTTGTACAACAGTGTTTTTAAACCTGTGGGTCGCGACGCGCAAAGCCTTATACGGGAGGTCGCGGGTAAAAGAAAAAGACAAGTGTAGGTCTTACACTACAAAAAAAAATATTCTTAGTGAGAAGGCTGTGCCTGTTTATTTTTAGTTAGCTTATCAAAACGTGGTTCTATTTTTGAGATTCAAATAAGTAAATCATTTTCCAATTGAAGCCTATTTCAGTTTTATAGTTTTTATGTGCACCATCGATGATAACATTAATTCACATAGGTAGGAAGTGGCGCCTCCGCCGCGGCAAAGTTACTATTTACAGAGCTCTTAATTTCTTTGGACACTAAAATTGGTTTTTCGGTCGACATTTACGTGTCAATGGAATGAAAATTAAATAAGTAGTTTTTAAAATCACTGATATAGTTTTATTAGAGCCATGATTAAAATGTTTTACTTGTAAAGGGGTCATGTTATCAAAAAGGTTGAAAAACACTGTTGTAGAAGATAGAGCATATAGATCTATGTGGTACTTTACCATTGTGGCTTCAGAGAAATACAGATTTTCTATGTATTGTATGTATTTGTATTATGTTTGTTTAAAAACCAAAGCAGCTACTGTAAAGCAGCCTGCTTGTGATGACTCAAGCTCTCCATATTATACAGTGTTTGAAGGTCAAAACATAAGTTGTTTATATTGTTTAATTTGTGAGCACATATCTACACTAATGTTTTAGATAGATATGTTCTAAGTAGTCGTAAGTTATTCGTAAGACAGACGGACTGACAATATGAATTATAAGCTACAATTTAATAAAGAATGTTAGGAATTTAAACATTCACGTTTTATGGGGAGCGAAAGAACTGAATAAAATGGTGACGATATGATTTAACTGAAAACAGATCAGATCGTGATCCTACTTAGTGGAGGAGGTAATTATTACATAATTGTTCCTAACTATACTCTAACCGAAGTCCAGTAGAGTTTTAATTATATTTTTTTCACAGCTTAACTTATAAATTTCTCCTACTAAGTAGCATGCTCGTTCCATCCTATTTTCATGTTTGAAGAGCAATCAAACTTCCATTTAAAGTTAGTCGTCAATCAGTGCCTTTTACGTGTAACTAAATGTAAACATTTTGCGTTATCGGTGGTAGAACCAGCAGTTGCGGAAAAATCGTTTCGCGATGGATATTATGCGAAAATATATCATAAACTGCAATCCACATTCGAGTGTTGGTATAGGAGCTTCGTGAGGAGACGTATGCTGTGTCATTATTGTTGTTTCATGAGTGCCTGCTAGTCTGAACATCACTGACAGGGATGATGTCTGCGAGAATTATGCAAGATTTTATATGAAGTGTGCTGTCTTTGTGACTATTTATGTTCTCATAAATAGACGTTTTTATAGAAAATTTTGTTTGAACTTTGGTCGTTTACTGAATTTCAGATACTGTTATGTACTTATTAAGTGTGATAGGAGGATGTGTGAGGACTAGTGCCATGCCATGAAAGGTTCTGATTAGAATCAAAGGCATCAAGTCAATGAATACCACCCACTTTTCCTGCGCGAAAAAATATTTTCAGTTATTTTGTTACGCCTTGTATCTATTTCCATACGTCATGTTCTATCCTGTAAACTGATCTATGGTCAATAAAACATTTAGAGGTTAACACTGTTTTTTAATTAATCGCCTTTAGATTATCAAGTATACATTGAACATTCTTTAAAAAAAACTATAAAAGCGAATAATCTTCAAACGGCTAAACAGATTTTTTTGGAACATTACTAGACACTCGATTAAGTCATCTTTCAAACATAAAAAAACTAAATCAAAATCGGTTCAGCCGTTTGGGATCTACAATTCCACAGACAAACACACAGATGTTAAACTTGTTACCTACCTACATTTACTAATCTACTGCGCCTCTTTACATTTGAGAAAAGCATATTGATTTTAGAGTTATCTGAATAATTTAATTGGCAGAATCGAGGATTGGTTGTTTTTCTTGTATATTTGAGAATTTCTCACTAACCTTGGGAATCTAAAAAACATGTACCTAATGATAATTTTTAAGATCAAACAATAACTTACGAAATTTTCGCTAACTGCCATTGAAAGCATCGACCAAAATAAAACGAATGGGCGAACCTAACCATTGAACTTATTCAGTAAAAATTAGTCAAACCATCGGACATAATTATACTTCAACACCTATTAGATAGCCCGTTGGTCGAGTTGGTAGTGAACCTGCCTTCTGAGCTTGGGGGCGTGGGTTCGATCCCCACCTAGGACAAACATTTGTGTGATGAACATTTGTGTTTGTTAATATCTATTTAAGTATGTATTTAAACCTATATATGTATATATATCAGTCTCTGGCAGCCATATCACAAGCTTTGCTTAGTTTGGGGTCAGATGACCGTGTGTGCAAAAATGTCCCGAATATTTATATTTATTTATTTTATATCTACACTAATATTATAAAGAGGTAAAGTTTGTAAGGTTGTAAGTTTGTTTGTTCTGTTTTAACTCCAAAACTACAGATCCGATTTTAAAAATTCTTTCACTAATAGAAAGCTACACTATTCCTAAGTGCCATTGGCTATGTTTTATAATGATAAAAGTTAATATTCTACACTAAATAACGCTATTAGTAAAACATGCTGGAGAAAAATAAGCTGATTGGCTTCTTTATCGGCGTACGCTGACCTAACGGTTTGAGATAAGTAAATACAATGTTTGACAAAAATGTAGTACTTAAATAGTTTTACAAAAAAGTCCGCGATAGCACATACCTAACTATTATAAGAAAACCACAATAACGATAATAACCGGTTATTGTGTTCAGAATAAAAATAAAAATTATAAGGTCATGTTTAGATGCAGTTTTGTAATCTAATTTTTGAATCTTTACAAAAATAAATGAATTCATTATTAGGAGTACTTAATGTAGATAAAGTTTGCCGTTTACAGTTTGTGATTTAGTCGCACAGTTTATGAGATAATGTAAAATTAAAATAACGTGACCATAATAATCCGCGCAGCGCCTTCATACTGCACGTAATAAGTAGGTAATACAATAAAATAACTCTTTATCGACACCATAAAAAAGATATTACAAGAAAATTACATTAAATATGGGAACAAAAAACGGCCTTATCGCTATGAGCGACCTCTTCCAGACTACCTTCAACAATGGTGTCCTGCGGTGGAGCGGTTTTTCGAACCATAATAGATAGCCAGTTGAAATTTTCACAGAATATGTAACGTTACGGCGGATCAACTAAGAAATGTAATAATAGTAAACTCAAAAAGTAAAAACAAAAGGGGTTCCCCATACAACAAACGTATTTTTGTATTAGTTTTAATGTAAAAACGGTAATACGTACAGCCGTCAAACTTGGCACAATTATAGTACACCCTCTAAAGTATAACAACAAGGAATAAATCATGGTCAAATGCGAGTCAGTGACAAATTTCTATTCATTACCAAGTTATAACTGGTAACTGCGTACTTTTATATATAATATAATAATTATACTATGCTAGAACCTACCGACCAAAAACTGAAAGGGGCGAGGTCAATTGAATTCATTGGTCATATATATATAAATAGAATAGATATAATAGGGCTGCCCGCTGGGCTGTAAACACGATTTTGTTATTCTTTAGTTAGACCATAAGGCTGCCTGTCCACTGAAGCGGAGCGAGGCTGCGAAGCTGAGAAATATTAACCAATAGGATTACGTGAAATCTCCGTTTAGCTCCAGTACCTATTCCGCTCCGCAGCCTCGCTCCGCTTTAATGGACAGGCAGCCTTATGGTCTAACTAAAGAATAACAAAATCGTGTTTACAGCCCAGCGGGCAGCCCTATTATATCTATTCTATTCTATTTATATATATATGACCAATGAATTCAATTGACCTCGCCCCTTTCAGTTTTTGGTCGGTAGGTTCTAGCATAGTATAATTATTATATTATACATAAAAGTACGCAGTTACCAGTTATAACTTGGTAATGAATAGAAATTTGTCACTGACTCGCATTTGACCATGATTTATTCCTTGTTGTTATACTTTAGAGGGTGTACTATAATTGTGCCAAGTTTGACGGCTGTACGTATTACCGTTTTTACATTAAAACTAATACAAAAATACGTTTGTTGTATGGGGAACCCCTTTTGTTTTTACTTTTTGAGTTTACTATTATTACATTTCTTAGTTGATCCGCCGTAACGTTACATATTCTGTGAAAATTTCAACTGGCTATCTATTATGGTTCGAAAAACCGCTCCACCGCAGGACACCATTGTTGAAGGTAGTCTGGAAGAGGTCGCTCATAGCGATAAGGCCGTTTTTTGTTCCCATATTTAATGTAATTTTCTTGTAATATCTTTTTTATGGTGTCGATAAAGAGTTATTTTATTGTATTACCTACTTATTACTATTATTACTCTTTATTTCATAAAATTCACGGGTTTGACCCGGTCATTTGTTAGGCATTGGTGAAGTCGAAACCAACACCAAGAGGCCCTGTTGAATAAAAAATACAATTTCTATGGAATGTGTATAAAATGGAATGTAAAACTATTGTACAGTATGGGATAAAAAATAAAAAACAGGGCTATTGAGGTGAACTATTTGTGGGTAGTTGAACTGATCTATGGGATGAGAAACGGCACCTGCCTTATCCTGTCTCATCTCAAAATATATTTAGGCAGGTGATGACTTGCCACCCACTAAATGGGCCCCCCATAATGGCGCCGCATCTTGGCACCGGAGGGGCAACATTGGCGTGGGTGGCTTAGGGTGTCGAGAGGTGTGCTGCACTTTCACTAAGAGCTACTCGCGGCGTTATGCCCTTTAACACTTCCACCCTGGAGCTTAGGTTCTTAGCTCTTGCGGTTTCCACCCCCAGACGGCCGGTTAAGGCAAGCCAGGGGTCAGTTACTATTATTATTATTACTAAGGCTGCGTGTTCACCAGAGATTGTGAGGAAGAAGAGCGGTGTGCGACTATAAAATTAACTAATAGGAGGCGAGGCGAGACTGAAGGAAGCGATACTATTGGTCGATTTTTTCCTCGCACAACCCTGGTGGATACGGTACGTAGGTATGTACCAAAGTTAATTGATTTTAGTACTCATTCTGTGGTAGATACACTCTAAAAATAAAAATGTATTTCTACCAACATCGTTAATCTTTGATGATGATGAATGAACTCGAGATTTGAAACGCGTAAGCGCGTAAGAAAAGAGATGACGAAACGCAAAAATGACAATGACAAAAATAACAAAATGACTGGACTGAACACTGAAGTAGACTGACAGATTGACAGATCTTTCTCGCGTAGCCGCCGTGTGGAGTGGTTGTTTCTTCGATACCTAATATTATTTTATAATTTTTCGTAAGAAATAACTGAATTAACATTATATTTAAGTAATTGCAAACGCGTGTAATATATACTACGGGCAATACATAGACATTTTGTCTTATTTGTACAGTTTTATTGTAGTCAAATTTATCTTGAAAAATGAAGCCGCCGTTCAAAATCGGTAAGTAAATTATTGCTTCATTTACCGTGAAATATTGAAAGAAATGTGATTTTCTTCTACCATCTTGCGATACCTAATGTTCTTTAATTATATCTCACTTATTTTTTGCATTAAATGGTTTGTTCGTTTAGGTTATATTCCTACCATGCGCCTGGTGTTTAAACAGTTTTCTAAAGACACCTACCTACCCTAAAAATATAATATACCATACCATAAAAAGTTAACCGTGAATACTTTATTATATTAGTATTACCTCTTCTACTGTGTTAAAACGGGGGTTCCGTCTACAGCTTAATAATAAGAAAAGACACAAATGTTTGTTTGGAACCCTACTGGTTTTTTATCTTTTTTTTATCAATGGTTGATAGTCATTTTCATTTAATTCATAATGCAATTAGAGTTATCAGTTAGAGTTAGTTTTGTTAGTTAATGCCTACAAATACCAATAAGTATTGATAATATCTGATTTATCTTTCTTGTTAATCCTTTAGATATTTACCTTTCTTCATTATATGAATATAAATTACCTACTGTTCTAAAACTATAAATACAGATTTTATTAATATATTGTATAATAGGCTTGCTATTGACCTCAATCTCATCTGATGTTAAGTGATGATGCGGTCTATGATGGAGCATGCTTGTCAAGTAGAACCGATTTACTCATGACTTGAAGACACCCAGATTGTAACTATCGAGGAACACCCATCCAGGCAGCGAATTCCACGGTCCAATAAAATTATTATTCATTAATTTCCTTTTATTGTCCATTTGCACAATAAAAGCAAAACGCTTGGTACAGATTTTTGAAATAAGGGATATTTTATTTATTTGCAGCTAATGAGAAGCTCGCGGAACTGGGTCGCAATGAGATCATGCTGGCAGAGAAGGAAATGCCAGGTCTGATGGCATGCCGTCGCAAGTACGCCCCTGCCAAGATTCTGAAGGGTGCCAGGATAGCCGGGAGCCTGCACATGACTGTTCAGACGGCTGTGCTTATTGAAACACTCATTGAATTAGGAGCTGAAGTAAGTGACTAGAGCTTACACATTCATTCCTTATTCTGGTTTACCATTATTATCTTAGGTGCAAGTTACATGCATGATTCTTTAGACTATGACAAACATCTAAAAAAAGTTAGCCAAATCTGTCCAGCCTTTTTCAAGTGATGCGCTTACGAACATACAACATAATTTTTTTATTTATATAGTTATACGAAACCTTATCAACACTTGTAATATGAGTATATATTATGTATTTGAGTAGATATGTCATTCTTTTGAAGTGTCTTAGATAAGATTACCCCGGTAAGACTTATCAACTGACAGGTTTTTTGGATATATCAATATGCTTTATTAGAAAATGAGGATAGGCAAAGTGGTCTACCGCCTCTACACAAATACATATATCATATATTAATTAAATCTATGAATATATCTGTCTGTAAATCTTATTGCTTGCATGCATTTTTCTTTACATAAGCACAAAGGTTGCATTGGTGCAGAATGAACTATTTCCTAAAATACCTACATATTAAATTTTTCCCAAATGACTTCTTCTCAAATATACCTACTACTTGAAAGCTGCTATATTTTATTTAGTTATTTGGAAAATAACTAACACACAGCGAGTCAAAAACACATGCTGTTAAGGGACCAGTTTTTTTTAAATATCTTCTACCTACATATTATTACGCATGCTCAAAAGATGATTGTTATAGGTCACTAATAACATTAATGTTAAGTTCGTGCAGGACTACCTAATATTAATTGATTTTAAACCCTCCCGATAAAAAAGCTGATAATCTACAAACCCCTGAACACATTTTCTTGAATCATAGTTAAGAACACTCTCGATTAAGTCACCTTTCAAACAAAAAATAAAACTAAATTAGTTCACCTGTTTGGAAGATATAATGCCACAGACAGACACACAGATACACAAACATGTTATCATTGTAAAACCCTTTTTTTGCATTGGGGGTTAAAAAGATACCTAAACAAAATATTAGAGGCCATATAAAATCCGTAATTTTGTAAGTACTAACCACAGTACTAACCCTTGCCTTGTAAAAAGTACCTATGTCCTCGCTTATTACAAGAAATAAGTAAAGATAGTCATACCGTCAAGCAAAATATTTGAAGGTATGAACTAACATCCTTTGTCATAATGTAGTGGATGAATATGTAACAAATTCTTGCTATTTCACTATTACCAACCAAACATTTTTATCGTGTTTTGTAAACATAACAATGAAAACGATACATATCCAAGAGGATTTGACCTCTTTATCTCTAACCCTTGGTCTTTTGTAGTAAACATGAGATATAGTCTGCTTGTGCAATACTTTAGGTTTACAAGGTGTTGATTAGAGTATTTGACTGTATTAAAAATATAGTTCATACTGGTGCAATCCTAGGAGAATATTACTTAAAAAAATATTTAATTGGTAAAACGTATAAAAATTACTTGTTACGTTATAATAAAAAAAAAAACATTAATTTATTATCATAAAGTCACATTAGTAATATTTTTATAACAAAAATATATACAAACAAGATTACATACTAAAAACTACAAAATATATCTCCAGATTTTTATAAAAATACAAAAAAAAAATATCATATGACTTGACTGCAAACGCTCTATATAGGTTGAATAACCTTATGACGTCATAGTATCTTCTGCCCTTTTTTTTATAGGTCTACTTCTACCTTATCAGTGTCTTGTTGCTGTGTCATAGGTTTTGATTAGGCTAAAAATAGTTGTCAATAGCAATCTTATCAATTCAATGGTGCCAGTTCTACTCTAGATATTTTATTATCATTACTATATTGCCCAAGTCCTAAGTTTGTTACCTCGTGGTAGTGCTTTAATTCTTACAAGTACTGTTTATCAGTGTAAGCATACTAACCATGTTACATATCTCTTCTCTTCTCCATCTCTACATAGTATAAATTAAAGTCGCTTTCCGCGTCTGTCTGTCTGTCTGTATGGCCGCTAACTCCTCCTAAACCACGCAACGGATTTTGATGCGGTTTTCACCATCAGTTTGATACATTTTTACGAAAGGTTTATATATATATATAACTAGCGACTCGCCCCGTCTTCGCATGTAAATTACACCCGTGCGAAGCCGGGCGGGCGGGTCGCTAGTATTACATAAATATTATATATACCCATTCATACACCTACCTAAGTAACAGATGATAAAATCACTGAACTGAAAGACAAGCTAACAAAAGTGTCTCAATAGAAATACTAGCAATAGCATACAAAAAGTAGCTATTTATTGACAGCCAAAAATAGACTTTACAGCGATTAGGTATTTGCCTGTACAAAAGTACTTATCAGTCCGGATGGCAATGGTTTAATTTTAACAGAATATGTAACGTTGCGGCGGATAAACTAAGAAATTATTGCTTCTATAAAGTCAAAAAGTAAAAACTAAAGGGGTGTTCCCATACAACAAACATCATTTTTAAACTTATTTTTGTATTTGCGCTAATGTAAAAACGGTAATACGAACAAGCGTCAAACTTGGCATAATTATAGTACACACTCTAAAGTATAACAACAAATAATAAATAATGGCCAAGTGCGAGTCGATGACAAATTTCTGTTCACCACCGTTTGTCGTACGATCACCGAAGTTAACGTCGGGCGCGGATGAGTGACCGCCAGGGCACTAATAGAATGTTGTATTTTTGCACTAGTTTTTTTTTTAAATTTAATAGCTAACAAGTTATGTGGTGGTACGGAACCCTCAGTGCGGGAACCCGACTCGCACTTGGCCTTTTTTTAAATTTGTAAGATTTCAAAGTCATCCACTTAGTCATAACAAATTCTACACAAGGACCCAACCCAAGACATGTGAAACCTATTCCGTAGAATCTATACACACTGCCAGACATAATTCTCAACATGGACAGCATATAATGTTCAGTGAATTTCAATACAATGTCTGTGATAGTAGTTTGTAATTTAAGAAAGCTCAGATAATAATATGTATTTCCTCAAGACCTGCCATACCTATAATTTATTTGTGATGTCTGGATTACAGGTACAGTGGTCCAGCAGTAACATCTACAGTACACAGGATGAAGCTGCAGCGGCCCTTGTTGCCAGGGGCATCCCCATTTACGCGTGGAAGGGAGAAACTGAAGAAGAATACATTTGGTGTATTGAGCAGACCCTTATCTTCCCTGATGAAAAGGTAAAGATCATTAACACAAACGAATTATCAAAATGCAATATGCTGTTTTATATCTGGAAAAAAATAATCATGTTTAACTCTTTTTTTCAGCCCCTGAACATGATCCTTGATGATGGAGGGGATTTAACAAACCTGGTGCATACCAAATTCCCACAACTGTTGGAGAATGTCAAAGGTATCTCTGAAGAAACAACCACTGGTGTGCACAACTTGTACAAAATGTTCCGTGAGGGAACTCTGAAGGTGCCAGCAATTAATGTTAATGATTCTGTCACCAAGAGCAAGTTCGACAATCTCTATGGATGCAGAGAGTCTCTATTGGACGGCATCAAGAGAGCAACTGACATTATGGTCGCTGGAAAAGTATGCGTAGTCGCCGGTTACGGAGATGTCGGTAAGGGATGCGCTCAGGCATTTAAGGGCTTTGGTGGCAGAGTTATTGTTACTGAGATTGACCCTATAAATGCTCTTCAGGCAGCGATGGAAGGATACCAGGTGACCACTATGGATGAAGCTGCTGAAGTAGGGCAGATATTTGTTACAACAACTGGCAACATTGACATCATTACTAGAGACCACTTCCTCAGGATGAAAGATGACGCTATTGTGTGCAACATCGGTCACTTTGACTGCGAAGTTGATGTTGCTTGGCTAGATAATAATGCCAAGAAGGTTAACATTAAGCCTCAAGTAGATCGTTATGAATTAGACAATGGAAACCATATCATTGTGTTGGCGGCTGGACGCCTTGTTAACTTAGGATGTGCTACTGGTCACTCTTCATTTGTTATGTCAAACTCTTTCACTAACCAAGTGCTGGCTCAGATTGAACTCTGGACAAAAACTAGTCAGTATCCTGTCGGCGTACACACCTTGCCAAAGAAATTAGACGAAGAAGTGGCAGTCCTTCACTTAGACCACCTTGGTGCGAAGCTCACCAAGTTGACCAGCAAGCAGGCCAAATACATCGGTGTGCCTGTTGAAGGACCATACAAACCTGACCATTATAGATACTAAGTCATAAGAAGTCAAATCAATTTATTTTATTATTTACACTTTATTGATTCATCTAGTGAGAACTTTACACAAAATGAAATAGATGATTCCTTTAATGAGTTTAAAAATTAAATAAATGCTTTTGAATACTTGTTTTTTTTATGGTGACCGCAGTAGCATTTCGCTTTACAATCTGACAGCACCAAGTTTGTTCTTTAGCCCTGCACCGATGACTTATTTAGTACCTACATAAATTAGTTATGTGCAGTTTTGATGCCATCGCTCAACGGTGAAGGAAAACATTGTGAGGAAACCGGTATGTCCAAGAACCTCAAAAGATCAAAGATATTTATATAACATGCACGGGGCAAGCATGGTGGATTAGGGCCCATCCTCTGAGAGAGGGCTGTGTCCCAGCAGTGGGAACATGATAGGCTGATAATGTTTCGTTTTTATTTCAACACTAGCTGTTGCCCACGACTTTGTATGCATACTTTCATAAAAATGTCAACCCTGTTCTTATTTGAAATGGGATGACTCTTGCACTGATTTCCCACTTGAGGTATATTTGTGCATTTCCCCTTACTAGAATCTACTCAAGCCAATCCAGCTAATTGAAGTACTGGAGTGAGGCTGAGTGGGCATTGGCACAGTTGCTCCAGTGGCGTAGGTGGGTGTAGATGAGGAGAAGCCATCAAGTTGGTGACATGAATGATGATGCAGCATCATGCATTTTAACCCTATAATTGTAAAATCCTTTTGTAGAGGATGTCTACAACCCATTTCCATTCATAAAGGATGTCTACACCCCATTTCCATTCATAGAGGATGTCTACACCCCATTTCCATTCATAGAGGACGTCTATACCCAGTGTCGGTTTTAGTACTACCAGAGCCCTGGGCGAGACTTCTACGGCGCACACCCCGCGTCTGCCATTCAAACCGGAAAAAAAGCAAAGAATATACAGAATAGATTTTTATATACCTGCGGCGCCCCTTTTTATCTGTCTACCCCAATGCGGTGCTGTCTACACCCCATTTAACATAGTAATTATCTCCTGAGTGCACCCCTCAAGGATACTATCTGCAAAATGTCATTCTCACAGGACAGCTACTGTGAAATGGGGTGTATAGGGACTAATCTCGAAAATTTGGTACACAAAATTTTCGAGATTAGTGAGCCAGCGAGTGGTATTTTGGTTATCTATACTAATATTATAAAGAGGAAAGATTTGATTGTTTGTTTGTTTGCATTGAATAGGCTCCGAAACTACTGAACCGATTTGAAAAATTCATTCACTGACGGGAAGCTACACTATCCCCAGGTGACATAGGCTATAATCTATACCCGTGCGAAGCTGGGGCGGACCGCTAGTAGTTTTATATATTGCTTATCATGTAGCAACAGAGCCATGGATTGACTAGATTTTTTTGTATGGGTAGTTTATCATAGTCTAAGGCCTGGAGAGTGAAATACTAAGTATTTTATAACGTAAGTAAATTTTAATCTATACATATAAAAATCAATGTGTATTGTATGTATGTTCCCTATGGACTCCACAATGGCTGGATTAATTTCGACAGGACTTTAACTGGAAGATAGCTTGATGTTTATCTGAGGAGTAATCCACTCGGGCAAAACTGCGGGGCACAGCTAGTATTATAATAAAATAATAGCATAGGCAAGAACTATTTTACTCTGGAAAAATGTATGGCTTCTGAGGAAAAGAGGAGGGTGAAGCCGTGGGGCGCAACTGGTATTATATTATAAAGGTTGTCGTTATTATTCATGCACTCTTGCACCTTGCAGTGTTAAGTTGGACATTCATGGTGACTATTTAGACTATATTTTGCATCTGAGCAGTTAAATAAAAACTCGGTGCATTATTTTTATTTACAAAATGAAGTGTACTTAATCATGAAAATACTACTTGTATTGACTACAAACTAAAATTAAAGCAACATTATGAAGTATAGAATCTTAATAACTCCTCATCTTTCGGCTTCAGAATGCACTGGTCCTTCAAATTGACCACCCATCCAGGATAGAGACCATGAAATATTTGCCTAGGGTCCTTCCTCACACATAACATGCTGTAAGCCTCGTCTTTCTCCAAGTCGGGGAGTTCATATCCATATTTTTGAGCCAACTTAAGTCTCTCTTGTGATATTTTCTCTGGGTCAGCTAGGTACCCTCGTGTCTCTGCACTTGAATAGTACTCAATGGCATCTGCGGGAGGAATCATTCTTCGCGGGATAGCTTGTCCACTCTCAAAGAATTTCTTAGGATTATTTAGAAGAAGTAGGCTGTGGGGATCATAGTAAGCTGTTGTAATTATTCCTCCATTTTTCTCAATTGTAGCAATGACCTGTTCAGTAGCCCATTGAACCTCAATGTTAATCTTGGCAGTGAATATATCAGCACCTTCATCTGTTAAGTTAATCCCAAATTGTTTTTGATCAGGGTGAAATTTATATAGGCCAGATTTTACAATAGTAGCAATGTCGATTGGTTGAGTGATGTCAATACGATCTCTCTCTATCATACTTTGTAGTCGATGCAAGGACATAGGTGGATACTCTCTTCGCAAACTGAAAAAATATTAGGATCAATACAAATAACTGGTGATAATGAACTCAATAATCAACCATATTCTCAAAATATTAGTTTTTTTTAACAATAATAATGTTGCTGTTAGTAGTGATCTGTTTTTGGATTTCAATCATTACAGACTCTAGAAATACACTTAGATATAATTTGGCACTTACTGGTGTCCTCTATAGTAATGTTCTTGAGGTACTCTGAGATAAAATGGGTTATTGCCTGTTTCATAACCTAATCTCATGTAATTTTGTCTCTGCCCGGACCCTTTATTTCCAGATCCATGTTTGTCTCCGCCGTGCTGTCCACGGCCTCTTTTTTGCTGAAATTATTAAATAGTTATTGTTTCGCCAGTGCAACAGTCATAATATTATAATGAATATTATTACATTACAGTAAGAAAACTTACGGTTTTCTTCGAGCCAGGGTTATCACGAATATTTGCAAGTGATATTCGGGGTAATGATCTTAACATAGACAGAGACTTCTCTGTTATTTGTCGTGAGGACATATTCCACAAATTTTTATTTAGCTAATGTTGTATGTACTTAAATATTTTTTAATTATTCTTTGGATTCAAAAATCAGGATTTAGATTTTGAGAACGTCATGCGGTCGTTTGACTTTGACAATTTTTTTTGGTTCGACAGTTGATATTTTTATTTTTTTTACCCACTGAGCTATAGTTGAGAGACGCTAGAGTCATAAGGTCATATGCCATATACCGTTGTACACTTTTTCATTCTGTCCATTATTATCCGTCTTTAGCTTTTCATTTTCTGTAAATAATGTTCAACCAAGATTATTCTATCTCCTCCCTCACTATTTAAGGCAAAATTGCCTCAAATCCCAAAGGGACAGTAGCCAAGTTAAAAAAGTATATTTTTAGGGTAAAAACGGGACCCTATTATTATAACTACTACATTATCCGCCCTACCTTTAAACGGCTGTATCTTTTGAACAGTGATATATAGCCAGTTGAAATTATCTCTGAATATGTAATGTTACGGCGGATTAACTAAAAAATAATAAAAAAGTAAAAAAGAAAGGGGGTATTTTTAATCCATTACTACTATTTCTATCAATTCCATCCATGCTACTGTTAAAATCGAGGAAAATAATTGACTAAATTCTGGTTTAAAAGGTCATACTTAAGGCCTCCATGAGTACAAATAAATAATGCACTCCATTTTATCGTACTCCCTGTATACAAAAAGTGCACATTGATCCATTATGTTTTATTGCATATCTCTGGCTGTGTAGTACTGCTTATGCCCACTGAGGCATTAATCACTATGGTTTACACTGCCTTCATGACTTGAAAGGCCAGGGAAATAAAAATCCATCTTTAAATACAAAATAACTTGTTTTGTTTTGTATCACACTTTATATTCACAAATAAATAAGCATCTAATACATTTCATGTTGTGATACAAAATTCTTAGGTACCTACTGAAGGCAGGTTCATAATAGTCTGTAGTACTTTTAAAATTACATAATCAACTTATTAACTTCTTCGGGTGTTCTCCGCATAATTGTTTGAGGATCCACATATCCATTATTAGAATCATGAACTGCTTGATAAAGTTGCCCGTAGATTGCCAATATCACTTCAAAAGCTCTCTTTTTCACAACAATCTTGTGAGAGTGACTCAGAAGTAGATTCAATTGTGGCAGAACGTAAGCATCAGGGGTTACCAGAAACAAGTCAAACTTGTTTAAAAATGCCTTTAATGTAGATGTGTCCATTCCAGGAATAGCTGATAGCGGACCGCTAATTTTTTCCTGCAGTATTGTGTAAATTGGGCCCAAATTAAGATTTGCAACAAGGAAACTGGCCTGTTCAGATGTCAGTGTGTCGACTTGAGCTTCAGATTGGGCTTGCAGCCTCTCATTGTATTCATCCATGATTGTGTAAAGTGACAATGTGCACTGTATGTGGTAAACACAGTTCAACATATAAACAGACATGTCTGTTGAACTCAGATGACAAGCCGTTTCATTGATAGCATGCAGTAAAGGGTCCAAAATGTGTGTCACAATGACTTTTCTGTCAGATGTATTCAGGTTGTTTGAGTTATTCATTATAGCCAGTAAATCTCTCAGGAAACTGACAAGATCCGTGACCACTATTGATGGATTTAGGTCTACTGGTGGTGCTTTAACTCCATGACTCAGTTCTTTTTGTATCTTGCTGTCCAAAGTTATAAGAAATACCTCTTCACTTTTTTTAAGCAATTCTTCTAAAGTGTTAATCAAGTGACCCTTCCCTATCGTAGACTGAATCACATCTTTGTAATAAATGATTAAATTTGTGATTGACCAGAGAACTAGTGGATCCTTATCGGGTTTTAATATTAGTTCAGCTCTTACTTTCAATAATGGACATATAGCTTCCATTATACTGGTTAGAGCATCGATAATTTGCTGGTTTTTATCTGGTATTTCACAGTTCTTAAACAATGTTGCCAAGTTCTCTTTTTCAACAGGTATAACTTGATATACCCAGGTCAGGATGTCACCTATGTATCGTTTGGCATCATTAGCATAAAACTCTATTGGTTTTGAGCCACTTTCAGTGCCCTTTGTCAAGGCATCAATGAAGAGTTGAACAATGGTTGCCTTTCTGGCTGAACAATATTCATCTATGATGTTGGAGAACAGAACTTGTCTGTTCTGAAATTTAGCCAAGGCTGAAGATATCAATGCATTATTAGGAGAATCAGTGCTCAGACAAGCTCCTATTGTCCAATGATACAGCTTCTCTATGGCAACTTCTTGTTGAAGACCAACAGTCTCCATGATGTCAAATGCTGAAGTCTGGTACCAACACTTTACAAGTGTTTTACAATTATCGTTTAATTTTTCTATTTGAGACAATGTTCCAAAGAAATCAGATGTAAGAGGTGTTTTTACAGAAACATTGTAGAGATACTCAGTCTTATCTGGTGGAAGTTGGAAACAATCAACAAATGAGTTTACCCAAATAAGTTTCTTCTCAGTTTTCTTTCTTTCTTCTTTTAGCTTGGTTGTTTGAGCAATCAGATGGTGTGTTTTGGTCTTTGATTCATTTAATCTGTTCGACATGTCTTTCACAGTATGATCTAAGGAAGATAGTGAATTTAACAAGATTTGCAGCTTGTCTTTCACCTTATTATACTCCATTAGAACAGTTTTATTGACAAGCATATCCCGTTTTTCGATTTCGTTCAAAAGAACTCTTCGAGTGTATGCCGAATTCGAGGAACATAATCCCGACACAGAATTGAGAGCATCACTGCTGTCTGAAACTATGTGGTTATCGAATATCTTATTTATCCTTTGGCGGATAGTATTGTTACACAGCGAATCCATACTCGAAGGCACACTTTTTTCCCTAAAATAATTTTTATTTACTTATTTTGTTTGACTCGCATCTCGCGTCGTCGATTCGTTTCGTCAGCAACTGTGTCGTGCCACTGTCAATGTCAATCACATACTTGCCTTTTTTGTTTTTCGTCCATTGCTGAGCAGGCTAATCTTATTAAAGCCATACCGCCTCGTTTCTGTATTTTATTACCTTTTTCAAATGGTATTGGTACCATGGTATTGGTACCTGTGAGACTTTATTATAGGCTCTTCTTTTGGAGATTTGGTGTCGACATGAAAAAATACGTACGCCCACACTCGAGAACATTCACGAACACTAATATTATAATTCTTGATAGGAACCTAGTATCTTATGATACTAGGTTCATGAGCAACATCCTTGTTGATAGTAGTAGAATTTTGCTTGCTGCTCATAGACAATAAAAAATATTATTTTGATTTGGCGGCAACGATTATTATTTTATTAGTGAATTGGACTGGTTTATACGAAACATATACGGTTACTGTATTCTTTGAATGTATCTTTTATTTTATCCTTTGTTTTTTTAAACAATAAATAATTATGTTGTTATTTTTTTTTACCAGAATACCGTCAGAACACAAATGACAACAAAATTGTCTGTGGTTGGATCATATGATCAATGGTCACCCTCCTCTTGTAATTGATTTCCTTCAAAAAGGCTCTTTGGGCTTTTCCCGTGCTTTGGATTGCTTAGTATACCTAAAATACTTTAAATAAAGTTCCTGGTTTTATAAACTTCATAAGCAAAATGAAGGGGTGCATATTTAACATCGACTCTGGATACTTGGAAGGTCTCTGCCGTGGGTTCAAGTGTGGTATACTCAAGCAGGCAGACTATCTCAACTTGGTACAGTGCGAAACTCTTGAAGGTAATAGCATCAGAATGTAATCTAGACACTTAACCCTTGTAAATAGGCGTGCCTACGTAACTAGTTGTTACTTTTGTTTGACAGATTTAAAGCTCCACCTCCAAGGCACTGACTATGGCACGTTCCTCGCCAACGAGCCCAGCCCCTTGGCCGTCTCGACCATCGACGACAAGCTCCGCGAGAAACTCGTTATCGAGTTCCAACATCTGAGGAACCACTCTGTAGAGCCTCTATCTACTTTCTTGGATTTCATCACATACAGTTACATGATTGATAACATCATTCTTTTGATCACTGGCACTTTGCACCAGAGGCCTATTTCTGAGCTGATCCCCAAATGCCACCCGCTGGGATCTTTTGAACAAATGGAAGCCATCCATGTAGCAGCCACACCTGCTGAGCTGTACAATGCCGTGTTGGTTGACACCCCCTTGGCCCCGTTCTTCGTTGACTGCATCAGTGAGCAGGATCTGGATGAGATGAACATTGAGATCATTCGTAACACTCTGTACAAGGCTTACCTGGAAGCTTTCTATGAATTCTGCAGCCAAATTGGAGGCACCACTGCTGATGTGATGTGTGAAATCTTAGCTGTGAGTCATTTACTAATATTTATGTTGTGTGTGTTCATAAGTATATTTTGACAGTCTGTTTGCTTTATATATTCATGTAAATCAAAGTACATCAAAAAACAATTGTGCTGGAAGTTGGAATGTAAAATACGTGCCATGCTTATTAAGTGGAGTAAACCACAGAAAAGAGAAGTAAATAGAACGGAAATGAGAAGGAAAATCTGTCGCCAGGTATTATGACAGAATCTTGCTTGAACATTCTCATGTATGTCAACGCATCGAACTCCGCATCCAAAGAACTTGGACCTTACCTTTTTGGGTTACGTCTCAAAGTTCTTTGTCCGCATCACAGCTGCTAACTGATTTCAAATAACTGACGTTTCGTTAATATGGGTGCAACTGGCTACAAAAAAAATCTTACAAAAATGCCTTGACAGCCGTTCTAATTTAAACAATTATTTTTTTCTTTTCTGTGGAGTAAACCAATATTAATTCTCTCGCGCTTGCGCTTTCAATATTTTTAATGATATAGAAATTATAGAATAACGGAACGAGTGGTAAAATGTTTTTGCAACATTTTCTAAATTAATGCAGTAGTCTTACTAATCTGGCACTATTAAAGACAAAGAGGTCCGATGCTGATGTACTGAAGAACTGAATTAATAAGACTACTGTATTGATATGATAAAAAAATAAACCGGCCAAGTGCGAGTCGGGCTCGCGCAGGGTTCCGTACCACCACAAAATACAACTATCAGGTATTGTTCAGGCTAAACAACTTCCAAAATAGTCAAAGCAATTGCTACGCAGTCACATATTTAATACTTTGCTATAGTGACATTCGAGTATAACACAATTATAACTTGGTAATGAACAGAAATTTGTTACCGACTGGCACTTGGTCATTATTTATTATTATACTTTACATTGTGTACTATAATCACACCAAGTTTGACGCTGGTACGTATTACCGTTTTTACATTAGAGCTAATACAAAGATATGTAAAAAAATATGTTTGTTGTATTAGGACCCCCATTTGTTTTTACTTTTTTATTATTTCTCATCTAATCCGCCGTAACATTACATATTCTATGAAAATTTCAACTGGCTATTCATAACGGTTCGAAAGATACGACCCTTTATAAGTAAGACAGACGTGTAACCCCAAAAACAGAGTGTGTGATGGCTTAATTTTTTAAAATGTGAATATGTGTAGTAATATATCTAGAAATGTTATAAACAAATCTAGATGAAAGTTGCATCATTTGAATCTGTACAATTGCTTATTTAGTATGCTAGTTTAGTGCACTCTCAACCACTGCAACAAAATCCAGTAGTTGAGAGTGCACTAAACTGTTAAAATGAAAGCTTTTTAAAAGAAACTTATGATTTAAATTTTTAAAGTGCGCGCTTATACCCTAATATTCATTAATATAATTTCGAATTATTATATTAATTCCAGTTTGAAGCTGACCGTCGTGCCATCATCATTACTATCAACTCGTTTGGCACTGAGCTGTCGAAGGATGATCGTGCGAAGCTGTATCCCCGCTGTGGTAAGCTGAACCCTGATGGTTTGGCTGCACTGGCCCGTGCCGATGACTATGAGCAAGTGAAGGCTGTCGCAGAGTACTACTCCGAATACTCTGCCCTCTTTGAAGGCGCCGGCACCAATGCTGGAGACAAGACTTTGGAGGACAAGTTCTTTGAGCATGAGGTGAGCTAACTTAACCATTTTTAATTATATTTTTAAGTAATGTGGAAATGCTGTGCCGCTTTCAATTTAATTGAAATTAAACAAAATGCAGCACAATACTTTCACTAGGTCTGTACACAGCACATGCACTGTGCACTTGACTTGCATTCATACCTAATGTTTTTTTTTTTTATTATTATAAAAAGTTTATTAGTTCAATATAACTTAGTGACTAAATACATACACCGAATTAACAGAGGATGCTGAAGTAAGTAACAAAATTAACGCTTACTACTAACAGTGTTTCATCGGTGTGCACTGAAACCCACACTAGGGTGACCTGTGTTGTGGGCTTCAGGCTGACTAATTTGAAATTATACTATAAATAAAACTCCCAATTTTCAATTCAGACAGTTTAGAAAAAAAACAATATATTTTTATGAACACTGCACAAAAATCCCACAAAAATTTCATAGACTTTGGCTAAGTGGCTTTTAACCAGCTCCAATGATATTATGTTTTTTTAGGCTATAATAGGCTTGCGTTTTACCGTTAACTCACCTGGGGGGTTGGACAAGACCCATTTCCTGTTAGCGTTAACGCCTGCCGAAAGGTGAAATTGTATGAAAAAGACATTGACAATGACATTAGCTTGAGAGAAATTATCTGTAGCTAATGTCATTTTCATACAATTTCATCTTTCCGCAGGCGTGAACACTAACAGAAAGTGGCTCTTGTCTAGACGCCCCGATGCTAAACGATGATGCGGTCTACGATGGAGCATGCTTGCCTAGAAGAAAACTATTCACTTGTCATTTGACATGCAATAATAATTTTGTTTTAAGACTTGCTGCACTCGCAAGTCTAGTTTAATATTGATAATTATTATAACTTGAAGTACTTTCCTTGCAGGTGAGTCTGAATGTGTTTGCGTTCCTTCAACAATTCCACTTTGGAGTATTCTACTCCTATCTGAAGCTGAAGGAGCAGGAGTGCCGGAACATTGTTTGGATCAGTGAGTGCGTAGCGCAAAAACACCGCGCCAAGATCGACAATTACATTCCAATCTTCTAAACAATAGTATGAAATACATTAGAAACCGGTTATAGTGACAGCCATGGGAACGGCGACTTTATGTTGTACTAACTGTCTTTTTAACAGGATTCACTTTTGTTAACTATTATATTAAACTTGACGGTTTGTTTACCTCATTATAACCGGGATTCTATTGAAATATATAATGTACAAAAATATTAAAAATGTTTCCAATTAGCTTCATTATTTGTATATAATTATTCCTGTTAAATGATATAATAAAATTCATGTTGTATGTGATGAATAATGGACAATTGACAGCTTAGTTTATTTAAATTACATTTAAAAAAATGCAAAAGAAAACTGTTTGAAAAATAACTGTAGAGGAAAGATATACTATACTTTAAATTAGAATAAGTAATGTTTCTTGTAACCCTCATTAAAAGTCATTGTAACTTCTCAGATGTTGCTTTATTTTTACATTTAAATGTTTTATGTGAGAATTTATGGTGAGCTTTATGAGAATAATTTATGTTTTTATCTATGTATCATTTATCTTAAATATCTATCTGTAGTTAAGGTCAGCTCATATTAAGACAATGTTCACATTCAGCAATCCCTACTTAGAAAATTATCAAAAGAATAGAGAAGAGGATGTAAAGAAAGTACAGGGTCATTTCAGGACCAGTCACGCCCAGGCCCATAATATCTGTCCATGCTGGGCCAAAACATCCATACAAAGCAGACAGTCTTTTTGAAACTTAAAAATTAATTCATGCATAAAAATTCTACGAGCATTCAAAGCATACTGCCTAACACAAGCAGTTGAAAATCCCACGTTGCAGCACAAATCAGTATTTACTTAGATAGGAAGGAACAATCTAGATTCGAACTATTATTTTATTTAAAGACAAAAATTGTTGTTGAAAAACAATTCCAATGTACAGTGTTACTCACATGTTTGGATTCTGGTAGTCACTGTTATCCATTAATAATGCCTGCCTATTTAATTAATAAAGTCTTATTCAATGTTATGTTGATTTTTATTTATATTATTTATAGAGTGTAACAAGTCCAGTAACAGATTGGAAATGGAATTAAGATAGGATGACTGGAGATGTTATTACATTTATACAGGTAATTTTTTCAGCATTTATGTCTACATTTGACCACTAACAGTCTTACAATTCCCCATTTAAAGAAAAAGTGCCACTAAGGTGAAAGGTCATGAATAAATTTTAATATGGGACCAACTCTTTACCATGCATTTTGCCAAGTAATTTTTTCTATACAGCACCAGATAATTTTTTTACTTGGCGACAGGCCCTTTCCTACACCTACCTACCTTCTTTTGTACCTACACCTGATATTATTGCAATTTCGGGGTTGCACCAATAGAGTAGAAATCTATATATTATATAAAAATGAATCTCTATTTACTTTGGTCACGCCATAAATTAGAACTACTTTACCGATTTAATTATTTTTTTTTAAGTTTTCTAATACTTTGTAGAAGGTTCTTACAAAAAAAAAAACAGAAAACCTAACGATTTTAATTGCGGTTGATACCGCACATCGCTGTTAGTTGTTCATAGTTATGAGTACCTACAATGACCCCCTTTCTACTTAGGGGCCGTCCATTAATCACATGATGTTTTTTTTGCATTATTTAACCCCCTCTCCCCCTTGGTGAGGTTTAAGACTATTGTTTGTGTATTGATTGTGATATTTCGTGTTTTTTGATTAACCCCCCCCCCCCCCCCCCCCCCCTTTCAAGCCTTACGTGATTAATGGACGGTCCCTTAGTACAACCTAAGCATCCTGTATTAATCAAAGGTGTGGATCAGACATGGATTAACGCAGAATACTTTTTGTTTCAGAAAAAAATAGGATTTTAGAGCAGCAGCTGGTATTATATTAACCGAATTCAAACTTTTTAGAGTTATTGGAATGAATTATACATAAAAGTATTTTTTTCAATCATCGCCAGTTTACTGCTATTACTTTAAAAAATAAAAAACAAAACTAAATTCATTAATCTTTTAAATGATTTATTTGTTCACTTATAATATCAGTTGTGGGTCCTTCATACACTAAATTCAGTTTAGAGGGTTTCACCAACAGCATATTTTGATGTTCTTTCCAAAACTCTTTTCTCAGCATATCATCATTGACATCTACTATCACATTTCTAGTAGCATTATTGACCACTATGTTCTTACGCAAAAGTATTGTCCCTCTCTTGAAAATCTCAGGTTCATTATTATAATTAATCTTAAATTCTTGAAACAATATTTCGTTCTTATCAGCAGATACAGTTCCACATAGCCGCTTCTCTGCCTAAAATGAAATGCAAATTAATTATTCATAATTGTCTTGAATGAAATATCTCAAAACCATAAGTTCATCAAGAGGTGATCCGAACTTTATATGCCAATATCATTATTATAACATTTATTCAAATTCAGTCCGGTCTAGCCCGGACATTTCAGAGGCATTGGTGGGGTATTGATGAGGCCCTGTTGAATATAAAATACAATTATAGCATGTGGGTAAATGGGAATTATGAAACTATTGTACAGTATAGGATTAAAAAATTCTGGGCTATTGTGGTGAATTATTGATGGTGTTAAGCTGGTCTATGGTACGGTACCCGCCAATCATGCCTCATTTCAAGATAGTGGCGGATGATACCGCTTCTCATGATGCCAGGGTATCTGGGGTTTTAGCCCAATGGATTTGGGGTACACGGTGTTGCCACTCACTGACAGCTCGCCACATAGCTACCTCTGCGTTTTCATTATATTATTGTGCATAAAACTGTGTGCTATCTATCGAAATGTCAAATATTTCACATTGCAGTGTGCCTATATTTGTTTAAGTCAAAGTAATTTATTGATAAACATAATGTTTACAGGTCAGGCAATTGTAATATATTATTTAAGAAATGTATATACATAATATTGTCAAACTAAATATTGTACTGAATATTAATAGTGGCAAATAATTTTTTATTTATTTATTACTTATTTTAATAATTATGTGATAATATACAACACTTAAAACATAATAAAATATAAATAAAATTATGTAAAAATAATAACCATAAAAAAAATTATAAAACCAAGTTCATACATTATTCATGTTATACAATAGTACATATAAATCGATGGTGTTATATAGATTTTTCTACAGAGTTTAATATCTACCTATTTTAGTTTAGTTACTGACCTGTGTGGGACTGAGGTTTCCTTGTAATACTAGAGTCCAAAAAGTAGTGTTGTATAAATTATTAATATGGACATCAGCTTGTCTCCACTTCAAATAATCTATCAAATTCTCTTCAGATGGATACAAAACTATACGCCCATCAAAAGTGGGAGGATATTTTAGTTTTTGGTCGCCAAAAAACTTATTCCAAAAGAAAACATATGAAGATGAAAACTTGCTATTTATTGTGGTGAGCAACTTGGCTGCTCGGCGTTTATACAGACTGCTATCTTTTTTAAATATAAATGAGAATTCATCACTTTGTCCAAATCCAACGAGTAAATCATGAAATTCTTTCATAACGGTAAAAGCAGCGTAATTCATCAACTTCAAGGCTCGCAAATCATTTGGTTTACTGAAGTTGTGATCGTCTGAAAACTTATGGAAACACTTGCCATCGAGTCTGATAACTATCCAAGTATTAGGCATTAGAGAATCGTCCAGTTCAAATTTTTTTACATATTCAAATGAGCTCTTTGCCATTCTAGTGGATTTCCAAGTTCTCAGAGAGTTTTTGCTTTTTAAGCATAAACTTGCGAACATTACCAGTATCGAACCTTCAGAATATAATATGTAATTTCATAAATTATTAAAATATATCAATGCCGTTGCAGTATACATACATAGATCATGTATTCAGATTCAAGTTCCCAACTCAATATAATAAAGGACACTGATCCTAGTTGATATTATCATATATTTTTGTAAGAGTAGAATCTAGGTCACGGAACACTGACCTATCTAGGTAACACAGATTAGTATGTAGATCTAGGTAATTAAAATTAAATAAAAATCACAACTAAATAACCTCCAATAGGTACCTCACCAATTTTCATTTACAACTGTCAATGTCAACTTGAACTTTTAACTTTTGTTGTGTTGCCGGCATATATATATAGCTTCTGGGGTGCGTTTACGTATAGTCAGCGAATTTTTCACCAGTTAAAATTTAAACTAACGGAGGTTCGCTGAACGGTGTCTAGCTTTATGTTAATACTAAATACTAGCTGTCAAATACGAATAAAACAAACAGAAATAATGTCAACCACAGCTCAACATGCTCAACAGCTGTCAATCTGACAGCAGACGAAAATATAGCTACCACAAAAGGTCGATAAAATTTAATCTAGTCAGGCGAAAACTTATACAAGTGAACGCTCGTAAACGGGGCAGTTTAAATTTTAACAGGTATTATTTTTCACCTCGTGGAGTCTCTAAACGGGTGTTTTGACGTTTATCTAGTATAATATAATGTGGAAATTTCCACATGAGATGCTTAAGATCAATTCTTCGTATAAGGTGGCAGGACCGAGTTCCAAACTCCGAAGTTTTGAGAAGAACAGAGCTATGTGGCATAGAGTCCTTGCTCATAAAAAGTCAACTGAGATGGTGCGGACATCTTGTACGTATGGATGACTCCAGGTTGCCTAAAGCTGTATTTTATTCACAGCTGAAGGAGGGAAAGCGCACTCCTGGAGGCCAGTACTTACGTTACAGGGATGTCTTGAAGCGCCATCTCACCGCATGTGACATCCCATGCGAGGGTTGGGAAGAGCTCGCGCAACTGAGACGAGAGTGGCGCAGCTCTGTTCATAAGGCTGTTAATAACTTTGAAAAGAAACGAATACAAGACCTAGATGCAAAACGCCTTATTATTAAGACCCGTCCGAAGCCTTCCTACACCTACACATACAATGCTGATGGTCAGTTGCACTGTGCGCCTTGCAACAGGATCTTTAAAACTAAGTTTGGTTTTGCCAGCCATATACGCGCTCATAACCGGCGCTAGTCAGGTTCGCCGTTGACGGACACGTCAAGGAGGCCGATATATATATATATATATATATATATATATATATATATATATATATATATAATATAATATAATATATTTTAGTCTGGATAAGTGCCGTGGGCAGTTAAAATTTTAACCAGTTTAATTTTTCACCTCGTGGAGTCTCTAAACGAGTGTTTTGACGTTTATCTAGTATAAGTTTTAGTCTGGATAAGTGCCGTAAACGCACCCCTGTGTATAGCTAGATTCATGGCATAGAGAGAGAACCTTTTTTTTTTCTTCTTCCTCGTGTTGGGGCTTTTGGCTCAGCATGATTGACGCAGTTGCCCTTTGATTATATTAATCAAAGCAGTTGCCATATACAGAGAGAACCTTGGAGAGAACTCTGCGTATGACAATGACAAGTTGACAATTGACGAGACAAGGTTGACAATTGACGTGACAAGTTTGACAGGCAGTCAGATTACGTTATTTAATATCAAAGCTAAACACAATTTTTTTTTTATTAAGTATTGTGATAACGCGTAAAATGCTGCGAAATAATTTATTCAGAATGGTTTATTTAAAAAGTAAGATGTAAGATAATAGATCTGTTTACTTTTTATGTGGTTGTGGATGTGTGGAAGAACAATCTTTTTTTGTTGCAGATACTTCACTTAATTCGTTTTATTGTAATTATTCTCAAGAAACTAGCGCTAATGAGAAAGAACCAAAAAAAAACGAATCAAAAAGATTGGCTGAATTCCGCAAGAAAATACGAGAAACTACGTCTATTGACGATCTTGGGGACCAGCCATCTATACATCCTTCCCAAAAAGATGACCCATTACCTGCCTGGCCCGAAAACACCAACCCCCACACTGGCGAGATTGGGGGCCCCAGAGGCCCAGAGCCAACCAGATATGGGGACTGGGAAAGAAAGGGCAGAGTATCTGACTTTTAGAATGAACTGGTCTTATACATAGAGAATTGTTATAGGATCTCTTAAATTACTTTATAGTTGCCCTATTATTATTGTTATTCATAGGTTAGATAATTTATTGAATAATACAAAAAAATTTGTGAAGGTCTTTCTTTATTTTTATTTAATAGTCAAATTTATTGACTATTTGAAGATTTTCCAATGGTTTTGGGCATTTTTTTATTAGTTGAGTCTTCTAGCTCCTTGGACTTGTAATAGTGTGGTGCTACTTCTAAAAGCCACTTGCTCTCTATTTCTGTTACTTGTCGCATGAACTCCTTTGACGTAAATACAAGTTCATGGTATATGACCCAGCGTGGTAATTCTTCAAACAATGCACTATTAGGGTGTATCATCACAGTCTGAAACAAAAAAAATATGGTTCAGTGTGGATACAATTGTTACCATAACGAAAGTTCATTCCTACTTCAAGCACATGAATACAAAACATTTATCATAGCTATGATTAAAATGGTCAACAATATTTTCAGGTTTTGTCCAACATTACATTATTACCCGCTGCTCAACTATAGATATTTTGTAGCTGGTTATGAAAAAGAAAATTTTATTTTGTTATCGTAGCTGGTTATTAAAGAAGAAAAATAACATGTTTATAGCTGGTTATGAAATTTTAGTTACAAACATGGACAAAAGGTAATTTTTTTGTGTAGTGTTTTTTGTTGTTGTGTGTTTCGTTATTTTAGGTGTATTGTAGTGCATCTCTAGTGTATTTTTAGTGCGATTGTGTATTTTGTGTAGTGTGTAGTTTTGTGTATCTAGTGTATTTTGATTGAGATAGAGATTTGTCAATTTAATTGTAAATTTTTGCCATAGCGACCTGCACAAAAAAGAACTTAATCAGAAGTCAAACAGGCCATCACGAATAGAACACAATACAGAAAAAAAAAAGGCTCGAATACTGCAAATTGCTGTAGTGTTAAACAAAAAATAGTATATTATGCAATTAGTGAATAAAGGACAGATTCAAAGCGAGGGCCATAGATGAATTATGAATCAACAACTGATTCAAGTGTTAGAATCCTCAGCGACACGAGTGATTCATGGCCCTCGATATAAAACCATTTTATTCAAGAGTTGCATACTTTACTTTATACCATGACTATGACAAAAATAAAGATTTATGCGAAAATAGAGGTTGTATAGCATTGGGATGGAGGTAAAATATATTGGTGTGTTCTAAATTCAAACACCAAAATAGTGATTAAATTGAGGGGGGTATGGTATAAACATTCATTTTTTGATTCTAAAATACAAATTTTGTATTAAATATCAAGTGACGAGAATGATTTTTCTAGTAGTAGTAATCTTTTTATTCTCTTGCAGAAAGTGTGTAGAGTTTTTTTTCTCGGGGATAAAGGTGTCTTCGTCATGGGCGTGCTTGAATTTCGAGCATAGTGAAGGATTCTATTCCTAACTGTAACCCTCGAATACTTCATTACGGTCAGGATTCAGACGCCCGTGGCTTAAGACACTGCTTTATCCCCTTGGCGAATAATCTACTATACTCATCCATCTGTCCAGTTTCTTTTTAAAAATATTACATACATACTAGTACATAGTTTTATTACTTACTTGGTTATGTTTCACAGTCTTATAATGGCCACCTTTTGAAAACTTTGCAATGTGGTAAAAAAAGCCAGCTGTCATCGCTTTCCTTATATTTGTGTCATCAGCAATGCCAGATACCATTTCTATCTCTACTCTTTCCATGAGGCCAACTAGCTGTTCCCGCACATCTCTAGACCGTTTCATTGATCTGTACTGTACAAAGTTTTCATAGCACCATTGCACAGAGTAGTCCGATTCAACCCATTGGTTGTAAATGTTCATCAATGTCAAATGGTCTCCTTTTGGGTGAAAAAAGTTCTTTCTTGCTGTGTCTGCATGAATAATCTTATCCTTCGGTCTGTAGAATATTGAGCTGTTTACGGATAGCATTGCAGCTATTGTGACAATTTCTTCAGAGCATTTGTATCTGGAACAAATTAGAAAAACAATATTTGTAGCAAAAAAATATTTGTATACTAGACAAGATTTCAAACTGAGATTAGGAACTTACTTTTCACTGGCCAATAACATTTTAGCAAGCATAGGATCTGTGGGGAATTCAGCCATTCTTCTCCCAGCTTTTGTCAATTCTCCGTGATGATTCAAGGCACCAAGTGCATATAATTGCTCAAGAGCCAGTACCAGTGTTTCATGAGGTGGGGGATCAAGGAAGTCAAAGTGAATTAAATCATTGATCCCTAGAGCTTTTAATGTGAGAACAGCATTGCCTAAGTTAATTCTCTGAATCTCGGGAGTTGTGTTGTCTTCCAGTTCATATTTGTATGCCCATGCGGTGTAAAGCCTAAAACATTTCCCCGGCGCTACTCTGCCTGCTCTACCGGCTCTTTGGTTGGCAGAGGCCTTGGATATTGGCACAACCATTAAACTTTCCATGCCTGTTTTAGAATTGAAATTATTTTGTTTTGCAAAGCCTGGATCTATGACATAAATAATATTATCAATTGTTAATGAAGTCTCTGCTATGTTGGTAGCTAAGACAACTTTTCGTGCCCCTTCAGGTGTTGGATCAAATATTTTTGCTTGCATTTCACTTGGTAAGTTGGCATAGACAGGTAAAATGATAAGTTCTTTTAATTTTTTGCCAATTTTTTTTGTTCTCTCTAGCAACATTTCTACACAAGTCTCAATTTCTTCTTGTCCAGTGAGAAATACTAATATATCTCCCAGAGGCTGGGTAGCATGTATCTGCAACACTGAGACGACACTTGCATCTACATAGTCTGCTTCGGGTGCTTTAGTGTAATAGATGTCTACAGGGAACCTCCTTCCTGGAATTCTAAATATTGGTGCATCATCAAAAAAACTTGAAAATTTTTCTGCATCCAATGTTGCACTTGAGATGAGGAGTTTCAAATCTGGCCTGAACCTAGTGATATCTTTAACGAGCCCAAACAAAATATCAGTGTGCAAAGTCCGTTCATGGGCTTCATCAATGATCATTACACTGTAAGAAGCCAAGTCAGGTTCTGATAAGAACTCCCTGTGAAGAGTTCCGTCAGTCATGTATTTAATGACAGTCCTGTCAGAAGTGCAGTCTTCAAATCTGATGCTGTAGCCAACCTCATTTCCGAGCTTGATATTCATCTCCTGAGCCACTCTGGCTGCTACAGACATGGCTGCAACTCTCCTTGGTTGAGTGCATCCAATTTTCTTCCCATCATCAGTAAAACCAGCCTCATGAAGATATTGAGGAATTTGAGTAGTTTTTCCAGACCCCGTTTCACCTTCAACAATCAATATTTGGTAGTTTTTAATGGCTTCAATCAATGAATCTCTAAATGGATAAACAGGTAGAGATTTTTTGGTTTCCTCGATGGTCATTCGTATTTTACGGTATTCACTTTTTTCTTCATCTTCTTTCTTTTCCTTGTTGCCTTCCAGCTGCAGAGCTTGTATGAAATCGATTTGTTCGTCCAGTAACAATTCATACTCCTCATGCCCTTTAGCATCTTTTGCACCAAACTTAAAGAAAGCTGATCTGATTTGATCCTGCTCCCACTTCTTCTGCTCAGAATGTGGCAGTTTTTCTAAGTCATCAACTTCAATATAATCACCTGGAATATAAAAAGGTATTTTTTTTCATATATGGGTATCACTAGGACTGCTACAAGTAAGTACATACATAAAAAAATAACATCATCAAAACAAAAATGGTTTAGATTTTAATTTTAAAGGCACTCTTTAAAATTCCTAAGAACAGAATCTTACTAAAAATGATTACAACTATTGTCATTAATTTCTCAAGAAAGTGTCAAAACAGGCATAAAATAGGATTCCACAATAATTATGTTCCCAAAATGCTTGAATAAAATTCAATGGACTCACAATTTTAAAGCTGTGTTATCACAATATAAGCCTACTATTTATGGTGTAGTTATAGTAAAAAGCACTATACTAGTACATCACATGGGGGAAACTATGGATTTAAAGTTTGGGTGGATAACAGCCCTTAAGCTTGTTTGGCAAATGCTAGTTGAAAACATGTTTCCTTGTTCTAGTTGAAAATATGTTTGTTTACCCCTCTGTAAAATAATGTGCCTATATTTTGTGCTCTTACCCTTTTCTCCCTTTCCCAAGTCTTGTGGCATGCGATATCTTTGAACATTTTCAAGTTCTCTCGCTTTCTCATGTTCTTTGGCCAGTTTTAAAATTGTCTTTTTGTGTTCTCTTTCTTCTTTTTCTCTTTTTGTTAACCTGAATCAGAGAAAATATAACGTTGAAATTTGGTAAAAAAGGCAGGTTATGGTTGAAAAGGTTGGATTAGGTAGTTTTTTTAAAATTATTATTTTCATTGGGTCATTTCATCATACATGTCTATGACTATGTCAGTTTCATAGGAATTACAAGTATACATTATAATATAGTCTATCCATGATTTATACTATCCACTATAAAACATATTAATTAATTTCTTAATAATATCTCCACTGTTTACCGCCCTAATAAAACATTCTTTACTCTTCTATCAAATACTTGAAACTTAATATAAGTTTCTCTTCAAAGCTTATTTCAGCAAAAACAATATTTTTAAAATCTCCTAAGAAATCCTTAAAGTTGAACTTTTTTTCTTTCCACTACTGCCTTTCTAGGCTATGTCTATTGTAGAGTAGAGGAGGAAGTGTTTCATAACCATTTTCATATGAAAGGCCCACTGCAATAATGATGAATGTCCTGTATCTTTAGTTTTAAGATAATTGGGTTTTAAATTTATAAACAGTGTAAAAATTTATCATTATTGTCGTGAACGCATGTGACGTTGAGCGTTCTAGCCGTGTAGCCAAAATATTTAAAATGGGACATCTATATCACGGGACTGCAAGCTTTATTGCTAAGTTTGCTAACAAGATTTCTAAATATAATTTCATGTGACAGAATGGTATTACACGTTAAGATTTAAAAAAATTGGACATTCATCATTATTGCAGTGGACCCTTCATATGGTTTTATACTTTGTATATGACATTGAGAAAATGTAAGAGCTATGTTGAAAATGTAGAAGTAAGTTAAGTGATAACTTAACGATGATGGCTGTGCTCAATGAGCTTTAGCCACCGGTGAAAGAAAAAATCGTGAGGAAACCATAGCTAGGTGGTGGAAACTTCAAGTGCCCAACTGCAAATCCTGATGCCAATCACTTAGTGTTCTGGCAGTCTCACTTGAGAGCCACTACCAATTCCACGCTAGTTGTGTTTACTAATTCGACCACACCATCACTTCTAGGGAATCCAATTCTGCATCAAAATCTCGATCCCGCAAGCCTACAGGATCCCCGCAGGAGGTTAAGCCCCGCCAATCCCTTGGTTTGAGTGGGGCTATTGAACAGCCTGCATAGTTTTTCTATAGTTATTATTATGCTGGCGTACGGGGATAAATTTTAAATTTAATTGTCTTTTATTTCTTAAATTTATGAACACAACTGCTTCAAACAAAGATTTTTTTGTGGTCCTGCAAATCCCGCATTCATCATCATCAGCCAGAAGACGTCCACTGCTGAACATAGGCCTCCCCCTTTTATCCTCCACACTGAACGACAGCCTGCCTTTTGCATTCACTGGATGCCCGCGACTCTCACAATGTTGTTGGTCCATCTAGTGGGAGGCCTCCCTATGCTGCGTCTTCCGGTTCGTAGTCTCCACTCCAGAACCTTTCTTGTTATCGGTTCTTTGAGCGATGTGGCCTGCCCATTGCACTTCAACTTGCAAATTTTAACAGCAATGTCGGTGACTCTAGTTCTTTGGCGAATATCCACATTTCGGATTTTATCGCGCAAAGAAACTCCAAGCATAGCTCTCTCCATTGCCCGCTGTGTGACTCTGAGTTAAATCCCGCATTACTGGTCCTGGAATAAAGGCGCAGGATTGGATTCCCTAATCACTTATCATTAGGTAAGCTGTGGCCTAGCCTGTCAACCATAACAAGGGTAGATCATAGTTACATTCTTTCATCGAAAAGGTATTCATCATCAGCTATATCAGCTTCAAGCTCAATAACTTTGTCGTCCTTCCTTTTCTCCAAGTATTTTCGCCGGGATTGTATACGCAGCTTTGGCAATATTTTGTCCCTATCCTCAGCTTCCATTTTGAGGCGCTTTGCCGCTTCCTCGTAAGACTTTTTGCTGGTAGCCTCGGCTTTCTTTTTGACTTTGTCTTCATCGCGTTTTTTCAATCTTGTGGCAAACTCATCTCGCTCTTTCAGATCTCTTTTACGACTTTCTTCAGCACTATCAGAACCAGAAGAAGAATATCGCCGCTTGGTCGACTTTTCCATGATTCGACTTTAATTTATAATTGAATAACGGAAGAACAATGAACGCAGTACATTTAAATAATTAAATCAATGGGGAATATTGAGAAATAAGGATTTTAAAATTCTTTGGCAGCTAAAACATAAAAACACTACAAAATTCACTCTGTGAAATTCACAATTTCACAAACGAAACGTTGACGAAACGACACAAACAAATGTGCGTTTTTTTTTACAACAGTTGACACTTGACGGTGACAACAGTCAAGTCAACAGTCAACAGTCAGTTTTTTTCGTTTTTTCGCTTATTGCTTGTCTGACTAAAGCCATTCAGGCCATACTACCTTGTATGACGTATAAACCGATTGCTCAGAACTAAATAAGCAGGCCAAGTGCGAGTCGGGCTTGCGCACTGAGGGTTCCGTACCACCACAAAATATAATGATTATCAATTTAAAAAACTGACTTCAAAATTTGTAAAATATGGCATTCGATTCGGTAAAATGATAAGATCGTCCAAGTAACGAAATTAGCATTTATAACTTGGTAATGAACAGAAATTTGTAACTGACTCGCACTTGGCCATTATTTATTGTTTTACTTTAGTGTGTACCACGCCAAGTTTGACGCATGTAAGTATTACCGTTTTTACATTAGAGCTAATACAAAAATACGTTTAAAAAACGTTTGTTGTAAATATGGGGATCACTTTAGATAAAACATTACATATTCTGTTAATATTTCAACTGGCTATCTATTACGGTTCGAAACGGACGGACGAACAGACAGACAGCGTAGGTTTAGCAATAGAGTCCCGTTTACACCTTTTGGGTACGGAACCCTAAAAAGCAAGAGTCATATTTGAATATCTTGTAGACGAAAGATAAATGAATTGACATAAATGGCAAAATATACATTAATATATTGTTTAAAGACAGCGAGTGTTTTTGGTTCAAGTCTGCTCCAGGATCCTGGAGGCAGGATGGGTCAGCTCGATAGGAGCGCCTGCGGTGTCTAACGGTGAATTCACCTATGTTAGCTCGTTTGCATGGTATAATAATATACTCCGCCCTTGTTTGCATTTGTTCGCTAGGTATGTACCTACATGCAAGCAAACATTAACTATAATCTGCATTTTAACCTTATTGTAGATATAAGTAGGTTATAGCACAAAACAGCGTCACGTAATACGTAGAAATAATAAAATGTCAAATCAGACAAACCATCAAATTGCATTGAAACATTGAAAATTTCAATTAAAAGCATTTTTAGACGTTTTAAATTTATTTATTCTCTCTCTCCAGTCCATAGGTACTGCGTTATTCTGGTTTAATTTTCGGGTATTTCCGACAATTACTTAAATAATGTCTTACAAATTTGTTCTTTGGTAAGTCTCTGTTATAACAGAATTCGTATAGTAGGTAGGTATACTGCTTTGGCGATTGTAGATACATCAAATGTACATACCTAGTTAGGTACTGTTATTTTGCTGCTTTTATAATTTTGATAGGTAGCTAGTACCTAATTCCATCCATGGTAGAACTTACTTAGTTGGGCCCAATCTACTTACTCAGCACTTGCCCAAGCTTCTCCTACACCTCGCGGCAAGAGGGCATATTGAGGCACATGTGCAGATATAGGTACTTACCTACTTTATATGCAAAGATTTTTAGGGTTCCATACCCAAAGAGCCCGGGAGTGTCCTAAAACTGCGACCAGAACCACCAGAGAATGCAGCGTCCTATTAGTACACGGTGAAAGTACTGCGATCCCCAAGCCGCCTGCTAAGCGTGGGGATTATGGCAACACACCTCTCTAAGAAGGCCTTTGTTCAGCAGTGGACGTTTACTGGCTGACGATGTGATGTGATACCCAAAGAGTGTAAACGGGACCCCATTATTAAGCCTACATACGTTGTCTGTCTCTGTCCTTCCTGTCCTCTGTGTCTTTCGAACCTTAATAGATAAGTAGCCAGTTGTAATTTTCACAGAATAATTATGTAATGTTTAGGCAGATTAACTAAGATATAATAATAAACTCAAAGAGTAAAAACTGAAGGACGTTATCTTGACTTCTCCACCTACGACAACGTTGGTCACACAACGTTGTCGTCCTCTGCCGGGGTCGCTTGGGTAGATGCGGTCACTACCCCTCCAACCATTTCGAGCCCAGCCGGCCTAACATTCGCGCCGCGACAAAATCGATTAAAAGCCCACTGGTCCCAAGTACATTTTATCAAAATCTGTCAGCTGGGTTAGGATTATATACGAGTGTTTATTACAGCGCTAACAGACGTATGGATTTGGTTGACGGACCGCCGTCCAACCAACGGGAGAGAAAGAGTGAGAATACCATATTTCCCTCTCTTTCTCACTCGTTGGTCAGACGGCGGTTGAGGTCAACCAAATCCATACGTCTGTTAGCACTATTACAGTCATACACGATACGTCGAAAAATATTTTCTCATAAAGGTAGATTCGCTTACTGGAACCTAACTCAAATAGTATTATAATTTCAGTGCACCTTCCGCTAATGTTATTATTATCAGATCATTGAGCACAATAACGCGAACAAAGAATGTGATAAATTGTGGATTCAATATGGCGAGGAACCAATTTAGAGTGACCATGCACGGACCGCCCGCTAATCAGGTTATATTCGATACAATTGTACGATTCTTGTTTATCAACTTAGTAGATGTTAGTAGTAACTCACAATTTTCAATTTTATAATTCAATTAGCGTGACAATTTCTTCATCTTGCAATATTCTCACTGTCCTGCCTATTTGCCCATTGGAGAATAACAATTGCGTTGGGTTCAATCAAAAGTAGCTTTACCTAAAACACTGTTTTAAAGTATCACGGTTGTTCACTAAAGATATATGATTATTTACGGGATATTTACCGAGCCCCGAAATATCGGGAGCTCATTCCACAACCTTACCACGGTAAATATCCCGTAAATAATCATATAACTTTAGCTTTACCTAGTTTAGCTTTACCTAGTTTAGCTTTACCTAGTCTGTGCGTTCAATAGACTGACCCAAAATAGTTGTTAGACTATAGCTGCACGCACTTCGTATGCTTTCATTTATCTTTCAACCCCCTTATTTCGTTCCTTTAGCAAAATGCTCCTAGCGGACCTCTATATCCCATAAGGAATCTACCAACCAAATTTCAGCTTCGTAGGTCAAGTAGTTTCCGAGATATCAATGATGAGTCAGTCAGTAAGTGAGTGGTATTCCGCTTTTAAATATGTAGATTTAAGCATTAGTAATGGCTAAAATCTATATAATGGAGCATGGCAATCACCCTTTTTCACACTTCATTAAGTACCCACTTAAAAGTCATGTATCTAAAATGCACTTGCTAATGTGCACTTCTAGACGCCGCAGGGCGTGGCCATGTCACTAATTGTTATTTAAATAGGTAGGTACATAGTTGGACTAGGGTAAGATAGAAGCAATAGTTTCGAATAATATATTTGCAAATTGACTTTACCTATTAAAACGCAAAACGACCCTAAAGTCATTAGTTAAGCTAGCTATTTGCTACTAGCTTATATTGTTATCAGGACAACCTGCTTATGGGTCATTTTGCGTTTAGGACGTTTTGATATGCTACTTCATTTTGCTAACATGACCATACGATACGATCGCGAAGGAGGTAATGTAAGTAAGCATTTGCACTTGGCAGCTGGTAAAAGAGTTGGACTTGTCTGGGAAGACATGTCTAATCACGGGCGCGAACAGCGGGGTAGGGCTGGAGATGACGCGGTGCCTCAGCGCGCGCGGCTGCGGCGTGCTGATGGCGTGCCGCAACAAGTATGCAGCGGGGCAGGTGGCACGTGACGTGGCGGCCTACGCGCTTCCGCCGCTCGCCGCAGCGCCTTCTCGCTTCTACGAGCTCAACCTCGCCTCCTTGCGCTCCGTCACCGACTGCTGCGATCACATTTTGAAACACGAAAAGTGAGTTTGACGACAGCAAACATCTAACAAGAACAGCATCTCAGCTTAACTTAGGTGCTCTAAACTTAAGTCGTTAAAGCCGGCTATAGAGACCTCGTGAGTTTCTAGTTCAATCCTAGCGAAATCCGAGCGCGATTAATAAGTATCGGTCTATCTAGGCGAGTGTGATGCCGCACTGAACAGACTTCCTGAATTCAAACAAATAAAACTCATTTGTTATTACCTATTCATCATCATCATTTCAGCTTATCATGTTCCCACTGCTGGAACTCAAGCCTTCTCTCAGAGAGAGAGAGAGAGAGAGAGTGGGCCCTAATCGACCATGCTGGCAGTACATGTTGGTGTATGTCATATTTATAATCGAGTTCTAAAGGGTCGGCAACGTATTTGTGATGCCTCTGGTGTTACAAATATCCATAGGCGACGGTGACTGCTTACGATCAGGCAGCCCATCTGCTTGTTTGCCACCTATGGCATAAAAAAAAAACATATCTTTGAACTTTTGTGGTTGTTGGACATACCGGTTTCCTCACGTTTTTCCTTCACCGTTTTTAAGCGATGGCATCGAAACGGCACATGATTTATTTAGGTTCCAAATAAGTCATTGGTGCAGGGCCGAGGATCGAACCGGGTGCCTTCAGATTTAAGTGCACATGCTTCTGCTCGGCAACCATCGCTCTACCTATATGTGGTACCTATTATGTTTATGTTGTTGTTTTACAGGAAAATAGATATAGTGGTTTTGAACGCGGCAGTCTTCGGCTTGCCATGGACTCTGACGGAAGACTTATTAGAAACCACATTCCAAGTCAATTATTTGAGCCAGTTGTATATGTTAACAAAGATTGACAGCATCCTTGCCCCGGATGCACGTGTTGTGTTCGTGTCTTCTGAATCTCACAGGTGAATGTCTAATAATGGGAATGGCTGTGAAATTAATCCCTGTGTTCGACATCTAGTAATATTACATTTACAGGAACGTAAAGTGGTCCGTCGAGGATCAACTGTTGCCAACTGAGGGTCTGGTGTCGCTGCCTTGTGACCAGTACACCTCGATCAAAGCGTACAATATTTCGAAGCTTTGCTGCTTGCTCGCGATGCACAACATTGCCTATCGCTGGTCGAACACCAAGAAGAGTGTGTTGAGCGCGCATCCTGGCTCTTTCGTCAAGACGAGATTGTGCCGCAACTGGTGGGCGTACGAGGCACTCTATACCATAATGCTACCCTTCACCAAAACTGTGGTAAGCATAATTGTCTAAATCTGACATGTTCTATTGTTTCTGTTTACAATATGGATATGGGAATCTGTATGTAACGTTTTTATAGAGTCAAGCCACCAGCACGCCACTATACTGCGCCACGTCACCCGACCTCAATGGCCTATCAGGATATTACTACAAAAATCTCAAGAGGTGCGAAGAAAGCGAGCTGGCAAAGGACTTCCACCTTTCGTTTAGGATGTACGACCTCTATCGGGAGCTTCTCACAGAGCGGCTGGGTGCTTTGGACGCAGAGAAAGCCGAGGACAGAACTGTCAGCCCCACACCAGAATCAAAAGTTACCGTTCATGACGCATTGACTCCCGAGTACTCTGCCTAACGTCCTGTGTGCATTTATTTTACTTGGATGTTTCAAAAAGTTATTATGGTGATAGGACCCTAAAGTTGATTAATCTCTAACAGACAACACACAAGAGATTGTGCGCGCGGTTTTTTTACACCAGACTAAAAGTCGGCACGCGTAAGTCTCGCAGACTGTGTGTTTCGAGTTTCGAGCGTCACAAAAAATAAGAATAAGAAGGGAGACCACGGAAAAATAGAGCCAACATGTTAAGACGTATTAACGCCACAACAAATTGACGTAAGTCCGTCGCGGATTCCAATGACTTTTACGACCAGGAGGGTTAGACAAGACCAAGGACGTTATATATACCCTAAAGGACAAGACCCACTTTCTGTTAGCGTTAACGCCTGCGGAAAGCTAAAATTGTATGAAAATTACATAAGCTTGAGATGACTTCTCTCAAGCGAATGTCATTGTCAATGTCATTTTCATGCAATTTCATCTTTCTGCAGGCGTTGAAAGTGGGTCATGTCTAACCCCCCAGGGCACGTACCGTATTTCGTGTTAGGGAAATTACGTGAAATCACGTTTAAAAGATCACGGTTCAGGCCCTGCACTAGAAGTCTCTTGTGTATGTTGGCTTACACATTAAAAGAAAAAGTTTTTTTTAAATTATACCTACTTATCCTTTTGGTGGACGCTAGTCTTATAATTTTTGTGTTCTCGGAGTGAGTTACTAGCAGATAACAAACACCTTCAGAATGTTATTAATGTAGTACCATAATTGTATTTATGCATCAGTCAAGTGCTCAGTTAATCTATTTCCTCCTATGCGTTCTGTAGGTGCTACAAAACATGATAATTAGTCAATATTAACAAATATTGACTATTTTAGAATTGTTATAAAATAAAAATGTTTAATTTATTAACATTTATTTTATTCATAAATACAAAATGAGTGTAGTTCAATAAAACTTTTGAACCCTAATACAGTAAGTTCATTAAATAAGTAATATGGAATATTGTATCATAAATAATACTCTAGCTAGATAAACGGTCAGAGTTCATTGATAAATAATACACTGTCTGAGCTTTTGGCAAAGTATTAAACGCCATATTTTATGGTTATAATAATTGAAAACTCAATAGCCAAAGACTTTGAATTTCCCCACTGCCATAATATTATGCAGCAAGGAAAGCGGAAATATCGTAATATTTTTTTCTCCGTTATCTACATCGGTGAACTTGGTGGAGATTTCGGGAATGACTTACCTATCAGTCAAGTTCAGTATTTGAGATATGGGCTCCTACCTACGAATAATATTATTATTCATAGGCTTGCACGACGTGACTTGACGTGAGCATGCAAACATTTAATGCCTCCATTTTATTAAGTACCTATCTAATAAGAACAATCAATTTTATAAATTACATTTTGTAAAAATGCCTTACACTCATTTTTATTATCGGTTGAGACGATCAACCGGTTTCGGAGCCATTAGAGCTGCTTCAACAGGATATACGCGCGTTTCCGGAGACAGTCACCCGCGTACAATGGTGGCGCGTGGTAAATTTGGCAATGCTATCGCCCGCGCTGCCCTCGCACCTAGCTGTACCCCGGCTGTCGCCTCCGACACTGGACGGAGTGGATGGTCCTCCTCCGTTTCGCTTGCACATGGTGACACTAATGGCTTCGAAACCGGTCGATCGTCTAAGCCAATACACATAATAGTGAGTGTAAGCCGTTTTTATAGTAATTTATAATGAATCCTCACGAGAGTTTAGATGAAATGAATTTTATCTTATCTGTATAACTATTACAAAACCATTCTCAATCTTATAAATGCACATTGTTGTAGAAATGTATTGGAGAAATATTGATACGTCATCAACTATAATACTAATAACTTATGAATGTTTGAGAACAGATTAGGAAATCAGATAAAATTAAATTAAAAACTAACTTTATTCTAATAATAATATTGCGCTTAACATTAACAATAACATACTTGATTTCAATAACTACATTTGAATGTTATGGATAAAATTAAAAAATTAGTTGACTGCTAGGTTTCAAATCTGCGCAATCCGGGTAAAAGAACATCTAAGCAACAGTCGATTTCCTGT
This sequence comes from Agriopis marginaria, assembly GCA_932305915.1. Taxonomy (NCBI): domain Eukaryota; kingdom Metazoa; phylum Arthropoda; class Insecta; order Lepidoptera; family Geometridae; genus Agriopis; species Agriopis marginaria. Next base: position 12,630,429 of record OW029915.1, read on the forward strand.
CGGCCTCCAAATTCTTGAGCTGTTTTTGCAACCAATAGAAGTGTTGGTGGCGCCATCTATAATTCTTGCTACATGCTAGTAATTACTTAGCTAGAACCTTTACAGGCAGGCTCTTGAGAGATGGCGCCTTTCGCCTCGCCTTAGCGATGTATGATAGTAAATCCTAACAAAACTTTAGTATAAAAAATTACTTTCGAACAACATTTCAATAGATATTTTGTTTACATTATCCATTTTCGCTGTATCATAAAGTATCATTTTATATTCAATAATGGAACAATTAATTACCAGAGACTTCTGAATACCTCTACAATTTTTTTAGATATCCCAGAATGCATACAGCACAAAGTTGAAGCCAATTCGAACAGCATTTGAATGAATATTTTGTTTATACTATCCATTTTCGCTCATCAATTTACATTCAATAATGGAAAAATTAATTACCAGAGACTTCTGAATAATATATTTTTTTCGAGATATCCCAGAATGCATATGTACAGCATGAGATATCCCAGAATTCTTTGGGCAAAGTTGAAGCCAAACATTGTTCATTGAATTGTCTCCTAAGCTCTATTTATAGCTTAACATTTTAATTTTCTATTTAGCCTCAGCGCCATATTTTATCGACGCATTTATGTAAGAAACTTTGCTTACATTGCGTAGTATCAAACAATTATTGTTAGATAGATCAAATATTTTTATAGCTAGACACTGGTCAAATTAACATAATAATTATAACAGTCAGTTAATTAAGCTAACGAATCAAAGTTATTTTAAAACTATAGATATTGGCCCAGTGCTCAAAAAGGTCGAACCATAAGTATGTGAACTAAAATTATACTAAATTTAAATAAATTTTTATGCCAGAAAGCCAGAATCTAGCAGAAGGCTGTTTTTATATGTATACTAGCTGACCCGACAGACGTTTTCCTTCTTAGAACTGACGTCTTTTAACGCGCGACGTTAATATAGTCTAAGTTTTCTGAAATTTTCCAGTTTTCTTAATTTTTCTTTCCGTAAGAACCTTCTACAAAGTATTAGAAAGTTTTAAAATAAATTATTGAATACGGCAACAAGTGATAATAATAATAATCACAACGAACGAACTATCATACTAATATTATAAATGCGAAAGTAAGTTTGTTGGTTTGTTTGTCCTTTCACGTAGCAACAGAGCAACGGTTCGACATGATTTTTTGCAAAGGTATTAGTTCAAGGGCCAGAGAGTGACATAGGATACATATAATCCCGAAAAACTGTATGTTAACTGAAGGATTGCCAATGCAGGTGAAACCGCGGGGCGCAGCTAGTAGTTTATACATACGTAAAGTTGAATAATACAAGGCAGTGGCTCGCTCGACCCGGTCCAGCAGGGTTATTACACAAGGTAACACTCGTGTCGTTCCCCTCGCACCAAGTTACTTACAGCATACTCGCGAGCAGGATGACACGATAGCGAGTGTCGATTTGTGTAAAAACTCCGCAGGTCCAATTGCTTGAGGCCTCGTTCAGTAGAGCAGGATCCTTTTCTCGACCTGCTTGCGGCAGATGGGGCAGACGGTGATGCGGTCCCCGCACATCTGGCACATGCCGTGCCCGCACAGGAATATCATGTTCTTCAGCCGGTCCAGGCAGATCGGGCACATGGTCTGAAACAATTAATCATTCACTAATCCGTACGGCCAAGGATAGGATCAACCTGCTCGCTTCCTTGTTTCCTGAGGTATAATAATCTGGTCTTTTTCAAGGTCAGACTGAATAGTGAATATGTACCTATCTTCTAAGTCTGTGTGCATCATTTTCGATCATATCGTCGCTTACCAACCAGGCGATCTGGGGGGTTAGACAAGACCCACTTTCAGTTAGCGTTAACGCCTGCGGAAAGATGAAATTGTATGAAAATGACATTAGCTTGAGATGACATCTCTCAAGCTAATGTCATTGTCAATGTCATTTTCATACAATTTCATCGTTCCGCAAGCGTTAACGCAAACTGAAAGTGGGTCTTGTCCTTGGTCTTGTCTAACCCCCCAGCAGGCCTAGCACGGGCCATGGACAAATTGTCTTTCCACCGTTTTTATCCCGCGAGAAAAAGACAAACGTGGATACAGAGTCCTTCAGTCGTAATACAAATTAAGTTAACATAGTATTAAACTGCGTCAAACAAATCATAGTCACAGTTAGAGTCAAGCAAAGTAAGTCACGGTCAAGTCAAACTCATGCCCAAGTTAAGTGGTGGAAGCTTTACAAGAGGCTTCTATGGAGTTTTGGAAACAACACTAAAATACATGTTTCACCTCGTTAAATCACTGAAACTCGAGCACGAGCACTTAATAAATAATAATCAACCATTATTACACATTAAGTCTCAAAAATACACAAGTTTAGGAAAATTTTACGAGCCGACATATTTTTATTCCACGTTGGCTCCAAAATTCCAAATAGCAAGTGTAGCGTTATCAATCGTACCTGTTCTTTGATATCTTGCAGTTGTTGCTGCAGTTTCTGCACGTCAGCGGGCGGGGGTGCCCCGGGGGTCGGAGGAGTCACGGCGGGCGCGGGGGACGCGAATCGCGAGCCGTTGTTCATGGTGTGGGGCGCGGGGAGCGCGGGTCCCGCGCGGCCCTTGTTCACCTGCACCTGTGCCAGGTTGCTACTGCTCTCTTTTTCCACTGAAAAACATTCATGCCATCATTATTATTTAAGGTGGTTCGATTCACCTATGGCGGGAAATTTAAATTTTAAACAGTTTTTTGGTCCTAGTAGCCAGGCCAGGTAATTATTTTTAAATAACACAGTGTTTGCGCAAAATGTTGGCTGTTCTTTACATTTTAATGTACAATTATTTAACAGTAACGCACCATATTACTTACATTTGTGAATAAATCGTTTGAAACAGCAAAAATTTGTTTATTCACAAATGTAAGTAATAATGGGCATTAGAGATAAATAGCTTTACATGATTTTGTAAAGAATAATAATCAATCTGCGCAAACATCATGGTTGTTTACAATAATTACGCGGCCTAGCTACAAGGACAAGTAAACTGTTTGAAATTTGAATTTCCCGCCATTTGTGCAACGAACCACCTTAATCTAAATATGTATTGAGACTTGTATTGGCACTTGAGTCAGGGAGTTCCCATTTCAGCGTCACCAAGGTTTCATTGATGAGACCACGGACCGGTAAGCGCAGCGTAGGACGTCCACCCACAAGATCGACAGACGGCCTAAAAGAGACCACAGGGAACCGCTGGATGCAGGCCGCTTTTGGAGGTCGATGGTCCGAGGCCTATGTTCAGCAGTGGATACACCTTTTTTACGTCTAACGTAAAAAAGATGTATCCAATGGGCAAAGGGCAATGAGTAGGTTGTATCGGCGCGAACGCAACAAAAGGGCAGTGGGCTTACTCTTGACACTCGATTTCAATCGAATTTGGGATTGGGATCGAAAACATGCCATTTTGGCTGGTTTCAGCGGTGTGCGGCTTTCGACGCACACCGCTGAAACGTTGCGGACGAGTACACACATACTTAGAGCTTGACGGTAATAACTCACAATCGATTTTATGCAAGGCGGCAGCGAAAATGGGAGCTGCAGTTTGTACTGGCATGAGCAGCTTAGTCACAGCAGTAGATGGCCCAGATAGTGGGAGTTGCAGCGACTTGCGGCACTCGACATATTTGCGCATAAACAATGAACACTTACAATCGATCTTGTGCACGGCGGCTGCAGCGGGAACGATAGCTGCAGGTTGTACGGGTGCGGGCGCGGCTGCTGGCTGCACAGGCGCAGCAGTAGACGGTAGAGATGGCGCGGGCTGCAGCGGCGTGCGGCATTCGACGCACTTGCGCATGAGCGGTGCGCAGGCGGCGCAGGCGCACACGTCGCCGCACGGACGGAACACCACGGTGGCGGGCGCGCTCGAGCATACCACGCACTCACCGACACGCGCGCGGGACGTCACGCATGATCGGCAGATCAGGCACTTCTTCACCTGCACATATACACATTTAAGTAACGAAAAAAAAGCATTAACACGAAAAAGAAGAATACCAGGAAAAATTTGACTACGCGCTTTCTCATATTCGAGGGGGGTGGGGGTTAGCTTGCGCGCCTCGACAAAAAATGCTGTCGACTCTCTGTAACTATGAATATGTCTGCCTCGTTTTCGCATGACGAAAAGGACCAACAGCATTTTGTCGTGGCATGCGTGTTGTCTTGCCATAGATGTACGCGTGATACGCCATTCGCACTGCACTGTGAAGACCCTAATTTATAGGTTTCTTGTTCGCGTCTAAACTAGAAAAACGTCTAGAATTATATGTTGTTCCGTCGAACCATGCAAGCGGTGAGGAGCAAGCGCTGGTGCTGCATTGGAACCGCTTACCGCAGCGTCGTGCGTATCGATCAAGAGACCTCAATACCCCGAATTCCGCCGCAGTTTTCTCTTACTTGCAAGCCGCTATCATCAATCTACTTTTTAAAACTTAGCTGTTACTACAAAAACACCACCCACCACAAAGTCATATACGTAAAGTATCATTACCCGTGCAGCGCAGACATTGCAGCAACAGATATGTCCACAAGGGCGGAACAACGTGTCTCGTTTCGCATCGGAGCAGACAAGGCACTCATCGGCGGTGGGGTCACTCGGAGACTCCAGCGTCGCCGCCGCTGCTACTGGCTCCGGCTGGGCAGTAGCTGGTGTTACGGCAATAGCTGTGCTACTCCCAGGTAGAGAAACTTCCCCATCCGGTGAAGATTCGGTGCCCAGTGTGGATCCTTCCTTCCGACATGACGTCAGAGTCTTACACAGGTTCGGGTCGGGGCACAGGTCCAGGGGAGTCTGGCCTGGAATGTTACGATGAGTAAAATATTAATCGTGTTAAACAACAATATTATACCAGTATTTGAACCTTGAGACAATTATTATGTATTATTCAATCGTCTAGCAGTAATGTACATTATCATATTCCGGATTGAAGGGCGATGTTTTCTGCTCTGCTCCAAGCTCTTGATTCGGTAATATGATATGACGTTAGACTTATAGGCGATGAGGACGTAGTTTCTAAGAAACTTCTTAATCTGGAACATCGCCGTAAGGTAGCGTGACTGTAAATTTTCTACAGGATACATTTCTGAGAATGTTGGACCTACACGACCTTTTCCGCCTATCCCCTTTCTACTTCAGATCAAGAAGAAAGTTGGCTCACATTGTGGATTTTCCTTAGATCGGTACAAAACGTTTTGATTCTACGTTTCTAATCCATACAGCCAAGGAGTGCGACAACCTGCCAGTTTCCTAGTTTCCAGAGAATAATAATATCATTTTTTTTTTTATCAATGTTTGCCTGAATAGGTTTCTTCTAACTCTGTGTGCTTAATCTTCGACCACATCGTCGGTTACAAACAGGCGAGCTGGTGGTCAAACGCAGACTTATACGCAATAAAAAAAACATGGCATAAAGAGATTTAGTACCTATCTAATACTTCAAGGTGAAGAGTGCAGTGGACTAGGTGAGCGCATTGCTCATCAAAAATCTTACTACTACAACTTAAGCCTTGTTAATTTCTAGGCATAGGCAGCAACTGCAGAAGCTGCAGCGTGTCGTACCGGTAAGTCTTGTAAAATGGCCAGGAGAAACCGAGCACGATACTTACCCTTCTTATTCTTAACACTGAGGTCAGCGCCGTGAGCTGCGAGGAAACACGCGATAGAGGCAGAGGACTTTTTATCATGCGCGTGCGCAAGCCCTGTAAGCAGCGAGGCATCTCGCGCATCCTGCAGCCGACGAAGTTGTTGCAGAGTGTGGTGTCGAAGAGCCTCGTGGAGCGGAGTGTCGCCATCCTGAAATTACCAGACGTTCACTGGTGATGTTGGTTACTGCGTTGAATGAATAAAAATACAAAATTATTTAAAAAAAAAATATTTGACACTATAAAGTAATTGCATGTGAGCCAGAAACTAAGCTATGTTTGTATTTCAAAGTCCGAAGAAGAATTATTTTGCTGAATGTAAGTATCGCACGCCCTTCATCATCATCATCATTTTGCCATAGGACGTCCACTGCTGGACATAGGCCTCCCCCATCGATCTCCAAAAGGGCTGCTTGGAATCGGCCTGCTTCTAGCGTTTGTCTGCGGTCTCTTTTAGTCGTCTGTCCATCTTGTGGGAGGACGTCCTAGGCTGCGCTTACCAGTCCGTGGTCTCCATTCCACCAACCTTCCAAGGTTCCAAGAACCTTTCGGCCCCATCAGCCATCTGTTCTGCGTGATATGTGCCCTGCCCACTGCCACTTCGACTTGCTAATCCGGTGGGCTATGTCAGTGACTTCGTTCGTCTACGAATCTCCTCATTTCTGATCCAATTTAGTAGAGAAACCCCGAGCATAGCCCTCTCCATAGCTTGTTGTGCGACTTTGAGCTTGCTTATGAGGCCCATAGTGAGAGACCACGTTTCAGTGCCGTATGTCATCACTGGTAACACACACTGGTCCAAGACTTTCGTCTTAAGGCACTGAGGTATTTTGGACGAGAAGACGTTGCGAAGTTTACCGAACGCTGCCCAGCCGAGTTGGATTCGCCGATTGACTTCTTTCTTGCAGTTGGACCTACCTAGTTTGACACCCCTTTCGCACGCCCTTACACTTAAATAATTATGAACTTGACTATAAATCACTATGAATTAAATGTCTGTTATGTGACTGCTTCATAGCGAATTGCTCAATTCTTAGACTAATATTTGCCTGTTGATGACTACAACCTTATGTACATGTGAATGTTCTACAACAAAGAGGCTAAAAATGGTTTTTCCTAAGTGTTCCTGTTCTTACCTTATCGCAGATGTTAAGGTCAGCCCCGTGTGCGACGAGCAAGCGCACTATCTGCGTGTGTTGTCGCTCGACGGCGAGGTGCAGCGCGGTCTGCAGGTTAGCGTTCTGCAGGTCGGGGCGCGCGCCCCCGCGCACTAGCAGCTCGGCCACCTCCGCGTGGTTGTTGAGCGCCGCCAGGTGCAGGGCCGTGTACCCGTCGTCCTTCGCGTCGTCCACTATCCACGGCCGCGGCAGTTTGCCTAGCATTATCTTCATTGCGCTGTAACAATGGAATTCAGGTAAATTTCTTCTTTGAAGTTTTCTTCAATCGCGAACACTATCAGCTTATCTTCATCAGCATTATCAGCCTATTATGGAACTGCTGGGACACAGCACAGGCCTTCAATAAGAATGAGAGAGAGGGAAAGAGAGAGAGAGAGAGAGAGAGAGAATGGACCCTAATCCACCATGCAGGCGCAGTGCATGTTGGTGAATGTCATAATATACGTGTATGTCTTGAAACTTTTATGGTTTTTGGATATAGGTACCGGTTTCCTCACGATGTTTTATTTCACCGTTGCGTTGTTGAGCGAAAGCATCGAAACTGCACATAATTTACGTAAGTACTAAATAAGTCATTGGTGCAGGGTCGAGGATCGAATCGGGTGCCGTTAGATTATAAAGCGCACGTGCTACCGGCTGGCTACCATCGTCAAAAAAAAGCAATACCGTCACTAAGCCATGAGCCTATTGACGGTACTATGACCGTTTGTCATAGCAGTTTAGATTATAGATTCGGTGATCGATGGTCCCCGAAGCTAAAGTGAATTGTCAGTAAATCATCAGTTTTTTGTGTCGACAGGCCGCGGGAACACCCCCACGTCGCGTCGCGGAGCCCCCATGTCTCCTACAGCCCGCGGCTCTGCTCAATGTGCCTAGGTTTTTTCTTAAAAGTCCCCTGCAGAGAATGTAGTCCCACGTTTGAGACTTTTTTACGTAACCTGAGACATTATGCCTAGTCTTAGTTTGGATAATGATGAAGTCCGTTTCTTATAAAAGTTGCGAATTTTTTACTATTTTTAAATGTGTGTTAGTCACTCCGTAACATGACTCAACGTTATCATGTCCAAATGTGGAAAGGAACGGTCTTCCCTCCTGGTATTGCATATGGAAATTCGACACTTAACGCTCATATAAAATGCAATAAGTTTAGCGACTGAAACGCGGAATGCAATCGTGTACCTACTATACAATAATATCAGTTGCAGAAACCATCGACAGTGTCGAGGTGGCTGAACTTTAAACAGAAATAGCTCAAGAGATTGCATTTGCCTCACCAATAAATACTTCTACAAGGTTTATGTGCGTGTAAACTACGAATAAAGACACAACCAACCAACAATACAACAGTTGACATTTTGCTATCGGCGATGCTATGTTGTTTTGAGTTATGTGTTAAATCATATTCATGAGTGATACGACATTGCGGGTGATTAAACGCAGCGGTGTCGGGAGCCAGTAGCCGTGTATAAGGCAACTGTAAATTAAGTGGTTACATTTTTTAGTGTGTTGCGTTACATTGAAAGAGTAAAAACGAATGAACTAATTAAATAAGGTCAAACGTCGCGAGAGGCGGGCGCGGGCGCGGCGGCGGAGCGGCGCGGGCGCACGCTTGTCCTACGTTTGCTACTTGCCAGCAGTTGGTGTCAGCGCGCCGCGCGCTCGCGTTTCCCGATTACAACCAAATTCACACCCGTGAAACATACATGCAACGTAATCAATAAGGATACAGTGAAATGGAAGACAAGTGATCGCAAATGAACACTCACATTCCAGACTAGTACACATAGCTACAGGAATGCCCTGTGACATTGGTCTTGTTGTCGATCTAATCTGAATGTTAATAAGGAGGAATAGCAAGTAAGTATGAGTAAGCCACAATAGAGAATATTTTATTGGAAAATAATGTTCAACAATAGAATTTGGAACAAAGTCATACACAAAACTATGTATTTTCATTCCACCTAATTGGAACTGTGATTAATCTTTCTTACTCTATCAATCGATCTTGTCCATAGCTGTCTGTTGATAATATGCAGCGAGTCTATGATTTGTTGGCCGTTTTGATGTCACGCAACATTAGGCATTATGTTATCTTCGTTTGTCGTTAATGTTGCGTGCACAGCGTACACTGTACTTACTGATTCATTTAAGTCTCCATCAAAGGTAGAGCAAAAGATGTTAATAAATACAGTGGACTTAGGTATCTTAGTTTAAGACCAAATACTATACTAGAAATATTATAAAATTAGTTTAGTATTTTTATTTATTACTTCAGTGGAAGTGAAAAGTCGAAGATCGGGCTGAATGGCGTGCGTTAAGAGAGGCTTATGTCCAGCAGTGGACTAATATATGCTGATTATGATGATGAGGATGAACATCAGTGTTCGATGAGTTTTAAAATGTTTTTCCCTCGTAAATTAGTGTTTTTTTTTTATACACAACTAGCAATCCGCCCCAGCTTCGCACAGTTGTCACTTCGACGGGGCGAGTCGCTACGTCGCTAGTAAAAAAATCAAACAAATTCAATGAAACTGATGTTAAAAACCGCATCAAAATCCGTTGCGTGTTTTAGGAGTTAGCGGTTATACAGACAGACAGACAGACGCGGAAAGCGACTTTAATTTATACTATGTAATATATGTAATTATTGAGAAGAAGAGATAGAGATGTCTAGGTATTGTGTGCAATCACCAAAATAAAATCAAGGCTATATTAATATACACGAAATACCACTTACTCATATTTACTGACTGACTGATTCATCACGAAATCTACTACGAAGCTGAAATTTGGCAGGTAGATTCTTTATGTGGTGTAGAGGTCTGCTTAGAAAGGACTTTGCGAAATGGCCGAATTGAGGGGGTCGAAAGGAGGTTGAAAGTTTACATTACAATTTACAATCTAAGCGTACCAAGTCGTGGGCAACTGCTAGTTTATAAATAAAATCTTATTATACATATTTCCTAAGGTATTATATTGAATGCCAAACTCGAAACCGGGAATCTATAGAACTGATATAATAATGGTTATTGATGAGTGTTGAGAATCGCAGATATATCACGTTGCCAGATCATAGAATCGGTTAATTAATTTAAGAACAGTAAAAAAAAAATTGTTGGCCTTTTGGAAAAACTCAGTCACACAGCGGGCAATGGAAAGAGCTATGCTCGGAGTTTCTTTGCGCGATAGAATCCGAAACGTGGATATTCGCCAAAGAACCAGAGTCACCGACATAGCTGTTAAAATTTGCAAGTTGAAGTGGCAATGGGCAGGCAACATCGCTCGAAGAACCGATAACCGATGGGGAAGAAAGGTTCTGGAGTGGAGACCACGAACCGGAAGACGCAGCGTAGGGAGGCCTCCCACTAGATGGATCGACGACATTGTGAGAGTCGCGAGCATCCAGTGGATGCAAAAGGCAGGCTGTCGTTCAGTGTGGAGGTTAAAGGGGGAGGCCTATGTTCAGCAGTGGACGTCTTCTGGCTGATGATGATGAATTTATTTTGTGACAACTTAGAAACCCTTCCGTTGACAGAATCAAGTCGAAAGACAGATAAGTATTTTTTTATAACAACTCAAACAATTAGTGACGGTCAACGACGACTGTTTTAAAAAGGGTCAATGGTACTAATTTTAATAAATGCCGTATTATCGTACATTTACTAGTCTTTTTCATACATTCCTTGACACTAGTTAGACTTTTATGTATATCCTAACACTAGATTGACAATGCATACAGCTAGAGATTCTTTACATTTCTGTAGATATTTTGCCTCGTTGCCTAAATCAGGCTGGAATTGCATACAATGCCTAGGCATTTTATATAATGCCATAGAGATTGTGACACTGACATCAAACTTAAAAAACGCGAAAGAATAAGGAGAGTTTTCGGGTTAACCGTAGAGGAAGATCAATGAGATTGTTTTTGCACTTTATTCGTATATCGCTCACACGTACCAAGTTCATTTCAAAGCACAATAGTGACTAACAAAACCGTAATTATAGCGTAAGTGCAATAAAGTCATCATCTATCTCTATCGTGTAGTTTTTCACGAAACTAAAAAAGTACGATATCCGGCTTCGAATAAAATTGTTCGTTATAAGCATCTGCGATTGTTTATAACGAATGGAATAACGGTTGCCCGTCAACTCGCTGGATTGATGGATTGGGGATAGTGTCCAAACTACTGGTTTAGATTTTGTACTTGAGGTTAGAATCTAGATGACATATATGGTTATATATATAATGAATAGGGTTATATATTTTTTCTGGGTGTATAAAAACTACGTGCACAGCCAGTATGTTAAAACGTTTCATCTATACAATATTATAAAGAGGAAATATTTATATGTAAGTATGTTTGTAACGAATTGGCTCAAAAAGTGGACTGATTTTAAAAATTCTTTCACCATTTGAATGCTACATTATCACTGATTAATATGGGCTATTTTAATTGGCTATATAACTATACCCGTGCGGAACCGGGGCGGACCGCTAGTGCTTTTTTTAACTTGGATCTATAGGTTTTTTTTATTTGGGTGTAGTGAAAAGGAGTTTTCATATCTGCTATGCACCCATACCCGCACGCGTTCCATGTGATAACCGTTCTGAGTTTGTTCCATTCTCGACCTTCTCAATGGCACTAGTTTTCGTAAAAGCATTCACAAAACCAACCGATTGGCAACGTTTGCACATTACTGTCAAAATATGCAACGTGCGAGAGAGAGAGAGAGAGAGAGAGAGAGAGAAAGAGAGAGAGAGAGCGGTTAAAGAAGTGAGATCATAAGGGCGATTGAAACATAGGCGAGAATAAAATAAACTCGGTGAGTAGAACGCATCCACCAGAGTTTGTAATATGAACGGAGCATAAGGTTAGCGTTACATCCACGATTTCCCTTTTTTCGGCTGTTTCCCGAAAATGTCACTAACGATTTTTAGTAGATTAATGTCTGTTTTTCAAACATCAAATAACAACCTACAGTGTGTATCAAAGCCATAAGACGCGATTGCTTTAAAATATGTATGTACTTATTAACTCAAATAACCTTTTCCTAACTGCTTCCAGCATGATTAAAGAGCGTTTGTCCACTTTGCAATTTCTACTATCATACCATTCTAAATACCTCCAACAAGTAAACTAGGTTAATTTATCTTTGAAAGTACAACCTAACTTTTGCGCCGCTTACTCAGCTTATTCCCTATTATTAGAAATCTTCTTAACTAAACTAGAGTGGCGCATTCAGATTTCTGGATAACAAAATTTAATATTTCAAATATGTAGATTCAGACTTTTTGTCGAAGTCCTTTAGCAGATATCATTATCAGTGCATAAGTGAAACATATTTATATATACGATATATAGGCATGCTTGGTAATAAATAAACAATGTAACGTGCGATTGATTTTATCAGATAATTTTCTTTGTATAAATATTTTAATTGCGAGTATAATGCAACTAAAAACAGGCAAGATTTCATTACATTGTAATTTTCATTATGGGTCTAGTCTATACTAGTCTGTATCAGTCTGTGCTGTTATGTCTTCTGTGTTTGTAGCGCATTAAATTTTCGCCATGTGCAGTGCTACAGAATAGACAAAAGTATATAATTTTTTTTAATCCGCGAATCATCACTTCGAAATCGCTGAAGTTGCGCTAGGGTTGCTAGGAATCCGGTTTTCACCCTTATTGAGCCACCTAAAGCAGGATGCCAACATGCTATTGGAAATTAAATTGGGATACTAAAAAGACGTACATTTTCATACACGCATTATGATAAATAGAAAACAATGTTTTTACCATTCTTTTTAGTACCTGCTTTAATGAAATGGATCGACAAGACGACTGTTCGAGAACGTAGACCATGGCTGATCAATCATATATCCCTGTACAATGTAACGTCTTGCCGCGACATAAACTGAATTTACAGGGCGAATATGAGTGGCCCAAGTGATCATATTCCAACAAAGTGAGCTGATTCCCCACGGATCCAGAATAGTAAGTTATGGAAATGTGCGATTGGGGCAGCAGCGGGCACTAGTGGCCAATAACAATGTCGCATTAATATTCAACGGGCGCTCTTTGGACGGTGGATGGTCGGCTGCTCTGCGGACAGTCTCGCCAGTTTTCTTTACTCAGTAGACCATCTTCCGAGTTGATCGGATATAATCCCATTAGATATCGTCTTATGGTAATTTACTGCAAAGTAAATGTTTGCCTCCGTAGGCAATATGCGGTTTTGCTACGTATGTACCTACGTACCGTACTTTGTTGACTCACTCTCCTTTGCGCTGCGAAGAAAATTAAATGGTATGATTGTTTTGTGTCCACAATGCAGTGATATTGCTTTGAGCGGTCCCATAGAAAACGGCTGTTTTCGTTTCTTATGGATACAGTGCACTTTAATTAACTTGTTCATCAATGTCACTATTTTTATTATGATTTCAGCAGTCTCTATTTTAAAGACAGGCACAGCAATGCATAGATTTATAATAAGATTGATAACTTAAGAATAAAAGTATAGGTACATGCGGTCGCATCTGATAACTACTGTGAAAACAACCAGTGACGTAAATTATTCTGTAACGAGCAATTGATCTTGAATGATAACATTTAACGGTATTTGAATTATACTTTCTATGGAATATAATATTATTTGTTATTATGTATTAATTTGATGCAAAATTTGAGTGGGTGTACCATGGGTGTTCCCCTATAGTTACAATCTGGGTGTCTTCAAATCACGAGTGAATCGGTTTCTTCTAGGCAAGCGTGCTCCATCGTAGACCACATCATCGCGGCGAGTTGGCGGTCGAACGTAAGTCTATTATTAATTTAAAAATAAACGTATAAGTATGAGACATTTATTAAAAACAATTTATTGGTCGCAATTAATATATATAGCATGATTTATTAAATAAAATTTAATCGTATCATCATGGGTCAAAAAAGTTATTAAAGTTTTTACGACAGAAAGGCTAAATACTTATGAAACATTGTTACATTATGGTATCGAAACGCTAACAAAAGCGTGTTGCTTTTAAACAGACAAAAGATGAGTTGGCTGTCGTCCCACTTGTTTGTCTACGAAAGTTTGCCAAAATTCTTTTATTTACTGAGCGAACGTACGGCGAGCTTTTACGTGCGTTGGCATTTCTCTCGCACCCTGTGTGTCGCCTGTTATCTGGTTCTGCCTTCGCGTCACCGCCGATGTACTTTCTTAAACGCCATCTAATTCAGACGATTTAATACCGACGCGGACGGTTGATTGATCTTATTCTCGGAATTTGATGGGGTATTTCATGATAAAAAAAAAATACTCAGTTGCTTATTATTGTTACTGTTTTTAACCCACAACGCACCCCATGTCAGTTTAACGTGTGTATAGTATCGTAGCTTCCAAACGGCTAAACCAATTTTGATTTAGTTATTTTGTTTGCTTGAAAGGCGACTTGGTCGATAGTGTTCTTAGCTATGATTCAAGAAAATCTGTTATGCTGTTTGAAGATTACCAGCTCTTTTATCGCACGCAATATGAAAATTGCCCAGTGCCCTCTAAAAATTAAATCAACGGTAGGGCGGGGGGTGTTATTACTCGATTGTGATAGATTGTTTTATTTTCACCTGCAATAAAATAAATGTAACATTTTGAAAGTATATAGGTATATAATTTTAAATGTTTTGGTGTATTTGACATTTATTGGTTCAGTTTATGTAGGTATTCGGGTGGTGTTTCCGAGGGGGTCAGTGAACGGCGAGGATCGCCTGATCCCGTGATCGGAACTATGTATAGCTCGACTACCCCGCGGGAGGTGACAGTGGTGGATGGTGTGCGACTAATAATAGCCTCCCCTCCAGCGGCGACCACAGGATCGGGCGGCGCGACGGCGCGCTGGCGGCGAGCGCACATGTGGCGCCCGCGCCCGTCGGCCGCCTCTCCTCTCCGCGGGCACGTTTATTTTCGAAGCGGTCGTCACGCGGCTCGGTTCACGGTGTTCCCAGCGCGAGCGAGGCGAGTCGGCGCTGCCGCTCCGGCCTGCACCCCGAGCAGTCACCGCGCGCTGCAGGTCGGTGCACGGTCGGGTAACCGATCCGATGGACGCAAGCCGACCGGGCTATTTCGGGAAAATACAAATTTGGAATGGATGGTACTCGCGAGTCGTAAGCGAACTCCGCCGGTTGACTCCATTTTTAGAGCTGGTCTGCGCGTGCGCGTCGATCGCGCCGCCAGTGCTTCGCGAGCTGCCACCACGCCGCGTCGCTCGCCACCCCCACGCCGTGCGCCCGCGCCGGCGGCCTGCGAGCGCGACCGAGTGCTTCCCCCGGGGGTAGCCGCGGCCGTCAAGGCCATACAATACGGTGTGTTTATACAGGTACTTCAAGGATCCACTGCAACATTCAGGATTGCTAATTACGAACATCGAGATGGAAAGTCGAAGATTCACAAAGCCTTGTGCGAGTTCCGTGCTTCCTTACTATCCCATAGTGCTTATATTCGTATGGAATGTAAAGAAGTATGGAGCTGCGCGGGCGTGTCCGCGAGTCTGGGATATTATTTCAGCACTTAGACATCTATCAACATGCAAGATCAAGCTGCTTCCTCGAGAACTGTAGTGTTAATTTTTTTTCTTTGGAAAGTGTCTAAGTATTTTTTGTGATTTAGTTTAATACAAATGTGCAACAGTTACAACCGTGGAACCGTGGTACTGTGACACGAACGAGACTTCAACGAAGAATTATCCCGATTTCAGTAGGTGCTCACTTATTATTCGCTCGCTGTCTATAGGTATGAATAATTTTATTATTCTACATGACCTAGAGTCATGGGTTATGGGAGTCCTCGATTTGCGATCGCGTTTCCCGCCGGCGACGGTGGCGGTAATAAAATTCCGGAATTACTAAGTAAAACACAAATAGTTTGTTCGTAGGCGAGTTGTCGTAAAATAACATCTGGCGGATTCTGGCGTAGGTAACAGCTCGGAGAGACTACATAAATAAACGTGCGGAGCGCGTCTCGCGGCCGCGTCCGAGCGCCCGCGCCCGTCCGCCTCCCGCCCTGAAACTAACTACACTTAACATTTTAAATTAGCCATGTCTAGAGAAAACCGAGATCCTTTCTCGGCGAATGTAAGATAAAACGACTTGGAAATACGTTCATACAAACGGAAAATAGCTAACTCAGACAGCAAGCTCTAGCTATCTCAAATCTTGTAAATGATTTCGTTTAACTCCGTACATTTTAAAAGTTCCTTTAATTGCTAAATACTTAGGAGTTAACTTTGAATTTAATTAAGATTCCTGTGAAGAGATGTTTAGAGAGAATTGGAAAAATAAAGTACGGTAGAAGTAAGTATTCATCTGTGAGAATATAAATTAAGTAAAGCAGGAGAATTGTCAGAGCTCATTGAAACCAAATAGTAAATGACTAATAGACCTACTTATGTACCTACCTTCTTACTGCCGAATTGTGTGATCGATGCATAATAATATACTTTTGCAGTGTTTTTTATTTATTGTTTTTTATATAAGTGTGATCCTGATAATCGTTTATTTAGTATTTTGAATAAGTTACATTATTGCATTATACAAATATTATAATGCTTGATACGATTCCAATAAATAGGTAGTAAATATACTAATTTAAAAAATTTGTGGTTCACTCATATCTTTACTCTGAAATTACATAGTTGTTAGTCGAAAATGTATCATTGTTAAGTATATAAAATATTGTACGTATTTAGGCTAGAAACACTAGCAAATGTAAAAAAATATTTCTCACTATTATTACTGAAATATTTTATTTCATAATGTAATAACAATGCTGATTTATTATTTGCTTGAAACTTTAGTGAAGTTCCTATTTAATACTATACCTATATTAATAACAAATAGAATTCAGAAAACGGTAGCAGTATTGTAATGGAATTAAACTAAAGATTGTAAAACTGTTTAAAAATTTAAAACTACCATTACGTATATATTATTGTTACAGTTCATACAGTAATAATTACATACTTTTAACATGTGTGCTTGTGACGTCATAGGTATAATCGATGAAAAAAGTTGCAAGACAGTTCATATTTGCGGTTTTCACCTTGTTCACCTACCAATGATAAGTAACAAAATATTTAAATTGAACTAAAATCAGATAAGCTTTTAGCTTAAAGATCTTTCGTTTATTTTTAATGTGTCGGCTACCACTACCAGTTTACCCTGACATACATAAATTTAGGATTGTTGCAAGCCCTCCGATATTATCAAAGGCCTCTAATGATCGGTAACTGTGTTTTAGTACTTACTAGCTGCGCCCCGCAGTTTCACCCGGGTATAACCTTCTTGATAGCTACAGCAACCTCTTTTGACTTAGATGTTTTTTTTCCTATGATGTAATATATAGGTACAGATAGATATATATATGGATGTTTTTTAAAAATAATTATTTAATAGGCTTGCGTTTGTCACCATCACGTCTGATGTTAAGCGATGATGCGGTCTACGTTGGAGCACGCTTACTTAGAAGAAACCGATTAATTCATTCAACATCTAGATTGACTATATGACTTCAATTCTTGCCGTTCTGTACAAAATGTATGGGAAAATGAATTTTCATCAATTTTTTTGGTGCATTTTCCGATATTTTAATACTTATTTTGCTATTCGGGGCCTAGAGAAATCCAACAAATCAAAAATCATAAAAATCGGTTCAGCCGTTCTTGAGTTATAAATGGTGTAACTAACCCGATTTTGTTTTTAATATACCCATAGAAGATTTAAAGCTGGATTGGATAGTTCAAGGCACCAAGAGGCTTAAATATGTATCTCAGAATGACCAGCGCAACGTAGTGCCACACAATGTTTTGAACTGTCTAAGTACAGAATTCTGGGCGACACGGCAACATACTCGTCTTATAATTCATATTAATCCATTGCTGTATAAAAAACTTAAGACGGGCTGCCTGATGGTAAGCAGTCACCGTCGCCTACCACCACGCCACCATGCTGCCACGTCGTTCTTTTAACACCAGAGGCATAACAACTACGTTGCTGATACTTCATGTTGTAGCTTCTCAGAAACGCCACGGAAGGTAGCTCATTCCACATTTTGCATTTGTGAGTCAAGAAAGATCGTGTGTTTTTAAAATAAGTATCTATGTTTTTATTATTGTATCCAAAATTTCGCTTATCTTAAGGTAGGTTGGGTATACTTTGGGACCTTCCAGTAAGTATAAAAATACATGTGTCAGAAGAATCCGCACTTCCACAGCCATTTCATAAAATTTTATGTTTTTTAACTGTTACAGATTGGATACATAATAATATTAGGGCGCCTCTTCCCGTCGTCTCGTAGTCGTAGCTCTCTTTTTTGCGCTTTCGCATTTCCATAATATTGAATATGTAAAATCACTGAATTAGTTACTAAGTTTTACACAAAACACTTGTGTCACCGTCTGTACCGGCAAATACAGTCATTTGGCATTGGCAAAGACATCGACGGCTAGCGCAAAAAAGGCGGGTAAGAAAGAAAAGACAAAAAACGGCAGTGTCCGGGCCGCGCCTGCGCCACATCTGGTGCTCCTGATGCATCTGATTACACGCGGTCGCGGCTGAGCGGCGAGGCCGACTCACAGACAATGACATTAATGGCCATATTGTCAGAAAGGAACGATATTGTTCTTTGAGCCTATGAACTCTGATTGTTTTCAAATGTTGTTCTTTTAAATATTTAACGATTGTCTATGTACATCATACCTACCTAACCATTTTACAAGCTTTTATTTAACTTCACTTGTTAGTATGTATGCATGTTAAGTACATATTATCTTGCAAGCCTAATTTGACCCACATCCCGGCGTTTAATTGAGTTGAAATTTGGTACACCTATGAAATGGAGTGTGAATGTAGTCAATGTGGTTATAAGAACTAATGAACGCAATAAGATAACTCCCACCGTATTTGGCTCTTTGGAATGGTCTTAATGAGTAACTATACCCCTTGGTGATATACAAGGTCTGATGCTGACGGAAGGTGGTCATAGGAACTACTGAACGCAACAAGATACCCCATTAAAATATGTTAAATAGTTTTTTTTTTCATAAATATGGTAACCTTGTTGTGTTTTTATTTCTATTAACTTTATTAATGATGTCATCTACATGTCCGCTAGAAATTACTAAAGTTCAACTAAAATAAAAAAAAGATGTTAGATACATTTATTTTGTAGTCCTGTTTTATTAACTTAAAATTTTCTCATGTGTTGTAATTAATTACCTTCCAACTAGAATACTTACCTTTAGTACTTATTTTTAGTATTTGGATGTAAACATGGTAGCAGATTGTGAATTTAGAATTTCCATGCTAGTATCATTCAATGAAATGTCTCAACGTTCATTTGATTGCTTGTATCCACAAAAGTACAATGAATAGAATAAAATTTTATTAGTTGGTCTATCATAAGCGCTTATTCAACATTCCTAAAAAAATTCGTATAAAATAATTGAATTAATCTGTGTTCGTTTTATTTCTCTAATCAGCTGACAAATTGTCAAAGAATGCTTTAAGAAAGAGGCGAGGCATTAGATAGGTTCCGTTCATTGTTTCAAGTAACGAGGGGAGTTTGAGCACGCGGGAGTGACGCGGCGAGACGCCCGCGCCGGGTGGCGGCGGGCGGCGCGGCTGTGGCGGAGTGCGCGTGCGCTCGGGCAATGACAGCGCGTACGCAATACAATCAGGAGCACTCCTCACCCACACAATGCGAGAACCAGTGTTGTTCCAATTATGAGCCAATTGAACATCTTCTGGTTTGGAATATGACATTTAGTACTTCCGCAAATAATTAATCGGTCAATGCAAGCCATTTTTGAGAGTAGTTAACGATTTTTTTCTATAACAATAAATTTAAGTACTGACAGCTACTTGTTGTAGTGTAAAGTCTGTAACGAGTACGATTTAAACAGTAATATTCCACTTTTGTGAGGTAAAAAAGTACTAGTATCTCAAAGGAGCGAAACAACACTAGATATAAATACTAAGCGCGGCGGCAAGGTGGCATTGCCGTTGTATTGTAGCACAACTATTGAAGTTCTTCAATGTTAATAGTTGTAAGCGAGTCCCGCTCTCATGCAAATGCATACACCGGGCCGCTCGACGAACCATAGATTAAATAATAATTACACACACATGAATCCAGAATCTACCCGATACCGCGCCCTTTAATAGTGCACGCCTTTTACTATTGCACAAAGGATTGGTCTATGAGAAAGGGATCTTGACCTACCAGTTTGTAGAGAACGTTCGACTCTCAAAAACAATTTATTCAAGCATCCATGCAGCTACTGCTATCGACAAAAGAATTTTAAACTAGACAGGGGGATAATGAACGCTAGACAAAGGCCATTTTAATAGAGTTACTTGCATGCAATTCGGCTTCAAGATAGGCGCTTGTTCTTTGAACAAGAACGGGTGAATGATTCCTTTATATTGGCGACAATCTGTCCTACGAGTATTAGTATATTGCTGGTATAATTATAATAATGTACATACATACTACATTAGAATTTGTCGTTTTAGTTTTTTCTCATTCGAACTTTTAACTGATAATAATTATATTGGTCACTCAATAATTACCATGATTTTCTGCATACAATAATTAAATATTCTAATTGGGTTTGTATCCACGGATCCTGGCATCCGTTTGAAATAGCCACGAATCCCGGCGAGTTGTAACCTGGGAAACCGGGACCCGTAATTGTTCATAATTTGCTACTTATATCATTGAAAGTACTCGTAATTTCGTTTCTGTTTGGGACTGACAAAAGGTTAGCTATTATAATATGTATACCTATGTAGGTACATACCACTAAACACGAAAAGTCGAGGTTGAGTGGTGATAGCAGTTTAGTGACAAAAAAAACTTCTAATGTCAGTATTAGCTAATCTACACTATCTACACTAATATTATAAAGAGGTAAAGTTTGTTAGTTTGTAAGTATGTTTGTTCTGCTTTAACTCCGAAACTACTGAACCGGTTTTAAAAATTATTTCACTAATAGAAAGCTACACTATTCCTGAGTGCCATAGGCTATATTTTATAATGATAAAAGTTAATTTTCTACACTAAATAACCGTATTAGTAAAACATTTTGGAGAAAAATAAGCTGATTGGCTTCTTTATCGGCGTACGCTGACCTAACGGTTTGAGATAAGTAAATACGTAATAAGTAATAGTTTTACAAAAAAGTCCGCGATAGCATACATCTAACTTTTATAAGAAAACCACAATAACAATAATAACCGGATAAAAGTAGATTTCAATACTACGTGAGCGAAGCCGCGGGCAACAGCTAGTATGCATAAAATTTTAAAAATACAAACTTTTAAAAACGGTTATAGGAACAAAGTCTAGTTTGGCCCTGTGAGTGTTATTGAGTGAATGAATAGAGTGATAGATAAGTGGTTAGATGTTAGTGAAGTAAGCTCGAATGTAAAGTACTGCAACCATATCTCGGTATTTTACTCTCAGATTTCATCCCGTCCGCTCCTGCTTATACTGCTAAAGGCTGTTCCCCTATTTTGTCAGTGCGTTATCGTTTTTCTGTGTATATCTGTACTGCAGTGCAAGGACCGTTCTTTATCGATCATCAAATTCGATAAAATGCCATAGAATCGATCATAGCGAGTACTGATAAATGGCATTTTATCGAATTTGACAATCTCAACTGTCAAACTTGATGATCGATAAAAAACGGTACTTCCACTGCTGATTCGATAAAGATTCTTTACCAAACCCCTGTATTTTAATGAGTGCATGCTCCCTGACTCGCACGGTATAAGCAAGAGCGGGGTGGGACAAAATCTGAGAGAAAAATACTGCATACAGATACGTACAGTCTATAAGCGGTATTTTTCTTCCGAACCGCACTGACGAATGGGAGAACGGCCTAAGTCAGGGAGTACTTATTGAAATATATTGTCTTGGTGAAGAATCTGTACTGAATCAGTGAAGATTTACCGCGAAAAACAATACCGCACTGAAAAATGTGGGAACGGCCTAAGCCAAGATATAGGTAGGTAGGTAGAAATGTTATTCGCGGATGACGTGCGAAAATAACCACCAGACGAATCTCTGGCACCAGTCCAGAGGCCACTAACGTGTCCTGACGTACTGCGCCTTAGTCAACAATTCTTGCCAGACGTAGCCGATCATTAATTATAGCTGTTGGAGATTGTTAAATTTAATTTCATATCATTTTCCCTCGGCTGATGTCAGCACTATTTTCTTGGCTTCAAATATCTAGTTGTTAGTCGAGTTTAAGTCACATGATTTATTTTGTAGATGTTACGTACAATTCTAGAGTAAGCAACTAAACTTGTGATGTAAGCAGTTAGTGCCATAGATATTCTATAATAAGCTCGAACTGTTGGTTTTCAAAAACAATATAATAAAACAGCAGCATGGCAGGGATCTGCACAAGAAATTCTGAACTCATGTTGGTCTTTTTAATATTGAGTTTAAAAAAACATCTGAACCACTATATATGTACATTATTTAGTTTTTTAAGTAGATTTATCGTATATTTATTGACCGAGCGAAGAACGGTCTCAGATTCTAATGGGACAAGTCGGCATTTCTATGCGGTATGGTTTATACGACGATAGCTTGCGTATCGTTGATCCGATCTTCATAAAACTTTGTGGGCGAGTTGTTCAATTCAATACAATTTTTAAGTTCGAATATGAGCGAAATCGGGTTCCGAAAATGTATGGTTTGCGAGGTCACAGTTCGAGGCGAACTCCTAGTAATAAAGAGTATATATATATATATATCTATCAACTAAGTACATGATGATAAATGTACTGTGTATGTACTGTATCAAAGTATGTTGTACCATGTAAAGAACCGCTGCGCCACATAGCGAGAAGTGTTGAAACCATCTGTACAGAAGACAAACAAAATACTTGAGTCAGTCTGCACTAGATGGCACTGAGATACACATCACATGTTATAAGAAAACATGACGTCAAAACGGTAGTCGGTACATTATTTATACCAGTCAGAAAGAACTAAATCTACTCGTAACTTATAGGCATGCGTATATCTAATACGAGTGGCTACTGTTTATGTATTAACCGAATTTAAATCATCCCAGTTTCTGAGTTCAAACGCAAAGTTAAATAAAAGCAGTTCTTGTCTTTGGGCACTTTTACCTGGAGTTTGCGGTTTGGTTTTTGGCAACAAAATAAGAACAGTTTAATCGACTACCCATAATTTTGTTAGCAACGGTTTCTCCAGAATATTACGAATTTAAGCGTTTATAAGTTGATGAAGATATAAACAAGGGCATAAAAATTGCCATAAACGTTGAGAGGAAAATATCTTATTATGGTTGGAAGGCACAAACACGCGGCAGATAGGTCGCAAAATAGACATCACAAGTTATTAGTAGGCAAATGTTAAAATAAAGGAATAAGGTAATTAGTGGCATGTGTGCTCGGCCCCCGCGGCGCCATCAGCAGCGCGCCGCGCCGCCTGCCGTCGGCCCCGGACCCGTCGCACAATAAACCGACACCAAAATTATCTTTTCAAACAATTAGCTGAGACTTATTGCCCAACAAAACGTTCCCAGCAGAAATACGTCCGTAATTACACACATTTTTTACGAGTTAAAAGGCGAAATGTACGTTACGGCCGCCGAAGATAAGGGATGGTAATTTTTCACCGATGCGCATGGAGAATTTTGATTGGAGCATTGTTATCTTTCGGGTGATAAATGACAATTACACCTGGAAGTGGCCGGGCGGCCCGCGGCGGCGGCGCGGCGCACTCCTCTCGTTACTCTTCCTGAGCCACTGACACACCGTTATTATGAACACCCTGTTACAGCCCGTCACACCATTACTCACGCTGAATATTAAACTCAACCATCACATCAATTTCATTAGGAACAAAATTAGCATTAATATATTAAACAAATAAATTTGCTCATATAATCACTGTAATTAAAATATATTTTACCTTTTAAGTCGTGTAAGTCGTAATAAGCGTAAACGCGTGTATCTTTGTCCGTATTCAAATCCGTAACCACTAAACGGATTTGATGAAATTTAGTATGGAGGTAGTTTTTACCTTGGATTAACACATAAGTACTTGTACTAATTATGTATTCTGCGACATAGGCTACTTTTGTGCGGAAAATAATGGTTCCTGTAGGATAGCGGTTGCTGCTATAGTTATTTGATAATAAGCTATTCTTATGTTCTCGCATGTAATTTTTTTTATATTAAGTAATAGGCTTGCATTTTGCCGCCAACTCGGCGATGATGCGTTTATTTATACTTATTTATAAGAATTCGCGACCTCCAATCCCTAGAGTGGTTTTGCCCATATTCAAACTTGCAAAATGTATTGAAATTAAATTATTTGGCAACAAAATTTCATGAAGATCAAGATCCGATCGGATCAACGATACGCAAGTTATGATCGCAGTCACATCACAAACATACATAGAAACACCGACTTATGCCATTGGAATCTGAGACCTCTCTTCATTCATGGTAAAAATCCCATATTAAGTAAATGTTATAGATATTATATAGATAATAGAAAAACTTTACGATCGGATTCGAATTTATGCCATCCGTGTTTACACCGGGTAAAACCCGGATGGTGTAGATTCAGGTAGGTCTGTGGTTTAGGTAAGTTTGTGTTTGTGTAAAAAAGTAATTAGTTTTAGATAAATTTATTTAGGAAATTTGTGTTTTGTCAGGATACGATGGGGCTGACATAGACATGTTGTCTAAAAGCCCCCAAAAAATTAAAGAATAAAAAAAAAAAAAAAAAAAAAAAAGTCCTAAAATCCTAAAATGTGGTAGGTACAATTTTCAAATATATAACATACTTTTACTTCCATAATTTATGTTGTCAGATGTACTCGGAAATATGATCATGCATACAAAACCTTGCCACTGCTAACATAAAAGTGAATAAGATGTATATAGAATAGAGCATGTATTTTCATCAAATTATCTGAAAAGAAACGAGTTAATTTAGAAAATTGTCCGATACTTGGTGAGCATGAGCATCTTGTAATTTTACACAGCGAAAACTGTAAAACGCTGTATTTTGTAGGTGTTTCGAACACAACGCTACCGGAAAATATTACGATAATGTAGTAGACAACAGACCGTTTACTTAAAGTTGGACATGGAGCAAATTGAGTTAGTTATACATATTTTGTCGGTGCATGATGGCAGTCGTTACGTATAACTGTCTTCTCGGAGAGGTCTCGCGAGGCGAGCCATTGGCCGGGAAGAGCAAGACCACTTTCTGCAGCCAATATCGTTACCTGCTATCGCTATAGTTTTATTTAAACTTAGACAAGGAGAAAACGGGCTTATTTAAATTTTATCGCTGCATGATAACGGATACTAAACCTAAGTGTATTCTTTGGGAACTTTTAACTTATGTATTGTCAAGAAAGAGTTGGTGGCGCAATTGCACTATTGGGACTAAAGCATCCGAAACAAAATGCCCTTCAGCCAATATTCTTACCTATTATTGATATGGTTTCCTTTAAAGTCGAAACAAAAAAAATATGGCTTGGTTTAGTTGTAACAACGTTAGAGTTTTTTTATTGCGTATGAATATATTTTTAAGACAGAATTAAAACGCCATGAGGGGAAATGGTCGCTAGAGCAAATAAATACCGCTTTTACATCCTTGAATTCATAATGAATTAGGAGTTATAGCAGAAATTAAAATAGCTTGTATATATAGGTACGGAATCGAATTTCAGGCTCCCTACTCCCTATGCCTATTAGAAAAACAATTTCCATATTATGACAGTGGCATATATTTAACTTGAGAAGTTAATAGTACCAAAGTCCTAAAGATTTTCATCTTGTCGCAATAAGATTTCGCAGCTTCATTACATTTGTCTTAAAAAATTGAAACAGAACGCAAAGGTTTCTCAAGATATTTTACGTTGGGAATAATCCCGAAAGCAGAGCAATTCTTCATTTCATTCACGTTTCCGTGCGATGAAACTTTTTCTCTGCAATTTTTCTGTGGAGCCCGGGGTGTTATCAGGTGGGGCGGATTGGCAGTCGGTGCACGTAGCGCCTCGCAGCCGCCCGCCCTCTGCCGCCCGCTGAATACAAACTTCATTAGCCGTTTGATAATTAGCCCGTTAAACGCCCCTCACTCATCCGGCGTAGGCCACCAGCTCCTAAACCGATGATCTCTCCTCTCTCCGGCCTCCGACCGAGACCTCCCTAACTGAATTACAATCTACTCCTTTTAAACGTTCCCGACTGGATTGGGTTTCAAAAATGTAACCTTAAATATGCACATATTTGAATAGTCTCCTGTGACCGTGAAAGGCCAAACCCTTAAATTTGTGTCCTACGATTTTTCTTTCTTATTTATGCAGATGACTTTTTTATTTTCCACGGCAAAACTAAATTCACAAATCTTGCAACCACAGAAAATATATTTTTTTGTTAAATTACCTGACACCAAAGTTAACAGATACAGTAGTACGGTTATTGGATACAATGTAATGAATAAATTTTATTTTGTTTAAGGGAAGATAAAAAGGAAACGGATAATAAACGTGACAATTTAACTGGAACGTAGTCCGGAAGGAATCGCAGGAACAAAAGGAGTGCGAAGGAGCGCAGAGTAGAGGAACTTGGAGAAATTAGGAAACAATGAAGCAGGAAATGTGTTACACTGCGAGTGGCGATGATGGCGGATCGCGCCGAGCCAACTCTAACAAGGTTTATCTACGCGCTCTCTCTATGCGGACCGATCGATATCACATCACATTTAAACCGATCCTTTTAGGAACCTCTTCAATTTTAGATCATGGGATTTCATGAGGGATACTGCGTTTTATTGTATTTTACATGTATGTATGTACTTATATTCTGTATCATGTATTATGTTCTGTTCAAAATTGTAACTATGACTAATTCTAATTCATAATATTCTTGTATAAAATTAATGATCATGATGGGAAGGCTACCCACCAAAATACAGGTATTGCCACACCTAGTTTGGTGGCTAGTTTTGTGGTTTGGTTTGGTTTGGCTGCAATCTTAATGTGTTGTACCTTAATGCAATAAAATGTTTTTTTTTTTTTTTTTTTTTTTAATATATATTTCGGCGCGTTGACGTTTTAGCATTCGGGCGCAACTACCGTCAGATAGTTTTTAAGGCTTAAATTATGTAGGTAGACGTCACCTAGCTTTGTTTTGGTGGATTAGTGATGGAGGTGGCGTCATCACTGGTGTAACGCTGCAGTAACTTACTCTGCTGAAATTCTTTACGGTGTGAAGTTGTGTCGTTGACAACCAATCAGAGTTTAGCAAGTTTGGGTAGCGAGGGCGCGCAGACACGCGTCGGTGATGTGAGGCTCGGTGGACCTCACTTCACTTTGTGTTTTGAATTGGGACTGTTGGAGGCTCGGTGGAGCTCACTTTGCTTTGGGTTGTGAATATGGACTGTTGGTTGGAGAGTGGTAGCGTTCGTAACGGGGCGGAACACCTTGTCCCCAAGTAATTTTCAAGTAATTTGATATTGTAATTAGTAATCATAGCACTTCGAAATAAAAACTGTGTCAATGTACGTGCGATGTCTCATTCTCCTCGGCCACTATACTCACGCCATAGAACCAAGATTATCTGATGAATATCGATCGGCCATCGACCGGAGCCCCCTCTCACGCATCGAGGCTCCGACATATATATGTACTTATATATTTAACCTCTTATTTGTTGGTGGGTAATAGAGGTTTATTACCTGACATAAATAAATATATAACTCATTATCAGTGAAAACCTCCTTTTACTAATATTGATAACGAAATCTATTGCAGTTCTAATACAACAGTGTCGAAATCGGAACCGATTTTTTACACTCCTTTAGTTATCAAGTCATGAATAACTTATATGACAGTCTGTGACCGAATCAGAATCATGGTACGCGAGACGTCACACCACATTATTCAGCGAGTGTCACTTTATACCCGAAGACGCCTCGTCGGCGATACGCAACAGAAATAGATAGGTATGATATGAATGACATGAATACGAAATAATGCAACGAAGCTGTAGAATCAGCTTAATACTGCGACGGAGATCCAAAATAGTACATTACTTTACGCGGGGGTAAACGAACAGATATTTAAAGAGGGTGGAATTTGCGGCACGAGCGTAGCAAGAGCCGCAACCCTAAAGTCTTTTTATTTTATTTTTACATATAATAGATATTCGTTTGGCCACCAACTCGCCTGATGGTAAGCAACGTTGCGGCCGAGGATGGAACACATTGATCTAGAAAAAATCTATTAACTCTAGCCTTGAAGATGTCTGTAGTTTCTCCTAAGTTTATTGCCTTTTAATATGCCTACGTGGAAATTGCAGATTATTTCATGAACTCTCTCAAAATGTTTATGTCTAAATCATTTAAAGCACAAATAGAACCTCCTTAAATGAAACTTTCTTAAAGGTTGGAATGGCGCGAGCTTAGATCAGATACAGGTGTCTTACGGACAAATGCTATAGCGGCACCTAATCCGCTCAGTTGGAAAATCACGCGATCGCAAACCGTATGCGTGCGCGATAAGGTTCACGTTCGCGTGATTTTCCAACTGAGCGGATTAGGTGCCGCAATAGCAGTTGTCCGTAAGGCCCCAGGTATGACGTCATTGGGCGCGAGTTTCTATCTAATTTTCGGTTCTACACGGTTTGCATATTTGTCGTAAGATAAAGATTATTTGCACAAAACACAAGTCAATTTTAAAACGCATGCACAAAATAGGTGGTTTAAAATATGTGTCTCTTTATATCATGTAGGCGTACAAATCTAGAGAGATGGTATAACAATACCGTAAGTATTATTTATATAAAAAAGTATTAATTAAATTAACTGTAGAAAGAATTTCATAAGTTAAGATATGATGTTATTAATTTAAATAGTTACCACTTAGACATTACTATAATTGTATAATAAACAAATTGACCTACTGCAGTCATTACTAAATAAAATCATTTATAAAATCACTAATTTTTTAATAACATTTCTCGACTAAAAGTTTTTTAGTTTTATTTTAAATTGACTAGATTTTAGATCCCTTATTGAAATCTGTACAGTGTTGTAGAAAAAAAAAAACACTCTTGAACCAATCCTAAGTCCTAAAGTCTGTACTGCACACTACACAAATAAAATAATGAAAGATCATAATTTTTTTAAACCAAGCATTGACATTGCATAGTAACGTGCGTAAGTATATTCTACTGAAGTATATCAGCTACCGGCTAATCTTATGTTCAAAAACTTAGAAAAAGTAATCACAATACAGTTTTCATTCAAATTTAAACAATCTACTGCAGCTATGAGATATTTTATTTTATTTTATTTTATTTTACAAGGAAAACATACAGCTGCCAATTAATACAGTAGATATAAGATAAATAGTTACACAAAAGCCAAAAACATGTTTTCAAAACAAAATTAAAACTTTAACCGAGTATAAGTTTCAAAAGTTTTATTCTATCTTACGCAGTATGTAATTCCTTTAAATGAAGAAATTCTCCAATGCATGTGTAAAACTAGCTCGTCAAGGGATCCGTATTTTTTTTCTTCTTTTTCTTGAGGTGCGCTTGTAAAAGGCACCCCTTAATTTTTTTTTTGCAAATGGAAATCATTTAATAAAAAAATCATTTACGGATATTTAATGTCCCCTTAATTTAGTTACAATCTAGCCTAATGTGAGATGAGATGTTGATGCTAGTAAGTAATTTAATTATAATTTAAACTTTTACGTGTGTTATTATAAAAACTAAGAATGGGTCCCGTACACGATTCCGTAGTTTTTTATACTAATATTATAAAGAGGAAAGATTTGTTTGATTGTTTGTTTGCATTGAATAGGCTCCGAAACTACTGAACCGAAAAATTCTTTCACTGTTGGGAAGCTACACTATCCCCGGGTGACATCTTACTAATATTATAAATGCGAAAGTGTTTGTTTGTTCCTCTTTCACGCTGCAACGGAACAACGGATCGACCTGATTTTTTGCATGGATATAGTTCAAGAGCCAGAGAGTGACATAGGGTACTTTTCATCATCATCATCACCATCACCACTTTTCATCACTACGCGGGTGAAACCGCGGGGCGCAGCTAGTAGGCTATATATCTATTCCCGTGCGAAGCTGGGGCGGACCGCTAGTCTTAAATAAAATAAAAACTTCAGTTAATTTTTCCTGTAAACTTTGCATAATTTTTACCTTCTAAAATCTTAATTAATTCGAGTATGAATTAAATTTTACTCAATTCAAGTTTGAATTAATTAAGATTTAATCTTAATTAATTATGATTTTTTCGCCCGTGAACTTATTAATAGTATGATATTTTTTTTCACGTCATCAGAAAACCTATCAATGAAAAAAAAGCTTTGAATTGTTTAAATTCAAACCTTTCATATAACACCACATTTGACTACACTGTAAAGCTTTAAGGTGGTTCGATTCACCTATGGCGGGAAATTTAAATTTTAAACAGTTTTTTGGTCCTAGTAGCCAGGCCAGGTAATTATTTTTAAATAACACAGTGTTTGCGCAAAATGTTGGCTGTTCTTTACATTATAATTTACAATTATTTAACAGTTACGCACCATATTACTTACATTTGTGAATAAACCGTTAGAAACAGCAAAAATTAGTTTATTCACAAATGTAAGTAATAATGGGCATTAGAGATAAATAGCTTTACATGATTTTGTAAAGAATAATAATCAATCTGCGCAAACATCATGGTTGTTTACAATAATTACCCGGCCTAGCTACAAGGACAAGAAAAATGATTGAAATTTGAATTTCCCGCCATTTGTGCAACGAACCACCTTAAATGTAGGTTTCCCCTGGAATTTCAGATCCTATTTTCATTAAAAGACAAAAATTATCCAGTAAAACTTTGTGGGTAACTTGTATCTAGATATGTGCCAAATTTCAAGTCGACGGCTTTTATAGTTCTTAAGAAAATCGGCTGTGGCACAGATTGACAGATGCTGTGAGACAGAGACCATAAAGGATTCTATTTACTATTTTGGTACGGAACCCTAAAAAGAAACAATATACAAATAATCGGCAATAATTTTATTTTAAAATACAAAACATTGATACAATTAATTATGCCGGAGCCCAAAAACCCCCGAAAAACCCAAGCGTATAATAAGCGTGTAATAGTCTTTAGGGGTCGACATCGTATCTGTGATGCCTCTGGTTACAGGTATCCATAGGCGACGGTGATTGCTTACCATCAGGCGGCCCGTTAGCTTGTTTGCCACGTATGGCATAAAAAAAGCGTCCGCCATACCTGTTATGTGAAATGGTTAGTTTGTATGAAAACGGTTTGTTATATTCGTTGACTAGATGACCGATTGGGGAGGGGGGAATACACCTCCCAATCCCGGCTACAGCTATCATTTCATTCGGACACGAGAACCGGCGCATTTAGATTGGCGGGTTCTATTGGAATTGGTTTTAATTGATCGGTGTTAAGCTTTTCGTGGCTTTGTAATTTGGGATCGAGAAATCGGTTTGTTTTTTATCATTAATGGGCTTTGCAATTTGCAATAAAAAGTTGATAGAGCGGGAGGCACGCGGGGAGGCAGCGCCGCGCGGGTATTTCGCTGTAATTAAAACAAACAGGAGGAGGCTTGCCACTCCTCTCTAATTGCGTTCGTGTTGAAATAATCACGGAAACTAACAGAGGACACTACACCGCACCGATACTGTACTGACAGTATCTAGAGCGAGTTTTCCCAATTGCGTTTACCTACTCGATCGCGTTAAAAGCTATCTCGCATTTTTTGCCTATAAAGCAACGAAACGGTTTTTTGGCATTATGACATTATCAAATAGAAAAGTTCCATATAAAATCAAATTTCTGTAATGAATAGATCTGTATTTTTAAAATAAAATAACAGCTCAACGCATTTTGGAAAAACAACATAACATATAAACTTATTACCTCCAATATCATAAGTAGTTTTTCGTAAAACTCTCGGAGGGAAAGTTTGAGTGTTTTTTTTTTAAATTACTGACAAATTGTAACGACTTCTTCTTTAGTATTCTGCCCAAAAATCCAGGGACCTAAAATTTTACGATGCATTTAGTAATACGGCCCGTAAGAGCAGTTCCATCTACAATGTATATGGCGGTAGATGGCGCTGTTCTTATTTCATACTAGCGGTCCGCCCCAGCTTTGCACGGGTATAGATTATAGCCTATGTCACCCGGGGATAGTGTAGCTTCCCGTCAGTGAAAGAATTTTTCAAATCGGTTCAGTAGTTTCGGAGCTACTATTCAATGCAAACAAACAAACAAACAAACAAACAATCAAATCTTTCCTCTTTATAATATTAGTATAGACAAATCGTATTTAAGGTTATCGCGATCAAGTAAGAAAACGCCATTGGAAAAACTATCGGATTCTTCTCTCACATTCGATATAGGTTCGACCATCGAATAAAATACGAGCTGTAGAGAAACATACGCGCATTGATAATGTGTAACGAAAAAGTACGTACCGAAGTTTGGTTCGATAAGCAGCTCATAAGAACAGGAGTTCAATCGCTTTTTTTATGGTTGACAGGCTAGGCATTTGACTACAACTCACTTGATTTAAGGTGACGGTGTGGTCGAAGATGGCGAGCACGCCTAGCCTGGAATCAGGCAAGTTGGAGGTCAAACAAAAGCCAATAAAAAAACTGGCTTTCAAGTAATGGTGCCGGAACACACTGTTAGGCGCTTGGAGAAAGATTTTCAACTATAATTTTGTTTTGATATTTTTATCGATTATACAGTGTAGATGCTAACTGGCCAAACACTATTTCTGCTTAAGTAGAAGTAATATCTGATAATTGGTTCCACTTGACAAAATTGCCGTTGGCATGATTTAGGTAAAATGCCCTACTTAAATACTTTTATTCGATTTGATATTTTTTTTAATGTTTAAAAATAAGTTGTCATTTCACCGCTATCGCCACCTCGCCTGATGGTAATCGTTCTGCCCGTCTGTCTGTATGTCTGTCCGTCCGTCCAATTTTTCTAAAACCTGACTTGACGTGGCTTTAGTACATGTGAAAAGAGTATGAAACTTTTTTTCAAGACATTCGAGCATTCACAAAGGTCATTAGCAAATAATAAATAAGCCAAAAAGTATAAACGAAAGGTATTTTTGTATTAGCTCTAATGTAAAAACAGTAATACTTACACAAGCGTCAAACTTTACATGATTTTAGTACACACTCTAAAATATAACAACAAATAATAAAAAATGCCCAAGTGCGAGTCGGTGACAAGTTTCTGTTCATTACCAAGTTATGACTGGTAATTTCGTTATTGAATTTTGTGGTGGTACGGAACCCTCAGTGCGCAAGCCCGACTCGCACTTGACCGGTTTATTAAGTGTGGTTTTGGTGTAATATGCGCAGATGCAATGACGATTTATATTATCTTTGCGCAGGTGCGACCAACACAATAAGAACAAATAGAGGTTTGAGTGAAAATGTCTCCATATATATTTTCATTCAAATTTCTATTTCGTGAGCTCAAATATGAAATATAGCTAGAAGTTTTATACTAACCATTTCTAAGATCAAAATATCGAGTCCCTTTTTTGGCTTATGAAAAAGCCTGACTAATGATGCCGTCGTCGGAAGATTGACAAGGAATGGCTTCATATTTTCTGATTAAAAGACAGGTTGCCTTATTGTAAGTTGTCTCTACCTTTTCTTCAGTAGCATTTTGGCATTACAAACTTTTTTGTTATCTTGCTTGGATTGTCTTATCTCTAACGCAATATTTAATCAGCATTATTAAACAGTAATCGCATTCGTTAACAATAAGGTGATGATTTCATACATAGTTATAGCTGATTAACGAAAAAGTGAAAGTTGAAGTAAACGATCACGCGGTGTCGCACAGGAATCGGCAGGCTAAGGCTGGCTAGGCTAGGCTCGCTAGGGGTAGCGGCGGCGATGTGCGCAGAGCGCGACCCGGCGGCGGCGGACGCAGCAGACAGTGCGGCTCGCGGCAGCAGCGGCGGCGCCTGCGGGCGAGGCGGCGGCCGGGCGGCCGGGCGGCGCGCGGGGAGCGCCGCGGCGGCGCGATGCTGCGCGCCTCTCAGTCGAGACGCGAGTCCCGCCCGCCCTAGCCGCCCGCGCGTTCCGCCCGCCCGCCCCGCGCGCCCGATACGCGTCTCTCTTCACGAAACCGCAACACTCACTACCCTTAATCACACCTTTCATGACTTAATCTCATAACTACCTAATGATGTTTGTACAGTCGTCGATATTATAAAATGTATCTCTTTCCGTCCCGATTTATGCGAGCGTTAGATGTCGAGTATTTCGAAGCTTTTCGGATGGTCCGGAAGAGGGAGGGAGGGTACGGATTCGGAGGGTCGCGGGGCGCAGGCCCCTCGCAACGCGGGGTTAGTAGGTTCGCGATGTCGCGTCGTCGTCGGTCGGAATGCATTCGCGGACGTAGAGCGGCGACCTAAGGTGCCGCCGCGGTTCTCACCTGGTCGTCTAGGGTCCTTCACCTTCTTTCGAAATGAACGGCCTTCCGCTACATTTTTATCGGTTTTAGCCTGCGTTTTACATAGTCTCGATGTTCCCTTTCGAAACATTTTTGGGTCAAGCGAGACCAGATGCAAGGTCAAATCTGTTAGATGTCAACGAACCCCTCATCCAGTTCTTACGTCAGGTCGATGACGTCGGGGTCATCGCGACACAGCTTCCGCACGCCGACTTCCCTTCAGGAAATTCCGCGCTCAACTTAGGGAGAGACTTTAACTGTGTTGTGCTCGTCTTTTTGAACGACCGTTGGGAATTTATTCGAGTGTTAAATGGGAGAAGGAAGACGGAAGTGTGTAACGACCGGCGGAGATCGGGGAGGCCGCCGCGTTAACCCTGCCCGAATTAGTGCACCGGACGAGACGAAAATAGCGAAGCGGCGTGTACGGTTACATGCGGCGCGTCAATGTCGGCACGCCGGCACGCCGCGTGCTCCTCGCGGCTCTCGGCGGGTAAGCTTACACTGCGTCTGATTGCAGAGCGTGCTCACCAGCCCTATATGTGGAGGCGCCGCTACCGCCGCGCCGCACGCCGCACGCCGCACGCCCTCGCACACGCTCACCACTCACCTATTTCTGGACCCATCTGTTCCACTCTATACGTGCTAAATTTTACATCAATCTAAATATAAGACGACCTAAGAATGCTGACGAGTTTTACAGCGTCGGTGTTTTCGATCTTTGAATGTTTGTAAGATGTTTTTATTATGTTTTAAGAATGTTATTAGAATTAATTACACATCGATATCTAGTAGGTACAAGAAGCTACTAACCGGATAATTGTGAAAAACCCTGCCAAATTTTTAGAGATGAAGAGCTAAAACATGAAGATCACGGAGTCATCGTTAAAAGTGGTGGCGTTGTTCGCTTTAGCTGGTTGACTTCGGGTCAAATTGTCATTTCGTATCATTTGGTCCCCTTCAACCAGCTGTAGTTGACATCTGCTACACTTTCATCACTTTTATAATGAAGACTGCATCAGAAGGGACATCAGTGTTGGCTACGATGGACTGGCATAAATATTCTTATCTAGTAATTTTTGCTCCGTAATCGAAAGTTTTCAGTTTCCATCACATAATATGATAATCACTCGTACCTACTTTTCATTAATTAGGTATATCAAGATTTATATGGTTTAAAACCGGAGATGTTACATGTTCAATGGGAAATAAGCTTTATAATGTCTGAAGAAGTTAGCTGTGGCCGGATGAAAGGTAAAACGTGAACTGCGACGAAGCAAAACTATAGCATAACTATATAGTTAGAAATGTTATTGAGGCCCGTTACCGGCCAGTTAATTTCAATAGCACGGTTAAAAATACCAAAAGAAGGCTCTTTTGTGATTATTCAAAAAATGTAAAACACTTACGGCCTTACTTAAGTTAATCAATGCTTAAAAATGGCTGTCTCAATTTCGTGTGTCGTCAGCGAAAAGTAAACAGAACTGTTTCGAGTATTGTTCAATTTAAATAACGTTTTGAAGTAAGGCCGGTATACACTTTAGCAAAAAAAAAAAAATATATATATATATACAATTATACAACAAAGTTGCATTTCTTTATATATTATTTATGCGAAGGAGTTCTGAAAAAAAAACATGTTTTTTTAGAACTACGTAAACAAATTCATAAATAGAGAAAATAATCTTCATGTTTATCAATGTGTACGTTTGAATAATGAATTTAGCTCAAGTAACTACGCTAGTTGCATGGATTTTGATGACTTATTTACACAATGGTTAATTATATACCACAATATTAGTAACAACAGGCGAGATGGCGGTCAAGCGCTAGTCTATATTTCGATATAAAAAGTTACAAAAGTTAATTAGAGATTAAAACATAATAAGTAGTCTCGTGCATGAAGGCACGCAAATGGCCGGGTTCCGTAGCAACGTTTTCAAGATGCTCGAATGAAGCACAACTGGACTTGGCTAAGCTACCGAGGTGTGTCGTCTCAACGTAACACTTACTTTTTACGATGTACTTAGGCATAAAGTTACCAAAAGAACACTATTTAAATAATGTTTTTTAGCATTTTTAGTTCATAGTAAGTAACATACTATAAATATAATTATAATAACGTGAATTAACGGTTTAAAAATGTGTCGAGTGGGTAAACGGGAGATATGGACGGGGTGACGGGAGTTTTACCGTTATTATTATGGTTCTTAGGATCAAAGATAATGATGTCATCCTAATACGAAAACTTTACTTATCTATATTTTCGTTGTAATTAAATAAATAATACAAAATATTCTAGCATTAGAAACAGAATAAGCATAATGTGGACAGTTATAAGTTTAGCTAACCACTCAGCAGATATTAGAGACCATGGGTTTCAGCGTCCATCCGCTCACGAAAGATTTTGGTCGCCAATATCAGCATCGATCTGCACAGGACAGATTCAGGTTGCCATGGGCTCCACTCTAAAATTTCGCACCACTGTTCGTTTTGTCATGTTGGTATCGCAAGCAGCATTTAATAGTATGTGTGATGTTAAGAAAAATTGTAGCCAGTAAAATGAGCTTTAATTTCTTAAATAATTTGAAGTGGCCAATCGGAAGCGATGATGTTGGGCTGGTCTCTCCAGTCACCATTTCAATATGCCGCTTTTATGTGTTGTGAACAGAGGATTATTTAAATTAACATGCCGCAAGTTCTTAATTTCACCTTTATTATAATACATCAGAATGGTCGTCTTGATACTGGTTTTAGATTACTATTTATCGTAAAATAACAACTACCCAACCATGTTCCGGGTGTGTGAAATTGTTGTAAATAGACAAAAAAAAATCAAATTATCACTGGAAAATTACTTAGATCGGTTGATTCAACTCATGATTATTTTAATACTGTAAATATGTTGTAGTATCCTGCTCACTGACCGCCCTCAAACGAGCATTTTATTTGTTCTATCATTGATAGATAGCGAAATATAAGCGTTTCTTCGATATCAGCGCGCGCGTCAGAAGTTGCGCCGCGTTGAGCGGCGACCCGTGTGTTGAGAGAACATCGCGCGCAGCGTATACGTAGTCGGCCGCGAGCGTGTAACTGCTGAGTGGTCAAATAACTAAGAAATTACAGGGTGGGGGACAATTTGATGCCCAATCAGTAGCTATTAATAAAAGGTACATCCAATTCATAGGTATTCTACGATACCTCATATTATAGGGGTTCCTTGTTTGTACAACGGAACCCTAAAAAATAAAACATACCAATATAAAAATTTATTTAAAACGTTTGCAATGTTATTTTAAAAATAATGCTTAATTTTTTTTTTCTATTTAGCGATTTTTTTTTATCTCTAAAATTTACAGTATAGATAGCTCTGGAGCGCAGCCTTAACTCATGTGGATTAAAGTCAAATAAGCACTACCGACTTTTTTTAGGAGAGTGTGGTACTCTTAAGTACGATTGCTCATACGCGGATTCGTTTCGCTTTGCACAATATGTGTATTGTGT
This sequence comes from Agriopis marginaria, assembly GCA_932305915.1. NCBI lineage: Eukaryota > Metazoa > Arthropoda > Insecta > Lepidoptera > Geometridae > Agriopis > Agriopis marginaria. The sequence continues at coordinate 12,668,416 of OW029915.1, forward strand.
AAAAAGTTAGTTAATTACCATGTCTATGTAATGTAACTATTGTTGACATTTTTGCAACAAAAAAGGCAATATTTTGTTTTTATTCTATTGTTTTGGCTTGCAGTTAGTGTATTTAGCAAATGTCAAGGTATTTAGACTCGTCTTTTAAACCCGTAAGTTATTTCTTATAGTACATTTGAAATATGATGAAAATATGAAAAATCTCAAATATGAACAACACATCATTTTTGTACAATACATTTTGGAAATTAAATTTTAGTTTTATTTGTTCACTAATTTTTCTACGCACAAGTGGACATCATATTTTAACCTAATTATTGCAAACTCCTTGCTGGTAGTATTACATAAATTAAGATGAATAAAAAAAACCGTAAAGTAATCGCAAGCGTGCTTTACTTTTAAACAATGTAGAAATAAAAATAGCTTGACTGTGGAGGGACAGACGGACGGACAGAACGACCTTATAAGTTTTCCTTGTAGCACAGAACCCTAAAAAGGAAGATGCAAAGAATTATGATGTTTACAGACTTCGGAAATCGTTTTTCAAGCGAATGTTTTGAAATAATTGTTTTTAGTATAGGCTTGCCTTTGACCGCCAACTCGCCTGATATTAAGCGATGATGCGGTCTACGATGGAGCACGCAAAAATGCATTTGGACTGTAGAGTGAGTTCGACTTAAGGCAACATGTCAAGCCTGATTTAGGCCAGATGCGATCGCACCTGCCACGCCGCTTTACCATTATCTCCCTTGTTTGAATGATCTGAGATATGTACGTCATCATCATCATCATTTCAGCCATAGGCACATCAACTGGCCCACTGCCACTTCAACTTGCTAAACCGGTGGGCTATGTCGGTAACTTTCGCTCGTCTACGGATCTCTTCTTTTGTGATTCGATTTCGTAGAGAAACCCCGAGCATAGCCCTCTCCATAGCTCGTTGTGCGACTTTGAGCTTGCTTATAAGGCTCATAGTGAGAGACAACGCACATTATTGTAATTATAATTACGGTTGTGTTCAGTTGCTTCAACGTAGCTACTAGCAGATAATAGATAAAAATACAAAGCCCCAGTGATATACGAGATAGAATCTTGTAATATCAAGCTTTGTGTAGGTGAGTCTCACAGGTGTAATTAATTAAACACACTTAGTGCCTGACACACTAATGCGAATGTCCGTCGGTACAACATTCATTAATTAGTAAATCACTACAAATGTATAGTATTTCTTTTAGCGAATTACGTGGCCGCGAATTCCTTGCTAGCTGATCGCTGAGAAATAAACTAAGAGTACTCTTCTTCATAATTAAACCATCTTATTAGACAGTAGCAACGCATCCCGGCTTCACACGGGTGTAAGTCAAATTTTTTACACCTTGGGTTACATTAATGGAATTTTAGTAAGGATCCCTATATTTTTTGAAAATATAGGTTTCAAATTTCATGATTCTAGATCAACGGGAAATACGCTATATGTTTTGATTCCCTTGTGGAATCGCAAAATATGCGAAAATATGTGACATCATCGGCCATTTCTTTTGATCGCGTTGACTAACAAGTTAGATTTTTTCACAGCTGAAAGAAACCATAGACCCAAGTATTTGATATAAATTTCTACTTGATACCTTTACGCGTTCTTGAGGAAAAGGGTCTCGACAGACGAACAGAGGGACAGACGAGCAGATGGACAACAAAGTGATCCTATAAGGGTTCCGTTTTTTCCTTTTTAGGTGCGGAACCCTAAGAACGAACCGAATTGAGAACCTCGCTCCTGAAGTTGGTTAAAAAAGAAAAGAGTGAAGGAACTTCAAGATTTGACATTGCTGATGCTGAACAATGTCTCAATGGGTCATATTTTAACTTTGAAGCAGAGAATGATTATACTAATAAAAATATAATTTAATAATTAATAAGAAAGTTTCAACAGTGGCCGAAGTGAAGAACTAGACTTGATCATTAAAAGTCCTTAATTACCTTTCTGTAGGCAGAGCTGTACTCGTATATAGCCATAAGGTACCTATAAATTATGAAGAAAATTAACTTACTGATCTATCCATGCTAAAAATCATGACACAAATATTTACTTAGGGTTGAATAAGGAAGTAAATTTTTAGTTATAAAACATATACCGACTTCAAGACTATATACCAACATGTACAAACTTTAACAACAAAAAAAAGGTGAAAATTAGTTAAAGGGAACCACAAGCCTTATTTACAAGCCAGATTTTTATCAAAAAGCTTTGAATCAATGTCTATAACATTTATCTGGGACCACCTCTGAAGTATATAACCTATCAAACGAAAAAATATCATCAAAATCAATTCATAATTGGCTGAGTAATCACGTAACATACATACAAAAAAAACTAGTCGAATTGAACCTCTTCCTTTTTTCAAGTCGGTTAAAGGAAGGAATATTATATATTTGACCTTCGCGCTCTGCGTATTATTCAAAAGTAATTTTTGACCAGCAATGTTAGCTGCTGCCGCATGCCGAATGACCGATTTGGGCTAAAACAATAACCTAGGGGGCGAAGGGGATCATTGGCGATGTGATGCATGCTTGGCAATATTTATATTGCCCTGTATGCCGCGCATTACCAGTGATCTCAATTCCGAGTGCACACCTCCCAGCGGTGCCCCCGGTAACTTCAGTTTACAAAAACAAAATTCAAACATTTTGTTTCTGTAAACTGAAGGCTAACGTGTCAGGAAGACTCGCCAAGATGCACTGGCCAGCGTGGCGTTTTATGGCTAAAAACCCTCCCCTTATGAAAGAAGCCAAAAGTAAACGGCCCTCAGTCCCCAGCGGCCCCGCTAGTCCCAACCAAGGTGGCGGTCGGGGAAACGGCGGGGCAGAGGGTGCAAAGAATCCCTGGGTACGATTCGGCCACCAAACGACGACCCTGAACCTGGCGTGTTTTAACGCCAGGACGTTACGAACGGAATCGAGGCTCAATGAACTGGAACATGAGACTGACTACATCAAGTGGGATCTTATAGGATTATCTGAGGTTCGACGAAAAGGCGAAGAACTCATTAAATTAACATCAGGCAACCTGTTTTATTACCACGGCCAAGAAGACGTATCATATGGTGGAGTTGGATTCCTTATCAATAAACGGATAGCTTCGGCTATCCTTGACTTCAAAAGTATTTCCAACAGAATCTGTTTAGTTTTAATAAAGCTCAACGCACGATACACTCTCAAAGTCATTCAAGTGTATGCACCTACAGCGAAACGTGGCACAGAAGCAGAAGTGGAACAACTCTACGAAGACATAACATTCGCACTTACATACCACAAAAGCCATTACACAACCATAATAGGAGATTTTAACGCAAAAATAGGCTCACAACTAGATAAGGAAAAATCTGTTGGTAAATATGGTTTAGGCAAAAGAAATTCTAGGGGCCAGACCTTGGTAGATTTCCTTGAACAGAGTGGCTTCTATGCCATGAACACTTTCTTCAAAAAACGATTATCCAGGAAATGGACCTGGGCGAGTGCTGATGGAGTTACAAAAAACGAAATTGACTACATCATCTCATCTGATAAAAACATAGTTACAGATGTAACCACTCTGAAAAAATTCAAGCCTGGCAGTGACCATAGATTAGTTAGCGCAACGTTCAAATTCAATTTGCCCAAAGAAAGAAAAAAAATGATTAAGACCCCCAGAAGACATGAAAGGCACGAAATTGCACTATTACAGGAAGAATTTCAGCTGGACTTAAAGAACCAATTTGAAGGATTAGAGGAGCTGAATTTGGACGTCGATAGTCTCAACAAAAAACTGTGCGATACGATATTAATAACAGCGAATAAACAACTCGGCAGCATTCATAAAAAGAAATCTAAATTGACATCCGCAACTTTGGCTCTAATGAATGATAGAAGATTACTTGCACAAAATACTGCAACTGACCAAAAACTCATAGACAAACAAAACAAAAAAATCCACAAAGCTATCAAAAGAGACATGAGATCTTATAATACACAGGTGATACTTAAAACCATAGAAGCCAACAGAGGACCCAAAGTCTTTCAAAGAAAATTAAGTTCGGGAACCCCGCAAATCCGGTCTCTTACAGACAACTATGGCAACAAAACTACAAATCGAGAGGAAATGCTTAACATAATTGAGGAATTTTACGGAAATCTCTATAACACGTCAATACCGGAACCCAGCGGCACACTTAATGACGACCCTAGAGCACAACCCGTACAGAGCAACAACGAGGAACCTCTGCCAGTTATTCTATCCCAAGAGGTAGATTGGGCCCTAGCTTGCATGAAGAACGAAAAGTCACCAGGCGAGGACGGTATTTCGGTAGAGCTCTTACGGGCCGGAGGAAAGGCTGTTGTGGAGATTCTTGTGGAGCTCTTCAATAAAGTGTTACAGGACAGTCATACACCTAAAGCATGGGAAAATGCAGTTGTCACCATTCTCCACAAAAAGGGAGACAGTTCAAAGCTAGGCAACTACCGACCCATAAGCCTACTGTCTCATATATATAAACTCTTTGCCAAAGTGCTGTGCCGTAGACTCACACGCCAGCTCGACGAGTATCAACCAACTGAACAGGCAGGTTTCCGAAGCGGGTATTCTACAATCGACCACGTCCACACCGTGAAACAGCTGATGGAGAAATGCAACGAATACAATCGGCCCCTGTGTTTTGCTTTCGTAGATTACGAAAAAGCTTTTGATAGCGTCGAACACTGGGCCGTGTTCCATTCTCTCCATCGCTGCCAGATTGATTCACGGTACGTGGACGTCCTTCGGAACTTGTACAAGTCAGCTACTATGCAGGTGCGTGTGCACGCACATACAGATTACATACCTATAAAGAGAGGTGTGCGACAGGGGGATAACATATCACCCAAGCTTTTCACTTCTGTCTTGGAAGACGTAGTAAAAACGCTTGATTGGGACAGCAAAGGTGTGAACATCAACGGTGTCTACCTGTCGCATCTTCGTTTTGCTGACGACCTAATCTTGTTCAGCGAGAATATGCAAGATCTCCAAGAAATGATACAAGACCTGTACGAAGCGTCTCTTAAAGTTGGTCTAAAGATGAACAAGTCCAAGACGAAGGTGATGACGAGCCTAACGAGTGCTCCGTTAACACCGATTACAGTCGGCGGAGAGCAGTTGGAGCAGGTGGACCATTACATTTATCTTGGACATTGTTTATCTTTTGACGTAGAGCTTCGCAAAAAGGAGATCTCACGCCGCATACAGCTCGGTTGGGCCGCTTTTGGTAAACTCGAAAACGTACTCAGGGATCGAAAAATACCGCAATGTCTGAAGACCAAGCTTTACAACCAATGTGTCCTGCCCACGATGACTTACGGTGCTGAAACATGGACGCTAACCAAAGAGGCTGTGCATAAAATCAGAGTCGCACAGAGGGCAATGGAGCGTGCCATGTTGGGTATCAGCTTGAGAGACCGAGTCCGAAATACCGAAATCCGTCGAAGGACAAAAGTCACGGATGTAGGAAACCGTATCATGCGACTCAAGTGGCGCTGGGCAGGGCATGTGGCTAGGCGTGGTGATGGCAGGTGGAGTAGAGCCCTGACAGAGTGGTTACCAATAGCGGATAAGCGTTCCGTAGGCAGACAACCAGCCCGATGGGTCGATGACATCAGGCCCATCGCAGGTCATACGTGGATGAGATTAGCCCGAGACAGGGATCAATGGCGCAAGGGAGAGGAGGTCTATACCCAGCAGTGGGTTGATACAGGCTGATGATGATGATGATGAATCACCTAGTGGAGTCCCAGAAAAGATAATATAAATCATCATTGAGTCCCAGCTAGGCACGCCCCCGTAAGAGATGGCGCGATGAATTTACGTCTTTGATAGAGTCTGTCAGGAATGAGCACAAGATCGTCAGTACTGGAAAATTCTGAGGCCCTATGACAAGTTAGTTTTTTTTTAGATGGATTACATCGTAGCTTACCCGTTTCGTAGCTTAGACGTTTGACCACAGCACACCTGATGTTAAGTGATGGTGTGGCCAAATTTGGAAAACACACCTAGCCAATCTTGTATACAACTACAAACAAATGACTTGTTAAACAATCAAACGCGCAAATTAATGTCAAATACCTCCTAATCCCATTAACAAAATCGAAACGGAAGCAAAAAAAGGACAATTTATTCTTGAAAAAATAATAATTGGTAAGCAGAACGAAAATTACGTCCCAGTCTATCCCTCATTTAGGCAGGTAGGTACGGCGTTTTAGCAGGTTTGCATTTTTTTATGAAGCGGTCCCTCAGGGAAAAGAAGCTTTCACAAGGTTGTAGATAAAGACGTTTGTGCCTCTGTTTCGCAGTATCGATTGAAACTACGAAGGTTTTTGTGAGTTTGCACGCGAAGGAAAGATCTTAATGCGCGGCGTGCTTTGATATTATAACAAGATTACACGAAGAGCCTCTACAGACCGCGGCCGTTGTTGCTTTTTACCCGACTGCGCAAGAAGGAGGGTTATGTTCTTCGAGTGTATGTATGCATGATGGTTTCTTTGGCACGCTCTACAGCTTAAATGGCTTAATGGATTTCAACATGTGAGGTGACATTTAAATCGTTTTAATAGTAGGAGTGACATAGGGTACAAGAATTCAAGATGAAGTCCGTGAAAAAAAGGGGACAAATAGTAAGTAAACTTTGCTAAATATATCAATATTACCATCATTATGTTGAGTTCAGTTAGTATATTTCAAAAATACATAACACTACTCAGTAGTTTACGAGATAAAGCGGTATGAAAGAGCAATGTATCTACTACGAGTAGGTATAGAGAGGTACGTAGCGCACCGCTGTAACTTTTCAATTACCTACTTATACAAAGCAGTCGGGTTATATTTAATCAATAATTTTAGTTACTTGTTTATACAGTTTTCATGAATAAGACGCTGTGACAAGACTGTAACTATCAAATATGCTACAAAAATATGTATTTAGCGGACGTATGTAAACACTTGTAGTTGGAGCAACTTTCACGACAAAAAGAGTCGACAAAACTTTGTCGCAGCGCATTCCTGCAGTTCGGCGTCGGGTTGTGATTTCAAAATTTGATGCATGGATCTCAAAAGGTGGTATATAGGACGGGTGGTACTTGCCAACCATACTATCTATTAAAATGTTGACGTTTTTTAACCGACTTCCAAAAAGAGGCGGTTATCAATTCGACTGTATGTTTTTTTTTTATGTATGTTTGTTACGCGGTTACTCCGCCAATTTAGAATTGTTTTTGATGATTCTTTTTTTGGTTGGTAGGTCTTATCTCATAGGTGGTCCCATATTTTTTTTATCGACATTGATCAGCGCTTTTTGAAAAATCTACAAAAACATGACGATAATTTAGTTTATGAGTGTAATAATCTATTTTTTTTTTTATTTATTTATTGAGGTACACAAAACAGAATACAGTCATAATAAAAACTAAATTAAGTGTGTTGACAATTGTGAACTAAACCATATCCCAAAACATGCGTACTCATCATGGTTATTAAAAAAACAGTATGATATAAAAAAAAATTAAAATTAAAATTACTTATATTACTTAATTTTATTATTAATTATAATTAATATTAAAATTAATATTTCAGTTACAGCTACATTCACGATGAGCCGTGAATGCAATCTTTTTTACATCTCTCTTAAATCTGGGTAGACTTTGATCGAAAATATCTATAAAGCTATAATGCTTTTTAACGATTTCATTGTATTGACGACACATCCTAACTAGTGGGTTATAAAAAGAAGTGTTATTTTTATAAACGCGCAGATAGAAAGTTTTTGGTTTTATATAATAGTCGTTGCGAACTTTTGGAGTAACGTTAAAGTTAATACTTGAGAGAAGAGAAGGGGAATCTATCTTTGAATGTAAAATTTTAAATAGGTAGACAAAATCATTGTAAGTGCGTCGTGTTTCAAGGGTTTGTAAATTAAATTTATTCATCTTCTCGGAATATGACTGGAGTTTACGGTTCAATCCCTGCCTATAGCATAGTATGGTTAAACACTTACTCTGTACGCGTTCAATACGCTTTCTGTGTACATTATAATGCGGAGACCAAATAACCGAATTGTACTCTAGAATGCTACGGACTAAAGAATAATAAAGCCTTAAGAAACTGTATGGATTTTTGAATTTCTTAGTGATTCGGGAAATGAAGCCTAAGAGCTTAGTACTTTTACTTATGATGTAATCATAATGCTCTCGGAATGTGAACTTTTCATCAAGTAAAACTCCTAGGTCCCTAACCACAGTCTTTCTTTCTAAGTAATGATCTTTTAGTTTGTACTCAAAAAATATTCTGTGAATTTTTGATGTAAATGTTATCGCAAAGCACTTATTAACGTTCAAAAACATATTATTATCTTGACACCATCTAACGAGAACGCCTAGATCAGACTGGAGAACTTCAGAGTCCCTGATGTTATGGACTTCAGAGAAAAGTTTAAGGTCGTCTGCATATAAAAGACAAGGGCTATGAAATTTGTCGATAAGGTCATTTATAAAGGCGATGAAAAGTAGTGGCCCGAGATGAGAACCTTGGGGTACACCTGAAGTTATTGGAGTGGGAGAAGATAGGAAGCCCATGATTGCAACCAACTGACTCCGTCTAGTGAGATATGATTCAATCCATCTCAACAAGTTGCCATGAATACCATATTGAGATGCTAATTTGCGTATTAGAATGTTATGGCTCACTTTGTCAAACGCTTTGGCAAAGTCAGTATATATGCAATCTACTTGGATCCTCTTAGCAAAGGCACTGCATATATAATTTTTGTACTCCAGTAGATTAGAGGTAGTAGAACGGTTACGCATAAAACCATGCTGCCTCGGGGATAAAAGTGAGTAAATGTGGTGATACAAAACATCATAGACTAGTACTTCAAAAAGTTTACCCAAACAAGATAATATGCTGATTGGGCGGTAGTTATCGCAACGTGATCTATCGCCAGATTTAAACACCGGTACTATGTAAGCAGTTTTCCATAGAGATGGAAAAACACCTGTTTGGAGCGACTTGTTGAATAAAATCAAGAGCGGCGCACACAGCATCTTACTACAGTTTTTGATCACTAGTGGAGGGATCCCGTCTGGGCCAGCACCTTTATTGAGATCTAGCTTGGCAATTTTGTGCAGAATATCTTCTCGAGTAATTGTCATATTGCTTAAGACATTTGTCGTGTGACCTGTGAATGTATCGTAAGTATTGGAAGAAGTAGGAGGTTCAAAAACTGAACTAAAGTAATTTGAAAAAAGTTCACAAATTTCTACCTGCTCCGACGATACCCGCTCACCATATTTCATTGTGATGGGAATTGACTCAGAGCCTTTTTTACTTTTTACAAATTGCCAGAAGTGTTTAATGTTATTTTTTTCTATGGACGACTCAACTGAGTTTATATAATTATTGTAGTCTCGTGCAATTAGTTTTTTGCATCTAAGACGTAACATAGAAAATGTATCATAATCACGGAAAACAAATGAAAGCTTGCGTCATGTGAAGTGTGAGGGGGCGGGCACCCCTTGATTGCAACCCTTCAGGTGACGTACTATTGAATAGGTATTGTAAAATGAATAAGCTTTATTAATTTAAAAAAAAACTTTTTTAACACAAGCTTTTTCATATTCTTCTCAGCAAACCCTTTCATTTGATGCCCATATCATGATGTGAACATTTTGTGCGCCATCTTGGGGCATCTGCCATAGACCAGCTCGAAGATACCATAACATTGGATTGTCACCGAACTTACATAAGTATGCCGAATTTCAGCTCAATCGGTTGAAGCTTGCAAAATTGATTTGCAAGATTCCACCCAAACAAACATAGTTACATACATACTTACAAGTTAAATAAAAGCTTGGACAATAGGGTTATATATTTAGATGAAACAATGAATTATCTTTACAAGTGTACCTACTTGTAGCACACTGGTAAAATTATGGATTTCCATTAAATTCTTATATTTAAGGGGAAATCTGAACACAAGCTACACAATACGTCAAAATTCCGATACCAATTCCGATACCTTGGCATTGTTTGTTTGGAGTACGTTTACAAAAACACGCCATTGTGTCTGCAATGTCAGCAATATACGATTAGTTTTGTTGTACCGGGAAGTGTATCTGTCGAGAGGGTCAGCGAGGGTGGTGCATAAAAACGCTAGAGGCATCCGGTGCAGTCACGCGCTCGTGGCAGGGCGGGCGGCGGCGTCGCTGCCGCCCGCCCAGCGCGGCTCGGCTTCGAGCGCATCCCGCTGCTGCGGTGCGACTTTACCTCATAAATCAAAAGCACCCGTGGGACCACTCGCATCGTAAACACTACACGCTGCAGGTGATATTTTAACAAAGTTAATTTTATGACTTCTTGTCATCTTTATACCTGTATTTTACATTATAAGTACTTTTCCAAAAATAATCTTAACAGGACAACAGGGACAGCGACAAGTGACAGTAACCGCTTGCGGTTTGTATTTAGCTAGATAGCTCTTGTTTGCTATCCATATCTGTTAAAAGTAACAATTGAAACCGCAACCGTACATTCTGTACCGCTTTCTGCTTGGACCTTTCACGAACCCTTAAAAAACCGCACAAGTTTAAGCTAAAGTAGACGAGTTACAAATGTAATTGGCTCGAGAGGTCGGCACTGTGGTAAAAAAGAACGGTTTGAAGGGCGGCGTACAAAAGTTTTCCATTCGGGGAGCTGTAACAGCGACATTGGCGTGTCGAGGCGGTGGTGCTTTACCCGAAATACGGCTTAGGAGGAAATCACCTGGCAGGCCATTAACCTAATTCACGGACGCAAAGACAGGGCGGAGACGCGCGCTCGGCGGCGGCGGCGCCACAGGCAGCGTTCGCTTTAATATCGCTTCGCTGCCGGTAATAACATGGAAATAAGGCGGCGGAGAAACCGGGCCAATCATCGCCGCTCGCAACTCGACACCGCCACTGTACACCGCCAATACCTCGATAAGTACCAAATAAAATATTCATTTCGGTAAATTACGCAGGTACATAAAAACGAGTAATGGAATCCTGCCAGCATCGGTGAGTATGACGTAAGAATTAGAATTACTATCTCTATATAAAGTGCTAGTTGTTGCTCCGAACTGTGACAGCGCGACCCCCATGAGAAGACATTATCTTCGCAATACTTGTACCGATTTTGCTGACATTTGAACTTCAATAATTTGTATTGGCATGAACTACATGACTGCAAAATTTAAAAATAAATCGGGTCAAGCAAGTTATCGTCAAAAAATATACAAACATAAATAAAAACGCCTATCTGTTCCCGTCGACTCGGAGACCTTAGCTTCACTCGTGTCTTAAGAACATACCTGTCTGTTAAATATTATGCTCTCTGAAAGATGAGTAACTAGCCTTCTTTAAAGGCGATGTGTGTATGTATGTTCTCTATGGACTCCGAAACGGCTGGACCGATTTTAATACAATTTTCAAGAAATTTTCAGATTAGTCCAGCAAGGCATCCTAAAAAGTTTGGTAGCGAAACCAAGAACAAGAATTGAAGTCTATACATAGATACATAGGCATATTACATCATAGAAAAAAGTCATCTAAGTCAAAGGAGGTAGCTGTCGCTACCAAGGAGGTTGCTTTAAGGAGGTATATAACGCGGTTGAAACCACGAGGCGCAGCTGGTGTAATATATAATTACTAATTAAATACCCATTAGCTATATAGCATAATGATGATCTCTACATTCTAAGTCTGAAATCCTTATAAAAGGGTAAATTGGTTATAATGACAAGGCGGTTGTCGGAGAGGCAGTATAAAATTACAATCTTAAAATAGAAAATGGCAGCGCGCCCTCGTGCCTGCGAGAGCAAGTGTTCTCAATGGGTGGCTGGAGGGAGCATCGTTCAGGGAATCAAGCGACTTTCACAGCGCGTTTTTCTTTAAATGCCGCTTAAATAAAAAGCTTTACTTTTATTTATTTTTCTTAGGAAAATGTTTACATTAGGCAGTGGTTACAGTGCTAAGTACTTCACAACAGAGTTACAACTATATTACTCATGGCCACATCTCAGTGTATCTTCAATCATCATAAATGCAGCTCTGTCCAAATGTCTACTGTTTTTTTCGCTACTGAATAAGCGTGAAACGAAACCGTTATCGATAGTTTTTTCGAGTAGGCATTTTCTAATCTTTGGCATTGCTATTTGATCAAGCTTTTAGTACCCACTGCATAGTAAAAAAAAATAAGTTAACAATGTATTGGTACAGATAAAACAAAACTACTTAAAATCTTGGTATTCATATTGTTTTATCCGGAGGGTTAGAGCAGAGAGGGCGCGGTCGGGGAGGTCACGCAGTTTCGCACGCGCACCGGGCATTCGCAAACAATAGCTGTAAGTGTTTATTTTTTGCAAATGCGAGAGAATTATGCGGTTGTTTTCCTTGTTTTTTCCCAACTGAAAAGGCAATGTTTCCAAATTGGCGTGTATGTTTGTGTCAGTGTAGTGGCCGGCGCCTGCGGGCTGAGCTGAGGTGTCAAACAATTCGTGTCGTTCTCGGTTGTTATTGGATATGTAAATGTAGCGGACGCGGCTTTGGTTTTCTGTTTATGCTGGTTTGGTCAGTGACGCTCGTGCGGTAAAGCTTTCACGATGATTTTTAGAAACTTCTACAACAAAGTTTTCACTAAATACAATTTGATATACGAAACGTTGTTTATACTCATATCACACAATTACACTCAAGATTTGTTTGGTTTTAAAATAATTGAAAGTGCATAGGAATATGCGTATTTTAACGCATAGGAAAATGTAAATTTTAATTTCCTACGGATTGAAGCAGAGCTGTAAGTTTGAATGAAATATTTCAGGTGGCGACGGCATTCCCGCGAGTTAGTGCGAGGTTGATGAAACGACATACTCTGCGCCGCACTCAGCGACGGGAAAATTTAATTATTGTTGCGCCGCCACCCGCAACAACCCGACACAGTTGAACACACTTTTAAATGGCGAACCACATTTCTGTGACATTAAATGAGTTGGTCGAGTTATTATAATTACATTGACTAACAGTGCCTTAATGACCCTCCTGTCGGAGATTTTGTATGCATATAGTTCTATGCTATTGAGCAAACTGGTATTTAAATAATATTTGATCTTCAAAAACAAATAAAACTATATAAGTAAACCCGACAAAATGAATGATAGACGTTAAGCAAGTTCCGGATCCAATGTACAACTAACATAAGCGTAAGCGCTAATAATTATTGTATCCTTCTGGTATTATTGACGTTTAACTTTAATGCTGTCACATCCAGAGTATTATCAAAACAAAGCAACCAATTTTAGTAGCCATTAATCCGATTACAAACTAATTCGTACATTCAGCGTACAGTAAAGCTGGATTCAGCAGACTGTGCTCGTATAAGTAAATGAGTATTGCACTTGTGAATCGATCAGCTAATGGGATATGAATGAAGCGCGCGGAGGCTGCGGCGGCGTACACACGATGGATCTAATGGAATTCACTTGTACGCAAACAAGCCGCAGCGTTCCCTCGCTCTACCTACTTGGGCGGTTCTACCGTAAGCGCTTCGCATTACTTCACTACATTTATAATGACAGTATTATAAATTGTGCTAGACCTTCTGCGCTGGAGCAAAACCTTGTGGTCAACCAAAGCGGCGATTGCTAGCTGTCGTGAGAGATGACATCAGAACCAACCAACTCATCTTGCAAGATGCTAACAATCGTGTTGAATGAATCCCTTGATCCCTCACAGCAGGAAAACCGTCCTTCTAGGTTCATCCTAGGATACACGCTAGTCAGAAGAAGGTACTATTTTTTTTTGTTTTAAAATAATAATGAATATTAGGCTTGCCTTTCACCTCCACCACGCTTGATGTTAAGCGATGATGCGGTTTACGATGGAGATAAGACAGAGTAGATTGTAACTATCAGGGAACACACATTTAGGCAGCGCATTCCACAGACTAGTGGTTAGCACAATAAAAGCTCTTCGTACGGTTATTTGGAATATCAACCACGAAACGGTGTCGCCTTGTCGTGCCAGCCTTGGCCGTCCAATAGAAAAATAGGCAGGAGGGAACTTTTGAATGTTGTCGCATAACTTAGGTTTAGTTTTGACCACATCTTGATTTATGTTAAGCAATGAATCTATGGTGGAATGGAGCAAACTTACCTGGAACTAGAAGTTACCTGGTAACTCTTGAATTTTTTAACACCCTTTTGACTGCACCTCACTGATAGTAAGCGAATATATAGTGAAACATAGCACACGCTGGCTGACACAAATGATTTGAAAAACTTATATCAGAGCTATGACCATTTTTTCGCCGTGACCGTTCGAAAAAGTTAGTCAAAATCAGTTCATGGTAAAAAACTTTTTTTTAACAAGCTTTTAGCTTTAGTATTGAAAATGTTATCCGCCACATTGGAGTGACGGCCATATTGAATTTAGTGTAATGATAAAGTGAGTGCGCTTTATCGTTTTGTACTCTTCAAGCCGTTTCATTTGATACCCATATTAACAGAATTGACATATTAGTTCTTATGACTATGACCACCTTCCGACTCCATCATTAAAAAAGCACCATAAGTCCATGGTACCATATTAATGTATTGTCATCCAAGTTACATAGATATACAAAATTTCAACTCAAATGAACGCCGGGAAGTGGGTCAAATTAGGCTTGCAAGATTTATACTAAACACACATACAAACATGTGAAATTAAAATAAAAGCTTGTAGTAACGGCGTCGACGATGTCTCTACTTAAGATGTAGATACGCCGGATCTCGCTGACTTATCTTTTTAACCGACTACCAAAAAGAGGCGGTTATCAATTCGACTGTATGTTTTTTTATGTATGTTTGTTACGCGATTACTCCGTCAATTTAGAATTGTTTTTAATGATTATTTTTTTGGTTGGTAGGTCTTATCTCATAGGTGGTCCCATAATTTTTATATCGACATTGATTCAGCGCTTTTTGAAAAATTTACAAAAACATGACAATAAGTAACGAATTCAATGTACAATGTAAACATTGTACAGTGCCACCAACTTAGCTGTTAAGGTGGGCAAAATTGTTAAAACTACAGTTATTTCTTGGTGAATTTCATACTTTGTTCTCCACTAGAGACTCTGTCAACTGAACAGCAAACATAGAGCAACTGTTCCTACAACAGAACTTCAAAAAAACAAAGAAGTGTCTCCATGGCGACCGGGCCCTGTTGTTTTTCGTTAAATTTTTCATGACCATGGATACAAAGTATTTCAGTCGTAATATTAAACAATATTTTCTACTTTTTAGTGTCAGTTTGTAAATGTAGATATAGTCATGAAGTCGGTTCTTTTTTTTCTAAAAATTCTAATTATTTTGTTCAGATAGCACGGTTTTGTTAATTCTGGTTTTACTTACCTTAAATTTGATGATATACGAATATGATGAACTTTTTTTAATTCATAGGAGTTTCATCACCGTTTGAAACTATACCTGGGTTGTGAGGTAGGTAAGTAGGTATGCGCTCCATATTATGTCGCACGCCTACTTGTCAATTTTAATAGATGACATTAATCTTGGTTAGCTTGGATCACACACACCTATTAAGCCACGTGTTTGCCAACATTCTTGTACTAAGTTAACGTTATATTTAGAAAGAAAGTAAATTTATACATACAGTAATATTCCTTCCGCGTAAAGTGGCGTTTTCTTACCTGAAACAGAAAAGACTAATTAAATAAATGTTTATTTTTAACCTCCGACGCAAACAGCCCCTCTGTTTGCGTTGTTATAATTAATGTGTGTCTGTGTGTCTGTCTGTGGTATCGTAGCTCCCAAACGATTAAAATGATTTTGATTTAGTTTGTTTTTGTTTGAAAGGTGACTTGATCAAGAGTTTTCAAGAAAATCTGTTCAGCCGTTTGAAGGTTAACAGCTTTTATATCGAGAGATTTTATTTTTAAATTTATACTTGTATTCAAACATTACAAAATACAGCTGATGAGCTGATGAGCTGCAATAAAAGTTGAAAAAAAAACATTACAAATTTATTTCGTTATTTCAGTTGTTCGTCACGAACTGTGGCCACGCGACCTCTATACGTATTTTCGCAAGCCTAAAACCGACTCTAATCATATTCTAACTTAAAATATTATTGGAATGAGCAACTTGCCCACAACATTCCGTAAAGGTCGGATTTACGGTACGAAAGTTATCGTCGAGCAAATATACATACATACAAGCTTTAAAATATACTTACAAACGGTTTATTGGGATTACACGATTATTACACATTGAAATTAAAAACTTTTAATGGATTTTATCGCGGGTATTTTAAATTATTAATTACTAACACTTTGCAGTGTCCGTGGTCACAGATAGACCAGATGACTATGTATATACGAGTAGAATGTTATGCAAAAATTCAAAAGTAACGCCCATGATTTTTAAGAAAAACTCCTGTTCACCGTGAGCGGCTATTGCGTACACAGGAAACGTTTTGAATAAAAACCATCGGCGGTACTTGTTAATAATTTCATAACATTTCTATACATAACCGTCAACTAGTCTACCTGTGATCACAAACACTGTAGTGTTTGAAACGAAACGAATAAAAATAATGTAAAATACACGTAATTAAATCCATTAGAATATTTAATTTCAATAGGTGCAAACGCCGTTTTACAGTTATGTAGATTATTTACGGAATATTTACCGTGATTAGGTTGTGGTTAGTGGATATTTCGGCGCACTTACATGCACCATGTTCACGGGAAGACTGAAGAATGAGATGATGAATGGTGGTTGGACTAAAAGTCCAACCACCACCAAAGCACCAACCAACCACTAAGTGGTCTATTTAAGTAGGTGTGTATTTAAAACTATATAATATGTATGTATATCAGTCTCTGGCATCCATATCAGATCAGGGTCAGATGACCGTGTGTGCAAAAAAGTTAGGTGCAGACAAAACGATCTTCTTAGACTAAACACCGATCTGTAACCCGTAGATTCTGAGACATTCGCTTTGCTCGGTCAACAAACATTGTTTCTAAGATATTTTAATGTTTCGATACAGTTACCGACAAAATTTATCAAGTCGATTTAAAATGGTATATTATATCTATCCGCCCTAAGTTATTATACATTTTTAAAGTGCACATTGGTACTAAGTACACGATGCTCACAAAACAGTGCTGGTCAGGTTTAATTGCTTCATGCTCTGTACAGAAACACGAGGTTCAACTGAAGTAGTTAATTTCGCCAGCGCGCCTCTGCGCCGTACTTTAGATTTACATCGCTCGAGATATATTAAGACATTGAATATATCTCGAGAGATTCCGGGAAGATTGTAGCGAGGGCCTTAGTTGGCCTTTAACCAGATTGAAGCGCTTAGAATTCCTTACATAAGCGGCGTGCTATAATATCGGAAAAGAGATCAGAAGTTAATCTATCGGCAACATTCCTCGCGTTTCGCCGGAAGGCAGCGCCGCGCCGCCCGCCGCCCGCCCGACTATGCGGCTCGTGCACGCGACCCGCCCCAGCGACTGATCGATTCTTATCCAAACCAACGCAACCATACCATGCACCTAAATAGATGCCAATTGCCAATTGCACATCATTAACGTATTCATTTCGAGTAAATTAATTCACTTAATTTAAACATTGTCGGAGTCGTTGGACTACAACAAGGAACAAGAATGTTACATAGTTTTGTGGGGATCCGTAGTACAAGGAACCCTTATAAGTTCGTTCTGTTCGTTCGTCTTTATTCTTTAGAACTATAGAAGTTAGAAAGTTCTTAGACTTCCTAACCTGTATAGTTCTTAAGTCAAGTGCATGAAGTTTTGATTTAAAATTATACAAAAAACAATTTTAGGATGACTCTGGAATATGTAGAATGGCGTTGGTTTTTTTTTTTTCGCAGCACTCGTTTTGGTTTTCATCATATGAGTATTTTGAAATTAAGGAAGATTTTTTTTCATCACTTTTTCATCAAGTGTATAAGGCGAATATCAGCCGGCCAAAGTGGCATAAAGTTTAAAGTTTCCCCCCCCCCCCCCCTGCATTTCTATTAGACATCGAAACTAGTAACTTGCCATGCTGATGGTTATCTTAAAAACCTTTGTTCAAAAATGTTGTGATCACAAATTTTTGAGTTATAGCGATAAAACTGTAATAAATTGAAGAGGCTCTAGCTCAAAAGTAAATTACCTATGTATTTGGACCGGCCACCTATTTTATCTGGCTTTAACCAACTATATGTTATCCGTAGTTAGCGCTGTGGTAATAATGTAACGAGTTACACACACTCAATAACACACTTAGTTATAATATGTATTAAAATGTGCACTAAAGATAGCTTTGCATTTAGAACCTACTCCGATATAAGAGCAAAGTTACACATACGAGTATAGCTAATGAAAATCAAAGAGCGCGCGGCTTTAGACAATAAACGGGGTACGGTATACACTTGTACAGACTAAGGGGTGACGTTAGGGGGGCGGGGAGGGTACGTCTTCGAAAACTTGACATTCGTTGGTGTCGTAAAAATATAACGGTATAAGTTGTATTTTTACGAGCGCTCAAGCCTCAGAGGCGAACGGGTAAGATAAGTGTGCACTTACTGTGAGCCTTATGTAGGTTATGGACACAAGGAAGTATCATTGATTTTTTTTAAATATAATAACCCAATAATTTCACTATCCCATAAATATTATAAAAATGAAAGTATAAAATATAACGCTTGGTTCATCTTAAAAAAAATAACCACGGGGTGCAGGTAGTTTATCATGGTACTAATATGTTGCTCTACATCTTAGTTTAAATGTTCTTAAACATTAATTAACCGATATTCTAAAAATAAATACAATAAAATCGAAATGTTCATACATAAACCCACAGGGAAAAGGTTCATGCGGATAGCCGTGAGCGAGGTAGCGAAGTGCGGAACGACCGTTCGCTATGAGGAATAGATTCCTTTAGTCACATTTATAGCTAATATATTCATGAAAGTTTCACAAAATATTTGAGCGTACGCTGGCTTGCTTTATTACGGACACGAAACAGACAAAACAACATACAGACGATTCTACTTGATATTGAGACACTCTCTTCGCACTAATGGCACATTCGAAGGAATAATGATGCTCTTTGGGTCTAGAGCTGCACTGCAACAAATCTCAGGCATCTTTGTCTGAGCAATTAGCTAATTTCCTACTTCTATATTATAAAGCATTGTTAAAGATTGCTGAAAGCTCGTCCAATCATGTTTGAGAGTTTTTAGGTGAACGAAATATATTTTCACGACATTTTCTTTCGCTTTATCGGGCTCGTGTAAGCGTTAACTCTCGAACCAGTGTGTGCGGGCGTGCACTTGGCATATCTATTTCCACTTGTAGCGAAATGGAAAAGCAAAATAAACACTTCGAGATACGTACGGTGTAAAAGATTTGGGAGATGCAACGGGGGAGTAGCGAATGTGAAATAAAATAGCTGGCGAATGAAGCGCACGTCACGAACACTCGTCGCGGGCTGTAGAGCGCGCGGGCGCACGCGACGCGCCTCGCAATTTCCGCCCGACTATCAGATGCGACGCCAGCGCCCCACTGCCTCCATGTGAACTCAACCGAAAGCGTGAAAAGCCCGAATGTTGCGTCTGAAACAATTCCCCGAATGTTGGAAAGTTGTGTAAATTCACATACATAGCATAGGCGGGAAAATTATGTTTCATATGCCGTAACATTCTAACAAATAGTTGGAATTGATAAACTTCATAATAACAGTCACGCTAATGTCACTAGGCGTGAATTAGCACGGCGCGCCGTTTTCTATTCGGGCGCGGCGCTTTCTTGGCTTGGCCGGAATGGATTTAATAATTATGGGGCAAAGAAGTGAAGCGTGCGAGGTCTCGGCGGAAGGAGCGGGGCAGGGCGCGATTAAATCGCAGGCGTTTCGGCATGTAACAGGAAGTGGGTCAAGCACCGCCGCCCGACGCTATTTATTGCGTTTAGCTCGAAATTGCAACTGCTATCTACAACTCTTGCAATACCTTATTTCCTGGATGCTCATGTAGTATCGACTACTATCTATAGTTATACAGGGAATTTATTTTACCGTAGCTATAATTCAAAAAATTTGGACGAATGCACGTTATGTGCAGTTTTGTGACCCTTTTTTAATCACGAAGACTAAGAATTTCGTTCTAACCGATCTTAAAATAATTGCTGCTGTAAAACCATTACATTAGTCAGATATATGCATGATCATTCTGCAAAATCTTCAAATCATAAATAGGCCGATACTTAAGTTTGATTTTATTTAACAAAAGGCCGCGTGGCTCGAGAAAGGCATGCCATTAAAACATTTTTTCACGTTGCTGTTCAGGCAGGATAAAGTCTTAGTCGCTCTGCAATTACAGACAAGTGCCTTTAAATGAACCGAGCTCTCGAGCACGCCGCATCGCTTCGCACCCGACTGCGCCCACTCCGCCGCCGTTTCCACACTAACTGCGTTAATTCAATTTTCGAGTAAAACGATCATTTTATCACTAAGCTCTTTGTTGCAGAAGATAATTCACCAAAAAGGATAAGTGAAACACATCTTTGTACACATCAAAGACAACATCGTACATAACACTAAAGTGAATGCTTATCCCATTGAGTTCAAGGTTCTTATACGCATCCCATTTTTGTGGATCTCGTAGAGAATAGGTTGGTAATATTTACCCACTGTAAATTCTACTCAGAAAAGAAACGTCGGCAAAATGATTTATTTTTCATGTATTATTCATTCATGTGTCTTCGAGCGTTTTCATTTCGGTGCGACATTTTGGGAGAGATAATGAATGATACTCCAAAACTGCTCAAATGTCATAGAATTTCACAATAAGTTTTCTCTGGCTTATCATTTTCGTTATAAGACAAAATATACCTATTAAGTAAATCAATTGAATAAAGAGAAAATATAATACATCACAAGAGTGTCGAAGCTACTACTTTAGGCACATTAGTATGCAACATAGTTAGTTCGTGGCGATTTTAATCACAACACACAATATCACGCACTGTATAAGCTGTTCTGGTATCAAATAATAGTGTTTAACTTGACATTGTGAACTTGCACGCAAGTTGCAGGATAAAAGTGACTTTTGTAATGCTACATGTAAAACAGCTTGCTGGTAAGCGAGTACTTAATCTAAATTTAGTTAGCACATTACATAGTTTAGTTAGTATGTTATCATCATCATTGACAGCTCATTCAGCCCACTGTAGGAAATAAGCCTCCTTCATCTTATGCCAGTGTTCCCCCTTGTTTAACGCTAGTTTCGTCCATGTATTTCAGCAAAATTTGCATGTTATCTTGCCGCCACTGGTCTTCCGGGACTACGCTAAGCGTAGCGTAGTTAGTATGTACCAATTTTTTTTTACTTCCGGTGTACCTGTACTGTTTTATACCGGGTGACTTTTTTTTACAGAAACGAGACATGTACACGAAGTAGAAGCCAATGGCATGGTGTTACTTTGCAGTTTTTTTTATGGAGGATAGATTATTTTTTATTGTATCATGTCTTTATCATACAACAGAGAATATCGAAAACTGAACTATTCGAAAAACAACTATGCCATAGGCTTCTACTTTATGTACCTGTTACACCCTAATTTGTCCGTTACAGTAAAATTTATCCGGAATTCTGGAATAAGCAATTTACCTAAAAACATACTTAACAAAATCTCTAGCTCCGTCCGATTTGGTGATATTTCCAATGTTTGTCATCGACCTAATGTAATTTCTAAACTAGCATTCCCTCAATCCAGGGGCTTAAAGTACTATAGGGTTCTTTTCCCATAAACACCTAGACTACGAACAAATATTTGCTGATCAAATAGAAGCGAATGTACAACCCTCTTCTCATGGCGGGCTAGTAGCAGTGTCCATAAAACGACAAACAAATGGTAAGTAGGCGTCCAGTACTCGTAGGTAAATTCCTGTTTTAACTCTGCAGTATTTGATTTTCGTGAATTCCAGTAGAACACTTTAAATAACCATTAAAAATTTACTTAATCAATGTTGTATACAACTAGCTGCGTCCCGCGGCTTCAGCCGCGTTATATCCGGGATAAAAGTAGTCTAAACTACTTCTTATAACATCAGCTATATCTGCCAGTGAAATATGAAAACAATGCTACCGCCTTGGTAGCGACAGCAACTTCCTTTGACTTAGATGACTTTTTTATATGCTGTAATATGTCAATCAATAATAAAATACCAAAAAAAACTGTTGATCCGAATGCTACCAAACCAAAGAGAACCAAAGAGTACCAAACTTCAAAGGATCGCTCACTGGGCTAATCTAAAGATTGACTGAAAATTTCATTAAAATCAGTCCATCCGATTCGGAGCCCATAGGGAACATACATGTTACATACATACACAGATACACACACACACACACACCCACACATTGACTGATATATATATATATAGATTTTTTTAAATGCGACCGGTATTATTCGATCCTGCGCAATCCGGGTAAGCCCTGATAAAAATCCTTCAATATAAAAATGCTTTCTATTTTGTGTTTATTAAAGCGTTTTGCCAGTTACACTGAAACGTAGATATCGGACGGCCTGTATGAATGGCTGAGTGTGGCCTGTTTCCACACAGTGCACGGCGTGGTTACGGCGAGATTAGTGCAAAACGCGCCACTGTATCCGAAGATATTGATTCTGGAAAGTAGCCAAAAAAACTCGTAGACCAGGCACGCGTCAACTGCCGCGCTGCCCCAATACCGACGTCAACCCTTTTACGAATATTAAATTCTGTTTTGCCACTTCGCGATTCCACATTTCCTCTGAAAAAATATGATCCGATTCGCGGGCCTTTGCATTATTCACGGTTTCTTCTTCGATGCGTCTTGTTGCCGTTACCGACGCTCACGCTCATAAATAATCCTGCCGCTGTAAAGTAGTTACGACGAATATCCTAACTATTAAATATAATCTGTCCAACATACGGCCCGCCAAGGTTCCTAATCCGGCCCGCGAACGAGTTAAAAGTTGGGTAACTTTTAGTTTTTTTTGACGACATTTTAAAAGAACGACGAGTCATATGTTTGTAAAATATTAAACGCCGTTCTTTAAAAATTACGTCGATCGATCACTATACAAGTCGGCGAAAACGTGGACTAGCATATCGGGAGAAACCAAAAAATAAAACGTAAATGCCATTTTAATTCTTGGAACAGCACCAGCGCGCGAAAACGTTAACATTGCCGCCCTTCTCACACACCCACTCCCTCCGCGCATGCAACGTCCAGGCCTAATATATTTATACCATTTTACTTAGTCTTGATTTGCTCAGTTACGAAGCAACTCTTGGCCCGCCATAGTTACAAAGTTAATAAATCCGGCCCGCCACAAAATTTTGTTGGACACCCCTGAGCTAGAGTAATGTGATACCGAAAGAGTTAAACATATATTTACAAATATTCCATTTTCTTTGATTTTCTTAATTTAATTAAAACTTAAATTAATATTTTTCATTTTCGTAGAACGAGCCTTATTTCACAAAAAAGCAAGAAATTATAACAAGAACATAGTAAGAAATTGGGTCTTCATCAGGAAAATTGCTAATTAGTAATTATCTGTGTAATAGTAGTCAAATCTTAAGATGACAGATAATGTAATGAAAGGTATGCCGAAGATACCCCTGTTAATAAATAGATTATGAATTTTCAGAAGTTCAAATAGCTTGAACCTTTAATTACTTTATAGAAAGTTGTACAAACGCGCTCTTGGCGAAGGAAGGGGTTAATCCGAGCTTTCTACAGAAATAGAACATTTGCTTGATTACAGGCAAACGACGCCGACTTTACTGAAGGGTGGCGGTACTTGTCGAGTATCATCAAGCCTCCGTTAAAGCAAACATTACACGATAAAGGGACTTATGTGTACTTTTACTACGTAAACCTTCTAATATGCTTATTTATAAAGGGGTTCCAATTTCAGCTAGAGCATTAGATAAGAGATGCCTAATCTTATGTATTGTCTGATGTTGCACATCAACACATTAATGCTCAAAAGAAAAGGAATGTATACTTGTTACCAAAGATTCACGTATCTACAAAGAATAGCTAAAGAGAGACAGTCCGCGAAGTTTTCAGTCGCACGAGCGTCTACTTTTCTCTATGAGCGGGTCCGTTTCCGTTTATCTTTGGCTCTTTTTTTGTTAGTGGCATTTTCTTTCATTTCTTTTCTCATATTGTATGGCTGCATTTGTCGCATCGGGAAGGAGCTTTTCGGTATTGAGGATTAGTTGGCAATGGCAAACGAAATATTAATGTTTTCATTTCCTTTATATTTCCTGGAGAATACGAAATCTATTGATCCTAGAGTTGTTTAGAATACTAGCGGTTATGATGTATTCATTAAACCAGAAAGTCGATACTACTTGTTTCAACGATCGAAGACGATTCGCATCATTAATTAACGGGTGGCTGAGTTCAGCATTAAATTGGTGTAAATCCTCAAGGCACAGATCATGCCAACCGAGCGGCGGCTCTCGACGTGCCTCCTCCAATTACTTTAATTAAAACAATACCACGGCACCAGTGAATCGTCGACTCACCGCGTCTGTTTCCTATTTCCCTATTTAAATACGAAAACGAGCTCGTACATCTCCTGCATGCAAGATGTTTCAGCTCAATGTTACGAGAATCGACACATATGTATGTGTTGTACACGCTTTCATATCTAAGTACGAATCTAATCCATTTTGACGAATAACGTAATTTCGCGGCTGTACGAATTCACGGGTTATGATAATAATCTCACCACATCGTATACTCTACTATAGGATATTGACACAATTGTGTAATTAAATTAGGGTGGGATTAGTAAATTTGTTAGAGACGTGCACATGAATTTCATTTGGAAATTGTGATACGCTCTACTAACGAAAAGCAAATTATCGGCTTAAAGTTTTTGCGGTACTCATAAATAAGGAGCTCTTTGGTGTGCGGTTCGAAAATCGATTAAGGAGCCGAGTTGATTCAGCGAGTTGGAAGCTAGTAATTTACTCTCGAGTTGGCTGACGGCGACACCTGTCGAGCGAAGTGACGGTTGATAATGCGACGGGAGCGCCATTCACGCGCGAGACGCGAATACACCGCGTGTACCTACCGCACGACTATACAGGCGCGTCTCTCTCCACACGGGTACAACCATTACAACCGGAGACATATTTTGAAATATCATTACTGTTAGTATTTGGTTGTGAGTCGTGCTTGTATTTACAAGTTACGCCTTGCTGAATGTTAAAAGTCATACTCGTACTTAAAATACTAAACAATTCGAGAAACCTCATAATCAAAGGTAACATTTATCACGTAACTTATAGCGGAGGTAATAAAGCTGGTAAATCCAGCATCATCTGCGGGATTAGAGTTACACGAGATCGGGAGAGTCGTGAGCGGCAGTCTCGAGCACTTTGCTTCTACTGTAAGGGCCTTTTCAAAGTATCGTTGAACGTTTTATACTTAATCAAGTCGTTAAAAATATATCAAAATTTCCACAAACTCGTTTATACTTACGAAGTTTTGGGTTCATGTTTATGAATTCTAAACTTTTCGAATCGCCGTCCAATTGGCTACTGTCGGGACATCGACGCTTATCTTGTGTCATGTGTACATTCATCTCCTATATAAATAGCATCACGTCACAAAGTACATGTACATTTGTATTACAACGCTGGTGTGGACAAGACCCAGCACATCTCCCACAGAGGCAACTTTACCAACTTTCTTAAGGGCGGTTAGCAAAGTTTGACGTGCACGCGGTACCGCCGTAAGCTCGGGGATTCGATACTTGGTAACAACATCCAATACGGGAAGCACAACATCAGGGTATTTACTACGGAAAAATAGCAAACTTTTGCATCGAGTTGCATTCTCTCTGATCGGTTATCGCAAGTTGCGATTCATACGTGAATTGTAATAAAACAAATCAGTACACGATTTTTGTCATGCCACTCGAGAAATGCAATGCACAGTAATTTTCGGGTCATTTTTGCATACGCTATCATCTGACCCCAAACTAAGCAAAGCTTGTACTATGGCTGCCAGAGACTGATATACATACATATATAGTTTTAAATACATACTTAAATAGATATTAACATCTAGATATAGAACAAACACAAATGTACATCACATGAAGTCCAGAAGGCAGATTCACTACCAACTGGACCAACGGGATAACCAGCTATAATCATATTATCTGCGATTTGCGTTCCACAACGTATATTCATCAACAGGAGATTTATTATTCAGGTAATTTTTATTTAAAAACTTTTGAGCTTTGCCGTGAAACCAGTGACCTGTGTTATTAAGGTGGAGCGGTCGGCGGACCGGCCGCGGTGACGCTTCACGGGAAGGGCGCATAACTTCCAGTTTTCTATCGCGGCCGCCGCGCACCGCTAGCGCCGGCTATCTCGAATTTTATTACTTTAATCAAATCGTTTTAGGGGTGTCACGGCGTGCCCTAACGGCTGATTGTATGTGCGGAACACGTGCGCTGACCCGCACGAACTCTACCAATAGACACAAATACGCCATACGTACCTACACAGAAATTGTTACAAAAATATTATTTTTTATTATCCAAGGAGGGACGCACGCGAAACATGTATTAGAGTTTTATTTCGCTTTGCCGGTACGACTGCTTACGTTTATGCGTAGCGGTCCACTTGAGGTTACTTCATTGAGCACTGTTTTAATCATTCTGGGTTATTAACCGTCTGTAAATCATGGTACATTTTCCATAAGCTCTCATTTATATGTACTTCGTTAAGATTATAAAACTGATAATACTACGGGTACGCCTACAGAATGTAGCGCAGGTTAATTCGGGAATAATATAACGGTGCTTAAACCTTTTGTACCTCATTTATCTTAGAAAATATTATGTATATGTACCGGGTGTTGTGTATCTCTAGACGATAGACATATTTAAGGATATCATTGTACAGCTTTTACTTTTGAGACAGCAATGATATTGCGAAAAAACATATCTGCTGTTACTTCATACTGCACTGCATTCGTGTAAATGATTTTTTTCTACAGAAAAACCGTTTTTTTTTGCTATATTAGTGTTGGTCCCATAGTAAAACTTGTTTATAATGTTTAGTACAATGATATTGTTGAATATATGTATGTATGTCGTCTAAAAATACACCCTGTATAAAAGCGAAATAACCTGTATAAAATCACTGACTGACTCATCACGAAATCTCCAAAAACTACTTCAAGACCTAAGAAGCTGAAATTTGGCAGGTAGATTTCTTATTATATGTAGAGGACTACTAAGAAAGGATTTCGCGAAAGGGCCGTCTTAAGGAGGCCAAATGGAAGTTAGAAGTTTATATGAATGTCTATGCGGATGAAGTCGCGAGTAATCACTAGTTCTTTATAAAAACATTAGGCGAGTAGCATCACAATACAATATTTTATTATGACATCTTTATTGATATATGTTTATATATGTTTTTATATTTAATGGTACATGTTAAAAAAAAAAACTTTTTTTAAACAAGCTTTTTCGTATTCTTCTTAGTAAACCCTTTCTTTAAATACCCATATCATGATGGTAGATCAGAAGATTTTGTCTGCCATCTTGGGGCGTTCGTCATATTGAATTTTTCATCTAGGACCTAAAAGACAAACTCAACGAACCCAATTTTGACGGAGTTACGTCGTTTCGTTTAGGAGTTTTTATGACCACCTTCTGTCTCCATTATCAGACCAGATCGATGGTACCATAACATTGCATTGTCATCGAACTTACATGAGTATGTCAAATTTCAGGTTGAGGATAACTGGTCTAAAATTCAATTGCAAGATTTGTCCCACACATACGAACATACTACACTTCGCACGGGCAAGTTAAATAAAAGCTTGTATAATGCAACAATACGCCATGATAAGTGAAACGCCAATCATAGCGAATGACGTCACGATTACGGAAATAAACACGATTTTGTTGGTGCGATTGCAAGTTCGAATGCTCAGTGCTATTGACGAGTGACGATTGAGTGACGTCATAAGCAGACGCCATCGCCTGCGAGTGTCTTAAAAATTAGGTACAAATATAAATATTTGCCATTTCTGTAGAAATATGTTGTTTTTTTTGGAAATAGTAGATGCGACATCGCTTTAGTCAACCATGATGACTAATTATTAAAAGTTTTACTTTAAAGACTATTAGTTTAATTATGATACTTTGAATATTATAGACTGTATACATCTAAAGTTTACCGATATATATTGACATCAACACTATTGTCAGCTTATCTTAGCGGTCCGGGTATAGTAATTCTTTTCTGAGCATCACGTAAAATTATTCAAAATATGTATAAGTTACGTCCTAAGCCGGTCGTAAAACGGTATTACAAACGTTACGAAGGCCGGGTTGGGCCGGATCTCATCACTTAGGGTTGTGCCGAAGACGACTATCTTTCAATAAGCTCATAAAATTGCCTCATCGACAACGCTCGAGCCACCACCGCCGTTACTTCGACCTACTTTGTGTTGCTCACAATACATAGATAGAAACTTGCAACTTATAAGAAATTCAAGTCAATTGATACTGTATATCCTATCTTAGTGTTTATTAGTTTGTCCTTTTTTTCAGTCAACAACAGAGCTTTTTAGTATAGTATAGGGAGGGCGAGTAACGTCGGATGTCCCGGTAAAATGTACGGTTCTTTTGAGACAACCACGCGGGTGTTACCGCAGGGCGCAGCTAGTTACACAATAAAGTAAAGACATATCTAGTCATTAAACAGTATTTTTAAAGAGTTTACGGTTGCAAAGTCACTCATCATCATCATCATCAGCCAGAAGACGTCCACTGCTGAACATAGGCCTCCCCCTTTAACCTCCACACTGAACGACAGCCTGCCTTTTGCATCCACTGGATGCCAGCGACTCTCACTATGTCGTCGGTCCATCTAGTGGGAGGCCTACCTACGCTGCGTCTTCCGGTTCGTGGTCTCCACTCAAGAACCTTTCTTCCCCATCGGTTATCGGTTCTTCGAGCGATGTGGCCTGCCCATTGCCACTTCAACTTGCAAATTTTAACAGCTATGTCGGTGACTCTGGTTCTTTTGCGAATATCCACGTTTCGGATTTTATCGCGCAAAGAAACTCCGAGCATAGCTCTCTCCATTGCCCGCTGAGTGACTCTGAGTTTTTCCAAAAGGCCAACAGTTAAGGACCACGTCTCAGTACCATATGTCATCACTGGCAACACACACTGGTCAAAAACCCTCGTCTTGAGGCACTGTGGTATCTTGGACGAGAAGATGTCACGCAATTTCCCGAACGCTGCCCATCCGAGTTGGATTCTTCGGGCGACCTCTTTGCTTAAGTTGGACTTACCTAACTGAACAATCTGTCCAAGATAGGTGTAATGGTCAACAACTTCTAGAGTATCGTTCCCAACGACTATCGGCACGGGTTCAACATGGACATTCGACATGATTTTTGTCTTGTCCATGTTCATTTTAAGACCCACCTGTTGGGAAAGGCTACTGAGGTCGCTGAGCATGGTATTTAGGTCCTCCAGCGACTCTGCCATGATGACTATATCATCGGCAAAACGAAGGTGAGTGATGTATTCGCCGTTGATGTTGATGCCTAATCCGTTCCAGTCCAAGAGCTTGAAAACGTCCTCCAATGCGTTCGTGAACAGTTTCGGAGAGATAACATCTCCCTGTCTCACGCCTTTCTGCAATTGGATTGGTTCCGTGCTCTCGTCCTGTAATCGGATCGACATGGTGGCGTTTCTATACAAACACTTTAACACTTCGATATACCTATAGTCGATATGACAACGCTGGAGGGACTGCAATACTGCCCAGGTCTCGATTGAATCAAAGGCTTTCTCATAGTCCACAAACGCTAGGCATAATGGCCGATTATACTCCTCAGTCTTCTGTATAATCTGGCGGAGCGTGTGTATGTGGTCTATGGTGCTCCAGCCTTTACGGAAACCGGCTTGTTCGGGAGGCTGAAAGTCATCAAACCTGTTTTCGAGACGGTTCGTAATGACTCTGGAGAACAACTTGTACACATGGCTCAGGAGTGAGATGGGTCTATAATTCTTCAATAAGGTGTTATCACCTTTTTTGAAGAAGAGCACCACCACACTCCTGTGCCATGCTTCAGGCGTAGTACCATCGAGTATGACGGAATTAAATAACTTCTGGAGGACTAAAAGTACCGGTTTTCCACCCGCTCGCAGTAGTTCTGTCGTGATTCCGTCATCACCCGGTGCCTTGTTGTTCTTAAGCTGTTTCAGAGCCATACTAATCTCGTACAGGCTGATGTCTGGGATGTCCTCAGTGTAGTGTCGGGTCAGTTTAGCTCTCTTGTCCTGAGCTGTACTGACAATAGGCTGTCGTGTCGAGGTGTACAACTGTCCATAAAACCTCTCAAGCTCTCTCAGAATCTCCGACTTTGCCGAAATGATACTGCCATCCTCGATCTTCAGCTTTGTCATTTGGCTTTTCCCAATAGACGAATTCTTCGCGAACACTTTCGAGCCCTGGTTCCGCTCAATTGCCTCCCTAATAC
The DNA here is from genome assembly GCA_932305915.1 of Agriopis marginaria. Taxonomy (NCBI): domain Eukaryota; kingdom Metazoa; phylum Arthropoda; class Insecta; order Lepidoptera; family Geometridae; genus Agriopis; species Agriopis marginaria. The sequence goes on from OW029915.1 coordinate 12,699,091, forward strand.
ATCTTGTATTGTAGGAGCGCAGATCGTGTCGCACCGATTTCGAGATTCGTCTATCAAAAAGCAAAGTCACTATATTGTTCTAACTGAGAGTTTATGCTTCTACGAGCGAGCTACGGTCGTAGCAGAGCTGCTACGCGCGTAGAGCATAACGACGCCCATATCGACTATAACATGGGCTGTTCTATTTGCGAGCCTTATCCAACTAAAGTTAACTATAATTTGCCAGCATTTGATTATTGTAATGCGTTCAATTTTTTAACACATTCCACGCTTAATTAAATGTTACCAAATACGTTTAGTTACGTTTACTAATACGTTTGGGTATCCTGTTTTAGAATAGAACTAGGCATTTACGAATTATGGAATTCTAAGCTTTACAATCTACATACAATATCAAATAGAGAATGATATGTTTTTGAAGCCCGTTTGAAACATTAAGCATCTTATGCATAAACACTCGATAAGCTAATATACAGAGTATACAGTAAACTGATCTGTCAACTTAAAAGAAGTGTCAGTCGTCAAAGCGAGACAAAATTTTAATATATAATATAGCAGATTAATTTTTCGGGCATTTATGCATAATGTGTTTACTTTTGTTCGACGGTATGTATTCGTAGGTACGAAGCGCCACATCTGTATTCGCCTGAAACACTTTGTGAAACGAGCAAACGATTCGTTTCAACAAAGATAGAGGACAAATTAAAAGAGCAGCGGAACGCTAATTCCATTACAATTCGATAGACGGCAAAAGTCGCCTCCGTTAGAGTGAAAGCCGGTAAAGCGTAATTGCAAGTTCAGTAAGCCGGGCCCGCGCCCGATACGGACGGAGGGGGGCCCCCTGTAACGGCTGATATAAAAGCGGCAATAAATTTAACAGGATGAACGCACTACTTACACAGAACGAGCGCGGACGCCCGGTGGCCGTAACGAGGGGGCTCGCAACCACCGGTCTGTATTTTAACCCGCACCCGTACACCCCCACTGCCCCGCTCCTTCTCGCCCTGAGCCGTTTTTCAGCGGTCCCAGAACATTTTCCTTCTCTAAACGATTTAACGGGATTATATGACTAAATCATAATCACTTTTAGATGTTTTAATGCTGAACTCGCGGGAATGATTTTGTAATATAAGCTAGATTATTGACCATACACGGAAAGAAAAAAAGTCTCGAATCAAGAGTATATCTATTGGTCAAGAATAATATGGTTTCATATATGGGGAAAACAATATTTTCTTGAATAAAGCAATTTATTGTTTTAGTTGATAAGCTCAAATCAACATTTTAATGTCTCATATAAAGATGATATATTATCGATAGAAGAAGTAAGCAATTTCTTCATGCAAGAGGAAACGGTTTCTTGTTCTTCAAGACTCACAGTTTTCTTGAACAAAGACAGTTAAAGTTTTTGATGCATACATATTTTATTTTTAGAGTAAGACAAAGCAATTTTTATAGAAAACATAATAATCTTCTAATAAAATAATTGAATTCTGCGCTCAGAATGCAAGAGTCTTAAATGAACAATATCTTAGTATCAGTAGAAGATAATAGTATTTTCAATTGAGACAATAAGTTTTATTTTAAATACAGTTTTAGTTTTAAATCAAGATTGTGATAATTATGTTGGAGACTGTTTCATCTTGTTGAGACCGCACATCATTTTTACTTGAGAATTGGCGTTGTTTAACTCAAAACATGCTTCATTGAATGAAGATTCGATCACATCTTAAACCCAAACAACTGAATGTTAGTACAATGCAACAGTTTTTAGAAAGAAAAAGCCTTTTAATTTGATCCAAAAATTGTAACAGCTTCTACTGAGAATTCTGTTGTTTGAACTAATTATAATATTTCTTAATTTAAGAAACTTAAAATTTTATACTGAATAAAATTTCTCTCCTTTCAATACTTTCTAAATTTTATTTGAATAATGTCATTTACTTTTCTTTAGTATTTTAAATCTTAAGCAGAGACTAATACTACTTCTGAACTGAGAATATAGATTTTCAAGGTGAGATTATCAATGTTCTTTTCTTGAATAACCAGGGATTTCATACTAAAACTAAATTGATCTCTGTTTAAATAATAACCTTTTCTTGTCCTAAGATTTTTTTATGTCCAGTCAAGAATGAAAATATTTTTGAATTGAAAATGCATACTCTTAAGTAAAGTATTTCTTTATCTTAACCTTAAATAACTGAGAATCTTCTGCAAAGACAAAAGTTCTTAGTTCGAATAATGCCTTTTACTTGCCTTAAGAATGTTTGATTTTAAGTAAAGACTGTTGATGTTTTGATATTAAGAATGTATCTTCTTAGGGAGAGTATGGTAATATTCTTAGTCTGAATAATTGGGGGTTTCAGATCAAAAATAGATTGATCTTAGGCGAACGATTTCTGTGCGTTATTTGAAGAATATATTTGCTTATATCAAGATGTTTTGTTGCTTCAAGTAAGTAATTTCTAGATTTGAATTAATAATTCTACTTCTCAGATGAAACTAATAATTTTCTTAATTGGAAAGTAGAAAGTCTCAAAACAAGACCATAATGAAACACAGGGTTACGCAAAAAGGGTGTGCTATCCCGAAAGGGACTCATAGTACTCATCATTATGAACAACTTTTACTCCGGGGGCTACCCTGATTTCACGAAAAACCACAGCTGTTCCATACATTTCGTCGAGTTTCACTGATAGTTTTATATAGAACAGCTGATATTTTTATCGCGATTTCGAGGTTAACAACAAAGTAAAAGTTGTTCATAATGATGAGTACTATGAGCCACTTTTCGGGTTAATACACCCCTTTCGCGTAAACTTGTGTTTCATTCTGGTCTTGCTTTGAGACTTTCTGTCATCTATGCATATTGACAAAAGCTGAAATGCAGTGCTTATATAGCAATACATTCTGGTATTGCTCTATAAACACTTGACACATTTGAAAACCAATACATACAACATAGCAGAATTATCAATACAATCGATTTTAGCTCGAGTTAGTTACGACTTACGCCATGGATCAATCTTATTTTAACCCTGACTTTAAATTAAAATAAGTTGTCATTTATCAAAATATTTATTATTATAATACAATATTTTTAAACATGTCATACACACAATCTTAATTCTTAACTTAGGTACATACAATAAAATTACTCAATAATAAAAGATCAAAAACATAGTAGACTTACAATATTGTGGGAGACTGGTTCACTAAGAATATTTTCGAATTTACATAATTATTTAATCAAAACACAAATAAAAAAAACTCTATTGCCCACTTTTTAGTTGGCCTTAAAGCTATGAAACGGGACTGCAGCCTTAACATATATTATTAATATTGTGGGAAACTGGTTCACTAAGAATATTTTCGTATATACATAATAATATTTAATCTACACACGAATTAAAAAAAAACTCTATTGCCCACTTTTTAGTTGGCCTTAAAGCTATGAAACGAGACTGCAGCCTTAACATAAAATATTAATACTGTGGGAGACTGGTTCACTAAGAATATTTTCGTATATACATATTTAATCAACACACGAATAAAAAAATATTACTCGATTGCCCACTTTTTAGTTGGCCTTAATACTACGAAATGGGACTGCAGCCTTAACATATTGATATTGTGGGAGACTGGTTCACTAAGAATATTTTCGAATTTACATATTTAATCAACAGACAAATAGACTTTACGAAAGTTATGGTAGTTAATAGATTAAATTTTGGAAAAAACCAGGAAAATAACAAATAAATCTTTTAAAAAATAAGGCCGGAATATTAGTATGGAAATCAGTTTCCACTCTGGTTCTGTTGGTTGTGGTTCTGAAAACCACGTCAGCGTGGTTTTCACACATTATTAATATCTGAACGGTTGTTATTCGTTGTTATTCAGGGTTTTTTTTGGCTACTTTTATTTTCCAAATGGTTCCCCGAACACACCCGTTTGGCTTATCTAACCTTCTACATAACGCCTCGCATAAATAAATAAACTTACATCAATATCAACAATGAGATTCTCGATGCACTCCAGTGTCGAAAATTTTGTTTTTCTGTCGAGTCTCCCTTATGGAGGGATGAGATGACAGGAGTTTCATTTGATCTGGAACCTTCCGATCTGAAAAATAAATGCGAAAAATTATACATAGGTACTTATGTGTATGGCTAGTGGCTGGCTTAGTGGCTACCATGCTGTGGTGTAGTAGATAGGTACCGAACAAAGTATGTAACTCACCATTATCGGTTTCCTGTGTTATGCCTTCGTATGAAGTTGCCAACGAATCATATTTATTTGTATTAATAAATTTCAAACTGATAATTGTATTTATAAACGTTTGCCACTTCGTATAAAAATTCAAAGTATTTTCCTTGTACTTTTCTTCGATATCCAAATTAATCTGAAATCACACCACACTGATTAATATTTTATATGCGATAGTTTGCGTGTAAGTTTGTTATCCCAATAGCACGGATTGACACACAAGCTACATTTTTAGCAGCTTCACGCACTAAGATTTACTATTATTATTTATTTATGTACTAAGATTTTAAAAATATATAAACTGTTTAAACAACACCCAGAGATTCTTGAAGAGATAATAATTTTCTTGTTTTTAGTTTACATATTGAGAATATTGTTTTTCACTTGCTTTACCACTAAATGAGTGAAACTGCTGTTCAAAACTAATAAAAAAACATACCTACCTATACTCAATGCAATAATTATAGTTAGTTGGCTATACATACAAATTTGATCCCTTCAAAAATAAATGAAATACTAATTATTAGTAGGTGTAACTTACCATGTGCAGTAAAATATTCTTCAATTTTGGATTTAACCAAAAGTCTGTGGCCAATAAAAGGGCATCATAGCTCTTTGAGAAAATCATCACTTAGATGTTTTAGTTAGTATTGCTGAATTTCATTTTCTGGAAGAAAAAAAAATATATTAATAATCAATGTCATCATCTCAGCCGTAGAACGTCCAATGCTGGACATACGTCTCCCTCATTGACTTCCTAGAGTGATTTGAAGCGGTTTGCATTCAGCGTGTTCTTATCTGTCAGATAGATCAGATATAGATAGACTGATCAGCGTGCATCTTCAATAGCTCGTCTGTCCACCTTGTCTTGTGGTGGGCCGTCCTACGCTGCGCTTGCCGGTATGTGGTCTCTATTCGAGAACTTAAACGATACTTTAAGTAATAAAACTTACCATTAAATCTGTCTATAACAGACTCCGGAACTCCCCATTTGTGCAATATAACTTCTATCGAAGTTTCATCGTCAGCCATCTGCATTAATATCACAACAAACGATTAAGAAGGTTAATAATCACAAAGTAAACTGTTACAATAGAAAATAAACAACACACGATCACACGATTTTTTGCAGAGACAACTTACGATAGCTTTTTTGGTTCAATTCAATTCTTGGTGTACGGCGAATATGGATCACAACCGCTCTGCTTAATAAATTAGATTAATTGAAATTTATATTAAAATGTATTCGATACGATTCACAACCCCACTTGACGCGACAGGACAAATCTGAGAATTGGCGAATACAGGGTTGCCAGCTCCGAAACATTTCCCTTATAAATGGTAAAAATTCTTTAAATTCATTCAAAACATTAAACGACTAAATTTAAATTATAATCAAATCAATCGAAGCGATTAGAGAGTTCGAGTTGACAGCTCTCGGGGTTTTGTATAATATGCGCAAATGGGTGATCGATCGGTGGGCGAACTTCGGTGATCGTACGAGACTATTTGGGGCGGGCCTGACTCGTACTTGGCCCGTTTTTTTTGTTAGGTACCTATACTACAGATTGTGCACTATAATAATATCAAGTTTGAGCCTTGTACTTATTACCGTTTTTGAGATATGAAAAATACAAAAATACCTTTTCAAATATGGTTTTTTGTATGGGACCCTTCATGTTTGACTTTTTGTTGTTTTTGTTTAATCCACCGTATTCTGTAAAAAAAACTGCCAGCTCTATTACCTACGGTTCACGAGATGCAACCGTTTAAAGGTCAGACAGACAGACAAACACCGGAGACTTAGTAACACTTACTAGTACTTAATAGTAGTCGTAGTAGTAGTAGTTACTTAGTAGTAGTATGAATAATTATAATTTTGATTTTGATGTTCTTATATGGGTTAAGCCTGAAATAAAAGAATTTTTTTTTTTTTTTTTTTGAGTAACAGGGTCCCGTTTTTACCCTTTGGGTATGGAACCTTAAATTACTAATTACTAACAGCTCGTATATTACAGACATTGTTTTAAACTATCACGGTTGTTCACCAAAGTTATATGATTATTTACGGAAATACTATACGCAGTGATACAGTGATTGTGTTTTGTTCGAGTTCAAATTCCAGTGATAACCGTAGCAAAAGACTAAGAAAGAGGGTAGAAACCTAACCTAACCTAACTTTTTAAATGTTCGACTAACCACCCGCATTCCTCAGTCTTCCCGTGAACATGGTGCATGTAACTGCGCCGAAATATCGGGAGCTTATTCCACAACCTTACCACAGTAAATATCCCGTAAATAATCTCATAACTTTATTACGGACATGTACAATACATGGGGATTTTATCCTGCAGTTCAAAACGGAGCGAGTACTCACTTCTTTAGTGCGTGAGGGTAGATAGACGTGCGGAACGCTATCTGTTTCTTTCAAATGAACGGTCTCAATATCTGTATTTACACTATTAGGTACACACTATAATCTACACTTCAACACACGTTTTATAAGGAGGTGAAGTTTGTGAGTTTGTGTGTAACGGGCAAACTCCTGGTCCGATTATAAAAAAATATTTCACGCATAGAAAGCTTCACTATACCTGAGTGACATATTTGGCTATGTTTTATTGACAACGCAGGTGAAGCTAGAGGGTTATCTTAAGGGTGGTCCAATATAAATTAATTATTCCACCCATAAGGGTAGAAAGCAGAGTAATCTTTTATGTTAAACAATAGTCGGTTTGTTAGTTTTTTAACATGGGCATTATTTTAAACTTTTTGTTTCTCACTTTGATTGCGAGGAAATAGTTTCTTAATACACTTTTAGGTATTAATGCAAATTCTCTTCTGAAAAGTCGCACTCTCCTTAAAACTAGGGAATTTATTTTAGATATGACAACACTCATTCGTCCCCCCCATCCTTCCGTTGCCAGTTATAGTCACATACTCTATTAGTCAAGACATTCGATTTACATCTAAGAATCAATTATTCTTGGATTAAAAAACGCGACTTTCAACTTCTACTAGTTATAGATAAGTTAATACCTACTAAGTAGAATTTTAAAAATATATATAGAAAATTCACAATTGAATGGCTTATAACGTGTAACAAACAAGTACATTTTTTGAGTTGGTCGACTATTACTCGTTATATCATAATAAAGCCTACTTATCCGTGATAGAGAGCCCTATGAGAATTAAATTACTATGGAACCCAGATGTAGATATGGAAAAAAATAGTCCTTATCAAAAGGTGTTAAGGTTCAATTTTGCAATAAAATCTATAGCTGACTACTGATAAAACGATCTTTCTGATTATATAACTAATATCAGCAAGTAGTTAGCCATTAAATTACTGCAGATGCCTTGAAATTCAAAACCTAATAGTAAACCACCAAAATTAGAGCGTATTTAGTGAATAAAATTGCTTTTCAAGTTTAGACACCTAATATTCAATAAAAAATCATAGCGACAGTGCAAATAAATGATCGTAGATCATAGGCATCCTAAAACGCAGTTAGTTCGTAGGTTTGATTATTTAACTATCAGAGATCAAAGATTCTGTTCAATGGTAAATTCTACCACTATTTACATAGAAATAAAGTCTGTAAAGGCTGAGCACTGGTGCAGGGCTGACAATCGTTTTTTTACCTACTCGAGTTATCGTCGAACAAACATAGGTAGGTATAAAATACGAACTCCGATTTGTCCCCTAAAAGACTTTCGCTTTATTTTATTTAGTCGCCTAAATATATTTAGCATAATGGGGATTCTTAGTAAATTCGCGGTGTAAGATCCAGATAAAAGTATCTAGGTTTTTTTTATTAACTGGAGAATATTTCAATTCTTTGAATTTTAAAGAGTTATATAGAGGATAATATATATTTAACTAATGAAAAAGTATAGGTAAATTTACCCATACTATTATAGAATAAAATTAGGCATAAAATATATACACTTATTACGGAACATATTTATATATTTTCAAATATTGGTTACATACGTTATTTCGGCTCTTACTTAAATATTCTTAAATGTTTACAAACATTTATTTTATTGGAACAATATACGTTATTTGGGCAGTTAATTGGTATAAATGGGTTGATTATGTCACCTATTATCAACTAATTTAAAACACTTTTTGTACCGCTACTAAAGTTACGTTTTTCTAGTTCAATGAGAAACATTTTTTTCCATGACGTTATTATTGAATAAGTGAAATATTGACTGTACAGTTACGTCGTTTTGGCACATCGCGCAGGACCACATTTAGTACCCATTTACGAAAAAAAAAACTATTTTCGAGTTTTTGGTAGTTACGTTCGTCTGGTTCTTACACCGAGAGTAAAATGTATGTCTATCTTGTTTTGCATCATATAGGGATTCTTAATTGAAATATCCAATACTTATTCCCTCAAAACAGACAAATCATGGCTAAAAACATAAGACTATCTTGCTTAAAATTATTTTGTGTCTTAGTATGACGCTAGTAGTTACTTAATTCAATAAAAATTGTCTCGAACTAAACATGATTTTTTCTTAGAATAAAATGTTTTTCTATCTTATTTTGTATCATATAGGGACTCTTAGTTGAAATATCCAATACGTATTCCCTCAAAACAGACAAAACTTGTTTAAAAACATAAGACTATCTTGCTTAAAATTATTTTGTTTCTTAGTATGATGTTAGTAGTTACTTATTCCAATAAAAATTGTCTGGAACTAAACATGTATTTTCTTAGAATAAAATGTATGTCTATCTTGTTTTGCATCACATAGAGATTCTTAGTTGAAATATCCAATACTTATTCCCTCAAAGCAGACAAATCTTGGCTAAAAACATAAGACTATCTTGCTTAAAATTATGTAGTGTCTTAGTATAACGCTAGTAGTTACTTAATTCAATAAAAATTGTCTCGATCTAAACATGAATTTTTCTTAGAATAAAATGTTTGTCTATCTTATTTTGTATCATATAGGGATTCTTAGTTGAAATATCCAATACGTATTCCCTCAAAACAATCAAATCTTGGCTAAAAACATAAGACCATCTTGCTTCAAATTATTTTGTTTCTTAGTATAACGCTAGTAGTTACTTAATCCAATAAAAATTGTTTCTAACTAAACATGTATTTTCTTAGAATAAAATTATTGTCGATCTTATTTTGTATCATAGGGATTCTTAGTTGAAATATCCAATACGCATTCCCTCAAAACAGACAAATCTTGGCTTAAAACATAAGACTGCTTTACTTAAAAGTATTTTATTTCTTAGTTTGACGATAGTAATTACTTAATCCAATAAAAATTGTCTTAAACTAAACATGTATTTTCTTAGAATAAAATGTATGTCTATCTTATTTTGTATCATAGGGTTTCTTAGTTGAACAATCCACTTTTTATTCCCACAAAACAGACGAATCTTGGTCTAAAACATTTAGTTACCTTGTTAAGAATTAAATCGATTCTTACTTTAATGCCAAAATACTTACTTAACCCAAAAAAATATATCTTGAACCAAACAAGTGTTTTCTTAATAGGAAACGTAACCCTATCTTATTTTGAATCATTTTACATTATTAATTCAATACTTAAATTTACATCAAAATAAAAATATTTTTCTTCATACGAAATTTATTTTTCTTTAAATAAGACGTTCCTACTTTCCTATTTATGAGAATAATACGTTATTTAAAGTAAGACAATATTTTTTTGAATCAAAAAGATATTCTTGAGTTAACAAGTTAAAAGTTTTAGTTAAAAGTAAAGTGTCACAGGTTCTGAATCAAAGTATTATAGTTCTTGGTCCTATACATTATTTTCTCACAATAAGATACAAAAAAATCTTGATTTGAAAAAAATATAAATTGTTTACCCAACACCCAGATATTCTTGAAGGAATAATAATTGTTTTGTTTGTAGTAAATATAATGAGAATAATATTGTTTTTCGCGAAGAGTATCAGTTTTGTTGTTCTAAGACATTATTATTAATTCAAGCATTTATTTACTTGATATTAAACAATATTCCTGAGAATAAAAATATTCTTGGTCGGAAACAAATTTCGCGAGCATTTTTTTCCGTGTACTGATAATCGTTTTAATTAAATGTTTATTTGTATTTATGTATTATCATTAAATTCTTTTGTGGTGTGCTTTTTAAACTTTACCCCTTGTAAATAGATATCGGCAAATAATGATGGTTTTTATTACCCGACTTCGAAAAAAGAGGAAGGTTCTCAATTCAGCCCGTATTTTTATGTATGTACAGCGATTACGTCGGCACCAATTTGCGTGTTTCTTTTTTATCATGTAGAAGCAACCCGCGAGGTTGTCACAAAAAAAAAACATTAATGAGGGTTCAGTAGTTTTTGTGTTAATCCACCAATCCGCACTGGGCAAGGGTGGTGAATATGGCCTAATCATCCTTTCGGGGGTAGGCTAAAAGTCCAGCAGAGGACTGTTAAAAGGCTGATTATGATGAGTAGTTTTTGAACCAGCTCAATTAATATGGATTTTTTAGAGCGCCTACGCATTTCGCGCTATTAAATCACTACAATACTTTCGTTTTGTCTTTTGTTCAAGTCAAAACAAGGAGGTATTCATGCATGGATGTGTAATAGTATCTATAAATAAATTAGCAGTTCGCCCCGAACAAACTTAAAGAAGGTTTTATGCATTCCCCCTTTCCCCTATCATAGGTGTTTCACAAAAAAAACTAAAATAAATAATATTTAAAAAAACCAACTTCAAATAACCACAAAACACAAACATTCTAAGTCAATATGCCACTTCAAAGAACAAAATAATATTATTACACGGATTTTGAAGTCGGGTGGGAAACAACTACGTACATATTTTTTTTAAAATCTAAGTTTGATATTTATTTATTTATTGGAAAACCAACAGCTTTTTACACTAAAATATACAATTGAGAAACGATAGGAAGCCAATTACAGGTTCTCACGAGTAGATATAGATTAAAATATAGTTCCCGCTCGACTTCAAAATCCGTGTAAAAATATTATTTTGCTTTGTTATGTTTCTTAATGTATTCTTCATGCTGTCTTTTTTATGTTGTCAATAATAAGTTATTGTACTGTATTATATTACACTGATATGGTTTGGTCTGATTTTTGCTCAAATTGCAACAAAAATATCAATTTCATAGGGTTTTTTACCGATTTCAGGAGGAGGTTTTCACTCAACTCACTGATTACCGCCGTTTGTTAATCGATTTACGTGTTTTTTTTTTTTAATTATGTTGAGGAAGCTCTCGAGGTGGCCCCACAAAAGTTTCATTGCTATTTTTAACAACTCTCATAACTCTAATTTTGTTTAAATGTTTTCTAATTCTGAAGTCGGTTTTTAATATTGATAAATATTTACTTCTACTAACTGCACGAATCTATCTGAAGCACACGTTAACACATCTCGTGCAGAATCAAAGGGGGTGAAGAAGAATAGTTAATGTCGTTATTTCGGATACACATGTTTATTGCTATGAAACATGGCAGCCACATAACAATCCCTTTCACTCTCCACAAATTGGAAGGAGCGCGTAAAGGAAAACATGCCCATAAATAAAACTGGCAGATCAACTAGATAGGCGGCCATTACCCGAGATAAGCGCGACTTATATACGCGATACGTTCTGGGCTTCGGCAGATTAACGGAATGGGACTAGGTTTGTTTGCAGATATCGACGGTAGAATTTCGGAAAGTCACAGCTGGGAAATTTATTGTGTTTCTCAGGCAGATATCTTCTTACGGACTCATTAAAAAGGAGACACGTCGTACATAAATCAGGGACAGGCGTCGGCAGCGGCGCGCGGGTGCGGCCGCCTCCGCAGCTCTTATCGCGTCTGAGTGCCGGCAATAGGCGCTATCCGGTTCCGTCGCCGGCGTGCCAGCGCTCCATTGTGCCTCCGCTCCGCTCTGCGCACCACACCTAGGCCCGATCCGAGCCCCGACAAACTACATTACCCATTTATCGATACTTCTCTTCCGTTACGTGTTCTTTACCATATAAAAGATTTTTGAGCGTGACATAAATAAATAAAAAAACAGGTTTCATCTTAAGAAAGATAGAACTGTCAGCTGTGTAATTCTGAAGTCAGGTCGATTTCGTCCATTACGATGTTTTGATATTACAAAAGGAACGCATTGGTAAACTTTTTTGGTGATAGATAAAAATTTGCTTGTTCATGTTCACCGTGAGCGTCTTTGTTGAGAACTTGGCAGGCTCTCCATGTGCATCGAGATTTGAATTGTTAAAGTTTGCCAGTACATTTACGAAATTTTGCACACAGTTTAACTTGATAAAGAGTCGAAACAGTCGAATGCAGCCTATAACAAAGACAGGTACAGGGAGAAATAGGGGTGTAAAAATCTTTTAAAAAGTACGTAATCTCATTTTAATGTTCTTACTTTTTATTTTACTGAAATATCACTCCTGAGTGTCACCCACTTAGAAAGGTAGATATAAAGGTACCTCAGTCTAAAGCCCAATTATTTATTTATTACAATTTTAAGGTTACACCACATTGAGTGGTGCGGAGCGCGAGCAAGCAGCACGATACCTGAGTAGCGCGTCGCGCAAACAAACTACTATGCCAAGCGCACGCCTCAATACGCTTTCAGTGTTTCCTAGTTCTTGTTGTGTAATTAGGTACAACTTGCGTGAGATCATGTTCTAGCTGTCTCACTGCTACAGTTTTGACTTGCTTTTAGTATAGCTGTGATTGTGTATAACCAAATATTATTATGTACTTCAAAAACACACTGTAACTATTTCAAAATAATTTTTACGACAGCATCATTATTAATTTCTTGGTCATTGCGTCTTGCTTCATTACAAGATAACAATTTGGTAAACGTTGCCGGTCTACTGGACCCGGAAGATGTAAGTTTTCGAGGCGCGCTGAAAATTTTCAACATTACGGCCACCCGCTCCCTTGAATTATTGGACTTACACACCTACTTACATGTCGTTGAGAGTGCAAAGTTTGTTTCTTGTTTGCATGGAAATCTACTCAAGTAATTTTAGTTGTCGCGAAGTTCTTAATGTTGAATTGCATTAAGAGTTTCAACAACACAAAGGACAGCATACTATTGTAGGAAGCGTTAAAACTATATTAGTACATTTGATCTTTCATATTTATAAATTTAAAAAGCGGACTTTAAAATCAGGAAGCGCTCGAACTAAATTGACGATTTTTGCCAAATCAACAAAACAAAACAAACAAAACAAACGGTGGAACAAAATTATTCTTATTATTGGAGCTGATTAAAACTACTAAGCCAAAGTTGATGAAGTTTTTGTGAAAGGAACACCTCGAGAGCGTCCTTAACATAGGTAAAAAATCGGACACGTAAATCGGTTCACAAACGTCGAAGTAATCGGTGTACATACATAATAATAAAATCATTCAAAAAAAGAGGGACCGGAATGTAAACCTATTGAAGTCGGTTAAAAGTATGTAATCTTTGACAGAAAATAAGCTATTTAATTGTGTAGCGTTTATTTTTACGGCGTCGGCTAGCGCTCAGAATTATTTATTCTTTAAATGTTTGTGCAAAACCAAACAGACAGGCTCCGTGAAGGCGGCTGGGCGGCTAGCCGGCGCGCTGGCTATCCGAGGGTGCACACGAGTGGATGCCTGAACAAATGACAATAATTGGCGTGCGCAGAGCAGCGACATCGCGCCGCTCGCCGCCGTCACCGACTCCAATTGACTGGTGATTTCAATTAATGTGCATCGGCGAGTTAACGTAACACTACAATTTCTGCGATCATAGCACCAGATATATCACTCAAAATGTCGTTTGCAGCTCGCTCGCAGTGAATTTACGACACTAAGGACGACCAATAAATGCAAATTTTATTGTTTATGGCAGATTTAACGGCAGTCAACTCTTTTACAGATGCTGTTAAGTGGTCTTGGCTTGGCACGGCCAAAGTACAATGCTCACGCTAACTGTGGATACAGTTATATTAAACAACGATTATAACACAATACGAACATACGACGTTAGACTAAAGTTATATGATTATTTACGGGATATTTACCGTGGTAAGGTTGTGGAATGAGCTCCCGATATTTCGGCGCAGTTACATGCACCATGTTCACGGGGTTTGTTGTCTTCCCGTGAACATGGTGCATATAACTGTATTAAATGAACCGAAATATCGGGAGCTCATTCCACAACCTTACCACGGTAAATATCCCGTAAATATTTATATAACTTTAGTGAACAACCGTGATAGTTTAAAACAGTGTTATACGACGTTAGGTTTGAAACATTATACAAAAACAAAGTCTCTGTTTTATAAAAATAACAGTAAGTTGTAATCACAGCACTGAATAAAAAAATACCCGAACATATTTATCTAATAATTTTTGTCTATTCTATAGATAACAAGGCTAATTTTATCAAAATTCAAGAATTTAAATCAATCTTACGAATTGAAAGAAAGTAGAAAGTAATTCTGAGAAGGTCGGGTCGTGCGTCTTTGTAACCTTTAACAAGGGTTGATGGAGGCTTGCGGCGGAGGCGGCGGCTTCGAACCTGGGGAGACGACGAACCACACGGGCCTGCCCGACCACTGATAACGCTATTAAAAGTAACACTTACAAACCATCTGGATTGAGCTCTTTTTGCCAACTGCTCAGAAGGAGGATAATGTTTTTCGGGTATTTGTATGTTGTCTGTCTCTAAATTTAAACTAGTACATTTTGTCATAATTTTGTATACATTAAAGTTATATGAAAAACAGTGTAAACAGTGTATTTAAAACAGTGTTTTGTATACATTGTTTGTTTTTTTTATCTGTGGTAGTGGTAATGTCAAACAAACCAATTGTATTTATTTTTACTGCCTACATCAGTGGTGTCATCTAAAGAATTTAAAATGTTGGTGTCTCGTTTCTTTGAGACTGAATTCGCTAGTTTGACCATGGACGTAACAACTCTAAAGGAATTTTATAATGTCCTTGAGTTTGACTATACATCTTCATGTCCAGAATGTATAACATTATGCCGCCGATTATAAGTTCCGTAGTATACAGGGAACCCTTATAAATTATCTGTCTGTCTGTTCTAATTCTTTAGAACCTTCTTACTTCTATAATAGTTACCTATTAAGATAAGTGCATGATATTTTTTTTACAATTACAGATTTAGTAAAGATCTCAATTTTAAAGTTATAAAAATACATTTTATAGGTGGCTCTGGTACATGTGAAATGGGGATGATTTTCGCTGGACTTCCTAGTGTGGGTTATCGTTAAATAGGTATTTTAAAATGAAGGTAAGGTTTCATATATCACTTTTTATCAAGTGTATCCTTTGCAAAATAGGGCCCGCCAAAGTGGCAAAAATTTTTTTCTCCCCCCCCCCCCCCCCCCCGCGCCTGCATATCTAAACAATTTTTTAGACATATTAACTTATTATTTTTCGATATGTAACCACAATAATTATATTGCTTTGGCTATATATATATATATGGAACTCTTCGACACGCTCTTGGCCACAATCTCACTTAATCTCACTGATGGGAAGCGATGATGAAGTCGAAGATGTAGCACGTTTGCCTAGGAATTACCTATTTACTTTTTGTAACCACCCCGGATGGAAATAGTTCGAAAAGATAGACGCACGAGTTTTACACCTCTACTGTTTTGATCAAGAAGGTAATCCACGTTAGTAAAAAAAAGGGAAAAGCTTAGTGCGTTTGAATCAAATTTCTACCATAATTAACAGGGCGTCCATGACATAGCTGATTACATCTTCGTTGCTAAAGCTAAAATCTTCTGTTTATATTATTTTTGACTATTTACTTATTCATAATTATAATTCAGTGCCCGACACCGCAAAACGCTTTCGGCAGCGTCGTGCGTTCCGATCGAGAGACCAAAGCTTTTCGCGCTTGTTTGATATACGAGACCACACACATGTAGACAAAATTAGCCGTGTTGTTGGAAACAAAAGACATGTGCGGCTGAATTTGTTCAAAGCAATTATTGCGAATAGTGCTCACTTCGGCGACGGTAGAAATTCGCGTATAAATCGCGTCACAGACCACAAACAAAAACGTGCATGTGGACCGGCGCCCATTATTCTCGACTGCATAATCGCTTCGTCCGACGCCCGCATCGCTTCCCTTGCTATTTTATTTCCTCCCGGTATAGTTATGTTTCGACTAGGCACAGCGTTTTCAATGCAACCTTAGTAACGAAATTAAACCATGTTTAATTCAGTTAAGGTATGGTTCCGGTTACTAGATGCAGACAGCCGATGCGGCCGGCGACAGACCAAAGCCACCACGCTACAATTCTGGCACAATGTGTGTCCGTTTTAATAGGATTAAACTCATTGTTACATACGAGCTGAAAGGACCATGAGCCAAATGAAATTGTTTCTAGCGGAATCGTTGAGAATATTGCGAATTCCACAATCGAATTGAGAAAAAGGGGGCGATTACCGTCGGATGTGAAAGGAAAATGGATGTAGTGTTCTCGGAAAAATAGCGACTCTGCAGTACTACACAAAGGCATCCATTAGGCTGTAACCGCACGATGCCACCAGTGTGGCACGTCCGGCATCCGTTTGGCGCAGTGTAGGTATGCTGCCGGCACATGTTTCATGCAAGTTTTGATGTTACGTTCCGAAAGGGAAAGAGCTGTTAAAACCCGCCAGCGGCGGCCGTTCTTTGCAGTTATACCAATATCTAAGGAGATCTTTTGCATTGACATTGAATATATGAATAGCAATTATAGAAGTGTAAATGACAAAATTTTAAAAACCCCCGACTAAAGAGCTGATAATCTTCAAACGGCTGAACAGAAACACCCTCGATCAAGTCACATAAAAAAAAAAAAAAAATCGGTTCAGCTATTTTGAAGATAAATGGGAATATTAGTTTTTTGCATACTCAAACTAACAACCTCTCCTCTAAACGTAAACACCTTCTCCGTTCTGTCGAGGGTAACATAGACATGTAAAACAAGAAAATTGAATCAAATAATTGAAAAATCTTTAATGACGAAGTTTGACCATTATTATATTTTACTAACGATACCGTAACCCACCCAGTTACTTCGACAACGATATGTCTCAGTATATAGTCCAGTCGGGCTTACAAATACAAAAAATCAAGGTGTTGCAAGCTTTTCAGGATTTAATTTCATGCATAATATTGTAACGTCGTACCACTAATGATGCCATTGAAAAAAGTATAGTGTTATTCAGTACGTACTCTCGACGCGGAAGTGCTAGTTCTATTGCAGTTTGAAACCTGCAATGAAAGGAAACCGAGCCAATTTGTGGGCTCTGGCTATGTAACCTCGCCAACTCGCGGGTACTACGGGCGAATGACCTGAATACCGTAGGCTGCAAGCTGACGTTATTACAAGACTGAAAAAAAAGTGTGTTATGTTTTCAGGGTTCATGAGTGAATGTTGGTTTCTTACTTCCACCATAACTCCTAAACGTCTGAACTGATATAGACATGAGCGGATTATTAAATTATCCAGTGTCAAAGGCAGTCCAATAAAAAAAAAATATTATGACTATGGTACATAAATGACAAGAGATTAGCAATTTTTTTTTTTCAAAAAATCTTAACAAATGTATTATAAACACCTGAAACTTGATAAGAAATAAAAAAAATTATACAATAGTTAGCTAGGAATAGCCTTTAGAGTAACGATGCGGCGCGATAAAAAAAGTGAGTTGTTACTAGGACATTTATGTTTTATATTGCCGGTTGTTTGGTTTTAAATTTGATCAGAATGACTATGGCCTGATAATAAAGTCACCATATTAACTTGTATGTGGGCACAATCATAATATGTAATTGTAGCTTTCACATTTGCAGAGCTAACCGTCAGTAGCACCTACTGGAATTACTTTGCATAAATTCCAACAACACTTTCCGAAACTCGACCGAACTGAGTAACAGTTCCAGCACTGATGCACCAAATTTAATAGGTGTAGTGGAAAGTTAGGCATAGTATGAACTAAGCGCTTGCGTTTCTAGTTCCCACTTCGAGGCAGTCAGATTAATTACTCACTTAATAGAACTCGTAATAAACTAAATCCGGCGGCGGCGTGACCCGTCTACTTAGACGTTTTAGCTGGTGGGATTGTTAAGCAACTAGCTGAAATTAAATTAGGCTGAGCGGGCGACACAGGCGGGGCGTCGAGGGAGACAGTGGTAAGAGCGGATTCTCCTGCTACATGAGCATCAGCTAAAGCAACATAATTAGCTTTACTGCGAATGTATACAACGCTCATACCTATATAGGTACTGGCATTTAAGCTCTCTATCGTGTGTTAATATTTTGGCAGAAACTACTGTGCACACCACAATATAGCCCGGCACGGCAGACTCAGTGTCAATGATAAGGAAGCAAAAAGCGAATAAAGTGCTCTGCTCCGGGACCAGAATGGAGCAATCAGAGCGAGCACACTTTGACAAAGCAATTTGGACGAGGCGCGCCACCGATGTGTTATTTTGATTGCGACGCTTTTGTATGCCTGTTGTTTGTGCGACCGCTACCTCCTTGCTTATAAAAATATTTATGACTCCGATGAGAGTCGAGTATTGCCCTCCGCCGCTCTAATAACCTGCGAGGCCACACAGATAGTCACAAAATGTAATTGTTGCTCGCTAAACACTATTGTTATGTGATGATACAAAATACCACAAGAGAGTTTCACTGTGGTGAATATGATTGTGCCTGGACTGTTATTAGAAATAAATAATATAGAATACCAGTTGAATCCCGCGGCGTTACCAGCAATTTTCCAATTTTCCGCATTTTTGGGGGGCAAAGTACCCTATGTTCGTCTTCATGATGCATACTATCCTCCTGCCAAATTTCGTTAAGATCGGCTTAGCCGTTTAGTCGTGAAATGCGAACAAACATTCAGACAGAGAGACAGAGTTACATTCGCTTTTATAATATTAGTAAGGATGTACCGTGTGAACCTAATTCGAATCTTTGCTTGATCCGCTTAAAAATCTGGGAATATTTTCAGAACAACAGAGATTGAGATTTTTATCAAAACTCTATTAAATTTATTTGCACTTTTTAGAACGATGGCAACTACATTGGCCCAGCTATGCGAGGCATTTTATTAAACTGTGCAGATATATAATACAACGAACAATTATTAGTATGATTTTTTCAGGCTAGGCGTTTGACCACGGCTCACTTGATGTCAAGTGACTTTGTGGTCGAAGGTGGTAGCATGCTCAGCCTGGATTGGATTCCACGAAGTCACAAAAAGTGAGTTATTAAACAATAGTCGAAATCAAGCGTTTTCGTATTTAATCTTATTTGTAGATTCCATTTAACATTTCTGATATTTGCAGTATTGATTGGTTCGCATCAATCGCAATATGCAAATATTAGCAGTCCGCTCTGGCCAGCGCGGCGGCGAGGCTCTCGTTTCCGTGTCGCGACGCTATATATGTTATGCAATTACGATCACTTATTAAAAATTAACCAGCACGCCGTATTGTGTGCGCCAATCTCGCAGAGTGATTCAATTATGACAACGACTACAGTTTGTGCATAAAGTTCGATTTAAAACAGACACAATGTGCATGTGTACCATCGAGTTCAGGCTGGGGCGGGCGGTACCGCGGTAAGCAGTGTTCCATCTTTTTATTACAACAAAAAATATCAATGTTTGTATTTTTATCCCCGACTCAAACAGAGGAGTGTTTTTGTGTATCTGAGTGTTTGTGTGTGGCACCGTATTTTCCAAACGGCTGAACCGATTTTGATTTAGTTTGTATTTGTTTTATAGGTGACTTGATTGGGAATGTTCTTATCGCTCTTTTATATATACTAATATTATAAAGAGGAAAGATTTGATTGTTTGTTTGTTTGTTTACATTGAATAGGCTCCGAAACTACTTAACCGATTTGAAAAATTCTTTCACTGTTGGGATGCTGCACTATCCCCGGTTGACATAGGCTATATATCCCGGCTTCGCCCGTGCGAAGCAGGGGCGGCCTACTAGTCTTTTATAAAATTTTCTATTTATATTGTAGTTTAGCGTTCGGGAAATTGCGTGACATCTTCTCGTCCAAGATACCACAGTGCCTCAAGACGAAGGTCTTTGACCAATGTGTGTTGCCAGTGATGACATATGGTACTAAGACGTGGTCCTTAACTGTTAGCCTTTTGGAAAAACTCAGAGTCACACAGCGGGCAATGGAGAGAGCTATGCTCGGAGTTTCTTTGCGCGATAAAATCCGAAACGTGGATATTCGCCAAAGAACCAGAGTCACCGACATAGCTGTTAAAAGTTGCAAGTTGAAGTGGCAATGGGCAGGCCACATCGCTCGAAGAACCGATAACCGATGGGGAAGAAAGGTTCTGGAGTGGAGACCACTAACCGGAAGACGCAGCGTAGGGAGGTCTCCCACTAGATGAACCGACGATATTGTGAGAGTCGCGGGCATCCAGTGGATGCAAAAGGCAGGCTGTCGTTCAGTGTGGAGGCTAAAGGGGGAGGCCTATGTTTAGCAGTGGACGTCTTCTGGCTGATGATGATGATTATAGTTTACTATGTTTTAATGTTTTTATATTACCTTTTATAGCTTAAACAGCTTGGTTGATTTAGATGTGTGAGGTGTCGGTAGATTCGTCTTCATGCTCAGGGTGTCATAGGCTACATTTACAGTTTTTCTTTAAATAATCTTGTTGAAACTGACACAACGAGACTATGGAATTATCGAAATAGCAGATGTCACATGGGACTATTACACAATAAAAGTTTTGGACTTTTGCACAACTGTACTGAAATAAAACTAGATAAAAGTTTTTAGTTAAGTTTTCTAAGTGTTAGGGTGTCATATATTTTGAGACAATGCGTCGTCATCTAAACTAAAAATTGTACAGCTCTAAAACTGTTGTCATTCTTTACTCACTTACTAAGATGAACGGAAACGCTGGTATCGTGGTGTCCTGTCAAATTGTTTACGTACTACTTGTACGACAGAATCGATGCTAATGTACTGCTTTCTTCAAAATATGAGTCTGGGTGTGTAAATCAGCACAGACACTGCGGGGCGCACAGTGCTCGCGACGCTTCGCCTCAGACGCGCGCTCTGTCCTACTTGTGAGCTGTTGCTTTCGTTTTCCTCACAAATAAATTGTTGATAAACATACCCATTACCCTCCAGATATATGCTTGTTTTTGTTACGTACTATTCAAATAAAAAGAAACACGAGTCTCGCGTACGGAGCGTTTGTTACAATTTATAGTCAGAGCCTTATATTGGTCGAATATGAATATAATAAAAGGAGTCGACCGGCCGTCACGTGATGCAAATAATAAACTATATAGTACAGTACGTAGCAACCAGTCTGCTGGTATGGGTGTATCATCAAAAACACAGCAAAAAGCCACAAGCAGCGCTGGGCGTAATGGCGAATATAATGTATGCTAATGAGGCGAGGGCGGTGCGGCAGGGCGGGCGGTCGGACGTGACGTCACGCGTTGGACCGCAGCCGCTGCCGCGCGCGCCGCCCGTCCTAACGAGCGGGTGTGCATTTTCAATACCAAAGCCGCTGACTCTGTTAAATGACTAATTCAAAGAGAACCCATATCTTTAATGATTTCGACAAGTATAGGAAAAATCAGTGCAATATAAAGCACATACACAATAGCCGTTACTACAAAAGCTAACACCAGATCACGCTATACCAGATTTCTCTACGACAAAAAATATCGTTCCTTTCAAATACAAAACAGGCTTAAGTGAAACATTAATCAAGCAGGTGTTGAAATACAAAAAAAAGGCAAGCAAATGATATTTCGTCGCAAAAGTCGTTAAGCTTTGTTGTGCTAAGTGCTAAGGCATTGTATCTATGCAAAGCTAGGTAGCTCGCGGGATGGAGAAGGCAAACTCATTCACGACAATAAAAACAGCGCTCGGCTCGCGCTACAAAAATAATAAAAGTTAGGGAACTGGCGCCCGCGAGGCGCCGCCGCCGCCGACGGAGGCCGCACAGGAGCGCTGCTAGTGCGCAAGCTCGTGCTGCACGCGATTACGAATCAACCTCTACATTGTCAAAAAAGACCAGTAGCAGTAATAACTATCATTCTTATAGCCGAATTCTGATGTCTTTTTTATTAATGTAACGAATGATATGCATTAGCGATCAAAAAATGTAGTAACGGTAACGGCTAGAGTCTAAATATTTTATAATCTAGAGATATTATGAATCTTTAGGCATATCAGACGAATCACATTACGAGTATGTCCGTTTTTATGAACGTACAGAAAATCATCACATGCAACAAGATGTGGTGAAATCTCCATTACTATTTGGCATACCTAGCCACGTCACAGGCACGGAGCTTGTTTACTATCACTTCCAACAGAAGCATATTTTATTTTCCTTTATTTTTCAGTGCTCTAATAAATATTTTATTGTTAAGCTGACCGACAAACGTTAACCTGTCCAAATTCCCTTTGACAAATATACAAACCTGATCTAAACATTAAATTTTCCCGATTTTTCCAATTTCACGGACATTTTATTTAACAAATGTGCGGACCCGGCAGACACCATCCTGCCAATAAAAGCAGCGCCACATTATATATGATATTTTAAATAGCAATCCAATAGTGTCCAATTGTGTTTTCAAACCACCCAGGAACACATTGAAATATACACACAAAATTTCACCCAAATCGGTCCAGCCGTATAGGTGGAGTTAGGTGACAAACACACGTACAGAAGAATTATATATATTAAGATTAGTATTAGTGCGATCAAAACAACAACAAATGAAAAATCAATCAAGCCGTTTTTGAGTTTAGTTTTAGCGTGACTAATGAACAGCAATTGATTTTTGTATAGGTAGATAGAAGATATATGTATATAATCCACCAACCCGCACTGGGCCAGCGTGGTGGATATGGCCCAATCACCTTTTCGGGGGTAGGCTAAAAGTCCAGCAGTGGACTGTTAAAAGGTTGATTATGATGATGATGATGATGATATGTATATATAATCATAGACAGATATATAATTGTAAGAGTATTTATACAACCAACTTCTATCACTCTCATTGGGGATATTGGCTTAATACAACTAGCTACATTAACGTACCTATCCAGTAAGGCTACAGAGCCACAGATAGAGAAGTTATATTTTTTCGTAGAGGTTGCATCATCCATCAAAGGGCGCAGACTGATTTATGGAAGCGGGCGTAGCGTAGCGACAGTGGCGTAGGCTACTCGCGATGACTCTGCGAATGTGAACTTACTGACGTAGTAACTCTTACGAAATCTATCTTCCTCGCGCCGGTACCTATTACCTCATCTGCGATCCCACTTCGGATGACGGACTGTGTCTTGCGACTAGCTGCCAACTCTGCAGTTGATATTTTTTGCGGCACGCGAAGTTACACCATCATCAGAGATTGATTAAGGGTAGATTTGGAAGTTTTATGTGTAAACTCTTGAAATATTCATTTACTAGCGACCCGCTTGCCGGGCTTCGCACGGGTGTAATTTACGTGCGAAGCCGGGGCGGGTCGCTAGTTATATATATAAACCTTTCTTGAAAATTTATCTAACTGATGGTGAAAACTGCATCAAAATCCGTTGCGTGGTTTAGGAGGAGTTAGCGGCCATCCAGACATACAGACAGACAGACGCGGAAAGCGACTTCAATTTATACTATGTA
Organism: Agriopis marginaria; assembly: GCA_932305915.1. Classification (NCBI taxonomy): domain Eukaryota; kingdom Metazoa; phylum Arthropoda; class Insecta; order Lepidoptera; family Geometridae; genus Agriopis; species Agriopis marginaria. Next base: position 12,723,076 of record OW029915.1, read on the forward strand.
GAGATAATGTGTATTTATTTCATGCTTATTGAAAAATTTATGTTACCTATTTGAGCAAAATTTATTAACACACTATCATGTTGAGGCCGGTGTTTTCCGAGAAAATTGAGAGTATTCATCATAATGCGTGACGTTTAAAATTACCGTCCGCCAAGCGCCCGCCCTGCACCTACATAAATCAAACCAAATACTAGTTTCGCCGTCTATACATAACTTGTTTTATTTATTTGTATAAAACGAGAGAATATACTAAAAAAATATAAATATATATATATAAATTCATAGAGTCTAACAACAAAAATCTCTACCAGAATAAATACTTTACCTTTGCTGGAAATCCTCGTGTGTGCAATAATTTAAGCGCTGGTTTGCTGATATTTATAGCTATGGTTAACGTGGTACTGGTTTTATACGAGCGAGTGCGTGTAATGCGCGCTTTTTGGCTACACAATGTTACTATTTATGAGCCCGTGGCGGTATATATCCACCGTCGCTGATCAGGATACCCGTACGCTCTGCGCCCCTGGGGTGCATCATAAACTGACGTTTGATTCATTTATTTCCGGTTGTTACCGCAGTGAATATTGCACACATTAACAACTGCTAACAGAATATCATAAAACTACCAACAGTTTTCATAAAACTGTTGGTATCCTAAAACAGCGTGCCCAGGGAGAGAACGACAACGTTGTGTGACCAACGTTATCATGGGCAGAGAAGCTGAGACAACACGCAGTTGTCTCGGGAGGAGCCGTTACACCCTACTGAGGGCTCCGGTGCGTTCCTCTGGACATCCCCGAGCCTGGTTGTTCACTACACTTATATGATTCTCCCGTAAACATGGTGCATGTAATTGCGCCAAAATATCAGGAGCTCATCCACAAACTTATCACGGTATCTCGTTAATAATCATGTCTGTAGGTATAATGGTTTGTCATTCTTTTATTATCTATATCATATGTATCATTAAGAATGTTTATAAAATCCCCGTCTATACCGACACGTAAATGCTATCCATGTAATGGTTTCCTGGAAGAGGTAGCTTTTAGCGATTGATTTTTTTTTTTTTTACTTGTGGCACTAACTCTTAAGTTTCTTTATCTGTATGTAACTTTTATTTCTGGTGTGCACAATAAAGATTTTACTTCTATCTACGTGTTCGCCTATTTTTGAAAAAAAAAAACTCGCATATTTATATTCAGACAAATTTTCACTTCATGAGCGAAAATTAACGAACGAATAGCAGCGTGATGAATAAAATATTAGTCTCGTTTAAAGCAACCTTCTTATTTCTGAATAGAAGCTTTTACTCGAATATGAAATGTGTGACATTATATTTCAGAGCGCACGTACCGCCTGACCAGACGCTCTGTGTAAAGAAAATTAAGGTGTCGAGATTGGGATCACGGTTACAGCAGTGTAGCTAGGGACTTTGGAAACTTGAAATGAATTGAGAAAGTTATTGTTCTACATTAGTTTATCGATGAAGCTTGACTTGTGGATTTTATTTTCGAATTTGTTTAAGGCGGCGCTTACCAGTCAGAGTCATCTCTTTCGCACATTTAAAAAAAAATATTGATCAAAAAGTCAAAGTCATTTATTCAAAAATATAATTTGTATATGTAGAATTTCTAGTGTAATTCCGCTTCTACGTCGTTTCGAGTACAATAAGGATTTTGGTTAAACTATTTTCTCTATAGATAATTGTGATTCTAATTTGAACCTAACCTGAATTTAAATATTAATCACATAAAATATCAATATTAACCTAACCTGAAACAAAAAGTAATTAAATCAGTAACAAAAAATTCGTTATAACAATTTGTACTAATTAATTTTAAATAAAATAAATGTAAATTTTTAAATTATTATGCAATTAATATAAATATGATTTAATTGAAATGAAATAAACAATAAATTCTGAAAATAATATGATATCACTATATACATAATTTAATTGAAATTTAAATGATATAAACAATAGATTTTGAAATTACTATAAATATTATTTAATTGAAATAAACAATTATAACCGTTTCTTCAGTGCACTCTTGTGGGAATTTTTGTAACAGATTTAATTACTTTTTGTTTCAGGTTAGGTTAATATTGATATTTTATGTAATTAATATTTAAATTCAGGTTAGGTTCAAATTAGAATCACAATTATCTATAGAGAAAATAGTTTAACCAAAATCCTTATTGTACTCGAAACGACGTAGAAGCGGAATTACACTAGAAATTCGACATATACAAATTAAAAATGGACTTCCGCAAAGTAACGCCTGATTCAATCAACTATCATAAATATAAATTTACATCTCAATTCAAAAGAATAATAATTATTATAATAAATGGTATTTAAAAAAGTTTCCGTTTCCGTTTTTTTTTAATAAAGATTCTACAAAAATATGTCGGACTGACAGAACTAACTTATAAGGGTTCCTTTCAGTGCCTACTACGGAACCCTAGAAAACTGATTGGATTTTATCTTTAGAATAACATTAAATGGTATTATAAAGCAATTTTCGTGTTGAATGCGAAAAAAAAAATACCTATTTCGTTTTTTTTCCTACTATGCGATTTTATTTTTCTTTTAAAATATTGAAAATGTGCGAATGAAACAACTTTCGCCGGTGAACACGGCCTTAAAAATTACAGTTTTATGGAAAATCGAAACCTTGGGTTCTAGTGCCCAATTGGGCACAGGTGAAGGTGAAGCAGCGCGGCGGCGGGCGACGGGAGACCTGACTGGCGCACCGTCAGCGTTCGTATGCACCTTGCAGTCGTCATAAGAGCCCTAACGAGTGCGAGGAGGCTGAGGCGGGCTCATCTCGTCTCGGGAGCTGCGTCCTCTTGCATTTATTCATGTCGTTACCGCTAACGATAATTTTATCGCGTGCTCATTTGCTGGCGCCAGTCGCACGGCCATCCGTCACCGACACCAAATCGACAATTTGTGCAACACTAAAAACTTTATTGCCACATAATTGACCCGCTGTAAATAACCCTCGACCGAGTCGTTTTATTGCTACTTTATTTTGTCAAGGAGCTTAGTTTATCCAACGCGAACGCTTTCTTAGAGCAAAACAACACGACATGATATGTGAGGTAGGTAGGTATTGGGATGGCGATATAAACATGAAGAATGTGCAGAAAACATACTTCCATACGAAGTTTAGCGAAGATTCTTGTTCAGAACTCCACAGACATGAGTAATCTTTTATGTTTTAGTGGGAGACAAGATTTTATAATTGACTTAAGTTAACTTAGAATTGACAAGCGGAAAATAGTAAACGGGCAACTAAAACGAGTGACTAATTTAAGTAAATGACCACCAACCATACTATAGAACGGAACCACTGCGCTACTAGCCAAGAAAATATGTATAAATGTAGAATTTGGTCGTCTTGAAAATTTCTCTCAGAACGTTGTAGGTAATTGAATAGTAGTACGGGTTACTGGGCGACAGTAAAGGTAAATATGCACTAAGAATGTACTTGCGTTACACATAAGAATAGTTTTCTTAAACGTGGGATTTTTCTTCGACGAAAATTTGACTCTTGCTAAAGTAATTGATGGGCAAGTTTTATCTCTTCTATTTATCTTGTGCGTGCGTACAATATTTTAATGGGTACAGAGCTTTGATTACGTTTTGCCCACGTCTCGCTTACGCCAAATTTGACGTTAGTCCATAAATGCTTTTGTTGCCTCCCGATGCGTTATATCTCGCTTACGCCAAATTTGACGTTAGTCCATAAATGCTTTTGTTGCCTCCCGATGCGATATTACTTTTTTTTAATAAGATTTTTAGACTAGTTCCGTTTTGACCGTTTCTCCGAATCCTTGAGATTTTTTTTATAGTTATTAAGGTAAGTGCATGAAACTGCACAATTACAGTTTTGGTATAGATGTCATATATAAAAGTATAAAAATATTTTTATTTATTTAAATTAAACAAGTATGATTTGATTTTTCTTAAAAACCCACTAAGAAAGAGCGGTTAATATTCAAACAGCTGAACAGATTTTCTTGAATCATAGCTAAGAACAATCTCGATTAAGTCGCCTTTCAAACAACCAAAAAACTAAATTAAAATAGATTTGGTCGTTTGGGAGCTATGATGCTACAGACAGACACACAGATCACACCCCTCTTTTGCGTCGCGGGTTAAAAACCAACTCCAAAAATTAGTAAGCGCTCGTACAAAACTATTGATATTGCCGAATCAACAGGCGATCAAACAAAATTATTTGCTGAAATTAAACAATTTAAACGGATATTATCCGTTAAATGTTTAATTTCAATGTGTAATAATTGCAAAAACATCAGGAATCATTAAAATTATTCGGATTATTAGAGCTGGTTTAAGAACTGAATACTGAGCCAAACTTAATGAAATTTTCTCCATAGTGCCTACATCTCTACATAGTATAAATTGAAGTCGCTTTCCGCGTCTATCTGTCTGTCTATATGTCTGTATGGCCGCTAACTCCTCCTAAACCACGCAACGGATTTTCATGCGGTTTTCACCATCAGTTAAATACATTTTCAAGAAAGGTTTATATATAGAACTAGCGACCCGCCTAGGCTTCGCACGTAAATTATACCTGTGCGAAGCCGGGCGGGCGGGTCGCTAGTAATAAATAAAATATGAATAACGAAAATTGGTTCACACACGTCGGAATAATTGGAGTATAAATATTTTTAAAAACCTGACTGAATTGAGAACCTTCCTCTTGAAGTCGGTTTATAAAGAAGAGAAAACAGTCAATATCTTGTGTTTTTTAATTTTCATACGGAAATTCCGTCATTAATTGGCTTGAGAAATGTTGATGAAACATTAGTCAAATAAGATGCAAACTATCGCGCATTTTTTTTAATTCAAGTTTTTTTTGGGACTTATATGGTATTCTACATGTCAGTCCCATTGTATATTCTAAACTAGAGGACGCATACTTAATACATGAAACACAGACAAAAACAAACACAGGGTCGATGGTCACTTGAGGTGGCTCACACATCCGAACGGCTCCCTGCCTGCGTCCGAATCGGGTTCAGCCAGTATTCCGTTAAACTGAACCACATCTAGTCTGTTCAGATGGTAAGTCACCTCAAGTCTCCTTCTCTTATGCTGGAGGCGGAACCAATTCCACCAGAAGTCGATATCTTGTGTTCTTTAATTTTTATACGGAATTTCCTTGCTTGAGAAATGTTGATGAAACATTAGTCAAATAAGATGCAAACTATCGCGCTATCTTTTTGCCGTGGTGCGCTTGAAGCCTCGAGGACGCGGCCAGCCGCCGCCGCGGCCATGCCATTATTGCACAAACTTTCATGTGCTTCGCATACATTTTCATAATTAAAGGGGCAGTCCGCGCCAACTGCTGAACGTTTATTTACAGCCACTTATATCGGTAACTTTATCTCGTTTTATTAACGCAACTAAGTAGATGTAAACGGCTGTTTTTCACAGGCCATGTTAGCGTTGCAACACGAAATCATGCTTGGAAATTCGATCATTATTTTGATAATTTTATTCGAGGTAAATTGAAATTGCTGTACTGGTTAAATGCACGAAAGCAGAAGCCAGCAAAGTTAGTATTACAATCTATTTATAGTCTATACTAATATTATAAAGAGGAAAGATTTGATGGTTTGTTTGCATTGAGTAGGCTCCGAAACTACTGAACCGATTTGAAAGATTCTTTCACTGTTGGGAAGCTACACTGTCCCGGGTGGCATAGGCTAATTTATAAATAAAAATAGGGATCTTTACTAAAACTCCAATAATGTAACCCAAGGTGTAAAAAAATAAGACTTACACCCGTGCGAAGCCGGGGTGCGTTGCTAGTAATAAAAAAATATTTAAACAAGCTTTTATAATGCTCAGGTATACAACATTTCGTGTCTGTGCTGTTAATAGTTGGAATAATTCCCTCGTTAGAAGCCAAGCCAAACTTGAGTGCAGGAGCCATGTCATGGTGACACTTAAAACCGGCTATCATAATAAAATGCGTACACCAAATTTTGTGTCTGTGCTGTTGACCGTTGAAGAGTTATTTTATCTGAAGCTTATCCTAAATGTCGATTCAGGTCATGCTTACCTTAAAAATGCATTGTCATCGGAACTGAACCAACATGTAAAAATTCAACTCCGTAGGATAAGAAGAAGTATTTGTAATTCAGCTTGCAAGATTTGACCCTAACAAACAAACTAACATACGAACATTGCAAGTTATATGAAAGCTTGTAAAAATGTACATTCAATACGTAGTGCACTTTGATTATGTATCATCGTCAAAGGTAGTACATATAACTAGATCGTTGATTCAGTACTGTAGTTTCATTCGATTAAATAAACAGGTATTTTCAAATAAAATGTTCTACATAGGTACTATACATTATATAAGCCTTTGCCGCAACTGAGCAGTTATGGACTCACGTATGCTGGCCTCGGTTACGCCACGGTGCACATTTTCGCGTTCGTCCATTAATGCTTCTATTGCCGGCCGCTGCAGTAATCTATACTAATATTATAAAGAGGAAAGATTTGATTGTTTGTTTGTTTGTTTGCATTGAATAGGCTCCGAAACTACTGAACCGATTTGAAAAATTCTTTCACTGACGGGAAGCTACACTATCCCCGGGTGACATAGGCTATAATCTATACCCGTGCAAAGCTGGGGCGGACCGATAGTGTCCTATAAATATACGATTAGCTAGACTACACCCCGTGGTTTCACCCGCTTGGAAATACAGGAACAATATAAAAACAGTAAATTTTCCCGGGATAAAAATTCACTCCTGTCACTCATCGGCCCTTTAACTACCACTAATTATCTCTATGCAAAAGATCATGTCGATCCGTTTGCTCTGTTGCTGCGTGAAAGAGGAACAAACCAACCAACAAACAGACACACTTTAGCATTTATGATTTTTTTAAGAAAATTGCGTATAAAATTTTATATTTCAGAAAATTTAACTACGATTTTAACTTCGCCCGTTTGACATTTCTAAGACAGGACAAAGTCTGTCGGGTCAGCTAGTATAATTATATAGAAAAGATAGATAGTAGTGATGCATACTAATAATTTCATTACAATCCACAATAAATTTATACGTTTATAGTATTTTTTGTACGTAATTTTAAAAGTCCCAAGAGAATGAGGCCAAAAAAATACTTTGAAGTTTATTTTTCATTATTTATTCTTCCAACTAACTAGCAAACACGACGGAAGGAAGTAAACACAAAAGGGATAAGATAAAAAGGTCTCGGAACTAAAATAAACAATAAAGAGTGGAGTTACCTAATGAACTCGTGAAAATTTGGCGCAGGGTGTGCGCGAGGGGTTGCTTATTAGAAATTCTCAGCTCGAAAGGAGTCCGGAGGCGACGGCAGCGTACGGGACGTGGGTTTTAAATGTGATGTATGCTGCTAGATATACCCAATCTGGAAGCAAACTCTACGCACGAACTGAAATAGTGGGCATGGTCTTCATACACTGTCGGAGTTTATATTAAATGCGCGAAACAGATAAGAAATAAAAATAACATCAATGTATTAACCCATTTTACCAAGCTGCGTCTTTTTAAAATGCTAAATTAAAGCAGATCCTTTTCATTCAAAATAGAAACAATACCGCGCGATCCGAATAACAACAAGGGCCGCAATGTCCAGCCCATACCCTCCGACGAATTTTATTTGGATCGCGCGGCTCAGCCCTGTTTCGGGTCGGGTTGGCGCCTCGATTGCCCCAATAATCGCAATCGCAGTGGCCTCGCTCGAGCCTCGTTCGAATGGAGGAGTGTGTAGCCGAAGCGGTCTTGCCAGTAACTCAACCGTTCGTGAGGCCAAACTCTTGCTTGAACTTTAAAATTGTACGCTGCCTGTGAAAACTTCTACCTCGAAGTAAATTCCAAACGCTCCGGCAATGTTGATGTAAACTCACAATTAACAGATACGTAACCGAAATTGCCAATCTATTCGTATTATGCCGTTGTTGTCGAATAACTGCTGGTAGCGAGAACGAAGTGATAATTCATAACTACGATCAAAATGTAAATTACTGCAGCATACCGCCGAGATTGGAATATAATTCTGGCGATATTTTAATATAAATGTTAGGCAACACCCATTAATGGTATCGACAATTTGGCGGAATTGTATAAATTTATTAGCTAAAGTACAGCAACATTACTTTTGTTTTAAACTAGCGGTCAGCCCCATCTTCGTAAGGGTATAGATTATAGCCTATGTCACCCGGGGATAGTGTAGCTTCCCGTCGGTGAAAGAATTTTTCAAATCGGTTCAGTAGTTTCGGAGCCTATTCAATGCAAACAAACAAACAAACAAACAAACGAACAAACAAACAAACGAACAAACAAACAATCAAATATTTCTTCTTTATAATATTAGTATAGATAATTATTAATAAGTCAACGAAAATTATTATCAGCACGATTGTCCAGGTACATATTCTGATGTTATAAAAGTCTTTTCTATTAAGTAACGTGAAGTGTCAAGAAAACGCTTAGAAATTGTTTCAAGACTTTATGCACATGATAAATAAACATAATTTTTTTTTTTAGTATAAGAAAATACAAATGTCCGTGATTGTAAACTTTTATTTAAACTGAAAATAATAACCAAAATTGTATGCATGATTTTAAATTATTTAGAATTTTGTAATTATGTTAAAATGAATATCAATTCCGCCCCTAGGCAGAAGGCATAAAAAAACATGATAAAGCCGCGCGAATCCTTCAGTGGTATTTTCACACTTAATTTTCTTGGAACACAGTAGCGGTAAGAAATAAAGTTAAAATTAAGACGCGAGTTTATGGGGCGTTACGGGGTGGAGGGCGCAAGGTGGGCGCCGGAGGGAGGCAGGCGGGGCGCGGGCGGGCGGCGTGAGAGCCCATTCGAATTCACCGCGCGAGCTACGCCGTAGATACCGGCAGGCGGAACACGTACTTCACTTCCACTAACTCCAACTATTGACAATATTAATGCACGCTTAGCAGGGCCGAGCGACGCCGTGCAACGCCTACTGAATATTATTAAAATCACCGAGACATAGCCTAATATAACATTCATTCACAAAGCTGTCAATGTCACGGCGCCATCAGATGCGTCAATTTATTTTCCGATCGCTTATTGGCACTAATTTATTCCATTCTTAAGAGAAGTCCCCGGAAGTAACGCAAATATTAGACGAGGTTCGGCCCACCGTCGACGTCGGCTGCCATTAATTCCAGAATTGAAATCTGGAATTGTGGCGGCGGTGGCAGCGGCGGCGAATTTACATTCATCGCGGTAAGAACTTAAATCAAGTTCTCAGTTACGATTCAGTTGCGATATTATTTTATTAAAATATGTAAATGACGCCGTTCCAGCGCGTAGATACCCCGGTAAGGACCTTACAATTGCGAGGGCGGATATCTCTAACGACGCAATATTTTCATAAGTGAGGCTTTTACCTAGAGGAGGACTCCGCTATCACAAATTTTTATATAATTTCTCAATTATGTAAGCTAAAGTAATAAGAGTCAAAATATTAGGAACACTCTTGATTTAACGACATTAAAATTACATCTCACGAGTTCTTGCTATATTCAAATGAACATGTATACATGTATAGTTATAATTACTCGATATTTACTAGTAGCACTCATAGATCGATGTTTTCGTCTATAAAATCTACAAAAAAAGTAAGAAAAACAGCGCCCGCAGCTTCGTCTGATTCAAGGCACAAAGCAGTTTTCAATTTATCGGGAATAAATGCTTCGGTTGGCAGCTCAGACACCCAATTACCGCGCACAAAAGCTGATTACCAGCGCGCGGGTGCGGGCGCGCCCGACGAGCCCACGTAGAGCAGCGCGAGCCGGCTTGGCGCCCTGCGCTCGGCTGCAGCGGTGCGCGGCGCGGTGGTGCGCTCGCGGAATATTTGAACGACTCGTGAGGAACTCTTCATTTACTCTCTTTGCACAGCCGACGAGACGGAGCGCTCTGATACGGACTGTGATTGAATTCAATGTCAATACTGGCTTAAACATCTTGTCCGTGGATACTATTTCAATGAACGAGGTGTATGTTCAATGTGTTCATTTCTGAACTTATAAACAATGGATTTGCCTGATTTTTTAAAATTGGGATGCCGAACACGTAGTCCATGGAAACCAGTTTTTGTTAGAGAGAGGGTATATTTATAATTTCTGACAAGTAACAGTAGTTTTGACAGTTCAATTTTATTTCATAATCAATTTGGCTTGTTGGGGCTTGAATATAAGCCGGGCTGCGGCATCAAGCACTACGAGCTTTAACAATCTGACTACTATTAAAATTATACAGTTTATGGTATAACGCAGTATAGCCACATTGTTCATTTAAGCGTTGACAACAAGATACTAGTACAACATACCATAAAGTTCACAGAGTAGTTCCCGCAATCGCGTAAAGCGTATAATGAAAATGAATAGCAACAGATTAATACAATGTTGCTCTTTGTGCTCTTCACGTAGTCAGATGAAGTCCCGACAGGAGACGCCCGGGGAAATCGTAACCATGGTGGTATGCCAAACATTTCGTCGTATCTGTTTTTACTAGATCATAACTGCACAACACGTTGCCTTTCAGAATTTGGTTCTGCCACGGTACTACAGTGTTAGGAAGTGGAATGAAATCCCTGTTGGACCGAAGCAATATACTAACACACGCCACAATAACACAGGGTTTATCATTTGTATCAAACAGCTGGAAGGGCTTGTGGATTTGATTATACTTTCAAGTCACAAAGGCATGAATGCTACAGTAAAGCGTCTTCCGCAGGTAGAATGAGGTTCCGACGGGCGACGTCCTGGGAAATCAGAACCTTAGCAACGCGCAGCACCGAGAGGTTCGCACGACATCTTGTCGCATCTGTGTTTATCACTTCTATTGTCCTGACTGTAAAACACTGACTTTCTCATAGTACATCTTGTGACTGTATGTAAAAAAAAAAAAATGGTAACTTGATATTTTAATTACCTTATTTATCTTCTCTTATTTTGTGTCTGTTATCCGAAAATACACGATGTATTGTCAGTTTATTGGGACAGTTTCCTTGTCACATATACCTGGAGATGCTGCAGATAAATGCTAAGCAATAACCAAAATCTAAAGCTGTAATAATTTGAGTTAAGCAAATAGGCCGTAAACACGCATATCATAGCTATTATCCACAGTAATACGTGAATGCAAATCCACGTGTCGCATTGTAAACGTCCTTCATTAGCAGTGCAAACCCCAGCTCTACTTGAATTATGGCGGCGTGTCATAAGCTTAAGACGTGTGCAAACAAGATTTATGTAATTAATTTAGGAGATAAGAGCGGGCACGAGAATACATACGTTATGGAACACAAAGGATCCTAGCACCTAAGCCAGCGCCTCGTGCCAGCTCTCTCAATAAGATGCTATCATTGTCGAGTGCCACCAGTCTGGAGCTTCTAGTCTGATGAAATAATACGCGACTCTGCTCGCTTAACACAGAAGAGTATTTTTGCACGGGATGAGTATCGCCGTGTTGTAAATTAAGTCAGACGCGTAGACAATAACAGTAGATGTTATCACGGGTATAATTATAAGGGGAAGGAGACAAATATACACGGTAGGGCAGAGAGGTGCCGGCCGAAGCGCTAGGCGCAGGGCCCGCGGCGCACCCTGCGCGAGGGCGGACGACCGGCCGACATCAACGGCCGGAGATATTTACGTTTATCTTCGGATAACGGCTTCATCGCAAGCTTTATTACGACATCCACTCACGTAATCCTCCGGCAGCGTCATAACTTCTCGTTTGCTGGCCCGCTACAATGTACTACACCGCTCTCCCGCTAGTCCCGGCTAGAACGATGCAGCTCCAAGTTTCACAGATGCTTAACGACTGTTCTAGAAGTGTTGTGTAGTAACTGACAAAATTGCAAGGATACGGTCAAACTTCTTATACTTACTCGGAATGCACTCGAAACAATGTTATGTAAAGTTTGTTTGAGTGGGTGTACATTCGTATAGTTGCATTTGCGGTAGATAATATCAAATATAAGACCTACTGAAGCTCAGCATAAATACAAGCACTGTCATATAGTTACTGGTCCCAATAGAATACTGACGCTGGTTGTGCCAGATTTTATGACAATGCCACAACTCATATTACTAACGTTTTATCATTTTTAACAGGCTTGAGGATGGAGATTCTAAATTCAGTCCATGTTTTTTTTATATTTAAAATTTTGTTATTTATGTACACTGATCACTCCGAAATTTGTGATCCAAATTTTTAATATGTATAGGAAACTCTCGAGGTAGCCCCACAAAAAATTACATTAACTTTGGCACAGTAGTTTTTGATCCAGCTCTAATAATACGAATAATTTTGTTCGAGTGCTTACTAATTTTGAAGTCGATTTTTATATTAATAACTTACTGACTCTGAACTGAACTGACAAACGTCCTGTCTAATGAGTTATGGTTCCTACAAAAATCCTATAGAAAAAAAATCCGGGTTTTTTTTAGAATCATTTTCGAGTTTTTGCGATACCTAAAACCTTCTTTCCTTCTTTCGGTTAGATAGATTATTTTGTTTTTAAATTAACTTTTTACGTTTCTTTATTTTCTGCGTGTCACATAATAAACGGTAATGTATCTGTGCATAGAATAAAGCCCTGTTCAATCTGTACATCTCAAAATAAAAATTTGTCGATTCTTATGAAAGACTCATTTTCAACTTTTCGAAGCTCTCAGGGGTCGGATGCGGAGCCGACCCAGCTATAAATGAATATCGGATATGGAATCCATAAATACTCAATCTAAATTCGTAAATTTTCTCCGAGTACCGTAAAAAATGAAGAGGTATTCGGGAATCGGCTTACGCCTGATATACACTGTTAAAAGTTTCACTGCATGTATCTGATTCAAGTTTTAGTTATTTCATGCATGTAAGGTACCTCATTAAAAACACGCATCCTGAAGATCCTGGGAAGGGTATATGAAAAAACTATTTAAATTATTGCATTGTCAGTTATCAGTCCTTGATAAGTGTGCAAAATTTTAATTAAACCATTATAACAAACAAAAAACACATACCAAGTTAATAAAAGCGTTTTAAAATTAACACTCGCTTTTTTATAAGAGTAAAACTAAAATTTATTACAACTATGGATGTGCTTCTTTACTGTAAACGTACACGAGATGAATGGCGCTACAGAAAACCCGAAATTGAACGAGGGGATTGGAACATGCTAGCTTAGTGCAGCCACCGGAAGTGGACCTCTAACCGCCACCGTATAATAGCTTTCAAATTGACCCTTCCACTTCGGCCTTCGCAAGCGCCGACCGCAGTCGCTAGTCAGCATTATCGTTACACGTAGGAGTGGACAATTTGGACATTTACGGAGTTATGTCTAATATTTTGTACGATATTATCACATCACGTGACGTGAACTATAATTTGCAGTGAGTGTTAACAATTTGCCGGAGCTTCCAAAAATCTTGAAGAAAATTAATTTTCACACAAAGGCATTAACACGAAATTGCATCGAAAGTCTCGAAAGTGTTATTTCCTTTTATGGCCGAGGCAAACGTCAACCGACCGGAGGCGGCGGGGTCGAGCTCGAGGATAGTCAAATACATAAAAGGGATGAGTCGCGCGAAATACTGGCGTTGTAGGAGCCTAAGCCCTGTTTAGATTAGATCAGACCTTCGAAATAACAGTGAATGAGGACGTGGATTAACTACGGTCCGGAGCACTTCGGCCCGTGCGCTTAATGGGCCACTGTTAGGGGTAATGAGGGGTGCGGGGATCGGGAGAACCTTCGTCGCCATCTACGGATACACGATACAATATATTACTTCTTATTAAATATTGACCAGTCGTATCAGTGACTTATTAGATAGCCCGTTGGTCCAGTTGATAGTGAACCTACTTTCTGGCCTTGGGGGCGTGGGTTTGATTCCCACCAAGGACAAACATTTATGTGATGAATATTTGCGTTTGTTTTATATCTGGTTGTTAATATCTATTTCAAATATGTATTTAAAACTATATATGTATGTATATCAGTCTCTGGCAACCATATTCCAAGCTTTGCTTAGTTTGGGGTCAGATGACCGTGTGTGCAATAATGTCCCGAATATTTATTTATTTATTCTGTAGATATGGTGTGATCTGTCAGTCGCAGTACATTTAAATATTTGAATTTAAAGTTGTAAAATAAGATTCAAGATTTATACTGGAGCAATCTAAAACATGCAAAGCCATTTGCATATTTAAATGGTGTGGTCGGGCGGCACCGTACTCGGTTTCGCACATCGATTTAGATTCGTGCTCTACAGATGTCCCGGCGGCGCGCAACCAAGGGGTCGAAATTCATTTTTCAATGTCAGAGAAGAAAATTCATTAGAACTTTGAAATTACTGATGGCTAAACGGACGGAGTAAAATTTGCTCTTAATTTGTACAGAAACTTTTTCGCAAATTTTAAGCAACTTTCTAAAACGACTTTTGAAGTGAGAGAGATGGCCAAAGTGCTAATGATTACTTTTGTGTTTTATTTATTGCGCCGAGTAAACGATGAACTGCGAGCTTTTCGTTGTTGGAACTGGGAACGTTTTAAAAGGTCTTTTATTTGAATGGGTGATATTTTTCATAATGTTATGAGAAGCGCACGAAACGAGAACCGCACTCAGACGTCGTATGGAGTGCTCATATTAAAAGTAATAAATCTGTAGCGAAGATGACGGGCAGCGCCGCACGGTCGGCGCGCCGTCGTCGCCCAGAACAACCCGATATTAGTTTACTTTTCCTCTCGAACTTACTTTATTAGTTACTCACCCGCGAGAGCTGCCGTTGATAGTTTTCAACTTATTGAAAAGCTGAGCGGTCGCTGGATGTGCACTGGTCATGTTATTTTTACGAGGGAAAATAGTATTTTTAGGGTTCCGTACCCAAGTGTGAAAACGGGGCCCTATTACTATGCCTACGATATCTGTCTGTTTTTCAATCCGTCTCAGTATCTTTTGAACCGTAATAGATAGCCAGTTGAAATTTTCACAGAATATAATGTTACGGCGGATTAACAAAAAAATATAAAAAGTCTAAAAGTAAAAACGAAAAACTCCAGACATACAACTAACGCATTTTTTAAACGTATGTTTGTATTAGCTCTAAAGTAAAAACAGTAATACGTACAAGCGTCAAACTTGGTATGTTTATAGTACACACTCAGTATAACGACAAATATTAAATAATGGCCAAGTGCGAGTCTGTGACAAATTTCTGTTCATTACCAAGTTTGTGTTATACTCGAGCGTCACTGTATCAAAGTATTAAATATGTGACTGCGTAGCAATTGCTTCGATTTTTGGAAGGCATTATGCCTGAACAATCATTCGGTTACTTGGACGACCTTATTGTATTTTATGGTTGTGCGGAACCCTCAGTGCTCGAGCCTTACTCGCAAATGGCCGGTTTTATTTGTTTTTACGAAGTATATACTTTTATGAGGAAGACATGAACGTTTCATTGGGTGCATGAGGTAGTGTTTGCAGTGCATCGTATTTCACGCTATGCGCGCATCGCAGTACTCTCTGAATAATAAGCTGGTTAGTTATTACCATAGATGCAAATGCGTCGTTACAGTGCAACAGCACGCGCGGGACCGCGGCTCCGCACATCGCGCGCGCCGCTGCCGGCGCGAGGACGATAATATAGCGAAGGAAACTTGCCTGGCGACACAATCATCAACGACCATGTCTTAGGGCGTGTACACGTAGGCAGCGTGCTAGCAGCGCCGATCTACCAGAGCTTATCGGTACAGGGCCCTGATTCTATTCGGGATAGCCTGTTGGTCCAGTTGGTAGTGAACCTGCTTTCTGAGCTTAGGGCGTGGGTTCGATTCCTACCTAGGACAAACATTTATGTGATGATCATTTGTGTTTGTTTTATATCTGGTTGTTAATATTCATTTAAGTATGTATTTAAAAACTATACATGTATGTATATCAGTCTCTGGCAGCCATATCACAAGCTTTGCTTAGTTTGGGGTCAGATGACCGTGTGTGCAAAAATGCCCCGAATATTTATTTATTCTTGTACTACCAAAACGCACGTAACGCGCCGTGTTAAGTTTACCTCTAAAAGTTGTTCTTTATTCCTAGGGAATAGAGTCCAAATTTTAAGAGGTTAACTTAACGCGGCGCGTTACTTGCGTGTTAAAGTTGCGGGATAAGGGCCCAGGGGCCTTACGGACAACTGCTATTGCGGCACCTAATCCGCTCAGTTGGAAAATCACGCGAACGTGAACCTTATCGCGCCCAGATACGGTTCGCGGTCGCGTGATTTTCCAACTGAGCGGAATAGGTGCCGCAATAGCTGTTGTCCGTAAGGCCCCTGGTCCGCTCAGATAACCGCTACATAAAGCAAGCGGGTATAATCAGGGTCTCAGGGCCTGATACAGATAGCGGTCTACCAGCACTGATAGGAGCAGGTCGGAACTTGTCAGTGACGTTCGGCACTTATTGGTGCTGGTCAGCACCAAGTATGGAGACTGCCTGCGCCGACTACCTGCGCGTGACCTGTGCGGACCAGTTCTATAAGCGCTGGTAAATCAGCCCTGGTAGCCCGCTTTCTACGTGTATACGCCCTTATGTAGGTAGCAGATAATATTATGCACATAGTTTCATCTGAATTTGGGTATTCTCACATAAGTTTCCAGTACGAAAATTCAATGATTAAGGTCTTAGAAACGTCAATAAAGCGTGTTTTAACTTAAATTAGTCTTGTTTTCGCGCGTAACAACTTCTATCAGCGAGAAGTTGACAGTGCAGTTTTAAGCACAAATGTTTATAAGTAGGACCGTTTATAGGAAGGTAGGTGCGTAACGTAGATTTCAAAAAGAAGTTTTCCAGTGGATGTTAATTGCATTCTATGATGTTTGAAAGATGGCGTAGGCGACGATTTTGGAAGCAGTAAAATAAAGTAATGTAGTAGGGTTAAAAGAAAATGTAATCAAATAAAATAAATAAATAAATATTCGGGACATTCTTGCACACACGGTCATCTGACCCCAAACTAAGCAAAACTTGTTATATGGCTGCCAGAGACTGATATACATACACATATAGTTTTAAATACATACTTAAATAGATATTAACAACCAGATATAGAACAAACACAAATGTTTGTTCTAGGTGGGAATCGAACCCACCGCCCCAAGCTCAGTAGGCAGGTTCACTACCAACTGGACCAAAGGCTAACTACACATTGTATACGTCTACGTATTGTAACTAATACATTGTATGAAATAACAATAAATTGTATTTAAAAAAACACAAGTTTCTACGGCAAGTATTGTTATTTTTATTTACTTACTAGCGTTCCGCCCCTGCTTCGCACGGGTATAGATTATAGCCTATGTCACCCGGGGATAGTGTAGCTTCCCGTCAGTGAAAGAATTTTTCGAATCGGTTCAGTAGTTTCGGAGCCTATTCAATGCAAACAAACAAACAATCAAACAATGCTGGCGTGTTTCTGGCTCAACGCATAAGCATTGCCATTCAACGTGGTAATGCCGCCAGCATGCTGGGTACGCTGCCAACTGGTAGTGGGCTTGAGCATTTGGATTGTCTTTAGACCTTCAACGGTCTATGGGCAGTCTAACTGTATTTGTAGTTTTAGTTTTAGCTTGTATTTTGTTTAGTTAATAAAGGGTTGTATTTATTATCATACATGTCAATATCACTATTTATTTGTCAATTCAATTTTGTCATCATACAATCAAATCTTTCCTCTTTATAATATTAGTATAGATAAGCTGAGCCGACAGAAGTTTTTTTTTTTTTTTTTTTTTTTTTTTTTTTATAATCGTAGACTAACAAGCGACTCGCCACAAGTGATGGTCTTACAAAATAAGATAAAAAAAATTGTTTGTGCTCGTTCTGTGAATTGTTTCTTTTGTTATGCTCGTGAGATGGTAATAACTCAAAGTTTAATTCAAGCCACTGCTTTTTTTTTTTTCGCAATCTTTAATTGTTTATTGTCAGTTGAATTATGATTATGTTTTTAGGTCATAAAAAATCCCATAGAAAAATGGACGTTAATTTTTACCCGTTTTAACCTAATTTGAGAATTTTCCGGAAAACTTTTCCAAGTTTTCTCTACAAAAACCTAATGTGGACAACTACGAACATTTTATAACATAAAATAACTAACTCGATCTAGCCTTTCTCAGGTGATGCGATTACCAACGACGAACATCATTTTATTGTTTACCGACTTCGAAAAAGGAGATAACTGACTTCGAAATATAGTACCCGCCCGACTACAAAATCCGTGTAAAATATTATTTTGTTCTTTGTAGTGGCATATTAACTAAGAATTTTTGTGTTTTGTGGTTTTTTAAGTCGGTTTTTATATAATTTATCATGTATATAGATATGAGCACCCTAGGTCAGTCGCACATCAGCCTGTGTAAACCTTTATAGTCCGAAACAGAAACCATGATGGACTAAAACAGGTCAGACGGCTTTCCGTTGACAACAACAGCTTTGTAAGGGAGGATTTTATTGGCACAAATATTGTCCAAGTGGAGCTGCGCCGCACAATTCCCGTGATTTACCGAGCTGTTTACGCGAACCTGCCTATCCCGATCCACCACCATTTTTAGAGCACCATTTGCCCGAAACTCAGACATTTTCTAGATCACAAATCATGTTAAGTATATTTTTATGAAAATTTTCAGCACATAAACGAAAACACAGTACGTTATCATGAATTGACAATTCAACCTTGATCGCGCTCGTCGCAGTGCGTGCCGCCTGGTGTGCACGGAACGCTACATAGTTTTTATGGCATCATTATTTGGTTTACAGTCCCTTTTTTGTAGCATTCCGTCTTTCGATTGTTCGCGACATGACATGTAACGAAAATTGACATTTTGCATTAAAATATCTCCTAGTCCCGAACTTTTTTCTAAATTGCGTAGTAACAGAGATTGCAAAATCTAAATAGGCGAAACAGATTACATTAATAGTACAAACTCCAACCGTAACAATATAAAATACCCCTTGAGCTATTGGAACATTAGCAAACTTTTCACGTTAACTTTTTGTGTAAGTAGAAAAGTTGCGGAGGCATTTTCCAATCTGAGCGAGGGTCGTCGGCGTCGAGTGAGGAGTGGCAGGCGGAGGCAGGAGGGCTCGTCATTATGGCTCGGTGCTGAGCCGTGTCGACTGCGGTGGCGCGGGGAACATGACAATGCCGACGCGTGTCCATACCTTTCACGTATTTTATTGCCTCCATTACAGACAATAACAGAAATCAACATATTCGTTAAAAAAATCTGGTTTCGACTATTTTACAACCGTCATCGTCTCCGGAGTGTCATGGTTATATAAACATTCAGGAAATTGTATTAAATGGTTCTATAGTATAGATGATATTGTTTCATAATTTACGCATCATCATCATTTCAGCCATAGGACGTCCACTGCTGGACACATGCCTCGCCCATCGATCTCCAAAAGGGCCGGTTGGAAGCGGCCTGCATCCAGCGTTTCCCTGCGGTCTCTTTTAGGACAACTGTCTATCTTGTGGGTGGACGTCCTACGCTGCGCTTAGCGGTCCGTGGTCTCTATTCGAGAACCTTTCGGCCCCATCGGCCATCTGTTCTGCGTGATATGTGCCCTGCGTACTGCCACTTCAACTTACTAATCCGGTGGGCTATGTCGGTAACTTTCGTTCGTCTACTGATCTCCTCATTTCTAATTTACGCATAGGTAATACAATATAAATGTGGTTATGAATATTTTAACTTACTCTCGTTTTATGTTAATGGAACTGTAACAAATATCAGATAGGATAGTACAATCTAGAGTGGAAATACCAATTATAACTGTTATTGAATTTCGTGATAAATGTTAATTACATTTCGCTGAAACAAATTAAAATTTCGATCTCTATAAATAACTCGAATTAATGATAAAAATACGACCAGTAATCTTAATTGAAATATACTCAACATTCTACATACTAAACAAGAGGTAGAAAAAATCTTGATTATCTACAGACACAAATGGTGGGTGAAATTGGTAAGCACATAGTAATTTGTAAGCGGGCACTTTATAGAAGGGAGTAGAAAGTCTGCTAATCCTTTTATCTAAGCGCAGCAGTCGGCGGCCGGCTCGCGGAGGTGGGCGAGTGTGCCGCGAGCCTCAGCTTACCGGCACTTGCACCTGTTCGGACCTCAGCCACACTTGAGCCGGCGGTAATCTACCCTCTTTTTATTATTGGCCAGTCTCAGCGCTTAATTAACGAACCACCCGCTCCACCGACTCAACCGGACGCGCCGCCGTGATAATAAGCTTGCTCCGTGTCGTGTGATGAAGGATTAAATGACGCTCGCGTCTGTTCAGCCTGTTTCTCTTTGTTTTATACCGCAGGACACTCATCAACAAAATTCTTATAATTATATGTCAAATCAATATTACAATAAGTAATAAAATGATACAAACTTGATTTAACACAGCAGTTTCAAGAATAACTATGACAGCACAAATGTATCACGAGTAAGTTTGTTCTTAATCGTGTAACGATAAGAATGGTACATTAAAAAGGTCTGGCGTGACAACAAATCTAAAGGAAAAATCTCCGCTTCTGAGAGCCCAACGGTGATAAACGAGAAAAACTTTGGAACTAAATGGAGCATTCGAGACGAAGGAGCTGCGCTGCTCTCGTAGAATAATACTTCTTCCGAAGAAATAACACTTATAGTCCGCGAGGCTTAAAATCAAATGTCTCCGTTCTCAGAAGTTTCGAGCGAACACCGGGCGCGTATCTTGAGAAATGGCGGCGCAAACAAACGGCAATCCTTCAATCTATACAACTTGAACTTTTTTGGTTACGGAACTCCATACATAATAGTACGTTGAAACGTACTATTATAACGTACTATTATTTATAGAGTTCCGTAACCAAAAAAATTTTGCGCATCAAATCTTCAAAGGTGTATGATTATACCTAAAATTATTACTTTCTTGTAACATGAGATATGTTAGGTATTATTGTCAGACAGTTCTGTTATAGTTCCCAGTAGCATGCTTTTTTGCAATAATTAAATAATTAGAAACAATCGTAGTTTTTATCTCAATTCCAAAACAATGGTAAAAATCTAAATAGGATCTTCTTTACCTGGGATATACTTGTATTTGTGACACTTACGTTCAGTTGATGCGCAGCTATAACTACCCGAGAACGCCTTACCTGCAAGCAAGAATATAATATTAACGAAAAAAGTATACAAAAGTTTCGCAACATAGGTTCATTATAAATATTTTCATGCATTTTCGCTTGTTGACCTTTTTGCAAAGTTATCTATATATACTAGTTGTTCGCTCTGAACTGAGACCTGGCGACTGATTTTGTCCATATCCGAATTTAAAAATTGTGTTGAATTCAACTAATTGCGCCTACAAAGTGTCATGTCGGATCTACAATACGCAAGTTATCGTCGAACATACGAGTATATAGAAACGCCGACATGTCCCATTAGATTCTGAGGTCTGATTCGAAGAGAGGTTCTTCGCTCGGTCAATAAAAGCGAAATACTATTCACTCAGTGAGTCATCACGAAATCTCGAAAACTACTTAACCTACGAAGCTGGAATATTGCAGATAGATTCTCTATGGGGTGTAAAGGTCTTTAGGGAGGATTTTACGACAGGGAGAAATTAAAGAGGTCAAATAGGTTTTCAAAGTATATATTCAAGTCAATGCGTACAAAGTCGCGGGCAATAGCTATAATATTATTTTAACCGGAAAATGTATACTCTGGGTATACAAAAGAGTAATGAAAAGCATTACGCGTATGAACAGAAACTTTATCCATAATTTGAAAACTTCAGAGATATACGCCTGTAATGACGAGGGTATGTTGTTTTAAGGGAGCACCAGGGCAGGTTACAATTTACATTAATACGAGTTTCCGGTAAAGTGACGAGTTTTGGAGGGCAGGTCGAGGTCGGTGTATGGTGCTTCCGCCGCGCGGGCCGGGCGGCCCGAATCACGTGTCCCCAGACAACACGCACCGTCCAACGCTCCCGGATTATGTTATATGAAAATAATTGTCGCGCCGCGTCAGCCCAACAAGCGCCCCGCGCCGAAATTACCCCGAAACAAGGGTCGATGTTTTGTTGCAGCAAACTTTCATAATTGGATTCATTTTGGTACTGGGATTCCGGAGATAGGAAGTTACCTAAATACTCATTTGCCCACGCTGAAACGGGTCTCTATATGAAATGGAGATTGGAGAATCATCTTGGAATACCATTTACATAGAGTGTGTTGTTTCCTCTACGATTCTGTCTAAGAAGATTTTGTTTAAAAAATTCACACCCGACATCGTTGTTTCATATTATTATCCTAATTTTGCTAGGTTACTACAATAATTTCAAAGAACGAAAGTACCGATGTTATAACGAAGTGCTTACTATATCGATTGAAAGTGAATCAAACAGGTCAAATGCAAACGAGTTATTTTACTAGTAGTTTATAAGTAGCGTAAGACATCCACCCACACGATGGACAGACGACCTAAAAGAGACCGCAGGATAACGCTGGATGCAGGCCGCTTCCAACCGTCCCTTTTGGAGATCGATGGGGGTAGGCAGTGGACGTCCTATGGCTGAAATCATGTTTTTTTTAAATATTAATAATAGGCTTGCGTTTGACCGCCTGACGTTAAGCGATAACGCGGTCTCCGGTGGAGTACGATTGCCTAAAAGAAACGATTTACTCGTGATTTGAAATCATCCAGATTGTAACTATCGGGGAACACCCATTCAGGCAGCGCATTCCACAGATGATGATGATGATTATTAGTACTTCAAATGTAAGCTGAGTTGAGACTAATTAGTAGTGTAGGTAATGTTCATGTTAAGCAGCATGATTACGTAGGCGAGTGATCGGCCGAATGCGATCGTATCGGCGGCGCGGCAAGTGGCGCCGATCGGCACGTGCGACTCGAGAGGCGCTACGTCAGCGAGCCGCCGCCGTGAATGGCAGTGCGACGTGCCACGCCGGCTATTATGCACCCGATTGACAACTTAACCGACCACATTTTCATACCCAGCGAAACAGTCATTTCGAACTTAGTACATCATCATCAGTCAGTCATTAGTTGTTCAGTGTGGAGGTTAAAGGGGGAGGCCTATGTTCAGCAGTGGACGTCTTCTGGCTGATGATGATGATGACATATTAATCATCAGCCAGAAAACGTCCACTGCTGACCATAGACATAGACAGCCCGCCATCTGCATCTACTGGATGCCCGTGATTCTTACTATGTCCTCGGTGCATCTAGTGGAAGGCCACTAGATAGTATAGATAAGCGGAACTTAGTACATCTATAGTTTCAAAAAAAAAAAAAAAATAGGCTTGCGCTTGGCCGCCATCTCGCCTGATGTTAAGCGACGATGCGGTCTACGATGGAGCACGCTTGCCTAGAAGAAACCGATTCACTCTCGACTTGAAGACACCCAGATTGTAACTGACGGGGAAAACCCATTCAGGCAGCGAATTCCACAGACTAGCAGTTATGTTATCATATCAAAGATATTTTTTTCATCTGACATTTATTTTTTATGTTTCACGTCATAATCTTGTTGCTGAAAGTTGATAGATAGGACAGAATAAGGACTAGTAGCATAGAAGGAGTGCTAATTTAGCACTACTATGTACCGAAAATAATTTTAAGACCTCAATGTAATTCTATGTATTCTAGCAAATAAATGATTTGATTGATTGATTGATTGAGCGTAAGCGAATTAAACATGTTACATTCTTTACTCATATGCCAAAATTGTTGTTACCAGAACGAGATAGATATATTTTTGACAGGACGGTAAATTGCAGGGTGGTACACTATTTTAATGTATTTAGGACCTGTAAAATGCTCCAAAGGCTACATACTATTTGTAAGATGGCGTGCTACACTTTGTAAATCACGTGTCAGATTCTATGTTTGTCCTTTTTCTTAGATAGATAGTCTTTATGGGGTGTAGAGGTCCGCTAAGAAATTATTTTGCGAAAGGGCCAAATTAACGGGGGAAAATAGTAATTGGATGTTTATAATCTGAAAGTTTGCGCGTACGAGGTCGCGGGCTACAGCTACTTTATAACTGTTTTTTATTGAATGTAATTTTAATAGTCTTTATTTTCTTTTAATTTATTATTGCTGTATAAAACACCTCATGGCGCACGCGAAAAAACTAAATGGAGGCAAAGATGTTCCGGGTCACCAAGAGCGCAGCCTTGCCGTGTTTAGGACCCACTGTTAAGTCGTTATAGTCTATAAGACACAAGCGGTAGTAAAGTATATCTCACACTTGCAATATTGTAAAACGGTTGCATAAATAAATATTTACTTAACTTGCATAAGGTTCTAAATTCAACCAGACACAAGAAGTAACAGAATTTTACATAGAGTCTTTATTATTACCATTTCAAAATCCTATACGAGTTTGTTGCTACGTAAACTTTGGTTCAAAACAGGTAGAATTTGTTCTGTTAATGCTTGCAATTCACGCAACGATGCGAGATGTGGGAAAATCAGCTTTTATGTTACCAAGATATGAAAACAAATCCACTCCCAGTGCAATATCATAATGGAAGTAGCTCTATCAGTGGCCGCATTGCACTCACGTAACACGTTAGCTCTGGCCCGCGACTGGATATCTCTCTATTAAGCTCTTCAGTGTTCCAGTATATCGTAACCACCTAATAAACTAGTCATGGTACTGTTATTTACAAAATAATGTAGCCGCAAAAAACATAAAAATATATAATTTCTCTAAAACATTTTCACGGCCCGCGTTGAGGAAGGAAAGCGAAGGTTATTTCCTAAGTGTCTTTTTATTTTTAAGTGATAAATAAACCTCCTAGTTCGGTTTCCTTAGAAAAACAGGGAAATACATAGGGAAGACCGTCGTTGAAGTGATTTCATTCCGCCAAAGTTTCTCTATCAACTAAATTCAGGGTGTAATTTGCGAGAAGGAGAAAGTTTCGTCTTATCACAAAATTCCACGTGGAGTGTTTTGTTACAATACTCCGTTTCCTTCGGTGTTTATAACATTTTCGAAATGAAGTTAGGGAAGAACGAGTCTATTGTTTGCGTGCTCGGATTTATGCGAAATGCTTTGTACATACCTAACGAACGCAAGAACAAACAAATTTGTGTGGACGTATCATTGAAAGAGAGCGCACGCAAATGGATTCGCTCGCGTGCGTTAGTGCTCGCCGAATGACGGTAAGTTTCGAGCGAGAAGACGATCTAATGGATTATTCTGTCCCCTTGGGGGGACAAACAGGGGAGGAGTTCGGGTTGTCCCTCTGTTACCGGCGAGGGGACAGATCGAACTAATTATTTCCGGTCTGCCCCTCTGCCTTTTCCTTAGGGGGACAGAAAGGAATAAAAAGTTCGTGCTGTCCCCCTGTTACCGGTGAGGGGACAGATCGAACTAGCCGCGGTGGCGAACGAGCGCGCGGTGTCTAGTGGCACATTCATATACGTTGATAGGTCTGTACATAGTGTACATACCACAGACCTATACCCAAGTAGACGCTACAAGTCGACCTACCTTGCATGTCATATTTCCAATACAATTATGATTAATCGTCATAATTGAGTCCGGTTAAAATCAGTCTGCTCGATCGGTGCCGCGACAACACGTGTCAGTTTGATACGAAAATGGGCAATTGTGCAATACTGAGGTGTAAGAATACCGCAAATAGAGTTGGCCGACAGAATAAAGATATTTCTTTCCACTTTTAGGTACGAAATATTTGACACGTCAGTTTTCATACAGTTTGGACCGCTTGTGAAGTTGACTTATATATAGGTCTGTGGTACATAACATTCTTTTTTTAAATCTTATAATAGGCTTGCGTTTGACCGCCAACTCGCTTGATGTAAAGCGACGATGCGGTCTACGATGGAGCACGCTTGCCTAGAAGAAACCGATTAACTCGTGATTTGAAGACACCCAAATTCTAACTATCGGGGAACACCCATTCAGGCAGTATATTCCACAGACTAGCACTACGCATAATAAAAGTGGAATCAAAGCGCATGGGTACGGGTTTTCGAAATATCAACCATAAAGCGGTGTCGATTTTTTGTGCCCGCTCTGGCATTGCGATATTTCTTGCATTCGGAGTATTTCTAGTAACTGTGACGTATACCATGAATGTTTAATTTTAGAAAGCCTAAATGGAAATAGCAACAATACTGTATCAACATGTTATTATTCGTATAGTTGGGCAGTCCAGCTGTCGACGGCACGTAGCCGCGGAGAGCTAACGAATGGAGCGCAGCGTGACTCCCGGCTCGCAGGAACGTAATTGGAAAGACGCTACGTGACGTAGCTACTGCCTGCGCCCATCATTAGCGTCACTCATAATTTTGTTATACTCCGTTTTCATCATTCAAAACGCGGAATTAAGTTATATGTACTATTATATGGTACTAGAATTATATTTAATTAGCTCAGATAACTTAAGTACAACACAAAACTTAAAAAAACTAAACTAATTGAACATCATTTTATTTATATTACACGGGATTTACTCACGTAAAATTAAGCCGGTCACTCCAACCACAGTTTTAACCGCATTAGGCAGTCTTTTTCAAGGTGAATGCACGCGCGCGGTTGCGTCTCGCTTGGCACAAGTGAGTCGTTTCCGTGTAATATAAATAAAATGTGTGAAAACCACGTCAGTTTCTATAATATAATTGAAGATCGTTTATAACTTTATACTATCTATAGGCAACGAAGGCCTATAGATAGTATAAAGATCTCTAATTTCAGGCAGTGTGGAAAATACTGTGTATTTTTGTCAGAAAGCAACGTGGCCAGCATTTTGCACACTCAATGTGTCTCAATTCGTTTTTTTTTTGGTAGATCCAGTAGCCAGTGATACGACAAACTTTCTTAACAAAACTGCCTCTGATTATTTTGCCGGATTTTATTTCGCAAGTAGTATACTTGACTATAAATCAGACTGCTTAGTAAATATTGATTGAGTTGTGGTCAAACGCTAGCCCATTTTATCATTAAAAAAAATAGTGGTCATTCATAAAAAAGTACGCGTCGACTAGAGAACCTCCTCCTTTTTTCGTCGGTTAAAAATTACGTAATAAAATCCTTTAAAAGTGTTTAATTTCAATTACGCAATAAACACAATTTTTAACCCCCGACGCAAACAGAAGGGTGTTATTTATAAGTTTAACGTCTGTATCTGTGTGTCTGTGGCATCGTAGCTCCCAAACGGATGAAATTGAAGATTTTGATTTAGTTTTCTTTTGTTTTTATAATGACTTAATCAAGAGTGTTCTTAGCTATGATTCTAGAAAATCTGTTCAGCCGTTCGAAGATTATCTGTTTTCCCTTTATCGGGTTTTAAACATTTTTTATTTATATTAGTTAACTAGCTGACCTGACAGACGTTGTCCTTTCTTAGAACTGTCAAACATGCAAAGTTAAAATTGTAAATCTTATTTTTTTTACGCCTTGGGTTACATTATTGGAGTTTTAGTAAGGATTACTATTTTTTTGATAATATAATATAGCCTATGTTACCCGGGGATAGTGTAGCTTCCCAACAGTGAAATAATTTTTCAAATCTGTTCAGTATTTTCGGGGCCTATTCAATGCAAACAAACAAACAAACAATCAAATCTTTCCTCTTTATAATATTAGTATAGATAAATCAAACATCTTTCCGACAGCCTATTTCAACCCAAATACTCGTAGCTGAGCTACGTGTGACGCTATCTACGATGTTGGGAATCCAAGCTACGCTCGTAGCAGCTACGCCGTAGCGTTTTTGTCTAGAGAATATTTTGATATTCGATTTGATCACAAACTAAATTTATATTGGAGTGTAATGCAATGCAATCAGTGTCAAGGTGGTTGTTAGGCACGGACGGCGGAGTACATGTCGAAGAAAGCGTTTTGCGTAATTAAACGTTCGGGCGGCGGCAGTTTATGTGACGATTAGTGAGCGGGACGCGCAGAAGGCTCGGCCGTTCAATTTGCCGCTTCACTTGACACAATTCGACGCCTGACTCGGGGACAATCGCACTCGAAGCCCCGGCGACCTCCTTATCTCCCGCCGAGGTAATCTTTCCTTCCCTCGCCGGCAATAACTCCAAGTGGGCAGGATTACCTGCAAAGGGGCTCCGTAAGGCAACCACCTCTACAAAGGTTATCGATTTAAACAATGTGTGCACGCTTCAAATACATTTCTCTTATTGTTGTTTATTTTTGGCACACTTTCTTTTTTCTCAAACGCTGCCTTTTTTGGGGGTGGATTCTGCTTGCAAATTTCTTTTACCAGTTGCATATATATATTTTTAATATACAGTGTGTAACACTCTCGAAGCCAAAAGAAGGTAATTGTAAAATGTATGGAACAGCTGATATTTTTTTTCGCGATTTCAGGGTTGGTCCCATAGTAAAAGTTGTTCATAAAGATGAGTACAATTACCTTCTTTTGGCTTCGAAATGTTCCCCTTACACCCCGTATACAGCAAATTTACTGATTTCAAGAAGATACATTGTTGAAGATCCATACATGTTTATTCGACTGTTTTTTTTTTGTGTGTATGTTACGGGATATCTTGTCTTGGTGCCAACGTGAAAAAATCATTGTATTATTTTCTTAAACTTGTGTATTTTCGAATGTTCATGTGTAATAATGGTTGATTATTGTTTACTAGCAACGCACCATGGCTTCGCACGGATGTAAATCTTATTTTTTTTACACCTTGTGTTACATTATTGGAGTTTTAGTAAGGATCCCCTTTTTTTAATATAATATAGTCTATGTCATCTGGGGATAGTGTAGCTTTCCAACAGTAGGAGAATTTTTCAAATCAGTTCAGTAGTTTCGGAGCCTATTTTAATGCAAACAAACAAACAATCAAATCTTTCCCCTTTATAATATTACTATAGATGGTATAGATTAAGTGTTAGTGAGCGTGGTCGATTGTAGGCCAGTGATATAACGAGAATAAATATGTATTTTCCTGTTGCTTCCTTTGAATTTGACTTGTTTGATGATATCTAATAAAACTTGAAAATATTTCAATACTTGACACTGGCAAATGCATAAGACCGGCGACGCCAAAATCCTCTCATGAGGAAAGGAAAATAATAAAACGTGGTAACTTAATTTTTATCATGGCAACCTTAGAATATGCTCGCTTTGAATCATAAAATATAGATGAATCGTCGGAGGTGCCATTTGCAAATAATTCCGCTGGCATGTAAATCTGTGCACGTAAATTCAGCTGCTGTCTGCGCGAGGAAATTGAATCGTTCCAAAACCATTCCAATATATAATTTTTAGCGAAATATGGCCACATTTATGACCCTTTGGCTAAATCTTCTAATACTAAGTTTCCCTCGAATAATAATATATAATTATTTGTTTAGCAATGGCATCGATTCTGTCATACCACTCACTAAACTAAACCAATCTGACAGAACTAAAATTATCTGCCTCTCTTTTGATTTTTATATGTGAGAGAAGGATGGCAAAAATTTTAGAGCTGTCAAATTAAGTTTAGTTTGGTTAAGAGTACATCAGAATTGATGCCAATAGCGTCGAACAACATAAAAAGCAAAGATAGCAATATTATTAGTTATTTTGCATCCAAGGTATTTTCATTTTATTGTCTCGACTAGCTGACCTGACAGACGTTGTCCTGTCTTAGAACTGTCAAACACGCAAAGTTAAAATTGTAAATCTAATTTTTTTTACGCCTTGGGTTACATTATGCCTATAGCCTATGTTACCCGGGGATAGTGTAGCTTCCCAACAGTGAAATAAATTTTCAAATCGGTTCAGGAGTTTCGGTGCCTATTCAATGCAAACAAACAATCAAATCTTTCCTCTTTATAATATGAGTATAGAAGTATAGATAACTCGTATAAGTTAATTTGTCGGTAGAGCTAGGAGAGTAGTGGCCGCCACCGGCTGGTGCTCGGTGACCGTAGTAGAGCATCGAAGGCTCGGCCGCTGGCGGCCGGCAAAGCGGGATATTTCAATTTGGGCAGAGATGCGACCCGAGAGGACGCGCCCGTTCGGCTCGCTGAACCGAGCGCTCGCTGCGGCCCGGCCTCCGCCAAAGAGCAAACACCGCCTCCGCAATCTTGTGCCACGTGGACCATACCGAGCGTCCGACCACGACAATCTACTGGCACAATTACCCACACTCCGCTGTACGCCGCTCCCGGCTCGAGGGCCGCACACGAATTAGCACATCAATATCGATAGGTTATAAACGAAACCCTCGCTCCGACTCCAATTTATAATAACATTTTGGGATATTAAATCTTTGTTGATAAAAAAAAATATTCATAAGACGATTTTTTTAATAAAACCCTTTGCTTTAAGCAAGCTCTCATCATGAGAAGTGTTTTTAATTAAATTATCAGAGGTGGGTGGAAGTATTGAAGAGCCCAATTCGTCGGTTGAGAATAACAATGAATTTGCGGAGCTCGTAAATCCAGCAGGTGCGCACCTGTTATTGAATAGACTCCGACAGTGCGACTACATTAATCGCAACCCGGCCATTATGAATCAATAGACGTCATTGTCGGTAAAACTCACTTCAATATCAATTTTTGGCTAAGTGCACGAACTTCTGTATTATGTACTGCCTTAATCGGAATCATGGATTTTCTTTTCAGTGTTACGTAGTAAAACCCTTGTAAGTTCGTTCTGCGCGCCCTGATCCTTTAGAACCTTCTAACTTATGTAGTTAGTTGTGATGTAGTTGTTGTTTGTTGGTAAGTGCATGAAACTGCACAATTACAGTTTTGGAATTGATATTTTTTTTAAGAATGTACTTTTTTCGTACTTTAAAGTACTCTCGTACATTTAAAATAGGGATGATTTTTTTCGCTCACCCCCTCTTGTTAAGTAACGTTGAATACGCCTTTTGAAATTAACGTATGGTTACATCATTTTCTAACCCCCGACGGAACAGAGGCTTGTCTGTCGTTGGCATCGTAGCTCCCAAATGGATGAACCGATTTTGATATAGTTTTTTTTTCTAAAGGTGACTTGATCGAGTGTATTCTTAGCTATGATTCAACAAAATCTGTTCAGCCGTTTGAAGATTATCAATTTTATCGAGGGTAAAAAAAAATACAATTATGTTTTTTTGTTCATATGTACCGCTTGCAATATATTATTATTTCTTAATTTCGGAAAAATATGAGATATATATATGTGATATGAGATAATAAAAATATATATGAGCCGTAAGCAGTTTTTAACCGACTTCAGAAGCAGGGTTCTCTTCAGTCGGTATTATTATTATTTTATTAACCGACTTCAAAAAAGAGAAGGTTATCAAATGGACTGTAGGTTTTTTTGTATATTTGTTACGCGATTACTCCAACAATTATGAATTGATTTTGATGATTATTTTTATCTATGTACAATTGTACACCAAATTACTTATCATGCTTTGGAAGGTCAAGGTTGTGTAAAATGTATGCGCTGAGATGAGCACTAAAATAAAGTGTAGATTTTGAATATTAGAGAATTAGTAGCTTGTTCCCTGCGGCGACCCGTAGCGTCAGAATTTTCCTCTCATTTTCGTTCTTTCCAAAAGTAACGAACTGTGTAATTGGAAACAGGGAGTCAGCCAGGCGCTGATGACAATACGCATTATGTTAGCTATTCAAATTTATCTAAACCAAAACTCTACTATATTGTGGTTTTCAGATGTGTCTACTTGTTGATCTTACGACCCGACTTATTCTAATTTCAAGTCTAATATTCCTGGTAAAATTAATAACAGAGCCTCCCTTAGGTCTGCCCTTTCGCAAAATCCTTAGCTGAAGAAGCTTAAGAATACATTTCTGTTTGAATGTTTGATATACGAAGCTAAAATTTGACAGATAGATTCTTTATCCGCATAATCCTAAAAAAATCTTAGCTGATATCTACACCCGTAGATATCAGCTAAGATTATTTTAGGAGGCAAATAGGTAGATTCCTTATTCGCAAAATCCTTAAAAAAACTTAGTTGATATCTACGGGGTGTAGACAGACTGTATCATAATGGATAATGTAATGTAAATTTAATTCGCGGATAGATAATCCTTTGCTGGCGGGGGAGGGACATCAAGACTGGTAAAAAAAATCGTGTTAAGTAAGTCTTACAGTTTTCTAGTTACTGAACACTGTCGAAATCTTTTTGCCATGAAATTTTTCCTAAAATTACCATGAATTCGAAAATTATGATATTTTTACAGCACACAATTCTTGGTTTTCTGAACATTCATAGTTCCCCCACCCGCAGGCAAAGGGTTATCAACTCATTACGACACACATCGTATATAGATCAGTTTACTATTAAAGAACATTCCTTAAGATGCCTGTACCTACTTATTTCTATAAAAACAAACAAATGTGCGTTCGTAAAACTACAATAAATCCCCGAGTAATATAAACGCGCTGTCGACATCGGCGGGCGGGCGGGTGAGGCGTGCACGCGCGGGCGGGGATGGAACGCGGCAATTTTTCTCTCCGCTGACAACATGATGTAACGCCAATATCGTACGCTCTGAGCGATTAAGCCGCGCACGCCGATATTTCAGACTTGCCCCTACTAACTGTCAAAGTGTCGGCGAGAACTCTGTACGCGACGAACACGAAGCTAACTTTACATATTCTAACGTTCACACTCTCGTGTGAAAACCCTCTGCCGCAGAACGTACATCATAATTTTGTACTGACAGATAATAGTAAGCGCTCTCTGCTGTTACGCTCCCCTAAAGCCCTTCGAAAAGAAATAGCGGCAGTCGCATAAATCGAAATGCTTTTACAGATAACAAGAAATAAATTGAAACGACTCTAATTTCAGAATGATAGCTACCTGGAGAACGGATATTCGTAGCCGAATTACGTATCTTGGCTCGCAATCACCAGACGTACCGTAAAATAAAAATAAAAGCGACTAATCTCGGGTAGAATTTCGTATCCGTTCAAAAAGATAGTTGGCAATTCGGATCACGCGGGAAGGCAATCACTCGATAATAAACGTGGAGCGAGACGAGAGCGGCGCGGCACGGCGCACGTACTGCTGACGCCGCAGCGCGCGTCTTCCGGCTGCATCGTTGCCAACCTAGTGTAGCACCCGGCGCGCGACACCAACACGACAATAAATCTCGGCAACAACAACAATACAACATCCTCGCAGGTCTCCTGAATCGATACCGTGTTTGCTACTAAAACAGTTTCATACAATGTAGTGCCAAGCCATAAAAAAGTGCTTGAAACTGAACAGACATTTTACACAAAATTAACTTGTTTACAATTTCACAATAAGCTCTCAAACTGAATGAAGTATCGCTCATCTCGCTATCTCAGCATTCATAAATAACTAAGGGCTTGGACACGATGGTGAAGAAGATGATAAACGATGCGGAGGCGCCTGAGCGTCGGCCGCTGGCCGCGAAAAATACAACTGTCATCTTGACTGATGGTAAAATAACGCCCGAGTCATGCTTCGCTCTGCATGCCAAAAGCTTTTGTGAACCTCTTTGTATCCCCGCCCTTATTACACGGATTATATAAAGGAACGCTGAGGTAAGGACGAAAGCGATTAATCCTAGAGCTGTATGACTTGGTAGCGTGCCGAGAAACTGTGACGAGCTCCCTGGGACATTTATTCATCTGTCGCGCAAATGCACTGCAAGAAGAAGGCACAATATTTACTTTAATATTAGTGTCATAAAGCATTTTTGACCTTATTTTTTACTCTGAATACGAAAGTAAGTAACACTAAGTAACCTTTTCACGGTTGAACCGTA
Source organism: Agriopis marginaria (assembly GCA_932305915.1). Lineage (NCBI taxonomy): Eukaryota > Metazoa > Arthropoda > Insecta > Lepidoptera > Geometridae > Agriopis > Agriopis marginaria. Next base: position 12,756,999 of record OW029915.1, read on the forward strand.
TTTGATGAAATTAAGTAAGAAAGTAATCATGAGGATAGATAATGGATATGTTTATCCTGGAAAATCCGGGAATACGGGAAACGCGAGGTCTGCTAGCAGTGAAATCAGTAAATAGCGGAACACATCGAAAATAATATTCCCGAACGAATCAGTGCGCCACTACAAGAAAACTGTTAGTATATCGCGAGTAATAAAACAAAATCCAATTGATTGTTGCCATTGCGGTCACGTCGTTCAGTTACTGTTTTCGTGTCTGACGTAATAACGTTACAACAAAGTTATGGTGCACGCGTGACTGGCTGGGAGGTGCCATTCGTTACTGATGATGATTTATTTCGCCTGTGATAAGCTCGGATAGCGTTATCTAGCAATAAGTTTGAGCTCACAGTTACTCGACAATGGAGAAACTGTTTTGGGGCGCACATAACTTCGTGGAGGCATAATGTATCTTGAATCAGAGTTTAAAGGATTACTACACAATACGTATTGCCCTGCTGGAATAGTTGTACTACATTATCCCTAAAACTTCCCATAAAGATGACAAAGCAGCGCCTAATTTTAGGCGAATTCCAAAATGTACGCCAGGAAGTCCTACATTTGTGAACCGATTTACATGCTTCTTTTTTAATAAGTAGAGGAAGCTCTCGGGGTGGTCCTACCAATTGTTTACTAACTTTGGCTTAGTAGTGTTTTTTTAAAATTATTTTTTTAATAAATAATTGGCTTGCGTTTGACCACCATCATGCCTGATGTTAAGCGATGATGCGGTCTACGTTGGAGCACGCTTGCCTAGAAGAAACCGATTCACTCGTCATTTGAAGACACCAAGATTGTAACCATCGGGGAACACCCATTCAGGCAGCGCATTTAAACCAGCTCCAATAGTATGAATATTTTTTTAGGGCGCCCGTTGATTCGGAAATATCAATGATTTGAAGTAGTTTTTGTATACGTGAATAGGCTATCGGACGGATATTTTCTGTTGTATTATAAAAATTCTAAACTTAAATAGAATCACCGAAAACAAAACGAAAATGTGTTCATAATATTAGCATTTTCATGTTTTGCTAGACATGTAGCGCAACATTTACTAATGATATCACCTATAAATAAAAATATTTAAATTAAAAATAATTATTTGAGTTATTTATGTTTTAACTAAATCCTGTAATTTATAACAAATCAAACGCCTGTCCGAATGCCTATTACTCACGTAAGATTAAGCTAGTTAATCAAACTATAGTTTTAACCGCGTTCGGCGGTCTTTTACAAGGCAAGTGCGCGCTCGGGCTCGCTCGGCTTCGTCTCGTTTTGCTTACATGAATATTTCCCGAATAATATAAACAAAATTTAAGTCTATTATTTATATTACACGGGAATTACTCACGTAAGATTAAGCCGGTCACTCCGACTATAGTTTCAGCCGCATTAGGCAGTCTGGGAGTCGCATTAGTTTAGGTGTAATATAAATAAAATGTTTGAAAATCTCTTCAATTTCATTTCGAAGCGCTGTTATATTATACGACGATACCTCAATATCTAACTTCCACCTCCAAACCAAGAAGTAGTTGGTCAGCGTCCAATGGAGAATCACCTTAGATTGATGGTAGTGCCCGTTCCACTCTGGCCGCGAATATTTCATTACGAACTATGCAGAGTGCCATGCGTCATTCGCTGCGTTTGCGGCGTCCACGCTTTCCGGGATGGCCAGGCTTATGGTAAATTAATATGTGCGACAAAGACTATATCAATAGCAAATAACAGATTGAGATTAACAACTGTAACACAAGTCGTTTTCAGCAGTGCGTTTTTAACGATGCACCGTTGCGTGGTTTTAACAATACATTTATGCCAAACGCTTTTTTAACACACTTTTATTAGCTTTAAAGATTACTTGTAAGTCAACTTTAAACTACTTCTAATGTTGATTGATTGATTAACTCTTTCACGCCATTAAATTTGATACTGAGGCCAAAATTAGTGTAACAACTGGCGGCCTTATCGCTAAAAGCGATCTCTTCCAGGCAACCTTAGGATTATCGATTTGAAACTGCAAGTTACAATACAATAATTTTGTGCCATTGAAATGATCTGATGATGAAGCCAGGAAGTCAGGAGGTGCATAGTAGAATTCTTAAGGGGCTACTAGGAAACCCCTCAAGTTTGGGTTTGGTTTGGTAAGTATATATTTTTTTATCTATTAATAGGCTTGCGTTGTTGACACTCCTGATGTGGTCCACGGTGGAGCACGCTTGCCTAGAAGAAACCGATTCATTCGTGTTGTTTCGAACCGGGTGTCGTCAGATTGTAAAGCGCACACGCTACCGCTCGGCCACCATCGCTTTCTACGAAAAACCACACGTCATAAGTTTTTATCTGAGCTAAATCAAAATCCCTTTGATCGAACAGTATTTAAATTAATTATTGCGGCAAAACCTAGAGATAAACAGATACTTTGTAATTAAGTTTAACTTAGAAGTATTGGGTACGTGTTACCCGGTTGACTTTCACCGCGAATATTTCATTACCGGGCAATATATCATAGGCTATGTTCGGAGCCGCGCCGACGCTTCTGATCCCGAGGCTTACGATAGGAAATTAATATGTGCGACAAAGACTGCGGAAGTAAAAGCTGTATTATATTGAATTTAGTAGCTTGACCGTTAGAAAAGACATGCCGAATAGTTATCAATATAAAAACCATCTTCAAAATTAGTGAGAAAGAAAGGTCGAGCGCTCGAACAAAATTATTCGTATTTTAGAGCTGGTTCAAAAAATACTTATATTACAAGGATATTCATTTATATAATGCATTTCACTTAGTCTAGTCTAGATTATAAACACTAAATGGTGTGCATTAGACCTTGCACTACGCGAACCTGTGTTACAGGAACTAGTCTTTTTCGTGTTTACTAAAATCCTGAAATAGGTTAAAAAGCTAAAGTTACTCTTTAAAGTACGGAGGAGCAGAATACTGTGCAAGATCGTGACATTATGTATTAAAAGAAAGATATAGTTTAAGTGTTGTTTAATCGCAAAAATGATGCTCTAGGTTTTATTTCAAGAATTATATATATTTAAAAAAATATATATATACAACCGACTGCGCCGAAAGCCCTATATATAAATAATATTCATCTCTCAATTTTCAACCTTAGAGGTGGAATGTTTTCTTCTTAATTAAATGGGACCCATGAGATTAGCCCATTCAATAAAAAATATATATTAAAATGGGTTTAAAATTGGCGAAGATAATGCATAACATACACAAATAAACCGGCCAAGTGCGAGTCGGGCTCGCGTACTGAGAGTTCCGTTCACCGATTCGCACTTGGGCGTTTTTTATTATTTGTTGTTATACTTTAGAGTGTGTACTATAGTCATGCTAACTTTGTCGCCTGTACGTATTAGCTCAATAATTAGCTTAGTAATAGGGTCCCGTTTTAAACTTTGGGTACGGCACCCTAAAAACCTACCGACAATTTTCTAAAAGAAACTCTTACGACAAACAGACTCAATCACAACTATCCAAAATGAAGAGCCAACTTTTAGCGCATAAAACTTGCTAAACAAAATAACAAACGTCTCAAAGGATAGGAAAGTTTGTTATGTGGAGGGCGCAGGCGGGTGCTTCCTCTACAGAAGGGAGACGCACGTACAGAACTATAACAGGCAAATCCAAGCACGTCACTCGCCGGGAGTTTATTACCCTACTCATATTTACACAATTCAGAATGTCGCCGTCGCCAACCGCAACGCGCAACTACAACGAAGGAGTCATCTATTCTTACAAACTTCCTTCACAACAGACGTTAATCTCGCCATTACTACCAATAGACCAGTACAGAACCATTGAAAAAGGTAAAAAAGTGAAAAAAATTATAGTAGGATGAAACCCATTAGAAAAGGAAGAGAATATAACAAAAATGAGAGGAAAAATAATTTACGGGCGATTTGAGGTCGGGAAGCGAAAGGGGGGTAAAAAACGGTTTATCTCCTAGATAGTCCTATGGAAAAAAGTTAAATGGCAAAATTGTAAGTAATAATAAGATCTACAACTTTTGTCTACACACTTTTTTCACATAACCTCAAAATGTATGTGAAAAATTCAAATTACCAAGTATTTTGTTTTTTATTTTTCTTTTTAAAAAAAAAACTTTTCACAAAATTTGGTGAAAACTTATCTTTTTATGTTAGACAGTTTTTTTTTCTTTTTCTCCTTATTTTGACTCAATATCGAAAAGCACCCTAATTTTCAATTGAAAATTTTCACATCATAATATCAAATTATCTACCCTGGTCTACAAACACTGACTTTTGATAACAACTTCTACAATTGTTTAACGCCTGACGGAAATTCGCGCGTGCTATTCCAGTCGAGGCAATCGAGGGAAATTCTCGTGTACGAATAAATCTACAGTTAAACATGTAATGAATGAAGAGAGCGAACGGCTCTAAGAAACGGGAGGCCAACTCTAGTGATTAAGTGTCTCATTTAAATGCAGTCTCCCAACGCGGACGTATCTAACGCAAAGGGACTCACGGAAAACGGAAGACGAGTCTCTCCACAAAAGGAAGCAGAGGTATTTAAATTAGCGTAGTCGCTGAAAAAGTGCACTAACAACATTACCGAGTGGAACAATGGCGGGGCACAAAGAGACGGGACGCGCGACAAAACCTGCCACACGAGGCAGACTCCGTGCTTTGGCCACGTTATTTATTATCGAATAGCTATGTGGGTACGTCGTATATGTCATTTTACACTGCCACCAGTGAGTGGAGGCAATAACTTTGCCAAATTGTACATTCAACTTTTCTCACTTGAGACATACGAAAGAGACAGATTTTGTTCATCTATCTATATTATATATTGACGATGTGTGTATGTATTTTCCCTATTTTTATTATAAATAGGCGTGTGTTTGGCCGCCAACTGGCCTGATGTTAAGCGATGATGCGGTCCACGATGGAGCACGCTTGCCTAGAAGAAACCGATTTACTCTCGATTTGAAGACACCCCAGATTGTAACTATCGGGGAACACCCATTCAGGCAGCGAATTCCACATACTAGCAGTTCACACAATAAATGTGGAATCAAAGCACTTCGTACGGGTTTTCGGAATATCGACCATAAAGCGATGTCGATTTTCCGCTCTGGCAGTCCGATAGAAAAATGGTCAGGAAGGAATTGGATATATGCATTCCGAAACGGCTGGACCGATTTTAACGGGACTTTCATTGGCAGATAGCTAATGTTATAAAGAGTAAACCAGCGAAACCCCCAGTAGCCTAGTTGTTTATAATCGTAAAATATGCTAGGAAACCAATAACTTCTCTATTTATCATTATTATAATATGAGCAAATATTTTTTTGCGGAATGACGAAGTATAAAGCCTCCATGAGTAAACTCCAATTTTGAAATTATGGTATTTTTGCCTACTTTTACCAAGCGGAGAAGTTCAAACGGTTATTCAGGGACAAAGGGACTATTGTTATGTATAAGTTGAAAGGGCAACGAGGTTAATCCGCCCAAACAAATTAGGAACAACGTTAATATATCCTCCGTATCCGGCAAGTTCCCCGCAATAAGCAGAATGTATTAGTGTTATTTATCTTAGCTCGAAGCGCCAACAAAGTTTTAATTGCAAGCGCCGATACAATTTGCGTACAAATGAATTTATTCGGTGAATCCGTAGTGCAATCGTCGGGGCGGGCGCGGCGCGGGCGCGGATTACCCGCGTGTGTAGACCCGCTAATTGCGGGTAACGACGAGCCAAGCGCGCCGCACCCGCGCGACTCTCGCTGCCACCCGCCGCGATACGTACGCTGTTCTCGGCGTGCAATCAACCACGCCGCATCTGCACTACGATTTATTTGAATATGTCAAATATTGGAATCATCGCGAGTTTTGTAGCACGGACGTTTTCTACTTAATATTACGGATGTTGTTGATACGAGAATGCGTAAAAATTAATAGGTATGATTTGGGAAAACGGCCCATTCCTGTTTGTTGTCGAATAATAAAGCGACGGCAGTGTCATAAAAACTGTTGAGGGCAGATATGGCTCTACAGCTGCATCGAGCCAGCGGAACTGGCACAGCAGTCGGTATTCAGCCTAACAAAAGGGTGATAGCGGTACGTGCGTAAATCAAACGTCGCACAATAACAGAGCCTCCCGCGACCGCCCGACCCTTCTCCACAAACCCTCCTAGTTATAAGCCTCCCAGTTTCTCTATAACCGGCGGCCGGTTCTCATAAATCTGTCATACTGAAATGTGCTCCGCTGCCGGCCACTCGTGTGACGGACGCCATCGATATCTGTGCCAATAGGTATTCAATGTCAGTCCGTCCGATGTTTCGATTCAGTTTAACCCGGCCGTTCGTCAGACGCGCCCTTTCGCTATCTGCCGTAAAACAGAGCGCCTTTTTATAGCGAGCCATTAATTTTTTCACTGAAACGTCCCACATTTTATTTATCCGTTTACTGCGCGCAAACAGATATGTTGATGTATGTAATGGGGTGTCGCACCGTTCGTGTTTCGTGTTTGCAGTGCACACATTGTTCTCGTGTCTGCGACTGGAGAAACAGTAGACGGCGACGTGGCGTTGCATTTCCAGTCCAGGCGGCGCGATACCATCGCACATAGCTCCATCCCCTGCAATTAACGCTGCACAACGACCATATAAATCTTGTACGAATACTCGGTTCGTTCAGTATTCTGTTCTGGTATTAGCCAACACAGTCCAGTGTCTAAATACCTCCATAGCTCAGTAGCGCAAACATTGACTGCCGAATAGAACGAGCCGGATCGTTATTCAGCAATGATAAAACGAGGGCAATTAATAATCGGCAAGTGTCGGTAAAGGAAAGAGTCCGGGAGCTCGGGCGGATTGAGGGCACAGCGCCTAATCTTACCTATACGTCTCGAGCCGAAGAACAAACAAGCCGCGAGCTGAGATTACGCTCCGAATAAATCAATGTTACGACGCGTTAAAATATTTAAGCTCACGATTAATGCGGCCGCGAATGCGCTTATCGAAGCGCGCCGCTACAAACCCACCAGCTGTTCAGACGCTGATTGCTGGCTTTCACTATAAACAGAGATATATTGCCTAGATGGAAGTACATATGTGTTCACAATTTGACAACTTTTAAAGGGTTTACAATAAAGAACCAACAAACATTACCTAGTACATGTATATCATCATTTCAGCTTATTATGTTCCCACAGCTGGGACTCAGGCCTTTTCTCAAAGAGAGAGAATGGGTTAGGGCCCATTCTCTCAACCATGCTGGCCCAGTGCATGTTGGTGAATATCATGTCTTTGAACTTTGAGGTTCTTGGATATACCAGTTATCTCACGATTCTTCATCATTTTGATTTCTGGCAACTTCACATAATTTATCAAGGATCTAACCGTGTGCCGTTAGATTGTAAAGCGCGTATGTTCCCACTCGGCCATGTACCATCGCTCGCATCTAGTACCTGTCTATATCCAGCTCTAATACAGATATGAATGTCAGCGAGAGAGGTAACATTACAATAATCGTTTTTGATTTATGTTTAACGAAACAAAAGCCATTTTCATATTCGAAATAACACAACCCCATAAATTAATAGAGGGACAAAAGAGTTCGTCATATGAATGTTTGAACAAAAGAGCATGTACGTATTCTAAAACTGTCTATGGAAGTGTTAATAAAATCGTAATTTACGGGAACGATCACCCGGAAGCTTATCGAGTTTCGGTAACGTATCACGAAATCGCTATGGAAGTTTTACAAGGGCTCGTTAAGGGGGTTGTTACGATAAGCTCGAATGATAACTGTTTCTAATCAGACATAATGACACGGCGCGCCGCTGCCGCAGCGACGATGGCGCGCCGCCCGCGAGGGTGACAGCGCAGACTGCGAGCCGCGCCGCGCAGCGACCCCGCCTCCGCTTCACGACATCTCTTGTTTAATTTCATTAGTGAAGTTTCCTTCAGTGGAGTCTCGCGAATCGCAATCGCCTAATTAAATTTTGATAACAACCGAATCGTATCGCTCTCCTTCATTTCGTGAATGTCTGGGAAGACTTAACGGCAGTAAATGAAAATTGTATGTATAAGTTTGAAATTTTATTATTGCATAGATCAAACTTTATTTGTTGAATATTTACTCTGAAGATGGAATTCATTGAATTCAAATCAGTTTCGATTTTATTAAAAAGTTGCCAAACCGAAGAGGATGACTGGCTCCTGATATAACGATATACTGGCGGAAGTAATAAAATAAAACGATTTTACATCTCCAGGGGGAAACGAACGTTTTTGTCGAATGGGAAAAGTCGCGAGCGACTTCTCATTCCGCGATAAAATCGGGAACGTTTTACGACAATCTTCTATTCGATTACCTACCGTTAAACAACAATCTCAAAAACTCATTCCTTAAAGTTTCCGGACCAAAGTTGTGTTTACGCAGTATCACAAAACCCGCGACTGCTACTTAAATAGAATTTCATGGTTCTCTTTACTATGTTAGTGACAACTTTTAAAAATAAGAGAGACGTAAACGAGTATAAACATCGCGGAAATATATTTTTAATGAAACTGTAAAGAAAACCCGTTGGTAACATAAAGATTTGTCGGCTTTTGAGTGGCCTTCTACCTCGGCAGTGAGGGTCACTCATGACTCACGAGCCGAGATTTATGTAAAGATTTGTCGAGCTGGTTCCCGCGTCGTCACACGTTCAGATGTTTGTAATGCGGCCAAAGAAAGGGCTCACGAAGGGAAAAGTAGAGGTGACCGCGAGTGGGCCGCTCTGCGCCGCCGCATAATGAACTGGTCACGTAGGCACATTTCGTATTATTTCCCTGGGACGGTCCACGTGACTCGAATAAATGTGGGCGGCAGCTCCTCGGCAGCTCGCGGCCGCGGCCGGCGCCTCCTCGGACCCTCCACAAATAAACCGCTTCACGCACGATTCGCCGTCGGAGATTCATTATTCTAACTCTTACCGATCCATAATACATTACGCAACTTTTCTCTTTCAAAGACGTTTTTATTTGACCAATCTTTTTTGGTATTCTGTTTTGGACTACGGTTTATATGTTGGGTTTTGCCCACAGTTTTGAAATTTTGACTCACTTTACTTGCTATTCCATACTTCGTTATCCAAGAAAACTTAGCTTTACAACGACCAAAATCAAAATCCTTTTAGCCGTTTTCATTTGTGCAGTGATCACAATGTAGCATATTAAAAAAGGTGTGATCTAAAATCAGTGACTATTCTGAGTATCACTAGTCACAAACATGAATGCATAGTAAGTAACAAATACTACTTATACGAGTATGTAAACTAGTCTTGAATATTTAAGCAAGCCTTTTAGAAGTTTCTAGAAAGTGCAACCTACAGTGCAAAAAAGTACCATAAACATTATTTTTATATGTTTCTTTGCTCTTAGAAAACAGGTTCAAAATATTACCTGTGATATTTCAAGCAGCATGCTCTCTACGAATTGGATAATAAAGACATCACACGAAGCGACCGCACATGCTCCTGGACAGCAATATTAGACGTGTACGTAAGTAGTTTATTGTAAGGCAGCCTCGCTCATAACTACCCATTTTCCTAGGGATAATGTCGACCAACCGGGGACGTTATGTTTATTTCAGACAAAGTCTACGACGTAATGCTTTCGTGTAGATAAGTGGGCCCGAAATATTATCTACACACTCGTGTACTATTAACATTTAGTTTAGTATAATGATCTCATCTTATGTCTTGATATTAATTTCAAGGTATTCTTTTAAAATAATAAGAAGTAACGTTGGAACGAGTGTAAATTAAAACTTTAAAAACGTGTTTTGTTTCTAATCCGTAAAAGAACTGAAGTTTCCTCCAGAGACCGCTAGACAGATTTTGATCAAATTAGCTAAAAAGTACCACTATGAAACCTGATGTCAGACCGGTCCAGCTATTTTGGAGAAAAACTGTAACAGACATGCAAATACACTAATACACAATCTTTATTTACCTCCAAACAGATAATTTTTTTTCTGTAGTAATTAAAAAAAGGTATTACCTTGGATTTCCTCGCAACGCAGCGTGATGGAGCGCGTTGAAGCCGTTGTTGTTGGTGAGAGTCATGTCAGCGCCGTGCTCGAGAAGCAGCGTCAGCATGTCGTCGCGTTTCTTGGAGATGGCGTCGTGCAGCGGCGTATCCCCTTCGGAATCCTGGAACAAAACACCATCTACTCTCAACTGTTCACGGGTCAAAGTTTTAATTAAACGAATTTCCAATCGACTCCGGCTCCATAAACTAATCCGGGAGACAAGCCTCAACACCGGAATCCGGCGGCAGCTGCGACGACATTTCAGCTGCTGAATTATAAAGCATCGCCCGTCTCGAGTATCGCGACAATTTTCTAAAACATCAAACCGCTCGAATGAATAATTGAGGCGGCGGAGAAGGCGTTTAGGGCGTGGATTATAGCGACTTGCATAATTTATAACAGTCTCAGAGTGGTTTGCAAAGGAAAACTGCGAGATCGGGTGCGATGCGATGCGCTATCGAGCGCACGAGCGAAATCAGAAAATGGTGTCGAGTTCCGTAATATAGGGCGAGCGGCGCAAAAAGCGCGGCCACCGCGTCATTATCATAATCACCACCGCTGCGTGCCGCTACGGTGCCGCCCAAGCCGTTTTGCTTTGTGAGCGTGCATTAAGAGACCCGGCCGTTGTGCTCTGTCATTCTGCAATTAATTTGCAAGGGGCCTTAAGATGAGTAATTTTCATTTCCAAAAAGCTGGGGGCTCTCGGAATCACATCACAGCTAATGAACATCTCATTCACGACAAAATATTTACAAGGTCTCGGTATTATGATTTGCCAGAGAGCTCAAAAGTATTTCTCGCTTCGAACGGAGCTTTGGGTAACGACTTCCGCATGAAGTGAGCAGGAGGAGTGAGAAGTGAAACCATAATCGCAGGTACATCATAGCCTCCGACACCATTCAAATGGCAGTAATTCAGCGCAGCTCAACCACAGACACGGGGTAATTTCGCGCAGAATAGCAGCATTAAATATTAATCGTATTGGCATATAGATGGCCATTACAGCCGGTAATTCATGCCGTTGTGCAGTCGCCGCATTACATGCGGAGCCGATGCTAATTATTTGATTGTTGATTGTCGTAATTTACACTATAGGTCGTAACATCTCACAGCTACCGTACTCAGCGAACAATACTAATTTGGCTCGTGTTTTCTGCAAAAGGTATACATTTTCTCGAGGAAATAATGAACGCTAACAAACGTCAGCCTTTCTTTAGAGCGGTAAGGCGTTTCGTTGTAAAAAGAAATAGGTAAAATGAAGACGCCGCAAGCTGTCAGTTACAAGCGTTTTAAATAGAAGTGGGGAAGATAGCAGTATTACGGTGAAACACGCCACGAAGAGGTTGAAAAATAAGTGTTGAACTGAAATAAGAAATTTGATTTAGGCGGTAATATTCACAGGTGCAGGTGAGCTGCACAGCGCCGCCGGAGCCTGAGCTCCGTATACTCTACTGCGGATACTTACACAGCGTTAGAGTTGACGGCCTCATACCGCATTCGCCGCCAAGATATTTTAATTTAAAGCTATAACACGTGCGAGCCCCAATCACAAGTTTTATGAGATAATAAAATTTTAGCACGATACTGTTTGAGTGCGCATAAACTAAAACACCACCCGCTTGAATTATCCTGCAAACTCGAATTTTTCATTTCCATTTTTATTGTTGACTTCGTATTCTTTAGCGATGATTTTTTTTTATCGGGTTCCATGTTGTTTATGTATCTGCCACTTTCCAGTCTATACTAATATTATAAAGAGGAAAGAATTGATTGTTTGTTTGTTTGCATTGAATAGGCTCCGAAACTACTGAACCAATTTGAAAAATTCTTTCACCGACGGGAAGCTACACTATCCCCGGGTGACATAGGGTATAATCTATACCCGTGCGAAGCTGGGGCCGACCGCTAGTAATATATATTTATTGTAGTGTTTTTGCCGACTTCAAATGGAGGAGGTTATTAATTACTCTATTATTATGTATGTATTACTATGTTACGTTATGTTTTTAGTTGACTAAACAACATACTTATCAACCATGTCTATAATACTTGTCTTATCAAAATGTGGAACGCTTCCATCTGCAGAATTTCTGAGAAGATATAAACGTCCCTTCCCTTCAAAGAGGCTGTTAATAGTTTAAAAGGTAGGCAACGTATTTCAGTGAGATTCTTGATTAACATATATGATTTTAAAAAAACAACCTACAATATAAATAAATTAATAAATATGATGGCAGAAGATTAGACAATGCAATTAGAAAAAGAGACATGGATTAAGTCTGGGTAGCAACAATACTGTACCAAAGTTAAAAAATTCTTTAACTTTGATTAAAACATCAAAACATTCCATTATCGTGGATGAACAAAGAGAAGGCTTATCAGGAGGATTAATACGCGTAATAAAAGCAACCCTCCGGCGAAAAAGAGTGGGTCGGTATCTGAGTTGCGACGCTGCAATATGATTTTTTAATAAGCTACCTGTTACGTATCGTATTATTTTAAGAGAACTTAATGGAAGTGGACACAACATAGCGAGTTGGATAGGCGTTTTATGCGCTGGCCACATGTGAGCAACGGAATCCTTAATGATAACGTGTATATTTAAATCAAAATGTTTGTGGGACGTAGCGTATTAATGTTTATTGTCATAGCGATGGGACTCCATCATTGACGAGGCAGAAAGAAAATAACTAATTGTTTAATTCCGAGCCATTAAGCGGAGTATTGCGGAGGATTATTCACGGGCCATATAGCGCATCAGCAGAGCGCGGTGCCGCCGCGCCGCAGCCTGCCCGCTCACATCGACTTTCATCAAATCCGCAGATTAGAGAAATCAAACTAAACTCAACGGTACAAATTGTTTTAACATACCTATCTAATATAACGTGCATTTCATCAGATTTTGTCGTTACCTATCACAAATAAAAAAAAAAAACTCAATGCTTTTCTTCCTGTATTACCAGGATCAATGGTAATCAAACACACGTAAAACCACCCGAATTTAAATTTCGCAATGATAAAACAGTGTATATTACAGTAATAAATATCGGAAAATGCAAATTTCTATAACCTATGCATATTATGCATAATGCCACATTGATAGCGGTTCATCGTAAATACCTTTGGACGTTTTCATTTAGGAAACAATAAGAAATAACCATGCATTCAGTTTAGCATAATTTCGGTAAGAGAAGTTGAAAACAAGAGTTAAAACGAAATACACGTCCGCTTCCCTACAGCGTGGAAATTCGCCAACAAGGGACGTCCGGTGGACTTTCAAATTTATGTAAATTCGACACAAAATAAAGGTGTTTGTTGAACGTCCCAAATGTTACATGTGACTCGTGTAATAACTGAATGCTAGTTTCAACGTCTGCCAGGATTCGTCTCAACGAGCTCAATAATGAACAGTTTGTGCGAGCAGAGTGCTCTCATCAGTCGCCTTGATTGATTGTGCGGAAATAAGCCCCGCGCACTGCCTGTTCAGACTGATACACACATACGTGCAGGCCCGGCGTGGATTAGACAGGTTATTTATGAGAATAAGATAAACTAGCACGGATGCGCGCTCTAGTTTATACGTGCTACACGTTATATACAAGGGATGAATAAATTCAAACCTCAAAGACGCCTCATACAAAGCAGTACGTATACCAACGAAATATACATAGCGGCGACAACGTTCTGGGGAGCTGTATAAATCCTTCGGTCCATTAGCGCTCGATACCCAAGCCACGCAGTTCTTTGTTATTCAACTGGACTGGTGGCTCTGTGAGCGCTGCGCTTTAGATATCGGAAAACGTTAATGTACTCGCAGAGATTTAGTGCTGAGCGCTGCGCCCGCTTCTGCAACTTATACACGGCTCAGTCACGTACTTTATTCCCGAATCTAGAAATGTTGCTATCCATGTATGTTCGAAAGCGAATAGGTACGAGTATAATATCGTATCTGTAAATCAAGTGAGTTTTATGCCGGGTTGAACATTTTCAGATTGGTTTTCATAAGCGAGTGACTGATAGTATTTTGCATTATTATAATACATGGTGCACTACTGTATTATTTTGGTTAATAGCCGGAGCGAACGATAATTCAAATTATAACCTATTACAGTAACCAGTATGTACCAATACCAGTAGTTATGTCGCCGTTATGTCCAAGAACCTAAAAAGTTCAATGACATATGACATTCACCAACATACACTCTGATGACAGTAGTATGTATGTTGTAGCATTCATATTCATTTGGTAAAGCTAATTTAGAAGTCATTAATTACGTACGTAAGTATGATAATAAATAACAATAAGTCCATTAAATAAATAATTTCATTTCATTAATAGTACTAACCGTCTAAATGCAGAAGTCATGATATATGTAGATTTTACGTTTAGGCGGCCATTTTGTACGTCTTAAATTTGTCGGTAATGTCAATGGCGGCCTTACGGGAGTACGCAAACGCCAAAACCATTGATATTCAACACCATAATTATTATCACACTAGTAGGCCGCCCCTGCTTCGCACGGGCGAAGCCGGGATATATAGCCTATGTCAACCGGGGATAGTGCAGCATCCCAACAGTGAAAGAATTTTTCAAATCGGTTCAGTAGTTTCGGAGCCTATTCAATACAAACAAACAAACAATCAAATCTTTTCTCTTTATAATATTAGTATAGATGACTTCAACACAGATATTCAACATCGTAGCAATAAACGTATGATATCAAACATTACACGCAATCAATTTCTATTTCATAAAGAGTGTTTCCCGGTAAGTAGTTACCTACAATCTAGGTGTCTTTAAGTCGGTAGCTAATCGGTTTCTTCTAAGCAAGCGTACTCCATCGTAAACCACATCATGGGAGGTGCCGGTTAAACGTAAGCCTATATATAAAAAATACAAAAAAACACGATTCCTTTGTGATTGTCCAATTAGGTGAAAACGCTAGAAGAAATGAGCTAGCTCATGAATGTCTAAGTTAATTCACCTAAGAGCAAAATGTTAATTCTCTTTTGGGACCCCAAATACTTTTCCAAGTAGGTACATTATCTTTTTTGCCAGCATATTTAGAACAGAAGACTAGAATGGTACAACTCATTAATTCAATCTTCGTGTTGATGATTACTCGAACCAAACTTATTTTGGGCCACTAAATAAGTTTGGACCACTGATGACACCATGAGACCATGGGACATCGGGACCATGAGAAAAAAATAATGGGACAATTGAGTTAATTGACAAAAACTATACACATACCGCAAACAAACTAAATTTCTGAATTATGAAACAGACAATTTATCACAAGCATAAATCTCAATGAAATTGCATTTTATGGATATTGATAAGCCTAGTGGAGTTACCCATTAATCATCTGATATATGCAGCCAACAGAGGTTGGCAATACATCATGCAGGTAATAAAATAAAATATAGACTCGAAAGCTGTTCAAGAAAAGTTATATAAGATCAACTATTTAATACTTTTATGATTTGGACTCAATATAAATTTGAAACGTTGATATAGACAAGGTTAAAAGTCATGCAATATAAAGAGTAGTGGTAAATTATTTACGACTATAAAGACATAGATACAAAAAAAATTCAAAATTGTTTTTGCATGGATTTATTCACGTGTAAAACAACAGAGTTCAGAAAATGCGGCGTGAAATCTCTCCCATATCCCACAGTTGTAATAATCGAATATGAATGTTGGTAAAATATTCGGGTTCGCATTTTCAATAACGGTTTGCGAACTTTCGCCGGCTATATAGAGAATGGGTGAGAAGGAAAGTATTTATTAGGTGAACACAAGCGAGCCGGCGACGAGATTACAGGGCCAGGGAGGGTATAGTTTTTCCCAAGCTAGCGTTGTGGCCGGCGGCGCACAGGTGTCAATAATGTGACACGAATCGAACCCGGGCCAGCGACCCTGGCTGGGCCTGCTCTAACTAAAGCTTAAGTGGGGTAACAGCCTACCTTTATGTTCAGAAACTTGTGTTTGTTGTTCATTAGCGATAAAACATAAATACCGCAAGCTTATTCAAAATTTGGTCCTTGATATTTCTATCTTAGAGAAAATATTCTGCGCCTCGCCGTTTCACCCGCGTAGTGATGAAAAATGGTGATGATGATGATGATGTTGATGAAGAATAAGCCTCGACCCTTGAACTATACCCATGCAAAAAATCAGGTCGGTCCGTTGCACTGTTGCTGCGTGAAAGAGGAACAAACAAACAAACACACTTTCGCATTTATAATGTTAGTATGATTACATTTTTGAATAGTCTATCTATACTAATAATAATATTATAAAGAGGCAAGATTTGATTGTTTGTTTGAATAGCCTCCGAAACTACTGAACCGATTTGAAAAATTCTTTCACCGACGGGAAGCTACACTATCGCCGGGTGACATAGGTTATAATCTATACCCGTGCGAAGCTGGGGCGGACCGCTAGTATTCTATAAAATTGAAATAGTAAATCTAAAAGTGCGGAACACTTTCATAAAAAGAAAATACTTTGGTTCTTAATATTATTTTGACAAAATGCGCGAAGAATAATTTACCTAAGTACATTTACCATGGTTACCCAAAGTTATAAAATTGAGAGAATATTAGATATAATTTTTAATTATTCACCGGACTTCCAGATGCTGGTTACTTGGTAAGTCATAAATATGGGGAGGTAAGCGTCGAAGAAAGAAACCATAAAATTTCAGGTGACGTCGGCCCTTCCATAAATTTATCGACAGGTCGTGGTAACAGGCAATAAGGAAAATATTTATGAACTAGAACAGAACCGTGCGCGATTTTCATTAGCTAATTATTGGCCGTCGGGTCACTGCTGTTGTCGCGACGACGGTCTTCTATTGAGTGATGCTGAACTCAATAGATATTATCAAGTGTACTTACAATTTGTATGATACAAATTAGAACCATTCATTATGTTAAATCAGAAATATTTAATGACATAAAAACACCGCACACGCTGCCAACTTGTAGTGGGCTTGAGTGTTCGGATTTTCTATAAACCTACAACAGTCATCTAACTTTTATTTTGTTACAAGTTTAAATGTCGAATAGTTTAGAAAAGCAGGGGGGGGGGGACTAGAGCAAGCCCAAAAATAAAAAATATAGTAGTGACTATGATAACTATAGAAGTTAGAAGGTTCTAAAGAACTAGGACGGACGGACAGAACAAACTTATAAGGGTTCCTAGTACTATGGATCCCTGAAAATTGAACTAAAAATATTGCAAATTGCGCTGACGAGATCAGCGCATGGGCAGTTACCACGCGGGGCGCTGTTAACACGCAAATTATCGCCGCAAAAAGACCGTAAACCAACATTTTTGTTCGACATGTCGAATCAAACGAGGCAGTGACTCTGCGCTACGTGCGTCCGAGCCGGCTCGGGGCTAATTGGCACGCTTAATTGAACGCCTGTGTCAGTCTTCAGAGCTGAACAATAGGTGATCGGAATTCACCAGTTAGCTTGACAGAAAGATCACACGTCACACGACTCTTAACGAATCGAAGAGGATAGATACTGATGATTTGATTGATGTTTACTGTATCCTCCAATTATTAAATTAAAATTAAGGCCGCGCTGACCGGCTATAGATATATAGTTTATTGATAAATTATATATGTATATTATAATGTGTATAAAATAATAATATTACGATTATAATACTTTAATTAATTATGTTTTGTATGTCTTTCTTCTGTAAATAAATATGTTCATATATTTATAATTATTTAATACTAGCTGACAAATATGTTCTCACTGGCTGGCGATATATCTATAGCTATCGCATATTTGAATCATTTTTACAGATAAAAATCACCGAGTGAGAATTAAAAAAGCCGATTGGTATAAAGCAATTTTCTTGTTGATATACAAGATGACTTCCGCCAAAATAAAACATATCATCATAAAAATTACTCAATACATTTGCAATGTTATTCCAAAAAGAATGCTCAATAGCTTTTTTTTATACCTAGTTAGCGAATTTTTATCTTTTAAAATGCTGAAAATGTGCCAAAGAGATAGTATTCGCCAGTGAGCGCTGCCTTAACAAAGTAGGTATTATTGTATAAAAGTTCCCCGATAATTTAAAACTAGTAGTTATGTAAACTGAAAAAGGTAGATAAAACCTAATTTAACTATTATAAATAACATCACTACACCAACAAAAAACTAAACTGAAAAATTAATCTAAAAGTTCTTTGCTGGAGGGAAAGCGGCCAGAACGCTAGATGGTATGCTGAGTTTTTGGTAAAAGTAGACGCTAAAAGTCTGGTCTGCACCAAACGTTTGGCCAGGTAAATATATCATGTTTTGGTCATCTAATTTAGCAGTTTTCTTAACAGTGGGCGAATAGATTTCACAACATGCCAGATAATTTGCATGTTCAATTATAGTCTGTATAACATTAAAATTTATAATACGTACTTATATCTATTGAGAAACACCATGTTAGCCTTTGGAGGGTTAATTGAGGAAATGATATTGAGGTTTGGCTAATTTGGACGTTAATCGAAAGCCTAATAATTAACTAATGCGGGCAGGATAGTAGATACAGTTTGGAATGTTGGTGACGTATATATGACATATAGTAGTGATGTTGAAACTATTGAGCGCTGAACGATAATAATAGCGCGACTTTATTATTGTCAGATAATGAATCTGAATAGAATAAAGCAATGTTTTCAACCTGATATGATAAAAAAATATATTTTTTGCGGTAATATGTATGTCGGTTAAGCGGATCAACTTACATGTAAGTTTTGTGATCCACATGCAAGCACATGTACATAAAATACAGCTAAAAAAGTCTACGAGATATAAACGTAGGAAGATTGTAAAGCGTAGCTTCTCGTAGCACGCCATGCAAGTGAAGGCCGTGTAGCTCTATTGTGAAGCTACGAGCGTAGCGTATGCAGACAAGATACAAAACAGCTGCTACACCGACTGTGTTTATAAAGGTTGTTCATTTGTGCTAATCCCCAGTCAGATATTTTAACAACAGTTCGCATCCAATATTTTGTGAAAAGTTGGTTATGATTTAGGTACAGAAAGTGTCCTTAAAAGGTGGCTGGTTAATTTAAAATAACCCGGTATTGTTGCTGCAGTTTTGTCTTCCTTTAATCTCTACATAGTATAAATTGAAGTAGCTTTCCGCGTCTGTCTGTCTGTCTGTATGTCTGTATGGCCGCTAACTCCTCCTAAACCACGCAACGGATTTTGATGCGGTTTTCACCATCAGTTAGATTCATTTTTAAGGAAGGTTTATATATATAACTAGCGACCCGCCCCGGCTTCGCACGTAAATTACACCCGTGCGAAGCCGGGCGGGCGGGTCGCTAGTTCTAGTACAAGATAAAAAGACGTGGGAGAAAGAAAGAGACCAGCCCTGCAGTGGAACAGTAACGGCTGAATAATAAATAGTGAATAATAATATTTGGATCGGATTTATTTATCCCTGACCCCTATATCCATAGTTTTTCATATCTCTGGTTACAACACTAAATATGGTATATTTCACGATTCAAACATTTGAAACATTTTATTACGCGTGGGCACAATTTTACACGTGTCGTAGGCGTTCCATCAAAATATTTTTGTGAAATATTCTTTCTGAATGTGACACAACCAATAAATCGCATAATGGTGTCGTAAAATTTGGGCGGTATTATCTTGGGAAAACCCAGCTATTTTACATTCACCTGCGAGGTTTCCCTCCGCGTCCAATTTATGTTAGTGGGCACAAAACGAACGCTGACAAATGTGGAAATAAAATGAACATACGTTTTATCTGTGCGCTCACCGAGTCGGTTTTCATCCTCGTGGCGGAGGGCGGACGGCCGAGGCGCGGGACGGGGGGCTGCACGCGCCTTTAGGGATGCCATGTCACTAATATCGATACTCACTTCCAACACTTTTAACGGATTTTGTCGTAGCCGCACACGATGTCCAGAGGTCTTGCAGTTCTGCGCCGGACTTGATATTTTATTAATTTTAAGACTGGATCCCAAACATGTGGTATCCCATCCTTGCTTACCATCCTCTGTATTAATATTTTTAGTTTTAATAGCCTTGAGTAACATCTTTGTACCGGTTCTCCTTGGAGGTTTTAGAGGACTTCCAGTCTTATTCAGAAACGGCCTGACCCTGTTTTACCAGTATCTTTCATCTCGTTTTCGCACGTGTCAAGTCTCGTCACGTTCACTATAAGTTGTCACAACAGTAACAAATATAACGTTTGGGAAAGTAGACACATTTATTTCACATTCTGGAGATTTATGATAAACCTTTTGCTTACGAATATGAACGATATAATACCATGATGTTTTAATCTTTACTTGACAAGCCCAAAAATAGATGACTGGAAGATTTTGACATTCATGGCCGATTATAATGTAATGGTTGGCAGCCGAGAGGAATAAGAAGAGAAAGGAAACCTATAGTGGAATGATTTCGGCTTAGCTATTTTGGCTTTGCGAAAACAGCAAGTGCATCTAGGCTTATCTGTATTTACTTATTAACTTAACTGTATTAACTTATCTGTATTAACTTAACACGCTCCTACCTACTTATTCATACACTTAATTTTAACGCAGTAGAACTTAAAAGTAATATAGATCTTGTCAGCTTTTCTCTGACGAGAAATATAATGTCACGTTCGGTCATGAAACAAAGCAGGTTTTAACTAAAAAAATATATTTTTGTTGTATCTGATAATAAAATTATTTTGATTTGATTTACAAGCAAATTTTTAACTTCAAACTTTCATTTATCGATAGACTGGTATAGTTGCCGGCCCATCCCTAGCCATGGACGTTTTCCTGTCGTGCCGGAGCGGCTTGTTTCATAAGAATCTACGTAGGTACAGCCGAGATGAATATCCGACAAAGCATCACCCGCCCGACATACGTTAAGTATATCCGTTACCTGAAAATTGGCTTCTTGCATGAAATATTTGTTATTTGTAACTAGGTTGACGAAATAATGGAGATGCGAATTTCAATAACCCAGGGAACACATGTGAATGTTAATATTTGGTAATCGTGAATGCGAACTTGTAATTCTTGCAGCACAAGTTTTATTTTAAGATATATACAGATAAAAACTCTTTATTGTGTACACCGGAAATAAAAATTACATAAAGATAGGAGGGAGATCTTCTAGTTCTGCGAGCTTCATCGTCCACATCGTCGCTTACCAACAGGCGAGTCATGTCAAACGCAGACTTATCCGCTATAAAAAAACTTACAAGATTTTCTCACATGTGGCAGCATTATCGTTAGAAGCGATCTATTCCAAGCAACTATTGGTTTTATATACATGCGAGTCGTAATTAGACTCAATCTGAATAAAATGTATAGTTATTACCAGGCAACTATTGGTTTTACATACATGCGAGTCGTAATTAGACTTAAGAGCATTATTATGTAGTTACCTATTTTTCTGTTTTGCATTGGTAAATTTACAATTTACAAGCAACCATTTTAAATTAGGGACCGGATTTTATTGAACCAAATCCAAAATTCTTCAAGTGGAACCACTCGCATTTGACATTTATTATGGAAACGTCTTAAAAGCGTCCCTGGACCTTTCCGACCGCTCGACTAGTTCTTACTTAGACACGGTACGACGACGGGCGAAACAAAGTGGAACTTTTCCCAGGTTGCCGCATATAAAAAGAATTTTTAAAGATACTTCGCGTTGCAACTTTGCAAACAACGCTTTGAACTTCAGAGCCGATGTAAGCTGATGTTGAAAGACTATCTTGTGTATCGATTTGTAACGACGTTTTTGGAATAGTAACGATTGTATTACTTCTAATTATGAAACTCGAAAAACCGTTACTTTTATCTATTAGTTATCATTTTCGAAAAATGCTTTAAATGGTTCTATATTTTATACGTTTCGTCAATTAAACCAATGGATTTCAAATCAGCAGTAAACCGAACCTGCAGTTTAATTATTTAGTAACCTGTGCATTTAAACGAAAATTGTTGCAAGCTAAATTAGATGGGGGGAGGCCTATGTCCAGCATTTGACGTTCTATTGCAGAAATGATGATGATATAATTGGACATTGTAATAAAGACAAAGGATTTGAATGAGTTAGTCGGTATATCTAAAATGTACCTTTTGTACAGTTAAACTCAGTACACTTTTTTCTTGATTTTTGTACAAAACTCTACATACGAATGTTTGTTAGTATTATTATACCAATTAAATTTTTCTTCAGAATCTGGTTTTCATATAAGGTAACGATTTCACACGGTGAGAGAGTTGAAACACGGCGCACATACAAAGATCGTAATTTACAGTAAGGGGGGAGAGATAACAAGGAGCAACGAGAGGTATTTAATACATACAGGTGTACGAGGAAGCGCGAAATGTAAGCCACGTCGTAGATAAACACGGGTTCTATGGAAGTACACAGTGTGCTAACTTCAAAATGAAAATATTTACACAATGTTCATAATTCTTCGAACAAAACGTGGAATTAAAAACGCGAAGTAGTATTTCAATGTATCATAATACTAGCTGCGCCCCGCGGTTTCACCCGCGTAGTGATGAAAAATGGTGATGATGATGATGAAAAGTAGCCTATGTCACTCTCTGGCTCTTGAACTATATCCATGCAAAAAATCAGGTCGATCCGTTATTCCGTTGCAGCGTGAAAGAGGAACAAACATCCATACATACAAACTTTCGCGTTTATTATATTAGTACGATATGTAACATGTATATTGCTTTCCTCAACTAAAGCAGAAAAAATATAAAAGAGGATGTAATAATCTCATGTTTATTACTCATATCGTGCGCATACTGGCTCAAGTAGATTTAGTTGCTTCGAAAAGATATAAACAGCCAAGCATACAAAGGAGAAAAGTATGGCACGTGTAGAGTGCATGCTCTCCCTGTCTCATTTAACATTAATAATCAAAAGAGCTTTGACTCTGTTTTTGTACAGAAGTGCTACGCAGAACTGAGAAGCTTCGGCGCACACTTCTGATAACCACGCATATCGTAAAACTTTATTCACCGCCTCCACTCCAATTTGTCTTTGCGAGAGTTGGCAAACTCAGATATGACGATAACTTTCAGTTGTTACGTTACAAAGAAACGTGAGAATCGTAAATTACGTATTGACGTTGATATGTGGGATATCTGACGGTGTTTTATTGCAATAGTCCTGTGACTAATGCCTTGCAAACGTTGATCATTTATTTCAGCGAGATTTCCTTTTTCGTTTTTAAATCAGAACGTGTCTCTACTATATCAGTCGATGTAAAGCCATAGTAACATATAACCATAGTTTATGTTTAGCTAAATACAACGAGAAATTAGAGATTTTTTAAATGCTTTGAAAATACATTCCGAAGGTGGCCGAGAGGTAGCACATCCGATTTACAATCTGACGGCAACCGATTCGATCCTCGGCCCTGCCACCGATGAATTATTTATTACTTAGATAAATTATGTGCAGTTTCGATGCCATCGCTCAAAAACGGTGACGGAAAACATCACGAGGAAAGCGGTATATCCAAGAACCTCAAAAGTTCTAAAACATATATAACATTGGGTCAACATGGTGGATTACGGCCCAACCTTACTCTCTGAAAATCCTGCAGACCAGCAGTGCGAACATGATAATGATGTAGTTGAATACTTCCCGAATCAGTTTGATTTGTAACATATTACTTGTATATTTTTCGATTCAATCAGAACATCTTTCGAGATATTGATATTGTTGTCGTTACTTTTCGCTACGATGGGTAACATTTGAATGTATCTGTATTAATTGAGTGGCGGCACCGGCGAGGCGTCCCTCGGTCCCTGAGTAATTACCCAGGCTGCGCACAAAGGCCGAAGAGCCTCCGGAGCAGCGTCGCCAGCGCCCAC
This sequence comes from Agriopis marginaria, assembly GCA_932305915.1. Classification (NCBI taxonomy): domain Eukaryota; kingdom Metazoa; phylum Arthropoda; class Insecta; order Lepidoptera; family Geometridae; genus Agriopis; species Agriopis marginaria. The sequence goes on from OW029915.1 coordinate 12,781,023, forward strand.
GCTCGTTTCTATTTGGCCAATTACAGATATTAAAGCTAGGTATACACAGACGCTCGATTCCGTGTAGTATCTAGTATATAAGAAAATCTAAAGCCGACCCAGACAAAAACATTAAAACACTGTTTCAGTTCAGGGTTATCAGTACACTTTAGATAGTATACACAACACTTCACATCGAGGACTTCACACTGATATATTGTGAACTAGTGAAATGTACTGAAAACATGCAATGCCTTCTATAATGCAGTTGTACAAAAACAAACTTAGAAACATGGATTAAATTAAAAAGATGGAACGGTATTTAGGTTTTTGTTTATCCTAACTGAACTGTTGTTTAGTCATATCTACAAAACAATAAGCAATACCATATAGGTTTTGTATAACACTAGCGTCCCGCCCTGGCTTCGCATGGGTGCTATTTACGTACGAAGCCGGGGCGGGTCGCTAGTTATATATATAAACCTTCCGTGAAAAATTATCTAACTGATGGTGAAAACCGCATCATAATCCGTTGCGTGGTTTAGGAGGAGTTAGTGGCCATACAGTCAGACAGACGCGGAAAGCGACTTTAATTTATACTATGTAAAGAAGAGAAGATAAGAGATACGAGTAACAAACAGACAGGCAGACCACCTGATTGTAAGTGGTGTGGTCATCTTCGCCGATGGACTGCAGCACCAGCAGCGTTGCTTACACTTCAGGGTAATAATTTTGTTTACCTTTTTTTGAGCGCCCCATTATTATTGCTCTGCGGGAAAATCTCTAGTGGGAGAGCTTTCCGCATCTCGCAGGTACAATAATTGCTGTACATAAATAGGTAACAATTTCAGAAAGTAGGTACCAAGAATTTATTAACTTCGTTAGTGAATGTTGGGGCCTAAATAACTAACTTTAATTACGTTAAAATCTTAAAAGTTTCCCTTCAAGTCTCATTACTCAGTGTAATAAATAAAGCGGGTGAAAAAGGAAGACTTGATACCGGCAACGGTACTTAAAACGTAGAATAATTATTTTCCCTTTCTTGTTAAAGGAACGTTTGATGGGTAAATAATAAGGAGGTTTCAAGGTTTAAGACATTCCTAATTGAACGAAATACATTTTCGAGCTTTCAAGAGACGTAAGACTGTAAAGAGTGTAGACAGTATCGGAGTATATAAGGAGCTTAATACTGATACATTAGGGAAGATTCCGACCGTAATAGAAACATTCTATTCTAGTATAAAAAAATCAGATTTACTTGATACGCTGTTATTTTTAAAGGACAGCTAAAAAGCGGCGATCTCACACGCGCATTTCATAGTTTTTGAAGATGAAAAATCACTAAGTGAAAATAAAACCCATTGGGCATTATCTTCTTAGAGAAGCATTAGAAATAAGATAATGCTATTTTCGTGCTGATATTTTATAGGATGGCGGAGGATCTCAAAAAACTCGACAAAATAGAATAGAAAAAAGGGGTTGTCTGTCGGTTTATGGACGAAAATTTTACGTGATAACGCTTAGGCCGATTGTGCCTCTCTGTCGCTTGTTCCGCGCTTTCGCTTGCACGCGCGGCTCAGGCGGAACGTGACAATTTTTCGAGCGCGCAGCCGGCGTTCATCGATTTATAAGACGTTATCACATCAAAAAATACTATAACAATGTTGAAATCTCGTCTTCCATCCTTTAAAATATCAACACAAAACATGCTTTATACCTTTTATTTATGTTACACGGGAATTACTCACGTAAGATTAAGCCGGTTACTCCGACTATAGTTTCAACCGCATTAGACGGCCTTTTATGCTTTATACCTATTGCAATATTATTTTAAACATAACGCCCAACTCAAATCCTCACTCAGTGATATTTTGCAAAGGTGCGAAAGAGATAGCTCTGGCCGCTGAGCGCAGCCTTAATAAGATATGTATAATTATAAAAACTTTAATAAGAAATTAGCAATAGTGCATCGTGGTGGGGTACGGCTGACAACGTCTGTTAGATCTCACCGCCTAATGAAGCCGTAACGGCGCGGCGGTCGCAATGGGAAAACCAACACCAGCGCAGCGCTGCCGCCAGCTGCGCCGGTGCCATTGTCGTTATGGCTGTAAGAGGGCATTACGAAACATTACGCTCTTTCCGAGCTAAATTACAGAGCTTTTTATAGAGCGCCCATTTGAGCCGACGACCTTAAGTTTCGCAAGTATAATTGTTTTGTAAAAGTCATTCGAGTAATGCATAAAACTTTATGCAAGTATAACAATATAATTGTTTCTATCTGCTAACTGCAGAAACGTAAAGAAGGTTGACTCTATCATCATGTGGTATTCATGATCGAGAAAAGAGAGAGAGATAGAGAGTTTTTATCTGATATGATAAATGAAGCAATTTTATCCCGGCATTCGTTATCTGAGCGTATTTGTATCAAATTTGCATAAGCAGTAAATGTGCTATTATCTGTGATTGTAACGAATATTTAAGCGGCAGCGGCGTTCGAAGTGCAAACGACCCCGCGGGGAATAGGCCAAAAAGCAGATTCAGATCACGGTGCGCCGCCCGTGGCGCTATGCTAACCAGCGCACGAGTTTGATATTCGGGCGATGGCACCCGCGCCGCTCGCCGCTCGCCGCACTCCGTACTTATAATCTAATATTCGCAATTTACGAGGATCGCAGAAGGGGCCCGCAGGGAGCCGTAGCACTGTCATCGCGCGACCGTACCTGCCGGCTGCACTTACCCTACGCTTCTTAACTATGCCTTTGTAGCGTTTTATCCCTTTTATGGACCTAACTCATATGTGCTGTGCCAAAAGTTAATTTGAGAGCGGTTTTAGCAGTACAAAATCACATTTGCTCGGCGACACTCCAAGAAAAAATACTTCAAATAACTATATTACGGAATCCTACGGAATCCGTAATTTGGTAGGTCAAAATCCATATAATTGTGGGTACATTCATAGTTCAGAAATTGGTGATTATAAAACAAAAAAAACCGGACAAGTACGAGTAGGACTCGTGCTCTGAGGGTTCCGTTGGACGGAAACCTTTAGAGCGCAAGTAAAAAAAAAAAAAAACTAACAATTGAAGTTGAATTATTGAAAGACAAACTTAACATTGTAGTTGACAATAAGGTTCTTCCATACATAACAACTACAAAATGTAAGTTTGTAATTCTAAAACAATATTTTTTATATGATATAACTTCAAAATAACAACTTTCAGATTTATTCCTTTATATGTGCTGTAAGACCTTGCCTCTTGCCAAAATTAATGATTCTAGGTCAATGGGAAGTACCCTCTAGGTTATGATTCCCCTGTAAAATCGCAAAATATGCGACATAAACGTTCATATCTTTTGATTGCGTTGACTTACAACTTTTATTTTTTACAGCCGAAAGAAACCGTAGACCCAAGTATTTAGTATAAATTTCAACTTGATACCTTTACGCGTTCTTGAGAAAAAGGGTCTTGACAGACGGACTGACAGACAGACGGACAGACGGACAACGAAGTGGTCCTATAAGGGTTCCATTTTTTCCTTTTGAGGTACGGAACCCTAAAAATCTAACGAAGAAGCTATATTATATTATCCTGACCCCGACATAACACAAGGGTACTTTTTAGGGTTTAGTCACACAAAAAAATGCGCCTTATCCAGAATCTTCCGGTTTTTCTTCATTTTTCCAGGGATCAAATGTACGGTGCATTTGATATTTATAAAGATACAAGATATTTTACCCATCCATACAAATTAACTCTGTGTTGTAATCAATTCAAACGATAAAAAAAACGGAAAATTTCACTTATAAAGTGTATACTTTCACTCTGCATCCTTTCACAAAACAAGGGCCATAAAGACAGAAGTTTCTCCAAATTAGGTGTGCGTAGAGATCCTCCTAACACAATTAAGTAATATTAAACTCGCTACACACGAACCAAATGTGGCTTATATAAAAGGAATGTGATACACTCGACGGCACTCGTAATATTATACGATACCTACTTTAATCCTATAGCAGCGGGGTTAAAACATACTTTAATAGAGACGTTACCGTAACATTTGCGCGTTATGTAGGTAGTTTAAATTGAATAAAGAGTGTACTAAATCATTCCGATGCGAGAAAACAAGCACTACAACAAGCATGGAACAAACTGCCCGCTTCCTTGTTTCCTGTGATATAATCTGGGGCTTTTTAAGGCTATAGTGAATAGGTATCTTGTAAGTCTGTGTGATTCATCTTCGACCACATCGTCGCTTACCAACACGCGAGTTGGAGTAAAACGCGGAATTGTACGCGTTAAAAAAAATCCTCGAGAATACTTTTACACACAATACCTCATTTGGGAGTATATTCACCCGGTCTTTAAGGATAATTCATAAGATGAGCGACGCCAGGGAAGAGAACTATTACTTAAAGTACCAGCAGCTATTGTGTATGGCTCCGCGAGAGCTCCGCACAAAGTCCTCGCCGGATCTCGTCACACTTAGGTAAATCTCCAATATCCGCCACTATCAGATTCGTGAAAGCCATATACCTATACATTTATACACATGTATGAATATACTCGCTTATACACCCGAGCTTCACTTCAATAGGATATATCTAACATAATATGTTATGGCATGACTAAACCAGGAAAACCGTGATAGAAATATTACACCCTATATTATTATTAGCCACATCTCTATGTAGCCATTTTATGTGGCTGCTCTGCAGAGTGAAATAATACTCCTATCTTAGCGTAATACTCCTATCTATGTGTAATTTCAGCACAATGCAAATATTTTAGTTGGCACATGAAAAACTTGAAAAATAGAGGGCGGAACATGAATATGAAATGACTTCCACAGTACACACAAACAACCCGAGATAACAATGTTTCAAATTCAAAATAACCCCAAATAAATGTAAACAACGGAGCAATACAATAGAAAGCCGACGGGGACATATTTACTCAAATTTGAATCTGGAACGTGAGGAGTCGGCAGTCTATTACGTGACCGTTAATGGCATTCAGCCGGGCGAGTCCGGCGGCTGCTCCTAGCCGGCGCGGCCCAAGCCCGAGGCGGAGGAAGATCTATAAATTACGGGAACGACAACTCGTTCCGCGCCAGATAAAGCTACGCCGCAAAACAATGCTTCGCCAAATGCTTCAGTCGTTAGCGAGCAAAATCGTACATCTTTATGAACCGTTTACTCGACGGATTCACAATTATCTTAGGCTATTGACGTTAACTGCTCTTTGTCTGTTATTTTGACGACAGAAGACTCAATACAGATTCTTAGTCATTACTTATTTATGGCGAGCTTTAAATCCCACTTTTACTTTTGGTCTGTTGCAGAGGATAAATACTTTTCTGTAACTCAGTAGCAGTATCCCCAATTCTGTTTCAGAATTCACGTTCAAAGGCGAACGTTTCTGAACTTCCAATAATTTAATAAAGAAAGTTTAGGAACGTGCGTGGCTGGCACGCTCGCCACAAAAAGCCGAAAACTTCGATTCAATTAAACGGAAAGTTGAAACAAGAAGTTAGGGGCGCAGCGGACAACGTCGAGTGCGACGCGCGAGAGCACCCACACACCGCCGCCGTCGGTAGTCGCGCCGGTGACACTGCACCACCACTAAATCAAAACTTAAACTAAGTTTTGTAAGTAACTCTGAGAAAGGCCGATGTCGAACTGAAAACATACCTCGCCATTTTCGACATCCGTATCTCTGAATAAATTGCATTATAGCTAATTAAACATCGTCGCTCTGGACAGATTTTGTAAGTTAAAAAAGGTGTCGTGTCCAGTGGGACACGGCCGCGTAGCCTGCGAAAGTCGCCGGTGGGGAATAAGGGGTGACGAGCATTGTTATGCAAATTGAGGTCGTTATTTCGGTGCGAGTGAGGAAAGAGCGCGACAGTGGCCGCCCTGCCGCCTGCCGCCTGCCGCTGGGCCCGCGAGCCTCGCCCGCCGCCCGCCCGCCTCCGCACCGCTCCGCTCCTGCGCGCCGCAACGCGGAAGACGCTTTGCATAATTGGTAATACAAGTATGTACGTAACTTTGCAGTTACCCAGCGGGTGGTACACAATTTCTAATTTCAAAGTAAACATATGCGACTGTCACATAGGTTATACTTGTATGTCTCTATTGTATAAAACGACACTGTTTAGTCTTGAAACAGAGCGTTTTTCCATTAAGTATAAACCATTATTAGCAGGCAAGTCAGAGTCATGTCAGAGGCCTTCGAGAGGCCTAGTAACTCTGACATTCGGGCTGGCAACTCGGCCTATACTAACTTCCTTTTTTGCAGACAAGTACATAATTAATGCTGTAGTTAACTGCACGAAACACTATATTCCAGAGCATAATAAAATAATTTTTGTGGTGTAATGGTTTTTGCAGTGGGAGAGCGCTACCGATTTTGTAAAAGCTAACATCATAATAAAGTTGATTCTCATAAAGCCTTAATCTTGCCTAAACGCCGTGGGAGATCATTTTTCATCGTCTAATCGACAGAATTTTTCTCGGTTGCTGAGCTAAAATTACTAAAGTTGCGACCATCATATTCATATTTTCGGCCGAATTATCCAATATAATAAGTTTGAAAAGAGTAAGAGACGACTTTTAAAAGGAAAAGTTCTGAGAAAGCACGTAATGGCTCATCCCGCTCACGATTCCTGTGCCCGAGGCGGCTCCGGCAGACCGGCAGCGTCAAATAAGTTTCTAATTGCTTATATTACCAAGTTATATTCGTTCTTGAAAGTAATTAAGTCAGGAAGCTAAAACCACATTCATGTATTTCACTTCAACTTCATGTGGAATTTATTTATCGCAATGGCAGAATTTATCCTTCTAAAATTACTTTACCAGTGCGAACACAACTTTTATATAAATGGGCCGCAAGGTTGGGTACCTCAAAGCTATTGAGGTAAAGCGGTGAAATGCATCCGCGTGGAAGTCATGAAAAATACCCTCTACTTTTAGCGGTGTAAGTCTCTCGAAGAGGTGACAAAACGTTAGCTAGCGGAGCCTATTTGCAGTAATAAAAATGTAGAACCTCTGGTTTAAACTTCGGCGATTGACTGCTGACGACATCACCTGCATACGGTTTTACTGATAAGTCTTTGATCGATGCCAAATTCGGTGTAGATGTAAAACTTTGAAAATATACGCGTCACGAGAATAATTTTATGTTTGCGTTTCGGTATACTTTCACGTACTTAAATTACTTTATTATAGCCAATGTTACGACAGGAGCTGTCGACGAATTTCAATCCCATTTAGCTTTCGATATTTGAATGACGCTTTCGACTCTTCCCACACTCTCTATATAGTCACGAATAAATATCAAAATATATATATAATTAAAAAGCAGTTTTCATGAAAACTCTTAATTGTCAGTTTTATTATATCCTTATCCTAACTTTTTTTTTTACTAAACTGATGCAACTATTCGAAATGAAACAAATTCTACGATATTTACAAGGCTTTAACTCCATCGTAAACGAGAAACCAAACTGAAAATATTTGAACAAAACTTTAGAGCGTCTTCAGCGGAGCCGGTACAAAAACGCTTTTGGAACGAGCTGTATAAAAAGAGAAGAATAATGTACAGTTGGAGTGGGTAGACGCTTAAATTCAGGAGATATGAAGGAAATGTGTTACCCATTCTTGCTTTCAAGTTGGCAATAACAGTGGATACGGAGTGTGCTCGTGGCGTTACCGCGGCAGTAAATTAAGTAGTGCGAGGTGTGCTCGGGACGCGAACTTCACCGGCGCTATCTCAGCTGGCGATCGCTAGCGGCCAGTGCCGACGACGTACAAACCTTTTAAGATCGTAAGTGCTTTTATATCACTTCGGCTCCAAGTTTAGACACACCACCGACATACACATTTGCGCAGCTACTTGATTGCGTAGCTGATACAGCGTTGAATCTAGCTAGTGCCATACGTCAATTATCCTCTTTGTTTAACTTGACTACTTGCACATATCACCACCTATAATCATTATTATTCGTGACCGTAAAAGCAAAACAAATTCAAAAGAGAAAATAAGGCAAGCTTAAATTTAGTGTATCGGTCTGCGAGTGTTTACGAGGCGGCCCCGTGAAATAAACAAACCGGCAGTAAAGCACAAAGGCCACGGTTCTCGGAAATGGGCCCCGTTCATTATTTCATCGCTGCAGACTAACAAATGAGAATAAGCAGGTTGGAGACGATCAACTCGAGACTCGAGCATAAAGAGTAACATATAATAAACATTTGAAAGATTTTTATATATAAATTCCTCTATACCTGCCTAATTTTTTCACATAATCAGGATTACGATTCAGTGAATATTACTAAAATAACTAGCCGCACCATAGAAACTTACTATCGTAACTTTTATCCACCATAGTGTCATCATTCTTCAAGTTTCTCAGATAGCGTGCCTGAAGAAATAAAGAGTGGAACCAGAGATCACGAAGCAAGTGCAAAATAAATAAATAGCTATCTGCAGTATTTTTCTATGTATACTGTAACGGCACATCTTATTTTCCCGGTGCTTTTATACGTTCCACGCTTATGTGGCCTGTTACGTAAACTGAAGACAATGTATTTAGAGTAAGGCTACCTTTCGGGTGTAGTGGGGCAGGTAAAAACTAGTTGTAAAGGGTAGTAATGGACACAATAGGGTGTGAGTTTGCGGCGAGGGGGCTGAGCGGTCGGCGGCGGCTTTCAGCGAGAATTGCTGCGAAAAGGCAAAGTTACGTGCGCCCAAAACTACTCCCAACACGATGAACCGAGGTCGCACTCTGTCAATAACACTGGCCAAATAAATATGTCCCCGACATTCAATTATCAAAGTTATTGCCGACCGCTGCTCTGTTATTACGTAACGAGCTTGCTAATAAGAAAACTGAACGCGGATGCCTACATGACTGATTCAATGACTTTACAACGTCATTACTTAAAAATATTTTCCCGAGAAAATTACTTCACCGCTGTCTTTGCAGCAGTACTAGAAAGTAGAGTTTTGGCTAATTTTTTGTAAAGCAACTATGTTCTATTTAATTAAGAGTCAATGTAATGTGTTTGCAAGCTCTGTAGCTAAGTATGGGGGTTAATGTACTACTTACATATAAGAATAAGGGTCAAAGGACCTGAAAGGGGCGTGCTCGCAGGGCACCGGACACAAATTAAAACATTAACAATAGGTAATCCTCACGTGGCTAACGAGCGGCCGCACCATTAACACCCGCCTATGAAACAGAATTATTTTATTGTTATACCGCGTCCGGTGTCCGACCGATCCCACCCCGCTTACACAATTATCGGAAATATAATTTGAAATACGGTTCGTTCGCTGCAATTGTATTGCACCGGAATAACGAACCGATCGCAATCCACCTACTCGCGCAGCGTTGTTCGTGTTTAACTTTGCGAATTAACTTTGTAACGACCACAATAAACGGAAGCTTATACAACTCCACGAGTGAACTTTCCGAAACCATAAGTCTATCTGAATACTTTTGCGGGTAGTTTGTGTTAAAAGTTACCTACATAAATATTATTCGGAAACTGGTAAAAACTAATCAGATGAAAAAGGAAAATAGAAGATGAAAGAAAATGTGTTTCCATAAAAACGGGGAGTGAGTTTGGAGACTGCGCTAATGAGAGAGCATAAAGCGTGACGTCGTAAAGCCAGCGCATTAAGCGCCGCCGCCAGAAGCTGCCCGTAATCTATTCGTAGCTATTTTAATTAGCATCGTAGTAATAATAAAGCGAGGGTGAAGTTTTTGTGGCATCTCGGCTACGTTTCCCGAGGCGAGCTGCCGTCTGGCCACCGCCGACCCATCGTCCGACCTCGTCGATAGGGGAATACTTAAAACAACTTCCCCTCACTGAACTTCGGCTTCTACTTGCTAAAACACTAATGGAAACTATTCCTAACCTCCCCACACAACCTAGATAAAGCCTTCATAAAATTTGTACCCGCCTCGTACAACATAACACATTATTTCTGAAACTAATGTTTATGTATGAACAAAAAGAAATAATAAAGCGCTCTTGCCTTATCTTTTTCCGTATATTTCTCCCAAGCTTTACGGCTACGTAATAAATGACATTACTTGTTCAGTGTTATGGTAAAAAAGTAGAGAGGCTAAAGTAAGATTAGTAATTAAATTTCATGAAGGTTACAATCCTCGAATCAAGAAGATAGGTTATTAACACCGGACATATAAGTATTTTCAGCAGGTAAAACAGCGCCACCGTAGCAAGCAGCAACATAAAATGTTATCGTAGCAGAATAGCAGTAAAAGCAACGTGCCGTACCAAGAGGTTGGACATTGAAGTGGAGGGTATCTCTGTAAACTAAATCTGGCTGGAGCCACGGGAGCTCCACAATCGCATTCGTACTACCTCTTGTTTCACGCACCGCCTGTGTTTCTACACTACAATAACACTAGAATGCTGCTCTATCCGCATTCAGGGGAATATTTGTGTACCTATTTACTTTTTTGAAATCTCTCTAGAAATTCTACTAGTCTTGTTCTTTAATTTAATTTATATTCCATTTTCTTTGGAAGAAAATCCGAGGGTAGACATAAAATTCTGTAAACAGGTATTTCATTAAAAATTCAAATGGCTGTCTTCGCGAACAAAACGTTATGTGTATTCGTTTTTGAGATATTGTTGCCAAGTTTTTAGTAGATTGTTTACGACCTTGTTTTAAATTAAATCACCTAATTAGTATCAGTTATTTATGACTTGTTATATATTACTGTTAAGTCGTTATGTGTTACTTTGTTGATATATTTTTCTTAATTTCTCAGTAGGTGACGTAGCCGCCGCCGGTTCCAATAGAAGACGGGCGCTGGTGATTCGCAACCAGCATTATGCTGAGTTGGAACCGCTTTATGGGTAAAACCAATTTGAAATGTGCTCTGTTTTATAAAATTACCCAACCTATATGTTCCACAAATACTAATTTGTCCGTTGTGTATTGTTGTCTGAACAAACTCATTTGATTCGAAAAACATGCGATAGAGCCTTAAGAAACCCGACTAATTCCTGAAAAAATATTTGTCCGGCGCGTTTGACGTTAATTTATTAAATAGAAAAGCACGGGCGGAACGTAAACTGCGAGATAGCGTCGCACGAAGGGAAAGGGGCCGAACATTGCCAGCAGAGGAGTGTCCCCGCGGACGGCATTACATTTCGCTATAAATTTCATCCGCAGCCGGTCCGGAACACAATTCTACTTGCGTTTCTTTTATATAAAAACCTTTTGTTTCCTCTGACTGAAATAGGTGTTTCTGATCGGTACGAGACGACAGTCAGTAACGTTCGATATTAAAAAAGTTTTTCTATAAGAATCCCGCTGGCAGACCGAGCTAAGAATCTATTGCAATTAAAAAGAAACTTCACAAGAAAAAACACAAGATTGTACAGAAAATTGATTTTGTTTCTATTTTAGTAAATCCTGGGATTTCTTGTTCATTTTGTACTCAAAAGAACTTTCAAATTAATCGTATTGTTTATGTCTTTTTAACTTCAGTTTGCTGAAAGATAATTATTAGAGATATGAATAAATATCATAGTGAATTTATTAAGCAACTAAACAAGCAACATAATAAGATCACGAATTTCTAATAATAACTCACATAATGTTCTATCGCGGTGCTTATGTTTTCGATCTATGGTTATTTCTAGTAAGCTATTGTGTAATTATACTGTATGGTATTGGTACATATTTTTAAAATCTGCTCAACAAGGTTTAGAAAACGATAATTTTGGCCATAAAAATCTAGTCTGATTTCATTCATATCCCATAGTTGAACTTTTTTATGTTAACCTGTTTTGTCTCATCATCATCATCATCATCAGCCAGAAGACGTCCACTGCTGAACATAGGCCTCCCCCTTTAACCTCCACACTGAACGACAGCCTACCTTTTCCATCCACTGGATGCCCGCGACTCTCACAATGTCGTCGGTCCATCTAGTGGGAGGCATCCCCACGCTGCGTCATCCGGTTCGTGGTCTCCACTCCAGAACCTTTCTTCCCCCATCGGTTATCGGTTCTTCGAGCGATGTGACCTGCACATTGCCACTTCAACTTGCAAATTTTAACTGCTATGTCGGTGACTTTGGTTCTTTGGCGAATATCCACGTTTCGGATTCTATCGCGCAAAGAAACTCCGAGCATAGCTCTCTCTCTCTCTAGGCTAGTAAGTAAACAAGACAAAATTCAACGTAAGATTAAATTGAGAATGTTTTTGAGCTTGTGGTAGCCCCCAATGCACACGTCTATTTTCTAGGAACGAAGATGTCTTAAACAGCAAAGCAAAGAGAAACCTAAATTATAAAAAAATATAACCCGACTGCATTGTATAAATAGTAGGCGAGTAACTGAAAAGTAACAGCGGCGCGCTGCGTACCTATTGTATATCTAATATCTATACTTGTAGTGGATACAGAACTCTTTCATAACGCTTGATCTCGTAAATTATTGAGTATTTCATAGCTGTATTATATATTTTTGAAAATAGGTCTTTATAACCATGTAGAGCTCACTGCTCTACATAATTATGATAATATTGACCTTTTTAGCAAAATTATTATTTACTATTGTTCCCTTAAAAAAAACATGCTCGACAACTCAAATTCTTGTTCCCTATGTCACTCCCACTATTAAAACGATTCAAATTTAGTCGACACCTATATTTTGAAATCCATTAAGCCGTTTAAGCTGTAGGGCGTGCTAAAGAAACCATCATACATACATACACTCGAAAAACATAATCCTCCTTCTTGCGCAGTCAGGTAAAAATACCCACATAAGTATTATCAAACAAGAAACCTAATATCTACCGAAACTGAAATTTACCTAATACCTAAACAAAGCAGCAAACTATCCAACTTTATGAACTCATGCCGTAACTGTGATGTTATAATTTATACTCTAGGGTAGTCTAGGTTCATGCGAGTAAGCAGCAGCTATAAAGCTATCACGAGCGAGAGTAACCGTACTATATAAACAGAGACATGGCACATTTGTCCGACGTAATGTGTTCGGCAGGTCAGGTGGCAAACGATGAAAGCCCTGAAAGCGTTCATAAATTCACTCGAGACGAAACTGCAGAACACAGCTGGCGCACTAACGGGGAGCTAGCATAAAAACTACTATACTCAGCTACAATAATGTTTATTACCCCTCTTTGTATGCTGTGAAATATTTAACGAATGGCGTTAGCAAAACGTATTAGTAGTCAATTTTATGGTTGATTAAACTGGGAAAATTGCGAAAGAGAGAGAGGAGGAAGCGTGCCTTGCAGTAGGCTGAGTGAGTTGATTAAGGTCGAACAGGTTTTATTCTTCAAAAATATTAAAAACCCGACAACGGCGGATTATATTTAGCAAACCGTCCACCTGGAAAAAAAAATTATGTACCAAACCTCACTAGATATAATCATCATTTCAGCCGTAGGACGTCCACTGCTGGACATAGGCCTCCCCATCGATCTTCAAAAGGGACCGGTTGGAGGCGGTCTGCATCCAGCGTTTCCCTGCGGTCTCTTTTAGGACATCTGTCCATCTTGTGGGTGGACGTCCTACGTTGCGCTTACCGGTCCTTGGTCTCCATTCGAGTACCTTTGGGCCCCATTGGCCATCTGTTCTGCGTGATATGTGCCCTGCCCACTGCCACTTCAACTTGCTAATTCGGTGGGCTATGTCGGTAACTTTCGTTCGTCTACGGATCTCTTCATTTCTGATTGGATCTCGTAGAGAAACCCCGAGCATAGCCCTCTCTATAGTTCGTTATGCGACTTTGAGCTTGCTTAGAAGACTATATTTCAGTGCACATTTCACTGGCAACACATACTCGAAGACTTGAACACATACTGGTTGCGAAGTTTACCGAACGCTGCCCAGCCGGTATGTATTCGCCGTTTGACCTCTTTCTTGAAGTTGGACCTGCCTAGTTAATTAAAAAAGTAAATTTAGTTATTAGATATTCCTTTGTACAATTTTCGTTCGTGTTCAAATGACTCCATTTTTTCTATATATTTTTTCACTATACCGTTAAACCGCTTAAGGGGACTGTTCCCGTCTGCAGCTCTCTCGCTCGCACATTTTCACATTATTGAAGATATAAAATCAATGAGTGTGAATTTCCAAACAGTAACAAAATCATGTCTTGGTGTCTATCGTAACATTACAAACATCGGACGGGAACAGTTACCTTAACGCAAAAACTCAAAAAAAAAACACGCACACTAAGAAACTTGTAGCGGCACCTATGTACCAACTAATAATCCACATGTAAAAACAAATGGCAACAAGGTCATCTGCAGGGTGAATTCGAATAAAGGCATCAAGCCTGCTTTAGGCCAGATGGAACGCCCCCTCCACGCCACCTTACCATATCTCGCTTGTTTGTCTGATCTGAGGATACACATGAGGGGCAGTCAAATTTATTATCCATCACCACTTTACATTTCGCCATCTTGTATTTATGATGACGTCATCTACTTAGTGACCAGGTAAAAATATCTTGGATCAGAACCTCATTTATTAAATCGGTTGAGGCGTCGTTGAGTAAAAAGTTACGCACTCAGTAACAATAACACAAAGTTTATTTTGTATTTCATATGTTTACAATAATTTACGTTGGCAAAGAAAGAACGTCGATAGGTAGGTAGAAAACGGAACAGGATCAAAGTTCGTTTCAGCGACGTGTGTGTGCGGGCGGAGATAGAGTCGGCTAACGAAGTAAACAATCGACACAGACAATTCGCGTCCGACGAGCTGGCTAACAGCCGGCACCGAGACAAAAGGCTGATGAATCTGATTATTTTGTTTTACTGCTCCCACCCCCTATGAAATCTAAACAAACGTAACGACGAGAAACGAACGCGGAAGTCTTTTGATGATACGAACATTTTATTCTGGATACAGATATATTTTATTCCATGTTATTTATTTTAAACAAGAATAACGGTTTAAAAACTAAAACCCGACTACTTAAAATTAAAAAAAAAAAAGACGGCCTAGTTCGAGTCGAGCTCGCGCACGGAGGGTTCCGTACCATCGTGTTAAGTTTGACGCTTGTCTGTATTACCGTTTTTACATTAGAGCTAATACAAAAATACGTTTAAAAAATACATTTGTTGTATAGGGACCCCCCTTTCGTTTTTACTTATTGACTTTTTTATTATTTGTTAGTCAATCCACCGTAACATTACATATTCTGTGAAAATTTCAACTGGCTATCTATTACGGTTCGAAAGATACAGCCGTTAATAGATAGGACAGACAGACATACAGACAGACGGACAGACAGATATCGTAGGCTCAATAATAGGATCCCGTTTTTACCGGTACGGTCGGAACACTAAAAATAAATAAGAATAATAGCCCAGAAAAAATTATGTATATTTGATATGCACTCATTATGCCCTTTCTTTTGAAACCAAGAACGATAAATTAAATGTTTTTTTTTCGACAAGCGAATTAGGTCATGAAATCCGCCATATTGGTTTTAGCGTGACGTCATATAGCCTATGACACGAGGAGTATTAAGACGCGTCGATAGACACCTCATTGGTCAAAATATTATTAGTTCAGAAGATTAGAGGGAATGAACTTACATACATTAGACTGTCTTATCTCATAATCCTCCTTTTGCCGTAGTCTGGAAATAATATGCTTGCGTTTGACCGCCAACATGTCTAATGTTAAGCGATGATGCGGTCTATGATGGTATATGTCAACTTAACTACTTCCTGAATGCAATAGCTGTAGTCGTTGCTGTAATAGGTTTTCAGCAGATTTTCACGACTGAATGACATCTTCAATTTCCAGATCAAAGAGCCTGTCTCAGCGTGTGTTTCGTTTGCCGCGGTTCTGTCGGTATTTTTCCAATATTGGTGTTACAGGTATGTTCCTAGATAGCTCCAATTCATAACTGTTGAGCTCGCAGATCAATGTAAGCTGTTTGCAGTGCAGAACGGACCACTGAGCTGGCGTCAATTTGTATGAATACAAATTTTTTCTACTCCTTTAGGGTTCCGTACCCAAAGTGTGTAAACGGGACCATATTACGCTGGCTGTCTGTCTGTCCTAACTTTTTACGGCTGTATTTTTCGAACCGTAATTGATAGCCTGTTGAAATTTTCACAGAATATGTAATGTTACGGTGGATTAACTAAGAAATCTATACTAGAATATGATATTATGATGAGGAAAGATTTGATTGTTTGTTTGTTTGCATTGAATAGGCTCCGAAACTACTAAACCGATTCGAAAAATTCTTCCACTTCTGGGAAGCTACACTATCCCCGGGTGACATAGGCTATATTTTTTTATTAGGGATTCTTACTAAAACTCCAATAATGTAGCCCAGGGGCCTTACGGACAACAACCGCAAACCGCCAAACCGTATCTAGGCGCGATAAGGTTCACGTTCGCGTGATTTGCCAACTGAGCGGATTAGGTGCCGCAATTAGATGTTGTCCGTAAGGCCCCAGGTGTAAACTCCCCCAATACAACAAACTTTTTAAAACCTATTTTTATATTAGCTCTAATGTAAAAACGGTAATACGTACAAGCGTCAAACTTGGCATGATTATAGTTAAAATTCTAAAGTAAAACAACAAATAATTAATACTGTTAAAGTGCGAGACGGTGAAAAATTTCTGTTCAATTTTGATTTTGTTTTATAATGTGACTTGATCGAGTTTTCTTAGCTATGATGCATGAAAATCTGTTCAGCCGTTTGAAGATTATCAACTCGTTTATCGGGTTTAAAAAAACAATTTATACTTTCAAGCTATGGTTTACTATGGTGCAATTTGGCATTTTTTTGTACTGACGTCTGACGTGCCACCACCAAGACGACGGAGATCGAACTGAATTATGCGCCGTGGTAGTTGGAGCATTGAGCAAACTTGAGACCAGCCATAGACATGCAGAGTAGGTGAACACGCTGGGTCTATCCTGATAACAGTCTGTGGTGCCGGCGGTATTCGGGGACACGAATATATATGAAACTGCACAACCGTTTACAATATGCACGCCCATAAATAGTTTAACAAAGTTTGACGCAAAAGGCAATAAAACAGTATTTCGAGCATATAACACCTGCGCTACGTAAAGCACAAGTGCACACGTATAAATTATTCGAGCTGTGCGAAATGTAACCGTAGACGATTCTCGCATTCTCTACGTACGCTAACAGCTGCTGGCGTGGTTTGCCGCGAGCTCTCCGTCCGCCGTCGCGAGGACAACACTGAAAGGCACGTGGGCTGCATTCCACTTCAATTCCGCCCTATAACACGTCCCACTGAATTTTGTGCGGGATGTTACGTTTTGTCACCGCATAGCCGTCCCTTTCTATTTGATGCCAAAAATTTGTTAGGTTGTCGCATGACTGTGTCGAAAAACAAGAATTCCGACGTAAAAACAATAAGGGGCGTGAGTTTGAAAAACTGTAACTATATTGTGTGTGAAAATTGTGTTGACAATATCGTGGCGTAAGCTCTGACGGAATCAGGCATAATGATATATTTATCTTAGCCAACAATCTCAGGGTTATCTTTGCAGAGCAGAAGAAAGGAAGCACCGGTGCGACGCGTTATTTACGACTGGCGATTCCGGTGCAACTGGGATAGTGCAGGAAATCCACCTGCAGCCCAGCTGCAGCTTGAGAAGTTTCCATTTCCCTTGTAACGAATAAGCTAACGCCGACGAATTTACCTACTTAGCTCGTCGACATCTTTACACGAACTACACATAAATTGCTAGGTAACGTAGAAGATAGATTTTTATCAGGGGAACCAAGTTGCAACCGTTCCAGGGACATAAAACCTTACTTAGCGAGCCACAAATCCTCGTAACGCTAAGCCGAGATAAAACACTAAGCTGGCGGCACAACGAGCCACGTTCAAATTTTTCACCTGAGGGCTGCGCGCCACCGCCCCGCTATGTGCCGCACTGGATATTACTCACACATGAATTATGACGTTTTATAATGAAACTTGGGCTAACTCACAGCCCTGCTATAACCATGCCCGGAGAACGACCGTGCATGGTTGGATTTAGAGCTCCTTTTATACATTGTGGATTAACTATAATATGCAAGAAAACGTGATGAATAGTTAACCTTTTTAGATGATTGTTTGATCAATTTGTTTGATGCAAAACAATGGAACGCCTTGCCCCTGTCTGTGTTTCCGCAGCATTACAATCTTGGAGTGTTCAAGTCTAGGGTTAATAGGTTATTACTGGGCAAACGTGCTACATCTTCGACCGCATCGTCGCTTTCCATCAGGCGAGATCGCGATCAAACGTTATCCAAGTCGGATGTAAAAAAAAAGGTGATACATAAACGAAGTTTTACATTTTCAATGATGATAATCGCAATTATTATGTCTTTAACGACAAATCCGACCGGCCCTTTTGGAGATCGATGGGGGAGGCCTATGTCCAGCAGTGGACGTCCTATGGCTGAAATGATGATGATGATGATGATGATGACGATGATAACGACAAATCGGTGCTTACTTCTATTTTGATGAACCTTTTCTTCATTCATTGAGTTACTGTTTTTTTTATAAGTTCCTAAAAATAAATGATTGCTTTAGTACCTACTCCTATCGCAGCTTCTTACCAAGAACAAGCAATGAATTAGAACTTGTATCCCAACAACGAAACTCATTAAGATTAAAGCTTTATTAAATCTTGCGAGCCTCAGCAAACGTTTCCATACACTCGCAAGAAGGAAACCATTACGTGTTTGCCGATGTGCTCATTCAAAAGCGCTTTTCGGTTGTTCAAACGGAGTTGTGGACGCGGACGGAGCTCGGCTGCCGAGATCAGCAAACAGTGAAGAGTAATAAAGCCATTAATTCCGCTTTACGTGCAAATAACATAAATCAGCGTGTAGCCGCCGCCCGCGCTGCCGCCGCCGCGCCACGCCGCAAGACCGCCCGAGCACACAGAGGAGCCCGAGCCTGAATTAAGCGCCTGTCATACGTCCTGCCGGAGACGTTACCTACTCGCACACCGACCACGCAGATTAAACCGATCGATTCAAAACTTCTGCGAACTTGCGCGACAGCTTAGAAAATACTTATTCAACATAGAAATTTGAATTGAGAGCAGGGATGATTTTTTTCTCTCGCGTAAAGTTTAAAACAAAATCTTGTTTTGAAGAGCTTCATAACTGAGACGATATACGTATGAGTATTAATTAACAATGTAGTATCTGCGTATATCTGCGATTTACACGTTTCAAGTGATCTTAGGCTTGAAACTCAATTAGTCGTGCTAAGCTTAACTCCTCTATTAGTACATAATCCCCATTAATTGTAGGTAAACGGTAATGTTTAGCGCGCATAGTTAAATGTTTTCACGTACGATGGATATTCAACAAATTGATAGTACAAAGGGGATATGATTCATACTTTCTCATTAACAGCATAAAGTTATAAATACGTCGGCAATGAACAAATCACGCCATTAAATGCTTTGCTAAAAACAACAACCGAGAGGTAATTTAAGAATAATTTCAGCATAAAGCTTTGTTCCCAAAGAAAAAAATACAAAAGAGTGTTAGGTCGACGCTTTCCCACTGTGGGTGGAAAAGGGGTTGGTTTTCGTAAAAAAGCTCCGAAAGTGATTCCCCTTTAAAGTTTATGTCTTTCTGCCCGGTGCGAGTTCGCTGAATACAAGCTTTTTTATCTCAAAAAGTTAGTAGAGATTACGAAAATCATTAAAAGAAAAAGAGGAAAGTCGCCGCCAGCGATTCGAGTTAAAGTAACATTATATTCACAACAAAAGCGATAAAATACCTATTTCATTGCGAACCATTAACCTAGACTTTCAGTGTGCTAAAGGGGTCGGAATGCATTCGACGAAGCAATAACAACGAAAATATTATTGGCGACGTCTCGGGCTTGCCGCTCGAACTCGTTCCAAGGATTAACGAAAATTAGATTTCAATAAGACGGTTGAGGCGAGGCAAGGAACAAACCTAAGTCGGAGCCGGGAAAAGCGGAGACGGTCACGCTCCACCTTTTAATGCAATGTCAGCAACTCTGAACGCGCCCTCGTTGCTTACCCGGCTCTACATGATTACGCACACAAGCAAAACTGGCATCTGTAAATTGTTTTCTATCTGTAGGCAATCTGATTCTACTGGGGCCTGGGATCTGACGATTCGGATAAATGGAACAACGAGGATTAGCCTTTCTTATCTCCGATTTTGTATAATGTACTTCCATATTTTGCTATTTTTCATTACTCATGCCCGGAAAGTAGGTCTGAAGTTGCCTGAGGAGCGGGTAGAAAGTAATACATTTCAGTCCTAGGGAGAATCACTTTCAACTGAGAGTGACAATTGACAACTGACAGACATTCAAATTGTAATTTAAAAAAAAACTACATAGTTCTATTTTCATATTTTGTATTGAACCATGATCCAACTTTCTGTTCATGTTCACTTCTCGTGCATTTGCCAGTGTCAGGATGTTAAAAAAAAATGCCGAGAATCCGATCTTCATTGTAGAGTTTTGTTTATACTTCCGTATAAACAAAACTATCCGCAGATTTTTATTAACACAATGAGTTTATCTGATTACGATATGGATTTAACGCATGATTTCATAAGAGAAGAGGCTAAAGCAGTAGTGGAAAACCTAAAATAGTCAAATATCAATGTCCCCAACATTCACCCAAGAATCCCTGGATACTACTGTAGAAACTCAAGTTTCCCAGAAAATATCCAATATAATATCGATATAATCAATATCTAATGTAAAATTCACATATATTTTCTTTAGTAAGTTCATGTTTTTATTTTTAGTTTCCTTGTATTCGTAATGAAAAGCACAGTGTATACCTCGGGGTTTAAGACTTATATAGTCCCTCGAACTATTAGCGCTCGGGACTAAATAAGTCACTTTCACCCCTAGGGTAACAATGTACTATTACCGCTCAACTATAATTAACAATATTTTATTTATGTTACACGGGAATTACTCACGTAAGATTAAGCCGGTTACTCCGACTATAGTTTCAACCGCATTAGACGGCCTTTTTCAAGCAAACATTTCCAAATCCGAGTTGGACGCTTTGGAAACCCTGCGCAGAAACCCTGACTTGCTGGTCTTGCCGGCAGATAAAGGTAATGCTGCTGTTATTGTTGAAACACAGGCTTACGAACAGAAAATTGGGAAGCTAGTAAGCGACATTAACACGTATAAAAAAGTTACCTATAACCCCACCAACCGGGTGACGAATAGTCTAAATAACATCCTAAAGACATTGCCGGATGACTTGTATAATAGGTTGCGCCCTTTAAATTCTACAACGCCAAAAATCTACGGGTTGCCGAAGATTCATAAACCAGATTGGCCTCTTCGTCCCATTGTTAGTCAGATAGACTCACCGACATATAAAACCGCACGTTTTCTGTCAGACATGCTACTCCCTTTTACGGGTAAAACATCTAGCTATGTGAAAGACTCATCACATTTTATACAGTTGCTAGAGGAGGTGCAATTGACAGATAATGAGGAAATGGTGAGTTTCGATGTCGTTTCGTTGTTCACGAATATACCGATAGAGGACACTATCAACATTATATCTGATTTATTAGAATGCATTCCCATACCTATCGAGTATATAGAGTTGATACGATACACACTGACTAGTGGATATTTTGTGTGGAAAGGGGATTTCTACCTACAGGTTGACGGCGTTGCGATGGGCTCTCCTATAGCTCCAGTGGTAGCCAACATATTTATGGAGTGGTTCGAAGAGTATGCACTACTGAACACTTCCTATAAACCGAGACACTGGTGGCGATATGTGGACGACGTGTTTGCTATTATACGTAGAGATAAGATAGATCTGTTTTTGGACCACTTGAATAGCATCCACCCGAGAATCGCTTTAACAGTGGAACGTGAAAAGGATAGAGCTCTACCTTTCCTTGATGTGTTGGTGAAACGTGACTCGAATGGCCGACTGTCTCACGCGGTATACCGTAAACCAACGCACACGGATAGATATCTCAGAGCCGATTCACACCATCACCCAGCACATATAGCATCAGTACCACGGAAACTTATTAACAGAGCGTTGAAACTCTGCGATTACGAATACCTGGATACTGAGCTGGACCATATCAGAGGTGTGCTGAATAGCAATGGTTATAGTTGGAAGCAGAGCTGGCGTTTTGCAAACGCGACGACCGGGACACGTCGGACATCGGTAGAGAGAGCAACAGCGTTTTTGCCGTATGTTAAAGGAGTGACGGACAGTATCGGAAACTTGTTACGCCGGAGGTACAGCATCAAGACGATCTTCCGTCCTATAGGGCAACTGAGACAGCTGCTCCGCTCTCCAAAAGATAGAGACCCTTTGGGGGTTCCCGGTGTGTATATGATCCCCTGCGATTGCGGTAAATGTTACGTCGGCGAAACAAAGAGGAACGTGTCCACGAGGCTCACGGAGCATATACGTTCCATGAAAAAGCTCGACACCAACGGTTCCGCGGTGGCAGAACATTATCTGGCCTCCGGCGCACAGCATTATATCAGGTTCGACAGAGCGAAAGTGCTGGCACGGGAGAAATTCTTTGTGCCCCGGAAAGTCAGAGAAGCCATCGAGATCAGTCGACGTCCAACCTTTAATAGGGATGGAGGATGGAACCTGCCACCGACTTGGAAGCCGTGCCTTCATGGAGTTCGTGTGAGTGACCGTGAGATTGGTGGCGACGTGGTGAGCTCCGCGTGCTGGAGTATTTCCGACACGCAGGAAGATTCGAGTGAGGAAGAGCTCCAGTGTGCGCCGGCGCAACATATTTCTCTACGCACCCCCACCCCCGCACCCGACAAGCAGCCGGTGTCGTCACGTGCGCGCCGCGCGGCTGCCCGTAGTGCAAAGCGAGACGCAGCCGCGCGCGCGCATTCACCTTGAAAAAGGCCGTCTAATGCGGTTGAAACTATAGTCGGAGTAACCGGCTTAATCTTACGTGAGTAATTCCCGTGTAACATAAATAAAATGTGTGAAAACCACGTCAGTTTCAATAATATAATTAATAACATTGCGATGATGTCCCTACGCCTATGTTCACTGTATGTCTTATCCATCAACTAAGTATTAACTTTTAACAAAATTTTCTATAGATAATACTTGCTATAATTGTTTTTAGTTTTGGAATAAGAAGTTGCACCTTATTTATCACAAATATTTTCGGCTTTCAAACTCAGAAAACATAATATGTTTTACGGCAACTAAGGGAATTAAATGAACACCACTTTAGAGAATTAACAATATCAAGTTGAATAAAGATAATTAAGATCAGATATCTCAAAATATAAACTACATTTCAGCTCACATTTAATTTGGAATTAGACCCTTGAGTCTGGGCGGATTAAATTGGTATTCTCCTCCGTCGTACAGTTTAAACAGTATTACTGTACGTATGTTGCGAGCAAATGGCGCAGATTTGCCATAGACCGGGGACGAGCGCTTTCACTGTACTGTCGCAGGATTATTGTTAAATCCGTAATATTACAATCGTCCTAGTAACATAGTTACCATAATTATAGAGAATTGTCAATCGACTTTAATTCTTGAACCGTTATAGTTAAACAAGTGGAAGAACTAGTTTTGCGTAGGCCAAAACTAGAGGCAGATCAAATTGGATAAGTAGTAGGTTAATAGGCTGCAATTATTAGGTTTCTACGGAAAATGGCAACATTGTAACTAAATTTATAATATTGATAGGTATTTGGGGAAGATTGTATTGTAACGTTATATTGATGCATACTAGCTAAATGGCCGCGACTTTGTACGCGTAGGGTTAAAACTTCGGCCTCGCCAATAGTTTTTTAAGTCCTGTCTTAGTGCTCACCTAAGTTATTTAAGGAACACTTGAGCAAAATTTCATACTTCTAGACCTAGCGGTTTTAGCTTGGCGTCTCTTAGCGATTTTATTTAAGATTTTTATTCAGTAGATGATGCATGGTAATATCATTAAAATGTTAATACGGGCATATTCCTGAGGTGTTTCTATAAATATTTGAGTAATATACAGGGTTAAGCGGAAAAGAGGTCATTCATTTTGACTTTCACTATGTGAGCAACAGGACCAACTAGATTAGCACAGGACCGAGGCAGATGGCATAGCAAGAGAGAGGCCTGTACCCAGCAGTGGGATAAGGAAGGCTGTGGATGATGATGATGTGAGCAACACTGAAATCTCCCAAAAAATAGCTTTAGCAATAAAATAGGGTTGGTCCCTTAGTAAAAGTTGTTTATAATTATGTGTACAATGTCGTCCTTTGGCTTAGAAACAACGTTTCGTATAACTCTGTATAAAAAAGCTTACAAAGGCACACACTAGGCCGTAGAAGGGATGTTCCGAATAAAAAGTTGTTTTCTCAAAATAAATTATTCCCCCAATTCGGCCGTTTCGATTCAAATTGAAAGAGCATCTCTGTATAGAGATTTCTCTAACCGCGAAGGAAGAGAATACAAATAGGCATATAAACGGAAAAGAAATGGCTTCATGAATTGTATGGACGAGTCGCAGTGTAGGGCGTTAGAACTTAGATGGAAATTGCATAAGGATTTATGGGCCGAATAAATGTTCGAAGGCCGAATATAACAAATTAGCAGTAAACTTCCAAAATAAATTCGGAGACAACCTGTGAGGCATCATTCAGATCTCAAGTATGCATTATTTATTCATTACATATTCGCACGCCGTTCACGTTCTCTATAGATAGCTCGCATAACTCTCGCAGGGATGCCGCGCAGCCCAAACGAAACAATAGCATATTATCAAACAAAACGACGTAAATAGTCTTCCGAATAGGAGAAATAGGGCGCGGGTTAAGGGTCCGCAGGATATCCGGATCGCGACTCGAATTCTAGATGAGGTAACGATCAAACCATATTTTTGGTTACGTGTCCATACTCCTGGTTAGAATATAAGTTGACATTGTAGTCAGTCCTCCAAGTATCCCTATTCTCTCAAACAGAAAACTACGGCTGAATGCATCGCGCAATTGTTCGATAAAGGCGACTAGCCGGCAACGTAGCGTTCTTTGCGATCGGTCGCTCACGGGAACTCGAATCCCGAGACGCTTTGTAAATGTCGACTTTTGTAGAGTGGCCTTTTACCTGCATTCTATGACGAGAATGCTATCCACGCAGAGCTCTTTGAAAATCCGTTTTCCTAGAACTTTTTCTGCAAAAGTCTTCGTATTGACTTCGATTCAGGCTTACCACACAGTTTTAATATGTTGCATGGAAATATTTTAATAAGTGATATAGGTGATATAGATGGGTAATATAGGCGATACAAATCACAGTAAATAAATACAGTAGGTATATTTAGAAGGCGAGTTCGTAATTTAAAACATATTCGTATCTGCCTAAGTTACGTGAAGCACGGGTTAAAGAGTTGTAACTATCGTACTGAAATTCGGTTACCCTAAAATGTCCAAGACAAACTCAGCAGTAAAAACACGACCGAAAACCAGTTTTTGGGGGGACAATTGTAGTAGTGTGACAATTCAATTATCCTTTAGTCAGAGCGTCGCAATCTGGCTGCCTCTCAAAACAAAGACCCTGCTAATAGTATCTCGCGACGGATAAACAGCGCGACACCGAGTTTGTGTTGAAAAAATAAAGGCGCGACGACGCCCGAATAAATGAGAGCGGCGATAAACAGGAGGATCCGTTCCGAGCGGAGGGTCGATACCGAAATACATTATTCCCCGATCCGAGTGTTCCGATTCAAATTGAAAGAGCACCTCCAACATGAGATTTCTCAGGCGGCGAGTGGGCGCAGAATATAAATCGACGTATAACCAGAAATGGAAGGGCTGCGAATTTCCGCTTCGTGGTGAACGACCTTACCCTTAAAAGATATTAAACCAACACTGCAACGACTGTTACATATTTCACGGGAGGAATTAAAGTCGCCTCCTTTAAGCAGAGGAAAAACATTACAATTGCCAATGGTTCGAAAAAGACTATTATCGACAAAAAAGAAAAGATTTCGAAAGGTAGCTGTAGCACAGAAAAAGAGACGTTCCGCTTTAAGTTGAACACAAATTAGATTTTAATGAGGAGTTCAGCAATATTGACCGTTCAGTCGGTAGCTTCGTAGCGGCAGCTACACCGGGATTTATAATGAGAATCGTCTTCTTACCATTCGTTTTATTGTAACTATAGGCGCGCGCGCTCTTTGTGAATACCATTGAATGTACGTCACGTTTTTCCAACATAAACTTATTTTAACTCGTTGAATACATTTAGTTAGGTATATAGTATAAACGGGACACCGCCTCCTCCCCTCATCGTGTATTCCGTCCTATTCGCAACACGCCCAGCCGATATTTACGTAACAGGCGGCTCCGCTGACTTCTGACACCGTCTTCTGCGCCGTAACAAAGCGACGTTATATTGAGTACACATAACAAATCTGCAACGTATGTAATTCTGAAGACGTGCGACCCGAAACTCAATTACATAATATCCTTTGTTGATTCTTATTCATCCTATTTTTCTTTCTGAGTACCTATTTACCACGGAACACTATTACTCCTAGCGGAGCTATTTACTTACATGTGCAGAATACGTCATTTTGTGTCGGTAAAGTAACATTCGAGGATTCGTTATCGGGATTGATCCCTGACAGACAACGGAAAAACGTAAATGTAACTTTTTTTCTAAAAAGTCTAATAATGTTCAACGTGCGTTTAGTAACTTGTTTGTACAAGCAACCAACCTTCTTCAGTCTTATACGATTAAGTTTTATGGTTAGTTAATCAAAGCAATTGCATTGCCTTTGTGTCCAGTAGAAATAGGTTTGGTTCAGTGCGCATAATAGGAAGTGAAGTGTAAAGAGGTACGCCTAGGAGAGAGGTATTTAACTCGTACAAGGCGATTCGAGAGGCGCCCGGAGCGACGGAAGGGGGCAAAGTTGTCCGCGAGCTCCGGCACTCTAACTTTATTAAGCACGCCTGAATCAAGGTGACGCGCCTTCACAATGCCCTATTCAGATTTAAATAGCTTTACGCCCAATTGCGCCTCAATATGGCGCCGGCTATC
This sequence comes from Agriopis marginaria, assembly GCA_932305915.1. Taxonomy (NCBI): domain Eukaryota; kingdom Metazoa; phylum Arthropoda; class Insecta; order Lepidoptera; family Geometridae; genus Agriopis; species Agriopis marginaria. The sequence continues at coordinate 12,808,116 of OW029915.1, forward strand.
CCGAATAGTTGGCGAAGACATAATTAAACAGAGATAAGAGGTGATTTCACACCGTGAATGCCGAACAATTCCCTCGGATCTATTAATTCGCACCCGTATAGTGTGTAACAGATATAAAGGGACATATTTGATGAGCAATTAGGATACGATACCTACATATTTCAGGCCGATTTTATCAGAGACAAAGCTACAAAAAAGATTCAATTATGTATTCACAATGAGCGAAGCTTACAAAGGAGCGTCACCAGAATATTTAGAACATTGTGAGATGAGAAAGGATGTCGCCCACGTTGTTAAGGAAAACTTTCAACACTAAGCACACCTAATTTTAGAAGCCTTCGCATTAACTAGACAATATAATCCTTCAAGTTTGAAGTAGATTTCGGTAAAGGCATCTAACACACGCGTTACCATGAGAACAATGGCGCGCGACAAGTGGAGGGTGCCGTGGCTTCGGCCCGAACAAAGTTTGGCAATTATGGCGACCGCATGTCTGAGAGCGACGCTACACTCATTAACGACTGAAACTCGACTCGCCTAGATTGAAAGTCCGAGAGATACGGTCCCGCGCAAACTGGATAAACAAATAGAGTAGTTAAGACTTCTCCGATAGTTCGAGAGCTTCGCTCCAAGGACCTCTACCTCGAACTGTGTAATTAATGTTCCGCTAATAACAGTCCGTAATAATGCTAACCGGTTCCCGCGCCCTTTATCGGAAATTGAAAAATGCTTTTGTTATGATATCGTTTCGTTTAATTTGATGTGTACCGACGATTTGTAACGATCTGCACGCAAACAATGCGTTTTCGTAGGCACCTTTGATGTATTAGTAACTTGAGAAAACAATGGTTGGAGTTCTGTAACTAGTTAGCGGGAACCACCGCTTCGCTGTGAGTTCGCGAACATCTGAACAAATATTAAGGGTACTTATGATTTCTTCAATAGTTCAAGCGCTCTCAATTTGAGTGCTTGCTCCATTTTCGGAAAAATATTTGTGGGCAAACATTCCGCTCGATGGCTGCACCAACCCCCGAGTCGTTAAATTAATTCAATCCCAGTTAACGACTTCGCAGCCAAATACAAATTATGGCGAAACAGATCGTAAACAGCTAATGTAAAAATATATTAGCGGCAGTATCCGTGAATCCGCTCCCTTTACACTTCGCTAATATCCTAATTTATCCTATTTAGAGGCGGTAATTATACCGTGATGTACGAAGTACGGTTCAGCCCTGTTTCTACTTATTAGCATGTCAAGTAAATCAGCAGGTCTGCCTCTATATAAAGAGCTTTGTATCTTCTAATGAAATCGGCCCCTTTATCGGAACACAGAAAACAACGAAACCAATCGCAATATTACATGGAAATACGAGTATAATATGTTCAATGCAATATTAATACAATCAAACATTTCTATGTGATTGTTTTTCCGTTTCTTGTTATTTAGGAAAATTAAATGATTTTGTTGTGCTTAAGTTATATATATTTTTTTTTTAATATAAATAATAGGCTTGCGTTGACCACCATCACGCCTGATGTTAAGCGATGATGCGGTCTACGTTGGAGCACGCTTGGCTAGAAGGAACCGATTCACTCGTGATTTGAAGACGCCCAGATAGTTAGTTATAGTTATATGATTATTTACGGGATATTTACCGTGGTAAGGTTGTGGAATGAGTATGGTAAATATCCCGTAAATAATCATATAACTTTAGTGAACAATCGTGATAGTTTAAAACAGTGTTTTGTTGTGCTTCATTTATTTTTTGTCTTTTATGGCCAAATATTATCCACTTCCCCATTGAAGTTTTAAGTTAAAGCCATATACTCATCCATGTTTCGTTGCCAAACTTACACACACACAGGCCATTAGGTATACTCTGTCCATCAGGCTATTTGCTTTTTGACAGCTTACACAAAGTTTGTACTAGCGTCATGCAACTTATTTCCCATGGATTTTTTATTACTTCGTTACAAGGTTACGCTATTAGAAAAGCAACTAGAGAGGTGTGAATTTTTAGGTACCTATTAAAACGAGCTTACGGCGCCGGCGGCGTTACAATCCTAAATACCTATGATATACAAAGTATATATTTAAATTTTTATAGCTTATCATCACTATCAGCCTATCAGGTTTCCAATGCTGGGACACAGGCCTTTCCTCAGGGAGAGAGGAAAGCTCTAATCCACGGTGCTGGCCCAGTGCATGTTGTTGAATGTCAAATCGTATCTCTTTGGACTTTTGACGTTCTTGTACATACCGATTTCCTCACGATGTTTACCTTCACTGTTTTTGAGGGATGGCATCGATTCTGCATATAATTTATTTTGACTACTAAAAAGTCATTGGTGCTGAGCATTGAACCGGGTGCCGTTAGATTGTAAAGCGCATATGCTACGCTCGGCCACCATCACTCATACATTTTTATAGTCATACTAGCTTTTGCCCGCGACTTCGTCCGCGTAGAAGTCGAAAATGGTTCTAATAGGATTTTTAATTGTTTTTTTACACTAAATTAAACTTTAAGACAAACTAAAAGAAAATTATAAGTATTATTTAGGGACGTTTATATAATTAAGGTCTTTGGTATTATTATACACAACAAACGTCCCTATGAGCCCGTGTCCTAAAAGTGCATAACCTCTTTAAGCTACAAAACCTTCAAATGAGGTACTAATATAGTACGGTGACCTCCGAGACATTAAAATTTTAAAGAGTATTTGCTTCTGTTTTTATGTGAGTTTAAATCAAGGATTTTATATATACCCTAAAGGGACCTGGATTGAGTACTCATGCTAAAAAAACGGTCCGAGGGAAAAGCGAGCACGGAGTAATTTGTCCTTTTCTTGTAGGGTGTTCATGATTTTGAGGAAACGAAGACATGCAGACACGCACGGGCGAAGCCGGGATATATAGCCTATGCCAACCGGGGATAGTGCAGCATCCCAACAGTGAAAGAATTTTTCAAATCGGTTCAGTAGTTTCGGAGCCTATTCAATGCAAACAAACAAACAAACAATCAAATCTTTCCTCTTTATAATATTAGTATAGATGAACTTTTACACCCACATGTCAAATTACAAATTCGTAGTTACATAACTTTCAACACAACATACAAACTCCAATTCCACCTCCTTAATCCTTCTTTTTTGTAAAAATATTATAACAGTATTTATTTATTTTAAACTATTAGCCTGAATACCACATTTTATTCCTAAGTATCATCAAAAACAAAGGACTTTAATATAATCTTTCAACCTCCATTTGCCCTCTTTAATTCGGCTTTTTCGCTAAATCCTTCTTAGCGGACCTCTAGGTATACCCCATAAGGAATCTACGTGCCAAATTTCAGCTTCGTAAGTCAAATAGTTTTTGATATTTCGTGACAAGTCAGTGAGTGGGTGAGTAAATTTAGCTTTTATAAATATAGAAGATTGGCATGACAACTATTTGGCATATTTTACTTACTGCGGGAAAATGACATGGAACTACATTCGTTTTCAAAGTTTGTCGAGAGCATCACTACATCACTATCACTATCATCACTACATAGTATAAAACAAAGTCGCTGTCGCTGTCTGTCCGTCCCTATGTATGCTTAAATCTTTAAAACTACACAACAGATTTTGATGCGGTTTTTTAAAATAGATAGAGTGATTCAAGAAAAAGGTTTATATATATAATAAATGCATAATATAGTATAGAAACACTGATAATTGTAGACGTTTCTAATGTGATGTCGTCAATAAACAAATTTTTTTGCGCTTTACATTGCAAACGCTGGCTGAACCCTACGAGATAGATCAAAATAATTTACGACAATATTGTATACCTTAAAAAGGTCTACAAAAAAGTCCACGATGGTATATGTCTATTTCTTAGGGATAACCCACAATAACCATTTTATATTATTTATTTTTTACGAGAAATAATAACTTATTTACGTGGGGATTTTAAGCAATACAGCATTCATCTTTATCCAATTAAGTACCTTAAATACATTGTGCATTTAATATAGACCAATATTATATGGCCGTTTACAGCTTGTAATTTAAATGAACATTTTCTAAGATATTAGATTTAAAATGCAGGGACATAGCGGTTGCGGCGGTACCGGCCCCTCAGCCAGTGCCCAGTACCACTACAGGCCCGTACCGGCGGCGTGTTTTTCACATGGCCAATTATGAAAACAACATATTTAGTTTGTTTTGCCTAATGACAATAAAGCTGTGAACGTAGGATATAAAGAAAATCTGTAGTATATTATTCTAGTATTAGCATTGCACCCGTGCGAAGCCGGGGCGGGTCGCTAGTGTCTTTATAAAATCTTCTGTGTTGAAGTGCAAACTGCACACCCTGGAGTTTTTTGTTATACTTGCTGTTCGACTAAGAATTACGTCCAACCACATTTTTCTTACATCCTCTTTTGTTGGTATACTGTAACATGAAATATATTCAGCGATGAATTTAGGTACTTTCATTTTTTATGTAATATTTAGAATGATTCCCGTACGATTCGTCGAAACACCCTTGAACGATACAACTGTACACAAAAAGCTCGGTTCACCGTTGGATGGTGGTACTAGATCTACGTTTCGCCACTTACTCACCTGATGGTACGTGACGGTGTCGCGGAGGATGGAACACGTTGATCTAGAAATCTATTCATATCTATCTATACATATCTATCACTATAGCCATGAAGATATCTAGTTTGTTGTTCTCAGGAAATAAGGAGGACGGCAGGGAATTCCATTCTTGGGCAGTACGTATCATAAATGAAGACCCAAATCGTTGAGTTCAAATCTTTGGAATTTTCACTAGGTAGTGTGCAGTCGTTCTACTTTTCCTAAGTAAAAGGGGGAGGGTGGAAAAAGGGCTCGAAGCTTTTGAGCACACTCGCCGAAATGCGAATTACTTTAAAATATCCCTAGGTCATGCTAAAACATAATGTATAAAAATAATTGTTCATGTTCACACGAGTATGGACACCCTAATAAACATTTTCTTGTATTACAAGCTTTGTGTACCTACCTGTGAAAAGATATGCCGCAGCCACCGAATGATTCACTAGCACAGTTTCTTATACAGCAATTTTTCACCATTTTAAAATAATTATTCAAAAATCATGCATGAAAAAACAAAATAAGCAAACAATCAAAAACGCCATGTCGTTAATGCTGCCAGTAGCTTTATGGTTCAGTAGAACCATGAAGGTTCCTAGTAATTATACTTGGAACCTACATGGTTACTTAAAAATAAAATTGAAATAGGTACATGATACATCAGATATATCTACATTAATATCCGTTAGAAAATGGAAATAAAAATTAATCTTTATTTTATTGATAGTAATTTTATGTTTACACCCCAAAATAGGGCCTGCCTGGTATGTCCTATTGAATAAGTAAAACTACTAAAATATAATTGTGATTATTTACGGGATAATTACCGTGGTGGTTGTGGAATGAGATTCCACAACATCTTATAACTTTAGTGAACAGCCGAGATAGTTTAAAACAGAGTTTTACTAAAATATATGTTTTATGTAATGGCAATCTTTAGAAAGGGATACACTTCCTCCGTGGTAGCTATCTCAGTGAGCTCGTTTTACCTCCATGTTCCTAGCCACATTATTATGAACCCTTACGATTAGACTTTAAGGTTTAGTTTTGTATGGGAATATTTTGACAGAACGCAATCTAGTATATATGTTTATCTATGGTTTAAATAAAATCGGATTGAGATTTCAAACATGTCAAAATAAAATGTAATTTAAATCAAAACCACTAAGGAGTATTGATATCAACTTCTAGGCAAATCACCGCCAAAATAAATTTCTACCCCTTTTTAACCCCGTTAGGGAGAGAATTTCAATAAAATACGAAACACGTCTTCTTCGAATTATGTAAAAAAAGGTTTACGCAAAATTTGAAGTAAATTGGACCAAGGAATCACGTTGTCCCATACAAACTTTGCTCCCCTTTTTCACCCCCTTAAGGCTAGAATTTCAAAAAATCCTTTCTTATCGATAACCAACGTCATACAAAGAACACACCCTCCAAATTTCAGGTCTCAGCGATCAGCGGTTTAGGCTGTGCGTGCTTAGAAACCTTCAAATGAGGTACTAATATAGTACGGTGACTTTCAAGACATTTCCCGCCTTATTACAAAAAAGTCCATCAGTCCAGGTTTAAACCAGGACTAAAAAGTCCGAGTTTGTTACGGTACTAAGGGATTAAAACTTGACCTTATTACAAATCTTCGACTAATCGAGGACCAGCTGATACCAAAGATAGTCCATGGTTTCAATATTAGCCACAGATAAGAAACAAAAATTGAAATCATTCATTCGTTCCTGCAGGTTTAAAACACACTTCAAAAGCTTAAATATTTATTTATTAATGCAATTTAAGATATTTAGCTATCTTAAATTGCTGTTTGTTTAGGTTTCAATCTATTAAACAAGCATAACTTATTATTTTGAGCACTTTTCAAATTCATGGCATAATACGATCACGTGCGACGCCAAAATCCTTGCGTAGAAAAAAGCTATGCGCCTGTCCCGCGTAATTCGAGGCGTTCAGATAAATATTTGTAATTATCCAAAGACATTAAGTAGTTCAATGAAATCTTTGTAATTACGGTGGGAAAATTAGCAATGTTCTTAAATTTTCTCATAGCTTCCTCCTGTTCATTTAATGTAGCTCGCAATTTTATAATTATCTATGAAATGGAACATCCCTTGCCATAATACCCGCTACATTTTTGCAAGTTTTACTGACTGGTTGAGATACACTATGCAAATCGGCTGTAATGTCTTGAATATACAAAGAAAACAATAATTTAATGCATCAGTGTATATTTTTTACTTTTTGCGTAAGTACCTACCTATAGCTATATTGTAATCTACCAAGGTTATAAACAAGCACCTAATTCATGGCGAGCCCAGTTGCATAAAGCGCAAGCCACTTGAACTTCAGGGCTTAATGGGCTTCCTCTAGGATCGTGGACCAGATCCTCACGTAAAACATGCACTATTTTTGGGCCAAAGCGTTTTGTGAACCTATATTTATATCTTAATTCTTCGTCACTCAATTCGAAAGGATTCACACGATGACGAGGTCTATCAGATCGCCGCGATGCCTCCAGCATATCCAAATCTTCTGAATTCATCATGTCAATCGTGTATAAATCCATTTTAAACGATATGTAAATAATAAAAACACTAAATAAAATAATTATAACCAAATTCTATTAGTACCGAAGTTAGTCCATAGTTAAACTAGGGGTCTCGGCGGTCTAACTTTAGTACCATAGACAATCCGTGGTTCAGTGAAAAACTTCGTTTTATAATAACGTTTATTTTAGTCCATGGTTAAACCTGGTACTAATCCCAGTACTAAAGTTAAACCGTGTTTTGTAATAAGACGGTTCAAGTTTAAAGAGTGCTTATGTTTTCAAGTGAGTTTAACCTTTTTAGAATACAATCGGATTGAGTTTTCATGACATTTTATTTTGACACATGTCAAACATGTGTCAAAATAAAATGTAATTTAAATCAAAAGCACTAAGGAGTATTGATATCAACTTTGAAGCAAATCACCGCCAAAATAAATTTCTACCCCTTTTTAACCCCGTTAGGGGGAGAATTTCAATAAAATACGAAACACGTCTTCCATCAATTCTGTTAAAAAAGGTTTTTCAAAATTTGAAGTAGATTGGACCAAGGAATCACGTTGTCCCATACAAACTTTGCCCCCCTTTTCCACCCCCTTAGGGGTAGAATTTCGGAAAATCCTTTCTTATCGGATGCCTACGTCATGCAAAGAGCACACCCTCCAAATTTCAGGTCTCTACGATCAGCAGTTTAGGCTGGGCGTTGATAGTCAATCAGTCATTCAGGGCAAAGCCTTTTATATGTATAGATATTTTTAATAAGTATAGGTTTTTAAGCCAATATTATAATATTTCATAATCTATCTATTTTGAATATGATAAAAACATGTTTCAATAGCAAACGCCATTTCCAAGTATATTCACTACTGCATAATTTATATGATAAGAGAATTGGATACTTGATTTAAGTTAGTTACTGGCTACAAAAGCCAACGAAATTGAATTTGAGTTCATAAAGTAGTTCGTATTCATGTATTAAATGTCATATTGTTTTGTAGGTATAAGATCTAATAATGATACCACACACAACATCACTTCCTCCACAACCTCATTTTCAACAAAATTAAGTATAATCTATATAATTATATATAGTCGGTGACAAGTTTCTGTTCATTACCAAGTTATAGTCAGTGCGCGAACTCGACTAGCACTTGGCCGGTTTATTATATACTAATATTATAAAGAGGAAAGATTTGATTGTTTGTTTGTTTGCATTGAATAGGCTCCGAAACTACTGAACCGATTTGAAAAATTCTTTCACTGTTGGAATGCTGCACTATCCCCGGTTGACATAGGCTATATATCCCGGTTTCGCCCGTGCGAAGCAGGGGCGGCCTACTAGTTATATATATATATATACATAATAAACTGGCCAAGTGCTAGTCCAGTTCGCGCACTGAGGGTTCCGTACCACCACAAAATTCAATACCAAAATTACCAGTTATAACTTGGTAATGAACAGAAACTTGTCACCGACTCGCACTTGGCCATTATTTATTGTTATATTTTAGAGTTTGTACTATAATTATGCCAAATTTGAAACTTGTACCTATCACTATTTTTACATTAGAGATATTTAATACAGTACGTTCAAAAAATAAGTTTGTTGAAACAAATAAAATAAGTATCAAACAGTATAAATAAATATCAAAAGTTGAATAATAAAAGCCATATCAATCTAACAAATAAAATATGTATGAGTAAGAGGATATATAAATAAATAAATATCTGGGACATTTTTGCACACACGGTCATCTGACCCCAAACTAAGCAAAGCTTGTAATATGGCTGCCAGAAACTGATATACGTACATATATATTTTTAAATACATACTTAAATAGATATTAACACCCAGACATAGAACAAACACAAATGTTCATCACACAAATGTTTGTCCTAGATGGGAATCGAACCCACGCCCCCAAGCACAGAAGATAGGTTCACTACCAACTGAGCCACCGGGGTAGTCATCATATATATGTATATGAGGAAAGATTTGATTGTTTGTTTGTTTGCATTGAATAGGCTCCGAAACTACTGAACCGATTTGAAAAATTCTTTCACTGTTGGGAAGCTACACTATCCCCGGGTGACATAGGCTATATTATATATTTTTTAAATAGGGATTCTTACTAAAACTCCAATAATGTAACCCAAGGTGTAAAAAATAAGACTTACACCCGTGCGAAGCCGGGATGCGTTGCTAGTGTCTAATAAGATGGTTTAACTATGAAGAAGAGCTTAAAATACTCAGTTACCCTTAATTTATTTCTCAGTGACCAGCTAGCAAGGAATTCGCGGCCACGTAATTCGCTAAAAGAAATACTATACATTTGTAGTGATTTACTAATTAATGAATGTTGTACCGACGGACATTCGCATTAGTGTGTCGGGCACTAAGTGTGTTTAATTAATTACACCTGTGAGACTCACCTACACAAAGCTTGATATTACAAGATTCTATCTCGTATCACTGGGGCTTTGTATTTTTATCTATTATCTGCTAGTAGCTACGTTGAAGAAACTGAACACAACCGTAATTATAATTACAATAATGTACGTTGTCTCTCACTATGAGCCTTATAAGCAAGCTCAAAGTCGCACAACGAGCTATGGAGAGGGCTATGCTCGAGGTTTCTCTACGAGATCATATATTTATATAATACACTAGCGGTCCGCCCCTGCTTCGCACGGGTATAGATTATAGCCTATGTCACCCGGGGATAGTGTAGCTTCCCAACAGTGAAACAATTTTTCAAATCGGTCCAGTAGTTTCGGAGCCTATTCAATGCAAACAAACAAACAAACAATCAAATCTTTCCTCTTTATAATATTAGTATAGATATAGATATATAAAAAAGTAGTAATTAACTGACCTGTAGGCTGGGGTGTACGGCGAGGTTCAGTAAGGTGCGCACGACGCCCAGGTGCCCCTTGTTGACTGCGATGTGCAGCGGCGTCTGTCGGCGGCGGTTGCGCGCGTTGAGGTCGGCGTGCGCCGCCGCTAGCGCCCGCAGCGCGGCGGGCTCGTCTCCGAAGGCCGCGTGGTGGGCGGCGCGGTCTCCGTCACGGTCCTCTGCATCTGCCTCGGCGCCTCCCTCCACCAGCGCGCGGATCACCTCCACGTGCCCGTTCTGGGCGGCTGCCTGCACCACAACAAACATCCTTTTCATTACTCATACTCGGAAAGTTGGTCTGAAGTTGCCTGAGGAGCGGGTTGAAAATAATTAATTTCAGCCCTAGGGAGAATCACTTTCAACTGACAGTGGCAGTTGACAGCTGACAGACACTCAAATTATTAAAAAAACTAGTTCTATTTTCACATTTGTACTAAACCATGTTCCAACTTTTTTTTTCTCCTCAAAGGATTATGGTCCCGCACTTCTCGTGCATTTTTCAATGTCAGGATGTTCCAAAAAAAATATTGGCGGGAGGAATGCGATCTTCATTGTAGAGTTTTGTTTATAATTCCATATAGCAGATTTGTATTAACACAATCAGTTCATGTTTTTATTTTTAGTTTCCTTGTATTCGTAATGAGAAGCACAGTGTTTACCTCGGGGTTAAGGATTTATTTAGTCCCTCGAACTATTAGCGCCCTCGCTACCGTCTCGGGACTAAATAAGTTACTTTCACGTTAGGGTTACAATGTACTATTACAGGCGCGACTAAGGTACTGACAGACATACTAATTTCTAGTCCAAAAACATCAGCCCTGTGTGACTAGCGCCAGCCCTAGCCTTTGATCAGGGTAGAGCAAGTTCACCCCGACCTCTTGCAAAGCTGGAAATCCCACACCGTTCGATATTACTACTCCTTTATTCCGCGGACCTGCAAGGTATGGAATATCCTTCCCCCAAAGGTCTTCCCACCGAACTACGACATGATGCGTTTCAAGAAGGGTGTCTACAACTACCTCTCCGGGCTTGCATAACACCGTCAGCACCGCTAGTGTTGCAGGTGTCCATAGACGGTTGTTTCTGCTTACCATCAGGCAAAACGCATGCCTGTTTACCACACTTCTTATAAAAAACAAAAAAAGATTGTCTTTTGGTGCGCTTCATTTCTGAAAGCTGTCATGCAGGTATAGATTCTGGGATAAAAAGTATTCCATGTGTTAATTCAGTGACGTAAACTAATACGATTTACACATCAAAATGTTATGCTGGTTATGAACAATGCAAGTGTGCCCCGCCGCTAGCAATGCCGCCCCGCCCCGAGGTGCGAAGCACCAACTAAATTTTATTTTACGATTTATATTTTTATCTCTCTTGGCATTTTGGCGCCTCTTGTAACCTGGCAGTGAGCCCGGCTTGGCCGGCGCTGTGTTTGACCTACTGCGGGGTATAGGCCTTTGTTTATGCCGCATTCCCATCCAAAATCCGCATCCAAAGGTTGTCTGGAAGAAATCGCTTAAGGCGATAAGGCCGCCTATTATACTGCCGGTCTTGTATTATTTTTAAATGGCTTTTGTATTTTTATTTCGGTGTATAATAAAGTTATATATTATTATTATTATTCCCTGGTCTCTCACTAGTCGCGACATATGTGTTTCGATGTCATCGGTCCACCTCATTCTTGTGAGCTCAGGTTCCGTCGATGTAGTCTCGGCCACTACGTGGTGAAAAGCCTGCTACTTAGTAGCATGCGTATATGAACACTAGCGACGTGCGAAGCTGGGGCGGGTCGCTAGTTATATATATAAACCTTCCGTGAAAAACAAGCTCAAATATCAACTGCCGTTTGATTTTCGAGGATGCTATTGGGGACGCGGGTGTTAGGATAGGAGGGGGGGGGGGTTAAATAAGATAATAGATGAGTAGGTCACATGTCACCTGCAGCGCAGTATGTCCCCCGTAGAAGCCATTCACATCGGCCTGCACGCCGTCCGTTCGCGCGAGTATCTCAGCACAGCGCGCCGCGTCGCCATTCGCCGCTGCTTTCACCAGCTCCTCGTTGGCATCCCCGCTCGCGTGACTCTCGAACAGCTTCTTCAGAAGCGCAGACAAACGTTCGCCTAAAACAAAGGTACTTTTACTTATATAGAAACTAGCTGCGCCCCACGGTTTTACGGTACCCGCGAGTTATAATCGTCGTTAAGTTATGTGAAATTTCCCAATTTTTAGCGTAATTTTCTTAATTTTTCTTTCCGTAAAAACCTTCTACTAAGTATTAGAAAACTTAATAAAAAAAAAGATGTTTGAAATCGGTAAAGTCGTTCCCTAGTTATGGCGTGACCAAGGTAAATGGATTCATTTTTATACATGTAAATTAAGCAACATTTAAAGACACGTCATATGAAGAATGCAAACCATCCAAATGAACTCTCAGCACAACTAGTTAAGACAGCATATCCAAAACAACTTAAAATAAAAGTTAATTGTAGAATGAAAACGATGAAACAACCATTTTCAATGGACAAGTTAATGATCGGTCATGGTCAACTATACAATAGGCTACCGGAATAATAACATTTTATTGTCCTACAAGAAAAATACCTTAAAAAGAAACAATCACCAAAAACAAAATAAAAATGTGTACAATAATAAAGGAAAGCATTGTAATGTCTTGCCAGACAGAGAGCGCACTATACTTACGAATGACGTCACCAGTAAATACACTATACAAATTCCATACTAACGCTCATCTGCGGGAAAGGGATAGAGCATCGCTTCCTAATTAGTTTTTTTTTCAATCGGTATATATATCTCAGAACTTTATTAGCTGTTCAAACTCATAAATTATGTTTATCGTAATGTATCGGCTTGTACATAATAATATTTTAATATGAGTATACAAGTGTCACCTGATGAGTTTCCAGGTATACTGCCATCGGAGGAAGCCACTTTGGTGACAGCATTCGGGTTGTAAGTCCATGAGGTATTGCACACTTCCACCTTCAGATCATTGTCGTGATATATTTGCTGCACACGTCCTATTTTTCCCAGCGTCTACAAAAATATAAATTAACATTACAAGATCAGGAACTGCTTGTTGCGAAACTTGCCTGCGATACTAGCGCTACGGTAATTGGCTGAACCCTTTCCTACGCTATCTGACTGCAGCGCTTACGGAAGTTCGAGACAACCTATAGCACGCTCAAATTACGGTGCCATCTAAGTTAATACCTTTTTTAGGCAAATTTCCGAGCTACGCCCTAATGTTCCACTATTGTCTTTCCTTGGTATGTGTATATACGGTAAGATACTCACAGGTGCCATGGCCTCCGCCCATTCGCCGTGTCCGCGTTGCAGCAACTTGACGCGGTCCTGGTCGGCGCACACCTGCACGAGGTCGCCGACTGCGAACCCGCCGCCTGACGCACCCGCCACGTTTCCAACTCCGCTCGCCGATGCAGATGCGCTTAGATTGCCACTGCATACCTACATATAAACAATAACTCCTATATTTAAAACATTTATACACTAGTAACCTGGTATTGGGTAAACACTTTCGATCAAAAGTTATTTTATATTGAAGTGTTCCACACTTTAGGACTTATTATTTGAATGTTACAGAAAATTTACGACCGACTGGATCCCAATGATCCCAATGTGCGCAACGATCAGAATAAGCGCCCCAATTGCTCTAGCCACTAAGCTATGGTCGCTTTCCTAGTTGCAAAGACAGTTCATGAATTTATAGGCCGACAGGAAATCGTCCGCCACTTTCAGTCAAGATATAGTTCAAAAAGTGATTATAAATTCTGTCCCAAGGTTTGCAACTTTTGTCCATAAAACTTTGTCAACAAAAATCTTAGATATAGAGTCCATTAAGAAATAAAAAATTAAGTAAAACAAAATACCCTACTGCAAAATTTTGCCTTCGATACTCAGGCATGAAGACGAATCTAACGACACCTCACACATCTAAGGCTTTTTAGGCTATAGGAGGTTATATAGAAACATTAAAAAAATACAAACAAAGACATACATATACCCGATAAACATTGAGGCCTATTCTGTCATACCACTCACTAAACTAAACCAATCTGACAGGACTAAAATTATCTGCCTCTCTTTTTCATTTTAATATGTGAGAGGAGGATGGCAACAATTTTAGACCTGTCAAATTTAATGAGGTCTATTCTGTCATACCACTCACTAAACTAAACCAATCTGACAAGACTAAAATTATCTGCCTCTCTTTTTCATTTTAATATGTGTGAGAAGGATGGCAACAATTTTAGACCTGTCAAATTTAGTTTAGTTTAGTTAGTGCATCAGAATCGATGCCATTACCCTCCTTTTTAAGTAGTCAGATAAAAAGTCTATAAGTTTGTAGCTTTTGTTTACCCGACCGATGGTTTTGAGACTGTATCTTCAGGTGTAGGTACCTTGGTGAGTACAGCAGGGTTGAAAGTCCATCGGTTGCCGCTGGGGTAGGTGACGACGATGTCATGGTCTTCGTCGATGCCCACCACAGTGCCAGTGGTGCCGAGGCACTCAAACATTCCATCGGTCCAGCCACCGTGCCCATGCTGCAAGGACTGCACTATCTCCAAGTCTAGATCTACGTTCACCTGACAATAACAACACCAAATTAGTACTTACTTGCATGAGCTCTAAATACAGCATGAGAAAGTTCACAGAAAAGAAAAAAAAAATTGTTTAAAGTAGAACGGCTATCAAGCCATTTTTGTAAGAAATTTAACCACCCATATAAACGAAATCAGTTAGCAACTGTCATGCGGAGTTCGACGCGTTGATCTAAATAAGAATGTTCACTCATAATGCCTGGTAACAGATTTTCCTTCTCATTTCCGTCTCTTTTCTTTGAGAAAGTTTCACTAGTAGGAACAGTCAACGGAACTGATAATTGCATTTTTGAGAACAGAGGCCTTACGGCTACTTGTTTTAAGCGATTGTGTTTAGGTGATACGAATTGCGCGACCGCAAACCGTATCTCGGCGCATTAATGTTCACGTTCACGTGATTTTCCGCTCTGCGCTGTATCGAGCCCGTGTTAAGAGGTGGCCGAAAGGCCTGAGGAGATAGCATCTGATCATCAATGGCTTTAGCAATGGCTATAGCAGTAGAACTAAACTCAAGAACATTTTATATGGTTTTTATATTATGTTACTTAGATTTGCAGCTTTGATTAGACCTGCCTACAGTGTGGACCATCACAATGCTCTAGCATTGGTTTATGAAGCCATCAAAAAAGTATCTTTCAAATTCCACACACTGTTTAAATCATCTATCCTAATCGACACAAAGGCCATTGTGTGTGTGCGTAGATTTCCTGCCTAGATTTGAATAATTATGATCAAAATTATAAGGGTAATTTTATAAAGTTTAGATCATCCCAGGCATCATATTATTTTATGCTTCTAAAAGATTAAAGCAATTATCCTTGCAATACATTACATACCTGATCGCCTACTTGTAATCCATGAGGCCCTGTCCTTCCAGGGCCAAGCTCTCCTAAGAGAGGCAAATGCTCCTTGTACACATTCTGGCCTTTAACATCATTTACAACCTGAAATTGAAAATATCATGAGCTCTTGTTTACATTTTTTCATCATCATTAGCAGCCCACAGCTAGCATTACATGAAATAAAGTAACTATCATTTGTTGGCCTTTACAAATGTCCCTAATTGGTTAACAGCCTCATCTTTCGCTCTCTCCCTCTCTGTCTCTCTCTCTCTCTCGATGACCATCTATCACGGGGGCTCCGGCTCATTTGATTTGTCTTAGCGAGTCCCATACATTACACTCCGTGATCAGGTTCTGATGATGGAGTCAGTAGGTGTATAGTGGAATTCTTCAATAGCTATCAGTAAGCCCCTCGAGCTTGGGTGCTTTTTGTTTGTTCTAAGTCACATATGCATGTTTTTTTAGTTTTTTAAACTTAAATAATTATTTGACAGAGTATTTAATCATCGTCATCATCAGTCAGCCAGTAAACTTCCACTGCTGGACAAAAGCCTCCCTCCCTCTTGAGAGGGTGTTGCCATAATCCTCACGCTTGGCAGGCAGCTTGGGAATCGCAGTATGTTCACCGTATACTAATAGAATGCTGCTGCCCATTCTCCAGTGATTCTGGTCGCAGTTTTAGGACATACCCGTGTCCTAAAACTGCGACCAATTCAATTGTATCATTATTTGTAGAGCAGAAGTAACAGTCTTTTTGTCCTTCTGTACCTCTGGCCTGTGACCCCATTACCCCACTTGACGCCTTTCGCAGTTTACATGTCTTTCGAATAAAAACAGTAAAATATTCTTATTTTGACTCCTGTTTCATTTCTTCATTTTGGTCAGAAAGTTAGCCTCGCAATCCAGCGAGGCAAGGCGGCTAGCATTTTGGGCACTCTGCCTGAAATTAAAGATCGTTTGTACTATCTATAAGTCTTCGTTGCTTATAGATAGTATAAACGATCTTCAATTAGTTTAGTTTTTATTGTTGTTGTTAAGTATTATGGAGTCAAGTAAACATAAATAATTTCTTCATACTATGTTCAATTGTACATTTAGAACAATTTCCCAATATGCGAACTATTCATGTCAGTTTTTAGCATTTTAACAACTAAATGACTGACCCGATTTTTTCGAAATATTGCAAAGTATCATGCAACTGTTCATGTTGTAGAAATAATTATTTTAATCTCGGAAAACACACCAATAGTGCTTCATTACAAATATGTCCAAGACATTTACCTTTAGGTCGGCCATGCCTTCAAAGCCAACCCGGTAGAGATTCTTGGCTCCATTGTCCCAAACCACGTAGGCGGCGGAGCGCGGGCTAGCCGCTGACCAGTCTTGCACCTCGTTAACTTTGCCGCGTCGCCCATTGCCTCCATCTTGATCTTCCCATTGCCAATCAACCTTTAATAGGTTAAGATAGAAACTTAAAAATTATTTTGATGAAATGATTTTGAAAGATATTTTGCGTTTTAATTCGTACTTTGTAAGTTAAGCTTTAATCTTCTTTGGCTTTGTATTTTAAATTTAAAGATCTTTTTCATACATGTACAAATTCAGCTTTATTATTATTTCATATCATGTACCTAGATTAATTTCTAACCAATAGTTTAAAAACATTCTGGCCCAGTCTGCAGACTGGGCCAGAGGCTCGTTCAGAATGCTGTTACTGTAAGCTTATTGATTGATTGTACCGTACTAATAGTAATACTGTACCAAATATTTTAGTTTGAAGCACATTCCTATAATATACTATGATATATTAATATCACACAAACAAACTTTTTAGATTTAGATTTAGATTTTTAGATAGCCCGTTGGTCGAGTTGGTAGTGAACCTGCATTCTGAGCTTGGGGGCGTGGGTTCGATTCCCACCTAGGACAAACATTTGTGTGATGAACATTTGTGTTTGTTCTATATCTGGGTGTTAATATCTATTTAAGTATGTATTTAAACCTATATATGTATATATATCAGTCTCTGGCAGCCATATCACAAGCTTTGCTTAGTTTGGGGTCAGATGACCGTGTGTGAAAAAAAAAAAAAAAAAAAACTTAACAGTAATCAATTACACCATTTAATATTAAATTTGTTACATTATAGTGCTAACAGACGTGTGGATAAAGTTACAGTAGGATTGAGCCAGTCCAAATTTTGGACTAAATCAATGTCTATCTATCGTGGACTTATACTGCGAAACTAGAAGCTTGTTTTGCCTGTCAATATCCAAATTTTTAGAGATTTTCAATTAAATTGAAGTCAATTTTAACCATTGCTTAGCTAAACGAATACTTACACCTCTAACAACTCTAGCCCCAGGGAAAATTCCTCTAACAGCCTGTTTTTTGCTCTTCCTCCTTGGCTCGACTAGGCATCGTTGGGAGCCCGGAGCGCTGATGCGGTAGAACCTGTGCCTCAAGTTGTGCTTATCTCCATGGTAGCACACAGAGCACAGATCATAGTTGCTGCATTCAGCACACTTCCAGCGAATACCTAATTATTAAAATAAAATAAATAATATATTTCCTCTTTAACACTGGTGTTTGGCATTTTTTCATCCTTGAGTGACCTTTTAGCTGAGCAACTCGGTGTTTCTGTTTCTATATTTGTGTAATGATAACTTGCATATTGTTAATCTGAGCTTCATGAAATTGTGTAGGCAAGTAGTTATTTTCCATACAATTTTAAGTTTAAATATGGGCAACATCGGTCGAGGAGTAGCGAAGTTATAAGGTTCTTAGTTCAGGGCGAACAATTAGTTTATACTTCCAACCCCCTTAATATATATCTTTGTCATAAAATCTACATTAACTGATAAGAATTCATCAGTAAAATTATAGCTTTTTAGCTTGTGAGTGAGTGTGATCTCTGAGAGACCAGTATTTCACTTTAATATAGACCAATAATATGTTACTAATAAGTAGGTACCAAAAATGGGCTGCTGTCGGCATGTATCACACATGGTGCCTTCATGTTTGACGCCAGTTGGAGCACTGTCCAAGATGCGCAAATCATATGCTCCAGAACATCTATAGTTTGCAGCTGTGCCATTGTCCCACACCACTACCACTTCTTCAGGTGACTCAAAATTTCTGACAGTCCCCACATGCCCTTCACCACCATCCTAAAAATAATTACCTGTATTAATATTGATTGTTTTGGTCTATATAATTATTAATATATAGTGAGTGAGGTCATCACAGTGTTTTCCTGATTGTCATTTTTAGAGTTCGAGAGAAATAATACCTTCCTTGGTAAAATTAATGATTAGTGTAACTATGCATAAAATTTTAACTCAATTATTTACTATGCTGGAATTGAACTGGAATTTTATATTGAATAAAAAAAGGCTTCCTTGTAGCATTTCGTTGTAACAACTAAGAATTCCTCTTGAATTTCTTAGTTGGCATTAATTTTTATAATCCAGGTAAGAACCTCGTTTATAGAAATATGTGCCTATTATCAGAAGAAAGTAACCATTACTATATCCGACAAGGCTTCTTTAGATATTTTGTGAGAGAAAACCCAATAAAACTTAGAGAAAAGTTAAAAAAATAAACAATCTCTACCTGTTTGCCCCACTTCCAATCTGGCCCTCTTATCACTCGGGCTCCAACCCCTTCCATCATAAATCTTGTAGCGCGTGAAGAAGTTGACGAGCCTGGTAAATTCGGCTCCATCGCATTAATATTTGCCGTTTTTAATAAATAGAAATTGTAGAAAACTAAAACAAAACTTATTTTCTTTGCTATTGCTTTTACAGCGAGCTTGAAATTGACACTTGCTTGCATTAAACATTGACTTTGACAATTCTCTAGAAGTGACAGTGACAGCCAACTGATTTCAATTTCTTTCTGTTTGCCATGGTCGCTGTGATCATAATATAACTTGGATTTGCCTTAGACTTGAGCTCACAGATATACACAATAAGAAAGTGTGTGCAATATGTTTGCATTATTCGGTACTAGCTCAAGATTAGGGTGGATCGAAACTATAATATTATTATCAAAGCAAAATCTGTGAAACAAGGTGGTATGACTTTGATAGCTTTAGCGTGTCTAGCGGGCAAAAAAAAAGAAAAAAAGTCATTTGACACATTAATGTCAAATATGTCAATGTCAGCTGTTTTTCGTTTTCTTCAGCGTTGCTGCAGTTGTTTTGCTCGGTTGGACTCTGAGTAATTTTTATAATAATATTCTAAATATAATCAATATTAACAAACATTTTCTTACTGGACATCAGCTCTAAAACCAGGTCATCATTAGTCATCAAATTAAAACCGACCAGACACCGTTACATAATGTCTAGGTCTACCAGCCGAAACAAATATGAAAAAGCAAGAAGACGATTAGCTGCAATAACATTCTTATCAAATATCTCATTAGACGGCAAATACAAAGAGTCAGAATCGGCACAGATTGTTGATAAGGCGGTCAACAATGATAAAACTGATTTGGAGAGTAAAGCTGTTGAAATAAATAAAAACAAGGGAAATTCTGAGCAGAATAGTATTCGAGGCCGCACCAAAGGCCCGCATGTGAGCCCCGTGCACCGAGTTGGTACAGACAACCACTCTGCTAGTTCAGACTCTGAACATGCATCGACCATAACGCCGGTAAAACTTGTCAACAGCTCCTACAGGGAAAGGTATTGTAATTTATTTGCATTTAATATTGTCTGTATATGTGTATTAATTTCATTAATCCATGTGTTGATTAATCTCTATGTGTCACAATCTCAGGTGTTCTTCAGGGGCTGCAGATTCTTTCAAAGAAAAGCACTCATCTATACGAGTAAAGAAAGGTCATATAACTCTCTCTGGTATCACTACTGATGACAAGAGTAGCTCAGAGAGCTTAACCTTTGGTAAGATAATTTTGTTTCACAGTTTTCTTGTAACAAATATTAACATTTGCTTCATATAACTGAATCTGTATATTAGTTCAAACCATCTTATTCAAACATTCAATCAGCGAATCTATGCTTAAGCAAGTGTTTCGTCATCATCATTATAAGAAGTGCTGTCACATCACACATTTAGCTTTTAACGGAATAACAGAAGTAGGCGTGCTGCAATTAGAATTATTTGTCAGGAAACATATTTGTCTGTATGCAATTAATGGCATATTACTATCTGGTGTATGGTGGTTTCATAATGTTAGTATTATGCTACTTGAAAATATTGTAAAGTCAACTTTAGGGCTACAAAATCGTCGTGTGGGGTCTGCTATCTTTTGTATAATCTTAGTGAGCAGATGCTGTGTGAGTCAGGAAGGTTGCAGAACAAATTTTGAAGGTCTAAATCAGGTCACTGGGCAACCTTCTTCTTTCTGAGTAGTTAGTTAAAACAAAATCAGTCCCTAGCCTGATTGATATTCACAAAAAGAGATAAGACCCTCTTTTAATGTGATTGTTGTTATTTTCAGGTCGTTTCAGAACTAGTAATCCCTGCATCCCTGAAAATCATGTCCTTTCAAAAGAGTTACGTTTGGTGCGCTTCACAAAAGGAGTGACGTTCAAAGATGAGAGGCTAGCCTTCGCTCCACCGCATGGAGTGCCTTGTGTGGTGTTCAGCACAATACCATACTCTAAAAATGTGCGCTCAGCACGGTAAGATATTTTTTCATTCTTTTAATATAATCTTATTTATGATATAACATTATCCCTGTCCCTGAAGACAAAAAAAACCTAAATCCTGCTGATGACTTTATGTTAGGTTATTAGGTGTTTATGCTGTCCTAGTTTTTTTAAATTGGTTTGACTGCCACCTTACCTGATGTTAAACCATGAAGGGATCAATGATGGAGCTTGCCTAGAAACTGATTCATTCTTGACCTGATGACTGAAGACACAAATTATAACTATTTGGGAACACCCAAGGTAGCACTTTCTACAGTCTAGCGGTTCACACAATAAAAGTGGAATCAAAGTGCTTCATTCGATTTGTGGAAAATGCCTGCTTGCCAAGTACGTAGTAAGGATTCTCGACCTCACTACATATACTAAACTTGATGAGTGAAATATTGGCAGCTCTCAAGTGACTTACTTAAATTTGCATTATTCTTGACAAGAGTCCCTTATTTGTAGTACTTAACACTCTTCTGAAATGGTTAGTATTGAGTCTCTTCTCCATAAAAAATAATCACTAGAAAATTTTCAATAGATCTGATCACAGGAAGGATGGAGTCCGTAGACGCAACACTTCTGGGCCGCGTCCCCTCTCAGCAATCACTGATAACGGCATGGATCCTTTCGACCTCCTTGGCTTGGAAAGAGAAATACAAGGCCAAGATATTTCCTACTCAAAACTACTGGTGCCATCTCGAGTTTGCCCAATGGAGCAGTACAAGAAAATGTATGATGGAGACTTCATTGAGAAAGCCAAAATTACTAATCGCCACCCACATGTCATTGCCAGGTAACAAAATTTACCCCTATTTAAAAAACTTGAGGTGGCAACTCAGTGATTAATTTTGACACTTATATTCAATTCAATAAACATAGGCAAAAAATTTATACTTTTCGAGTTTTGCCTGGTCGTTGTTGTGTGAAAATTAGTCGTTGACTTAGCCCTTGAGTGTGGTAAAATTCGACAATGCTTACTGTGCATGGAATTAATGTTTTTGGATCTGTGTCAAAGAGTTGTGCTCAGTTTTTATAATTTTCGTCATTCATATCTCAGAATAAATCAGCAAGCAATCAAGTTTGAAGCAGTACTCTCAGTCCGTAAGCATGTATTTGTTCTTAACAATGTTAGTTGATTGAATCAGGCGTTACTCTGCAGAAGTCTATCTTTAAAATTGTTACTGTTGTTATTAGCATCACAAGAGTAAAATAATTAATTCCAAATTCCTCATTACGTAGCAGCGGAATTACACTAGAAATTCGTCACAAAAACAGTTCTTAACAATGTTATTGCAGCTGTCAGAGCAAATAAATGCTTGGACAGAGCATAGGAGAATTAATATTAGTTGAGAGCAATGCAAATATGGAAGGCACTCAGTTTGTTAGTGTGTGTAGTGTAGATATTTTAGAGTACAAACACAATTGGGGTATTTTTCAATTAGTATTTAATGTAGGTAGTTAACTACACACAATGTTTAATCTTTGTTTATCTTTGCAAGTGATGCAGGGATCCCGTTTTCATCCTTTGTATACAGAATCATAAAAATTACGAACAAGTTTTAAAAAAAAATATGCTCTCTCAGGAATGTCCAAACCAAAAGTATCTAGTAAAATCTTTATTAAGTATTGAGGTTAAAGGTATTATGTAAAATTAGGTTAATGTGTAAAATGCATTTATTTGTTGCAAGACAAATTCATAACGTCATAAATTGGACTGTTGGTATTTTTAAAATTTATGTAATTGTGTGTACGAAAAAACCGTTAAAATTTTTCCCCTTTGGACACTTTTTTCGAGAATTATATACTAGACTTGCGTGATTCTTACCTATCTTCCTTGACTAGGCTCAACATTCATCTGGTTGTGTAATGCTCGGAATGCTTTTCTCACTCGCAACTCATAGAAATCAATAAACAATTCTCACAGTTGTTTGGTTTGAACATCAAGCGTGTATAATCACAATCATTTCATTACTAACAAATTTATATTTCAGGACTAAGTTATTGACGAGGCGCAAGGATATGAAATGGTAAACATTGAAAAATTATATGAATTTTATGCTATGCATACTTAGATTGGCTAATGCTATACAGACCCAGCTAATGGTAAAGAAAGTATTGTAGATAATTTGTGATGGGTTAGGCCTTACGGTATTAAAGTGTATTTTTAATGTGGTGGTTAAATATGTAACAATGTAAGCAAGCGGAACTATCGTGGTTTTCACGCATATTGTTTTTATTGTACGGGAATTACAAATCATCTGACTATAGTTGCAACTGCATTCGGCGATCTTTTTCAAGGTAGTGTGCGTAGTGCAAACTTGCAAAGCGAAGCCGCGGCGCCCGCGCACTCACCTTGTTCAGACCTACACGGGGACAGCGACATAGCGACATTTGAAATCATGACTGCCCGTTGTCCCCCTTGACTGTATAAAGTAAAGGGGACAACGGTACAGGTAATGACGTCCTGTTGGCCCTGTGACAGGGACAACGAACCTACATATAATATGCGGTTGAAATTATGGTCTGAGTAAGCGGCTTAAAGGCTTTTTACGTGAGTAATTCCCATATAATAAAAACAAAATGTTACAATAAGTTTCACTTAGTTTATATGACAAAACTCTATGAAAATAATTATATGTCATTTTTATTACTATGTTTATTTGAGTTTACCAAATTAACTAACAACTGCTTTTTACACTAAACTTCAAAATTGGTAAACAAAATACACTTAATTGTTGTTACTAAAAACCTACTTCCAAATCCAACCAAGCTCTCGTCCTTTTAACTAACAAAACTGCTTCACTAGTTCCTCTGTGTGTGTTTTGTGATTGCATGAACCAGTTAGGTACGTAGGTAGTATATTAGAAGGGCTAAGGTAGAATACATTTTCCTAATTTTCAAATGAGAAGTAATGAAAACTTAACGTTATTTTAGTTCCTTAAATAAACGTGTAGTAGCCTCGGTAAAATAGTTAAACCGTCTTATGTCTTGTTTGATTGAGTTAAAAAAAATTGAAATGAAAAAAATACGAAACACGGAGTAATTATTCCGAGGTTACTTCACGTTTATTAACAAATAGGATTAAAGTGCAAGTGTACAATGTTCTACTAGTGTGTTTTTCTTTACAAGATATTATTTTTAGCCCTTTTTTTTGTAAAAACACACATAAAAGCACACTTGAATTCCCTGTTCATGAACAAAACATTACACACTTGCATGTAACACTGGCCTCAAACCGGAGCCACACGCGGCCTACTTTTACGTTACCACAATATTTAAGCCACATTTTAGGCGTGATGCTCATAGGTAACTTTTTCGTCACTCCTGTCCAGTCTATGCAGATTGTTGGAGATGCGCGCACTTTCATACATCTCCAAAAACCAGGGGCCGTACCGTCACCTGAAAGCGATTCAGTTTAGATGATTGCGGAAAATCACGCAAACGGGAACCTTAACGTACCGAGATACGTTTTGCGGTCGTGCAACTTTCCGCAATCATCATTTCAGCCATAGTAGGACGTCCACTGCTGGACATAGGCCTCCCCCATCGATCTCCAAAAGGGCCGGTTGGGAGCGGCCTGCATCCAGCGTTTTCCTGCAGTCTCTGTCGGTCGTCTGTCCATCTGTGGGTGGACGTCCTTCGCAATCACCTAAATAGAATGGCTTAAAACAGCAGGGCTAACATGCTAGTCGCGACAAAATTTGTCTACTGTTTTATCGCGACAAAGCGAGACAGGCGTATACAAATACGGCGCCTTGAGCGTTACGGACCTTGTTGGAAAATCACGCGACCGCAAACCGTATCTGGGCGCGATAAGGTTCACGTTCGCGTGATTTTCCAATTGAGCGGATTAGGTGCCGCAATAGCAGTTGTCCGTAAGGCCCCTGGTCAATATCTCGCTCGACGCAGTGACGACAAGGTCGCGGTGCGCATGTTAGCCCAACTGGACGTAAATGAAGAACCAGTCATGGTGTCAAAAGTGACCTCTGTTACTTAGACTGTAGCTCAGAACAAGTGGATACAAACTGCATCCCCTACAAATAGTTCCCTCCCTGACGTGCCTGCATACAGATATAAGTAGACCTTAAATGTGGCGCAATTCAAAATTGTCGTTGCACAAATGTATGACCAGTGTGTGGCCTGACTTGAGGCTTTTCATTGGTAGAATAAACTACCCAAATAAACGCATGTGTTCGCTTTTCTACAAAAGTGCACGCATATCTGTATCATTCATTACAAATGCATGCTGTGTTAAGAATGCGTAAAATATTAGCAATTATTTAACATATCATGTTAAATTTTACAGGTGTTTTTCGTACGAGTCATCTCAAAAGCACACTATCCCGTCGTCGCCGCCTCAGTCATCAGTGGAGACAAAGTCTTTCGATTGGGAGGAAGCACTTCTATCTCAAAAATACGTAAGTAAAGGTAGATTTTTTTAAGATGGAATTAAGAGGCCTATTACAAAATGAACCGTAAAATTTTAAGTATTTGTACTTTCGGGCATAAAACGAATAAATAAAGCCGTAATATTCAAGATAAATATAAAATAAGTAAATCATAACATAAAAATGTTTATTTTATGACAATAATTTAACGAAATCCATTCTCAAACTTTCCCTCTTAAAGTTTTGGTTTAGGTGATTATAAATAATTTTATAATCACCTCAAACTACACCATCGCGTTTACAATAAAGAGATCGTGTTTGCAATCAATTCAACAAGTCAATGAAACACTTGCTTATGTTGTTAATGTCGCTCATGACCGAAAAGACCCGAATTCACCTGAGCCCTTCCGATCTTTCGTGCGCTACCTACGCGAGCTGGCTCGTTACGATGCGCCAATCGGCAATGTCCGCCCGGATATCCAGCTATCTGACTTCAAGGTTGGCTGGATATCCGGTATTCGGCTTAACAGCTATCCGTTTCATCTCTAGTTTTTATCCACATAATTTTATATGATTTCCCCGGCAGGTGTACTACTCTCCCAACGTTCTGGACGACCCGGAGCTGATCGCCGGCAAGCACAGAACCCTCCTCACCTTCACATCGTACATGACGTCCATCATCGACTATGTGCGCCCGCAGGATCTGAAGAAAGAGCTAAACGACAAGTTCAGGGAGAAATTCCCGCACATCAAGTTGACTTTGAGCAAATTAAGAAGGTGGTTCTTTTTTAATTTTTAAGCGCTTTGATTCTTCTTTTACTGTCCGAACTGCTACTGTGGAATGCGCTGCCTGAACACTGTTCCCCAATAGTTTCTTCCAGGCAAGCATGCTCCATCGTAATCCGCATCATTGCTGAACAGTGAAGTGGTGCTCAAATGCAAGCATATTAATACAATAAAACAAAAAAACTAGCATAAGTCCCCCACACCACACTTTGGCTGTGTTTGCACCAAAATCAGTCTTGAGCGGTTATTTTCCTTTCATCCTTGTTTTCAGTTTTTGAACTGTCAGACTCACTTCGAAAAAATGTTCGGGAAATAAAACATGCAATGCTTGACTTTAAAATGTAATTACAGTATTTTTAGTGATTAATTACGCCAAAAAAAAATTGCCTGTGATTAATCATGAGACAAACATAACCAATGTGTAGATGTGGTATCGCACAAGATTAGCAGTCATATTTAGATACTTACGGCTAGTTTTTGATTATGGAAGTAAAATTTAATTGAGACAACTCTAAAACCACTAGCCAGCCAGCCAGCTGAACCAGAATGACCAAATGAGTCCAGCAATGTAAGTCACGGTCAAGTTCAAGTCATGCCCTGGTAAAGGGGTGGAGATTTTATTATAGGCTTCTATGGAGTTTTGGAAACATCACGAAAATACCTGTTTCACCTCATATCAATTTCCCACGCTCCAATACGCCCACTTGATAAATAATAATTACACTAACACTCGAAATAAAACAAGTTTAGAAAAACAATAGACAAGAGCCGTTTTTTTCCAAGTTGGCTTAAAAAAACCTCATAAATTCTTAGCAAAGAAATGTCACTTTGACAGTCAATCAGAGTGAGAAATCGGAAGTTTTTTTGAGGAAAAATGAAAGTAATAAAACAAGACGAGTTCACAATAAAAAATTCAACCACATTATTTTAAGATGTTTTAAATTCGTGAATATGTAAAAGTATTCAGAAACATGTTAGCATTTGAGCCAGAAACACGCCAGCATTTTGGTCACGCATCGCATTAACCAGGCGCTCTAAAAGATTTTTGGAAATGTAAACAAAATTGCCTTATGTTTACATTTTCAAAAATCTTCACATCTTTGCTAAGAATTTATGATTGTTATCAGAGTTTCTTTTTTCCCCAGTATTAAAAAGGAAATGCGCAAGATCTCAAAGTACGACAACGGCGGCATCGATCTGCTCCCGGTCGCACAAGCCTACGTGTACTTCGAGAAGCTGATCCTGGCCAACCTGATCAACAAGGACAACAGGAAGCTCTGCGCCGGCGCCTGCCTGCTGCTCGCCTCCAAGATGAACGACGTCAAGGGAGATATGTTGAAGTCCCTCATTGATGTAAGTATAACCCAGGAAGATAGACTAAGAGGAAAGACAATAGCGGAATATTAGAACGTAGCTCGTAAATTTGCCTAAAACGGTATAAACTTCGATGGCGCC
Source organism: Agriopis marginaria (assembly GCA_932305915.1). Lineage (NCBI taxonomy): Eukaryota > Metazoa > Arthropoda > Insecta > Lepidoptera > Geometridae > Agriopis > Agriopis marginaria. Next base: position 12,835,975 of record OW029915.1, read on the forward strand.
GTAATTTAAGCGTGCTATAGGTTGTCTCGAACTTCCGTAAGCGCTGCAGTCAGGTATTGGTTAAGCTTCTCTTGAAATGTTGCGTAACTTGACTGCGAAACTAGCGCTATGGTAATTTGTAGAACCCTTTCGTACGCTATCTAACTTGACTGCAGCGCTTACGGAAGTTAGAGACAACCTATAGCACGCTGCCGCGGCCCGCGTGCAGTATTGTTGCCTCAGCAAGTGTTCGATTGTACCGAACAGTAAGTAATCCTCATATTGTATGATTTATAGCGCATCGAGACCACATTCCGAGTGAACCGCAAGGACTTGATGCGGTTCGAGTTCGCGGTGCTAGTGGCGCTGGAGTTCGGGCTGCACGTGCCGCCGTACGAGGTGTTCCCTCACTACCAGCGGCTGCTGCACGACTCGTGACCCTGGCTGCTGTTGGCGCTGGCGCCGCCCGAGCGCGCCGCGCGCCGCCGCGCCTCCTTCGTCGGCACGTTGCGCGCCTCCGCCTGGCTCAAGAACAGCATCTAAACAGAGCTCTTACACACATCATATGAGCAGTAGCGTTCTTCACAGATACCTTAAGGATACTGACAGACATGCAATTTTTTTTTAAATCTATAAATAGGCTTGCATTTGACCGCCAACTTGCCTGATGTAAAGCAACGATGCGGTCTACGATGGAGCACGCTTGCCTAGAAGAAACCGATTCACTCGTGATTTGAAGACATCATTTCTACCCCACAAGCATTACCTGCTTATTATCATTTTTTTACATTGGACTAGGCAACATTACTTTACGTTAGACTGTATGGAAACGCTGGATGCAGGTCGCTTCCAACCGGCCCTTTTAGAGATCGATGAGGGAGGTCTATGTCCAGCAGTGGACGTCCTATGGCTGAAATGATGACGATGATGAACGTTTTACCGCGATCTCGCCTGATGGAAACGACGATGCGGCTGAAGATGGAGCACTTTTGCCTAATAATAATTTATTAACCCTAGACTTGAACACTCTGCAGAAACAAAGATAGATGCAAGACGTTCCATTCTTTTTCCGTTCTAATTAAGAATGAGGAGGCAAAACATTTGTTGCGAATGAATGGTATTTCGACCATGTAAGATGACGCCTTGCCGTTCGTCTGGACGTCCGGAAATAAAAAGGTGATGCATTGTATAATAATATACTCCACCATTCTGAGACACAAAGGCCACTTGGGTGACACAAGCCTACGCCATCGATGTAAATAAATATTACATTCGTGTTTAACTCGAATTGCTTCGCTTGAGCCCATAAACAAAATGTCCATTGAAGTGCATTTTGTAAATTATTTAATAAATTTGTTTGACAATTTCTGTGTTTGTTGCATGAAGTGGCAACTAGACAGTGACGTAGGCAGATGTCATTACAGGAATAGTTAACCTTGTTTTATTGGATCATGTGGATAATGGTAGCATGTCTGCAAAAACATTGCTAGTAATGTTGCTACTTGAGAAGCTTGGACCCCATATGCATGTGCATATCAAACAACTTGTGGTGTACTATGAACGCGCTTGAACAGCAAGTTTTTAAAACAAGCATGCTTCTCTTATTACTAGCTTAAAAAAGGGCTGTTAATAGTCTTCAAAGGTCGGTAAAGTTTCTGTGGTGTTACATGTATACATAGGCGATGGTGCTACCATCAGGCGGCCCGTTAGCTTGTTTGCCAACTATGGCACAAAAGGCTCTGCCCGTGCGGCTCTGCAAAAAGCATATTCATTGATAGCAAATGTGAACATCTGAAGAGCATACTAGTTTTAAGCATGCTATTATATGAGCAAGTCTGTCAGTAGCTTACAAAGATAATATAACCACTTGATCGCGAATGTAGTCAAAATTCCCTTTTGCAAAATAATGCCACGTCCGTCGCGGGGGGCGGGGGATTGGAGACTCGACGCTTGTGATTGGAGAATCAAAAGTCATTCATTAAATTCGCGCCTAGAATTGGCCCCGCTCGAAATAGTTTAGGTTGACATGTTAGAACTTTTGGCTTATGCGGGCTAAAGGATGAGCAGTCAAGTAGTTATATTGTCATTGGTAGCTTAACATGTTATGATTCTTGTAGCGTATTGGAAAGTGAGCCTTATGTTGTGCCATGAGAAGCGAAGTTTTGACAGGAGAGTTCCAAGTGGTTCTCTCAATTGAAATTCTGTTGTATAACGTGAATAATCCGTTTTTCCATTCTTTCTATGGACTGTATTTTATTTTGTGACGCAACTCTTAATCTGATTGTGTAAGTTGTTTTACTGTGGATAGTTATAATATTAATGTACAACACATTAATATACTGTTCTATCGATGCTAGGCGGACATTTCTAATATCAATATGTGTTTCTAATATAAATATGATACAACGAAGGTTAGTGTAGATTGTTCAAATAATTAGTAAAATGTAGATGGATTTAAATTCATCATAAGATGCCCCATGAGTTGATGTTGGATATTCTACTGATTCTCAAATAATAAGATTAGTTCCAAATACTAAGGCTTTAAAACTTTAACTTCCTAATTAACGAGTTGTAGTGGGTTTTAATAAAATGTACACAGGGCCAAAGGTAACTAACGCGAAACCTCTTAAGGGCGACTTTGGTGCATCAATACTAACATTTTGTTCCACAAGTTTTCGAAATGCGCGGGTAAAAAAACGCGATTTCAGGGCTGGTGTCGTAATAAAAGTTCATAATGATGGATACTATGGACCCCTTTCGGCTTAGTAAACCCTTTCCGCGCAACTCTAAAAAAAAACGTAGTTTTGTAGTGTTCCTAACAACGCACATAGATTTTAAGTACTAACACTTTTAAATTGTTTGTGCCTATTCTTGCGTAGTTGAGTAATTAAATTTATGGATCTAGTCAAGTTAAAAATAGATAAATGCATGTTTGAATCGATAGCTGTGCTTTATTCAGTCTTGCCCGCTTGCGTTCTTTCGCATATTGTTTCAGGCTCTTTCCTGTATAATTTGTTTTATTTTTGTAATTGTTGCTTTTAATAAGAAACCGAATTTAATAGAATTTATTGGTGTTTAATCACGATACCCTATATTTTATTCTTGCGATGTTAAGCCAATATTATTGTACGCCTCCAGTAGGATATTTGACTTTACTAAAAATATGATTCATGCTGGTGTATGCCTAAAAGATTAAACATTATCTGAATAATAATAACTAAGAAAACAGATACAGACATGAACATAATGGTATAAGAGATAAATTGTATTTAGAATGACAACCAAATAATGAATCTGTGATAATAACATGTGTGGCACATAAAAGGATAATTAAAATAATATTGCTTGTTTAGATGTTAGTAGGATCGTGATATGGTTAGAAATAATAAAGGGACATTACGTTCTACGATATTATAAAACAATGTTCAAACAAGCAATTTAACGGCGACTGCAGATCTGAATACAAGTAAATTTATGTTTACGATCTGCAGTTTGCGGTCAGCGACTGCCGTTGGAATTGTATCTTAGATGTATTATAGAATTTAGTTTCAAATTAGAGTTCAAGTTATATTTTAGCAAATTATCGAGTGGCAGGACCATGTGTAAGCAAGATTTATTCTATTTTATCATTTGTCATATTTATGTTACTTTTTGTAGTTGTTTTACAAATAATATTGAGCCATGCGTTTGTATATAAAAATATTACTTTATGTCTACGAACAAGAAATACAGGGTTAGTGTTTACTAGCTAACAACCTCTCGCAGGCATCTTTCCTACAATATAATCAACAACTTTTAAATTTGCTAAGTTTTTGAATGTCCTAAGTTTTGTAAAAAGTCATGGAATAAAAGCTGTTACGTATGATGTAGGAAAGCTGCCTGCGAGAGGTAGTTAATATATAGATGTATATAAACAATAACCCTGTATATAGATAGAATTAACTCTATTCCAAAAATAACGCCAGCAAAAGTCCACCTTCATACATCTACACAGACTTCCGATAGACCACCCAACTTATCTAGAGGTGGCCAAATTATGAAATTAACGATTTTCTATGGATGGATATAATTTTTGATTAGAAAGTATGTCAGGTGGGCGGCTCTAGGATTGCCAACCATACTATTAAAAACAGTAATATTCTGTTTTAAGCTCTAATAACGTTGCTGGCCAACAAAAATAAACTTTCCAAAATACTGTTTATTTCATCATCACCTGTATAAAAATAACTTTCGCGCGCGGAACATAACGTATTTTAGGGGGTTTAGGCGCGCTTACCAACTGCTTACGCGGTATCAAACTAACGTTAAAACCGCGAAGTTCGGAAAATCACGCGAACGTGAATCTTAACGTTCCCAGATACCATTTGCGGTCGCGCAACATTTTTTTCATTAACTAAACTAGATTGCTTTAAACAGCTAGCCGTAACGTCCGTAACGTAACGCCTCATGCCTCTAAAACGAAGTTTAGAGGGTTTTTTTAATACTGTAAATTTTTCAAATCACTGTTCATTTTCATAATAAGTTTATTGTGTAAAAAGCTGACAACCTTAGATGGCTCCCCCATTAGATTCTTAGACAATTTGTATTATGTAAAGAAGTAAAACGATATTATATTGATTTCAAACACGTGGGATCACTTTGTGTTTGGTCGGTCACGGGAATTCTATGACTTATTTTCCCTTATATACCTTATTCGTAGCGTTTCATGCCTACTTACTACATGGTGTAACGCATTCTGTACCGGTTGTAGAAGGGGTTCTGCTTATACCAAATAATATGTTGAACTCTGCACGAACTGTAGGAAATTTAAGCAAATGCAAAATAAAATACTTCTATATTTGTTTCATTCAAGTAAACACATTGTTCTTCCTTGCCTAATAAGTTCGAGAGATATAAGAATTTGCCTACCTAAAAGGGTTGTATTTATAAAATTAACAAATTATGAAAAATATAATTAGATTAATACTGTAAGGTATATCACAAAGTGTTTATTGTTCCTAGTTGCTTATTTTAATAGTAGTTAATATGTTTGAATAAAGAAAATGTAAAATGGTATGGCTAATGTATTTATTCACTCAATGGTATTATTTTACTTATTTAAGGTTTTAACTCATCGTCAGATTAGTAGTGTCTTAGTTATCCCAGTGATTCACATATATGTTTGTTTAGGTATACCACTAGTTCCACCTAATTGTTAATTTAACTATCCCACTAAATAAATATAATTGTTTATTTAGTTATCTCACTAGTTTCACATAATTGTTTACTTAGTTATACCACCAGCTTCACATAATTGTTCTTGAGTTGTCCCACTAGTTTCACATAATTTTATTGTTCATTTAGTTATCCCACTAAATTCACATAATTGTTTACTTAGTTATACCACCAGTTTCACATAATTGTTCTTTAGTTGTCCCACTAGTTTCACATATTTTTTTATTTAGTTATGCCACTAGTTTCACATTATTGTTCATTTAGTTATGCCACTAGTTTCACATAATTGTTTATTTAGTTATACCACTAGTTTCACATTGTTGTTCATTGAGTTATCCCACTAGTTTCACCTAATTGTTTATTAGGGTTCCGTACCCAAAGGGTAAAAACGGGACCCTATTACTAAGCCTAAGTTGCCTTGTCTGTCTGTCCGTCCTACCTTTTAACGGCTGTATCTTTCGAACCTTAATAGATAGTGAAATGAAATTTTCACAGAATATGTAATGTTACGGCGGATTAACTAAGAAATAATAATAAAGTAAAATGTAAAAACTAAACGGGGGTTCCAATACAGCAAACTTGTTTTTAACCGACTTCAAAATGGAGGAGGTTATCAAATTGGACTGTTTGTTTTTTTTTTTGCTTATTTTTGTACTTGCTCTTATATAAAACAGTAACACGTACAAGCGTCAAACTTGGTATCAATTTAGTATACACTCTAAAGTATAATAATTAATAATGGCCAAGTGTAAGTCGGTGACAAATTTCTGTCCAACAGCCGGACAGCCGGCCGGCTGTCCGGTTCAGTTCGGTTTCAGCCGGTTTTTAAAATTCAGCTAAAAATATTATTGCGGTTGTCAGAGAAAACAAATGCTTGGACCGAGTTTAGTGCCAAATTTATCATAATTCGAAATACTAGTACCTATCTACATAGTATAAATTGAAGTCACTTTCCGCGTCTGTCTGTATGGCCGCTAACTCCTCCTAAACCACGCAACGGATTTTGATGCGGTTTTCACCATCAGTTAGATACATTTTCACGGAAGGTTTATATATATAACTAGCGATCCGCCCCGGCTTCGCACGTAAATTACACCCGTGCGAAGCCGGGTGGGCGGGTCGCTAGTTATAGTATAAATATAAGTCGCTTTCCGCATCTGGCTATATAAGTGTATAACCGCAAACAATCCTAAACCACGCAACGGATTTTGATGCGGTTTTCACCATCGCCCCGGCTTCGCACGTAAATTACACCCGTGCAAAGCAGGGGAGGGTCGCTAGTATGATATATATGATGGATCCTTGCTAATACCTACTACAATCAAACAATATTTATTTACACAACTATGATTTGGGTCAATGAAATTTCTACAGGCGCCGCGGCCCGTGAGCCTCCGCCGATGTCCTAATAGGTATACTCTGTAATAACGAGTGAAACACCTATCCGGTTCAAATTATTGAAGTTGTATGTAAGTAATCGATATAAGCATAGGTAGTTAATCATTCACGCGTATAACGATCGGAGGTGTTAAGTAAATCGGGTGTACAATTTCTCAAATGTATTCAAAGGTAGGTGCGAAATATACATATTTTTTTAATAAAATATGCTTACTAGTGTAATAGGAATATTATAAATGTGAAAGTGTTTTTCTCTATCACGCAGAAGATAGTTGCGAAATAGGTTGTGATTTTAATTTCGGAAAAAAATATGGTTCTCGAGGAAATATCCATACGGGTGAAACTGCGGGATTATTTAGTTATAAATGCGACAAGTGAGTAAGGTGAAAATGGCATATAGGTACCTAACCAGCTGTATACATTAGGGCCCAATAAGTCAAACATTGACCTTTCGATCGGAACACAACGCCGGTGCCGTGATAAGCGTTTTGCGGTATCGGACACTGAAAACGTCATCGATATGTGTTAAAGGTGCTGTGTTGGAACTACAATTCATACAAAGGTTGCCTGAAACAGAATCGCTTTAGCGATAAGACCGTACTATACATTTCTTCTTCTATATTTTTGTTTTGCATAAAGAAGAGTACCTACCTAGCTATCTAAACACAGCGGCAATTTTTTTTATTTTCAATTACTTCGAAAATTATTTCTTTTGCGACTAACCAAAGTTGAAACGGGCGGAGAAGCCGTCCGGGTTGAAAATTTTCCTGATATCAGCCTGTTTCTTTTACCTGTTTGTCTACCTATTGATACGGACTGACCTCAGCGCTCTACCCAGTCTAAAATTTATTATTTCATCTCAGGTCCTATTCCTCTCTGCGCTGTGCCTTCTTTGTTGCGGAGATGAGAGTTCTACGCGGAGCGCTCCGGACATTGCCATGGAGCCTGCAGTCGACCTGGAATGGGACACCTCTGTCTGGCAGTCTTGGAAACCGTGGAATATGTTCAAATGGGGTTAATTAAACACCTACCTATTTACTCACTAAATAAACAATGAATGTAGCTTCTATAATCATAGCACAGAATTGATAAGAAGTAGATACCGAAACAAATCGTATCAAAATCGTAAAAAATTTTTTTTTATGGATTTGAATAATTGAATCGTAAACTATGTATGAAATTCCATACCAATTCATACTTTGCCTATAACTTATTATGTAGTCTTAAAGTCTTATGGTTCTTAATTTAAAAACTAGGCACTTAACTAACGAATTAGGTAAACAAATCTTGAAAGTCGATATAAACTTTTCTTGTACATCGCGCTAGGCTAACGTTTGACCACAATTGGCACCTAATGGATATCGACGATGTGGTCGAAGATGAAGCACGTATAGAAATTATAATTCTGGTGCCTTACGCCCAACTCCTTGCGCCGTCTCAAACTAACGGTAAAACCGCGCAGTTCGGAAAATCACGCGAACGTACGGTTGAAAGGTTTTAAGCATTCCACTATCATAGTTGTTTCGCTAAAAATTCTAAAATATTTAAAAAAAAAACAGACTTCAATAAACCACAAAACACAAACATTCTAAGGTAATGTGCCACTACAAAGAACAAAATATTTGTACACGGATATTGAAGTCGGATGGGAACAAAAAAAATATAGTTTTTTTTAAATCTACCTAGATTTGATAATGTTTGATAATAAAATGTAGTTCCCGCTATTATTTATTATCAACCGTCTTTGTTTTGTTCTAGGTCATCATCATTCTATGTTTAACAATCCGTTAGCACACTCTTCTAAATTCTGGGAGAGCGACAATGGGAGACACCGCATACATCATGATCGAGTCGGTAAAGGCAAATTAAAAAACAAAGTTAAATTGCTTTTGAAAATACAACATATTCAATTGTATAACCTGTTTTAATCGTCAAAGGTGTTTTAATGATCCTAACATAGGGGGTTTAAGCAGGTCTTGTCAGGATAGTTCGCTTGGCTTCGTAGCTTTACCTATCATAGGCATATACCGAGTTTACAGTAAGAATCTACCCGAGCCAAACCAGCTCCTTGAAGTACCGGAGCATGGATCAGGCTGGCACAGTTGCTCCTGTATCGCAGAATTAGCGAAATGTAAACAGTCGAGCTCTCAAGTGGTGTCATAGATGATAATCCCATGAGCGAAGGCACGTTGGGGCAGAGTGGGGAGCTTGCCGCGTGCTGGCTGGCTTAGCTGGCCCAGGGGCCTTACGGACAACTGCTATTGCGGCACCTAATCCGCTCAGTTGGAAAATCACTGGTATGACATCTGGGATGATCGTTTTTTTTTAAACAACTTCTTACTCATAGCTTCATTTTTCTTTCTTTCGTTCATATTATTTGTATTCATAGAGCCTAAAGCATGAATATGCTGTAGAAGCCTACTTTTTGGGAATTCCCAAAAGGCAGGCTTTAATGACTACACCAATCTTGGTTACTGTCAACGACAGAAAGTTGGCTTATGTGGCACAGAAAAATGGTTCTAGATATGTTCTAGATGCGAAGAAATTATTTATAACTGAAATTGTGACAATTCCCAGGTGATCAGTGGAATAGATCCAAGATTTAGCCAGAACCCTCGTGGGCTAGTTTTAATGATGGATATACGTGATTATAATTATGATAAATGTGTAACAAAATAAATTTTCGTTAGTACCTAGCTAGGTACTACCTACTTATTCTAAATTTTTATATTTTGCCTCACCCTAAACTAAAACCTGACTAAGCCCATTGCATGGATGATCCCCTTAGTCATGCACTAGTCCCTACTCGTCCAAGCAGTGTGCGTACTCCCAGTGGAAAAGTATAGCACATGTACGATGCAAAAAGCGGGTACCTAAGGCTGGTTTCTGGGAGACCCGTGCGCCGGGACGGGGTCGTGGGACGGAGACCGTGGTACCTAGACCTGTGAAACCAGCCTAAGATTACTAGAACGGGACTACCCGTATTTCTAAGTAGGTATATGGTTCTACTAGAAAAGTAGTTCAGTTCTGACCTCCTCAGATTCGATTCTAACGTCATTGATTGTATTCCAACTCTACGATTCCAACTGTATTCTATTGAAATGTCATTATTGTGACGTTAGCTTAAATTTGTATCAGCTGATATTATTATATTATGTCCTAATATTTTGCTACTTTACCATGTATTATGTAGATAGTCAACGAACGCTTACTCGGCGTGAGAGTTCCTTGATAGCCGATAAAACTTTCTCGGAAGGTTACGACACCGGACGCACTCGTTCCACGGCAAGGCTTCAGAGCGAATCAATAACTTCTCTAGCGGGGTCCAGACAGCCCCGCCCACATGGCACGGTCAAGAGAGAGCTGGTTACATCGATGTTTGAGTCCATGTTGGACTACATCGTAGAATCCTGGGATGTAATAGAACCTCCAGTCAAACTGGACGATCCAAACATCGGCGACATTACGAAGACACCAAGTGAACAAACTTTCACTAGTAAGAAAACTAAGAAGGGTGGGAAAGATCAAGGTCCACCACCAACAGGTCTGCTTTTTTTTTAATTTTTATGACCTTGGATTCAATGTCCTTTAGTCGTAATATTAATCATGTTTACACAGTATTAAAAGCGTCAACCAAGTCATAGTCAAGCAAAGTAGGTAAGTCACAGTCCAGTCAAACTCATGCCCCTGTAAAGTGGTGGAGATTTACAAGAGGCTCCTATGGAGTTTTGGAAACAACACGAAAAGACATGATTCACCTCGTTATATCACTTGCCCACACTCGAGCACGTTAACGAGCACATAATAAATAATAATTCACCATTTACTACACATTAACACTCGAAAATACATAAGTATAGGGAAATAATTCAACGAGCCGACATGTTTTTTTCCATGTTGGCGCCAAAACTAGACTGCCATATGTAGGCGTAGTAAGTACCTACCGACATAAATCTACCTAAATCCAACTTCTTCATTTTATAGGTAAAAGTTCAAGGACGAAAAGAAGTCGAAGCTCAAAGTTGGAACTTTTAGAAACTCAGGTAAAATCAAGGAAGATTTATTCATAGCTATGTCTTTTTTTTATTTACGTAGACTAAAAGCTACCGTAATTTATCTTTCCTCAGGAACCTCCATATCAATGCTGGTGGTCGTCACCAGACGAGAAAGCAATAATTCGTTTCAAAAATGGTAATGTCTACGAGGGGAACATTTCAATGAAATGCATGCACGGCGAGGGTCGTTTTCAATGGGCCGATGGGACCGTGTACTTGGTTGGTACCTCACAAACTTAGGGTGATTATTAATCGGCAGACCTGTTATTATTACGCCTTATTTTTGAGCTACAGAAATATAACTATACGAATTGGTTCTCTCAAGATTGAGGCCTTTTAGACGTATTTATGGTAGCTATAGGTAGCTAAGAATACAATGACTCCCAACAACAATTTCAAAGGTATATAATAGGCAAGTTTTGAAAGGTGGTAGATTGTTTATCTATTACATAAAAAAAGGAAGAAAAAAAAACCCCGACTGCAAAATGATGATGATATTCTATGACAATCTGGGCATGAAGACGAATCTACCTCATCATCATCATCAGCCAGAAGACGTCCACTGCTGAACATAGGCCTCCCCCTTTAACCTCCACACTGAACCACAGCCTGTTAACACAGCATAGCTCTTTCCATTGCCCGCTGAGTGACTCTGAGTTTTTCCAAAAGGCCAACAGTTAAGGACCACGTCTCAGTACCATATGTCATCACTGGCAACACACACTGGTCAAAAACCCTCGTCTTGAGGCACTGTGGTATCTTGGACGAGAAGATGTCACGCAATTTCCCGAACGCTGCCCATCCGAGTTGGATTCTTCGGGCGACCTCTTTGCTTAAGTTGGACTTACCTAACTGAACAATCTGTCCAAGATAGGTGTAATGGTCAACAACTTCTAGAGTATCGTTCCCAACGATTATCGGCACGGGTTCAACATGGACATTCGACATGATTTTTGTCTTGTCCGTGTTCATTTTAAGACCCACCTGTTAGGAAAGGCTACTGAGGTCGCTGAGCATGGTATTTAGGTCCTCCAGCGACTCTGCCATGATGACTATATCATCGGCAAAACGAAGGTGAGTGATGTATTCGCCGTTGATGTTGATGCCTAATCCGTTCCAGTCCAAGAGCTTGAAAACGTCCTCCAATGCGTTCGTGAACAGTTTCGGAGAATCTACCTCATACAGCAACAATAATATCATATAGAAACATAAAAAAATACTCAAATAATATATGGCCGAAAAACAATATCCTCCTTTATGGGCAGTCGGGTAACAATGAAATCATTTCTAGGGTCAATTCAAAGATAATGAAATGCACGGGAAAGGCCTTATCCAATGGAAAAACGACACTTGGTATGAGGGCGACATTGTTGGCAATTTGCGTCACGGGCGAGGGCTGTACGTGAACTCCCGCCAGCAGGGCTCTTATACCGGCGGCTGGCACTGCGGCTCCAAGCACGGAAAAGGACTCCTACACTACCCATCTTTAAAAACTAATTCTTACGATGGCGATTGGGAATATGTGAGTATTTTTAGATGCAATAGTGGCAACGCACCTTGTGACATTCGTATAACTTTAGCTAGGCCATAGAGGAGTCAATATAATAGGCTTGCGTTTGACCACCACCACGCCTGATGTTAAGCGATGATGCGGTCTACATTGGAGCACGCTTGCCTAGAAGGAACCGATTCACTCGATATGCCATAATTGTAATATAAAAATAAATATACGAATCAAACATTAAAACATTGTTGTAAAACCCAAAACCAACACACGGTGGCTCGGCTAGTGGCCACTGCGTGTGCGGATTTCAAATATGTCGATGACTTACTATATCAGAGCGAGAATTTACATCATTGGCATGGCTGTTTGATGTTTAGTTTTGTAGATAAGTGGATAACCACCATTTCCCACTGACTTCCGTTACCCACTTCTCCAGTTTGAAGTGGTAGGTAGGTACAGTTTTATTATGGAAACTAACGTGGTTTTCACGAGTTTTATTTGAATCATACAGGAATTAGGTACTTACTCGCAAAGCAAAGCAAGACGAACCCGCGCATGTCACCTGAAAAAGACCGCCGATTGCAGTTAAAATTTTAATCGAAGTAACCGCGAGTAGTTCCCGTATAATATTAACAAGAGCGTAAAATGGTGACTGAGCTGTAGCATGTGCGCTTTACAATCTGACGGCACCCGGTTCTATCCTCGGCCCTGCACCAATGACTTATTTAGTAGGTATCTAAATAAATTAGGTGCAGTTTCGATGCAATCAATCAAAAATGGTGAAGGAAATCAACGTGAGGAAACCGGTATGTCAAAGAACCTCAAAAGTTCAAAGACAGTATGACATCCACCAATAGGTATGCACTGGGGCAGCACGGTAGATTAGGGCCCATCCTCTCTCTCTCTCTGCTTTCTCTGAGAGAAGGCTTGTGTCCCAGCAGTGGGAACATGAAGGTTGAGATGATGATGAAGTACAATTTTCTAGGAAACGATTAATTTGATAAATACCGATAAGTTTAGGGCTTGCGTTTGACCAACATCTCCCCTGATGTTAAACGATGACGCGGTTTACGTTGAAGCACGCTTGCCTAGAAGAAATGTATTTACTCGTGATTTGAAGACATATATTGTAACTAGGTATCAGGGAATACCCAATCAGGCAGCGCATTCCACAGACTAGCAGTTCACACAATAAATGTGGAATCAAAGCGCTTTAATATTTCAGTAAAGAACGAAGGTATATATATAGTCATTGTGGTAGATCACATATACTTAAAAGTACCTTAGTATATTTTACACGCTTCATAGTAACTTCCGAAGATTTCATACTATACCTACTAATAGATCGTTGGTAACTTCACTAGTAGGTAATTAACTAACTAGCAATGTAGTTAAATCTTGGAAGTTGATTTTTACTTTGTCGTATCGACTTGAAACTTTGTTACAAGTAGTTATAATACGTACGTATGTACGTTATAATTATGTAATTCAGATTTCAGTACAATAATTTGGTAACATCAAACTGATCTGATGATGGAACTAGGAGATCGATAGTGAAACTCATTAATGGTGAATCACACTGGCAGAGCCATCTAGCAGGAAAGACTCCAATTATCATGTCAATTGATCCGAGCGGCGCGGTGTCAATCCCCTTTCCTGTGTATCTCCTCACCTCGCCTTGTGCATGCACAAGGCGTGGTAAAAAAACTTAACGCATGCACGCGCGTGGATAGGTATATAGATATAGGTAGGTATTATTTTTTTACTACAGGTAATATTATTATTCAGAACGTTCGGCATGGATACGGATCACGAGAGTATACCCCCGAAAGCGGTTACAAGGGCGAATGGGATCGTTACGAGAGAGAAGGCAAGGGACTGATGATATGGCCCAATCACGACGTAAGTTTTTCACGGTCATCAAAATCTTAGTTTGTATTACCTGGTGCTATCTCCTACCGGAGATCGGCTATCATTAGCGCAATTCGAACTTTTGACATCTAGCTGCTCGAAATATATTTTTTTTTATTTGCCACTATTAATATTCAGTACAATATTTAGTTTTAAGATTAATTACAATTTAATGAACAAAATATTTTATGAATTATAATTAAAATTAACATGCTTACTATAACTAATTACAGTCGCTAGTCTAGTTATTACTATAGGATTCCTGTGTCGCGATAACTATAGTTATCAATGAAATAGTGCTCTTCAATGGTGTTAATTAAAGATAATATATTATATAAGTTTAATTAAATTTTGATCTTGCTTGTGCTCAGATTGCGCCACGTCCGGAGATTTTTGAGCCACGAGCTCGATCGTCTCGATTGAACCGGATTAATCTTACACGAGTTGTTCCCGCAAAATTATAAGATGGTGCCGAGCGGTATCATGTGCGCCTCGCGGCCCTACAGCAATGATTTACATAGTACTTAAATAAATAATATGCAGTTTCGATGTCATCGCTCAACAACGGTGAAGGAAAACAACGTGGGGAAACTGTTATGTCCAAGAACCTTAAAAGTTCAAAGACATAATATGACATTCACCAATATACACTGGGCCAGCATGTGTGCAGTGGGAACATAGGCTGATGATGATGATAGAAATACATAATTATAAATTACTCATTGGTTGACTTCTATTTATCAATAAGTAACTTTGCCTTTGCAGTTTTACAGGGGAGGTTGGAAAAGCGGTGTCATGTCTGGCTACGGCTCGTACATTTGGAACGCGTACTATAACAACACGATGTCGTTGCCGTCTATCAGCGCCTTCCATGGTCTCTGGCACAAAGGAGAAAGAAATGGTTACGGGATCCTTAGTTTTGGGCTTGGTCTAGGTTCTCACTACAAAGGAAATTTTAAAAACAATAAAAAACATGGCGCTGGGACGCTTGTTACAAATAATGGACTGATACTGCAAAATAACAAAGCATTATTTGTAGACGACATCCTAGGGCCGGTGATATCAGATTCAAATGAGGATGCACCACCCGACTCCGGACCACAGAATATACAAGTCGAACCATTTCAATTTGATATCTGCGACGATACTGTTGGACTCTCTTACCATATTCAGCAAGCGTTCAAAAATCTAGACAAAGAGGTTGAAATAAGAACGAACATGGTCAACGATTACATGGAAAACAATAAACTATATGAACCAAAACTTTCCGTATTTGTTCGGAAAGAATTAGAAGTTCCCGAGCTCCAACTCGACGCTTTATCGTTGGAAGATATTTCAGAATTCGAAGATAGATCTTTGCGTAAATCACTAAGAAATTATGAGACTGATTTGAAAAACATTTACTATCTATACGCTACTGTCTGTAACACAAGTGATGTTTACTTTGTGCCTGTTATGATACGTTTATTTATGTGGCAATTCTATTACGATTGCAATATACATGAATTGGGATTATCTCTCGTCGAGGTAGATAAAATGTTTCATGCGTGCCCCGAATGGCTTTCGAAAAAACCACATGATCCTTTTGAAAAAATATATTTTTGGCAGTTTCTTCACAGTTTAATATCTGTAGCAAACAAATTATATGGCAGAAAACAACTGCCTGACGTAAAATCGGATACAATTTTATCGAGCGCATTCAGAACTTTCATGGAAAAAGATGTTTTGCCAGGCAGTGGAAGACGTAAAGGTAAAATTAAACAACTACGGTTTCACCACAATATTATTATTCTTCTTCTTCATAAATATAAAATGAGATGTGTTTCTGTGTATGTGGCTATGTACCCTATGGACTCCGAAACGGATGGACCGATTTTGGCTGGAATTTCACTGGCATATAGCTAATAATTATGTTATAAAGAGTAGGTAATACACGCGGGTGAAACCGCGGAGCACAGCTTGTACTTAATAAAAGAAAGAAAAACATGAATATAGGAAAAAAAATAAAGTCCGACTTTCATTTGTTTTTCCGATATTCATCTATATTAATATTATTACAAAGAGGAAAGATTTGATTGTTTGTTTGTTTGCATTGAATAGGCTCCGAAACTACTGAACCGATTTGAAAAATTCTCACTGTTGGCAAGCTACATTATTCCCGGGTGACATGCTATATGTCTATACCCGTGCGAAGCCGGGGCGGGCCGCTACTGCCGCTAGTAATAAATATTGTAAGTGTCGTAGGGGAGGTAATAGGTACCCAGTGTACTTAATTTACATGAGTGATTTGCACCAGGTGAATTAATTAAGTCTAACAGTAGGTACCGATTTTTCGAATAATTTCTATTTTGTTTTTGGAGTAACGCGGCCAGGGTCTGTGATTTCAGGTTGTTATGCCTCCTATCACAACACGGCAGGCAGGGGTCAGACCGAACAAGACATTGATTTGCCTACTGACAGAATTGCAGGAAGGAAGGAAAAATCACAGATGTACCTACCTCCTGTTTGATAATTAGTTTTACCCATTATCCTCAAATATTGCGCTATGTCGTAACATTCCAGGAGGTGTTATTGTACACAATAGGTATTTCCTGAATCTACACAAATACGTTATACCTAGCAATTAAATTAGTCATTTTGTTTAGGTAGTGATTGATGGCGCCGAGCGTGATATTTTCAGTAGAGTAGATCACGAGCTCACTTCAAAACAATGAGGAAAATAAACAAAATCTTGGAAAATATTCTTCTTCTTCTTTCGAGGCGATGTTCCGCAAATTAAAGTTTTATTTTCAAATTAAGTTTCTAGATCAAAATATTGCCACCTCAATGACACTCTCCGTGGATTCATACAGGTCGTCTAGTGTGCAAGTTGTAGGACACGCTCCACAATCCATCAAGTGTGTCATTGTCTGAGGTTCCACACCGCTAAGACTTTCGGTGTCAGAGCCCTTTATATAACCCCACTTTCCCATATTATCCCGACTTCGGCCCACTTGGGACCGAAGTCGGTTCAGGGTTTGGAAAATAGTAATAATATAGGTCTTGTTTCCATAGGTTTGTTGGTGAACGGTTACGGATCTTTTGTGCCCTTAAAGGGTACGTATGAGCTGTATCGTATCCTTGGAGAGCCACACACTGTGAGGAAGTTTTTGTACGCGACTCGGCGACCTCCGCACTACCAGGACCCTCCTCAGCCTGCCCTTGTGGACTCTCCGGACGAAGCGACTCCGATCGGTCGAAACGTCTACATCTTCGGAAGTGAAATGACTTTCATATCTGGTACTTACATAAATACAACTTTACTGTTACAGAGTCAAATTGAAATAGTTAAGAAGTAGGTACCTAATTTTTAAACGTGTGTTGTAGATGAACCAATGCCACCTTACAATGTAGAAGAAAATGAAGATGACGAACTTCAGAAGGCTTTAAAGCTTTTCAATTTCGGAAACCTATCGTGCAAATCCATCATCAAGATATTCTCGCATATATTCCCACAACTCTACAGTAGTGACAATATCATGGATTTGGATATAGAAATGACGTTCTACGAGTTTTTCGAAGCTTTCGTCGCGTGCACTCATAAGAGTATTCGCGTCAAAGAAGAGGAAATGCGATGGAAGGAGAAGTTCTCAGTCTGTAACGAAGG
This sequence comes from Agriopis marginaria, assembly GCA_932305915.1. Lineage (NCBI taxonomy): Eukaryota > Metazoa > Arthropoda > Insecta > Lepidoptera > Geometridae > Agriopis > Agriopis marginaria. Next base: position 12,853,682 of record OW029915.1, read on the forward strand.
AATGCCTAATGCGCCGTGTCCCACTCCCGCTGTGACCTCGAAACTCAACAAAAATGTTTAGTTCTTTATAAAACAGATATGAATATGCACTATGTTTTATTTTAGTAGGTACTTAATTAACTGTAGGTGCCTAATATTTTAAACAATAGGTATTCACTACGTACGCAGTACATTATAACTCACTGCTACCTATTTTACAACAAAATAAAAACAGACTTTACAGAAAGTTCAATAAACAGGATTCATCTTCTAATTTTCCATCTTCAGAATCTTACGTAGTATTTATATTCTCTTAGCTTCAGAAGTGGATTATTTTCTTAATATTTTAATGGGACCACCGTAGAGTAAAAGCCTGTGAGATAAACCCTATTCAGTAAAAAAAAAAACCTTTTTGGAGATGGTTATGTTAAAAAGATTTCATAATGAAGAGAAAAAACATAATATTTTGTCAATGTCAGCAAACTATTATTTTTTGTAATAGTTTTTCAAGCTGATTAAAAATATTTATTAATTCTTACTTGGCATATTTAAAAAACTGTACATAATTGGCCAGTACATTCAAAATGGACGGCAAAGTAAGAGAAGCATCAAAATTGCACTTCAGAAGTCCAATGGCCAAAAAGCCGCAACAGATATTGTTTTGTAAAAACCGTTATGGGCCTAAGGTGAAGGTAGAAAACTGGGATTTCTCTATACACGCGGAGCCTAAGGACAACTACGCGTACCGCGATGGGCTCAGTAATCACATCAGTACTTACGTGCGGCTGGGCTCGCAGGACTTTGGCACGGGCGTTACGGAGACTCGCGTCATGCACCGGGACGTTTTCTCGAAGACCGACCCCGTCTACTCCTTCAAGCCACTCGTCAACTTTACCTCTTATCCTTGCACTGAGTGAGTAACCTGTGAACATACAAAATAATAACTACCTTCCTGTCTCAGAGGAAATTACTTGTTTCCTCTCTGAAGATACTATTGCCATGGTATGCCAACCTGCTTATCTGCTTAATCAAAAGTTCACTAAAAGTCCAAACTGCGGTTTTCCTTGTTGGTTGTTTTGGTTGTATATTAGTGCCTTTTGGACATAAATAAAGCATAAAACTGTGTAACTATAAGTTATAAAGCTATTTGTACTTACCTACCAATTTATTTCATGTGAACAGCACTCCTGGGAGAAACAGGTTGATGAAAGAAGCGGACTTGGCGCAACTTCCTGAAGATTTTGGTGTTATGGACTACATGACATACCAGCAAGATGATTACAGAAACCCCTATCCAACAGCTATGAAGCCGGTTAATATATTTATTAACATTTCGTTATTATAATCTGCTATTAAGTACTTCAGCTTGAAAATTATTGTCTATTTTGCTATGTAGGTACAGTATAAAGGTACCTATTCAATAAATGATTAGATCTAGCTATACACGGCCTCCGAGCAGCGACCGCGTGCACGTGTAAAGACTGTTATAGCAAAATACGCTCTATTTGTTTGGCAACTACGGTTGCCAAACAAATAGACTACTAGTACAAAAGACCGTTTAAAAGACGCGTGTCGACCGTGCGGGGATTCAGAGGAATTACAATGTTTTTGCTTAGGAAATAGAATTCATATTAGCCATTCACGTAGGTAAGTGAGAGCGCGGCGGCTGTAAGACATTTTTTTACGTCGTCTAACTGCAGCCCTAATGTCCCTATTAAACCACCGTGTATAAAATAGCTGTTTTCTTTCAGTTGACAATGGAATCCCCCACGTGGCTGTTAAACCGTGTGATCCGGTCCGACCTGACGCACAACCACGGCACGGCGCCGCCGCGCGGGTTCTACCAGTGCCTCGACACACACACGCCTATTGGGCACATTCGCAAACTAAAACACTTCCGCTACCAGTCCTTCGACCCAGCCACCTGCCTTCAAAGCTTCCCATCACCCATTAAATCTTCAGATGACAAACAAATAACCAAATAATCCAAACGATTTTATTTTCATCTCTTACAAATCAGAACATACAAAACGAAATATAACAAAGACATTAAATGAAACATACTTAAATTAAGACAAACTTAATGAAATTCAATGAAAATTTAAAAAGTAAATATTAAAAAAAATCATACATTCACCCCTCTTCCACAGTTGGGGAAAATGCATAGTTGCATTATTTATTATTACATTTAAATCAATAGTTGCTAATTCACATTTCTTTACCCTCATAGAAAATGTATAAAATACAAGGCCGCAAGAGAGGACGCGCCACAGAGGAATAAGAATAAATAAATCTGCATGGAACAAAAAAAAGGAAAATACAAGGACCATAATATTCTGGGACCTCTTTGTGACACATCGGTCACTAATGCATGTCTGCCAAGCGAGTATGTTAGCTGTCCAAAAAAAACTTCATATAGGCGCCATTTTGTGCATTTAATTGCCGCACATTACCTAACTTATCTCCCATCCCTTACAATAGAGAACTCTTGATAAAATATCATTAAGAAAAATTAGGCCTTAAATATTACAAAATTAATTAGGTAGTTATAACAAGGCATATTTTGATAAATAAAATAAGTTATTTTTAAATAAATGTACCTACCTGTACCATATTTTATTTTGAATGTCGTGTAACAAAAAAAATTGGACTTTCAAGCTTGACACTATATTTCACATTCTTTGTTACTTTATAAAAACTTCTGCATTTTATAATACCTAAATTATATGCGTTTACAATCTTAATTCATAATGTAACTCAATAATCATACAAGGAACAATCAATTTCATAACACATATTATACAGGGTTATATGGATAAGTGGTACAAAGCCAAATGGAGGTCATTGTACTCATCGTTATACATAATTTTAACAATGAGACCAATACTAAAACACCAAAAAAAAAAACTGTTATAGTAAAATGTCCTTCACACACAACTGAATGTATGGAACAGCAACAGATATTCAAGATAAGACACTGCAAGTTAACCTACTTTGCATTTTTATGTCCTGTTTCCAATTCAATTCAATCTCTGTTGTCGTGGCAGTAAAAAGTCAGCTGTCAATACAAAAATGTCAAGTTGCGCCATAGTACACTGTAGAAACTTATCAAAAACAGTTGGCCGTGCAAATGGAATTAAATTACTCTCATTCATAGTAGGTACAAAAAATTCGGCATACTGGGTTTTCGGTACTATTCGACGTGTTTGCGGCATCTATCCTGATAAAGATCTGTGGGACCAGGGAACAGCTGTTTTTTTGCTATTTCGGATTTGGATCGTAGAGAAAGTTGTTCATAATGTTAAGTAGATTAACCTCTTTTAGCTTAGAACCATCGTTTCGTTTAACCCTGTATACCGTACTGTATTAACTTAACGGTGCCCTGGACATTGGGTCATTTTACTTTTTCATACAAATAAAAGTTTTTTCCGAAACTGCTTGCCTGATTTTGATAAAACTTGTTTTTAAAATAATAGTCTTGTTAAACAGCCACCTCACCTGATGTTAGGCGATGAATTTTAGTAAAAACCAAGTAACATCAAAATCAGACCAGTAGTTTTCTAAAAAAATTACTAGTGCATGAAAAGAGTAAAATTGACCTGACCTCCAGAGAAACTTAAAAAGTTGTGGAGCTGTTAAATTAGGCATTGTTATGCAGATTTTGATTTGAGTTGATTTTCTCTAGATAATGGACATATGCAAGGATAGTAATTTTTAAACTTTCGCAATTTGAACACATCTTTTAAATGTCTATCGGGACTTATCACATATATTTTATTAACATATATTCAAGGATATTATTGTATTCATCATTATAAATAACTTTTACTTTGGTCGAGTGTAAGTGACATTTTTCTATGGAACTACTGCTTTTTTTTGCGATATCAAGGTTTGTCTCAGGTCCAATGTAAAAGTTGTTTATAATGATGGGTACAATAATATTCTTGGATATGTCTGTCATCTAAATATACACCCGGTAGAAACGAACCACTAACAACTCATAAGTCCCATATTTTTTTTACTAGTGATAATAGTTATTGTTTTGTTACCTGACTGAGTTTTCCATTAAGTAGCTGTCTAATGTATTAATGTGTGCGCCTCTTCTTGAAACCTTTACCTTTCTTTGATTTCAGTTTATGTTTGCGAGATGTTTGTTTACTACTAGTGCCGGTAACTTCATCTGCCAGCATACCAACAGTGGTTAGTTTTCTCCTACGATTCTTCTCAGCCTTAGTGACAGGCAATCGTGTAAGGTAATTCTCTTCATATTCAGTCTTTTCTTGCTCATACTTAGATATAGAATGTTTCACATGATTCCCTGTAGTCACTTCCAAAGGCGCCTCAGAATATTCCTCTCGAAGCTCTCTCATTACACTGGAGTTTAACATTTGCTTTTTGGATTTCTCTTTGTTTTTCTTTTCACTGTCTCTTCTAGATGTAGCTTCATCAAAATGTACTGCAGCCAATTTTGGAGGGACATAAATATTTGATTTACTTGCTTTCTCTTTTCCTCCATCAGAAGCATCACTGGACTCTTCTTCTGAATCATCTATCTTACTCACTAAATTATCTGGATTGGCATGATATGTCTGCGGATCATCTTCTGAGGTGACACCGACAACAGCAGTTTTAACTAATTTGTCAATTTGGTACTTCAATTTTGAGTCAATTGGACGAATCTTTTCTAGTACAGTTCTTATCTCGATAAGTCTGTCTATAGATGGATCAGATTCAATCCTTTCTCCAGAACATTTTCTTAGAACAATATATGTGAGATTTATCAGATAACTCAGTAACATTTGATACTTCATTTCAAGGAAACTTAGGCCTTTATCTGTTGAGATTTCTCCGCTTTTAACTCTGACTAACATGTTGTCCACTAATTGAGAAACTTGTTGTACATTTGAATTCATTTCCTTAAACAGTTTAACAGCTTGTGGTAAGTCAGGCTGTTCCATTTCATCTGTCGCCTGAAATTTATGATTACTTGAAATTTCTATTGTTTCAAAATATTACAAAATTCACCTTTTTTGGGTTCCGTACCCAGAGGGTGAAAACGGGACACTATTTCAAAGCCTACGCTGTCTGTCTGTCTGTTCTACCTTTTAACGGCTATATTTTTGAACCGTAATAGATAGCAAGTTGAAATTTGCACAGATTATGAAACGTTACGGCGAAGTAACTAATAAAAAAAAATATGAAAGGGGGTCCCCATACAACAAACGTGTTTTTAACGTACTTTAGTATTATTTTGTTCTAGAGTAAAAACGGGAATACATACAATTGTCAAACTTGGCACGATTATAGTACAGTATCTTAAAGTTTAACAACAAATACTTGGCCGGTTTATTTATTAGTACAAAATTAAGATTCCCTATCTGAGCATAAAGGAGGTAAGTAGGTACCTATATTATAATGTCTAAATAACTTTTCATGCAGTTTTCACGAATTATAACATACAGTATAGTAATTTTAAATAACAATTTAGTAACAAGGACTGTTTGGAACTCGATCGTGTGAAAACGGAGGTTTCTTTGCAGTATCGTATAATATTAGTATGTATAGGTTAGTCTTGAATAAATAACTGAGAAATAAACTTTAGGTTAAATAATTTTTCGGATGGTCAATTAATATAAATACTAGGTGTATAGGAAACGAAGTAGTTTTCTTCTTATGAAGATAAAAATAATGATAAATACCTGAACCATGTTGTAGCCGTTGTTGTATTGTAACCTGTGATCAGTGATTTAGTGTGCAAATGCAATTATCTCATGAAACTTGAAGGTAGGTAAAATTGATTTTAACAGTGAACGTGTTATTTAGTTCCACATCTCATAATAATATAGTAATCATGCTATTTGGTTTTAACTATAAATGAAGACAGAACCTGATAACAACAATGAACCGACCGAATGAATATGCGATCACCGTTTCACCGATTTCACCGCCGCACCGCACCACAGATCACTTTTTTTTTGTTAAATGTTTCATGACCTTCGATACAAAGTCCTTTAGTCGTAATATTATACAAGTTTACTTAGTATTAATAGCGTCAAACATATCATAGTCACAGTCTGAGTCAAGTAAAGTAAAAGTCATGCCCCAGTAAAGTGGTGGAGACTTTACAAGAGGCCTAGATGAAACAAAAAAAAAATACATGTTGCACCCCGTTATATCACTTGCTCACACTCGAGGACGTTTACGAGTACTTAATAAATAATAATTCACCATTAGTACACATTAACACACTTTTCCACGTTGGCGCCAAAACTCCACCGCCAATAAAACTGTCTATTATGTCATCTGTGATAAAACGTAATTTTTTTTTGTAAAAAATTTCATGACTGTGGATTCTATGTCCTTTAGTCGTAATATTAAGCATGTATACTTAGTATTAAGAGTCAAACAAGTCAGAGTCAAGCAAAGTCACAGCCATGTCAAACTCATGCCCCTGTAAGTGGTGGAGATTTACAAGAGGCTCCTATGGAGTTTTAAAAACAACACGGAAAGACATGTTTTACCTCGTTATATCACTTGGCCAAACTCGAGCACTTAATAAATAATAATTCACCATTTACTAGACATTAACACTCAACAATACACAAGTTTTGGAAAATAATCCAACGAGCCGATATGTTTTTTTCCACGTTAGCGCCAATCTCCTGTGATAAAACGTATCACGCAGACCCCAAGCGGGACGTACACGGTACACCCCAAGCGGGTGTAAAACGGGAGGTGTACCAAGGAAACATCGGGAGATGATGAAGACAAAATAAAAAAAAATCGGGAGACAATAGTCAGCATATATTATATTATTATCGTAAAATTTGCATTTAAAGCGCTACATCCGGTTTATACATCGCCCTGCACCGCTGTGTTTACTTTACATTCTATGAAACTAAATAAGTAATAAATTCCAGTCAAAAAAGGTACTTAGGTTACTTGTCGCTTAGTTTAGATGTTGCATTCTTAGTTTAAAATGTAGTTTAGTACAAATAAAAAATATTTGTTACTTCATGACACATAAACCACTTTACTATAAAGTTTATCTTAAAATGTATGTAATACACTTATACAAAGTACAGGACTATACATAATATTATACCAGGTACAACTATTCGGTTTGCATCTCATCACAGCTTTTATAATAATTACTAATTATTATTAAGTGAAATAACTTTCTCCAATACAAAGCACTTTTTTTCCAGATTTACAATAAAAAAAAAAGATATATGTATCTAAATATATAATATCAATATGCAACATGTATTTTGAATTAAGTTGTGTTCAAGTATAATGTATAATAAGTTGTGTTGAATATTTCTGATGAAATATTTATTTTATGACTCGAAAGAAAGTTGATGAAGTTTTTATTATTACCTACATTGGCTTACTATTTAGTATTTACTATAATTATTATTATCATTCATTAGATGGAGATTGAAGGCCTCCTTTAAAGTTTTATATTTTACAATACTGAGGTGTATCTGTCATTATTAGTTTGATAATTTTAACAAGCAAAGAATCCTGTGTATTATAGTATGAGTTACCTATCTGCTAAATTTTGCAATATCTTGTACATGTGCACCAATTTCTTCACCCAATATGGCTAGATCATACAACAGTGATTTCATCTTCAACATTATTTTCGTTTTACTTACATGGTTAAATAGATTTATATTATTGACAGCAGAGGAAAGTGTCAACAAAGAAACCTCAAAATATACAAGTTTCTGGGTCTAGATATTTAAGTTGCAATTTTACCAAGAGGTTTTTAGTTACCTACATTGCTTGAAACTGTCGTACTATCGGGTTGGTGGTGCATCAGCTATTAGACCTTATATAGCAAAAAACATAAGTTCCAAGCCTAGAATATTTACACTGTGTAGATATTCTAAGGCTCCAAGCGATCTTGCTTACTTGAACATTTATGTACTTTAGTTTAGCACAAGTTGTATATGTATTTATGTCGTCGACAATACCTTGAGGCTTTCATGGACACCATGAAAACTAATAAAACAGGTTGTTCATAGTGGATTGATGGCTACTGTGACATTTAAAAGCTTTAGATTAGAAGGACAATCATAACTAGAGAAATTTCTTAGATACCGTTTTGCTTCAAATATCTTGTCTTTGTTGCTGTTGCAAGTTGCAAGTTGGGTTCAACATGTGTATAGAGTTCAATATATCAAAAAATGAAAGGTGTTCAGCGCCAGCGTAGTTTCTTTCTTCGAGTTCTTGTAATTTTTTTCTTAAATCGGTAATTTTTTTCTTATACCGGCTGGTCTTCTTTTGAAGTTTTTTAATTTGTGACTTTTGCTGTTTTATCAAATTCTTTTGTATGGAAACATATTCGCGTAACTTATACTTGCGAGGTGTTATGTTAACTTTGTTTTTTTCTGTGTTTTCCAAAATGCTATTTTGTTGAACGCTTAAGTTAGTACTGACATCATCATTTTTAGACATAGAGGCAGCAGCGCCCGAATCATTGTTTTGTTCACTAGTGAGGTTTTGTAATTCTGTCACCATTGGATTATTTGAAGCAACATTCTGTAATAAAAGAAAGTATAATAAGTACTTGCATAATTTCACGTAGTTGCTACAGTTTTTTTTTTATACATATATATTATGTCTTAATTGTAGACAGAAAATAAAAATAAAATGTAAACTAGGCGACACCATTTCATGGTTGATGTGTTGAAAACCTGAACGAAGTGCTTTGATTCCACTTTTATTGTTCAAAGATGAGGTCAAATCATTGCGGTCAAACGGAAACCTATTATAAAATTAAAATAAAACTAACATCGATGAAATATCTGGTAGTATAGGACAGGATATCTGATAGCAAAATCATGAGCTGAAAGAATTTGAATCCGGTTGGTGCAATGACGTAACCTTTCTCAAAGGGTTGGTGATGCACATGAAATACATGCACTGATATAGATGCTTATAATCAATACTAAATACATAAATAATGTTACATATATAAAATAGACTATCAATCCTCTACTAAATCAAACAATCGAAAATCAATACTAAGTACATCAATAATGTTACATATAATAATATGGTACTGACATGAGCAAAGATATCAAGTAAAAGGATACTAAACCTATCGCAAAAAGTAGGAATCTTTAGTTGGAAAGCACAACAGGATTACAAGGTTAAATACAAAAATAAACAGTAAGTTATAAGCTTCTGGGCCCCGATTCTACTAAAGAAATTGTAATTGTTTCAATTTTATTTTTTAAATAATTGCTTCAAAATTTAGTTTTTTTTTAATACTATGTTATAATATTAGGTGGTAGTATTTTTCTACAACTTTTTTTTAAAACTCAGTTTTGAGGCAATTATTTAAAAATTAAAGTGAAACCATACCAATTTAAAAACAATTTGTTTAGTAGAATCGGGGGCCTGATGTAGTAAAGCGGTTTAACTTACTGATTTATGGCTCTTTTTATCCACTTCAGCATAAACGCGCTTTTTGGGTAAGGAAGGTTCGTCAATATAATTTGTCAACATCATGCGCAATTTCAATGTTGGGACCGACCATTCGAAGAGGCGGCGCACTTTCTTCAATGGTTGAAAGCAATCTGATGCAAAGTGACACGAACATATTGAACTATTTTTTGTTGGAAACCAATTTGGACCTCTTCCTGTTGCCTTTATCCACTTTTCTTTTATATCTTGATCCTTCGGATAACTAGGAATTTATAAGAACACAAGATATTAATTAATAAAATTCTATTAGTATGATAATATTGTGTAAAGGCGCATGCAGATGATGCGTAGTACAAGTAGCAAGTAGCTACTACGCATCGTCTGTAACGTTTTTCTTAGTGCAAGTGGCAGTGGAAGTACCTACTATTAAGCACTACCACTTTACATACATTTACACTACTTTTTTATGAATAGTAGCTACTTGCAACTTCTACTAGCTAAAAATCAATTAATAAAAATAATAAATAATCACACACATCACATCAGCAGCCATAAAGCGTCCACTGCTGGACAAAGGCCTCCCTCTTAGAGAGGGGTGTTGCCATAATCCCCAAGCTTGACAGGCGGCTCGGGGAACGCAGTACACTCACCGTGTACTAATAGGATGCTGCTGCCCATCCTCCAGTGAGTCTGGCCGCAGTTTTAGGACATTCCGGGTCCAATAACCAGGGGTACAGGTACAATAAAAATATTATCAGTAAATTATTATTTGATGAAGTGGTTCAACTAACTACTTGTAATACGCATCGTCTAAAAGTGCCTTTACACAATATTATTTGTATTGCACATAGACTTCCATACTAGATGTGGACATAAAATATAGACAATTGCACACATACATCACATCACTAAAATAATGCAGCTGGCGGGCATTGAACGAAAATAATTTACTAAGCAAAGGATGATTTTTGCTTGTAATGAAATAAACTGATTACACTATTTTAATTTGTTTATTTGCTCTGACAGCTGTAATAACTTTGCAAAAATTCTTACGTTTCAGTCTTACATTCAAAAACTTTGCCAAAGTGATCAGATTTGTGGTTTTCATTGTTTTTTTTAACAATGTTATTGCAGTTGTCAAAGCAAATATTATTCTTGGACTTGGACAGAGTTTAGGTAAGTTTAGGTTACGCTTTTAAAGACTGCCGACAAAGTACCTACCACTACAATAAATAATGTTTTACTGACATGTATACGAAAAACAATAATATTTTAGTACTTACGTGTGAAATGAGATGCTATCTTTAACGTAATTCACATTAGAGCTGGTATTTTTACAAACAATTACTGAACAACGCGGCATTTTGTCAAAAATCAAAAGAAGCTAACCGCAGGCAGGAATAATTCGACCTATCGCATCAATCACGAATGTTTTAGGCCACACGCATTCTTGCATTCTGCAGGCTCCCTTACCATCTTCATTGTTTGTTTTATATGATCTGATGAAGTTTCCATTCAAATTCAGTTCTTATTTACACTGCACATCTACTGCAGCGGATAATAACAGAAATTTGATCAGCCGGAATAGAGGGATCGCGGTCCGTGAACACAGATGTCTAATGAATTACTTAAAAGTTTTATTTACGATCGGTTTTCACTTTCTCTGAAATTCTCTAGTTTTTTTTTTTTTTTTTTTTTTTTTTTTTTTTTTGTTATAATTCGCCCATCGGGCAGGCTAAAGCCTTTAAGGCCATACCGCCTATTCTTCTGTTTTGTATAGTCTTAATAACGTCAAACTAGTCATAGTCACAGTCAGAGTCAAGTAAGTCACGGTCAAGTCAAACTCATGCCTCTGTAAAGTGGTGGGAACTTTACAAGAGGCTCCTATGGAGTTTTGGAAACAACACGAAAAGACACGTTTCACCTCGTTATATCACTTCCCCACACTCGAGCACGTTTACGAGCACTTAATGAATAATAATTCACCACCTAGAACACATTAACACTCGAAAATACACTAGTTTAAGAAAATAATCCAACGAGCCGACATGTTCTTTTCCACGTTGGCGCCAAAACTCGAAATTCTCTAGGTTTACTTTTCGCCGTTTTCGTCTCTATTGTATTTTTTTTTTAATTATAATTCGCTCATCGGGCAGGCTAAAGTCTTTAAGGCCATACCGCCTATTCTTCTGTTTTGTATAGTCTTAATAACGTCAAACAAGTCATAGTCACAGTCAGAGTCAAGCTAATTAAGTCACGGTCAAGTCAAACTCATGCCTCTGTATAGTGGTGGGAACTTTACAAGAGGCTCCTATGGAGTTTTGGAAACAACACGAAAAGACACGTTTCACCTCGTTATATCACTTGCCCACACTTGAGCACGTTCACGAGCACTTAATGTATAATAATACACCATTTATAACACATTAACACTCGAAAATACACAAGTTTAGGAAAATAATACAACGAGCCGACATGTCTTTTTCACGTTGGCGCCATAACTCTCCTTTGGTTTTCGCATGATACCTACTACCCAAAGGGACGGAACGCTTCAAACAGAAAAAACGAGCAGAGCGAGAGGTACCATGTTTAGCCATTTGTCCCTTTCTAGTGTTGACATAATCAATGATACAAATTCCTCATTAATTTTCATACTTTTTATATTTTTATACAGAATAGATCTACGTTTGGCCACCAACTCGCTTGATGGTAAGCAACGGTGTGGCCGAGGACGGAACACGTTGATCTAGAAGAAATCTATTCACTCTAGCCTTGAAGATGCCTAGATTGTACTTTTCAGGAAACAAGGAGGATGGCAGGGAGTTCCATTCTTGGACAGTACAGTATCATAAAAGATGACCCAAATCGTTGTGTTCGAATCTTTGGAATTTCCACGTGGAAGGGGTGATAGTGTGCTGTCCTTCTACTTGTCCTGTAGTAAAAGGGGGAGGGTGGAATAAGGTCATGAAGCTTTTGCTCACACTCATCGAAATATATCCGGTAGAAAATAGACAGACAAGCTACTATAAGGCAGTGCTCGAGGCTTTGTAATTTATTGGCGACTAGCTTGCAGCTGTCACCAATCAGCCTCATAGCACCCGTCGAATAGGTGGCAGCAGTACTCAACACACGTATATACTTATTTATTCCTTATTTTATATCACTACAATAATAAACGGATGCACCCTAAATAATCACGGGAGTTTTCTTTTAGATATGTTTCAGAAATAAAAATTAACTATTTAAAAATGATGCTGTTCAAATTACGTACTACCCAAAATAATACCAAATTTACGGTTACAATATTTTTCCAATAGTGGCAACACCACACATTAATACGTGTTCATGAACGTCATTGTATATAAGACATGTAGTGTGAAAGGGACAAATGGCTAAACGTGGTACCTCTCGCTCTGCTCGTTTTTTCTGTTTGAAGCGTTCCGTCCCTTTGGGTAGTAGGTATCATGGGTTTTCGCTTTCGATATCTGTGTTTTTTTTTGTTAATTTATTTCAAGACAATAGATACAGAGTTCTTCAGTAAGTTTATGTTTTTTTTTTACGCGGAGCGACGATGTAGTCGAAGTCAAAGGGTCGAAGTTCAGCACGCAGACTTAGAAGATACCTATGTTTCACCTCGAGCGAGCACTTAATACAAAATTTATGAAAAAAATACAACGAGCGACATGTTGTTCCACGTTGGCGCCAAAACTTTATTGTAGTTTGCAGTGCTGCCAACTCGATGTCAGGTTTAGGGCTAAATCGACTTTAAAACTGTCTAAATTCCCAAATATGTATTAAATAAAAAAGTATGTACTTGATTTTATAATACAAAAACCGGCCAAGTGCAAGTTGGGCTCGCGCACTGAGAATTCCGTACCACCACAAAATTCAGTAACGAAATTACCAGTTATAAATTGCTAATGAACAGAAACTTGTCACCGACTCGCACTTGGCATTTTTTTATTATTTGTTATTATACTTTAGAGTGTGTTCTATAATTATGTTAAGTTTGAGGCTTGTAACTATTACCAATTTTACATTAGAGCTAATACAATAATACGTTAAAAAAATGTTTGTTGTATGTTTGTTGTTTGTTGTTTGTTGTGTGGGCCTTTTCGTTTTAACTTTTAGTTTTTTTTTATAATTTGTTTGTAAATCCGCCGTAACATTACATATTCTATGAAAATTTCAACTGGCTATCTATTACGGTTCCAAAGATACAGCCGTTAATAGGTAGGACAGACAGACGAACAGACATCGTAGGCTTAGTAATAGGGTCCCGTTTTTACCCTTTGGGTACGGAACCCTAATTTAATGTCCACCTAATTGCAAATAAAATACAGAATGTTGTTATGGAATATAGAGTACAATATGGTTAATTCCCAGGTTGTCCTTGGTTTTGACGGATAATAATTATGATATTTTGGGCCAGGGGGATAGCCCAAAAACTATTCTTAAATTATTTTCTGCAGGTACAGCTCCGTAAATAATGATTTTGCAGAACACGGGCTAAATCTAGCAATGAAAGGACTAAGTTGGCAGCCCTGTAATTTGTTTGTTTAGTTTTGTGACCATGGATACAGATTCCTTCAATCGTCAGTTATTAGGTTTACATTACGACACTAGTTAACATGGTATTAAATCGTCAACAAGTCAAAGCCACAGTCTCTCAGAATAAGGCTCTTTGTCTCTAGGCAAAACCCGGATTTACATATTACGTATTAAAAGAAAAACGAATTAATTATATAGAATTCAAATTCAAATTCAAATTCATTTAGTTTATTTTGTTTAAATTTATTTTCATAGAAGCCACTATAGAAGCATTTACAGAACTTTACTTATTGTTATTTCATAGATTCAGTATTGCTTTCTCCCTCTACGACTTATTTAGTGTTAGTCCAGTGTTAGTTATTCTCCACCACAAAACATTTTGAGCTGTAGCTTACTTGAGGCTGACAGTGTCCTCTTGACACTGGCAAATGTACAAGAGTGCGTCGACAAAATCCTCACAGTTAAAAAAAACTTAACTTTTTTCACTTGCTTCCTTGAAGACGACAGCACGTTGAAGTGACGTTGAAGTACACTAATTCACTTCACTCAAATTCATCTGGATTTTCATAGTTTTCATGGAATTTTGGTTTACATAGTTTACGCAAAAGAAATACACAAGTAAATCGGTGGATCAAAAAATTCGTGTCAACAATTTTAGTAGCTTGTGTGTGATTATTTATAATGATTTAGTTCGTAAATATATTTTGTCTGGAAAAGAAAATGATTCGAGTTGGTACCAATCATTACATTATTTTTTAATAATATAGAAGATACCATACAACTAAATGTGTTGTTTTGCTTTTCAGAGTTTATTCCAGTGTTTGTTGGTGTGTAGTACTATTATTTTTATTTGCCATGGATTTTATGTACCAGGAGTTGCCCCAGTGGAGTTTAAAAAGGGTCAAAAAATCGAAGTCAAAGCTGTTAAAATGACCAGTATACATACACAATTACCTTACGAATATTACTCTTTACCACTTTGTCTTCCCAAGAATGGAACATTTGTGTATAAGTCAGAGAACCTTGGTGAAGTACTACGCGGGGATAGAATAGTGAATACGCCGTATGAAGTGCATATGGCTGAAAATATTAAATGCAGGTTGCTCTGTCACCATAAAAATAATCCCATTAACTGGAGTGTTGAAGAGTCTGAGAAAGTAGCAAGCAGAATAGAACATGAATATTATGTTCATCTGTAAGTAATATTGATTTAGTTGCTACTTAATATAACTATACTAATATAGCTAAGAACCTAAGCTCCAGGGTGGAAGTGTTAAAGGCATAAAGCCGCGAGTACTGTTGAATGAAAGTGCTGCACACTTCTTGACAGCTTAAAGATGAGTCTGTGGCTGGCGACACGTCGCAGTAAATAGTGTACAAATTTTAAGAAAATGTATAGGTTAAGCCCGTCCGTCGGCGACAAGCAGCAGCGACAAGTGACACTACATATAACAACGGACAGCTTCACTATATTAGTATGAACCATATGCTTAAGCAACTAACAAATTATAAAATTAACTAGGCCGAAACCCTGTCTATTGATAGGTACCATCACAGGCCACTGTGAGTCAAACTATCACTTGTACAAAATTCAAGCTACAGACAGTCGTTTGAGCTGAGGCTGTCAACAGGAAAATGAGACCATGGAGCATGTGATTAAGACAAATGATTAAGGTTGGAAATAGAACCCACGACAAGTCTTCAATACCATACATCAGTTGAAATAGAGTGGTTGTCAGCTCAACAGTTATCAGTAAACCAAAGCCATGCTCCATTGCTTTAACCCCTTGGCTGATTTGGGTAGGCTGGCAGGGGCACATACACAATACACCCTAAACGAGATCAGTGCAGATCTTATCACCCCAATTTTGAATTAGAAATAGAACTATGTATTTGCTTATACAACATTTCATAAAGATCAGATTAATGGTTCACTAGTTATTGTCAAAGAAATTTACTTACCATAATACTCCTGAAGTTTCTGATACCTTCTCTTTGCTTGGTCAAAAGCAAAAAATCCTATAGAAACTCATATTTTTTTCAGATTGGTAGATAACTTACCAGTGGCCACAAGAGTGTTCAACAGTGAAACATCAGAAATCAATGTGGAACAAGGCTACCATCTCGGTTTCATGTCCAAGGGAAAGGCCTATATCAACAACCATCTAAAACTATTGCTCAAATACCACAAGCATAGTCAGTAAGTGAAATAACCACAGTAATAATACTTAAATACAGGGTTAAACAGAACCACACTCTTGTTCCATTGTTCATAATGTACAATGACATCATTTCTGATTCGTACCTACACTTGTGCATGTGCAAAATGTGCCTGGTAGGACAAGCTAAATTAGTCAAGCGGTTGTGAAGATATACCAGGAATGGACCAGCAAACCCAGTGTGGGACCACTATTTCGTTTGGCACGAGATAGAGAGAAGTTTGCTGAGCTGTCGGCCTACCTCCAGTCCCTGTAGCACCTGAATAATATCGATTGGGGGGAGCGAGGAAAATGTGCCTAGTAGGAATACTTCATATATTTATATATTTCAGCCATATGCACTTCATACGGCGTATTCACAACATAATACACCCCCTGTATTATTTGCGCACCAATGTCCTCTTAGGCACATTTTCCTCGCTACCCCCCCAATTGATATTATTCAGGTGCTCTACTACTGGAGGTAGGCCGACAGCTCAGCAAACTTCTCTCTATCTTGTGCCAAACGAAATAGTGGTCCCACACTGGGTTTGCTGGTCCATTCCTGGTATATCTTCACAACCGCTTGACTAATTTAGCTTGGATCAACTGTGTAAAAATTTAACAAATAGACTTGTTAAATAGCGATAAAGATAATTTTAGCACAAACATTTTCATGTTAATATGTATCGGTGTACATACGGGAGCATATTTCTCACGGACCGTTTCAGAATCGCTCTACCACTTTTGCACTCATTGCATTTGATGAAAAAGTGTCTGGTCCAAAAGGTTCAAGATGAAGCATTTCAAGACAGAACTTATGACAGCAAACTTATTATCTTTCAGAGACTCCTACAGAGTTGTTGGATTTGAAGTAGAGACATTGTCTATTTACAAGGATAATTTGGTCTTTGTGGATGACTCATGTCAATTCTCACCAGATGCCAAGCCTCAATTAGTGAATGAAGATACAGGCACTAAGTTGTACTTCACATACTCTGTAGAATGGAGTGAATCGGAAATAAGCTGGGCGTCACGGTGGGATATTTACTTGGGCATGAAAGATGTGAAAATTCACTGGTTCTCTATTATAAACTCTATTGTGGTGCTGTTCTTCTTATCAGGTTGGTTCTCTGTTGTTATATTATACATGATTATTCATTTGTTTAGTTAATGAATTGATTTGCATTGGATTATTATAATAAAGGATTTTTAATTAGGTAAATGCTATTGTGATACTCAGAGGCGTAACCTCTAACAAAAACCACAATCAAAGTATGTAAGGATAGCCTAGTATTTATACTGCATATGAGGTTTTTACAAATTGCTAATTTGATGATTGTTGTGGCTCAGTGGTAGCCTTATGAACAGAAGATTCCATGTTCGACTCCTGACCAGGTAGATCTTTGAATGTGAATTTAAACATCTGCTCTATATCTGGGTGTTGTATGTGTTTGACATTATTATGTTTTAAATAAAATGTCTTTATAATCAAACATAATATATAAGGCTTGTGTTCTAATGTTTCATTTAATACAAATAACATGCTTAGCGAAAGATATAGGTAATTAAAAACGTTACACATACAAGAAAAAACAATTTTAATTGGTTGATAAATTCAAAGTAAAAAAAAGCGCTCGAAGTTTTTGGTAGGGTAGACAACGGATGTTCTGTCCCTCTCGCAAACCGTGTGTTAGTATAGCATTTGTATGGCGCGCGCATGGCTTGACATCATAATGTGCTATAGTGTGCTCTCTGTCTGAAATGGAAATACTTATAACCTATTTATATTTGAACAAGTGTTAATTTTGTTTTCGTAGATGGGCTTTATGTATGATCACTTTTTTATGAGGTAATACAAAAAAATTGGACCCAATGCCTATTGTGCTAAATAGCATGTGCATTAATTACCAACTGAAAATGGCAACAAAACTCGGCCACAGATTAAATAACAAAAAAGGTTCATCTAAACTTATGGTAAAACTGTTTACACGGAACTACATACAGACATCTCCGACACAGCATTCTAGTACTAGTACGGAGATTTTTGTGCCAGATTTTAAGGCTTCTACTATAGTAGGGAGATATGAACTCTCGTGGACAGTGTACATTTTGTGTGTGGAAGTTGAACCTGTAACTATTCCTATTTTCAGGTATACTGACAATGATAATGGTCCGCACTCTACGTCGCGACATCGCCCGCTACAACTCTGACGAGAGCATCGATGACCTGATGGAGGAGACGGGCTGGAAGCTGGTGCACGGCGACGTGTTCCGTCCGCCGCCGCGACGCATGCTCTTTGCAGCCGTCATCGGCAGCGGGATACAGGTCTTCCTCATGGCGCTCATCACTATATGTGAGTGTTTTTAGAGTTCCATACTCAAAAGGTGGCAACAACACCACTCATAACTGTTACTAAGTCTAAGCGGTCTGTCTGTTTGTCTGGCATGGCAGCATCTGTTGCACACATCAGATTGTGGACGCGCAAGCTGATGCCTAAAGCGTGGTTCAGAGTCACAGAAAACATCACCAGCTGACACTGTGGTGTTACTACAGACAAAATGTTTTCCTGAAGATGATCTTGGGAGTCGGTCGGTACATAAACGTTAGCAATAAGTCAGAGAAAGTTGAAAACAGAACAGGCGGCACAGATAAATAAGGGCCGAAAAAAGAAGAAATCACCACAAAGCCATGATATCGCCATATTGGACCATGTGTGTGCTTAAAATGCCACCCGATTACCAAAAGCGAGGCTTGGTCATAACTTTTAAACAGGTAAACCATTAGCATTTCAGAAATATTATCTGCCAAAAATATTGGCGTGGGGTTTTTAAAACTTGTGTAATTTTTGCCTCCTCTCTTTGGGGGGGTATTGGTCCAAATGTTAAATTGTCCATATGCTACAAAGACAACTACAACTTGTCTAACACTTTTCATTCAGTTGAGTATTTTGTAACATAGTTATGGACATTGTTTATACTAATATTATAAAGAGGAAAGATTTGATTGTTTGTTTGTTTGCATTGAATAGGCTCCGAAACTACTAAACCAATTTGAAAAATTCGTTCAATGTTGGGAAGCTTCACCATCCCCGGGTGACATAGGCTATAATCTATACCCGTACGAAGCTGGGGCGGACCGCTAGTCTGAAATAAAATTATTATTATATTGCAATAAGTTATTGTCCATTGTTCCAGTTATCGCCATGCTGGGCATGCTGTCGCCGGCATCGCGTGGCGCACTGATGACAGCCGCCATATTCCTGTACGTGTTCATGGGCCTCATCGCTGGCTACTATTCAGCGCGTCTCTACAACACCATGAAAGGCAAACAATGGAAACAAGCCGCATTCCTCACCGCTACTCTCTACCCGGCTATAGTTTTTGGGACATGCTTCTTTTTGAACTTTTTCATCATGGGCAAGCATTCCAGTGGGGCAGTTCCATTCTCCACCATGATGGCTCTTCTATGTCTTTGGTTTTGTATATCGCTGCCGCTTGTGTATTTGGGCTACTACTTTGGATGCCGGAAGCAACCGTTCCAACACCCTGTGCGGACTAATTTCATACCAAGAAAAGTTCCCGAGCAAGTTTGGTACATGAATATGTTTGTATGGTAAGTGATATATCAGCAATGAACACCGAGTGTAGCTAATAGGTATTTAGTTTAGCTTTGACCAAGGCCCTGATTCCGTAACTTTAACACGAACGTAAAGCGGCGCGTAAAGTTAACGTTTAAAAATTTGCCCTCTATTTCCTAGGAAATAAAGGCCAACTTTTAGAGGTAAACTTAACGCGCCGCGTTACGTGCGTATTTGAAGTTATGGAATCAGGGCCCAGTGACTCGCGCTTTTGTGTATTAATTCTTTATTCATATTTTTTACCCCCGACGATAAGAGTGGTGTTATATCTTTAATGTGTGTGCCTGTGACATAATGTTTTTTGTTTGAAAGTTGACTTTATCGAGAGTATCGTTAGCTATGATGCAAGAAAATCTGTTCAGCTGTTTGAAGTTTGTCAGCTCTTTAAACGGGGGTTTAAAAAAATCACAATATTTTTTTTCAGTACATTCATGGCGGGTGTTCTGCCGTTCGGTGCGGTATTTATCGAACTGTTCTTCATCTTCAATGCACTGTGGGAGAATAAGTTCTACTATCTGTTTGGATTCCTGTTCCTTGTGTTTTGCATTCTGGTGGTATCTGTATCACAGATATCAATCGTACTGGTCTACTTTCAACTATGCGGCGAGGTAAGTACCTGATGAGCATTGTGAGTGAATCATAATCATCATCATAATCAGCCTTTTAACAGTCCACTGCTGGACTTTTAGCCTACCCCCGAAAGGGTGATTGGGCCATATCCGCCACGCTGGCCCAGTGCGGGTTGGTGGATTCACATACGCCATTGAATTTCTTCTCCGTATGTATGCAGGTTTCCTCGCCATGTTTTCCTTCACCGAAAAGCCAGTGGTATGAAAATCCGTACATAAACTACAAAGTGCTCATTAGTACGGGCCCGGGGTTTGAAACCGCGACCTCACCAATTACTCTTATTCCTCAACCAATTTTTCCATTCATTCCCACTTATTTATTATAATTATGTTTTTATTTATTTATACTTTGTGGGTCGCAATTACTTCATAAATTGATTATACAAGACTAGCATGTGATGGATGAGTAATGAAGTTGGTTCATTTTAAAATCTTATTATTATTTAACATGATTTTTGATGTGGTTTCAGGATTACCATTGGTGGTGGAAGAGCTTCATCATCTCAGGAGGATCTGCTGTGTACATATTGATTTATTCTATATTTTATTTCTTCACAAAACTGGAAATAACTGAGTTTATACCGACATTGCTCTACATTGGATACACAGGTAATTTATTTTTATTTTTTATTGTTTACTATATTTATGTTACATTATTTGTTAAACTAATGTCGTACCAAAAAACCACAGCTGGTTTGTCCTGGTACCAACTCAACATTCACTCTGCGCTGCTGATAAAAACAATAATACGCACGCTGACAAAACAAAATCAGGTATTAAGAATTAGTTAAACATTTACCTACAATATGAAAGATACATACCACCATACATGTACATTATATAATATATATATCTATTATAGATATTTTTTACGGTGTGCGTAAATAAATACCTACACACCTAAGTAATTAGAAAAAACAATGCAAACGTAAGTATCATGCAGAGATGGGCTAAATAATAATACAGGTAGATATGATTGAGAGATAGCTGTCTATTGGCCTGAAGGTAAAAAAAACGTGTCATTTTTGCACACACGGTCATTTGACCTAAATTTTGTGATATGGCTGCCAGAGACTGATATACATCCATATATTTTTTTAAATACATACTTAAATATATATTAACACTCAGATATAGGACAAACACAAATGTTCATCACATAAATGTTTGTCCTAGGTGGGAATCGAACCCACGCCCCCAAGCGCAGAAGGCAGGTTATTTATTTATTTATTCAATAACTTGTATTTTATATTAAACAGGGCCTTTTGGTTAGTTAGCTTTGGCTCCAATGCTTTTGAAAAGTCCAGGCTAGATAAAAAATAAAGATAATAAAAGAATCGATAATGGCATCGATTCTGATGCACTCTAAACTAAACTAAATTTGACAGCTCTAAAATTATTGCCATCCTTCTCTCACGTATTAAAATCAAAAGAGAGGCAGATAATTTTAGTCCGACAGGACAGGATTTTAATCTGACAAGATTGGTTTAGTTTAGTGAGTGGTATGACAGAATAGGCCTCAATGTGAGTAAAAGCCAATTAATTATATCTTGTGTATTTTTCAGGTCTCATGGTTTTAACTTTCTGGATTCTAACTGGCACCATAGGATTCTTCGCTGCTTATACATTTATACGGAAGATCTATGGCGCAGTCAAAATTGATTGAGCCATAAAGTAACATCAAATATCAAATTCAAAGCTAGCATAAGTTGAAGAATGAATGAAAGAGAACAAAGATCTAGCAAACTATTATTTGTTTTAATTTGTTTGTGTTGTGATGAATATACATTATTTTGTAAATAAGTATAAGTAACTTCGATGAGAGTTGCATTATGTGCATTTATTTACTGTGGGCTGATTCTGGGGCAAAAAGTATTGTTGCCGATACATTTTTGAAATTAAGGTGGCCTAATTTTGGCACTTTTTTGTACCGCCTTTTTTGTAACTAAAATATGTGTACTTTTTTTTGTTTTATTTTAACATAGATAAATAATCGAGGACATGCCGTAAACAGGAAACAAAAAAGGATTAGTAATTTTTAAACTTTCGCGATTTGAACACATGTTTTAAATGTGGTCACGAGCTGATTCTACAGTCAGCTCGTGACCACGGCCATTGTAACATGGTCGAAACGTCGAGCGAAAGGTACATATTTTTACCTATATTAAATAATACGTGATAAGTCCCGATAAACATTAAAAAAAAAGGATTACTTTCAAGTTCTGGTGGTAAAAAATTGTGTTAAAATTAGGAAATGACATTAGTATAAGGGTGACCCAATGAGATAAAATTCATATAGAGTCATAATCTCTCAGTAAAACATTCAAAAACGTCCGAGCGTCATTGTACATACATTGTATCGATTATATAGTTCACAATGCCACATTTACTCCAATTTAGACATTTATGTTGCTTGCATAGTGTTCAACGTTAATTGTCCGCTATGTCATCTTAGCTCTAGCATCGCGCTGCGTTGTAGTCAGATCGCGGTTACCTTTTAATTAGCCAAAAAGTCGGCGCAATACGTAGCGTGCGCAGAGTTTTGGGTCGGACTTTTTTTGGCACGATTGTGACTTTATATGTACCTATCTTGATGGGTTGACCAAAATAATATTGATAGCCCGAGAAGTAGTCTGCATACCTGAGATCTATCTGATTAGGTCTTAGATGTGAGGAAATCTGTGTTGATAGACCAAAGTTTGAATGGTGTCCATGAATTATATTGCACATCTACGGCTTTACGTATAAACGTTAAGTACTTAAGTTAAGCAATGCTTAAAATTGCCCTGTCTTGTTTTCTTGAGTGGCAATTTCCGTCAGCGAGAAGTTAACAGAGCAATTTTAAGCATTGCTTAACTTAAGTAACATTTATAAGTAAGGCCGCTAAAGACTGCTTCAAACAAAGAAATACGAGTGTCTTCCTAACATTTCAATCATAATAGAGGGTTCCGAAACTCGCCAACTGAAACAACAAAGAAAGAACGATACAAAATATTCCTGTAAGCGAGACAGCATTGGTCGAAGTGTGTATTTAGATTCTGTTGAACTCGCCTTTGAAAGTTAGTCACTTGCCTTTCTCTGTTTGAAACCGTCATTTTGCATATCCATAGATATAATTATTTTGTGCGTAGCTTTAGCGCAGTGTCCCTTTCACGTTCATAAAAAAACTAAAATAAATTGTATTTTTTTGTAAAAGCCAAAGTGTGGCATCATCCGTCACGGGTGTATAAAAAAACCTAGTTTGTCAACAGTATAAAACACGAAGTGGAGTAAGTGAAAGACTACACCACTGTAACTAGTGAAATAACATGGTGTCTTGGTGTGGAAGTCTGTCTAGCTTAAAGGCAGTATAACTTCTGTGTGTTCGCAGTAACTATGAGAAATAAGGTATGGGCATCTTAGTGTCTTTGAAATTTAGCTTGATTGTTCAATGAATTAAGATTTGCTCCATACTTTCTTCTAGTCGCTTAAGGGTTCTACAAACTGAAGCAGCTGGATTACTTTCGGCTGGCTTATGGTCTCGGCCCACTACACTTGCCTATAATAATATGAAAAGCAAAGAATAAAAAACATGACAGACCAACTAGAACCTTATTAATATTACTATAAAGTCGTGAATTCTGTGTCATGGTAAGGTACGGTGTTGGTCGCAAACGAAACAGTCTCTTTAGAGTTGTTTTATATAAATTTATACACAGTATAAATTTGTAGTTGGCTGAAATCTTTAATTAAAAGAATCATGTTGGGCTTTTTGACTATCTAAGCTTGCTTTTCTCTTTCTACATACTCGGAAACCATGCTGCCAAGGCACAGTTGATTCCCACGTACCGCCAACAAAGTTTTTCTACTTGCAATAATTTGGCTTCGGTGTGTAAAGCCCTTTACAGTGCAAGTGTACAACGTTCTGCTTGTTACGGCAATTTTTCTTCAGGTAGATAATAAAATTAGAAAGTAACGGGGGGGGGGGGGGTAATCTGCTATCTGCTCCCGTGCCTGGCCACGCCCTTGGTTTGGTGGTAATTTTGATCTGTCTCGCTTATGTCATTTCTAATCTCATTTTTATATTAACCAAGACCCTTAGATAACTATTTTGATGCGGACTAAATTAAGACTTTAATAAGCAGAATTGTGTAAAGAGTGTTTAGTTATCCTAATAAAAAGAAGTTATGTGTCACTTTTCGTTATCTCAATAAAAGAAAAGAAATAAAATATTGTACATAAGCACTGTGAATGATTAGAGTAGGAAATAATTGGGCGTGACTTGGTGGATTGAAGTCCCTGGTGTCCCAGTCCCTGGTCAATCGAGGGGAGCAAACTGGGGTTCCTGCCACTAGCGGTAATTTAACGGTACATCTTCGTGCGCCAGCTCCGCGTGTGATCACGTTTCGACTTAGAAAAATATAAAAAAATTGTTTTAAATAGAAATATATATGATTCTGCTGCCATATTTTTCGCCAGTTAATCTATGTAAGGATTATGATTTACAACATTTGCGTTTCATAGTCTTTACAGTAAGAAAGAAACGCACAATAAACATACTGTATGATTTATTAAAATTAATGTAAATTAAAAAAAAAAAACGTTTACGCTCACGTTATGTCACGTATCACGAGACGAGCTCCGCACGGGTATAGTTATATAGCCTATTAAAATAGCCTATATTAATCGGTGATAATGTATCATTCAAATGGTGAAAGAATTTTTAAAATCGGTCCAGTACTTTTTGATCCAATTCGTTACAAACATACTTACATACAAATCTTTTCTCTTTATAATATTTTATAGAATACGCGTGCTCCTGGAGATGGTAAGCGCGTATTCCATAATGAAGGAGCTCTAATGGCTCCAAAACCGGTCGGAAGCTCATCTTGGCTGATAAATAACGTGAGTGTAAACCGTTTTGTCCTATTTTATAACGGATCCTGACGCGAATTTCGATGTAGGGTGGATTTGTTAAGTTACTCGGGAATATCGGACTGTTTTAGTTGTTTACTCGTGCTGCGTTGAGACAAATAGTGAAGTGCTATACAGCGCCGGCCTTGGACTTTGCACAGGGTAGAGCGAGATTGTCTTTCGGTGCGCTTCATTTCTGAAAACTATCGTACAATAATCGATTCCGGGATAAAAAGGGATAACACGGGCGCTAAAACAGTTCGGAATATCATGCGAATGTAAACTGTAACACGCCGAGATACGGTTTGCGATCGCGCAACTTTTCTCATCACCTGCATAGGAAGCCGTAAGGCCCCTGTACGTACATTTATTAATAGTATACTTAGATAAATAAATTAACTATCAAAATGAGTTTATCCGACTACTTTCGATCTACCGATGATTGCAACAAATATAATGGGACAATAAATTAACTTGTTCATAATAGTTATTTACAACATAATTATGAGTTATGATTCATTATTGATTGGTGTGTAATGCAAAGCTTATCATTATATTACCTACTCTGGGCCCTTACGGCCAACGGCTAACTCGGTATCTAACTAACGTTAAATCCGTTCAGTTGGAAAATCACGCGAACGTGGACCTTAACGCGCCCAGATACCGTTTGCGGTCGTGCCGTTGGCAGTAACGTAATTACGGTAACTAAAATTACCGTATGTTTTTTTTTTTTTGCAAAACTTTAAATGATGTGTTATTGTTTTATATGTTGTTTCACTATTAATTTTCTAAGCTGCTAAATCAGTTTTACAATAGAAAACTTATTAAATAATATGATTGTGTATTATTATACTGACCAATAAATAAATCACCCTTTCGGGGGTAGGCTAAAAGTCCAGCAGTCGACTGTTAAAAGGTTGATGATGATAATTATTACCCATCATTATAAACATCTTATACTATTAATTATTACAAAACGGCTTACACTTACGTTATGTTTGTAGCCGTTTTGTAATAATTTATAATGAAACTTTACGCGAGTTTTGATGAAGTAACTTTTACTATGGGAGCGACTCCATAACCGCGAAAAAAAATTCATAGAAAACGGTCATTAACACTCGACAAAATGTATGGAATAGCAGTATTTTTTTTTGCGATTTCAGGGTTGGTCCCATAGTAAAAGTTGTTCATAATGGTGGGTACTATGGACCCCTTTCCGCGTAACCCTGTATTCATAAAATGCAACCAATACTTATCGTTAAAAGTAGCCAAATAAAGACCACTGAATTTTGTTCGTAGGAAACAATCACTTTCTGTTTATAAGCATAATGGTCAAATAATGGTGGCTTCCACATTATTCTACAGCTAAAGTTGATCACATTCTGTACACTTCACAGACAACATTTCCTATGGCACAGAAGACCAAGGATTTTATATATACCCTAAAGGGACCCAGAAGACATAATATAATACTATGGTCACAGAAGACATAATAGTATGGTATAGGTCCAGCCAAAGAGAATATAACCGCTAACGCTGATAACGGAGTGATTGATGCGTGCAGTGTGACAAACTAGTAGCAGCCATTGCACTTACTTTCAGGCCATCCAGACTCACGGTAACGAAAATTCGATGCGCCCCGGGTTTGATACACTTTTTTTTTTTTTTTTACAAATAATATGCTTGCGTTTGACCACCATCAATTTAACACTTATTATACAACGTCGAGCTAATTACAGTATTTGGTGGTCTATTCCACTTTGATCATCTGGGTGATCAAAGTCCTTTTATCACCTGGGAACATAATCACCTGGGTGACCGTAGGTGTTTCACCTGCCTAGGTAACCATAGGCGAATCGATTCAAATTATTGTTTCGGTATCTTTTGATCACCCATGAACATATTAAATAAAAAATGGTTCTAATTAGAAATTTCATCATCATCATTTCAGCCTAACACAGAGCCGTGGATTAAGTTTATGGGGGTGCCAGCCTGATTCGAACCTCATTCTCGACTGCTATGAACGTGGCAAATAGTCCCTGCTGCCATCGTGCATGTGGTTTAGTGGGTTTAATACTATTAGCTGTTTTTACGTGTGACCACAACGGCTTTAGCATGCTCTCTAACTTAAGCAAACAAAAAAATGTTTTTTTAGCAATGACAGAAAGTGTCAATGTCATTTAGTCAACTGTGCTGTGCTGCTGTCAATCTCAGCCGGTCAAAAAACTGAGAAAATGTCGTATTTTCGGAGTTAGAGTAAATATTTGTTTTTACGTTGTAAATTTATAGTTTTAAAATATAATTTCTATACTTACATTTTATGTACAAAATGGAAACCAAAGTAGCTATTGTAACCGGTTCGAACAAGGGGCTCGGCTTTGAGATTGTGAAAGGTCTATGTTCAAAATTCGATGGTGCTGTGTACCTCACATCTAGAAACGAAGAGAGAGGGCGGCTGGCTGTCCAAAAACTTAAGGAACTTGGACTGAAGCCGTTTTATCACACCTTGGATGTCACCAGTGAAGAAAGCATACGAGAGTTTGCCACATACATTTCAAAACATCACTCAGGAATTGACATTTTGGTAAACAACGCCGGTGTTCTGGACTTTGATAAATCGGTTTCATCGTATGAAGATTCCAAAAAGCTCGTAGACACAAATTTTACGAGCTTACTATCAATATCAAAAATTATATATCCACTTTTAAAAAACAACGCTCGGATCATCAACATAAGCAGTGACTGGGGACTGCTTTCCAATATTAGAAAACAGCTGTGGTTGGATACATTAATAAAAGACGATCTAAAAACTGAAGAGATTGTACACTTCACAAATGATTTTCTTCAGGCAGCTAAGAATGGCAAGAATTCATTTATTTCCTTCGCTGGCCACTATGGTGACTACAAAGTATCAAAAGTGGCCATGTCAGCATTAACTTTTGTGCAGCAGAGAGAGTTCAATGAGAAAGGGAATAATGTGTCTATCAATTGTGTTCATCCGGGGTTTGTAAAGACTGACATGACGAAAGGCATGGGCGACTTTACTCCGGAGAGAGGGGCAAAAGCACCACTGTACCTGGCCTTGGAGGCTCCACAGACTCAAAAAGGCACCTTTGTGTGGCACGACTGTCACAAAGTTAACTGGGACGATTAATATTGTGGTTATTGTCATAGTTTTATGAACTGGTTTATTCTGTGACTGTGATAAGTGTCACATGCACTTTAAATTTTAATATATGATTTTTCTTTGGTTAAGCTGTGTCTCATTGATTCAATGATTTGATTACAATATCCTTTTCAAATAGTTCAAAAAATGTTTAAGTTTTATGAGAGGTACTCATTTAAGATTAAGCAGGGTCCTCGGACTTCTACAGTGCAACAGTTTAATACAGTGCTAGTCATCATCATCATTGACTGCTCTTTCAGCCCTTGGCTGGACGTAAGCCTCCTGCCTCTTTTGATCGGATCTCCTTATTTCTGATTCGATCTCGTAGAGAAACCCTGAGCATAGCTTTTTCCATAGCTCATATAACAACATATACACAACGAAAAATATATACACAAAATACTTCAATCTTGGGTTGCCACTGCAGTTTTTTTGCATAGCCCTCCATAGCTTGTATAACAACACAAAACATAACAAAAAATATATACATAAGAAACTTAAACCTAGGGTGCCACTGTAGTTTTTTGTTATTATATACATATTACAATTTGTCATATTCATACTGTATAAATATACAAAGCCTTACTGGCTTTGTTTATTAAACATCCACTGCTGAACAAAGGCCTCCCTCTTAGAGAGGGGTGTTGCCATAATCCCCACGCTTGGCAGCAGGCTTGGGGATCGCAGTATGTTCACCATGTACTAACTATATGCTGCTGCCCATCCTCCGGTGGTTCTGGTCACATGTTTAGGGCATACCCAAATGTATAAATTATTAAGGCTCAAGTTGAGATTGCATTATACTTGAGCCACCTTAAGAAGCTTTCTATCATTAAAATTATGAATGAAACTCATAAATTCAGATTGTTAAATTTGTTTTTTGAATGTAAGATTGTAGCTGGCAGCCTATCGGCAACAGTGAAATATTAGAACAAAATGGTTTTGTTTAGCTTTTTGAGATAATAGTTTTTTTTTATTGCTGTACTAGAATAACGTAGTTGACTTAATTAAGTTGGAGCCTTCTTTAAGACGCGGTACAATCGCAAAACTTACCAAAAGAAGTGTTTTTAAACGCTTTGTGTGACGTGACAAAATTAGCTGATCAGATAAAAAAAATACTACAAGTAGAAAAAACCCTTTGGTAATAATCTTAACCGAATAATTTTTTTTTTAATTGTCTAGACTCTTAAAAAACATATTACAAATTGCACAATAAAAATAGCTTCTGAATTGAAGAACTCTGAATTTTTAGCGACAACAACATATTTTTTGTACGAATTGTATAGCCAGACTAGTCATTTAAAACTTTAACCAGTTAATTGTTGAAATTCATTTATATAGTTTGATAAATTAAATAAAAACCCTCAAAATAATATAAATACAAGCACAAAGTCATCATCATCATCAAATATGATGATATACGATTTACGACTTTAAACAAAGCCGTTTTAGATAGCAAATAGATCATGGCGTGAGCGGGTGAAAAACGAATTTGAAATCGTGATCAGACCGCGCCTTAAGTAATCAAAATACCTGCCAGAAGACCCTGTTCTTCCATAAAATCCATTTTGGTAACCATTACAAGTGGAGTTACAATAAAATTATTAACAATTTCTAAAAAAATCTTCCTTATGTTACTTAATTTTGAACAAGAGAAATTTAGAATAAATTTTTACTAAAAAAAAACGAAGTGTAGGCTACAAGTAAAATAAATTCACTACAGTCTGATAGAATGTAGACAAGACAATTATGTAGATGTAGAAGTGATAGAAAGCGATGAGAGATGGTAACATGCGCATTTTATGAATTTTGGGGTGTGTGAGGATTTTTGCAGTAAAACACTTAGTATGGCTCAGTATGGGGCAAATAAAATACTGTCAATAATTTATGTATAGTATGTTAGATAATATGATGCAACAAATTAAAGGTAACAGCTAAAATAATTCACAAACAATATTTAGTAGGTACATGTAAAATATTTACATGTTACTGTAACTCTGGATTGATAACTTATCAGTTAGTGCATAGGTCAAAAAACTGAATTTATCTAGTAAATTGAGCAATAAAATTTAATATATACTTTCTCTCTGTTCTTACTTGTACTCAAATATCATATTCTGTTTTGATTAATTCAATATTAAGGTGAATAATTTTAACAAAAATTCAACCTGCCAAATTTTTAAAAATATAACTCTTTTGTTTTATTCCGTTATAGTTTCACATAATAAATGATATGCCAAACTAAAAATAAATTAAAAATATTCTCTAAATATAATTTTTGAGTTCGATTTAACAGCATTAAAAATATTTTTATTGTTATGTTCACAAATCTGTATCAGGTTAGATGCCGCGAGGTGACCTACTTTGCGTGTCTGTTTTTCATCTTTTGTTTGATCCTGGCTCCAACTTAATTCAGTTCGACCTCCGTCGTCTTAGCAGTAGCACGTCAAACGTCAATGCAAAAATTTCAAATATGACATAGTCAATGATAGTAACCTGTAAAATCCAAAAGCAGTTGACCTTGCGAATGAAGTTAAACTACTTACTACTAAATTACTCGTGCGTCGCGTAGTACGAAATGTTTTCAGGCACGCTGGGCTTTCATAGAATTTTGTTTATAGGTAGCTACCTACACAAATATTTTTTCTATCGCGAGAATCATGAACTCGTGACCGACATCACACTTCTCACATGCTCCTAAACTTCATAGAGTCAGCTACATCACGATGGACGAAGGATGTCTTCACGACTCCTATGGCTGACTGGTACCTATTACTGGTAAGTGTCACATATGCCATACCTATTTTATTTTAGGTATTAGGTACATATTATAGTAGGTTGAATTAGTCAGCCTGTAGGTATCGATTCATCGTCATCATAATCGGCCTATCTTTGTCCACTGCTGGACACACGGTTCTCCCAAGCCACCTCACTATGCGTACAACGTACTATCGAAATACTGCAAAATCTGAAAATGGTTTACAATCGGGAGTTACTTCCATAATAATATAACAATCGATGTAATAATATTGGAGGATTTAAGTATTTAAAAAATAATAGAATGCCTTATCTAACCTTCATTGTAAGACAATGAAACCGCGGCCACACCGTCGCTTACCATCAGGCGAGTTGGAGAGCAAACGTAGATCTTTTCTATATAAAAAAGACAATGGAGCAATGACACATAACCACAGACTAGGTAAAGCCACTAATAGAAAGTCTTTGCACATAACTAACCACAAGATGTAACCACATTTTCTCAAATAGGTATTCTTGGAAATTCGATCATTATTTTGACAATCTACTTGTAGATAAATCGAAATTGCTGTAGTGGTCAAATAAACGCAAGCAGCGGCTGGCAAAGTTAGTGAAAATCACTTCCTCCTGTCCTGTAAATCCTGTCGTGTTTAGCAGGCTAGATAAATTTACTATAACAACTCGCAACCATCGTTTTATTTTAAAATAGAAGGAACTTTTTACTCAGAAACAGCAACCAAAAAGGTATATTTTATTGAAATTTTGAATTGGCTTGCAAATAAAAAAACTGTTCAATGTAAAAAAAAAAACAACATATTAGCGCGTGTAAAATTACTGTTGTTCTTCATTGATACTGAAATGTTGGTTGTAGATACTTTTGTTGATTTAATTTTACAAAATGAGTTCAAGCGAAGAAAATTAGTGTGGTGAAAATATTTTGACGCCGCCTGAAATCGCGGAAAGTCCAAGTAGGTAAGTTAATTAAGTAGAGCAGTTTCAAAAATTGTACATTCAACAACAGCTGTATTTTCAAAACCATTGACCATAAATCTTAGCATAGACCTCGCATTTTTGCTACCTACGCAATAGAATTTATTATGTATAAACTTCGATCAAAAAATACATTTTTCGATGTGTTTAAAACACTGTTCTGACCAAGGACTTTGTATACCCTAAAGAAGTCCTTGGTTTTGACACACACTGGCATCGATTCTGATGCACTCTAAACTAAACTAAATTTGACAGCTCTAAAGCTGTTGTCATCCTTCTCTCACGTATTAAAATGAAAAGAGATGCAGATAATTTTAGTCCTGTCAGATTGGTTTAGTTTAGTGAGTGGTATGACAGAATAGGCCTCACTGTTTTATCTGTTTGGTCTGCCCGTGAGGGCGTTTCCTAGTGGCCCAACTAGGTTGCCAACCTGATTTAGACACGAGGAATAAATTTTCCTCGTGGCTTTACTACTGTAACTGTTGTGTACTGTAAATATCCAATTAATAATCATAAATAGATAACTGTAGCTATTGTTTCTGATCAAATAAACAAGTATGTTGAAATGCTCTAAGTATATAATATTAGGCTACCTACTACTTAGATATAGTTTGAATTTCCGCGCATTATCTGGGAAAAGTAGTTACTATACAAGCCTTAGCCGAAATTGTGTATTTATAAGATATCACGTATGCTGTCCCCGGCAGCTCTTCTATCCCTGGCCCAGGTAGCGGGCCAGGTAACGGTGGAGTAGGGGATGCTAAGAATCTCCGGCAGTTGCCCCGCTACGACCCCCAACAAAATCTGGCCCTGGCAACGCACAATATTCGAACTCTGAGGACCGACGAGAAAATTGTCGAACTGGAGGAAGAATTGAGCAAAATACGATGGGACATCATAGGACTATCTGAAATCCGACGAGAGGGACAGGATACGATAGTTCTGTATTCCGGGAACATGCTCTTCTTCCGGGATTGCGTGACATCTTCTCGTCCAAGATACCACAGTGCCTCAAGACGAAGGTCTTTGACCAGTGTGTGTTGCCAGTGATGACATATGGTACTGAGACGTGGTCCTTAACTGTTGGCCTTTTGGAAAAACTCAGAGTCACACAGCGGGCAATGGAGAGAGCTATGCTTGGAGTTTCTTTGCGCGATAAAATCCGAAACGTGGATATTCGCCAAAGAACTAGAGTTACCGACATAGCTGTTAAAATTTGCAAGTTGAAGTGGCAATGGGCAGGCCACATCGCTCGAAGAACCGATAACCGATGGGGAAGAAAGGTTCTGGAGTGGAGACCACGAACCGGAAGACGCAGCGTAGGGAGGCCTCCCACTAGATGGACCGACGACATTGTGAGAGTCGCGGGCATCCAGTGGATGCAAAAGGCAGGCTGTCGTTCAGTGTGGAGGTTAAAGGGGGAGGCCTATGTTCAGCAGTGGACGTCTTCTGGCTGATGATGATGATGATGACGTATGCTGGCCTCGGCTACGCCTCGACCCACATTTTCACGTTCCTCCGTACGTAATATCTTTGCAATGGAGCGATGCGTACAAAAATTAATGAGACCAATTTCGAGGTATACCCTATATAATAAAACCAGAGCCACTCCTAAAATGCAAAATTATTTTGGTTAGTTTTAATATTGAGATATATAGACTAAAACTGTCATTGTGCAAAGTTTCATTAGGTATAATAATAACTTTCTAAAGAAATTAGAAGGTTTTCGAGGCGAGCGAGAGAGCTGCAGACGTACAGGTCATCTATCTTGCCTGCCTAGTCAGTCATGTATTACTTCCTATTTATTCTACCAAGCATTCAATCTTATTAAAGTGTTCCATGCACATGCAGCTCTTTGTATGGATTCCTGTGTCGTCCTGTTTGCCACCTTCCCTAATAGCATTACTAAATCGTATTGGTGGACGGTTAAAGGGGTAGTAGTGCACTGAACGCTTGAGGGGCTTCTAACTGGAGTGGTATCGATGTTAAGTAAATATTTTTATGTACACTTGAGACAGAAAATGGGATTGTGTTACTTTTTACCTATTTATTTCTATACCTTGGGTACATACCTAATTGTGAAAGAGTGGTGAGAGCACATCATACCACCATACTCACTAGCCTTGAGACGAATAGATTGATTTAGAAACATTTATGGATGTGTTGGGTTTAGTTCACAATTCACGAAAAAAGTGTCCCTGTGCATCTATAACTGGGCATATTTTATTATTATTGCTGTAAGTTCACGTTTGACCGTCAACTCTACTGTTGTTGAGTGACGTTTGTTTTTATAATCTGTGTAAGCGACGACGTTAGCGATATAAATTTAAATACATTTTTAACCGACTTCAAAAAAGGAAGGTTCTTAATTCGAGTGGATGGTTTTTTTTGTATATTTGTTACGTGATTACTCCTTTTATGATTCTTTTTTTGTTTGATAGGTCACACTTCAGTGGTAGTCCCATAAAAATTTAATCGAAAATGATTCAGCGCTTTTTAAATAAAATACAAAAAAAAGTACCTACACATAACGTTTTGGTTTGTGGTTCCCTTCAGCAAAAGTTTAGATGACTTTCAAGCCGTATTTTTCTACTTTTTAATTTAAGTTTGTACATGTAGGTGTCTTGAAGGCGGTAATTGTTGTTTTTATTTAAAAAAAAAATGATAATACAATTAGGTCTTGAAGTTGAGTTGCAAGATTCCACCCGAACAAACATAAGTAGTTACATACATACAGTTACACACATACATACATTGCAAGTTAATAAAAGTTTGTAAAATATGTCTTTTTAGCATACATAAATAGAATTACTTAGGTACCTAAATGTGTACAAATCATAGCGCAAGACAGCGTCTGCAAACTGGACATAATATGCCCAAGATACAGGCTCTCCTCTGTCTAGTTAGGGGCTCGTTGGAACCTCGTTGCCTATTTACAAATTTAAATCCTATGTCGTTAAAATCATGTCTTGCAACAAATTTAGACTAAATGCACAGATTACCGATTCATCATCATCATCATCATCATCATCAACCATTCTCCACCCACTGCTGGGTATAGGTCTCCTCTTCAGCGCGCCATCTTTTCCGGTCCTGTGCTAGTCTTGTCCACTGCTTTCCTGCTGTCCTAACCGATTACCGATTACAGATAGTACAGTTTTAGTTTAAAAAATTTTGAGCGCTGACCCAATATCCTTATTCAAAAACTTTGCGTTATCACACTAATATAAAAAAATTGTTAAAGTTTGTATGTGAATATGTTTGTTACTTCTTCACGCTAAAACGGCTAAACGAATTTAGATAAAATTTGGAATGAAGCCAGCTTATACCTTGGACTAACACTTAATAGAATTTAACACGTAAAATTATTCTTCTGCGAACTACTCTACACCTCTACCTAAACCTCTGGGATAGCGGGTGAAACCGTGGGGCGCAGCCAGTAATGTTATAAATGCGAAAATAACTCTGTTTATTACCTTTACACGACTAAGCGACTGGCCCGATCTTGATGAAATTTGGCAAAACGGTAGTGGACTCACATCATGAGAACGGACATAACCCCACGGAAAAGGTATATATAAAAAACCGGACAAGTACGAGTAGGACTCGTGCTCTGAGGGTTCCGTTGGACAGAACCCTCAGAGCGCGAGTCCAAAAAAATACCTAAAGTTGAAATATTCAAAGACAAACTTAACTTTGTAGTTGACTATAAGGTTCTTCTATACATTCCAACTACAAAATTTTATTTTATTTTATTTTATATTTTATATTGCTATTACAAATGTAAGTTTGTAAAAGCAAAATAATTAATAATAAAATTTTAAATGATATAACTTCAAATTTGTAACTTTCAGATTTATTCCTTTATATGTGCTATGAGACCATACCTTTTGCCAAAGTGCATGATTCTAGGTCAACGGGAAGTACCCTATAGGTTTTGATTTCCCTGTGAAATCGCAAAATATGCGACATAAACGTTCATATCTTTTGATTGCGTAGACTTACAACTTTTATTTTTTTTACAGCCGAAAGAAACCGTAGACCCAAGTATATATTATAAATTTCAACTTGATACTTTTACGCGTTCTTGAGAAAAAGGGTCTTGACAGACGGACAGACAGACGGACAACGAAGTGATCCTATAAGGGTTCCGTTTTTCCTTTTGAGGTACGGAACTCTAAAAAAAGTTAAAATCGCGGGTGAAACCGCGGGACGCAGCTAGTTCCAAATAAGTTTGATTAAATTTTCATCCCCTAAATGCCAACATAACATTTTTTCAACATAGTTTTTTTCACCTTTGTTCCCTATATTTTATGTCCTGTGATATCAACGAAGTCATGGAAGTAATTACATTGGACAAAATTACAAAATTCTTCAAGCTGCGGCTGACACAGACTTGATACGAGTACCGACCACGCGATAGTCGTTATTTTGATTTCTTAGTACATTACCCGATTCGAAATTAAATGAAAACGTTGCAATCACTATTAATTCGGAATGAGTGCTCGCTGCTTGTGGTATGTAGGTACCTAATGAAGATTCCATATCAGTAATTGTTTGTTTAGAACGCGGGTGTTGAACGTTCGGTGGCAATCAAATCAACTTGTCAAATTAACCCGGAATAGGCACTTAATGTAATTTATATCAGGATTGCCTGCTAGGTTTGTTGGCCACTTTTAGGTAAGTATACTGGCTGTATATAGGTAGGTGCCTTTATTAACTAAACATAATACAAGCTATAACTAAAACTACAAATACAGTTAGACTGCCCATAGACCGTTGAAGGTCTAAAGACAATCTAAATGCTCAAGCCCACTACCAGTTGGCAGCGTACCCAGCATGCTGGCGGCATTACCACGTTGAATGGCAATGCTTAGGTAGGTAGGTATATGCTAGGTAGATTAGATACTAGATAATTATGTAGGTACCTACCTATGTAAATAGTTACCCGTATTTTGATGTTATAAAATTAAATATCCGTTGACTCAGATCTTGGCTATATTCGTAGCAAATTTTATTGAGTTAGCTTTAGTAGGTTTGTGTAAGTAAGTATTCAGGTGTTTATTTGTTTGAGGTAAAAACAAGCAAAAATAAAATAACTGGAATAATTTCATAAATAACTTTTATATTTATAGAGAACTGGCCTAAATGAATAAATTACATCTTACTCGTAGATCTAACTTACAAAATTGACTTTTCATTTACATACACAAATTCGGTAATAAGACACTTTAATATTTAAAAAAAATACATAGTTGCACTCGAAGTAACTTAATATCAAAAACGCGTTATCAAACTAGTAATAAAATGAATTTAAAAAAATGCACAAATCACAAATGTTCAAACAATATTTGTTATTAGTGAACTCGACTTCTCTAATACAACAAACACAAAAAAACTGTGGTGACTTTAAGTGCATGTACAAGAAAATGTTATTATCCACTCTGTACCTATTAGGTAGACAAATTTAATTCTTTTTTATGCAATTAGGGTTAGGTAATAAGTAAGACGGTTTCACCGCCCAAACGTTCTGGTATTTTGGCGAACTAAAACTAAATTTATCTTAATTTATAACTGGGTAAATGCTTCACACTATCAGTACACAATGACGCCATTGTAAAGGTTTTATTAGTATAGGTAAATCATAGAAGCCTTCGCTGCACTCTCTTTGGTGTTCTAGCCGTTAAACGCGGGCCTCGTGGCTACCTCGATATAGCGTCACTTATGATGTGACGCTACACAAACAAAGTTATTCCTAATTAACGATAACCTTTTTAATTCAGTTTAAATGGTGATAATTTTAATGAGGTTGGCCGTTCGAAACTTTTTGCAAATAGCTTTAGCATAGCTAGTAGCTACCTGTTTTATAAGTTTTTTTATTTTTATTTGGAAATGTCAAATGTCTTAATGACAAAATTAACATAAAAATTGTACTATAGGCAAATGCGCCAATCGCACAAAGCCAAAAACCCCAACAGGGGTAGAAAAAACAGGTACCTACTATCTATGCAACCGCCACTTTGAGCCAACCCCGTTAGGCTCTTAGATACATAGTAGGCAGTCTTGGAAATAGGTAAAAATAGCCTCTTACAAATCAGACGTAGGTATCTAAGTACAAAATGCATTTCTGGCAGTTTTTTATAATTCAGTCACTTGTAATAAGTATGAGGCTTCGTTTATCGATTTTACTCTATTTAACACTATCATTCAGAAAACATATGATTAATTAGGTATTCATATTGGTACAAACTTAGGGTGATATCATAATAATAATCAATATTTGGACGAAATTTTTTTACATGAGAGTAGCTTAAATAAGTAGATACTGTATTTACCTACCTCAATAGTTATTATTTAATTAACATAATTTGTCCATAACCATAAAATACAAAGCGTTTAATAGGCATATGTTTAATGTGTGGTGAACTGGTGATTTTTATGGTAACAAGACCCTTAAATGGCACGGTAACAAGGTTTTACCACAGGCTCAATATCTCTACGAGTTTTTATACATTGTAGTCATTGTATCGATTTTTAGTAATGTTTCAAATAATTTACACCTTTACTCGTTCATTTGCGATATGTTGTTCCAATTATTTCTACTTACTCGTATGTATGAAAACGTAATATTGGTATTTACTCGTGACAGTCGTGACAGCCACACTCTTACATTGTAATGAACATGCACCTACCAATAAGAAACATGTAAAAAATCTTTTTTAAATACTTACAGGTAAAGTTCCAATTACCTACAATACCTACATACATATTACTTAAAAATAAAATTTGTGCAATATTTTCGATCTATTAATCAAATGGTCTGATAACAAGAACTTTGTGAACTTGTGATAGAAATATTCGTAGATCCTATTAGCATGCTCAACATTCCGTATTTCTTGTTCTTACTCTACCATTTCGGATGACTTTACACCACTAATCAGCTGAATTCTATATAGGTAAACATTAAAATACAATACATAACACACATATGCTTAAGAATTAGATAAATAACTACATAATATATAAGACTAAAGATACCTACATTATAAGTCTAAATAAATAAAGCGTTTCACACTCGACTAAATAAGACACTTTACTTTGGTTTTCATTTAGACTATAAAAATATTGAATATCAACATATTAAGAGGCTTTTTATTCGGTAAGATCGAATAGAGGTCTTATTTGTCAAAAACTATATAGTCACGAAATATTATGTTTATTCGTAACTCCCATTATATGTTTATCACATTAGATGGTATGTTAGATATTTCTATCTCAATTGCCAATACTTTACAAAGTCTACAGTAAAAAAATATCACTCACTGGACGGATTGTTCTGAATTAAGTAACTACGTAGACAATAATTTATCATTGTAAATAACTACAATATTAAGAATAAGAAAATTCCTTTCACTAGGTAGGTATTCTTCTAAGGCCCTAAAAGGTAACAATATTTACATTCGTAAGTACTTTGACAAACAACGAATCAATTTTGTGATCAATAAATTAGTCCTAGGCCACTGTTATACTAATATTTATAAATCAAAATCTTTGGCCTTATAATATTCGTCCATGTAAATCTAATTTTCAACATGAACATACGTAATTTTGTATTCGTATAACAATTTTGTGTTTTGACATTATTAGTATAATTAATATTCTAGAGGAATGCAGAGGTGAATCGATCAACACCTTAGGGTCGCGGGTTAATTAGTGATGAGGGGTGTGGATGTTTCGTCGTAGAAGGTGTAGCGACGAGGAAGGTGCAGCGGGTGCGGCGGCACGGGCGCGTCTGCGTCGCCCGCGCCGTGCTGCGAGTCGCGGTGCCGGCGCAGGTCCACCTTGCGCTGGAACGCCTTCTCGCAGAGGCCGCACGAGAAAGGCTTGTACCCGGTGTGCTTGCGCATGTGAGTGATCAGGTTCGAGCTCTGGCTGAATGCCTTCGAGCACACCACACACTTGTGCGGCTTCTCACCTGCAACGATACATACCTCCATCAACGTGCATATTCATAGTTCAAACTAATATAACAGACACATAAATAATAAATGAGTCGAATGCGGGGATGCTCCAGCACGACGATGTTAATCAGCGGTGCCACTGCTAATAACGACCTATAATTCCGCGGCCGCCTTCGCTACTTCGATTTCGTCTTTACGTAATTCATAAATTATGCCTAGATATCGCGTCGCCGGGTAATTAAAGCTTGTGTAAGTGGACCAATACTTGTCCTATCATCGGCTGTTTATTTATTAAAATGCGGTTCCCGAAGTGATTTAGTATGCAGTATCGCTTCGTAGACCGGTATTTATTAACTTTAACGGTAATTGTTCGCCGGGCTCGATAATCTCGGTGACTAAAAATCGCGGCAACATTATTCCCTATAGTTATAGAGATTCGTGTTCGAAGATTGAACAGATATGAAAGAAAAAAATGCAAATGTCTTTTTATAGATAGTACAGGATCGAGGTGTAGTTTTTGTGCGTGCGCCGTGATCGCGACGCACGTGAAGGGCTGCGAAGGCTGCGCGGCTAATTGCAGCCGAGCCGCATTTTGGAATATTGATGATGAGGCATTTATCGGGAGGACGAGCACCATGTACGGCCACTGTAAATCATTCGGAACGGCCCGGAGACGTGACGAGATGTCTCCGGCCGAGACAAATATGTCCGCCACATTTTTTAGCTACTATAATTCGTCTCGTTGAGCTTACTGGGAGCAGTATGACCGTTAAAAAACAATACTGACTTTTTCTACATTTCAGTCTATTATTTTTAAGAAGTCCCAGGCGGCGACTGCTTTGGCAGTAAATCTTCGCATAACTTATTTGAACTTGGATTGCTTCTGAGGAACTGGTATCCAAGTAAATAATGACTCGCTGTTAGGGATTATGGACTCTGTTTATTTTAATATACAGATCGGGGTTTCTGTTCATCTAACTTGGTAGATAAGTTGCAGGTAAGTTGCTCATGGAATATGATTTTAATCAAGCTCTACTAAATTTTATTGCATTTCAGTGACAAAAAGACGTACAATCTATCTAACTAAATCTAGAAACAACTTATTATTATTATTATTTAATATGCAGATAATTACGATCGCGACCTCAGGCGATGCGAGACGCCCCCCTGAGCCACCGCTGACTCCTGTACGCAGTGCCCTGTACACTGTACAACGCACTTTTTGCCCATTGGAAATTCATTAACGCGCCGAGTACCGGCCGCGATTTGCCGTCGAAAAGGTAATTGCACAGCTTTTAAATGTTTAATTCCCAGACATCGTCTCCGATGTGTCATCCGATTGCTTTTATTGGTCGCTCGTACGTTTTCCGATTTAATGAACTTGTCTCCCGGCAAGTGTCCGGTCTATCCCTCGGTTATATGGACTTGCTAGTGCCGCTTAATGAGTCGATGGATAAACTCGGTTAACATCTTCAGCAG
Source organism: Agriopis marginaria (assembly GCA_932305915.1). Classification (NCBI taxonomy): domain Eukaryota; kingdom Metazoa; phylum Arthropoda; class Insecta; order Lepidoptera; family Geometridae; genus Agriopis; species Agriopis marginaria. Next base: position 12,895,367 of record OW029915.1, read on the forward strand.
CTGTTTGCTGACATTCCTATTAAGAAGCCAATCTTGCCCGTATTCCCATGCCGTTTCGCTCGATATGCGCAGATAATGCTAAGATAATATGCGGTGGTTTTATTTTTCAGCTGCTTAATAAGTAGATACGTAGAAGAGTCATTTCACTGGAAGATAACATAGGCACAGCCTTGAAATGTATAAGGTTTAACCGATTTCATTTATTTGTCATTAAAAGCTTAATACGACTAGCTGTTGCCCGCGACTTCGTACGCGTAGTACTTGCATATAAATGCGGCCCTTTCAAAAAACAAGTAGCGGATCTTTACAATCTATAATGAATCATCATATCAACTGTTCCCTAAATTTTGTAAAGTGTAAATAACCGTTTTATGTGGAACAGCTGATCCTATAGTAAAAATTGTTCATAATGCTGGGTATTACCCCCTTCCGGCTTTGTACACTCTTTCTGTTTAACCCTGTTATATAAATTCCGGCGGCCAAGTTACGGTAGAAAATGATAGGGTGTGTTGAAGTTAGTATTAAACGAGGGAGGGACACGTTGACACTTAAGGAAGTTTGTGAAACAGTTGTCATAATAATTCGAGTTTCACGCTAGCTGTTTTGAATTGTAGATAATTTCCTTCGTAACGTGTAACAGTTACATATCAAGTCCTTGTCATGATAATGACTCGGTATAGAGTTTCAGTAGGAAAACTTTTCATATTTCGGGCTATTATTAAATAACAGGTATATTATTGGAAATCTTGGTAAATTTTATTTGGTTTCAGCAGTACCATATTGGAAGTGTAAACTGCTTAACCCCCGACGCAAAAAGAGTTGCTATAAGTTTGACAGGGTAGCAGCGTGTCTGACTGTGGCATCGTAGCTCCCATTTTGATTTAGTAGTTTTTTGTTTGAAAGGTGACTTGATCGAGAGTGTTTTAGCCATGATTCAAGCGTTTTCAGTCGTTTGGAGATTATAAACTCTTTTATCGTGAATAAAAAATAAAAATAAACAATTTATACTTATTTTCTCACTTAAATACGCTCAATTTATATTGAATTTTTATATTTGTCATATTTAAGCCATGAACATTGTGTATAAGTTTTATCCAGTGGCTTTTTTTTGGAGTGTGTCTATGTTACCTTCTTTACCGTAAATAACTTGACAGATCTTGGAGTGCTGGTATCGTTAGATTTTTCTTTGTCCAGTGTCATTTATATGTAACGTTTTGAACGGGATTTCTGTTTTATACTACTACTTTTTTCCAATTTTGCTAGCATGCTCGTTTTGTATTATTTGTGGAAGTATTGTTAGACACGTACCTGTGTGTATGTAGGTGTGTTTCTTCATGTCTGACTTCTGGTGGAACCGCTTGCCGCAGTACTGGCAGGGGTAGGGCCTGGTGTCCGAGTGGATAAGCAGGTGCGTCGATAGCGTGCTCGACCGCTTGAAGCACTTGCCGCATTGCTTGCACTGGGGGTAGAAATTGTTGCTTAAACTACGACAATCAATGCTATTGCATGACCTAGTTTTTTCCTGTCAATTTTTCTATCGGACGGCCAGCGCGGGCACGAAAAGGCGACGTAGTAAGTATTCCGAAAACCCGAACGCAGAGCTTTGATTTATTTTTTATTGTGCGAACCTCTAGACTGTGATGCGCTGCTGGAATGGGTATTCCTCGATAGTTACACTATCCGAGTGTCTTCAAGTCGCGAGTAAGTTAGTTTCTTCTAGGCAAACGTGCTCCATCGTAGACCGCATCGTCGCTTAAAATTAGGCGAGTTGGCGGCCAAGCGTAAGATTCATCATAATCATTATCAACCTATGCTGTACACTGCTGGGAAACAGGCCTTCTCTCAGAGAGATATGAAGGATTATTTAGTAAAACATAAAAACAAGTTTGATGCCACAGTTTTTTTTTTAGTTTTACTTCTCTTTTCTGTGGCTGAAGCGATGATAAATGAGATAGAGTGCTTCCAGATTTGTAAAGCATATGGCAAAAACATTAACTCTTTCCGGGGGTAGTCAAGTAAAAATGTAACATTATACATATTTAAAAGGGTACTTAATCATATATATTTTATACGGGAGACTTAGTACTCCGACTATAAATAATTTCAACCGCATTCGGCGGTCGTTTGTAAACGTTCGTTTCCATAACAAAATATCTAATCGTGTAGTGTTTTATCTATACTTTAGTGTAGTCTCTTGCGCCGGGGTTTGTTTTAACTACGTTCATACCTAATCTAGGTACGATTGATTGTTTGTAAACAATCTAATTAAAGATAGCCCCATTGGCCTAGTTGTTAGTTAACCTGCCTTCTGCGCTTGGGAGGGTTCGATTCCCACCTTGGGCAAACATTCATGTGATGAACATTTGTATTCGTTCTATATCTGGGTGCTAATGTCTATTGAAGTATGTATTTAAAAATATATATGTATGTATGTATATCAGTTTCTGGCAGCCATAGTACAAGCTTTGCTTAGTGGGGTCAAATGACTGTGTGTGCAAAAATGTCCCAATTATTTATTATTTAATTATGAACTTTATGTGTGGATTACTTGCATAACATGACTGAGAACATATGCCTTAAATAATCCAATCGATAATGAAATGGCTTTAATTGCGTCGAGTCCTGGGAACCACTGCGATATAATTAGAAGCAAAATATCTGTCCGCGTCCATCACCTTCCAACTGACAACCAGTAATAAACTAATAATAGACCGGCTGTATTACCCCTTTCCACGCTTTTCTTTGATTTTCTACTTTTATTTCATTGCCCAGTAATTAGCTCCTTGGTCGGGCATTTTTTCATGTAAATTTTTAATAGAGCTGGATCGATCGTATTAATTCCCATGAACAGTTTATAAATGCAATTGTTGACTTAGATTTAAACAGTCAGACCCCTTAGTAATAAACGTGGAGTAATTGGAATAGTTACTACGTCTTTTGTCTTTTTCGATCGAGTTTAAGCTTTGAAAAAGAGAAAAATAGTAAACCACGGTGTAACTATTTCAAGAATACTCCAAGTTTATTAGTAAGGGGGAAGGGGGGGGGGGGGGGGTGGGGTTGGATGAGTATGTTTTGTTTAGGAACCTATTGTAAGATTTAACAACTGCGACAGAGCAGTTGTCTTCTACAATCACCAACAATTTTTATTTTGCAAACCGCTAGTCTGGGAATAAAAAGATAATTCGTCATTGACGTTCTGTAAAAAAATTCAGCGTGACTTATAGAATGTATCCTAAATCCTTGTCTTCAAATCGCGAGTAAATAGGTTTCTTTTTGGCAAGCTTGCTCCATAGAAGACCGCATCATCGCTTAATATCAAGCGAGTTGGCGGTGAAACTCAAGCCTATCTATACAATATTATAAAGAGGAAAGATTTGTATGTAAATATGTTTGTAACGAATTGGCTCAAAAATTACTGGACCGATTTTAAAAATTCTTTCACCATTTGAATGCTACATTATCACTGATTGATATAGGCTATAAAACTATACCCGTGCTGAGCCGGGGCGGACCGCTAGTTATTCAATAAAAAAACAACACTAATTTATACGTCAATATGACGAGCAACGTAGCGTGATAAAAGATTTTGAGATGTCAAATTCTGGGTATTGTGGGTATTATTTACCTAGGCATTGGCTCATAAGGATAAATAAATAAATAAATAAAAACCACGCTTAGCTTGGAATAAGAAAAGGCTCTCTGAAATGGCTTAAAAAATAAAAAAGTCTGTGGACGTAGATAGTTGAGATTATAATTGACAGACGCGCACATTTTTCAAGTACCAAAAACATTGGGACGCATTTACTTCGGATCAACTCTTGATATTTAGCTCCATGGTACCTACTGCCACTTTTATGTGCAAACGTGGCGCTAACAATCAATAAATAACAATGTACGTCTTGCTCGTTACTTAATCTTTTAAACAAATACCTAATGAGATACATTGGACCGGTAAACACAACCAATAAAATAGCTAATCGGGATTATTATAGAAGTTTAATTTGATCATGAATGCATGCCATCCCGTTCGCATTTACTTATACCCGCACCACGCGCGTGAGTGAGATCGCACGCGATCACGATCACAACCCGAATCAAAAAAGGACATCCATAATAAGCTCTCTAGTTGGTGCTATAGGTAATAGGTAGGTAAGTAGTCAAATAGTTAGTGGCATTGCGACTCGGCAAACAAGTCGTTGCTTATAAAAGACAAAAGATTTCCGAGTAAGTATGGTAGGGGTACATGTCACAATGATTCTTTTAGATTTATTTGATCAGATGTTTTTGGAATGCAGTAGTCCGGTTTTGAAAGAGGTATACTTTACTCAAACGAAACACAGATTAACGAATGTTAGTCACGGCCTCTTTAATGTGGTTTGTTTCACAACTTCAGTAGTTGTTTGATGTGTTTTCACGTGGTGTAATATTTGTCAGCCTCTCGAACCACTTCTATGTACACCACAGATCTTTTTCAGAATAGACGCAGTAAGCACATCAAGTTTAAGGCCCATAATAAGTCGCGCCGCTATCACACACGCACATTTTTTTAGATTTAAAAAACTGGCTACTTTTGAAAACTATGCTTTGGTCATATTGCAAAGTTATTATTTCAAAATATTTACAAAAAATATTTTTTTAATATTTTTTTATTATGGCCCCAAAAATGGGATAAACAGTTTTTCCCATTTATTCTCGTACATACTATTTTTTCCCACACTAAGAAACTTGCAGCGACACTAATGAACTAATAGTCCAACTGCAAAATAAACCGGCCAAATGCGAGTCGGGCTCGCGCACTGGGGGTTCCGTACCACGACAAAATTCAAAAACGTAATTACCAGTTATAACTTGGTAATGGACATTTTGTCACACTTGGCCATTATTTATTATTTGTTGTTATATTTTAGAGTATGTAACTATAATCATGCCAAGTTTGACGCTTGTACGTATTACTGTTTTTACATTAGAGTTAATACAAAAAATACGTTTGTTGTATGGGAACCTCCCTATAATTTTAACTTTTCGTTTTTTTTTTCAGTTAATCCGCCGTAATATTTATATTTTATGTGAAAATTTCAACTGGCTATCTATTGCGGTTCGAAAGATACAGCCGTTATTAGGTAGGACAGATGGACGGACATACATCGTAGGCCCTGGATAGGGTCCTGTTTTTACCCTTTGGGTACGGAACCCTAAAAAAGGCGGCAAAGTCGTCTGTAGGGTGAGTTCGACTGGAGGAATCAAGACACATTTAGACTGGATGCGTTCCCACCCGCCACGCCAGCTTACCATATAATTATACTGTTAGGATACCTAACTACTTACATGCTTCTTTCACCTATACCTATCTGTACTAAAATAATGAAATAAAATAATACTAAAACTAATGAAATCTTTGGGAATGAGTTCTACCTTTCACTGTGTGTTGTTGTTATAAAAACCTGAATGGTGAAAAGTAGAAATTAAAATCTTAAAAATCCTACGACGAATTTGAGAAAGGGCTCATATCTACCTATGCCCAAGTTGGTGTTGCAACGTTGCATTTAACATACACTATGATTCATAGGTATATAACTTTGTATTCGTGAAAATTTCTTTTTGGCTTTTGTGTAACTATTTATCGCATATCCGTCATTTTACCGTGTTTGTTAGCAGCTGTTTGTTTTCCATGTAAAATAAAATAAATAAAATATTTGATACGTGCATGCACAAATGCTTAAATCCCGGGTTATTCCTAGTCCCAGTGGCATCGTACGAGTAAGTATACCTATATATCTATTTTACCTGCAAGCTGTTACTTACATTACATTCGTTGCTCATTTTTATTTTATACACTATCTTATAAATAACAAAATTGATTGTTAATAAATAAAGTACACAAAGAATACGCGCTGGCTATTAGTCGGTCGGTTAGTTATTAAGTATGCGGTATGATAATCCACAAATCCGCGGCGGGCGCTCGCTGTGACAGTTGGCGGGCAGCTGCCCCTGACTCGCGCTTCACAAAAACCGCTACTTTTTTGATCGTCTTTTTATAAACTCCGATGCACTCTCTTATAAACAACACAGGTGCTGGGGTATGACCATCCACATATGGTTATCGAATTGTCCCGCGCAGGGAGGTGATTTTTTATAAAGTGCGTCAGTCATGATAAAAAAGTTCGATTGTATTTTTTTACAAAGTGATAGCTATTATGTTTTACTGCCGTCGTATATTTTTTGTTGGGTTTATTGAAGTACCTATGAATCTAAGGTGAGCGTTAATTTCTTATAGGAATTATGAAATGAATATCTATCTGTGTGTTCAATAATTTTGATCATGCACAAAGTGGACTTGAAGTCTTTGTATAGTAATTAATGCAGTCGAGATCCAGACTATAGCAATCGAGCTTTCGCGTCCAGTGTGGAAGGTTTCACGGGCAATAAGGCGCGCGCGCGACACGTGGCTGGCGCACGCCTCTCCGCTACTTGCATTTTCATAGCTTCATTCATATCGCGAGAGCTAATTATCCGATAAACTGTTTGTGGTAAAATAATCTTCATATTTTCAATAAACATTTCACACCTTAATCTTGTGTACCTAGGTGTTAATTCAACTTTGAATTATCTTTTATTTGTTTCACATTGCTACTGAATAAATGACAGAATCAAAAGGGCCTATTATCGAACGAATACAACCATGTCAAGTTAATTTAGAGATAAGTGTGGAAAACGACGAGTGACAACATTTTTATCGCCGTATGACACAGTGTAATTACTCGTCCAATTATAAACTGCCGCGCCGTGATATTAAAGATGGAATTTTGATTAAAACCGATGGGGATTTTATAACGGCGGGCGTAGAAAAAAAGAAAGACACAAAAATGGCCGAAGACGAGTCGAGAGGCTCCGTGCGAACCGACCCGTTCGGTCGCAGCCAGTACTTATTAAGACAGGGGCAGTTTTTGCTATTTGATTTGTTAAAGAGACTAAAACGGATACTGGTTTGCTATTTTAAAGCTTTTTGAATGGAAATTGTACAGTTATACTGGACTTGTCGGAGAATGTCGCTATCGGCTAGTGGGCAGATTGCGATTATAAAACTAGATAGTTGCTAGTTAAATAATACCTGAAATGATTTCTCGTTTCTGTTTTCGTTCTTGATCAGGAGTGAGAAGTTGATGTCCGACGAGGGCGGGTGCGCGGGTGCGGAAGGGCAGCGGCGGGGTGAGGGGCTCGAGGCAGGCTCGGCGCCTTCGGGGCTGCTGCGACATCTCTTCACCAGCTCAAGTGGTGTTTCGATCTCTTCTCGAGGTTCCCATTTGAATATCGGCGAGTCACCTCGCACGTCTCCTTTCTCGCGTTCGCACGCGCTACCCGGAGACCAGATCTGGCGGTTTTTTGTCGACAGATTTAGGGGAAGTTCTTCTTCGTCTTCTGAAAAATACTTTGGTCTTAGCCGAAAAAGTTAGATAAAAGTACCTACAACTGAAGCATCCACTTGGCAGAACCTATCATATATTTTATAATTAAATCCCGCTGTTTATTTTTTTACTGTTATCAAACGAAAACTGTAAATATAGATACTATATAGCGCTAGACTTTACAATAATTATTTAACCTAGGGATATTTCAGTCATAATGCTTAAACAAGCATCTACTCTGCATTAGCATAAAAAGAACTTTGTGACATTGCAATGCAGATGCACTTAGAACAATGTTAAACGTTGAATCAACAAGTGATATATCAAACAAAAAACACAATGTCGACATTTTCTCTCGTGTGTTCTTCACGCTTTTATATCGGTAAATTTAAAGTCGGACGAGTCAAATCGGTCGTCTGTAAAATGACTTATGAAATCTGTACAGGTGCGACTTTGTTTGCCGACGGTTACGTCAATGTTTACTTTGAAATATATTTTAGTTCCCCACAATAATGCATGCAATACCATCGAATAATGATGAGGAGGTGGCTGGATAATATAGGATGATGTGGAGTTTAACAAATTTCAACAGAAATATTAAAGGACACAGACCGCAACAGACATCATACAAGTAGTAATAAATTAAACTTGTAGTTGAATTTAATGCGGCACGTGTGTAAATCGGTCTTTTTCATATTACCTATATCTACGTGTTGGCGTTATGATTTGGTTCAGATTTTGAGAAACATTGTTGCTTTAGAGAGTTTAATATTTTTTTGTTATCTGAAATTTTATTTTTATTATCGATACTTATTGTTAGATAATAAAGTTGTCTAACTACATTTCATATTGGTTCTATTACACTGTACTACTACGATTCAGCTATAAGTATGTTCCAATTATTTCTAAGCACCTATCCATATGAGTATGTACCTAATAATGAAATACCTACCGAGTTCACAACTTTCCTTGAAGCGATAAAATGTAAATAAAATTCGTTTAAAAATCAAGTACTCAAGGAGTTTCGGAAGCATGTCTGCCGTTATCTATGAGGTTGACTCGTAACCGGTACGAGCGCGGTAACAAACAAGCAATTTGAATACTTAAAGAACTTGAAGCGACGACATGGAGCCAGTGGTATATTGAAACGTACCACTTTTCCTTGGGCCGAAGGAAACGCGCAACTTTAGTCTGTTCGCGAGGTAAACGACATGTAAACGACAGCGACATATCAGCGTACCGAGTTATTAATCGGTGCCTTACACTGATAGCTATTCTAATGAGCGTATTCAGGAGAAGCAATGTAAAGAGGCCGAGGCAACACGACGTTTTGAAATGTCGCAAACGTTTCTTCATTACCATTTCTTGAATTCTTGAAATTCGTAAGCAATTAGCGATAACAGTTTGCATTTGAATTTCCAATTTTATTGTTGGTTTCTTTTGCGAAGAATTTTTTTTAGATTTTCTATTTATTTACTTCGTTAATTTATATGTTCGGCTAGACCAGATAAACCCGATCGATTCGTTTCAGGCTACTTTTGTGCATCAACATTTGAAAAGTATATATTACTAGCGACCCGTCCGCCCGGCTTCGCACGGGTGTAATTTTCGTGCGAATCCGGGGCGGGTCGCTAGTTATATATATAAACCTTCCTAGAAGATGTATCTAACTGATAGTGAAAACCGCATCAAAATCCGTTGCGTGGTTTAGGAGGAGTTAGCGGCCATACAGACATACAGACAGACAGACAGACGCGGAAGGCGACTTCAATTTATACTATGTAGAGATAGAGATAGTTATTTAAGTTTTTGTTTTATATTTGTTTTTTTTTAATACTTGTTTCACATAATCAAGAACATGTAAATTTTAGATTGGAGAAGTTCTAGACTATTATGTATTTAGGTGGAGGTACAAAAACGGTATTTTTCTCAGATCAAGTCGTTATTAAAAATTACCTTCTCGTGGTGGCGTCTGGCGAGAATGGTCCAAAGCCCTTGGGAACTGAGGCGAAGTCCTGGGCATAAGTAAAGGCCACACTCCAGCGCCACTGTAGAGCGCGCCTAGTCCACTGCAGTACATCAAAGCACCGAGTTCTGATAAAGTAAAATCATCATTAGCAAAGTCAACTACAAAATGGTGATAAAAAGAGATATCTGAATTTTTCAACAGACTACATAGAAGAAGATTCTCAATTCAACTGTGTTTTTTATGTATAATCGTACGCTGCAATAAAAGAAGTTCACATAGGCTGAGTCTAGTCCTGATTTCAGAGTTTTAGGCCACCCGGAGACCTAAAACAAAAAATTCTGACATGTCTTAATACTGCAATATCTCCGTACATTGTAAACTTTGAATGGTTATTTTTTGTTCCATTGGGTATTTGGTATTCTTATTCGACTTATACTTCTGAAATGGTCCGATTAGTATGTAATTAAAATCCAAGTATAGGTTTTAAAGACAAACTCCACCGTAACTTACACTTATAAACGATATGTCGACAACAGCGATTGGAGACGGCTGCCGCAATTTAGAATATAAAAATAAATTAGACCAGGAAATATTTTAAGAACGTACCGGTTGCCCTGGCATACTGCTTGAGCGCTCTACCAGCTATCTCTATATCCCCTAGCTGGAGCAGGTCCAGTCTGTGGTAGGGCAGTGGGTCGGGCGAGCGCTGAGGCGAGCGGGGTGAAGGCGGCGAGTGCGGAGACAGGCTGCGCTCTGGAGACGGGAACCGGTGGGCGGGTGGCGGAGATGACCCCGGAAACTGCTCTGCCAGCCGCGACAGCAGCACATGCCGGGACATCCTAGGACAACCAAATATTTAGCTAAATTAAAATCTCTTTCAAAAAGCTCATACCGGCTATACACTTCTGGGTCTCTCGCCCGAGAGCCTCTTGGGCGAGATTGATGGTAGAGGTAGAGCGAGTAAAACCCAACGAGAGTGTCTACAACTCGAAGGTACAGTCTCTCTCGGTCTGGCTCAGGGTATTTCGGCGTTGGGCACAACCGGCATTTTTTTTTATCTGAGCCTTTTATTCAAAAATATTTAAATCTTAATGCATTCAATAAATAATCTTATAACTCGTTGTAGTGCATACATACATACATTTATTTTATTAAACACCTGAATCAATAAGATAACACCGGAAAAATAAGGTTAACTAGCAATAAACACTTTCATTGTTTCGATCTTATCAAGATTTTTAAACAGACTAGCGGTGATCAGGGAAGTGACGATATCACGGTTCAGTTTTACGTGACCAATGTCATTAAGGCCCGTTCTGCCGGTCGAGTGCTCCGTAACGTCGCACTCACTAGCCGATTATTCCGGCCGCTTGTTTGTTGACAGCGAATCGTATTAAAAGCTCAATCAAGCAAATGAAGAATCAGAATAATGGACTGGCGCGGCGCCCGCTGCGTACGCGCATTAATAATGCACGTGACGACTAAAACAATCTTCATTAGACCAGGCGACACGTAACATTACATATTTACAGTAATAGTGCTCGCATGTGTGAGTTTCAATCCAATATGTGTTCGACGGAGAACATTAATTCCATTAGGGATTAAACTCGAGAAGTAGGTGAGCGCGGGCTGAAACTATTGTCTCTGTAAATTATAAATAATGATGTCGGACAATGATTTGCTGAATTTCCTAATTACAATAATGCGCCGGTGGTCGGACGCCGGGCTAACTAATGGTGCGCTTCGATGTGAGATATAGATCTCACTCGTGTTATTCGTTTAATTTTCTTGTTATACAAATGCGAGCAATTGATTGCAGTAGCTCTACAAAGGTCTTTAAAACCATAGATTCGATATTCCCAGTAAAAATCTACTAAAACTGTGAATCGATTTTCAAATAACCGATCATGATCGGTATACATTTTTGCGTTTGCGTTATTTCGATGGCAAGTTGTATTTATATTATACTAGCAGCTTCATAATTACAAAACTTTCAACAAAAAACTAAAAACCCCATTTCCTCTCCTTAGTCAGTCTTTTTCGGAAAAACAATTATATACTATTTATTTATTTGAAACCAATAATCTGAAAACTAAATTTCATGTCCCTAACATCAAAAACAAAGGACTTTCATACAAAGTTTCAACCTCCATTTCCCTCCCTTAATTCGGCCCTTCAGCAAAATCAATAATAAATAGATAATATTTATTGTTCAGAAATGAATATAAGACAAAAAAGACTCAAAATTATATAGTAACTATAGCTGTTGCCCGTGACTTCGTACGCGTAGATTTTGATACAAACTTTTGCCCCTCTTAATTTGGCTATTCTGTAAAATCTTTTCTTAGTGGATCTCTACACCCCATAAAAATCCACCTGCCAAATTTCAGCTTCGTAGGTCTAGTAGTTTTCGAGATTTCGTGATTCATGAGTGATTGAGTAGATGAATTTAGCTTTTATATATATAGATTTACATAGAAATAATTTGTCGGCTTTCCTGAATGCATTCATGGAAGCCAACCAAATCTATTTAATTCTGTATATAGGTTTATATATAAGAGAAACACTCACTGACTGACTCATCGCTAAACCTCGAAAACTACTTGGCATACGAAGTTGACATTTGGCAAGAAGATTCCTTAAGGGGTGTAGAGGTCCACTAAGAAAGGATTTTACAGAAAAGCTAAATTAAGAGGGGCAAAAGTTTGTATCAAAATCTACGCGTACGAAGTCACGGGCAACAGCTATAATTACTATATAATTTTGAGTCTTTTTGTCTTGTATATATTTCTGAACAATAAATATTATCTATCTATTATTGACCGAGCGAAGAGAGGTCTCAGATTCTAATGGCAAATGGGACAAGTTGGCGTTTCAGCGTGCATGGTTTGTTCTACTATAACTTGCGTATCGTTTATCTGATCTTGATGACACTTTGTAGGCAAGTAGCTCATAAAAAAAAAGTTTGAATATGGGGAAAATCGATCAAAGGGTTCCGAAGATTTATGGAACGCGAGGTCACAGTTCGGGGCGAACTACTAGTGCTAAACTGTTGCGACTCGAATCATTTCTCAATTTCGACTGTGAATAATGGCGTGCTTCCCGCTTATGTAAGCCACAGAAGAGAAAAAAATTCTATACTTCTCTTTTCTGTGATGTAAGCACTACATTTGGTTGTCTTTTTGACGTGTTGACATTAAATCTATAGTAGTATCCCGTAAATAATCATATTCTTACCTACCTGCAGCGAACAACCGTGATAGTTTATAGCGGTGTTTTAATAGTATCTATAGTTTTTAGGGTTCCGTACCCAAAGGGTAAAAACGGGACCCTATTACTAAGTCTACGACGTCTGTCTGTCTGTCCATCTGCCCTACCTATTAAAGGCTGTAGCTTTAGGCGCTGCGCAAACGTGTGGAAGCAACTAGACACAAAGTCTGCGCAGAGAGTGGCTGATTTCATACTGTTTATATAGAAATCAAATATTTATTGGTAGCTTGTATTCGACACAAGACACAAAAGTGTCCACTTTTGTGTATAAAACCAGCTACTCTCTGCGCAGACTTTGTGTCCAGTTGTTTGCGCCCTGCCTTAGAATCGTAATAAATATACCTATAGCCAGATAAAATTTTCATAGAATATGTAATGTTACGGCGGATTACCCCTGAACCTAACACCCCCCCTCCCCCTTTTGTTTTAATTTGTTTCATAGACAAGCATCAAACTTGGCATGATTATAGTACACATTCTAAAGTATAACAACAAAAATAAATAATGGCCAAGTGCGAGTCCGTGACAAGTTTCTGTTCATTACCAAGTTATGACTGGTAATTTCGTTATTGAATTTAGTGATAGTACGGAACCCTCAGTGCGCGAGCCTGACTTGCACTTGGCCGGTTTTTAACATCTTCATATCTCTATTACCTACTGTTAATTGACTGCGGCCCTGCGCGAGGGTTGTACGTCGCAATTTCTTGTTTCAATAAAGCATGTCTTTATTAGACGGCGAACGACAATTACCTACCGCGACGCTGCCACCACACTTTTTTCCTGCATACCACAGCACTATGGGAATTCTAACAAGTGTCTAGAAAATCAATCAGCGTAGGAATTATTAGATCGGAATGCTCCATATATGATGCGTAGGTACTTTTTTGAGCTTTTACGAATGAATGGGGTTAAATTGTCTTGTTAACGACTTGGCTGTCTAATACCTAGTTGTTTACTATGTTGTTTAAATCCGTAAAGTGTAATAAAAACTAATTCTAATAAGTACAATATTATTGATTTGCTGATCTCAAAATTCAACATTATTAGTCAAAGAGCTAAGCGATGGTGGCCGAGCGGTAGCATGTGCGCTCTACAAACAAACAAACAAACAAAGTAATTTATTTTGACATAAATTTAGTTTTTACATAACGTGATTTTCCATAGGCTCCCGAACTAGTCTGGGACTGTGTGTCGGGAGCCAGTGGCTTCTCTTATTATAACAGTACAATTATGCCAAAGCAAACAGTTATATCATGCAAAATACAAAATATAATTTAGAAATAATATAATATAAATCTGATGGCAGCCGTTTCGATCCTCGGCCTTGCATCAATGTCTTTGCACATAATTTATTTAATACCTAAATAAATTATGTACAGTTCCGATGCCACTACTAAAAACGGTGAAGGACAACATTGTGAGGAAACCGGTATGTAGAAGAACCTCAAAAGTTCAAAGACATATGACATTCACCAACATGCACTATAGGCCAGCATGGTGGATCAGGGCTCATCTTCTATCTCTGAGAGAAGGCCGGTGTCCCAGCAGTGGGAACATGATAGTCTGATAATGATGATTATGGTACGATTAAGTACCTATTTTACATACATTCATAATAATGTTTTTACCTTAGTTACTTGTAGTGAGCTTGAGTATTTTGATTATCTTTAGGCCTTCAAAAGTTCACGGATTATATACGGATAGACTTGATTTTTCTTTTGTTAGTTTAGATAAAAAAGAGTTATAAGTATATTAATTTACTGACACTAATATTATAAATGCGAAAGTGTGTTTTTGAAGTTATACTTCTTATGCGACTTGCAACAAGGTTGCGTTAAACGTTTAACGCTACCATGGAGGGAGAATTTTTCTCTCTCGTATGGTTGCGAAATGTGTATCCTTTTTTTGCCCTGCGATTAGCAGATCCGGTAGTGTAATGGTGTCGCTAATGGATTGAGAAGCCTAAGGAGCTAGGTTCGAATCTCGAGAAAAGCATGTTATTAAATTGTTGATATTTTGCCCTAGTTATAATTTTAGGGTTCCTTGTTGAAGTATAACTTCTTCCGCGCGGGGGGACTCCACGCACTATTTTTTTATTTGTTTTTCTATGACGCACCAACAGAGCAAATCGAAGTGATTTTTTGCTTATAGAAGAGTGCCGGGGAGAGCCAGGATAAATTATATCTCGGAAAAAATTGTGGTTCCTGAGGGACGAAACTGCGGTGCAGCTAGTAAATGTATAAAGCAAAATATCACTCACTCATTCAGTAACTAACTGACTCATCACGAAAACTACTTGACACACGAAGCTCAAATATGGCAGGTAGATACCAGGGTGGAATATTCGGTAAATGGCAGATTCTGGAAATGACATATTCTGGCAACGGCAGATTCTGAAAATGGCAGATTCTTAAAATGGCAGATATTGTACATTCAGCTATAAAAAGTTCTCGTCCGTACTGCATAGACTACAGGCCGAATTAAGGGGGGCAAATGGAGGTTGATAGTGTTTTGTTTCTCCTGTGCAGGTCCACAGACTCCGGGGTCCGTGCTCTTTGTAAATTTATACCTTATAGAGGTTGAAAGTACATATATAATTATGAAAGTCTACATGCGTATGAAATCGTGGGCAATAGCTAGTATAAGTGGTAAACCTAGGGAGGAATGTCCCAAAACTTTAAACATTTTTAAAGTAAAAAAAAAATAATCTTATAATTAGTTTTTGCTACAAATTTTCCAGTGAACTTACAAAAGAAAAGTTGAAAATATAAGATTAAGTATTATTAGGTTTTTTTTTCTTACTTTCTCTGTACATATTTTTTGTACTAATAGTTTTATAGTTTTATCCATAAGTTGTATATATCCTTATGCTTTGTAATTATGTAACTTTACAATCGGTATCAATTTTCAGTATAATTAAAAACAAACTGTGATATATTCATACTGAAACAAGTACTTATGCAGGCGAATTATTTTTGTGTTTTTTGCAAACACAGTCTGTCCTCGGGGTGAGCTGGTGATATTTCATGAGCGTGTTATCCATACAACTTTATCACTGAAATCCCCAAATGCGAATCTGACAGTCCATCTCTCCATGTATAGTTTTACCGAGTTAGGCCATTCCCATAAAAGAGACCGTGATTTGAAACAAAAAATCTCTTAAAGTATAGCACTGATTTTTCTTAACGACATTCTAAAGAAATGATTTTAAAATTATTTTGTAAATAGAACGTATATAGTCTCTAATTAAAACACAGTACAACAAATAACATAAAGCAGCTGGTTTTTAAAATAACTTTAATTAACTGGAAAGCTTAGATAAGTTTATGGTTAACTAATATAGGCAATCTTACATTTCTAATAAATAAATTTTTGTTCCTATTTGATAGCTAGTACCGAAGATAATACCAAAGATACGATTTTTTTACTGCTTATCAGTTCGTTACTTATATCTATGCAAAAATTTAGTAAAATGAGGCCGAAATACCAAAATGGGGAGAGAAAGACCGCTTAATATGTATATTATAGGTGTTTTGTCGATAAAATTTCGCTATTATTATATACTAGCGACCCGCCCGCCCGGCTTCGCACGGGTGAAATTTACGTGCAAACCCGGGACGGGTCGCTAGTTATATATATAAACCTTCCTTGAAAATGTATCTAACTGATGGTCAAAACCGCATCAAAATCCGTTGCGTGGTTTAGGAGATAGCGGCCATACAGACAGACAGACGCGGAAAGCGACTTCAATTTATACTATGTAGAGAAGAGAAGAGATAGAGATTAAATTGTATATTACTTATTTGATAAATAAATTTTTGGTTATCAAAGAATTCGGGTGCCGGAGATTTTGAGTTTATTTATGCTTTTTTTGAAGTTAATTTGTCAGTTACCTTGTCGTTACAGACGAATTATCAAAAATGAGAGCAAAGCTATACATTATCCAAAAAATTATTGGGAGAGAAGAAAATTGTGTTTGGAATAAAAAAAATATCACCTATTTAATTCGTGAAAATAAAAGTAACTGCAGTAATCTGTGATTTTATAAATGCTCAAAACAAACTCTAGATGGCCATTCCCAAATATTATCGAAACGAAAGTTAAAAGAGTTTGATCTATGAAGATTCTCAATGTTTTAACATTAAAAGTTATGGATGATAACTAAATTGTATTTGTTTTTGTTGTAATAGTAATTATTGTAAATCAAAAGCTATCTCGAACAAATTTTACAATATATTTTTAAAATTTTCGGATTTAACTCTGGTCTAATAATTATATTATTATACTAGCGACCCGCCCCGGCTTCGCACGGGTATAATTTACGTGACAAGCCGAGGCGGGTAACTTTCTGTGAAAAATTATCTAACTGATGGTGATAATCGCATCAAAATCCGTTGCGAGGTTTAGGAGGAGTTTTTAGCGGTCATACAGACAGACAGACAGACAGACAGACAGACGTAGAAAGCGACTTTAATTTATACCATGTAGAGATAGAGATAGATGAAATATTAAAGTAGTTGACTTTGTATTATGAAAATAGGATTTATTAAAATGCTGTGTACAATGTTCGGATTAGCAAATTTATAATGTTTTGTCTATACCAGTTAAACGATTTATTTTTATTTTCTATACCCACAATTAAACAATAGTTTAAAGCAGAGAGTTGAGTATTAAAGTTTCTCGTTAATTAAGATTGAATAATACACTACGTATGTAATAAAATAGGATAAATAGGTAATAATTACAAAAGTTTTTTTTTTTTTGTAAGTTCATGGAAAATTCATAGGTTTTGTATCTAGTTATATACATACCTACAGTACTATATATGTACTCGTACAGTATTTACCAATTTTTTTAAATTAGATTACCAGCATATTGAAAATATATTGTACACAAAAATAGATGTTGATTAGCCAAAAAAAAAACATAAAATATTAGTTTGCAAAGGCAGCTTACCTGGAGCGTGAAGTCTACGGTGCTACGAAGTTAAGATCACTCACTGCTACGGTAATGCACTATTGTGTTTGTGTTGTCAGTATTCACAGAGAGTCATTGTTTTTGTGAGACAAACGGGCGCGAGCGCTACGAGTGCGGGCGCGTGTATCGGAAGGCTTTGCGGGAGCGAAGCACGGAGCGCACGGTGCGTCTCGAGTGGCGCCTGGCACCTGACTGAAACGAGGCTCGCGCGCCCCGACCTACCCGACTACCCGACACTATAACGTTCTTTTTTCAAAACTCTGCACACAAAAAAGAGGTTGTAGAAGCTCTCCTATAACGAAATGATTTGATGAAACGGGCTCTTGACAGGTGGCTCGCGTCGCATCTTCGTGCACCTTAATTGTTGGTTGCGTTTACGTCGACGATGCAGATTACGTACTGAAAAATGCCTTTTAAGTATTAATGCCCTTAAATAAGCGGTTGCCGCTCGTGTGACATTAAAACCCTCGCATTATTATGTATCGCAAAAGTTAGCTGTGGCTAGACCGGTTCGTTAGGATTAAGCTCGGTTGCTTTTGTGGTAATTTCGTAATTTCAGTTGTAATTTTAGTGAGTGATTTGAGTGTTTCGTAAAAGAGATGGTGAAACGTGCCGAGCTTAGATTTGTTTGATCGCAGCCCCGCCCCGGCGCGCCATTGGCCGCCATCTACCGCGGGGCGGGGCGTTGCTTAGATACTGACTTAGAAGCCTTTTCATGAAATGAAACGAATCTCTATGTTTGTGTTTACTTAGAGAAATCGCGTAACTCAGAAACCATATAAAATCTTACAACGATTTCTATTTGACTGTTATTTTCTCATCATGCTTGATCGACTGTAATATTTATGTTTTTGGTAACGGTATCTTTACGTAGGCATCTTATAGTTTGGAAGATCTCATATAACAATTCTTAAAAGTATTTTTTTTTGGTTTATTTTATTCAGCAGCGTAGGTATTTTGTTATTACGAAAATCGTTGTAGGCCATCCATCTGATTAAAGAGTCGTGGCGACGTTGCAGCTTACAAGCGGCTGTGAAAAACTTAACCCTTGCCGGTTAACTGTTCTTAAGTTTGATATTTAAAATAATTATCAATTAACTAAACCAACATCAAAATTAGTAAATTCATAATTTTGGTTTACACGACATATTTTTTCCAATTACATATTTTCATTTAATAACCAAACGGCTGAACCGATTTTGATGAAATTTCTATTGGACCAGTCAATCCTTTCAAGTATTTTTTATTCAAATTGGTATATAAATGTCGGAATTTCGAGGTAAGAAACATTATAACCCAATTGAGACTTTCTTCACCTCCTTTCTTGAAGTCGGTTAAAATTCACTTAATCACCGCATCGCGGCTTTGATTCTAATAAACATGGCCTTGAAATAGTTACTCCTTATTTTGTCTCTTTCAATCGACTTCAGCATTTGCAAGATCGATAAACGTACCTAATACCTACTTTTTTACGAATAATTATTAATATATAATAAACCAACTTCAAAATTGTAAGCGTTCGAACCAAATATGTAATAGATATTGCCAAATCAACAGGCGCTCGAACAAAATTATTCGTATTATTATCACAAATAGTGGAGTAATTGGTGTACGGATATATAATATATATATGTAGGTATGTACTGTACGCCTTCCGCAACGCCTGATTCAACCAATCAATAACAACTGAATTCACAGTAAGTTCATTAAAAGGGATACCTACATCCTAAATAAGGATCCCTTCTTAATACGGCTTAATAATCAAATAAAAAAAACAATAAATAATCATTAAAATTTATTCACAATTGGCGAAGATGTCGCGTAATATGCAGCTTTATTAGCAAGCTTTCTTCGTTCAGCTTGTCCAATGGGTTTGTTGCGAGGATGTCGGATTTCCTGAGAGATAGATCGATTCGAGTTGTGGTTGATGGCTGCACGTCCGATCGAATAGCAATTAATGCCGGTGTCCCCCAGAGTTCGGTGCTCTCTGCAACGCTCTTCCTGGTGCACATCCACGATCTGCTAAAGCCCGGTGCCTTTGGGTACGCAGACGACATCACAGTAGTAGATAACTATAGTATACATCCAATGCACGAACCAGTGGACCACAAATCCAGTCTTCAGAGAGGCCATGGTCGAGCGCAAGAACTTGTCACTTAAGGCTTCTAAAATTTAGATAGCCCGTTGGTCCAGTTGGTAGTGAACCTATACCCTCTGAGCTTGGGGGCGTGGGTTCGATTCCCACCTAGGACAAACATTTATGTGATGAACATTTGTGTTTGTTCTATATCTGGTTGTTAATATCTATTTAAGTATGTATTTAAAACTATATATGTATGTATATCAGTCTCTGGCAGCCATATCACAAGCTTTGCTTAGTTTGGGGTCAGATGACCGTGTGTGAAAAATGTCTCGAAATTGGCGTAAATTTGCTAGTCAATCAGTTTTTTAACGGATACATTACGGAAAAGCTAGCTAGTTAGCTTGTATGAAAACTCATAAAAGTGAAGAAGAGAGAAGCGAAAGATGTGTGTCAAGATCGTAGCAAGTAGAGAGATGTGGTCTCTGCCTCCCCTCTATGGAAAAGAGGCGTGAGTGTATGTGTGTAACAAAAAACATATTTTGGCTCTTTCAGTATAAATGTCAAAATAAAGGCTACATTAATTTGATCGGTTGATTGAACAATTGTAATAGCAATCTCAGGAAATTCAATTAAGCGTCTAATCTGGTTTGGTTACGTGTTCCGTTACACGAGACTCGTAAGGTTTCCAGGGAGGTGCTTCAGTAGTTACAGAGGGTTCTCGCGTACTAGGGGGCATTGCAGCCAAAACAAATAGTGAAATTTTAATGTCATGTGAGTGGTGTTACCACTAACCCACGAACCGGAAGACGCAGTGTAGGTAGGCCTCCCACTAGATGGACCGACGACATTGTGAGAGTCGTTGGCATCCAGTGGATGCAAAAGGCAGGCTGTCGTTCAGTGTGGGGGTTAAAGGGGAGGCCTACTTATGTTCAGCAGTGGACGTCTTCTGGCTGATGATGATGATGAAGGTGTTAAGATATGGCCATAAAACAATGACGTTCGTCGCAGGTTTGCCCAAGTCTGAGCCAAAGCTATTATGTCATTTTGTAAACACTACATTTACGAAACCATTATGATTGTATGTACCTTATGGTTATTTGCTTATTAGAGTAATATTTTTTTAGAGGTTATTTGTAAAGAAAAATAAAGATTATTAACGTTTTCTTGAATAGGTTTATTAGTATGGTTTATAGTCTACCTAGACTGCACTTCACAGTGTAGTTTGTATACTACAACGTAACTTAAAGCGTATATGGTGGATAGATAACATGCAATAGAATCAAAGACCGATTAAAAAAAACTGATTAATCCAAACACTTTGGTCTTACTTGTCTTTGGTTTACTTTGATCTACGGTTTAGAAATACCTACCTACTCCTAAACCTATTCAGCAAAAACATGATTTTGAACATTGATAAGAAATACTTGAGTAAGAATTACACATTCATTTCAAAAAGTATTTATCTTTATACAGTGTTTATTGGTTGGTTTTGTACTCATGACAAAATCTACAGTGCGGCCACTGAGAGAATGCGTGCTGTGTGATCAAAATGAAGACTTCACCATCTAAATCTTTTGATATTTGACTGTAGTAGGTATAACTATTACCTATATTGGCTACCAGCTATAACACGCTACCTATTACGTTCAAAAAGCTAGTACAATTTACTGTTTTCATTCAGCTTATAATCTTTCAGCAGCCACACTGTAGGTAATGAAGTTAAATGACATAGGTGCTAAATAAATAAAAATGCCTGTCAATTTATAATTTCTTATATCACAGCATGTAATCAGAACTTCAACAAAGTAGGTACGAGATTATAATTTGGTCTAGCTAGTGCACAAACATATTAGGGGTTAGTGGATGCAAGCTTACGAGGGCTGTAAACATAACGGGTAGCGCGTGTCGGGCGCGAGGCTCGGGCGCGGCGCAGGGTGCGGGGTGCGCGGGGAGGACGGCGCGGGCGCGTCACGGCCCGTTAGCGCGGAGCCTCGGCGCGTGCACATGTCGCCGCGGCACGCGTCCGCACAGCTTTTTATAACTCCTTTTTCTGTTACCGTTTTCGTTTTTGTTTTCTTTCTTTGTTCGAAATACAAATCGGAGTTTCGGGACTTGTTTCGATTCCAATTTAAGAAACAATCCATCAGATACATATTTTAGTCACGATTTGTGTGGATCTCGACGACAAAAACTATCGGATGTTTGAACACGGCTCGGATGAGTAATCAGGATAATAACCATGCAAATCTTTAACCACGTCCATAATGTATGCGAGTACGTGGCTGATAGATAAGTAAATCAAAATAAAACAGTGGGAGGGTGGTTTGGCTCAGCTGCGCCAGAACCGGTACCCGCGGCAAGGCGGCTGTCGCGGCCGCCGCGCGCCATTCCTTACAGTCAACTTTTATTAATTGGGCAGATGAGAGCCCCGGCTTCCATGATGAATGCTTATCCCTTATAAGGACAACAGTTCGCGAAACCTTTTATAGATTCTCAATTAAAAAGTGTCTATTATAGTTAATAGCGCGATTGGACTTTGTAGTTTATAGAAACGAGAATATTTGCTTTAAGTGGGGATAAAACAGGTAATATAACGGAAAGGACGATTAAGTAGAATAAAATATAGCGTGGGGGTGCGGGTGGCAGGTGGTTGCGGGTAGGGATGCCCTAGACTATCGTTGCGGTCTTGTTTACTTAATTGCAAACTATTGCAACTACATAAACATTACCTTATCGTAGCAAATAGAAGAGTCGACAAAATGTATGTTAAGCAAATACTTAAATGTCTATTATTTCATGAGTGTCCATAACTATTGAAACTACATTAACATAAACTTATAATAGCTTAGACTATTCTAAGCTATTATAAGTTGTGTTATCAGTAAAACGTATACCTATTAAATAAATAAATATTAAGCTATACATTTATAACTCGTTGACTTATAATTCTACACAATTATTAATAAAATGTTATTTGTAGGTAAATATGTTAAGTACTCCACGTGACATTTTAAAAGGGCTATTGACTTGTATTGTAGTGAAAACTAAGCAATTTTTACAGAATATGTAATACCTAGTCTTTTTTACACGTGTATAATATGAGATGACGATTAAAAGTACAAGGTTTACTTTAAAAAATCTGCACACACCTATCAGCACTTACCTAATACCTACATACAATCGTGTTGATAGTACAAAAGACAAATATCACCTCGATATAATTACATTGATATTATCGATATGTGCTCTTAAGAGTATCAAGGACATCCCTAGGGGCCCTCAGTCTTGGACGACAAGATTCACCGCGGCAGTGGTAGCGGCATGTGCGCCCTTAACGGATTTGTTGTAGAACGCGCGTGCCCTCGCTAGCGCATCGGCCAACTGTTTTCAAAACAGTTACTTTCACAACTAATAAAAACCTCTAACAAAAACACTAAAAAGAAATCCAGTCATGATAAAGAAGATTTAAGGAGTTAGAAATGTAGGGTACGTATGGTGAGAGCTTTTGTATTTTTCTTTCCTATTTTTACACATAGAAACGAGGCATGAAAAACTAACATTCATGGAGATTGGTCACCCATTTTGACGCTGAGGGCAAAGTATGAATATTTACGTGCGTAAATACGTATTGAATTCCGTATATTTTTCCATTCGCTTTGATGTTGTAGCTGGGTAAAGCTCTTGATTGGTCCAAGAAAAGTGACTACGAGTATTTAGTTCACGGAAAAATGAAATTAAAAATAACAAAAAAAAAAAAAAAAAAAAAAAAAAAAAAACTTGAACCTCGGATAACAAGCACACCATTATGTCAATCTTATGAAACTTTGCCGCGAATGTTTATTTCGCTCTTGAGTATGGAGACAATAGGTTAGCGGTGCGGCGAGTCATATGGCGTACGTCGCGCAACAGAAACCGTAAAAGCTTTGCGAAGCGAGTGCGGCGCGCCGTGGCACCGCACAAAGCTCGGCATTGTGCGCAAGACGCGCGCATTTCCGCTCATTACATGGAAAACTCTCCTCCTCTGGTAATTGAGCTCTCTCTGTCTGCTCCCACATGTTGCCGGCGCGAGGCCGCAGACTGCTGCGGTTTACATTACCGCGTCTGTAATTGTGTAATGACTACGCACGTTCTCCGCAAGCATTTCGACCTCATAACGTTTTATAATTTTTATTAATATTAATTTTATCATAATTTCTATATTGAACGTTGAAGGCAGTATGCTAAAGCTTTGCGGTGGTTAAGCGTAAGCAGGCCTGTGTTAATGTGTGCGTGGGCCGGGAAGTGTGCGTTTTTCTGCGCGCTTCTATAGAACAAGGTACTTGACTTTTGATTATTGGTAGCTATCAAAGGTACTGCGTACGTGTGCTCTTTGACAATTTAATAGCATATGCGCTTGCACCTGCCTTTGCAAAAAGTAGGCGCACGCTTCAGGCAGCGAAGCGGGGAATTCGTCGCGTCGTCCTCCTAGCCTATCTTATACGCTATTTATTGGTAATTGATTGAAAAGGTGCATTAAGACCTTCGCATTACGTTTTTATAACGTTATCCTTACATGGATTTCTGTATTTGTGGCATCGGCTGCATAATGTGTGTATTTATCCATCAAATGTCCCATTTACATACTTCAGACACCCTACTCAGATAGCCTATTAACAGATCTGTATAATTAGATTCGAATACCCAAGACAACAGAATAAATACGTCATAGTACAAGTGCCAAGTAAGTACCTACACGTATTCTGATATACGTACCTATATCAAAATTGTGTGGGTCTGTTACCTGTTTATGCTGATTAGCATATACGTATATATATACATAGAGAAAGTAGATATACGATATATCTATCTATGTGTTATTTAGAGTTTCCTAGTTTTTTTTCATATAACTAAGTGACAAGACGAGCAAGTCGCTTACGTGATGGTCTTATGCCTGATGCCTTATAAACAGCATAAACATGTAACAGTTAAGACCTTCAACGGTCTATGTAGTGTTAGTATTAGCTTGTATTTTGTTTAATTAATAAAGGCACTTGTCTTTAAAAAAACAGTTAAGTTTAGTGTCACACAGAATTTTGAATTATAACAATTCAAAATCCTGTGCGCAAATGCACTGTGCTCGTATCTATTTATGGCCAGTAATTTCAATGGAACAGCATTGTCATTTATCCGAAACACATTAATGTTTAACGGTAACTGCCGATGACTGCTTACCATCAGGCGGCCGTCCGCCACCTATGGCATAAAAATATAAGTTTAAATACTACTTGTTTGGCGGTTGAATAACTGGTTAATATCAGGTACTTCCCCAGGCGAACTCTGCAAAAGATAACCACCATTAGAGAAATATCTGTTTAAAAACAAAATGATATCAGCATGTTAGGTAAGCCTAAGCTGCCAACTGGTATTGGGCTTTAGCATTTGGATTGTCATAGACCTTCAACGGTCTATAGGCGGTCCAACTGTTTTTGTAGCGTTAGTTAATTTGCATTTGGTTTTAATAAAAAGGCACTTGCTTGTTTAAAAAAATCTAGTGTATATAGTAACATCAGTAATATTGTAGTTATAGGTCTGGTGCTATTGGATAGAATCAATAAATATCTGATTTAATGCAATGAAGAGAGCTATAATCGAAGTTTCTTTGTGCGATAGAATCCAGAACAATGGATATTCGCCAAAGAACCAGAGTCACCGACATAGCTGTTAAAATTTTCAAGTTGTAGTGGCAATGGGCAGGCCACATCGCTCGAAGAACCGATAATCGATAGGGAAGACAGGTTCTTGGGTGGAGACCACAAACTGGAAGACGCAGCGTAGGTAGGCCTCTTACTAGATGGACTGACGACATCGTGAGAGTCACGTGCATCCAGTAAATGCAGATGGCAGGCTGTAGTTCAGTGAGGAGGTCTAGGGTTGAGGCCTATGTTTAGCAGTGGACGTCTTCTGACAGATGAAGATGATGAATAAAAACCTGAAGGCTTTATCGACCCAAACCAGATCTTTCTTGCTTTTAGGTATCATTAAAATTTTAATCCCATTCAATCATTATGAAAATCAGTCCGTAAAAATTGCATAAACATTTTATAAATATCTCAGAAGGTGGTATTAAACTTTTTTTCGAAGATTGCAGTTCGGTGCACGTTCAGTAAAGATGTCTGTGGGCAGATTATGCAGTAGTTAGTGTGAGAGTGGTTGAGTTAACGCGTGCCCCGCGGCGTGGTCTGCGGTCGTTGTGCATGTTATTCTTAATGAGTGTTTTAACTACTGTTGGTAAATCATGCTTTACGTCCTTCGGGCTCAGATACGCACAGCATTCGTCAGCTGCGCAATCGTTCGGTAATTGTTTGATGTAGGTAACTAGTGTAGGTATATTATTTACCTGCCTTAGGCTAATATACTTGCCTTTAACATACGGCTCATCCATAGAACCTCCTAAGATTCCTTCTTCCCTTTATTCTTGTAAGCTTGTCATGTCAATGTTATCTTGAAGAGAAACAAAACTTACCTACCAGTTTACCATGTTACTAGTAAGCATTTAATTTAAGTTAAATTAATATCAGCATTTAATTAAAAGTGAACTTTTCTTCAATGCTCCTGCCCCACTAATATAAGTAGTACTTACTACTTACTATTCAGTAACTATTACATACTGTATGATGATGTTTTAATTATGTTTAAAAATTGCAACTAATTAATGTAGAAACGAGACATACAGCTCCATTTTAAATATTAAAATGAGTATACGTTTAACGAAGAACGAAATAAAACGTTAACTTACAATCAGATAAAACCAAAGCTGATGTAGAGCCCCAAAACAATCGAAATAAACTGCTCACCGCGCTGTCACAGGCGGCAACACGAACTTCGGTTACAAAAAATTGGGTTATCGCAATTAACCAGCAAAGGTGCCGCGATTTTGCTTGCGGATAATGAATGAGCAATCACGCTTCTTTGATAAGTGACCAATACGAACACATAAAGTAAGTCTCTACTTTATGGTACAATTTCCCTTCCATTGTCTTTGGGCACAGGCAGTTCGGGGAGGATGGAAGCTCAAATAAGGCTAGACGATGATGCTCAGTGAGAAGCGAGAACCAGTTGAAAATGTCCCTGCCTTACAGCGGGCTTCCCGTTTAAGGTCTGATATTTGAAGGAAAGCGGGGCGCGAGGCAGGTTTTGGATGGCTGGTCAGTGTCGGCCAGCGGGGAGCAGGCAGGCAGGTGGCGCGAAGGCCGATCGGGACCGGGAGCGCGTCGCCTCCAGTTAATTGATTCCAATCTGTGGAGCGGTTGGCGATAATTTACTCCGTATAAGAATCCACTCTCGCTCTTCTGTAATTATGTATGAGTAACGGTATTCTTGAAGTTTTAAAAGATTTTGCAAATGCACATGAAACAAATAAGTATGAGTATGTTTAGCATTATATTTTGATATGTTTTCATGTTCGTATGTATTTCTTTTGACCATTTTCTAGGCAAAGTCTTATTTTATTAACTAAACAAAATACAAGTTAAACGTACAATAAATACCTAACCTATTTCGCTTATTATACGTAAATAGGCAGCTCATAAACCGTTGAAGGTCTAGAGACAATCAAATTTGATGCTCAGGCCCACTACCAGTATGCAGCGTAGGTACCCATCAGTATGCTGGCGGGATTACCACGCTTAATGACAATGCTTATGTTGTTAGCATTGATTAACATGTACATATATCTTAATTTTTATCCATATGTTTAAATGTATATATCATCATTTTATTAAATTCTCGTATCCAAAACTGCATCATTATTAGTAACGAGTTTCCTTACTCCGGACCTCCTTCGAAGAGCACCGATTTAATGGCAGACATTAATCCCTTCAGCTCAAGAATAATGGAATCGTATTTATGTCAATTCCATTTAAGAAGTCTGTTTTTTCGTTTAGTTATTTATAGATTATATACCAATGTGGTACGTTTGGCGCGGGCCTATAATACACTTCAGTCACATCAGTAATTTACATGTAAGTAGGGTTCTTTGGTTTTTGTTCCCGTGTTTGCGTTATTTTGAGCTAAGGTTCCTATGTCCATAAGGTATATCTTTATATTTACAGTAGTAACTCATCATCATCATCATCATCAGCCAGAAGACGTCCACTGCTGAACATAGGCTTCCCCCTTTAACCTCCACACTGAACGACAGCCTGCCTTTTGCATCCACTGGATGCCCGCGACTCTCACAATGTCGTCGGTCCATCTAGTGGGAGGCCCCCTACGCTGCGTCTTCCGGTTCGTGGTCTCTACTCCAGAACCTTTATTTCCCATCGGTTATCGGTTCTTCGAGCGATGTGGCCTGCCCATTGCCACTTCAACTTGCAAATTTTAACAGCTATGTCGGTGACTCTGGTTCTTTGGCGAATATCCACGTTTCGTATTTTATCGCGCAAAGTAACTCCGAGCATAGCTCTCTCCATTGCCCGCTGTTTGACTCTGAGTTTTTCCAAAAGGCCAACAGTTAAGGACCACGTCTCAGTACCATATGTCATCACTGGCAACACACACTGGTCAAAGACCCTCGTCCTGAGGCACTGTGGTATCTTGGACGAGAATATGTCAGGCAATTTCCCGAACGCTGCCCATCCGAGTTGGATTCTTCGGGCGACCTCTTTGCCTAAGTTACTGTGGTAACTAGCTACGTAATTTTTTTTAGTATTTGTTACATTATGTTACTTAGATACTTAACTTATACTATCTGATGCTTACCGTTTTTAGTTCTATCGCAGTTTTAGCATATTTCAGGGAAGATGGTGCATACTTTGTTCGTTTTCGTGATGCAAAGTATCAACTTGCCAAAATTCAGCAAGATTTGTCCCGCCTTTCAGTCGTGAAGAGGTTACAAACAGACGGAGTTACTATCGCATTTATATTTACTAGCTGCGCCTCGCGGTATCACCCGCTTATTTCCGGGATAAAACCCGAAGTTACTCCTTATAACATCTGCCGTCAAAATCGGTCCAGCCGTTTTGGAGTCCATAGAACATACACGGTTTTTATACTGGTTTATGCGAAAATGTACTGAGTAGAAGGATTTTTCGCGATTTCAGAGTTCCTCGCATAGTAAAAGTTGTTCATACTATGGACCCCTTTCAGCTTAGTACACCCTTTCCGCGTAACACATTATAAATTTAAAAAACGCAAAATATATTAAATTCAATGACGTTAACTATATCTGAGTAATCTTGTGTAGGTGTTTAATTTGCTAGTAAATGTTTATAACCACCGTTGTGTGATAGACATTAATTCAACCTGTCGTACAATCGCAATAGAATTTGCGCGATACGTGTTGCTAACCGCACTTAGTTTCAGCTGCTCATTAGAACGATGTCATAGGCGATTTCAACGTTAAAATAAAACATTTTAACCCGTCCGATTAAAATCAAACACAAAAAATGCTAATCAGGGGGCGAGTGCGTTAAAAGTAGCCGTTTCCATATATGTAATGCAGACGTCGACTGGGCTAGGTGAATGCGTGCACGTCAATTCAATTTAACCCTCAGAAATTTGCAGGAAAATAGACTCTATCACCGGAGCAGAAAAGGTTTTGTGAAAAGTTTGTAGTCTGTGGGCTTCAAGGTAAGATTATGAAGCACGCGCCTAATAATTACCGGCAAAAGGTCGCGCGCGCACATTGTGCCATCACCAGTCGTTGAGTTAGCAATAAATTTATAATAATATTTAGTACTTTGTCACACATCCTAGTAGAAATGTTCGTGGTAATAGGTTAAGGTATATTATACAGTATGTTAAGTTGACAAAGTACAACATTGTGAGTACATATCGTTGCATATTACTAGCCTCCAGCCTTCAAACTTAACCGAAGAAGCAATGTAAATGTAATAAACGTTAAAACAAATTTCATACATATTCATTAAATCGTGGTACTAATAAGGTAATTATTTATAACACATAGGTACTCACACTTAACTTATAGATAGGTTCTTCAGTTGAATTTATTTATAACTAGCGACCCGCCCGCCCGGCTTCGCACGGGTGTAATTTACGTGCGAAGCCGAGGCGGGTCGCTAGTTATACATATAAACCTTCCTCTTGAACCACTCTATCTATTAAAAAAACCGATTCAAAATCTGATGCGTAGTTTTAAAGATTTAAGCATACATAGGGACGGACAGACAGCGACAGCGACTTTGTTTTATACTATGTAGTGATAGTGATAGTGAAGTGATGATACCATAAAACTTGTTACACCTTATCCGAAGTATGGTATGGTTGGTTCCTCGTAATGAGAATATGTTTAAGAACTTTTAGGCCATCTGAAGGCCTCTGACATAGGTATCGGCTGTTGTTAAAGGACATATAAGTGAGACCGACAATTTATCGTGTCATTTGACCCAACGACTAACTTTTAAAGCTAGGACCTACCTACAACTGATAAATAATCTCATTTGGTTTTTGTTTTTGTTGTTTTGTATATTGCTGACACAAAAAGAGAAGTGTTATAAGTGTAACGTGTGTATATCTGTGGTTTCGTAGGTCCTAAACGGCTAAATCGATTTTGATTGAGTTTTTTTTATTGAAAGGTGAATTGATTGAGAGTGTTCTTAGCTATGATTTACGAAAATCTGTTCAGCCGTTTGAAGATTTTCAGCCTATAAAAGTCAGGGGGTTTAAAAAAATATACTTGTTTGTTTGTTTTTCGTTTTGTGGTTAATACGGGCACACGATTAAGACACATACAGTACTGTGAGAGACCGCACGCGGATTGTCTCGCTTTGCACTCAAACAAAATGTGTGAAATATACGTCAGTTTCTATAATGAAAATTATATAAATACATTTTCATTGGCTGACAATCGGCCGTTGTTTTGCTGAAAAGGACTGAAGTTACTTTGTGTCAACATGAAAACAGCGTGTTGACGAGTTCTGCAAATTTTACTGCTTATTAAGTGAGCCGCATTGGCAATCATACGGAGCAAATGTCGTAAATGCTTTTTACGATTCCATTAAAATATTCTCGTATAGATATGCAAAACCAAAGCTAAGTAGCGGCGAAGCGCTCTTATTGATATAGTAAATTGCCCACAGGACAGAGATACTCGTATACTAACATTAAATATCTTTAAGATTTTATGATTGCTAATTTTAGGTATGCGAGCCAGCCGGCGCCACATCTATGATTGCATTTCATGAAATATCTATCAGTGAATTTATTTTAATTCTAATTGATTGATGGTGTGCAATAAGCATGAATATAATTTGACTGTTAGGCAGGTATGCTATTCATATTTATGCTCTAGGTATAGTTAGAAAGTAAGAAATAATTTTTAGATAAGATTTAAGGAGCTCGTTGGCTGACTAGAAATGAACAGCCGATGAGCCGAGTGGCGTGCTTTGGGAAAGGCCTATGTCCATCACTCGACTAAGTTATGATTATAATGATGAATAAAAAACGTAATGATGTTTCACCAGCCACCAGTTTTGGTTGACAATTATCCAGTGCTTCTAAATATAAAAAATTAATTGATTGATAGAATTCCGTTTCACCACCATCTCACTTGATGGTTTCTGCATCTAAATGACAATTTTTTATGAGGCATGTGCCTTTATTAACTAAACAAAATACAAGCTATCGAGACACGCATATGGTAGGGACCATATGCATGTCTCGACACGCTCTTGGCCAGTTATTTAGTTTAAGTTTGTACATGTAGAGTCGTGAAGTAGTTTTTTTTTAATAATTATTATGTTAACAGGCCAGGCTTTTGACCACAACTCACCTGATGTTAAGTAGCTACGTGGCAGAAGATGGTAAACACGCCTGGTATGGAATGGGAAGTGGTTCTCGGGTGAAGCTACCACGGAATGCACTTTTATTAGGGGCTTTGCGAGATTTTCAACTTGAAAATTGTAGGCAGCTGAGCTCTAGACAGCTCTACGACCATGTTATGGTTTTCTCACGATATTTTCCTTCAGCTGTAGCTCAGGTTCATTGTTGAGATTTGAACTGTAGCTATCAACTGACTGGACGTTCAAGACCGATGTTGCCCGACTAAGGAGAAGAAAAGTATCCATACACAGTGTCACTTCATTTTACTTCCGTTTTTTTTTTGAAGCGTCATTTATTATACAGATCCTTACAATAGGCACCTTGGTACTTAATGTGGAAAAAAGGCAAAACAAATAGAAAATAACTTAAATTTGTCTAGAATACTTTTACTATACTAAACATAGCTTTTGAGTCTTAATATTTTGTCTTTGTTCTTGTAATAATATTTCGTTTTTAATCTTATACCCATATAAAATATCAGCGTTCCAACAATATAAATTATTTCTATTAGTAGAAACTTAAAATTGACGCTTTATATTTTATTTTATTCTCTGTTACTAGGCTATTCGTTTCATTAAAATTCTATAAATTAATAAATATTCTGTATTGGCAGCGGTAGCTGAGTACCACGGCGTTTATTTATAAAGTTGGTTACATCTTCATTAAAATTACAAAGCTTTACTTATATCTTAATAGCGTCTGCTTGAAAAGGTCTCAAAAATAACTACGTATGTTAAACGCTTAATTATTACTTGCAATGTTACTTTGACGGTGAGTTTATATTGCTATTGCTAATAAAAGTTTTTACGATTTCAATTAGGTTTATAGTTATATAATCGGGAACATCGATGTCATTAAGTTATTACTACATAATTTTACTGCACTGCTTATGCAACCGTTGCGATGGTGCATATTTTAATTACACGTCTTGTAGTACGTTTCCCTGATTAATTGAGAAAACGCTTTTTGAAGGAAATTAATTCTTTTTTCATGTGCTTTATTATATAAATATAATTTTAAATTAAAAAAAACTGTCTACAAATTTTTTAATATGCAATTGCGTTTACTTGGATAGCAATATATTTTCCAGTAATTTTGATTTAAAAAACCAAACTACTGAAACAATCATCGTGATATTTCAATAGGAATAATCTGAAAGTATGGTATAAAAAAAGGTTTTTTTAAATGACGGAGTTCTGAGGTAACAAACAAAAAAACCGAATAAGAACCCCTCCATTTTTGAAGTCGGTTAATATACAAGATAACTATCAAATACCTAACTACTTGATCAATACAATATATATATTAATCTTTAAAAAAAAACAGTTGGATCTATGGAACGGTCTATGGATCCATACACAATTGAAAGTCTAGAAACCATCCCAAATACTCAAGCCCACTACCAGTTACTGTTGGCAGAATACCCAGCACTCTGGCAGCTGTTTTTCTT
Source organism: Agriopis marginaria (assembly GCA_932305915.1). Classification (NCBI taxonomy): domain Eukaryota; kingdom Metazoa; phylum Arthropoda; class Insecta; order Lepidoptera; family Geometridae; genus Agriopis; species Agriopis marginaria. Next base: position 12,928,339 of record OW029915.1, read on the forward strand.
GTTTATGTAAATAAGTGATACAAAATCGGAACACTTGCGTTTATAAACTTTTCCATGCCATTTGTGTGTGTTTTAAAATAGAAATTATTATAAATTGATAATTCTAAATAAGTAGGTAATATAACATAAAGGCTGGTGAAAATAAAAATTTATTGGTTGAATGTACTTAGTAAAATTGCAAGCCTTTAGGTATAAAAACTTATTTTATTGCGGAGGACAAAATTGTGATGCAACTACTAGATAACTGATCACCGAATACAAGCTGTGCGCATAATCAGTGGACAACGTTCGCTATAAATAAAACTTTCGCGCGGCGCAAGCGCGTTAAATCGTATCCGACGATGGCTGGAACTCGTCCGCGCGCACCTGCGACAATTTTTATAGTATAAATTTGCATTAATTCATTTAGTCCTGTTTTCCAACGCATCGCCGTATAAAATGGGTTAGCCGGTAAGTGGTATCTAGGCGGCGCGGGCCGGTGCGGGCCGTCCACGTCGCATGTCCTGCGTCCAGACTTAATTGACGGTCTGGACGCAGACGCCCTACCACCGGTCCCGCTGATCGCTGTGCTAATAAGACTCAATAATGGAAAGTAAAACTGTTTTATTTTTAATAATGTAGTAAACATTATCGTATTTCTTGAAATTTTTCAAGATATAGGTAGGTTTTATGACGTATATAGCCTAGTTTTTATATCTTCATCAACTGCCTAGTGGCGTCATGATTTAAGAAGCGTTATTTTTACATAAAGCGATGTTAAATCGCACTTATACCTTAACTCAGTTATTCTTACTGCTAATAACATAGTAGTTAGTAGAATATCTAACTACTTCTGACTCTATGTTACTATAACGTACGTAGAAAGCCCTGCATATCAATTGAGTAGTAAATTAATAGTAAAAATATATTTTTCATCAATCTTTTATAATTTGGATACAACATTTTGTGTCTGTGCTGTTACCCATTAAATAGGGTTAGGTACTCAGAACAGTCAGGACCTAACCCTGAGTGCAGCAACCATGTCATGGTAAAACTAGGTAAAACCTAAAACGTCTATCATAATAAAATGCGTGCCTATACAAAATTTCGTGTCTGTGCTATTGGACGTTGAAAAGTTCCTGCTAAGCTAATCCTGGATGTTGGTTCAGGCCATACTTACCATAAACATGCATTGTCATCGGAACTAAACCAATACGTAACAATATAACGTAGGATTAGAGAAAGTGGTTTTAAATCAGCTTGCAATATTTGACCTAAACAAACAAACATACATTGCATACTTTTCACTGGAACATTTTTTTTCTGCTTTACCTACTTTTTTAGAGCACCTCAGTATTCAGACGACGATGCATAAATAACTTGTGTAAAAGTTTCCCTTGTGGACAAATATTTGGTCGCGCAGAGTAAATTTTGGGGCTCTTTTTCAACCTCTCCTCCCAGCTCAAAGACGTAGGCACAAGATAGCGTAAATGCACTAATATGCGCAGAGAGCTTTTTCAGAATATATGACAACGTTTTGTGATACAATCTTGACCCATGAGATATCGCGAACATCGTGAACTCTGGCTGGACCTTTGGAATGGAAACCTTTTCAAAAACATTTTCACGTTAAAATACTCAATTTCACTAAGAAAACCTGTAGTAAGGGTAATCACTAGTAGCCAGTATCATTCGTGTAATCCTGTTGCAATTCCGCTAAATACTGGTTCGAGACATCTTGCTATCTATTACGTATGGAAACATTTAATCTTTTTACAGTTCAAAGGTGCGAGCTACGCACACCTGACCTGACTCTGTCACATTACAAGGAAAATTCTTGTTTTGCCACCGTTACATATTCAAATGAACATGCATAGATCTAGCGTTCATAAATTCATATCTACTTGCGACTTAACCATGTTTATAACTTTAAAATAACAAAACTCGAAAACTTTTTTTTTGTAATATAAGATAACAAGTTTCACATTATAGAGTCCATGCCATCAACAAAATTTTACCGGAAAAAATATTGCTATAATTATATAGTTATTTAAATATAATTATAAATTATATACTCCCTCCCTCCCTTCCTAAATCTTTTAAAATAACAAAATAAAACAAAAAAGAATATTTTGTTAGAATGTGAGTTTAATACCTTTAAATACTTAATTTGTACGTAGCTTGAAAAAAAGGGTTTAGTCATATCTACCCAGTATCTACCAGATGCTGCAATGTGCAAACTGAAACGCGATTTGCAAAAAAAAACTCACGTGTTGACCTACTGCTTCAAATAGAAGCCTTGCAATGTTATATGCAAAGGTAATACTGGTTATTAAGAATGCGTAAACGAACAGAACCCATCAGGTGTCGGCTATATTCTCAACCAGTTATTAGACAAAGCATTTGTGATAAAAACCTTGCAGGTCCTATTCTAGTAGTAATTTTCTGTTTCACGAACGGCAGTTTTTTTTTTAAATTGAATTTCATCCCACGAACGCCAAGAATTTTGTTAGAACATGAAGTGTTACACAGAAGAATTTTTTTTGTTTATTTTAGTTTGGCTGTTAAGACATTTTTGTAAGAAATTTGTTGTAGCCAGTTAGCAGGTTTGTTGTACCCATATAAACGAAACGTCAGTCATTCGAAATCAGTTAGCAACTGTGATGCGGAGTTTGATGCGTTGATCTAAATAAGAATGTTCAATGAAGGTTCACTCATAATGCCTAGTTTTCCTTCTTATTTCCGTTCTATAAATTTACTTCTCTTTTCTGTGATGTGATATTATAAATACCACAGTCTTTCAAAAGTTGTGTACTGTTTTCTCATTATAATGCACCACTTTCAGAGTGATTCTGATAAACTTTTGTTTAAATATAAACAATAATAAACACTTATCGAAATGGAACCCATTGTGGTCATTAAGCCTCTTCGGTCAATGAATATAAATGAGGCTTCCTACAAACCAATTTAGTTGGCTGTTAACACACGTGTTTCTTACAAGGGAATACACTTAAGGGGGTCTATACACTCATGAGAAGGCATGTGTGGCAATAAAACATTAGACGTTACTTGAAGGATGCGGGTCAACCGTCTTACACTACTAATGTATTTTTTAATCATTTTCCCACGAATAGAAAGGTTTGTGTTGGGAAAAAACGATCTATTAGTTCATTTTGTTAAAGTATACAATATTTTAAAAAGTAGTATTTGCTTTACAATTTCAGATCTACAATACACAAGAACCAACTGATAAACTTGCTATAAGTACGGGGGCGCTTATTTTAAAACAAACGAATCTTCCATTACGGTTTTCAGTAAGTTACACACGCGAATGCGCATAAGAATTATTGCTGTAACGCTTATTCGAATTTTGTAGGAACATTTTTAAACAAGTACGGAAAAAATTATTAAATCGAAAATCACATAATCATACCATTTAAACACATAAAACTAGTAGTTATATTTCTTCTAAAGCAAGTAAAAACCAATTTAAATAAAAATAAAAAACATTCAAAGTTTATTTCAAATGGTCTACGCTAGATCGTTCGTAGCAATATCTATCTATCTCAGTGCTACGACGCGATTCCACGCCCATACAAAAGACATCAACGACATCCAGTCTACGAAAAGTGCTTACAAAAAAATATATCACTTTTTATTATTAAAAACTGGCAACTATAAGCTCGTGTTAAATAACACCACATATTTTATTATACACCTTGTAATAACAAAAAAAATTGTTTTGTGGCAATTATTAAAAGTTGTTACCGTAAGATGTCACGGCTTTCGCTCTGCCTAAGTACTGGATGAGCTACCAATATAGAGTTGTATTTTATCATCGGCTGAATATTATAACTAAAGCTAAGATAATTATCTATTTTTGAAGTACTTCCATACTTAGGTTTTCTTAATTTTATTTTTATATTTTGATGGTAGAAATTTTAGAATTGTCTTTAATACAATTTGAACAGCATTTTTTTAGGTTTACTAAGTTCATGAATTTTTATGGTTATCTGTGCATATTTTTATACTTTAAGTTTTTAATGCAAATGTAGCTCACCTAATCGTAAGCGTTACGCTTGCCATGACAATTACGTGCCAATTAGAACTTAAGTATTTATTTAACACCCCGTTAAGTATATACTTAACACAACATTATTAAATTATTTACAAAACAATACAACAACACCTTATTGATCCTCAATATTACATAAAGAACATTAAATAGATGTACAAAAAGCGGTCTCATCGCTTAAAGAGAAATCATTACAGACAACTTTTGGATAAGTAGATAGAGTTTGAGTTGGAGTTTGGTAGTGGTGGTATTCTTTATGAAATATGATGGAGGTGTAGAATACGTTTAGTAAAGTAATATTAATATAGTTATAATATAGTAGTTATCGAATTAGACATACATATAAACAGTTGATATAAATACAATACATGTTGTACAGTAGGTATAGCGGGTGTATTTAAGGATATCATTGTACTCATCATTATAAACAACATAAGGACCAACACTGATATCGTAAAAAATATGTCATTAACACTCAAACGAGACGTATGGAAATATTTTTTTTCACGATTTCAGTATTGCTAAAATAAAAGTTGTTTATGATGAGTGCAATGAGTTATTGATATTCTCTAATATATCGTCTAAAACAGTGTTTTTCAACCTGTGGGTCGCAATCCTCAGAGGGGGCGCAAAGCTTTACACGGGGCTCATGGGTAAAAGAAAAAGGCAAGTGTAAGTCTTACACTACAATAAAAAAAAACAATCTCAGTTAGAAGTTTTTCCGTCGATATTTATATCTCAATAGAAAGAATTACTGAGATAGTTTTATTATGGCCCTAGGGGGTCGCCAGATTTATTTTACTTCTAAAGGGGTCGCGTATTCAAGAAGGTCTAAACACTGGTCTAAAATAACATCCCGTATACTGAGGTAGGTTATTGTCATGTTATAGGGCGTATCGTCATCATAATAAGAATGCTACTCCTTCCAAATAGCTTATCCAGTTTAGTGTAAGTCTTCGAATAATGTTGTAAGGTTTGGTGGATGCCCCCTAATCGCGAAGGACCGCCATATGGCGGCACGTACAAACGTGCATGCGCCCGCGCCGCTCGTGTCTTCACCAAATTGCAGGTTCTTCGTGCATTCCCTTATTGAATTTAATACGACCCTACGTTTAATGTCAATCGCGTTGTTAGGGTATACTTTACCCTTACATGGAGGGAAGAACGGAAAAAAATCAAAAAGTACATGCCTGTTTAAACACCTAAAATAATCACACTTATCAGCTCACACACTAATATAATTGCGAAAATTTGTGTGCGTGAGTGTTTTGATATGTCTTTTCCCACTTTACTCTGCAATGATTAAGCAGAATTGAAAAAAAAAAATGGAGTGGAGGTTATTTCAGTATCAGCAGGTGGCACAGAATAACGAATACATAGTATTCTTTTTTGGGTATTGGATAGCTTCATTGTTAATATTAATCAATAAACGAATTTTTATACTTGAAGTGGTCTTCCGTGATTAGCATAGAGCGCACGGGAAATAAACCCTCAATTTCTTTTATTCTTTTTTTGAATTGACTGTATCATTTAAATACGAAATCAATCAACAACTTGTAAAAGTAACTTTTAAACTTTGGCTATGTGTATATATGTGTATATATGTACACGGGTTTTAATTTTTTTCCGGGTCTTTTCGTGCCTTATTTTATTTGGGTAATAATTAAATAGTCTCAAATATAAAAATCCCCCAAAAAATATTGCTAATCCTGAAGATCCTGGTTAAGATAATGGGACAAACTATTTAAATTATTGCATAGTAGTTAGTGTGAAAAACAAGAACTTTTACCACAAGCTTTTTTATGCGTCGTGTAGAAACAACGCCATGAGAGTAGGGTATAGTTTTCTAGTCATAGCTTGTTCTAAGTTTCTTAATTTCTGGCTAGCTAGCTAGCTGCCACCATGATGTGTCAAGCGTTCTGCCTCCTCTTTCAGATTAGAACAGCATAACAATGGAACGCCTTGCCTGTCTGTTTCCGCAGCATTACAATCTTGGAGTGTTCAAGTCTAGAGTCAATAAGCTATTACTAGGCAAACGTGTTCCATCTTCGGCCGCATCAACGCTTTCTATTAGGCGAGATAGCGGTCAAAAGTTAGCCTAGTCCGACGTAAAAAAAATGTAGAATCTGTCGCCAAATAACTGACGGTGTGTTTCGGCTGCCTCCCTTGAGAACCAGTTCTCATTTCAGGCTAGGTGTGTTTAGCATCTTTGATTACACCGTCACTTAACATCAGGGGCGTTACGGCTCTCCTCTTAACGCGGGCTCGAAAAAAGCAGTGCGGAAAATCACGTAAACGTGAACCTTAACGCGCCGAGATACGGTTTGCGTTCATGGTCTGTTCATCACCAAAACAGAATTGCCTTATAAAGGTAGCCGTAAGGCCCCAGGTCAGTTATGGTCCAACGCCTGGCCTGTCAACCATATTAAAAAAATTAAGAACTCACGCAAAAAAAAATATATATTCGTTTAATTTTGCACACAAAACCTTAACCTGTACTTAACAAATATATCATCTGCTCTTCGCATAAATAGCACATCATAAATATCTGACCCTTAACGAGACGGCTGCATGCGTCGAAAGCCATGTCGAATGCAAGAGATTAATTCCAGATCATTTCGGGGTTTTGCGTGACGACATTTTAATTGTTACACATTGTTTTAGATTGAGGCAATATGCGGAGGCGGCGGGCCGTTATCTGATGAAATATGTCCGTTATGATTGGCGAACAAACAGTATGGCGCGGCCATATGTCGCGGCACGTGCGCGGGCGCATCGCGGCCCGTCGCTGCTCACTCACCGGTGAAACTGTATCATACTGTCTTCAAACTTGGCTAGAATCGTCAACAAATATTAAAAGTATTTTTAAAATTTTATTTGAAGGGTTGTTCGACACTTTAAGATTTCCTATTTAAATGTTTTAGACAATTCAAAAATTTTACGACCGGCAGAATTCGATCATGCGCTATCCGGGTTAACGTCCCGAGCCACTAATAAAAAAATACTTTCGAGTTAGTAAAAAGGCGACATATCTCATTCAACTTCGAGGCATCGTTCTAGCCGAGGGAGGGTTCTAGCCGAGTAGTTATTTGCAGGTAGCAAGAATTATAGATGGCGTCACCAACGCTTAGGTTAGTTGCAAAGACAGTTTAAGGATTTAAAGGCTGACAGGCAACCGACCGTAGCTTAGTTTAGCGTAGCTAGATAGAACGCTCGGGGCGTGAACCCGAATGGCGTAAGTTCGAATCCTGTCAGTCGTATTTTTTTTTAATTATCTATGTTATAACATTTAAATATTCTGTGTCATTAAAATTTACTAGGATGATGAACCGACCCAAACTTAGGTTTAGCCTCAGTACAGTAAAGATGGCAATTCATTCCATCCTGTGCAATTTCCCACCGCTACGGGACAACCAAAAGCTTGTCTCGGGTTCTTCTCAATCTGGTACAGGTCTCTCTTCAGTGATAGCTGAACCAGCCGTCATAAGTATAACCAAAAATACTCATAGAACCCGTACTGACCTGGTTAATACGATAATAACTTCACAAACAACGCAGAATACGTGAACGGGCATGTTATATCCGAAATTAAAGATAGTGTGTCACCATTTTACAACTTTATTACGCTAAGCAGTGCGTTAAACTATCGCGGTTGTTTACTAAAGCTATATGATTATTTACATGTTGAATGTTCACACAGACTGCCCGAGAACATGGTGAATGTAACTGCGCCCAAATATCGGGAGCTCTATCCAGAACTTTATCACGGTAAATATCCCCTTAATAATTATAATTACTGTAGTGAACAAACAAGATAGTTTAAAACAGTATTTTACATGACGTATTGGCCCATATGACAAGGCACATATTTTAGCTAATTAGGTAAAACGCTGGTTAGATAAGGATGCTTACTGAAATGTACTTTATCGAACCGACGAAAGCTAAGCTAATAATAATGTATTATACTAATACATATTATGACAGCGAAAATTGGTATGATAGTGTGTATTTTCTCATCCCAACTCAATTTCACAACAGCTAAACAGATTTCTATAAAATTTGGTAGGAAAATAACTCATACCCTGGATTAACACATAAACTACTTTTATACTGGAAAATAAATAGTTCCTGTGGGATAGGGTGAAACTGTGGAGCGCTTGTGTAAATAAAATGAAAATATTTTTTGCTGCACGTTTTAGCTGCGTCGTGTCTGGCACATAGCTTGGTCTACATGCGGAGAAGCCAGTGCGCGTCCGTCAGCGTAATCGCTAGTTAATCATTTTTCGGTTGATGGGTCTCATTGTGCCGCACCCTACACGGATTATAATGCATAGCCAAATTTAGGCGTGCAAAATTTTTCAAATTATAGTTTTTGTTAAAGTTTGTTTGACTAAGTTCTTCTGCTAGTTGTTAGCATTGCGTTTATATTTTTAGATACAAGATTGTTATAACTACAGAATCTAGGTTTACTACTTCTGGAGCTGGTTATCCATAAAATATAATATATAAAAGCAAAATACTACTCACTTATTTCATTAATTCAAGTTTTTTTGCGAAAGGGCCGAATTAAAGAGCAGCAAAAATGGGGTTGAAAGTTTATATGAAAGTCTACGCGTACGAATTCGAAGGTTACAACATAAAACATTTGTTCAAATCGTGAAACTTTAAAAATTAAATAGGACACAGTAAATGTATAGAAATATTATTACTACAAGAATAAGGCTAATAATATGTGGGTGGTAACTTATTTCTGCCAATAGGTATCAATTAAAAACTGTTTTAAACTATCACGGTCAAAGTCTTCCCGTGAACACGGTGCATGTAACTGCGCTGAAATATCGGGATCTCATTCCACAACCTTACCACGGTAAAAGTCCCGTAAAATAATAATCATATAACTTTAGGTATCAATCAGCTTCTCTGTTTGTCGAGTGTGATAACCGTTTTCTATGGTACAGCTGATATTTTTTCGTGATTTAAGAGTTGCTCATAAAGTAAAAGTTGTTTATCATTATAAACAAATTTTACTATAGGACTACTATAGGATTCATAGTACCAGTCATTACTGGTACTATGAATCCTATCGGCTTAGTACACCTTTTCCGCGTAATCCAGTATAAACGATATGTGTGAAGAGTACATCAGCAGGCCCGCGAGAAACAAACTATAAATTTTCTAGCTTTGTTGCGTCTACGCGCGGATAAAAACGGCGAAAAGACAATCTTTGTTCTTAGTCGGTTGTTTTTGTGTTAATAAAGTTCTGTAAACCTACGTAGCTACTTGTCTATTTTATCGCGTGCTACAGATTTAGAATGAAGTGAACAATAAAATCGGCGCGTGCATCAACACGCCCGTATGAGACATCGCGGTGGCGACCCCAGCGCTGACATTGAACTCCAGGGGAGGCGGGCCAATTTCAGTTCATTACAAATAGTTTGCATTTTAACTATGTTGTGTTAATAGGTCATTGCCTAATTTTTACATAACTTTGACCCACCAAAGTATACCTATTTTGTTTTATTTTTTGGTATTAGGTAGAAATAGGCTGTAGAATAATCTATATTTATCATTATCAGCCTATCAAGTTCCCTCCCACTGCTGGGACACAGGCCTTTTCTCAGAGAGAGAAGATGGGGTCCTAATCCACCATGCTGGCCCAGTGCATGTTGATGAATGTCATATGTCTTTGAACTTTTGAGGTTCTTGGAAATACCGGTTTTCTCGCGATGTTTTTCTTCATCATTTATGAGCAATGGCATCGAAACCGCACATAAATTTTAACGGCACGGGTCCAGTGTCCGTGGATATGCACGACAAAAAAAGAATATTTAATAGAAAAAGTTGTGCCTCGGTTTAATAAATATTGGGAAAGAACACTTGGAATATCCACCAACCCGCAACTGGTCCAGCGTGGTGGATATGGCCCAATCACCCTTTCGGGGGTAGGCTAAAAGTCCAGCAGTGGACTGTTAAAGGCTGATTATGATGATGATGATGACTTGGAAATAAGTATATAATAACCTAATGAAGGTAATTTTTTGCGGGATATTATATGGAACACCCTTGTAACTATAAATATTATGCTACGATTTAAATCGTATTAATAAGGTCACTCCTGCTTTAAAATTCGAACGTTCTGTTTTCATTCAGTTTCTTATCAAACTACTGCAGATGGTCAGAGCTAATAATATTGGGATCGATTATAGAGGTTGATATTAAAAGTGCCAAAAATAAAATCAGATTCCCCGTATCTCCTCAGTGCGGTGGCGCGCCGTGGTGCAGCTCGACAGCCCGCATACTCGCCACGATGTGATTTGCATGCTCCTCATCAGCCCGATACCATCGCGGCGACGCCCGTCTCTAAATGTTAGGGGGAGGGAGCATTTACATATAATATGTCCTCTGTTGAGAGATGACTAAAATGTTAAAAACAATCAAATGGAATACCTACTTACTTAATGTATCTATAATAATACTTATATATAATACTTAGTGTACGGTATCCTTACCGTACACTAAGTATTAAGGATGACCACTGTAACTGCCCTAAGATTTTATATAAAAAAAATTGTGTATAAGGAACTTCAACGAATATTTTATTTAATCTACAAAATAATGATTTGTTAAAACCTTTTAAATTTGTCGTCATCAAGAGTGCTGTCAAGAGATAAGATAATTATTTTTAGAAGAAAAAAAAACTGACTTCTATATTATACCTACTACATGTACAAACATAAACTAAAAATGTAGAAAATTACAGTTTAAACAGAGTTGAAAGTCTTCGTCAAAACTTGTGCTTCATCTGTATAAAATTTTATGTTTTTGGATTGATTGATTTTTTCAAAAAGCGCTGTATCGATTTCTATAAAATGTATATGGGACCACCTCTGAAGTATTATCTACCAAACAAAAAATAATTATCAAAATTAATTTATAATTGGCGGAGTAATCGCGTAACAAATATAACCGTTGCATCACTGTATAGACATATCTAGTAAACTTGGGCAATAACTAAACGTAAAAAAGTATAAATTAACATTTAGATGTAGGTATTAGACGTACCTATAGGTATTTATATTTTACTTTATCATTCGAATAATAGAAAAAAAATGCTTAATATTCGAGTATTTGGCAACCAATGTGTTTCAGCTCTCACAGGAAATTGACCCAAATAGCAATATCCCATAAAATAGATAAGATTGCAAATGTCTATATTCACACAATTAAAACATGCCATAAGAATAAATCATTCAGTCCTTATTTTCAATTTAGATAAAGAAATGGTTTTATATTAAAGTGGGGTATAAAATATATATCGTTAGGGTGAAACTATAGGGTCCATACCATGAAAGGTCCTCAATAATAAAATTTACAAATGGTTTTTACCATAGGTAGGTACTTGTTTATCTACTAATAAAAAGTTTTTATTTTGACTCGACAGCCCCAAGGAGTACCTATGTGTTCAGGGTTTACACGTGGTTTATCCGCAGGCTAGGTAAAGCTGTAAGTAAGTCTTTGGGTTTATCCCACCATTGATTATTTTTTTATACTATAGACGGAAAAAAAGAAAACGGGCTGCCTGATGGTAAGCTATAAACGAATATAAGGTCTAACTTCTAAATGGCTGAATTGATTTTGACGTGTGTTGTGGTAAGGTAAAGTTGGTTGGTTTGGATGTTTTTTTTTCAATATCCTTTTTCTTACTTATTCCATGTATAATTGGGTTTTTGGTACTTATCCTAATCTCATTCACCAAATTTCTGTATGCCAATAGCAAATATTTATGGAGTAGGTAATTTGTTATCTTTTTGAAATTATACCTGCCTTGTATCTTACTATGAGAGGATGGTACCTATTAATTGCGTACACGCACCTGGACCCGCAGGTGGGGCTCACTTTGGGGTCAGCGCGGGTTTGACACCAACGTGACACTCTTGTGTGAACTGACTGAGTGACACTGGAAAGAGCCAATTTAAACTATTGTTTTTTGTTTGTGTAATTATCTGTAGAATTATGTACAGAAATGTTCGATAAGTTAATTAAGCTATAATTAACCGACTCCAAAAGATGATTATCATTATTAAAGGTTATGAAATTGATTCGTTTTTACAAGCTTTTTATTAACTTGCCATGTTTGTATGTTAGTTTGTTTGTTTAGGTCAAATCTTGCGATATGGAGTTGAAGTTTTACATGTGGATCCTTTCACACGGAATCTACCTGCCAAATTTCAGCATCGTAAGTCAAGTAGCTTTTGAGATGTGAGTCAGTGTATTTCACTTTTATAGGTATATACTAGCTGCTCCCCTCGGTTTCACCCAAATGGATGTCCTGGATAAAAGTAGCCTAAGCAATTTTTTATAACATCAGCGTCATCAGCTATCTGCCAGTGAAAGTCCCGTCATATTTTTGTCCAAATTGATTATCGAACTACTAGTAGGACAGAATGGAATAAACGCAAAATCCAGCCGTTTTGGATTTCAAAACGGTAACATACTACATATGTTAGATTTTTATATACAGGGTTACGCATATACACTATAGGTATTAAGCCAAAAGGAAGTGATTGTTACTAATCACTATGAACAACTTTTACTATGGGACCAACGTTGAAGTCGTGAAACAAAATCAGCTGTTCCATACATTTAGTAATGGCAATGGCTGTTTTCTATGGTACAGCGTTTTTTTTAATATATCTTGCGTTTGGCCTCCAACTCGCCTGATGTGAAGCGATGATGCGGTCAACGACGGAGCACGTTTGCCTTCAACGACGGAGCACGTTTGCCTAGATAATATAATACCTACCTCTTTTTGTTAGGATTAAAATAAAACATTTAAGTTAACGTTTTCTCATTTATTTAGAATAATTCAATATGTAGTAGGTATTTATCACATGTCGGTATGATTTGTCAATAAGCACGCGAAGCCCATCTTACCCAGACGTTAACAGCAGCGAACCTTAGCTGTTCAACTTTGTAGTCATACAATTGTCAAGTATACATTAGTTTTGTGATGTACTGACAAACATTGAGAAATATAAAGAGATAAAGTTGAAATATCTAGTAAAAATCTATGAGAAAAAATAACATTATTCATGCGTCTTAATTAACCCTGCATTTCTGCTCAAATTCCTGACATCATTTTAACATCTCGTGAATTTGTAGAGTAAGACTTTTGGTTCAATACATTATTTGTTTCTATCGAAGCCGAAACCAAAATAAAAGGACATTCCGAATAACAAAAAAATTTCCATATCGAACCACTTTGTTGCAGAATCTAGACATTTGTGTCATTTACAATTGTGAATAATTAAGATACGTTGCCATTTTAAAATCCATTGGATTACATTTCAGCATTACAGAGATATCGACAAAGTAAATGACACAAAGATAGAGCAGCTGCGTTCTGCAACTGTTTTGATAGAGCAGGTACTAAAATATAATGGTAACTACAACATAATTAACCTAGCACAGCAAAAAGTAATACAGAAATCGTAAAAAATAAGGTATTAAGAAAAATAAATTATTCTGTTCGGGAATTTAGTTTGAGATCCCAAAATATAATACCATTATATACAGAAAACATCCTGGTTACATTCTTATTAGACAAACAGCCGATTTAAATATTTTTTTCAGTATACATAATATTTTCCAATTTCTTTTATCAATTCATAACATAGTACTTAGCTTAAGGGCTTAACAAGCTACCGGACTGATAATTTTTTGCCTTGTAAAAAAAGCTAGTCATAAATACGAGCTGAACATCGAAAACGAAATTGAAATGTATTTAAAATTAGAAGAATGAAATTAGAAATGTATATAAGAATTTTAATTTCTTGTTAGACAGAGAGCGCACTATACTTACGAATGACGACACATGTAAGTACACTATACAAACTCCATACCGATACTCACTTTGCGGGAAAGGGACAGCGCATCCCATCCTAATCCGAACAAAAACTTTAAACGCTTATATCTCAGAATTTAACTAGCCGATTTAAATCATTTCTTTAGTATACGAATAACGTTTACTTATATTGTTCCCAAGGCATGTGATTTATAACTTATCAAATTCCTGTCCGATAGCCTACTTTGTGCTTTAGTTTCACACGAGTTTGACGCGCCTAAACAGGAAATGTATGTTTTTCTTCATAAAAAAAGGAAAAAAGATCATATTTCTATCATTATTTCTTGTTAAGAGGACTAGTTCCTACAAGATTCGCATTATTAAAATTCCTCAACATATTATAAATAAAATAAGAGAGAAAAATTTAAAATATGTATCTGGTAGTGGGCAACGAAAATCCAAAATGGCGAATTCATTGTTGCTACTGTTATATTTATTTTCAAGGCAACAGCTTATGTGTTTCTAGTCGGATAACTAAATATAAATGGAAAACTTTCTTAGTTAATATGTTTTAGCGGGTCAAAGTTGTGTGAAAGTTAGGCACTGATTTGCCACCTTAAACAAATAAAGCCTACGAATAGTCTGTTTTTTCTGATGTTGATAGATATTGCTGTTAAGTCTCCCATTTTAATACAGAATGGTATAATTGTATATAAATTATATATGATGACACGATATCATGATATTGAGTTATCTAAATTAATAATATCATCACCTAATACAAATTAGGTATATTCATATAAAACAAATGTAAGAAAAATAGTATGTAAGCGCATATTGCGTCAAAAACTTAAGATTAAACACAATTTAAACAATAAACAATCTAAATTATGAAAACCGCACAACAGATTAAGGCATTCATCAAGCACTATGTATAATTGAACTATTGAATATGTATTTTAGGAAATTGTCTTCAGCTACCTTTTTATATTATTTATATGGCATACAATGGTATTGTATTAATTATACAAAACGATAATGAACAACATATATACAAAAAAACTGTATACGTCTGTGCCTTTTTTTACCGACGAAAAATAGGAGGTTCTCTAGACGACACGTTTTTTTTAATGCATATCTTTTACTGAGCTGTATTTTTTGTCAAGTCATAAAATTATGGTCATCATACTGAAATCTGTATATACGATTTATAGTTTACGACTTTTAGAGAATGCGGTATGACAGACTCGACGCCAAGATCTCCTTTTATTTTTAGATAGATGTCAATAGTCTATGGCACATAGACTAAAAAAAAATTAGTATTACCCATTGACTGTGGGATACAACAGTATTCCTATTCTGTTATACCACTCACTAAACTAAACCAATCTGACAGGACTAAAATTATCTGCCTCTCTTTTCACTTTAATACGTGAGAGAAGGATGTTAACAATTTTACAGCTGTCAAATTTAGTTTAGTTTAGAGTGCATCAGAATCGATGACAATGTCCCATAGTTTTTTTTTCTTTCGCTTAATGGTTTAGGTAATTACTTAGTTTTAGCCGACTTCAAAAAAGAAGTAAAGTTCTCAGTTCGACCCGTATTTTTTTTTATTAACAAAAGCACCTCCATATTCTATGAAATATAGTTATTGGAAGCATTGCCGGTGCAGTATATTGTTCATTATTGTTGAATATAACATTTTTAGACAAATTATTGTACTATGTAATTGCAATTATGTAAAAGTCACCTACGTTCGTTACAAACAAGCCGTAAGATCATAACGTTAACACGATCCGTGGCACGTGCATGCCTACAATTATTGTGATTACACTAGTATATAAACAGTGAATTTGACGCACCTTCGGGCAAAGAAGTAGGGTTGACTTTTCAGCGATAAGGAACTTTCTCTTTTAAGATACACTACAAAATGAGAAGTGTCCAGTTTTGATAATTTGAAAACACTTTTTTATATGCAATTCCATAGATTTATACTTTAGTTAAAATTGACTTTCTTACTTGAAAGTTTGAAATTAGAAATAGACGAATATTTTGTACTAATATCAGAAATGGAAACATCTCATATTTGTATGAGATCAGTATATGAAACTTAGGTATTCCTTTCCCTTGCCCAAAGGCATGTCTAGGCTAAGGAGCAACTATTATGAAAAAATATTTTATCTAATCTGCGAATAATAGCAAAATATATCTCTAGGTGGGTTACAAGGTACATTATCTATTTTAAAGCAGAAATATGTATCATAAATATACAAACAGTTCAATACATATTGATCAATCGAATACAATAGTATTTAAGACAAAAGTTTCACAGATTAACAATACCACTCCATTATATACATCCATACTTATTAGAATAATATTATAACCAACTGTATAATATGGTATACAATGAAAATTTTAAAAAGAACTTGGCAGATACACTGCCTATCCTGATAACCACTGATATACTAAATAAGTAACTAAGATTACAAATTAATTTATGAATACAAGTAATAAATTCATACCGAAGGAAGGAATTCTTAGGGAACATTAATTTAAGTAAATACAAACGCGAAGACAAGAACTGTCATCGTAGCTACCAACTTCATAAGCCTAATCAAAACTCATATTGCTTTTTACATGTATGATAATTTAAATACTCGTAGGAATGTGTTAAATTTCTGCACTGGCATATAACGTTTCGAGACGCGTTTGAATACGACTAGGAACAACAAATCATTGAAAATTTAGTCTTATATAGTGCCACGTGCAATACAATTTCAAGTGACAAATGAAGCGTGGTCTACGCTTTGTTAACGCGCTTGTCGTACAGTAGAAGTTTATACGTCACACTCACAGCCCTCAGTTTTCAATGATCTGCTTTTACTATGGAAACTGGCGTGGATTTTCATATAATTTGTTTATATTTATACGGGAATTACTCACGTAAGTTTTAGCCGGGTATTCCGACTTTCATTGTAATAAGTTAATAGTAAAAGTTATTTTTAAACAAGCTTTTGGCATTAGCATACAAAATGTAAACCGCCATCTTAGAGCGGCGGTCATATTGAATTTAGTGTGATGTCACTAACTCGTTTCCTCTCTTCAAGCTCTTTCATTTGATACCCATATTAACTGGGTTGACAAAAATATACAACATCCGCTATCTTGTGGCAGCGGCAATTTGAAAATACTACAATATTGGGTATTGCATATATTGTATTGTCACCAGAACTACAGATGTATGCAAAGTTTCAGCAAAATAGGTTAGGAGGAACTGGTTCTAATTCAATTTGCATGATTTGACCTAAGCAAACACATGAACATCGCAAGTTAAATAAAAGCTTGTAAAAAATCCCCATGTTTGTTTGTGTTACTGTTGCGTTCATTTTTTCCAGATCAGTTCAAATCACGCGCGCGGCTCTTGGCGGCCTGCAGTGTAAAGCGAGACGGGGACGCACGCTTTAAAAAACCGCCGAATCCTGTTGAAATTATAGTCGGAATAAGCAGCTTAATCATACGTGAGTGATTCCCTCCTAATATAAACAAAATTGTTTGCCGCGTTCGAAACACGACTCGGCAAAGATTTTCTAAAAGTTTGATTCTGTTCCGTTTGCTGTTTTTTATTCAGTACTCGCATGTCAGTGCAGGTGACTTGTTTAATAAAACCAAACTAAATGTCAATAGTATTATTAGTAATGTAGAGTGAATTATCGATAACTCTGTGTGCGTCCAAAATACCTTTTTGTTTAGTATAAAATGACATCAGCGCCACACGTCGCGCGTTATCGAGGACGCACTTTGATTGCATATCTATCTGAGACAGAACTTCCGGCAAGGCATTGTTGAAGAACGTTTGATCGAAGACTTCGATTTTTGCATAGTAATGTTTCAGAAATAGCAATGAAACCGAGATGTATGGAAATACTAATGTAACTTCAAAGTAAAGCTTCGAGTACAAGTGAGGTCGCATTTGCTAATTAGTTTATGGCTGTGTGGGTTTTAACTGTGATTTAAAAAAAAACGGAAAATGAATAAAGCATGTCTTTTTGTGGTCCCACAATCGCAGTACTTAATGCTTGTTAGTTGCTGAGAGTAATCTAAAGATTTTCCACCAATTTCATCTACTTCGACTACCTTGAGTACCTACTTGATGATCATAAGATATACAACCTTTTCTACCACAACCTCGAAAACATTCTTATTTTAATCTAACATTGAGTTTTGTCTTGTTTTTTCACTAGCCGATAGAGCGAGAAAAACTCAATACAAGGTTATGATAAGAATATTGTTGACATTATGGTACGCAGGGGCGTATTGAAATAAGGTCAAATATAAAATAACCTGTCGCGGTGTCAACAAATATGTAAAGGGTAGATATTTATTTTTAACCTTATTGGAATTCATGTAATGCTTTCGAAGCCTTTCTTACGATCGAGTTGGTGGAGAATAAAGTGATCACTTCACAGAGTAACAAACACTCGGACTCTGGCTATGTCACGAAGATTCTCTTTGAAATTTCGTGTACAAGTTTCAGATTTTTAAGAAACAGTTTTTAGACAAGGGTCAAATTGAAGGCAACGAAAGAAAGCAAATGCGACATCGTTAAAATTTTGGGTCCCATTCTAGGAAACATAATACTCTAGAGTCCGGGATCTGCAAGTACGGATTCCATATTTTGAATACTTCTGTGGTTGTATTTCGCGAACGGGAACGTCGAATTCCGAATGTATTCAAAATATAACAGACTCTTGAAAAGATACACCATGCACTCTTCTTTCCAGAATATTAAGGAGAGTGACCAGCCCTAGTGTCGTTATTGAGGTCGCCCGAAAGTCTCGGAAATGGTTAAAAGTTGTTGCTATAGAACAAACAACCGGGACCTACAATTTAACGTGCCATCCGACCGCTTAGCTGTAGATGCTATTCGCGGTCACTCATCCGAAGACTAACCGATTGTCCGTTAAAATAGACGATTTGCTAAAATCACTTCACTCGGTCCAAGTTTATTTAGCTTAATAAAGTTGTAAAAATCTAAATTCACTGTAATATAGTGCTACTACATAAAATCTTAAAAAAAGCTAGCAAAAGTGATAAAATGAACGGTTTTCATTCAACTTTTTAAAATAATGCAACTGTCAGTGTTAAAAAAACTTGGACCGAGTATAGTCCTACGCCTCGAGCGTTACAATATTTGCAGAAGAGCACAAACTGTAGACTATATAGTTACATAAAATGGGACCCTAAACAACTCCTCCCTTATTAATAACCTTGAAGTAGTCACTCCGTCTTTTGTCTTTTTCAATCGACTTCAAAATGAAAGAGCAAAAAAGACAAAACACAGCGAAACTATTCCAAGGTTATATTCAATATAGTTTAGCTTATAAACAATAGAATAAACATACAGTAACATAACATAGTAGTAGTGTGGAAGTGGTATTACTTGTGCACTAATGATGTGAGCCTCTTCATGCCTGTCTTTGCAGTACCTTTGGTTTTCTTTGTCTGTTCCTTTACACCCCTGCAAAATAATATTCCATATTAGCAACATTTCATTGAAGTTTGATCTATGAGATCAATGTTACGCCTAAGTATTTAAACAAAAGCTAGGAAGTATGTCAAATATTACTTGAGCTAAGGAAACAAAATATTAATTAATTTGAATGAATGAAGCAATAAACTGGTAAACTATTATGCAAATTAATTGAAAGATTATCTTAAAAGTTATGACGGATTTCTAGTGAAAACTTTATTTACTATGATTATGTTGTCTAATAAATATTAAAATGTATAGCGATATATTGGATAGTGGATGAAAAATAGTTATATTCATACACGTCAATAACTTTTGTTTTTCCATATCTTTGTCATCTTCTGTTTCATTATTTGAAGATTCTTCGCTAAGATGGTGCTTCGGGATTTTTCTGCAGTGGAACGTATATTAGGGCAGATAGATATTAGACACGGAGATGTCAAACTGGACAGGCAAACCTGCGCCAGTCGCGGAGAGCTCAGTTGTGGTAGCGAGCGCGGCCGGTCCCGCCTAACCCGCTTTGGGGCCTTACGGTTAACTCTTAGCGCGGGCTCGAATTAGCACTGAAACAGCGCAGTTCAGAAAATCACGTGAATGTGAACCTTAACGCGCCGAGATACGGTTTATTAGTTAAGCGGTCGCGCAACTTTTCTCATCACCTAAACAGAATCGCTTAAAACAGGTAGTCGTAAGGGTCCTGGGAGGAATTTGAATTCTTAACGAGTGCAAAAGTGACAGCGATTCTGAACGGTCATAGTAATAATAGTCTATCGGACAGGTTTGATTGGTCAGTCAGTGTCAGTGTGGAGTTTATATGGCGTACTAACAGGTGACGTCATTCGTAACTATAGTGCCCTCTTTATCTAGCAAGACATTATAATGCTGATATCTTAATTAATTTTGAACACATTTTATTTTTGTTTTCGGTGTTTGCTATTTAAGGTCAGCTTTTAAAATAATTAAAAAAAAAAAACAGTCCGATAGCCTATTGAAGCTCTACTTGCGCAGTAATACGATAGATAAAAGCATGCACGAACTCTAACCCTTGTTGTTACAAAGTATAGTTACATTTCGCTGAGCGAAGATATTTTAATATACACACGGTATCACATCAGACCAGAGGCCTATATAACACAATCTTATAGAGCATTCTTTTTTCAGCCTAGTTGGCTTTTTTTCTCGCTCTTTAAGAGTACAGAGAGAGCAAGAACAAGTTCATTGTAAGAATTAAATAAGAATGCTACGGTTGCGGTACGCCCTCAGGTGATACTGAGCTCGCATTCCCTTTCACGCCAACTGCGCCAATGAGAATGAAAACTGCACGAAGAAAGTTTCTAAGTGTTGGCGTGATTTGGAACCTGCCCTTGCACCTAGGTTTATTCGATTTGTATGAAATAAGAACAGCGCTGTCTAGCGTCATCTAGATGAAACTGCTCTAAGAGTTTATATGTCGTGAACTTGGGTAGCGTTGCATCAATTTACGCGGTTATGGCAAACAGCAACAAATTCATATTTTGGTTATAAATAGTTAAGTATACAAATAAGTCAAATGTAATTTTGGAAACATGATTGGTGAAACTTTTTTCGATAGAATAATTCGGCAAAATCAGGCTTTCTAAAACACGTTTTAAGTTTTTTCTCCGCGTCTGGAAGTTTTTAACAATTTATTTATTCATATTCTAATGTTCATTTGTATAATGTAAATTCGTTTTATTTAAAATTAAAATAGTTTTTAGCATATGTCGCTTCCGTAATTTAGTTTTGAGGCGGTTGTCGATTCGTGCATATATCTTCCTGCAGGCGTAGATAGCATATTTTTGTCACTGTTTCGCGCACAGGCAAAACTTAAATTTGAGCTGACAACATATCAACTCTTAACGCGATCGAATAGTTAAACGCAATTGGTGAAACTCGCACTATGTACTCTGATTATATATGATGGATAGAGGTGAGTACTTACAAGTATCTGGTGAGGTCCTCGATGTCGACGAGCATCGAGTCCTGGCCCATGTGCAGCTCGTCGCGCGCCATCAGCAGTTTCACCAGCGAGTCGTTCAGCGACTCGATCTGCGAGTGGAGCTCGTTCACTACCACCTGCACGCAACCACACAACACTGGTCAACACCTTAACCATGATAATACTAAAGACTGTCTTTTAGTCGACGGACACTCCATCTCACCCTAACTTGTGCAGACTTTTGCTCCTGGGGCCTTATGGCCTTATGGAAAAAAAAACTACAATATTGAGGCCAGGGGCGTTACGGACAACTGCTTTTGCGGCACCAAACTAACGTTAAATCTGCTCAGTTGGAAAATCACGCGAACGTGAACCTAAACGCGCCCAAATACGGTTTGCGGTCGCGTAATTTTCCAACTGAGCGGATTTAACGTTAGTTTGTTGCCGCAATAGCAGTTGTCCGTAACGCCCCTGGCCTCAATATTGTAGTTTTTTTTCGCCCGCCGTAGGTGGTGACCCTTATAATTATTTTTACTCTTAAAATAGTGTAGCCAACAATAATCGCTTTAGTCAGGTATAATATAATAAAGGTAAAGTTGTTGCTTCACAAATCGTCGCTACGGCATTTTATGTCTTATCTTCTTCGCTAATGGTTGGTTAGGTTCTGGTAGCATTTATATGGAAGGAGGTATACATTACTTAATAACTACGTAGCCCTAACTAAACGTAGACAGAAATGAAGGAGATACTCGTAATTTTATGTGTAACTTCCTACTTCGACTTACGAAATAATACGACAGATTCGAAAATCTCAATGTCTTACACAATGACCATTGTGATCCGAGCAAAAATCCATTGTTATTGTCGGCATGAGTCAGCATTACGCGCTAAGAAAGTAGGTTTATAAAATCGATTACCAATCTCAAGAAATCATTACGCCAATTATTATACATATCCTACATTTAATAATCCGCTATTGAATACAGTATTATATATTTCAATCAAATTTTAAGTTGGTTGCTTTGGAGCAAGAAACTTAAAAATAAAAGTTCTATATTTTATTTAACTGCACACTATAAACAGTTATAAAACAAAATGCGAATTTAACTCGGTCAGCAGGCCTAGCATGAGCTGTGGACAAATTGTCTTTCCACCTTTTTATCATTATGTCATATTATTACGTTACCCTTTCACAACTAGTCATAAAATCGAGATGTGGGTGCGCCATATACAGGATTCATTTTGATCCCGAAAAATGCAGGTAAACAGAAAAGCGCGGCTTAAACCGTGCGGCGCAGTAAGGATGTAGGTATATACATATATTATGTCTTCAGTGGTTATGGGTGACAAAGTTCTTGAAAGTTAGTCTATACTAATATTATAAAGAGGAAAGATTTGATTGTTTGTTTGTTTGTTTGCATTGAATAGGCTCCGAAACTACTGAACCGATTTGAAAAATTCTTTCACTGACGGGAAGCTACACTATCCCCGGGTGACATAGGCTATAATCTATACCCGTGCGAAGCCGGGGCGGACCGCTAGTTTTACATATTTTGACATTGCTATAAAAGCTAGACATTTACTTAAGCGGTGACAAGGCCATGTACTAAAATGTTATAAAAACTGGTGCTATGATGCAAGTGGCACTGCTGTATTCAAGTAAATAAATAAATAATTCACTAGCTTCGCCTCGCAGTTTTATTTTACTTTACCCTCTATCTTACATAAAGCCCGGAAACCGGGGATATCCATCATAGCCTGTGTTTGATCCAAGATATAAGTTACTTTCACATCAAAGTCTATCTAAACCCTTTTAGCCATTACCGAGTTGAGTAACAAAAAAAACACTTAAACAAACTTTTGCATAAAACTGAAATTAACAGTGCGATACAAGTGCATAAGATTGAGATAAGCTTGTCTCACTCTCAAGAGTGTGTGAATTCACTTTCAAAGTGTGAACTTTTTACATTAAGGATTCGTAAAATGCCACCAACTAATATGCAGAGTTGACAGGGGGAGACCCACTATCGTATTTTCTTTAATGAATCTTCTGTGAGATATTTAGTTTCCTTATTCAACTGCCTCTACAAGTAAGTTATTCACACTGTAAATTTACATCCCTAGTTCAGACTAAGCTTCTTCTCGTTGAATATCGGCGCAAAGTTGCTAGTCTATCGGTTTTTTATCAGATAAATTTCGGTGAGTATGTTTCGGATCTGTATAATCTAATTTCCTTCTGTCTATTTTTCTATCAGACGGCCAGGGCAAGCACGAAAAGGCGACATTGTTTCATGGTTGGTATTCCGAAAACCCGTAAAAAGCGCTGCCTTAATTTGGGTTTCGATAGTTACTATCGGGGTGTCTTCAAGTCCCGAGTCAGTCGGTTTCTCCTAGGCAAGCGTACTCCATTGAAGAACGCATCATCGCTTAACATTAGAAGAGATGACAGTCAAACGCAATGTAAAAAATAAAAAATATAAAAAATAGAATTAAATTTATCCTCATTGTAACATTATCCATTTAGGTATTGAGTTTTTGACCGGTAGTTATAATATCGGAAAGGCACACGGTTGAGCTAAGGATAGGTCAAAAACCTGGCGAGGTCGTCCCATCATCCTTTCGCTCTGCATTATCCCACGCTCGTCGCACCTACGCTTGTTGCGATGCATTATCGATTTTAGTCATAGGATTGGATCATCATTTGATTTTGGATATCATTGTTGACATTTTGTAATGTGTATTAGGTATCCGATTTTTGGTTATTTTTATTTTTGGTAGGTAGGTACTAAAAAAACCAAATGTACGTTTGTCAGTGCTAGTTGTAAACTGGTTACCGACTGCAATGGATATGCAAACATTGTGTATGCATTGCGAAATATAACCCGTCTTTGAATAGACACGAAACGCGTCGCAACTTCGCAATTGGGATCAGCGGAATATAATTAAGTAGATAACGAAGCTTTCCACAGTTCTGATGGGCTTTAAGTTGGGTGGACCTAATGAGCAACAGCCTTACACTGTATACTGTATAATACCGAAACTATCACCCCCTCCCCCTTACTAGCATCACTGAGTAGCATGTATGATATCAAACTCATAACATCGCCGATTTATATTCTACAAGCACTACTTGCAAGCGAAGCTTCTCTTCATCGACTTCAGCTACTTCACAAAAACTCTGTACAAGTATAGTTTACAGTATAGTGATACCTGCAGCTGCGCGATATTCATGTCAGTGAGCAGCTGGCGCGAGACGCGGCGGCGGTCGGCGGCGAGCGGCGCACTCGCCTTCTGCATGCCGCGCTGCAGCATCTCCGTCACCGGCGACACGGCGCGCGCGCGACGCTCGCGCTACAACAATACAATATGTCACTACAACCTATGCCTGTACAATCACTAGCTGTTCACCCCAAACTGTGTCCTCGCAACTCATGGACCGATTTTCCTCATATCAGGACTTAAAAATTGTATTGGATTGTCGATTGAACTACTTGACAATGACAGGACTCTCTACCATCGGTCTCAAACAAGTCCTCAAGTACTCTTTGGCCATGCATACCCAGGAAACAAGGCAACAGATTGGCAACAAAGTTGATGGTGACAGGGATAGTGGACGGGCAAGAAAGAGCGAGCGAGAGAGATTGATGGTAGGTGGTGGTCTTGCCTACAAAATTTCATAAAAATCATATGAATGGTATACAAGTTACCATCCAACAAATACACAAATGACGATCTGTTCCCGTCCGTATCTGTCAGACTCTTAGACCCTTGCTTCTTTCGGTCAATAATAGCTTGTAGTATGATTGCTTGTGGTATGTGGTTTTGATAGCCCCGTCGGCCCATTTGGTAGTGAAACTGCTTTCCTTGCTTGGGGGCGTGGGTTCGATTCCCACCTAGGGCAAACATTCATGTCATGAACATTTGTGTATGTTCCATATCGAGGTGTTAATATCTATTTAAAAGTGTGTATTTTAAAATATATATGTATTTTTATCAACCTCAGTGTGTGCAAAAATGTCCCCAATATTTATTTATTTTATAAATATCCTATAGAAATTCGGCAGTGGAGTAAGTGAAGTGAGTGAATTTTTTTCAGTAAAATAATACATCAATCTTAGAACATGGTAATTAAACTTTCTAATCAATGCAGTCTTTATAATGACATGTTCAACAATAATAATTGCTCTCTTATTTTTTCATTTTTACTAATTGCTTTCT
The DNA here is from genome assembly GCA_932305915.1 of Agriopis marginaria. Lineage (NCBI taxonomy): Eukaryota > Metazoa > Arthropoda > Insecta > Lepidoptera > Geometridae > Agriopis > Agriopis marginaria. The sequence goes on from OW029915.1 coordinate 12,953,945, forward strand.
TTAATGCTTTGCTTATGTATATGTACATCGTCAAAGCTTTAATGATACTTTAAATCTGGTACATAGTAGAAATCTTTATAGTCACTTCAGTGAGATTGTGTTGTTTTGAGTGTGTACAAAATAAAGATGTTCTAAGGTACACATCAAGTTGTCTGGAGTTGTATGGAGCAGATTGGATTCTGCCAAATTCATACTAACTAATTACTAAGCGGAGATAAATTGCCACAGGTTAGTAAGTAGCTAGGTATAAATTTTGGCACAATCAGATCAATCCAATGAGGAAAAGTGCACTTTTATTAAGAATTTGTAACAATTAGCAAAGAAGTAATTATGAGGGAGTTTTGGTACCAATGTTAAATAAACATGTTTAACAATATGTCAGGTGAGTGTTGACTTCATCAAATGGTTTTTTTAATGATTTTTGAACATGCTTGAGTGTGGGCAAGTTATTTAACAAGGTGAAACTTGTTTTTTCTTGTTGTTTCCAATACTCCATAGAAGCCTCAGAAGTGACTAGCACTTTACTATGGCATGACTTGGACTTGACCTTGACTTACTTTGCTTTTGAAACTCTTACAATAATACTTGACACTAGCAAATGCACAAGACATGCAATGCCAAAATCCTCTCATGAGGAAAGTAAAAAAAGTAATGATACATACCTCCATTTGTATACGGGCCATTTCTTTTGCTTGCGCTAGTGCGATCCTAGCTTCCGTTTGTAACGTAGCTTGTAATGCATAGAAATCTGATTCTTTTAACTCTGTTTGGCTTAACGAGTGTGTTGACCGAGACTTTGCACTCTTGGTTAGAGATGAAGGCCGCAACTTCGCTCCTAGAAAAATAGCATTTTTTGCATTGAGAATAACTATTTATTTAGTGTAAGTATAATAGATATATATATATATAGTAATTTTGGTAAAAAACAACAAATTAAGTTTTTTACATACAATATTGAAGGCTACAAAAAATTAATCCTTGATTTAGTTTTTGTTGGCATCGAATAAAACTAACTGTTAGTAAGGAACTGGTTTATCAAGGGCAACCTTTGTTTACGTTCAAATAATGAAGTTAGCTGATACAATGAGTCTTGTGACAAATTACAATTTACACACTACTACATTAAGCATGAAACAATGCTCAGGATGTACTTACCACTCTGCACTGTGCTTATCTTGTCATGTTTAGTAATATTGACGGAGAGAGGCCTTGTCTGGTACGGATGATTGGAATTGTAACTATTCTTGCTGAAAATACTTGACCTGGACAGACTTTTTGTACTATAATTTACATTTTTGTCCAAATCTGAGCACTGAGACTCATTGTCTGATGCCGTCTCGTTCATGAAACATATTTGCAGATTCATCCCTGTATGACCACACCATATGAAAACATTATAGTCATTGCATGAAACAAATACATACTACATATTACAGGGCCCCGATTCTACTAAACCAATTGTTTTTAAATTGTAATTGTTTTTATTTTTATATAATTGCCTCAAAATTGACAGTTTTAATTTTTTTTATACCTTAAAATACCACCACCTAATATTATAACTTAGTAGGTATAAAAAAAAAACAGTTTTGAGGCAATTCATTAAACAATTAAAATTTTAAAACAATTGGTTTAATAGAATCGGGGCCCAGGTATATTAGCACAATGAAATGTGACCATAATGAAATAGAGTATAGACAATGATAAACAAGCCCAAACACCATGAACCACAAGATATAAAGTTCTGTGGCCTTATTATAGACATTTGTAGATCCATTCATGGTTCTAATGGTGATATTCATCAGATGCTCTCTTGCCCGCACCAACTTACTCGCACCAGTTACGAGAGCGTTTGTTCACTATTATGAACAAACATCTATAATAAAGCCGCTGTCTAGATAACCACCTAAAATTTTAGACCACAAATATTTTACGTTGACATTTAGGTCTTACCACTTTGAAGTCGTGAATGTAGGCTGGGTTTCTTCCCGGGGCGGTCTGTGTGGCCCAAACTGTAATACTCCTCTGCTTCGGCCCCCATTGCCAATCTCTTTCTAATTTCTTCCCTGTCATTGCGTTTCTGTAAAACATATGTACACACATGTACTTACAAGATTAAAGGAAAGCCAATGGCACTAGTTTTAGAAGAGTAAATGACCAACTTTCTTGTCATATGGACGGTCTGCAGCAAGAGTCACAATCCTTGTGAACTTATCTAAAATGTTAGGGTTATTGTCTATCAAAACAGGCCATTCAATTTCTGTGTGAGCACTATCTGCTGTACTGATGGCTCGTGGACTTAGGGCCGAGTCGCTAGCATCGTTGGGATAAATAACAGGTGGGTTCTGAGCCTCGGGCTTCGAGAGTTTAAACTTGAACAGGTGCAGACCACGTCTGAACCCTGGCTTTTCTATTTTGTCAATGTTTTCGCGGTTCTCTTCGGATGTTTTGCTAAACTTCCTTTTGATATTGCTTACAAAGCTCTCAAACATATTTATAATTAATCAGTCTTCTATATTTTGGCAATAATATGGCACGGTTTTGTTTGTACGAATTAAAAAAATAAACACATGAAAATGGCAGCTGTTTGTCCTGTCAGTCGTGTCAACTTGACATTTAGGGCAAGGACAAGGGATGCTCCATTTTTCTTTTACTTCATGTTTTTTATCTATGACAAATACTTAGATCCGCTTTCAGATTTTCAGAATGATGACACCAATATTTAAATTCTTCCCGACAACCAAAATAACGAAAGTTTAAAGTTATTAAAATCAAATTATGTACTTACGAGGCAGCACACATTATCAACTGATTCGTGGTTGTCGTATGTAATTGTGTATAGATCCAAAAGAAACCTTGTGTCTTTCTTGTAATGTCTTTGTTCTGGGATATACGGCAGAGACGCCATCACTTTGTCTTAACTTAAACTAACACAACACAACAGTAGATAAAGTTTTTGTCGTAATTGCACAAAGTAACTTGCAATTATTAGAAGAAACAAATGCCGACCGCGCACGTTGCGAAACTGTTGGTATTGTCAGAGTACCGCAGAGACTGGCTGTCTGCAGCGACGCTGAATCATAGTAGAAAGCCGTACTGCCTGAGTAGGTAGGTGTTCGTTAAGTATAATATAACTGTTACACATGGCCGCGGTAGACGTGGATCAAGCGCGAATGTGCATTAACCGTTACCTGGGCATTGAGTAGCGCGGAAATTCAAACTAGGTATTTTGTAATGAATAATTATGAAAATGTAGCAGTAAGGTACCTAAGTGGCAAGATTCCAGATACTTGCATAGTAAAGTATTTAAAATATCACATAGGTACTTACCCTTCTTTCAGCCTCCTTTGCTGCTCGCAAATGACTTTCAATAGCATCTATGTCTAATTTGGGTAGAGCTGTCTCTATGTTATAAACGTCGAAACTCCCTGAAATTAAATGGAAAATATAAATTATTTCTAATATGTATCTTGAACAAATTTAGACTTTATAGGCAAGTATGAGTTCATACCTCAGAGCAAATAAAAATACAGAGTCCATAAGGCGCACTGCCGAAGTGACGCCAAAATCGCTTCCAAAACTACGTGAATTCCCTATAAATACACGACTCATGCACACATACGCATTCAAAACTACGTGAATTTCTTGTTAGAACGTCGTACTGAAAACATCCGTTTTAAAAAGAAACAATGACTTCCTGCAGTGTTAAGAACTGTAAAAACAACACAAAAGTAAATAAGAAGAAGGATGGAATATTTCCACACTTTAGTATTTATATTATCACTTACTTTGATGAATTACACGACACGAACTTCAACTACGCACACATGTTTCAAAAAGTGGCTTCACTTTTCGTGTTCGCGGTAGTCCCTCTGTATTTTTATTTGCTCTGAGTTTCTTACATGAAAAATTGGCGAAAATATAATTGCGTAGGTAGAAAACAGACAACGACATGACAATAGTAAATAAGTAGTTACGACATTAGTATAGGTAATTAGGTACTCTATGCATTTATTGGTATGGGGTAGCTTATTGCTTACAGCATCTACCTACCGAACTACTTTATTTTCGGATTCTTTGAAACCTCACGCGAGTATTGATGAAGTACTTAATGCTCAAAAATAATAGGACAAATTATAGAACTCCAATAAATACACTGATTTTGTCTAATTACCGAGTACCTAACAAGATCCATAACCTAACTACCAATGTGAGTTTCTATGGACATATTATTTTTCTAGAAATAAAAGGTCCTAAATCCTAATAATAAGTACCTAGATGTCGATATGCTCAATACATCGTTGGCAAATTTAATCATGATCAGTTTGATCGTGATGCTCTTTCGAATTTTTGTAGTTTTGTTTGTTACTTACCTTCTTACTTACTTATACCTAGTAGGTAATACTAATTTAGTGTTATCATAAGTACGAAGATTCCTTTTTCTATGGTGTCATGTACTCACATAAATCAAGATCTTTGGCGGAGTTTCTACGTTTTTATTTTCTAGAAATAAATCGTCCTATTCGATAAATAAATCTATTTCCTATTGTCCTGTCATGTGTGTCGATGTCCTCGCGATGCTCAGTATAAGGTCACTAGGTAGGTAGTACAGCCTTGCCAAATTTTATCAAGATCAGTTCGATCGTGAATGAGTAATCTTTCGGATTATTTGTATTTATTTCGCTACCAACCTTCTTACTTACTTAAAGTAATAGGTACAATTTAGTGTTATCATAGAGTACGAGGTATACTAGTTATATAATTCATTTTTCTATGGTGTTATGTACTTACCTAAATCAAGATCTTTGGTGCCATCATTTTTACGGACGGATGTGTTGCTTTGAGCACTATGATAGCAGTTTTTATTTGACGTCTCTTTCTGTCGATCTCTCATAGCTCTAGAATCACTATATCTGGAACACACAAGCTTTTCTTAAAAAGATAGCTAAATGAAAATATTTTTCAACGTCGGGGTGGTATTGCAGCGTATGGTAACGTCGTACGTACAGTATACAGTGAGTTACTAACTATTAATGATATAGAGGTTACTAAACACTATGCTTCTGCTAAATATACACCAATGCTGTATAGTGATATACGTCATCGACACGTTTTGGGTTACCTTGGTATGAGGTAAACGTTTGGGATTTTAGGTAGGTATTAGTGTTTTGAAATTATATAACGGTTAGATTAAAAAAAATGCTAGGATAAGATTTGGATCATTTCACCCTATAAACATGATGACCAAAATATACTTACACTGGGGATTTTTGAGTAAAATTCCTTACAACCGAATGATTGTCATTATATCTACAACTTCTACTAACATCGGTCTTTATCTGAGTATTTACAGTTCTGATTAAATTGTAGCTATTCGAGGAATTTCCAATTTCATTGGAGTTATCATCTTTAACAGATTCGTTTACTTTCTTCCTTTCTGCCCATAACCTGTCACGTTCCCGCATTTCGTCTAATTTAGGAATTATTTTCCTCAGCTCCGTGCTTAACTGCTTAATTGTATTTTCAACATTTTGACTTAGCTTATCTGGATCATATTCACTAATATTGATTTCATCTTTCCCATCTGATAAAATAGCATCGTCTATCTTGTGGTTGACGCTATTATCTATGAATAAAAATGTAGGCCTACTGAGATTCATTTCTGTTCTCGTGTTCTTTTCATTTTCTCTATTTATTTCACTGTTATCTGCACTAACTGGATGCTTAAGACTTTTTATTTCATTGTCTTCATTAACTTCGCTTTTTGTTTCAACTAACTTTTTTATAACATGGTTCACAACGTCACTGATATTATTAATAGTGTTTTCTATAGGTTTCGCAAAAGTGTCTTTTATGTCTCTTCGTAACTCTTCCAAATCATCTTGAATATTAATATTATAATTCAACAAAAGTTTGATCTCGTCTTCAACTTCCTTGTTAAAATCACCTATAATATCTTTTGTGTTGAAATTGTTTTCGATATCTGTGTCCGTATAGTTTATATCGTATTGTAGTGTTTCATTACCATTGTTATTATTATTTTTTGATATGGTCTTTAAAAGATCTGGAATGTCATTTTGAATACTGCTATCTAAGGTTTTTGTGTTCAGCCGCAAATCGTTACTTGGAGGGAGTAATTTCTCTTTGTTTATATTATTGTTGTTAATGTTTTTACATTCAGTCGTTCTTATACTCAGGTTATCCTCCGGATCATATGCCGATTCGGTAATTTCTATATCCACGTCGTCATCAGTCATATCATTTTCTGAATGATAAAAGTTTTCTATGTTTGTAGAGTAGTCCTAGAATAAATGCTTAGTGTATAGTTTTATAATAATAGAGACGCACACTGGAAACACACACACTGGAAATACACACTGAAAACAGGCTTCAGTGCTGTATGTAAGTTAAAGCACTTTACGGGTTTCGTAGCAGATACGTTTGTTTACCTGTAAAGTGTGCGCGAGGTGCTGGAAGCCGGGGTAGTTAGGGTTTACGATTCCTCTTGGGACTGGGCGAACGCCCTTCTCGGACATGTCATCTGTGTCTGAATGATCGAATACTCGGTCGTCATCGACGGGCGTATCATCAGAGTATACATTACACTCGTCTAAAACAAATGTTTAATTTATGCATGAAAGTATACTAAAACATTATTTCATGAAACTTTTGATTTGTTAGCAGACAGACGCAAATTGGACCCGGGTATGTCCTAAAACTGCGACTAGAACCACCGGAGGATGGGCAGCAGCATCCTGTTAGTACACGGTGAACGTACTGCGATCTCCAAGCCGCCTGCCAAGCGTGGGGATTATAGCAACACCCCTCTGTAAGAGGGAGGCCTTGTTCAGCAGTGGACATTTAATGGCTGATGTGATGAGACGCAAATTGAAATCACAAATAAGTATTTCAAGAAAAACGAAGATACCCAAGAGTTACCTTCTCTAACATTTTCTTTGTGTACCTGCCTAAAAAACTATACGTTAAGTTTAGACGGGTTAAAAATTGGGTACCTAACAAAAATACGTAAAATAAGATACCTACAATAGAAATAGCGTGTGATTTTTTTTATAGGTTTTCCAATCGGAATTATATTCATGAAAAGCGTGCGTCCGGTCGATTTTCGTCAATATAAGTGTAGGTAATAACATTATTACATTCAACTAGCTATCTAAAAATCTAAGAAATTTCTTATTCAGATTCTCACCTACGACACTACCACGCCTGACAGCGGTTTCATTACTTTCCTCCAGAATGTTAACTTTAGGAATAGAATGCGTACAATTTATATTGTTCTGAGCGTTAATCCGGTACTGTCGGTTACACACTACGAATTCTACATTGAGCGTGGCGTCTCCAATATCAGTAGCAGTGCTGTAATTTATAAATGTCTCAGTTGTTTCTGTAGAGCTATAAATAGCGTTGCAGTGGGAATTGTCGGTTCTGTTCTCATACGGGGTGGAGTCCGGATTTGCGCTGAGCCAGGTTCTATTTTCATTGAAAGCCTCGCTCGTTGCTTCTGGCGGGTTAAAGGTCACGTTCCCGTTGTCACTTGCCTGGTTGATCCTCATTATTACCTGAAATAGAATTAAAAACGAGGTGAATACATTTACAACATTTACAATGTGTATCACAGACGTTCCTAGTTAGACGCCGCGACTTCACCATCGCATGTCTGTTTGATTCACGCACTTTCGCACGGGATTCGATTTCTCAGTCAGGAATATTACAAAACTATGTACCTGCCTATCCACAAAATTTTTTAAAATTATTTTTTTCTTACTATATTAATTTTACTTCTACATTATAGTTATCTTCTAAGGTAAGATACGTAGATACTAGATACATATATTATGTTCGTAGCGCTCAACATGACTCTACCACCTAAATTAGTTCTGAAACTTGCTATAAATTAAGCAAACGCTACGAAAGATGGGCGGTAAACTCTAACTTGTCGACGAACTAAGTTACAGTTTGCGGTGATGAGACAGGGGTTAGTCGAGTACCTATCATACATAACGTGCTTTGACGAAAGTGGCATAAATGATAAGCATATACATATCACAAGGTTAACGGTATTATTAAACCATAGAAGATAATATTGGCCAAAAGCGTGTTGAGGCATGCGTATGGTAGATAGAGTTCCGTAACCAAAGCCATATAATTGAGGCAACATTCATAATTATAAAATTGGTAGTTACAGAAAATCGAACGTGCGAAACTCCAAAACGACCCAAATTTCGGAAGTTGATCATCCCGACATAATCATACTTGTATGGTGTAGCCAAAAAAAAAAACTTTTCATTTATACTTTTAAAATGTAGGTATTAGGCATCTATACCAAAACTGTAACTGTCCAGTTTCATGCACTAAACTTAATATATATGTATCGAAGGTGTTAACTAAAGGATTAGGATTAGGACGGATAGACAGACAGAACAAACTTATAAGGGTTCTCTGTACGTTCTACGAAACCCTAAAAATTAAAAAGAAAAATATGAGATATTAGTAGATTGTTCCATCGAGCGCATACGAGTGCATTAATTACTCACTTTAGCGAGGTGTGTAATCTACTTTTCTTTCAACTATCAATCAACCTACCGTGATAAAATATACTTACCTACTCAAAATAAAAACTCAAGATAATGAAAACAAAGTTTAATTCATCTTCTCCTCAAACATTTAAAATTAACAATTATTTTCAGCCAGTATCTTTTTGATCGAATGCGTACATATTATATTAAACTTAATGGGAGGCATTAACCTCTGTGGTCAATTTATGTGGTAATTCATGTAAATTTATATCTAAATGAAGAATAAAAAACAGTGCATTAATGAAAAACTGTGCAACAATGAGATTTTGTATAACATTTCTGCACTGTTTTGGTTCTAAGAAAAAATACGTCCTTTGTAATCGGGTTTGTAGTAATTAATGATAAAATTACTACGTAGTTGAAAGAAAACTATTTTTTGAAGGTTTGAAAAAGCAACAGCTGCAATAGGCAGGTAACTTGTATACAGTGGTAGCCTACGAATTGACTTTTGTTGTAAAGTAAACCTATTAACTATCATCATCATATTCATCATCACCATTTCACCCATAGGACGTCCACTGATAACTAAAATCAGAATTCTTATGACAGAAATGAATTCTTATAAAAACATTTTAGTTATTATTACTTTTGTACTGTATGGGTATAGCTGCATTAATCTATATAATTGACGTAGTAGGTACGTCAATTATATAGATTATAATATTTATAATCTAGATATATAATATAGTGTTAGCTGAAACGACTGCAGCGCCGCCACCCCCTACCACCGTCCGACTATAAAAGCGGCCAGCAAGCGGCGGTCCGCCTCTTTCTTTGCCTGGCTTGCGCTCTAGACGTTCGGTCGTGTTTTGAGTTGTGCTATTTTTGACATTTGTTAAATTATTTCTTGGTACAAATAAATTATCATTTTGTGTGATTTTATTTCTTTTTTTAATAAGTTTTGGAAGAGGTTTCTAACATCAGAAGTGGGATCTGACGACGTGGCCAGTCTGCGATTGTCGGATCATATTTCTGATTGCTCGAGTCATTTCTGAGTAACTAACGTAACTAACTTACTGTTTCTGAGTATCTTCCGCGGTACACAAAGAAAAACGTCATAGTGAGCGCATGCCACCGCCGCCCGATATCGGGCCGCAGCTTGGTTCTATTCTAAACAGGTTCGAGGCTCGCACTATAGCAGCAGGTGATGTGGTTGCTCCTGCTACGCCAGGCGGGCGCAGCCCTTACGAGTTACGTGCCCCAGTTGCCACCAGAGTGGTGGGCCGTTCAACTCCAGTATCCGAGCCTGGAGGCCTGGACGGGTCACACCTAGTGATCGAGGGTGTAGGCACGCCTACTATGCACACTGCGAGGGGACCAGCTGCAACCGCCACACCAGGATTAGCCAGTTACGTGGTGGTACGGCTCGTTAACGCCATCAGCGCATTGAATTCGGTGAGACCAACCCATTATTATTGTTGTCTGATCTTAACCCATTCATGACGTCAGTGTGTGGATTGATGAAGTGGACCATGCAAAAATGAGAAATAGTTGGGATGTCAACAAATGCCTAGCAAGTATCCCACAGCGACCGCACGTGGTCTAACTTCAAGCAGAAACTAAAAGCATTGTCCCTGCAGCACGTTGATGTTGCGAATATTTTTGAACTGATGTGTTGTGTACTTACTCCGATAAATATTCCACTTACGCCGAGTACTCGGGTAGGTCATTACTTCATTTGAAAGTCCAATGTTGGGATTCTCGCAACACAAACATTACCGGTAAAAAGAGGTTTCTCAAATCTACCCTCTACTAGCGCGAGAGACGACGGAAATGTAGGTCCCACTCAAAAACGTCGTATGAAAGAGGGTATAACGCGCCGTTATAAATGCAATCGATACGTTCACATAGCCTTTTCTTACCCTTTGAATCCGAAACCGCTACATACTGCACAAGATAACTAGACAACGTCAATACAGCTAATTCAAAACCGTTTCCAGACAAATGCACGTTTTGCAAGAAAAGTGTCATGACGAGAGTAGATGTTTTGCTAAAGAACGTTCTGAGTCGCGTAAGGAAGGAAATGTAAATGTTTACCGTGAAATTGAAAATGAAACTAAAAATCGCGATTTAGTTACCGCTGTTTTGTGTCGGTACACCGGTCGACGTACTAGTAGACATTAGTTCATACGTTTCATTAATCTCGTCGGACTTGTTGAAGCACTTCCCTTGCAAAACAACACCCGGTTATTAATTGGTACGTGGCTTGGGCGATAAAGAAATTTAATCGATTACCTAAATCACACTGCCAAATTAAGTGAATTATTATTGAGGCTGGAGGTAGATTTTTACTTTGTCCCTGGTGGTTGTCTTAGTACTCCTGTTATAATTGGTACTGATGTACGGAATAGGAATGGCGTCACGTACATATACGAACGGCTGACTCTCAATCTAAGCTCATCGCTGTCAACGTATTGTTTGGAGTGAACTATCTCTCGTCAACAAAGAGACGCAAGCTAAGTACAAGTGAACACTGCTTTGATTGGTGATGACAAAAACGTGTTTATAAGTAATTAAAATTCGAACAGTATTTGTTGACCGATGGCCGGTACAGCCTTCACAAAAGTTAAATCCAGACAGATACACATTATTGCACATTCGACTTACGAGCGACTCGCCCGCCCGTTACCGATCTTACAAACTACCACGTGATGCAAAAAATTGAGGGTACGCGTAGTTATTATTTCGCTGGGTACGCACTATCGTTTGTAATCTATTTGATAAAGAAATTATAAGGGCGTCAGAATATGAATACACGAGCCCGGTCTTATAAATTAAAATGAAAGACTGCAGTGATAGAATGGCAGTCGGTTATCACATCGATAGGCTAGGAGACGGTTTTATACAGCGCTTGATATCGTAACTGGTTTCCAGCAAATTAAAATTTCTGTTTCGAAAACTTCATTCGTGACACCGAACTGGTTCGGGTCAATATGAATACTTGAAAATGTCCAATGGTCTCGCGAACGCACCGGTGGTCTATCAGCGAATAATAACGGATAGCGTCAAACCCTACCTACATAGAATCCGGTCGCGCTGCGAAAGATTTTCGAATAATTTACGGAAATTCAAGTCTCTGATCGATGAAGTGGAGTACCTAGGTCGACGGTCAGGTTCGGCCGAGTCCGGGTAAATTTAAGGCCTTGGTAAGTCTCCGCGCTGGTGCCCGGCAACGTAAGGCAGGTTTGACAGTATCTGGGCTCAGCCGGATATTTTAGACGGTACATTGCTGATTTCGCTATGAAGTCGGCTAGCACAGCCGCATTCACCCGCATAGGTTCGTTCCATTTGGTTGGGATGTGGTGTAGGAAAACGTACCTACGTCAGGACTTTGCGCTTTGAGTATCGAGCCTGTACTGACCATATTTGACCTAGAACTAGCTACAGAGGTTCAAGCTACGGTGAGGTAGCGAGGTTTTTTATACCACTGGCTTTTCGGTGAAGGAAAACGTTGTGAAGAAACCTGCATAAGTACGGAGAAGGAATTCATTGGCGTATGTGAATCCACCAACCCGCACTGGGCCAGCGTGGTGGATATGGCCCAATCACCCTTTCGGAGGTAGACTAAAAGTTCAGCAGTAGACTGTTAAAAGGCTGATTATGATGATGCATACTACCTACTTTTTATTTCATGTTTTCCTTGTACATTAAATTTTTCATGAGTACCTTGCATTAGCATTTACCAAGAAAAATCAGGATGAACTAGATATGCCGCTGGTCTCTCTGGATTTATCATCCTTTGAGTTTTGGTATTTTCCGGGAAAAGTTCAGGCTGTAAAAATTGGCTTAAAGGTGACTTGCAACGCTATGCGAGAAAAGACTTCCGAAGCCCTGGCTTAAAGGTGACTCGCAAAACTATGCGAGAAAAGACTTCCGAAGCCCTGGCTTAAAGGTGACTTGCAAAACTATGCGAGAAAAGACTTCCGAAGCCCTGTTGTGTTGTATGCGCACTGTAGATATAAGTTGACTCATAAAAGACCCGTGTCAGTCTTCCGAGTTCTCTCGGTTAAGTTTCGGGGTGAATGAGAAAAGACTTACCGATTCTACACCGTTGTTGTATGCGCACTGTAGATATAAGTTGACTCATAAAAGACCCGTGTCAGTCTTCTGAGTTCTCTCGGTTAAGTTTCGGGGTGAATGAGAAAAGACTTACCGATTCTACACCGTTGTTGTATGCGCACTGTAGATATAAGTTGACTCATAAAAGACCCGTGTCAGTCTTCCGAGTTCTCTCGGTTAAGTTTCGGGGTGAATGAGAAAAGACTTACCGATTCTACACCGTTGTTGTATGCGCACTGTAGATATAAGTTGACTCATAAAAGACCCGTGTCAGTCTTCCGAGTTCTCTCGGTTAAGTTTCGGGGTGAATGAGAAAAGACTTACCGATTCTACACCGTTGTGTTATATGCGCACTGCTAGTACTCAGAATACAGCTGTATTCTGAGTGCGGGTATAAGGTGACTCATAAAAGACAGCCTTCCGAGCTCTCTCGGTTAAGTTTCGGGGTGAATGGGAAAAGCCTTACGGATACCGCACTGTTTTTTTTTTCATGTGTATTTTGTTACTTACCTAGTTACATTGCAAAAACCTACATTTTTTGATTACTGTCTTCCTACTTGCAGAAAAATAGAAGATCTATTTTCTTAGCAATTTATTCATCTTTACTCTCGTTTGTTATAGAACTGTGATGAAGACTTATGCCCTGACAGTGCTGAGGCAGTTTACATGTCACGCCATCGCCTGCGCATGCAGCGCACGATGCGCCGCCCTGTGAAGAAAAAGTAGCCGCATGTGCTGCTTCCGAAGGTTCCAGCCTGGGTTGCGAGGACGCTGCCCCGTCAGGAGAGGCCGTGTTAGCTGAAACGACTGCAGCGCCGCCACCCCCTACCACCGTCCGACTATAAAAGCGGCCAGCAAGCGGCGGTCCGCCTCTTTCTTTGCCTGGCTTGCGCTCTAGACGTTCGGTCGTGTTTTGAGTTGTGCTATTTTTGACATTTGTTAAATTATTTCTTGGTACAAATAAATTATCATTTTGTGTGATTTTATTTCTTTTTTTAATAAGTTTTGGAAGAGGTTTCTAACAATAGATTATGATATTTATAAGAACATTGAGACAATGTCAAGAGGTAAAATAAAGAATTGAATTGACAGCTGCAATAACATTGTAAAATACGAATTAATACTACATTTTAATATTTCACCCAATGAATGCAATATATATATATCTATATCAATGATATCACCACATATTTTTTTACGTTAGAAAAACTAGCAAATGTGATCAGAATTTAGTTTTCATTCGGCTTTTTATAGTGTTTACAATTGTTATCGGCATTTATATTTTAGTTAGCGTATAGTAGGTAGGACCTAAACTATGAACCAATCTTCCCGTTACCATTCCCTTCGCCTAATAACCTATTTTCAGTCCGTATTGCTAAATCATCTATCGTATTTCGTCTATAATGAATGTCTATACAGACTTGTCAGTCAATCTTACGTAAGCGAGAGTAGGTCACGAAGCGGAAGTTTGCATCCCTCACTAATCACTAGAAGCCGTAGAGCAAAGTGATCGCGGACAAATGGGCCGCTTTTTGTTGTTCACCCGCCGTTCATTAGTGTAATGAGCTTTTTGTTCTCCATTGTTATCGAGTAAAAGTGTGAATTTCATTGAGCAATATACCGTAATTAATGTTTGCTACTTCATAAAATAAACGACTGTCCTTTTGGGAGCTTAAACCATTGCGAAATAGAAATCTACCCCCCTTTCATTTGTACGAAATGATTCGCTTCAAGAACAAGATTCCCACGTGAAATATCGTCATAAAACAGTTAAGGCCGTAATACATAATCATTTGATTTTATATCCTAAATCCATGGAAGGCTTGTACTGCGCAATGGGCCCGGATATTGCAGGCGGGCGGCCGATCCCACCCTTCCGCTAGAAATGTCCATGTTTTTATACCCGCCCTGCTATGTCGGAACAGATTTTAGTATCTACATATTACGTACCTCCATTTATCCACAATAATAGGTACCTACTTATATAGTTTTTCAATGAATCGGGTTGGCCTGGCACTAATTAAAACTGAAAACCTTAAACGGCACAAATAGTCATCATCATCAGCCAGAAGACGTCCACTGCTGAACTTTGGCCTCCCCCTATAACCTCCACACTGAACGACAGCCTGCCTTTTGCATCCACTGGATGCCCGCGACTCTCACAATGTCGTCGGTCCATCTAGTGGGAGGCCTCCCTATGCTGCGTCTTCCGGTTCGTGGTCTCCACTCCAGAACCTTTCTTCCCCATCGGTTATCGGTTCTTCGAGCGATGTGGCCTGCCCATTGCCACTTCAACTTGCAAATTTTACAGCTATGTCGGTGACCGAGCATAGCTCTCTCCATTGCCCGCTGAGTGACTCTGAGTTTTTCCAAAAGGCCAACAGTTAAGGACCACGTCTCAGTACCATATGTCATCACTGGCAACACACACTGGTCAAAGACCCTCGTCTTGAGGCACTGTGGTATCTTGGACGATAAGATGTCACACAATTTCCCAAACGCTGCCCATCCGAGTTGAATTCTTCGGGCGACCTCTTTGCCTAAGTCGGACTTACCTAACTGAACAACCTGTCCAAGATAGGTGTAATGGTCAACAACTTCGAGAGTATCGTTCTCAACGACTACCGGCACGGGTTCAACATGGACATTGTACACGGCATATATAAACGGCACAAATAGTAGTTACTTAGACATTATGTATGTTTGTTGTAGAAACTTTAGAACCGTGAAGGCCAATCGCTTTCCGACCAACTCCTTACGCGGTCTCAAATTAGCGCTAAAACAGCGCAGTTCGGAAAATCACGTGAACATTAAGCTTAACGCGCCCAGATAAGGGTATCGGTCGTGCAACTTTTTTTCATCACCTTAACTGAATCGCTTAAAACATCTAGTCGTAAGGCCCGTGGCCTAACCTTTGGTTGACTATCGACTGGTGACCAAAATGCGGGCGTCTACTTTGACCAAACAGTAAAGATAATGGAATTCAACAAGGGAACAAACAGATTCTTATTTAAGTTTAGTTTATTTCTTCATATTTATTTTAAGTATATAGGTTTTTATTTTATTTATATAATACTTTATTACACACGTACAAATAATGTAGAAATGTAACAAATAGAGGAGAGGAATCACCTCTAGCTAGGGTAAAGAGAATGATAGATAGGCCTGCATCAAAAATTACTTTAATATTTTTAAACAATGTTTTTGTTCTTTATTATTCCACTAGCGGTCTGCCCCAGCTTTGCACGGGTATAGATTATAGCCTATGTCAACCGGGGATAGTGTAGCTTCCCGTCAGTGAAAGAATTTTTCAAATCGGTTCAGTAGTTTCGGAGCCTATTCAATGCAAACAAACAAACAATCAAATCTTTCCTCTTTATAATATTAGTATAGATATAATATGTAAAAATGTCGTATGTAAATGTATTGTTACCTTATTTATCCACCACTACCCAGAGTTTTCTGTAACTGTAATTAATATCGTGCACGCTATTGAGCTTTTTAAGCTCTGGGTAACATAACACTGTGTTTTTATTATTACGGTCATATAGCAACTAAGTCTTATAAGTTGACTAATCAAAACACAGGCTAAAAGCCGGAAGCCTATTGTAATCGGATGGAAGGGAAGGGGATGATTACAAACACTGCCTTGCCCAACGACGTCTGACCTGAATACGACCGAACAACCGACCGAATTTTAACTAAAAATGCCATTACCAAGAGAGCTACAGACAAATTATTGCGAGCCTAAACGCTACGTGTATTCCATAAACGATTTTACGAGTGAATTGGCTTATAGAACGCTTAACTTGGAGTAACAACACAAGGCAATGAAAACCAAACCATTGAAATCGGCTGTTCTTTTTCAGTATACTTAGTTTCGAAGAATTGCGTGGTTGGTTTGCAGAAACCTTATATCTAGAACCTAGAACAGAAGTAGCTCAACGTATAATAAGAACTGTAGGTATAGGTACACAGTTTCAGATCAAACAATCAAGGCAGATAGGGTAAGATGCATTAGTGCATGGTATGGTAGGTGCGAACGTATTTGGCCTAAATCAGGCTTCATGCCTTTTGTGGAACTAACCCTGCAGACGACCTTGCTGCCCTTTTTTGCATGCGGACTATATTAAATTTTTTTTACTGGGCAAGTGCCTTTATTAACTAAACAAAATATGAGCTAAACCTAACACTATATTAGTTATATAGTTCATTGGTAGGTATACTTACAGTTTTTGCACTAAGCGGTATGATAAAATTGTGGGTGAAACATGCAGCGCAGCAAACAGCGGAGGCATTAGAACATGAACGATAATTATTTTACTAAGGCATATCTCCCTTGTTTGTCTGATCTGAGTACACATATAATCCAAAATAAAATACAGTAAAAGCATGAGACAGCTTGGAAACTTTTAACCCAAAGATAAAATAAATCGTCATTGTTTTTACCCGACGACAAGGCAAAATGGAAGGTACCTATGGGTTTAACGTGTATATAATGTATGTTATTTTATGTAACTACAAAATACTTAACTGATTTTTAACCCACGACGCAAAAATAGGGGTGTTATAAGTTTAACGTTTGTATTTGTGTGCCTGTGCGTCTATAATAGGTATGTTTTTGTCTATCTGTGGCATCGTAGCTCCCGAATGGTTGAACCGATTTCAATTAAGTTTTTTGTTTGTTAGAAAGATGACTTGATCAAGGATTCATGAAATCTTTCATAAGTAAGTCATAAGTGAAGCCTGTTCAGGTGTTTGAAGACAATCGGCTCTTTTATCGAGGGGTTTAAAAATATATTTATACATGTGATATGATATGTGTATGAGGTCTATTATTGATTCACCCAAGATAAGGGAAGGTCATTGCTTAAGTGACGTCATCACAAATACAAGATGTAAAATAAAATAAGTAGTAGAGATAAAAAAATACTTTTAAGTATGACGTATCATTGAATAGGTATTTCAGAATGAAAGTCAGTATTTTTTGTTGTTTACCGTCTACTTTACTGCGAAATATGATCCGCCAGAAATACCTGATTGTGTTTTTTTTAAGAAATAAACTTGTTCTAGCTTTAAGTACTCTCATAACTCTACTTTTACTCACCCTACTAGTCTCTTTTGATTATTGTTTTCATTAACTGTAATCGAAAAAGCCACATAAAAAGTTAAAACTAAAACTAATTAATTACAAGCTAGCGCCGTAAACAGCCCTTTACTGACATTAAAACGCTCCAATTTTGGATTGGTTGTAATAAGCACCGTTTAAATATCTTTAGTGAGAAAACTCGCCAGATAAGTAGAGAATTTAATTTAATTTAGCCTCAAACCTAGCTTCGGTATCTAAATGGTTCTTCGGAATTTCTGAGAGAGTTATAAACACGATCTCATTTTCTGTTGTAAGAAACTTTTGATCTCGCAGTTTCATTTTGTTCAGGATGAGCCAGTGAATAGGATTTATATGATTATATTGGCAGGCATCATTAATTATCTACACCTATAAGCCGTCACTATCTTAAGCATGCACTTTGCACAATTCAATTTATGCAATTATTTGCATCACGTAGATAGTTCAGACCCCTAGAGGAGGACTGAGGTTACCTTTGAACATCGGCGCAAAATTGCCAGCCTATCGGTTTTTTTATCGGATAGGTACATATCGGAAAGTGTGCTGATCTGCATTGGTCTAATTTCAATTCTGCTCATTTTTCTATCAGACGACCAGGGCGGGTACAAAAAGGCGACTCCTTTTCGTGGATTATATTCCGAAAACCCGTAGCAGTTTGATTCCATTTTGTACGAACCACTAGACTGTAGAATGTGCTGCCTGAATGGGAGTATCCCGGTAGATATAATCCAGGTGTCTTCAAGTCACCATCGAGTGAATCGGTTTCTTCTAGGCAAGCGTACTTAATCGTATACCTCATAATTGCTTAACATCATGCGACTTAGGCAAATAATGCCTGTTATTCAATTTAAAAAAAAAAAAAAAAAAAAAACGCAAGGCGGGTTTTTAAATTGTACTTTTAAATATATTTGCTCTATAAAATTACACCAGTATTATAAATGCGAGTGTGTGTACGTGTGCAAGTCAACTGTGTGTGTGTGTTTGGCCGCGCTCAACCCCACAACAGCAGAATGGATTTGAATGAAAGGAATGAAGGGAGCGTATATTATACCCTAGCTAGATTAGCATGAATCTTTTATCCCAGAAAAACTCATGGTCCCTGATGAATAGCGAATGGAACCGCGACCCACTGCAAGTACTAATATAGATAACTAATGAATTTTAGGACAAGAAGTACCTACTTTCATTTTAATTTTCACTTGGTAAACCAACTCGGGCAAAAGTGAGTTCATTTTTGTCCCTGATATAATGCAAAGTGGCCCTTGTATCTCTAATAATCTCGTTAGGACGCCTAAATAAAGCAATTCTGTTTTATAATTGTTAATTTGTGAGATGTAACGGTCTTTGTTTAGGGTAAATTCTGGACAAAATTGGCCACTCGAGCTCGCAGCACCGGGCAAATGGTTATTAAGTTTGTCAAAAATTAGGACAATAGAATTTTTTCCTTTATTTTGAAAACGAAAATTAACAAACAATGTAGGCTAAAGATTAGTTGGTATTTTACAAGCTTTTATTTAATTTGCCCTGTTAGTACGTATGTGTGGGACAAACTGAATTTTAGACCAGGGGCCTTACGGACAACAGCTATTGCGGCACCTAATCCGCTCAGTTGGAAAATCACGCGAACGTGAACTTTATCGCGCCCAGATACGGTTTGCGGTCCCGTGATTTTCCAACTGAGCAGATTAGGTGCCGCAATAGCAGTTGTCCGTAAGGCCCTTGTTATCCTCTACCGATACTTAGAGCAGAAACTTTGCATACACTTTTGGTTTGGATGACAATGCATGGTTAGCTAAATTATGTCATTTTAAATCTAATCCAAAACTGGCGGACTCATATGTTCAGCAGTGGACTTCTGCCTTATGATGACTCTATTTATTTTCACCTAACAAACAAAAAAATATAGTATAAATAACCATTATACGGTAAATAAATGTATACGTCTTTTATTGAAAAGTCAAAGTCAAAGTAATTTATTAATAAACATTATGTTTACACTCGTATTTGAATTTCGACATTCGACACATAAATATCCAATATGAGTAAACGACCTACTGGTCGTTGAATCGGAAGGAGAAATTGAAATCAAGCCTTGTTAACGCGGTCCTATGGGTCGAGCTGTTCATATCAATCAACACAGGAATTTATTTACAGCTGACCTTTCACGAAACGTAAACACAAGCTCTATCTGCTTTAGAACGTGGCATTCAAAATTGCAAAGATATTGACCCGTAGTTTGCCTGTCGTGACTATCGTATCCCAAAATATATTATACACTGAAAGAATTTATACCTATCTATATAAACAAATAATCAATCTATCTAAGTATATTATACAATAGTGAAATACCACTCACTTTACTCACTCAAAGACTCATCATAAAATCTCAAAAAATACTTGACCTACGAAGTTGAAATTTGACAGGTAGTTTTATTATGGGATGTAAGTCTGTTAAAAAAGGAATCAAGCCGAAAGTTTATATGAAAATGTACGCGTACGAAGTCGCGGGCAACAGCTAGTTAGTATTATTTCTATATTACACATATGCACCTCTCAATTTTTTTCCCTTCAGGCACCACTTGAATTCAATTGTTGTTTGAGTGACATTGTTTTGATGGGCATTTCATTTTAGCTGGCATGTATTTATTTGTAGATTAAAAACATGTGTTCAAATAGTGAAAGTTTAAAAATTACTATGTTTTATTCGTAGTATTGTATTACTGCGACTTAATACATGCCAGCTAAAATAATACTACGAATTAATACATGCCAGTTAAAATGAAAAGCCCATCAAAACAATGTCACTTAAACATTAATAATTTAAATATTATTTATAATTTAACATTTTATCGTTATTTATTCCTCTTTTTGTATTTTTTTATGTGCTATTCTGTCTGTTATCGAATCACTTAAATTATGTTTAGGTTTAAATATGGCACATTCAAATTATCACTAGTGTAATTCGTATTTTTCGTTTATAATTGAAATACATAAAATTGTACATTACGTAATAAAAATTATAATTGATCAAGATTCATTTATTTATCAATGTTTTAATGTTTCTAAGTTTGAAACAAAGTTCGTTAATAAAGGCACTTGTCTGCTATAAAAAAAACAGTTCATAAAGTTCCTAAACATGGAAGTCTCAATCATAAAAAATATGTCTACAATTTTTATCTGTTGCTTGTCATCAATAAATTAAAAACAAGCAATTTTGCATTTTATGAGGTATACTTAAGTTCCGTTAAGACCGGAGCGAGCGTCCAGTAGGGTAATGAAAACTTCTTTTATCGATCAAACAACCGGCGTAATTCTCTGCGATACGCCTTCCGTAGCACAAATATGAATTCGTAGCGGCGCGTCCCGTAGCCACGTAGCTGAACTCTACCAACGTTTTACGGAGTTTCGACAGAAATATGAGGCAATTTAGATTACCGTTTTCTTAAATACTTTTAGGTACTTATTTTCTTCAATTCAGACAAACAAGGGAGATATGGTAAGGTGGAGTGGCGGGTGCAAACGCTTTAGGCCTATATCAGGTTTGATGCATTTAGTTGAATTCACCCTGCAGACGACCTTGCTGCTCATTTTTGTTGCATGTGGACTTTTGGGTAGTTCATTTGTGTCGCTGAAATTTTCTTAGTGTGTGTGAAAAATGAGTACCGTACCACAGAGCCGGCCGTATATAATTAAGCCAACTACAACATGGTAGTGCCATTATCACGTTGGATGGCAATGCTTACTGTTTGAGCAAGAAAAACGACAGCATTTTAATCACGAGTCGCATTAACCAGATGCTTTGCACGATTTTTGAAAATGAGGTGAGCTCTCGGTGTAATTATTAAAAATTGGTTTCTTCAGCTCTATAGAGACTCAAATAGGAGGAAATGACGTAATTTAACAACGTGAGTTCAAGTCTAGCAATGTTTGTATTCGTATAATATTTAAATCCTGATAAAAGCTGCCCCTGACTAATATTTTAGGTAGATTCATAACACAATTCAATTACTTCTGTTCAACATAAGATGTTCTTATACTGCAGTATTAGAGAGTACAAAAAGAAACGACGAAATTTCTAAATAGCTGACACTTACAATGAATATAAACGTCTCCTTTTATTTTCATTTGTGTATGTGGGCCATGTGGTGTCATGTGGCGGTAGCGCGTACTATCGATTGACAAGGTTCCGTCTGAGGTCGGGGCAGCCGTATTAAATATTTATACTCAAGTATTCTTAACGCACGCTGCCCTACAATAGGGTTGTATGTACTAATAAAATAGTTCTACCTACTAAAATATGTTCTGCATAAAATTTCATAGCGTCTGGTTAATGCGAAGTGTGACCAAAATGCTGGCTTGTTACTGGCTCAACGCATAAGCATTGCCATTCAGCGTGGTAATGCCGCCAGCATGCTGCATACGCTGCCAACTGATAGTAGACTTAAGCATTTGGATTGGATAGACCTTAAACGGTCTATGCGGACAGTCTAACTGTTTTTGTAGTGTTAGTTTGTATTTTCTTTAGTTAATAAAGGCACTTCACATTTAAAACTTTTCAAGATATCAGAAAATTCAGTTTAATTTGAAAGTTTCTAAAATACTTTCCGATAAATAAAGTTTCTAAAATAATTTCCGATACGCCCGAAATGGGTAAACTGTTGATACTCTAGTTATTATGAACATCTTTTGTACACAGTTCTTGCAATAAATATATTCTGATTCTGATTCTGATAAAATATCTACCATCAATCTAAATATTTAAAAATGACTCGCTCACTGATTGACTCATCACGAAATCTCGAAAACCGCTTGAAATACGAAGCTGAAATTTTACACGTGGTTCCTTATAAAGTGTAAAGAATCGCTAAGAAATATTTTTTGCGAAAATTCCGAATTAAGGGTGGCAAAAGGGGGGTTAATAGTTGATATAAAAATCTACGTGCACGAGTTAAGGGCAACCGCTAGTCTATACTAATATTATAAAGAAGAAAGATTTGATTGTTTGTTTGTTTGCATTGAATAGGCTCCGAACTACTAAACCGATTTGAAAAATTCTTTCACTGACGGGAAGCTACACTATACCCGTGCGAAGCAGGGGCGGACCGCTAGTGTAAGATAAAATTGTAAACCTTGCACACGTAAGTCGTGTGAATAAAACGGAGTGCAAAAAAGAAGCTTAACTTTCGAACACGAACAAAAACGTGTTGCTTATCGGAACGCAGTCCTATAGAATGGGAACTGTGTCAAATCCCATTGTAAGGCAACCCTACCTCACTGTGGAGCACCGACCGGGACCGGGGACCGTCATCAATTGCCAGGCCAAGGGATCAGAGATAAATAAAATTACCTAACCGTATATTTTGATGCTAGCTCCCCATACATCACTAGAGTCTAGTCGAGTTTCTTACGTAGCGTGGAAATTGCTTTGTGTACATAAATGATGAGGTTTTGAGGAATGCTCCGATCTGAAGTAATAAACAATGACCCTTACGCAGTCGGTGCCAGATGATATCTACATCTTTTATTAGGTTTAGATCTATAGTTACCAATGGAGCTGCCATTTCATTGTAGGCCGGCAGACGCAGGCTACCATAAGCCTGTGTCCTAATGTTTCATAAATTACACATACTGAAATATATTTTAAATTTGCTGATAAATTTCTGAGATATAAGCGTTTAAAGTTTTTAGTGGGGGATAGAGTGCGGGTGCTCTGTTCCGCTCCCGGAAAGCGTGTGTTAGTATTGCAATTGTATGACGTGCTCACGGCTTGACGTCATAACGTGCTATTATATAGTGCTCTCTGTGTCTAGCATGAAATCAAAATACTTATAATTTGACTAGCTGTTGCCCGCGACATAACATAGCCTGTACTTCAATCTGGTCATAGCTAATCTTTGTGAAAAATGCATATATAAGTAATGTTTGCACACTACTGATTAGCGCTGGCAAAGCTGTGGTTCTCAGGCAAATAAAAACAGGCCACTACAAAATAAAAATAAATTTTTGTTTTTTGTCAATACTTATTCAGAAAAAAAAATTGCCATTATATCGTAATAATTTTAATTTTAATTGTTTAATGCTTCATAATCCTAATAAGTATTAGTAAGTAAAAGTATTACAAAATATTTCACATATTTAATAACTAGCTACACCCCGCGGTTTTACTCGCGTAGTGATGAATAATTGTTATGACGATGAAAGTAACCTATAGATGTCACTTTCCGGCCCTTGATCTATACCCATGCAAAAAATCAGGTCGATCCGTTGCTCTGTTGCTGCGTGAAAGAGGAACAAACAAACAAACACACCCATTTATAATATTAAGTATATAATTATTATAAGGAAAAACACAAGCAGATAAAAAGAAATACTTATTCAGGTACACATTTTAATTTCGGAAGTAAAATTATATTTCTTAACTTTCGTAACTTTCATAACTTTTCGGTTTCTCCCACGTTTCTTATTTCGTTGTAGCTATACTCGAGTTTGCAGAGTTAGGGCGGGCGGGACGCGTGGCGTGACCCGGCGCGCCCTGTACGCGGCGCCCTACGTGTTAATGGTTACCAAAATGATGGATCGCCTAAACCACACGACGAAACCGCGTTGTGACCTTAAAACACTCGATTTACTAAAACATCTTGTCGTTTAGATTGGAAGTTAATTCGATACGTTTTCATGAAAACGCGTTGGTACTTTATTGTAGACAAGAAATAAATGAATTTGTATGTATTAGAATGCTCACTGTTATGTTGTTATTTAAATATAACTAATAGATAAATAAAAAAATTTACGATCGGCAGGATTCGAACCGGGTATGCGCCCCGAGCGTTATTTCTGCTAAGCTACGGTCGCATTCCCGTGCCTTATGTAAATATTCGGGACATATTTGCACACACGTTGATTTTACCCCAAACTAAGCAAAGTTTGTAATATGGCTCCCAGAGACTGCACATACATATATATACACATACATATATATTTTTAAATACATATTTAAATAGATATTAACACCCAGATATAGAACAAACACAAATGTTCATCACACGAATGTTTGTCCTAGGAGGGAATCCAACCCACGCCCCAAGCGCAGAAGGACTGGACCAACGGTGCTCCTAATGTTCTGTTGTCCTAATGTAAAGTTCTGTTGCTTTTTGTGGAATTTTTGTTTGATCAATTAAGCCAAAACGTGATATTTTTTTATGAATTTCTGTCTGGCTAACTATACGATAACAAGTTGGCAAACCCGCTCATAAAAAATCTATGACTCTCAGTTCTTTCTCTAACTTGGGCTATGTAATTTCAGCAAACTAAAAACAACAGTCGTAAAGTGTTCTTTTTGTATCACAAACTGAAAACAACTATCATAAACCTAAGTCCTGTCGCTCTGTTTCGGTTTCCTTCATAAATATTAAAAGTAGACTTATTGATAACCGTTAGTATCGAAGGGTCAGCCCAAGGGTTCGATATTAAGAAAATAAAAGCCCTCAGGAACACATACCAGGCCGAACCTCTATTATTTTCTGAATGGAACTCGAATATCGAAAGCTTAGTCATGGTCACCAGATTCAGTTATTAAAGAAGCATAGGTATCATATATATTGATATACGGAGACTATATACGAACAGGTATACCCACTAGGATTCATCATCATCAGCCAGAAGACGTCCACTGCTGAATATAGGCCTCCCCCTTTAACCTCCACACTGAACGACAGCCCTCCTTTTGCATCCACTGGATGCCCGCGACTCTCACAATGTCGTCGGTCCATCTAGTGGGAGGCCTCCCTACGTTGCGTCTTCCGGTTCGTGGTCTCGACTCCAGAACCTTTCTTCCCCATCGGTTATCGGTTCTTCGAGCGATCGTTGAACAGGTTATTATCAAATCACTTCTACACAAAGATAATAAAGATGTAAAGTTTGTTACAGTATGTTTGTCTCCTACAATAAACATACAAAGTCAGAAACTACTGAAACAGTAAATAATAACTAGCTAAGAGCGTGTCGAGACTAGAGACACGCATATGGTAGGGTAGGTTCCGTTTTTTGCAGCTAAAGTCATAATATATAAATGTGATCACAATCATCATAGTTCAGAAATTGGTGGTCACGAAAAATTCGAAAGTACGAAGGTCTGTAGACTAAACTAAATTTCAGAGGTGCATCATACCAACATAACATAATATACTTTTTATGATTTAGTCAAACTACTCTAGAAAAATTATTTATTAAATTAATTTTACAAAAATTCCTTTGGCCAATGAGCTACAACGTCTTGAATTTATTACAGTTTTATCGCTATATCTCAGAAAGTTATGATCAAAAAATGCTTGAAATAATTTTGAATAAAGGTTCTTAAATATGACCTATCAGTATGGTAAGTTACAAGTTTCTATGTCTAATAGTTTAGAAATGCAGGGGGGACACCAACTTTTTGCTATATTGGCGGGCCATATTTCACAAAGCATACACTTGATATAAAAGTCATGTATGAATCCTTCCCTTCATTTTAAAAGACCTGTTCAACGATATACACGACCCCGGTGCAGCGAAAAAAATTATTTCATCCCCAAAAGCCACACCAAAAATGCATTTTTTTTATACTTTTAAAATTAAGATCTATACTTAACCAGTAATTGTGCAAAGTTTCAATCACTTGCTTAAATAACTATAGGGTTAAAGTTATATGATTATTTACGGGATATTTACCGTGGTATATGGTTGTGGATAATCATATAACTTTAGTGAACAACCGTGATAGTTTAAAACACTGTTTTAACTATAGGGTTCTAAAAAAATTAGGACAGACGGACAGAACGAATTTATAAAGGTTCCTTGTGAAGCCACGGGACCCTAAAAAAACACGAAATCTACACTACATACTATCCCCGTGTGACATATGCTTTGTTCACAATGCAGGTGAAGCTAGTATCCGATACATTGCCAGTCAGTATTGAGGTTGAGGTAAAATAACTTAACACATACAAGTACGGTAAAGTTAGTTCCACACAATATTAATGGTAGAATATTTTATGTCACAAAGGTACTTCTCCTGTCTACTAGTTGGAGAGAACCTTGTATGACATAATAATACAAGCTATTAAATATAGCAGTGTATGAGTATCGGTAACACGGTGCGAGACGGCTAGACAATAGCAGACGTTACCCGCCTGCCAGACGCCAAGCCAGTCTCGACATCCTCTTAAATTACACTAATAAATGTACTGATTCTGGTAACAGCAGCTCAGATTGGCGTCGCTAAATAAAGACGGCTAATGGCCTGAACATTTTCGATTTTCATATTACGGAGTCAAAGCGATGAGAATCCGATAATAAGATCTTAAGGACATCATATTTTTCACCTCTGCAAATGGAGTTACGAAAATGGCTCAAGCACCATTTTCCCATCTATAGAGATTGCAGAAACGATTTGTCTACTAAAGTAGGTTTAATAATACCTATTAATTTTACTTAATGAAGATGGAGTACGTACGCTACGACTTCTATTATATTTAAAGGTGACCTGAGACCTGCTAAGTAACTGCAAGCAACAATGCCAAGAACGGCCTTTGTTGACATCGTCACGCGAACCTCTTATATTAAACTAATACCGTATAATACGCACTACCCACGCCGCCGCCAGTTACAATAAGCCTTTTTAAGCCAATAAAAGAATTATTTTACGAGTCGAATGCCCAAGAGACAGTATTCTGAATGGCTGGAATTGTAAGAAGGTCGCATACCTTAGTATACCTTTGCAAATAACGAATCGTAGCAAGCGTATTCTCCACTCCCGCTCCACGTCAAATGGAGAAATGGCTTAGCTCGTACTTTTACATTGCTTGTACCTGAGTCTGATATATACTCGTATTATTTATACAGATATATATATGAAGCCTTTCGTAAAACTGCACCTGAGCGTTATAATTTGGTTTGAAAACGTCTGCTGGTTTCATGAGTTGTATGAGTTTCAACTGACGATTTGAAGTTAAGAAATAAGACATTAAAATATGAAAATGAAAAAAAAATACCAATGTCCTGCGATTGTGTGTTGGAAAAGACACGATCATGTCTAATTTACTAAATACATACAAGCGTTTGCGATGAATCGTTTTAAAATCGTGCAAGTTATCTTATTGGCCAAGATAATATCGTCTGGCCGTTTCTAAATTACATTTTTATTTTTTCTAGTCAGGCGATATTCTATCGTGGCTAGCACAAAAACAGTCGAACTAAACATTCGTTGGATTACGGTTCGATTTCATTAATCCCTAGGGCACAATTGCTAACTTACTCGTAGTTCGAGAACATTGACCTAAATACCTATTCTTAGTTAGGGATTCTGTATTCACCTCATTGGTCTGGCTATCCATCTAATCTAGATAATCCTATTTATTGACTTTATTCATTGCAAAACCTTGCCTAGATACATGCGTATATATACTTGGTACATGCGTACCAACTGGTTTACCTCACTAATCGGATTCATTAATTTTAATTAAAAAATGTATCCTAAATTAGGGGGAAATTACACTAGCATATTAGTTTACTCAGCCCACGACACTGTGCCTTGCTGTACACTGTACAGGCTCTAAAGATAACTACAGACTCAGATTGGTACTAAAATAATGTAAAACAACTTAAGGTTTCTCATTTGTTATCTAGTATTAGTTCTAGTTTTCCACTATACTGTGGACGATGCCAGAATGTATCCCGTAACCGTAACTATCCTAAATATTTACGGTGTCTTCAAGTCGCGAGTGAATAGGTTTCTTCTAGGTAAGCATGCCCCATCGTAGACCGCATAATCGCTTAACAACAGATAAATAATATGCATTTGACCGCCAAATGCAAGCCAATAATATAAAAAAACATCGCTGTACAAAATTTCAAATTATAGTCTTGTAGTGATTTATAACAATTCAGAGGTCTAAAAAAGCGGAAACTATTAGGAAAAATCTAGGCACAAAAAGTATGTTATTACTGATATAAATTATTTTCTTGAAAATGTGCATGACTTTTTAAGCAAAGCAGAACTTTAAATGTCATTATTTTGCTATTTGGAATGCGAGAGACGATATAATTATCGTGTCTCGCATTCCAATGCTTCAATTTAGTTCAAGTTAATATGTTGTATTTATGACATTAATCCAACTTTGATCACTTAAATGCTTTTAATTCTACAATAAACCCATACATCAGCGCGTATGTTGAGAGCTCTACGCAGTAGGTAAGTAAAGTTCAGGCTGGCAATCACTAGCAATAAAGTGGCCGGCGGTAAATGAACCGTGCGACCCATAAATAGCACTTACGACCGCCACTGGGTCTTTCCACTACTTACTAGCAGTGGCACCATCTCTTAATACATTGTTTCATAGAATAATGGCATCAATTCTGTGCAGCAGTTATTAAGATTGATAAAAATGCTGGTAGGTTTTTACTCAGTACTTGTTTAAATATTTTCAAGGCAAAAACTTGCAAAGTTTTTGCAAATATTGGAGCAAACAATACTAAAGGAGTAAAATTGATAGCTAGCCAAAAACGATTTTTTTCTTGTATCGCATACGTCGTCACTTTCAACAATGCGAGATTCCGGGAAAATATCGACATTTCCGATTTAATTTTTTTTTTATGTAAGTAGGTATTATATGTAGTTATTTCCTAGCAAGGTAAACACTTACATACACATTGTAAAAAAAAAAAAATTGGATCAGGCTTTCCTTGCAGTCATTCATCTAAACATATTATATTCATCATCATCATCATCAGCCAGAAGACGTCCACTGCTGAACATAGGCCTCCCCCTTTAACCTCCACACTGAACGACAGCCTGTCTTTTGCATCCACTGGATGCCAGCGACTCTCACTATGTCGTCGGTCCAT
This sequence comes from Agriopis marginaria, assembly GCA_932305915.1. Classification (NCBI taxonomy): domain Eukaryota; kingdom Metazoa; phylum Arthropoda; class Insecta; order Lepidoptera; family Geometridae; genus Agriopis; species Agriopis marginaria. The sequence goes on from OW029915.1 coordinate 12,983,603, forward strand.
CTAGTGGGAGGCCTACCTACGCTGCGTCTGCTTCTTTCCTACATATTATATTATTATGGGTTTATTCATAAAAAGCTGAGAAGTGATAAATAAACACATCGTATTTGACAAGACATTGAAGCTGAAATATTGATTATTATTGATATTAATTATTGCACTAAATTTGTATAAAAAGCAGTTTTAGTAAGAAAATATATTAAATCATACACTTAATATAGTCAGTTCAGCAAAAAGAAATACTTTTTTGTAACTGGTATTTAATTAAAAGGCTTTTAACCTACTGTAATTTGTAATGGATTCAAGAACTTACATTACAAGTGCTACTGTATGACTTTATGCTTTAGCAAAAGTGCAGAGTTTTGTACGATAGATACAATGGCTTTTGTTCGCGCTGCTATGTCTATACTACCTAAGCAACCGGAAACTCTTCCGGCTTCTTCATTTCGAATACCCTTTCTATTTTTGTCAATAGCGAAATAGAGGATCTAAAGCAAACACTAAACTTACGAAACGTAACTTGCATAATGGGAAAGAATTGATTTTTTTGGATGCAACATCACATACGAACGAAGAATAAACGTATGCCAAATTGAGTGTACCCCACAAATTTCTATTATAAAGTTACGCGTGGCCATTAGTTTCCTTCCACAGGTGTTAATATGCAAAGATTATGACTTTTATGACACACAAACGCAAATACAGCACGTATCCATCCAATATTAAGTAATAACATGAGCTAAACATACCTTTATGGGGCGCCATCCTGGCTAATGTTACAGCGCAGTCACTGAATAATAAATGCAGCGAGCAAGGTTATCTCGAGTAACTTCGATTGCAGGCTTTCAGTCCGTGCCTTTTCAAGCAGTTGTTTGCAAGCGTCACTATTTTCCTATGTAGGTTTTACGTCACTTGAGTTAACGAGGTTATAGTACAATGTGCGGTGCGGAGTCGAGTGACGTGCTTCCCGCCCGCCTTTCGCTGCAAAATGATCGCGTGGCGTGGCGGTCGCACCCCGCCCGCCCTCGCCTGCCGCCGCCGGTTGCAGGCTCGGCTGGCTTTGCAAACATTCACATTACAGATGAAACGTAAATTTTTTACTATGTTTATTGATAAAATTGGCCCGTTAATATTTTTATGATGGGAATATTAATTTATATAGGTAGGAAGGTAAGTACCTCCTGAAAATGCAGAATTTCTAATAATTATTATTGCAAAGTTAATATAGACCTTCATTATCATGCTGACGTTATTCTGGCTCAACGCATAAGCATTGCCATTCAGCGCGGTAACGTCGCCAGCATGCTGGGTAAGCTGCCAGCTGGTAGTGAGCATTTGGATTGTCTCTAGACCATCAATCGTATATGGGCAACCAAACAATTTTTTAATAGGCTGAGTAATTTATATATTCAATATTAGTTCTAAGCTTGTATTTTATTGCCCAAAAATTACATTATAAGTACAATAACATGTAACAGTAATTTTATGTTAAAGTGTTCAGCATTAGCTATTAATAAACACGAGTATAGGATTAACGATTTAAATGTTTGAATTGTCTATAACATTTAAATAAATAAATGAAAAACATTCCTATATTAATATTAGTCAGCGTATAACACGTTGTCATATTATCACTGTGGTAGCGTATTGTAGATAGATAAGTACCTATAGGTATAGGTAGGTTCCTCCAACATTTCTAAGAATGACTTGGTATGAAGCGGTTCTAAGAAAAGCTAGTAGTTTTATTGCTTAGCGGTCTAGGTCACCAGTGCGCAAGTCAGAATACGTTGGCACCGAATGCCATGTTTGTATATTGCATGCATACCTGTAGTTTGGTTATACCTGCCTAGTATATGTACCTATTACCTGCCTAGTACCTGTACCTACTTATACTAATACGTAGTATGACTTCCGCAATGTTATGCCTAAGACCAAATAACTATATACTTACTATGTGCAAAATTTTAAAAGGAAAAAACACACCATAAAGGAAATATTGGTTCGACATGCCTTTTTAAGTTTTAAAACATACCTTATTAAATCTAGGTTTTCATGCATACAACTAATCTTACTCGTACCTACTTACACAAAAAATTTACAGTAACAAAGTTTTATATACCTACCTAAAGCAATCAAAGTTCGTGTCGTAATATGCCTGAAATTTGAGAGGTTTCAAGACAACATCCCTATCTTGAAACCGGATACCAAAATGCCCTCTAACGTTTACTTGGGAACTGTTACTTGTGAGCATTTGTGAGGCTTCCAAGTTGCTTGGCACTAAACTTATTAAACTTAGCGATATTACAGAGGGCGCTACAATCGTAGCCTTTTCTGTAAATGACTGAAAGAAATTCCTGAAATCGTATAGATGTCGCTTTATTCACGTTCAGTGCGACTTGAAAGCACAGTCTGTGTTTGAAAGGTTTGGTTTACCGAGGTGGGAAAAAAGTGATGAACTGTTTTACCTATTTTCTAAATGTGAATGTAGAGGGCGATCTGAAGCAATACACCCACCACAATAACACAACCGTTGAAATAATTCAGCCCATTTATTTAGGTTCATAAAAGGTATCTAAGTTGTGCGTGAAGTCAGTTTAACTGTTTTTTTTTATTGTTAGTGTTAGCTTGTATTTTGTTTAGTTAATAACCCCCCTATAAAAAAGTAAGGTTATCTAGTAGGTGTCGTAAACTTGTACATATTCTCATTAGTTCAATTTACGCACAAGTTTTAATGCCTATTGTGTCGTCATTTTCAAACAAGACCAAAGAAGTATTTTTTTTGTGGAAACATCACATGAATATATATTTTCATTTATTTTATACCCGACAGACGTTGTCCTGTCTAAATTTTAATTAATTTATTTGTGTAAAATTGTTTTTGTTTGGTTGTGTTGTGTTTGTTGGTCTTAAGTTCATAGAAAATCTCATTGAAAAAAAGCACTTTCATTCGTTTCCAAATTTTCCAATTTTCCTGGCAACTTCTCAAATTTCGGCCTATAATAAACATTTAAAAAAATTGCCAAAGTGGTCCAACCGTTCTCATGTACACTTATGCACTTACCAACAAACAGCCATTGATTGTTATTGAAGTTGGATGTAAGTAAATATTTTAAAACAGTCATTGCGAACAGCATTTAAATAAAACACTGTTTTAAACTATCACGGTTGTTCACTAAAGTTATATGATTATTAACTCATTCCACAACCTTACCATGGTAAATATCCCGTTAATAATCATATAACTTTAGCATTTAAATAGATTTTCAGCTAAGTTGACATACCTCAAACATCCTACTGTAAGTTTTCAAACAAAAATGAGGTCCAAAACCGAGATACCTACTCACAAAACAAAGCCGTCAAAGCTTTTTTACAGATTGCACTATCGTAATTTTTTCCCCTTTAGGCCTTTAGGGTATATAATTATAACGTCCTTGTATTTCCCATATTAAAACTTGTTTTTTTTTTATGTTATGACAAAATTCCCATTGCAAATAGCAAGGGAGTTTTGGCGCCGACGAAGAAAAACATATCTCCTCTTTGTATACTTTTTCTATATATGTGTTATTTCGTCGTGAACATGCTCTAGTGTAGCAAGTGATATAATGAGGTGAAACATGTTTTTCGTGATATTTCCAAAACTCTAAACAGAAGCCTCTATAGTATATAGCCTCCCATGGACATTATTTGAATTTGACCGTGACCGTAGAGAGAGAAAGCAAACCGTGACTTAATTTGCTTGACTTTGACTGTAACTATGACTTGTTCGACGATATTTAAGAAACCTTGTATAGTAATCAATAATATCAATACTTGACACTGGCATAAGACAAAATCCTTTCAAGAGGAAAGAAGAAAAAAAATGTGCAAGCTATATGCTAGCGCCACTTTGACACTTTCCGACTCCATTGAACATTATGAAATATTCAGATCATGTTGATTAGACTTATCAGAAATGTACAGCAATTTCGCAGGCCAGTCGTTCCTGTATTCTTTATTCGATTCACTAGGTTTGCATAACGAGATGTAGGCACGTCTTTATTTGCGGGAACAAAAGTGGCCTTCTCTTGCCAACGCTTTGGGAATTTCTTTATCCGTATCTCGTCCCAATCAGTTTCATTTATTGCTTGAGTATGCCCAGTGTAGTTTGAGAACAAACGTTGGATTTTTGTTGGTTCTAGATAGTACATATTTATTTCACTGTTGCACTTGAGCATAACAATAATAAATTAATAGATTTCAAACATAATACAAGCATAACGCATGGCGTCTTATTCACATATTTTTTTTTACAGGTTTTGACATTTTTATTCTGAGACTTTAGTAAAGCAAAACTGTCAAAATTCGTCGTTAAACAGTCGTTACGAAAAATCGGAATAAGTCCCGGCCTATTTAGTAAGCCACGGCAATTTCAATATTATAAGGTTAACATATTTTTTTTTTTTATGAAACTCCAGACGTTTTAGTATGTTGGTTAGTTTTTAAAGGGGGATTTTTAATTTTGTATTTAGGGAGACGTACTAAGACAAATAACGTAAAAGACGTAATAGACAAATCTAATGACACCTCACACATCAAAATCGGTCACGCTGTATAGGCACATTATTAAAATACAAACAAGCTAATGACTATATACCCGAAACATATTAGGTATACCCTCTTTCTTGGACAGTCGGGTAATAAAACACTTATAAAAATCGATCCATGTTGGCTTGTTCCTTGGAGCTAAAATGAAAACTTTTCTGTTTTCACTTGTTCAATCGACGAACTGAAATCCAATAAAAATGTTGTATTGTTCCACTAAACGTTCGGAATTTCTTTGTGTTTGGTATTGATTATTGTCAAGTATACGTATATTTGTGTACTTTTCTATTCACTGATACTTAGATTCTTTCAAATATATTTATTGATGAGCCATTGTAATTTATCCTATATTAATATTATCATTTCAATAATTAAATTATTTATAATGGAGCACATGTGCAATCACAAATAACAATTCACTTCTTTTTTTTACTTTATAGTGTGGACGTTGAAAAAATACATCTGACGGTTGCCATAACATTGTGAAAAGCTGAACGAAATTCAGTAAATTCTGGTCACCATGACAAATACATTGTGTCCCAAAAACATCGTGAGGAAAAGTGTATGTCCAAAAACCTCAAAAGTTCAAAGACATTCACCAACATACTGGGTCAGCAGGGGGGATTAGGGCCCATCTTCTCTCTCTGAGAGAAGACCTGTGTCCCAGCAGTGGGAACAAAGGTAGGCTGCTAATAATAATAATAAATAATTACAGACTAAAGTCCATTTTTTGTTGACATTCTATCCTTTTCACTACATCTCACCTGTTGTTAAGTGACAGTGTGGTCGAAGATGGCAAACACGCCTAGCCTGGAATGGGAACTTAATCTCAAGTGATGTTACTGGAACAAACCGTTAAGTTCTTGGTGACAGTTTATCAACTCGATAGTGGTAGAAGCATTAAATAATGCCCTACGACAACGCTGTGGTAAAAAACATCAGCTGTTCTATAGAAAACGGTTAGTTGTTCGTAATGATGAGTATCAGACCCGTTTTGGCTTAGTACACCCTTTCCGCGGAACCCTGTACCAAGAAAACAATCCAACAATCTGTATACAATACAGTCTGTATTGCGAGATGATGCGATTGATATGTTTGGATTTTGCATATGGTGTTACTCATTGTTGTCAAATTGGCTATTTTAACCTCACAATAATATACCTACCAATTATTAGAATAACCCACTATATAATGTTGTTACGTAGGTACATTTTCATGTCGGTCAAATTTTCGAAGCAGAAACTCACGTGTCATAAAATTAAGCTTTATCACAAGCGCATTATGATTTAATTTAAGACGGCTGGAATTGCACAATGAAAATAAATACAACTAAAGTACCTACTCGTATTGTTTAGCTTCCAAATTGTCTACGACGTAGCACGTCAGACTAATGCGGGGATTACAACCCCATTTCACCCCTGTTATAGTACATTCAGTATCAACTTCACTACGTTAATGGCGCTGAAAATAACCAAAACAGCAAAACCAACGCCATTAATTATCTTAATGATATCTTCGTAGACCGTCTACGAATTCGTAGCCCTTCACATAAACCACTCTCTTTTGACCTCTGACACTTACATAACTTATTTGTTTACCACATTTTGGTGTCAGAAATAACTACTCACGTAATGTAAATAACGCGAAATTGTGATTTCTGTAAATGTCTATATTTTTATGTCTTAGTTGTTTCTCGAAGTCACATATGTAACTTTACTTCAATTCTTCGCTATAGTAGAGTCAATAGACGCTACGCTCCGACGTGCTTTTTACTTGGATATAAAGGGTAATAGAAGTACGTTTTTGTTCTAATCTGAGTGGATGTAGATTGTGGAGGCGGTGATGCCCTTCGTACACGACGCGACCAAGTATCGGATACCCAGCGTAACGACTTTCATAGTGTGATTCAATGAGAAGCGCGCTACGAAATACGCTACGCTGGTCGCTACTTGAGTTGCTGAGTATTATGTTTTGTTTTTAATTATTATTATTTTTCGTCCAGCAGTGGACGTCCTATGGCTGAAATGATGATGATGATGATGATTATTTTTTAATCAACTGTTGCTCGCGACTTCATTAACGGGGAATTTAACAAAATATGTTTATTCCGTTTGCAGAGTTTACAAAAAAACATAATTATTTAATATGGCTTGTATTTTACCGTCACCTCGCCGAGATGTGCGGTCTACAAAAGATCACACTTGCCTAGAAGAAACCGATTCACTCAAGACTTGAAAAAAATTCAGATTTTAAATATCAGGGAACTAAATCAGTGTCATAGGATAAGGTTTGGAAAATTCAGGATTATACTTGCGTCGCCTTGTAGACAAACGGTCTAATGTCTTGGTACCGTGCTACATTCCCGTATCACACCACCCATATCTAATGGAATAGAACAATGCTCAATGCTCAATGTGAGTGGTTTTGTTCGGTAAGTGGTTTTCTTTACTTGATTCAAATATTGCCTATGCCTATTTGTGGTCATTGTAGAATAAATTAAATAATTGAGTAAAGCCAGTCGAAACGATATACGAAGATATCGTTGTTAAATAAAATACATACATATTTTTCATTAAATTCATCAGATTTTCAAGATACGGTTAGTACCTATTTACAGTTGCACAATATGCAATTGTCGATTGTTGTTGTATTTTTACCCACCTCTCTGTCCTTACATGTCGTCGAAAAACGAAGGGTGTTTAAATTTGACGCCTAGGCTTCGACCAAAATAAGATGAATGGACGGGCCCAGAAGAAGCGCATTTTTGAAGATTACAAAATGAGCGATGGCGCTCACTTCGTTTCAGTCGGTCTCTAGCCGTAGGAAGTGCGACACGCGTCTACTGTTATATCGTATGATAACGAAACATCTGACAAAATTATGCCTTCGTGTGCTTTCCCGAAGTGTAAATACACATTATTTTTTGTAACAAATTTAATGTACAATATGTACATGGTTATAGTTCGGTGTTGAAGTAGGTATATGTCCAATGGTTTTGCCTTGTTTTTCAAGGCAAATTCAATGGTTAGGGCCGTCCATTCATTTTATTTTGGTCGAAGCGCCTAGGTATGTCTGTCTGTGTTTTTTTCTAAAACTCCATAGCTCCCTAATACATAAAGCGATTTCAATGCGGTTTTTAAATTAACAGTTTGTGTTCGTACTTAATGAAAATCTGTCCAGCTGCTTTAAAGTTGTAAGCTCATTTACGAATTATATTGATAGCCCTTTGGTCCAGTTCGTAGTGAACTTACCTTCTGCGCTTGGGGGTAAGGGATCGATTTCCACCTAGGGCAAACATTTATGAACATTTGTGTTTGTTCTATATCTGGGTGTAAATATCTATTTAAGTGTGTATTTAAAAATACATATGTATGTTTGTATGTATTTCAGTCTCTGGGAGCCATATCACAAGCTTTGCTTAGTTTGAGGTCAGATGGCCGTGTGTGCAAAAATGTCCCGAATATTTATTTATTTACGAATTGGAAAGTTTTTTTAACGTATACTTACTTGTCTTTGTTGTTTTCCGTGTTTTAGTTTTATACTATTTTTGATATCGATCGTAAAACTGATTACTCATATTTGATGCAACGTCGTTTCATGTAGATCTTTTGATGAAAATTGGTGCTGTAGAAATTGACTAATACTTTCCTAATAGTACCATAAAAAGAAGAATTACACCAATTTTTTCGCATATATATTTGCACAGTTTTCTCACTATATACCAAGGAAGTTACACGTTAGGGTATATATAACGTTTTTGCTATATACAGAGTAAAATAATTGTCATTTCGACACGAGAAATCGAAAATTCCACAAAAACTAGACGTAACGGCGCTTGTTGAGCGACTGGATGTCGCGCCAAAATCGTTCAAGGCAAGTTACTTACACAAACAAATTAATCTTTAGTAATCTATACAAAAAAATACTTAAACTAAATGCTCTAACTATACGATATGATCGAAGCGTCCACATCATAGAAATATGTGCCATAATTTGGAAACGCTTTTATTTACACTCTTAGTACACTCTTTTTGGAATAGCAAGGTATTACCTATTCGAAATGTTTAAAAAGCCTACTTCAGTATACTTACAATGCGAAACGGTTTCTTTATAATAAATACTAGCGACACCCCGCAGTTTCTCTCGCGTGGAGATTCCCTCAGGAACCGTACATTTTCCGGGATAAAAAGTATCCTATGTCATTCTCCTGCCTTCCAACTTTCTTAAACCAAAAATCACACCAATCCGTTGATCTGTTGCTGCTTGGCAAATGAACAAATAAACAACAAACACACCTCCGCATTTATAATATTAAGTATGAAACTATGGACGAGGTTCCCTGATGGGGAACTGTTATATCGGGTGTTTTGTTAGCCGACGGATATAATACGTCATTTCGTCAAGTCTGATTGACACTTACTATGGATCAGCTGATATTTACGCGTTTTCAGAAAGTGAAGTTTTGATGCCATCGCTTAACAATGATGAAGGAAACCAAAGTGAGGAGACCGGTATGTCCAAGAACCTATAAAAGTTCTAAGACATGTCATTCACCCCTAAATGCACTGAGCCAGAGCATGGTGGATTTTTGAGAGAAGGCCTGTGTCCCAGCAGTGGGAGTATAAAAGGCTGTCAATGTAATAATTTCCCGTACTACTCACCAGTAGGAGAACCCAGTAGAAGCATGCAGAAACATTCTTTAAAAACTTTATTCGAAAATTAAAACACGTTAGTTATTAACTGTTACGCTGAGAACGAAACCCTGCTAAGCTGACATTATAGAAATCACTGTAGGTACCGCTCAGCAGCGGAATGTTTCGGGCTTTTCCGACCAGACAATAACTTTAGGTTACCTTTAAACGTAAGAATTTCGCGAACAAAGACAATCTGAAACTGGCTCTAATTCGATCATGGCCCGTTCACAGTGGGAGCTTAAAGTAGTTTGGATCAGAATCAGGGAGCCGTATAAGATGAGATTATTTTAACGAGCAAGGGCCTTTAGTAACAAATTAAAATACAACTAAAACAGTTGGATTGCCCATAGACCGTTGAAATATTTTACAATTGCGCATTGCGTTAAAAATCTAATTCTATAGTAACACTGACACCTTTTCATCAATATTTTCATAGAGGATATTTATCTACTTAACTTATATATATATATATATATATATATATATATATAAACGTAAGAACTTATCGCACTGTTACTTATTTACTTACTGCATTGTTTTTAGTTAAATTAACTGTTGTTTTTATGTGGATGAGAAGAACATTTAAAAAAAAAAGAAGTTTTTTTCGTTTTTTTATCAAAAGAACTGATGACGCCACTTTCTTCTTTATCTCTATATTAGTTACGCTTTCTCCCATCAAACTAGGCAACTTATTTCATATTCATATCTCACATGAACACTATCCCACATAGCTCACAATCAGAACAAATGAAAACAAACAGCTAGCTTTCCATTGTGATGCCGCAAAGAGAAAACCGAGCGCCCGTCCCGAGACGTCAGCAGAATCTTTATAGGCCAAGGCTTTTCGCCCCAGCCCGCTTGTCTCGAATAAATGAGGTTATTTAGCTCCTTTAAAATAATGAGCGGACATTTAACGTCCACTCAACGGTGATTAATGTCAATCTATTTAACTTAACTGCGTTAATTTTTTAGGAGTACCTACCTGTGCGACCGATCTTAGTTTCATGAATTTTTATTCACCTTAAAAAAGTTTGTAAGAGTTATTTTACAGCTTTGTATTTTGTACTAAGGTACAAAAATCAGTATCATCGCCTGCGCCCCGCGTAATTTTCTTATTTCAGTCCGCGTAAAGTTTTTCTATTTGGAGTTTTAATTTAAATATATTGGTCGTTGGACGGAAGGAAAAATTTATGAATTATTAAGAGATATGGAACAAAAAATGTTGTTTGTATAAGGAAACATGCGAGGGGTTTTAGATTCATTAAAATAACCATGTATATGCATATAATTTACGATAATTAGATACAATTCGCACTGACACGACCTGTCTCACCACCGATAAGGTTGAGTTGTTATATTGTAACTACGTAATCGGCGGTAGGAAACGAGCGACGGTTTGTTTTTATGATAAAATGCCTTGAATAGACTGTTTAGTTGCATTTTTCTATAAATCTAGCCAATAGTAGTGCCCCAGTTGTCACTACGGGTCATAATAAGCATAGGTACTATATACATACGAATGGTAATACCCTACTCATACCTATCGCCTCGGATAGTAAAAACACTAAGTATTAGTTAGCAGATATGCGTAAATAGTAGGTATAATAATTATATTGTTAAAACTAAGCTAAGCGCTTAGCTATTTATTTTTAGATGCTGAACTCTGAGATGGAACTCTTGTTATTGCACATTATTTAGTTTTATAACTCACGACACAATAAATAATTTAGAGTCTATAGAATTCTGTTAGTATCTACCTAAGCAACAGCATAATATTAAGACATAACACAATAATGGCTAAGCGTGTTCCACAAACACATTTATAAGGCAATCTGGAATGAGGTACAGCCCAATATCTAAAGATCAGTAGGGATTTTCACGCAATATAACATTTTACATCCCGACTTAGGGCTCCTCGTCTGAATATAATAGATATTAATGACTATGCGGGAATCGTCAAATATACAATCATTACCGACTTTATCAATAGGCAACAAAGTATAAGCAACTATTAAACGTTCAAACGCGTTTGACAAGCTTTACGTAACTTTTCTTTCTACGGATTCATCAAACCATGATACCTACTACCCAAAGGGACGGAACGCTTCAAACAGAAAAAACGAGCAGAGCGAGAGGTACCACGTTTAGCCATTTGTCCCTTTCACACTACATGTCTTAGATACAATGACATTCATGAACACATATTAGTGTGTGGTGTTGCCACTTTTGGAAAAATATTGTAACCGTAAATTTTGTATTAATTTGGGTAGTCCGTACATGATTTTATCAGCATCATTTTTAATTATTTATATTTTTATTTGTGAAACATAATATCTAAAAGAAAACTCTCATGGTTATTTAGGGTGCATCCGTTTATTATTGTAGTGATATAAATAAGGAATAAATTAGTATGTACGTGTGTTGAGTACTGCTTCCACCTATTCGACGGAGCAGCCAAGTACCAACTGGAAGCTTTAGATTCCGTAGACCGGCGTGCTATGAGGCTGATTGGTGACAGCAAGCTAGTCGCCAATAAATTACAAAGCCTTGAGCACTGCCGTAAAGTAGCTTGTCTGTCTATTTTCTACCGGAGATATTTTGGTGAGTGTGAGCAAAAGCTTCATGACCTTATTCCACCCTCCCCCTTTTACTACAGGACAAGTAGAAGGACAGCACACTATCACCCCTTCCTCGTGGAAATTCCAAAAATTCGTACACAACGATTTGAGTTGTCTTTTATGATACGTATTGTCCAAGAATGGAACTCCCTGCTGTCCTCCTTGTTTCCTGAGAACTACAATCTAGGCGTCTTCAAGGCTAGAATGAATAGATTTCTTCTAGATCAACGTGTTCCATCCTCGGCCACACCGTTGCTTACCATCAGGCAAGTTAGTGGCCAAACGTAGATCTATTCTGTATAAAAATATAAAAAAGTATGAAAAGTAATGAGGAATTAGTATCAGTGATTATGTCAACACTAGAAAGGGACAAATGGCTAAACGTGGTACCTCTCGCTCTGCTCGTTTTTTCTGTTTAAAGCGTTCCGTCCCTTTGGGTAGTAGGTATCATGCATCAAACACAAGCGCATACGTTCCAGTATCAAACAAAAGCCGTCAACTAAAATTTAATTTAAATACGTAGTTTGTTTGATATGTTTGTCAAACACATGTCATGTTAACAGCTCCGCACACTTTCAAATTGTTTGACAAACACGTAGTTTTGACAACGATATTTCATAGATTTTATTATGCAATATTTTACGTTTACCGGCTGCTTAAATTTTTTTAATCGCGGAGTTACGCAGAGCATGGTGAATCCATTTCTATTTGGTATAAGCCAGTCACTCACATTATAGTTAAAAAAAATATTTAAAAATTGATGTTTAGGAAGAAGGATAGCCGAGCGGTACACTATGTTCTGCAATTGACGTCCTATGATTGAAACGATGATGATGATGATGACAAAAACATTGGGATTACCCATAGATTGTTGAAAGTCTGAAAATATATTTTACTTCCGATTCCTGATATAAGGTTGGTGAACAAATGTGTGAAAACAACGTAAATTTCAATAATAAAATCCATATAGGCATTATAGGTTGCCTGGAAGAGATTGCTTATAGCGATAAGCTGTTTGTGTATTCTATTGTAGAATTTAAAAAGGCGGTATTATTAAATTTTTGTTATGAATTTGTGTTATGAATTAATTAATAATTGAAGAATTGATTTATGAACTACTTTAATATCTATATATATATATATAAAAGCGAAATTCATCTACTCACTCTTTAAACACGAAATCTCGAAAACTACGCTGACATTTGACAGGTAGATTCCTTATGAGGTCTGCTAAGAAAGGATTTTACGAAAGGGCTGAATTAAGGATGACAAAAGAGGGTTAAAAGTTTATATAAAAGTCTACGCGTACGAAGTTGCGGGCAACAGCTAGTGACATATATAATCTAATTTGATCTAATGCATGTATTAATATTTATCAACTTTTTTTTAAATTGTAAATAGTCTACTTGACTAATTTTATAATTGTACTTAATTAATTTCTTAAAATGTTAACTTGTAAACTACACTATTGTATTAGGTTAATCCTGTAAAAATAGTTGCCTAATGAATGAAATAAATAAAAAATAAAGCCGTCAATTGTTGCACTAGTTTTAAGCTCTGTGGTTGTTTCTTTCTTATGTAGGCATGTTATTTCTGATGTGCACAATAAAGAGTTATCTATCTATCATATACCTACTGGGTTACGCGGAAAGGGTGCAGTAAGCCATTATGGACCACTTTTACTATGGAATAACTCTGAAATCGCAAAAAAACTCATATTTATGGAACAGCTGATATTTTTTCGCGATTTCCGAGTTATTCCATATTAAAAGTTGTTCATATCGATGAGTGCTATGGACTCCTATCGGCTTAGTATACCCTTTCCGCGTAACATTGTATGGACATTTGTGCAGAGATTCTCTACTGAGTTTAGAATATTCGTGCGGTCTGAGGAGTTTTCATAACGCGAATGGGCTCTAGGCAGCGCCACGCCTCCCGACATCGCCCGGAGTGCTTTCACAAACTCAAGTTTGGAAACAAATTCCGGGAAGGAACGCTCATTGTCGAGGCCTCTGAGTGAATTTTCCAATCCAGTGAATGTCGTTAGTCAGAATACGGGGTAATAAAGTAGAAATGTTCGGGTTCGCTGAAGTTTGAAATGTTTAAAATCGAGTTTAGAGGGACACTAGGGTTCAGTCAAAGGGGACTGGAATTAACGGATGCCGGTTGAAATTGCTACTCGACCTTTTCCTTTCTAAGTACGCTCATGGCATGGTCCTTAGCATGAAATGAATAGCTAGTGATTAATCTTGAGAAATCTTACAGTACCTACCTATAGGCAACCTACCTATGTAGGTATGTAGGTTTTTCGAACCTCAAAAATAGTACCCATTTTTAATAACAATACAAGTTTTTCCGAAACTTTATCTTCACATGGTGCCTTCTTGCGACTTTACGTTATAAAACGGAACTTTTCGTGATTCTGGCAACATTATCAATAAAACATAACGTAACCCTGTACCCCACTATATCCGGGTTAAGCTAGCCAAAGCCATCCTTCCTTTCATATCCACGTTTCGATATCTTTTACGAGTGATTTTATTAAGATCTTTTATCTCTGCTGTAAAACCCTGAGTGGGCTGTAAAGCTTGATTCTCCGAACAAATAATCCTTTGTATAAATATGGTAATGTGGTTGAATATTTATCATAAATTATATTTTTGTGTAAAATTTTGAATTTCCATATCATAATTATCTTCGGAGAGTGTGCCTTGTAATGGTAGAACTTGATTCCGCCCGCCCATTTCTTTTATCGGACGCCCAGACCAACGTGACGAAAACGCCATTTGTACCTACATGGTAAATAATTCCCTATAAAAATTACCTACATACAAAATGTTTCGATTCCAAATCTTTTATACGCACAACGAAGGTGTTCCCCGAAAAGTACAATATACCTATCCTATTTATAGCGAGAGTGCGAAAATAATTTCCTTCTAGGTAAGCATGATCCATACTAGTCCGCCTCTTTGCTGTACATCAGGCATGATGTGGACAAACACAAGCCTATCATATCATGAATAAAAAACACTACTCGTAGTAGTTAGGTTATGTTAATACGTTGTTTTGCCCTTCCTACTTGGCTCAGTGCCAAGACAAAGATATATCAAAGGTAGTAAATAGGTAAAATTACCTTATAACACCATGTATTCGGTTGTGAACAAGAAAGAAAAACTAAAATTTATTAACTCACGTGGATTGAAGTCGGGATTAGTGGTGGAAGGTGCTCGCACTCATGTATGCACTCGTCTCACTTTGCAAAAATTTATCAGTTTTCACTGGCTTCCATATCATTATTTTACGACAACAAAAAACAGGACAAGTACATACTTACAGCACCATTAAACTTAATCACAGCACCATTGATTTATATTATGTAGGAACCTCTTTGGTAGGAGCCTACTAAGCACAATGAAAATGCGTTTTTTCTTTTCTTTTATTCCTATTTTTGTATTAAATTAGCTTCATGCGATTAATGTATTTAGCAAATATCAAGAAAATAAATAATCAAGACGCTTCTAACGAATATGACGTAAGATTAATAAATTACGTAAATAAATAAATACAATTTCTAATAATTACGCTAAATTTCGCGAATATTATTATTGCTAATGCTTGTTTTATATTTACATTAATTTCTACGTCTATCTAAGCTAAGTCAACATCTTAATGTTTTATTAATATTATTATAAAAAACTTCTTGCTGGAAGTCATACAGAAATAAAAAAGTTTGTAAAGAAAATATAGTACCTACGATATTAGCGTGAATTTACAAACAAAAAATTTCTTTAGAATTCAACGCGGGAATGCAGCCAGCGTTCTTGGCACTTTACCACACGGACAACATCTTGTTTTTGATTTTTGATTATATTAGTGATAGGTAATTAGTAATAAGTAATAATTAAGACTTTTTTATTTTCTTTGTTTGATATACCTACCTTTGTAATAAAAAAATACGAAAACACTATTCAAAGTAGCAAGGAGTTTACGCATATTTACAGCTATTAGAGCGACATCACATTACATCGCCTGTCTCTCTGAATCTTGCTCCTTCAGTCTGTGGTGGATCGATGAGGGGTCGCCCATTCATCATCCACCCCGAAACGAACACCCTTTACAGACATTAATTTGTTACACCGCCCTTAGCCACTCAGATATATGTTTTTTTTTTGAAGTTTCATAATTTTGTGAGGGCCTTCTTGAGTCTGATTTACAACTCCAGAAGCTTTTATTTTTGCAAGTAGGTAGATATCTAAGTAGGTGAGGGGATTATAAATAGTAGGTAGATAGATAGATAAACTCTTTATTGTAACGATATAAGTAGATATTCTCTGTGACTAGTGACAACGAGAAAAATATCTAGGTACCTACCAACTACGTGCGTATCCGGCGTAGCTTTTGATTATTCCTGTCTGTCCCCTCGAGGGGACAAGCAGGGGGAAAGTTATGTTTGTCCCCCTGTTACAGCGAGGAGACAAAATCGAACTAACTATTTCGGTTCTGTCTTTCTGCAGTTTTCGTAGGGGGATAGAGAGGAATAAGTTCGTGCTGTCCCCCTGTTCCCAATGACGGGACAGATCTAACTATTTCCGGTCTGCCCCCTGCCGTTTTATTAGGTGGATAGAAAGGAATAAAACGTTCTAGCTGTCCCCCTGTTCCCGACGAGGGGACAAATCGAACTTTTCATTGGTATCATCTGTCTCCTAAATTAAAACAAAACAAGACAATACTTTTTATTTATTATCGTTTACTCACAGTTTGAAAATCACAGTATTGTAACTGTTTAACATTAAATCACCACCAATTCCTGAGTAATCAGAATTATACTACTTTGGATACGGAACCTTACCATATGAGTGTCTCGACACGCCCTTAGCCAGTTAATTTACGTTCAAGTCGCTTGCCTGATAACGGACACAAACTATTTTTTACATATGATAGGCTTAAATTTGACCACCACCACGCCTGATAATGCGATGCTATGATGCGTTCTACGTTGGAGCACGCTTGCCTAGAAGAAACCGATTCACTCGTGATTTGAATACACCCAGATAACTTATATGCACATTATAATAAATATCTGCGATCCTTGAAAATCATTCAGATTTCTGGGGCCTTACGGACAACTGCTATTGCGGCACCTAATCAGCTCAGTTGGAAAATCACGCGACCGCATACCGTATCTGGGCGCGATAAGGTTCACGTTCGCGTGATTTTCCAACTGAGCGGATTAGGTGCCGCAATAGCAGTTGTACGTAAGGCCCCTGGACTACAAACTTCCGACAGTTTAAACCCCTGTTACGGCACTTCAGTGCGCTAATCCCGAGATATTAGCAGATAAATCTCTTTATGTCTTTATCTCTATAATTTCACTAGAATCATCAAATCTATTAATAATGAAAAACTGCATGTGAAAACATAAAAAGCGCCTACATAACTCAGCTGCTTAGTAAGCAGGGAAAGTGTAATAATGAAACGATAAAGCAAGTGACAGAATCGTGCGAGACCTTGAGGGGCCGGGCCTTGCGTGCCAGGACGATATTATTAAGTTTGGGCGACGTCGAGTGTACGACAGGAGACGCTTGGGTGTACCTATTTCATGTCACTGTTTATTGTTTACCTCGTGAATAAATTACGGAGACGTAAACAAGCACCCTTAAATATACGTACCCTACGAACCGTGAGGTAATCTGGGACGGTAGGTTTCTTTTAATGCCTTACGGCCAACGGCTAACTCGTAATCAAACAATGTTAAATTTGCTCAGTTGGAAAATCTCACAACCGCAAGCCGTATCTGGGCGCGTTAAGGTTCACGTTCGCGTGATTTTCCAACTGAGCGGATTTAACGTTAGTTTGATACCGAGTTAGCCATTGGCCGTAAGGCCCCTGTTCTGTTTTAGGTGTTAACATCTATGTATAGTATGTATTTAAAACATCGATCTATATGTACTACGAATTTTTTGATTTAAAAACATGTATGTATAATATGTAATTATGTATGTCTCTGTAAGCCATAATACGTTTAAGCACGTAAGTTTGTCATACCACTGGCTTTTCGGTGAAGGAAAACATCGTGAGGAAACCTGCATACGTACGGAGAAGAAATTAGATGACGTATGTGAATCCATCAATCCGCACTGGGCCAGCGTGGTGGATATGGCCCAATCACCCTTTCGGGTGTAGGCTTAAAGTCCAGCAGTGGACTGTTAAAAAGGCTGACTATGATGATGATGATGATGACGTAAGTTTGCCGTATGTCATATCTTCCTAGAATTCGATTCTTATTAGCGACACTATCAAATGGTGCAACAATACAGTGTGTATATTTTTTTCAAAATTAAGGGGTTCGATTCCTGGCCGGGATTCCTAGCCAGGAATATTCATTAAAAAAAAACAATAATGCAGTTTTAATTTTCATCAAAGTCGAGTCCAAAACTCTTTTAGGTAGGTTATTTTCGCTGTCTCATAGTTTCGGATTTAGTCATCCACGCCCACTTGAAAAATTCACCCTTGGCCCTGACTCCATAATTTCAAACACACGCGTAACCTTAGCGTAACGCTCTGTGGTAACGCGACGCGTTAGTTAACCTCAAAAAGTTGGTCTTTATTCCATAGGAAATAGAGTTGACATTTTTAGAGTTTACATTAATGCGCCGCGTTTTGTGCGTGTTAAAGTTGCGGTATCAGGGCCCTGTATAAAAACTCTACACACCAGAAATTTAAGTTACGTACAGATACTTAAAGACAAAGAAACTTAAGAGCTAGTGCCATAAGTGGCGGCCTTATCGCTAAAAGCAATCTATTTCAAGCTAACTATAGCCTCGGTACATTTTTAAAGTCTGATTGACCAGTTATTCATTCAGCATTTTACAATGTTAGCTAAAAAAACATGGAACGAATATCTATGATCCCAAATCGGAAAACTTCAAATTGTGATACATGTGGAGTGGAGGATGGTGTATAGGTACAACTACTGGTGAAATGCGTTCGCCTCCAGCATGAGGATAGAAGACTTGAGGTGATTTGCCATCAGAACAGACTAGAGTGGGTCAGTTTAACAGACTGGCTGAACACGATTCGGACGCAGCCAGGGGGCTGCTCGGATATGTGAGTAACCTCAAGTGACCATCGACTCTGTTTGTTTGTTGTCTGTATTTTGTCAAATTAATTATTATTATTTTGATAATAAATTCACTCTCCTAGATTAGTATATAAGACTGCCATGTAAAATATTAATTAAAAAGTCCCAAACTGGGACTCCCGATTGTCAGCAAACCCCTTTCTGAGGCGGTATGATATTTGCCATTGTGAGAGAGTAGGTATAAAGTAGGATTGTTTCTGCCACGTTCCTGTAAGTTGTGGAATGGCTTACCATTACCACCTTCGGCTTTTCTTCCGAAAAATTATTTAGGTATATGATTTGGATTATTTCAAACGAAATGTGAATAGAGTCGTCAAAGGTACACAACGCACTGACAATGCCCCGGGTATTGTAGGTAACTACAGACGGCGGGGACCACTTACCATCAAGGTGGAAAGTCGCTTGTTTGCCAGTTATTCCATAAAAAAATTAAGACCGTATAAAAATATTGTGTTCCACAGGCACCTTTAACAAATCTTAACAAATGACGCTACGAGAGCTTCAAAAATAACTCGCGAAAACTCTCTTTACGGTTATGACCAAGCTTCTCTTGAGGCTCCACAAAGAAGTAACTTTTTATCATCTTTCCCACTTTTAAACTTATACCTGGAGGGCTGCAATGCTATGCTAATGAGGGTTGAACGTCGTATTTATTGTAAAGGGGAGCGGTTTATGTTTAAGGGTTGGATTTTTTCAAGATTTAGGGATAACTCTACCGTAACGGACACGGTTAGTTTCACTGTTAATTAAGTGTAGTATTTATACCATTTAGCAAAAGTTTTAATTATTATATATCACATCAACACAACGGTCTGGCACTACAAGCTGAGAAAATAGTAATATAATATAATTATGTAATCTATTTGCAATTCTAATATTTTTGGTAAACGTTATATTCATAGCGTTCCACAAAAGTTATAATATCAACCCTATTTAGTTACATTAGGGTTACGCATAAATCACTATGTGTCACATAAATCAACTACAAAGCAGACATGCAAGCCTTTATTTTATTTCTAACTCGAAATCATCAACATATTCATTCATGTACATAATATTTTTAAAGAAGCAATCCCTGTAATAAACAAAAGAACTTACGTGTAAGCAATCCTTCTAGCACAACACGTGAACGATCAGTGTATGGCAGGAGCAAGCGCGTGGGGCGGGCGCATAACGTAGGCAATGCGCCCCTACTGCCGGAGCCCGACCGCCCCCTTTCCCCTCCCGAATACGCTACTTCCTAGCTTGCCAAGTGCTACGCCGAGCTACGAAATTGGCGTAGCACTACGATATAAATTTTTTATGTTTTATTTTGTATTACTATTAATCTCTATGTCCAAACAAAATAACAGTTTGAGTAGGTACTTTATTTGTCTCTAAATATTAAAATGTACTTTTAGCATTTACAATTTCAGGTGCGTCACAATTTGGATAAATCAGTGCCATTTCGTAGCTCGTTAAAATAGGCGATCGGACTGTGTGTGCATGATTTGTTTAAAATAACAGGATTCTTGAAAAAAAAAATTATGTAATGCGTAATATACTAAAGAAATTATTTCAATCAGCTAATAAAGTTCTGAGATATAAGCGATTAGTTTTTTGGTCGGATTAGGAGGATGCTCTCTCCATTTCCCACATGAGTGTCAGTATGGAGATTGTATGGCGTACCCTCAAGTGACGTCATTTGTAAGTGCGCTCACTATCTCACACATTGTCTTTTCCTTCGTCCTATCTTCTGAGGGCTACGTTGATCTGGTAAAGCGAAGAGTTTACAGGTTACCCATTCATTCAGTAGCTACTAAGTTTGCCCAGCGTTTTGGCGAATTTATTAAAATCCACATCTACAATACGGTTATCAGGCACTGCGACACAACCGTCAAACACGTGTCTGTCCGTTAGGCAAAACCTATTGTTACAAAATGGCTTTCTACACTCAGTTATGATGACACAGAACGCTTGATATTAATAAAACGGTAACATCTACATGTATCTAGACAACCGAAAATTTCTTTTTATTTTATTTCATTGAATACCTTATTGTTGTTAAAATTATCTAGCCTTATTCTATATATTTAGTTTTTTAGTATCGTCAAGTTATTATTATTACATAATTAAGTAGTAGCTATGTTTTTTTTAAAGTAATTGTAAAATTAAGTCAGCTGAGATTGCGAACTCGTAAATCGTTGTAATCGTATCCAGGTCCTCACGATACAGGCTGTGCCTAGTGTGAGGACCGTTAGATAATTCTATCGAGGGCACATAATCTCTGTATAAACATGTTCAATTTACTTTAGTATAATTTATCTGTAATAATATTTGTAAATGTTTATACAGTAATAAATATATTTTCATTTTCATTTTCATTTTTTCCTTAGTTTTGAACACATTTTAATTTTGTTTTTGGTGATCGGCTTTATTTATGGACAGTTTTTTTATAAGATGACTTCCTGCGCCCCGCCGATTCACCCGCGAGTTAAATCGTCGTTAGGTTTTCTGAAATTTTCCAAATTTCTTCCGTAGAACCGTCTACAAAGTATTAGAAAGCTTCAAAAAAAATATGAAATCGGTCAAACTCGTTCTGAGGTTATGGCGTGACCAAGGTAAATAGGGATTCATTTTTATATATATAGATTATGAGCTCAATTAATAAATAAATAAAATTAAACACAAGCTTTTTCGTATTCTTCTCAGCAAACCCTTTCATTTGATGCCCATATCATGATGTCAACATTTTGTTTTAAATGTTTATCGGGACTTAACACGTATTATTTAATTTAGGTAAAAATATTTACCTTTTGCTCGACGTTTCGACCATGTTACAATGGCCGTGGTCACCAGTTGACTCAACATTTTGCGCCATATTTAATTTAGGTATCATCTAGGACCAAAGTGATTGGGAAGACAAATCCAAAGAACCCAAACTCGACGGGGCTACGTCGTTTCGTTTGGGAGTTCCTATGGCCTCCTTCTGTCTCCATCATCAGACTAGCTCGAAGGTACCATAACAATGCATTGTCACCAAAATTACATAAGTAGGTCCACTATGTTTGTAGAAGCTCGCACTGATGGTTTTGCAGCTATCATGCGCAAAAAGGTCGCCTCGCTTTTAAGTAGAACACGTGCGAGTGGCAACAGCATTCTGAAAGCTGTCACTGATAGGTTTAACTGTCCCATCCTGCACCATCACATCGGGGTACTGTTGAAGTGAATTGACATAGTATAATGTAATTTCTATTATGATAATTTATTTCAATATTGACATTGTATGTAACAATAATTGTATAATTCTGATTAATTTAATTTCATATTTTTAATTGTAATTTTTTATGGAACTTGTGTGATGATAAAAATTATTTGACTTTGATTTGATTTGATATGCCAAATTTCAGATCAATCGGCTGAAGATATCTGCTTCAAAATTGAGTTGCAAGATTCCACCCAAACAACCATAGTTTATATCTTGTAACACCAGTCCGATAGTCTATTTACTGCTACAAATTATACCGCGAGAATATTCGCGATTGATTGTAGTGTGTGCATTGTATGCGTGTAAATGCCTAACTTTTTGCTCAAAATGTTAGCCTGTTATTAAACGCTACAAGAGATACCGTATCCGTAAAATTCGCACCTCGCCAGCTAGGCAGCTACCAATAAAAGCAATTTAAACAGAAGTGAAATAAGCCGAAAGTCAGTTAAAGCCTTCGGCGACTGAGCGACGATCGCGGCTTATCTCACGAGTCCTGTCCGGCGTTACTTTTAATGATAATACCACTTATAACCTTATTAACTTCGCTTTCAGAGTGGGTGTCGTAACATAGTCGTTAATGTAACATTATGACGTCAGAAATTACTCTGGTCATGATTTTGGGATTATAATTACAGCTTTACGTGGACGCAAGTTATTTTGTGCCTGATTTGGTTGGCCTGTTGGGGTTGAGTGAATTAAATAATTCAACATAAATTAAGATAGAGACCACAGATTTGCATCATATTAGAGTCTATGCAAAAAGAGAACCGTCGTGGCATAACGGTGACGACGGTGAGTGAACGGTGGCGATTTTTGTCGGCGTCTAGGTATTTGAAGGTATCTAGTAGCACCCGATTACTAGTGAGAACTGAGTAGGTACCTAGATCCTAGATACCTACCAAGTATCAAACATTTTAGTCGTACTGGCAATGACAGAGCTGGGCCCTGATTCTGTAACTACAAACACGCACGTAACGCGCCGTGTTAAGTTTACCTCTAAAAGTTGGTCTTTATTCCTAGGGAATAGAGTCCAAATCTTAAGAGGTTAACTTAACGCGGCGTGTTACGTGCGTGTTTAAGTTACGGAATCATGGCCCAGTCTTGCCAACGCAACCAAAACAGTAGTTTTGGCGCCAACGTGAAAAAAAATTACGGCTCGTAATATTTTCCTAAAGTTGTGTATTTCCGCGTATTAATGTGTAATAATGGTGGATTATTATTTAGTAAGTGCTCGTGAACGTGCTCGAGTATGTGAAAGTGATACAAGGTGAAACATGTATTTTCATGTTGTTTCCAAAACTCCATTGAAGCCTCTTGTAAAGTCTCTTCCACTTTACTACGGCATCACTTTGACTTGACCGTGACTTACTTTGCTTGACTCTCACTATGACTGGTTTGACGCTATTTAATGCTATGAAACTTGTTTAATATTACGACTGAAGGACTATATCATCAATGGTCATGAAAAAAACAACAACAGTAGATAAACTGTTTTTAATACCTCGTCTCCAACTTCTTTCACCCTCAACTTACCTAAAAAAACTATAGGAGATGAAAGAAAACATACAGGTATAAACAAAATATAATAATTATATTACCTTTCTTGATACTTATTACAACATTCCGCGTCAGTTACCGAACTTCTTACAGGGTTATAAGCTTGGGGTTTACGAAGCCGAAAGGAGGTCATTGTAGTCATTATTATGAAAAACTTTTACTATGGGACCAACCCTAAAATCGCAAAAGAAAATCGGTTGTTCCATAGAAAACCTAAACAAATTGTATGGTACAGTAGGTTTTTTTGCGATTTTAGTGTTGCTTGCGAAACCGACATTCGACACATGTCTGTAGGCAAGTCACAATGATCGGCATTTGGTCGGCGTCTACCAGATCAGAAGTTCTGTTAGTAATATTATTTATTAGACGAGACAATACAAGTCGGTTGGTAATACCCATCGGCTCCCATAGAGTGCCTTTGCGATAAGTGTATTTCTTTCAACTCTATGACGCCAAAGTCGAAGTCTGCAAACTTTGTAAGAATCTCTGACCCGTCGAAAGTATGTCTAGTTCTTTTGTTTGTTGATTCTTCGCTGGGAGCAGAGGATTTGCTTCGGTATTTAGAGTTGATTAAGGTGACGTGTAGTTTGATGTTCTCTCTTCCATGGTCTCTGTCCATGTAACCTAGAAATTAAATGAGCGATATGATACTTGCTTACTTATAGAAGCTCATCAGCAACGATTCCCTTTTTCAGCCTAAGTACAAAAGTCTTGAACATCGGCGCAAAGTTGCTAGTTGCTGTATCCGTTTTTATACAAGCTTTTATTTTGTAAAAACAGAGTTTATTTGCCTTGTTAGTTTGGGTTAAATCTTGCAACTGCATTTTAAAACAGTTATCCCCAATCGATTGAGCTGAAGTTGTGCATACATACACATTTAGTTTGGATGACGATGCATGGTAAGCTAAGTGACGTAATTCTAAAACCAATATGGCAGACTCCCAAAGATGGCGGACCGGTATTATTTATACGCCCCCATGATATGCGTATCGAAAAAGAATTGCTGGGAATAATACAAAAAATATATTACATTACACTACATTTTATATGGCGGACGCCTAAAAGCTTATTTTTATAGTATTTTTTTTAAATAAAACTGAGAATAAGGCTTTGTAATACGCTGCCAGAATTGGTGTTCCCCGATAATAACAATTGTAACGCCCACCATTTAAATATTCCCGCGCCAAACAAAAATGTATTGGTGCCTGGCCGGCGTCGACGCGCTTTTTACCAGAAGCGCCACCTGGTGATTGTCAGGTGGCACTACAGCGCGTCTCTAGCCTCTAACCGCCCGCGAGGAAGAGAGACAAGACTCCGCTGCGCGATACCGCGATTAACGTATAAGATTTAATGTGTAAAAAGAATGATTATATTGTTGATTTTTGTGCCAGATTTGCGATTGTAATAACTAATTATAAACATGCAAAGTGTCTGTGACTGTTTTATTCATGCGGCGAACCCAAAGAGCCAGTCGGGCGTTAAACAATCTAGGTGCAAAAAGTGAATCGATTTGTTGCAGGCAATGGTGCTCTATTGTAGACCGATGGCAGTAAAGCACATGCCTATTAAATCAATAAAAAAAATACTCAATCTATTTTAAAATACTTCCTTCACTACTGTTTCTTTTTAGATTTTTAAATTTAAATGTTAGTTAAATCACCTGCTTTATAGTAGAAGTCTACCAACGAATCGCCCAATTTCTGTATCAGACCTGAACCGACCCAACCTTCTTCGCTGACAAGCCCGTACAGGACGTCTATCTGCGTCGGGTCGTCGTTCATGTACGACAGCCCTTTCAACCTGATCTTCAGCGGCATATGGTCATGGAGTAGAGGCCTGGAAAGCAACGAAATTATTTTAAAACAGAACATAGCACAATAGCCGCCGGTATGACACTAGTTTAAAGTCTTTTTTAGTCCTTTGTATGCAGCGAAATAATAACTCGCTGTTTGTATGTCATTTCTGGTGTGAACAATAAAGAGCTTTCTCTATCTATTTTCACCTAACCTAACTTGTCACCTCTGTTGGAAACAGCTTTAAGAGCATGGTATTACTGGCTTTCTATATTTTAAGATGTAATATCAGGGAAACGACACAGTGCATTGGCACGCAGTTTTGAACTGTTTAAGTTCTAAATACTGGGTCACTGGACTGTTAAGGGCAAGCGTGATGCTTACTATCGGGCAAATGATTTGGTTAATGTAAAAAAAGTTATACAAGAGTCATTTGGCATATCTTCGTAAGTACTCGGATTTTGATAAAATTGACCACTTTTAACCTAAACCATTAAAATCGTTTTACTGATACATAAAATTAAATATTGAATTGGTAAATATTATTAGGTCTATCTAGAATTATTCTAGATAATATCATAGGATAGATGGTAACATAAGGAAAAATAAATTATACTCACAACACAATAGTTTCTTTAGCCTTAGCTAAGAGTTTGGAGGCAGCTAACCTCTCTTCGTTGTCCATCAAGCACATGACGCCAAGTGTTAAATGGAGCTTTTCAGGCTTTATAAAGAGCGACTCTTCAAGACCTCTGCTTGGACACTCCTTGAGAACTCGTTCCTGAAAATAATAACGCATTCTTTGTATTGTTTGCAGGTACATGTTAGTACTCGTACATCCATATTACACTGATGGAATATATACGCAAGTATTTGAAAAGTCCTGACATTTTAGTTACAAAATACAAACACTGCGCACATCGTTACAGTGGTAACAGATTAAAGACTTACATCGCCCAAGATAAGTAAGTAAGTAAGATCGACCAAGATAAAAAAGGCGGACAAAAGTCTAAAAGTCCAGACAAACCAGGACGGATGGTGACTCTATGCGCAAGTAAACTCCTTCCATTTGTCAGACGGCTAAATTTGATCTATCTGCCATTCAAACCGAAAAGAGAGGCGACCTATAAAGGCTTTGCCTGCGGCGCCCCTTTATAGGCACCTACGGCGCCCCTTTATATCTGGCGTCCTGGGCGGTCGCCCCACCGCGCCCTACCCTAACGCCGGTACTGGACATGGGACTCTTGATTCTGGAAAAATGCAAGAAAACTGGTGGAAAACACAAGGCGCAGCAAGTAGGTACAATTTAACTTGATACTTATGAAAACATATCAAAAAAAAATATTGTGCTAAGTCACTAGGTCTTACTTTAAACAGTTGAAAGTTCTTCATGATCTCTGTACTGTTCATAGGAATGGAAAGGAAGTGTGTTGCTCGTTGTTTCGTTCTCGACGACATTATTATAAGGTTAATTCTTCTCCTTGCTGCTTTAACATTCTGAAAAATTCCATTATGGCAGTTCAATAACAAAATTCATAACAATCATGACAGTAGCTAAATAACGAAAAATGAACTCTAGAATCTATATAGAAGAATTTTAAACATACAACAGCAATAACAAAATATATTGTTGTCATATATATTGTTGTAAATATATTGTCGCTGGCATCCAGGGGATGCAAAAGGCAGGCTGTCGTTCAGTGTGGAGGTTAAAGGGGGAGGCCTATGTTCAGCAGTGGACGTATTCTGGCTGATGATGATGATGATATATATTATAATATATATCATGATGATATTGATGATGATGATGATTGTTCTCATTGCGGAGCGATGGTGGACGAGCGGTAGCATGTACGGTTTGCAATCCGACGTCACCCGGTTCGATACTCAGCCCTTATATAATAATGACTTATTTAGTAAAATAATGTAGTTTTGATCCCATCACTCATAAACATGAAGGAATACATTGTGGTATGTCTTGTTTGTAGTGTTTCTTTTTCAATAAACAGTGCAAACAGATGTGTGGATTTGGTTGACCTTTACCGCCGTCTGACCAACGGGAGAGAAAGAGTGAGAATAACATATTTCCCTCATTCTCTCAGTGGTAAAGGTCAACCAAATCCACACGTCTGTTTGCACTGTTTATTGAAAAAGAAACACTACAAACAAGAAAAAAATGAAAAAAATAATGTTTTAGAACTTTTAGACATGTAATTAGCTTACTCACAGATGCCGTTGGGCCGAGAATGTAGATGTCACCTGCTTCACCTTGCTTTGGTATTTTTATGTTTGTTTTAGTGTCTCTTTCTATCCTACTCTTGATTGCCCCTTTTTTTCCTATTATTGATCCAACATAATGCCTGAAATGTAATTAAGCAATTAAATGTATTTAAACAGTAGATGCTAGAGATGAAACGGACTGTATAGCTGGATACCAGATACCTAATATCCGACCAGCCTTGCAGCCGGATAGCCAGATATGCCGCCGAGCATTGCCAATTGGCGCATCATAACGAGCAAACTTGCGGAGGTGCGGCACGAACGATTGGGCGGAATCAGGTGAATTCGGGTCTTTTTGTTGATGAGCGAAATTTAGCAACATTAGCAAATGTTTCACTGACTTGTTAAATTGATTGCAACACAATCACTTGCAACTTCTTGTGACTTACTTTGAAACATGAAAGTTTGTAGAAAATCTAGAGTTATCAAGCATAGTAATTTCAAAATCATCATCTTCATCATCCATTTCTTCATCGTTGTAGGTTATTTCTGTAAATAAGAGTGTAAAGTTTTGAAAACAAGACCCAAATAATGTTGTTTATTTACCTTGTACAAGAAAATAAAGGAAAGGGTAGAGAATGCTGAAAGTTAAGCAGCTACCTATGCAACTGAAACTAAACATTTTTAACGGGTTTTATTGTGCTTTTGACTAACTATCGTTAACTTGTAAATAATTTCATAACATTTCTATAGACATCCATTATCTAGTCTAGATAATGACCATGGACACTACAAAATGTTGGAAACATCAAAATAATGTAAAATACATTGTTTAATTTTAATGTGTGATAATCGCAAAAACCTAATAAATCATCACTTACAGTCATACTAATATTATAATTGCGAAAGTGTGTTTGTTGGTTTTTTAGTTTGTTTGTTCCTCTTTCACGCAGCAACGGAACAACGGATCGACCTGCTTTTTTTTCATGGGTATAGTTCAAGGACTGGAGAGTGACATAGACTACTTTTCATCATCATAATCACATTTAGTGCAAAATTATTGTTAATTTTAGAATACTGGCTGCAAGTAGGTAAGAAAATGCAACAATAGTCTTCTTTTGATCTTTAGTGGTATAAACTGTCTGTTAGTATTACAATAGAATATACCGTCCAGGAACCAATTTCATTGTCCAAAAATGGCCCAAACCAATGAGAGAGGAAGATAATCACATACCATCCTCGTACAGGTCATGTTCTTGAAACTCAGTTATATTTGTCGTAGAGTCGTTGATCCTGTAGCATCGCCCTTCGATCCATAACAGTTCAGGCTTTAGAATATCGTTCATCATGGATTGTCAACGCGATTATTTGCACCGAACCTAAAAACACGTTGTATAGAAAATAAAATAAAATAGTGCGCTAAATATTAGTAAACAAACGAATGATCCAACGCCGCAATGATTTTGACATTGACAATAAGAAAATGACAGCTGATTAGGCTTTTTTTCTTCTTAATTTTGGCGTCACACGTTTTATACTTTGCAAGTATCAAGTATTGATATAATTTTATTATGTTACTTACTTAGCATAAAAAATACTATTAAAATATAACGTATATTACTACTATAATATTTCCTGTAAATTAAGGGTCAAAAGTGGTGTCGCGTCGTTGGCACACATACCGTACAAATATTTTTTTTACTTGTAGGCGACGTTGGCATCAATGGGAGTTTGGAAACAACTTAAAAATAAATGTTTCACTTTGTTCTTTAATTTGCTCATACTCAAGGTAATTTACGAACATTTAGTCAACCATAATCCATCATTATTTCACAATAACACTCGAAAATACACAAATCTAAGAAATATAATGAAACCACTTGTTTTTTTTGTTGGCGCGAAAAGTCCAGACAGCCGCTTTCATTGACAGTGAAAATTGATTGACATAGACAGTGACTGTCACTGTATCATTGACATAGTACTATATAGATTGACACAGATAAAACAAAAAACGTTTTTTAGGTTTACACTACAACGAGTAATGACCGAGACAACGACTGACAGACTTTTAATTTATGTAGGCTATTTCAATTTTGTACACCGTTTAGGGTCACACAAATTTGAAATTCAGTAATTATTTACCACAAGTTAAAGTATCCACCTACCTATTAGTCGGTTATGGTGTAATTCTCAGTTCACACTTACGTAACATATTTATTTTTTATGCCGATTAAACACAAATATATGTAAATTCATCTTATATTTTACATCTATTAAGAACCTTATCTTGGTTTACTAGAGTCGATTTCTGACTAAGTTACTTAATCATTACGAATAAACATGACCAATTCTTATTTATTTATCCACACCACACCCTACAGACTGATAATTAGATAAGCATATCTCTCGTCCACTGAGTCTGTGCGGATTCTAGTGCAAGTATTTTATAAAATATAGTCTACGTGTTTATATCTTAGCTTTCTTTTGTGTTATAAAATTAGGTAATAATGACCAGAGACTTTAAAAGATCAGCAAGTACGACTTACTACACTACAAATTATCAATATTCATATGTACCAACCAAAGAAAACGGTAAGTAAGCTAACATTTATCCAATAAGTATTGTAGGTACATAAATATAAAAACTCTACTTGTAGGTAACTCTAGGTACGTTTTCTAATACATAAACTTTTTACTATGTTTCATGTGTCTAAGTCTAAAGGTATTTAAAGGGGTCTAAAGGGATACTTACATAAAACAAACTAGGCAAAATAACTAGGTCAAGAAATATAACTAAGTATGTAGGTTTATAAATAAAGTAGTAGATAAAAGTTCTTGTGACGTTGTTTTATTTTGGTTGACTCGATAGTCGACCGACGCGACGACGACGCTTTGAAGAAGCCCCAACGCATTCTGCATCAAGTGCTATAAATACGTAGTACTAATACTCTTCTGTGCTAATACGTTCATCATACAAATTATAATATACACTACACTACATGTGTCTCAGATTTGACAAACAAGGCAGATATGCCTTAGTACAATTATCGTTCGTATACAAAATGTCTCCATAATTAATGTTTCACCCACTTTTTTCACTATACCGTTAAACCGCTTATTGCAAAAACTGTACGTACGGCACACTTACAAATTATTCTAGCACACTAAGTAACTTGCAGCGACACCAATGAACTTACTAATAGTCTACATGCAAAAAAGGGCGGCAAGGTCGTCAGCATGCAGTGTGAGTTCGACTAAAGGTATCAAGCCTGATTTAGGCCTGTTGCGTTCGCACACATCCACCACGCTATCTTACCATATCTCTGAGCTATAGGTAGTAGGTAGCTACATAATGTGGGTACTTAAATACTTCTAGATAAATTAAAGTTTATAGTAATGAAAGTGTGTTCAGCTCAAAAACGCCTGAGCAATGACAAGAAAATCAAAATGCACGTGCATATTGCGTAGGCACCTACGAATTGGTACAGATAGTCTATTTGTACCTTAGCCTATAATATCTGTATCAAAGTCTATCTGATAAACTATGCCACGAGCCAGCATTGCAATACTTATATACCTACTCAAGTTCGACTATCTGTGACTCGTCAAATTGGAACGTTACTCCATTTTATGGTGGAAGTATTTTATAATAACTGAGTTGGTACTTTGTCTTCTCTGTAAATCCAACAGCCTGCACTGCATCTACCAAAGAACATACCGAGCTGAAAAATCGTTAAGCAGATACGATGCGATGTTACAGTACGTAACCAGTCGTTGTAATGAAGATACTAAATTAGAGTGAGCTACAGCACAGGCTACAGTATGTTTTTGGTTTTTGCCCTGAAAGCCTGAACAGTGTAGGTAAAACTTATATGTTATCTGTGGCGGCCTTGGTGAGGAACCTTTATCAATAAAATGATCAGGCAGGCACCTAACACCTATCCACACCTTAAATTTTACATGGGAAAGTTAGAGAGTACCTATTTATTAACAGTGTGGAGACTGATTTACCTGTTCTGTTAGTTTAGCTCGCTGATCACGAAAATGTCCCTACTATTCATACTACCCTAGGTAGGTACCGAATATACCATTTTGAAGAAAGTTTTCATTTTAATGTTATTAAACACTAGTCTGTGATGTGCTTACCTACGATATAAAAGTAAACGAATATTCATCTACTTACATATTAATTTTTATTACTTCTATTTATTTAGGTAGGGGGTAAACCATTAGTTATGATAGGCGTGTACTATTTTTTTTTTTACATAGCTGAAAATTAAAGAGTTAATTTCCTACATAAGTAAATAATCAGTTGCCACTGACAATCATATTTAAGATATTTTTATTACATCTCACTGCATCCGATAGAATACCATTGTTCATACTATTTGCATTGTTCTTTGCTGCCACCAAAGATCTAGTCCTTATGTGCCATGTCACCTGTGTATAATAAAATTATAGGTACGTTGAATGACATCAGTCACAAGGTGTGAATGTGTACGCATACGTCATACCATACCTAAGCTGACTACATGGTGTTTTAAAATAATAGGCTTAATTAGGTAGCTATCTAGATTTTTTTAAAGGTTCATCTAGTAAGTACTATGGTGATTGATGATGTGGTCTTACGACGCCCGTAATCGAGAGCATGTATTAGATATTGATCCGGTATATTACTTTACTCTGATTTAGAAAATTAGCACCTATGATTCAGCGTTTAATAGTGAAACACCGACTTCACCTTTCATTTTCAGTCTTAATAGGGAGGTACAAAGATTCCATACTATACTATTAGGCAAGTACTCAAGTATTTATACTATCGTCAGACAAGGTGGAGTATAATAAACGTCGGTACGTATCTATTGTCGTTTAGGCATTTCGAACCTGTATACTTGTAATTTATGTTAGGCCCAGGCCTGACTTAATTTATTCGAGAATACCGTAGGTACTTTTTTTTCATCCCCCGTTGACGTTTACCTGCATGGGATGTAGTCGCCATATTGTATTACGATGACGTAATCTTCACGTGACGTAACCCTTCCGGGAGGCTGAACGTACACGAATCTATCAGTATCTCTTCATTTGTCAAAATTGGTGGAGGCTGTAGTAGATGGAAACCTTTGGAAACATACAAACAGGTTTACTACAATACCCTCCTCAGAACTATTTTTATTTGCTCTGAGCCTCTTTTATATACCTTTGTAAGATACTTATAAAAGTCGAATTGAGAACCTCAATTAATTAATATATCCTGTTAAACAATGGTTATTGTATTGTGGATTAACTGAAAAGAAGGTTGGTGCCTGATGTCATTTTCTTTTTTGCAGATGGAGATACAAGTAAGATGCATGGTTCCCGAAGAGTAATAACATTTTGTTTCTTGACGACCATTCTACCAACAATGCTAATCGTGCTGCCGTTGTATTTAAGAAATTACAAATACGCCGATGTAATGTATAAAATATCAGACTCTGATGTGATCCAAATACACAAGGGACAATCGTCGGTTTTTTGCGAAAAACATTCTTTAACAATGAATACTTCATTTAATGCATTCCAAATGAAAGGAGTACCTGAATTATCAGGTCAAAGAAAACACATCAGACTAAAAAAATCAATGACACTACCTGATGATACTCTCGAGTACTGGGGATTTTACCTCCTAAAAGGAGCTACTGTGGAACTAAAGGCTTGCTCAAGATACGAGGGTTCGAAGATATTAGTAGTGAAAGGAGAAAGGATTTTAAATACGTGCGGGATCCTAGAAGGCTATAAATATAAGAAGGACCCTCCAATAGTAGAGAACCAAGGAAGTGTACTGGTGACATTGGAGGATCCTAATAACAAAAAGAAACAACCGACCAGCGCCACATTCAACATTCGTGAAGAAACAACTGTAGACTTGGATTTGTCTTTACCAGACAATACTTCTACACTGATGAACAATACCAAGATTAACCCGGAAGTGGACAGCGTGAGGCAGAATAGAGATAAAAGAAGCACACAGCTGCATAACCCAAACACTATACTCGACACAGGGATGAACCATGGAGGAAACGCTTTGAATAATACTGAAAAAGAAGAAGACACTTCTGTATCTAGCTTCGAAAATAACTTGCACACTTGCTATCATGACAACATTTTGATGAATGACTTTTTTCCTTACGCTATTCAGTGCAATAGCACTAATTACTTAGAGAAAACTACAACACTAAAAGTTGTTCATGAAGTTCTAGTAGATGGATATTATTATTATATTTTCTACAGTGATAATGATTTTGTGAAGAATGACATTCATGCTATATTTGATATTTATAAGCCGACATTCCAATATGTTAACAATAATGATTCTCATTCCAAAATGTGTGTAAATAAGACTGAATGTGAATTCAATGTCAGTTTCTTTAGTGACGAATTAGTTATTGTAGAAGTACCTACAAAAGATGGGTTGCAAAATGATAAAGATGATATTTCGGTATTGATATCGGTATGTCACCCTAGGGTGTCAGTTTACATATTTTTTCCAATCTCAGTTCTATTGTTGATACTGTTGTTTGCATTTTTATGATATTTGCTAAAAGTGTCATTGTATTTTATATTAGTGAAAATGAACATTACCAGAAATGTGATATTAATTTATTAAGAGTTATCATTCGAGATAATGTTAAATACTATTGATAATTATTATATTATTACCTCATTATATCACCGTTATTAAAACGATTCACAGCATTTTAACTCATTTGGATCCTACAATTTTAAAGCGCAAAATAATGAAGCCTGCCCGCCACAGAACACGAGTCAGCTTGTGCAAGCTGCACCACAACTTAACACTAACATTAATAAGTATTATGAATTATCTACTTTGCATGCTTGTTTTACTTTATATGCATGTTATCTTTTGGCTATTAAGTTCCTATTGGTACTAGTTATATAAAATAGGAACCTTAATTACCAGTTTTGACAAAAGTCAATGATAGTATTTCCAACAAAATTTATTCCAAAAATATAAATAAATCGAAATGAACATAAAAACCATGTAGAAAACAATATTTAAAAATTATGTAAAATGCAAATAGCAATGTTTTGGGAACACAGGAATCAATTAGGACCTGTCAAAAGAAAGTAATGAATATTAAGGAAAATTTAGATTTATTATTTCCACATAGTTGTGTCCATAGTGCGTTTCACAGGCTCAGTGGGTAGATATTCTGTAAAACAAAATTTACACAATTCAATACAGACGTCTAGAGAAATTAAGGTTCCGATCGGGAGTGGAGCGCTACAATATCCAAACATTTCAATAACAATACAATTAAGATATTTAATTATATTTATTTACCGTATTACAAAAACAGTTACCATATTATGTACAGCTGGAAATGTTACACAATACAATGTTTTTCTTCTAGTAGTTTTGTGATTGAAATAGCCTCTCCAGTACCCGATGAGACCTCTGTGCAGGTGGCAGAGAGGCCTGCGCGGAACGAGGGCCATCCGGCCGAGCCGGTCTTACTCCTAACTATGTATATTAAACTTATATTGATACGTCTATTATAGTATAATGTAAACATTAATTAAACTAAAACGAATATCGGTCCAAATGAAATGAGTTCCAAATAAAAAAAAATCGGCACAGGGGAATCAGGAGGCTCCTCCTAACACACACCTTATAAATATCGCAATTGAACGCAGGACACAAAGTATAAACCGGGAAAATGTGGGCCTTAGATGAGGTTGGCCACATCGCTGGGCATCTCAGAGATGCTTGTATGGTAGAACTCCTCAATATCCTTCAAAGCTCTCTTATCAGCTTCAGTGACGAAGTTGATAGCAATTCCTTTACGGCCAAAACGTCCACCTCGTCCAATCCTGGAATAGATGAGAAAAAGTATATAAGTACACTGTATTTACGATCCATTTCTTATTACTCTTATGAGTCCTGGGGCCTTAAGGCTAACTCTTATAGGGGGCTCGAATTAGCGCTGAAACAGCACAGTTCGGAAGATGACGTGTACATGAACCTTCGCGCCGAGATACGGTTTGCGGTCGCGCAATTTTTCTCATCACCTAAACAGAATCGCTTAAAACAGGATGATGTCCTGCTCGAGTTGTATTGTGCATAGGGTATACCATATCCAAATTTGAAAAGTCCTGACATAAAGCTGGACATTTCAATAAAAGTTCAGACAATTTAATATGTTAGTATTTTATTTAAAAAAAAAAATGTTTTGTGTTTAGGGAGACGTTAATCAAGATTAAGTCATAAACACATCGCCCAAGGTAAAAATATCTAAAATTCTGGACAAATCCGGATGGATGGAAGCCCCAAGGGGCCGTCCATTAATCACATGATGTTTTTTTTAGCATTTTTTTAAAAACCCCTTTGTGATACGTGGTGAGATTTAAGATTAACCCCCCAAATTCACGTGTAGTTTTTAGTACCTACAAAGAAACTTTTTTTTTTTAATATTATCTTTAAGTTAAATACAGGTATGAAATATGATCTAGTTTTATTCTGAAATTAAGGACATGGGAAAAATATCTAGACAGAAAGGATGTAGGTTGTTTTTGATTGGCAAGGTCACACTACACGCCGCTTTTCGGTTTAGAAATAGCGCGTTTGACGAAAAAATAAATACACGTGATATCTTACTACACCGCCCTCCCCCCTTGTGATATTTGCAAACCCCCTCCCCCATTTCAAGCCTCACGTGATTAATGGACGGTCCCTAAGCGGATTGTTCATATTTTTTTATAGATAATAAATACTAATATTATAAAGAGGAAAGATTTGATTGTTTGTTTGCATTGAATAGGCTCCGAAACTACTGAACCGATTTGAAAAATTCTTTCACTGTTGGGATGCTGCACTATCCCCGGTTGACATAGGCTATATATCCCGGCTTCGCCCGTGCGAAGCAGGGGCGGCCTACTAGTAGATAATAATTACAAAACCATTGCGAGCAATATACTTATTGATATACATACTTTTTTACTAAAAAATTAGTGTTGATGATGAATATTTTTGATTAAATATGATTGACCTTCATTTACCCTTGAATGACGTCAGCTTTGGCGTTATGTTAAAATTTATCTTAGCCGTTTACATAAACAAACAAAAAAAAAAACAAACCCCTTCATCAAAACTCGCGTGTGGATTCAAAAACAAACCAAACCGATGAAATAAAATAGTCTATATTTTTGAAAATAACATAAAACTACTAGCGACCCGCCCGCCCGGCTTCGCACGGGTGTAATTTACGTGCGAAGCCGGGGCGGGTCGCTAGTTATATAATTATTTAAACTATCCTATATCTTAAGTTGGATCGAACTGCACATGGTGTGCGAATTTTATTATAATCGGTTAAGTGGTTTAGGAGTCCATTGAGGACAAACATTGTGACACGAGATTTATATATATTAAGATTAAGCCAGAAAATTTGGGCAATCCCCATTGTGCATGTCCCCCTACTTTCATCTACCCGAGCCAACCCAGCTCCTTGTAATGCCGGAGCAAGGCTCTGAGATGCTAGTATAGTTGCTCCAGTTCCAATAAATAATATGTATACTTAATTTCATACACAAGTTTTCGCATCTAGTTGAAAGTGAACATACCTATGAATGTAGTTTTCACGGTTAGTGGGCAGATCATAGTTGATGACGCAAGAGACTTGCTGGACGTCAATGCCTCGCGCCAGCAGATCAGTGGTGATCAGGACACGGGAAGAGCCGGTACGGAACTGCCTCATGATCACCTCACGCTCACGCTGGTCCATGTCTCCGTGCATGGCGGACACAGTGAAGTCACGCTCGTGCATAGACTCGGTCAGCCAGTCCACCTGTACATATACATTCACATATAAATTATTTCTGAATTGAGCATTTGAAGTCAAGTGTGACTCAGCAATGACAAGCGGAATCTCCCAAGCATGGACATGTTGAACGCAACCTTGCATGTGAATTTAACATCAGAAAAGATTACAACAATGCTAACTGCTATTTATGATTGAACCCGCGATTTTCCATTCTATCCTCATGGGTAGTAGCACAGCACCTAATTTTCAAAAACCACTTGGACCACCCAGAATTTCAAAAATATACCTTTTTTTTTCTGTCATTCTAAATAACAATGTCCTACGCAATCAGAACCATAAAATAACAATAATACTAGGTGTACTTTTCAAGTTCTGTTTGTTTGAAAATTAGCCTGCATTATCACCTTAACTTTTTGACTGTCATGCCTAAAACTCATTTCTGTGCCCTATATGCCATGGCACAAAAATGCCGCGTATTTTGTCAACGATAGACGCCGTTGGCGCACATGATCGCAAGGGCTTGTCAATTATGGTCGAATTTGGCGGTCAAAAAATTAAAAAACCAACTATGACTAATGAAAGTTATAGATTACAGTGAAAAGGTGAGTAAACTAGTGATAAGAAAATTCTTGAAACATTTAACTAGCTTGATCAAAGGCCCTATATTCCGATAAATTTTGGTCTGAGTGCATGTCTTTCTTAAAATGGGGTGGTTTGCAAGTATTGGATATCTTGGTTAAAAAGTAAAATTACCTTGCGGCGGGTGTTGCAGAAAATGACAGCTTGAGCGATGGAGAGAGTATCATACAAATCACAGAGAGTCTCCAACTTCCATTCCTCCAGTTCAATCGAAATGTAGAACTGTTTAATACCTTCCAGTGTAAGCTAGAACAAACAAGATGAACTTCAGTTAGACATCAATCTCATACAATATCTACATTATTTTTGTTGAATAAGGCTTATTGTAATTAAATAAGGCTCTCGTTTTCGTGCGAAACACTTCTCATGAACGAGAAGTTTACAACGTGCAATGTTTGACAATGAAGCGCAGACCAGTGATCTAAACTAGCTGAACTTTTATCTATACTAATATTATAAAGAGGAAAGATTTAATTGTTTGTTTGCATTGAATAGGCTCCCAAACTACTGAACCGATTTGAAAAATTCTTTCACTGTTGGGATGCTGCACTATCCCCGGTTGTCATAGGCTATATATCTCGGCTTCGCCCGTGCGAAGCAGGGGCGGCCTACTAGTAGCCTATATAGCTGCAGCATTTTTAATTTGTTCACACAGAGAACTACAAACCTATGCTAACTGAACAA
This sequence comes from Agriopis marginaria, assembly GCA_932305915.1. Taxonomy (NCBI): domain Eukaryota; kingdom Metazoa; phylum Arthropoda; class Insecta; order Lepidoptera; family Geometridae; genus Agriopis; species Agriopis marginaria. The sequence continues at coordinate 13,022,592 of OW029915.1, forward strand.
TGTGGGCTAGTTTAACCTGACAAGCTAAGAATTTTCTCGCCCTTCGGTCTCCCTTCATCCTCCTGCATGTCAGTCATCTATATAGTGCATGTTTTGTTGTCAGCTTCGCTCATGTGGCTTCATATTTTTATAGCTTGCATAGCTAAGCTCAGCTTGTTTGTTCCCAACGCCCCTCAACTTTCACTAGATCAGTGCGAGTGACAGTGTTACAGGTACAATTTGTGACAGTTGAGGGTGTTACTTGTTGGGTACAAGCCGTTTTGCTTTCAGTGTGGCCTGCGCTTCACAGAGTCAATAAATCTCAAAAAAATCATGTAACCTTCATGACTCTAGGATCAAAATAAGTGATAAGACCTGCACTGACCAAGGTTTACATGCTTTGTTCTGCTTAGCAAGATGATCAAAGTTAGATCAAAATATATGACTAAAGTCACGATTGCACCATAATTAATCACAGAACTACTTCAGATATCAAAACTGTCAAGTCACTTAGGCACAATCCAACTGCGAGCGTCGAGACGGCATCGAAGTGTAGTACAAGCTGCCATGGACATGTAAACTTTTCAGTTTATGCTCTAGGCTCAAATTGTATCTCATTTACTAGTTTAGAACACTTGGTTGTGTAAGTATCTGGGTCTTGGAAACTTAACAGTTCAGTGCCCATGGGCAGAATCTTCATTACAAGGATGTATTTAAAATTGGCTGTGAAGTTTGCCTGCTAGAAAAGTGGGAGGAGGAATGCCCAAGTAGATCAGTTTCAACGGTCAAAGATAATCAAACTTTATGAAACCCCAACTCCTTTCCGAATTAGACAACACACCATTATCATTGATCACATTCAATAATTACGATCTGGCAGTTACTTCCAAAACTGATCAGTAGGTGATGATAAATAATCGGTAACTATTCCGTTTTAAGGTTTTTAGTAAACATATAAACAGGTGCAGTAAAAAGAACTGGTGAGCAGTGTTACCAAGCAACTTGGCAAAGTTTATAAATTTTTAAGGACTATATTAGGCAACGAATAGAGGCCAGGCCAAAAATAGGTCAAGTTCATTATCTAGTAAGGCGGCTGGTCTCTTATTTGATACCTATGAGATAAAAATATGAATACTTACTTCCTCCTTCTGCACAAGGATGCGCACAGGCTCTCTCATGAAGCATCTGGACACTTCCAACACATCGTCAGGCATGGTAGCAGACAGTAAAATGACCTGCACGTCGGCAGACAACATCTTGAATACATCATGGATCTGATCTTTGAATCTGGAATGATATAAAAATATATTGTAGGACAACACAAGGGAACGTCAGGAATTAAAATAATGTAAAATATAGATGATAATAAGAAGTGTTTAATTTCAATATATGTAATAATTGCAAATACCTACGAAATCATTACTATACATGGGGGTTACTTTACACACACAATTAGAGAACCCAACAATGTTGAAAACGTAATTTTAGAAGTTGAGGAAAAATGCAAAGTGATCTTACCCCCTAGATAACATTTCATCAGCTTCGTCAAGCACAAAGAGCTTGATTGTGTTAGCACGCAGAGCACGGCGAGTGATCATGTCGTACACACGACCCGGAGTTCCCACCACCACATGGACACCGCTCTCCAACTGACGGATATCCTCACGCACGTTGGTGCCACCAATGCAGGCATGACATTTAGCATTCAAGTGATCACCAAGAGCTATAACCACCTAGAATTATTATTTCACACAGTTAATATGTCAACAAACTAAAGCATTAATCACACACTTATTTAATTTGTTCACCACTACATACCTTCTGGATCTGTTGTGCCAACTCTCTTGTAGGGGCCAGGATGAGAGCCTGGCATTCTCGAATGGTAGTATCGATTTGCTGGAGGATGGAAATGGAAAAGGTGGCAGTCTTGCCAGTTCCAGACTGGGCCTGAGCGATCACATCACGCCCTTGAATGCATGGCATTATTGCGCGCTGCTGGATTGCAGACGGTTTCTCGAAACCATAAGCGTAAATTCCTCTCAGCAATTCTTCCTTCAAATTCATGTCATCAAAGCTTTCCACGACTTGATGCCAGTTGGTATCCAACGTTTCGGTTTCTGCGGGAGCTCCATCGCTATAGCTTCCCTGCTCTTTTGATGGCCCATTTTTCTCCTCCGGCCAATCTTCTGATCTGAAATAAGTTAATGATATTATTTTAGGTGCGTAAGAACGTACTTACCATCTAGGTATCTTAACACAATGAAACGAGAAACAGTACATTGCGACATCATAAGAGTGATAAAATCACGAATCATTAGTTAAATTCTATGCAAAATTCATTAAAAATTGCGTTGAAACGATACCGTCAAAATGCAAATTCATTTACAAAGGTGTTGGATTGCGAAATCATCGTTAACAGCTGAAATGAAGTTACGGATACCTAAAACTGATGCAGCCAAGGTGATTTCAAGTAAAATTAGATTACAAGGTAAAAAACACGTGCAACAAGGATCTTGTAATATTGAACTCCTACCAGCGCCATGTTGGCAATCGGCGAGGGCGACAGAGACATTGAGAGTATTAATTTTGCAAATACGTGATTTTTTTCTTGGAATAACTGAATTAATACTAATTCAATACCTGCCTGTGACGTACATTAGCGTATCTTCTAGAAAATTATAGTTAAAATAGCGTAAGAACAGAACTTACCTTCTTTCATCTGAATAGGACATGTTCCAATCGCGGTAGCTGAACGGAAAAGAACTACCAAGGTCAAGTTAAGTTATCAGAAGCTTTTTTTAGTTGCTAACTAATTTACGATATATCTTCAATTAATTTTAATCAAACAACTATTTTATACTTTTTTTTTAAATTTTTGTTTTACTTTACCCACTCGTAATGAAAAAGACAAATTATTTTATGAAATGAGTATATAAATTGCCGGACGTACGTCATGAATTTTCTTAAATTCGTAGTCTCGTCTATGGTTTGGTCTACACATCCATTACAAAACCTTCCATTCATGTCGATTCAAGTTAACGCTTTTTGTTCTATCACAGATTATAAACAAAATACAATATGATTAATAATTTTGTATTTACAATCTAGCTAGATCTTCCAGCCGCTGGCTGTTTCCAAATAAGTAGCACAATGCAAATCAGATGATTTTCTGCTTTTACCACAGAAGACATATTAGCTTTTACCAGTAGAGAGAGATATTTTTAAAGTTTATTAGATTTTCGCACAGGCAGGGGCGGATCCTGGATTTCATTTTGGGGGGCTATTCTGACAAGTATAGGTACCTATAAGTATGCTGTGTAAAAGTGCACCTAAATTAAATCGAAAAACTGAGTCAAATATGTGGAATTGCTAGGTGTTTGGGGGGGGGGGAGGGGCATGGCCCCCATGCCCCTGGATCCGCCAATGCGCCCAAGGGTGCGTTCAGTTTGATAGTCGGGAGATACTCGATGACGTGACGCCTTACCCGTTCAATAAGCCAGTCTGTTTCACACCGCGTCGTTCAAACAGATCCTCATCGCTGTGCGATCGCACTCGTCGCGTAAAAACGGCGGGTGAAAATCACACCGCTGTCAGTTTGATCAAAACTTCTACTTCACTTCAACACTTAATTTTACTCATAATTTAATCGCTTTTGTGGAGGATCCACCGCGATTTCGCCCATTCGTCAATGCTATGTATGAGACCTTTGATAAATGTGTGGATTTGGCAGACCGGTCTTGTGCCACCGGCGTTGCCGGAGTGGACTTGTCGGCCGGCAGTGGACGGCGGCAAGTCCGTCACGTCTGTTGGCGAGTGATTTTGACAAAACACTCAAGTAACTACCGCCATCTCTTTTTTTAATTATGTCTCTTGCAAAATACAAGCTCGACAGTGAATAGAACAATATTTTTTGCTTTGGACATTGTGAGAATTTCAGTTTATGGTAGTTTGTCTTTGCTTTGTAGCATAGACAATACTTTTTTTTCGTAAATTTCGACTTCCGGTTGTGTCTATGATTACGCTGCCATTTTGAAACGGCAGTGCTTTTTGTTCGTGTGGAGCGTTTGCTCGCGGTGAAGAGGAGATTGTGATATTCAAGTGTAGTTTTATTTTTAGTCGAACTCAATCAAAATGAGCTGGCAAGATTACGTCGATAAACAGTTAATGGCATCCAGATGTGTTACAAAAGCTGCGATTGCAGGTCACGATGGAAATGTATGGGCCAAGTCAGAAGGCTTCGAAGTAAGTTTCTCCGTATTGTTCTTGTTCTACGTGGACAGTGGATTGCGTTATTACGTTTTACGTTGTACTCTTGAGTGAAATTTTATTGTGATAAATGTGCGTGTAGGAAGATCAGTGGATGACGAATTCTTAACCGGCAAGTTTGACAAGATGGCGACATGCGGTGGCAGCCAATTCAAATTAGAAAAAAATGTGTTTGCCGTCCTGAAAATCTCAGCATCGTATTCAGTTGGAGGGACATGTGGTATACCCTAGTTATAGTACCTACTTGTAAATTCTGATACATTTCTCCTTGTGGTAGTTTGCTGGGCTTAGTTGCCAGCCGGTATTGGTAAAGCCCGTGTCCCAATCACAACTATGCTAAATACCCACTTATTTAATCCTTCTCTAGCATTCCTTAGTGCTTTCAACAATACAAGTTTTTTAGCTTTGACAGTATTGGAAAAAGGCGAATGGTAACTGTAAATTCTAATCTTTGCTGCTAGGTTTAGAAGCTTAAGATGAGCTTGTGATAGTAACAACATACTGCGAAATATTTTCAAGATTTTCACAATGTTATCGCAGTTGTCAAAGCTGAAAAATCTTGGACCGAGTTATTTATACCAACTAGAAATAATTATTTTTACCTGGGTAGGTAATATTGTAAGTTTGATTTACATCGAGACTGGCTTGAGTTTTTTTGCATTGATTTTGGCGATTATCGTCACACTATGCATTGTTAGCCAAAAAGATATTACCGATTTACTTATATTATCCACCCTAACTTTATAATCTCTTTATTTCTATCTCTACATAGTATATATTATAGTCACTTTCAGAGTCTGTCTGTCTGTATGACCGCTAAACTAACTCCTAAACCATGCAACGGATTTTAATGCGCATCAGTAAAATAATTTTTCATGGAAAGTTTATATACCTATATAACTAGCGACCCGCCCTGGCTTCGCACGGGTAATTTATCTGCGAAGCTGGGGCGGGTCACTAGTTATATATATACGAAACATATTTATAAATATTGTGGTTTGAATATAGGTAAAGCTATAAAATAGAGATTAATAAACACTGACACTCTTATCTATCTAGGTACCAAGGTCCCTATCACCAAGGTTCATACCTGTAAAGTTAATGAATGAAATGTCAGCACTTGAATTGGTAAACTTTAATATTATTATTCTAACAATATAGGCTAAAAAAAACACCTAATCAAACTATCCATGAATGTAAGACTGTAGTAGATAGACGATACACATCAGTAATATAAAAAAAAATTGCTTGTTACAATGTATTGTAGCTGTCAGAGCAAGTAAATGCTTGGACCGAACCTAGTGTAAATCTGGGTGCTCTTGCTTAGGGCCTACATAGTTGTTGTGTATTAAAAAATTAATGACCAATATCAATTTATATTGTGATAATTAAAATAAATCGACGTAATCTATATCCCTAATTTTATGTAGTGGTAGCATCATGACCAGGAAGGAAATCCTAGTCTATATTCCTGGCTGGGCAGATATTAAAATGATGAATTATATCTGATCTGGGTCTGGGTGCAGTTGTTCTCGTCTCGGTGTGTTTCATGGCATCATTGAAAATCCTAGAGATTAACGGCCTTACTTATAAACATTACTTAAGTTAAGCAAAGCTTAAAATTGCTCTGTCTTGTTTTCGCCTGTGACAATTTCCATCAACGAGAAGTTGACAACAATTTTAAGAATTGCTTAACTTTTAAGTAACATTTATAAGTAAGGCCGTACATCTCTAAACTAAGCGGATTGAGGTTTGCTCATTTATTATTTGCGTGTTTACATTTTAAAAAGTTCAAAATTGTATTGCCAAAATGAAACTGTTGTTAGCTGCCCAATCTTTTGCAAAGGTTTTTAAATGTTCTTTGCAATATTTAGAGTAATATTCTACCCTAGTAACAATTTTACTTCGATGATAAAAACATCCAGCTATATAATAAGAAATTTTGTTCTATATCTAATTTTAAAGCAGATGAGGGCATTCACATTTCAGCTCTTGGGTGGCATTTAAATCTTTGGTCAGTCGTCAAAACTTCAATGCGAAGCTGAAAAGGGGTAATTCTACTCATAATTGTGAACAATTTGCTGCGTACTGCGGTTTCACCCACATGATAAAAGAACTACACATTTTCCTGAATTAAAAGTAGTATTTGTATTAATTCGGAATGTAGGCTATTTTCATACCAAATTTTATCTAAATCTAAATGGCTATTACCGAGGTGAGAGGAAATAAATTTCAAAACGTAAAAACAAGAGTTAAAGTTTTTGGCACGTTATGCCAAATTCATTTCTTCACTTTCATTCGCTTCATAGGCCATTCATTGGCCTATTTCGTGTCACTCGGCTGCAGCAAATTTAGCTACCTGGTCTCCTCCAGGAAAGCTAGTAGCTCGCTTATGCCGGCGCAGACTTCCCAGAGCGTCCTCGGTGATCCGAGGATAGTATTTCTTTGTTCTGCCAAGCTGCTGCACTCCAGCAGCAAATGTGCGCACTCGGGTGGCACAATTGATTCTAATTTTTTAAGCAAAACAATGAAAGTTTCTATTTTGGCAGAAGTAGAAAACTAAGAAGTATAGAATAGAGATGAAACTGATATCTGGTATCTATCCGGTATACAGCCTATCTGGCTGGATACGGGATAATAAGCGATTATTTAGTCAGATACTGTATTTAAAAATAAATACAATGTATTAAATTTAGGTACTTTATTAAATTACTATTAAAATAACAAATAATAGGTAATTACTATTTTATTTTTAATTATTTTATTCCTTTATTTATTTAATACACGTAACAAAATATTATCACCATATTCTCATTTTACAACAAAAAATACTTTTATAATAACCTCAAACTACAAAAAGGCGTTTACAATAACTTCAAGTGATTATGTTCGCAATCAATTCAACAAGTCAATGAAACACTTGCTAATGTTGCTAACTTCCCTCATGAATGAAAAAACCCTTTATTTACTTGAGCTGCCCAATTGTTCATGCTCCACCTAAGCGAGCTTGCTCGTTACGATGTGCCAATGGGCAATGTTTGGTTAGAAGTCCGGTATTAAGGTTGGCCTGATACTCAGTATTCAGCTAAACAGCTGTCCGTTTTATCTCTAGTATAGAACCTACCCAGATCAGCTGTTTCTTAGAAAATAGGAACTGACATTTCAAAATGTATAAGACAATATTTACATTATTACAACATTTAATTTACAAACATGCATGTTGGGCGTAGTACAAAGTTCACAAAAAAAATTCCCAAGTACAATGTTGTACATATTATGTTTGTTTTCGAATTACCAACAAACAAATTTAAATTCTGTGTCCCTATTAATTTAGCTTACAAGGAATGCAAAGTAATTACACAGATTACCATAAAATTACCATTAGCATGCAAAAATAGCCAAACCAAAAATAGACAAAAAAAATTGTTTAGTTGTTTGTGTGGGACCCACTAAGACTGTGGAATGCGTTGCCTGTATGGGTGATTCCCGATAGTTGTTATCTGGCAATAAGTAGTGTAAACCAGTTCCTTATAAGCAAGCATGCTCCATTGTAGACCGCATCATTGCTTAACATCAGGCAAGATGACAGTCGAGCATAAACCAATATTTCTATATTTTTTTAAAGATATACTATGTAGTGATATTGCAATCTGTCCTACAGACCTACATCTTGAAACTTTTGTGTGCCACATAATTATTAACATAAGTTGCCTTGTCAAGGGCAGGGTATTCAGTCAGAAAGGGCAAAGTACTATTAGGTGTACTGGGCACTTTATAGTATGCATTGTATTGATACTCTGCTTACTTGGTCTAGGTTCAAGTTGACTATAGATTTACAAATAGGGACAGTAACATGTGTCAAATACCTGTTAAATATTGTTATTGTACAGGATTACACTGAATAGTAAGTAAGCCCAAAGGAGGTCATTATTTGTACTCATTCGTTATGAACAACTTTTACTATGGGATTAACCCTAAAAATTCGAGAATATAAATCAGATGCTCCATAGAAAACTATCATGAACTGATAGATATAAACTGTAATTTATGTGTTCATTTACTTGGAATATTTGTAAGTTTCCAAATAAACATTAATTTTGTTGGCATCTAATTCAAAGGGGGGGTGATAAGGCCTGCACTTGCTTTTGTTGGCATATCCAGTGAACTATTTGACTGTAGGAATAGCGTTATTAAATATGACAAATATCGGAGATGTCATGCTTGCATATTCTTATTTGCTGATGAAGGAGCTCTAATATGCTCATGTAAGTTTTGATGAAGTACCTAATTTTGTTCTTGAATGTTATTCCAATGGTGTTATATTGATGCCGCAAATAGAAAATAGTCACTTACGTGTACCAAACAGGGCCAAATAAATTGCAGTTCCAACAGTCTAAATAAAATATCTGTGACATACAGTCAAAAGAACATGGCAAATTTAACTGTAAGAACTCTCATTGGAAAGGACATTGACACATTTGACTAGATGTTTCTAGACCATTATGGTTCTGTAGCAAACTGAGAAACCCTATAGCTTTGGTGTGTTCATCTCTGTCCATCTGTAAATCACTTTTATTTAAAAAGAATGGGGTTGATCCCATAGCAGCGGAAGTTGTTCATAATGAAAAGTACAATTACCCATTTTCAGTTCAGTATAATGTTTTCCAAGTTGCTCTGCATAAAAATTTAGATTTTCGCTGCTTCCAAAGCCAACTAAATTAATATTATTTATTTATACTGACATAGGAATGTTTTGTTCACAGATATCAAAAGATGAAGTTGCAAAGATAGTCGCTGGTTTCGAGAATGAATCACTCCTAACGAGCGGCGGTGTGACGATAGCAAGCGCACGGTACATCTACCTCAGTGGCACAGACCGCATCATACGCGCAAAACTTGGCAAGGTCGGAGTGCACTGCATGAAGACACAACAAGGTAACATATCTACGAACCCTGAAATTTTCCATATTGCACCCATTTTTCAAAATTAAGCAATGAACAATCCCGTCAGTCTGACCGCGAGTGGCATAGTGAGCGCTAGGTACTTGTATGTTCTGTTTATTTTTTCTATGACAACAACCATTATGCCATGTCAGAGGCATCTGGGTTGCTTTAAAACTGATATCTGGGCTTGGCATTCAGCCTATATATGGTTCCATATATAAAGTAGTTGCCAATGATAAAGCCATAAGGGAGGTCAGTGTATGACCTATTTTGGCTCTAATTTAAAACTTGGTCTAACCCTGTATTTTTATTGCCACCTCGGCGTATAATTTCACGTTCGCAAAATGTCACGTTTAAATGTCATGATCTTTTTAGGGTTCCGTACCCAAAGGGCAAAAACGGTACCCTATTACTGAGCCTAAGTTGTCTGTCCATCCTACCTTTTAACGACTGTATCTTTCGCACCGTAATAGATAAAATATTATAGTAGAAATTTTCACAGATTATGTCGTGTTGCGGCAGATTAACTAAGAAATAATAAAAAAGTCATAAAATAAAAAAATTTAATCTACAACACACCTATTTTGTATTTGTTCTAGTGTAAAAACGGTAATGCGTCAAACTTGGCATGATTATAGTACACACTCTAGTCTAAAGTATAATAATAAATAATGGCTAAGTGCGAGTCGGTGACAAATTTCTGTTCATTACAAAGTTAAGCAACATTATTCGGTTAATTAAATAAATAAATAAAAATAAATATTCGGGACATTTTTGCACACACGGTCATCTGACCCCAAACTAAGCAAAGCTTGTGATATGGGTGCCAGAGACTGATATACATACATGTATAGTTTTAAATACATACTTAAATAAATACATATTAACAACCTTAATTGGACAACCTTATCATTTAAAGTTATATGATTATTTACGGGATATTTTATTTACCGTGGTAAGGTTGTGTAATGAGCTCCCGATATTTCGGCGCAGTTACATGCACCATGTTCACGGGAAGACTGAAGAATGCGGGTGGTTGGACGAACAGTTAAAAAGTTAGGTGCAGACATAACGATCTACCCTCTTTCTTAGTCTTATCATTTATTTCACTGATTGCATATAATTGCATATTTTACTAATTTTGAAGTCGGGTTTTTCAAATTGATAATTATTGTATATTGTGGTGGTACGGAACCTTCAGTGCGCGAGCCCGACTCGCACAATGTCACACTTGCACATTGATTTTCATTAGTCGTGCAAAAATGGTACACGATCTACCGTCTATTACCGTTATCCCCCCACGTTTATGTCCACTTTTGATGATCATGAGATAAAAAGTTTTTGTGTCCATCAGTAGGAGCCGATGCCTCAAACATTATCTCATTGACCCCTACTGGCTGACGTCGGCAACGAACGAGTTGCTTTGTCCACCATTGAAACATATCGAAACTAAGCATGGGTGGGTCATTTTACCCCACTATTTGATATATTATATTGTTGTTAAAATTATGGTACCCACTGTTTAATATTCTCTATCTGTATCTCTTCTCTACATAGTATAAATTAAAGTCGCTTTCCGCGTCTGTCTGTCTGTATGGCCGCTAACTCATCCTAAACCAGGCAACGGATTTTGATGCGGTTTTCACCATCAGTTAGATAAATTTTCACGGAAGGTTTATATATATAACTATATATAGCGACCGGCCCCGGCTTCGCACGGGTATAATTTACGTGCGTTACGTACGTGGCGGGCGGGTCGCTAGTTTACATAATTATAATTATGACAATGGGACAAAAATAATAAGTATAATTTTTTAGATGTCAGTAAAAAAATAGTGAGTCTAGCTCGGCTACCAAAAGTTCACTACCACACAGTACACCAACACATCCCCACTTGGAGTATGGGTGGCTCTCATATACAATGACGCGCAGGCAGCCACGCAAACATATTGCGAAAGTGATTTTGCGAACGTGTCATTTTGAAAACGTGACATCTTGCGAAAAACTTGTCATTTTGAGAACGTGTCATCATGCGAACGTGACATGTTGCGAACTTGTCATGTTGCATAAGTGTCATTTTGCGAACATGACAGAATCAGAATTATTTATTGACATATTTAAACTTAATACCAACATTAGTTACACTTATTGTAAAATAATAATTAATATCGCTCACAATATGTCTCGTTATTTCACAAAAAATATCATTTGCTGTAAAAGGGCAATTCTATAGGACAAACTCACATGTATAAAGGCCTGAACAGGTCTTAATGATAAAAAAATTTAATTGGTAGGTACAACAAAAGGTAGGATCAACAAAAGTAGTCATCATAGTCATTACATATTTTGCGACATGATGATATTTTGCGAACGTTATATTATACGCCGAGAGGTATTATTGTAGTGCATCGACAGGACAGTACTATATTATTAGTATAATATTATGATTCTGATACAAATCTTGTCCAAAAAATACCCTGAACGGGATTTGATGCATGTTCGAATCTGTTCGATGGTGTCTGTTCGAGAAAGAGGTTTCCGTTCAGTTTATTTTCACATGCGGAGACTAAAATGTTGTTTTGTTTCAGCCGTCGTTATCTCTCTGTATGAAGAGCCCATCCAACCCCAACAAGCCGCATCCGTAGTGGAGAAGTTAGGAGACTATTTAATTACCTGTGGTTATTAAAGGTGAGTTTAGATTTAGATGTTTCATCTAGGCAAGCGTGCTTCACCGTAGACCGCATCATCGCTTAACATCAGGCGAGTTAACGGTCAAATGCAAGCGAATTTTTTATACAAAAAAAACTGTAATTTACCTCTTGCGTAGACCTATACTTTTTTAGCATTTTAGAAACTTCCCTTTACAAATCTAGTTACACACAGTTAGTGTAAGTGACTCGCGTCGCACATTTGTTTTTTAGTTTTATATAATTTAGTAAACAGACTGTATTTTCGATTTAAAGGGTTAATTTGTTCATTAATATTGATAATGACTAAGCCTTTGTAAACATCGAATTATCGGTATTACAATTTCGCTGACTTACTCGTACAAGCAAACTGTCTAGAGTTAATGTTTTGATTATTATTAGATATTTATTATCTTCTCTGTTTACTGTACTATACTAGATAAATCGCTGCACCATCCGCGTACGCAGTTGGATTCAATCTTTTTACCTAGTTTTGTTTAATAGCTCGTTGGTCTAGTAATCTAGTTGGTAATGATCCTCTCTTATGCGCTTCGGGGCGTGGGATCGATTCCCACCTAGGACAAAAATTTGTTTGTTCTATATCTGGGTGTTAATATCTATTTAGTAAAATGTTCTATCGAATCAGAACGCCAAAAATCCAGTTTTCGTTGCTTTTTTCGTCCAAAAATGTGAGGGCTCTTAAGTTATTACTCACAATTAATGTTGTACACTCACAATCTGCGCCGCGCGGTTTCACCCTTGTGGATAATCCCCTTAGGAACAAAAATAATTCCGAAATAATAAGTATCCTATGTCACTCTCCGGCACTCGCGTCTCTCTCGATCTCTATGCAAAAATTGTCGATTCATTCTCTGTTGCTCTGCTGAAAGAGGAACGCACTTCCGCATTTATAATATTAGTATGAAGTCCCTTTGGCTAACCCTTCCCACTCTGGCACTTGCAGTAATCATACATAATTTAACAGAACCAATAGTAATATCAAATCTGTACACAATCATCCAACAGTGCTTCTTTATTTCCAGATCGAAACGCGCCGTGATCTAAGAATACTATAAGATAATATTTTTTCCACAGGGAAATAAGTAACTGCATTTTGTATATTCTATAAAGTGATAAGGACTTCATTTGTTTTGATATTCGATAAACTATGGCGTCGTCAGTGTCTGAGACGTTAGTAACTTCATGCAGATACGATTACTTTGCGGATACTGGACCCTTTTTTACGCTCACCGCTTCCTCAAAGTAATGGTTTACTGTAATGGTTTAAAATGTATTTTAAAATTTTGCTTTCATTGACCGGCTTAGTGAAGCATATCTAGCTTTGCAGGCAGGTCTTAAAGCGTTTATGTATAGAGATTTTAGGTTTCTTTTCAAGCATCTTGTGTAATAATTTACCTCGCGTTGTAACACCACCTCGAAATCGCGTCGCGAACACCTACCTGTGTTACGAGATCGCCTAGAGATAGTCCGTGTCCCATACAGATGCTTGATGAGACGGTATGATATCCACGTAATGAAATTACTGTAACAACATTATACAGCGTATATATTATATAATTATAAATAAGCATTTGTGTAAGGGCTTGTTACAAAATGAAAGACACTGTAACCCAAGTATTACAATTTTATTGAAAATCTCTAGTCCCACTGGAACCATCGTGTGAGTATATCCTATGTCCGTTAGATCAGCGTGTGCGGCGGGACACACGCCCGCCTTTGCATTTTCTGCTATGCTTTCTTTTTAATTGCGCCGCATTTGTAATTTTTTGTAGTTAATAATAAAAACATTTGCATTCTGTTCTATTCTAACTCTTAGCTGCAGAAATAGAAGCGCTCAATTACTCTGTATCCTCAAACAAGGCTTGCAGTAAACGAAGGGTGCATATTGTTTATATTTGATATTACTACTCTAGCTTTGTACATTGTTTCTGATAAGCGATGGGAACTGTGTCTATCTAATAATAAAATGATTTGTATTATATTTATGTGTTTCCTTACAAGTCTTTATACATAGGTTCCTCGGGAATGTAGGTGTGATTAATATTGAAACCAGTTTTTTATTGCTAATGAACATAATTTATTTTCATTTTTAATAAATCTACAATAGTAAGAGTTAAGTACACTCGAATACAAGGATTGGTATCAAATGTTAAACTTGCAGCAATAGCCTATCAAGTGATTTGGTTCTTTATGTTACAACACACTAGGACCAATTTTCGTTATCGATGAATCTAACAAGTAAGCAATTGGAGAAACATTGAAATCTCAGTTCTATACAGTTCAGATTTATACAGGGTAATTAAGAAAATTAAACAGGCTTATGGTTGCAAAGCTTACAACCTATACACTACCGATAAAAATATAGGTAGGTAGTTGATAAAACCGAACATGACAACAAAGTATACGTATGTAAGTATTCTGTGAATGGCTACGTCTTAAAACCATAACCGTACTTGGTAATAATTTTTGTTATGTTGAAATTTAGTTTTGACGTATTAAAATGTTAAAATTAAACCAAAGTTACTCTACATGGTTATCTACATTTCTACAGATTCCTATTCATATAACAAAAACAAAATAGGTAGACTTATCAGCTTATAAATAAATTATGCTTTGATAACAAATACCGCATAAAGTTAACGCAAACTCGTTTTCTCGCAGCATTTTATACACTAGCTACTTTCACAATTTAACTTCTGCAATCCATCATCAAACTCCACCTAAAGCAAGGAAATTTTTAACATTTTGGAATTCGCCTATTTTATAAAGGTTTTCTTGTCACGTATAAACAAACTACTTCCTAAGTTTTTGCCGTAATCAGCGAATACAATGTCGTAAATATTGTTATCAAATACTTTTCGCGTGTAAAGGTTGTGCGAGTTAAAACTGAGTTTCTGCCTGAGTAGAAACGTTGAAATGAGTACTCGTGTCGGGGCTCGTCGGCGTAAATTAATTCGTCACAGAAAGTTCAGATTAGCAACGAGTGTGACTGGACAGTAGACGATAGAAGGCCGAGGTCGAAGGCTTTATCGTCTTTTCAGGGATGTTCTAAGGAGTAATGTCGGGACTTTTTCCAGAGGCTTCTGAAGAATCCTTTGCGCTGTTTCTGACCTGGGTGGTCCTCTCCTGCGAACAAAAAATAATGTTGAAAATATTAATTTTAATTGTAGATTAAAGAATCGAGCACATTATGCCGGGGCGCAGTGAGGCGGATTTCCATATAAAATGTATGAAAGTGATTATTGCGATGCGACCCGACCCGCTGCGCCCCGTCCTAATGTGCTCGATCCTTAAAAGGGGCTTAGGTCAAGCAAGGATTTTCCGAACGTGGGCGAGAATACAGAGGATGGCAGAGGCACAGATTTAAAGAAAAAAAGTTCGAGGTTTGTATTGAGGCAGCGGTCGTGAACCCTCTGAAGGGGTGAGAAGCGCGAATGTCAAGTGTACGCGACGGCGGAGTTGGTTCGCAGTAGGGGGTGGGCCCGGTCGATAGAGCGGCAGCGGCGACGCGCCCCGCGCCTCTGAACTCGCGGAACATCCCGATCTCGTGTTTTATCCCGGCTATCCAATCTTCTGGTTAATATGAACTTCAAACTCAAAGAATCATAGGTACATCATTCCTTTTTGACTTCGATCTACCATTTAAACAATTTTACAGGCCTTAAATTGTTTTCTCACATCTTGAAATCCAGATAAAAACAGTGTTTGAATCCAGTGAAATAACAGGGCATAAAGATATCAAATTAACAGTAATACATTCTGAAGATGACGAGCGTAGTTTTGAACTTTAAAATTTTGGGTGGTAGGTACTGCCATTGTTATGGGACGTGTGGTGCTTACTATCCGTCGACTTCATTGCGCGATTTGCTTGTCTCGTTACTCAGTACCTACCTAAAACGCGTTTATGGCAATAGATAATGAGTAGATCATCTTCTTCTCTCTAGTATAAATTAAAGTCGCTTTCCGCGTCTGTCTGTCTGTATGACCGCTAACTCCTCCTAAACCACGCAACGGATTTTGATGCGGTTTTCACCATCAGTTAGATACATTTTCACGGAAGGTTTATATATATATATATATATAACTAGCGACCCGCCCCGGCTTCGCACGTAAATTACACCCGTGCGGAGCCGGGCGGGCGGGTCGCTAGTTTTATCATATTTTGGTTTTCGTAGTAATTTTTTTCCGATGGTGTTTTATTACATCATGATTCTTTTCTGAGACCAAGATTTACTGCCTTAGGGTACCGTTACCTCGACTGAGTGCCATGCCGCGATTAAAAACTAAGTCCGTTCACTTGAGTGTTCAACTAAACCTAATTAGCTGCATTTTTTACTAGACGCTCTGGATAGAGACATGAATTAATTTGAAGCTCATGAGACCGTGAAGGATTTCTTTTAGAATCCAATAATTCTGTCTTAACACCATTACTGCTGTTTCTGGTTTTTGATGAGGCTTTGAAAAACCGGTTTAAAACAGGGCCTATTCATACTATAGCTGTTTATATTAACAAGATGCATATTTAGCTGATGAAGTAAGAGAACATCGTTAGTAGGGCATACGAAAATAGCCGGCTAGGTAAGTATGTAGTTTCCAGCGCGCGGTCCAAATGCCATGCACGCTGCCGAAAATAGTCGTGAATCGAGAACACGTGAGTTGCCCGCTCTCGACACCCGATGCCGGTAGTCAGTGGGAAATTTGGGATCGTATAGGAATATAATATACGAGTATGCGAAATGAGTCTTACAAAAATACCTATGTAGGAATTTCTTAATACTGTATTATTGAATTTCGTTTATTTTGCCGTGAAGGTTAACCTTTAAGGAAAAATAACTGGTTGGAAAAAATTACTCGTTTGGAACTATCTGTTAGTGCTGTAAAATAGAAAATAGATGGCTTTTTAGGTTTTCGCACTGTTATGTCCACTATATCTCTTAAAAGCCTTTGTTACTGTACTATGTCTTGAATCAGATGTTTATGATGTGTGCGTACGCGTATCGTGTACGTCATCTTATATATATTTGGTCCTAATATATAACATTACGAATTAGGAGGTGACTACTTCACGATAAGAAAAAAGTTATTAAGCTTTTAAGTACTAGGCAGTGGGTACAGCAGCTAAGTGACTTACAATTAGTATACGTATAGTAAGTAGCACTGATATAGTAATTTTATAGTACTTCATCAAAAGCATTAATGGAAGAAAGTGAAAATGTGGACCCAGGCGTAGCTGAGGCCAGCATACGTGAGTCCATAAATGCTCAGTTGCTGTCAAGGATTGTATAGTGAGTTTTTAAACATTGTTAAAAAAAATAGGTTCACAGAACTGTAAATATACATGTAGAACTTATAATTTTTATTCACGTACAAAATATATTGAGGGTATCTTTAACATTTTACCTAGCAACAAAATAAAATAAAAAACATTTCCTGTTTGCTTATCATATGTCTTGTACTAAACCAATTACAGGACACTATCTGGAAGTGTCAATAATTTTTTTGTTTGTAAATTATATCACTTGATCGCCTTTTAGTGGATAAACGTATAATAATTAAACCTTTTTGTACCTACATTACTTTAGTATTTGTACACAAGTCCCTACAACATTTTGGAAGAAATAAAAATTCTCCACCAATTACTTTAATGTCGAGGCTCTAAAGTACCTTTTACATTGTAAATTTTTAATAGAAGAGGGTTATTCAAATTATCAAGACGTTAAATTCCATGTTCCAAATAATCGACTAATTGTTTTGCTAATGATTTCTGGGGTTAATAAACTGTATCCTGTTGAAGGAGTGACGATTATTGTACCTATCTATTTTGGTTTCTTTAATTAATTAAGTTTGTAGTAGGTATCACCAGGGAGAGCAGTAACTCTCCTGCGGCTTTGCTGTCTAATGATCGCGAAGCTGTATACAGAGCGGCTATAAATAAAACTGGCGCAGTGGAGGTCTGCCTATTCAAGTTCATTGGCTAGGTTCCCCGCAAAGATTTGGCTGCGGGCAGGACCAGTTACAAGACAAGAAAGACACAAATTTATATTTTTCTTAAACTAAATAAGTCTTTTAAAATAAATAGGTAACCTAGGTAGATTTTATTTTTTAATATGTATCAACAAACAAGATCATAATAAAATTATTGGAAAAAAAGACAAAACTTTAATAATAGGTTCGTGTCCTGTATCGTTTATTTTTCAAATAACTGGCTTAGCGAGTGATATAGATAATTAAATACATTAGGTACAAGTACTGAAAAAATAATTTTAATTGACTGATAATGTTCTGAGATTTGACCATTTAAAGTTTTTTGTGGTGATAGAGACGGGATACTCTCTCCCTCTCTCGCAAAGCGTGTATTAGTATAGCATTTGTATGGCGTGCGCACGGCTTGACGTCATAACGTTCTTTAGTGCTCTCTCTGTCTAGCATGAAATAAAAATACTTATACCTTATTTATTGTTGTATAAATTTTTATTTTGTTTTCGTTGATGCTCTATTTCTGATCAGCTTTTTAGAGGTAG
The DNA here is from genome assembly GCA_932305915.1 of Agriopis marginaria. Taxonomy (NCBI): domain Eukaryota; kingdom Metazoa; phylum Arthropoda; class Insecta; order Lepidoptera; family Geometridae; genus Agriopis; species Agriopis marginaria. The sequence continues at coordinate 13,041,010 of OW029915.1, forward strand.
TTAATTTAGTAAATTAGGACACAGGCCTATTGTGTGCCTGGCTTTCGCAATTTATCCCGTTTGCTGTTTGGTGCTAGTGGTTCTATATAATATAGTTATTGTGATTGTTATAAACACGATTCTACTCCGGATTTTCGGGCGGTGCGGCAGCTGGCGCTGACGGAATATTAACGAACAGGGAATCGATCCGGTTTTTTCGAATGTGCCAACGTCCCTCGGCCAGCCGCCGCGCCGGATGTGTCTGCTAAGTATGCCATCTAGATAACTGCGGAAGTTCTAACTACGGAATCGGTTCCAGGGAAACGCGGTTCGACTAGCAAAGAAACGATTTTTTATTTAGTAATGACTCTACCTAATGACGAATGTCATAAGGAAATGCGCTGTGAAGTTTTGAATTCTGAATCAGAAGTTTACGAATAAAATTCTCAAGATTTGTTATCTGAGTCAGCGAATGATTCATATAAGCTCGCTGAAATCGGTAGAAGGTGACAATGGGGATTTGGACAATAATCGGGTCACGAAGATGCTCGCCCAAGATGTGCGAAGGGGTGTTGCGAGGGGAGGGGGTTGGGGGTATTGCGGGGTGCTGGGGTCGTCGACACTTGGTGAAGGGCAGCGAGGTCGGAGCGGTGCGTTCGCTTTCGCAGCGGCGGCGGGCGGCGGCCGTGGCACGCACGGCGGCGGCGCGCGACGCCCGCGACGCCGCCGACACCGGCCCGTATTGATCGCAGCCTCCCGCCACTTCCAACCCGAATCTCGATTTGACTACGGAAATGCTTCACTGTGTGAATTTATTTCATAAATCCGTTTGTAAGTCCACCCGTACCTACTACCAGTGCTATTTAGTAAATTTTCTATTTGTATTAATCGAAATTGTCTATATATAGGATGAATAGGCATATAGGATCCTTTTTCTCTTGACTTATCGTGATTGAGATGAAGCCATCATCATCATCATCAGCCAGAAGACGTCCACTGCTGAACATAGGCCTCCCCCTTTAACCTCCACACTGAACGACTGCCTGCCTTTTGCATCCACTGGATGCCCGCGACTCTCACAATGTCGTCGGTCCATCTAGTGCGAGACCTCCAAACGCTGCGTAGATGAAGCCATATTAAAATGTTATTTTTGAACTCACGCTATGATTATATATGATTATCTTATTTAATGTAGTAAATGTGTAAAATGAAAACAGCGAGTTTGTAATTCGAGTGTGTCCGGCTACAGAAGCCGCGGTCAGCGCCAGCCGCGGCGCCACCTCGCCGGCTATGGTAAGCTCGATTCTGCAATCCGATCCGATACGTCTATCCTAGATATCCACTTCTCATTATATTATGTATTTCGCACAATCTCGTTCACATTTAATTGCAATAGATGACCGGAGCGTGCAACTCTCGGTGAGGTCAATGGCTCGTTAACAGCGATAAACTGCGTTCTGTCTGACCTTTTATCGTGAGTATCCCGCTATTGTCGCGCCATTATTTACATTATTAATAGCTTCCAGTTTATAAACACAATTTCAGTATTATCAAACAATTCCTACGTTCTCAGATACCGCATGCACCGGCGCAGACGCTCGAACCGAGAGCAATTTTAACTCGAATGCACTAATTATCAACGAGAGGGGAACGAAACCGCTCGGTAACAATATTTACCGTTTGTGCAAAATAAAGTTAATTGGATTTTAAAGGTGAAATCATATTTGTGAATGATTATTAGGTACGTTTGACGTCAGATGTGAAGATCGGATAGGATGCGCACGCGCTGTGTAAGTGGAGGTCCACTTTCTCGGAGTAGGTAACGCGGCGGCCGCGGGCTGGCCCACTTCGTCAACTGGTTGTGCTTTGTGCTGCGGCTCTGGCGGCGCGCTCTCAGCATGGCGGTGTCACTATACTTGCTACATCATGATCTTCTTTCGAGTCGATGTTCCGCAAAATATAATTCTATATTCAAATTAAGTTTTTAGACCAAAACTCTGCCACCCCAATGGCACTCTCCGTGGCTTCATTCGGGTCGTCTTGTGTGCAAGTTGTAGGACACGCACACAAGTCCAAGTGTGTCATTGTCTGAGGGTTCGCACCACAAAGAGTTCGTACATCATGATGACTTACAGCGATGAGTTACAGGCGAGTTTGCAAGCAAGTAGTACCGCTTGCTTTTCATAGTTACGCTGAAGAGTTTAGCTGCAGGTAGGTATTACAAATAACTGATGATGAAACATTGAACAGATTAAGATAAAAACTTGTCTGATATCAAGAGCTCAAAAGATAAATTATCTGAAAGAAGCCGCACGCAACTAAGAATTTATTCGCGAACGAAACAGGTTTGTGTATTATATTTGTAGACGGGTATAAATAATATGTTTGAGTTTATTAAAGATAGAAAACGACTAAGTACTTGAGTTTTCTCAATTTACACATACACAAGATTCACGTCTGGCACTCTAGAACATCACTTATTAGGTTACGTGCATATTAGACGAAACTTTTTTTGTCCTTAGTTTAATGAAACAGAAAATTTCCGGTTTTCAGGAAAATATGGTTCTACCTACTCGTAGGTACTTACAACCATTGCGATCCGTCAATGATAACAATAAGATGTTTTATTTATACCTAATTCTACGAGTACAACTTGGGAAAAAACTACTAATATTACGTCACAAAATAAATAGGTACAGAAAACCGGATCCATACAACCGGCGTTAACAGGCGCACGCACATAAAGACGCGTAGGTACGGATCTCTGAGCTCGGATCTCTTATAAAGTAGTATCAATCTTTCAATCTTAAAATCTTACAAACTTAATAAATATTTTATAATTGAAAATCCCAAATCTAAGAAAAAATACAGAACATTATAGTTGATCTGCCAGCCCTAGCGCTACGGTTGCGCGACCGTCACAAAATAAATAGGTACAGAAAACCGGATCCATACAACCGGCGTTAACAGGCGCACGCACATAAAGACGCGTAGGTACGGATCTCTGAGCTCGGATCTCTTATAAAGTAGTATCAATCTTTCAATCTTAAAATCTTACAAACTTAATAAATATTTTATAATTGAAAATCCCAAATCTAAGAAAAAATACAGAACATTATAGTTGATCTGCCAGCCCTAGCGCTACGGTTGCGCGACTGTTATTAAAATGAAGGTCAGCCGAAGCGGGTCTTCTGTACCTATTTATTTTGTGGTTTCGTAGAGATTAAAGAAACGAAGCGAACCTAAAAGCCGAACGTTGCATCTAAATGCAAGGTTCGAGTTTTAGATTTAAAATTAATTTAATCTATAGATCTAGCTGTATCTATGTAGAATTATAGAGCCATATTTTTATTTAAAGCCTATACAGGGGCTACTTTTAAATTAACCAGTCACCTCTTAAGGTGCAACGTTTCACAAATGGCGGGAAATTCAAATTTCAAACAGTTTTCTTGTCCTTGTAGCTAGGCCGGGTAATTGTAAACGATCATGATGTTTGCGACAATTGATTAGTATTCTTTACAAAAGCATGTAAAGTTATTTATCTATAATGCACATTATTACTTACATTTGTCAATAAACAAATTTTTGCTGTTTCAAACGGTTTATTGACAAATGTAAGTAATATGGTGCGTTACTAATAAATAACTGTACATGATAATGTAAAAAACACCCAACTATTGTCGCAAACGCTGTGTCATTTCAAAATAATTACCCGGCGTAGCTACAAGGACAAAAAACTGTTTGAAATTTGAATTTCCCGCCATAGGTAAAACGTTCCACCTTAAGGGCAGATTCTGTACATCATAACCATGGTTATGGCAACAACTTTTGTTTCTATGTCTTTAAGGTTTTGGCGCCAACGTGGAAAAAAACATGTCGGCTTGTTGGATTATTTTCCTAAACTTGTGTATTTTCGAGTGTTAATGTGTAGTAAATGGTGAATTATTATTTATTAAGTGCTCGTTAACGTGCTCGAGTGTGGGCAAGTGATATAATGAGGTGAAACATGTCTTTTCGTGTTGTTTCCAAAACTTCATAGGAGCCTCTTGTAAATCTCCACCACTTTACAGGGGCATGAGTTTGACTTGACCGTGACTTACTTTGCTTGACTCTGACTGTGACTATGACTTGTTAGACGCTTTTAATACTATGTAAACAATATGTTTAATATTACGACTAAAAGACATTGAATCCACGGTCATGAAAATTTTAACAAAAACTACTTACGTATGTCTTTAAATTCGCATCTAACTTGCATATTTTTTCAAAAATATATAAGTATCAAATTACGTTTTTAAATTTCCTTTTCTTTACTTTCTGTTTACAAGCTTATTATGTTATTGGGACAATTTAATCTATTAATATACCAATACTAAGATCAAATGGGTATTGAAATGAGACATCCGTTAAATTATGGGTTGAACGATCCATCGGGTAGGTAACAAGTGCGAAAAAAGTCTCGCCAAATGTGTTTGCGGCCATTACAGTATGAATTATTAATTGTATCTACATAAAACTGGTAGATACCTATTATGTTTTGTGAATAGGTCATCAACCCGAGCACCAATTGACAGTATCTACAACAAAGCTAATAGATGTTACATGATAATAAAACGAGTTCAAAATAAAATGTACCTAGGTGTCTTACAGACGCTTTCTGATTTTAGAAGGTAGGTAATAGATAGGTACCTATCAAAAAAATTGCTAGCCTGCTGGACAAAAAAGATAGAATAAAGTTGGTATTTTTTCGAAATCATCACCTTCATCATCAGCCACCGAAATTTAAATTAGGTCTATAAAAATAATCATTAAAATCAGATTGCTTTATAAACTTATGCGTGGTTCAGGTCATACACAAAATATATAATAATATGATAAATATATATAAAAAATATATTATACTTATATAATATTATAATATACGCGTCGACTTGAGAACGGTCGTATTTATCGTCGGTTACAAATATTTATAATGCATTCATTTTATGGGTCCAATAACGCTTTTTCAAACGATACTATATTTTGATTTTCGAATATCAATAAAACTTTAAACCAGACTAGACTTGTAGCCTCATAATTATGTATGTTTTAAAGCCGCGCTCAATGGCTAGAGTTATCTTTTTAAAATACATACTTTAAAATGTTTGCCATGTTATTATAAAAATAATGCCCAATCGTTTTTAGGGTTCCGTACCCAAAGGGTAAAAACGCGACCCTATTACTGAGCCTACGTTGTCTGTCTGTCCGTCCGTAATTGATAGCCATTTGTATTTTTTTAAGAATACCTACCTATGTAATGTTACGGCAAATTGACTAAGAAATAGCAAAAAAGTCAAAAAATAAACGAAAGGTCCCAAACGTATTTTTTTTACGTATTTTCGTATTCGCTCTAATGTAACAAGGGTAATACGTATAAGCGTTAAACTTGGCATGATTATAGTACACACTCTAAAGTACCTAACAATAAATAATGGCCAAGTGCGAGTCGGGGACAAGATTCTGTTAGGTAATAACCAAGTCATAACTGGTAATTTCGTTAAATTTTCAATTTTGTGGTGGTATGGAACCCTCAGTGCCCGAGCCCGACTCGCACTTGGCCGGTTTATTCTTTTTATTCCTAAGCGATTTTTTTAAAGATGAAAATGTGTGCTTTTTTTCAGAGTTCGCGTTTTTATTGCCTATTGGTGTGCTATTTATTATGTCTTCTGTTCTATTGGGACTTGTCGAGCATTATTATCATTTGGGTAAAATAGGTTCATCTCGCTCAACGTTTCGACCATGTCACAATGGCCGTGGTTATCTCGTGAAATAAATAAAAACAACGCCCGAATAGTCCCGATAATACAATCGCGAAAGTTTAAAAGTTACATGTAATTACAATAAATCTGGACTTAAATATTTTCTGTAATAAGTATTTGCAGATCCGGTACGTAGTGATGAACGCTGGAACAGTTCCAAATTGTGTTATTGTGCAAACGCCGCTATGTTTACCAGCTGGCCGCTATGAATAAACGTGAAATTGCATAGTGGTTCTAAGGAAAACCTATTAATATGTATGCGCTGTAATACCAAGATTGATTAGTGGGTACGTACTGCTCTTATCAGTTGCCCTTGAATCACGTAACTGATACGAAGCAGGGAAACTGTTCGCAGTTTTCACTTGCATGCTTCATTTTAGATGACAAAGCATGGACATTACCACTAATATCTACATGAGCTTCACAAACAATACAATAGGCATTACGATAAATTGCGCTTAATGGTTTCGTAACAAAGCTATTCGTAAAGTTCTTTTCACAACCAACAAAAGGGTCGATGTTATCTTAGCTGTTGATAAAAGCAAGTCGGAACATCAATTAAGGAATACCACGACACTTACTTGGCTCACCCTGCCATCAACAATCGTAATGGACAAGAAGAAGCTAAGCAATTAACTAGCCGTTCACTTCGCAATAGAAAGGTTGACGTCATCCTCTCGTGCCAGTCAAGATAAGCAGTGAACTACAAATCCTTTGCTTTTGTCATACGAATCCTATAAAGTTGTGGTACTATTTGAAATAAATATTATATTGTCATCGAAATCTATATTATTTTCCATATACCTGCCTGTTGAGAGGTTTAATGTTTTTTGAAATAATAATGTCTCTTAGATTAGAAGCAACGCTTCAATCGCACACGAGTTGTATATTGAGAGCAAGACTCAATTGGCTGCCAAAAAGCTGAGTATCCTATCGAAGGTGTGACGGTATTTCACGTCAGAACAGTTGCTATCACTGTACCAAGCACAAGTTCGGTCGTGTATGGAGTACTGCTCTCACCTTTGGGATGGATCAGCTAAGTACCAGCTTGAGGCATTGGAATCTATTGAGAAACGAGCCAAGAAGCTCATCGGCAATTAATCCTTAGTTCGGACTAAGCTTCTTAGTCTTGAGCATCGACGTAAAGTTGCTAGTCTATCGGTTTTTTATCGGATACATTTCGGAGAGTGTGCATCGGATCTGCACGATCGAATTCCCTCCTGCCCATTTTTCTATCGGACTGCCAGAGCGGGCACGAAAAATCTTCACCGCTTTATGGTTGATATTCCGAAAACCCGTACGAAGTGCTTTGATTCCACATTTATTATGCGAACTGCTAGTCTGTGGAATGGGCTGCCTAAATGGGTGTTCCCCGATGGTTACAATCTGGGTGTCTTCAAATCCCGAGTGAATCGGTTTCTTCTAGGCAAGCGTGCTCCAACGTAGACCGCATCATCGCTTAACATCAGGCGTGATGGTGTTCAAACGCAAGCCTATTATTTATTTTAAAAAAAGCGTCCCCTATGTACGCAGTAGTCGCTCACGGTGTCAGTGGTCTTAAGGTAGCATTCCGATCTCGGCGACCGCGACCAGCGGCAGCGACCGCGTCGCGCGACCCACTTGCGACCCGTCGCGGTCGCTGAGATCGCCGAGATCGGAATGCTACCTTTACAGTTCTGCGCCGGGCTTGAGATTTTATTAATTTGAAGGATTCCAAGCAGGTGGTTCTTGCCAACCATGCTATCTAGTAATATTGATTATTATTTGTTTTGTTGAAGTTTGATGTTTCAATGCGTAGTAAACGCAAAAACCTAAGAAATCTTATAGGTACCTACCTATAGATATTGGCCCTAGTTCTAATGAAGAGCAAGCCACCGCGCGCCGCCGCCGAGTAAAACCATGCAGTGGGTAGTCTTATAACAATTGAATTATAATACATTAGCTATTGTGTGTCTAAAACGAGATAGGAGTTGAGTAGCAGCCTCACACAGACGGATGTATTATTATCTAAGACCGCTCCATAGATATGTCACGTTTAGGCGACATGGTGACATTGTGTTTCAACACTATTAGGTATCATATCAGCTGTTAGAAACGCCTTTGTTTAAAGATAGTCCTAGATAGTAATACGAGTACCTATATAACCACAAGTTTTAAATCTCCGACACAAAAAGAGGGATGTTCTGAGTTTGAAGCCTTTGTGTACCTATGTGTCTGTCTGTGGCCTCGTAACTCTCAAACGGTACACCCGTTTGAGATTTTTTTCTTTTAAATAAAATATATTTTTTTGGAAGCTGGTTCCATTGTTTGATGGAAATCTGCGCAGGGTTTTATCGGAAATTATAGTTTTTTTAAATTAAATTAATATAGGTAAGTACATAATTGCAACTTATAATGCCTTCGCTAACTACGCATAGATTTAGTAGAAAGTCGTAGTAGTCGTTGTAGTCGTATGTAGTTTTCTACATGCCTCTGTAACGCCGTCCCTGTTCCTATTGTTTTATACGACAGAAGCTATAGCAAGGTAAGATTCGAGGTCTTTGAAACAATCTTGTATTTACATATTTATTTTAGCAACAATTTAGAAGCCGAATATAGTGTTCCTTAAGTCAACATTACTACTGCCTTCCTTGATACAAAGATTAATTGCCTATATGCTTCTCCGTCTATTGGTACGATATCTGTTGGTAGGTATGTTTTATTTTCATTCATTTATTGTAAACAATCCCATACCTACGTGTGCTAAAATGTAATCTACATAAAACTGTGCAATAAAAATGAGTCATTCGTCTTCATTTCACGGCATTTCGGGCAATAACGGCCATTTTACTGGATTCGTCGTCGCTGTTTGTTATGTTGTCGAAGCGTGTACATATTCGAATATTGTCGAATAATTTAGGGAGGATTCCAATTTCCGCAAAAATGCGGTAGGATGGGGTAGTTGTCCCGCCTGCAGAGCGGGGCGCGGGCGGCGCGCAGGGCGAGGGTCCCGCGGCTGCGCGCCGTCCGCAGCCCCCGGGCCAGCGCCCCACCTCTCCCCCAAGCACCCTCGCGCCGCAGCTGGAGCACCCTCTTCCCGATTGAACGCGCCTTTACTAAGGCACCCATTCAAGCCGATTATCATCAACCTAACTTTGTCTTTCACTACCGTGAATGAGATGATGAGTTTGGCTTGAAATTATGCTCGAGTATTTTATGTTTCTAAAAGGTTTCAGACCAATTAATCTTTGAAGAGATACTTACCATTGGCGGAGCGGGCTGCTGGTGACGTGGCTTCCTTGCTTCGAGAATTTTCTTTCTCCTTCCCGTTGTTCCCTACGACAATCAAAAATAAAACTGTTACGCAAGTAGGTACAACGTATTTTAAATTCTGACATAATATGACACTCGTTTATTAATGCTTTTTTTTATTAGTAATAGGCTTGCGTTTGACCGCCAATTCGCGCGATGATACGGTCTACGATGGAGCACACTTACCTAGAAGAAACCGATTCACTCCAGATTGTAACTATCGGGGAACACGGAACACCCTTTCAGTCAGCGCATTCCACTGACTAGCAGTTAGTACAATAAAAGTGGAATCTCTTACGGGTTCCGTACGGGTTTCCGGAATATCAACCATATTATATTCGTTTATCCACACCAGTAGAGTATTTCAGGTTTCCGTGTTCAGGAATCGTAAACGGCCCTATTGGAACAAAATTATATTTTTCTTGCGGGCATGACGGGTGGCAGTTATAGGAGAAATTTGTCCGGAAACAACTTTTTTATTTATTTACGATGGCTTCATTAGTTAATTAGCTAAGCTTCGTATATTTACTCTACCTGAAATATAACTCTATGTGAAAAATTATATTGCAATATTCAACTGTGTGACCCGTTGGGACTTTTACCCCAACATGCCCCACTTTTACATTGGGTGTGAATGTGACTCGTCGGGAACCGTTTATTTTATTTTACCGTCACGAACCGAAACCGAAATAACTAAACGTTCGGTGCCTGCATCTGTGCCAGACGATGGGCGTGAAATTTCCATAGGAACGCACCAGTACCCAAAGGAACGCACCAGTAGCCATAGGAATAGGAACGCACAAATATTTGTAAAAAAAGAACTTGTATCGTAGGTAGGTATTATTGCATTTAGTAGAAAATAATGATATGATAAAATTAGAGGTAAAGGTGATGTAAATGCGATTGTGACTTTGCAATTCGATATCGAAGTCACTTTAGTAGGAATTATTTTGTCAACTTCTTGCAACAGGTAGGTACAATCGTAATCGCTTTATTATCAGATATTACATACTTATACCTAAGAGGTTTAAGCATTTCCACGTAGGAACCTAACCTACTTGAATAGGCATGAATTTTCGCTCATCCCTAATTTTTTATTCTCTCTAGACATTATTTTTATCTCCGCACTACCATAGACAAATAATAAATTATAAGGCGTGAAATATCCTTCCGCCAAAGGTCTTCCCGCCGAGCTTCTACATGAAGCATTTCAAGAAGGGTGTCTACAACTACCTCTCCTGGCTGACAAAGCACCGTCAACACCGCTAATATTGCAGGTGTCCATAGGCGACGGTTTCTGCGGCGGACCACATGCTTGTTTGCCGCTGTTTTTATGTTAAAGAGTTGATATTATGTCGTCAACTTGGATTGCGTTGCATCAATATGGTATTTGACTGTATTAAAAATATCATGAATGGTGGTGTAATCCTATTTTTTATTATCATTTATAAACAAAAAACTAAAAAATAAAGTACCGATTTTCAGAAACACATTTTTTTTATTGACCACGTAACTTGACTGCAAACACTATGTATAAGTTCGAATGTCCTTATTACGTCACACGTAAGTAAATATAGGCAACGATTGTATGGCAAGAAGAACTCGTTTGCTTGTGTGTGACGTCACTAATGTCACGTGGCCCCATAAATGTCAAAAGGAGCGTTTAAGCGGGAGTTTGATAATTTGAATTTTGATCTGTAGACGTGTCATTTTGCGAACGTGTCATCATGCGAACGTGTAATTCAGGTATTATATACAAGTAGTTGTGATTTTAGAAACATGATCGTGCTATAATCATGCCAAGTTAGAAGCTTGTACGTATTGTATGGGGACCCCCTTTTAGTTTTGACTTTATTATTGTTTCTTAGATAATCAGCCGTAACATTACATATTCTGTGAACATTTCAACGGGCTATCTAGTATGGAATTAATATTATCGAAAGAAACAGCCGTTAAAAGGTATATCTTTGGAACCTATCTGAAAGTATATCCTATCTAATAATTTTCCAAATAGACATAAAAATGACGGACGGACTTCTTTTGAAGTCGGTTAAAAAAAGAACACAAATAAGGAGAAATACGGAATTTATAACAACACAAATACAATAGTACACAATAGTACTTGCACAATAGTCTAACATAGCGATGGGCAGGACACCTAGCCCGAAACGACGACAAAAATACAAAGTAAACGCGACCAAGGAAACGAAGGAGTGATGACATCACCGCCACAACACCGTTTTCATAAATCCCATGAAAACGGAGAGAGCAAATAAAATTAAAACAAACAAGCCTTATTTTAATAATTATGTAAACTCTATGTAGGTAAACGGTTTGGAAACAAATAGGCTTTCTTGTAGAGCCAACATCTCACATGGTGGTAACCTCGCGTGAGCCAAGTCAAGGTTTACTTGTTGAGTTTGTCCTTCTCGGCTTTCACCTTCTCTCGTCATGTGGGATGGTGATGTCAAAGAGCATTGACTGGGACCGTTGGACCACCACGATGTTAGGCTTATTGGCGACAATAGTCCAATCCGTGATAGTAGAGCGGACCCAGTAGAGCAAAACACGAGCACGACCATTCTCGAGAACTGGCGCTGGTGGTACTTATAGTACGGCATCTCAAACTGGACAAGGTCGTATTGAAAGGCAAGTTTCTGATGGATGATGCTTGTTATTTATTATTATAATAACCTAGACTTTCACAATAACCATAGGTATGTACGAGTGAACACTGCGAGTACGTAACCAACTAAGGGAGTGAAAATGAGACTGATGGAACCACAGTTCCGTTTCGGATGCGATACGAAACGTAATGGAAGCTATCTAGTAGGTATATTAGGTATATCCCGACAGGCATTGAGATAAGCGTAGAGCGTGTCAACTAGCAACTAGTTACATGGAATCGAAGCCGGATACTGTGTTGTGCGATAGGACAAGCTAGGACAGGCGTAGTGCGAGCGGGCCGCTGCGGTCTGCGGCGACGGCGGCGCATTCCCTGGAGGATCCTTTTTTCCTCGTTCGTCGCCGTCGGCGTCGCCCGTCCGACCGGTTCCATAGCGATCATTCACCTGAGCACTCTGCTCGCGAATTTAGATTGTTTAACTACAATGTTACAAACCGCAAACACCAACCTTGTTCGCATGCGACGCTACATAACCCATAACCCATTCTTGCGTTGAGCATGATCTCGACCACACCCGTTTGTCTTTTTTGATACAATATTTGTGTATTGATTAGGCATCTAACTTGTGACATATACCTAACTAGCGGTCCGCCCCAGCTTCGCACGGGTATAGATTATAGCCTATGTTACCCGGGGATAGTGTAGCTTCCCAACAGTGAAAGAATTTTTCAAATCGGTTCAGTAGTTTCGGAGCCTTTTCAATGCAAACAAACAAACAAACAAACAATCAAATCTTTCCTCTATATAATATTATTATAGTATAGATAAAAATTGTACGTACTGGCACAAACAATCTATGATGCAAGATAATTTTGTACCTATGGCATTCGTTTTGTTGTTTTTTAGTTTATACCTAGTCTGAGTCCGTTTTAACGGAACTAATCTATACTTATCCTTATTAATATAATACCTACACATATTTATGTGTTCGTTATGAAAATCGTAAATAATATAGGTACCGAACTGACAGATGGTTGGCAGCGCTATGTTTATAGAATGATGTAACGCCCTCGGAATGGTAAAACAACATGTCAGTGGAATGTTTTATCTAGCCTACAGTACTAATGAGTCTGGCCATAAAATAAACACATCGAACTTAATTGTCAAACAATTTAAACGTTAGTTCAACATTACCGAAGCGGGCCAATACAATTGAGACAAGAAACTAAGGAAGGAAAGGAAAATAAGGAAAGTGTCAAACGGCTTTAAATTGATATCCTAAGGAATGCAGCTTTGGTCCAGCTTAGCGGCTCAAACCGAAGAAACAGGATAGTCATTATAAATGTCTTGCATTGTCAAGTAGGTATAAGACAGTATTTGACGCATAAGACGGCCGTAGTGACCTTGGCAAAGGCGTTGACTTCGCCTCAAATCGTAACCAACCGTCGTCGTGCCATAGATTTAACACATGACTGAAGTGACCATACTTTCGATTCGATTTAAATAAACGAATTTAGGGATAGAGTTTTGGCAAGAAAAAAATACAATTGATAAATGTGGTGTATGTGGTGAGTGAATGGTATCTTCTAAGTCAGCGTGCTTCATCGTCGACCACATCGTCGCTTACCAACAAGCGAGTTAGTGGTCAAACGCAGACTAAATAAAAAATGTGGGCTATGATACTCTGAAGATATTGCTCTTACATTTGTCAGGCTGTTTAAGCTACAGTTAATATAAAAATAGACAAACATACATACTTACAAACATCCGACAACATTTTCATTCAACAAGCACTAGAAGAAAAAAAAAACCTCGCAAGAGTCCTGTTCTAAAACAACTCCGCATGGTTATGATACACATGAGCAATCTTTTCACTGTTAATAATATGAATTTAATACCAATTCAACCACTCGGGCACTGACACGCTGCAAATAAACAGCCTCGGGAAACTTGGACGTATTAATCTAGCTGGCACACGAATAACTAAACGAATGACTTTGTACTTAAATATGAGAACTTAATACGACTTTATATGAAGTGTATATATAAGGACCCGGGTATGTCCTAAAACTGCGACCAGAACCACCGGAGGATGGGCAGCAGCGTCCTATTAGTACACGGTGAACGTACTGCGATCCCCAAGCCGCCTGCTAAGCGTGGGGATTAGTCATAGTCATAGTCATAGTCATAGTACTTTATTGGTAACAAATTACAGGTACACGTCACAGAAAATAATTGATAATAAAATAATTTAAAACTATTACAATAATCATAAAAGAAATCACATTTTCATACACAATAGAAAAACAATAATAATATAATAGTATAATAATAGTCAAAAATAAAATTAAATAATCAAAATTAAATTAATTTCATCTTTGTCACGTCATTGAAATTATAGAATGCCTGTTCGACAAGCCAGTTTTTTAATTTTTGTTTGAAGGACTCCCTCGATGGAGCACTTCTCACCTCTTGCGGTATCCTATTGTAAATGAGCGGTGCAGCCACATGCACCAATTTAGCAGTCCTAGCGAGTCGGTGAGGCACCGAACGTATACGATGCGCGTACCGCAGCGCGTCGGACGCGCGCGTGTCTCCGAGGTACCTGTACTCCTCGGGGTGGTCCCTGACGTACAATGCTGCCTGAAAACACACGAGACTTGGGACAGTGAGTATTCCCATGGACCTGAAATACGGTAGCGCAGATGTATCTTCTGGCACTCTTGCAATTGCTCGTATGGCTCTTTTCTGCATTCTGAAGACGCGCTCCCAATCGGCAGCACGTCCCCAAAGCTCGATGCCATATTGGAGTAAAGAGTGCACAGAAGCAAAGTAACATTGCCGGACCATTTGGTATGGCAAGATCGCTGACACACGCCACAGCGCAAAACAGGCGCGGCCTATCTTACTGCACAGCTTGTCTATGTGATCTTCCCAAATCAGTGCTTTGTCAAGCTGGAAACCCAAAAAGGTGGTCGATTGTACTTGTTCCATTTCAACACTGCCGACCCCCACCCTGAGTGGTCTGTAGGAGCGACCTGCCAAGTTGAAATGGACAAAATTTGTTTTACTTGTATTTAACATTAATCCATTTATTTCGAACCAAGTATTAAGATCGTTAGCCACCTTATTGAGTTTTCGCTCGAGTTCATCCACCGTTGGTGCCGTAACTATGGCAGCTACATCATCTGCATACAAGAGGACATGTCCGTCCCGTATGTTCTCCGGCAGGTCATTGAGGAGGAGGGAAAACATAATATTGGAGAGCGAGGAACCCTGCGCGACCCCAATAACCGTCCTCAGTGGCTGTGACCTTGCCCTACCTCCATCTCCTACTACAATTTGACATCGGTCCGCCATAAAATCAGTGAGCAGGTTCAGGACAGCACCCTCAACTCCATAGTGTCTCATTTTAGCCGCTAGAACATCGTGATCAGCCACGTCGAAGGCCTTTGAAAGGTCGCAGAAGATTACTGCGACCTGCTGCGAGCCCTCGCGAGCTTCGAGTATCCGTCGGATCACTTCTCTAGCCAGCGAAGTCGTGGACCTCCCGCTCCGGCAAACACCCCTCAATCATTAATCAATCAATCAAACATTATGGCAACACCCCTCTCTAAGAGGGAGGCCTTCTTCAGCAGTGGACATTTAATGGCTGATGATGTGTGATGTGTGTATATATATAAAGCACTACCTGCATGTCATCATCATCATCATTTCATTCATTGTCCACTGCTGGACATAAGCATCTCCCATTGATTTCCAAAAGGGCTGGTTGGAAGCAGCCTGTATCTAGCGTTTCCCTGCAAAACCTACATCTAACTTTACCTTTGTTTCTTCTTGCATGTAATAATAATTACAAATGCAAGAAAAACTCTTTCACCTACAAACATTTTTTGTCCCGGAAAATGCGGTTAAACTGTAAATTACATACACACATGAAATTCTCATTTGTGTAGAGTTGTAGTAACAGTCGAAGTCTAAGCTGGATTCCATCTAAACTTTATTGTATGTTGTACCGTTACATTCTAAGGTAGGTAATATGAAATATTAACTAGTCCGAGTTCAACAACCTATAAAATCTAGCGTTGAATGAACCCCTATTTTTATTATGGCATTGGTGCTATTTTCTGCACAGAGGACACTCGTGTATAAGAAAGTCTGTATTTGTGTATTCTGTCTGTACAATAAATGTATGTGTTCTGTATTGTTAGTTAATTCACTGTTAACTTGTTAGTGAAATATTTTCAAAATGAATCAGTACCTAGTTCCGAAGATTAGTCCCTCCCTACATACAAAGTAACTCAATCACATAGCTACAAACTTTACCGTTTTATATGATTAGTGTAGACGTGTCACAAATGCACCTACATTTCAACTGTATCCTGTACCTACTTTTTCAATGTACATGTAGGTACATTTATCAACCCAGCAGCAGTGCAAGTACCGTTCTTTATCGATCGTTAAATTTGACAGTTGTGATCGAAAAATTCGATACAACGCCATTGAGTAGAAAGTGTAAAGCCTCCACCACTGTTCTGGGGGGCATGAGTTTGACTTGACCTTGACTTACTTTCCTTGTCTCTGACTGTGACTATGACTTGTTTGACGCTATTTAAGACTATGTAAACTTGATTAACATTACTCTGACTCTGCATCCATGGTTAGAAAAAAAATACTTACAACAACACCGATGTTATGGCAATCTTAAATGGTGCCTACAATACGATAGGTAGGTACAAAGCATTCCTACGTTACTTTCCTATATATTTTCCGTTTGCGGTTTTAGATTCGTTCCTATACGAGTATGTATGTATGACTTATTTTGTGTTCATGTTATATTTTAATTGCACTTCTAAGAGGAAATAAATTCACGGATTAATTCATCAGTTAGTAAAAGTTACTTTCGTATCTATATCTATCTAAAATTAATCCCTATTTCCCTTGGTCACGCCATAACTTGAGAACGACTATACCGATTTCATTCATTTTTTTTTAAAGCTTACTAATACTTTGTAGAAAGTTTTTCGGTAAGAAAAATTAATAAAATTGCGCAGAAAATTGGAAAATTTCAGAAAATTTAACGACTATTTTAACATCGCGCGTTTGATTGACAGTTCTAAGACAGGATAACATCTGTCGGATCAGCAAGTTATTGATATTAAAAAAAAACTATTCTGAGTTTTAGAAAAGGCCTACAATTAAAAATCATTTTTAATAACAAGCTTTTATTTAAATGATGCTTTTGTTTTTTTGTTTAAATGTTTTCAGTTTTATTTAGGTGGCCATTTGGAAAATATTACAATATTGGGTATTGCATATTGTATTGTCACCAGGACTAAAAGTGTACTATGTAAAATTTCAACAAAATCTGTTAGGAACTTGGTCTTATGTTCTTATTCAGTAAGATTTGACCTAAACAAACTAACAAACATTGCAAGTGTAAGCTTATAAAAATAAATTGGGTATGATTGATACTATTATTTTTCACTTGATATAATTATTAGGTAAATATAGTATTTACTTACCTATCTTGGAATTATCATTAGGTATTTCATGAAAATTATGGGCGTGACTCTGTTCCTGCAGTCTAAAGCCGGATTCGAACTACTTACCTACGAAAGATCCAGTTTATTATAGACTTATCAAGCATGTACTCCACATGCATAGTCTAGCTTCTTTCTAAGGTAATAAATCGTTCCTAGATAAAACCAGCCCAGGATACTTCACCATCGCAGGAAGAACACGACAGGTACAGTCCGCAACAAAACTTTATTCAAGCGATATAGTTCTCAACCTTATTGCATATAAATAAAGTTTTCATCATTTTTCTTCAGCTCGAAGGTGAAGTACGTAAGGCGTCTGTGTGCACAGGTGTAGACCAGGTACGTGGTATGTGGGTGACGGTCGGACACTTGCGCGATATCCGCGCCTCGACTTGGGAATTATATTCGTAAAGACTAGCTAGAGACACAATACTGTGAAGTAATTATGTCAACAATGGCAACCGTGGGTGGTTAGACTAATAAAAAATAAACTTGGCATTAAGTTATTCTTATTGTCTTGTCTCATGTCGATAAAACATGTAGTCAATCCGGTCATCTGAATGATAACGCGTCGTTCACATTACAGGCGCACTCGCAGGCATTCCACACGAAAACCACACAGTTTTTATGATTGCGTCTGACCTCAACTTTGCCTAATGTTAAGCGATGATGCGGTCTACGATGGAGCACGCTTGCCTAGATGGAACCGATTTACTCGTGACTCGATTGAGTTGTTACATTCTCGACTTTAGATAAAAATAACACTAAAGTTTTCGTAAAAGCAAACACAAAATTGCCACAGTACACACACAGAATACTACACAGTACTGACACAATACGCGACGTGCAAGAGAGACGGTCTACAAATAAACAAATGAGATTTAATGGGCTATTGATCCAAAATTTTATAATTTAAAGTGGCCAGAGGGCCAGAAGAAACTGTACATTGCAATACAGGCTCTAACGAGACCTAGTGCAGGGTATAGTGATCCTATAGGTAAACCACTATACACCTAAGCAAATATTTATATACTAATAATGTCACCAACACCAGTGTAAAAACGAAATAAAAAAATTATTATTATTTATTATATTAATTGAATTTAAAAATTAATTAAAACAGATCCACCTGCATCTGTAATGTGAACGGGGCATAATTAAATACAACTAAAATTATATAATTATGCTCCAAAGCAAATCCCTTTAAGTAGGTACGTACCTATGTCGATTTTACATGTTTGTATAAATTATATTCGTCATAACAATATATTTACTTTACGTGTCTAATTAGTGTATTTGCATTAATTTGTTTTAAAATGCAAAGTGATTAATAATGATGATTCATCGGTGTTATGAAGAACGTGCTCTTTATACATGCTTACATAGATATCTTATCTTTATTTCTCATAAACATAATTAAAATAACCACTCCCGCTGCGTACTCGTAGCAGACTGTACTTGTAAATTGACACAAAGCACTTTCAATGCTACATATTAATTGATCAAGTAATCAGCTATTGACCTGGGGCTCGACTTTTAATCGCTCTTATGATATTTCTCCCGAAAATATGATGCGAAATCATGCGAAATTACCGACTTTCGAACGAAATCCCAAACGAAAGTATCATTTTTGAATTAATCATATCACTTGCTAACGCAACGAGTAGTTATAACAAATTTGCTTACTATCAATAGAAATTCATTCATTTCTCATACTTTCGTGCGAAAACATACGAGTGATAAAAAAATCGAGCCCCTGGAGATTAGAAAATATTATGTTGTAAGTAGGCGTATCGCTATCGATCCTTCTAGAATGCATTTTACTGTATAAAGGGCGCGCACACCGGCTAGAGCTATCTCTTTCGCACATTATCAACATTTTAAATGATAATAACTCGCTAATCTATATAATAAAAAAAGAAGAAAAAAACTATTGCGTGCCAATGGGCGCATTCTTTTTATATATACATTGAAAATGTTATAAAGTAATTTTCAACTTGATGTTATATTTTGGGCAGAAGAGATTAAAATCTATGTTTTCGATCTCCTTTGCCATTGTATAAAATATTAGCACATTTGCTTTATACAATTTGCGATGTTATTCTAAAGATAATGCCATCCATCATCAATACCAACCTATCATGTTCCCATTGCTGGGACGCAGACCTTCTCTTAGAGAGAGAGAGGATATGATTTACCATGCTGGCCCAGTGCATGATCGTAAATGTCATATGTCTTTGAACTTTTTGGGGTTCTTTGACGTACCGGTTTCCTCACCATGTTTTCCTTCGCCGTTTTTGAGCGATGACATCGAAACCGCACATAATTTATTTAAGTACCTACTACATAAGTCATATGTACATAAAAAAGTACTAAATGAATGCCCTATCGGTTTTCTGAATACTTACTCAGTGATATTTTTATGTTTTTAAATGTGCGAAAGAGATAAAGCGAAAGGGATCTGGCTGGTGAGCGCGACCTTAAATAAAGATAAATACGATGTTGGCAGTTGTCACAAAGGAGTAATCACGCCATAAGTCGAGCGTGGCGCTTCGCCATATAGGATTACAGCGAGGCTGAACTCGACCGTGTGATACGAAAGGATACCACTAAGGTTAAGCTGAGTAAAGTCATGCACGACACCTTTAAAAGGATTTACAAAATATAACTACCTCAATTTTCTACTTTGACCTCGAAGTTGACATTCTTATAGAAATCGCGCTAATAAAATTAGAACGCTTTCGCCAAATAAATTAGAGAATCGAATAATATTATTAGGCATAGATTATTTCGGAACTGATGTGATGTCGCTTAATTAAATTGAAAGAACAAGAACGAAAAGCCTGACATTTTTGGTTATTGATAGAGTCGCGCATCGAAGCGAGGTGACCTACATGCGGTATATTTTTAACGTTTTCAGTTGACTGAGTGACTTTTCTGCGCGACCGTACGTCGCCATATGGTGTCGATGGTTGTCGACGAAGTCATATCCATAAAAAGGTTTATGAAGCTTTTAGGTTACTCGACTGGAAAGGTCGTGGATCGTGCTCGTTGTACATGAACACGTATCTCGCATGTATTCATATGTAATACTGACTCGTAAGAAAATTGGAAACTCATGAGCTTTCTTTTTACTTCTAAGCATTTTTTCAAATAATTTACAACATTTCAACATTCATCATATTTTTTAGGGCTCCGGAGTCCTACAAGGATCTCTTATAAGTAAGTTTCTAAACTATTAGTCATAGAAACTTGTAACTTAGAATACTAATAGGTCATATTATTTAAAACCTCCATTCAAATTTATTTCTAACATTATCTGATTCAGTGTGACGTCTAGAGTTATAAGCGTTAAGAGCGTTAAAACTATAATAAATTCAAGATGTTCCAGCTCAAATGCCATAATGTTTTTATAGTTGTTTTCTTATTGACTAAACCATAAAAGGTATAAGTTATGTCGGGATGATACATCTCTGAAATTTGGCTCAACAAGTACCTACCTACACAGAGCTCCGTTCGTTCAATTTCAACTATAACCATCATTTTCTGAACTATGAATGTGACTACAATTATATGGCTTTGATTACGGAACCCTAGCATATGTCTTAGCCATTTTTTTAAATGATGGACAAGTGTAGATGCATAAATGTATATTTATATGTCTAAATCATTTATTTTCTACCAAAAAACAAAACAAATTCCAAGTGCAAGTCAGTGATTAAACATTTTAACGATTATGTATGGGTAGATAATATATGTTCACTTTCCAGTGAAGGGCGAATGACAAAAACAAAAATGTGCGACGAAGAGCGCTCGGCTTAGTTTTATAAATACTCAGAAGGGCCCAGAAGTTTGTCTGCACTTCGTAAATAAACTCACGCCTGGACTTCGTCGTGTTTATCGATCTTTATTTTTAGACGTTAATGCGGTGACAACATGTTATTATAGGAACATGTATTTATTTCAGTATCTATTGGTAATAGCATTGAATAGGGCATTTGAATAATAAATCAAGGTTCTACGCGGAGAATGAATGAAGAACGAGTATTGTTTATGTAAGTATGTCTATTGAAACTGAAAGGTTCTCATATAATAATATTATGACATGTCACTGAGATTTCTTTGTGCGGTAGAATCCGGTACGTGGATATTCGCCAAAGAACCAGAGTCACCGACATAGCTATTAAAATTTGCAAGTAGAAGTGGCAATGGGCAGGCCATATCGCTCGAAGAACCGATGGGAAAGAAAGGTTCTTGAGTGGAGACCATGTCGTTCAGTGTGGGGATCTAAGAGGGAGGCATATGTCCAGCAGTGGACTTCTTCTGAATGATGATGATGATGACTAAGTCTTCCGATTATAATAATTATATGCCTCATATTCTTTTTTCTTTTTTCCTGAGATGATTTTGGCGTCACACGTCTTGTGCATTTGCCAGTGTAAACTATTTCGTATCTCTAATCTCTAAGCATTGCTGTGTCAAGTCAAACTAATCAGATAAACATCTCGTTAAATATGCAAATAACTCAGACATAAAATGCCTTTTTTGTTACCCCTGATATCCATGAGAAGGTTTCTCGGGAAGCCAAAAATTATTAATAGGAGCTAAATCATAGCTTTGCTTTGCTAGTACTTAGTGCGCATGCGCTGGATTGGTCCACTTCGAAGTGTATCGACCAGTTCAATATTATGGGACCATTTGAAAAATTATAAAAGTTATCTGATGCTGAATAAACTCCGATTAGGGCGTTACACGAACACCAGCTAGAATCTAGCTGCTAGAGGTGTAATTATTGAATGACATCTCTGAACTTGTGAAAATAATACGGATAAGTTTAATATAATTGATGTCGTGAAAATCATAATTAATATAATCACAACTGGATGCTAGCCAACTGATTATTTAAAAAAAAAACACTATTAAATTTTATTCCAATAATCAGCAATTCGCGGTTCGACAGCAATCTCGGTTTTAAGTGATTTTATGAAACGGTTAACAAGAAGGGTGTGTCAAGCAAGATATACCTACCGAGGGGGCTGAGCGGAACCCTTTGAGCAGAAGAGGGTGCAAAATTGAATCCGTTTTTCACCCGAGGCGTTTATCAATAAATACTTAGACACAGAATCGATAGAATAGTCTATCCAATAAGCAGAATCGAACGCCAAACAAGTGAACCAGAGGTTATAAATACCCATTGATTAAAGTGGTAGGCACGTGGGCCCAAGGTTGAGGCCGAGCGAGGCAAGGGCGACCGCTAACTGAGATTCAACAGATACCTGCAAACATCACGAAGATAGCTACCGCGAGAACTCTCGACGATGACTCATCTATCACTCGTTAGGTAGAGTAAGGTACTAATAGGTAGTATATAAGAGTAGTAGGTAATTTTTAATTCTGGGGTATACAATTAAAAAAAAATGTTAAGAGTTTCTATCTATCTACCTATAAGGTCTGTCTAAAACCAAAAAGGTGGGTATTGTTAGTGGAGATTGTACAGATGGTGGGGGTTGTTTGGCTTATTTCAGCAGGCTGATTATGACCGTTATGATGAAGGTCTGTCCCGGAAAATGTTGTTTTAGTAATAAGATAGATATGAGGGATTTGGAACAGGTAGTGTTAGTGTGTGATAAAACTTACCATGCAGAAAAAGAACTGTGCTTATTAACTTTCCTGTTTCGATAAACGTAGTGATATCATGTCATGATGACTAGATAATATCTATTGAATACATGTACAACAATACTGCTGTATATGTGCTTACAATCTCTCTATTGATCTGAGGTTAGTAAAAAATATTATGAAGTCAAAACTGAAGTAAAATTTTGATTAAAGTTTCACGGAGACGAATATGAAACTTACCTAGTTATTCTAGGTTATTCTAATATTAATAATAAAATAAAAATCATATTTTGCTAGATAAAATAAAATACATATTATTATTATAACAGTGATTTTGAGAAAGCTAATAAATTCCAAAGATATTTCAGTGACAGAGTGAGAACTTGAGAAGTGAAAATTGTCGTCTCGACCTAGATAAAATATCGAAAACACGTCCAATCAAAGTTAGTAAAATTATATGGGCAGCTATTAACGTTGATTAGTAGAGCCGATATTAAAAGCTTTGGTCGTCGTAACGCAGGTCTGACCTATCACTATAACTCTCGCAGTAAAGACATAAAACAGCATTAGTTTTAGTTGAAAGTCAGTCAACTTAACCAGTCTTCGAAAGTCCGACAATTATGTTTGTTGTACAGTTTAGATCTTTTCGATCGACGTGGGAAGCTATAAATTTGTGCAAGAGGACATGAGATAGCACAATCGCTTCTATGAAGGAGTGACAATTTAATAAAGGATTTTTACCCGGCTACTACCGGATGCTAAAATGTGAATTGTTACTACTATGACGGATGTAGAGTCATTTGAATGCAAAGCGCGCCCCGCCTGTAGAACAGAACTCGCGAACAAGGCGCTTGACGTACGATAAAAAACAGTAATATATTTACCTTACAGAAACTTGACTCTAGTATTCTATTTTCATATGACTCTGGAATTCCAACAACTCTGTAATACGTAATAAGCACTCACTAATGGGTTATAATTTGAAATAACAAATGCGAGAGTTAGTGAGATCGTAGTGATTATCATACATTTGTGGCCATTTACTGCAAATTATATAGATTGCTCAGACATTTTAATGTTACAATGTAGGAATGAAAGCATCTAATCAACATTTTATGCGGACTGTTCCATTCGAAATTCAAAATCTGGGTTCGTTCACGTCTAGAAACTCTAGGCATTGTGAGAAAGGCCATAAAAACCAGTTAGACAATTAAAATTTCATACTTAAATTTCATCTAGTTTCTCTCAAAATTAATGTGTTGGTTGTTTATGTAGTCTTTTAATTCAATAAATACAGACTCATTATAATTTATTAGCTTAAAATAATGCTCTACCGACGCTAATTTATGTAGAGCATGTTCTTTTTAATAAAGATTAGATTGGTCTGTGAAAGTTGCTTGGCCGGAATCATATTAAAGGATAATATCTATTGGAAAATCCATTTTTAAAAAGGAGGAGGTTCCCAATTCCTTTTATTATTTGAAAGGTTTTTAAATCAAAATTAGTATACAAAATTGCGTATTTACAAATTTTGAAGCCAATTTTTTTTATTGATAATTATGCGTTGAGCGGTTTAGCGGTACCTATTTGTGTTTTTTTTAAATGAAAAATGGAGACACTTGAACGCGAAGGTACAATAATTGTGTTAAGGCATATCCCCCTTGTTTGTCTGATCTGAGAAGATAGGTAACTAATGTCCATCATGATTCATGAGCCTTGAAAATGTTAATTTCTTAGTACTGTCTTCCTGAATAAGCGTATAGGGCGCGCAACTTTAACCATTATCTACTTAGTCATATTTATTTAATGGACTTGTTAGATCTTTTCAGTATATTAATATTGTGTGTAGATACGCCCGCGAATATTATTGGGCTCGGTCGTCAAAGCCCTGATAACAATGATAAGGTTAATGATTAAGATGTGGATAGTCGCTAGTCGGCTGATTGCAGGCTATCGACACGATACCGACAAAATATCTGATTACGTTATCGATATTGGACAAGAGATAAACAACGAAGGCGATTTACTTTTTCATCAACACTTGGGGTTATTTATCCGACTTCAAAAAAGATTTTTAATTCGCCTGTATGTTTATTTTGGTATGTTTGGTGATTACTCCGCCAATTATGAATTGATTTTGATGATCCTTTTTTTGTTTTGTAGGTCATACTTCAGAGGTGGTCCGAACAAATTTTAATCAAAATAGATTCAGCGCTTTTTGAAAAAATTAACAACAGCAAAAAATATATACACTGGCGACGTTTTGGTCTGTGGTTCCGTGGTTGGTGGTGTGGTGGTGCGCAAAACTTTTGATGAGGACTTTCAATCTCTGCGTTAACCGTAATTTTTTTACTTTTTTATTTAAGTTTGTTCATGTAGATACCTACATGAACAAACTTAAATAAAAAAGTCTTGAAGTAGTTTTTCTTCAAACATTAAACTTTATTTTTCCTGTTATTCGTTTCCAGTAAAACCTGGCAGCGTGTGTACTTTAATAGGTATATACCTCATATTAAATTCAAAATTATTTCAGCTCTAATAAATTTTACACTGACAGAGCTGATAAAAATACCTCGGGACACTTATTTTTCAACGCGTTCGAATATTTAAAATGTAAGAGAGAGAATGTTGGCCTTTCTCCAATATTAATTAGGTCGTAAAAATATTGTGTAATAAATAAAATATGGCTAACAACGAAACGCCTAAGATAATACATTTCGAAGAGTGTGCATCGGATCTGCATGATCTAATTCCCTCCTGCCCATTTTTCTATCGGACTGCCAGAGCAGGCACAAAAAATCGACACCGATATTCCGAAAACCCGTACGAAGCGCTTTGATTTTACTTTTATTATGCGAACTGCTAGTCTTTGGGATGCGCTGCCTTAATGGATGTTCCCCGATAATTACAATCTGGGTGTCTTCAAATTAAGAGTGAATCGGTTTCTTCTAGGCAAGCGTCATACATCAGGCGAGTTGGCGGTCAAACGCAATCATTATCATCATCATCAGCCAGAAGACGTCCACTGCTGAAAATAGGCCTCCCGCTTTAACCTCCACACTGAACGACAGCCTGCCTTATGCATCCACTGGATGCCAGCGACTCTCACTATGTCGTCGGTCCATCTAGTGGGAGGCCTACCTACGCTGCGTCTTCCGGTTCGTGGTCTTCACTCAAGAACCTTTCTTCCCCATCGGTTATCGGTTCTTCGAGCTATGTGGCCTGCCCATTGCCACTTCAACTTGCAAATTTTAACAGCTATGTCGGTGACTCTGGTTCTTTGGCGAATATCCACGTTTCGGATTTTATCGCGCAAATTAGTCAAACGCAAGCCTATTATTAAATAATATAAAAAAGCTATAATTGTAAAATAAACCATGTATAATTGTGTGTGTGCACAACTTTGATTGGACAGTAAGTGTGACGAACTCTTAATATTTATTATACATATAAATTAAAAAAAAAACGACATCAGAAAATTAGTTAAATACGCAATTTCGGTTCTTAGATTCACATCCAAGTTCCAAAATTTTTCAGTTATTTTTATTTAAAAGCCATACTACTAAACCGATCTATGGAACCAATCTGAAAATATATCTTTTTTTTATCGGTTCATATATGACGGCGTTCTGAGGTAACATTAAAAACAAAATGCAGCCGAATTGAGAACCGAGAACCGTATTGAAGTCGTTTAAAAACTTTTTGAATTACTGTGAACCTATATACTGCCAGAGTTTAGCGTGAGGCGAGACACAAACTTTTCAAACCAATGAGTCGTGTAATTCCATATCATTGTTTAACGTGCAATTTGGTGTAGCGAAACGAGTAGCTAAGAGGATAATAACGAGGTTGTACGGTCTTGTACGAGTTGTATGTAGGGCACAACGGCGCGGGCGCAGCCGTATGGCGCTGCGATCTTGGCCTCAAAGCCTGCCCCGTTGCCTTCTTTGGCTGCAACCGGTTTCGTCAGATCACGTTCTTTCTAGTTAACAGTTTACTTTGCCACCATTATTTGTATCAGCTTCCCGAGTACTATGGAAGCGGTGCTATCACGTCCCGGACGTGCGAAGGTTCAATGCAACCTAATCGGAGGGACACAAATCATACTACAGCGTTCCGGGAATGAATTATGATGAGTAATAAATTAAAGAGTCAGTCAATATCAGCTTTCTCTGGGTTATAGAGCATGGGTGTATCGGCTCTGTGTTTGGCGGTTGGTGAGTCACGGACAGCGACAGTCATGCAGGGTGAACGCGCCACGTTGCGTTGAATCACTGCATCGCGCGTCGCCGCTGCCATACTATTATGCACATACTGATGTCGCTGGTAACAGAATCGCCATTGTATGCTATTCTCTATTGTACAGCCGAACTTTTTAGGTAAGCGATTGTTAACGCCTTATTGTTACATGCCTCGTATCGGTATAATAACAGGATCCTATGCCCACAGACAAGATTCATTGAAGCGGTTGTTTGCATAGATTAAAATTGATTTTATAGAATCTGATTGTTCGATTCATGCTTTGGCTTGATATGCTATATTTTAACCAGCTTAAAAAAGGAGATGTTTTCGATTCAATCCGTATTTTTTTAATTTGAATCGCCATATGTCGATTTGTAAGTTATTTTTATGCAGGTAGGCTTATTCGTAAGATACCTACGCTTTTCCTGTTAGGTTACAGTCATATATTTATACGTACGTATCTAATGCAGGTGCTATAAATATGAATCAGAAATGTGTATTTAAATGTTACTTATTTATTTATCCCTATGAAATAAATTATATTTCCCCATCGCCTGCACAATAACAGTTATAGGAAAGTGGTAAGTATTAATTTACTTGTTTATAATTAGCTCCGATGCTTCAATTAGCTTGTTTTCCGAATAGGTCGGCTACTGTGTATGGTTACCTATTACCTATATATAGGGTACCTATTGTGGTAGTTATTTCTGATGGCACTATGGGTTTTATGGGGGGCTATTCGTCAGTATTTATAAATTACCATTTGGGTTAATTTGGATGCTTCAATTAGCTTGTTTTCCGAATAGGTCGGCTACTGTGTATGGGTATCTATTCTGGTATGAGTGGTAGTTATTTCTGATAGCGCCATGGGATCTTTGGGGCTATTCAATATTTATAATTTACCAATAGGGTTATTCTTTTTACCTAAGTATTCACGTTCATGCATGTGGTTACAGAGGCTCTTCCTAATGGTTTACGTATAGCCTTATAAAAATGTTGGGTAAGTACCATTATAGAACCTAGAGTTTAATCTATGACCTAGACTGACATGTCTAACGTCTATTCCGCGCAGCAGTGTCCAAGATTAACTTAGGTAGCTATGATGATAGCCGATCTCCGGTCGGTGGCACCTCAGGAAATAGAAGACTGCTACCTTTAATTGCTTTGTGGCCATACTAATTTTATGAGCTACTTTCCGCGACTTCCTAGATGCTACAACTACCAGCTTTCAGCTACAAGTTCTTCAAAAGAGGAGTTAATATATTCTTAAAGGGCCGGCAACCTAGTTGTGATACCTCTGGTGTTGCAACTCCTTCCAACACTTTTTTTTAATGCCAGAGGTGGTAAACAAGCAGACGGTTTTTCATTCACAGTCGTCTATATACATATATACGTAGACGACGGTGACTGCTTACACTCAGGCAGCCCATCTGCTTGCTTAACACCGCTGGCATAAAAAATAAGAAATGAAAAAATAACATACCTACAACCCTTCTCACTTACTTAAAATAACAAATTACCTAACAATTACCTAGATCGGTACCTACTCACATCATTTTATTAGTGTCTTGACTACTAAAACAATTCACTAGAAACGCCCTGCCCGACTGATGTTTTTCCATTTACGTGAGTACCTACATAGCACCTACGAATAAGTATTATTTTACTTAACGCGGTTGATAATATACCATAGCTACTGAAATTTTTGGGGAAAGGCAAATGTAAATGGTACCATTGAAGATAAATACTCAATTTATATACATGCATGAATACCTAACTATAACTTGTTATTGGAACACGGAGTGATAACAAAAACCCATCGAGGCACGTTTTGGCGTCTATAGCTTCGATCGCAGAACTACCTATTTCGTGTACTACTAGCGCCATCTGTTACAGACATGTTAAAGCGCGCTACCACAGCATTTTCCTTTCCACAGGGCAGGGTCTACGGCGTAGACGGAGAGAGATACTTGGTTTGGTACTACTTCTATGGTCTAATCCGCAACGGTATTTTTGCCATAAACCAAATTTATGTTACCTTAATTAATATAATACAAAATAATCACGTTCGTAACAATAGGCACGTAGAAAATGTAATAGAAAATACTTTTAGTAGAGTATATAGTTTTTTTTTCGTTTTATTTAATAATATGTGAACCGGAACGGAAACCACGGACGTCATGTGAAGACAAAGCGGTTTGAAATTCAAATGAACTTTGACCAACGCGCAACGGTCGTTGGCTGGTGATGTCATCGGAGCCATATCGATGGGATCGTGAGTAATCTTGACGTGAGGCGATGACGTATCTATATTGGTATATACCTCAAATGCCTCAAATTATATACTACCTAGTATAAATACTGTAAAATAGTGTTGAGTTAAGCTTAAAAATGCCTAGTGTTGATTAGTATTTGCGAAAACCCTAGAAGAGATACTGCTCGCAAAATGTTACTATAGCAGCTGAGTTCTCAATCTAAGTATAAAAATAATTTATGCTTTAAATGCTATTTGTTCGTAAGCAAACCAGTGAGAACGGCTAGACTGACTTGGCAGACTTTTTTAAATGTTCGTAAACTACGAATCATGTTTAAAGTGAAAGATTTTTTTAAATGTTAGCTGGTAAATTTGGATAACTGAAAGTTCTTCTTTCTATAGGATTTCTGGGGTTTTACGGCTACCTGGTTTAGCTGATAGCGAAAAATGCGAAAAGTTGCGCGACCGCAAACCTAATTCGCGTGATGTTCCGCACTGCGCTGTTTCGAGCCCGCGTTAAGGAGGTAGTCTGAATGTAAATTTCATAATGTGCGATAAATTATTGAGTTTTTGGTACCTCAAATTATAGATGGAACCCACTTCACAGTTATATGCGTGAAAACACTAGATATTGGTACAATGACCCGGTAGCGTTGCAAGACTTAGGTAGGTACTTCTTACTTCCCGTGGTGCTGCAGTCTTTTATTGATTTTGGCCTTCTCTACCACTGATTTTTTTCAACTATCGCTGCCCTTTTCACCTTGGCTCTTCTCATCACAAAATTGCCAAAATACAAATTTTGAAGCTGGTTCATCAAGTAAGTATACGAAGGTAAAAAAAGCTGTGGTTTAAAAAATAATAATTAGACATCTAGAAGATACCTAGGTACACTATCATAGCGAACTGGATTAATCTAATGTTATTGTATTGTAATTCATCCAACTTCAACCATCTCGTATCGAAGATGATGTTGACACAGACGAAGGCTGCGTCATGATAACTAATTATGAAG
This sequence comes from Agriopis marginaria, assembly GCA_932305915.1. Lineage (NCBI taxonomy): Eukaryota > Metazoa > Arthropoda > Insecta > Lepidoptera > Geometridae > Agriopis > Agriopis marginaria. The sequence goes on from OW029915.1 coordinate 13,071,374, forward strand.
CGGAAGGTTGTACAGTGCTATCAAGATAATTAAATGACTCACCTTTCCGTATTAGTAAGCTGGTGACCCTGCGAAGCGCTTCTCGCGGAGACTTCTGGAAGAACTTAGGCGTCAGGTTTGGCGGCAGGGTGAGGGGCTTGCGGGTGGCGGTGCCTTCCCACGCCACCGGGTGGTCTGCCACCTTGGCCGATGCGGTTAGTCTGTCCAGGTGCTCGGTGGAAGCAGGCCTGCCAAGCGAATGTTACTGGTTAGCAGCGAGTTAGGTCAGTGGTCAGGTTTCATTCAGTAACCGTACCGAGTTGTCAGTAATGCTGCTATGTCTGTTATGAAAATGATGTTAGAAGAAATTCAATTAAATCTTTAAATTAATATTCACCAGCACGATTGCTTAGGGCCCAATTAGATAAGAACTGCTGCTGGAAAATGCTTTAGTCACACAAAGTTTTCTCACAGTGCTTAGTTAAATGTTACCAAAAGTTGATGTAATTTAAAATACAATGTTAGATGAAGGATACACGTCTGGTGTGATTTAAATCTCTAGCGCACACGATCGGTTTGCCGTCATTCGACCACAATCATATCAACTGAATCGAAGTCAGACTGAAAATGTAACTTCCGATGATTGTAATGTTGTCCACATTATTTTGGGCACCCAAGACACAGGCTTCGTTGCCTAGTTTGGGGACCGGAGCTAATAGTTTTACGCATTATTCTTAGCCTTAAGCCTTAGATGGAAATAAAAGTTTATTATTATTATCATATATTTAATTTTATTCACGGGTCTAGCCCGGACCTTTGATAGGCATTGGTGGGGTCGAAACCAACACCAAGAGGCCTTGTTGAGTACAAAATACAATTACTATAGAATGTGTATAAAATGGAATGTAAAACTATTGTACAGTATAGGATAAAAAATAAAAAACAGGGCTATTGAGGTGAACTATTTGTGGGTAGTTGAACTGATCTATGGGATGAGAAACGGCACCTGCCTTATCCTGTCTCATCTCAAAATATATTTAGGCAGGTGATGACTTGCCACCCACTAAATGGGCCCTCCATAGAGGCTGCCGCATCTTGGCACCGGAGGGGCAACATTGGCGTGGGTGGCTTAGGGTGTCGAGAGGTGTGCTGCACTTTCACTATGAGCTACTCGCGGCGTTATGCCCTTTAACACTTCCACCCTGGAGCTTAGGTTATTAGCTCTTGCGGTTTCCACCCCCAGACGGCCGGTTAAGGCAAACCAGGGGTCAGGGTCTCTGGGGTTTTAGACCCATGGAATCGGGGTACGCGGTGTCGCCACTCACCGACGGCTCGCCATAAAGCCGCCCCTGCGTTTTTATACATTATTATTATTATTTCCAGGCATATTTTTTTTCATACAACAGAGAAAATAGTACATGTACAAAATACAAACCGATGTCGTTGTCTCGGGTACCAGCCGCGCGGTGGGCCGCCCAGCCGCAGCAGGTCGGCGCCGGTGCAGACGCCGGTGGCGCCCATTACGGATCCGCGCCCGTATCCGCCCAGCGTCGCGCTACTTCCTATACAAATAATTTCATGTCGGGCTTAATTAAAATCCAACAAGTTTTAACAATTTAAGGTACACTCAGCGTTATTAGCAAAACGGAGAGAAACACGCCGAGTAGATGCAACCCAAAGCTGAACGACTAACCTGGTTTCATGCATAGATGTCAAATTGAATTTTATATATCCCAGATTATTTAATCATTCCTGGCTTTCACAGTTTCCACCAATCACTACCGGTAGAACTAAGTGGTTATTTCCAGTATTTTGGCTAATAAGAAGAGGTGAACGCGCTTCAGCTAAATAGCAAAAAATCAAATGCCTGCATTGTTTGTATTGCGAATGAATCTGATGTAGACAATATTCATATAGTCTATACTCTATAGGGTAGATTTCAAAATGTTAGGCGTCAGTAGTAAGTATACAATACCTACTTAATATTATAACACTTATGTTTGGTAGGTACTCTTGTAGGTCCAAAGCTGGGGCCATATACCGTATATGTCTGCGATTCTGTTCGTCCGCCGTCCTGCTCGCGCGGATAGTGCGAGTAAGTTAGGGCAATAAGATAGCACGCGATCATTATTGCCACCAGGCTTAGTAAATAACGCCCCTGAGTTGTTTTACACATTTAGCACAAAGCCGCGTGTTAGCACCAGTAAGTCAGCTTACCGACGCGAAGTCAGTAGCGAGCAGTTTTGATGCTATAGAGAAAATCTAATTACTTGCTTTAAATTACATAGAATTGATGGTCCTGGGAGGGCCATTGGAATTACGCGGCAGTGCACGAGTCACAACACAACTGCGTGCAAACGTATTAGGCAGACACTGCTACTGCACTGCACTGTACTGCTGTGTTGACGACACAGTGTTATTTACCTATAATATTGTATGGAGTTGACAGTGTCGTTTCTAGTAAGGCCGGTAGAGTTGCGCGGTGGCATGCGATCTGCGTTGCAGGCGGCGGCGTCTTGGGTAGGCACACGATATTTCCAGCGGAACAACCTTGAGGACGAGACGGTGCAGAGAGCAGCTAATTACCTATAGATTGCATAGAGTTGATAGTGTTGTTCCTCGGAGGGCCAGTAGAGTTCCGTGGGGGTGTACGAGGCACATCACAGCCGCGCGCAAACACTGGTGTCTCGGGCAGACTCGCCGACGTCTGCAGCGGGCCTCGCCCCGCAGACGCCTCGCGGTTCTGACGCTGAAGGGTTCGTCGACGCGCGCCACTAGCACCTATGTCTGGAATAATGATGATTTGACTATGATTGGTTCAAGATAGAGAACCAAATAGTGGATTGTTTTACAAGGGAGTAAAATAATACTTTTACAAGGGCGCTATTTTGCATTAAGTTTTTTATTTTATTTCGGTCTCGGCTATCAACTGGTGGAAAACGATGATGCGGTCAAAGTTGAATCACGTTTGCCAAGTAATAACCACAAACGATTTTTTTTATTCTGTTAATAATAAGTCCAAAAATTCGACGACCAGCAGGATTTAAACCTGCGACATCCGGGTTTACGCCCCATTTAAGTAAGTTTTGCTTTACATTTAACTGTTATTTTTATTAGATATACCTATACACTTAGCAATTTCATCAGCAGGTTGCAGTTAATCAAGAAAAATAAATTTGCGCACCTACCTAGTATTATCTTCACTAAGATAAAATCTGTCTGTAATGGTGAACTGTTAGGTACCTACTGCTAAATTCGTTCGAAGTTATGGGAGTCAGACTATTAACAACGAAACAAGGACACACTACATCGGACTATGAACAAACCAGACGCGCAAACATGGCAGGCCCACAATAACCGTATCAACAACGCGGTACAGGAGGGCACTGGGATCTAAAACGGTACCACAGCATACCATAGCGCGTTGCCTGAGACAATACTCCCGAGAAATGCTTTGAGCATTTCCCCTCAACAAGGACGCGGGCTAGACTGCGTCGTTGTCTTCTCTGGGCTGGAATGGGAGGCTAGAACTTCATAAAATTTCAAGGTCTTATTTGGAATAAAGAGTTACCTGTGGGTAGCGTTCTTCTGTCTGTAGATCCACTTTTGAAGTTGCTACTTCTTCGATTTTTGTTGTAGCTGGTTTCCATAGATCTCGTCTTAAGGCTGTTCGTGGTGTCACGGTGTGGAGGTACTGCGGGGGGTTCTGAAGGTCTGCAGATGAAGAACAAAATTTAATAATTTACCTAATTTACTCATAAGTATTCAAATCTTCAATAATTTAACATTACCTTCGTTTGGATTCCAACGTGGGTGTGGGTAAGGTATCGGCCTTCTTTCCGTGCCGTTTATCATTAGGCTGCATTATTTCGGTGTATTCATCATCAACTTCTTGCACCGGTGACGGCGGTAGAGGTGGGAAAGTAGGTGACTCCGGAGTCTGTGGTAGAGGGCCTAAATCATGTATCAGCGTTGGTGACGGAGGCAAAGGAGGGTGTCGGAACGGGTGCTCTACTATCTGAACATTCAAAGGGAAGTCTCCTCCACTAGATACGGCAGAGTCCGATGAAGACGGCTGCCGCATCAGCCCGACGGGCACGTCCTTGGCACTTGTCGATTTATGCATGCTGTTCGACCTCCTCGACCTATCACGCCTGTCTATCGACCTCTGGTTCTGAATTTCATTGTGACTCGAAGACTTCTGTATATCGTGTCTTTTTTGTCTCTCCCTAGAACTATAACGGAAATGGTTTTCTAATATATCCTTAGATACTTCATCACAGTACTCGTTCTTATGAATATTCCAGTCTTTAGGTAAATATGGGGTAAAATGTTTGTGGTCCCGGCCTTGGTTGAGTATAGCAGTAATGTTGTTTTCGATCTTGCGGAGCGGGGAGGTGTCGCCGCTGGAGCCGGGCTCGCCGCTCTCCTGGTCCTCCTCCTCCTCCACGGTAGTGATAAGCGCCTGCCGGCTGGAGCTCGTAGATTCGTCCGCGCCCAGGCTCGGCAGCGACACTACGCGCACCATGGCTGGAGTTACCGTAGCCAACTCGTTCACCGTCTCATTACACTCAGTCGGAGGGGTCTCTTCGACTTTACCTTCCTTAATCAACGATTGAATATTATCAAAAGTGGAAGAATACTTTTTGAAGTCCGTGAATCTGTTCTGCGGTGATAGCTTGTTCTGGACCATGCTACTTTTTGATGAGTGGTTGGTTTTATCGCCAGGTAGTTTTCTGCTTTTGGGACTATGACCGAAGTATTCCTGGGTTATGTATCTGTCTTGCCCGTTGTTGAGATCTAGACTCAGTCGAGATTTCGGCGACGTCATTTCTTTACTCAGTCTAGAGTTAGGCGTGCAGAGATCGACACTGTATCTAGAGTTGGGAGTGTTGAGCTCGCGACTCAGTCTCGAGTTGAGATCGATGCTGTACCGAGATTGTGGTAAGCTGAGATCTGAACTCGGTCTCGAGTTGTACGAGTCCACAGAACCAGAACCGCTTATCGATATACTAGATCCGTCTATTGATTTATCCGTGTCTATGCTTCTGTTCAAGCTGTGACTGTGGAGCAGGTTGTTGGGTTTATTTGTAGCATTTTTATTGAAGGCTGGTAACTGTTTTCTATTTTTGCCTTTTCGGATAACGTAGGTGCCACAGGCAAGGTCCTGTGCGCGTCGCTGCTCCGACTCCGCGTCAGAGATGGGAGAGGCTAGGGGCTCGCAGTGAGCGATGGGCGGCGGCGGGGGCCAGTACTCCTCGCTCCAGTCGTCGTCAAGCCGCTGCGGGATGGAACTTGTACTCGAGTGTGATTGGTCACCTGACTTTCTCCTTCTCCGACCAATAACCTGCAATCATTAACATCGTAATTTAGTAGAGCTAGGTTAGGCAAGTTTTTTTCGTGATTCTCATTGACACACACACAGGGTTGAACGAATTGTTTAAATGTCTCTGGGAAATCAAGGGACCCCAAAATACAGGCTCGGCCTAATTTGGGGTCCACAGCTAAAAGTTAAAATACTTAGCTTAATTCAATCTAATTAATTTGTAATGATTTGGATATTATTATTAGATAAATAAATTATTTTAATTTGAATTTGAATTTGATGTACCTGCCACGAGGACAAATATTTAAGGTAACAAATTATTACTTGTTTCAATGACAGCCGGGCAAGTGGTTAATCACTGATCGAGATTAAATAATAGTTTTAGTTCGCAATATATTTAGTTTGGTATACAGGGTGATGGTGTTGCAGGCTTTTTTCCTTTAACGGCGTGTCTATAAAGGTTATGGGCTATACTATAAGCGATAGGTACAATAGGTCAGCGAAAGTTAATAGTTATCCAGATTAACCATTCTATGAAAATTTGAAATTTTTTCATATTTTGTTTGTGCTAAAACCAGTAAGTTCTTAAAACGTATGCATAAGCTTCAACGAATTCAGTACATATAGGTCGTTGATAAGCTTCCTGTTTTTTTTTTTGCTTTTATTACACGAGAATTTCCTTAGTGAGTTTAATAAAGCTTTAATGTTGTCCAGATTAACAACCATTGACATTAATCAAACACATGACAGAAAAACATGGTTTGTACACGTTTTGTCAGTTATATAAAATTTACTCTGTGCCCCCCTAAAGTAAAGCCTCTATAGACAAGCCCATATAGGTCAGCAACGTACGCCATCATATAATTATGTTACCGGTTACCCCAATTTTAGGACAAATTAGCTTTAACTAGTTAGTAATCTAGTTTCACCATGTCTTCTGTGGTTTTATCTAGGCTGAACAGGGGCCTTACGGACAACAACTATTGCGGCACCTAATCCGCTCAGTTGGAAAATCACGCGAACGTGAACCTTATCGCGCCCAGATACGGTTTGCGGTCGCGTGATTTTCCAACTGAGCGGATTAGGTGCCGCTATAGCAGTTGTCCGTAAGGCCCCAGGTTGCATGGTCTTACTTGAGAATCATGGATGTTATATACCCTAAAGTTATATCCTTGTTAAGAATACGTTTACTATAAGCTAGATAAACTGCTGCGACGTCATCATTCTCAGCCTTTCATGTTTCCACTGCTGGGACTCATTACCTATTATTTTGCCTATATAGTCCTAAAAATATAGGTAAAATTAACTAAATAAAATTATTGAGATAATTGGAAAAGATAATTATGATTTATTCATGTACGAATTTAGTGTTTTTGATCAAAAAACAAAAAATTAAAATTTTTGGCACTTGGAATTTCACAGCACCATTTATGTTTGTAATGACATCTGTTTGTTGAACAATTTTTAAAGCAGTTGCATCTCATAAAGCCTCTTGATCCAACTGAATCGCTTAGGAACTGCAGAGTATATAATATTGAAATACGTATTATTGAGAAATTAACCTACCACTAAATTTTTCTGGTGAATCTCTGTTTGCACAGGCGCTGACATGCGCTATGAGACTCATAGGCCATATCAGTTTTTTCCTAGAGTGTACGCATTCATACTAGGAGCTAACCGTACAGCCTAGGCGAAACTAGTTAGCTCTATCGGATATTAGGATAAACTAGGTAGGACTAGGCATAACCGGTTTGTCATATCGCAAATATCGACAAACTAGTTTGTCCTGAAATCGGATTTAGCCGATAACATAATACATTTATATAATAGCTGGTATAGTTTCAAAACTTCTGTAGCACGGCGCTTACTTTACATGATTCTAATTTTATGATATTTTAACTTCATAAATACCTTTGTACTGCCAGGAGTGAGTAGGGGATCATCACCATCGAGAGACACTTCCCATGCGATGGAATTGCGTTTCGAAGGCGTGGTAACAGCGGGCGGCGGCGGCGGCGGCGGCGGGAACGACTCCTCTAAAGAATCATCCGAAAAGTGCTCGTCCTCATTGCTCTTACTCGAACTTCTCTTCGAGCTCCCCGTCACGTCCTCCGTCGATCCTCTACACACTTCTCTATGTCTCTCCATAGAACCGGCGAGAGTCCGCGGAGGCAACCTGCTCATAGGTGATAACATCTCCCCGTCAGAACTGGAGTCGCGTTTTGCACTATTTTTCCATTCGGAGCTTTTGGTGTTGGATGGCGAAAGTTTCTGGACGTTGTACGTCGGCGAGTGAGTTTTGCTGCCGTACTTCGGTCCCGGGTAGATCGTGACGGGGTGTTCATTATATGGTTTGTCGTTGAACTCGCTGGAGAATCCCATGAAGGGGAAGACGGGTGGGTTGTCGAGGCTGGGCGACTTGTTGAGCGGTGTGGGCGGGGCGTGTCGCGGCGGCAGCCAGGCGGAGCTGGCCGGTGGCGGCCGCGCGCCGTGCTGCAGCGATGCGAACCGGTACGGTGGCACCGGTGGCGGCTGCAGCTGGAACACATTGCCGTCTTCTTTCTCCCAACCGTACGGACGCTGGTGTTTTGTTTTTGGCTGAAAACAGAATAGAGACACGTTATTCAAGTCGGTTAATTCTGTTTAAACAATATCTAGCTCTAGTCTACATTGTACTTAATTTTTGTTTGATTACAACAATCTACTTTGAAGCACTCAAAGCTTATAAGCTCGACCAATCGCCGAGTTGACGAAGTAAAAACAACAGAAATATATGTTTGTTATAATTTTAATCCGCCAAAATAAAAGACATTCAAAAATAACTTCGACAATAATGTATAAGTATACGATAATAACTTACAAAAGTGGTTTGTGTAGCTGTCGTCGTTCCGTTGATGCTGATGATGGATTCTAATCTTTCTTCTGCCTCACGTTGTTCAACGGAAGTGGTTCGTTTTGCTGAATTGGCTGGAGATACTCTGAAACATTATTAGATACGACTATAATTTAGGTATAATAAATTATGGTCAGCAGTATAAGTATTCAGGTTTTGGTCAGCTATAAAATATTATTGTATTGACGGGCTCATGTTATGTGTGCCTCGGTTTCGCCTCAACATAACCATTACGTAGTATTACGTTTTTCTGTTGTTTCATCATCATTCATAATTTCAGCCATAGGACGTCCACTGCTGGACATACCTAGGCCTCTCCCATCGATCTCTAAAAAGGCCTGTTGGAAACAGCCTGCATCCAGCGTTTCCCTGCAGTCTTTTTTAGGTTGTCTGTCCATCTTGTGGGTTGAAGTCCTACGTTGCGCTTACCAGTCCGTGGTCTCCATTCGAGAAACTTTAGGCCATTCAAGACATTACTGTTGTTTATTGTATTTTTAATGTTGGTATTGGAGAGCATACTTAGGAAGTAGAGTCTCAATGATACGCTGCGCTTCTTCGGGCGGCGGCGGGGAATGCGGTGAGGGCGGGCCGGGGGGCGAAGGCTCCTCGCGCTCCTCCGTCGGACGGAATCCCAACGCGAACTTCGCTCTGGAATCACGGGAACTTTTAAAGCTAAGTTATATGTCGAATTAAGGTTGGGTGTGTCTGGAGTACCTATCCATGTAAATAACATCAGGCGAGTTGGCAGTGAAACGCAAGATATGGTGTTTAGCAATAATATTTGTCATATCATGACTCTATATATATCAATGATAGATGAATGTACTTTAAGAAATCAAGATATGGTGAGTATTGCATAAAAGATCGATATCTATAGTTTTTCAATTAGGGTCAGCAACTGACACGGAGCGTTGAAATGATGGATCAGATTTTTCAAATAGAGTCATCGACTGACATGTAGCGATGAAAAGATGGATACAGATTTTTCAAATAAGGTCAGCAACTGACATGAGGCGTTAAAAAGATGGTGTATCCATCCATCCATTTTCCGGATTAGTAACGGACATGCATAGCATTGAATAGACAAGACGGAAACAGAAGGCCCTTGCAGACGATGCGTAATACAAGTAACAAATAGAGGTATCAAGTGCCTACTACGCATCGTCTGCAACGGTGTGCATAGTGAACGTGGCAGTGATACTTGGCGCCAAGTGAAACTTCGTCTCTGCCCTGCTCGCGCGACGGCTACTGTGCATCGTTCGTCTCGTTCGAACACTTGTGTGAGTAGGTACGTACTCGCACGCGAGTTGTGGCATCACCGCGCGAGTATAGCTACTTATTGTTTGAACGTCTACTTGTGTCTTGTACTACGCATCGGCTGCAAGCGCCTTGAATCAAAGACCGAACACACTTCTAGGCTAAAAAAGCTGTTTGTGCTCGAGAAATAGGGAAACGAAGCATTATACAATTTATACATGGTTATAAGATTATTGTTTACTAAGCCGAACTTAGCCATTGTACTTATCATTTTGAACTATTTATACTTTACTATGGAATAAACTCGGATATCGCAAAAAAAAAATACCGGCTGTTCCATTAACTTCGTTGGGTGGCAATGAAATTTTTCTAAGATAGATCTTTTTTTTTCACGATTTCATTATTGGTCTCATAGTAGTAAACTTGTAAGTAAATTATTCATGACTAGCGACCCGCCCGCCCGGCTTCGTAATTTACGTGCGAAGCCGGGGTGGGTCGTTAGTTATATATATAAACCTTCCGTGAAAATGTATCCAACTGATGGTGAAAACCGCATCTAAATCCGTTGCGTGGTTTAGGAGGAGTTAGTAGAGAAGAGAAGAGATAGAGAAGATGATGACCTTCTTTTGGCTTAGTACACACATCACATCATCAGCCATTAAATGTCCACTGCTGAACAAGGCCTCCCTCTTAGAGAGGGGTATTGCCATAATCCCCACGCTTGGCAGGCAGCTTGAGGATCGCAGTACATTCACCGTGTACTAATAGGACGCTGCTGCCCATCCTCCGGTGGTTCTGGTCGCAGTTTTAGGACATACCCGGGTCCAGATGTCCAGTTGGCTTAGTACATCCCTAGTTTATAACTCTGTATTGCTAAAGACGTTTGTCGCAGGTACCTTCTCCCGTTCATGCTCATGTATCCATCGTCCTCGGAGGTGTGTCCGGCGAGCGGCGAGTCGTCGTCCGTGGCGGGCGTGGCGGGGGTCGCGGGCGTCGCGGGAGTCGCTGGCGGGCGTGCCTCCAGCGACCGCGGCTCGCCCTCGTCGTACTCGCTCAGTACCTGGTCCAGCAACTCCAGCGACCGCTGCACATCGTCGCACCCGCTGGAATGGACACAGTTCAATACATCAGATTGACGGCCAGTGACTGCAGATAGTACAGAGGCCTTATACAGTGCCGGTTTTAGAACTACCAGCGCCCTGGGCGAGATTTCTTTATACAGCCGAACTATCCCCCGGGGGGGATGGGGGGGGGGGTAAAAGGTAAAGATTCATCATCATCATCAGCCAGAAGACGTCCACTGCTGAACATAGGCCTCCCCCTTTAACCTCCACACTGAACGACAGCCTGCCTTTTGCATCCACTGGATGCCCGCGACTCTCACAATGTCGTCGGTCCATCTAGAGGGAGGCCTCCCTACGCTGCGTCTTCCGGTTCGTGGTCTCCACTCCAGAACCTTTCTTCCCCATCGGTTATCGGTTCTTCGAGCGATGTGGCCTGCCCATTGCCACTTCAACTTGCAAATTTTAACAGCTATGTCGGTGACTCTGGTTCTTTGGCGAATATCCACGTTTCGGATTTTATCGCGTAAAGAAACTCTAAACATAGCTCTCTCCATTGCCCGCTGTGTGACTCTGAGTTTTTCCAAAATGCCAACAGTTAAGGACCACGTCTCAGTACCATAATTATGTCATCACTGGCAACACACACTGGTCAAAGACCTTCGTCTTGAGGCACTGTGGTATCTTGGACGAGAAGATGTCACGCAATTTCCCGTCAAAGGTTATTTTTTTTTTAATACATGAGGAATATGGATATTAATATGGGGCGCCACGGGCGCCCCTTTGTAGGCGCCGCGGGCTCAAATTAACGCTGACAGCGCAGTTCGGAAAATCACGTATGTATCTCGACGAGTTAAGATTCACGTTCGAACCTTTACGCGCCGATATACGGTTTGAAGTCGCGCAACTTTTCTCATCACCTAAACAAAATCGCTTAAAACAGGTAGCCGTAAGGCCCCAGAACTCCATAGAACTTCTGATTAAGTTACACTAAAGTTATGGATATTCATAAATATTGACATGGTGAATAAAAAAAAAAAATAGGCTTGCGTTTGACCGCACACTAGCCTGATGTTAACTGATGATGCGGTATATGATGGAGCACGCTTGCCTAGAAGAAACCGATTCACTCGCGATTTGAAACACTCAGATTGTAACTATCGGGGGAAACCGATTCAAGCAGCGCATTCCACAGACTATTAGTTCGCACAATAAAAGTGGAATTAAAGCTCTTCGTACGGGTTTTCGAAATATCAAACATAAAGTTGATTATTCGTGCCCACTCTGTCTGGATCCTTTATCCTGCCCATTTTTATATCTGATATAAAAATGGGCAGGATAATAAGATCATGCAGATCCGATGCACACTCTCCGAAATGTACTTATCCGATAAAAAACCGATAGCTTGACTAGCAACTTTGTGCCGGTGCTTAAGACTAAGAAGCTTAGTCTGAACTATAAATTCGTCACGAAGGCACGAAACATTAATGTTTATTTGATTACTAATATGATTTACATTTTTTGATTTATTTAATAATAGGCTTGCGTTTGACCGCCAACTCGCCTGGTGTTAAGCGATGATGCCGTGTATGGTGGAGCACGCTTGCCTATGCCAATATTGCCATGGTTGTTAAATAACATTGCAATAGGTGTTTTGTTTGTAAAAGCTTCTAAGATAAAAAGCTAAGAGTTTCCTTGAAAATATTCTTGTCTGAGTCTTTAGGCGCGAAGTACCTTATTTTTAATGGATCCCTGTCATAACTAGGAGTATATCTGGCTACGTTAAGCGAAAAATAGCATTAAGCCAAGTCGTAAAAGTTCATGTAAAAAGTCGAGCGGTAAAGTAGCCGAGCGAGCCCAATTTGCAGCCGTGCAATTTTCTCGCCGGTTTTCTAGTTGGATTGTCATAGTAAATAAGTCGGCATGACAAACGCCGGCAACCTCACCCGCCGCACTCTCGCCGAGATAATGGTAAATTGAAGTCATTTCCTCCACAAGAATCACGAGTGGCACTTCGAGCGCCTCGAGGACACTTCCTTTACATCACCGTCACGGCCGAATTAGGGGACCGATGGATATTGTAACGTCCTAACATTATTTGACACTGACATGATTCTATTATGCTGACTCCATCTTGGACCCATATTGTAGTCTGGAAAACGAGCACGCTGTTTCATTCACGATTTATCTAACCATAAATTTGATCTCCGTACCGTTTTTTTTTTTCTATAACAATAACAATAGTCATCTTAGAAAAATAGGGGTGGTGTTATTTTTCAATAAGTATATCTCGTCACAACGGCTGTCTTTTTGAGTGGGCGACCAATACGCAGGCGGCAAGTACTTATACCATCCCACTTTTAATAAAAACATCGTGGCATTTGAAAAGGAAAGGTCAACATACTTCGAAAAGCTATTTCAATTTATTTTAGTTTATGAACTAACTATTATAAGTAAAGAAAAGCCGCTTGTCTGACTAACGACATTTTACGAGTATAACATATACCGAAAAAAGCAATTTTACCACTACTACAAAAAAAAAATGTCATAAGAAAAAACAATGCTGAATGTTATTTTTCTTCAGTGAAAATTCACTTTACGAAAACGTTGTACATGAGAAGTCATAAGCATCGACATACATATTTGAATGGCGTTCTCTATGCTGCGAAGTGGCTGTACAAAGTGTACAAGGAGCACAAAGCAACCCTTGTGAAAGTAGAGAGCGCTCTTTCGCTCCATCTCTCGATAACCCTCACGCGGCCGCGCGGCCAGATTGAGCGCCATAGCGCTGCGCTCTTTATATTTGCTCAATAAACTGAAATGTACTCAGCTTTAAAAATGCAAGTCCCACAACGTATAAAAACATTTCCCCAAGAAATGAGTTGAGCATTTTAATAGTTCTGGAGCGTGTTCGAGAAGTTTATTTCAACAATATTTACTTGGCACCGGAGCGCACGTTTGCTCTATAATAGACGCAATAAATGCGCTAAATGTTCCGAGATTAAACCTTTATTACAATACGGTTACTTTACACATGGCATACAATTTAAAATCATGTAAATATCTTAGTTGTTTTATTGCGCGTGCTGTTAATTAATACAGCTTTTCTGAAAAGAAAATGTAATGTTTTGAGAAACGGCTTTATCTTTTCCGACCATCTGTGTTCAGTATCAGTTTGTATCAGAGGTTCATTAGTGATCACCTTACTAATGATCTGTCAACATAGCTCGAGCAAACTGAGGGGCCAAGTCTACTTGAAAAATCATTGGTTCAATCGTACAATGGAAACGACCCTTAAATTTTGAACATAGGAAAAAGAAATCGCAAGACAAAAATGCAATTTCTCTCTGATATTAAGAGCTTCCAGTTGATTGCTTTTACGAACAAATACATTGCTTACCGTTTTCCAGAACTCGACCTTTCTTCCCGAAAATTCAAAGCAGATGATTGGTTGTATTTAGGTGTGTAGAGAATGATGGTTTTGCGGTTTCCTACAGTTTGTACTCTTACTGAGTAGTGAATAGTCTCAGTTACCGCTGCTACCGCGTTGTCGGTAACACAATGAAGCTTCCTTATTGGAGGTGAACAGCGGATATGGAAGCCAGTGGAAGCCTACTTGTGTAGATTCAGTCTCCGTGGCTGATTGTGTATGTCGTAGCTAGTACCGTATTGTATCTCAGCTTGCCACAAAGCAGAGCACTCAACATGAGTGCCGCGGTGGCGGGCGGGCGTATGCCTGCCTTTGTTTTATTTCACCCACACTTTTTCGCTTTCGAAACTTTTAAGGGAACTTCAAATTGCGTTTCTCCTTTAAACGAAAGCTGGTTTGCGCTGATTAGTTGGACGCTGTTGTGTTGGCTTACTTTGACGTAATTTATTTTTGTATCCGATTCGAACTACGAGCGCTTCTATTGTTCTTTGTAACTTCTACTAACTCTGAAGAAATTGGTAGAAATTAGAACAGACTCTTTAAACTTAGGTAAATACAGCAAGACCAATAAAAGCGAATTGTGCATGTGTATTGTCGTCTAAACTACACTTTGCATCTCGTTTTAGTTGAGTATATTACCTTGACTTCCCAAATATTGACTCTTTAAACCTTTAGACGGGTTAAGTAGAACATTTTTGCCACATAGTTGCCGTTTTTAAGAGGGTTACTACTTTGTAATCTATATTTAGAGCATTACCTCCGCAACTCCATAGGCCTACATCTTGATACGTTGGCGTGGGTACTATTTATGCGGAAATGAGTGCAGCGATGCGGAAGTGCAAAGCAACCCCGTCGCACCCCCAGTCGGGCGTCGACCCCGCGTACCTACGTCCTACGCCCTGCTGCCTTGGCCGCTCTACCATACAGTATGGCTACAAGAACACCATGCTACTTTAAAAAAAACAATAACGACAAGACGCAGTGAGATTAACCGTAGAAATGGAAGAGAACTATATATTTGAGGCCCGTTGGCAGTTGTTCCAGTTGGTAGTGAACCTGCCTTCTGCGCTTGGGGGCGTGGGTTCGATTTCCACCTAGGACAAACATTCATGTGATGAAAATTTGTGTTTGTTCTATATCTGGATGTTAATATATATTAAAGTATGTATGAAAAAATATATATATGTATGTGTGGCAGCCATATCACAAGC
Organism: Agriopis marginaria; assembly: GCA_932305915.1. NCBI lineage: Eukaryota > Metazoa > Arthropoda > Insecta > Lepidoptera > Geometridae > Agriopis > Agriopis marginaria. The sequence goes on from OW029915.1 coordinate 13,086,531, forward strand.
TTTGCTTAGTTTGGGGTCTTTGTACGGCAGTGGGAACATGACAGGCTGATATAGAATGAATGCATGAAAGTTAATTATTATTTTCATCCCATGTGGTCAAAAATTCATTCTGATCTCGACACGTATAAGTTTCCAAAGTATCCATACTGCTGCAACGTCCTGCAGTCTGCACGACAACAACGAGGTCCTGTTACGTCGACGCGACTTCGGCGCGGAAAGCACTCGAAGATCAATCAGCCACTACGAATACATGAATGGATGGAGCGATGATGACAGAACTGATGGCCTAGCGCCGGCTAGACTACTTGTACTTTGAGTTCAAAGTAATAGTATATTATACAATACTTTGGTAGAGAAACTAAAGTTTTAGAAAAGTATGCGTAAGTGCATTTCAAACATGAGTCGTAGAGCTAAACAGGAGTGAAATCCATTTGCCACTTCCGAGTACCGCTGCCGCACGGAGAGCCGGCAACTTCCGAATAGTTTGGAGTTTTCAGTTTGAGCGTAATTCAGTTTTTAAAGTGCTAAGAACTTGGCCAATTAAATGGTTTAAAGTTGGGATAGTTTGGTGTTGTTTACAACTGCAATCAAAGTCATAAAATAGGTATCTGGTACTCTACCAAATAATTAGGAACTTCTTATGTCACTCTAGAATGTGGTTTCGAGTAGGCTTGGAAGGCATATTTTTATATACGTTTAGCGCTCCCAAACGTTTTTTTATAATGATTTCAAATAAAATGTTTTTTTACCATCGTATATTGTTTTTTTGCCACAAATAAACGATGTCTATTGTCTATGTCTAAAAGAAAGCCTCTTGTATGTAAAGGTACATGATTAGTTCATTGAAATTCATCAAGACTGAAAAGTTCATGACATATCACGCTAGCGCGATTGTCGGTTATAGCTACAAACCTAGCAAATAGTCTGCGGTTACAATATACGGGGAAATGTTAACGGGGTGCAATAGTAAACTAGAATTATCTAATAGTTTCATTATCTACCCATTTAAATTTAACGATACGTGCATTACATACGAATATAGTTTTGATTACGGTTTATAATAATGTAATATAAATCTATACATATAAATGCGAAATAACACTACTGACTGACTGACTGACTCAGAACGAAATCACATAACTACTTGACCTATGAAGCTGAAATTTTGCAGATAGATTCCTTGTAGGGTGCGTAGAGATCCACTAAGAAAGGTTTTTGCGCGCATATGGACGTTCAAAGTTTATATGAATATCCTATGTTTTTGATGTTTCGGACACAACATTTTGTTATTTATTAGGGTTTAAAATAAATAAATACTGTTGTAAGATTTTTCCAAAAAGGACGACATAAGGAAGTGAAACTGGGGTTTGAATGTTGTGTTGAAATTTACGAAGACGACAACGTTTTTGTTTGTTTGTTGTGTTGTTTTTTTTTCTACGAAGCTGAAATTTGGCAAGTAGACTCCTTAAAGGTAAAAGTATGCTAAGAAATTATATTACGAATGAGCCGAATTAATGCGGGCAAAAAGGGGACTTAAAGTTCAATGAAAGGACTCGTGCGAAGTTGCGAGCAACAGCTAGTGTAATATAAATTCGAGTTATAATAATGGAACGTGACCAGAATACACCCGACCATATGTCTGGGCAATATACGGGAAATCCTCCTTTGAAAATGGGGAACGTGCGGATGGCTCAATCAACTCAATGTTCGGGAAAAGGTGCATCCTATCGGAGCTTAGGATCGTACCTACTAGGATTTTATCTATTCCGGTTGGATTCAAATATCCATGGAATATCTTGGTGAGATTTGGTATTGTAGAACAGGCCATTATTTCTTACCGATGGTATAGTGCACAGATGTGGTATTTATAATAAAGGAATTTTTAGCCACAGCGATTTTAAAGTATGATATCTATTCCATTAAAACTTTTATACTTATAGCTTCTTTGTTGCTATATACTTGGACAGATAGATTCCCAAACTCTATAATATAGAGTTTGAGAATCTATATGTCTTCCTAATCAGCCCGTCTCCACACATTCTCCAGGAATGACCTATAGAGAGTCATTCAATATGATAAAAATCCCATGAAAAGCAAATGATTTTGCTTTAATCTTCTTATTCTTATATATAAAAAGAGTGTATGCATGTATGTATGTTTGTTCCTTATGAACTCCAAAACGGCTGGACCTATTTTGACGGGAGTTTCACTAGTAGATAGTTGATGATATAAGGACGTGGGTCACGTGAGTGAGAGCGCGGAGCGCAGCTAGCTAGTATCAATATAACTGACCAACTTTAAACATTAGTAAGCGAAACAAAATAATTTATTTTATTTATATTACACGGAAATTACTCACATAGAAACTATAGTCGGAGTAACCGGCTTAATCTTACGTGAGTAATTCCCGTGTAATATAAATAAAATGTGTGAAAACCACGTCAGTTTCGATAATAAAATAATTTATACTGCCAAATCAACAGGCGCCCAATATAATTATTCGTATTATTGGCTAAAAGCTACTGAGCAAAAGTCAATGAAATTTTTGTGGGACAATATAGAGATATTCACACAAAAAAACCACGTAAAATAGTTCACAAATGGCGGAGTAATCGGTGTACATAAATAAAAAATAAAATATATAAAAAAAATACGGAACGAATTTAGAACCAAGGGCCTTACGGCTAACTCTTAACGCGGGCTCAAATTAGCGCTGAAACAGCGCCATTCGGAAAATCATGTGAACGTGAACCTTAACGCGCCAAGATACGGTTTGCAGTTAAGGCGATTAAAAAGACTAGCTGCTTTATGTTTACTTCATCATTTTTTGAAGAAGGAAACTTAACCCGAGTCAGTTAAAAATAAAACTTTTTTTTTGAAAAACAAACTTTCTTTTTATGATTCCATAATACGCTACCGACTTTAGAAAACTTTGTTCCTATCTATTGTTTCATCAGGCCTTCTGTCATTAATTTAATACGCTTGACTGAGCATGAAAACATAACAACTTTGTTACTACAAAAAGAAACATTTACTCTCACATTGACTAACTTATTCGGACGAAGGAGCTATCTATCTGGTATATAGGTACTCATACTGAAACAAATTGAATAGGTACTGGTTAATTATGTACTACAGTTTTTAGATAAAAGAACAAGAAAATATTTTATTGCAGCTCAGTGAGAATGGGTGTGATAAATAAGTACCAATGGAAGAAGTAGATCCACGTTATTTACTTGGTAAATGTTAGATAGATAGATAGATAGATAGAAACTCAAAAAAAAACAAAGAATAAAAGAATGTTCCAATGGTTTTAAAATAAAAGCTGGCCCATTAGGTAGTGTCAACTTGAGCATCTCCCTATAAATAAATGTTATTGGACGGTTAGCTTTTAGCGGAAAATCCTTGGCGTCTTCGTTGTCGCCGGAAGGAAGCGTTGAGGGCATGCCAATAAGAGCGGCGAGCTGTAACAACATCTTCCGGAAGCAATTCCACACTTCAGTACTAGATTATAGGGTTGACAATTCCACTCGCCGTTATCAGCTGCACCGACTTAAAGCAATTTTGCGAGTCAATATTGAACTTTTCAACTCTGGGGAGCGATGTGTTCCTCAGTAACAAAATTGAGTGTACATATCTACTTACATCTAATCTATCAAGTTCATTTCCCCTTTTATTTTTCCTTTGTCACTTCTGTGTAAACAAAAGTACTGGATAAATATTGGCATGCGAGTGCTGAATGTGGATTTGCTTTGTATTTTTCTGCTTCATTAATGTCAACTAATACTACGAGTATATTTTATCTGCCTAACATTTATGGAACTCCTTCGTAGAGTGAGGTTTTAGTGTGTAAACGTGCTGTTACAGCGTAGGTAGAGTCTGCAGACGGGCTCTGATTGCGCGTTAATTAAGTCATTACCTGAGTCTCGTCACTCGTAACCTCCCGTCAGCCTCTGAGGAATCTTCATGAAGACATTATAAGCCATCTCTGCGAGCTTATCATTGATCCGTTCCAGTTGGCCCACTCTTATTCTAGGACGTTGCTATGCTACCTTACAGGATTTTGATGTTTTCTATGTATTCCCCGATAGATACAATCTCGTTGTCTTCAAGTTGCGAGTGAATTTTCTTCTAGGTAAGCGTATTACATCGTAGATCACATTATCGCGGCGAAGTGGCGTTCAAATACAAGCCTATGAATGTTCAATAAAAAAAACATGTATTTTAATTATCTGATTAAAGTTAGATTTAGACTTAAATTTAAGTAAGTAATTAAGGAGACAATCAAGTTAGACTGGATTTCTAAATATTAGTTTAAACGTAACATATGCGAAAGGTGTGATTTCAAAATGTATCTAAGTACTTATCATACATAAACTTTTAATCGGACTAAAACGAAATAAAATATAGATTGCCTGTGTACCGGTGTAATAGGAGACAGATTTAATTTGCACCCTCGTGTGTGAACTTCGTTTCGTAATTGCGCTAGGGTAGGTACTCGTAAATGCAGGGTGTCGGAAAAACCGCCAGTTTGACCAGCTTTGATTTAATTATGGTTGGTCCAAAATTCCTACATTCTCTCTAATTATATCCGAAAACATTCCGCTGGTTGATTTACGATACGATGCAAATTAGATTACATTTTTATGGTTTTATTACTGCCATGGGTAAAATTAATGGTGAATCGATGAATGCAAGGAAAATTATTTTGATGCCGCTAACTGCAGAACATTCTAATTTGATTTGTGTTTCGACATGTAAAATGTAAACATGTAAAATGCTTGCATCACTTTAATTTTATATTTCTTGCGTAACATTCTGCCAGTCGATTCTAAAAGTTTGTGGATTTAGCATATAAAACTGCAGTCGCAGAAGTATCGATCAATGGCAGCGGCCGCAGACGACGACGCGACAATGAAAAACTATGCTTTTTACTCATCGAAACTCTACCACCGACGCGCTCGCATTTCCAAATAGACAAACTTTGTTTTAGAACTTACCTACCAACATGAATGAGGTCGTGCATGTACTGGGGCTAATTTCATAACGAACTTGCATAGGAGGTATTTCAGACTCGATTTTAAAATAAATTGGTGTTAACTTTTGCGTAGACTTAACGAGAGTGCTCGAATCGAACGTTCACGTCGAATTTAAAACGAGACTGACAAGTAGGTACTTACTAAAATGTAAAGTGAACTATTATAATAACTGCAAACTCACTACACTGTACACACTTGAAAACGTTGCAAAACATAGCTCCCATAGAGTTGGGTAAGACAATAACGGTATAACCATTAATAGGATCGAGGGTCCCTCACTTCCTCAATCAACCGAGCCGCCCAAACTTACATACATACATTAGACACGCGCAACTGTGTTCTAACGTAGAAGTTATTACAAACCGCCAACAGAAATACTACTATTTACATATATTATATACTATTTACAAAGAGAAAATACTTAGTTGCATTTTAATTTGGCTACTTATACTTGTAACTATATCAATATAGGATATTTTATTATTATTCGTATTTTTTTGGTGTATGTCGTCAGTACAATTGCAATACCTAGATAATAGATAGGAATCGCAATCGCAAGATCTGAATACTTAATCGTCCTTTGAAAACTAAGCGCCTTTGTACAGTATTCCCACACTTTCACTCTATAAACATCGCTAACAAACGCAACGCGTATCTCTCACGCGTGATTTGTTCGGCTACACATTAGCACACAAGACCAGCCATTTTTATACCCGGAGAAAAACAAAGTAAATTGCACGTACAGAAAAGTAATTCCAAATTAATAAATCTTCGGCACCCTTCTTCTCGGCTGTCGTTACCACGGCTGCTGGAGGGCGTTGCTACAGGGTGGCGCTGTACTGGCAGAGAACAGGCGGAACATGAGCTGATGTCGCCGCACGCGTACAGAGACGCTCCGGATGCCGCGGCATTAGCCGTCTGATTTATACGTCTGGCGGCCACGATGCTGTGTTGCGTTAATTCCACAAACAATACAAGAGGGGCTCCAGCTTCCCACATAGAATACACTCTTCATATAAAACGCAGAAACAAAATGGTATTCGAAACACCATAAACATGCAAATTATGTATTATATATAGAGCATCAAGAGAGAGCCCCCAGTGGAATTTGAATATGAATACGGAACTTCAAAGTGCTACCACACGGAACATTTTGACGTGAAACATTCCGGACTACCTCCTATCGAAATAGTTGTTGTCTGTTCGTATAGATTTGATTTTTGAAATACCAAAAACTGGTATGACAATATGCTGGCGACTCTATCGGATAAACCTGACGTGGTTAATAGTTTTTTTAGGTGAAATATTGGACAGTAACATTTTTTTATGTAGCTTTGACCACAATCGTTTTTCGATATCTCAGTGTTGTCTGTATCAACCATTTATTTACAAAACCTACAAATTAAAATCCACGCGACAACTAACAGTCTATAGTATAAAAAAAATATAATTCAATTAAATTTCAATATGAAGGGTTGCTAAAGAAAAGAGATGTCATTGCGAAAATCAATATAATCACGGTCGTTTTACCTAGCCACCCTTACAAATTGAACCCCAGCGTGGCTCCAGGGGTCCTTCGACCGGCTCTACTCAACGCTCTTTAAAAAGCGGTAGATAAAACTTGATCCCATACTGGTAGGGTGTAGCTATCTGCAGTTAATTATCTGTGCGAGGGGTTGCTTGGGGGAAACGGCAAGACGACGCAAAACTCCAATCTCTCCCCATGCCGCCGGCCCCGAGATTCGTGCGGACCATTCGATCGGTAAGCTTTATAATTAGTAGTAATTAAATGTATCACTAAACCGATACTGATTACGATATTATGGTATTGCAACACCGTAAACGTAAAATCACTGCATGAAGCAAGATGTAGAGTAGTGGCCTTTTTAGGGTTCCGTACGCCAAGGCGTACGGAACCTATAAAATAAAATGGGACCATATTACTAAGCCAACGATGTCTGTCTGTCTGTTTGTCTGTCCGTCCGTCCAACCGTCCGTGCGTCCGTCTGTCCTACCTAACGGCTTTATCTTTCGAACCGTAATACATAGCCAGTTGAAAATTTCACAGAATATGTTACGGCGGATTAACTAAGAACTAATAAAAATAGTTAAAAATTATAAACTAAAAAAACTACCATACAACAAATGTGTTTTTGACGTATTTTTGTATTATCTCTAATGTAAAAACGGTGATACGTATAAGCGTTAAACTTGGCACGATTATAGTACACACTCTTAAGTATAACAACATACAATAAATAATGGACAAGTGTGAGTCGGTAATAAATTTCTGTTCATTACCAAGTTATAATTGTGTTATACTCGAGCGCTGTAGCAAAATAATTAACTGTGGCTGCGTAGCAATTGCTTCGACTATTTTGGAAGGCGTTATAATAACTGGTAATTCGGTTACTACAACGACGTTTTAGTATTTTGTGGTGGTACAGAAACCGCAGTACGCAAGCCCAACTCTCACTTGGCTGGTTTATCTAGTGAAATTGCTTCGATGACCTATATCCACTATCAAATTATCTTTATTTAATCAGTGGTTCTTACAAGCCAAGTCTCATGAAATGCGTGTTTTAGATATTTTTACATACCTATCATTCATGGCTTGTCAAAACCAAGAACAATCATAAAATGGGTCAAAACTAAGAATGTCTTCTATGTGTTGGTGTCCACATGACATGCCTTCAGAGACGTACGTCATTGAAAGCCATAATCATGTAATATTGCATTGCAAAATCTTTTACACGATCTGACTGATCACGAAAGCTATCTAGATAAAGTTTAGAGCTGAGTGGGAGACCGCTTTTTAAATCCCAATGTTTTAACACGCATGCAAAACGACGATCCTCGAGTGGCAAAGTGTTTTGCAGACATCTCCCTAGATAATGAGTAGCAGACCTGACTATAACGTTCGACACGCGCCTGCGGCTGTTTGCCCCACTACTCAGCCTGTGAGCTAGATGCTGACACATGCTTTGGTATTAATTGTTACTAGTGCTCGACATCTGCCTGTGTAGGAATTACTAGTTAGTTGTAATGTTTTATAATAAAAATTTGGTTAGAAAAAAAAAAACTACTTAACAAGAAGTGGGTAAAATTCAATAAACGGGGTTTTCCCCCAAATTTTCCACCCTTAGAGCTGGAGTATTTTTTTCAAACAGAAATGGTACCACCCTCGATATATACGCATATTCAATAAATATAAGGAATCATTAAAATCGGTTCACAATCGGATATTATCGCGTAACATACTTCGACCAAAATAAAATTAATGGACGGGCCCAGAAGAAGCGCATTTTTGAAGATTACAAAATGAGCGCAGGCGCTAACTTCGTTTCAGTCGGTATCTAGCCGTAGGAAGTGCAACACGTGACTTTTGTTACATGCTAACCAAACATCTGACAAAATTATGCCTTCGTGTGCTTTCTCGAAGAGTTACACAACAAAAAAACAGCTATCTATTTTTTTATAATTAAGTGTTGAATCGTTTTTACTGAGCAAATTATGGCCCGTGCATTCATTTTATTTTGGTCGAAGGTAACATACACAAAAAACAGGCTAATTGAAAATCTCTTTTTTTATTTCGGTTGATAAAAGAAATCTAAAGAATTCTAAGCTTTCGTAATATAACAGAAAAATCATAACGCAGTCTGCTCTCAACCAAACTGCTGTTATTGACCGAGCGAAGAGAGGACTCAAATTCTAATGGGACAAGTCGGCAGTTCTATGTATAGTTTGTTCGATGACAACTTGCGTGTCGTTGATCCGATCTTTATGAAACTTTGTAGGCAAGTAGTCCATTTCAATTAAAAAAAATAAGTTCGAATAGGGACAAAATCGATCAAGGTGTTCCGAATATTTATGGGTCGCGAGGTCACAGTTCGGGGCAAACTACTAGTTATAGTTAGACTGAATATTTAATTATAGCCTTCTACAGATCGTATAAGTTGTTAGGTACTCGTAAGGCATATCTCTTGTATATGAGTACAAAATGTAGCCGGATGTCGCGCTGAAACAATGCTGCTCTAACATGGCGTGCGTGCAAAGGGAGGAAAATGCGCGGATGCGTTCAGTTTAGCGCGAGACGACCGTGTAGCAGTTGATAAGCTTCGTACAGATAGGTTTGATCAAAGACGTGAAAAAGAACCTTTAATTTTGGAACTTTTACAGTTGTGAAAATGTAACTTCTAGGTAGAATTACAAATAATTTTGTCGTAAGATCTATGTTGGCATATAAAATATTTTTTCCTCTCATAGTTTTATCATTTATTCGTAGTAATGGGGTATAAAATTACTAAATATTTCATTTTAATTTAATAACAACATCCAACACCTAATTATCAATATCTCTACATAGTATAAATTGAAGTCGCTTTCCGCGTCTGTCTGTCTGTCTGTATGTCTGTATGGCCGCTAACTCCTCCTAAACCACGCAACGGATATTGATGCGGTTTTCACCATCGGTAAGATAATTTTTCACGGAAGGTTTATATATATAATAACAAGCGACCCACCCCGGCTCCGCATGTAAATTACACCCGTGCGAAGCCGGGCGGGCGGGTCGCTAGTAATTATATATTCTAACCTATATAAACCAAACTAATTGAAGATTTTTACACTATCTATATTCAATAGGCAACGAAGGTTCTATCTATTACTATATATATATATATATAGTAATAGATAGTAGTATAGATAGTACCTAATTATTAATTACTAGCGGTCCGCCCCAGCTTCGCACGGGTATGGATTATAGCCTATGTCACCCGGGGATAGTGTAGCTTCCCGTCAGTGAAAGAATTTTTTAAATCGGTTCAGTAGTTTCGGAGCCTATTCAATGCAAACAAACAAACAAACAATCAAATCTTTCCTCTTTATAATATTAGTATAGACTACGCTAATTTAACCTCAATAAATGTGCAATTAAATAGGGCCCAGGTATGTCCTAAACCTGGACCACCGGAGGATGGGCAGCAGCATCCTATTAGTACACGGTAATCGTAGTGTGATCTCCAAGCCGCTTGCACAGGCGTGGGGATTATGGCAACACCCCTCTCTAAGAGGGAGGCCTTTGTTCAGTTGTGGAAGTTTAATGACCGATGATGTGATGATGTGTATGAAATGTGCAATTTTAGCTACTTTCAGGATGAATATACAGGCAGCACCGGTGTTACGTGCATAAACAATGTGCTTACAAATATCACAATATCTACAGGAGTGAGCTCGAGTTCGCTCGTTAACGAGAGAGCCTGAATTATGCCGCCTCTCCCTGGCTTTCATATATGTGCGTAAGTTACTTAGATAGAATACGTCAGACGCAGGAAAAATGTTTCAAATTAGTTGCTACGAAGTGGGTTTTTTTTATTTATGAAATGGGTTAGCTTTTGACCACAACTCACCTGATGGAAATTAACGATGAGATAGAAGCACGCTTGCCCAAGAGGTGCCTATTCACGCTTGTCTTAAAGACATGGGTTGTACTTTATAGGGAACATTGAGGCAGGGAGCGCATTCTATTCCTTTGCAGTTCGTATTATAAAGGTATTTTGGAAATGCTACGGACTTTACCAAAGTTTATGACGTCAGGATGGAATGACTGCTTCTATGACCTATGGCGGACATTAGTGGACGGGATCAGTTTACACATGTTTAGTTTTAGCTTTTGTTGTTATAAATACATAGGATGACAATAGATTTTGTTAATTTTTTTGTGTAATCTATTCAAAAAAGAAACGCATCCCACTCGCACGCGTTTGCACTTCCATGTCTGTTTATAAGTTAATTACACCTAAGTAAATACAATGTGAGATAACATTGAAAAGCCATCCACACATTATAGATGCGAGACTGTTCGATTTGATCGATTGTTTCTGCACACAGCTGTAATTTGTGGAATGGTTACCTTAGACCTTGGACCTTAGGGGTTTTCCTTCGAAATATGACCTGAACTGCTTCAAACGAAGAGTGAATAGATTCCTTAAAGGTAGACCATGCACCGCAAATGTTCCGGGTATTGTAGGTCATAGGCGGCGATGACTACTTACCATCAGTTAACCCGTCGCTTGTTTGTTTACAACTACATTTTAAAAAAAAGTGTTTGTTTCGACTCTATTATACCAAGCATTATCACTCTTACGACGTCAGGGAGAGTAAAACTATAAGGTTATAATTCCCCCTCAGGCCAATACCACATTTGAATTCCCTTTAAAGTGGGTACTTTCCCTGGCGTCTGCGGCTCGCGTCCGCAGAGGGTGTCTGGGAGGAAGGGAGGCCCAGAGGAACCTTCACTTTCGCCCGCCTCTCGCTGCAGCGGCGACCTTCTATGAAACTTTCCACATCGATCCAATCCTTTCGTAACAAAAAATAACAATAATCCATGAACTATGCCTCTTGCGATACTGATATTTCGTGCGCTTTCGACATGAATCGATATTGCTAAGCAGTATAAAGCGTACTGTACTAAAGTTATTTACGACTTTGCTCGCGTGTTTCTTTAAACTTAGAGCTAATTTAAAAGCTTTTATGGCTTCAATCGATGGCGTGTAAATCTATGCGCCACTGTTTTACTTTCTTTCTATGATGATACTTTGTGAGTTTTGTTATACTTGTATATTTCAAAAAAGTAGGTACTTATGGTATCTGCAAATTCCATAATCTAACTACAATTGCGGTGTAGATTTTTCAATATAAAAATAAACTGAGCCTATAAACAGCGGAAAAGTTGTAGCCCGATGGAAATGAAACTAATTACCAAACTATAAACCCAAGTTTAATTTACACCTTGTTCGTGTTACTTTGGATGTGTTTGAACTGAAATTCTACATATTTGGTTTGACCGAGCAATTAAATTAAATACTAACGCAAATTGATGAAACATAACATTCAGGAAAACTAAATTGGGCATATTTTAGTAAGATTTGTAAGATGGTAAACATGCCTGGAAAGGAAGCTGGCTCTCAAGTGCGGCTGACGGTGACACCGTTGGGTGCTTGGTGCCAGATGTTCAACTTGACTGGTAGCTAGTCAGCCGTGCATTAGAAACCTTTACCATGCCCCATGGCTTCCTCACTATATTTTCCTTTCCCGGCACCAAAAGCTCATTGTCGTCCACCTCTTAACTGTCATCGTTACAACTATTTGTACACAATTACAAACAATTTATCCATAAATTAATCCAAGACCAGCGCTAATTAATATTCCATTATTTCAACATCAATTTAATAAGCCAAAGTTTGGTAAAACGAATTCTTTTTAAAGTTCTTTGTAAGAATGTGTAAAGAAACGAAAGTTAAGCCCTACTTATCTACATTGTCAACCCTTGACGGACAAAATAGGGTAACAACAACTAGGTACCTCTGTCAAGAGAGGTAAGGTTGGATGCGAAATATTTGCTAGTCGATATAAGGTCCTAAACAAACCAGACCAGAGAGAGAGAATTGACCAGAGAGGCCGAAAAATTAGTGCACGTAAAGCGTATTTTGTCTTTGCGCTTTTATGGCTCTGTAAATTAAATTTATTATTTACTTTTCAACATTATTCGGTCAGCATTGCGTTAAGCCATAATTATTTTGAATAACAACCCGACCTTAGAGAAATTATGTAATCTCGGTTAGGATGATCGGGGTAAAAGTTGATGTTGATTGTTTGTCTTCAAAACAATTTGCTAAAACAAAAGTAGGTACCTACTCAATGAATAGGTATAGAAAAAAATCAAATAACCCTACCAACAAAGAAAAAATGGAGCTATCAGATTTCACTGGTATGCAATCAGTAAAATGGAAAACATTTGTGAAACAAGAAACTGCGATTGCATGCCATTATGGATTTTATGCTCTATTTTAGACCGTCGAGTATACCCTAGGGCTAATCTGTATATTGTACTGCAGAGCACTTTGAAACACGTTTTACTGCTAACTTAGACCTAATTGTAAAATATAAATTCCTTCAAATGGCGCTAGTTTATATGTTGCTTTCACACGTATCTACAATAAGTTTATTTTATTTGTGCACACAAGATTGTTTTCTAAGTTTTCTTGCTGGTAAATTGTAAATCTATTCTGTTTTTTTTTTATTATGTGGGTGGTATATGCAAATAACAAGCAATGAAAAAAAGAAAAATCATTTAAAATACCTTGCAGGTAAGGTAAGGTACTATGGTTTGGATAATCGTAAACCTCCACCGCCTGAAAGCTTATCCACATAGCATAGATTTATGGATATCACGAACTATGGGTTATGCTTCTTTTTTGCGTCACACCTGCAATATATGGAATGAGCGCTCCTGCGGCATTTCCGAGTAGCTATCATCGTCATCATCCACAGCCTTCCTTACCCCACTACTGGGTTTAGACCTCCTTGCTATGCCATCTGCCTCGGTCCTGTGCTAATCGAGTCCAGGTTCGAAGTAGCTATAACATGGGGTTTTTCAAAAGGGGTTAATAAGTCGGCAACGTATCTGTGATGCCTCTGGTGTTACCGGTATCCATAGGTGACGGTGATCGCTTATCATCAGGTGGTCCGTTTTCTTCTTTGCCACCAATTGCATAAAATAACAACAAAATATCCGTCTCTTCAACGTAGACTACAGTCTACAGTTTGGTACATATAAAGTGCTAAAAAGCTGTTTATGACTAGGTGAAAGAACTGGTAAAACGTTCCATACTTTGATTACATTTGGGAGGGTATTGCGGTCAGGACAACACAATATCGGCTCCTAAGCAAATTGTTGAAATGGGCCCTATGCGCGTATTATTTACTTTTATCGCAGAATTGCGAACATTCTGTTGGGACGCTTTTATGTCACTGTGCTGGAATTTGTAGCGTGTTTGTATTCACTAGGGAACGAAATTTCTTTCTCAATTTTTGAATGGACTGTGTGCTTACATTTTTGGTGTTAAGAGAGTTTGTTTGGTCTGATAGCTTAGATGTTAGGAATAGAAAAACACTGATTTTGTAGGAAATTTTTTTGGGGTTAGTTGTTTCGATAAATTCAATACAATACAATACAATATTTCTTTATTACACACCGAAAATACAAATGAAACTTAAACTAACATAAAAAACAAATATACGGCAGTATAATGGGCGGCCTTATCGCCTTAAGCGATTTCTTCCAGGCAACCTTTGGATGGACAGGACTAAAGAAATTGAAAAACGGTCGGTGGTGTACATAAAATAAACCTAAATAAATTTATATATCCCTACATTTATGTATACAATAAATACACAATACTACATACATAATTTAAATATTATAAATAGAATACATACATAACTGTACCAATTATCATAAACTATAATAATGTGTATAAACTTGATTCTTAAAACTAGAAATAGATTTGGCCTGCCTGATAGAAGCAGGCAGCGCATTCCACAGTAGGACAGCTTGAAAAGTAAAGGACTTACAGTAGGAAAGATTGACGTGGGAAGAAGGAGGAATCTTTAGCTGGAGGGCACGACAGGATCGCAAGGTACTGGAACTGGAGTGAGCTTGAATAAATTCAAAGCGCTCCTTTAAGTATAGAGGGATAATGGGATTGAACAGGATTTTATAGAGAAAGAAGAGGACATGAGAATTACGGCGAAGGCGGATGGGTAACCATTTGAGCTTTTGGCGGAATTCAGAAATGTGGTCATACTTGCGTAAACCAAATATGAACCGTATGCAGAAATTTTGTAAGCGCTCAAGTTTGTCGAGTTGCTCTTCGGTTAAATCCAGATAGCAGGCGTCCGCGTAGTCCAATATTGGGAATAAGAGTGATTTTAGAAGCGCAGTTTTAGTAGTAATTGGAAGGAAATTACGCAACCTTCTGAGTGAAGCTGCAGAGCCATAGATTTTTCTACTGACTTCTGCTAACTGAGAACCCCAAGATAAATTAAATTATAAATTAAAAAAACTAAATTAAACCACACGATGATTTTTATAACTGCACATCAGATCTGATGGACGATATTACGATGATTTTTATAACTGCACATCAGATCTGATGGACTAATCATTAACTAAATAATATTATCTAGTTCAACAACAAACTATAAAAAACATGCTTTCAGAAATAAAGATATATAATTTCAACAAAAAATACTGGTCTAGTGAACCCAAACTCAAAAAATTTAATAATATCAAGAGTTTCGTTACCTACCTCCCAGCTACATCATCATCAAAAATTACACCATAGTTGTATTGTATTGTATTGTCATCGGAACTGCATATATTTACAAATGTTCAAATAGAGACAAATATTAAGCAGGATTTAATATTTTAATGTTATAGACAATTCAAACAATTTTTTTGTTTTTGTCGCGTACATATCTTCAAATATAAAAAGTAATGTGATTTTTTTAATTTGAATTATAGGTCCACACTTTAGGAAAGGTGTCATCTCTCAGTCAGCTTTGGGACCTGTGAAGGTTCTAGCTGAGTAGTTACTTACAGGTAGCAAGAATTATAGATGACGTCACCAACGCTTAGACTGACAGGGCGTCCGTAGCTTAATAGATAGAGCAGTAGATGATGGCACAGGTTCGAATCCTGCCGATCGTCAAAGTTTTGATTTTTTTATAACATTTAAATAAAAGTGTGTTGCGTTTTTAGACTTTATTACACCTTCAGGCGGAAAAGGTGAAAAAATAGCATAAAGTGCTCCACCTAATTCGTACCTGAATCATTTTATGCATATACGATATGAGATTACGATCAATTCAGTACTCGCTATGCAGGAGAAGGATGCAAATATCGACCCTGCACTCCGTAATTGCATCCGGACTTCTGTCAGCAAAATTTTCATCTCTGTGTCGCCTCCATCTTACACAAATGACTGGGTCTTATTATAAGTACCTGGCATATAAGTATGTATTACATAATAAGGTGAAAATATAGTTTTTTTTAAACAAGCAAAAAGCCGAAGATCGGTCTCAGTGGCTTGCCTTGGGTGAAGTCTATGTCCAGCAATGGACTAGTATAGGCTGATTATGATGATGATAATGAAACGATTTACATTTTACCTTCGATCAATATTACTGTTCCCAAAAGGTAACAATATTATAATATGTATTAACCATCAAAACTTTACATGAATTTAAATTATTTCTAGTGTAATTTTCTAGCAGACAGACTCTCCACAGACTAATTACAGTGTAAATTATGCTCTTGGTGTTAGACGCTGCGTGGCTGGATTACAGAGCTTTATCAGATTGAGTGCGGGGCCGACCTGTAACTGAGCTCGCCGGCAGATGTTAATGGGGGACAAACACTGAAAATAATTATGCAGCTAGCGTTCTCTGCGGTGCTGCACTACTTCCAACTCAAATTATACTAAAACCATTCTCACGGGTTCTGTGCTAAAACGCAACGTCAGACTCGTGTCGAGTGACGCTCGAAATTAGCAGAGTGAGAGGATATTAAAATCATTCCGCGGATGCAGGATGAGGGGATAAACAAACGCGCGATTTCCAAGAGTTCCATCGGATAAGGGTCATCATGCAGAGAGCAGCCTTTGATCGGCCGCGGTAATACGGCTGCGGTCCACATTCCCGGAAACTTTTACGGGACACTGACCCACTTCTAAACGACCAGTAAAAGTAGCCCGTAACGAGGTTTTTCCTTAAGAATTGAGATCCTACAACAAAGAATCATGAAAATGTATTCAGTTTTCATTAATGTGCGGGAACGCAAATGGGACATTGAGCTTCTTATTATGATGCAGATATAAAAAGAAAACGGTTTGTGAATTTTTAACCATTTCAGAAAATTATTATTGGGGCGCGGTGAAAACCGAGAAATCGACGACTTGTAAAGGAAACCTCATAATTGACGTTGGCGATGTTAATTTAAGAAAATCGGCTGTTGGGATTTATTCTTACAACCGTGTTATTGTAATGAGGTCTCAATTATTTTCAGATTCTATTTTATAAAGCTCTTTAAATGAAATTTGGTGGTTGTTCCCACGGGCATCTTGTTAGGAATTTGAATTTTTGAAGTACATTTGTCATTTGTCCTTAAATTTTTATGGTTCCTAAGCGTGGTTTCCTCACGACGAGACGTTACATTCATAATTTTTGAGCGATGGCATCCAAACTACTGCACATAATTTATTTAAGTACTAAATAAGTCATTGGTGCAGGGCCAAGGATAGAACCGGGTGCCATCTTATTCACACATTTATTTTTCATCTTAGATTAAAGTTTTTTTACAATATCTATACAAAAACAAAATATTATAAAAAAAACTTAAATCTAGGGTGCCGCCGGCAGCGGGACAGGGCCCAAGCTACCGGTGGTTAGGGCTGCAGAGTGAGGAACCTCCTGACAATACGTGCCGTGTCAAGGATTACTGCCTTCTGCATCTGACCCTTGACCCAACCATCTAGCCAGAGCCTCTTAAGGTGTTGGTCGAGGCTCTTCGCTATAAGGCCGTTCACCGATACGACTATCGGGACAATGATTATCTTATTATTATTAGGCACTAATATTCAAAATGCAGCGAATGCGGCGTACAAAGACATTCTTGTCGTCTTATTGACCCACTATCGCGGTAAGGCCTGGAGACCGAAGAGGCCAGTTAAAGTTATGAGCTATTTCCTCTAAAGCATGATATAGATTTATACTGGCCGTTTAATCGTAAAGAGCGTCTTAAGTATTCGAGTACGCGCAACGAACACTTGGTGGTACAATTTTATTGACGATTTTTGCCTACCCCCTAAAATAAATAAGTCGTAAAAATATTGTTACAAACGCTTAAGCGCGAGCTTGAAGCATTGAAACGTAAACAATTAATAAATGTTTATCGCAACATAAAACCAGCTAAATATTGTTAAAGTATATGGCACAAATGTTAAATATGAAGCGGTTTCTATAGAAAAGACTTCAACGCGAGCTTTAAGTATATCTAAACCTAGCTTAAGTAAAACTAGTTACTGGAGCTTTAAGCTATTGTTAAAATATATGTCATAAGTGTAAGTTGTATCAGATAAAACACAGTTTTAAACTGTCACGGTATCGGGAAATATCGGGAGCTCCTTCCATAACCTTACCACGGTAAATATTCCGTTAATAATCATATAACTGTTGCATCAGATATTAATTTATAAATAGATCTCCAAACGATACGATTAGTTTAGTAACAACATGCAAGCAGCGTAGAGCGTACTTAGGCTTGCGATTGACCGCCTATTGTTAAGCGATGATGCAGTCTAGATGGAGCACACTTGCTTAGAAGAAACCGATTTACTTTAGCTTAAGTTAATGTAATTTTTGTGATGGGGAACACCCAGTCATGCATAATAAATAACACTTAACAATCATAGCTCCCTACTAGAATCCCCTGTGTCGGAAATGCCGTGAACTATACACAAAGTCAAGGCAACTACACGCAGTAAGAATGTATAATTCAGATATTTTATAAATCCTCATTAAATCATCGAACCATCCCGGGTTCGATTCTCGGCCTGGCAGACGAGGTAGACGTGCTACCACTGAGCTAAACCAGTCGATAATAGATCGATAATACTGTCACATATTTCGTTTAAAATTGCATACTAAAATACACAAAAACATAGTTTGTAATTAGGGCTTACGTACTCGGTGTTTTTGGCCAAGTGCAGCTAAGCTTTTCACCCTCTTACTAACAAACGTGGAGTAAGTAACCTTGGAATAGTAACTCAGTCTTTTGTCTTTCTCAATCGAGTTCAAAATTTGAAAGAGAGAAAAAGACAAAAGACTGCGTACTGTGACTGCGACTGTGAGACTACCTTGAGAGCTTCTTTTAAATTGGTTCACATATGTCTGAGTAATCAATGTACATATTTAAAAAAAAGCTAAAAATACGGGTTAAATTGAGAACCTCCCTTCCCTCTTGAAGTCGGTTAAAACGGACATAACCTACAATATAAAGTGAAGGGACTATAAGTATCACAAGTAGATAAAATAATCTAAATAATCGCTTCCATACCTATACACCTATATTATTCGCGGTTTCCCCTGGGTGATGTGGCTGTAACAACAACATGCTCCAACCAAACTGTATCCTGGCTTCATTTCATATTAAAATATTTCTACGCATCTGTGACTATCAAAACTAAATATTCCGTCGTAAATTTTCCCCTTTCCTTTATAAGAAAAGGGTGCATAAACACAGATAAGAGAGCAACAAGAATAAAAAATATTTTAGCATTTTTAATATTCATGTCGTGGATCAGGTGACATCCGAGACGGTGTTTAATGAAACTTTAAATAAATGATTCCGTAAAATTTTACCCTTGCAAGTTGGGGACGGTATGCGCTTTACAAATAAAGTTCATTCGAGTGGAAAGCAAAGTTGCCGCTAACAATTTAAACTTGGTCTAGACGGCTGAGTGCGAGCCGAGGTGAGAAAATGAGGGAAATGAAGCTGGGGTACCGATCACCACTACATGGGACCACGGTTTAATACCCCCAGCTGCGTGACAAAATTGCACCGAAACCAGACGTCAACTTGAAGGAGCTCCGCCCAACTCTACTCAGGTAAACTCAGGTTGTCCTCCAATATCATTTAAATACGTCACATGAGGTGCAGTAAAATTTATTTTTTCATCTTCCCTTTACATGTAGCATCTTGTATTTATGATAACGTCACCTATTGAGTGTAGTTTACAATTTGCAAGTTGAAGGGGCACTGGGCAGGCCACATCGCTCGAAGAACCGATAACCGATGGGGAAGAAAGGTTCTTGAATGGAGACCACGAGCTGGAACATGCAGCGTAGATAGGCAGGGAAATAAATTTGAAGCATGTTTCCCATTAAGGAAAACAAGCTGTAGGAATAAAAGTAAAACGTAGGTATCACATGACATTAAATTTTGTAAATCGCTTCTATTCGACATTATTCAATTATGTAAATCAAATCCTAATAATGACATTCTGAATTCTTTGATTTGTGACATGAGACAAAAATATGATAATTTATTGACATGTACAAAATCGAATTACTACACTAAGATAATTGAAAATTGTGGGAACTCTTGTAAAGCCATGTGGAATGTGGTTAACTTAGAAAGGGGGAAATACAACTCCACCGATCTGGATTTTACAGACGTAATAAAAAATTGCGATGGCACCTCGTTTCCTTGCAAAAAAGCTGCCGTGGATACTTTAAACTCTAAATTTATAAACGCAGCGGTAGCGTCCGGAGCACCCCGCGCTGACGTCACGCGTGCGCTTGTCGTGCTGCGAGCAGCGCGCGCTCCGTCTGACCGCTCGCTGAGGATCCGCCCATTCACTGCAGACGAAGTCCACAGAATCATCACCTCACGGATTGCTCCAAAAACTTCCAAAGACGTTTATGGGTTAAACATGAAGCTATTTAAGGTAGCAGCGATCCCACTCGCTCCAGTACTAGCTGAATTGTTTAACTTGTGTATACGGGAAGGAACCTATCCGGAAGTACTGAAGGCTGCTAAAGTCTCACCTATTTTTAAGGGTAAAGGCAAGAGGGAGGATATGGACGGCTATAGGCCCGTTTCAATAATCCCCGCAGTCGCTAAGATTTTCGAAAATGGCCTGAGCTCACGTCTTATGACCTTCCTCTCTGATACTGATCAGCTTTCAGACCGGCAGCATGCGTATCGAGAAGGGCGGTCCACTACCACCCTGACTCGAGAACTGATCTGGCGAATTGTCGGTGCTCGCGAGAGGAAAGCAGCATGTCGCTGTGATCTGCTGCGACCTCTCAAAAGCATTCGATGTCGCCGATCACGACGTGCTTGCCGGGAAACTGCACCACTATGGGCTAGGAGGTGTGGCGCTAGCGCTGGCCACGAGCATACTGCAGGATAGATCTCAGATTGTAGTGGGGAGCGGAGGCAAAGTGAGATCGGACCCATTGCACTCCTCAATGGGTGTCGCGCAGGGATCCTCAGTCTCGAATGTCCTGTTTTCGCTACTACTGAATGATTTACCAGACGCAATAACATCAGCCGAAATTTTAATGTATGCCGACGACGTGGCCGCGCTTGTCACTGCTCCCACAGTGGATGAACTGGAGGCGAAACTGAACGAGGTGAGCGCACAGTTTGACAGTTGGTTTAGAGTCAATGGGCTGGCTCTAAACTTAAAAAAGACCAACTACGCTCACTTCAATCTGTCGGGAAGAAAACCGCGAAGGCTTAAAGTGCTCGTGAATGATATCGAATTGACACAAACAGAAGTCACAAACTTTCTCGGGTTTGAAATCGACTCTGTGTTGACTTGGGAAAATCACGTCCACAAAATATGTGGTAAAATTGCTAGTGCTTGCTATGCGCTCCGGCGTGTGGCGCGAGTAGTATCGGTGCAGGTGGCGCGTATGTGCTACTTCGCGACGGTGCACTCGCTGCTACAATACGGCGCCGAGCTATACGGGAACGCTGCAGAGTGGGAGCGTGCGTTCCGTATGCAGAAAAGGGCCGTACGAGCCATAGTAGGCATTAGGAGTGACCAAACTGCCAAACCACAGTTTAAAAAATTAGGAATCCTTACGCTGCCCTGCATTGTCGTACTACAAGTGGCGTTGTATGTCAGAAAAAATTTACATATGTACACGGCGTATGGCGACCGTACTCGACGTGCAGGGCAGCTTAAGCAGGTTCCTAGGAACCTGCTAAGTCTGACAAGCTCACTCATGTTATGGGACCGACGATTTACAACAAACTGCCAAGTGACGTCATTACCGCTTCCAACCTGGTGCGATTTAAATATCGGTTAAAGCGCTGGCTCGTCGATCAGACGTTTTACAGTTTCAAGGAGTTCCTTGAATTCAAAATATAATATAATTTAATATAGCGTACAATATTGGTAATACAATGAATAATATAGAATAAGTAATACAATATTAATAATTAATACAATTGTTAGTTGTATTGTACAATTTTTATTTTTTGTAATTAATACTATTATTATAATTTTTTGACATGTAAATAATATTTACCAAATAAATGAATATGAATATGAATAGGCTAGATGGACCGACGACATCGTGAGAGACACGGGCATCCAGTGGATGCAGTTGGCAGACTGTCATTCAGTATGCATTTCAAAGGGGAAGGCCTATGTTCAGCAGTGGACGTCTTCAAGCGATGGTGACCTATCCAGTGACAATTTTTGAACTTTGATGAATTTATCGACACGTCATTTATATGAATCGGTTAATGCGTTTGGGTTGTAAGTAGGCTGTAAGTCCAGTAGGGAAGGCACATACAAGGAAAGATAAACAAATACAACACCATCTTTTTGTTTCGCGTCGTCCGGTAAAGAAGGACACTTATTCTGATAAAATAAGTAGAATATTACAGTTTAAAATAATAAAGACGTTTTCAGTTGTCTCCATAAGTTACTCTTTATTTATGTTTCGAACAATCGTGATGTTAATCTACGATTAGAAACATCGTTATAGCGCATTACAGGTCGCTATCTCCATCACAAAGATCTTATTTAATTTAAAAAGTTAGGAAAGATGGAGTAGACAACTTTGAAGATTATTGTGTCTCTCCGTTTAATTATTTTGGAGAAAACGGCTTGTTTGTAGCACCTGAATGGGCCGCAACTTTATCAGAGGGTGAAAAGAGACGGCAAAATACGGAGGTTGGCATTAAAAATATTAAAATAAGTAATTGCTCTATCAGGCTTGCACCTGCCACCCGCCCTGGCATCCCCGCCGCCCTAGCCACCGCGCCCTTAAGTACTTTGTGATAAGGGCAATCGTGTAAGCTATATTTAAAGGTTCTTATTTATAGCACAAGTGGAATGTTCTGTTACGTGACACGTGTATGGTAGTAAACAGGCGGAGCGCAGCGATTTCTAATCGATAGGAATGTTTACAAACAACAAACGATTTTAGTTAACTTTTATAGATACATGTGTCAAGTGATATTACTAGCACAGTTTTTTATAACGTCAAGATTATATGCGCAATCATAGTAGAAATGTGCCGAGGACATTCGGCATCCAGTGAATATAGATACATAAAATATATGACGTCAATTACACAAAGTGCTAAATCATGTCTGTCAGAGAAGGCACGGGAATAAAGCCGGATAATTCTGTGAAATAAGCCATTACACCGTCCTTGACTAAACGCGTACAAAATGAATTGAGATATTAGAGAGAATAATGGCAGATCTCACTGTAAAGATTAGACGTTTTACTACATTTTTGGATATTTGAACATGAAATTCCTATTAAATAAGATCAAAAATAAAACAAACATTGGTCAAGCATTCCTTTCTGCGTTAAAAGATATCTAAGTACATTCTTATGCCCGTTGCAGAACATGTGAAGTAGCTTGCAAGTAGCAAGTACTTACCTACTACACATCATTTGCAACGAGCTTTTTTAGAGAAAACATCACTTTTGCTTTGCTTAGTGCAAGTAGCAATGAAAGTGCTTAGTATCACTCGCGCTGGTTCTGAGCATCGTTCATCTCGTTTGAACACCCGCGCGAGTACTGCGCGTCGCCACGCGAGTGGTTATTTACGTTTGCACGCCAACTTGTACTTGCAAGCTGCTTCGCATGGTTGCAACGGGCTTTAGATATAGAAGTTCCATTCCTCATTGAGCGTACACTTTCACCGCTTGCGTGTCAGGTACTTTTGTTATCACCGTGAATTACACGGTCGATCTAGCAGCAATGTGGTCGTCACACGCACGTTGTTTCAGTAATTATAAAGCCATGTATTTAAAGGTACTTACTCAGCTCCATTTTTTCCACCCCTATGCAGCATGCCCGCGCGTGCCATCTCACGCACACGCCCTGTAAAATTAATTTAATAAAGTAAAACTATAATTATATGCTTATTTACGGGATATTTACCAAGGCTGGTAAAGGAAATTATTGAAATCTCGAAATGCCAGAATTTAATTCGAGTTGATGGTTTTCAACTCGCCAGTGCGTAGAATCCAGTATTAGGATGCCTTAAAAATAAAAGTCCGCGTTCAAAATACTATACGTAGTGATAAAGTGAGTGTGTTTTGTTGGGACTTAGGTTCAAGTTCGAGTTCCAGTGATACTCGCAGCAAAAGACTAAAAAAGAGGGTAGATCATTTTGTCTGCACCTAACTTTGAACTGTTCGACTTCGTGAACATTTTGCATACAACTACGCCGAAATATCACAGCGCAGCACACGACATCATTTCGGCGCAGTTACATGTAATTTGCAGTTTTACCTTATAAAAAAATCGCGATCGCGATCTTTAATTCTTCTACCCCTCCCACTATTCAAATGACAACTCTTAAATGTCGAAATCCATTAAGACGTTTAGGCTGTAGGGCGTGCCAAAGAAACAATCATACATACATACATACATACGCTCGAAAAACATAACCCTCCTTCTTACGCAGTCGGGTAAAAAGGCTAGGAACGGTGATGATGTCATGTATATACCTAGAACGTACCTACTATGATGTAGAATAATTGATGAGCCATATTCACAGTTACAGTACTGTCTTGTAACCGCTTATTCGTGAAACGAATTTATAAGGGTTACCAATAATAGTTCGCCTCTGGGACCTACAGTGGAAACATGCCATCAATTACGTAGAGACGTTTCCGGGCCTCCCTTTCCGCATCTTTTCACCACTAAATGTGGTTGGGCTCGTCCTTATTTATTATAAGCGGGATGATACAACACAACTGGCTGGGTGGTCTATTTCTTAACTTAATGTTCACACTCAATTGGATAGTTTTTCCAACTTGGTGGCTACGATGTATTTTTATAATTTATATATACATGGTCAAAGGTAACTAACGCAAAATCTCTTAAGGGCGACTTTGTTGCATCAAGACTAACAACTTTTGTTCTACAAGTTTTCGAAATTCGCAAACAGCTGTTTCATACTTTTTGTCGGAAGTGAATGATTTTTTTGTATGGAACAGCTGTTTTTAGCGAATTTCGAAAACTGCACTAAATTATGCGTTAGTTACCTTATACTTGAAGATTAGAACTTGAAGCGTAAACTTGAGCGATTGAAAATGTTCATTCAGCAACTATTTCTGTAGCAGTATGATCCAGGGTACAAAAACCTTATAGGTTTAGGTACCTACGGAAATATGTATACCTGTTCGAGAAGATAACGTACATAGGTAAGGGAATTACATATTTAAACTCGTAGGTAGCCCTAACATTGATAAATCAGTCAGATGGCTGTCCCAGAACTACTTAATTATCTTGCGGGTATCCCCATCTTGTGTGATCTACGTAATAAACTCTATTACGGGACAAGGACGAGATTAATGACTCTTACGAAATCGCTTTATAAGTCAAGGTCCGTTTCTTAACCGACGATAAACGTACTGTTCTACCTACTTTATAAATGTAAACGTATAGAAGGCACTCTGAAGCAAAGCAATACAAAATAGCTTTACAAAAGTAAAAATAATCATCATCATCCACAGCCTTCCTTATCCCACTGCTGGGTATAGGCCTCTCTCTTGCTATGCCATCTGCCTCGGTCCTGTGCTAATCTAGTCCAGGTTCGACCCGCGATAGTAATAATATCGTCGACCCATCTTGTAACTGGACGACCAACGCTCCGCTTACTTTGCCTCGGCCACCACTCTGTTAAGACCTTACTCCACCTGTCATCACTGCGCCTAGCAACGTGTCCTGCCCAGCTCCATAATACAAAAATAATACAGCCCATTTATTGAGGTTGATAAAATGTATCTAAGTATTTATATATTTAAATAATAGGCTTTCGTTTCACCGCCAACTCGCCTGATGATGATGCGATGATGCGGTCTAAGATGGGGCACGCTTGCCTAGAAGAAACCCATTAGGTATAGTCAACTTGTACCTATGTTTTGTCTTATTAATTCAATTAACAGTATCGTTGAATGGACTAGTCAGATTCTGTCGTCATTTGCTACAAACAAGCGCAAAGAAGTATTTTTTTGATCACAAAACAACATCACAAATGTGTGTATTTTTCTATTTATTTTATACTTTTTATTTTTATATTATTTTTATTTAGTAACACAAAATCCATTGTTAACATATATTAAAACGTAAGGTAATTATTAAAATTACACACCTAATTACTAATAAGGTACTACCTACGTAGAGTTTCCAAGAAAACAAGATACAGAAATAAACATAAAAGCCGTGAACACAATAATTAAAGTCTTCGTTTTTGTCGCGTCATCACGGGATAAATGCTGTAATTTAACAATTTAATCAACCATCTATTTAGGAAAGAACTTGATAGATGGCCAGTTGAGATTATTCGAGCACTTGAGCGTGCTACAGCGTCTAAATTGCGACATCAACGCGATAGGTAGACAATGGGCCATGGAGGAAATTTATGAGAGCCAAGCGGTACCGAGCGGTGAAGCGATCAGTCTCCAGCGGGCGGCGGACCGGGAAATAGTTAAAATCTCAAACAGGCTGTCAGACGAACATCAATATTGGATAGTCGTCGTGTCTTTAACGTGAACGGAGCACAATTGTTTGAATGAGATCCATTGTAAATCTGCAAAATGTTTTCTTTATCTAACCAAAC
The DNA here is from genome assembly GCA_932305915.1 of Agriopis marginaria. Classification (NCBI taxonomy): domain Eukaryota; kingdom Metazoa; phylum Arthropoda; class Insecta; order Lepidoptera; family Geometridae; genus Agriopis; species Agriopis marginaria. The sequence continues at coordinate 13,113,087 of OW029915.1, forward strand.
CTAGCGATGACATTGTTATCTGGTACTAACAGGTACTGGTGTTTAAAAAAAAGCACGGAGCGCCGAGACGAGTATGTCGCTTGCATGATGGTAAGCTTCAAGTTTGCCCATAACAGTTACTTAGAATTGTTAACTTCAACACCAATCAATTAAACCATACAAGTATACATTTGATGAGATGCGCAGGGTTTCCAGCTTCAACAGTTCAAACCCCGTTAGTAGATAGTACATTTTTGTATGCCCAGTAATTTCACTGGAAACATTGTCCTTCAATCCGAAATAAAGTTACGGTTGCATGCTACTACTTGGCGGTTAAATAACTGGCCGAAGTAAGGTAAAAAGTAAGTTTTAATTATTCGCGATTTGAATACGGACTTGTCGAGCATAAACATTTCCTCATATACACATTTAAACCATAAAGTAAGGTACTTCCAGTGGACTTTGCAAATGAACGTAAGTATAGGACGTAAACGTAACCCATTAACGTAACGTAATTGTATGGAAACATGTACTAAATTGTCACAATTCGCAAACAAAACGCAATGTAAATAAAACAACACGTGTTTCATGTGACGATATATTAGGAATATGAAGTTTTAAGTGGATTACAAGCTGTATTACTGGCGGGCTTTCACTCGGGTTGTAATATCGCGTAAAATCGGGCGATAATTCGGTGCGACACGCGAACCGAGCATTACTATACGACGCCGACATACCGTGTGTCTGCAGCGGCGACGTAATGTTGTGTGCTGAAATCTCATTAGTATAACCCGATTTATATCATATCACGGTTATTGCTGTAACTAATACGCAATCATGTTTGCGGCCAACTAAATTGTTGTGGAAAGCGATTCACCCGATAAGGTTTTAATTTCTGACAACCTGAAAGAAATTGAAGTCAAAGTACGTTTCCTACCTGGACATTCGATCGGGGGGTCGGTAATGCTGCTTTTTAGTTTTTCTCATTCCAGATACCTGTAACAAAAAGTGAACATTAAATTTTTATGGCATTGATTTACAAACTCATGGATCTTGGTTCTAGTCAAGTCACCAAAATTTTTTCTCTTTTTATATATTTTTTTCAAAACTTTGATTTAAATTCAATTTGTATATGTCGAATTTCTAGTGTACTTCCGCAAAGTAACGCCTGATTCAATCAACTATTTAAATTCAATGTTGAGTACCTAATTAAATTAATTCAAATTATTAATAATTAAATTCCGTACGTGCCGGCCACGCATTGAATTGTAGAGGGACCTGGCCAATCTGGCCATACGTTTGGTGGCGCCTACTTTCGCCAAAAACTAAGCATTGTTCTTATCGTGACAACTGACAATGCTGCCACGATGAATGTCTCTCGATAACTCACTGTCATTACAACAATGTATAATTTTGCTTATAACAAGTGTAGTGAAAATAACTTATTTATGGTTTTCATTAGCGCTGACCCGATATCTATAATTTTAAATATAATTGGTATAAAATAATATTTTTATCTCGTCACTTTTAGGTATTCATTCGTATTTTTCTATATAAGTAATTACTAATCTTTCCTTTTTCGTCTTTACTAATATTATAAAGAGGAAAGATTTGATTGTTTGTTTGTTTGTATTGAATAGGCTCCGAAACTACTGAACTGATTTGAAAAATTATTTCACTGTTGGGAAGCTACACTATCCCCGGGTGACATAGGCTATAATCTATACCCGTGCGAAGCTGGGGCGGACTGTTAGTGGTAAATAAATTTAAAATTGTCACTAGATTAAATTATGTAAGTTATCTACGTGTGCCTATATTTTTAAAATTATTTTACAAAAAAAATAAATACGAATGCTAATAAAAATTATAATTTTTTACTGTAACTTATTATCTTTGTTGAAAACGCTGCTGGCAATACTAATTTTGAATTAAATAGTATTAAGTGAATTATGTGAAACAGATGTAGCCTATAAAATAACTTCGCTATGTAGTAGGATAATGCTTAATTGCTTTGTTTAATTATTAATTTAATGTTTGACTGTGCGTATTCCCAATGTACTGAAAACAAAATACGTGCAATACGTTGTTGACGTAATAAATTATTTTCAAAACAATTCCCTGCCATTGAGTAGTGTGCTGCAGTGCAAAAACGTATTTAAATTTCCGTGACTAGTCAAAGGCTCGGCATTATAATTCACAGTGCCACAAGGCATAATTAATTGGCATAAAACTCGACCGCGAGTACAAACAACCGATGAAGTTTTTCAGCAACGATTAATCCTACAAATGCCAAACTGCTGGTTTCAGATGGCTAAGCAACTATAAGTTGCTGGGAATCTTAACACCATTTAGTTGCCCACTTGGCTTCAGCTGCACTTACTTCTGAGTCTGATACCAAGCCATGATGACCTAAATAAATAAGTGACCCGTTTGCGGCTCGCTTAGCCGACAAACTTTATAACAGAGTCAGCTGCGGCCGTCCTGCGAATTAGCCAACGGATGGCCTCTTCAGGCCCACGTACATAAGCACTCGGTTAACTCGTGTTTAGGCCCACTCGAAACCCTTGAATCCGTCACATAAAAGCCCGTTTACGATCACACAGAATTGCAGTTTTTCACGCAGCACCTGTGCCCGTAGTAAAATGTTTTACGGCCCACAAAATGTAATACATTTTCAAACTTTTCATACCTATGACGTTTATGGAGCCTCAAATGAAGAGCAAATACGAGGACGCTTTGATAAAATATCTCTATTGGAAAACCCACACGTGACAAACGGAAAATATTTATTGCTTTGTATTTGACGAAGCGCTTATTGGAGCTAGCCGACGGCGGGTACACGGAAATTTTAATTTCAAAAAACTACGTAGCACAATGAAGCGCCGCTCACGTCGGCAAAAAGAATGGTCACGTTTTTTTTTTCAGACATACAGCCGGTTCCGATACAGAGTTATGAAGGAGAACGGAATGCAGATAATTTACAGCGGCACTCGGAACAAAGGCACCCCTGACTCGCGACCTACATCCTGCACTTCCATTTGATAAAACTTCACTGTACCATCCACTACTACCGAGCGAATATCCAATTTTTAATATAGGCTCTGTATTAACACATGTTTCTCGGATATTCACCTCGATGTTTGAGCTGAATTTGTTTACAAAAGTATTAATTGAAATATTGGAATGTTTATTTCAAAGCACCTAGCTATAGCTAGGGCTTAAAATAAACCATCCAACCAAAGTTTATTTGATTAAACATGTTAAAATAAAGTATTCAAACACATGCTCTCGTTACACCTACCAATTTGTATGCTCTTTTATTAATTTTATTTAGAAACCTGTGCCTGATTATAAATAAATCGGTATCCACAGTTAACCTGATAATTAGTGACCAGTGTAGTAGAAGATGGTTTAGACGCCTAGCCTGGAATGGGAACTGGCTCTCAAGAGAGGTTGAAACATGCCGTTATAGATATTTCCCGATTTTTCTCTTCATCGGCAGTTCCAGTATATGGTTGATATTTGAACCCACACCCTGCGGGTTGGGATTCTAACGCACCAACCACTATCATCGCTACACAATTAAAAATATTCACAAAATGCGAAACAACAACATCGTATACAAAGGTACTACTTGTATTCCTCAATCTCTGTTAATCATAATTTAGTAATTGAGGAACACCAAACAGAATCCAGACATAATAGAAACAATGTAGTTGACAACTATGAACTAAACAGTATATTATACCAAAATTAATTTGGATGTCTTCAAGCCGCGTGTGAATCGTTTTCTTCTAAGCAAGCGTGCTCCATCGTCAAGCGAGGTGGCGGTCAAGCTCAAACCTATTATCCAAAAGAAAGGCGTATGCATCATGGTAAATTTAATAGCAGCATGATAATACAATACTTAAAGTTGGATTCATAATGATAAATTTTACATTTAGGTAGTCACTATGACCAATGAGCCGTACATACAATAATGTTCTTGAATTTAGGTATATTTTAATCAAAAATATCTGTTGTAGGTAACCAGACAAATTGTAATATTAAAAGTATGTATCTGAACCGTTTAGATTTCATCCTTGTCCTATATAAAACCTGTGCTTGCAGTGCCCCAGTTAGCCAGTGACAATAGAGAGAAAGCTATTAGAACCGCCCATGTGTGTTAACCAGTTTAGTTCCTGTTGCTTGTTTTCAAACAACGCTGCATGCCCTGAAAACAAAATAAAGTATGATTCAGGTCACGAGATTCAAGGGAGATTCTCGCAACGGCGGGAAACGGCGCAGCGGTGTCATCGCCCGTCGAGTTAAATTAAAATCGTAACTCGAATTAATGTTTCGATGATGAAAATATATTCAGCCATTCGTTTGATATATGATCTGCTGATGCAAATAGCGGATTGAATAAACACATCGAGCTGCATTAACTAATTGTGTGATTTTCATGTCAGGTCAGCGATTAACTATAATATAATATATATATAATATATCTGGGACATTTTTGCACACACGGTCATCTGACCCCAAACTAAGCAAAGCTTGTAATATGGCTGCCAGAAACTGATATACGTACATATATATTTTTTTAAATACATACTTAAATAGATATTAACACCCAGACATAGAACAAACACAAATGTTCATCAAACAAATGTTTGTCCTAGATGGGAATCGAACCCACGCCCCCAAGCACAGAAGATAGGTTCACTACCAACTGAGCCACCGGGGCAGTCTACTACCGGCAACTATATGCATTTTACTAGCAGCGCCCCGTGGTTTTACCCGGTATCCTAAAGGATTTGGTAACTTTTTTCGGAATAGCAAGTATGTGTCATCCAAGATATACGTTACCTCTATACACAATTTCATTCAATCCCATTGAACTGTTTCGGACAAACATACACACTTATGCATAAGTACAATTTATTTTAATTTTTTGAGGAAAACTTACATTTAGATAGACAATTTGATTATAAATACATCTCGACACCGTCAAAAAGCTCACTCCCACATCTTGCAAAGCTGGAAATCCCAAACCCTTAGATTTTTCCTTTATTCCGTGGACCCGCAAGGTGTGCAATACCCTTCCCCCAAAGGTCTTCCCACTGAACTACGACATGAAGAATTTCAAGAATGGTGTTTACAACTACGTCTCCGGACTGGCAAAGCACCGTCAACACCGCTAGTGTTGCAGGTGTCCATAGGCGACGGTTTCTGCTTACCATCAGGCGAAATGCTTTGTTTGCCGCTCTTTTTATATATCGTCGCAGGAAAGGCAAATTTACTGAAGCTCCAAATGACCATTTCGAGAAAAAGCCGTTTTAAGTTTTTTTTTTTTGTTTTTAATTCATAACTTTTTTCCCAGCACAAGAATTTCGATGACGTCAAGGTAAACTTTTATTAATTTGTCATTTTCTATGTCCAGAAGTACAAACCATAATAAATGGACTGCTGGTTTGTGATATAGTGGCGCTTAAGTAAAAATGACTTCAATTTACAGTAAAGCAAAATTTCTTAACCGCCATTTGATTCAAATATTTATAGTCAAAATTACTTATAACTCTAAAATATTAGCTGTTAAATTGCCGGAAGCCAAATTTACTTGTAATTTTTTGCAGCAAAACAAAATTACTTAGGTGACAGGCACGAATAAAATGCCAAAAAAGTGTCGTTTAAGGACTCTGGTTGATGAAAAAACCCCTTTTTTCCTTTTACTGAAACGCCAAAATAGTGCTCGTATCGCTATGGGACCCAGACTGATCGACGCAGAAAAAAACGCTGATTCCGAATATCTATATAACTCAATATGCCTATTTTGGGCTGGAGCAGAAAGATAACACTAAACTTATCTGTTCTGTCCTAACAAAACAACCTGATAGTTATCAGACTTCGGGCATTAACGGATCAAGGTCGCTATGTTCGTATATTAGTACCTATGTCCTATATGTACAAGCTAGGGCCACATAAGGCCGCGCTCTCTAAATATAAAAATACGCTAAATAGGGGAAAAAAAAAAAACGATTGAGCTTTATCTTTAGAATAACATTGCAAATGTGTTAAGGTAACACATATAATGTTGATTATTGGTAAAGTAATTATAATGTTGATTACGTTGCAATATTATTCTGAAGATAATGACCGATTGTTTAATTTAATTCTATGATTTTCATCTTCAAAAATTTGGAACTGGGCGAAAGGACAGGTCCGGCCGTTAAGCGCGGCCTTAAAAGTATTGTTATGCATAATGATGAAATCTATGTATATAACATAAAATGCTCGTGGTGAACTTTGAAACTAGCGATTATGCGACTATGTGAAAAACAATACAATACAATATTTCTTTATTACACACCGAAAATACAAATGAATCTTAAACTAGCATATAAAACAAATATACGGTAGTATAATGGGCGGCCTTATCGCCTAAAGCGATTTCTTCCAGGCAACCTTTGGGTGGACAGGAGTAAAGAAGTTGAAAAACGGTCGGTAGTGCACATAAAATATAAATAAATATATATACTTCACATCGTCGCTTAACATCAGGCGAAATGGCGGCCAAGCGCAAGCCTATCTACTATAAAAAAAATACATACTTAGGTATATATACATTAAATACGCAATGTTGCATACATACCATAAATATTATAAACTAGCTGACCTGACAGACGTTGTCCTGTCTTAGAACTGTCCAACACGCAAAGTTAAAATTGTAAATCTTATTTTTTTACACCTTGGGTTACATTATTGGAGTTTTAGTAAGGATCCCTATTTGTTTTTGAAAATATAATGTAGCCTATGTCACCCGGGGATAGTGTAGCTTCCCAACCACAGAAAATAGAACGGAAATAGAAGGAAAATCTGTCGCCAGGTATTATCTTGCTTGAACATTCTCATGTATGTCAACGCATCGAACTCCGCATCCAAAGAACTTGGACCTTACCTTTTTGGGTTACGTCTCAAAGTTCTTTGTCCGCATCACAGCTGCTAACTGATTTCAAATAACTGACGTTTCGTTAATATGGGTGCAACTGGCTACAAAAAAAAAACTTACAGAAATGCCTTGACAGCCGTTCAATTTAAACAATATTTTTTTTCTTTTCTGTGTTCCCTTCCCAACAGTAAAAGATTTTTTCAAATCGGTTCTGTAGATTCGGAGCCTATTCAATGCAAACAAACAAAGAATCAAATCTTTGCTCTTTATAATATTAGTATAGATAAAATATATAATACATTATATACGTACCAATTAACACGAAGAAAGATAACCGCGAATAGTTATATTTATCGTTATCTGTTTTTCCCGTTAGAGATAGTTTAACTCTGAATGTCCCACATGGGAGTACCTATTAGTATCTTTTGAATGATATCGCTGAGTCTTCCATTCAATGTTTGACAAAACAGGAAATCCTGCCGCTTCCTGTTACATAAATAATTAGAAAAGAAAAGCAACAAAGTTATTCCCAGAACAGTTTCCGAGTGTGGCTTTGTGGTACTTGGTAGATAGCATGTAACAATGAGTCGTAAGCATTCAGGCTGTCGAGTCTCGCCGTATCGTTCCAGCAGTTGTGGCTCCAATCTGAGGCACCGCCTGTCGACGCTCTACAAATCACCACTTGAAATAAACTGCTGAAATAGTAACGAAGAGCCCACATTACACTAATCATTCCGAGAGTTTGTGTGTAATTATGTTTGTTCCCATTCAACTCCATAACGGAAAGAAGGATTTGGATGAAATTTTATATGAAGGTAGTTTTTTTATATACAGGGTGTAAGGGGAACACTCTCGAAGCCAAAAGAAGGTAATTGTACTCATCATTATGAAAACCTTTACATATGGGACCAACCCTGAAATCGCGATAGTCCCATAGTTAAAGTTGTTCATAATGATGAGTACAATTACCTTTTATTGGCTTCGAGAGTGTTCCCTTACAACCCGTATATAGAATAGACTTTTTTTATTCTGTATTTGTTTTGGGTACTTTTGCCAACAATGACACGTCAGTCCCATCATACCTTAAACTAAATTTACAGTAAACTAAATATAGTAGTATAAAAAATAAATAGATGCAGGCGACGAGCGACGCAGAAGTGATCATACCCGCTCATCCCGCTAAGCGACATTGCGGCCGACGATGATCTGGACGAAATTTATTAACTCTAGCCTTGAAAATGCCTAGATTGTAGTTCTAAGGAAACAAGGAGGAAGGCAGGGACGTTCCATTGTTGGGCAGTACGTATCATAAATGACGGACCAAATCGTTGTGTACGAATCTTTGGAATTAGAGCTTAGACTCTGATCTACTTTTTGTCGTAAAAACACGGTTCCTGTAGGATAGCGGTTGAAGCCGTGAAGCGCTGTTAGTGTTGAATGATAGTAAGTATATCTATACTTACTATCATTCTATGTAATATTATAAAGAGGAAAGTTTTGATTGTTTGTTTGATTGTTTGTTTGTTTGTTTGCATTGAATAGGCTCCGAAACTACTGAAACTATTTGAAAAATTATTTCACTGTTGGGAAGCTACACTATCGCCGGGTAACATAGGCTATATATTTTTTTTAAATAGGCTCCTTACTAAAACATCAATAATGTAACCCAAGGTGTAAAAAAATAAGATTTACAATTTTAACTTTGCGTGTTTGACAGTTCTAAGACAGGAAACGTCTGTCAGGTCAGCTAGTTATTATAATAAAAAAGGTAGGCTTTATTATTTTTAGTTATTTTACTAAATCTGTTGAGGGTAGTTACTGCAAATTCTAAGACTTAGATAACTAAGTTCGGAAATTTTAACTAAAGATATAAAAACTTAGTCTTCGACTTTCCCTCCCTCCCTCGAAAACACTGATATAATTTTCAGTGTGAAAATACTGAATTGAGATTCGCGGAGCGTTCCGACAGACCCTATTAAAACTATTTTATCTGTTTTTTCCTGTTCATTATTTATGATGGGAGATGCAAATTTAGTTTCGCGAAGTCGGCAACTCTTATCTGATGACGAGAGCTGATGCTGACTTGCAAACTTATTTGCTTTTACTGAAGAGATTCGCTTATTCCAGCATCCGCTTGCACCCCGATACAAAAAGAGGCTATTCAATTATAAAACTTGTCGGCATCAGATTCTGAACATTTTGTTATAAGGATAAGTTGATTCTCACACAGATAACGCTTCTTTTGAAATATAAGCCCCAAGATCTCTGTCATGAAATAGGTCATTTGTTTCAAAGGCGGCCCGTGAAATGAGATAGTAAAAGTTTTTTATAGCTCGATTACAGTGAGGCAGGCGTGCGTGGCCGGCGGCCGCCGCGCCGGAACGACTGCTGGGTGTTAGCAGTATTTACTACTTAAGTACAGCAATTATTTGTACGAACTACCGAACTCTATTTGTTTCCAAATTGCGTCGACAGATTAGTGCAAGTCGTTAAACTGCTATAATGACGAGGCTACTTGAAAATGCTTCTAATGCTATTACGCAAGAACTTGTGTTTCTTCAGTGCAGTGTGTCACAACACAGAGTATTATCAGTTATGTATAGTTTACCGTTAGAACATCTGTCCTGATTGTTCTTTTACTATGCACGAAGTACGATTCGCCTATATTCCACTTTAGTCACATGAATATCTCGTTAAAAAGTTCATTTTTTGAGGGTAAAGCAAAGTTGTTTCAGGGGCAAAGGTAAACACAAGCATTGTGTCGCACGGAAGCAAACATCAAAAGGCGTGTATCAAAGACGAGTGTTGCCACATAGAGGGAAGCGCGACGGGGTGGCCCCCTCGCTTCGAGGGTGCCAGTGCCAGCTAGTTTAAATTTTACATGCAAACTACCACCACTTAAAGCAGCCGAAAAATAAACCTCCTTTCAGCACAACTGGCAAACAAACAGAATACCATCGCATATTTATGGTTCCGACATTGCTACTATTGATAGCAATAGCTTTGTTAGAAGCAAGCGAGCGAATAAGATATTTTTCATTCATGTTCCATTGCGCTGGCTGTGTGTAGGATACAATTAAACGTCTTCGTGAAACAACAAAACAGCTGTAATGCAAAAGTTCTGACTTTGAGCGTGTATACCTAGGAATGCAACAGAGAAGGGTGCCATGATTGATGTCTGTCGCGGGTCTCGGGCGCAAAACGGATTACAAAGAACGATGAGACTTCATATACAAATTAAAGCAGAAATTCTAAACTATAACAAGTTCAACGGAACACGAGATGATTCTCGGAGTGCTTCTGAGAACTTTCGTGGCGCTCAGCTATCGAGGAATTCTAACAGCATTAACGTAAAGCGGAGGATTATTGCATACTTAATATATAATGGGAGGGGGGAGAAGGGGGAGGGGGTTTAACGTCATACACCCTGTTCCTGGAAGAGCTATTTCCTCTACAGGAATTACATAGTATCTAATAGCTAACGAATTGCATCATCCCAACTGTTCAGTTGTATGAGCTGAAGGCTTATATTTCAGGGATCAGCATCAGCAAGCACGCAGATGAGGAGGATTCCAACTCCAGCTTTCATTATCAGCTTATCATATTCCCACTGTTGGGACACAGTTCTTCTCTCAGAGAGAAAGAGAGCATGGGCCCTAATTCACCATGCTGGTCCAAAGCATATTGGTGAATGTCATGTGTCTTTGAACTATTTTGGGATGTTGGATATACCAATTTCTTATCAATGTATTCCTTCACATATTGTCATCATGATGTTTCCATTTTTGAGCGATGGCATCGAACCTGCACATAATTTATTTGTACTAAATAAGTATTAGTAAAAGATGGCGCGCTGAAGAGGAGACCTATACCCAGCAGTGGGTGGAGAATGGTTGATTATGATTATGATGACGAAGTATTAGTAAGGGCTAAGGGTCGAACAGGGTGCCGTTCGATTGTGAAGCGCACATGCTACCGCTTGGTCACTATCGCTCACTCCAGCTTTCATTATAAGCATTTCATATTTGAGAAACTTCCTAATTTCATTACGCAACATGCAGGTTTCTAATTCTTTTCCTATTTCTAACAACTTTTCCCAATGCAGGAGAATTATCGAACGACATAAATAAGTCATGGTGAATAAGTAAAAAGGCTTGAGTCCTCCGCTGGGAAAAATGTTTAAGTCGAGTAATTCGAGGTGAATAATGAATGAAGAATTTTGCCTTACAAAGTTATGATGGGAAAGTACGGTTTCCATTAGACTAGCGAGAACAAAAAATACATAAATTGAAGACTAGGATTTGAAGATCATTGAATTATCTAGCAATACAAGTATATATTGATTTTAATGAAACCCCGATGTAAGAGCTGATATTCTGCAAACGGCTGAACAGATTTTCTTGAATCATAGCTAAGACTATATGAAACAACATTCATACATTCTCGAACAAGTAAGTTACCTAACAAAAAAACCAAATCAAAATAGGTTTAGCCATTTGTGCTACGATACCATAGACAGGTACACAGATAAATACGTTATACATATAACACCCCCCATTTTGCGTAGGTGGTTAAAAACAAGTATATTCGCGGAGCAGACGAATTACATAATATACGTATCGTACGATTGCCTATGTACGAGTATAATTTTCACCCTTATGAGTAACTAGCTGCGCCCCGTGGTTTCACCCGCGTAGTGATGAAAAATGGTGATGATGATGATGAAAAGTAGCCTATGTCACTCTCTGGCTCTTGAACCGATTACCCATGCAAAAAATCAGGTCGATCCGTTGTTCCATTGCAGCGTGAAAGAGGAACAAACATCCATACATCCATACGTCTATACATACAAACTTTCGCGTTTATAATATTAGTAGGATTACAGTTAAAACCTTTGATAATATTATAGTTAGGATCTGCCCCGAAAAAAGTCTGCCAAAAACTGAAGGGGCCCAGGTAAACACGTATTGCACACACTGACATATTCTTACTAGTTCTAAAAACGCACACTTCAATATTGAGCGGCACACAACTGCAAACGATTTCTCAAAATTTTACCGAAGTGACAACCGAGGGGTTTGTAAGTGCTAAAGGGGAAACTGTAAGTACCTACTTACAATGCTTCCATTTCTTTATTTATTCTGAGGTTAAAACTATTGAAAATGAAACGTATTTACATGCCACCATATGCACGTCTAGCAAAGAAACATAAACAAAGCTCCTCGATATAGATCAAGTTTGTTTTCATACAGCTTACGTGAAAGAAAGTCCGTTTCTCAGTGAAAGCGCTCTGCAAATAAATAGCCTCAGAAACAATGCATGCATTGTGTGATGTAAATTGGATGAAGAAATTTACTTATGACACTTTGAACTTTGCCACAATAAATAAAAGTTTTCATTTGAATGCGGTGAATACAAAGCTATCGTGGTGGAAATCAAACTAACAATTTGCGATCGTTTTTACCCGAGTCTTATTAGTTGTTACCCAACTATTAATTACTGTCCTATCATAGAGAGAGCATTACAATTGCCTACGAGTGTTTTGTTTAATGGGTGCTACCTTTTTAGGGTTCCAGATTTCTACAAAGAACCCTTATAAGTTTGTTCTGTCCGTCCTATTTTTTTTAGAACCCTCTATTTTTATAGTTATTCTTATAAGTGCATGAAATATTGCACAATGACAGTTTTAATCACAGAATCACAGATCTCTATTTTAAAACTATAAAAGTAAAATAATTTTGCATTTTAGGGGTGGTTCACGTGTGAAATGTTGAATCGTTAAATAGGTTTTAAACTGAAGGTAAGGTTTCATGCATCACTTTTTTACTAAGTGTATCCTTTGCGTAATATGGCCCGTCAAAGTTGCAAAAGTTACCCCCCCCCCCCCCCTTATTTCTAAACTATTAGACATATTATTACAAATTATTTCGAAAAAAGTTTTCGTATAAAAAATGTTTCCCTAGTGGTTTTATTATTGACCAAACCATAAAAAGTATATGTTACGTCGGGATTAACGTCTCTGAAATTTGGCCAAGTCCACAGAGCTTCGTTAGTTATAGTAATTTTTAAACTTTCGCGATTTGAACACATGTTTTAAATGTTTATCGGGACTTATCACGTATTATTTAATATAGGTAAAAAAATATGTACCTTTCGCTCGACGTTTCGACCATGTTACAATGGCCGTGGTCACGAGATGACTGAAAACTGCGGGTGAGTCCGGCGAGAAGAGCGGGTGTTTTGTTCTCCTACCCTCACTTGATCTTGAAAAATCGCAGGGTTGTCACTACGACACACAACACTGACTGTATCGGTAAATGTCCTAGTACCTACACCGCGGTTTGTACACTTGCTCACTACGGGATTCCACGACGCCGCCAACTTAAATCCATCTTCCCGGTTGAAATTGCGATGTTTTCTAATTTCAACCGCTTCACGAACTATTCTTGAAAAATAATGTCGTTCAGTGGAGAGGACCTTCGGATCGTGGAGCTCGATCCAGTGACCGGATCCCGTCTCAAGCAAATGTTCTGCAATAGCCGACTTCTGTGTCTGGCGATTTTTGACGGCCGCGATATGTTCTTTGATCCTTTCAGCTATGGTACGCTTCGTTTGACCTATGTAGGAACTACCGCAGCTACAATCAACCTTGTACACACCAGGGGTCTGGAAAGGAATAACGTCTTTCGGTGTCCTCACATGCCTCGCCAGCTTAGATAAGGGGGTATACACCGTCTTGATGGAGTACTCCTTCAGCAAAGTCCCTACCTTATCCGTTACTCCTTTAACGTAAGGCATGAAAGCCGGCTGCCGCTCGACGTCAGTCCCTCTCTTGTGACATCTGCGTCTTGCCTGCCCGCGTTTAGTCACACTATAGCCATTTCTTTTAAGTACCTCCTGAACATGCCTTTTCTCAACCTCTACATGTTCAGGGTCACAGAAGGCGTCCGCTCTCCAACAGAGACCTGGCCACCGACTGTAGATGACGTGGGTGATGGTGTGACGTAGCGTGTAGGTATCTGTCCGTGTGCGTGGGTTTTCTATAAACCGAGTGAGCTAACGAGCCACCGGACCTCACCATCACTTTGACGTCCAGGAACGGCAAAGTTCTTTCCACCTCCAATTCATACGTAAACTTAATGTTAGGGTGAATCGAGTTGAGATGATCCACAAACTGGTCTACTGCCCGCCTATCTCCCTTCATAATGCAGAAAACGTCGTCCACATACCTTTTCCACATCTTCACCGCAGCTGACTTCGTTAGTTAGTTTTTTCTATAACCACAAATTTCTGAACTATGAATGTGACTATAATTATATCGCTTTGTTTACGCAAGAAGAGCCAAGAGCGTGTCAAAACACGAATATGGTAGGGCTTTATGCGTGTCTCGTCTCGACGCGCTCTTGTTAGTTATTTTGGATAGGATTACTGTTACAGTTATTTTACCAAACGTAATGATTAAACTGGCGCAATATTCATTAAAATTATGAGGTCACTAACAAAACAGTCAATCCAATATTGATTCAACAATATGAGGCTGAATGCATGACCTAGATTGTGTAGAACACGAGTGACCTAGCATGAAAGGCCGTTAATGCCACTAGAGAGATCCAGGCGGCATAACACCCTGTTCTCTGCCAACAACTACTATATGCTCATAAAACTTGGATACTGACTAAAATGACTTTGCAACTTTAGTCTCAAATCCTTGACATAATTCTGAACCTATTACTGATGCTCCGGGATGTATTTCCAATATTCTGAGCTTTACTCACTCGAGCGTGAATAAATGTTTTCGAAATGGCTCTCACCCTTCAATTTGTTGGAGGCTAAATCAAGGCAACTGAAATGCCTTACAAAATATGATTAAAATAATTTAAATTGAGATCAAGACAATCTACCTACATACTTTTACCATTTTTTTTAGGTTTAGGTATACCTACAAATTACAAAGCGATGGTGGCCGAGCGGTAGCATGTACATGCTACCGCTGAATTGTTTACAATTTAGTTGGTTTCTCTAATATGTTGTTGTTGTTTTATAATGTTTTTTAGTAATGAAAGTAATCGATTTAAAAAACTGGTCTGAAAGTGATAGTGTAAGACTAATAATAGTTTATTGCCATGTTTTTCCATCGTACCCTACGATGTTGCACACTTTATTCAGATGGCAACATTTGATTTATGATTTGATGGATACAGAACTTGAAATGTCAACGTCAGTAATACAAATTAGTTCAGTTCAAAAACATACAGTGAAAAGACAACATGTTGTTATTGAGATTAATTAATAAATCCTTATAAATCATACAAATCACGTTTTCATTTCTGAGATTGAGATATGATCTTACAATAGTAAGCAGTCTCTAAGAATTCTTTTTAACACGCTTTGGTGCGAGCGATGCATGGTGGCCAAGCGATAGCATGTACGCGTTACAATCTGACGGCACCCGGTTCGATCATCGGCCCTGCAATGACTTATTTAGTACTAAAATAAATTATGCGCAGTTTCGATGCCATCTCTCAATAACGGTGAAATAAAACATCGCAAGGAAACCGGTATGTCCAAGAACCTAAAAAGTTCAAAGACAATAATATTCCATTCACCAACATGCATCTGGGCCAACGTGGTGCATTAGAGCCCATCCTCTCTTTCTGAGAGAAGGCCTGTCTGCTTCCCAGCGTGGGAGCATGATAGGCTGATAATGAATGATAATGATACCTACAATATCTTAATTAAGATGAACAGAACAGCATCAATCACGATCTTAAATATAAACATGGTAATTTCAAACACGTCCAACAAACAAAACTATACGCTTACAAACTATTTTATCGTCCACTAAAAGTTATAAAGTCAAAAACGTCACAGCAACGTTTGAGGGTGTCCTCGGCCCTCCCTCGGCAATTTGACGAGGGTTCCGCTTAAATACTTATTTGTAGGAGTTTACAGCCGCGGGGATGTCACTCTCGGAATTGAAATGAGAAATAACGAGCACCATCGTTATTTTAATTTGACTCTACTCAAGTAACTGTAAACACCTCCAACATAATAGGTACTTATTCTTTCTCATAAACAAACATAGGTATTCAGATCAGAAGAAAATATACAAAACCGGTTTAAAATAAACGCTTTATTGTATTCACGCATTGCGCGGAAAATATCTCTCTGAATATTGGTCAAATATTTCGAAATTATCACACGGCGGAAGCGGTTTATTGTTTTCTCTACAACCAAACAGTTTCTAACAATAGAAGAACAAAGGTATTCGGTGAAGGACCGCATTGTTTTGCGATGCAGCACACGATCGCGACCCACATACGATTTTCTCACATGATTAGTTTGGAAAAGCTCACCTCGGCATCAGCATAAACAAACGGAAAGGTTTGACTTTCGTAACTCGAGCGTGCCTGTAAAAACGCGCCCAAAGGGTTCGGCTACAGGGCCATATTGAGTGTACTGTACAGGGACGAATTAGCATCTCAGAGACGTGCTACAAAACGCCTCCGTTCACTGGAATTAATGAACGCGGAACATCGTCATTAAACGCTATGGAGATTGGAGATGTACCTAAACGCTCCACGGATGCGGAATTTGAGCGTTGCCTAAATTTAGCAATTAAGAGGTGCACTACACGTGCGCCTTAGAGCTGCAAGACTGCGGCACTGGTAGCTACTAGCTACTTGCAACGCCATATATTAATGGAGTGGTATAGTATATAGTCCGTATCAACTAAGCCAAGGTACGAGTAAGTTACCTACTGAGTTATTCTACTAAGTACATCCAAAATTCAGATTAATCTTCAATGCAAAAAAATATTTTTTATTTGCAATTATAAAGTTAACCTATATTTCAATTATTGTTTATAAACAAGTTTTGAACTGTGAAAAGCTAACTACTTGCAGATGGCTGGGTTCATTGAGCCGTTAAACTCGTACTCCATTAAAAACTAATGGCGAGTCATTTCAGAGAGCTCCGGATTGCTATTCTACACAGTTAAACAGTTATTATTATTTATGAAATACCTAGCCAAGAAATAAAGGGTACTTTCTTACTTGATATTAACAGGTTACATTAGGATTTTCATCACAATAGTGTGAAGTAAACCTGTTCGGGATTTTTACTCACCTTTTCGAAGAGTGAATGATATAATTTGTATCATTATTACAGTAAAAATCATTCTCTCTTAAAAAATAGTAAAAATTCCGAACATAGGTTCATCTTACATCAACTAAAAGTAGAATATTATGTATTGAATGTTTGGTTGCTGACGAAAAGCTGACCTCAGCAGGGGTTACGAGTATAATATATTTGAGTCGTTTGCATGGGGTTGAGACATTGGGACCTTGGGGACCCACCTCATTGACAAAAATCTTTCAGAGCGCCTGGTTTATGCCACTATGACTATGACTGAAATGCTGGTGTTTCTCTGAATCAACGCATAGCATTGTCATTCAGCGTGGTTAAACTGCCAGAATCCTGGGTAGGCTGCCAACTGGGAGTGTGCTTGAGCATTTGGATTGTCTCTAGACCTTACACGGTCTAAGGGCAATCCAACTGTTTTTGTATAGAAGGTCAAATAGTTATAAGCAATTAGCGTTAGTAATTTTTTTTGTTTGGTTAATAAAAGTACCTGCCAGATCGTATTCTTCTCAGCAAACCCTTTCATTTGATACCCATATCATATGGACGCATAAAAATAACTGATCCGCCATCTTTGGGAGTCCGCCATATTCGATTTAGAATAACGTCACTTAGCTAACTAATCATGCATTGTCGTCCAAACTAAACGCATAGCGTTTACCTATGCAAAGTTTCAGCTCAATCGGTTGGGAATAACTGTTTTAAAATTTAGTTGTAAAATGTGACCTATACTAGCAACTCTATATAGCAAAGCAAGTAAAATAAGAGCTTGTAAAAATACAAGTACTTACTTAATTTCAATATAATTATCACTCAACCTAATAATAGGTTGCTACAAAAAGTAAATAACTTTTAGACGTAAGCACAAAACAGTACACTACGAAGATGATACGTTTGTAGGTACTATATGTAACTAGCAAGTAGCAACGCACCCCGGCTTCGCACGGGTGTAAATCTTATTTATTTACACCTTGGGTTACATTATTGGAGTTTTAGTAAGGATCCTTATTTATTTTTTAAATATAATATAGCCTATGTCACCCGGGGATAGTGTAGATTCCCAACAGTGAAATAATTTTTCTAATCGGTTCAGTAGTTTCGGAGCCTATTCAATGCAAACAAACAAACAAACAATCAAATCTTTCCTTGTTATAATATTAGTTTAGATATAATAAGATAAGAAGATAATCCTGCTTGCGATTAAAAGTTTAGAATACGCCTCGTTTCGAATCTACTTGATTTTCATCCAGTTCCCTTTCAAAAGCGCCATAGATCACTCACGTAGGACGCGTACGTGGGGTACGTACGAAAATATTCATGCAAATTGACACACGTCGAATGTTAACCCAAAAAAGTTACTTAAGTCGGTAAAACAGCTATGACTTGACAAAACCTATCTGGCTACCTGAGTTCCTGCCTACAAATTAATTACCTATAAAAATACAGTTCAAAATCATCATCGTTATTGGCCTATCATAATGCCCTAACGTATCATATAGTGTTTTCGTTACAACTGCATAGCTTCTATTGGATAAGGGGTTCATAAAGTTAGGATTTTCTTCAGTTTGGCAGAAGGCCAGCCTTTATCTATCGACTCTCTCGTGTAAGGACCGACTAAAAATCTTTATGGATATTTATTGCCTCCCTTGATCAGAAAGTATGAAAATATTGATTACCTCGTACCTGAGTGAGCATTTTGAATAAAAGTTGAGTTTCCTTTGAAAACAATTAGCTACATTCCTATAACCACATTTTGTTTATTTTTGGTCACACTTTTAATTTAAGTACCAATACTTTGGTATTCACCTACTTAGCTGTATTTGCATTTTAAATATTGGTTTTGTAGGCGTTACTTACTTAAAATAATACCTACCTACCTACGCAAAATTAGGCGCTTTCATTATTATGGAAAGCTGGTATTACGGCTTAAAATTAGTTTTCAGTTTAATACTTTCTAAAGTCTGAAATTCTAAACTTGAGCGTTATTATTTGGCTTTTACCACTTTTTACCCGACTGCATAAGAAGGATAACATTTTTCGGGTGTGCGTATGTAAGTATAAGTAACTTATGTAAGTATGTGTGTTGTATGTTTCTAATTTACCTCCTGATGCCTTATTATGGATGATTCGGATCGTGATCGCGATCGCGTGCCATCTCACTTACGCACGTGGTGCGAGTAAATAGATGCGAACGGGACGGCATGCAATCTCGATCACGATCAAACTTCTATAATAAGGCCGCTGTTCCCAAAAGACTTGACAGACTTGATAGAAGTGCGAGATGTGTCGTTTGATTTGTAGTCGTTCTCGGTCTCCATAATGTCATAAAATTTGAAGTAGTAGTGTAATATACCGTACTAATTTAGGTATAAGTATTTACGAAAAAGAAAAATAAATGTGGCCTTGACTTGTGCTGGGGGAAAGTACATGTGAAGCAATATAAAAAAATTTCATAGGCCACATTTGCAGTCGAGTTTTTTGTATTACTGCACTATAAGTGTAAGGTGTCGGCGTTGAGATTGGGGGAGTTGTAGCGGGCTGAGAGAAATATATAAGTACATTGATACTTCCAGGGTCTTTGAGAACTGTAGCTATCGCGGCTCAAGTCACTCAGGCTCGAGCCTCCTTGACACTGCCGCTGTGAAAGATTGTAATCCAGCTTTGTCAGAGTTTAACACGAAGACAGGAAGTGGTGGAGGACCTTTCAACTTAATGCACGATCGGGGAGGAATAACAGATTTCAAAAGTTAACTATTCTGTCTGAATAAACCGGCCAAGTGCGAGTCAGGCTCGCGCTCTGAGGTTTCCGTAACACCTCAAAACACAATAAGGTCATCCAAGTAACCGAATGACCAGTACAGGCTTAACAACTTGCAAAATAGGCGAAGCAATTGCCACGCAGTCACATAGTTATTTTTGCTACAGTGACGCTCGAGTATAACTTAGTAATGAACAGAAATTTATCACCGAGTCGCACTTGACCATTATTTATTATTTGTTGTTATACTTTAAAGTGTGTACAATAATCATACCAAGTTTGACGCTTATACGTATTACTATTTTTACATTAGAGCTAATACAAAAATAAGTTTGTTGTATGGGGACCCCCTTTCGTTTTGACTTTTTGACCTTCTTATTATATTTCTGAGTTAAACCACCATAACATTACTAATTCTGTGATCATTTCAACTGGCCATCTATTACAGTTCGAAAGATACAGCCTTTTAAAGGTGTCCTACCTAGGCGGACGGGTGGATAAACAGACAGACATCGTAGGCTTCATAATTATTAGGATCCCGTTGTTGCCCTTTAGGTACACAACCCTAAAAACTACGCTTTTGCACAAATGGTATGCAGCGCAACGTCGCATTTAATACATTACGCAGTTATAACGTAGTTGCACTAAATATTTTAAAAAAATACAACCAAATTGAGAACCTCTTCTTTTGAAGTCAGTTAAAAATAAGATCAGATCGCAAATGAAAAGATATCGAGCTGATATTTTTGTTGAAAGCAATTGAACTCCATTTAAAATAGCGTTGATTCGAACTCAACGTCGGACATGTCAATTTTTATTTTCCTCACTGCAGATGGTGCAAAAAGATAAAGAGTAAATGCCACAATTGAAAGGCGAACGTTTTTAACGGATGCAGGGTTTCAAACGATTTTAGATCAATATCAATGTTGGGTTACAATCAGCACCTATATATACATCTATAAGTATATATGTGCTGATTGTAACCCATTCATTACATTAAACGTAACCCTTACGATCTGATTATGGAGGAGGTGTATGACTCTTTAATGGCTAAGCGGGTTTTTTCATTTTTTTTCTTCTATATTCATCATCATCATCGTCAGCCAATCATGATCCCATAGCTGGGACACAACACAGGCCTTCTCTCAGTGAGAGAGGATGGGATCTCATCCACCATGCTGGCCCAGCGCATATTGATGAATGTCATACATCCTTGAACTTCTTTTTTAGTTTCCTGGTCATACCGGTATTCTCACGAATCACGATCACCTTTCACCGTTTTTGAGCGATGGCATCGAAACTGCACATAATTTATTTAAGTACTTAATAAGTCATTGGTGCAGCGCCGAGGATCGAACCGGGTGCCGTTAGATTGTAAAACGTACTGTAGCTACCGCTCGACCACCATGCATCGTTCGCACCAAAGTGTGCTAAAAATAATTCTCGGAGACCGCTTACTACTTTGAAATCAGTTTATTGAATCGATTACTTTAAATTACTAATAAAAATTATAAAACAACACCAAAATTAGAGAAAACAATTAAACTGTAAGCAATTCAGCTTAACGTTAAGAACCAATTAAACCTTTAATATTCTATTAACGTAAACGAATCGCGTAAACTTAGGTAGGTACTTATGTTTCCAATAAATTGAAGCCATAATTGAGTTATCAATCCATAGGCACGAGTGTATATAACATTTAATAATTTAGAAGCCCAGTGGACTGAAGAAAAGATTTATTGAAAATCGGGTGCCTGAATGTAATTCATGCAGGAAGAGGGCTGGAAACAATGCCCAAATAGAATGTGCCCGGTGTGCCCATTGTTCATTTGAGAATTTATGTATGTACTTGATGCCCTTCTACCTAGAAGGGCATCAGGCTTCGGGCAGTTATTTTATAGATATTTTATGTCCTAAAACTGCGACCAAAACCACCGGAGAATGGGCAGGTAGCGTCCTATTAATATATACACGGTGAACGTCTTGCGACCCCCAAGCTGCCTGCCAAGTGTGGGGATTATGGCAACACTAATTTCTAAGAGGGAGGCCTTTGTTCAGCAGTGGACGTTTACTGGCTGACGATGATGATGACATATATAGTACCTAAATACCTACAATAATACATCAACACTTAAAATAATCTTTACATTCCTAATCATATACAAAAGCTCTAAAACTTTTTGCTGAGCACAAACCCATACCATATAGTAGTACACAGCAGTGTGCAATGAAACGCTTATACTCTCTTTCTCTTAGAAAGTTTTACACGATTAATGATTCAATTTACTGCTTAATTGCCGTTTCACGATATAAAAGCATCGTTATTCATATTGTACGCATAAAATCAGAATAAAATATTTGCATAATATTCCTAACTTAGATGTTGTGTCACTTTGTTACGCCAATGACCGTTTTATGACTTGGCTGGTTTTACGCATCACTTTGACGCGAGACATTTAGAGAATTGGACATAAGTTTGTAGGATGCACGATCAGATAGTTGAGCACAGTGTTTAACTAGACATTCAGGAAAATTAACGTTGTGAAACTGAACCAACAAAACGCTGCAAAGATTCTTTCTAATCCATTTTTAAATAGACCTCAAATTGTAATAAGCACAAAATAAGATAGTTATCTATATTGTCAATTTATCTCAATCTAGCAGAGAAGAGAAAGATCGAGAGGATCGCGAAGAATTTGAAAGCAAATCTGATTTAACGCAAATCTGTCCTATGGCAAATAAAACTGCAGACTTTGGATACAAATCAGAGACCGTGATCCATATTTTCCTTCAATAAAAATTTGCTAACTGTTTCCACTCATAAAGCACATCCGCGACAAGCGCAGCTGTGACGTCATCACTCCGGATACACATCTGTCGCCTGTCGCGCGGAGCCCTAGCATGGGAAAACGCCGCCCTCGCCCGCTCTCACTGCCGATGCTGCGGCATTGACACTCAATTATCAATTATTGAACTTGACCCATTTATTTCTACGACTGTTTATAATAGTTTATCAAAGATATAGAACTTTTAACCAGTCAGCCACGTCAGACCCATCTATATTATATTTTGACCATCCATATAAGATGTACTATAATATAATTATTTAAACTATACATCTTTATCAAATAAAAGTTGTTAGATTCGTAAAGAAACATGTTATTTGTTATAAAAAAATGGGATGCGATAAAGTACTCGTAGGTAGTTTTGATTTCCTAAACAAAATATAATATTTACTGACGAGCTATTCCTATAACTGTAGTAAAAATAAATTTTCTAAAGAAAAGCATTAAATCAAATCATGCTTTCCATGAGATCAAAGATATAAAGTCTCTTATATTTTAAGTGTCGTAAATCAATCGTCAAATCGAGAGAACTTTCGGTTGTTTGGTACTTTTGTACTTGTTTTGTAGTAACAATTTCACGAACCCTTTTCGATCGATAGGCTCGTTGGTATTCGACATAAATTTTACTATGTGCGAACGCTATACTTCCCATTTATTGTACAAAATTCACATAGACCTGACGAAGTTCCAAAATTTTATTCATTTTCAATCAATGTTGAGAGCGTTAAAAGCCCACCAAGGCCAGACCCCATACAAACGGCTCAAATATATTGTAACCACTGCTGAAGTCAGCTTTGCGACAGCAACCAAATATTCTATACATAATATTCTACTTTTAGTTGATGTGAGTTCAACATCTATGTTCCGAATATTTACAAGAAAAAAATACATATCTAAATACATATTTCGTTCACTGATAACATTCAACTCACCTTTATTCGTTAGATTTGGATTCGAAAATTGCGAGAGATAAAATATGAGACAAAATACTCGGATGTTAAATTTAACTAGCGGCGATGTTTAGATATAGATAGAAAATTGTGCACCAGAAATAAAAATTACAAACAGATAGAAAAACTTAAGAGCTAGTGGCAGAAGTGGTAGTCTTATCGCTAAAAGCGATCTCTTCCAGGCAACCATTGGATGGTAAGAATTTTAGATGAATGAATACAATCGGAAGCAATTTTTTTTATTTCACTGTAAACTAGGCGACTGCCCGCCCTCGGGCGACCAACTGCCCTGTTTCAGTTCATTTGCTACACAAAATGTTACTGTGTGCTATATACGATAACCGGCACTATCCCTCGTTTGTTTCACAAATTGTGCCTACGTATTTTATGTGCCTGTTTAGGACCGAAGTAATGTTTGGGTTGTTGAGAAAATGGCTGAATCAGTCCGACATTACATAAGGTACGTAAACTAACATTTCTAGTTTGTGCCTCGCTTATTACTTAAATGCGTTCTGCGCGAAAACTGCATTTATTTTCGTCTGTATTTCAATAACAAAGCAAACAAAATTGTTTAAGTATGCACTCAAAATTTGCAACGTGTGTGAGACTCAAATGGTTGAACAAATGAGATCTCACGGTGCTTGAAATAAAATATACTCAGTAGATCGCAACTATCTGCGAATCTAATCTGAACAGTACTTACATAAAAACTTCTGAATAGGATGTTAACTAAAACGTTAAAAATTAATTCACCAAAGGAGTAAAAACTGGTGATGTAATGACATCATCGCTTCTATGTTATTGCATTGTAATCTATCAGCTAGGCATAGAATGTGCTTCTACGGATTTTAGTAAACCAATGTAAGCCAACGGCGAGGACGAGAAGCTTGTGGATTTATATTCTCTTTGTCAAGAGGACCGAGCTGTTGGGAATGCGTTTTAGAGACAAGAGCACTTGCGGCGACCGATATCTTCAACCGTTCTTCAAGTTTACTTGCAGCCTAGCTTACCGACTTTAGCCGCATAAAGTGGAATGCTTTTATAAACTTTATAGAAAGATTTAAGAGAATATGGGGCACACAGTTTGATTGTGTCTTAAAAGTATATCTTAAGATGAAAAAAAAAACTTTCAGTAGTTCACGAATTAGCTTTTATAATAACGCAGTTTTACGTTCCTAATTATCACTAGCACATCTTTTCTCTACATTCCTAAAACTAATTACGAGGTTATGGCATATTAGCAAACTTTTTTCCACTAACTTGAATAAAAATATTCATGATTTTTCTTTCACTCGCTGTTTTATAAACTGTTCTCAAGTTATGCCACTACCGACTCATAAGGTATAAGTACTTTATTGAAGCCGTGTGTAATGGTTCATTGTTTTTGCGGTAAGTGGTCCGAGATTACACAAATTGATGCTTGTGTGTTTGAAGTGAAAGGAAGTGTTCTGTTCCAGATAATGGGCTCGCTTGTTTTGTTTTTAACAATGCGTCGGTATGATGCCGCCACAACGCCGCCAGCTGTCGGCTTTCAATAATGATACTGTGCTACTTATGGGAGTAAGAATTGCATGCTTTAAACAATAGCGCTATAATGCAATTTTAATACCGAAGTCAGTTTATAAAACATACATTCTTCGTTGGTTCTTACAATTCCAATGTAAGCAATACGCGCTATTCACTTAGAATTTAGAAAACCACAAAAATGTCGTTCTCAGTACAGTTGTTCTATCTCTCGAAGTCCCCCGAGCCTTACTTGTGGTTGTAATGTATTGTATAGACATACAGACGTGCGGCTCAGTCAATACGACGCTCTTGAGCTGACTGACTCACAAAAACAATGAGCATGTGCATTCGTGCACTCAGCCATCGTACAAGAATGAATGCCTCGAGGGACTTCCTGTGATAGAACAACAAACTGTAAGTGATGTGTCATTCTTCTAAAATTGCATCTATGCAGGTCTCAATGTCTAATGCTTGAAATGCAAATAGTCTGACATCTCGGGGGATGTTTCACGTGTCGTCAATACGCGATCGCATTTTGGTTGATAGGATATCAATCCACTTTACCCCAAGACGCATTGGGGAAGCGCTGGAGCAGCTTCGGTCGTTTCGAAAATCGCACCTCGCATTACCTTTCGAATCGCTGAAATTTTAGCCAGTTGGCGGATGAATCTGTAGTTACAGTGGAACATTGGGCGGGTCGAAGAGTAGTTGTAAAACAAGTCTAGTGCTTCAGTCGCGTCTAGACGGCGGGCGCGCGTCGTCAGATCCCTATCGGCTGCCGTAAAATTATGTGACTTGGGCAGGTAACGTACTGTCCCAGGATATCCGCCAGGATCTGATTTTCATTCACTTATTTAATTTATTGCAAATCTGTCGAACTAGCTGTACATGGTTGAACTAACGATTTACAATGATCTTCGTACAGTGGTTTCCCGTCTAGTGTGGACGATTTTAGAGTTTCTTTATAAAAGCACTTTCAATACGGTGGTTCGGGTACGTATGTATGCTAAACATTCGAGTTCTCCACAAATCTACAGCTTTTTATCATAAGAGTATGCAATTTACTCAATACCTAGTATATAACCCACCATTAAACTCTGCTACAGTACGCGAGATGGCTGCTATTTATTGTGAAAATATAATCTCTACATATATAGTAAATGTGTTTGCAATCAGCAAAAAAGAAATTATAATCGCAAAAGCATTATTGCAGTAGGTATTGAGTATTATTGTATTGAAAAATATGTAACATAATTCATTCGTTTGTTATTTTTGAACATAACCCTCCGTTTGGTTACAATTCACATTTCTGAAAATAACCGATCATAAAACACGCGCTACTGTTTTCCACTGATAAGTTTGTAATAAATTAAAATTTACAGCTTTGCGTAACCAAAGATAAAATTGTATGCGCTCTCGTTCGCGCAACATAATATGTTCTCATATGGGAGTTTCTTTGCACAACTGAGGTCGCACACGATAACCCGGAGAATAATAATTGTTACACCAAAGAACGCAATGAAATCTAGATCAGACAGACAATGCGTTCTTTACGAAACTCGTAAGTAATTTGAGAAGTGTTAGCAACTTTCTGAGTGAGAGTTGTGCTAAGTGGCAAAACTGTGGTGAGTATATTAGAACAGTTTGTTCTATTGGTATAAGGTACAGTCTGTACAATCTAACCGAAAAAACTCAAACTTCTAAAACATTTTTTTTAAGAATTACACAGTTATTAACCCACCCTATATATTCAATAAAATTAGAGTATGTATTGTATAGACCGAGAAGGTATCTAAGGATTCTAAGGGTCCGGGATACCAGGTCAAATACTAGCAAAATACTGCGGAATTTGATAAACTCTTATTCATTGACAGAGTATAAAATAATAATAATTATCAAAAATTATTAAAATACGCAATTTCGGTTACTTGGATGACAATAGTGTCATCTAAATCACCGAATTTTCCATTTATTTTGATTTAAAAGCCAAACTACTAAACCAGTTTCAAATAAATTTCTATGGAACCAAGAGAAAATATATCCTTTAAAATAAAACAAGAATTTTCCAAATCGGTTTGTTAATAACGGAGTTCTGAGGTACCAATAATTAAAAACAGAAAAAAACTTGAAGTCTGTTAACAATGATTTCACGTAAAATTGTATAAACATGATGCATCCCGTAATTTGCCACATTCCTTTTTTGTCATATCACATTTTTTTAAGATAAAAGCATCGAAAACTGTATTTTTAGTATAATTTTTCTTACAACTAATAAGATCTGTAGAAAGTTAAGTTGCTGTATTAAATAGATCTGTATTTTTTATTGAATGTAGCGGCTTCCGATTTTGGTAAAACTCAACTTATCCATTTGTTACCTCCAATTTATAAAAGTAGTTTTCGTAAAACTTTAAGAGGGAAGTTTGGGAATGGATTTCGTTAAACTACTGTCATAAAATAAACATTTTTATATTATGGTTTACTTATTTTATATTTATCTTGAAAATTATAATAATATATTTATTACCAAAAATATTTGTACATGTTCAGATTAACAGTGAAATTACTGCTTTATTTATTCATTTTATGCCCGAAAATACAAATACTTAAAATTTATAGGTTCATTATGTAATAAGAAAGCCTGTGCCTGTTAAGAGGTATAAAATTTTCTGCAAATATAAATGAAAGTTCTCTGGAGGTATAAAAAAAAGAAAAATAAGAAGACTTTTTTTATTGAAATCCGTTTACAACAGGCAAAGATATAGCATAACATACACAAAAATATACAGTCGAATAATGATACTCCTTTTTGAAGTCGGTTGAAAATGTGTCAAAACCAAAGTATTACTTGTTTTGATTACTAACAAAAGTTAATCAGTAAGTTCTTCGTATTACACGCTCACTACATTTTCATTAAGAGTTATAAATTGATTCCAAAGTGTATTTTCCCATGAAACTCTGTGAAAAATATGATTTGAAAGAACATGGACGGACGAATTACAAAATATTTGCTCTTACTACTGTTCATTATTTACTCTGTAAGTAATTAATATTTCTTATTAAATTTCGTGTAATTATCTTAGAATGAAATATTAAAGCCCAAATCAGCCACGTTCTGCTTTCCTGGCTATCTAATCGACCAATTTAATTGTGCTTCGATGCACATAGGTATATGATTTCAGTCGTTTTTATAAAATTTTGTCACAGATTCAAGCTGTTCCGAAAAGTGACTTCAAAAGTAAATCAAACCAATTGAATAATAAGCTTAGTAAGTACATATATCAACATCAGTTAACTTGATGTTTTAAAACTGTTTGGTTGATTGGTGATGTTATTTTTAAATGTCTTCTAATGTTATTGTTTATAGATAAAATACAACAAAAAGTGAAAACCGGATCGCGAAAGCGAGGCGAAGATGAAAATTCTTCATTTGTCCATCTAAATGATCATTTAGTTGAACCGGATGGTAAACTCAACGATGCCTTAGATGAAAATCTAAATGCCGATGATCAAGAATGGACGGTTTCAGTACCGGCTGACGAAGAGTTGGTTCATTTATTTGATAACGAGCCGCAGGCAGATGAACCACAAAAACAAAAAACAGCCAGCGACAATAAAAGCAAGTTTAAAATAAAACAGTATTTTTCATTAATACTTATGATAATCTAAATTAATCACTAGATTTATCTTTACTTAATCTCCCTATGTGTATATACCTAAATAGTTAACCACAAATAAATAACAAACAGGTATAATTTCTTTCAGAATTTAAAAACAAGCAATCGAGAGCACTGGAAGTTGGTAACTATTTATTCTTTTATTCATCTAGCTTTGTTACCACTGTCTACAAACTGACGATCTAAATTTCTTGTATTATTATCAGGTGATACCATTACACCAGAAGAACTACTGGAAGTTACAAAAAGATTATTGAAACAAGGTAAGTAATATTTGATTTGATTCATCATTATCAGCCTTTCATGTTCCCATTGCTGGGACACAGGCCTTCTCCCAGATAGAGAGAGATAGAGAGAGAGAGAGAGAGAGAGAGAGAGGGTGGGCCCTAATCCATCATGCTGACCCAGTGCATGTTGGTGAAATTCATACTCGTATATGTCTTTGAACTTTTGACATACACTGGTATATTCAAGAACCTCAAAAGTTCAAAGTTCCTCACGATGTTTTCTTCACCGTTTTTGAGCGATGGCTTCGAATCTTCACATAAATGATATAGATACTAAATAAGTCATGGTGCAGGGCCGAGGATTCGAACCGGGTGCTGTCAGATTGTAAAGCGCACATACGCACATGCTCGCACTTGGCCATCATCACTGTAGTTTTTTTATTCATCATCATCATAATCCACAGCCTTCCTTATCCCACTGCTGGGTATAGGCCTCTCTCTTGCTTGTTTTTTTATTACTATAGTAATATTGTCGCAATGCCAACACTAGCAAATCAGAAAGTGTTTTTACCCGACGATACAAAGCCAGCTCGAGGGTTTTGTGTTTAGCGTGTGTTGTATGTATAATATAATTATGTTCCCACTAGTTAAATATTCTAAGCGTTTTAATCGATTTTGAATAATGATCGTTATGGTATCGTTAGATTTTTCTGGTCAGGGATGGTCACTGAGTGACGTCATCTTAAATACAAGATGGTAACTAGCTCCTACACAAGTAAAGTAAGAAAGAAACATATTTACTTGCAGCACCATTGATTAGATCCTTGAAAATGAAGGTGAGGTTTGATAATTCATTTAAATCCGGTATATCGTATGCCAAATTTTAATATGATCTGCCAAAATATTGCAGGTATTTTTTATTTTTTATTAAAGCTTGTCACTTTTTATAACTGCAATTTGTAACAAATAAATTTCAATACAATGTATTAAAAAAAAGTTTTTTTAAACAATATAACATCGTAATTATTTGTTTCCTAAGTGTCTCCGATAATGATATTACCAGATATTATTACCGGCGGCAATATTAACTTTTATACTAAGTACTTAACTGAAGTTAAACATAAAATTATGTTCTCGCATTCATAGTTAACCAACCTGGCAAAGGAATCGTATCGCAATCAAAAAACGAATATGAACTTGCAGACAATATTTTTGAAAGATATTGTAAGTACATTAAATACTTATTGTAACCCTCTTATGCACAAACGCTCAATATCTCATCTACGCTATAAAATGATCAGTCAACTTCTCGCTGACGAGAAGAGTCACGCGCGAAAGCGAGTTTTTTAGAACAGCAGTCCAAGTACCGTTCTTTATCGACCGTCAAATTCGTTAAAATGCCATAGAATCGATCATAGTAAGTACTGATCAAATGGCATTTTATCGAATTTAACGATCACAACTGTCAAATTTGACTATCGATAAAGAACGGTACTTGCACTACAGATTTGCTTATCCAGCGTTGTCCATGTTTATGCATAAGAGGATAAGTAATAAGTATTTATATTCATCAACATCATCCTTTCACTGTCTACTGCTGGACATAGACCTCTCCTAATGCACATACAATTGCAATACAATTGAGCCATATTACATACATAATATATTATACTATAGATAGTTATTTATTTATTTGCATATTATAAGTTTACACTGGGTAATTCCATCAACTATTATATTTTGAGCTACAATCAATCGTATAATTATACAACTATAATTAAATTTTTAAATTAACGGAATTATTTTTTTCTCAGTTTTGACATGGAAGAGGATTGTTATTATAAAAGGTATACCTACTATATATTTACTTATATATTTTTAATACCTATTTAGTTTTTCACACGATTTTTTACTTCTAGCTAACGATATCGATGGGCTTGATGCTTTACAAGCACTTTCTCTCGACGGTGACGGTGAGTTTTTTATTTATTTAGCTTTATATCTTAACAATAGCGATCCGCCCCAGCTTCGCACGGGTATATATTATAGCCTATGTTACCCGGGGATAGTGTAGCTTCCCAACAAAAAAAGAATTTTTCAAATCGGTTCAGTAGTTTCGGTGCCTATTCAATGCAAACAAACAAACAAACAAACAATAAAATCTTTCCTCTTTATAATACTAGTTTAGACTATGTAGAGATTGAATAGGGCACCAACTCGACTGACCCTGTTTTTTGTTTCAAAACAAAACAAAAAACATTATTATTGCAAGCCAAAATTGAAAAATGTTTTGTAGGTTCCTAATAAATAAATAAAAGAGCTAAAAAACACGGTTTCAACGTTCTAAACATATACTAAGAATTATCATTTACAATTTTGAAATCAACACCCATTTATTTAAAATTTACATCGCACTATAAATAAGTCTTTGATGCAGGTCCGAGGATAGAACCGGGAGCCGTCAGATTGTAAAGCGCACACATGCTACCGCGCATCGCCCTTATAACTTTATTTACTTTATCTACTTTTTCAGTTGTATATGCTCTTAAATCGTCTTCGGAATCTTTCACTGAGGGACCAAGCTTGATGTTCCATGGTAAGATAAATAACTAGTAGGTACAGATTATAAGGTAGCGTCCATGAATTATGGTGAGATGTCGTGAGATTTGGCTCGACTCCCGTAATCTGAAGTGAGATTTTTCAAAATGCGTATCTTTAGTGTAAATACGTTAATCTGTAATAGGATTTAACAATTTTTATGTGTAGAAACAAACGCGTAACGGTGACGCGAACCCGTAAGTTTTGCCCCTACCAAAAATCGCTCAACGCGGCTAAAGAAGTTTTCAGTTCAAAAACTATTTATGAAAATATTTATTGGCCATTTAACGATAATTAAATAACCTTTCAATTGATGTAGGTACGTTATGTAGGTACCTTACTAAATTATTCACGAAAATGATAATTAAAGTGCATATATTTACTAGTTTCCATGTAAACAGATACACGCATGGCTGGCGGCATTGCCATAATAAGGTGGAATGCCGCCAGCATTCTGGGGACCCTCCAGTTGTTTTGAGTTTAAGTTTCCATGTAATGTTTACATAATTGTG
Source organism: Agriopis marginaria (assembly GCA_932305915.1). NCBI lineage: Eukaryota > Metazoa > Arthropoda > Insecta > Lepidoptera > Geometridae > Agriopis > Agriopis marginaria. Next base: position 13,145,211 of record OW029915.1, read on the forward strand.
TGTATAATTTTTAGGATTTAAAACGGATCCAAGTTTAAAATTGAATGGTAAGTTTGAATAGAATGCAATAGAACGGAAAACGTCTATTAAATTAAAACTGGGAGTAATTCAAGTAAATTAATTTGAACATTAATTAACAGGTGACGAGCTTGAAGACTATCCAAATAAATGTCACTATAAAGGTAACAATCACAACCTGCGGCCTTATTATAGAAGTTTGATCGTGATCGAGATTGCATGGCATCCCGTTCGCATCTACTTACTCGCACCACGTGCGTGAGTGAGATGGCACGCGATCGCGATCATGATCCGAATCATCCATAATAAGGCACCTGTACCTACACTAATAATAACCATTACAGCCAGTGATATACAAAATTTACAAAAAAGTATTCTGTGCTTTACCTATGAAAATTTATACACATTTCGAGATACTAACAATATATAATTATATTAAATTCAAATCAAATGTATAATTTAGCTTGCATCAAAATGTTAACTAAATGCAGAGATTACCTAGAATAATTAATTAGAATGATTATTTTCTATTGAATAGGCTACGTTAGGAAAAAGAAGGCCCCCCTATTTAAATTAAAAAATCCACCGTTATAGTTGGAAAATTAAGGTATGAATCCCGTTTACCTAACTTCTCGTAAAATTCTTTATTGTTGTAAAAAATTGTATAATAATTATTCGCTTTAAATCTACTTAGCCTTTCGTCATTGCATGTATTTAATTTATTTCTTTACCTATACATTGGAATGACCGCAGAGAAACAAATCACTCGCCTGATGTCAACAGACGCATGCCCATATTACCCTATGCTATAAGATATATCGAAGTATACTCGGTCACTTGTACGGTCGTATGTCAATTAAATCAAATTTTAATATTTTCAGTATTGAGAAAGTGGGTTAAAGAAAAGCCAACTAACGGAGAAAATAAATCAAAACGTCGAACAGGTATCAACTATGACAATACTGACATAATTTTTTTTTTTATGTGCTTTTTCACACAGCGAATATGAATCACTAATCTTAAAGCTAATAACATTTTAACTGACACACTTCATTTGAGCACCTGAACTTTATTTTACATTAGTATACAAAAAAAAATTAAGCAAAAGTGTACTAGGTGTCCGTAGCAGCTGAATAGAATTAAATTAAATTTAGCGTAGAAATAATTTCTTGTGGGCACATCAAAAAAGTCCCCGCGTCCCAGGGCGCGGGAACTTAAAACTACTAAAACCCCAAGCGGGATGTCAGTGCAGGTCTTATCACCCTCACTTTGAATTAGAATTAGAACTACTAAAACGCAAAAATAACCCTTTAATTTAATTTAAACCACCTTCAGCTGTCAATTTGAAAAAGAGATTAGGCAAGAATCGAAATCTAGTGGTAAATCCAAGTCGAAGAAAAGTAGTGTTGAAGGTGGTAGTAAACGTTATCAATCATCATGGCAAACATGTGGGCCATGTGCCAAGAAAGAAAAAGGCAAAGAAAATAAAAGACCACACTCGAACACCTAAAACAAGCAAGAATAAATCCGCATACACAAAAAAAGCAAAGAAATCAAACAGGACACGCAAACAGAAAAAAATATCGAGATCAAACGCTGAGAACGCGACTGGTATGTGACTACTATTCTATACAAATAACTGAAAAAGAAAACTACAAGTTTAAGTTTCCGAAATTCCATTTTGATGAAATGACTTATTATTTTTATGATCTCTTAACTCAGTAGACCACTAAGTCATCATCATCGTCATTTCAGCCGTAGGACGACCACTGTTGGACATAGGCCTCCCCCATCGATCTCTAAAAGGGCCGGTTAGAAGCAGCCTGCATCCAGCGTTTCCCTGCAGTCTCTTTTAGGTCGTCTGTCCATCTTGTGGGTGGACGTCCTACTCTGCGCTTACCGGTCCGTGGTCTCCATTCGAGAACCTTTCGGCCCCATCGGCCATCTGTTCTGCGTGCTATGTGCCCTACCCACTGCTACTTCAACTTGCTAATCCGGTGGGCTATTCGTTCGTCTACGGATCTTTTTATTTCTGATTCAATCTCGTAGATAAACTCCGAGCATAGCCCTCTCCATAGCTCGTTGTGCGACTTTGAGCTTGCTTATGAGGCCCATAGTGAGAGATCACGTTTCAGTGCCGTATGCCAACACGGGCATGGCAACACACACTGGTCGAAGACTTTCGTCCAGTGTCCGGTACACTGTACAATACAATCTAGATTTACACGAACCACTGGCACTGGTAAATCTAGGGTAAGACAGATGTTTGTAGCTCTGAAACAGCTGAATTATACTGGGTTACGCGGAAAGGGTGTACTAAGCCGAAAGAGTTCCATAGTACCCATCATTATGAACAACTTTCATAATATCAGAGCAACTCTAAAATCATGAAAGAAATCATCTGTTTCATAGAAAACAGACATTCACACTCGACAAAATGTATGGAACAGCAGATATATTTTTCCGATTTCAGGGTTGATCCCATGTTGTTCATAATTATGGGTACTATGGATCCCTTTCAGGTTCGTTTTTAACCATTAATTATTTATGCCTAGCTTGAATAGGCCTAATCGAGCTAGGCAAAAATAATAATGTGGATATTAGAGTGAATGAGCTTAAAAATTTAATTGTTAATATACAGATAACGGAATTATATGCCGATGGAAATATCAATGTGCGGAAGAGTTCGATCTTCACACATGTCGCCTGCATCCACTGTGTTCAAATCAAACCGAATATAAACATTGTAAGTGTCTTTTCCATAAAGGAAATAAGATTGTAGGAAAGACAGATATAAAGTATTTCAGTGTATTTACTATTCTTTTGCAGCCTTTAGTGGAGAAGAAACAGATGAGAATTTAAGACGGTTTCGAGAATTGGGTAACTGTATTTTTAAATTGTGTTTGTATCTAGTTTAGTCGTAGATTTACAAAAAAAAAATATTTAAAAGCCTTAATTCTGTTTACAACTGAAACTTCCAAAAGTTAATTTTTAACCTGTCGAATTGGACCTTATTTGTTCAGTTAACGTGAACACTAATCAACAGAATCAGATGGTGAAGAAAAGACAAATAAAAAAAAAGTTATTATTTTGTTACAGTGGGATTATCTATTTTAGACGAAAAAGTAGAAAAAATCAGTAAGTCTTAAAGATAAACACCACATTCACGAAAAACTTAAAACGTCTATATTCTAATCTGTTCTATTTTACACACCCAATTGAAATTAATATAATTTATTTTTTCAGTTGAGGCTCATGTTATAAATATAAGACCCCAAAACAAAAGTAAGTCATATTGAATTCTGAAATACGTTGTTTAGGCACTTCAGCGTACCATACCAAAGCGTACTGACCAAAATCTACTTGACCACTGGTGCGCTCGTATGATCATAGCTTAGCGCACGAAGTAGGTGTGTGAGATTCGAGGTGATATAGAGGTTCCGAACAACTAAACACCATAAATATGATGTCAAAACAGCGCACTCAAACCTACGTCTTAGAACTCTTGGATGATCTACAGTATAATCAATAATCTGCACGCCTCCGGGGGGTATTAGTCCAAAAGTCGGAAAGTCCAAAGTGTTAACTACTCACCTGGTAGCTCTTAAACTAGTTTTCATCAATAAGCGTGACTTCATATTCGCTTATCATCAGAGAAATAAAGCTAAGGCTTATCTCCTCTACAATATCGACGGTTAATTAAAATTCTTATCACATTATATTATGGAAGAGAAAGCTTTTATATTTGTACTTCATAGCGTATTCGCTGAGCAGTTTGATTGAATTTTGGTGTGGACGTGGGGGCATCCCCCTATACGTCTTAGCGGGCAAAATCGCGAGGCGCATCTAGTAAATTATAATATTAAAGTAAACTGATAGAATTACCCACAAATTTTTATTTCATGTTAGTTTTTACTATTAATCAATAAATTTACAATCCAATTAAATATTATACTACTTATATACATCGTTATACCATGTTAAGTAAAAGTAAATGTACTTACTTAATACTTTTACATACCACTTATATATTATGCTTAAATTTGTTTATTTAGAACCCAGTAAAGAAGTTGATAGTCTCATGCACTATTTCAACAAAATCGTCGAATCAGCAGGTTAGTAAAAAAAAATATTACTACTTTCTTATTGAATATTAGTAAAAAAAGGGCTTTCACATACTAGGCGTATGTCCCGCGTTGGTACCACACACACAGAGGCTCGCCACGCGTTTGTTCGGTGACACAGTTTGGAACTTCCAAACAGAGTCAATGAGGATATAATCAAGAAATCAATCTTCCAAATTAGAAGATTTATTTCTTGTGGACGGCTCCTCTAACGTCGCTACAAAAGTCAGCGACAAAGCCCAAGACAATTTTATCACCAGTAAAATTATTTAGTAACAGTATCGACAGTTATTTTTGAAGATACTTATTATTACAGTATGTCAACCTCCAACCTCATTATTACAATAATTTATTACTCTAGCCACATTCCAAATAGCTGGACGCTTTTGGATTTCATCGTTAAATTAATTTAGTTTTAAAAACTTTGGTCCTTCTTTTTGTCTAATTTCATATAACCTACACAAAACGTAGTCGACTGCAATATACTGCAATACACTGCAATATACTGAATGTACTGCAATATAGCGGTATATGTAACTCTAAGCAACTTTACGCATGTAGCGACGCGACGCAATGATTTGACTGTCTTGAAATTGTACTTTTTGCAACGCAATAAAGCACAATACAGTTTAATGGTTCGCACAGACTGACAAATCGATCGATCAACCTGCGTGCGATCGCGCTCTGCGCGAACTAAACCGTACTTTATTATAACGCAATAAAGCACAGTTTGTTTCGCGCGGACTAGCAGTCGCTAGCAGAAGATATCTTGCATCGTCATGTAAGAAATACACTAAGCGTGCGGCTAATTCTTCCTCTTTCTTTGGGCGATTGACCAGAAACGCGTGTTTTGTACTTTTATTTCTATACAATACTGCCCCGGTGGCTCAGTTGGTAGTGAACCTATCTTCTGTGCTTGGGGGCGTGGGTTCGATTCCCATCTAGGACAAACATTTGTGTGATGAACATTTGTGTTTGTTCTATGTCTGGGTGTTAATATCTATTTAAGTATGTATTTAAAAATATATATGTACGTATATCAGTTTCTGGCAGCCATATTACAAGCTTTGCTTAGTTTGGGGTCAGATGACCGTGTGTGCAAAAATGTCCCAGATATTTTTATTTTAATACATAACTAACTATGGTAACTTAGCGATTGCATATTTTAGGTCTCGATACAACTCCTATGCCGAATCAAAGAAATCGAACTTCATACCCGCATGCATTTATGGTAAGATAAATCAGGTACCACCTCAATTTAACAAAACCCTACCACCTATTTATAACTTACTTCTCCCCGCGGTTTCACCCGCGTACGTATTTCAGTGTAGGTTTGACTGTGTTTTTCAATTACAAAGAAGCAAATGCACAGAGGTCGTGTTGAAAGAAAGAAAGAAAGAAAAATATTTATTTATGACTGAAACAAATTACGAGTTAAACACAATAAAAAAAAATTGTTTCTGTCACAAGCCGGTGCCAACTCAGTGTAATGCTGGTTGTCAACAACCAGCGCTGTTGGAATTTACAGACAAAAAAAGTGATTTTTTAGATGGCTATCATATACCATCGTCACCATCTGAAAATTATTATTTTATAAATGTTGCCAGGCAATATTTTAGTGATAAAATGTGAAAATTATTCCTAAATACTTTTGAATTTCTGTATAAAATATTAAGTTATGTTTTGTAGTTCATGAAAAAACTGGCTGTGACATACGGACAGATGGACAGACAATCACAAGTCTCAATATAAAGGTTTATTTTTTCCATTTTGGTACAGAGTCCTAATAACGGAAGTACAGCGCGTTTCGCGTTAGACTAAGACGCATGCAGCGTGCAGTTCAATTCTTAGTCTGGTCTTAGATTCACAATATTTATTTATCTTGTACATTTTTGCAGAACGCTGACGCAGATTCCGCTATCTCAGATCCTCTCATGGTAATAGACTCTCACTTTTTAGAACACTTTTTTTCAAACCAAGCTTTTATGAAATTTGTAGGTAATCGGAACGGTGTGCTGATCAAAATGAGCCCAAACACTGCCAGTCTACTAATCCATCGAAGAGCGCCGTTGTTCACCGTCACATTAGCAGCAATTAAACGTCCACTGCTGAACAAAGGCCTCCCTCTAGAGAGGGGTGTTGCCATTATTCCCACAATTGGCAGGTGGATTGGGGATTGCAGTACAGTTCACCGTGTGCTAACAAAACGCTGCTGCCCATCCTCCGGTGGTTCTGGTCGCAATTTTAGGACATACCCGGGTCCAACCAGCTCGTTGTCACCGTAATATTGTATTGTCATCGGAATTTGACAATTATGCCAAATCTCAGCTCAATCGAACACCGGGAAGTGGGTCAAATTTTAGTTGCAAAATTTGATTACAGACAGACAGACACCTGGACAGATAAAATCGTGAAATAAAAAAGTAGCGCGGCTCGTGACAATAAATGTAAATGTATTTACAGTTCGTAGTCTGGTTTTAGGTTTTCAATTATTAAAAACTGACGAAATCAATCCTAAACTTCAATTATGTTTTTGCAGAATGATGAAGAACCAGATCCGATAACCCCAGATCCCATGGTAACCCACTACCTTACTACTCGACTACCTCTGTGTCAATCTGCTTGTAGTAGAGAACTATTTATATTTTCCTGCAGCTATTATATCACATTATTAGTAACTCTACGTATGTTTTCAGACTGAAGATGATCTAGAAGCTAGAAGAATACTAGGGCTGATACCAGGTAAAAAAAATAACAAACCGTTTACAATACCGAAATAAACCATTGCTATAAAATAGTATTTTAGTTTTCATAAAAACCATATAATATCCCTTCGAAATCCAGGCATGATATCTAGGTAAAGGTGAGAGTTCACAAACGTTTGCGTCAGCATTGAACGTCTATTGTAAACATCGTCACCAGTAAGTCGGACAAGGCCAGGGACAACTGGCATTCCGGAATTCACCATCGACCGGCTTCCGACCACCCCTTTGTGCGGCCGTTTTCAGTTCTGGCCAGCTATTGGATCGAGTCATTTCATGCCGTTACCTTGATTTTCTTCACTCATTGAGCTTTTGTTTCAATTCAAATGAGGTGAAAAGGTAGGATATATTTTGAAAACAAGCGTGAAAAGATAATCACAAAACACGTGCATCATGTAACTGGTGCAATACATAAACGGCATAAAATCAATAGTTCCGGTCTATATTCACTGACTCTCCAAGTTACAAACTTCAGGGAGCTGTGAAACGTAAAGAGTAGCAAGTATTTCTGTGTTTTTTCGTTGTGTTATTTATTACAATTGATTTTTTTTTACTAAAAATAAGCAACGTTTCCTTGATATTTCACTCTCCACAAGAAATGGTTTCATGGTAACGAACGCGAAAGCGATGAGGCCTCGTCTGAATTTCAAATGAATAGACATAATCCCTATTAAAGTGGAGGAAACAGCCACAGCCCGCAGTGAATCAGGGATTATGAAATTTGGAGAAGCAAATACAACGTTTTGATGAAAAACCGAGATAAACATATTCTCTAAGTATAGCGTCTTAGTTGCGTTTAGTTCGATAGGGGCCGCGCTTGTGTTGCGCGACTAAACAGCAGTGCAAGTACCGTTCTTTGTCGATGGTCAAATTTGACAGTTGTGGTCGTCAAATTCGATAAAATGCCATTTGATCAATACTAGCTATGATCAATTCTATGGCATTTTAACGAATTTGACGATCGATAAAGAACGGTACTTGCACTGCAGATTAGCTTCAACGTCAACATGCAACATTACAGGAGACTTTCTGTATGTTCCAAGTTGTTCCAAGCAGGTATGCAATTTTAACATTGTATTAGGAAATATTATGTTACAAGTTACAACACCAATGGTTTTTCTACATACCAATCTTTAATTACTTGCTAGCAATGTTCCATACAGATATTTGCTATAATACTGTGAAGCTCTGCGAATCCAATAACAAACACAGACCTACATAAATGAGTTAAATAATGATTACTTACTTGCAGTGAATTACCCAACCCACAGGTGTTATGATTAGACCATTCTGACCAATGCCCGACATTGAATTAGTAGGCACATTGAAAAGGCGCCAGAGTGTAGGTAAACGGAGTAGCGCCAAACAGAAATTCTGAATTTAGGTAAATAAACCAGTCGCTCATTTCACTGAATGTTTTGGCGACTGACGTTTCAATTTGACTTTGTTTCGGTCGGGTTGCAAGAACTGGAGAATTGGGTGAGTTCTGATCGTTGTGAATGTGTATGACAGTTGCAAACGCTACAATGGTCTGCAAGATTGAGTTTTGAGCAATGAATATGAATTGGAATACAGGATACATTGCTTAGGTATAGTTTTAACACATCTAACAGAATAGGCAGTCAGAGGAACGGACTTTTATTTTAAAGCTCATAAAGGAGAAAAAAGTTATGTAAGTATTTAAACGATATCCGTAATGAGTAAAATATGTAGTAAAGTAAACGATTTTAAGTCATCAGGGCATGCCTCGTGGTTTGATTGCACTATATTTTCAACTAGCTCCGCCCCGCGGTTTCACCCGCGTAGTGATGAAAAATTGTGATAATTATGATAAATAATAATAATAAATAAATAATAAATATCTGGGACATTTTTGCACACACGGTCATCTAACCTAAAAAAAAAAAAAAAAAAAAAAGTTAATAGCCTATGTCACTCTCCATCCATTGAAGTATACCCATGCAAAAAATCAGGTCGATCTGTTGCTCTGTTGCTGCGTGAAAGAGGAACAAACAAACCAACAAACTTCTCGCATTTATAATATTAGTATGATTCACCAATAAATCTGAAATTCTTGACTAACGACTGTCCATAGAAGAATTGGAAGGCTTCAAATTCAAACGGTAAGAAAGTGAAAACATAATGATTTACTACATTTACACCCAGTACGCAGTGGTCTAGTAGAGTTTAGGCAGTAGGTACTCACAGTAGTTATCTATTCGGAGATACACCAGCAAGTCGATTTGAAATGAAAATCAATTCGCATCCGTTTAAACTGTCAATTAGTGAGTATAATCTGCGCAATCAACATTATTCTGTTCCTACCATACGTATGCCGCGGGAGGCTGTAATCGAGGTATCAGTATTCCATGCCTATTTTTACGCAGAAGAACTTTTTTTTTACTGCGGAAGGTAATTTTAGATCTCAATAATAGTAGTTTTTTTTAATTAACTAAACAAAATAATAGCTAACAAAATTTAATTAAAAAAAAAAACAATTAAATATTGTCTATTGTCTGTACATTTAGTGATTACAAAATTTAACTTCTACCGTTTCAGTAGTTTATACCATAGAATTCTAATAAGGTTTAAAATCACATTCATAAACAAAGTTAAAAAAAAAATATGCTTAGTGTGGATGTGTGGATCGTCTAAAATTAGGTTATCAGGAGATGGCACTAAAGTAGTTATTTTAAGAAATCTATTTCTTCGACGTAAATTGCAATCTAATTTGAACTAAATCTTAAATCGCGACTATATAATATTAATACATAGATTAATTCTTCATATTTTTAATTATTTAACTAATACATTCACCGCACTGTTGCTGAAATACAACTGCTGCGCTTTATACGAACCGTGTGAGATCATAATATAGGTAAGGTATCAATTCAATATCAGAATAAGGTTTATCTGTTTATCTATAGTTAAAATGTTAATGATTATTTAAAAATAATATTTCCATTCATTTCAGAATCATGTCATATATACCGGAAAAAACGGTGAAAATTATTTTCAGTTGGTTTCGTGGGCATGTGCCATACTGTAGAGGATTTATTAAAAACAGAAACCTTTTATTTCGTCACAGAGCGGTGCGCTACCAATTTTGTACACAGTAAATTGAGAGTGCCGGTAGTAGCTATGAAACGTAATCCATGATAGTTTATCGTGTTTTGCACTGCAACAAATAAGTACCAACCAAGACATAATTTTTCCTGAAATCTCGTTCTGAAAACTAGATAAAGGATTTTTTCTTCTTCTAATAATTGGAGTGTTCGGGCATTTCAATGTTTTCGGACTGCGTATTTGACTTTGTCATAGAATAGCTTATGACTCGAACAAAACTATTCATACGATCAGTATGTCAGATGTAAATATGTATTGTAACTAAAATGTCAGTACAAAAATAATAATCAAATATATTTAGGACTATAACTATATGCATCTATATATAAATCCTAACTAATATTATAAGTAACTCTTGTCTCTCTATCTGTCTCGCTCTGTCTGTTTATTCGCTTTTCATGACTAAACGGAAATTTGGCAGCAAGATAAGAAGCATCAGGAGGGTGGACCCAGAAACTGGAAAATCACGGGAAACACCGCAAGATTCAACTAGTGCATAATAAATAACGCTTTATATTCATAGCTAGCATTAAATTAAGAGTCGAAAATTACATATGGAAAACACACAAAGACAATCTACGAACGATTAACTCCTAGACCCAGCGCATATATTTAAACTTATTATTCAAGCATGTACTTGGCCGGGAATCGAATCCGCCTCCTGATTATGAGGCGTGCCATCTACCATCAAGCTATGGTATTCAAATAACTTTAAAAACGAACTCTATCTTTTACCAACAGCTTAAAACTTAGCAGGTTTGCGGTTGGTCAGGTGAACATCCCCAATTACGTTTCGATCAGAGCAGCGCGCCGGCGGCGCGTGCGGTCACCCTAACCGGATTACTGGCAAGCCAGACCTCCGAGTAGACTGCGGAGCGCGGCGCGGATCTGGCAGTCGGGAGGATAACACCATTCACGTCGGGCTATAACTCGATCCAGGTTCATAACCGTCTTAACAATGTCATTTCTACGATTAGCTCGTACAGCACTGTTCGCTTGCCCGCTGCACCACGAATCCGTATTACCTAACTGTTGTTGCATTCAAATTGAAGCTCGATAACATGTTTGTTTAGCCTTGTAAACTACTAGAATGCTTTTCCGTATTTTCCGCATAAATTGTCCTATGTGCGACCTAACGACGTACTTACCTACACTACTTCATCAGCAATTTAATTTTCCTTATATAGACTACTAGCGGCCCGCCCCAGCTTCGCACGGGTATAGATATATAACCTGTCCCGGGGATAGTGTAGCTACCCAACAGTGAAAGAATTTTTCAAATCAGTAGTTTCGGAGCCTATTCAATGCAAACAAACAAACAATCAATTTAATATAATATTAGTATTATAATATTAGTATAGACAACTAAATTAGACTCTAGCAGGTATATAAAACGTAAGAAACAGAAATCAAAACTGACAAAGTTACATAAAACAAACATCATACAAAGTTAGAGCTTTTAGTCTGATGTGATATAAAATTCTTAGTTAAATAACAGAAAGCTTGGAGGCAATCAATTTTAAAATAAAACGTGCTGTACCTAGTCGTTAATGTCAACAAAAGCAAAATGAACGCTACACAAAGTTGAACATGCTAAACAGAAACCGCCAATTTGCGGCTAGAGGCGTCACACGGGCATAAACTCCAACGAAGGAAACTAATTCGAACTGAAGATAAACACAACGTTAAAAATAAAAGCAGGCAACTGACGGGCAATATCAGCAATCACCGCAACATAGGCGCCGCAAAGAAAAGAAACCAGAAAAAACTGGTTGCGGATGTCGTTTATTGTACAAAAAATATATACAAACGGGTTGCAGCGACGCGGAAACCCCGATAGGAGGTAGAAAAACATCGAAACACGATGCTTCTTGTCGATTTACTATGGTGGCAATTTACAAAGCAACATGGAGTTTTATAATATATATTCCCATGCCGATATTCCTAGTTGTTTATTCACATACTTAATTTAGGAAGTTAGGCCTAAAACTTTTTCATCGCTTACTTACTTATAGTTTTACTCGTAGCTACATAAAAATCCAATACCTTTGAAGGCTTCCTTTGATACCGGTGTCAAACAAAAAATGCTTACCTACACCAACTTAACCTCATAATAGAGCAGCTCTACGCTGTAATCCAATTAATGGAACCAGTTTGGATTCGTGCTCTACCTCTTAATATTTTTTTTTGTTTCACTGGTGTTTAAAACATAGTAGGGGTTTGTTTTTAAAAACAATGCACATAATAATACCAATCGAGATTGTACATTCTAACAAAACAGTTAACTTTTATCCGTTCGAGTTTTCCAATTATCTTGATGAGTTTTATATGAAGAAGCTTTGCTAGTAAGCTAAATTGAATTTTCGGAAAGTTGAGAATTATTGCACTATTGCGTTAGAAGCGTCTACAAATCCGCAAAATTACAGTGCGACCAACTTATCTATAGAGAAAGATGGTTATATAAGTATATAAAAAAATACAATAGGCTTTCATATTTGTCAGATAATTAATAAGTATAAAATTTATTGAAATTTCTTGAAATCCCAAATTTAAACAAAAAAAGAAACTAAATAAATTGATTCAGCCGTTTGAGAGCTACGATGCCACAGATAGACACACAGATACACACGTTAAACTTATATAGCCCCTGTTTTTGCGTCGGGTATTAAAAATAACAACCGACTTTACGAGAAGTTCAATAAACAGGATTCATTGCCTAATTTTCCAACCTTAGAGGTGGAATATTTTCTTCATTTATAAATGGGACCACCCTCGAGATTAAAGCTATTCAATCATCAAAAATCAATAGGAGATTGAAGTGAAACACACGCTAGTTGGTTGAACACTGGCTTTATTCACTATAATAATGTGGGTAGTCAAGCTACCCAGTAACTACCCTATATAAATATACTACATGTTTTCTCTTTTGAAAGGAAAAAAAAAACAATAAAAATAAGTGTCTATGTTAGCAGTTAGTAGTTTTATTTCTAAGTTATTAAGTAACAAATTTTAACTTATATTATATTAGTATTTTTATATTTAGTTCTGTATTTTAGTTGTTAGTTACATATAAGTAATTTACACATTAATTATTCTATGAGTTTACGAGTAGAAAATAAAAAAAATAAAAAATATGTTATTACTAAATATAGGAAAGCTTTTAGATTATAAATTTTTAATACTTATAGTTAAGTGGAATATTAGGTCAATTAGGAGCTATTCCTTTGTAGGACCTAAAAACAAATTTGTCAACATTCGTGTTGTTCTTTCTCGCGACCTTGTTATCGGAACGGCTGGTGGAGACGGAGTGGACTCTTTCGAATCACTTTCGAAAATGTCCCCGTGATCGCGTTCCGTGGCCCCTGGCTGGCTCTCCGCGCGTGCACTCTGCGGTGGTGAGTCCGCGCTCCCTGACCCCTGCACTACCTGACACTCGATCGCCTGCTGTTTTTCAGTCACCATTTTTGGTCTACATCTGCGTACACCTGCCATCCAAATCATATTTGGCGTACTGTCTGATCCCGTAGTTTTAGTATTTTGCAGAAGCTGCCCTGTTGAACCTGCCAAAGATCGCGATACCAAATGACTTCGAGTACGTCTGACCCGACCGCCGCTCTCGTCTTCCACCACATAGGAACGCGGTTCTGGTGCACGAGCAACAATGGCTACCGACTTTCTAGTACCTTTACATATTAAAGTTGCTTTATCACCCGGAGACAAACGTTCGAGCGATCTGACCTGTCATAATGACTCTTTACCTTAGCCCTGCTAGCCATCAACGCTCGATAATTTCGCTCGTTATCTACCCTTTCTGTCAGTAGTTTTGAATTGACTGGCAGTTTTGTATTTAATCTTCTACCCATTAAAATTTGAGCTGGCGAGTCTAACCCGTTTCGTGGTGTTGCCCTGTAATTCAACAAACCCATTGAAAAGTCTTGTCCCGAGTCCACACACTTTTTCAACAGATTTTTAACTGTCTGAACAGTTCTCTCGCTTTTTCCATTTGATTGTGGATAAAGCGGGGATGATGTCACGTGCCCTACTTCCCATTCACGCATGAATGTCTTAAATTCTTGCGAGCTATAAGCAGGTCCGTTATCAGTCACGAGCTCCGATGGTATTCCGTGTCGCGCAAACTGTTCTCGCATGAAATTAATCACCTGCTTGGTGCTCATAGTCGATAGTTCTCCAACCTCCACGTAATTAGAGAAGTAGTCTACTAAAATAATGTACTTTCTCTTTCTGTACTCGAATATATCCGAGGCAAGTTTGTGCCACGGCAGCGCGGGCACGTCATGCTGCAGCAGCGGCTGGCGGCGCGCGCGGGGTGCGTGCAGCGCGCACGCCGTGCAGCCTCGCACGGCGTTCTCCACGTCCCGGTTCAGCCCCGGCCAAAACATCACTTCTCGTGCGCGCCGCTTGCACCTTTCTATTCCCAGATGTCCTTCGTGCACTCGTGATATCATATTATCTCTTAGTGTATGAGGAATAAATACACATTCTCCTTTAAAAATTATCCCATCTATATAATGTAGCTGCTCGCGATAAGGCCAAAATACGTTTATTTCCGTTTTTATATCGCGTCTATTCTTAGGCCACCCCCCCGTAATGTTCTTGATTAACAATCTGCAGTCTCTGTCACTTTCAGTTTCCTTCCGCTACCCAGTAACTACCCTATATAAATATACTACAGAGATATCACGTAACATACACATAAAAACCCAGTTAAAGTGAAAACTGCTTTTTTGAAGTCGGTCAAGTCGGTTGATAGCACGATGATAGCTCCTTTACTCAACTCTACAGATATATTGGTTGTTGCAGTTCTGGCCATTACAGTACCGGCCACCATATTCTATAAGAAATAACTAGCTGCCCCGCGGTTTCACCCCCGTGGATACCCTCGATAAAAGTAGCCTAAGTTACTCCTTATAACATCAGCCTGTGAAAGTCCCTTCAAAATCGGTCCACCCATTTGGAGTCCATAGGGGAACATACATACATCGATTTTTATATATATACAGGGTATAAGGGGAACACTCTCGAAGCCAAAAGAAGGTAATTGTACTCATCATTATGAACCAATTTTAGTATGGGCCAACCCTGAAATCGCGAAAAAAAAAACAGCTGTTCCATACATTTTGTCGAGTGTCAATGACCGTTTTCTATAGAACAGCTGATATTTTTTCGCGATTTCAGGGCTGTTCATAATGATGAGTACAATTACCTTCTTTTGGCTTCGAGAGTGTTCCCCTTACACCCCGTATATTATAGATATTGACAAAATATAAACCATTTCGCTAAACCATTAGCTAACAGTGTTTCCTGTAGTTGATAGGCTTGATTGATCACTTACAACGCACGACTTACCGAAAAACGTCAATAACCTTTTTGTAATCCCTTGCAATATCCAATCTACTAACAAGTATCATCAAAAAAATATATGAGATTTTACCCGCCTTTACCTAACAGAACAAAACGTTAATTAAAACTGAATCAGATAAGTGCTAACTCCGTTCAGTTGAATATAGAAATTCCGTTCGTTCATTATGAATAGCGATCCGACTATTTAGTTACCCTCTTTTAGTGAAACAAAGCCTGCACTCGTAGGTTCCATAGACAGCACCGGCACTCAGACGGACAAAGCAATTAAATGAGAGTTCTCACGGAAATGGGAACGATCCTATTGCATTTTTTAATAAAGCGATTTCAATCCACTCGTTTTCTTTTTGGTGAATTCGCGCTCCCATTTAAGAGTGTTTCAATTACGTTCCTTGAAAGCATGCCAGGCAGCCGCTCGGAAGGCGCGTAAAGGGACGCACCTTAGCGAAGTTACGCCACTTCTTAAATATTTAAATCTCCAGGGCGAGTTTCCCCGCGCCCTGCCGCCGTAAAATGCAAAACAAGGAAAGTTTCCTCCTAAATCAGCGGAGTCAGCGTCCCGCGCGGCCACGCCGGCCCGCGACAAACATGGACAACAAACAAACTTCCAGCTGAGGCCTTTCTTACACTTTCTACGCTTAACAACCTGAAAATTACTGTTAAGGAAACATTCTCAGGGTCTCTAACGTAATCGTGTTTTATAAGTTCTTTTCTTGTTTGTAAATAGGAGGTGAAAATACAAAAAAAGAAAAAGTGTACTTATTATTTTCGCATTCCAAAGAAAATATACTTGACTAAATTATTACTATTTAAATTTCTAGGAACTGCAAAAACACAAGCAGCTCAGGCACAGGTCTGACTTTCTGAAAAGATGTGACCTACAGTGTGACAGGTTGGGAATTTGTGATCCTCATAGAGTCCCAGTGTTACACTGACTTGATAGGGTTTTTTTTTTGTATTAGGTAAATAAAGTCCCATGGAGTAACAATGTGGTTTGCCAAGCGTTTACCCTTATTTCGCAAATGGACATACCTATACTGACAAATTGCATTAAAATAGTTATTTTATAGATACAACATACCTTGGAAGTCTTTATTCAACACAGCAGTAACCTGAAACAGAGGAAAAAAAACATAAACATTCTGCCTATGTACATTTCATAAAACGGTGACACAAATCTAAAACGGATATTTGAATTCGCGCTTCCGCACAATCTCCTCTTTCAATCGAAGTCAAATAAATACCTAAAGAGTATCTACTATACGAGCAGAATAAGTTTTTTTTTTATTTACTCATGTTATCTTGAACCGAGATGAGTTTTTTTAAATAATGTAGTTTTCTACAAAACTACTATTAAGTAGAGCCGCTGCATATGAATTGTCATTACAACTCAGGGTAGGTACTAGGTACCAACTAACCAATAATATGATTTTACATTTTCAAATTCAAATTCAAATTCAAAATATTTATTTGTCAGAACATGGTAGGTACACATACATATAAAGTAGCATACATGGTCGTAATAATGGAGACGTATCTCATGTCCTTGCCTGTTACAGCGTACAAATGTTAGTTTTTTATACATATTATTATTAGTTTTGTTATAGTTAAAAAAATAACGAAATTATGTCTAAGTTAGAATATTGTTAGAATTATATTTTGGTTTGGTTGTATTTTATACCTTAATTAGATGTTTATTACTACCTATATAAGCTATTATTATCATTTTATCTTTTCCTAGTACCTAGTCTCGATTTTATGTCAATTATTTAGTCTACATTACATATCAAAACATTTTTATCATTAAGGAATTCTGAAATTTCATAGTAGCTTTTTTGTGCTAATAAAATTTTAAGTTTATTTTTAAACATTCCAATATTTAATTCTCTGATAATTTTAGGAATTTTAGTATATATTAAAGGAGCCATACAGAATACACTTGTTTGCATGAGTGCAGTTTTGGCCGTACGTGGGCAGAGTTTCATCTCGGCCTGTGTGCGAGTTCGAATACCAGCATCAGTCCAACTACCAAAGAGATGTTGATTTGATTTTACAAAAGTTGCTATTTCTAATATGTATAGAGATGGTAATGTCAGAATCCTGTGTTTTAAAAAGTATGGTTTACAGCTATCAGTCTTATGAAGATGAAACATTGCTCTGACGCACCTCTTTTGGGCTTTGAAAGCAATTCTTTTGTCAGTAGAGTTCCCCCAGAATATAATGCCGTATCGTAGAATAGATACTGCCATGCCATAATATGCTTATTAGAGCTTCTTGATTAATAACTAATGATAATTTAAACAATGCGTATGCCGTCGAGCCCATTCGTTTAGTTAATGTATCTATGTGTGCTTTCCAATTAAGTTTACTATCGATTGTCAATCCAAGAAATATTTTATAGTACAGGTACAAGTAGATACAAACAATAGTATTGTAGTGATAATATCTCGTTCATTACGAAGCATTGGTTAGAGGCAGCCTCCATACGGTGAGTCCCGCGGGATTGTAATTAGCATGGCGGGCAGCATGAGCGCCGCACGAGGCCGCCAAGAGAGTTCCGGGTCGTGGCCGCAGCACGCACTCACGCACAATGCCCACTCCAACCGCCTTCACTTTTCCACCTATTCAAGTGCTCTGAATAATAAAATTGTGTGCAATTCTTTGTCCTCTTGACGACGTCCTGCGCAGAGCTATTGTGCCGATGTGCCGTCCGTGCTCGAGAGCTTCGGGTGGCTTTAATTGTTTCATTATTACCCTTCTAACTTTCATGCCCTCCACTTTAGATATAACGGTTCCGCTGACGTTAGCCCTTGAGATCCGAATATTATTATTCGTTGAAGGCCGCCCTCGTAAGTGGAAATACCGTAAAGTTGTTTATAAAGCGGCGGGATACTACGTTATTTTACTACAACGCACAAAGTTTTTATTGGCAGGCAGTAGAACGAGCGCGGAAACTCGCCATCCCTTCCGAGAGCTACGAGGAAAACGGAAATATATTTCGATTGATTAAGTCGGAGGAAAACTAACTTATCGAATAACGCCCATTAATTTTGATCATATTTATCGGCGTCCTCTTTATGGGGCCGTCATATAAATATAACTCCCGACCCATTAGCCGGGCCGCGGCGCGATCACCGACAAATTACTAGGGAGCCTGCGGGAGCAACGCGGGCCCCATCAATATCTGTCATCAGTCACCGAGTAGCCAAATAAAAATGTATGGTCGGCCTCCGCGAGACGTATGGATGGCCGCATGACGCAGGGTTCTCATGTTACATGGGGATGACCAGTGACCCAATTCGCCGATACGAGTAAATATTCATCGTGTCATTAGGGAGACGTGTTAGTGATATTGACGCCCGAAGATATTGATGTAGTAATTGGGTTAGTAATTAGTTTTATCAACAATCACATTACCTACTTTTGTGCACGGTTATAGTATATTATGTTAGTTTGTAACCTAAATTAACTACGTACGATTGTGTCAAGGGCGTTAATCTGCTTATTATCAGTATTTCCTTTTAAACTGTTCTTAGGCTACGGCGAGCGAGGCGCGCCGCCCCGCCCGCCCGCCTCCGCCGCCCAACGGAGCTTGTATAAATGAACGTTTCTTGCTACTAAACAGCGTGCTTCACACGGAGAAACACATTAAACTTCGTGTAAAATTTTGTGTATAAACACAATGTAATAAACTTGACTAAATGATGTTTGTATTCTGGCTTTCAAATTATTCCATGAAAAGTTATAACCTTACATTACGACTTACGGCCTCGTTTGTAAAGTGTATTTCATACCTATTGTGTTTTTACAAAGCTTTCATTTACTACATACAGCTGATAAGGTAATATTACTCGTATAATGTACTGATATTGTTGTCATACGAGGTATTTTTATCTTTTTCTTTTAAAAACTGTAAACCAAAACAAATAAAATATGTGTAATATTTCTTATAAAACAAAATAGGTTCATAAAGGAGTTTATTACCCGGTGGCAGCACGCCAGCGGTAATCGCTCAGTAATAGCAGCACATGGCTGCTTTAATCCACTACTGTTACTGTCGGAGATAATACCTACTCTAATTACGAAAACATATTTCATTCCCGAAATAGACCATTAATCATACTGCAGTCTGGTGAACTACTTATTCGGACCTGTTTAATTTTAAATGGCTGTAGGCTTTATTTTGTATTTTGCTTACCACCGCATTCAATAAGTATTCATAAATTATACTACTAATAAGTAAAATTTGATTAATTAAGATTATCCAGTAGATCTACCTGTCAAAAAATATAGATTACGTATAGATAATATTAGAATTTCAGAAAAATCGTTTTGACTTTGTAGGAACTGGTTCTAATTCAGCTTGCAGGATTTAAACTAAACAAACTTACAAACATTACATGTTAATAAAGCTTGTAAATACATAATTACCTGTAACTATACTTAAATTAATAGTTAATATGGTTGCAACAAAGATACCATCAGACCAGACGCATAAGCCACTAAATGCCAAAACAGCATAAATTCTAGTTATTCAGACAGCTTAGTAAACAAACACCCATTCGTTAAAAGTTTTTGCATTATTCAACTGACAGAGAACATACAAGTTACCAGACAAGGATTTGTTACTTTTTACAGTCGAAAGACTTGAGTCTGGTGATCTTTATCTCACCAAAGCACACTAAGACGATGTAATTTTGAAATAAGCAATTTGAAAACTAGTATAATACTTTTATTACGTTGTTTAAACTGTTCTAGATTAAGTAGTAGATACAGAATGTAACAACTGTAGCCTCCTTTCAGAACAATTTCATAGCTTGTATAACACAGTTAGCTGTTTACGCTGGGACTATAGTTTTTGGTATTTAGTCAGCTGATTTTACCAGTGCTCTAATAATATACAGGGTGTAAGGGGAACACTCTCGAAGCCAAAAGAAGGTAATTGTACTCATCATTATGAACCACTTTTTTAGTATGAGACCAACCCTGAAATAGCGAAAAAAAATCTGCTGTACCATACATTTTGTCGAGTGTCAATGACCGTTCTCTATAGAACAGCTGATATTTTTTTCGCGATTTCAGGGCTGGTCCCATAGTAAAAGTTGTTCATAATGATGAGTACAATTACCTTCTTTTGGCTTCGAGAGTGTTCCCCTTACATCCCGTATAATTGAATAGGTACATACAATACTAATCTTATTACCTCTAAGTTGGTATGAACATTTGACTGACTTACACCTGGGGATAAATTTTTGGATCGCTCGTATTATTTTGCACGAAAATATCATGCGAAATTAAAGATTTTCTATTGATAGAAGCATCGAATGGTTCAAACCACTGGATTGGTTGCGTTATTTAAAATATGCAATTTTTGTTTGGAATTTCGTTCGAATGTCAGTAATTTCTCTTGTTATTTTCGTGCGATATAATTATCAAACGAGCGATTCAATAATCGAGGCCCTGGAGCAGACGCTTGGGCAAATTTGACCTGAGTGAATTCAGTACTCGATCTCCTTGAAATAATAGATTTTATACGCTGGGTGATTTGTGAATTAAATACACTATCTTTTTTTTATTAAGTAATAATAGGTTTGCGTTTGACCGCCAAGCGATGACGGTCTACGATGGAGCACGCTTGCCTAGAAGAAACTGATTCACTCGTGATTTGAAGTGACCCAGATTCCAATTTATTAGATTCCATATTTAAGTAAATGAATTTTATATTGTAGTTACTTGTACTAAATTCAGCAGAGGAATTAATTTCGAACTCACCCTAATTCGACTAATTTAGAGAACTGCCTACTATAATTTACTGCTATTAGTTGAAGGCTATTATTTTAATTATAAAGCTATAATTATGTTAACTATTACTGCTATAAGCTATAAGTATCTTTTCGCATACAATGTGGTTCAGCTTCTCAGACAAAATGTGTTCACATAAACAATGTCACGCACATGATATGACATAATCCAGTAGGTAACCAGCACGTGGCGAGGTAAGGGCCGGTCGTTGACCTCGAATTCATGGCAGGCAGATACCGCTAATCACTTTCGCCTGGGATGCAGGAACGGTACACCCAACTTGAAATTACGACTCTCCATTTATTTAATCTCATCCCCTCACAAATCGATGTGTACTTATCTAACAATCGCTTGGAGTTTCTGCTCCTTAGAACAGAGCGGCTATGAACGAAATGTCCCGGTAACAATTTAAATAACTCGATTAAACTTAACGGTGATGATGGAAATTCCATTTCATTTAGACAAAGAATATTAACAGTTCAGAACAAGGTTTTCAAACCAGTTTAAATATTTAAATAAATAAATATTACAGGTGAGAATAAATTACATACTTAGTTACTTACTGAGTACGACTACGAACTAATAGAAAGAACAAAACTACAAGTCGTAAACTAAAACTTCCATACCTATGTGAGTATTAAATTCGAAGCAAAATTGCTTTATACAATTTGAAATGTTATTCTAAAGATAATGCTCAATCGGGTTTTCCTTACGCAAAGGGTGTAAACGGGACCCTATTACTAAGCCTAAGCTCTGTCTGTCCTATAGCTACCTTTAACGGCTGTATCTTTCGAAACGTAGGTACTAGATAGCCAATTGAAATATTCACAGAATATGTAACGTTACAGCGGATTTACTAATAATTAATAATAAAGTCGTACATAACAAAACTCTATAAAAACAAAACTATAGAGCTTTTACCCACACAACAACTTTTTTAAACGTAATTTTGTACTTCCTCTTAGTGTAAAAACGGTAATACGTAAAAGCGTCAAACTTGGCATGGTTATAATTATGTAGTACACATACTAAAGCATTTATTTTTGTATGTACATAGGTAGGTATAACAAACAAATATTAATATATTTACAACTATTACTAATTAACACTAATATAATCAAAAATCAAAAACAAGATGTTGCCCGTGTGGTAAAGTGCCAAGAACGCTGGCTGCATTCCCGCGTTGAATTGCTAAAGAAATTCTCTGCGCGAGGAATGAGCCAGCTCTCTTGTCACCAGCGGCGTCAATTAACTGTGGCGAAATTTTTTTTATAAACTTTTTCGTACATGGACCCCATGGACCAAAAGTTTCGACGCCAAGCGGCACAAATATATATTCACTTGAAAGTGATGCATACTTGCGCCGCTTGGCGTCTTCTGCTGCCTCCGCCGCGGCTCCAGCTTTTTGAATTGTCCCCCTGAGGTGAGAAGGGGCTAACGTATCGACGCATGTAGCGTCCCAAACGAGAGCCCTTCCCCGCTCCCAGGGGATCAAAGTTAAGCCATCAGGGCGCTTGCCATCATCCCGAACTATCCCCACCGGCTCGAGCACAGCAGGGATGTTGCTGGTGGCAAGCGCCCGTTTGATGATATCATTTAAGGAGCCGTGGCGGGAAAATCTACCGGCACTACGTTGGCAGTAGAGTCCATGAAGTCCATTTTTATCGACGCCGCTTCCACACGGACACAAATGTCGTTCGACAATAGCAGCTCCTAATCGAAGACCGATGGCGATACGGAAGCTGCCATTGTCGAACAGAGTTCCGAGGTTGGCAGAAGGAAGGGCATGGAGCCACTGCCCGGACTCGTGCTCGGAAACAGCAAGAAGCCTTGCGCGATCTTGGTCACTGAAAGAATTTTGAGTCAGATCTTGTTGGACTCTCTGTACCAATGGAGCATCCCATAGTTTTTGACGTTTTGGTTCCTTAGGTATATCTCCATTGGGACAGACAGTTTTCCAGGCCTCAATTGCATCGGCAGCACAGTGAATCCGAACGGGTGATGTTTTCAAGATTAAAGAACACAGTTTGGACACACTGTGTACGGATGAAAGAAAGGCCGGAAGAGCTACACTGGAAATTTTTCTGATTCCGATACCACCAGATCGAATAGGTAAGGAAGCTTGAATCCAGGAATTGTTTTCGAGGTTTAAATTTAGAATTTTTTCCAAAGAAGTTTTGAGGGTGGCATCGAGGTTTTCTAAAAATTGCGTATGTTTCCAGATTGGGCATGCTCTTAAGACATAAGTGAAATTTGGAACAAAAAGGCAATATTTTAAAATGGTATAGGCGATATGAGAATTTAGAAAGCCCAATCTGTTGATGTTTACCGAAAGTATATTAGATTTTTTTTCTAAAAGAGGTCCAACACTTTCCTCGAATAGAGGCGCCCCTAGGAGGTAAAGTGAGTTCTTTTCTAAAATTTTAATTTCCGGTGCAATGTCCTTAAAGCTTTGAATAATATCTTCACGGTCATGGTCATTGAATTTGGACGAAACAAACAGCTCACACTTGCCTAAGTTTAGCTCTAAATTTATTTTCCCAAAATTATTTATGATTCTTGTAAAATCATTTTTTACTGTGTCCACTTTACCTCCTAAAGTTCCGTCATCTAGGTACCAGACATTTAATTTGGAATTTAAATTAGATATTATGGGGTGAATTCCTAAACCGAAGAGTGCTGGTCCCAAAGGGTCACCCTGCTGGACGCCAGCTTCTGAAGATATTTGTTTGTCATTATAGAATAATTTTGATTGGGAACTGTAACATTGCCAAATATAGTTATAGACTTCTGGTGTATGGATGTAAACTTCGTTCAGGAGGGTTGACCGGTTAATACAGTTAAACGCATTTTTCACATCAACCTTGAGCAGTACATCCGCTTCGCCATCGGTTGAAAGAAAAGTACGAACTGAATGTACAGCTGCCTCGCAACCTCCCCTACTACCAAATCCTAGCTGAATGGGTTGAAATAAAGGTGTTAATTTTGGAGACATTTTTCTACAGGCTAGTTTGGAAGCAAAGTAAAGTAAAACAACAAAAATAATAAATACTTGCCGTGTGCGAGTCTGTGACAAATTTCTGTTCACCAAAGGTCGGGCGCGGCTGGTACTTGGATGGGTGACCGCCTGGATGTCTTTTGCACTACTTTTTTGTACTTTAGTACTTAGTTAACAATCTATATAGTAGTACGGAACCCTCAATGCGCGAAAACGACTCGCACTTGGTTTATTCTCACCCAGTAATTTTTTATCATCAAAAATTTTGAAAATGTGCAAAAGAGATAACTTTGGCCAGTGAACGCGGCCTTAAGAAAAGTTCAGGCCCTAACAAGCTGTAAATAGCCGTGCGAGAGTCTAAGTTCAAGGAGCCGCTAAACAGTCACGCGTGCCCGACGTGGCATCCACAGGTTCTGATTATTTTCATCATAAAAACACATCACGTGCGGTCCCCCCTTTCCTCCCCCCTGAAACCTTCCAAGAAAACGAAATTCAGGCATCCGGCGGTGGCGTCTTTAGGTGGATCTCATGAAATCCGTCTGTGACGTGTAGAAAATACATATTCATCTGATGTGTTTATATACTCGTAGGTACGGTGTGAGAATTACGTGAATATTTTAATAGAATTCTCTATGTGGCATCTGAGTACGAAATAAAATAGAATTCGATGCAGAGTTTGAAAATAAAGATACTTATGAGGTCGTTCCTATAAGTAGTCGTCAATAGCTAGACGCAGAGAGTGGAAACAAAGAGTAACAAGTATAATTTTTTTTTACCGCGGTAACAGAGCTAATATTCTTCAAATGGCTTGTCAGATATTCTTGAATCAAAGCTAAGAACTCTCTCTCGATCAATTCACCTTCAAACAAAAAATAAATTAATTAAAATCGGTTTAGCCGTTTGAGAGCTTTTTTTAAAATAAATAATAGTCTTGTGTTTAACCACCATCACGCCTGATGTTAAGCTATGATGTGGTATACGTTGGAGCTACGATGCCACCAAGATATAACCAGATATAACCATTTGTCTGCTCATCATCCTTTACCCCGCCGTAAGCCAAAGTTACACTTTTTTAGCATAACCTTTTTTGACCGGGACAATCCTATATCGCAAATTGAACGAATGACTTTTAATTCACCAATCACACATATCCCCCGCGACCGACGTGGCTTACATATGACTCGTGTCATAAATTATGACTCGTGCGCAATCAAGTTATCGATATTATCTTAGAATAGCACAGATAGACACAGACCAGACACACACACACGCAAATACATACAGATACACATGTTAAACTTACGAGTATAACACTCCTTTTTTTGCGTCAGGGGTTAAAATAAGAATTCAGAGCTCAGTATGCATTTAGGGCATGAACGGCATACCGACCGCATGCGTCCAGCCTGCTGACACAAATACAAGTAGGTATTGTAAGTTACTAGCTGCGCCCCGCGGTTTCACCCACGTAGTGATGAAAAATGGGGATGATGATGATGATGGAAAGTAGCCTATGTCACTCTCTGGCTCTTGAACTATACCCATGCAAAAAATCAGGTCGATCCGTTGTTCCGTTGCATTGCAGCGTGAAAGAGGAACAAACATCCATACATCTATACAAACTTTCGCGTTTATAATATTAGTAGGATTCGTGATGATGATCATTTTATGACTACGCTACTTGTAGATACTAATATATCTTCTATAGTTATTTAATTTTAAACCTTAAGTATTACATACAGTACATTACTGCAGCGGCCGGTAGCAGAAGCATTTATGGACCAACGGGAAAATGTGGGACGAGGCCAACATTCGCGAATATATAAATGCTCAGCCGCCGCCAACGTTTGTATAGTGCTTTTCTTAAACATTGCCTGGATATTCGTAAAAATAAAAGCGTAGTTTTATTAAAAGTGTCTCTACGGGGAAAGTGTAAATCTAAGGAATAAATCGTGTAGAAATGCACAAATGTTTTAGGGTTATTTTCGCATTTCATTAAAACATTGCCTAGCAACCTAACTTGGAAAAAAATTTTTTTTTGATATGGTCAATACTATCCGGTTTTTTTTTTTTTTTTTCTAACATTCTGTTCATTCGCCTATTTTTAGTGGAAAACCATAATCAAACTTCTTTGCACATTAAAATGTTATACACACGTACAAGATAATCAAACAAAAAGAAGAGACAACAATTTTAGCAACGGGCAACGGTCAAGGCCATAAAGTAAAATTTTGGTACCATCTATCAATCTATCAAAGGCTTCTTCAATAAATAAACACATTAAATACCCTGTTTGAGAATAAGGAAAAACAGTGCCTTTACCTCCAACAACTCAAGTTGCGCACGTACTCGTATCTTTACCAGCAGGGAAACAAATCAAGTCCAATAGTCATAAAACAAGAGTGCGACATCGGCGCCGAACTTATACCGTGCCTTTTCCGACTCCTTCAAAAGCGATATACGCGCAGGACTTTATACCTCTTTTTTTAAATAAATAATAGGCTTGCGTTTGATCGCCACCTCGCCTGATGCGCGATGATGCGATCTACGATGGAGTACGCTTGCCTAGAATCAACCGATTCACTCGCGATATGAAGACACCCAGATTGTAACTGTCAGGAAACACCCATTCTGACAGCGCTTGCGCTTTGTAATTCTCGCTAACGACGTTGCTTGGATAAAACACAGTCGTTCTCTCACGATGTCTTTAAATCTAAAGCCTTGTGCCAAAAAAACAGATGTAGCATGATAACACCTATTGTTTTTGTACAATGACCCCTAATTGTTACCACATTTGATGGTAAGGTATTTAATTTGTAGATAGAAAACACGTCGTAATTGGATCCAGTTAAAATATTTCAAGCTTGACGAATTGAGCATTGTACAGTAATAATCAAAGATAATTTATATCGCCATTGCTAATAATGCTAATGTTAGTAAAAGTTATCACTGAACCGAACAAAGCATTTCGAGAGAATATGGGATAACACAATGCTGAAATTACGATATGATGAAATATTGTAGCTGCAATCTGCTGCATTGCTGGAGAAAATAGCATAATTAATGCATTCAACATCGCTGACTGGTATCAAAACAATACATATTGTGGCAGCTTTAGTCCAATTAGCATCATTCCATATTCGTTATGACCTAGTTTCGCACTCATTTTAATAAAATATGTGTTTAAGTATTGCATTTAGTTTTCGATTTAATTGTGTTACAATGTGTTGTTCAGTGGTTAAAAAATATTACGTAGTAATATCAACATGATGAAAAGAAATTCGCAACATAAGTCCTGTTAAACTTTGTAAATGAGAATTAACAAAAAAAAAAAAACCTCTCTCAAGTTACCGAGTGAATTGCTGGATTCGCTGGCGAAGTAAAATTGCTAAGTTAGGAGTGGACTTTTAAAATTCGGGGAACTCCTGAGCCGAACATTAATGACCAGTGCCGCCATTCTAAGGGGCTGCTTTTTGGAAACCCCTGCTCGCCCTCGCAAGGGAAGTAATGCATTTTCTTTTATCGCTGCGCGGACAGTTCGCACTTCTCGACAAGGGGACTGACTTTTACGATTATTGTGCTCACATCGTCGCTACATGAGATCAGCAATAAAAAGTACTGGATTCGATCTTGGATACCGTAAACGGCTGTGACGTTTCCGAGGCCTTTCTTGATAGCCGCCATATTGTGGACTTTCACCAGTTACTATCAGTAGGTACGCATTTTATTCAATTTGTTATTTGTATGCCGCAAATCTAATTTAAAATATCAACTAAATAATCAAACTGACTCTTTGAAATAATTTTGTTTTCCTCTTCACGCCTACATAAATACATAATGAGTTGAACCTTTAACCTTTACTGTATGTGAATATGCAAATGAGTCAATACATGTAGATTTGTTAAATCTTCTACGGTGCCAAACACTTTGTTTTAGTTTGTAATCAGTTTCTAGGAAGAACTAGCTTATACTTTTTCTAAATTGATAATAGTCTTCCTGGAAGGGTTCAGAGCCTGTCTCAGTAACAATATAAATAGAATTTCGACACCCGTCACAAGCGCGGCATTCTAAAGCGGTATGATGCAAGTTTCCGAGAGCTAAAAATGTCAAAATCGTGTTGATATTTCGCCTTGGGAACAGAGCCGAGTGCAGGCAAGCTGTAGCGTATCGTATCGCACGCATTACACCGGAAAGCGGCGACCATGCAGAGCGTGAAATAATGCACCGCATGTTGAATAACATTGGTAATTAATCGCATCGGGCGAAAGCGCAAGTGTTCTCATGCGAGTTGGTCGGAAAAACTTGACTTATTAGATAATAAATAACGAGTAATGCGTATGGCATGGCGGTGGCAGCATGCTGTTATTACGCAGCTCTACCACTACCAAAGGCTGCAGTCCGTAATTAAACTGGGCGTCCTCGCATGGCTGCAAACCCGCACATGTGTGCATGCATGGGAGACAAACTGTCTGGAGAATAAACCTAATAAATCTAAAACATCTGATCAGTCACACTCTTATCGTAAATGTATTGTAGATAACCTTCTAAATACTTATTCGTAAAGTCAATAAATTTCAGGTCACCCTAGAAATCAGGTTTAATTTTAAGTTTAGTTCCTTTCAAATGTTTATATTGCGACATTATCGCAAAACCTAAAATAAGTGGGTCAGTTAGTAGTCCAAAAACTTTCTGTTGCATTCAGCTTATCTGTCAATCTCCAAATACAACTTTCTCACGTGAAGTTCGCTGACCTGACGTCAGGGCGGTGTATGTATTTCAAAAGATAAAACTGTCCCTAAAGCTGACGTAGATATCCAATGGCAAACAGCGCTTAGTTCTGTGTCCATGTTTAGAACCGACAACCGACACGATAAATTTACACATCAGCGTTTCCTGGGAATATTTTTAAACGGTCGGCGACCACTCTAATTTAAATTGCTTCTTGGATAAAATATTGTGATGACAACAATTCCAGCTTATGCCAAGCAAATCGAACCCATTAAATTGTGAATGAAAGTGATTCGCTGTAGTTTATAAGCACAAAAATAGGGCGATCGTGCGGGCGAAAGTATGCAGTCGTGACAGGGCATGGACGTGCCAACACTTCAACTGTGCTATCCGTTATCTTTAGAAGCCCTATCGCAACCAATTATTAACTACATCAGCTTATCATTCATCAGAGAAATCGTTATTGTACAATATTCAGTTATTCACCAATGAACGGCGAACAAAACCGGCAACTGGTTGAAAAACAACCAGTTGCAGGTACAAATTTAAACTTTTGATGCGCCCAACAAACCGTGTTACATGGAAATAAGTTACAAATCTACGAAAGCAATGTTGGATTTCCACTTCTGCCGAAAGATGAAACGTGCGGAATATAGAAGCCTGGGTATATGATTGGTGGTTCGTATTACACGGGATGAATTCAGCAGATATCAATGCGAGGTCACGAGCGCCTGCCTTGGCCGGACTTCACTAGCGCCGAGGGATTTCACTAGAAAGCCCGCGACACGAGACGCTGTACCACTCCGACGCAAAATCTCGACCAAGTGAAATGTAAACGCTTTCCAACATGCACTACTTTATGCAAATGCAAGTACATAATATCTGTTATGCACTAAGAAGTGGATCATGAGTTGAGGCCAAAGTAATTAGTTTTGAGTTACCTTAAACGCTTCTCATTTAGTTTTTACGATTGAATGGCACTAGACACTTGAGAAGTGCATTGTATTGATTTGTTATAACAATTGCCTATTCAAAGTCCATGTGTTTGACATCCGCGTAAGAAATTGAAAATACAAATAGAATTATGAAACATCCGGCCATCCGGCAGAGAAGGCAATAAACAATCGAAGGCCTTCCTTCCTTGCAACGAGATAATTACTCCACTGTGGAAGTTTTTGTTGCTCTTACATCTCTTACAGTTATGGACAAGGATAGAACGCCGGCGAACAAAAACCCCATGGGAAGGAAAGAGTGGTGCGCACCTGACTCGGCAGGTTTAGTTTCTTTTTCTCTAATTACTACAGTTACTAAGCAAATAAAATTGCAGCTTTTCTCTATCGCTGTTTCCATGCAGAGTTGCAATATTCCTAACAGAAAGTAGCTGGTGTTATAATTTCGACAAGCAATGACTTGAATTATTGCCTAATGGCAAAAACGCTAGTTGTATTGGTTAAAGAGCATGACAAACAAGAAGCGGTGCTTCCTAGACTTATAAGTGGATTTTACTTATTTACTGTGACACGTTGGGCGTTTGATTGTAGATTCAAAGACGGTGACTGACTTTCTCGTTCAATATTCATACCGTGGGGTTATTATGTGCGTAATTCGTGGCTTGCCGTGTCTGATTAGTATATCTGTACATGTACGAATAGTTACTACATTATGGTTGGTGCAGATTGCTGTTTGAAGCTTGTAGTGGTTGCAGGGCATCGAACTGGTCCATCCGCGGGACGTGACCTCCGCCTGGGTTGCACAACGGGGCCTTATTATTCAGTCAACAGTGCCATGCCCTTATGTGCATGCTATTTCATTCCGTTTCCAACCACATGAGAAATGTGCGAGAGTCTCATGAGAAACGAGTTATGACGCTATCTCATCAGCGCAATGTTAATTTGATTAATAACGACCGCATAACGAATAAAATCTATTTTGGTGTAGTAGAAACGAACAGCCTAGTCAATCGGAATTTCAGTCACAGTTACCGCCAGGACAGCTTTTTTGTCTCGTAATATATTTACGTTCCCAGCCAACAGGTTTTGAACCCAATTCTAGCCGTAAATGACTTGCGTCATCAATTAAACTTTAGAGGTCTTATTCAATGGAAAGAATTAATGATCGGTTACAAAGTAACAAGAGTTGTTAGATAGATTCAATTCGGATTGCATTACGTTCATCATTCTACCATCCACGGCAATTTAATAATATAATCATTTATATCGAATGTATATCTTATTGTCAGGAAACTTTTAGACAGTCAGACAAAACTTCTAACAAATCTCTATCGAAAAGGATCCTTTGTCTCAAAAGGTTCTGGGACTTTTTGTTGCGTAATACTCTTGATGTACTTAATGTGATTACTGTAAGTTTAAGCAAGTACTTGATAAGCCGTATACACGTTGTGAAGACAAATTCCTATTACACTTTCGTTTTCGTATTGAATATTTATGGGTATAAACCAGTTTGTACTCATAGTCTCCTGCACTGGTTAAGGGTCTCCTTGATTACACGTTCCCATACAAACGTCGTTAGCCTGCTTCCCAAAACTTGAACCACTCAAAAACGGAGTTATCCTTAAGTGTGCACTCAAACATTGGTTGGGGTTCTTTTATCAGGATCTCTCTGTAAACAAACAACTGGAAGAAAGGTTTCACCATGGCGGCAATCTTTTAAATATATTAAAAAACATGAGTTTGTTGTATCGTTTAATAAATTTATCAGCTAAATTAAACCACCTGTAAAGCTTGCTAAGCTATAAAATGGCATCATAGCTTATACGACGTCATGTCCTAATCTATGTTTCTCTTTATAGTGCTGGAAAAGTGGAAACTTTAAAAATAATGTTGCATGTAGACAAGATATACTATAATATACTGCTTTGAGCAGGCTTACATCATATTTTACAGGTCGTTCCGTATTATAATCCTGCAGTTCACGGAGCTTTCACGTGAGACCGGCGTTCATATTGATTTTAATTTCATGATGCTTTATTTTTGCGTTGCGGTTCTACCGACGATTGACGCACGGGAATTCTAGCTGAATTTGCTGGCTTGTCTCTGTCAAAGGTAGAAAATAATGCATGAATAGTAATATATCTGTGTAAGTTTAGATGTCTATTTCTGGAGTACGAGTACTTACAATGAATTTTATTTTGAGAACCTGTAAGCTCTGTACAATGTGCGTAATGGATTCTTTATTTACACGGTTCTCACGTTGCTCTTTGTTAACATATGAGCGGCCAAGCCTGACTTTGAGTAATTGCTATACATTTACATTACTTTTATGTTTAATTTAAAAATATCCGTCACTGCCTTATGGTGCTTCTGAGAATACATCTTCATTAATAATAAAGTGAATTGTATAATGGAAGTAATAGTAGATAATATTTAACCATAATGCCACAAAGTATTGCGATGTGAACATCTGTATTATATATGGCTTTGTTTCGAGGTTTTTCTGATTTTAAAATTAACGCCCGCATCGCACTTGTATATTATGAAACTATTGGAAAATACTTCATATAGTCCGATGGATCGAATCACGTGGCAGGATCGTGCAATAACGCAAAAAAAAACCTCTACGTTAAATTAAAAAAAATCGTTTCCCTTAAATTTTATCCGATTTCGATAATTTTTATTATAGATATATGTCACAGACAATGAAAAACTTACGTTTGTATGTCTACTTTTTTTTCTAATTTCATAACTACTTTTTTATCACCTCAAATAACAATTATGTTGCGATAAAACTGCGATTTATGTAAGTGGATGAGAATATAAGCATGTTTAGCATGTATGTAGATTGTAATAAAAATACAAGTATATGCATGAATGCATGGAATAAGACAGAAGCATTTGAATACTTATGTGTAATTTTACGATACATCGCAACTTTTATCAGCATAAGTTTCGAAACGATGTCGGTTCCTTATAGCTTTTAACCCCAATTGATAAGAAAAATGCGGTTACCCAAATCGGGGCAGGCTCGGGCCCGGGTTAATCATTGTTGCCACCGTGAAACGTGGGCGTAGTAAGGGCAAAATCAGGAGCTGATTTTAAGGTAAGGAAAGGATTAGCTTTACTTTTGCATAAATTAATTACAAGTTGTAGATTGTGAAATGCTCGTAGAATTCACGCGTGTTATTATTAAAAGTTGGAGTTTAAAGCAACGAATGGGGTTTCAGGAAACTATGTATGTATTTTAGATTACTATTTAAATGACAATTCGAAGTGTCGAATTTTGCGTGTCTTAAATACATACTCAATTGTCATACCCTTTGCCCTGACTACGTCCACGCCATAAGCCGTAATGCGCCATCAGCGGGGATCAGCGGCAATTTGTCAATCATCACGTGAAAGGCTTGACAAAGGCTTTCAATAAACGCCTCGTGACGTGAGACGTGCCTATCCGACGTCGTTAATCTATACGCTGAAATGCGGTGATTTTATTACCCTTTTCGGACATCCGCAATAAATAATAAGGAAGTGAAAGAGGATAAAAAATAGTTAACTAAATGTAGGCTTCATGTAAAAAAAAAAAGGTTTTATTTACCCATGATGATTTTCCAGTTTTTCTGCATTTATTGGAAAAAGTACGGTCCTCGTTATTAATGTCTTAGTTTTTTTATGCCATATAGGTGGCAAAAAAGCAGACGGGCTGCCTGATGGTAAGCAGTCACCGTCGCCTATGGACACTTGTAACACCAGAGGCGTCACAAATACGTTGCCGACCCTTTACGCCTTTTAAAGAACCCTATAAGTATGTTGTAGCTTCTCGGAAACACCGTGGAAGTTAGTTTATTCCACATTTTGCAGGTATGATGCAAGAAGGATCGTGTGAATCGCACAGTGTGCGATTTCCACTGATTTATGTTGTGTTTTTTAAACTATGACAAAATTGCTCATACCCAAGTCGTTTATCGGTCGAGACAAGCTACCGACGACCGGTTTTGGAGCCTTGACATGAGAGCTCCTTCATCAGGGCCGTTTTGTTATACCTACCTAGTTTATAAAGTTTATAATGGATTCATATAATAAATACGAAAGTTTTGAAGGGGAGGGCTGTATTATGCGTATGTTTATTCAAACTGAATGGATTGGGATGAAATTTATTAACTCACAGGCTACTTTTTAACACGACTATATTAATGGTTCCTGTAGGAGAGCAAAAACGCAGGACGCTGATATGTGTAAAAATACTGACCTCTGTCCAAATTTTATCAAAATCAGTTCAGACGTTTATTAGTCATGAAAAGGTAAAAAGAGGAGTGAGGTACTTTGGCATAAGAAGTTGAAAGTAACTATTACTAATGTTAAGAAATATTAGTTTGGATTTTATTGCTGTGTTCTTTAACGTCAGAGCGAAAAGAAGATAGAATGGCAATAAACTGAATACAAAAGTTACCGCAACCTAACAATGTAACAATAGGTACTGTCCCTAGTTTTCGTTTGTATTAGCAAAGTGATCTGCGACAGGCAGCGTCTGGGGACGTCTTTTGTATAAGAGGATAATCAGAAGATTGATTCCGCGCCGAGATGAATAACGAATGATAGAGATGCCAGCAAAGGCAGACAGTAAATCGATACAACTCTTTGTAGCGAATCTCTGAACTCAACTCTACTACGGATCGTAGAGCCTTCTTGGGACATACATACCTAAATCAAATCGAAATCTAAATTCGTTTATTGAGCATTAACATGTCAACAATATAAATTATGAACTCATTGACTCCAAACAAGTAACAAATTTGTATTTCGACAGCCAGTGGCGTCTTCCTTTTAGACATCAATGTCTAAATACCAAAAACTTTGTCTAAATTAAATTTATTACAAATGTTATTAATTTAATTTATACAAAAAATTTGGCAATTTTTCTATAGTAAATAATTACGCGTTATAATGATAAACAATAGAAATCAGACTATGACTATGCGCGCGAGCAAGATGGCTCGCGATCACCATCACAATCAGAATAACGAAAAGACAACTATAATAAGGCTGCTGGTCGGTCCAGTCATAAAATTGAAATTTTGACAAGAAGCCGAAGTGGCGTCATCGGATTCTATACGCCATGCTTGATTGGGTTACTCGTCCTATCATCGGTATGATATCACTAGCTATTCTGAGACCTCGTCGCACCTTATTCATAAAACATCGTCAACAAAGTGCTTCATGTTTGCGATCTTGCATCAACATTCAATATTTATATATCCACTTACAAACACTTATTGGTTATTGGGTTACAAGCTAATAATGTTCAATGTCAAAAAATAGGTTCGATGCGTTTACTTCACACATGCTAATGAATAACTAACCCATCAAATCAATAGAGTACGATAGATCATGGAGAAAAACAATTCAATTCAATTTTGTATAAAATGATTTTTCTTTTTCCTCGTGAGTGGATTTTAGCGTCGCATATCTTGTGCATTGTTTGCACATGTCAAGTATTGAAATCAAATTAAAATACACGGACAAGTATTATTTTCCTAAACTTGTATATTTTCGTGTGTTAATGAGTAATAATGTTTTTTTTTTTCAAGTGTTCGTGAACATGCTCACCTTTGGGCAAGTGATATAACGAAGTGAAAGATGGCTTTTCTTTTTTGCTTCCATAGAAGCCTCTAGTCTCCACCACTCTACTAGGGCATTACTTAGACATGACCGTAACTTACTTTGCTTGACTCTGACTTGTTTTTTGACGACTTTGACGATATCTAATAAAACTTTAATATCTCAATACTTGAAACTGCCAAATGCACAAGACGTGCGACCCCATAATTCTCGAAAGGTAGAGAGTTTAAAAAAAGCTGTTTTTTTATTTTATTTTAATATTTACCTGAAGTAATTAACTAGGTATATCGGGTAGCTACAACGAGGTACATAGCTACTATACTTAGTATTACAATATAGTGAAATTGAACAGAATTCATGGTTTTCATTCAGCTTTTTACAATGTTATTTCTGCTTTCAGAGCTAATAAGTAAAGTTGGACTGAGTTTAGTAAAAAAACTACTAGTTATGCTAGCGCCATCTGTAAAAAGTTGCTACCGGCCAACCCCATTAGACTGTTCCATCCACGTCTCATTTAATTTCAAGGAAATTCAACAATCTTAGAGCGAGTAGGTGGTCAAACGCGGACTTATCCGCGATAAAAAAAATGCTGTATTTTTTTTTGTAAACCTGACAACAGATTTTACGCCATTGAATTTTAGATTTCAAAGCCCATATACACATGGCTGTTACTGATAGTAAATGTGCGAAATCGTATTACTGCGTCAACTAGTTGCACCCTAATTCGTTCAATAATGATATCGGGTCTCACTAAACGATCGATATTAATTAAAAGCGCCCAAACAATGGAAGCGTTATATCGGGGCGAAGTCGCCACGAAGCCTGATTGCACTATGTAATGATCAGACAGTGATTTAGAATGTCACAATAAACCAACCGATTGCGAGCCGGGCTCGCGCACTGAGGGTCCCGTACCGCACTTAGCCGGTTTATTTTAACGTATGTTTGTATTAGCTCTAATGTAAAAACGGTAATACGTACAAGCGTCAAACTTGGCATGATTATAGTACACACTTTAAAGTATAACAACAAATAATAAATATTGGCCAACTGCGAGTCGGTGATTAAAAAAATTCACCACCGGTTCACCGAAGTGAAGCAACGTCGGGCGCGGTCAGTACTTGAATGGGTGACCGCTTAGGCGTTGATGGAATTATGTCTTTATGCACATTTTTTTGTACTTTAGTAGCTAACAAGTTATTTGGTGGTACGGAACCCTCATTGTGCGAGCCCGACTCGCACTTGGCCGGTTTTATTCAAAACACCGTGTTACGATGGATGCCGAATGGTTATCTGCGAATATTTACCTGAGTATCTTATCTAATAAATAAATTACAAATAAAATGTTGAGTTTAGATGCATTTGTGTAAAGTTATGACTCTGTGTGATATAGTATTTTATTTGTGCAGCTGGTTTGCGGACGCGCGCCAGCGCCGTCCCGAACGATCTCAGCCCTCGCATCTTATTTGCTATCGCCGCTCATTTCATTTCATTTTATTCCTTTGAAAGGAAAATGCAAGGACGAACCTTTTATAAATTTATGGGTTCGGCCACAGCCTCACTTTGTAGCTTTGATTTCGGATAAATTTCATCATTTTTTTAATTTGGTAAATTTTCGATTTTGTTTTGGGTTTGTAGTAGTATTGTTCCTACATTGAATAACATTATTTATGCAAATATTTTTAAGTAATCTCGTCTTACACTGCAAGGCGTGCTACAAAATTGTATGTAGGTATTAAATATAATCGTGTGTGAATATACCTACTCTACTAGTTAGAGCAATGTCAATTAGCATGTATGGTCACGATAGAGGGAACATCAACACGATGGGTACTTCAAACGTGCATCCAATCACTCACTTCTAATCCCGTTATTTAGTTCAATGACCCACATAACAATTATCATTGCGAAGGTACGTGAAACTTTTAATGATAATCGATTACTGGCAATCGTTATGTACTGCACGTAACTAACTGAGACAAAAACGTTAATATGTGTAGTTTACAACTTATTCTCTGTTGCGTGACTATAATGGCGGAAAGTTAATTACTTGAAATGTTTCTCACGGTGCTCACAGACCAGATATTACTGTGAAATGGACTGCACTGCAGTCAGAGCGGAGCGGGAATCACTCTCCGTATCTGCGATACGGCTTTATTGCAGCGTATTTGCGGAATAAATGCGGATATTATAGTACACGGGGCAGAACCAGCAGTAACGATGATATCATTATATTTGCACAGCGATTCAGATACAGACGATAATGTATGATGACATTTTCTAGCTAACTGCTAATTGGTTGTGCAACTGGCAAACTGGCGCAAACTCAAACTAGAAATGGTAACATAATTTGCATTAGTCCTATAATTACGCAGTGTTGATTTAAATATAAGCTCATTGTATATCTTGGTAGAGACTTTGACACCTACAGTCTATAAGCACAGCTATGAGTCAGAAAACATCTGGTGTTGTGCAAGAGTAGACATCGGTACTGCCAGCTGTGAATGAATTAGATAGGTGTACTTACCTATTGACAAATTCAAATCCTTTTGAACAGACTGCAACTATTGGACAATTATGTCATAGCAGCTGCTTATGTATGTTCCAAGAACCACTTTGCAATTTCTCTATATTTTGTCAAAGTACTAGCTATATGCAAATACGAAATTATTTAAAGAAGCAGGTGTATTATGCTAATAATTTTTGCTGTTAGCATACACAGACTTGCTGAACTGAGTCTGCAACAATGATAACGAAGAATATTAAACATACAAAGTAAAATTAAGTATTAGAATAACTAGGTACTGTATAGTACAAGTTTTCTAATTTCATCCGCACACTCAGCTGCTGTCTATCAACCACTTTAAAACGGCGTAGTATGGAAATGCCAAGCCCAAGCCTTTACGGAATACAAATGCCGGTAGCGTGTACTATATGAGACCATTGTTTTGATCCATAAATACATTGAACATGGATACAACCGCAGTGGGACGAGAAGGCGAAGCTAACAGAGCGGGCGATGCGAACAAATTCGCCGCGATCGGCAACAAGCGTGAAATGTGGGGCGACGCAACCAAGTCCTCACCAGATCGATACTTGATACGCACATCGCGCTCTGAGTGTTGTCGACACCAGTGTTAATGTTTTATTTGAAGCTTTTCCTTATAATAGCAAAGGAAAACTTTCCAGCCACGTCTCAAGAATAGATAAGAAACGCGGAGTCTGTTATTGATTCCACTAAATAGCTTGGAGCGAGGATTGCATTCACCGCCTGAACGGTTTGATGCATTGTTCCGACGTGACTCAGCGTCAGCTAACAAATTAACTTTGAACATAAATCTATCATGTCTAACGAAGACGAATT
Organism: Agriopis marginaria; assembly: GCA_932305915.1. Lineage (NCBI taxonomy): Eukaryota > Metazoa > Arthropoda > Insecta > Lepidoptera > Geometridae > Agriopis > Agriopis marginaria. The sequence continues at coordinate 13,184,078 of OW029915.1, forward strand.
AAAACTTCTTAAACGAATATAAAACTCAATTTAAGCTATTTGATGCTGGTCTATAAACACGTAAAGTAATGATTTAAACACTTAATAAAGAATGACGTTCTTTGATTCAAAAAGCAAGTCTTTTGTGTGTGACATGTTCAGTCAACCTATGGTACCTATGGCTCTATTTTTAAGCACTTAATATTACGAATAGGTAGGAAAAAAAACCAAGGAGAAGTCAGTCAGATGAACAGATTTGGACGCTAATCTTTTTTATTCAAAATAAGCAAACAACGATATTGCCACTAATAAACAAGCCACACCAGTATTGCGCTATCATTTTGTTTCATATATAATACAATACATTGTATCTTTAATCAATGAATTGCCCAGTGTTAGGTTTGAAAAGTATAGGTACTCTACTGAGTACATGGATATCTACAAGAGAGTACAAAACAAAGCTAAGGAGAATGCAAGGTCGGAGAAGTTAGTCGGTCCCTATAGCTTTGTCACTGACTAATAAGGCGTCCAGCTGTGACGTGTTCTGGGTCCAATACTCTGACGCCCATGTCCTACTGATTCGATCCAACAACACCCACTGCACTTTCACTGTATTTGTAATTTGTTTTATCAGGTCATTAGTTATGTAAAATTTTGTAAAAGATCTTCTTCATTTATAATCATTAACACAATTAAATTTCAAAAGATATCTGATAAAAATAATAATTGGAAATTGAGTTTATGAAACATTGGATACATTACGTAAAGTTTCTCAGTTCGGCTGAAGTTGACTCTATTAATATTCATGTTTCTCCAAGAAAGTTATAAAACTAAATTTACACATTTAGAGAATTGAGGAAGCAATAAGCGATATGCTGAAATCGCATGTCTGGCCATCATTTTATCTAAAAAGTAAAAACGACAAAGAACTAACAAAAAAGAAAATATTTCGGCATTCAACGCATAATACCGGTGATTTGAAACAATCTTGTTTTTGCAGAGAAATCTCCACAGAACTAGTCAGAAACATCAGAGCAGTCACGCGACTGTTAACTATTTTTACAAGTTTGTAATTTATTAGTTTTTATTGCATTTCACATTACTCAATGTGCTGTCATTAGTTGGAGCAAATGATAAGAAACAATTTCATTACTGAATAGATAGGTACCGCAGTTATAGTTCGTAGGAATCTTTGGTGTCATCCAAAGATTTCACAAGGTACGAAATCTTTGGAGTTATCATACAAAAATATCGGAATCAAAGGTCAGATCAGAAAAAAAATTGTACATCGAGACTAAATTGTTGCAAACCAAATAAAACATTGTTATGACGACCTTAGATTATGTATATAAGTACCTACATAATCTAAGATGAAGACGATATGGGATTAAAATTAGTTTCTTGGTTTCTAAAATGTATATTAATTTATATTTCTGTATTACGGTATTTACTATTTTCATAATTTTAAGAATCCTCTTTTACGAAAATTGGACTTTAGGGCCTCCGTTATTGTAAGTAGGTAATTGGTGGAAATGGTTTGTCTTTTCTCAGATCTTGTAGGTAGGTACGTGCAAAGAGCATATAAATAATCACTACGTTGAGTTATTTTGCTACGTTATTTTTCTATCAGACTGTCAGACCGGGCACGAAAAATCGACACCGCTTTATGGTTGATATCCCGAAAACCCTTACGAAACGGTTTAGATTCCACTTTTTTTTATTGTGCATACTGCTAGTCTGTGGAAACTGGCAGTCTAAATTTTGTTTTACGTGGTACTCGATCTGTTGCGTCATCCGCCATCTTGATTTAAAGGGTTAATTTTTGTTTATTGAATATAACTCGTTTATTTTCAATTTCACACGAAAAACACAAAAGTTGTTTAAAAAATTCACAAAAGTTGTTTAGAATTAAATTTCGTACAATTTTGGTTTGCATATTTTATTACTAGGACCGATATTTTCCGATTTATACCCCGAAAGAAGGGACCCCAACCCCCAACGAATTCCGAAGGAATATTGCTACTTTTTTTTCCGGATTTGCCCCTTTTTGAACTAATTCGATTGGGCTAGTAAGACAAAACTACAAAAAAAAAGAGTTACTTGATTACCCTAAAACCTTTAAGCAGATTTTAACGTGAATTTCAACGCAATGTTTTAGAAAAGTACTTAACTGTCTTGGTGGTAACTGAGCATTTATGGACAGATTATTGGCTAACACTTCGGCGTTTTTAAAGTTCGTCCATAAATGCTTATATTGCTTACCGCTGCAGTAATGTAGGTATTATTACCTAAATAAACTAGATAAGTCTAGACTTATGTAGGCTAACTCAGGATACTAATCTGGTGAATTTTGTACTAGACTCAACATCCAAGTATTTGCATAATTTTATTTATGTTACACGGGAATTACTCACGTAAGATTAAGCCGGTTACTCCGACTATAGTTTCGCTGTGCAAAGCGAGACGCAGCCGCGCGCGCGCATTCACCTTGAAAAAGGCCGTCTAATGCGGTTGAAACTATAGTCGGAGTAACCGGCTTAATCTTACGTGAGTAATTCCCGTGTAACATAAATAAAATGTGTGAAAACCACGTCAGTTTCAATAATAAAATATTTGCATAATCACTCGAATTCAAATATCTACAATCAGATGAATTCATCCGATCCATAACAGCGCGGTCATCTAGTGAGATTTGTTTGATGAGCCGTGGCAGCCCGCAGCTATTCTCCATAATAAATAAGTAGGTACTCGCAAAACCGTAGCAATCGTATGAGAAGCTGTGCCGTTAGCCGTCACGCCCCGAGCCGCGATCTCGACTGACGTCAATAAATCAGTCCCGGTTTTTACTCTACCCTCAAATTAACATCCAGCCAATCATATATTATCAAGAAAATAAGCTACGCAAATTTTCTAACAAATAGATGTATTTATTTACACGAAAAATATTTAAAACAATTATTATAATATGTATCTACATACAAATTAAAATAAAAAATTTAATAAATATCATTAAAAAATACTTACTTAAACCCCTCGGTGGAGGGGAAAGTGGCCAGAAGGAAATAATACTTACTATTACAATAACTACAAACAATACTTTGTTAATTAAATGCTATAAAGGTCTAGTTAAACGATGCAGATATTGCAGATGGCAGGCTGTCGTTCAGTGTGACGTACTAAGGAAGAGGACTATGTTCAGCAGTCGCCTGGCTGATAATGATAAACCTAGTTCTTAATCTTGAAAATCTAGAAATCCCAAAAATTGGTAAATTGACAAATAAATTGAGCATAAATTGGCACCTCATCCATTTAAAATCTACAACTCCAATCGAGAAAGGAGAACTGAATAGAATTTCTAACACCTTAATCTGTGAAAGTTTTTCATTGACTATTACAAAAATCTTAATCTCTGTTCAGAAACATCAGATAGGAATCTTTATTACGAGTACCAAATGGAATTATGCGATGTATGCGGTTATGGTTAGTGTAATTTTGTTAAATAATTTGGGCGTGTGCGGATCCGACCTTGGGTTCTGTACGCTTCGCTGCACGCGCCGGTTCCGGTTGCTGTCTCGGTCTAGATAAACTGCAGATGTGTTAATTTATCACAATTTTTGTACAATTACACAGGTATGTGCTCGTGCTATTACCATTATGGCTCATTATCACCGAATTAAACGCTCACTCCGCTAGTCCCGTAATATAATACTGCCGTATTGTTACGATCAATCCAATTAGAACGGTTATGTCATCCGATATGGGAAATCCTACGATAAATCTTCATGGCATCTATCCCATTGTCTACGCCTTGTGCTAAGCTATGGGATGAGACACATGAAGTGATTAATTTGTAGGTACTAATGACAGACAGTTCATTCGGATGGGCAGCGTTCGGGAAATTGCGTGACATCTTCTCGTCCAAGATACCACAGTGCCTCAAGACGAGGGTTTTTGACCAGTGTGTGTTGCCAGTGATGACATATGGTACTGAGACGTGGTCCTTAACTGTTGGCCTTTTGGAAAAACTCAGATTCACTCAGCGGGCAATGGAAAGAGCTATGCTCGGAGTTTCTTTGCGCGATAAAATCCGAAACGTGGATATTCGCCAAAGAACCAGAGTCACCGACATAGCTGTTAAAATTTGCAAGTTGAAGTGACAATGGGCAGGCCACATCGCTCGAAGAACCGATAACCGATGGGGAAGAAAGGTTCTTGAGTGGAGACCACGAACCGGAAGACGCAGCGTAGGGAGGTCTCCCACTAGATGGACCGACGACATAGTGAGAGTCGCTGGCATCCAGTGGATGCAAAAGGCAGGCTGGCGTTCAGTGTGGAGGTCCTGCCATCCCCTTTTTACTACAGGACAAGTAGAAAAACGACCCACTACCACCCATACATTGTGGATTTTCCTTGGATACGTACCAAACGTTTCGATTCTACGTTTCTAATCCGTACGGCCAAAGTTTGGAACAACCTGCCAGCTTCCCTGTTCCCTGAGAGATATAACCTGGGCCTTTTCAAGGCCAGAGTGAATAGGTATCTTCTAAGTCTGCGTGCTTCATCTTCGACCACATCGTCGCTTACCAACAGGCGAGTTGGTGGTCAAACGCGGACTTATCAGCGTTAAAAAAAAAAAAAAAAAAAGGTTATAGGGGGAGGCCTATGTTCAGCAGTGGACGTCTTCTGGCTGATGATGATGATGATGATGAATGACAGACAGTTCAAGCAGTTCATCATTGTAGAACGGTTTTAAATCACTGCTGACACGACAAATTCTTTGCTTCGGTTTTGTTCAGTCTAGCTAATCGATAGTCCGAATTGTGTAGTGCATGTTCAGCATGATCTAAATGGACAATGAAAGCGAGTCTCGTGACCCACATGACCGTCTTTCAGCACTTTCTCGTAAAAAGACACGACTTGTCTCAACGTAGAACGAATAGTTAGAGACAGTCGGTTGTAATTCGATCAGCTGTGTCTGGTTCAGTAATCAACTATCAATTCAACTCATTGAAACCTAGAGAGCGTGTCTGTTTCATCATACGATCTGTTTGGTAAACAATTTCAAATATCATCTAGTAGTACTAGTGCGATGTAGATTATGTTATCTAATTGTCATCGCGGTGTAGTCATCCATTAATTAACCTAATCAGCTCGACCTCGACATCTCTGCGAAGAGAAACCGAAGCGTCGAATGAAGTCGCGTGAAAACTCATTAAACTTTAACCTGTTATCAGGAACACATTTAACCCTCGCCCTTTTGAATTAAAATTTGCAACTCATCTGAAGCAGTAATTCGATGCAAAGTGTTGCGAAAATAAAGACTGCACGGTGACTTTGTAGAGGAAAACATGTTTTATGGACGATTCAGCGGAAAAGGGACGCTTTTGACCATAAATAATAAAGGGGTATCTTTTTATCCCATAAATTTACTGGGATGAATGCTTCGCAAACACACTATAGTTCAAAGGAACTAAAAGTTACTGACGCGTAAACAAATATGACATTATACCTTGGATATAGGTAGGCTTATACCCCTCTACGAAGTTCATTAAATAATTTATTGTGCAAATTTTGGATGACGCTGTAAGTCAGTAGGTACTTTATGATATCATTTACCATTTTATACGTCAGCTTAATTCGCAGAAAAATTAATATTAGGAATGAAATGGAATTCACAATACTAACCCTCTAATTTATTTTACATTTCATAAGGGATGGCGACCTGAAACCGCAACGCAATGCCCGATACCGCTACCTGCCCACATCAACCTAATCACGTTGTAAATACATAATGACAATATATTTTATACCTGAATAACAAAACGTGCACCTTTATAAAATTTGTTTTACAGAAGTCGTAAACATCAGACAAGTTGCTTACCTTGTAGTTTCCTTTTTGACGTCAATCAATAGAACGAAAGGCTTTTACCTAGTAGGTATGAGAGAGTAGCCCTACTACCTCCGTCTCCCATCCCACGTATGTGGAAGTACTGGGTACGTGTGGTCCCTCGGGAGAGGTAATATGGGACGTTAGTAGACTTTACATTCAACTCACATTAGTAGGGGCGTGTTGCCAACGTGACAGGGAAGGTTGTCAGATATTCATGTCGACCCTTAAACGTGCTGGATAGCTTGAGTAACAGAGATCATTATGATAAAAGCGAGTTCAAATTTCAAAGGAGAACTGCGCAGTTTCAGATCTAGGTATGTACTGTAATGACGTGAACGCGCGTGCCCACGAGCAGATGGCATCATTCTAAATCTGAGTCATAGCTTGGAAGTACCTTACAACTTCTTGCCGGCTTCCATCTGGGTTTGTTTACAAACAGACCTCCGCTGACGATCACCGCTTCAAAACGACTACTTTCAACAATACAAATATCAGCATCCTCAGCTTATCCTAAAATCTGGTGCCAAAGCCAACGTTGAGAACGCCGACCCATTAAATTTGTTATAAACATGACAGATTCATATAAAATGAGAATGGGAAACAAAGCCTGTGACGTGCTAAATTATGAGAGACAATTTAAGCAAGTAGGTAGCGTCTACATGTTAGATACGAGGCTTAAACATAATATATACCAGTGACGTTATGTAATTCGTTCTAATTTCCCGAGGGGCTAATGATATCCTTAAAAGCTATTTCGGTTCCTGACACCGTGGCGTGTACGAGGCCTTGAGGCAATTTCTTGACTTAAATATCAATTCGATTAAGTTTTATTAGATAGCATACGAGACTAATTTATTCACATTTATATGCAAAATGTTAAAAAACTAAAAATAGAAGTAGGTATAAAATAGCCCGTCACCTATTGCCTAATAGCCATTGCTAATAGCATATTATGAAACCGAGGTGATGTCTTCATTATACTAAGTATAGAGGTAGTGCTAAAGGACACTTTACTGGTAATGGAAAAGCTAAAGGTAAGCTTCCTTCCAGACGAGCTCATCGCGACGCCATTGTGGCCCGACCAGTGCTCATGAAATATGTACGCACCGCTCTCAAAGCGTGGCTTCCCCTCCCTAGGCTTGTTGTACCGCTCCCGCCAAACTACAACAACTTTTATTGATATAATTACCTTTACAATCTTAACCGGTTGCATTCTATCTATCCTTTACAATTTTATATTTTGACCTAACGGTTGTGTTCTCGCATTCATTCTCATTGAAAGAACCTCGTATTCATAAAACCTGTTTTTATTGTTAGGTTCCATCTTTATTGGAACCGGTCATCAACCAAGTTTTGTATCTGCTGTGTTGTCTTTGAAGATCTTTAGTGACATTACACGTTTTGTTGCGTTTTACCATTTAGCATCTAGCTAATCAAATTTATTCTTTCTCTTTGGTAAAGAATTACATAAATATAGGTAGTACATATATTATGTATATTCCAGAAATCAAACATTTTATTGCCGCGATTCCGTTAGAAAAAGTAAATACCTCAAAATGTAAGCTCTGCCGTCTGTAACAATGAGCAAAATAGAATAATCCAGTTTCTAATCCTGTGTCACCGAGTAAATAGCGGTACACTCCAAGACGAAGATTCTTGTTTTTTCCATTCTACATATTTAGTCATTGATTTTATGCATTATCTCTTCAAAGTCTATAAGCGTCGTCTTTTAGATTTATGTGTTGCTCTAATGATAGCTTACTATTCCTTTTTCGTCTTACGATTACTACTCTAACATCCATTTTTGTTGTGAGCGGAGTCATTCATCCCACGCGTGAGACTAAACATTTCACTTGCTCAGCGTGGGCAGCAGGCGAAACCTTCATCCATTAGCCAGTTATACAATTTTGTGGAATCCAACTTCTTTGACTACCTAGGCCTTAAATTTATTCTGAAAAGAATGTTATCTAAAGAGCTAAAGACAACCACAAAAAAGTGATGAGAACTGTCTACTTTCAAGACGCTAAGCAACTTATAGATATTATGTAGCAATATTAGCAAAACTCAAAAAATCTAATTCATATAACTCGGTTGGTTAGTTGCAATTTCTATGTCAACATAATATGATTAATACCGACAAAGAAACCTATATTACTGAAATGTTTGTATTTAATACAACTTCTGATATAAGCCTTAGTAATGCGGAACTTACGTGTGAAATTTTTCATCCAGAGGAAAATAAATATGCAGGCTGCTTGATGAGACGTGTCACGGCGGGCAGTCACCGCGGTGCATAATATTCCCAAGGTAAACAAAGATTACGTAAACGCAATCCCACGCACGCACGTCAACCGATCGATTTTCAAACTTTCGAATACGCCCACTTATCTAGGAACTACTCTACAAGGTCCCTTCAGCTGTACTCCATCAGCACAGCACCGTCTTCTGCGCCCTTGAAATCGTACAGGTTATGTTATCGATAAAACACAACACGCGCACTGACAGTTCGGACAACAATCACAAGTCAAGTTCGGAGCCGGTTTTCAATGAAAGGGCTCGATTATTAGAAAAGTTCATGGATGTTGTAGGATTGCGGATTGGTTTAGTCGTATAACTGATGATGTTAAGTGAAATGTCCGGGAAAGAAAGTCGTGTCGGTCGGGAGGGAAGCGCGACGGCGCAGCCTGTGGTCAGGCGCTGACTGAGCGAGCCGCGAGGGCGCCGCGAGCCGAGTGCCGCTTCGAGGCCGAAGCCCCGCGCGCCGCGCCTGCCGCCAGCGAGCGGCACGGTGCGCGCGCCTATCCAACCACTCCAGCCGAAATATTTACCAATATGTTTCTAATGCTTATTTCCGCAATAACATCGAACACAGCACAACACACACGTCAGGAGATGATTCGTAAATAAAATATGTGAAAACGTTATTACATAGACCTATAGTCAAATTAGCAAGTAGGTAACTACCGTGATTTTTACCCTTCACTCTCAGTCAATAACTGCATTTCCTATAGCAAAACCTCTAAACAGAAGTTAAATTCAGTGGAAATTTGGTGAATGACCGCAATACAGCACAGCGGCTCAATTTCATCCATTTGATTACGCTATTGAGTCCCGCCAAAAGCCAACCAACCCGAACGGAATACCCACTAGATAACTACATAAAATGTTGCAGAACGTGAAAATATTTACTGACGCACTAGTAAGGCAATTAAATAAACAGAATTGAAAACATAAATGGAAGGGATAAGTGCCGTTAACTTTGTTGAAAAAATATAATGCTTTCACTTGGTAAGTCTACAAGTAGGTATACAGTTCATATTCAATCAATTTCCTCTGTCGTAAGCAAAAACGGCAATCGACAAAATTACTCTCCTTATCAGCAACACACACCTTGCATAATAATGGAAGATAAATATTATTTGTTGAGGATACTTCAATGCATCATGGGGAGAAGTCACTTGCTGGCGGGGACAGGTGATTGAGTCGTTATCGCCGGCTCCGGGACCCGAGGGTGCAACCTGAGTGTCAGTGTCACTTCTCTATTCATTTATCATGGGGAGAGTTTTCAAGAGTTTCATGAAGAAACCCCGATATCAAAAAAGTTTGAGTGTGACTCAAGTTTCAAGAGGCTCTATATTTGACTGGAATTTTATTTGGTTATTCATTCAAATGGATAGAATGGATAATAAATATGATCATGGTTACTTCGCTACTTTATTTTCAAAAAAAATATCCCCAGAGAAAACAACACCACTTAATATTATAAGTAGCTAAGCTTTAACAAATTTAGCAAATAGTTTATGTGGGCTTTGAAACCCTCAACACAATAATTAAAACGATAAGTACCCTATTTTATTAAAAGATACGGAACACTTTAGGAGACGTTTCAGATTTTTTAGATAAATCTTGAGGAATTCTTGGAAACAATGAATGAGCGTGCACTTTGCAAGAGAATTGCCATAAATGAGGACATCGTATTTTCTTTGTGTTGGAGTATAATTGCCGGTTTCGCCAGGTAAGCGGGGGTGAAAGGCAGGGAAGGGAGCGAACGGCAGGTAGGTGTCTACTGTGGCTTGAGTAAGTGGACCATGGAGTGTCCCGTTCTCCCAAGCCGCCGGGTTCCAAGAAAGCCGGCCATTGGCTGTCGGCGTTCAACTCGGCAAACGGAGAAATAATATACGACGAGGAACTTATTGGACACGCGACGCAACGATTCAACTTGCACCAGACGGAATGTGGTTTATCTTAAGCTGGCTCTTATTTATGTTCCCTTTGGGCTCTAATATTGATCTATAATTGACTGTTACTAATATCACAGGGAGTGTACTGTACCTCTGTACATTGAAATACTAGAATTATGAACAAATTTATACAGACCAACAATTTAAAAAAAATTATGTAGAAGATGTCAATGAATAATTAATTAGATACAAAAAATATATTTCGAAAAACATTATTGTGTCATGCTTAGACAAGAACTGTGAAGTCTGGAAAATCAAATCGACAATCAACAGGAATCCAATAACGCAACGCGTTTATCCACATAGGTACAAGCGATGCCCCATTACTAACGGCTGCGCTCATCTCCAGGCTATTTCCTGTTCAGACGCAGTTCAGACGTCGCGTGTCCCTAAACACGAACATCCGTCATAGAACAAATCGATAGCGACAAACACGTTCGACGTTAAAACATTGCAAAACCACACATTACTCAACCCTAATGATAAGTAAAAACCAAAGATTCATATTTATAAATCACTGGTAAGAACAGAATTTAATAACATTAAGCATCCTACTTATATTCGCGCTAAACACCAGCTAGACGCCACATAGCTTTGCAGACTGTTTACATTTCCCTTACAGGAATAAGTTGTTGTAAACTGTTGTTGCATTGTGAGCGTACGGTTCTCATTCATCTTAACCTTTTCAGATGCACGGTTTAATTGCGCCAGACGAATGCAGCTCGCCACCGTGCTGGGAGACATAAAAACGTTCATTTGCATTGGTGCCCCCGCTGCAGACCGGGTATTTATCCAGTGTTACACTGCGCATAATAAGAGAACACGGTGAGCTTTGACGATTGATGCAAACCCATTTAAAAATCTGAAAATATTCACAAGAGCTCGTGGGAGGGCTAATTAGCTAGCAGCAGACTAGCTCGAGACTGAAACCTGCTATTTTCTCACCGGCTAACTGTGTGTCGTGTGACTGTATGACCTGTATGGGTATTTACACCACAGCTGACAGTTAAATGGACTATAAATTGCTGCCGGTTGTAACGAGGACGCGGTACAAGTAGCAACCTATCAATTATTTAAACATAGCACCTAATTTTCACTAAACTTTGTGTAACGAAAAGGTACTTTTTTGTTTTTTACACTCTCTTTGACACAAAAGAGCGAACGTTATCAGCTGGCTATTTTTTACAAACTACACACAGACAGAGATAAGTGTCCACCAGAAGTGTCCACCCGTAAGGTCCCTCCCTCGTAACCGTAAGCCTCCGGTAACCGACAGCAATAACGACTTATCTCTACAGCAGCTTTCATTTCCGTGTCTAACTTATCGCCAATTTTCAGCCACCCGTCCTCTTTTTGGGAAAATAATAACAAATGCTTATGATATTGGAGAAAATGTTCTTTTCTAAAAAATAATCAGAAACGAAGTGCGATTCAGCTTCTAATAGTTACTCCATGATGCCACTGTGCCTTTAGATTTTTGATAACTATTAATGCTTGGTACTTTAAAAAATATCGTTAAAGCACCTACTTAGCTTTTCCTAATAAGTAGGTCCACAGAAGACATAATAGATAACATAACCGAAATTGTCAATGGAATTGCAGTTTGGACAATTTCTCTCTCAATGCTAACCGTGATATAGTGTCCATATTTCACAAGTATTACACGTGGACCCAAGGCCGGAGGTTTGCAGAGATATTTTCAACGGCGCGCCCGCAATCAATTCCGCAGTTTTATTGTCCTTACCCTTCACAAAAATAACCACCTCTATGAAAAACGCAAATGAAATTCATGCAATATTTTATTCACTGAACCACGAGCTTTTTGTGGACGATTAAAATACTATGAAACAGTAGGTATCTAAAATATCAACTGCTCTGCAACATATATATTTTTCATTCACACAAAAATAGAAAAAACATAACAAATAATATTACTATAACGATGCTTAATATGAATAGACATACCTAATTACCTAGCGCAAAAACGGAAATGACGAAAATGTGTAAGATATTTTAGCTACATATACATATATTGATCATCAATCCCCGTACTCCTAAAAAAGGATCTGGCTACGTAAATAATGAACAACTCTGAAAAGGAGTTTGTGAAAAAACTCACCGAGTGAAATACGCTATATAAAGCAAAACGAAAAAATGTGTCTGTTTCTGGAACGGGCCTGACCCAAGCTGTAGGGTCGGCCGAACTCCCTTAATGGCGGACCAAAAAGCCAATTATATCAATTAAATACTTAACGATTATCCAGCCTATTTTATATTTGCCCGTTTCGACCTTTTCGGTTCACTGGCCCCAAAAAGAAATCTTAAATAGGTAAACGAATTTACTGGAAAGCTGAAGTAAATAATGAAGGTCGCAAAATACTGAATAGAATTTTAAATCGTTTTAATTTTGTATTTTTTCTTACCGTCACGAGCATTAAATTAAAGTATTGTTAATTACCTCGCCGCTCTTTCCGGGAGTCTGAAGTACACTTAGGTAAAATGGCGGCCGACATTGTGAAGGGTCTGGCTAAAGTATTTAATTACACAAAGATCTGCGTAATAGTCCCATTTGTAACATTGAATTGAAGGTTTATTTTATACAGAATGTATAACGGCACTCGTTTCTATATTTTTATAATTTTGTTGTTATTCGGGACGTAGTCTTCTTAGAAATATTGTACAGACTTGATAACCTACATTGGATTGTAATTTTTAGAACCCTTTTCATATATTTTTTTTTTTGTCAAATATGATCATTGGTTTGACAGGAAAATCGAAAAATAATGGAAAATTCAGCAAACACTGTTTCCAAACGTCAATCATAAGTCCATCAATTAATTGAACAGGTACGAAAGTGATCGGGGTTATTCGATTTTCCCTGGAATAATTAATAAAAAAAAAAACAATGTTGTGCAATCTGGAAAAACTGTCGCTGATTTGATATGAACGTGTTTCGAGTAATTGTTAACATTAAGGGCTATTATAGTTTCAAGATGAACAAGTTTTATAGAATACTTGGTGCCCGTGACTTTGTACTTTCTTATAAACTTTGAACTCTCTTTCCCCCCCCCCTGGGCCTGGCCTGGCCTTTGCGCAAAATCCTTTCTGAGCTGATCTCTAAGTTCTACAAGGATTCTATCTGCCGAATTTCAGCTTCGTATAGGTCAAACAGCTTTTTAAATTTCGTGACAAGGCAATCAGTCGTGCAGTCTCATTATTCTCTTATAAAATATATCAGTCTATAGTCTAGCTATAACCTCAGAATATAAAGGTACCATGTCTAGATTAATGGGCTAGCTGTGTAATTCCTCATTAAGAATGAAAAGGAATATTATAACGTGAAAGCTAAGTGCACAAGACAGGCTCTCGACTATGCTCAATAGGCGCGAACTAAATACCACTTCATACTATGCTACAATATATCACATAATACTCGTAGTACTATAGTGTATACATATACTGACCCCGTTACATGCTTCGCGACTCACTAGGCACCATATAGCATAGCGGCGCCAGCGCAGCGTGATTACCACTATGGTACCACCTATAAGTCAACGTGTCCATACAAAATGTATACGAGCGATATCTTTTTTCGCATTTGTAATCGCGGGAATGAAGAGTAAGGCTGTGAAGCTATGACGCGGTACATTATAACGTAGTCTGAACAAGCCTTTACGCTTCACGGTCGGAGCGGTTCTGCTAAACTGATTTTCATCAAGGCTGGCCAGTGCTCGCCAGGACGAGCGGACATTTAACTAAATGCTGCCATGAATTTTCTGAACCGGAGGTAGAACTTTTGAACCATTTTATTTACGTATCTAGTACCTTTAGTATGGTCTTGTAAAGCATTATTTGACTAAATTAATTAGAGAGTTTTAAACTATCACAGTTGTTCACTAAAGTTATATACGTGATATTTACCGTGGTAACGTTGTGAAATGAGCTCCTGATATTTCACCGCAGTTACATGCACCATGTTCACGGGAAGACTAACTGACTATCTATCCCGTAAATAATCATATATAACTTAAAATTACATAGATACTTAATACCACTTACCTACCACAAAGCACTTACATATTTATAATAGTCACATAAAACTTATAATTATGTGTATTTTATTTATATGACACGCGAATTACTCACGTATGATTAAGCCGGTTACTCCGACTATAGATCGACTTGTATGCAAAGCGAGACGCAGCCGCACGTAAGTATTCACATTGAAAAAGACCGCCAAAGTCGGAGAAACCGGCGTAATCATACGTGAGTAATTCCCGTGATATATACATAAAATACAACAAACTATAAATATACATTTAAATACGATGTTTCTGTATTCAGCTTAAATAAAGGGTGACTGCAACGACGATCTCGTTCGTTAGTCTGGTTTCTGTTTGACTTTCTTTTAATCTTAGTTCTCTGCCATATTTACTTTCGCTAGAGACGTCGTTATCTAATTTGTCCTCTCGCAACAATAAGTTCGTTCCCGCACAAGAGTATAGGTACATAAAATACATAAAACACAAATGTAGTTGCTTTGAACTAAGAGTCACACCCTCGCTCGTTATCTACTGAATACCTTGTAAATGAGACTCCTTCATTCCTCTCTCCTTTATGAAATCATCCCTTTCACTGGCCATCATCCCGCAAAATGAGAAGGTATTACTTAAATTACCCACCACCTTACAAAATAAAAAAATCTAGCGTGAAAATTCTTCATTCGAGGAAAACTATGTATTATTCAAGAGAAAATCGCAGTCCTTGTATAAAGAATGAATAATGAACTTTGCTCGGCCACTATCGCAACGGTCTATCGCACGGTATCGGGAACGGGAAATTCTGAGAAGTGTAACTTTAAACTTCGGTTTACATTTAAGACTTGCCAATTTGCTGAGAATATAATAGAAATGGAACACAATTTTTTTCTCAAAGGTTGTAGAAGAAGAACTTCATAGAATCCTTCTCTTTTTGTGGCCTGACCTAAAAACATAACAACACACAAAACATCACTCATACATCATACAAAACTTGGATCATGAACCTTCAACCTACCCATGTAAGAATAAAGTACATGCACATTCAGATGATTTCATAGGTAGATGTGTTGACTGCGCTCGATATTGACAAAATGAAAGCAAGGTAATTGCCAGGCATTCGCTCAGTCACGCACCTTTATTGTCGCGTCTGCATGTCACTACAAATGAAGCGTTAGTTCTTGTTAGCCTTCCTGTCCTTTAGACAAGGTAAGAATCACACTTTAACCATGAAGAAATTATTACTATTTATTACTATCATAGTAGGTAGATATATCAACTCTTTAATGTTCACACCACAAATTACATAAAACAGCTTAAAAACTAGTGCAACAATTGGCCAATTGGATAGTGCACCAATTGGAAACCTTAGGATGGAGAGGATTCATACAGGAATCAGGAGCTAGAACGCGAGGCGAGCAATAGTGATTAATCTGATACTTATAAATATATAAACCGTACATTCTAATAATAATACATACCTACTAAATTGAGGCATATAATTAGCGGGTGCCGTACCTCATACCATACAGACCAGCTCAACACCATCAGGAATTCACCACAATGGCCCAGAATTGTCAATCCCATACTGTACAAAAGTTTCATATTCCCTTTTATACACACTCAATAATTGTATTTTATATTTCACAAGGCCTCTTGGTGTTGGTTTCGGCTCCACCAATGCCTCTCAAATTTCCAGGCTAGACCCGAGAATCCTATGAAATAAAGGAAAATTATATATACTAGTACTTAAATTACCAATGGAATAGGGCAGTACCTATATATACTATTTCACGCGTCGTATGCAAGCACATTTTTTACGTAAAATAGTCTTTCACATAAATAGTTCTGCCTTTCGAAGGAACTATTCATGTGCATGTCCTTTATTTTTACGTAATGCGGAAATCCTTTGTTGTAAGAAATCCTCGGAACTATTCCTCACTAGTTTTACAATACAACACGGACAGGACGAGATTACACGTGAAATTGCAAGAGCGGAACAATAGTCGCACTTGCATATTCAGCAAGACGACGACGCAGCACATTTCGCGAGGAGAGCCCGCCAGCCGTACACTGTCCGAAAAGAAAAATGTGGGGCGTGGGGCGGCCGCGGCTCGAGGTCGACGACCCCGTAGGGCGGGCGGAGCCGTCCGTCTGCCTTCAGCGTGCTTCAGCGCCTACCCGCGCGCCGTACATTATTTAGCGCGATCCACGAAACTAACGACATATATCGCCATAACATCGACAATATAGATAAACTAAACTACCTACAAATACACCACCGCTATAGAGTGTTTCCTACCCTTGGCGTAAAAGTAAACATGGAAGTAAAAGTTAATTCTTAGAGTTATTAATTTTCTAGAATAAATACCTCATTACTCGAATAATCAAAAGACTTCTTTGATATTGTACGACATAAATTCTAGTAAGAACCTATAAAAGCAGTTGGATCCTTGAATCACGCGTGCGACGTTTCATAAAAAGCCAACATTTTTCATGAGATGACATCCCGGCTTCACACCGTCTCTCCCCTTTGCTTTCACACTGACGCCCCCGCTTAACAATTATTATGTCTTATAAGAGAGGTATGGAGGTATGTATGAAAATGTATAATGGTAATTTCTAATCTCTATGGAAACAAACTTCATTTATAATAACTTTCCACTTGTATCGCACTCTTTCGTTGTAAAATGTAAGTATATTAATTAGCTAGGTATACCACAGTAGGTTATGTTCTTATTAAAATTTCAATTAATAGTCGTCTGGCGCATATATTTTGAATGAACCGCAAGCACGCTACCGTTTCGAGTTACTAACACAATAGGCATGTGTCCTAATGTTTAATTTAATTCAAATAACAGGCTTAGCGAAGGATATAACTAAATACAATTGAAATTTTTATTTCAATTTTATGATATGATTATTTTTTTTCAGTGTGTTTACAAACACTGAAAAAAAAATTGGTGGATAAATCTCTGAGATATGAGTTTTTAAAGTTTTTGGTGGGGATAGAGAGCGGATGCTTTGTCTCTTTCTCGCAAAGCGTGTGTAATTTTTTTATAGTATAGCATTTGTATGGCGCGCGCACGCCATCACGTCAAAACGTCCTGTAGTGCGCTCTCTGTCTTGCATGAAATTAAAATACTTGTTACTTATTTATTTTTGAACAAATTTAAATTTTGTTTTCTTTGGTGAGCTCTACTATTTATGATCAGCTTTTAATAATATATTAAATAAAAATTACACTATTAACATTAATTTACCAATTAGGAATCCAGCCTATTGTCTATAATAGAATCACACATTTGAAGGTGAAGCCGTCTGATTACGACGGACATAACTGACCGTGTCCCACATTCAAACCTCACGACTCGCTGTCACTTGTATCTAGAATAATAAAATATTGTGTGAGACGCCTTTGCATATTTTATCTGATTCGGAAGTCACCGTAGTGGAAAAATGCATTAGAATAACGACCCGCCTGCGGCTATACTAGGGGTAAGGTAGGTACGCGAATCGATTATTTAGTATAGGTACGTACGTAAGAACATAATACACAAAGTACATTGTAAGAGTACGTTTCAGTGTCTATTGCCTGCATTTTTTTAGGGTTATCGCTAGCTTTTTGTTTAACAAAGTTATCTGTAACTTTGTAACTTTTCAATTATCTAAATCTAAATATATCTAAAGTCAAATACTTATCGAATAGATAGATAAACGGGCAGTATTGGCCAGATAAGTTATCTGAAGTATAAACGAAGTATAACTTATTATTGCGTATTTAGAAACGCAATTTGTAAAGTTATAGAACCAATAGCGCTATTCAATAGATAAACCATCGATAAAGTATCTCAGAAACCGGGCCTAAATCATTTAACTTATCTCTTATCTCTTAACCCAGTCGAATAATATTTGAAGTAAAGTATATAAGTACAAACTTGTACAGCTAAATGCCTGAAGAAAATAACAGTCATGCATAAATAATTAATAACGATCCAGGCATAATTTGACAGGGCTCTAGCTGCCTTTACCGCGGATCTCCAAATCCCTTTGGAAATCCATTGCCAGAGGTGAATGATATTTACTCCCCAACGACTTTGTTACCGACACGCAGCGAAAAGCAGCACTACAGCCTTCACTCCCATGCTCACTTTAATATTCACGTATATATTATACGTTTAATACAGGGTTACGCATACTGTACTAAGCCGAAAGGAGATCATTGTACCTTATACTATGGGAATGAGACCAATGAAGTCGTGAAAAAAAAACAACTGTTTTTACATTGCATCCATACATTTTGTCGAGTGTTAATGACAGTTTTCTATGGAACAGTTGTATTTTTCCTGCGATTTCTGAGTAGTAGAAGTTGTTCTTAATGATGAATACAATGACCTCCTTTCGGCTTTAAGAATAGTCTATATGCGTAGCCCTGTATGTGTAATATCTCCCTAGAAAGGAATATCGAATATTGTAACGATTATTATCTTAAACGGCTATTTACCTTACCGACTAGGTATCTAAGCTGATTACTTAGTGCTACTTGGATGTATTAAAGTAATTTTAGTTTTATGCTCTTTTCAGCTGGTTTTCATTTAATTTCATTGCAATTTATTCAATAAACATACAATACGATTACATTTCATTTGCAATTTAAAGATCTCTATTACATTGTAAAACTGAATGTATGAATGGCTATAATAATTGCATAATAATATGTAAGTAATGTAAGTAGACCATTTTGAATAAAATTTTGAACCAAAAATGCTAACTAATTAGCAAATAAGTAACTGATAGTTACATTAAAGAGCACAACATGTTTTAATTGCCTATAAAACTAATATAACTTTAAATGGAGTTTACCTACCAATGACTCTGTTCGAGATCAGGATTTCGTTGCATTGGCGCATCATTCCGACAATATGATTATAATAAGATGTATTATTGGCGAAAAACTGTAACCAAAAAATTTTATAGTTGCGGTTACGAGACCTAAAACTAGTGTTAAAGTTTAATAACGAATTAAGAGTTGGGGTGTTGATAATAGAGTGGATGATTTTATGGAGCAGGATAAGGTCAATGTAGTTACGATTAATGTCAAGACAGTTACTTACGTAAAAATATTTTTCATCACTAGCGCTCGAAAAGTGGGTCATTAATGACTCAAAATGCGGGAGGTAAATATCACTTTGCCTCCCTAGGAAGGTAAAATAATTTAAAACTTAAACTAGGCACATATTAAAAAGTACCATTTCTTATATTTTTTTCTTTTCTGCGACCATGATAACCCGTACCATGTCGGAAACTTTTTGCGCTGTGAAATAAATGAAGCTGGTGCTTTGCTAATTTTTGGCGGGAAATAAAAAATGTAACTGATTTTTCTCAGGTTTTTATTTGTCTTCCCTTACCTAGTGATGAAATGTAGATTATTTGCACACGCGAGTAGCTTATCTTTTACAACCTCAAATTATTAGCGCCCTCCTCGCTTCGCTCGTTGGGAGCCAAATTATCTCTTGTGTAAAAGATCACCTCACACATCCCTTGTGTGATAATCTGCTATTAAACGTTTGCAAGCAAGTGAATAAATGAAAGTTTACGGCCCATTCCACAGCTCATAATTTTAAACACCGTTTCAATCCCATGTACGTCAACGACAAACGTTGTAGAAAAGATGCCAGATTGTCGAATTATACTCTAACACAAATAATGACTGTTTTACATCAATGCTAGCACACAACTTTACACAACGTATAGTAGACATGGCGAAAGCTTTTTGGCTGGCGAAATTTCTTTGTGGACCTCGATATGAAAAATTAATTAAATATTAATGTTTCGTGAATTTACATACATTTTAATGAAAGTATCTAAAGTATTAGATAGTTATTACAGAACGGACTTATACCCAGTTAAGTAATCCGACTTCGAAAAGTCCCTTAATTACACTGTTCGAACTCAATCGGCGTCTGACCTAAATCTGCATTTGAATAAGAGCCGGGCTCAAGTGCTCCGACAAGTTTTAGCACAATCGCAGCTCGATCTCAATAATTTCAATCTCGCGCTCGGAATATAAACAGACCTGATGAAGGATTAGAGTGGTGATTTGACAAAGTTTCAGCCACTTTGCTCCGCGACGGCGGCGGCGTCTCCGCGGAACCATTCATCCAAGTGCA
This sequence comes from Agriopis marginaria, assembly GCA_932305915.1. NCBI lineage: Eukaryota > Metazoa > Arthropoda > Insecta > Lepidoptera > Geometridae > Agriopis > Agriopis marginaria. The sequence goes on from OW029915.1 coordinate 13,204,395, forward strand.
GCCGGATGATACTCTCCAACTATTCAATCTTATAATTGAACCTGGGATCGATATTTCAATGTAAACTGTCTCCGATAGAATTAAAACTTTAGATTACATTCATCGGGGAGCGTTTTGTTACGGCTATAAACTTTTGTTTTCATAGCCTGGCCTACTTTGTTTTATACGAGAGAGAGAAAAATTACAAACAAAAGTTATTTTTACGCAACATTTCACAGTCAATGTGAAGTTTTACGTAAGATATGATATGACACAATCTTGAATAGCCAATAATACATTCCGATCCTCAATCTATCTCATCCGGCTCATAAAACTTTCCACGAGGAGCCATGAAGGAAGATCCGACTTTATCCAAGTTTTCTCAGAATAGACACGAGTCGTGTTCCAATTTCATCATCCGCAATCCGCAACTGATCAGCCCTGGAACTTGCTTTTATCTTCGCCTTATAAGCACTATTTCATTTGAGTTTAGCTACGTTTACCTATATCGCAACGATTGCAACGTTTCATCGTGGAAATCTGCAGACTTTTTAATTCAATAAAACTGGGAAAGCTCGCTCGTTAGAGCCTTGGGCCATCTCGTTAACCTTATTACCGAGTGTAGAGTCCTGCGTGAAACATTCTAGCCCACGGCAGAATAGGTCCTTATGCTCATATAATTTCTGTGTGAATGAACCCCCGACCTACATTAAAAGTGCAATGGAATTGAAACTGGTGAGTAAAAATTATGGAGGCATGATACTAAAATTAGCCTTATTTACGAGTAAATTGAGTACCTACCTTGCGTGTTTATGAGTTTAAAGTATTAGGTACAGACAGGGTGCGTCTAATTCAATTCCATACCTGATAATTCATATTACTATCAATGCTTTAATGCCAAGTCGATCAATGAGTTCATGGGAGCGTGGAGACCCGCATGTTATGCGGCGAATAATAGCTGTCACCATCATCATCAGCAGCCAGATGACGTCCACTGTTGAACATAGGCCTCCCCATTTAACCTTCACACTGAACGACAGCCTGCCTTTTTCATCCACTGGATGCCAGCGACTCTTACAATGTCGTCGGTCCATCTAGTGGGATGCCTCCAGCAGCTGTAATCTCCAAAAAATATTGTCTTTTTTTAGACTTCTATTTTATATTATTGTGTATTAAGTTTTATATGGTAAAAATATGGGTTTATGTGCCTGAAATAAAAATAAAACTTATTATTATTATAAAAAAAGTAATTGAAATAGTTCTTACATTCCATCGTGTTCCAAAGTATCCGTCTCATCCGTCTTCAAATCATCTGTAACGAGAAAATTGCATGTTCGTTTATTTTTGCAATTTATCATTAAAAAATTAAGCAAAAGAGCTAACGCCAATTTCCTTAGTAGACTAGTACCTATTTTAATAAGTCTCGGAAAAAATATGTGCTCCAACAAAGTAATCATGGAGATAGTTAATAACAAAGTAACCATGCATGGAGTTTGACAAAGTAAGCACGCAGGGAGCTGCAATAACAATGTAAAAGGCAGATTTAAAACATTTTAGTTTAATATTTCATTGGAGAACATATTTTTATCGGGTACATACCTGCTACGTTCAAAAACCTAGCTAAAGTCATTGATGTAGGTAAAAGTGGGGCTAAAGTGATCAGAAGTCGTGGATGTCATTCAGTTATTTTGCAATATTATTGCATCTGCCAGAGCAAATAAATACTTGGACCGAGTTTAAGCAAATCGTACTAATGATTATCTATACTAATATTATAAAGAGGAAATATTTGATTGTTTGTTTGTTTGTTTGTTTGCATTGAATAGGCTCCGAAACTACTGAACCGATTAGAAAAATTCTTTCACTGACGGGAAGCTACACTATCCCCGGGTGACATAGGCTATAATCTATACCCGTGCGAAGCTGGGGCGGACCGCTAGTTTAATATAAAAATCAATGGGGGTGCCAAGAGTGCCGCTACATCTAACATTGGCGTCGATTCTGATGTACTCTAAACTAAACTAAATTTGACAGGCCTAAAATTGTTGCCATCCTTCTCTCACATATTAAAATGAAAATAGGCAGATAATTTTAGCCCTGTCAGATTGGTTTAGATTAGTGAGTGGTATGACAGAATCAACACCAGTAGCAAACTAAAAACTATTTAGTAATAATAACTTAATATTCATTAGACATTTAAAACACAAATACTATCATCTCACGACGGTCTATGGGCAGTCTAACTGTTTTTGTAGTTTTAGTTTTAGTTTGTATTTTGTTTAGTTAATAAAGGCACTTGATCATCTTACTATACCTTATTATAATAACATTTTATCATCTTTACCACCAAAAAACTACAAACTTCTCGATGCAAACCACGAAACACAATTTTCGTGCAATCTACAACCATGGAACAATTTTTTTTACTACCGACATTTGACAGATAAACACGAGTACCTCTTTAATGAGAACTAACTGTCAACATGGAAAAAAACAGACTTTTGTCAAGTTGTCTTTAGATGTATCAAAGAGAATATAAATAGATGTGTATGTTCCAGGGCCAGCTGTAGAGGTCTACCCAAAAAAGAAGAGGTCTGTGAGTCTACTAGTGCTAACAGACGCACGAACGCGGTTGACGGAGCGCCGTCCAACCAACGGGAGAGAAAGAGTGAGAATACCATATTTACCTCCCTTTCTCTCCCATTGGTTGGACGGCGATTGAAGTCAGCCGCGTGCGTGCGTCTGTTAGCACTATACCAATATTCTGGTAGACTGATATTATCATCGAGTTATATGTACGTACCTACGTAATACGTACGTAGTAAATAATAACTCGATGGATATTATCTATACTTCTATACTAATATTATAAAGAGGAAAGATTTGATTGTTTGTTTGTTTGTTTGTTTGCATTGAATAGGCTCCGAAACTACTGAACCGATTTGAAAAATTCTTTCACTGACGGGAAGCTTCACTATCCCCGGGTGACATAGGCTATAATTTATACCCGTGCGAAGCTGGGGCGGACCGCTAGTAAGATTATAAGTACATTACTGTAACGGTAGGCAACATTTGTGCAACAACACGGGCAATTGTGGATGAACGTGAAAATATGGGCTGAAGCGTAGCCGAGGCCAACATACGTGAGTCCATATGCCTATTCCATAAATGCGTTTGTGCAAAGTATGCTATACAAATTATACAAGATCACTTTAAGGTTTAGAGGTTATATATTTTGGTTATAAAGTCTAATTCTCAAATAATGGACACACTAAATTTAGATACCATGTTTGAGTTTTTTTAGCCCTAGGTTTTCTCATTTATGCTAGACAAGCCGCCGAGTGCTCATAATGGTGATGTCAAGGCAGAATGTGGTGATAATTTACTGGCGGCCCCCGGGATCATCCCGGATAAACGGCCCCGATAAATCTGCACGAAACATTTTTATTGTTTACTCTGTTACGATATAATATATTATTTGACGCTAAATATCCGCCATAAACACACATCGGCAACAACATTCTAGTCGTTCGGAATATGATCCAGAAATGTTTTATATGAAATATCGATCACGTTTATTACGATATAAACTAGTCGCTCCCAACGGTTTTACCCACTTTCCTACAGGAATATTTCATGTTTTCGGCATAAGAAATACTACGTATTAATTCAGGTATAAGTCAGTGACGGTGTCACTATGCTGGCCCAGTTTCTTTTATATGCCATAGGTGGTAATCAAGCAGACGGGCTGCCTGATGATAAGCAGTCACCGTTGCCTATGGATACTTGTAACATCAGAGGCATCACAATTCACAACTATACGTTGCCGACCCTTACTCTTGCCAGTGCATGTTGGTTGTCATAATTATGTGTTTGAACATATTTTGAGTTTCTTGGACATATCGGTTTTCTCACGATTTTTTCACCGTTTTTGAGCGATGGCATAAGTCATTGGTGCAGGGCCGAGGGTCAAATTGGGTTCCAGTGCCGTCAGTTTGTAAAGCGCATAATTATGCTAACTGCTCGGCCACCATCACTCCTGTTACTAGTTTTTTTTTTATGGTTGGGTTATACATAAACACCTTGTTAAAATCGACCATGCGATTGTTTGCTCATATATATTTTTTTACTCTTTCTACCCTCTTGTTACTAGTTACGTAGGTACTTAGGAGTCCACAATACTTCCTATGCTTCCATAACAAAGTATAACTTTGTAGAGATCAAACTGTTGAGAGTTAAGAACCATAATCAATCATCGTTATAACGATAGCTATAGCGTGTCCTAAACTTAGCCATCACAAGAACGATTGTTCTTAAACTAGTCGAACTCTGATTAACAATCTCTGAACAGCAACTGGCTGCGAATTGAGCGCTATGCCTATCAACATGTGCTTATGTTTATGGCTGATGAACGATTTTTTGAACAATAACTTGAAAATATTTAAATACTTGACACTGGCAAATACACAAGATGTACGACGCCAAAACCACGACGATTCATGAACAGTTTAAAATAGAAAAACTCGCAAATACACGCACAACTGTGGACGCTGCCAGGTGTTCCCCAATAGTAACAAGCTTTTAGACATGCGTGCTCCATCATAGACAGCATCCGAGATGGCAGTCAAACGCAAGGCTATAAAAAAGATCTCTAGGAGGAAAATAAAATTGCAAAGACAAGGTAAGATTCACAAGTAATAGATGGAGAATAAGGAATAACTGTTTCTGTCTATCATTTAATTTTAGAGGCTGAAAGCCTCTATTGTATCATTTTTACCAATGTACTAGAGCGTGACTTGGACTATACCGTGATTTACTTTACTAGACTTCAACTCTGACTATGGCTTAGTTTAAGGTAAGTTTCAAAACTTGAAACAATTTACTATAAAAATTCTATCATAGTCACATTGTCTGAATAATAGCAATATTAGGCAAGATTTCTACAGCCAAAACTAGAAAGAAAAAAACCTCCAATGCAATTTGAAAAAAAAAAATCTTGTGTACATCACTGTGGTACAACATGAAGACTGGCATAGCCAAGGCATAGCATATTTTTTTACAAGGACATTTCATAATCATTGTAATGAAACGTCCTGGATTTTTTATTCGACTGCCCAAGAAAGAGAGTAATGTTTTGGGACGTATGTGTGATATGTTTGTTTGTATGTTACAAGCTTTTATTGTTAGTATGTTGTGCGGTATGTGTGGGACAAATCTAGCAACTGAATTTCAGACTAGTTATATTATCCTCAACCGATTGAGCTGAAATTGGATTTTTTTGCATTGTCACCGAACTTATGTAAGTTCGGTGACATTGCAATGTTATGATACCATCGAGCCGGTCTGATGATGAAGACAGAAGGTGGCCATAGGAACTCCGAAACGAAACGACGCGACGTAACCCCGTCGAGTAGGTAGGTTGGTAGGTTCGTTGGGTTTGTCATCCAAAGCACTTTGGTCCTAGGTGATAAATTCAATATGGCGGACGCCCAAGAGGCTGACAAACTGTTCTTATCTACCATCATGATATGGGTATCAAATGAAAGGGTTTGCTGAGATGATTACTAAAAAGCATTATTTTTTTTGTGTTTTAAAAACTTGTTAATTAAGTTTTATGTATGCTTATTACCTCCTATAACGCTTGACCGATTTTGATATGCGAGGTGTCGTTAGATTATGTCTTAATGTCCAGTGTTTTGTGCAAATAAATAATCTTTATCTTTATCTCAATTGATAGAAAAAAGGTCCATGGGTCCTCTTTGGTTCAATATTATATTTATACCAATTTCTAATTCCTATTAATTTGTAAAACGATCGATCCCGTTTGTAAACGATAAAAATACGTAAGTAAGTAGGTGTACGAATATATTTGTTTTTACTTCAAAGGAACCAGGCAAACATAAATTCAAAGATAGTTAAGTTAAAATAATGTATGTAAATTGTCAATAAAAAAAGCTATTTGTCTTTTGATCGTGGAACGATCATGGAGTTCATGGAAGTACCGTCTCTCGGACCCTCTTGGAAATCGTAACTCTCCCAATTGTCTCTAACAGATCTTGCTATCAGATTGTCTTGCTACGTTTGTTTTACTTGTAATAATATACTTGTATCTTTGATATTTATTAATATACATGTTTAAAAGATAATCAAAGACTTGTATACTTTACCTGTCCTTATTTATATTACTAATCATTTATTTCAGACCTGCGGCCTTATTATAGAAGTTTGATTGTGATCGAGATTGTATGCCGTCCCGTTCACATCTACTTACTCGCACCACGTGCGTAAGTTAGTCTTGTTTTAAATGATAAATAAATGAAAAAAAAAGTGAGATGGTACGCGATCACGATCACAATCCGAATCACGATAAGACATCTATAATAAGGCATCAGGCATTCAGGTAAGGTCCATATACATTTTGACACAGATTACATAAAAAACTGATAATAAAGTAAAACTAATTAGAATCAGGTACATGTCAATAGTAACAATAATAAAAAATAAATGAAATGAAATAAAATATAATGAATAAAAATAGTGATGGAAATTATAATAACAAAAAAAATTATAAAATAGAATAAAATGTCAGTGGCTTACTTATTATTAGTATTAACATGTAGCCGCACTGCATGCTTAATGACCGGACATTCAAACCGACCTGCCACAACACGTAGGATGCTATTGGCACTGCCTCGGACACGTCTGAGCATCGTTCCTTATATTGCAAATCATGGGTGCAATAACCGAGTGCAGTTAGTAAGATCATAATCGATTGTTGCCCGTAAACGAATCTTGAGCAACTCATAATAATAAAATTCATAGTCACGTATCACCTTTAACTTTATCTCCAAGAAAACAAATAATAAAATAGACACACCTACGACAGAACAAAGGAAGAGAGAAGAAAATAATAAAGCTGAGGATTTATATTTAAGGATTTATTGTTTTATGTAGACAGTATTGCTGATGCTCGCGCTTTTATTTGGAGAATCCTTGCAGCCCTTTCGAGATAACGGGCGTTAAGGCTGAATGCACACAGCATCACGGATTACTTAAAGGAATAACGAAACCTGATTTTTGTCTGTTATTAATAATAATTGGTTTCAGTAATTCCCGACAACCTTACTAATATTATAAAAGCTAAAATAACTGTATCTCTCAGTCTGTTTATTTATTCGCTTTTTTAGCAGGATGATAGAGTATTACATCGTAAGAGCGGACATAGGGTACTTTTCCACTCAAAAAATGTTGAGCTAGTCGGACAAATAAAGTCAAAATCCAAGTACCTAAACATAACCTAAGTCTAGGTCTCGTATGTATATAGGTATATACATATTGTTCTTAGTCTGCGTGTTCCATCCTCGACCACGTCCTTGCATCCCATCAAGCGACCGTGATCAAACACGGACCTAGGTATTCTCCATAAAAAAGTATCCAACTGGGAAATTTGTAATTTCATCTCTATAGAGTTAGTAAGTATACCATAGTGATATCTGGAACTACATTTTGAAATTTTTCCCCTAATAGAAGACTAAGTATTCTAATTCTATGAAGACTATACCTATTCCTCATCATAGAGTGTCTGTTCAGTGTCGCAAGTAAACCTGCGCACAAAAGCTAGTTGTTGACATTGACACAACACACACACATCATCAGCCATTAAACTTCCACTGCTGAACAAAGGCCTCCCTCTTAGAGACCCCTCTCTGGGGTGTTGCCATAATTGCCACGCTTGGCAGGCGACTTGGGGATAGCAGTACATTCCCTGTTTACTAATAGGACTTCGCTGCCCATTTTCTACACTTCGGTGGTTCTGGTCGCAGTTTTAGGCCATACCCGGGTCCTATTGACATCGTCGTTTCCCGGGTTGACATTGACGATATAACGCAAATATCGGTTGAATAAGTTCTTATTTTTCTTTGCATTTTTAGTAATGCATGATTTTGTAGAAAAATAAACTCCCAGTAACCTTAAAGTTCATACATTAACAATTTATTGGAGTCGCACTTTAACCTAAAACTTGATAGTTTTCAGTTATTCGCAATGTGACCTCAAAAATAACTTTGCACATCAAACTCAACCCATGAGCTGTCCTAAAAGTTTATGAATATCATAAAAAAGTTTCAGAAACTAGCCCAATGTGCGTTCGCCTTTAGGGTGGCATCGGGGCAAATATCCGTCTCCGATGTAATTGGAAAGCTCGCGACAATAACAGAGTGGGGTGACGAGGCCCGATGTGCCTACATTCGCTGGCAAACTCGCAATGCCTGCTTCTAATTCGACTTAATTTAAATCGCTCACATACCTTAACGTTTGTTAAAACGTGTTTCTACTTCTCAACTCCTTTTTGACGATGCTTTATCACAGAATAGACCATAGTTACTACTACAAACACTCAGATCATGCAAACAAGGGATAAGTAAGGTGGCGTTGCGTAGCGGGTGCGAACGCATCTGGCCTAAATCAGGCTTAGATGTCTTTCTTTAGCCGAACTCACCCTGGCCCTGCTATCTTTTTTTGCGTGTGGACTATTACAATGGTCGCTACAAGTTTCTTAGTGTGCGTGAAAAATGAGTAAGTGACTGTTCCTGAGAGATATAATCTTGGCCTTTTCAAGGCCAGAGTGAATTGGTATCTTCTAAGTCTGCGTGCTTCATCTTCGACCACATCGTCGCTTACCAACAGGCGAGTTGGTGGTCAAACGCAAATAAATAAATAAAATAATATTCAGGACATTTTTGCATACACGGTCATCTGACCCCAAACTAAGCAAAGCTTGTGATATGGCTGCCAGAGACTGATATACGTACATATGTAGTTTTAAATACATACTTAAATAGATATTAACAACCAGATATAGAACAAATACAAATTTTCATCACATAAATGTTTGTCCTAGGTGGGAATCGAACCCACGCTCATAAACTCAGAAGGTAGGTAGGACTACCAACTGGACTAACGGGCTATCCAGCAACGCACCTTATTCGCGACAAAAATAGTGTGCCGCGCTTACAATATTGACGACTAGCAGAATAGTTAAAAACTTTTTCACTATACCGCATTTGAACATGAACGACAATTTTACTAAGGCATATCCATCGCTAGTCTGATCTGAATACAAACAGATATACGAGTACATTTACATAGGTACGGCATATTTGCTGAATCTGTGCAGGGCCATATAAATTGAAAATAAATCTTCCCAGATAAATAAACCGATATTAATCTCTAAAAAGAGCTTTACTAGTGCTGAATCACGAAAAAAGAACTAATATTTTGTTTATGCTAAATCTTATATTCATAATATCATTCAGCTACGGGTCGTGCGTAGAGCGGTACCGACTACGACGTAGCAGGTCTACGTAATCCCACGAAACATTTTAATCTCTAGGGCTCTATTTTTGAATCGCTCGTATGATATTTTGCACGAAAATTTCATGCGAAATTACTCACTGAACTAAAACAAAGTCGCATTTTTGAAATAGTCATATCACTTGCAACGTATGGTTTGACCATTCGAATTTTCTTTCTTTTCAATAAAAAATCTTTCATTTCGCATGATATTTTCGTGCGAAATCATACGAGCGATTCAAAAATCGAGCTGCATAGGTGGCATTACTACATGTATCTGACAACGAACTTTCACTGGCTCTCTTTACTTTATGTTGATAGAGCGAGAGAATTTCAGATCAGACACACAAGGGAGATATGGTAATGTTGCGTGGCGGGTGGGAATGCACCTGGCCTAAATCAAGCTTGAAGCCTTTAGTCAACTCACCAGTAGACCAGTGTCACTCTTTTTTGCATGTGGATTATTAGTTAGTTCATTGGTGTCGCAACAAGTTTCTTAGTGAGCGTAAAAGATAATTAAGTGAGCCGTACTTATTTTGTGGTTTTGTATAGTGTTTTTTTTTTATGGAGACATTTGATCACGAACGATAATAGGCCTGTGTCCTGTTTAATTTATTATAAATAACAGACTTAGCGAAGGATATTAATAAATACATTACACATACTGCAAAAAATATTTAAATATGCTGATAAATTTCTCAGATATAAGCGTGGTGGGTATAGAGAGCGGATGCTCCGCTCCTCTCCCGCAAAGCTGGTGTATTTGAATGGCGCGCGCACGGCTTGACGTCATAACTTGCTATAGTGCGTTCTCTATAAGTTGCTATAGTGTTTTGAGTATTAAATACTTATAACTTACTTACTATTTATTATACTTATTTGGCAAAATTTTAAAAACAGGTTTACTAAAACTTAAATATATAACTAAAAACTAATACTAAAGAAACTAAATAAATTAATTACTTAATGAATTACTTAATGAAATAAGTACAATTCTATTTATTTTTGAACAAATGTAAATTTTGTTTTCGTTGATGAGCTATTTCGTTGATAGGCTTCTATTTATGATCAGCTTTTTAATGAAATAATAAAAAATAAGACACATGCCAATTGTACTAAGGCATACCGCCCTTGTTTGTTTGATCTGAGGAGAGAATCGACAAATACGATAAAAAAATGCTCTATGAGCTTATCGTAGGCCCCCAGATATACCTTTTTACAAAATCCATTCCCTACGCCGTTGGATCGCAAGGTGCGTCGGTCGGTAGAGTTCACAAGTATCAAGGTATGACGAGGAAAAATAAACGCAACGTTTGATGAAAAACTGAACTACGCGTGCGATTCCGCGCCACTGGCTCTACGAACGCTCATACATATTCCGTTGGTAGCTAAAAGTGGATTGAAGTGAATCGTAGGATTCTGTAGGATGTTTACTGCAGGAAGGTGTTTTTTCTATAGGCATACTATAAGTAGAAGTATTGATTCGTGGCTTTTATCATAAACAAAATATCGTTCTTGCTTTTATTCATGAAACTATAGGGATTAACAATAGATAGATAGATAAATATAGATAACTATTTGATAGCCCGTTGGTCTAGTTAGTAGTGAACCCACCTTCTGCGATGGGAGGCGTGGGTTCGATTCCCACCTAGGACAAACATTTATGTGATGAACATTTGTGTTTGTTCTACCTATAACTGGTTGTTAATATCTATTTAAGTATGTATTTAAAACTATATAATATATGTATGTATGTATATCAGTCTCTGGCAGCCATATCACAAGCTTTGCTTAGTTTGGGGTCAGATGACCGTGTGTGCAAAAACGTCCCGAATAATTTCTCTATTATGTATAGATACGAAACAAGATCACATGATGTTCGGCTCTTTGATTGCTAGAATTGCGTATTTCATCACACACTAGTTAGGTATTTTATTTATATTACACGGGAATTACTCACGTAAGATTAAGCCGGTCACTCCGACTATAGTTTCAACCGTATTAGGCAGTCTTTTTCAAGGTGAATGCACGCGCGCGGCTATGTCTCACTTGGCACACAAATAATAACGCCCATACGTACTTTCCCATACGTTCATATGGCCCGTGTAATATAAATAAAATGTGTGAAAACCACGTCAGTTTCTATGATATAACTAGTTAGGTATGTTTATTGTTTAGACAGCAAACGTAACGCTTGACATACAAACATGGCCGGCGTGCCGCAAGCAAAGCGCAAGCAATGACGAAACATTGGTCTATTCTATTTTGATCACCTTGGTGATATCACCTGGGTGATGAAACTCGACTCTTTAGTGTCTTATTATCATCACCTGGGAATATAATCAGCTGGGTGACCATCATCATCATCATCATCATCAGCCAGAAGACGTCCACTGCTGAACATAGGCCTCCCCCTTTAACCTCCACACTGAACGACAGCCTGCCTTTTGCATCCACTGGATGCCAGGATGCAAAAGGCAGGATTCTTCGAGCGATGTGGCCTGCCCATTGCCACTTCAACTTGCAAATTTTAACAGCTATGTCGGTGACTCTGGTTCTTTGGCGAATATCCACGTTTCGGATTTTATCACGCAAAGAAACTCCGAGCATAGCTCTCTCCATTGCCCGCTGAGTGACTCTGAGTTTTTCCAAAAGGCCAACAGTTAAGGACCATGTCTCAGTACCATATGTCATCACTGGCAACACACACTGGTCAAAAACCCTCGTCTTGAGGCACTGTGGTATCTTGGACGAGAAGATGTCACGCAATTTCCCGAACGCTGCCCATCCGAGTTGGATTCTTCGGGCGACCTCTTTGCTTAAGTTGGACTTACCTAACTGAACAATCTGTCCAAGATAGGTGTAATGGTCAACAACTTCTAGAGTATCGTTTCCAACGACTATCGGCACGGGATCAACATGGACATTCGACATGATTTTTGTCTTGTCCATGTTCATTTTAAGACCCACCTGTTGGGAAAGGCTACTGAGGTCGCTGAGCATGGTATTTAGGTCCTCCAGCGACTCTGCCATGATGACTATATCATCGGCAAAACGAAGGTGAGTGATGTATTCGCCGTTGATGTTACCATAGCCGGTCGCCGGTGACCATAGGCGACTCCATTTAAATTATTATTTGGGTATCCTCTGATCACCTGCACCTAAGTGACCATAGGCGACTCAATTCAAACTATTGTTTAGGTATCTTTTGATCATCCATGAATATAAATAAAAAATGGCCGCGAGGAGATCCCAGATGTAACTTTGTGGTAAGTTCTCTAGCTAGGAATATGGAACGTCCTTAGATTATGGCAATTATGCTCACTACAACTCTCCCAGTGACGTTGCTTGTTGCAATGCTTTACGGAGCTATGGCTCCGAGTAGCTGTATACAGGAGATCAGTTCCCTACAGGAGATCAGTTCCCACTAGTTCTAATTGTGTTCCATTGATAGAACTAGTTGGAACTAAGTTGGACTTTTTTTGTCCAAGTAGTTCCATCACTTTCTCCAGAGGAACGCATACAGGGCCCTCAGTACATTACCTACCTTAGCTCATATAAATTAAACGGTCGAAAAGTATGCAGTAGTCATTTATTTATTTATAAATTATCTACGTAGGTACATAAACTCCTGATGTCAAGCTCAAACTGAAATTGCATAAAAATTATATAAGTATTTTAATTTTCTCACGCAGTAAGCAAAAAATGAATAACCCGATGTCGCGGGTGATGCGGAGCATGCAGTAATTACATTACACGTACGTCTCTATAATAATGTCTGTGCACTCGTATGTCGAGAACATTGAGTAGAAGACACGCAAGCTATGATAATAAATTAACTGCGAATAGTAATAGAATTTAGCTATCGTAACGTAAATAACAATAAATGTATGGCCCAGTATGGTATCAGTAGTCCGATGATTGGACTAAGTCCAGGACTAATGAGGCTTTTTATTTCAGTAGTCCGATGTTATAGATAATCGAACTATCGACCTTTTTTTTTATTCTTTTTTTCTGTGAGGATTTTGGCGTCGCACTCTTGCGCATTTGCCAGTGTCAAGTATTAAATTACTATCAAGTTTGATGAAATAATAATATAGTCCAAGGACTTTATATCCCTAAAGAGAAGGTCTACAAAGTCCTTGATATAGTCAAACAAGTCAGTCAGAATCAAGCAAAGCAAGTCACGGTCAAGTCAAAATCATGCCCTAGTAAAGTGGTGGAGACTCAACAAGAGGCTTCTATTGAGCCTTGGAAACAACACGAAAACACACGTTTCACTGCGTTATATCACTTTCCACACTTCAGCACGTCCACGTACACTTAATAAATAATAATCCACCATTATTACGTATTAACACTCGAAAATACACATGTTTATGATAGTAATACAATAAGACGCCATGTTTTTTCACGTTGGCGCCAGAACTCCTATTGAGCCTTTTGTTTCGATGTTTACCTACACGTTTACACTCGTGATCGACTAACATTTACAATGCGATGCACGGACCGCAACTTTAAAAAAGCCATATTTTTTTTATCATATGTTACAAATGTTTCATAACCAAATTTTTCTTATCTTTCTTTTTACCCTTCTCCTCAGTATTGCTCTTCTAGTACTTTGTATTGCAGAAACACATTACTGCAATTTTATTGTTATAGGTAAAAGCAATTTTTGTTGTACATCTTTTTTTGTTTGACATGTTTTTGTACATATTAAATTACTTGCAGTACATAGGTATGACCTTGTTAGGGACAAACTTGTTAGGGGGGAATTCAGATACTAGTATAGTTTCCCCCCAAACTGTGACTTTGCGACCCTAATATATATTTGTAATCGCTGAATCGATTTTACTCATATTTAAACATAATAATTGTATCGTGATGAACTACAAAAAAAATTATGATCATCGGATTAACGGTACGCAACTTATTATCAAACATTCAAATATGCAAACTCAAAAATATACATACAAACGCCGATGCGTTCCCGTAAACTGTAAGACCCTCGCTCGGTCAATAAATCTGTCACTTACAGGAGCGATGGTGGGATAAAAATTCCACATACTCCAGGCTTGCCAGCTAGAACTCTATGTACCCGTTGGAAACAATTTGGCTGCATTATAACAGCAACCGAAACGTTTGTTCAAAGGTTCAAAGGCTTCTTAGGTACTAAGGTGCCGTGCCGTCAGAGTTAGTGATGAAAGGCCTTTGTAGCCAAAAAAAAACTCGTGCCTCAAGGGTTGCATCGCCAAGTGTCCTTTAAATTCTGAAAATAGATCACTGTATACGTTGTCTGTTAGTGCACTTATGCACCTACATCATTAAGGGGTTGAAAATGAGCCTCAAAATTCACTGTACGCGGAAAAAATAATTAGTGATAACTCTGCAACGGAAAGGTTTACACGAATTATTTGTCCACCATCGTGTGGATATTGAGCAGCTATAAAAGATTAGATAAGCAATAAAAAAGTAGCTTTAAAAAGTTGTGCCATGCCAATTTTACCAGAGAAATTTTCACGCAAAAAAATAGTATGGTATAACGATACTATCTGCACCAATTATTATAGAACAAGTGTACATTAATACACCTATATATTATACTAGCTGAAATCCGCTACTTCTCGCTCGGCCTTCGGGCTCGCTACTACCAACCCCCTTTTGTCATCCTTAATTCGGCCCTTTCGCAAAATCCTTTCTTAGAGAGATTTCGTGTTTAATGAGTGAGTGAGTAGATGAATTTCGCTTTTATATATATATAGATAATAGACTCTTTAGTGTCTTCGCCATAAATCACGAATAGTAAACACAGTAGACTAAGCAAGGTTATCGGGGGCTGGAGCTCGTCTCGCGCCAGTTCAAGCTGTCTGTCAGAGATAAGCAGGGCTTCCTCTGTATTGTTTCATCTTAGCTGCTTTGTTACGCGCTTGCAACCCAGTTTACACGAGCGAAGAATTAAGCCGTACTGTATACTTTGTTAAATATGCGAGTTTCTAACTTAATATTGCATTATATAGTAAATAAATGTAAGTAGGTTTGTTTTTCTTTACTGAGTAATAATTAGGAATGGGTATGACCGCCAACTTGCCTGTGTTATCTGTACGAGTCGTAACGGCAACGGCGAGAAGTTAAATTAAATAGAATTTTGTAACACAAGATAAGTACCTAGGTATATACCTATCTATTTCTTATGATAGAAAAAATTAGGGCTGGTTTTCCCGATATAGTATACACTAGCGACCCGCCCGCCCGTCTTCGCATGGGTGTAATTTATGTGCGAAGCCGGGGCGGGTCGCTAGTTAAAGTTATATTATATAAACCTTCCGTGAAAATGATGATGGTGAAAACCGCTACAAAATCCGTTGCGTGGTTTAGGAGGAGTTAGCGGCCATACAGACATACAGACAGACACACAGACAGACACGGAAAGCGACTTTAATTTATACTATGTAGAGATATAACCTGTAGTTTTCTCATGAAAAACCGGACAAGTGCGCATCAGGCTCGCACACTGAGGCTTCCATACCACCACATAAATTGTTACCTACTAAAGTACAAAAAAGTAGTGCAATAAGACAATACCCATCCCCAAGCAAGGCCAACACCCATCCAAGTACCAACCACGCCGAGAAATTTGTCACCGACTCTCACTTGGCCAGTATTTATTTATTTTTTGTTTTACTTTATATTGTGTACTATAATCATGCCAAGTTTGACGCTTGTACGTATAGTAATTTTTAAACTTTCGCGATTTGAACACATGTCAGCTCGTTACCACGGCCATTTTAACATGGTCAAAACGTCTAGAAAAAGGTACTTATTTTTACCTAAATAAAATAATGCGTGATAACAACCGATAAACATTTAAAACTTCTACATATTACCGTTTTTACACTACACCAAATACAAAAATACGTTTAAAAAAACGTTTGTTGCAGGGACCTGTGTTTACTTACTTAAGTATGACTTATGCATTTTCGCCTGTTGGTTAGCGACGATATAAAAGGTTAGATAAGCAATAAAAGTAGTCTATTACGGTTCTAAAGATACAGCCGTTAAAAGGTAGGACAGAGACAGACAGCGTAGGCTTAGTAATAGGGTCCCATTTGAACCCTTTGGGTACGGAACCCTAAAAATACCGGGTAAAACACAAATTGCACTGATACTTCACTGTAGCTTCATTTGGGTGTGACACGTTATTTACACAGATAAGTAGATGTTACAAAGCTAAGCAAAAAATATAAAGGAACTAGAAGCATCGCAATAAATGTCTATATAACCATACCTAATGATCGTTATTGCCTCGAATCGTTTCTGATTCTGTTTCCAAAGCACCACAAGTTCCACCTACCCCGCATTGCGGGTTCAGAGGCCGGAGCACAACAATATGACGTAAATATTTCCGTATCCGTATGATTACGTTGCGTAAATATCGGATTCGCATTTGATCTGGAACAAATCAGTCGGTATCGGTCGTAAACGTCATCTCCACAGTGATGGATCGTCCTTCTGACCTGCTTACAAATGTAACTAATATTCTTCTTTGAATATAATATGACAAAATGTCGTAAAAAAAGGCTAACCTATGTCAGCTTGAGCAATTTTACCTTAGGAATTGTGGTGAACGTGACACCTAGGTTATAAGCTACAATGAGAATGTATTTTATTACTCAGATTAATGTAAAACTTAACACAGTCACATATTTATACATATTGCGTGGTTTTATTTCATCAGGATTGAGTTTTATTCTCAGATCATACAAACAGAGGAGATATGCCTTAGTACAATTATCGTTCGTGTTCAAAATGTCTCTGTAGTTCGTGATCACTACACCGCTAAACCGTTTAACGTAAGATCTGTAGGTAAAGTATTTAGGCCAGATACGTTCGCACCCGCCTCCTCACCTTACTATAGGTATCCTCCTTGTTTGTCTCATCTGAGGTTTTAATGCTACTTCATCATCATCATTTCGACCACATAGGATGTCCATGTCCACTGCTGAACATAGGCCTCCCCAATCGATCTCCAAAAGGGCCGGTTGGAAGCGGCCTGCATCCAGCGTTTTCCTTCGGTCTCTTTTAGGTCGTCTGTCCATCTTGTGGGTACGTCCAATACGCTGCGCTTACCGGTCCGTTTTCCATTCGAGAACCTTTCGGCCTAATATTACTTACGCGATTATTAATGCTGGAGAGCTACAAATGAATGAAAAGGTCGACAGTCAATCATCGTAGATCGTGACGTAACTCCACTGATATCTCGTAGTCGTAAGTGACTTTAGTAGGAAAATCCAATTTGTACGTTATTTTTCGCCGGAGCGGCTCCCAGTCGTCACTCGATTAGGGAAGTGTTCATTAAATTACGCGATTGCCGGCGCCGACGTCCAGTTTGCCAAGCAGATTGCAGCGGCGATAGGAATTCCGACGAAATCAGCAAAAAGCCTCCATCGCTGCTCTACCCTTCACCAACAGCAGCTAATTGAAAATAAACGTAAAAACAAGTGGGCCAACTGGTAACGAAGCTTTTATTTTTATAAAAGTAATAAAACAAACATAATAACTAATGCATTCGGAAATTTGGTTCAGAATAAAGCAATAATAGTATTTCATTATGAACAATAAGTTAGTCGTCTAGAAGTGGTTGAAGTTGGCAGGGCTCCAGACCGTCGAAACCTCAGATTTATTGCTTCAACGTAGAGTTTGGTCTATGTGAGAATTGTAAACTAGTAAGCCACTGTAGTTTAGCACTGTTAGAAATAACACCATTGTAAGGCATTCACTTACGTGATAAAAAAAATAGGGTAACCTATCCAGAATGCAAACGTAGCTCTATTGCTGTCACTCTACCGTCCGCCGTCCGTCCGTCCGTCCCAACATCTAGATCCTAAACGGAATAAGTATCAAACCTGAAATTTTAATATAACGTGTAAAATGTTGACCCGAAAACGAATATTAAAATAAGAATTTAAAAAATTGGGGGACTTCCACTACAATTATAGAAAAGGCCCAATTTTTTTAATGACCTTAGCATGTTGGGTATCACTGTCTAGAACTTGTTAAGTACAGTACGAAATATATTATTTTTATCTTAAAAATAAAGAATTGAGGGTCCGTCAAAGTTGTAATTTTTAAACCCTTTTTGTTACGGGATCTACCTCAATAACTAAACTAGCTATGAACTTGAAATTGCTGAATATTATGTGTAATATCCTCCATATCACCAAAATACTAAAAACCGACTAAGCGCATGTCGAGTTGTGTGGTTGCATGGTGCATAACCATGACCGCGATTCCAACTCGCACTTAGTCGGTTTTATTTTCAAGTGCCGGAAAGATGGATAGTGGACGCGAATATTTTAATTAGATATTTCATGACTTCTTTGTATGATCATAGCTGTGAGAAATAAAACCGGCCAAGTGCGAGTCGGGCTCGCTCACAGAAAGTTCCGTACCACCACATAATTTGTTAGCTACTAAAGTACAAAAAATAATTGTGTAAAAATACAAAATCCCATCAACACCCAGGCGGTCACCCATCCAAGTACCGACCGCGCCCGACGTTGCTGCACTTCGGTGATCGTACGAGAACCGGTGTTGAACAGAAATTTGTCACCGACTCGCACTTGGCCATTATTTATTATTTGTTGTTATACTTTAGAGTGTGTACTATAATCATGCCAAGTTTGATGTTTGTACATATTACCGTTTTTACATAAGAGCTAATACAAAAATACGTTAAAAAACACATTTGTTGTATGAAGAAAAAGTAAAAACGAAAGGGGGGTGCCCTTTCGTTTTTACTTGTTGACGTTTTTGTTTTTTAGTTAATCCGCCGTAACATTACATATTCTGTGAAAACTGGCTATCTTTTACGGTTCGTTAATATAGATATAGATACAGCCGTTAATAGGTAGGACAGACAGACAGGCAGGCAGACAGACAGACAGACATCGAAGGCTTAGCAATAGGGTCCTGTTTTTACCCTTTGGGTACGGAACCCTAATAAGGTATTAACTTCATTTATTTCATTCATTTAATTTGTTAATTTTCCTGGTTGCTCTCATGAGAAAAATAAACAATGTTGAAAACAAATAAAAAAGAGTAATACACAAAATCCATTAACGCTATTTCCAGTGGTTGATGCGAGTCCTTCCTGACGAGGCAGCCGCCTGCTGTCGCAGCTATTTGCGTCGGGTCAGACCGTGGCCACGCATTATCCCTTCTTTGACCCTTTCACTTAAATATATGGCATTTTCCAGCGGATCATTTCACACGTTCATCAAGCGCCAGTCTGGGATTGAAATTATCGAACACTTTTACGGCTCTAACGTCTGTTGTGCTGATTATAAGGCGGCCTGCCTTCCCATGGTAATGTTTTCTGAGTCCTGCGTTCATTTGTGTGATGGCTTAGATCTTTACACTTTGAATAGATATTCAGAAACCAATGATAATTCAATAAACGTAGATTACTTGCAGACAGAGAGAGATAAAGAATACCTACGTGGAATTTTTTGATGATATGAACACTTGGTAGACGACTTTTTGCCACACACATGTCAGTTTTATGAGTCGACCAAAGAACAGAAAAATTCTAAAGGACCTGCCACCTTCTCAAAACTTCATAGATAGTTGCTTTTTTAAATGTTTTATTATTTCCGAGTTAATCCACCGTAACATTAGATATGATAACATGAGTCGCGGGCATCCAGTGGATGCAAAAGGCAGGCTGTCGTTCAGTGTGGAGGTTAAAGGGGGAGGCCTATGTTCAGCAGTGGACGTCTTCTAGCTGATGATGATGATGATGATGAACATTAGATATTTTGTGAAAATTTAAACTGGCTATCTATTACGGTTCGAAAGATACAGCCGTTAAAAGGTAGTACGGCCGGACAGACAGTCAGCGTATATAGGCTTAGTAACAGGGTCCCGTTTACACCCTTTGGGTATGAAACCCTAAAAATGAACGCCTCATTTATTTTATTTTTTATTTTATTAGGTATATATAATAGATCTTCGATTGGCCTACTAACTTACCTGATAGTAAGCGACGATGTAATGTCGATGCCGATGCCAATGTCAAAGTTCGGGAGAGTTTGGGTGTAATAAGCATTTTAGGAAGAATGCAAGTACCTAATAAAAAAAAAAACATACAGTCGCATTGATAACTTCCTCCTGAAGTCGGTAAAAAATAAAGAGACTTATAAGGAAATAAGAGTGTCTGATGAAAAAGTTGATGATCCCAGCAACAAGCTGATACCTACCAGATCAAAATTAAAATATTTGAAAAAACTAGTTTAAATTCATATGAAATACTTGAACTTATGGTCTCTTTCAGCTGTGAAAAAATCAGACTTGTAAGTCTACGCGATCAAAAGATATGACCGTTTATGTCGCATATTTTGAGATTTCACAATGGAATCAAAACCTAACATACGTAGTTACGTACCTATATAGTATGAAATCTTTGCTTATACGTTACTACTTGCTACTACTACTTCCCGTTGACCTAGAATCATGAAATTTGGCAAGAAGCAAGGTCTCACCGCACATATAAAGGAAAAAAAACGAAAGTCGTTAATTTGAAGCTATATCGTATAAAATAATAATATATTGTTTTGCGATTAAAAACTTACATTTTGTAGTTTGTATGTATGGAAAAACCTTATTGTCCACTACAAAGTCAAGTGTGTCTTTCAATATTTCAACTTTTTGTTTGGACTTGCGCTCTGAGCCTTCCTGTCAACGGAACCCTCAGAGCGCGAGTGGTACTCGTACTTGGCTGGTTTTTTTTTTGTTTTAAAGGTGACTTGATCGAGATTGTTCTTAGCTTAGCTAGCTATATGCTTGTGATTCAAGAAAATCTGTTTAGCCATTTGATGATTACTAGCACTTTTATCAGGAGTTAAAAAAAGCCGTTGGTCACAGTCATGTTAACTTTGTTTACAATATTGGATTGTATGATTTTCACATGCGTTGCCTACCGTTCTTCCTATCTAGCCAGTTGTAGCTACGACAGATGCCAATTTCCGCTTCACCTCGCCTTCAATCCATTAAACCGAAAGTATCAGCCAAGATTGATGGGCTGGGGGATCGTCTACTCTGGTCTATTAGATAGGTATGTAAGTAGGTACCTATTGATTAGGTAGATACTAATAGACATAAACATCATTAATGAGTGGCAAAACAACAAAATATACAATGGAAAAACAACCATTAAATTTTACCTAACCAAAATAAACCATAACTATACCTAGAGCTTATTTTTTAATTAAAAATAATCCTAATACGTTTTGTAATCAGTTTTTATCGCAAGAGCATTGCTTGATACAGATGACAAATTTGCTCTTACTTGGGTGAGGGATAGACTTGAAACATTAAAATTTTTAAAGGATTAAGTTACGAAATTGTAGCGGAAATATAGATTCTATAGGAAACAGTTTGTTTCGACCTAGATGGATAATTGATTCCAGCGATACGTTTTTAGATATTTATCCATGTAAATCGGGTGACTTTTTTTAACGTAACTGAAAATTAGGTTATTGTGACAGTACATAGAGTATAAGTCTATGGGATAGCACATTTTGAAATTCCACATCTATCTAACTTTCTAATTTATGGAGATATTATCAACCAACTTAAACGACCTAACTAAGGGCCAAGAAGGCTGAAATTCAGGCGTTGAGAGAAGACATGGTAAGCTAAAGTGGCGCCCTCATTTAAAAAAAAAAAAAAAAAAACATAACAGGTATAAGGTAAGTAAATAAAAATTCGACACCTTCAGGTTCTCGAAAAGGTAATGAAGTATTGTTTGAACTATAATTTTTAATAACATAAGGTATAAATATACAAGCTATATTATATTATAATTATAACACTCATTACCGCCAAACACGGCCTTTTGGTGGTAATGAGTTTTATGTGTCTATGTAGCTTCCTCCCTTACAAACATAATTTACTTATTGCCCTGCTTTTTAACTGATAAACTGTTTAGTTCGTTCAGCCCCATAGGTAAACACGTTTTCAGCCCTTTCGACACAAGCGCGAAGTAAATCAACGTGCAATGGTGACGTCAACTAAATGGGCTCAGGTAAAATCAAATTTTCGACGAAATCGCATGGCCCAATTAAATTTTCGCTTTCCCCAGCACTAGAGCTGATGGAATAACGAGCTCGAGCCGTACTGCTCTGATTGTTTACCCGTCCACTGAAAGCTGCTCATGGAATGTTGTACAAGAACAAAAAAGGTGAGGAAATGTTATAAAATAGACCCAGTCCGTTACTCAATAACGTTTCTAAGCAATAAATTCTAAACCGATTGATCACGCAAATACTTATCAATACGGCCTAAGTCTAAGCTATTTTTGGCACTGCACTAGATTGTAAAAAGCAATTTTGCAAGGGTTTTAGTTAACGTAAGGCGTAGTCATCTTCATTATCATCATCATCATCATCAACCTGAAGACGTCCACTGCTGAACATAGGCCTCCCCCTTTAACCTCCACACTGAACGACACAGCCTGCCACCTTTAGCCTTTTGCATCCACTGGATGCCCGCGACTCTCACAATGTCGTCGGTCCATCTAGTGGGAGGCCTCCCTACACTGCGTCTTCCGGTTCGTGGTCTCCACTCCAGAACCTTTCTTCCACATCGGTTATCGGTTCTTCGAACGATGTGGCCTGCCCATTGCCACTTCAACTTGCAACTTGTAAGGCGTAGTGCCTACCTTTAATGCGCGATTTCGACGTGACTTGTAGCATGACTCTGACGATGGTCTGACGTTACACAGCCTGCACCAGCCTATGTAACCTGGCATCACACAAAATTCTGTCTGAGACAAAATGTCACCCGATGAGGATGAAGATGCTCTTGCTTTGATTCAAATTATAAACATTCGAAGTGAACCCGGGTATGTCCTAAAACTGCGACCAGAACCACCGGAGGGTGAACAGCAGCGTCCTATTAGTACACAGTGAACGTACTGAGATCCCCAAGCTGCCTGCCAAGCGTGGGGATTATGGCAACACCCCCCCCCCCTCCACGTGGGAGGCCCTTGTTCAGCAGTGGACGGTTACCTATTGGCTGATGATGTGAACTGTCCAAATAAAATTTTGGGAGCATTTTTGACTTCCTTTTTGGGCAAGATGTTGTTCCCAATTCTTAGAACATCATATTTGGCATATTTCCCCCTCGATGGCTCTGGAAGTATGATTCACGCCATTAAATATTTCCACATTCCGCCTCTTGGTTCAGATCAGATCAGTTCATCAATTCAGTATATCATGTTCTCACTGCTGGGACACAGGCCTTCTCTCAGAGAGGGAATGGGCACTAATCAATCATGCTGGCCCAGTGCATTATGATGAATGTCATTATGCCTTTGAACTTTTGAGGTTCTTGGACATAAATTACCACGCGGTTTCCTCACAATGTTCTCCTTCACCGTTTTTCAGCGTTGGCATCAAAACTGGACATAATTCACATAAGTACTAAATAAGTCATGGGTGCAGAGCCGAGGAGCGAAACGGTGCGCCTTCAGATTGTAAAGCGCACATGCTAATACCGCTCGGCTACCATCGCTCCTCGCATCGGCTAGAGAGAGATCAGTTCGATGGTACAAAATTATTGTATTATCATCCGAATTACATAATATTATGTACATATACTGTACCTACTGGCAGATTCTAATCGACATCACAATTTCAAGTAGGTTAAAATCGCCTAAACGATTGTCTGTCAGTAGTTAGTTACATGTGAAGCTAATATAAAGCGTTGTTTTAATTCATCTTTTTACAATGTTATTGTTGCTGTAAGAACTAACAAAAAAAATTGAACAAAGTATATTTAATAATGCTCTGTTAGCATCAAGAAGATTACGCCTGTACCACCTTATCACATTAGGTAATTACATTTAACACAATTACAATAATTAGATTCACATAGGCATTGTAAGTGGAGCATGAATACGTGCGCTGGAAAACTAGTGCTTAAATATTTACACCTAGACAGCCCAGACTTAATACCTAGAAGCAAGAGCGTCACCAGGTCCTTGCATTTGCCCCTCCTAGGAGAGTGTAGTCAAGCACTCGTTCAAGGAGCTTCCTAAACTACCTAAGAGTAAACTGCCCCCCCCCCTAATCCTGGCTCCGCCCTTGCCTAGAAGTTTATACAGGGTTAAAAATAACTGCTATGCTAAGCCAAAAAGGCAAATTTTTTGTGTCGAATATTCTTTTTTAAGATTTTAATATTTTGATATATAAGATTTTTTAGTCTTGAATCAGTATGATGTTAACAACTTTTTCTTTGGAACAATACTAAAATAGAAAAATACAGCTAGTCCATAGAAAAATTCATTGACACTTGATAAAATGTAAGAAAGTTTTTTTAATGCGTAATGCGAGGGTTGGTCCCTTTGGTTGTTCACAATGATTAGTACAGTTCTGTTTAACCCTATATGACTATCTATGTACCTACAGAGTTTCCTAGCAAGAAGCCCATTTATTACACAAGTTAGGCATTTGCAGAGGCTTTCGCGCACCGGCTTTATTTAGCCGAATACGTCCGGAGAGACCTGTATTTCCATTACAAGTTTGTGTAACGGTCTAAAGGAGCTCTATTTAGTTCGTGCATGACATAAGGTACTTAAATCGCTACTTCCTGCGATCAGTAGAGTCTTAGTTTGGGAACATAAGTTTTCTGTACATGAGTTGACCACAGAAAAGAATAAATATCGTTGGGAGAGAGAGCTTCAGTCATCGGCAATCTAAACTAAAAAGGAATCTTCTCGATTTAATTTAACGGACACTAAAAATAATTTAAAAAAATATATGGTAGTACTTATTTTAGACCAGACAAACAAGGTAGATATAATAAAGAGGCGTGGCGGGTGCGAACGCATCTGGCTTAAATCAGGCTTGATTCATTAGTCGAACTTACCCTAAGACGACCTTGCCGTCCGTTTTTTTGCATGTGGACTATTAGTTCATTGGTGTCGCTACAAGTTTTTTATTGTGCATGAAAAATGTAGAAGTGAGTCTAAATTAAGCGGTTTAGCGGTATATGTATTATAAAAAAGTTTGTTACCAAACACGGAAACGGTTTTTGAACACGAACGATAATTGTACTAAGACATACCTCCCTTGTTTGTATGTTCTGAGGTAATACAAAATTGTAAATTAAATTTAAGTTTATTTTTATTTAATACCAAAATCCAGTTATTTAAAATTTACAATCAATAGAATATCTACTAGATAACAATTTACCAGCAGCAAAAATAGTTGTGCCAATGGGCCCCCAACTAGGCAAAGCCTGTATCATGGGCGCCCTATAGCCAGTTAACAGCTTCTGTATAATGCGCTTATACTTGTAACTTTGTACACATTTGCATGGCGTCGTATACCTACTGCATGCAATAAAACGTCACCAAATCAAACATAATTAATACCTACTAATAATAGATAGACATAGCATATAAAAAGCTTACTCCGCGCATTAGGCCGAGGCAGACACTAGTAGCACGACCCTTAGACAACCCTCCAACCTCCCAACTGAACTCTACAAAATTACAGCACCCCCGCAAGTTGGAAACTTGCAAAAATTTCTGACACCTCCATTTACTAACAACGGTTTTTCGGACAACTGTTGTTGTGACACAAACCATCTTCAGCGAAATAATGAGGTCGTTTTAGCACATATTACAATATTATCTTTACTCTGTGAAAGTAACTCTATAATAATATGTTCTTGTCAACCGGCAAGATCTATTTTATTAGTTACTAGCGACCCGCCCGCCCAGCTTCGCACGGGTATAATTTACGTGCGGAGCCGGGGCGGGTCGCTAGTTATATATGTATAAACCTTCCGTGAAAATTGATTTAACTGATGGTGAAAACCGCATCAAAATCCGTTGCGTGGTTTACGAGGAGTTAGCGGCCATACAGACATACAGACAGACGGGGAAAGCGACTTTAATTTATACTATGTAGAGAAGAAGAGATAGAGAAGATAGAGATAGAAAGGTACCTAAGTAAGTATTGTGCATCATGAGTTGAATAGAGCGATTCAATCAGCGCCAAATTTTCACACAACTTTGTTGATTAGTCAACGTGAAACGTCTACTCTTTAGGGTTCCGTACACAAAGTGTAAAACGGGGCCCTGTTACTGAGTCTACGATGTCTGTCTGTCTGTCCGTCCGTCTGTCCGTCCTATCTTTACACGGCTGTATCTTTCGAACCGTAATAGATAGCCAGTTGAAATTTTCACAGAATATGTAATTTACGGCAGATTAACTTAGAAATAGTAAAAAAGTCAAAAAGTAAAAAAGGAATGGCAATACAAAATCCCGATACAACAAACGTATTTTTGTATTAGCTCTAATGTAAAAACTGTAATGCGTACAAGAGTCAAACTTGAAATGATTATAGTACACACTGTAAACTCTAAAGTAAAACAACAAATAATAAATAATGGCTAAGTGTAAGTTGGTGACACATTTATGTTCACTACCAAGTTAAGCAACGTATAGTGCGCAGTCGGTATTTGATAGGTGACCGCCTGCCTGGGCGTGATGTTGTCTTTTTGGACTACTTTTTGTATTTTGTGGTGGTACTGAATCCTCAAAGCGCGTTTCTGACTCGCACTTGGCCAGTTTATTAAGTTTTGACTGTTCAAAGTTGTGTGAGAAAACACTTACACAACTTTGAACAGTCAAAACTTAATAAACTGGCCAAGTGCGAGTCAGAAACGCGCTCTGAGGATTCAGTACCACCACAAAATACAAAAAGTAGTGAAAAACTTCATACCGTAAATCATAGCCTATTAAAATAGCCTATATTAATCAGTGATAATGTAGCATTCAAATAGTGAAAGAATTTTTAAAATCGGTCCAGTACTTTTTGAGCCAATTCGTTACAAACCTACTTACATAAAAATCTTTCCTCTTTATACTATTGTATAGATGAAACGGCAGAGGGCAGCTAGTTCAAGAATATTATTTATTCAAGACCCGAATTTTTGAAGAGTTAACTTTGAATGGAACGATTTTATAAATTTTATTCTTACAAACAGCAGTCATGAAGCCCGAGTCTGTCTTCATTAACCATCGACTGTAAACGAAGAACAAAGAAAAATATCACAAATTGAAAGTCCCAACCCCGCTGTCTGTCGTTTAATATAAACACAAAGAACAAAAATGTTTGATCAGGAACAGTCTATTGTTGGCCATGCATTTTAATCAGTTTCTTGGGACCGCCTAACAATAATTTCGGAATAACTTTAGGGAAATTAAAAAGGAATGATTTAATATGTACGGTTGCTGCTTGGCCTTGCTAATCATTTACAGACAAAGGGAAAGGTTTTGGCATTGTCTGTATTTTAATTGAATACGTCAAAGTTTACAAGTTTAATTAGGTAGGTAGGAATCGGACCGTGAGAACGAACTGTGGTATTCCAGTTATGCTGACCCATCAGTTTAAGGAGAGGATTTCCCACTTTTAGGCAACGCTTGTTAGTACAGATAAATAAATAAATAATATTCGGGTAATTTTTGCACACACGGTCATCTGACCCCAAACTAAGCAAAGCTTGTGATATGGCTGCCAGAGACTGATATAGGTACATACATATAAATAGTTATAAATATAAAACAAACAGAAATGTTATCACTTAAATGTTTGTCCTAGGTGGAAATCGAACCCACGCACCCAAGCTCAGAAGGTAGGTTCACTACCAACTTGGCCATTGGCGTTACTACTTCTATTATTAAGGTTTTTCTCATATATTTCGAAAATAATAAATTAAAGTAATAATATAAAAAAAACCTTTACGGTTCCCTCCATACTTATTAAAATATCGCAGACATTATTTAATACTAAGATTATGATTATTATGTCTTTGATTTAGTAAATAGTTATTTGAATTAATAAAAAAACAGGGAAAAAAGTGCAGTTCCTAGATAAAACATTCAATTTTGACATGACACCATTTTTATAATTTTAAGCTAACCATGAAAGTAGACAAACTAAAACTATAATGACCAAAATTGCTAAAAGAGGGCCTTACGATTGTACAATAGCACGTAACAAAATTCATTCTACTTTGCGTCGTTATAATTCAAAAGCTAAGTCTAGTCCTGGATTAACAAACAGGCAAATTTATATCTCAAAACACAGTTCCTGGAGAATAGCGGGCGAAAGCGCAGGCCGCTTGCATTTCATAATTTCCAAATATCGAATCAAAAGATTTCCCCGAAATATTTGAATGGTAATAAATCTGTCGAAGCTCTAATCGATAAAGGAACAGAACTTTAGACCGATTGGGCCACTTTCCAAATCGAAGGATATTTCCTCGTCAACATCTGCTACGGTTATTTCGGGGCGGAATGAATATTTTAGTGGAGTGAGCCTTCGGAAGGAGCCGAGAAACATCTAAATCCAGACACTTGATAACTAGGTACAACTGAGTGTAATTGGACACTGGAAATTGTAAACTGTCTAGGATTTTGCTATTTTAAACTATGACTTGTATCTAATCGTAGTTGACCTACTATTATTTCTAATTCCGAAATAATAATTTGAATGGTCACCCATGGTCACCTAGGTGGGGATATTCACAGGTGATTAAGTTTTTATTTTCTTATTTTTGTACCACTTGTTCTAATGTAAAAACGGTAATACGTACAAAAGTCAAACTTGGACACGGAGCACTATTACTCCTAGCGGAGTCATTGGCGGATCCGTTTTTTCATAGACCGTCATGGACTTGAATCTGATTTACATTGAAACCAATCAACATTGCGACAAATTTTCACTATCGCTCCGCTTGCATGTTTCTGTTGCTTATAGAAAGTTATAGATAAGATACTATACTGCTTTTTATCCCTGAAGCATTATTAATTCCTGTAGGATACCTTACTACATTCAAGTAAAATAATCATGTAAGATAGGTAAAAAAAAATCCGCGCTCGCTTCGCTCGCGCATTATTATATGTACTACGATAATTTTTTTATAACTCGTCATGTACTTGAATCTGATTTACATGGAAACAAATCAACATTGTAACAAATTTTCACTATCGCTCCGTTTGTGCGTTTTTTGCTTATAGTTATAGATAAGATAAGCACAACGGCTACTTTTTATCCCTGAAACACTATTAATTCCGGGATGTAGAAAAATAATCCTGAAAGATAGGTAAAAAAAATCGCGCAAGCTTCGCTCGCACAGTATTTTTATTTATATGGTATTCTTCTAGTTCGCCCTTCAAAGTACTTACCTATCGTCTTTTTAAAGTTACAAATTATCGAAACTTCTCTAAAAGTCACGCTCCGAACCTTGTCAGAATGGCCCCCCCCAAAATAAAATCCTGGATCCGCCCCTGAGTGGAGTACTTGGCATGACTATACCACAACCTTAGAATAACTACACAAAGAAACCAAGTACATTCGCAAAATTTAAGCCATTCAAATGGTGTAACATGTAGCTCCAAAAAAAATATAAAAATTTTACTATGACAATTTGCGCGGTGAAATCGTACCACAACAAATCAGAAAAGCAGCATAAGAGTTATGGTGTGACATTCCACAGGTAATCCGTTAATTTTCTTGCTTAAACCGTTTAAAATACCAATCGAAACGTAAGCTACAAAGCGAACTTGTAGCTTACGTTTTGGAAAGGCGTTGTTTGGAAACCTACCTTCTCTGAGTAGTTATTCTAAGACTACAACGGATAATAAATATCATCATTCATCATCATCATTTCAGCCATAGGACGTCCACTGCTGGACATAGGCCTCCCCCATCGATGTCCAAAAGGGCCTGTTGGAAGCGGCCTGCATCCAGCGTTTCCCTGCGGTCTCTTTTAGGTCGTCTGTCCATCTTGTGGGTGGACGTCCTACGCTGCGCTTACCAGTCCGTGGTCTTCATTCCAGAACCTTTCGGCCCCATCGGCCATCTGTTCTGCGTGATATGTGCCCTGCCCACTGCCACTTCAACTAGCTAATCCGGTGGGCTATGTCGGTGACGTTCTGATCTCCTCATTTCGGATTCGATCTCGTAGAGAAACCCCGAGCATTGCCCTCTCCATAGCTCGTTGTGCTACTTTGAGCTTGCTTATGAGGCCCATAGTGAGAGACCACGTTTCAGTGCTGTATGTCATCTCTGGTAACACACACTGGTCGAAGACTTTCGTCTTAAGGCACTGAGGTATTTTAGATGAGAAGACGTTGCGAAGTTACCCGAACGCTGCCCAGCCGAGTTGGATTCACCGATTGACCTCTTTCTTGAAGTTGGACCTACCTAGTTCGACTGTTTGTCCTAGGTAGACGTACGCGTCAACAGCTTCAAGAACTGAGTTCCCAACTGATACTGGGGTGGGCACAACATGGATATTTGACATGACCTTTGTCTTGTCCATGTTCATTTTAAGGCCCACCTGTTGGGAGACTCGGTTAAGGCCTTCGAGCATTATGCTGAGATCTTCCATCGATTCTGCCATGACCACAATATCGTCGGCAAACCGAAGGTGAGTGATGTACTCGCCGTTGATGTTGATGCCTAGTCCTTGCCACTCCAGGAGCTTGAAGGCATCTTCCATTGTGGCAGTGAACAGTTTCGGAGAGATAACGTCTCCCTGTCTAACGCCTCTTCGCAATGGAATTGCCTTCGAACTCTGCTCCTGTACTCGGACCGACATGGTGGCGTTATTGTACAAACACTTCAACACTTCGACATACCGATAGTCAATACGGCATCGCTGGAGAGACTCGAGCACCGTCCATGTCTCGATCGAATCAAAGGCTTTCTCATAGTCCATAAACGCTAAACATAGTAGCAAGTTATATTCTTCGGTCTTTTGTATAACTTGGCGTAGCGTTTGGATGTGGTCTATGGTACTATAGCCTTTTCGGAAACCGGCTTGTTCGATAGGCTGGAAGTCATCGATTCGTGATGACCCTGGAAAACAGCTTATAAACATGGCTCAGAAGCGAGATGGGTCTGTAATTCTTCAGCAAGGTTTTATCACCTTTCTTAAAGAACAGCACCACCACGCCTCTGTTCCATGCTTCTGGCGTTATACCTTCGAGTAATACAGAATTAAAGAGCTTCTGAAGGACTCTAAGGATAATAAATATAACAACAGATAATAAATAATGGTAAGTAAGAGTCAGTGATACCCGTTGGTCCAGTTGGTAGTGAACCTGCCTTCTGAGCTTAGGGGCATGGGTTCGATTCCCACCTAGGACAAACATTTGTGTGATGAACATTTTTGTTTGTTCTATATCTGGGTGTTAATATCTTTTTAAGTATGTATTTAAACCTATATATGTATGTATATCAGTCTCTGGCAGCCATATCACAAGCTTTGCTTAGTTTGGGGTCAGATGACCGTGTGTGCAAAAAATGTCCCGAATATTTATTTATTTATTTATTAGTGACAAATTTCTGGTCACCACCAGTTTTCGTACGATCACCGAAGTTAAGCAACGTCGGGCGCGGTCGGTACTTGGATGGGTGTCCGCCGGTCGTTGATGGGATGTTGTCTTTTTGCACTACTTTTTTGTACTTATATGGTAGTAGCTAACAAGTTGTGTGGTGGTACGGAGCCCTTACCCTCAGTGCGCGAGCCCGACTCGCACTTAACCGTTTTTTTAAGAATAGTAGTTTCTTAGAAAATCGGTTAACAATTAAATAGATAATGCATATAGGTATGGGTATGGGTATACGGTTGAGCGCGGGTTTATTCATCATCATCATCATCAGCCAGAAGACGTCCACTGCTGAACATAGGCCTCCCCCTTTAACCTCCACACTAAACAACAGCCTGCCTTTTGCATCCACTGGATGCCAGCGACTCTCACTATGTCGTCGGTCCATCTAGTAGGAGGCCTACCTACACTGCGTCTTCCGGTTCGTGGTCTCCACTCTCCACTCAAGAACCTTTCTTCCCCATCGGTTATCGGTTCTTCGAGCGATGTGGCCTGCCCATTGCCACTTCAATTTGCAAATTTTAACAGCTATGTCGGCTAAGCGGGTTTATTGGTAATGTTGAATCTACAAATACTTAGTTTTAAAGATTCTTGGATACGGTACATGGTTAGGATACATACAATTAGAAGTCTATGTACTTAATTATATTTACGTATAGGTAAGGATAATAATATATACCTAGCTAGGGTTAGCTAGGTAATCTAGGTATTATCCTAATCTCGCAAGGTAAACATCACCTTCATACCTATTCACCTGAAGGATCAGACGCGCTATTTCACACCCGATCGCCCTCGATCATACCCACATCAAAACTAGAGATATACGAGCCTGCGGTCGCAAGAGAAAATAATATTAAGCGGGATGTCTATCCTTCAAAATGATTAAATCATGAGTTTCTGCATCAGCATCAGACAACCATGAAGAAAATGTCGACAGCAGTGATTTGTTGATGAAGAAGCAAACTTTAGGAGTGAATAGGAACTAGCGTTGCCAACTCTACGTCTTTTGGCGTGGAACTACTTACATTATCTACCTATAAAAAAATAATAAAACTTTCAATACGAGCGTTCAACGAACTGCATGTTCATTGTAACGGGAATGTACCTACTTCATGAGTTTCATCTAAAAATTACTAATTCTCCGTAATTTTCAATACAAAATTGAGCCTTGTTTTTTTTTATTGGGCCTTATGATCAAGTTTAGGTGATGAAAAAAGATGCGCGACCGCAAACCGTATCTGGGCGCGCTAATGTTCACGTACCTTTGCGTGATTTTCAGAAATGCGCTTTTGCAACGTTAGTTTGAGACCGCGTAAGGAGTTGGTCGTAAGACACAAGGCCGTAAAGTAAGCCCCTGTCATTTGTAAGCCCATTTTAAAACCCAAGGTGGTGACGCTGATAGATACCTTGCAGTAAGGTAGGTAATTACGTGTACAATTTATAAAATATCTATTCTAGAGTAGGTAAATACAGAATATCTACCTATAGTAGGCCTATAGGTACATATTCTGTACCTGAAACATTTAATTATCTGCAGGCTAATTCTGTCACGTCTGGACACGCCAGAATACTAGTGTAATTAGGGTTACCATCCGTCCGGATTTGTCCACATGCCCGGACTTTTAGACCTTTGCCCGAAATGGCCCGAAACCGCCCAAGCTTGGGCGATGTAATACCACTGCTCTGTTACCACTGTAATGTGCGCAGTGTTTGAATTTTGTGACCAAAATGTCCGGGCTTTTATAGAAATGTCCGGCTTTAGATCAGGGGCCTTACGGACAACTGCTATTGCGGCACCTAATCCGCTCTGTTGGAAAATCACGCGAACGTAAACCTTATCGCGCATGCTATAGCAGTTGTCCGTAAGGCCCCTGGACTTTTCAAATACTGATATTAACCCTAACTGTAATGCCAGTTAGTATTTTTATAGGCTGAGTGGCGAGCCCTTACAACATTTTTAGGCCGCCCAAAGTCCTCTAATAGAGTTGATGTTATTATTATTACACAAACAACCGGGATCTACAATGTAAAGTGTCATCCGTCCGACCCACGGAAGCGCTAATTTGTGAAATGCCACTCACGGTCACCCATCCAAAATATGAACGGCTCGTTCGTTGCTAAATCGGTCATCATCATTGGCGGATCCAAGGGGGGCCATGCCCCCCCCCCCCCCCCCAAACACCTAGCAATTCCATACATTCGACTCAATTTTTCGATTTGATTCCTTCGAACCTTGTCAGAAATGTCAGAATGGCCCCCCCAAAATGAAATCCTGGATCCGCCCCTGGTCATCATTCACGTCGAACTACGCCACGAGGTCTATAATACCAATAATGGCAGTGCCACGCCAAGTTAGGTAATCTAGATAATTGCACATCGATCACAAATGCAATAAATTATTAAATTATTACAATGTTGACATTAAATCAGAGTAAAAGCAGCGCGAGCGTTATCAGAAAAAAATAATCTGTTTCGCGCTCCAAATTGCGGAGAATCAAATTTTGCGAAAAAATCTCGTTACAGCGTCGGTCGTCGCTTTGGAACATAATGTATGTAGGTACCTACTCGTACGCTGCGAGATATATTTTATGTGTGATGTGGAAATGAAAAATGAAGTAATTATTTTCTATTTCACCTCGTGTAACCTGTAGGTTATGCAGATCGGTAAATAAACCGGCCAAGTGCGATCCGGGGTCGCGCACTGAGGGTTCCGTACCACCACAAAATACAATAATTATCAATTTAAAAAACTATTTGGTCCGACTTAACGCCTACCAAAATTCACTACCAAAAGACACAGTTAATATTTTGAAAGTGCCGCTCGGTATAACTTTTAATGAACATAAATTTGTCACCGACTAGCACTTGGCCATTATTTATTATTTATTGTTATTAAATACTTTAGAATGTGTACTATAAACATGCCAAGTTTGACGCTTGTTCGTATTACCGTTTTTACATTAGAGCTAATACAAAAATACGTAAAAACAAAAAACGTTTGTTGTATGGGGACCCCCTTTTGTTTTTACTTTTTATTATTTGTTCGTTAATCCGCCGTAACGTTACATATACTGTGAAAATTTCAACTGGTTATAAACTGGTCTATTAGATACGGTTCGAAAACTTCGAAAGATACAGCCAACCAAAATAAAATCTTAGTTGCGTTACTCGAAAATATTCGAAAATATACCTACGTCACACTTTAGCCATATTATACTATTACCTATGCCATCTAAATTTTAAACACATAGAAGTCCTCTGCCCATTTGGACATCCTTATGATTAGTGCCTACCTACGTATTTCCTCGTAAAATTTCGTAAAAATCAGTAGGTACCTACACGATTTTTTTGCTAGTTGTTTGTATATCTTAGGTACGTTGTCTACTGTTAAAAGGTTTGTTTTATGGAAAGCCTTACTTAAAATGTTATTTTAATTTTAAGTGAAGGCTTGGGAAAATTAATTGTAATCCTTTTAGAAGGGAAAGCCGACGACGTCGTCGCCGCGACGCTCGCTGCATTAGGAGACGCCACTTCCCATCCTACTAGTTACCTACCAGAAAGCGAAGTGCACAGATGAAACTATAGATACATTTTATAACTAGAACCTGAGAACAGTGAGAACTGTGGGCTTAAACGATTTTGTCGCATTTCTTGGATAATTTTTTTAATATAAATTATGAGCAAAGACTATCGAACGTGAAAGTAACTGATAATAAAATGTCAAAATACGTAGGTATAAATAAGTAAGGTCTACATCATAGAAAAAAGAGAAAAAACTTTTCTGTGCTCTAAGAGGCTCTACATAATACGATAGATTTGGTACGTACACTTTGCCTACGGCAGTGGTTCCCGTACCCCCAGGGGTACGCGAAGTTGCATCGCGACAGGGGTACGCGACGCGCGGAAATATCTTGACTAAGATAATTTTATCAGTATCCCGGTAACAGTTTAATTTTATTTTTATTTATCATTCCTGCAATAAAAGTAGGAGCTGACCAAATCCAGTAACAGTCCGGTCCGGTGCAGACGCAGTTTGTTACTTTAGTTACTTTACCTAGTATAAAATTCTATGAAAGGCGTCACACCGTATGCAGTCCGTTTGTAGTCCGTCTGCATACAATGGACTTCATATAGCGTGACGTCTTTCCGTATTTCACAGAATTTCATAATTTACTGGTTCTCACAAACTGAGTCTGCACCGGACCGGACTACAAAAGTATTTGGTGTCATCATCATCATAATCAGCCTTTTAACAGTCCACTGCTCGGACTTTTAACCTACCCCCGAGAGGGTGATTGGGCCATATCCACCACGCTGGCCCAGTGCGGATTGGTGGATTCACATACGCCATTGAATTCCTTCTCCGTACGTATGCAGGTTTCCTCACGATGTTTTCCTTCACTGAAAAGCCAGTGGTATGAAAATCCGTACATAAACTCCAAAGAGCTCATTGGTACGGGCCCGGGGTTTGAACCCGCGACCTCACGCTTTCAAGTCTAGCGATCTCCCAAATGGGCTACCATGGCTTCAATTATTAGTATTTGGTGTGCTTGGAACGCACTCGAGGGGTGCGTGAGTTTGCGGTCTTTCTTGAAATGATACCTACGCAAGAACAACTAATTAGGAACCACTGACCTATGGTAACAAAAAAGTTAACCAAAACTACGTTAAATATTTCATTAATTAGGGTTCCGTAACCATAGGGTAAAAACGGGACCCTATTACTAAGCCTACGATGTCTGTCTGTCCGTCCGTCCGTCCGTCCGTGTATTAACGGCTGTATCTTTCGAACCATAATAGATGGCCAGTTGAAATTTTCACAGAATATGTAAAGTTTCGACGGATTGTTTATATGTACTAACAAAGAATAAAAAAGTCTGAAATCGCACGGGGGGTCCTCATACAAGAAACGCATTTTTGTATTAGCTCTAATATAAAAACCATAATACGTACAAGCTTCAAAGTTGGTATGATTATAGAACACACTCTAAAGTATAACAACAAATAAGAAATAATGGCCAAGTGCGAGCCGGTGACAAATTTCTGTTCATTACCAAGTTATAATTGTTATACTCGAGCGCCTGTAACAAAGTAATTAGCTGCATAACAATTGCTTTGACAATTTTGGAAGGCGTTATAATAACTGGTAATTCTGTTACTTGGACAACCTTATTGTATTTTGCTGTGGTACGGAACCCTCAGAACGCGAGCCCGACTCGTACTTGACCGGTTTGTTTTTCGATGCCTCCGACTCCTAGAAAAGCTTGTAATCTTTTGTCTCCGAACCCGCAATAATTTCAAATTAAGCTGAGAGATCTCGTACCGTAATGTGAATAACTCGGGTTGTTAGCGGTAAATCTGAGTTAGGCACATCGCGTAAATTAATTACTGGTAAGATTAGTGGATTATCTTTTTTAATTATAAATAGGTACCTAACTACCTATTACGTTTAGCTACCGGTGAATTTGAATTACGTACCTTACGTCTAGACATCTAGACAAAATCATACTAATTATTATGATGCGAAAGTAAGTAGGAAGGTACCTACCTATGTGTTCCTTTGCCTTTTTCACGCAACAACAGAGCAGTTGGTTGGGGGCCGGTTAGTGGCTTTTGATAGAATACACCAAGAATACACTTGAGCCCGGAAAAAAATATGGTTCCTGAAAAAATCTCCAGAAGGTAGGGTTACCATCCGTCCGGACATTACAAAGAATAATTTATAATTATTTGTTATACTCACAGAGTAGTAGATCTGTGGTTATACTACTTCCACCGTGATGACGTGTTTTTTTTTTAATTCTTCTTTTTATTGGGGACATTAGTCATAAATGACTATGTCAGTCCCATAGGAAACACAACACAAATTTTGCTACAGTAATGAAGTAATTAAAAGTCCACATGGATGGAAAAGGCAACATGTCGTCTGCTGGGTGAGTTCGGCTAAAGCAGTCATTCCCAAAGTGATTGATATTTGACAACCAAGGGTCGATTTTCAACCTTTAAGTGGTCTATAGCGAGCAATAGCAGCGGAAAAGAATGAGATGTAGTTAATTGGAGTTCCACAAAACCTTATTCTACTATGACAAAAGTGGATCCTATTTTCATAAATCAAGTGATCACCACCGCGTCCATGTGCTGTGCTGTGCCGGCTGCAGTCAATATCAAGCTTTGCCGCGGGCGGCTAAATCCGTGATTATGGCCGCTCCGCAAGTCTCGCTAGTGTGGAGCAGGCTTTAATATCCACTATTTTGGCAAATGTCTGTGTAGTGTAACCGTTAAGTTTTTTTTATCTGTTGGCAAATTTTCTCTGTAATTATCTAACCACATCTCTATTATTATTTTATTATCTGTTGACAAAATTTTGACAGTTCGCAGCTGGCGCTGTTGGATTGTTTTCTGTTTGTGTAGTTTTTGAGTCGTAAAAATCAATTTATCCCAAATACTATGCACAAAAGTTGATCTATACAATTGCTACGCTGTGTATATCAATAAACCTGTGTATGATTTAGGATTACAACATGATTAAGGTAAAATAAATATCTTTAGGATGACAACCAATAAACATCTTGTATCGCATGATTGTGTATAATTTCTTCTCGAAAGATGCTGTAACTTTGTTATAAATGCAATGTTTGACTGTTTTTATATAAAATTAAATAGTTTTCATGTTCATTATGAGAATCAATGAAACAACTTGTATTTCCAATATGGCTTACCCCCGGTCAATTCGCGTAGGTACGTTTTAGGTTTATATATACAAACTAGTACATATGTGTGGGCTTCACATAACAATATTTTTCTTTGATTGACTTCGAATTCAGGAATGTGTTATCCATGCTTTGTTTATTTGATAGCATGTTACATAAGACCATTTTCAATGTTGGCTATGTTTATGTTCTTGTGTGGTATAGTAATGCTCATAGGGTTATTTATTTTTCTGTTTCAGAGTTACTACTTTTCATACAATACGTTAATAACCTAGTTATACAAGGTGAGCCCATAAATATCATCTTTACTTTTGAGTACATGATCAAAATAGTTATACTGCCTACTTTAATAAAAATAATATTAAATAGTTATATCCTCTCATTGATTGGTCGCCCAGCTTCAAGATAGGTCATTGATCTTGTGACCAACGTGGGTTGAACCTGGACTCAGTTGGCACAGGACTGAAGCAAATGACATAGAAGCAGAAGAGCCTGCACCCAGAAGTGAGATAAAGAAGGATAAATGATATAGACAATCAATCTGTAATTTATCTTCTTTGAGTTCAGTTGCATACATATCATACACATGCAGACATGCAGTTTAAAAAGTAGAATTTTCTGAATTCATAAACCCTTGTTGTTGAATGGAGACCACGGACCATTAAGCACAGTATAGGACGTCCACCCACGAGATGGAGAGGTGACCTAAAAGAGACCGCAGGGAAACGCTAGATGCAGGCCGCTTCGAACCGGCCGTTTTGGAGATTGATGAGGGAGGCCCATGTCCAGCTATGGACGCCCTACAGCTGAAATGATGATGATGATAATGATGATAAATCCTTGTTAGTACTTGATTACACATAGCTGGCAGTAATTTACACACAAACAATCAAATCAAGTAACAAGAATACATATGTATTTTATGATTTGTAATTTTATATTGTAATTTCTGTGGACTTAGGACAATGTATCCAGTCCTAGACAATGAATCATGGCTCGGCATCAAGAGTGAGCCTGTGGAAGATACCCAGGCTGTGGGCAATGTTGCCCGCAGCTGGCAGTGGAGGGAACGCGGCACCGACCCTTCTAACTACCCTCCCAACAAGAAAGTCTTTGAAAATATTGCTGAGGACATTCTAGTACAAAAACCTTTGCAGATCAGAGTATGTTCTTTATTATATGTAAATTGCAACTATATATTTAGTATACATAGCTGCCTTAGTCTGCCCTGGATCTAACGGAAAGGAACGGGATGTCTGCCTCAGGTCACTATTTATGGATGGCCAACATCTATTTTGTCAGCAAATTTTTTACTATAATAGAGTGGCTCATTAACATCCTCAATCTCAGGGGTGGTCCTTGCCATGCAGGCAATTTGGCAAGTATTCATGGCTCAAAAAAAGTTGATCCAGGACTGACTTTAGGTTCTCATTACATCATTAATTTATATTATAATAATTTTTCCTTTCTGTTTTAAAGCATTGAGGGTTGCTCCATACGGAACAACCTTCTTAAAAGACATAACATAAGGCCGCCTATAGATAGACATTCTGTTCAGACAGCATGCATGTTAACTGTGAAATCAGTCTTATACTACAGAAAAATTAACACTTTCAAAATTTTCAGTCCTGTGACTTGCCTGGTTATCCACGATCAACATTTTTGATGGTGTTTAGTCCAGATGGGTAAGATTATAGCGATACTAAATAGTATTAACAATACAGGTGACAATGTTCACTTAATTTCCATGATTTTTGCAGGACTAAGGTAGCATCAACTCATGGAAACCACAATGTGTATGTATCGGAGCTAGCGAGTGGCAAACATGTGAGGATACTGAAGGGGCATCCGCGAACTCCGTGGTGTATTGCCTTCCATCCTTCACACCCTCAGCTTATCGGATCTGGATGTCTGGGGGGACAAGTCAGAGTATGGGATATAGCAAGTGTAAGTACATTCGGTTTAGGTTTGGTTTCCTCCTGCGCTGACGTCCGTCAAGTGTAGCAATGTTTACATACACCTTTTTATGTTGTTGATTAAATAGACTTGTGTCAACCACCATCTCAGCTGATGTAAAGTGATGATGCGGTCTACGATGGATCATGCTTGACTAGAAGAAATTCATTCATTGTGACTTGATGTAGTCATCAAGTCACAATGAATCAATTTCTTTAATATAAAAATTAAATCCTTTCAATATTAATTATATTGAATAGCCTCTCAAGGCGGTTCCATATAAATTTGAACAAAATATTCCACCTTTAAGGATGGAAAATTAGAGGGTAAAGCCCGCTTATGGAAATATCTGTGAAGTCCGTTTTATAAAAAAAAACAAAAACAGAACAGATAAATAAGTGTTTTTCAAGGAAGTTGCAAGGAAAGGAACGCGTTCTGTCAAAATATTCCCATACAAAACTAAACCTTAACGTCTAAACGTAAGGGTTCATAATAATGTGGCTAGGAACATGGAGGTAAAACGAGCTCACTGAGATAGCTACCACGAAGGAAGTGTATCCCTTTCTAAAGATTGCCATTACATAAAACATATATTTTAGTAAAACTCTGTTTTAAACTATCTCGGCTGTTCACTAAAGTTATAAGATGTTGTGGAATCTCATTCCACAACCACCACGGTAATTATCCCGTAATTATATTTTAGTAGTTTTACTTATTCAATAGGACATACCAGGCAGGCCCTATTTTGGGGTGTAAACATAAAATTACTATCAATAAAATAAAGATTAATTTTTATTTCCATTTTCTAACGGATATTAATGTAGATATATCTAATGTATCATGTACCTATTTCAATTTTATTTTTATGTAACCATGTAGGTTCCAAGTATAATTACTAGGAACCTTCATGGTTCTACTGAACCATGAAGCTACTGGCAGCATTAACGACATGACGTTTTTGATTGTTTGCTTATTTTGTTTTTTCATGCATGATTTTTGAATAATTATTTTAAGATGGTGAAAAATTGTTGTGTAAAAACTGTGCTAGTGAATCATTCGGTGGCTGCGGCATATCTTTTCACAGGTAGGTACACAAAGCTTGAAATACAAGAAAATGTTTATTAGGGTGTCCATACTCGTGTGAACATGAACAATTATTTTTATACATTATGTTTTAGCATGACCTAGGGATATTTTAAAGTAATTCGCATTTCGGCGAGTGTGCGCAAAAGCTTCGAGCCCTTGTTCCACCCTCCCCCTTTCACTTAGGAAAAGTAGAACAGCTGCACACTACCACCCCTTCCTAGTGAAAATTCCAAAGATTTGAACTCAACGATTTGGGTCTTCATTTATGATACGTACTGCCCAAGAATGGAACTCCCTGCCGTCCTCCTTGTTTCCTGAGAACAACAAACTAGATATCTTCATGGCTAGTGATAGACATGTATAGATAGATATGAATAGATTTCTAGATCAACGTGTTCCATCCTCCGCCACACCGTCACGTACCATCAGGTGAATAAGTGGCGAAACGTAGATCTAGTACCACCATCCAACGGTGAACCGAGCTTTCTGTGTACAGTTGTATCGTTCAAGGGTGTTTCGACGAATCGTACGGGAATCATTCTAAATATTACATAAAAAATGAAAGTACCTAAATTCATCGCTGAATATATTTCATGTTACAGTATACCAACAAAAGAGGATGTAAGAAAAATGTGGTTGGACGTAATTCTTAGTCGAACAGCAAGTATAACAAAAAACTCCAGGGTGTGCAGTTTGCACTTCAACACTGAAGATTTTATAACGACACTAGCGACCCGCCCCGGCTTCGCACGGGTGCAATGCTAAAAATAAAATAATATATACTACAGAATGTCTTTATATACTACGTTCACAGCTTTTTTGTCATTAGGCAAAACAAACTAAACATGTTGTTTTCATAATTGGCCATGTGAAAAACACGCCGCCGGTACGGGCCTGTAGTGGTACTGGGCACTGGCTGAGGGGCCGGTACCGCCGCAACCGCTATGTCCCTGCATTTTAAATCTAATATCTTAGAAAATGTTCATTTAAATTACAAGCTGTAAACGGCCATATAATATTGGTCTATATTAAATGCACAGTGTATTTAAGGTACTTAATTGGATAAAGATTAATGCTGTATTGCTTAAAATCCCCACGTAAATAAGCCATTATTTCTCGTAAAAAATAAATAATATAAAATGGTTATTGTGGGCCTAAGAAATAGACATATACCATCGTGGACTTTTTTGTAGACCTTTTTAAGGTATACAATATTGTCGTACATTATTTTGATCTATCTCGTAGGGTTCAGCCAGCGTTTGCAATGTAAAGCGCAAAAAAATGTGTTTATTGACGACATCACATTAGAAACCTCTACAATTATCAGTGTTTCTATACTATATTATGCATTTATTATATATATAAACCTTTTTCTTGAATCACTCTATCTATTTAAAATTTAAGCATACATAGGGACGGACAGACAGCGACAGCGACTTTGTTTTATACTATGTAGTGATGATAGTGATAGTGATGTAGTGATGCTCTCGACAAACTTTGAAAACGAATGTAGTTCCATGTCATTTTCCCGCAGTAAGTAAAATATGCCAAATAGTTGTCATGCCAATCTTCTATATTTATAAAAGCTAAATTTACTCACCCACTCACTGACTTGTCACGAAATATCAAAAACTATTTAACTTACGAAGCTGAAATTTGGCACGTAGATTCCTTATGGGGTATACCTAGAGGTCCGCTAAGAAAGATTTAGCGAAAAAGCCGAATTAAAGAGGGCAAATGGAGGTTGAAAGATTATATTAAAGTCCTTTGTTTTTGATGATACTTAGGAATAAAATTTGGTATTCAGGCTAATAGTTTAAAATAAATAAATACTGTTATAATATTTTTACAAAAAAGAAGGATTAAGGAGGTGGAATTGGAGTTTGTATGTTGTGTTGAAAGTTATGTAACTACGAATTTGTAATTTGACATGTGGGTGTAAAAGTTCATCTATACTAATATTATAAAGAGGAAAGATTTGATTGTTTGTTTGTTTGTTTGCATTGAATAGGCTCCGAAACTACTGAACCGATTTGAAAAATTCTTTCACTGTTGGGATGCTGCACTATCCCCGGTTGGCATAGGCTATATATCCCGGCTTCGCCCGTGCGTGTCTGCATGTCTTCGTTTCCTCAAAATCATGAACACCCTACAAGAAAAGGACAAATTACTCCGTGCTCGCTTTTCCCTCGGACCGTTTTTTTAGCATGAGTACTCCATCCAGGTCCCTTTAGGGTATATATAAAATCCTTGGTGTTTTTAATTTCTATTCATTTGCTATCCATACAGGGTGGCAGCGAAGTGTGGAATGTACGCAATGAGACTGTCATCGCGTCTATAGCCTTCCATCCAAGGGAACAGTTGCTGGTCATCGCCACATACAATGAGCTCTACTTTTGGGATTGGAGTCACCCGACTCCCTTTATTAAAGTTTCCACCAATAATGTTAATGAGAAAGTAAGGTATGTAATTTTTTCCCCCTTTTTTCTTAAATAACGCTGGTAAAAGGTGCCCCTTAATTTAATTACAATCTAGCCTAATGTTGGGCTAGTATGTAATTTAATTCTAACCTAAACTTATACATATGTTATTTTAATAAATTAAAAACCGTGTTTTAAACTATCACATGGTTGTTCACAAAAGTTATACCATGGTAAATATCCCGTAAATAATCATATAACTATAAAAACCGTTTTCAAAATTTGTAAATACGCAATTTCGTTTACTTGGATGATGACACTTTTTCCAGTTATTTTTATTTTTAACCAAAGTTTTGAACTGATTTTGATGAAATTTCTGTGGGACCAACCTGAAAGTGTATCCTTTCAAATAAAAAAAATTGGTTTATAAATGACAGAGTTCTGAGGTAACAAACATAACTTTTCTTTAGAAATAAACCAAGATATATTAAAATTAATTCCCGATAGTTTAATTTTTGTTCCCCCATAGTTACAACCTGGGTTTCTTCTAGGCAAGCATACTCCATCGTAGACCACATCATTGCTTAACATCAGGCGAGGTAGAGATCAAGTGAAAGACAATAAAAAATCAGCTGTTCCATAAACCATGTTGGTGACATTTTTCTATGGAACACCAGATTTCTTCTACTACTTCTGCAACTTCTTTTAGACAGTTTTAACTTCCCGTTGTTGTAAAGTTCTCTTAATGATGAGTACCATGACCACCTTTTGGCTTATATTTCCCTTTTCGTCTAGCCCTGACACAAATAAATAAGTTTGTTGCTATATTTTATTAGGCAATACAAAGGTTTTAAATGTAATTTTTTTTCAGGTTTGTCGCTTTCGACTCTTTGGGCTACAAGCTCATAACGGGCATATCCCTCTGGGCTTGTCCAGTCAACGCCAACGGCCATCCACTGTCTACATCGAGCTCTAGCAGCAGC
Source organism: Agriopis marginaria (assembly GCA_932305915.1). NCBI lineage: Eukaryota > Metazoa > Arthropoda > Insecta > Lepidoptera > Geometridae > Agriopis > Agriopis marginaria. The sequence goes on from OW029915.1 coordinate 13,249,355, forward strand.
GGGCCTTCCTCCAACGGTGGCAATGGTGGCAGCCCGGGCGGTGGCGGCGGGGGCGGGCGCGGCGACGCCGGGGACGACCCGGGCGCCCGCCCGCCCGAGAGCCCCGGTGCCGCCCAGGACATGATAGTCAACTCCTACCAGACCCTGGTGCAAAGATATGACAGCCTAGTCAGAAACTACCAGCGACTGTTCATGGTACGACACCGGCTCATCAATACACCGCCACCGACCAATACTGTACGTAAAGTGGGTTTTGATTTTGATTATGAGTAATGGGAGACGTCACAGGGTAAACTAGAGTAGTTTTTAATACAATCAGACAATACTTTGCGGAAGTTTATCTTCAATATTGTTTCTTAGACGAATCTCTTGTGTATTTTCCGCTTCAACGTCGTATCAAGTACAATAAGGGATTCGGGATCAATTATTAATGGTCCACCTTGCAGACCTTTGTTAATAATCCTAATTTAACATCACCAGGATAAAAATTTGCTGAACCTTGAACAAAAATTCGTTATACCTAAAACTAATTTGTAATCATACAGATACAAATGAGAGTGAGATGGCGAGAGTTTGTATTAAAGGGCTTTGGAGAATTTGGCCCTAACACCAGCCATTTCGATTTTGTTTTCAAAATCGCGGTGCACAATAAATGTTATATATATATATATATTTGGACACAAAAAAAAACATGTAATATAATACTAATAAAATATTTTATCATAATGGTAATGGTTATTAAAAACTATTTTAAAAGTGAGGTACTTTACCTGTATTATATCTTTGAAATTTGGCGTTTTAGGACACTATGTTATTTCTAATTTTTTGTTTGTATGTGTGTCGTCAATCCGAAAATATAAATTTCATTGTGTACCGCCATTTAGAAAAAAAATATTGCGGCCTATATTAGGACCACCCTCTATACAAAAATCTTCAAAGCCCTTTATTATCATAACAGATTCATTACAAATAAGTTTTAGGCATAACATTTTTTTGTTCCAGATTTATTGTTTTTTTTGTTTCAGGATAGGTTAGCTTATAGTTTCATTTCTAAAATATGTTTGTTGTGATTACAGATCGACCGCGGCACTGACCCCATGGAGTCTTATCCCATGGACATCGGGCGGCGACGTCGTGCCGCGCGGCGCTCCCTGAGGACCACCAACAATGACACCAGTATGCACTTGACATTTACATAATTACTCTGCACTTGGTATGTAATGTGGTCTGCAATTATATGTTATCATCAACCTGTTCGTCTACTGGTCGTAAGCAACTCCTAATAGGCATGTGACTAATATTTTTTTATTAACTCATAAAAAAGCTGCTCATAAATAGAGCACATCGCCGAAAACTAAATTAAAATTAGTTCAAAAATAAATAAGTTATGAGCATTTTAATTTCATGCTAGACAAAGAGCGCACTATACTGTTCTGTGCCATCACGCCTCAGGTGCGCAATACAAATGCTATACTAACACACGCTTTTCGAGAAAGGAATAGAGCATCCCCTCTCTATCCCCACCTAAAACTTTAAACACTCAAAATATTATAAATCTCAGAGATTTATCAGCCAATTTAATTTTTTTTTAGTATGTGTAATGTTTTTAGTTATATTCATCGCTAAGCCAGTTATTTGTAATAAATTAAACATGAGGACACATGCCTATTTGCGGGTTTCAGTTAAACTATCCGAGCAATTATTGCCTTTTTTGCCTCTGAACTGCAATAACAGAAAAAAGGTGTTTTTTTGTATAGTTTTATTTATATTACACGGGAATTACTCACGTAAGACTAAGCCAGTCAAAAATAAATAAATAAATATATAAATAAAATGTGTGAAAACCACGTCAGTTTCTATAATAGTTATATAGTTATTGACGGGATATTTACCGTTGTAAGGTTGTAGAACGAACTACCGATATTTCGGCGCAGTGACATGCACCATGTTCACGGGAAGACTGAAGAATGGGGAGGGGGTGGCTGGTCTGATTTAAAAAAAAACATCGAAGTATATTGCGTACCTGCTATCGTCTTACGTTTAAAAAGCGTTAATAATCATAATTCGTGGTTTTTATTCAGTTTTTTACAATTTTATCGTTGTTGTCAGAGCAAATATATGGTTGGACTGAGAGTCCAACTAGGGAAAGTCCAACAGAGGCTAGCCTGTGACGTCAAGTCATGTGATCAATGAAAAACCTTATTGTTTTGTATTTTTCTTAAAATAAGGGCATAATTTTTAAGTTTTTAGTATTTAAATAATTAAAAAAAAAAACTTCTAGAATTACACCAGCATGAATTATATTTTTAACACATTCAAATACCCTATTAAAAATAGTCTTACGGATGCTAAAATTGTTCTGCAGTGTACATAACGTTATCCTTGTTGATAAAGTCGCGTCTGTATTTCAGCGAACCCGTCGCCGGGCACATCGCGCAGGCAAGACGGAGGCGACAGCGGCGACGGTGAATCGTCCAGCAGCCGGTTTTTAAACTTGGACGTATTGTCATTCGATAGCGACGCTTCTAGGTAACTCGCACGACTCAGCGTGGACGGCGCGACTCTCCTCATAAACATACTTTAGTTCAGAGAATTATGGTTATGGCTAACTATATTAAATAACGCATTTACCATTTACAGGACACAAGACTCCCCGACTCGAGAACGTTCACCTCTTGGATCGAGGTCATCGGCCTTCCAACCTTTAATACGCGAGTCGATGCGATCGTTCCGCACAGTCGATCAGAGCGAGCGAACGAGACTGCTCCCAAACCCTTTTTCATCTCGGTCTGGCTACACGCCGCCGCAGAGCAGTGTGGCGGCGCCGCGGTCGCGCCGCTTCGTCCTGGAGCGGTCTGAATCCTCTGTTGATTTACACTCGTCTCGCACGAGCATATTCACATCCTCGCGGTCCGAGTCGTCTCTCGGGCGGGACTACGTGATCCGTCTGCACAACTCGCACGCGCAGCGCTCCCCGCAGCTCGCAGCCGAGCCCACGGCCTCTACCTCTGCTGCCCCCTCCCCAGCCCCCGCGCCCGCCACCACCAACTCCTCCACACAGATGAGCCCCGACGCAGACAACGTTGACGCGCAGACCATCAATGAGAGCCTCGACCTGATTAGAGACATCCTGCGCGACTCCGGTACGAGGCTTCTCAATCTCATTACCAATATGTCTGTGAATTTGATGTCGGGGCGAGGGGAAGGCGCCGAACGAGGTGGCATACGGCGGTCGCCACGCATGCGCCTGCTTGCTGACGACCTGCACCGGGATCTGTTTGCATCCAGCTCGGACTCCGATAGTGATCATACGGATATTCTTCGCACGCCCAATTCCGCGTTCCGCGAGCCCGAGACGGCGAACGTGCCCGCGCCCGCGCCCGCCACAGAGGACGAGCGCACCACTGCCAGCGTGGACCCACCAACCGACCGTATGGTGTTCGAGTTGGATGAAGTCGCATCATCATCAAGTGGCGGTTTCCGTGTGCGGACGCAGACTGGCTCACCGCCCGAAGCGCCTCTTCCCGCCGACGAAGGCAGCTCACCGACACCAGGGCCTTCGCAGCCAGCGCCGCGAACGGAGCCCGAATTTGACCCGAACGTGCCATCTACGAGCAGGGACAACTTCTGGACGCGCGGGCCGGACATGCCTTCCGCGGAGGCGTACCGACGCGTGCGGCGCGGCGTCAACTTACTACAAAAGCACACTCTCGAACTAGCGCACACGTGGCTGCGCGGCGAGCGGCTCACGCTCAAACAGCTTCGCACCATGTGGGAGAACCTGCGGCGCCGCATCCTGGCACTGCAACGGGAGACCGGCCGCCAGGACTCGCCCGGGTACTACAAGCGCGGCCTGCTCGAGCGGTGCATGATCCTCACTGAGATGTCAGACATCGCCTCGAGGCACAGAAACACTCGCGGCGGCGCTAGGAGCGAAGAAAACCAAAGAAGTAATTCTAACGGGCAGGAAAACGGAACGAACCCGGAGAGTGCGAGCTCATCCAACACTACCGCGGAACCTGAGCCGAGCTCTTCTACGGAGAACAGACCGCACAGCCGACCGGCGATTCTTCGATCTTCGAGATCGTCGGCTAGCTCCCGAGCGTCGCCGTTTTTCAGGAGACGATTGCAGTCCTCGTACCGATGGCTGCCGGGAGATGGGCGAGGTGCGCGAAATCCACTCGGACGCGCGTTTGTCGGTACCACGAAACATGAGATTCGCATGAGGGCGATGCAGGTGCTGTCGGTGATGTTCAACATGATGATGATGTGTCTCGGAGAGCGCGGCCTCAGCCAGGTCATCATGCATATGCTGAAAGCTCTGAAGAAAGCGTTGGCCCTGTCTTGTTTCATGATGATGTCGAGGAACAACCCCGCGCGGACCAGCTCGACCGCCACTGCCCCGTCCCAGACCGTAGAGTCAGCAGATGTCATTAGAATACAGAATGCTGAGCACGCTGGGCCAGTCAACGTCGACGGACCTGATGATCCCGCATCGCCGCGCGTCAACCCGCCTAACGAAGAAAGAACCGAAAACGCGCCTTGCGAACAGACCGTCGTGAATAAACCTGAACCCAAACCGTCGATGCCAAAAAACTCTGTGGCCGAACGAAACACCCAGACAAACGATCCGCCTTCCGAATCAACAAGCTCCGGTAGTCAGAAATGGAGCCATCGGCTAGCGGTTCAAATCGCAGCCGCTAATAGGAATAATTCAACCACGGCGCGTACAAGGAGGGAGCTCTATTTGGAATTTAAAAGACAAAAAGCCTTACACAGGACCAATCCTGTCGCACATCCATTCGTGAGACGACGATATCCTCCCCTCTCGACTCACAGAATACCCGCATTGCGAAGGTTACCTAGTCGCGGGAGTTTGACGAGAGCGACCCCTAGAGTACCGCCCGCAAACGACGAACCAGTCGCTGGACCGTCAAACGCAAGCGACAACGCTAGCCGAGACGCATCAAGAGGCGATATTAGCGACTTCGACAATCGTGTCAATTTGATTAGGATAGCACACATGCAAGCGGTGAGACTGCGGAACGCGGCGCGGAATCGTTTCAGGCGATTACAGACTATACGTTTGTACACGCCTTCGTCTGTTTTCGCGCTGCAGTCTAACGCGAGTGAGAATCAGTCTGAGAATAGAGATTCGACGCAGAATAACGGAGAAAGTAGCCGGAGACCGTACGTTAGCTTCTCAACATCGGGTCGCGGCGAAAACTCGCGACTTAGTGGTACTGGCGCTTCTGACCAATTCCATGCAGTACTCAACAATGTGGCTATGCCGCTGATGCAGGTCAATGACCTCCCGCCCGCCGCAGACGCCCAAGGGTCGCCCAACCACGCACAAAGGCTGCCGCGGATACACGAATATTTACAGCCCATTATACTAGCACAGGTAATTTGTTTGCTTAATAACTGACTTCCGTGATTTTCAATTTTTGGGTTAATATGTGTGCTGTGACCTTTCTCATGATATATGATATATTTCCCTGAGTAATATCAAGATTGGCTCTGCAGTTTGCTAGTAAAGAGGTAATAATTATACAGATCACAGACCTTGTTCAGGATAGACACTGCGAGTTCACCTACTTTAGATGTCTGTGGCCCGTCTTAATTTGGATCAATGTTCCAATAGCACCAGTTCGATCCCCGTCGTCTTGGCGATAGTAACGTGTCAGATGTCAATAATAAAATTTCAAATTGCACCATGGTAAACTGTAAAAACTTCGAACTCAAATCAGATGGCCGTGCGAATGGAGTTAATATACCACTACCACGTGGCCACGTGGCCGTGCTACCGGTACATACCACATGGCTCAGAGAACCGCGCTACCTCGACGGATTTTTTTACGGAACGGATATTTTTTTTTTGTCATATCAAAAATCAAATCAAAATAGCCTTTATTCACTGATCTTAACCTTAACTAAGTTACAGTATTAATACTTTTTATTATAATTAATATATATATATACTTTTTTTAATACTTTATTCTACAATTTCAGTCTGTAATTACAGCACCAGTTTCACAATCAGGTTGTCCGTCCTGGACATAGGCCTCCTCTAGTAGTCGCCATCGAATATTTTTTTGTACTTTACCTTAATTTAGCCTTGTTGTGTTCAGAACGCGATGGTGGTGGAGGAAGACGGTGAGGGAGGCGGCGGGGGCGGAGGCGGTGGAGGGCTGGGGCGGCGCATGGGTGGCATGGCGGGACTGCTAGACGCCGGCATCATCTCTGAAGCTCTACCGGCGCCTTCCAACCGCGTGCAGGCCTGGGACTTCACCACAGGACAGACACCTGACATCGCGGACAGTGAGTGTTGCTGACAGTGACGTAAAATGCCACGGGCCCCCGACCCAAGAGGGCCCCGGCCCAAAAGACCGCAAGCGCAGAAAAATTTAACATTGCACCTGAGTTATATGATATTTTATTTAACTTAAAAAAAAACATCTTTTTAACATATATCATTTTTTAAAGCTTAAAATCCATTAAAGACGATAATACAAATTCAAATTATTAACAATTTCAACACATCCTAAACAAAAATGTGTTGATCAATTTTAGAACGCATCCATTGGTTGCTAAATTTTTTGTCGCGGTACGTTGGCAGCGCGTGTGAGAATTGATGGTCGGGGAATTTCCTCATTTTGTTCACAAAGAAAGTACTTCTTTCGTGGGGTGGCATTCCATTGTAATGTCAATGGAAAAATAATGAACCAATTTCATATTTGTCCTATGTGTCAGAGTTATTGTTATACATTTCGGTCACTGTCTATATTTTATCATACAAGGTTATGTTGGAATAAAGGAACTGATAAAGATACATGCAAGGAAACAGGTAAAAGCCGATGTAGTAAGTCCCTACAAACCAGCGATGGAAGTGCGTGAACTACTGCGCCGCCACTACGAAAAATAACAGCAAAATCTGTGAGACAAGAAACATTACTAAGCATGTCAAGGTGCACTTGCCAACCCTCAACAGAGAGGTTATAAATAAAAACCCTATCAAAACAACCAACTTTTTAATCTATATATATAAAAGCGAAATTCATCTACTCACTCACTCATTAAACACGAAATCTCGAAAACCACTTGACCTACGACGTTGAAATTTGGCAGTTAGATTCCTTATGGGGTGTAGAGGTCCGCTAAGAAGGAAATTGGAATAAGAGGAATAAGGATTTTGCGAAAGGGCCGAATTAAGAATGACAAAAGAGGGTTGAAAGTCTAAATGAAAGAGTACGCGTACGAAGTCGCGGGCAACAGCTAGTTATTATTAAATTTGAAACAACAGCAGGGCAATCGCGCTAAAAAATTATAGACGAATCGCAACCGCTCCATTACTTTTGGTCGATTTGGTATCGCGCTAATGATTTTAACCAAAGACTAAACGCAACCCGATCACAGTTGGAACGTAGACGCTATCAAACGAACGTTTTTGTCGAACTTAGAAAATATCAACTTTTTCGCGCCGATACGAAATCGACCAAAAGCTGTGGAGCGTTTGCGTTTCGTCAATGATTTTTTAGCGCGATTGCCCTGCAGGATCTACGTTTAATGGTTGGCTTCATCAACTTACGAGATACAAATGATGTGATGTGATTGTATGTAGAAGGACAAAACTGAAGTGAGCTGTCTTTGCAAAGTCACAGAAGATACCAGAATCGCAACTGGCTTGATACAAGCCATTTGCTTCGATTTCATCATCACAGCAGTTATAAAAGACTTAAACTTTTCTCACTGTCATCTCCATACTGTTGAGTTGTCGTCCGAGAACCCCACAGCCGCGCTATATTTCAAAGTCGGCTTGTGTTGACTAACATTACATGATATGCTAAGGCTATAATAAAAGTTTATTTTACTCAGGTACCAAGAATGTGGTAGTACAAAGGTGCAGAATTCATAACGACGCAAGCATCGATATTTCTAAAGACGGCAGGTTACTCGTGGCTCTGCTACCCGGAACTAGACTGCGGAATACTAACAGCTGGCTTGGTAAGTTGGTAAAACACTGAACCATCTCAAACAATAAATTCAGAAGGAACAGGTTGAGGCGCTCACAGTAGCTGAGTTATTAAGAAACCATTATCTTTATGGAATCAGATTGATATTGTCTAAACTCTAAACCAATCAACTATCGTTTCAAGCAGGAACTATACAATCACAATGGTTAGGTTGGCGATAAGGCACCATTTCATATACGTACCATACATTTTCTTTCGCATTGCGAAAGGCGGCAATGTAAAAATAACGATTTGACGAATGCGATTGTAGACTGTCGACATCAAGAAGTTAAACGAGGCCGATGGTCTGCCACCTGCCTAAAATAATACGAATCATCAGGCATTTTTTTCGGCATTCCACAGCAGGACAGCTTGAACAGTGAAAGATTTACTGTAAGAAAGGTTAGTATGAGAGGTCGTAGGAATCTTAAGGGCACGAGAAGGTTTATGTGGATGCTTGTAGTTTTGCAAGCATGGAGCGTAATGTACTATTATGTTGTTTTCATTAAATTCTGTCACATTAATTCTGTTCGACACCTATATTGCGTTATAATTGTGACTGTTTTAGCTGGTACACACTTAAAAGAGGTAGCGCAGATGCCTATATCACAGGTTTTTAACCTAGCATAGGCATCTGAGAGACATTATGGGTGTAGATATAATTATTGTTTGTACATACATTGATAGATGTAAAATTTGTTCGACACATGATAATTATTGTACTAATGTCAATAAACAAATTTGAACTTGAATTTGTTGTGCAGGCGTGTACTCGCTGGAGTGGGGCCGGCTGGGACAGTGCCTCCACACAGCGATGCTCGAACAAAGCGCCGTGTCGGTGGCTTTGTCGCCAACGGCGCGCTACCTAGCCGTGGGGCTCGGTTCGCGCCGCTTCACCTCTGCGCCGCACGCGCGCACCAACATCATCGCGCTGCTCTACAAACTCGACCCGCTTGGTGAGTGCATTCATTCTACAGACAACTGTGACGTACCAACAGCAGATTAACACGGGAAATGAGGGGAACGGACAGCAATTTTTTTAAATTTATTTTTATTAATAGGTCTTGACCTCCATCTCGCCTGATGTTAAGCGATGATGCGGTCTACGTTGGAGCACGCTTGCCTAGAAGAAACCGCTTCTCTCGTGATTAGAAGACACCCAGATTATAACCATCGGGGAACACCCATTAAGGCAGCGCATTAACAGACTAGCAGTTCGCAATGTGGAATCAAAGCGCTTCGTACGGGTTTTCGGCATATCAACCAGATAGAGATAATTAGAACTGTTGTTAAAAGCATTATGGCTGACTAACAGTCTATCAGAACTGGTGTTATCGGCTATGTCTGACATACAGTCTATCAGAACTGATAGTAACGTCAATATGGCTTAAATACAGTCTATCGTAACTGATGTTAAAAGCATTATGGCTGAATTACAGTCTATCATAACTGGTGTTATCAGCTACGTCTGACATACAGTCTATCAGAACTGATGTTAAAAGCATTATAGCTGACTTACAGTCTATCAGAACTGGTGTTATCGGCTATGTCTGACATACAGTCTATCAGAACTGATATTAACAGCAATATGGCTTAAATACAGTCTTATCAGAACTGATGTTAAAAGCATTATGGCTGAATTACAGTCTATCAGAACTGGTGTTATCGGCTATGTCTGACATACAGTCTATCAGAACTGATTTTAATGGCAATATGGCCTAAATACAGTCTATCAGAACTGATGTTAACGATAATATGGCTGACATACACTGTATCAGAACTGATGTTAACGGCAATATGTCTGACATACCTACAGTGTATCAGAACTGTTAACGGCAATGTGGCTTAAATACAGTCTATCAGAACTGGTGTTAACGGGAATATGGCTAACCTACAATTTAACTATTGTATTTTTGTTCTGTTATTAACTATTATTGTTACTAATTTCTGTAGCTATTTTCCCCTCCTTTCCTTCACTGAATCATTCGCAGAGACGAAGATCGACAGCTTCCAATAATTTGTTAAAAATTAAGTCATAATGAACAACAAATCGCTAACTTGGTGTTGCAGAGAACTCGAGCCGCACGGGGCTGTCTCCGATCAAGGAGCTGATGCAACACTGGGAGCACGGCTTCACGAGCCTCAACTGCCTGCGCTGGGCGCCGCAGCCCGGCCAGGGACTAGTCTACGCCAACAACACGGGACAACTAATCATCATGAGCTAAGCAGGGAAGGGAACTATATCATCCGAGTAAGGTTAAAACTCTTACATTGACGTGAATTATTATTATAATCTATTAGTATTAGTACTAACAGACGCTTGGATTTGGTACACCGGACCGCCGTCTGACAAACACGAACGGGAGAGATAGATGTATTTTTTCTCTTTCTCTCCCGTTAGTTGGATGGCGGTCCGCCAACCAAGTCCGTCTCGTCTGTTAGCTACTTATGTTAGGGCGAAAACCAAGTAGTTGGAAGCTAGCCTTAAGGTTTGACATGTCTAATTTTATCAGTAAAGTTCTAAATAAAGTAAACAAAACGAAACACACTGAAACTGAATTACTTTGAATAAAAAATACTTTTTACCCAGCCTAGTTTCACACACGGATTATCGCCCTGAGACATAAATTTTGTGACTGACTGCACTCTGTGGTTGCTACTGTGTGCAACGCGTGTACTGTAGATTTTTAGTATGACAAAGTTAAATATTATTATTAAAAGAAAAATAAAAAACCTGACTGCAAAATGTAGCCTATGACAGTCCGGAGATAACCACTCAGCAGATATAGGAGACATGGTCCCCAGCGTGAATTTGCTACCGAATGATTCTGGTCACAATGGGTTCCAGCATCAATCTGTTACCGAAAGTTTCTGGTCACCATGGGTTCCACTTGCTAAATTTCGCGCGACTGCTTGTTTTGTCATGTTGGTATCGCAGGCAGCGTTTAATAGCCTGTGCGATGTAATTGTAGCCAATGAAATGAGCCATTTCTTAGTTCATTCGAAGTAGCCAATCAGAAGCAATAACATGTAATAAGCTATTTTATGGGCCGGCCTCTCCTGACGCCATTTTGCCTTGTTTGTGTGTTGTGAACAGAGGATTGTATAAATTAACATGCCGTAAGTTCTTAATTTTACCATTCGTCATCATCATCAGACCTGAATGACCCACTGCTGGGTATAGGCCTCCCTTTGTATATGCCACTGTCCCCGGTCTCTCGCTACTCGCATACACTCGTTCCCGACAGTACTTTTGATGTCAACAGTCCACCTCATCCTCGGTCGGCTTTGGTTCCGCCAACCTATAGTCTCGGCCACCACGCGATTACTGTTGTACACCACCTCCCATCATTACGTCTGGCCATGTGTCCTGCCCAGTTCCACTTAAGTTTCTTCACCCTTTTTACGACATCTGCAGCCGAATTTTACCATTATACATCAATATGCATGGTCTTCTTGATACTGGCTCACTATGTATTGTCAAATATCAACATTTCAACCATATTTTGGGTGTGAAAATTGTCACAGGGGGAAATTACGCACATCAACTCGTGATTACTCTAAAACTGCAAATATCTTGCTCCTACTGTTCTGACCGTACGGAAACAAGAATTTGAAAGCGATATTTTTTTTGTTCTATCTATACATCTATACAATATTATAAAGAGGAAAGATTTGTATGTAAGTATGTTTGTAACGAATTGGCTCAAAAAGCACTGGACCGATTTTAAAAATTATTTCACCATTTGAATGCTACATTATCACTGATTAATATAGGCTATTTTAATAGGCTATATAACACTACCCGTGCGGAGCCGGGGCGGACCGCTAGTCATTGATAAATAGCGAGATATGAACGTTTCATGGTCTTAGTGTGCGCGTCAGATAATGCGCTGCTTTTAGTGGCAAGCCATGTCTGTTGAAAGTACAAGAGAGTGCAGTCTGTCTCGTGCAGCGTCAACGAGAAGCATGTAGTAACTTCTGAGTGAATAAAGACGAATCTAACGCTTCAAAATCTGTCAAGCCATTTGGCTTGAGGCTACATGAGGTAAAATAAGCATAAATACTATACTCGAAAAACATTAGCCTCCTTTTTGAGCAGTCGGGTAAAAGTAATTTATGTCAAAGTAACCCTATATCACACCGTTTCCTTCTATCTTGGATTCAACGAGCGCTTTTCACGGAATGGATATAAAAAATCTAGTTCGGAAGGGCTTGATAAATTGTGTTAAGCGTCAAGTTGGGTTGGCAAGCGAAAGTTAACTGTAGCCAATATCATGGACAACATCACTTTCTAAACTCTTGTTTTGGCTCCACAAGTTCCGTGTTTGTATTAGGCCAATATCAACTAGAACCAATATAATTATTATTTAAGTAATGACATTCACATCTAAATAACAATGGTAAAGACAGCCATGATCGCCTGGCTAGAAAAAAATTACAACATTGTGATACCTAAATTAGCAACGATGAAGATTGATCGAATTTGGCCCGTTCATGGGGTTGGCAACTGTTATGGTGGTCAAAGTTATATATAGAAATTTTGTCATTATGACATGACATTTGAAATTTTTCACTCGCAAAAAACTTTAGCTGACATTACAAGTTGGCATAGCCAAATTGCTGTGCTAGGCTTGTCATTGATTGACTGCCTTCACTCGTCTTGGCTGGCGTAGTGCAGGCCAACGTGTATATGGCTTGTTTGTCGTGCATTGCCATCATTTCGCATCGCCCGCCTGCACTCGGCAAGCCGTGTCCACATGTTGGTCGACTCGTGTACGTTGGCGAGTGCATTGGCTGAATTAAACTTGACCAACGTGTTGACATGTGAGACATTCGCCTTGTATTAATTTGAAAGCGTTAGCTGAAACTCGGCGAGCTCAGGCCAATGTCTACTGCCGGCTTCATAAAAAAGGTGAAAGCTTGCGCTGTCTGCAAAGACTGTCTACCCATTGACTCCCAAAATAATTATGTACATAATAGTTGTGTTTCGCGTGTCAAAGCAAATGCAAAATTTATTTCTAATTTCTTCTCATTACAAATAAAATAATTTATGTATATAATCCATGGTTAATATTAATACAAAAAAAAACTTCAAAAGCGACGACAATGACACGTTACAATGAGACGTTTTTCAGAAGTTCTGTATAGTTCTGTTTCTGTATTGAAAATAATTTTCTCGTACTAACTACATCTGTGTTTGTGAAGTACAAAGAATACCCATAACATAACGTATTAGCCCGATCATAGAATAGGTATGTGTCCTAATGTTTCATATAAATGTATTACAAATAACAGGCTTAGCAAAGGATATAATTAAATACAATAAAAATACTGAAAAAAAAAATTGCCTGATACATTTCTGAGATATAAACGTTTAAAGTGTTTGATGAGGATAGAGTGCAAATGCGCTGTCCCTTTCCCGCAAAGCGTGTGTTAGTATAGCAGATGAATGGCGCGCGAACGGCGTGACGTCATAACGTGCTATATTGCGCTCTCTGTCTAGCACGAATTAAAATACTTGTAACTTATTTATTATTTGAGACATTTTAATTTTGTTAGATGAGCGCTGTTTATGATCAGCTTTTATATGAGATTATAAAAAAATTAGGACACACGCCCATTGAAGATGTGGCCAATGTGAATACGAGTTAGCACACTGTATAAATTTTACCATTTTTACGCTCCCTTGCATTGTGCAAGTAGAGTCTGTGCAAAAAGAGAACCGTCGTGAACTAAACAGTAAATTTGCACACGCGCGACCTCAACCCTACGACGTGTCTCTTTTAGCACAATATATTCCTATTGATAATTCAAACAAATAGCAAACATCCATTATACTTTTTGACTCTCGACGCAAAAAGAGGGGTGTTTTATTCAAAAAATTTGCACACGCGCGCCCTCAATCCTACGATGGTTTTCACTTTGCACACTCTACAATAGCGGAAAGGGGATGGCGCGATTGCGATTGACAGCTAACATAATCAGCCAATGCGGTCAAAAAAAACATGATTTAGTAACGCCTAAATAATGCAAATAATAATAATATAATTTTCGTCTTGCATTTGGCCAAGATGATCTCGAAATGCGATGCCAAGCAAAAAGGCAGAATTTATTACTTTAAAACTGAGACAATGGACATTAAACTTTATGTGTCCTTTACTCAATATAATTAACCCTATTTCTATAGAGTGTATAAATGTTATAGTTACTTGCCATTTTATCAATGTGTTTTAATATGATGCGTTTAGTTTCCTTTTTGATCTCTATTTCGATTAATTATTATTTGTGCGTATGTGATCTAAGTCTACGTTAATAGAGTTTATGAACTACAATAATTGAAAAAAAAACGGACTTAAACCTCTAAAAATGAGTGTAATAGAATAGAGGGACAAAGGTTTCTACTTTTACAAAACTCGCGGATTACGGTCTTTTTAGGGTTCCGTACACTAAGAGTAAAAACGGAACCCTATTACCGAGCTTACGCTGTCTGTCCGTCCTGTCGGTCCGTCCTACCTTTTAACGGCTGTGTCTTTCGAACCGCAATAGATAGCCAGTTGAAATTTTCGTAGATTATGTAATGTTACGGCGGATTAAGACGTTCTTTTCCGACTTTTAGCAATTATGGTCATTATAGTTTAAGTGTGCATACCTCCATGGTTAGCTTAAAATTATAAAAATGGTGTCATAACAAAATTGAATGTTTTATCTAGGAAACCCATGAGACCGAAACACGATTAAGCACATTTCGCTCGATAGAAAAAATATATCAAAGTAGCACTGATTTGAGCTATTATCCCTGTTTTTTTTATTCATTTAATTACCTATTTATTAAATTATGTCTGCGATATCTTGATATATACATTTCATAATTATGAAGAAAACCGGTGAGGTACATTTTACATTACAGCTATACTTTTCGAAAAATATGAGAAAGACCCTAAAAATATAAGTAGCGAAACGCACGACTGTGTGTAACCGCAATGATTTTGATCCGCTAAATGCGACTTTAATACAATAAACCAAGGATTATGGTCATCTGTAGTAATAAGCGTTGCTTAAAATTGGGAAAACCACGCCTTAACTAAGAAATAATAAAGTCAAAAAGTAAAAACTAAAGGGGAAAACATTATTATAGTACATGACACACTTTAAAGTAAAACAACAAACAATAAAAATTGCAAAGTGTGAGGAGGTGACAAATGTCTCGTAGGGTGCGGTCGGTACTTGGATGGGTGACCGCCAGGGCGTGATGTTGTCTTTATGCACTACCTACTTTTTATATATCTATTCTATATAAAAATAAACCGGCCAAGCGCGAGTCGGGCTCGCGCACTGAGGGTTCCGTAACACCACAAAATTAACTTGGTAACTAACAGAAACTTGTCATTATTTGTCATGTAATGGCCATTATTCATTATTTGTTGTTATAGGTACTTTAGTGTGTACTATAATCACGCCAAGTTTGACACTTGTACGTATTACCGTTTTTACATTAGAGCTAATACAAAAATACGTTTGTTGTATGTGGACCCCTATTTAGTTTTTACTTTTTGACTGTTTATTATTTGTTAGTTAATCCGCCTTAACATTACATATTCTGCAAAAAATTCAAATGGCTATCTATTAAGGTTTAAAAGATACAGCCGTTTCAAGGTAGGACGGACTTACAGACAGACAACGTAGGCTCGGTAATAGGGTCCCGTTTTTACCCTTTGGGTATGGAACACTAAAAAAGAGTACAAGGTATGTTAGCGACATTTGTAATAAGTATCTACCGGCAAACCCTGTAATTGTGATGTACAATTTTTAAACTTCAATGGCCGCTCTAAATTTTTTAATTATCTATTCCAGTTTATTAGTCAAATACAACAAAACTTTTGATCTTGATTAATGGTACATAAGTATCGGCACAATAACGTTACGTCACTTTCCGTAAAGTATTGAAAAATTACTTTGCCCCAGTAACTAACTGGTTTCACTTGCGTGGAAATTCTAGGAACTCCGGAATCGTACTTTTTTCCGGGATAAAAAGTATCCGATGTCACTTTCCGGGTTTTCGGTCTTCCAGCTATTTCTATGCAAAAGATCACGTCGATCGGTCACTTTGTTGCTGCTTGAAAGACGAACAAACGAACAACTTTCCCATTTGTAATATTAAACTGGGTCCAAACATGTATTTACGTAGACAGCTGCAATAACATTGTAAAAAGCTGGATAAAAACGATAAATAAAATCAAAGGCAAAGTCAAAGTCAATATTTCACTGAAATACCTATATCGGGTACCTACCTACCTACCTACTGCAGTCTTATATTCTAAAACCTAGCTAAAGTGATCTGAATTCATGTTTTTCATTCAGCTTTTTACAATGTTACGAAAAGAAAGAAAGAAATGTAGTTTTATTTTGTAACATCGGCATGCATCAGCTTCGTAAATTACTGCAGCTGTCAGAGCAAATAAATGCCTGGACGGAGTTAATTGTAATTATTTCATTGGTTGTTCTAAATGTATTGTTATATGTCTAGATGATGCACATATTTCGCAAACTTTCTATGAAACAAATAACATATTTATCGTCATACTTTGTAATATAAAATTATGATTTATAGCGACTGAATGCAGTCCAGTCTTCATTAGATTATATAATAATTGATAAGAACTTAGATGTTTATTATTATTTACTCGTATAATCAACACTTATATTAAATGGGTATTTTTTCTATATGTTTAGTTTAATCGATTATATTATTTGTGTTAATAAGCTGACTTCATAATTAGTAATACCTAGGTACATTTTCTAATAAAGAAAAACTATCTGTTATCAGATGCCCGAAAGTTCCTGAATACTGCCTGCTCATAATGGAAAATATTTTAAATAGCTTTTATCAGTAGTGAAGTCAGTTTATTTTACTGTAAAGGTCGATTCCAAACCTTAGTTCTTCCATTTTGTTTGAAAAACATCATAATAAATATAATTGTATATTTATATAATATGCAATTTTATTCTGGCAAGAGCCATTACTTTTCTTTAGAAGCAAGTTTAATTTATGTTTTTAATTATAACTAAAATAAGCTAATCACTGTTTTTAAAGTTACTGAAGTGTAGGGGGTTGTGTTTATTTCAGACTGATTGTGAGGGGTGAGGATTGTTTATTTAGTAGGCATTTGAAGAAGGATATTTCTGACGAGTTTGTCAAGGGGGTATAGAGATATGCTAGTTTTCTTATAGTTGCATTTTGAATTTTTGTGCAGATATCTGATTATCTATTTTTTTTCATATAGAAGAGATATCTTTAGTTAGCAACATTTATTACATAATGCACTAACGATTTTTTCTTCGATTTCTTTGTACTTGAAAAGTTTTTGCATTAAATAGCACGCAACAGTAAGCCTATCTTCAAAGTCGCTAATAGAATATAAAAAGGTGTCCTATTCATTGTATATATTACCATAAACACGCCGATTACATTATGCTTGAGTCTAATAAAGATTAAAAATGATTCAATGGTTTTATTTATTAACTCTTAGGATATCCCATAATCACAACTTTAAGGCACAGAACATCATCGGTATTAGCGAAAATACCGCAGCAGTGGACTTCCACTGCTGCTGCGTTTAAAGTTTTGGTTAGGATGCTCTATCCCTTTCATAATTGATGCCTTGACGTTAAATCTTACTAAAAAAAACTTGCTACAGTGCTTCTTGTCTAACGCTTTATATAAAAAAAACTTAAATCTTTCTGATATTTAAAGTATTTTTTTTCGTTGGTCGACTCTAGCAATAAAAATAAATCCTAACCAGAGTGAACGACCCTAACCGACCACCCGGTGACTGCTGGTGGTCTCTTAAGAACAAGTTTTCCTAACGAACTAACCAGGTGGAAAGCTGGTGGTCAGCTAAGAACAAGTTTTCCTAACCGACCACCCAGGTGGAAAGCTGGTGGTCTGTTAAGAACGAGTTTTGGGTGGTCTGTTAGTAATAAACGATTTATAGTCTGCTTTTTATGAGGCAATTTTTTTTTAAATCTATGATAATGCTTGCGTTTGTTTACATCAGGTAAATCATGCATCATTTCCTTTTTTGTAACGGGTTTTTTTTTTACATATTTGGATATCAAAAACTGAATGGTAAAATTTGTGAATAAGGGCCCTGAATCAAGAGTATTTTTTGACGTGTTCTTGCACACTAGGATTTACTATTTTATTATGTAATCTAACGTCGTTTTCACACATTTTATTTATTTTACATTTACCCCGCCGAAATCGATCAGCAGCTTTTGTCATCACATGCGCGCCGCGCAGCGGCGGCCCGTAGTGCAAAGCAAATCAGAAAATGTGCAAAGAAAAGAATAAGAAAATTATCGGTTTTGGTGAGGATGCTCTATCCCTTTCATAATTGATGCCTTGACGTTAAATCTTACTAAAAAAAACTTGCTACAGTGCTTCTTGTCTAACGCTTTATTTAAAAAAAACTTAAATCTTTCTGATATTTAAAGTATTTTTTTTCGTTGGTCGACTCTAGCAATAAAAATAAATCCTAACCAGAGTGAACGACCCTAACCGACCACCCGGTGACTGCTGGTGGTCTCTTAAGAACAAGTTTTCCTAACGGACTAACCAGGTGGAAAGCTGGTGGTCAGCTAAGAACAAGTTTTCCTAACCGACCACCCAGGTGGAAAGCTGGTGGTCTGTTAAGAACGAGTTTTAGGTGGTCTGTTAGTAATAAACGATTTATAGTCTGCTTTTTATGAGGCAATTTTTTTTTAAATCTATGATAATGCTTGCGTTTGTTTACATCAGGTAAATCATGCATCATTTCCTTTTTTGTAACGGGTTTTTTTTTACATATTTGGATATCAAAAACTGAATGGTAAAATTTGTGAATAAGGGCCCTGAATCAAGAGTATTTTTTGACGTGTTCTTGCACACTAGGATTTACTATTTTATTATGTAATCTAACGTCGTTTTCACACATTTTATTTATTTTACATTTACCCCGCCGAAATCGATCAGCAGCTTTTGTCATCACATGCGCGCCGCGCAGCGGCGGCCCGTAGTGCAAAGCAAATCAGAAAATGTGCAAAGCGAGACGCAGCCGCGCGCGCGCATTCACCTTGAAAAAGACCGCCTAATGCGATTGAAACTATAGTCGGAGTAACCGGCTTAATCTTACGTGAGTAATTGCCGTGTAATAAAATATTAGAATTTACAATTTAAAGAAAAATTTAATCCTACTAACTTTATAAATGCGAAGGTTTGTGTCTGAATGTTTACTACTTACTACTATCTCCGTAACCACTAAACCAATTTTGAATTTAAATAGTTTAGGTTCTGAAATGACACATGGCTTAGCAAACTTTTATTTGTTATTTTTCTCTACTAGCGACATTAATTTGGAGGCGGGGCGCATCTAGTTCTATAACATCTTAAGACTAAATGACGGAGGCTCCATCATAGTCCGCGACTCCGCTTCTATAGTACTTAAAACATTTACGTAGGTACGTAAGCGTGTACCATGATGGTGCACGCTTACAGCTTCCCTAGATGGAACCTATTTGCTATCGATTTGAAGATAGCATATTGTAGTTTTCGGAGAACGCAAACTCCAGTCAGTCTTCTACTCTTGCGTAGGTGCGGGTGGGATCAAGTTGTGCAATTTTAAGGCAAGCTCTCCTAGTCTTAAATGTATGCGATAGAAAACTAATATAATACCTATACAGCACTTAGAGTATACATTATGTATATTCAAAGATGCACGTCGATACTCAAGGTTTTGCCACCTAGACTTGACCAGCAATATCGCTGCTTATCAGTCTCTTGGCCTTTGATTTTTCTGAGCTCTTGGCGAGCTATCGATTTACTAGTGCCTATATTATTATAACTATGTCTACACGCTATCACTATCAATAGAGCCAACTGTGAAATAAATTAAAATTAAATTCCTAGTTGTCACCCCTGGGGACAATGCTAGAGGTGACAACATCAAGGATGTTCTAGTTCCCTTTAGGGTATATACTCGTATAACATCCTTGGTCTATGGTAAAGATACAATACATACAAGCCAAGTAGGACCCAGCTATAAATAGTAAAGGGTTGCCTCGCTCCATTTCCATATTCAATACTTTGCCGTTGAGTGATGAAGAACAATAATTGCCAACATTAAATAAAATGCTACCTGATATAAATATCATTTATTCAGTTTCTATAGAATGTATCATTATTGACGCTGAATAACAATATTTTGAATAATAAAATAAAATACAGCGATTTGGACAATTTAGACATGCCTTAATAGAAAAAAAAATATGCATCTTTCATATCCTGAACTACAAAGCTAACAACTGAAAGATCTGCCTATTACAGTTTAATTACAAAAGAATTGACAAGGCCAATATTAAATTACTAACTTTCAGATGCATTAAATCAATACTGACAATAATATACAATATAAAATATACTTTCATTCACATTCAACAATTTATAGTTTTGATATTGATTTAGAATACAAAATAATTAAAAACATTTCTAATTAAAAATGTTATAAATATATACATTATACAAATCTCTTTAGATCTCGGGGTACCTGCATTTAATTATATTGTATCAGTAAACTGCGATAAACTTAGGGAACCATATTAACGTGACAAAACATTATTTCGATTGTGACACCAGAGCAATCACTAAACACGTCATAAAACTAAAAATGGTTTCAACAACTTACAAAAGATATAAGTCAAACCATAAGTAACATGTATTCCTACGAATATTTATTTTAAAAAAAAGTGTTATTTGCTCGTAGCACAATCTTCTTTCCCTGCATCACAGACCGAATGTGTAATCCGTTCATTTTCCAATGTGTTCGAGGCTCACACCCTCGGGTGACTTAGAAGCATTTAAATATAATAGCATCTATAACTAACTTCTTTCTGAGGAGGAAGTGGCGATTTAATGAAATGCAATAAACGTTAGTGTTCCTGTGGCTTAAGTTCTTTGATTTGTTTTATGAGATAAGCTTTCTCATCGTTGAACTGTTCGTCCTCGGAGCGGTCCGTGTGGAACTTGGTGAGGAAGTCTACCAACTTGTCTTGATTCCTTAGCAAGATGTCCAATATTGGTTTTGGTTTGTTTGGATTGGCTACGAATACCTGAAAAACAAACAATGGTTATTGCAGTTGCACTTACGCTGTAACCATTATTATTTGAGACTGTATTTTACTCATCATCATCATCAGCCAGAAGACGTCCACTGCTGAACATAGGCCTCCCCCTTTGACCTCCACACTGAACGACAGCCTGCCTTTTGCATCCACTGGATGCCCGCGTGTATTTTACTACCCTGTATGAAACCATTTTAATTTGGTTAGTAAAAAAAAAGATTTTAGTGAGTTAAACCTTTAAGGGCCAGAATACCGGGTGCAGCGAACTCGCAAGCGGTTTAATATTTTTTATAATGTATTATAATTATAATAATAAATAAAAAAATAAATTAAACTAAAATTTGTTTGAAATATTTTGATATATAACTTCGCAATATGACCGAAGCCCATTTTTCAAAAGCAGACAGTAATTTTATCATCATCATAATTTCAGCCATAGGACGTGCACTGCTGGACATAGGCCTCCCCCATCGATCTCCAAAAAGGCCGGTTGGAAGCGGCCTGCATCCAGCGGTCTCTTTTAGGTCGTTTGTCCATCTTGTGGGTGGGTGGACGTCCTGGACTAATTCTATATTAAAAAGAAAAATATCAAGTGTGCGATTGGGCGGCGCGCCATTATTATGGGCCTTGAGAAAGTAGTAACGCGTAGGTATTTTGAAAATTTTATTGCCGTTGCCACCCTAATGATTTATGTATTATTTACCACCCTCCATACCCATCTCCCATCTCGATCCCCTAAACGCGCGGTAGAAAATTGTCCAGCGGGCCTAGCACGGGGCGTGAACAAATTGTCTTTCCACCCTTTTTATCCACCTGTCAGTGGAAATAATTATCTTTTCCACCTGCATAGCATGGCAACCTGAGTGTTGTTTAATTATTTTTTTTGATGGCTGGAACTCTTTTCGCCCCCCAAATCGAAAGTAGCTTGAACAGATTATAACCTACGCTTGTAGGGTTTTATTTGCAACAATCGAAATCGCGTAATATTTAGGGGTGGGTATTTGTTTTCTCTTTTTGTATGGACAGGTGTGCTGCGGGTCATTTCATACCAAGATTGTCACTAAAAACTACATACATTTACATAAAATGCTGTCTAGCGACCAGGCCAAGCATGACTGGATCCGAAATCTTTTGACTAACGTTGTAGCATTACTACAATACAAATGTTAGAGTATTGAGTTTACTTCATATGGCTCACCTTAAAAACGTGGAAAGCCTCAAACTGTATATTACGGGACTTCTCTTTGAGCATGT
Organism: Agriopis marginaria; assembly: GCA_932305915.1. NCBI lineage: Eukaryota > Metazoa > Arthropoda > Insecta > Lepidoptera > Geometridae > Agriopis > Agriopis marginaria. The sequence continues at coordinate 13,271,779 of OW029915.1, forward strand.
TCATCATGAGCTTGAGGTTGTCAGGGTTGGTGATGTAGCGTGTCATGATGGAGAAGTTATGGCGGTCCAGCAGCAGCTCTCCCAGTAGCTTCAGGCTCTGCCGTCGGGTCACGTAGTTCTCCGAGTTCAGCAGCCTCTGGTACTGCCCGAACACCTTGTCGTAGTTCGCTTCTAGAAACTCCGCAGACAACATTTTGTGTCTTGTTAGCAATTCCTGAAATCGGACATGTAAAGAATTTAAAATCTGGAAATTTTCTGAAAGAGATTACCCTTGGCGATAAGGCCGCCGATTGTCGCACTATTCTTAAACGTGATGGGGGGCGATAAGTCCTGCACTGACGTCGGTGGATTGTGCATTTCCCCCCGACCCAATCCAACTCCTTGAAATATGAGAGTGAGGCTCTGGGGCGCTGACACATTGTTGCACTAGTTTTGAAGCTGTTTTATCGTGTGTGTGTAATTTGTGGTGTGAACAATAAAGATTTGATCTATCTTTGCGAAGCTCTACAAGAGATGATTTTGTAAATGTCCTAAAGTAAATTAGCGCTCATGACTAAATAAACCTATTCAGAAGATGACACCAAAAACAATGTAACTACTTCTTCCTTCTTCGGAAGCAGTCATATTTTTAGCAAATAAAAAAAAGTCGAAGTAAAATCCAAAAATATTTGTAATGTGGTGGTATTTTTTGTTACAAATACTAAAAATAAATCCATCAGAATTACTGTGTTCAATAAACCTTTTAAAAAAACTGGCAATTATTTTGTTTCTATGCCATCGCTCAAAAACGTTGAAGGAAAACATCATCAGGAAACAAGTATGTCCAAGAAACTCAAAAGTTCAATGGCATGTGATATTCACAAACATGCACTGGGCTGGGCTGTAATACTAGAAGATTGATATTTTAAAAACATATTTCATTATTAAAAACTATGTACAGTGACATCACTGTACATAGTTTTCAGGACACCTGATACAAAAATATACCGCACTTAACAACACTACTTCCTCTGGCGACATCTCGACCGCAACCTCGATATGTGGACGAGCGTAATGCTGATCGACATTGTCGCCGAACAGTCGCACGCAGCGTTGCCAGGCGTCCCGAAAATACATTTTCTATGGCTATTTTTGCTAACTTTTGCCACGAAAACATAATTTGAACTCAAATGAAAAGATAAATATTTAAAAACTTCTGATTATATACGTTTTTTACTATGTCCCGTTTTTGACGACTGAATCCCTCTTTTTTCACACAAAAAGTACCCAAAATCCCGTTTGGCAAAAAAAAAAAAACTGGCAACGCTGGTTGCACGTAAATGTCCCGCGACTGCTCGCGACATGTTGAGCGACATGTCGAGCGACTTTGTCCCCTAGTGAATACATGGCTTAAGGCGAGTGAGAACTTGTTTGCTTGCTTGAGATGTCACAGCGTTTACGCGGTAGTATAATAATTTGAATTTTGATTGTTCATTTGTAATAATTTTGGACCCGGGTATGTCCTAAAACTGCGACCAGAACCACCGGAGGATGGGCAGCAGCGTCCTATTAGTACACGGTGAACATACTGCGATCCTCAAGCCGCCTGCCAAGCGTGGGGATTATGGCAACACCCCTCTTTAAGAGGGAGGCCTTTGTCCAGCAGTGGACGTTTAATGGCTGCTGATGTGATGTGATTTGTAATACAAATACTGAAAATTATGATCACAAGATTGTTTTTTATAATATGGAGAATTTAGATGGTTTCGTAAAATACCCTATTGTAATTAATGAAACACGAGCAAAACATACCTTAAAAGTAGAAAAGGCATCTGAGGCGATATCAAAAGTGGAAACTTCTACGTAACGGAAGAAATTGTAAAAATCATCTGAATACAACATTATCTTAGCCAAGGCCTCGTATCTGGCGCACTCCCGGAGCATGGTGCCGCAGTTAGATGCTATCTCCTGGTGCTCGTAGCTGAAACATGCAACAATGATGAGAACTATTAGATTACTATTAGAGATTTATGAGAACACTTTGAGTGGCAAGATGTTTTTGAAGTGAACTTCTGAACTTCTTTAGGCACATTGGGCACTTTTTGGTATGAGGAAAAAGCACTGAGCTCGCGTGACCGTCACGCTCAATTACTCGTTCGGGTATAGTCGGCTCGAGTCGACTAAGGGAGAGAGAGATAAGTACTCACTTCTGTCGAGTGGTCTTAAAAAGACAAACCTTTTTTTAAATAATATTACATATTATAATAGGTTTGAATTTTGCCACCACCTCGCCTGATGTTAAGCAAGATGCAGTGGAGCACGCTTGCCTAGAAGAAACCGATTCACTCGCAATTTGAATACACCCAGATACGTATTTGCAGCTCGGACTGATTATACCGGTTTTTTCCTTCAAAACTGGACATGGAAACTGGAAAGGCTATCTGTATGTTTTTCTTTTTTTTTATACTAGCTGGTGCCTACAACTTCATATGCGTAGACTTTCATATAAATTTTAAACCCCCTTTCGCCCCCCTTAATTCGAAACTTTAGCAACATCCTATCTTAGCAGATCTCTACACCCCATAAGGAATCAACCTGTTAGTTTCGTAGGTCAAGTAGTTTTAAGATTTCGTGATAAGTCAGTCAGAGAGCATTTCGTTTTTTTTATCTTTTTTTTCTTTCGCTTTTTTTTAACTTCGCTTGTTGGATATCTTTTGACAGATGTATTTATAACATGCAAATTTTCCACTTCAATGCCAGCAACCCCTTGCCAGATTCTCATGAATTCTGATGCCAATAACATGATAAGCTTTAGAATGGTAATATTTCAGACAAAGTGTAGACAGCAAACAAACTCTTTGAAAAATGTGGTAGCAATTTGCAATTTACATTTTATTAACCTGAATTTTTTCCTTAACCAACACTTATGAGGAAAAACGTGAAAGTTTTTCCCCTCTTGGTTTTACCCATAATGGTTTAGTTTTCCTTCATTTTTTTAGGAAAAAAGTATTCAAAATCATTCCTCATAATAAAATTATTGACACTATTTCATTGCCAAATTACATCAATGTAAAATATGCTGTTTTGCATAAAGTAACAAAAAGAGGCAATTCTATTAAACTTTCACAAGTCTAACACATTTTTTTTTATCGTGACAGTCGGCCTGTGACTATGGATTAAGCAACATGGGGTGTTAAGCCAAGCAAGAGGTGTTTGTTAACGCGCGATAAGTCCTAATAGGCAATTAAAACCATGAGAAACATTACTGACATAGTTTGATAGGAAGCTGCACACCACTGTGATTACATCCTCATGGTAAATCTCTCAGGAACAGTAAACAAAATTTTCCAAAATAAAAACCAAAAGCTACTCTGTTCCATCTTGAAAATTCCAACTAAATAATACTCTACCCCCCTTACTAATAAACCCGGAGTAGTCTTGGAATAGCTGTGTTTTGTCTTTTTCTCATTTTCAAATTTTGAACTTGATCAAAAAGACAAAAGACGGAGTAACTATTTCATGGCTACTCCACGTTTATAAGGGGGTAGAGGTTCTAACTTAAATATAATGCACAACCATGAACGTTTAAATCAGTGATAAAAAAAATTTGCTTTTTAGAAGGTAATAGAAAATAGTCAACTCACCCAGACATCAAGGTGAACAGTATCTCTGGTTTGGTACAAATGTACTCGACTGTCGGAGACCGGGTGCCGATCTGACGTCTGAGCACATTGTTGAATACCTGCGCCACATCCTTCTTACCCTCGAAATCAATGCGGTTTAAATTCTATAACAAACACATTATTTTCATTATCAGTTTCTTCGCTGTCAATAGGAATGTCTGGATCAAACAATGCAATGATATAGATGTGACTTAGATAACAGAACAAAATCAAAGAAGCTGTAATGAGGATGCATGTAACATTATGTATGTGCATCCTGTTCTATCACCAGCACCATTGTTCCATGTTGTCCAGGTTACTTCAACTGTATGCAAAGCGCATTACTGTCCTCACGTAATAAAAAAGAGGCAATAATTTAGTTACATTACCCATAGTCAAGGATATAATTAGGTAGACTCGCTCTTAAACACTGACACTGATTGTCTCCTGTAGATATAAGTTTTTGTAAAGGAGTCGAATAAAATGTATTTTCTTTGTTTCTTTCTTTAAAATAATAATACAATTACGAAAGTGAGATAACATATATGAACAACTTCGTGAAAGTGAGGACAAAGATTATATTTTTAGTCCCTTACTGGCTTATAGGGTTTTTGTTATTAGCCATCGAAAGATTTGATGAAGTGTCAGATCAGTCAAATTCAGGTAAATCAGGAGCCAGGCAAATTGTGGCATCATTAAAAATAACTGTTAAAGACCCATAGAAAGACCTCATTTGGTTTTTTGTTTGTGATTTTGTAAGTGGATTTAGTGCACGGTGATGGTGAATTGCAGTATAATAGGGTGTAAAAGCCGTAGTGAACGGAATGAACCGAACATAACCTTTCATCGGTAAGTACTAATGTCGAACTATCGCTATTGCATTTGTATACGTTGAGGACTAGTCTATACCTATCCTTAGGCAATGTGTCAACATTTAAAATCTAAAATTAAATTAACTAGTATGTTGCAAACATTACTATTAATTAATTTTGTGTTACTGTGTTCAATAGTACTAAGAATGGCAACACTGTGGGGCTTTCAATAGTGTAAAAACTGCCACTCCTGATTTAAGACTTGTATATTCTATCGGACAAAATTACATTTTTATTCATGTGTTTCCTGTTGGTTACCAAACATTTTGAACTGTCCGCAACATGTAACGCATTTGAGTATACAAATAACAAAAGCTCAACAATAATATCCAACAATGATTTTTATCAATGTGCACTTACCTGTATCAAAAGTAACAATAGGTTGGTATTGTATAGTTCCTGAGCTAGCTGTGCTACAATGATGTCTGTCTGTGGCTCTGCATCAGATGTGCCATATAACATGTTCTTTATCAACACCTGTCAACAAAATGAAACAGTTTGTATTTGGTTCAATATTTTGTCCTCAAACTTTGTAATCAAAATGGGTCAAAACACCAAAAGTTTACGTACCAAATTTTTACTAACATCTTCTTGTGCTTTCTCAGCTTTCTTGTCACCTCTTTCTAGAGCTGTAACAGCATCTTTTAATGATCTTACAAGCTCCGCCGGACTCTTCTGAGACTTTCCAAAAAGAGGCATAGTATTTCGATAATCTGGACAGATGAGCTAAGTAATGTTGTCTACATAAGATTGTACCTGCAATAAACGTACCGATACATACACTAGAACGTAACAATATATGCACTTGCACTTTAAATTCACGAGAATGCAGGAGAAACGATATCTGACATACAAAAAAGTCTTATGCCAACCTGGCTGTAAGGCACTGGGCTGTAGGAAAACTATTTGGCTTAGGGTATTTTATCTAAATGAAATCTAAATTAACTAAATATTAACTATTAAAACTCACTTTCTGAATAATTATTACAATTTTCCCTAGCAAGACAGACCACACGAAACGAACAGCTGTGATGTCAATAGAAATATTGCCATTTTTTTAATTTTCTTCCGTCAACTGCTGCCATAGATAAAAATCCGTAAAAGTGAACGATATTTGTGAGGCATTAGTGAGGATTGTAAATGTAAAGCCTCACTAATGGCTTGATTGTATATAAGCTGGATTTTGTACAGGGGGTGGAAAGCTGAAGGAAACGAGGATTTGTATGGAAAGTCAGCACCAAGTGCCACGTATATGGTCATTTGTACTAATAAGCGTTGCTTAAAAGTGAGAAAACCTCGCTTTATGTGGCAGCTGGGCTGGTGGAGTTTTTGGCGCCAACGTGAAAAAAATCATGTCACCCCAAGGTCACCCCATCATAATAATATTTTTCTCCTAAGCTTATTGTGTTTTCGAGTGGTAATGTATAAAGGTGTATTATTGTTCATTATGTGAATTTATATTTCTGCACCATATATATAAATTGCCATACCCTAATTGGGTCATTATGTATAAATAAGTTTTCACCTATTTAGCATAATGTGCAATAAATTCTTTGACTTTGGGTTAAGTGTTCGTGAACGAGCTCCAGTGTCGACAAGTGATATAACGAGATGAAACGTGTCTCCTTGCTCGTGTTCTTTCGAAACTCCATAAAGCTTCACCACTTTACTAGGGTATGACTTAGACTTAACTATGACTTACTTTGCTTGACTCTGGTTGTGACTATCCAAGGATTTTATATATACCCAAAGGGACCTGGATCGAGTACTCATGCTAAAAAAACGGTCCGAGGGAAAAGCGAGCACGGAGTAATTTGTCCTTTTCTTGTAGGGTGTTCATGATTTTGAGGAAACGAAGACATTGTAGGTAATTCCTAAAATCATCGTATTGGTACTCTCAGTAAATACAGGAAGTTCATATAGGCCCAGTGACGAGCGCTAATGTCAGAATTTTAGGCCGCCAGGACGCCTGAAGGCCTCTGAGATGGCTTAGCGGCCATTGTTATAAGACTCAACCGGGACATACGGGTCACGTGACATATATTTTTTTAAAATTATAAATTGGCTTGCGCTTGGCCGCCATCTCGCCTGATGTTAAGCGATGATGCGGCCTACGATGGAGCACGCTTGCCTAGAAGAAACCTATTCACTCTCGACTTGAAGGCACCCAGATTGTTAACTTTTTATTCGATCATTCGGTTTCTAAATGCCACTTGCAATCACCCTACCTAAGATTGACCGTGTAGTCCGTTGCTTAAATTCGGTAATCAGTTAACAACATCTAGTAGATGACGATGATGATGAAATTAGCCTATAACTTTCCATCCCTTGAACTATACCCATGCAAAAAATCTGGTTGATTTGTTGCTCTGTTGCTGCGTAAAAGAGTAACAAACACACTTTCGCATCCTATCCTACTTCCTACTAATATTATAAACGCCAAAGTTTGTATGTATGGATGTTTTTTCCTCTTTCACATACAACAGACAAACTTTTGTATTTATAATAAACTAGCCGTTACCCGTGTGACTTCGTACGCGTACACTTTCACCTAAACTTTCAACCTTTTTTGGACCCTTTGATTCGGCCCTTTCGTAAAATATTTTTTATGAAGTTTTACACCCCCACTTGTCAAATTACAATTTCGTAGTTGCATAACTTTCAACACAACATACAAAGTACAATTCCCCCTCCTTAATCTTTCTTTTTTGTAAAAATATTATAACAGTATTTATTTATTTTAAACTATTAGCCTGAATACCAAATTTTATCCCTGAGTATCATCAAAAACAAAGGACTTTAATATAATCTTTCAACATCCATTTGCCCCCTTTAATTCGGCTTTTTCGCTAAATCCTTCTTAGTGGACCTCTATACCCCATAAGGAATCTACGTGCCAAATTTTAGCTTCGTAAGTCAAATAGTTTTTGAGATTTCGTGACAAGTCAGTGAGTGAGTGAATTTAGCTTTTATAAATATAGAAGATTGGCATGACTACTATTTGGCATATTTTACTTACTGCGGGAAAATGACATCGAACTACATTCATTTTCAAAGTGTGTCGAAAGCATCACTACATCACTATCACTATCACTACATAGGATAAAACAAAGTCGCTGTCGCTGTCTGTCCGTCCCTATGTATGCTTAAATCTTTAAAACTACGCAACAGATTTTGATGCGTTTTTTAAAAAATAGATAGAGTGATTCAAGAGAAAGGTTTATATATATAATACATGCATAATATAGTAGAGAAACACTGATAATTGTAGAGGTTTCTAATGTAATGTCGTAAATGAACATATTTTTTTTGCGCTTACATTGCAAACGCTGGCTGAACCCTACGTGATAACGAAGGGATTTTAAGCAATACAGCATTAATCTTTATCCAATTTAGTACCTTAAATACATTGTGCATTTAATATACACCAATATGGCCGTTTACAGCATGTAATTTAAATGAACATTTTCGAAGATATTAAAGATTTAAAATGCAGGGACATAGCGGTTGCGGCGGCCCCCCGGCCAGTACCGCAACAGGCCGGTACCGGCGGCGTGTTTTTCACAAGGCCAATCATAATGTCGCTCTTTAAAGAGTAACCTCTAAAGAAAACATGTTTGTTTTGCCTAATGACAAAAAAGCTGTGAACGTTGTAGGTATATAAAGACATTCCGTAGTATATTATTTTAGTATTAGCATTGCACCTGCGATGCCGGGGCGGGTCGCTAGTGTCTTTATAAAATCTTCTGTGTTGAAGTGCAAACTGCACACCTGGAGTTTTTTGTTATTCTTGCTGTTCGACTAAGAATTACTTCCAACCACATTTTTCTTACATCCTCTTTTGTTGGTATTCTGTAACATGAAATATATTCAGCGATGAATTTAGGTACTTTCATTTTTTATGTAATATTTAGAATGATTCCCGTACGATTCGTCGAAACACCCTTGAACGATACAACTGTACACAGAAAGCTCGGTTCACCGTTGGATGGTGGTACTAGATCTACGTTTCGCCACTTACTCACCTGATGGTACGTGACGGTGTGGCGGAGGATGGAACACGTTGATCTAGAAATCTATTCATATCTATCTATACATATCTTTTTTTTATATATAAATAATAGGCTTGCGCTTGACCGCCAACTCGCCTGATGTTAAGCGATGATGCGGTCTACGGTGGAGCACGCTTGCCTAGAAGAAACCAATTCACTCGTGATTTGAAGACACCCAGATTGTATCTATCGGGGAACACCCATTCAGGCAGCGCATTCCACAGACTAGCAGTCACTATCACACTATCACTATCACTGTCACTATCTATCACTAGCCATGAAGATATCTAGTTTGTTGTTCTCAGGAAACAAGGAGGACGGCAGGTAGTTCCATTCTTGGGCAGTACGTATCATAAATGAAGACCCAAATCGTTGAGTTCAAATCTTTGGAATTTTCACTAGGAAGGGAGGGTAGTGTGCATGTGCAGTCATTCTACTTTTCCTAAGTAAAAGGGGGAGGGTGGAACAAGGGCTCGAAGCTTTTGCGCACACTCGCCGAAATGCGAATTACTTTAAAATATCCCTAGGTCATGCTAAAACATAATGTATAAAAATAATTGTTCATTGTTCAAAATATTGTTCATGTTCACACGTGTATGGACACCCTAGTAAACATTTTCTTGTATTTCAAGCTTTGTGTACCTACCTGTGAAAAGATATGCCGCAGCCACCGAATGATTCACTAGCACAGTTTCTTATACAGAAATTTTTCACCATTTTAAAATAAATATTCAAAAATCATGCTTGAAAAAACAAAATATAGTAAGCAAACAATCAAAAACGCCATGTCGTTAATGCTGCCAGTAGCTTCATGGTTCAGCAGAACCATGAAGGTTCCTAGTAATTATACTAGGAACCTACATGGTTACTTAAAAATAAAATTTAAATATGTACATGATACATTAGATATATTATCTACATTAATATCCGTTAGAAAATGGAAATAAAAATTTATCTTTATTTCATTGGTAGTAATTTTATGTTTACACCCCAAAATAGGGCCTGCCTGGTATGTCCGATTGAATAAGTAAAACTACTAAAATATGATTACGGGATAATTACCGTGGTGGTTGTGGAATGAGATTCCACAACATTATATAACTTTAGTGAACAGCTGAGATAGTTTAAAACAGAGTTTTACTAAAATATATGTTTTATGTAATGGCAATCTTTAGAAAGGGATACACTTCCTCCGTGGTAGCTATTTCAGTGAGCTCGTTTTACCTCCATGTTCCTAGCCACATTATTATGAACCTTATCGTTAGACGTTAAGGTTTAGTTTTGTATGGGTATATTTTGACAGAACGCAATCTAGTATATATGTTTATCTATGTGACTATCTTATTTGATGAACACAGGAAAATACACAAGGTGAGCGACGCTAAAATCCTCTCGAGAGGAACAAAAAATAAAATGAAGAAAGCAGTGTGTCACTGTCAAGTCAAAACTTATGTCACTGTCAATGACAAAAATATAATTAAATCAACCAACTAAAAGCCCCAATACGGGGAAGAAGAAAAAAAAAAAAAAAAAAAACAACCAACCAAATATCGAAACGAAACGTGTCCTTCTTCGGTCCGGTGGTGAATGTTTTTAGGAGGTATAGGTTTTAGGTTACGAAGTTTAATTATTAAGATCTCAATTATCGACGGAATAAACTATGGCAGAAGCGTCCAGTGAAAAACTTTCTAAAAAGTGAGTACACAGTGTGAAAACAGGATGTTCGCGTTCAAGACACTTGCATTACATTTTAGAAATGAACTGGTGACCAGACGATTCTTGAAGCTATCCAGCTCGGTTAGCAAAGGGTAGGTTATTTTCTTATTTGTGTTTAATTTAAATGTCTATAATGTTTACTTTCCCCTCTTGTTACAGTGAGCTTAAACGTCGGTTAAAGGCTGAACAAAAGTTGAAAGAAAAGGCAGAGAAAGTCGCTCAACAGCCAGTTGTTCCGCAAGCGGAGAAGTCTTCTAAGGTAGCCGAAGAGGAAATTAGCCCCAATGAATACTATAAACTCAGAACTGCTGCCGTTGCAGCACTCAAGACGGGATCTAAAGAAGACCATCCTTATCCACACAAGTTTACCGTCACAACATCATTAGAAGCGTTCATTGAGAAATACAATCACCTTAACAGCGGTGAAGTGTTAGAGAATGTCACCCTCTCTCTGGCTGGCAGAGTCCACTCCATCAGAGAATCCGGAGCCAAACTGATATTCTATGATCTAAGAGCTGAAGGTGTCAAAATCCAGGTAACCAATTTTAAGAATACTCTTCCTATTTTATAGTAAACTGGAGTGTTCATTCTTTTTTTATTATTATACATAAGCTTGCGCTTGGCCCCCAACTCGCCTGATGCTAAGCGATAAACTTTCTTTTGTACTGTTTTTAACCCCCGATGCAAAAAGAAGGGTGTTATTAAGCTTAACATGTGTATCTGAGTAGCATCATAGCTCCTAAATGGCTGATTTAATTTTTCTTTGTTCGAAAGTTTACTCGATTTGAGAGTTTTAAATGATTCACGAAAATCTGTTCAACAATTTGAAGACTATCAGCTCATCATTTAGATTATCAGATTGTCGAAGCATGTGCTAGTAAAGTAGTAGAGGCTTTACTAGAAACTTCTATGTAGTTTTGGAAACAACACAAAAAGACATGTTATACAGTACCGGCGTTAGGGTAGGGCGCAGTTGGGCGACCGCCCAGGGCGCCAGATATAAGGGGCGTCTTTTATTTATCTGCATTTATTTTTAATGTATGAATATTTCATGCTTTAAAAAACTTCTAGTGCTAAAACCGGCACTGATGTTATACCGTGTCACTACCCACTTGAGCATGACCACACAATAAATAATAATCCAATATTAATATTTAAAACAAAAAAAAAGGGACATTTTTGCACACGGTCATCTGACCCCAAACTAAGCAAAGCTTGTGATATGGCTGCCAGAGACTGTTATACATACATAAATAGTTTTAAATAGATATTAACAACCAGACATTAACACTTGAATATATAACGGTTTAGGAAAATGATACAATGAGGTGATGTTTTTTTAATGATGGTGCTAAAAAACTCATGTGGTGTTTCTATATGTTTCAGGTTATGGCCAATGCTAAACTGTACGAGTCTGAAGAAAAGTATACCACTGACACTGATAAGTTGAGAAGAGGCGACATCATTGGTTGTGTTGGTCGCCCAGGAAAGACCAAGAAGGGAGAGCTCTCCATCATACCTAAAAGTATTAAGTTGCTCTCGCCATGTCTTCATATGCTTCCACATTTACATTTTGGGCTAAAGGATAAGGAGACAAGGTTTAGGAAGAGATATTTGGATCTCATATTAAATGATAGGGTATGTATCATTGTTGATTAATAGCTAGCTGTTGCTAATAGCTGCCTGAGACTTTGTAAGCACAGATTTTCATATAAACTTTCAGCCTCCTTCTGACCCGCTTAATTAGTCCCTGATTTTATGAGTTAATCAGTTGGTGAGTCAGTATTTCGCTTTTATATATATATTAACCCGTGAGGTGCCTTTAGTTCTAATCTGAACTTAAGCAAAACAGGCTTATTTTAGACCTTAATTCGTAGACGTTTGAACTTTAATTCGGTCTTCGGTGAAACTCCAGTTGCTGGTGCAACACGGGTTAATTAAACTACACATCATATTCCAATTCTTTTAATCCAGCCCATTCAAAGTTCTGGAAGAAATTGCTTTAAACAACGTATTCTTAATTTATCTCAGTTAACTTGTAACCGGGATAGAGCAGAGACGGTATATGTGTCTGGGGTCATCATCATCATCATTTCAGCCATAGGACGTCCACTGCTGGACATAAGCCTCCCTCATCGATCTTCAAAAGAACCGGTTGGAAGCGGCCTGCATTCAGCATTTCCTTGCGGTCTCTTTTAGGTTGTCTGTCCATCTTGTGGGTGGACGTCCTACGCTGCGCTTACCGGTCCGTGGCGTGGGTACGAGGCTGTATTTGTATGTCTGTCACAATTTTTCTCAAAAGCGGCTAAATTGATCACAAATCAGTTAATTTGTAATCAGATTTAAGGTAGTTTCTAGTTATGTTTGATCAAAATCTGTTCATGTTTTTATTAGTTACGAGCTCTGGTCCAAATTGGTTGTGGCGGTTTTATTAGTTGACGACCGGTTCGGCTTATTGGTTGCATTCTGCCTCATGAGCCAAAGGTCCGGGGTTGATTCCCGGCCGGGCAGATGTAAGAATGATGATTTTGAATATCTGCTCTGGGTCTGGGTGTTAATTGTCGGTGTGTTTGTGTATGTTCCGTAGCATCCCCGACACAAGGAACCCTAGCTATGAGTGTAAAACATTATTTATACAATTTGTCATCAAAATAACGCAAAACCACAGGCAGCAACTGATTTTTTATGTAGTTATATGATAAAATAATGACTAAGTTTTCAATTAGTATTGCAAAAGATATATATGATTTTTATTTCCTAAAAGAAAGGATTGACGATTGCTATTCTATTTTTTACGCATAGCTCCATTACCTAGAAAAAAAATTAAACTTGCGCTGTGAAAAGGTGAAACGACGAGTTTCTGACTTTGACCACCTGCCCCCTAACCTGTGCTATCAATTTTAGAAACAGCAATATGAAAAATGAATTTAAAAAAACCTTGCCTATATTAATAGTTATACTGAATGGACTCCCGATTCTGAACAAACCATTTACAGGTTTTGCAATATTTTGATGGCACATTGTATATAATTCATCTTCATCCATGTAGTTCATACCAGCCATTTCCAGCTATTATTATTATGATCAGAAAGTGAATTTTATTTACTACTAGCCACCAGCCCCGGATTCTAACGGGTGTAATTTACGTGCGAAGCCGGGGTGGGTCGCTAGGTATATATATGAACATTCCGTGAAAAATTGTCTAATTAATGGTGAAAACCGCATCAAAATCCGTTGCATGGTTCATGGTCCGTGGCATGGTCCGTAGGAGGAGTTAGCTGTTATACAGACATACAGACAGACAGATGCGGAAAGCTACTTTAATTTATTCTATGTAGAGATGTTGGTTATGATTAATACTCTTTTTTAGGTAAGACAAACATTCTACACAAGAGCAAAGATAATAGCATATGTTAGACGATTTTTGGACAACATGGGCTTCTTAGAGATAGAAACGCCAATGATGAACATGATTGCCGGAGGTGCTGTCGCTAAACCATTTATCACCCATCACAATGATTTAAACATGGACTTGTTCATGAGAATAGCACCAGAGTTGTACCACAAAATGCTGGTTGTCGGAGGCTTGGACCGTGTCTATGAGATCGGAAGACAGTTCAGGAATGAAGGCATTGATCTTACCCATAACCCTGAGTTTACAACATGTGAGTTTTACATGGCCTATGCAGACTACAACGATTTGATTCAGATTACTGAGACCATGCTCTCGGGAATGGTCAAGAGTATCCATGGTAGTTACAAGGTATGTGTCATACTTTTTTGTAATTTTCACAGCCATAATAGTTCTAAGGGTTATTAAACTTTGTGACGAGAGTCTGATGATGGAGCTGGGAGGTGCATAGTGGAATTATTTTAATTTGTTTTCTTGGGTGGTCGTTAAAGAAACAAAATGATCAAAGTTGAGGGTTCTACTAGTAGCCATTGAAGAGTTCCACTATCCACCTCTTGATTCCACCATCAGAAAAGTTCAATGGTACCAAATTATTGTATTGTCCGCTTTGGCTGAATTGGCATCTAAGTTTTGCAACCAGCTGTATAAAAGTATTTTTTTCTTCTTTAATCTTGACAACTAGTTGCAATAGAAGAGTGTTTTTCCTTATTATGCTACCAGGTGACAGCCGGAAATTCTGCGGCCAAAAAAAATATTATTTTACAACTGGTTGCGACGTTAGCGTTCAAAAGATAGGCCATGCAGGTTCTGTGCTAACATAAAACTGTTTACTTCCCAGATTAAATACCATCCAGACGGCTTAGAAGGTGAAGAGGTGGAGATTGACTTCACACCTCCATTTGCAAGAGTGCCCATGATCGCCACATTAGAGAAGATTCTAAATGCAAAACTGCCTCCAGCCGATCAACTGGACACACCTGAAGCCAATGCTCTTCTCAGCCAGTTGTGTCAAAAACATGAGGTAGATATACTCAACGGGGTAGTAGCTAAGTTCAAAAAAACACCCAGTTATAGGAGTTTTGGCGCAACGTGAATAAGCCATGCCGCCTCATTATTTTCCTAAACTTGTGCATTTTCGACTGTTAATTTGTAATAATGGTGGATTATTATTTATTGTTCTTGAATGTGCTCGAGTGTGGGAAGGTAGTACAGTGAGGTGAAACATGTATTTTCATGTTGTTTCCAAAACTCTATAGAAGCCTCTTGTAAAATCTCCCTTAAGTGATTTCCTGGGACATACTTATGTCAGTACGTAAATACGTCAATACGTAAGGCCTTAATAGCTTTAGCCTGACCAGTAATGGGTGAAAAAAAGCTCTATTATAGCACCATGTTCCTATACTTGGAATATATCTGTGGTTACGTTTGCTTTATTAAAAATAATTTACAGGTAGAATGTCCTGCACCGCGCACTACAGCGAGACTTCTGGACAAACTTGTTGGAGAGTTCCTTGAAGACAAATGTATCAACCCCACATTCATCTTGGACCACCCACAGATCATGAGTCCTCTCTCCAAATATCACCGGGACATCCCTGGCCTGACTGAGAGGTGCCTACTCTTTAACTATTTACTGATCTATGTTCACCCATATTATTGCATGTGCTGTGAGTCAGAATTAATTGAGTGATCATTGCATGTTAAAAAAAATCGGGTCAAAATTATAGATTATTGGGACTATTATCATTAAAATTGGGACGAGTGACAACCCTGTATAGGGGTGAAAAACTGGGGAACAGCAGGATGCATTTTTTTTTTGACTAATATTAAAGTGTAGTCTTAAATAAAAAGGCCTCTAGCCCAGCAATATAATGACAAATGCCTACATTGTTGAAGATCAGGGTATTGTAAAAAAGGCTAAATAGAAATACTGGCGTGAATGGAAGACAAGCCTTAAAAAAATAAAATTATTGTATAATTTCCAGACCTGCAAAACTAATTATTATAATGTACTATAAATAAGGTAAATTTTGTAAAATTAAATGATATGTAAAATGTGGTCTGAAAATTATAAAGTTTCTAAGTTTCTTCTCTATTCATTCCATTTAACCTGTACCTTACCTTAAGATTACGTACAGGTTAACCTTATCTGTAGGTTTTTGATTATATAAACTAAAAATCCTTTGAACATTTTAGATTCGAATTGTTTGTAATGAAGAAAGAGATTTGCAATGCATACACGGAGTTGAATGATCCGGCGACTCAGCGCGAGCGTTTCGAGCAGCAAGCAAAGGATCGCGCGGCGGGTGATGACGAGTCGCCTCCCACTGACGAGGCCTTCTGTACCGCGCTGGAGTACGGCTTGCCTCCAACCGCCGGCTGGGGACTGGGTGTCGACAGACTCACCATGTTCCTTACTGACGCCAATAACATCAAGGTACATTTATTGCTTTTGTTTTATGGCTAATGTCTGTCTTCACCCTTTGATAATCTCACTGTTGGGTTGAAAGCAATGCTGCGGGCAAAGATCACATCATTGTCTAGTAAAAACCTATTAACTCAAGACTTGCACTCCAAGATTGTAATTCTGCGGAAACAGATGTAGGCAAGGCATTCCATTGGTTTGTTGTTCTAATTAAGAGCCCTCTGACATTTTAAATGAAAAAACCAACTTTTACATTCCGATTCTATCAAATGGAAAGATCTGTAGAACACTTAATTTCTGTAATAAATACATCTTTTTTATTGAAAATAATAGCATAAAGTTTTGGAAAAACTCAACATATCAACTTATTACCTCCAATTTACAAAAGTAGTTTTTCGTCAAACGCCCGGAGCGAAAGTTTGAGAGTGGATTTCGTTAAATTAATGACAAAATAAGTTTTAATGTTATGGTTTGCTTGTTTAATATTCATCTTGACAATAGCGGCTTTATTTTTTAGTTTTATGCTCGAATATCCATGTCATGCATTTTGTAATATGGCTCTTAAGAAAGAGTTGACAAAATTCTTTCAGACATAAATTCCATAAAATGACAAAGCCGAAGCCAAAGCTCAGCTTCCAATAGAAGCGGCTTATTCATCAGTGGACTAAAGATAGGCTGAAAAAAAATATGGTACTTATAAAACTGTCTAATTACAGCAATTTGTAAAATCAAACCTTTATTTTCAGGAGGTACTGCTGTTCCCAGCTATGAAGCCAGATGACCCGAACAAGCATAATGCTGAAGATGAGAATGCTGCTACTGATGCCCCAGTCCCGAATGGAGCATAACTGTGACTTGTCCGCAATATAGTATCACTTTACTCAATAAATGTAAATGCTATATTGCACTTAACATTTTTGGCATTTGGCAATAAATTATTTAGCTTCTTACAAAAGTTGGGTTTTCTTAAGATGCTTTAGTTTAGAGGAGCCACGTCAAACTCAAAGTCACTGGTGGCTATCCATGATATCCTTGCTGGTGGGTCAAAAGCATGAAGACCATAGACTAGGTGGGCCCCAAATCCTAATATTAAAAAAGACAAACTACTGAAAATCTTACGTTGGTCGTCAAAAATGGCCGTAATACGTGTATGGGCTTGTTGCAGTGCGTGCTTTGTCAAAAACGGTTTTTAACACGTACTTGGGCCGCGTCATCTGGGTATTTTCAAAATTGATATAGGCCACAGTGGAGTATATTATACCATAGGCCACAGGAAAAATGCTCAGTGGGCATGTTTGGCATGCTCACTGAGCATTTTTAACTGAGCGTTATCACAGGTAACGTGTACAAAGCTCTTGTCCATACAAAAAGCGGAATTGTTTTCCTACCAGTGTTATCCGATTTCAATTATTTATTTGTATGTGATTGGATTGACACAACGAAAGGCTACGCCTGTATGTCGTCTTTTTCCAAATTTCGTAATAACTAGTACTTCAAATAAGTATTTTCTTGTGTTGAAGCTGTGAGAAATTAAAGTCGTTCTATTACAGAAAAAAAGAGCTTGTGAGAAAAAACACAGAAAAGAAAAGTAAAAAAAAACCTTTTCTGTGAAAAAAAAGTACAAGCTTATAAAAAAACTATTGAAGCAATGGACATAACAAAACATTTTGTTACAATTTAGGGGGTAAAGTCAGCATTGCTACAGCTGCAGCAGCTGTAACGCGCCTTTAGGGAGTTATGGGGTGAGGAATAATATAATATATACAAGCATGACCATGGCCACAGCAATAGCATTTCAAAATATAAGAAAACTCATTCAAAGATTATTTCCTTAAAAGTAATAGTCAAGAATAATATCAATAAAATATACTTTAATGTAGTACATAAACTTTTTTTTTATAATATAAAAATCGTATTTATCCTGCCTTTGGCGTTGCTGATGATGATGGTATAAAAATCAAGTACCAGTTCACTGAAAAATTGTACGCTGAGGTGTCAAGCACCGTGAAGATATTCAGATAAAATTACATAAATAATTTGGAGCAAATTTTCACACTTTATTATAAAATAGAAAACATTGCATAGCAACACTCCAGATGGGTTTGGACTATGAGCCAATGTGCTGACGGATAGTTGACTAAAAATATTAGGCTTGATAAGAGATATAAATAGCTTTAAGTAATATGTTTATTGTTGACTGAATGTGTAAAATGTAGTAAAAAAAATATAACATTATAAAGCATAAAAGAAACTAATAGTACTGTAGAGTTTAGTATCAGAGAATAAAGGCTATTTTTATTTTAATATGTTTATTAAAGAAATTATTTAAATCAGCTAATAAAGTTCTGTGATATAATCACAATTGGGGCGCTCTCTATATCACTTTCGCATGCACTCTTGTGTGTGTGAGTAGTGAGGCGAATGTCACCACAGATGTTTATAGGTCTAATTTATACTATATTATCCCGTTCATTAGCAGTCGAGTTATAATGCTCTCCTAGGCTAAACATATGCCTATGATACGTTATAATCAATGGAGGACCTTCATATTCACTACCCTGTTCAATAGAATCAGGTCCAGTGGATTGTATCACAGTAATAGGACATTTCAAACAATTAGACAAAGCTCTTATTTCTAACTGCCCACCCCACATTTTAGTGTCTTTAATTTTTTCACAATAATCTTCAAACTCTGTATCGGAGAGCATATCACATGTTTCTGGATTGCTCATAAATGGAATAAAGTCTTCCTTGTGATCTCTAATGTATGCTGCTGTTTTCGTCCTCAGCTCAATGACAGTGTAGTTCTGATGCTTTTTTGCTGCGAGCTGGTGAGACACAGCTTTGTATAAACAATCTCCATCTGAAGCAATTGCAAACATTTTCAACTTCATAAGTTTTAGTTTATCTTCGATTGCTTTTGTCTCCGTTTTTCTAGGTCCATGTAGATTTTCTTTTTCTTGTAGCTTAATTTGTTCTTCTCGTTCCTTTTCCTGTTGAGATTTTTTGTCCCTTCTTTTCTGAGCCTTAGATAACTTTGGCTGTGTCTCTTCAGGCTGTGTAGATTCGATGTCTGATACTAAATTTGCTAGACCACTATCTCTATCTTGATGGCATGCCTCAATTTCTTCTTTATGTTTCATCTCTAGTTCAGTTTCTAACCGAGCAATTTCACCTGTAAGTTCTTTTTTCTTGGTTTTATCGTTTTTCGCTGCTTTTTTAAGAGCCTGAATTTTTGCCTGAAGCTCTTTTCTTTCTATGCGATGTCTACTTTCAATTACAAATAATTCATCAGAATCTTCTTCCATTCTATCTAATAATTTGGGTGTCTGGATTGTATGTTTTTACTTTAGATACAACGGATAGTAGTTTAAAACCAATAGTGTTTTATGCACAGATATCTACTACACTACCCGGGTTTTAGTTAATTTTATTGTGATTTTGAATTTTGAAGAAATTTTAAGTTTTTTAGGTTAGGAAGAATGAACAAAAAGTGCAGAGAATACAATCAATAAGAAAAAAGTGTATGAGTAGAGATGAGACGATTTGAAAAAATACTTCAAAATATTTTTATAAATTCTCAAATATTGACCGTCTCGGGAAGCGCTTATTTAAAAAAAAACTAGCAGTGACATTCTGACATTGATTGAAAAATTGTTTTGACAGTGACACGAACTTCGAAAACGAACCGCTAATCAATCAAATAGAATCGAATGCATTCAATTTAGAATTTACATTATATTTTTGCCTTTGGTAATTTTATTGATAAAAGTATAACCGTAAAATATTCACATATTAATGTAAATATTTTATTACTGCTACTTTTACGACGTTAATAATGAATCCTTGCTCAGTCGCTGCTCCCCAGGAAGATACAGAAGGCGATGGTCGATGGAACAGCATTGTAAGATATTATGAACCGTTCAATTCAATGCATTTACGTTTCAATAAATTGATACCTCCTAGGCAAAATAATTCACTAATTAAAGTATTTATATCAACATCTTTATTTCCTATCGTTCTCAGCCGAACTGTTAAAATTTCTGAACATAATCACAATTCATGATTTCATATTTTTAACTGTAAAATCTACTGTTATTTTCAGCATAACAGATTCCTGTCCGATGCAAAGGGGAAAGATGCAGACGTTATATTTATAGGTGATTCCATATTGCAAGCTCTTGAACATACAGAAGTGTGGAACCAGTGGTTTGCTCCGCTTCACTGCCTTAATTTTAGTATTCATAAAGACCAAACTCAAAATGTACTGTGGCGTATTAAAAATGGAGAACTCGACCATGTTGATCCCAAGGTAAGATACGTCTTTTTTATTCAATTATTATGTACTTGATCAATTTTGACACATGCTGAAGTAAAATAATAAATACTGGCCAAGTATAAGTCTGTAACAAATCTGTAAGTTTAGTATTTAATAAACGTCAGGGGTGGTTGGTACTGGGATAGGTGACGCCTGGCTGTGATGTTTATATTTTTGCAGTTTTTTTTTACTTAAGTAGTTTACAATGTATCTGGTGACACTTGTCCGGTTTTTTAAGCTCTGACAGCCGCAGTAGATTAGACACGAAGAATATACTCTTTAAGTAATATTAAAAACTTAATTTCAGGTAATTGTTGTACATGTCGGGACAAATAATGTTGAGCACACACCGGAGCAAGTATCTGAAGGAATCCTAGAAATAGTAAGAACTATTAGGGAAAAACACCCAAGTGCATACATAGTTTTACCTGTGAGTATCATTGCAATATGTATATTGATTAGAATTTACTTATAAATCTACACTATGTTATTCCAAATGCATAACTTGAAAATAGAGTAGTTTTTGTATTTGCACACCAAAGGGTTACAAATCAAAGACGATAAAAACTAAAGATTTACATGCTTAAAACGGCAACAAAATGCTTGCATATGCGGGAAAAACACCATTACTTGACCTACAGGCGAGTTGGTGGTCAAAAGCAGACTTATCCGCGATAAAAAAAAGACAGTTGTAACAGTAAAAACATTTAATTGAAAATGTCTTAAAATTTGGTACAGTTTAATGGTAATGTTGAATCTATAGTTTTAAAGGTCTAAAGATTATGTGAAATAGCTGTATTAACATGTATTTTGGTTTTATCCACATCTCAGATCAGACAAACAAGGGAGATATGGTAAGATGATGCGGTGGCTGCGAACGCATCTGGCCTAAATCAGGCTTGATACCTGTAGTTAAAATCACCATGCAGTTGACCTTTACGCCCATTTATTTTGCATATTAGTTCATTGTTGTTGTTGTAAGATTCTTAGTGCGTGTTGAAAATTTGTAAGTGGGCTGTACCACAGGCTGTACTTACAGTTTTTGCGTTAAAATATGATATAGAGATATAGTGAACAAAGTTTATGATACATGGAGACATTTAAACACAAACAATAATTATATTAATGCATATCTCTCGTGTTTGCCTGATCTGCGATCCACATTATGCCTGATGTTGACCAAAAATGTTTACTGTATGTAATGACCTAGGATGGAGCATACTTACAAACCTAGAAGGATCTTGTGTATCTTCAATTTGAAGACACGTTGACAAGTTTATTTTCCATGTTTACATAATAAATAATTTTATGTTTAATAAATTCCAGAGTCTACTTCCACGAGGCCAACATCCCAACACTTTAAGGGAGAGAAACACAAAAATTAACCAATTGCTGAAAGAAAAAGCTGCCAATATGAATAAAGTGGAGATGGTTTCCATTGACAAGGGTTTTATACAAAATGATGGCACGATAAGCCACCATGACATGCATGACTACCTCATCCCAACTAATGCAGCTTGCAGAAAAGCATTCGAGCCAATCTATGATCTCCTTCAACAGTTACTCTTTGAAGGTGAACCAGAAAAAGACTTGACACCCTCCGAATGAAAAACAAACTTACACTTTCTTTTGCAGCTTTTTATTATGTAGCAAGCTCATTGTGATGGATACCATAGTACTTAATTAGCTTTTTTACTGTAGGCTTAAGTATCTTTTAAAGTGAACTTTACATTCCAAAATTAGAATTATTAATGGGCTGTGTTTACACTAAGCCTCGATGCTAATTACCAAGAGTTGTGGTGGAGCTGAAAAAAGTATTGAAATGTGAACCCTATATAATGTTACACACAGCAAAATTTCAATGGTTCAGCAAGTTTTCGCGTCAGTGTTGCCGGCACGGCATGTTGTCGTATAATTTCGGCTATAAACGGGTAATTGTGCCTACCGGGTAATTTCGTGTAATCCAGTGGCCATCGCTTCCAAGATATTTAGTTCAGAAAAACTTGGTAGGCTCTGTAGGCCATGTCATATCAAGTTTAATTTGAAATTAGACAGCGGTGGACCCAGATACGGTGGGGGGGCAGATTCAGTTTCGGACTTTTTCTTAATTATTAAAAAATTTCAAATTTGCTGTATGTAACGCTATATACAGTTCATATGCCAAGTCTCCAAACAGCGTTGGGCCTAATGCAATGATTTGACCTATGATGGTTTAGATATTATTTCGTTGATTTACTTATTTACATTTACTGTTTACATTACATATCAATGTTGAAACTCGAGGCAGTTATTTTTAACAGGGTTTAGTTGGTACTTATACTTTTTCAATAACTTTCGAATGCTTCTATATAAATGAACAATTCAACCTATTTAGGTAATAAAATGCAACACAAAATCTGTTAAAAGGCAAAGATACATTTGGCACATCACACTGGTATAAAAATTCGAATTAACCAAAGATCCTTGTTGATTTTTTACCAAAGTTGTGAAAGGGATTGCTAAGTACATTTATCAAACAAGGCAATTCTATTTTTGATATAATCATTGATTTTTGGAGTATTATTTTACTAAACTTATCACTGTAAATAAGTACAGTTTTGCAGGGTAATTTTTGTTTGCAAAATCAATAGTTACTGATTCCAGGTTTCTTCCTGCATTGGCATTTATATTTCAATCTTACAGTGTGATATAAAAGAGTAGAAAATGCTACAATCTTAATAATCAGCACGCTACTGTCGCAATGATTGGTTTTATTGTGGCATATTTATATCACACACCATGATCCAATAAAACAATGTCTGATATTCCGGGAGTGACACACGCCTAGGTACATCACTGTCCTGTATCTAGTTGCCACTTGCAACAAACACATAAATTGGGAAACAAATCTGTTAACAAACTATGAAATAAAATACAAAAAGCACTTCAATGGTCATTTGGTTTGTCTACAAGCAAAGCAAAACACAAATAGACAGTGAAAGGAGTGTGTCACCCCCGGAATGCCAGACCTTATTTTATTGGATCATGCTTCAACGGCAATACCGCAGAAGCCACGAAGAAAAATTTGAATTTAATTGAATCATGGTACAATGAAATGTAATAAATTTTTTGTAAAGGGCGATGCTTTGTAACTACCATATTTAATTTTGGTTTCTATGATCGTTGTTAGGTCTTTGGACCATCGAAAAATTACCCTTGATTAATGTATTGATAACAATGATTAGCTTCCATAACAAAACTTAAGTGAACATGAGATTATGAGTATGAGATACATATTATTTTGTAATGAAATGAGCAGCTAAGATTAAGGTACTCAAGTTGCCAAACATTTGCTTGAATCTCTTATTGTTATGAACTATTTATTTGCATGAATAAGCTTAAAAGTAAACAGTGCAATTATTTATACAACAAGTTGTTTTATTGAACTTATTAAATTTATTCAAAGATATTCAAAATTTATAATAATGGGGTCGACACATCATTAATAATCAATTTAAAAACAGACTTCAAAATACGCAATTTACTAGGATGACATATTTTTCCAGTTATTTTGATTTCAATACCAAACTACTGAACAGTTTTTGATGAAACTTTTATGGGACCAATCTGAAAGTAAATCCTTATAAATATAATTAAAAAAAAAATGGTTCATAAATGAAGGAGCTCTGAGGTGACAAACATTAAAATAAAATAAACGAATAGAGAACCGCCATTCTTTTCTGCCGTGGTAGCCCATTTGGGTGACCGATAGATTTGAAAGCGCTTGATAGTCGCGGGTTCAAACCCTGGGCCCATACCAATGAGCTCTTTGGAGCTTATGTACGGATTTTCATACCACTGGCTTTTCGGTGAAGGAAAACATCGTGAGGAAACCTGCATACGTACGTAGAAGGAATTCAATGGCGTATGTGAATCCAACAATCCGCACTCGGCCAGCGTGTTGGATAAGGCCCAATCACCCTTTCGGGGGTAGGCTAAAAGTCCAGCCGTGGACTGTTAAAAGGCTGATTATGATGATTCTTTTTTGAAGTCGGTTAAAATATCAAAAGTAGATAAATCCAGTGAAGTGCAGTCAGGCTACATTTAATTTTGTAGCAAGCTACTGAAGCCACTATATTGCGACATAGGATTTAAATTAGTTAGGTGTTTATTTCTATAGTAACATTTATTACATGCGCGCCGCAACAAAAAAAAAACTCTTTTTATCGTGTTATAGCGAGACAGGCGTATATGAAAACGTAGCCTTCCACGTTCTCGCTCGACAAAAAGTGATCAAACTTTGATTGTAATTTTAGACCTAATAACAAAAACTAAACTTGGCGATGGTGATGGCGAGGCGGTAGCATGTGCGGTTCACAATCTGACGGCACCTGGTTCGATCCTCGGCCCTGTACCACTGACTAATTTAGTTCAATAAATTATGTGCAGTTTGTTTACTCATCAACGGTGAAGGAAAACATTGTGAGGAAACCGGTATATCCAAGAACCTCAAAAATTCAGACTTAATATAACATGCACTGAGCCAGCATGGTGGATTAGGGCCCATGCTCTCTCTCTGAGAGAATGCCTAAGACAAGTTCACATCTTATTTTGGTAACCAATAAAATTTTCAGTTTTAGGGAAAAATATATGAGTTCTTTTTTGTTTTGTGAGGGAGAAGACTTAAATAAAACCACATCTATCAACAACAATTATTATTTATTCACTAATAAAACTACAGAGATAATAACATACTAAAAACAAATTGTACTAACAACACCTTAAAATCTATTAAGAATTCTATTGTAGTACAAATTAAAAGGCAGTGTTGCATTACCTACATGTAAAGACCTGTCAAATAAATTAAAATTGCACTTTTGTAGCTTCTTTAGATATGAGTTTACTGCAATGGCTGGCAGAAATATTTGACTAGCCGTTTTGGGAACAACAATTTTTCTTGCCTGAAATAAAAGAGAAATTGCCTAAGTGTTATTAAAATATGCTGGGGAATACATAATAAAAGTTCGTAACGCCACTTATCCCTTTACAACCGGAACTTTTTTTTTCAGATTCTGACTGTGAAATCTTTTTTCTGGTTTTCGGCTACTTGTCTAAAAAGCCAATATTTTTTTTTTTTAAATCCTAGGTTTATAGTTTACGATCGACGCCGAGTGCGCACGGAAAAAGTGAAACGTTTGGCGCCAATTTTTTTAAAAAATCAAACTCACTCTCGTATCAGCCCGAGTGTAAAGGGATAAGCAGAACTGTTGGGGTCTGAGTTACCCTAGTCCGTATTAGGAGTTTGTATTCATAGAAGCATGATAAGTCAATGATTACACCAAACTTATATATAATGGTCAACGACAGGTAGCCGGCTTGTTAGCTTGTGCATGATGAGTGTGCATAGAAAAGGGGGTTCTAGAAACGAAAAATGTGGGCTAGATTTAAGAGAAAGTTTCATTGTTAGGATATTTGTTTATGACTGATATGAGGTCCAAGTCTGTGTATTGTGCCTTCCACCTCCACAGCAAGGTGGCAAAAAGTTGGTCCCCTGTATTTCTGAACTATTAGACATAACTTGTTACTTACAATACTGATAGGTCATATTTAAAACCTTCATTAAAATTTATTTTACGCAACATCTGACTATCACTTTTTGAGGTGTAGCAATAAAACTGTATTCCATTCAAGACATTCTAGTTCAAAAGTAAAATTTGTAAATAAATGGGTCATTTAGTATGGGTGCTTTCCCCTATATGGTTTTAGTTACGGAACCCTACCATATGCGTGTTTCGATAGCTAGTTATTTATAGAACAGCTGATTTTCTTATGACAGGATTGATTCTTTGGCAAATTATAATTATATTGTTCATAATGACAACAACCATTTCGAATTAGCATAGCAGATTTATTTTTTCTGACATATTTACCTTTTCTAAATGACTGTTTGCTCTGCTAGCCACTTCAAATGCGATGGTCCTCATATTTTCACTGTCCACACCTCTTAAAACACTCTCTTGGCTTACTTGATACTTCATCAGGATGTCCATTGGAAGCATAACCATTTTATGTTGGCTAGACACATGAACCGATCTGAAACATTTTTTTATTTTGATTAATTATGCTGCTAGCTAGACGATAAAAAAAATTAGAATCAACAAGAAATACAGAGTTGTAGCCAGCAGGTCTGGTGTGTCGCGACAAAATCTTATCGTCACTTAAGCAAGAATGAATATACTAATAAAAATAAAATAAACCTCAATTTTAGTGTATTTAGTATAAATAAACTAGTTTGATTGTAGTTGTATCATAGGTCTTAATAATTAATATATTGGAGAAATAATATTGTCAGTTGAAGCCTAGGTAATATTACTACTTAGTACAACCAGTTGAACATAGCAGGTGTTATATAAACCAGTTGGAATATTATATACAATTATATAAATAAACAAGCGATCATCATCACCAGACTTAACACAGTTTGCTGCCACAAACTCTAGCCCATGGTGCGAAAGAGATAGCAAGCGTTCATCATCACCAGACTTACAGTCGCCTGCCATCCCAGTCCAGCATATCATCATCAGCCAGAAGATGTTCACTGCTGAACATAGGCCTCCTCCTTTAACCATCACACTGAACAACAGCCTGCCTTTTGCATCCACTGGATGCCCGCCACTCTCACAAAGTCGTCGGTCCATCTAGTGGAAGGCCTACCTACGCTGCGTCTCCCGGTTCATGGTCTCCACTCCAGAATCTTTCTTCCCCATCGGTTATTGGTTCATCGAGCGATGTGGCCTGCCCATTGCCACTTCAACATGCAAATTTTAAC
This sequence comes from Agriopis marginaria, assembly GCA_932305915.1. Classification (NCBI taxonomy): domain Eukaryota; kingdom Metazoa; phylum Arthropoda; class Insecta; order Lepidoptera; family Geometridae; genus Agriopis; species Agriopis marginaria. Next base: position 13,299,023 of record OW029915.1, read on the forward strand.
AGCTATGTCGGTGACTCTGGTTCTTTGACGAATATCTACGATCCGGATTCTATCGTGCAAAGAAACGTCGAGCATAGCTCTCTCCATTGCCCGCTGTGTGACTCTGAGTTTTTCCAAAAGGCCAACAGTTAAGGACCACGTCTCAGTATCATATGTCATAACTGGCAACACACACATCCAGCAGATGGTGTAAGCAATTAGTGCGAGCAGGTTAGCAGGCATTTACCATCGCCAGCATACACAATAAGGCCCCAGGTTGTCAAGTGTCATACAAAATTTATGACTTCAGCACTGTCACAAACTCTTAACTCCGGACTAGGTAATATATTTTGATCGTGCATACCTTAATATATTAGTTATTCCTTGTGCTTTTCCTAAGTGAGAGGCAGCGTGGTCTGCATGTACATTAGTCACCCCAGCTACAGCAAGAATTAAGTAATATATAGAAGACACAGTTTCTTCAGCGTATTTCTCAATATCTTCCAGGCTTCGAAAGTACTTTGTTTTTAGCAGACTGCTCCTTGAGGATACTAACTTTTCTAAGTATCTGCGAGGAAGGGAATAGCAGCAGCACATCTGTAACCAGTCACAATATTTTAACTAAACAGGGTTATAGGCAAAGATATTTAAAAACATAGATTTGGGTCAGCAAAAAATGACCGAAACTAAATTACACTAAAACCACACCAACTCCTAAGGTCCTCCTGTGCATTTAGTATAATATATATTTGTTGTAAGGCTAAATTAGATGTTGTTTTGACAACATAGCTTTTAAATTAGTTAATTCATCATCATCATCATTTCAGCCATAGGGCTACCATTGCTGGACATAGGCCTCCTCCATCGATCTCCAAAATGGCCGGTTGGAAGCGCCCTGCATCCAGCGTTTCCCTGCGATCTTTTTTTTTAATTAGTTGATTAATATTTCTAAAATGTAAGTATATAAATTTATAGCGGATGTAAGGGAAATGCTCCTGAAACTGAAACATTATTATTATAGTATCTAAACACGATCTAGTACCATGTTTTTTTAATTTTAATTTTAATGTTTGGTAGTAATAGTTTTCGGTTTTAAATCATCTTTTATGTTAATTTTAGCTTTTATTTAGTTATTTTAAGTTTTAGTTTTTGAATTTTATATTTGAAGTTTTCATTAATTTTCTGTTTTTTGTAGTTGTTATGTATCTAAGAACCTTATAGTCATCCAAGTTTATCAGAAGCCTAAAATATTATCAAGTACCAAAAACCATTTACCTTATACTTATTGTTTTTGTTGTTTAGGATGTTGCAAACCAGCAATGAAAAGCATGCGAGACCTTTAACATCAGCTGATATTTTATTTGCTTTACATATTTTTGTTTTTATAAAATAGCATTTTCTTTTTAGTATTGTTCTTTATCTTCAGTGGCATTTCCCTTCCACCCTGTATTGGTAGGTAAACTCAGGACACCTTTTTTGTAGATTTTTTACTGGACCACCAACTATAATCCATGTTTGTAAATCAATGGTTATAAGACAATATCATGGCAATTATAAATTCTTAAGAATTGTTTCATGAATCTGGTAATGGTATTACCACAGCAGCAGCTCTAGTGAACGCTTTGCCCCTATTTTGTTCTCACCACTGTACACCAAGCATGATTAATTTGCCAATCATATTGCCGCGCGTGCCACCTTTAGTCATTGTTACTTGGACAGACCTCCACGAGTTGCAAACCTATATGCTAGAGTTAAAAGAGAGAATAGGGAAACCAACCTTAAATAGTTCCTGTGCAATAGGGTTTGCTGGTATGTCCTTTAGAGATTTTTCTTTCCCATAGATGTCTCTGAGTGTATCTATCCAGAACTGTAGTCTGAACGCAGCTGTCTGAACGTCCGTTGTCTGGTCTTGAATTCGCGCTATTTCCACGTTAAAAGCTCTCACAACCAAAGCCGGTGATCGAATTGATTTTGTTATTAGTAGAGTAGCCAAGAAATTCTCATAGTCATGCTGTCTATCTGCAAAATTAAGGCAAAGTACCAGAATACGTCAAATATTATTTAAATCGATAGCAATAAACAGAACATGTCGAGTATCCAAAATAATTATTTTGGATACTCGACATGTTCTGAAATTATTAGCTAGATAAAAACACCAATCCCGGGACCTTGTATTATGGTTGTTTTAAATTTATTTGAAGTAGTTACCTTACGATATTAGCGCAATAGTTGATGGAGTCCTTGTCTACAGTGGATTCTTTTGTCAAACTTCTTGTTGTTATTACTGAGCAAGCTCCAAATACTTTATTTAATTTAAATAATGTGCAACAATATCTTTTCATTTTTGTAGCTTTTTTTAGTTGATTTTATTTTATTAAAAACGTACCGAACGGCGAACGAATTTCAACTTTTAACCACAATACCATACCCAATGCAAACCCAATGACAATGACAATACCAAAGTCTTGACACTTGACAAATCCCATTTTTTTTTCCGTGGTCTAATAAATTTTTTCGGATAAATTTTTCATGTCCGTGGAGACAAAGTCTTTTAGTCGTAATATTAAACAAGTTTACACAGTACAAGTCACAGTCAGAGTCAAGCAAAAAGTAAGTCACGGTTAATTCAAACTCATGCCCTATTAAAGTAGTGGAGACTTCATGCCGGGTACGCTGCCAACAGCGCCAGTAGTGGACTCTAGCATTTGGATTATCTGTAAGACTATGAAGTTATAAAAACTACATTTTATATAGACGATTCAACTCTATAAATCTCTTGACCACACTCGAGCATTTTTAAGAACACTTTTTTCAATGCTGTAATAAGTCTATACCTACTACTAGGCAATGGCAAGCGATCACCGTCGCCCATGGATAGGTACGTACAAACAAAACCCAAATAAAATGATGAAAGAATACCAGATAAAACCAGTATGTATGACAGAGATACATTGCCGATCACTTGCCGACCTTTAACAGCCCTTTAATGCCGTTTGATAGCTATTCTCTCTACATTATCTTCTCTATCTCTTTTCTAAACTTGTGTATTTTCGAGTGTTAATGTGTTGTAAATGGTGAATTATTATTTATTAAGTACTTGCAAACGTGCTCGAGTGAAATGATTTAACGAGGTGAAACATGTCTTTTCGTGTTGTTTCCAAAACTCCATAGGAGCCTCTTGTAAATCTCCACCACTTTACAGGGGCATGAGTTTGACTTGACCGTGACTTACTTTGCTTGACTGTGATTGTGACTTGTTTGACGCTTTTAATATTATGATTAATTATGTAAACATGATTAATATTACGAATAAAGGACATTGAATCCACGGTCATGAAAATTTAGAGGAATAGAAAAGCGGAGAGGGGAATATAGCCCGTAGGTCCAGTTGGTAGTGAACCTACCTTCTGAGCTTGGGGGCGTGGGTTCGATTCCCACCTATAGGACAAACATTTATGTGATGAACATTTGTGTTTGTTCTATATCTGGTTGTTAATATCTATTTAAGTATGTATTTAAAAAACTATATATGTATGTATATCTGTCTCTGGCAGCCATATCATAAGCTTTGCTTAGTTTGAGGTCAGATGACAGTGTGTGAAAAATGTCTCGAAATATTTATTTATTTTATAGGCATTACGCAGCTGCACGCACGAATTTTTGTTATTTCGGCTTGTGGAAATCGTCAGATTATATATTTTTCGTTATCCTTGAATTACATCCTTCAAAACAAAAAAAAAAAAAAAACCACGATCGAGAATGTCCAGATGACGTTTTTTTTACAACTTTGTAGCCAGATTAGTGGAATATACAATTTTTAACATGTAATCCCACGTAATTGACTCACCCTCAAGGATTTTATATTTGCTCACCCTACCTTAATCTGACGCGCTCGAGAATTTCTGATGATATTTTTTTTTTTACTAATCTGATCCTTTATCCTGGACTCGCGGCCTTATTTATGAGGTTCATATTTGGTGGAGGTACTTAACCGGGTACAAGGTATCCCCCTGTATATTAATCTGCCGCGCTTTAGTAAATCCCGAAATCCCCTTTTGGGCTCCCCTACTATAAGAGAAGAGGCTAAAGCAGTAGTGGAAAATAAATTTCACACCAAAAAAATTTATTTACGAGTATGTAAAATAAAATTCACTCATATTTTCTTTAGTCAGTTTGTTTTTATATTTAGTTTCTTTGTATTCGCAATGAAAAGCACAGTGTTTAAAGAACACGGGGTTAAAGACTTATTTAGTCCCTCGATCTATTAGCGCTATTTATTAGACGCTCGGGCGCCAACCCCCGTCTTGGGACTAAATGAGTTACTTTCACCCCAAGGGTAACAATGTACTAATACAAGATAATGTAAATAATAATCATTAAATAGCACTTGGTTGGTTTTTTGTTCTAAAAATTTCTATAACCACTTCTAAACGGCAATTATATGGCCTTGGCCACGGAACCCTACCTTATGCATGTATGGACAAGATCTTAGCCACAAAAAAAACTAAATCAACTTTTTCATTAAAAAAAAACGATCTCATCTGCCAAAATATGAAATGTATGAAAATTGCTATGGTTTCATGAATATGAAACAAAATTTGTGAAAAATACGGGCTGAATTGGGAACCTTCCTCTTTTTTAGAAGTCGTTCAAAAACCACATCAGTTTCCTTTCAAATGGACTAAATTGCTTTCAAATATTTGAAAAGTAATTCTAAAGAATCAATCCAATTCGTTTTATTTAATTTCTAGTTAAAGAAGGAAGTTGACCACTTTGGACATGGACAAGTTAGGAAGTGGACAAACTTGACTGGAGGGACGTAAGTAGTTAGGTAGGTACCTACTTATGTATAATTATCATCTTTGTTTCGAACGAAGGTTTACAATATTTTTTTTATCCCTGCGGCTTTATCGCGTGGACATTTCCTCAGAAACCGGTAATTTTTAGGGTTCCTCCGTACTTATAAAAGAAAAAACGGAACCCTATAGAATCACTTTGTTGTCCGTCAATCCGTCTGTCCGTCTGTCAACTCTGTCAAGACCCTTCTTCTCAAGAACGCGTAGAGGTATCAAGTTGAAATTTATAACAAATTTACTTGGGTCTATGGTTTCTTTCAGCTGTGAAAAATCAACGCGATCAAAAAATATAATATGACCATTTACGTCGCATATTTCACAAGGGGATCAAAACCGATAAGGTAGGTACTACCTGTTGACCTATAATCATGAAATTTGGCAAGGGGCAAGGTCTCACAGCCAGCACAAAAGGAAAAAATCCGAAAGCTCTTAATTTGAACATATATACCTAATTATCATTTATTTTAATGTTTTGTGATTACAAACTCCTTTTTGTAGTTGGTATGTATGGAAGTACCTTATTGTCAACTACAAAGTTAAGTTTGTCATTCAATTTTCTACTTTTTTGTTGTTTTTTTTTGTTTAGATTTGCACTCTGAGTGTTCCCTGCAACGGAACCCTCAGATCACGAGCTTTACTCGTACTTTCCCGGTTTTTTCTGTGATAAAATACTATAGGTACCCATAACTCTCCGGCACCCGGCCCTCGGACTATTCCTAAGCAAAAAAAAACCGGACAAGTGAGTAGGACTCGCACCCCGAGGGTTCCGAACAAAAAATATGTATCGATGAAAATCTTAGATTTGATATCCATCTTAAGGCTCTTTCAGCCAGGATTAGGAAGGTTACCAAAACTTTTGTTCTCCAGGCTGAGAGAGCACAGCGTTCGGTTCTAAAAGTTATGCTTCGGAAACCATACAGATATCCTACCACGAATTTATATCAAGATGCTGGAGTGCTCAGTGTGCGTCAGCTCTTTATTCTCAAAACGTCGGTTTCAGTCCATAGGTCAGTTCTATCATCTTCTGACCACGAGTTTTTGAAAAATCGTAGAGTCTACCGACTGACCACTCCATCAGATAACACGAAGTTCGCACAACGCTTTGGTAGTTTTGTTGGGGCCTACTTATATAACATGGTTGTCAGGAGCTGTAATATTAAGGACAAAACTTTGATGGAAGCAAAAAGTATAATACATAAATGGCTAGCTTTATTAACATACGACAAAACAGAGGATTTATTGAAAGTTATATATTAAATTGTAATTGTTAAACTTAAATTTATGGTAGCGGAGTGTATATTTTTATTTTTGTTTTATATTTATAAATAGTAATACCCTCCGTTTATCTTTATCATTATTTTATATGCACTGATTGTTATACATAAATATAATATATATTTATTTGTTTTTAATTTGTATGTCATAACTTTTTTTTTTTGTAACATTATTATGTCGACAGAGGAACTTTTAATTTAAAATGTTTTTTAAACGGGATTCCTCGATACAGGCTTTGCCTAGTGAGGAAACTATTAGTAATGACCTTCTAAATTTACAAAACCTTCTCTGCAAGTATGTACTATTCAAACTTTATTTAACTGTGTTTTTATTTCCTTTCTAATATGTATGATATGTATATTTGTAGTAAATAAACATTTTTCATTTTCATTTTCATGTAGATCCATCCCGGAAATCGAGTCTTGACGAAAAAGGTTAAAAAGATTGAAATATTGAATGAAAAACTTAACTTTTAGTTGGCAAACTGTGCTCCTATACAATGTAGGTATAGTAGGTACCAAGATTGTAATTTTTTTTGTGTGATGTAAAGATGTAATATAAAATTAACAAATTTCGGATTTTTTCCTTTATAGATATGTGCTTTACCTTGTTTCTTGCCAAATTTCATGAGTCTTGGTCAACGGGAAGTATCTACCCTATAGGTTTTGATTCCCTTGTGAAATCGCAAAATATGCGAAAATATGCGACATAAATGGTCATATCTTTTGATCGCGTTGACTTACTAGGTACTTAGTTTGATTTTTCCACAGCTAAAGAAACCGTAGACTCGAGTATTTGATATAAATTATACCTATATTATATATATATATATATATATATATATATATATTCAATTTGATACGTCAACGCGTTCTTGAGAAAAAGGGCCTTGACAGACGGACAGACGGATAACAAAGTGATCCTATAAGGGTTCAGTTTTTTCCTTTTGAAGTACGGAACCCTAAAAACACGTCGATTCGTTGCGTTGTTGCAAACAAAGGTATTTTGTATTTATAATATCAAAATGATCTTTAAAAATGTTAAAATGTGCAAGCGAGATGGGTCTATAGACCGGGGGCAAAGATTGAGCGGGGACGACTAAGTACACCTATTTTGATAAATGCAAATATGCGTAGGTAAAGGTAGGTATATAACAGCGTAGTTTCAATGAAATAAAGCAGTACCGTGTAAGTTCGGTGAGAGTGGAACATGTTTCGGCCCAGCGTTCGGCAGTGGAATGTACAACCCTCCCGCCTTGCGCGGTGTACCACCAACCCTATCAGGGACGTCATTGAGGACCTGCAGATCCAACCTAATCCGGAGAAGCTTTTCATTCCTCTCTCTATCGGTATGGAATAAACATTTACCTACATAGCTCATTAGTTACTCGACTGTCTAAAGAAGGGTGATGTTTGTCTGTTTATATAATATGTTAAATCCGATTTTGAAAAGTGATGTCTTAGATTCCTCTCAATGTCTTGAGTGTCGTAGAACCATAACGGACCATATCCAAGAACGGGTGCTTCATTTATAATCGCGAACCTCCGGCTGCAGACACTTCACTAAGTATATTTTGCTGTCGGGGCTCATCTGAACACCTTGAACCGATCAACATGCGCAGAGACATTGGGTCTCACTGTATCTTTTATCGCATTTACAACGGGGAGTGTTCTGAAGAACTATTTGATCTGATGCCGGCGTCGCGGTTTTACCATCGCACTAGCCGCCACGGCCTGAAAGCTCATCTACATATCATAGATCAGTGGAAATCGTACACTGTGCCATTCACGCGGTCTTTCTTAGCTGCCTCAAACTAATAACAAATTATATGGAATAAGCTGCGGTGTTTCCGAGAAGCACAACATAGGTGACGGTGACTGGTTACATCAGCAGGCCTAGCACGGGCCGTGGACAAATTGTCTTTCCACCGTTTTATCCCGCGAGAAAAAGACAAACGTATTCATATTCTAGTTTTGTCGCGTCTAGGCGTGGATAAAAACGGTGGAAAGGCAATTTATCCACAGCCCATGCTAGGCCTGCAGGCAGCCCGTCTGCTTGTTTGCTACCTATGGAATAAAAAAAACTGCACCAGTGGCCAGCATGGTGGATTAGGGACATTAGCCCATCCTCTCATTCTCTCTGAGAGAAGGACTGTGTCCCAGCAGAGGAACATGTTAGGCTGATAATTAAATAATGATGATATTATAATAATATTATTTTATTTTATTTTTTATTTTATCTTTATTCAAGACCAACAGCACAAAAATATATACATTAGTTATAAATAGTTATTTTAAATTACAGCCATTAATAGGTCTATACTAGTGATAGCAAGTAACATTGTCATGGAAAATCACTACTAAAAATCATATATGTATTGCAAACAAGCGCTGTAAAGCTAAGCTTCATAAGGTATCTACTTAATTATCAAAATTAAGCACAATTATACTTATGTAGCACATAAAACAAATATTAGCTAAAATTATGCTTGGGTATCATAATATAATAAAATATAATATAACATAATACTAGTTTAATTTAATTAGTTTTATGTACTTATGTTGAAAAATACTCGTAGAAATGTTTCGAATCCTCTGCTAGTCTAAAATTGGGTCTATTCCACTTTAATCACCTGGGTGATATCACCTGGGTGCTAAATGTCAATTCTTTAGTCGAGTTTGATCTCCTGGGAATATAATCACCTGGGTGATAATAGGCGACACCATTTAAATTATTGCAGGGTTACTATTCTAGTAGATAAGTCGCGCAAAAATAATAATATATAATTATATGCAATAGAGGGACGCGTTGCTTAAATAATCTTTAAATACCACAACAGAAACTAAAATCTGAGTAAGTAGGAATATAGGTCTAAAGAGTATCTACTTCGAAGTAGATACTTTGCGATAATAAAAACCGGCCAAGTGCGACTCGGGTTCGCACACTGAGGGTTCCGTACCACCACAAAATACTTGAATTATCAATTTTAAAAATCGACTTTAAAATTAGTAAAATAGGCATTTCGATTCGGTGCAAGAATAATGAGGTCATCCAAATAACCTAATTACCAGTTATAACTTGGCAATGAACAGAAACTAGTCACCGACTCGTACTTTGCCATTATTTATTATTTGTTGTTATACTTTAAAGTGTATACTATAATTGTCTATTATGTCTTCTGTGCTATAATCAAGTTTGACTCTTGTACTTGTGTTCAGTAGTTTTTAGGGATCCCTACCCATAGGTTAAAAACGGGTGTCCCGTTTTTACCTTTTTTACGGCTGTATCTTTCGAACCGTTCTTCTATTACCGTTCGAAAGATACAGCCGTTTAAAGGAAGGACGGACATATACACAGACGGACGGACGGACATACAGACAGCGTAGGCTTAGTAATAGGGTCCCGTTTTACCCTTTGGGTACGGAACCCTAAAAACTACTGAGCCATACTAATGAAATTTTTGTGGGACCACCTCTAGAGTTTCCACTACAACATAGAATAAGAATTCCGAAACTTGGTTCAAAATGTCGGGAGTAGGTAATTGGTGTAGGACCTACATAGGTAACTACTAACTAAGGTCGATCTATTATCGAAGATCTATTCTCATACCTATACCAAATATACATTTAAAATAATCATAAAAATCGGTCGAGCCGTTTCGGAGGAGTGCGACCACAAACACCGTGACACCAGATTTTTACATATTAGACATATACCTATTTCGCTGTCCCCGGAGAACAAAATGACAGTCGCTATTGTCTTAATTTTAATGTTATGCGATATTTGAGTTTCATGCATCTATACAATTTTTTTCATATTTTTATTGCTGGTATTTAAGAAGTTATAAAATAATGTAATCGTTTCCAAAGTTATTTATACGCTTTTTAGTTTGCAGTTTACGCCAGGCATTGTTATAAAAAAAAAGACATTCAAATGGTAAAATCTATTGCAATAATATTTTCGTAATTACAAAAAACAAGGAGGACAAAATAGCCCTATGTGTATAGAAGTATATTGTTATTTTATTCTCGTAGCAATATGCCTTTATATTGATAACTAGCCGTTACACACGACTTCGTACGCGTAGCCTTCACCTAAACTTTCAACACCCTTTTGGACCCTTTAATTCGGTCCTTTTGTAATAGTACATAGTAGCGAAGTAGTAGTGCGTAGTAGCAGTAGCGTGCTCCATTGTAGACCGCATCGTCGCTTAACATCAGGCGACAAGGCGGCCAAGCGCAAGCCTATCTACTATTAAAAAAAAAAAAAAAAAAACATTGTTACCCTAGGGGTGAAAGTAACTTCCTCCCTCCCTCGAGCTATTAGCGCCCTCGCTAAGCTCGGGCGCCAAACTCCGTCTCAGGACTAAATAAGTCTATAACCCAGAGGAAAACACTTTGCTTTTCATTACGAATACAAGGAAAAACATGAACTGACTAAAGAAAATATGAGCGAATTTAATTTTAAACGATCAACGAAGTCAACATTTTTGGTGTGAAATTTATTTTCCACTAATGCTTTAGCCTCTTTTCTTATGAAATCAGGCGCTAAATCCATATCGGAATTAGATGAACCTGCTATACGGAAGTATAAACGAAACTCTACAATGAAGATCGGATTCCCGCCAATAATTTTTTTGGAATATTCTGACACTGGCAAATGCACGAGAAATGCGGGACCATAATCCTCTGAAGAGAAAAAAATAATTTGGAACATGGTTCAATACAAATGTGAAAATAGAACTAGTTTTCTTATATAATTTGAATGTCTGTCAGTTGTAAACTGTCACTGTCAGTTGAAATGAAAGTGATTCTCCCTTGGGCTGAAATGTATTTGAAATGTATTACTTTCAATCCGCTCCTCAGGTAACTTCAGACCTACTTTCCGAGTATGAGTAATGAAAAAGATTTTTTTGTGGACATCTACACCCCATTAGGAACCTGCTTGCCAAATTATAAATTCGTTGTTTTATAACTTTCAGCACAACATACACACTCCAATTCCGCCTCCTTAATCCTTCCTTTTTGTAAAAATATTCTATCAGTATTTTTTAATTTTAGAATTTTAGCCTAAATACCTACTTACCAAATTTTATCTCCCTAACATCAAAAACATAGGTTTTTGAAATAAGTTGTGAACCTCCATTTGCCACCCTTAATTCGGCTCGTATACAAAATTATTTTAACGCACCTCTAGACTACACCCGATAAGCAATCAACTTGCCAAATTTCAACTTCGTAGTTACAAAACTTTCAACTAAATATTTAAGCCCCAGTTTTACCTCCTTAATCCGTCTTTTTCGGAAATTTTGTATGCAGTATTTAATTATTATATCAAATGGCACGTCCGTAATACCAAAAACAAAATACTTTCAAGTACAAGCGTCAAACGTGGCATGATTTTAATTCACACTCTAAAGTAAAATACTCAAAAAATTATGGCCAAGTGCTTGTCGTTGACATTTCTGTTATGTTAGGTTGCGGTCGGTACTTGGATGGTTGACCGCCTGTGTGTGATGTCTTTTTGCACTAGGTACTAGTGGTGGTGGTAGAGAACTTTTTGTATTTTGTGGTGGTACGGAACCCTCAGTTTGCGAGCCCAACTCTCACTTGGAGCGTCAATAACATGAATAATTTAGTTCGAGCGCCTGATGATTTGGCAATATCAATAGTTTTGTTTGAGCTCATTTTGTAGTCGGTATTTTAATTAGATAATTATTGTTATTGTTTACAAGATTCACGCTTACTTACATAAGGACTTGATCAGGATACTTCATTCATGATTCAGGAGACCCCACCCACTTTGGAAACCTGAAGCCCCCCGATTAAGTTATAAATGCCGTACGCGAGAGTCTGGCTCAGAATTCGAGCCGAAGTTACAGTGCCTTGGTCGGTCACTATGAAGCTCGGAAGGCTGTAGCGGAATTCAGCAGGTTGCAAGGGGACATAACTCCAGATGACGTCATCATATGCAACGGCTGCGCGCACGCAATAGAACTCGTCCAAAGCACGCTCGCAGAAGCAGGACAGAATATTATAGTACCCAGGCCTGGATATTCAATACACCAGACACTAGGCGAAGGACTTGGCATACAAATAAAATATTATGACCTGTTGGTAAGTAAGCAATGACGATATATTGGTTTTATTATCTTTGCGTAGTAGGTATATTTCCGTATTTCTCTGGTGTATTTCTGCTCTATTATATATATATATTTATGTATTTTTCTCTTGCAAAAATGCAAGAGGAAAATACATTAGAGATTCGTCAAAGACAGTTTTGAAGATGAACTTCCACAAAGTAACGATGCAATCAACTACTACCTACATACTTAATTAGACTGCGTTATCAGGGAGGTATACCAGGAAACTAAACAACAATCATTGAGGTAAATTGTACCCAACTTAACTACCTATACCAGTATAAGAAATAAATGAGATTATTCATTTTTCTATGACAAGACCTATCTACGTAAAATTATATGGTTTACTAGCATCGCTTCCTTGTGCCTGCGATGAAATTGTTCAAGCGTCACCACTCAGGTAACACCAATTGTATTGCATTGGATAATTTTCGCACTTATAAACATGTAACTACTAACTACCTATAGATAATTCTGAAGAGGCATGCAAGGGTTCATTATTATGAACTACATGTATGAGACCATTGAGACCAACCCTGAAGTAACGGAAAAAAGCAGTTCATAATCAGAAAAAGGTCATTCACATCACATTCGACGAAATGTAGGAAAAGTTGATCAGAGTACTATGGGCCCTTTTCTAACATGCAACCCTTTCCGATAACTTGGTGTTCCAATGACAACTGCAAATTGCAATTCATGTCCCGAAGGTATTTATAAAATTTAATATTTTATTGTTGTTTTTCAGCCAAAAGACAGCTGGAAAGTCAACCTTAACTCACTGGAAAGCCAAATAAACGAAAATACCGCAGCTATAGTAGTGAACAACCCATCCAACCCTTGCGGCTCGGTGTATAGCAAGGAGCATCTAAGTGAAATACTGGAAATCGCCTCAAGACACCGCATTCCTATCATAGCTGATGAGATCTACGAACATTTCGTTTTCTCCGGCCAAGAATTCTTTCCCATATCAGCTCTGTCGAAAGATGTCCCCGTACTGACGTGTAGTGGTCTCTCCAAGAGATTCCTGGTCCCTGGGTGGAGACTAGGCTGGATCATAATACATGATCGTGACAATATTCTGGGGACACAATTCCGCAAAGCGTTAACTAACATGACGAGTAGAGTTCTCGGTGCCAACACCTTGATACAGCATGCATTGCCGAGGATACTCAAATGTGTTTCATATAATTACTTTAATGACATAATCAGTTTTATAGAGGTGAGGAAAAATTACTTTATACCCGTTATTAAGTACTTATAACGATTCCTATCCGTCAGATTAGTTTTATAACCAAGGTAAGAACGACAGAGAGAACTTTTTATTGGTGCACTGCAATTAATTTCTTAACTTACTTATGAGTCTTTCTATAAAATTGCATATGCAATAAATAAAAAAAAATGCCTTGTGTTGTTTTGACCGCCACCTCGCCTGATGTTAAGCGATGATGCCGTCTACGATGGAGCAAGCTTGCCTAAAAGAAACCGATTCACTCGTGAACTCGTGATTTGAAGACACGAGCTTTATCTTTTTTATATTGTACTATAATTTCAATTTTATAGCCATACTAATATGTATCTAAATTTATTTCAGAGACAAGCAAAAGTATGCTACAGGGAAATGCAGAAGGCGCCTGGTTTGCGTCCAATAATGCCTCAGGGGTCCATGTACATGATGGTGAAGATCAAAATGTCTCTGTTTCCAAGCTTCAAAAACGAACTCCAATTTATCAAGCTAATGTGTGCTGAACAATCAGTCTTATGCATACCTGGACAAGTATGTTTAGTATAGTACATTTTTTTTTTTAACTGACTAGGCTTGCGTTTGACCGCCATCTCGCGGTCTACGATGGAGCACGCTTGCGTTAAAGAAACCAGTTCATTTGCGACAGGTTGTAACTATAGGGGAACACCCATTCAGGCAGCCAGCGCATTTTTTTTCGCAATTTAAAATTAATTATTAAATAAATATTTGGGACATTTTTGGACACACGGTCATCTGACCCCAAACTAAGCAAAGCTTGTGATATGGCTGCCAGAAACTGATAAACTTACATATATAGTTTTAAATACATACTTAAGTAAACATTAACAGCCAGGTATAGAACAAACACAAATGTTCATCACATAAAAGTTTGTTCTAGGTGGGAATCGAACCCACGCCCCCAAGCTCAGAAGTTAGGTTCACTATCAACTGGACCAACGGGCTATTTAATATGGATTTTATTCTGGAATAAATGAATTTATTATTATTATAGTTTAGGTATTTATAATTGCACCATTATAGTTTAGGCATTTCGTATGATTTTGCTCGAGCTCCTACGAATTTTGCGATAGCAAATAACTATACCTAAAATACTTTTGTTCAGGCGCATTGTACGTGTCAAAACAAATAGGTATTGCAGTGCAATATGCATGGAAATTGGAATAAATAAACAAGTATTTCAAAACCGATTTCAAAAACCACAAATCACAAACATTCGACTTCAAAGTCCGTGTAAAAATATTATTTTGTTCTTTGTTGTGGCATAGTATTTTGTTTTGTGGATTTTTGAAGTCGGGTTTTTAATACTTTTTTTAGTTAATAGAGCTATGTCTGTGCTTATAATTATATAATATGGACGGCAGGCTACAGGTACTATCGGTGGTGGTCGGTGGATGTCTGGTTTGGGCGGTGAAATTAGTTCCTTCATTCGGTCTTATTAGCCCTTCTGGTTTTTTTAATTTTCTACCTAATAGTTTTCCGTAACTACTATAATTTATAAGTGTTTTAAGGCACTTATCTAACTGCATGATCTAATTCCCTCCTGCCCATTTTTCTATCGGACTGCCAGAGCGGGCACGAAAAATCGTCACCGCTTTATGGTTCATATTCCGAGAACCCGTACGAAGCGCTTTGATTCCACATTTATTATGCGAACTGCTAGTCTGTGGAATTCGCTGCCTGAATGGGTGTTCCCCGATGGTTACAATCTGGGTGTCTTCAAATCACGAGTGAATCGGTTCCTTCTAGGCAAGCGTGCTCCAACGTAGACCGCATCATCGCTTAACATCAGGCGTGATGGTGGTCAAACGCAAGCCTATTATTTATATATAAAAAAAAAAAAAAAACTTATAAAATATAGTAGAGTTATGGAAAACTATTATAACTCTACTATATTTTACAAGTGTTTTAAGGCACTTATAAATTATAGTAGAGTTACGGAAAACTATTAGGTAGAAAATTAGAAAAACCAGAAGGGCTAATAAGACCGCATGAAGGAACTAATTTCACCGCCCAAACCAGACATCCACCGACCACCACCGATAGTACCTGTAGCCTGGCGTCCATATTATATAATTATAAGCACAGACAAAGCTCTATTAACTAAAAAAAGTCTTAGAAACCAGACTTCAAAAATTCACAAAACAAAACACTATGCCACTACAAAGAACAAAATACACACGACTGGTTGATCAGTTTTTCTTCATAAATTTAGCGATGGATTTCCTAGCAAAATAAGCAAACAAAAAAGGTATACTTTTCAAGTCTTGCTGGTTCAAAAATGGGTAAAATTTATAGTCGCTGAGTTTCAAGTCCTAGGCCAAATCTACCAAAGTTGCTTGCGCCACTTACTTCAAAACGGTGCATCGAAAGAGGAAAAATGGCATGAAATTACGCTAAGAAACCGAAATTATTTATTTCAGTGCTTCAACTACCCCGGATACATGCGCGTGGTTCTAACAGTTCCTGAAGAAATCCTGCTGGAAGCTTGCACCAGAATGGTTACGTTCTGCAGGCAACATTTTGTTCTGGACAGTGAAAAAAATCGACGGTTGTTACCCAGAATGGAATGACGAAGACGCTGCGTAGAATCGGATTTCCTTCAAAATAATCTGACTATGATGGAAAAGATGGGTCGCTGAAGATATTCATAATGCCCTATTACCCAAAGAGTACCTTTTATAAATTGAAACTTATATACCTACTGCTATTACCTTCCCAGCAGTCAGTGGTTAGAATATCGTCGACGTTGAACTCGACGAATGAAAGCAAATAATATATACAGGGTGTAAGGGGAACACTCTCGAAGCCAAAAGAAGGTAATTGTACTCATCATTATGAACTACTTTTACTATGGGACCAGCCCTGAAACCACGAAAATAAATCAGCTGTTCCATACATTTTGTCGAGTGTCAATGACCGTTTTCTATAGAACAGCTGATATATTTTTCGCGATTTCAGGGCTGGTCCCATAGTAAAAGTTGTTCATAATGATAAGTACAATTACCTTCTTTTGGCTTCGAGAGTGTTCCTCTTACACCCCGTATAAGACATATAGTTGCTTTTAATTGTCGCGGTCGTCAAAATAAGAAGTACCTAGTAGGTAATCTGATCACTAAATTAGCTAACAGACGTGTGGATTTGGTTGACGGACCGCCGTCCAAAGAGAAAAAGAAAGAAAGAAAATTTTTTCTCTTTCTCTCCCGTTGGCCAGCAGATCCCGTTGTGCAGTCAACACCAACAGGGTCCGTCTCGTCTGTTAGCTACTTTAGATAGATACCTGTAGACGATGCGTAGAATAGAACAGTAGAAAGTTGCAGGTAGCTACTACGCAACGTCTGCATAGTTTTGTTTAGTGCAAGTGGCAGTGGAAGTGCTACTAACCACTAAGTACTAGTTCATCATCATCATCATCCACAGCCTTCCTTATCCCACTGCTGGGTATAGGCCTCTCTCTTGCTATGCCATCTGCCTCGGTCCTGTGCTAATCTAGTCCATGCAGGTTCGACCCGCGATAGTAATAATATCGTCGACCCATCTTGCAGCTGGACGACCAACGCTCCGCCTACCTTGCCTGGGCCACCACTCTGTTAAAACCTTACTCCACCTGTCATCACTGCGCCTAGCAACGTGTCCTGCCCAGCTCCACTAGTTACACTAAGCAAAACGATGCAGATGATGCTTAGTACTTAGCTACTTGCAACTTGTACTACACATCGTCTGCAAGCGCCTTTAGGTACATAATTATTATAGTAAGTACGTAGTAACTATATATACTGAAGGAAGAAAATGCAAGGTTACGTTACAACTAATGGCGGTACTGTGCCGAAAGGAGGTGTTTGTACAGAATTACAGAATAAATTTTACTACTGGGCCAACCTTAGGGGCCAACCATGAAATCTGGAAAGAAATATCTGTTGTTCTATAAATTTCGTTGAGTCCTATACTAAAAATTGTTCATAATTTTGTTTACAATGACCTACTTACTTTCGACATTACACCAGCCTATATAATCCTGTAGAATATAAAGTACCTATAACAATTTGTTCACTAATTATTCATAGTAATAAATTAATCAATAAAAAACTAATATGAAGAAATTATGTACTCAGGTATTTAATTTATGTGACAAATTTAATGCGAATTAAATAACCTATTAGTGCCACATTATTAGATTAAGCTCATCGCTCGAAGAACCGATAACCGATGGGGAAGAAAGGTTCTTGAGTGGAGACCACGAACCGGAAGACGCAGCGTAGGTAGGCCTCCCACTAGATGGACCGACGACATAGTTAGAGTCGCTGGCATCCAGTGGATGCAAAAGGCAGGCTGTCGTTCAGTGTGGAGGTTAAAGGGGGAGGCCTATGTTCAGCAGTGGACGTCTTCTGGCTGATGATGATGATTAGATTAAGACCTCGTATACCTCCGGTATTAATCTATACTAATATTATAAAGAGGAAAGATTTGATTGTTTGATTGTTTGTTTGTTTGTTTGCATTGAATAGGCTCCGAAACTACTGAACCGATTAGAAAAATTCTTTCACTGTTGGGATGCTGCACTATCCCCGGTTGACATAGGCTATATATCCCGGCTTCGCCCGTGCGAAGCAGGGGCGGCCTACTAGTAAGCTAATAAGGACAATGTAATAAAAATAATCGTATTGGTAAGTACCTACCTCCGTCAGATCAGACTATAACAAGGGAGATATTATTATGGTATGGCACGGCGGGTGCGATAATGCATCAGGCCTAAATCAGGCTTCATGAAGTTTACCCGCGTATTTCCTAATTCCTGTGATAACACAGGAAATACCAACGACATCTGTAAGTTATTAACTTTCATGGGGATGAAAGACACCGGCACACACATTCTCTGAATGGCTTACTTTTTAAAACTAAGTATGATAATATTTTCGATAGAACTCAATACGTAAGTAGGAAAATTTTATCATACTTATTCGTTAACTTAGCTCATTCTCTAAAAATACCTTTTTTCACTTAAAAAGTGGGTTATCGTTTAGACTGTGTTAATTGACTGTATTGAAAGGAACATGGTTGTTTAATTTATGTACATAATTGAAGACACGTATGTTAGGATAAAGTTTTAAGTACATTTTATTAGGACATTTAAGTACATATCATGAAACAGTGTGCTCAGTCATGTTCAACACTTCTGTAGCAGCTGAGTTGCCAGCATCGGTAAGCTGTACCTAATTTTAATTTCTGGTTGGTACCTAGTACCTACCTGTGTAAAGACGACATCGTGAGAGTCGCGGGTGGCACTGATATAATATGACATATGATGACTGAGATAACATCATTTTGAGTTATAGCGATAAAACTGTAAAAAGTACCTAGTCTACCTTCTATAGGTCTATAGATAGTACGAGCTCCATCTTCGGCCACAACAACGCTTTTCCATCAGGTAAGTTGTTAGCCAAACGTAAACCTACTATATAAATAATATTTTTTTTAAATAAATTAGGACGTTCTAGAAATGTCATTACCCGACTACGGCAAAAGGTGGGTTATGAGTTTGACCGTCTATGTCTGTTTGCAAGTATCTTCATGTGTTCCTTCTAATCTCATGGGAAGTCTATATGCATGTATATTTTTATGCGTCATATGTTCGATCTTTGCTCCAAAACCAATAATCAGAGATATTAACAAGACGTTTCATGCATCGTAATGCATCTGAACACCCCGGGTTATTTATGATGTCACACAAAATCCAATATGGCCTAATTCCGCACGACAAAAAATTTTTTTTTTTGGGTTCCGTACCCAAGGGATAAAAACGGAACCCTATTAAGTGAGCACATGCATGGGCAGCGTTTTGTCCATACAAACGCATTCTCGTGTTTCCTCCCTGGATAATACCGTACCCGTACCGTACCGTACCCTGGATAATATGAGCTTTAAATATCCCAAAAAAATATTTTTTAACCGCCATGTTCAGACGTCTATCAAACAAATTTGTCGATTTTATAAAACAAAAATAAATGACAGCAGCATAGTTCAATCCTTTTCACAACTATTAATTTAAAAAATACTGAAATCGTACTATTGAAACTGACGTGGTTTTCACACATTTTATTTATATTACACGGGAATTACTCACGTAAGATTTAAGCCGGTTACTCCGACTATAGTTTCAACCGCATTAGACGGCCTTTTTCAAATCGTATCGTATTTGTTTTGAATGGGGAAACAGAAAAATATGAGACGATGAGTTTGTCTCCTTTTCGTAGGTAGGTTACCTATAATCGATCCGAGCTGCAGTTGTCCCTATTGCGCTCTACTTGAGGTCAAGGGACAGCAATATATTTGTTAAATATCTATTCATCAAATTTCTTGGCCGTAGTATGCCCTCTTAAAGCCTACGATGTCTGTCTGTTCTACGTTTAAACGGCTGTATCTTTCGAACCGTAATAGACAGCCAGTTGAACTATTCACAGAATATGTTATGTTACGGCGGATTAACAAAGAAATAATTAAAAAAAAGTAAAAACAAAAGGGATCCCAACAAACAATTTTTTACATATTTTTGTATTAGCTCTAATGTAAAAGGATAATACGTACAAGCGTCAAACTTGGCATGAGTATAGTACACACTCTAAAATATAACAACAAATAATAAATAATGACCCAGTGCGAGTCGGTGAAGTTTCTGTTCATTAACAATATATAACTAGTAATTTCGTTATTGAATTTTGTGGTGGTACGGAACCTTCAATGCGCGAGCCCGACTTGCGCACTTGGCCGGTTTATTCTTTATTTGACTAAGTCTACAGAGCTTTGTTCATTCGAATTTTTCTATAACTGCCTTGATTTCCGAACTATAAAAGTGACCACAGCCTATTATTAGTAAGTATATTATGACTTTGGCTACGGAAACCTATAACATGCGCATGTCTCGCACCCTCTAGACCAGTTATTTAAAAATTAGCATTCAGCATGCTGTGTACGCTGCCAACAGGTAAACAGGCTTGAGCATTTGGATTGTTGACCTGCTACAGTCTATGGGCAATCCAACTGTTTTAACCCCCGAGGCAAAAAGAGTAGCTCTAAGCTTAACGTGTGAATCTGTATGTATTGTGTCTTTCTGTGGGATTGTAGTTCCTAAACGGCTGAACCGATTTTGATTTTCTTTTTATTTAAGGTGACTTGATGGTAACTAGACTGTACTTATATAGTTATTCAAGAAAACCTGTTCAGCGTTTGAAGATTATCAGCTCTTTTTGTTATATTTTATTTATATTACACGGGAATTACTCACGTAAGATTAATTCTATGAGTATATATCGTATGAGTAATTCCCGTTTAATATAAATAAAATATAACAAAAAGAGCTGATAATCTTCAAACGCTGAACAGGTTTTCTTGAATAACTATATAAGTACAGTCTAGTTACCATCAAGTTACAATAAAATGTCTGAAAGCCACGGCAGTTTCAATAATAAAATATATTTTTTACTTTTCAAATTGAGATCTATACAAAAACTGTAGTTATGAAACGTTTCATGCACTTATCTTAATAACTATAAAAGTTAGAAGGTTCTAAGACATTAGGACAGACGGACAGACTGACAGCAGACAGACAGACGGACAGACAAAACGAACCTATAAGAGAACTTGTAGAGCGAATAACAAACTAAACTAAAAGCCACTTGGTGGAAAGAAATTTGGCCTGAATGCTGGCAGCATTGCCATGTTGGATGCGAATATGCCAATGCATTTTTTTTACTAAAGTAGGCGTCCCGTAGTCCCAAGTACCGGCATTACAATCACCAGTCGCCTCCACCAAACTTTTGGCTATAGACCCTATATAATGTCGAGAGCCGCCGTTCCGTTACGATCCTAAAGTTTCGACCTCAAACAGCATTCTTATACGTAGATACAACGTAATTAACTCTATTAGGTTTCTACGCATCTTGAATCTTTTCAAAAATTTTGTTTGTACGTTATGCTTAGTGCTATGTAATAGGTAAGTATTGCATAAATAAAGTGGCCGAGGCCCCGACGACGTAAACAAGTCAGCTGAACAAATTTTCCACAAAAACACGAGGAAAATGCAGTTTATGCAGTCCCTCTCTAAAACTTGAACAAAAGAGTGGTGATATTATAATTCGCTCTTATACCTATTACTCATAGGTACCTAGGTAACTTTAATTATGTACGAGAATATGCTTTGTTTTATTGCTAATATGGATTATTCCAGATGTAGAAATCTGTTTGTTAGCAGAGTGGCGTGTTTGTATGGAATATGTATAAACAAGCTGGTTCTATTGCCGTCACCTCATCTACATTTTGAAACCAGTTCCACGACTCGGAGGCTCGAGCCTGTCAAACGCCACAGTTCTGATACAAAACTGAGGTGAATCGAAATGCGAGCAATATTCTCATTTCAAGTTTCAGTGTCGCCGCAGCTTCCAACATTTCGCAAGTTTTGTGCCGATGTCGCGCCGGTTACAAGTCAAGCAAACATGGGATGTCCGTGCTTCAACTTTGGCTCGCAATACCCATAACTTGATCCGGGACATCGTCGAGAACCTGCAGGTGGAGCCTAATCCCAACAAGCAGTTGATTGCACTTTCTGTCGGTAAGTCTTGTGCCGATATATCTACTCATACATACATCATACTAAAATATCTTCGCAAAAAAGTGTTAAGCATAATATTACAGGTAACTAAATAGTAAAATTAAAGACATAAAGAGATAACTAAGAGGGAAGTGCCGCGAAGCATTTCTGGCGCAAAATTCTGGATAGCATTGCAACTATTACAGACAACTGCGTCTCTCTGTTCTATAAATTAGAAATTTTCCTAAAGGAAAAGAAAAATATCGTTATGTTTATTATAATTGTGGGTTAGATTCTCACCGCAAACTATATATAGATAACATAGATTACATACCCGGAGAACATGATTCCCAATGATCGCAATGAATGTCAAAAGAGCTGTTAATACAATGTAAGTAGGTAATTGGAATATTTTTGCCAAAACAGTTAGATCATCGAACAACTAGTCGGATAGAATGGAATAAACGTAATTTTGATTTGGTAATTAGGAACGAGCATAAACTACAGACTGAAATTGACGATGTAAGTGTATAAGAAGTATAAATGCACGTTTGTATGACAATTATACTATAAACAGGGATCATTCTCGATAGATCCATAATGGATCTATAGAGATATTTTTCTCTTTAGATTCTATTTTAAAATTATGGATCTATCAAGAACTTTTTTCTCACTAGATCTATTAGTAGTCCCTCAATGGGTCTATTGAGATTTTTAATTCTCGTTGGATCCCATTTTAAAAGTATGGATCGCAGGACGATACAACTGCGGGGACCGCAACCACAGAAGACATAGTGGACAACCTCACTGCAACGCTGGGGGTAGAGGAATGAGAGGTCGCCCTAGGCACCAGATAGTAAGGGGCAAAAAGCCCAAAAGAGAAAAAAAATATTCGAAAGAAAATAATACTATGATGGCGCCTTGCGTCTCGGGATGGGGCGCGGTGGGGCACACTTGAGTTGTTTGTAGATAGCATACAATTTTGATGTGGAAATAGTTTACATTCTAGATTAGCACATGAAATACCTTTTATCCCGGATTCCTTTACGATAGTTTCAGAAATGAAACGCACCGAAAGGCAATCTTGCTCTAACCTACTAGACATTTATATAAGTAGGTACAGTAGAATCAGTTTATTATGACTCCGCCTATATTGACCAACCGATTACTAAGATGTAATTACACTACGAAGTTTGGTTTTCATATAAAAATCTTTATAAAAATGACGGATATATGACTTTCCTTACAGTGACATGTCGATTATTATGACCCATTTTTTCTAAATTATATCCGGTTATAATGACCGACATGGCGATGTCCTCTGCACACAATAGTATTAGAGACTGTTTTACAATAAAATTATAAATCAAATGCAGACAAAAATTACAGATTCCCTACATTAAAAAATATGTATGTCCTGCATTACGTGCAATCTTTGTTTTGATTTAATATGTATGTATACATACCTACTATGTTTCTCTATTAAAATACTTAAGTACATATTTACACAAAAAAGTTTATTTTTTCTTCACAAAACGCTTTGTATGACGTCCGCTTATTATGACGTGTTTGTCAAATCCTTTCGATGTCATAATAAACGGATTCTACTGTACCTAAAATAAATATTTTAGTAGCATGTAGTGTAACGCTTTAACTTATCAAAAACGATTGCAAAATCGTCCAAATGAATTAACAAAGACGTTGATGTCAAGAAGGCCTCCAAGGAGGCTTAAAAGGAAGATACCCCAAGACTTAAAAATAATAAAAATTATGATGATGGATGCGTCAATGGGCGTATTCCACACAAGACGCGTCACTTGACAACAGTTCAAAATAAAGCTTAGGTATTGTCTTTAAAATACAGATTGCTTTAAAAAAAATAAAAAAAATATGGTGTACCCCCATAGTCTATACCTACCTAAGTTTGCGCACAAAGTACTTTTTTGTATCACGTACGTAAAAAGTTTATTCACGTCTCAGATTATTTGCTCTGAGATTCACGTAGGCAGTGGTGGATATACCACCAGGCTGAGTAGGCTAGAGCCTAAGACGGCAGATTTTAGAGGCGGCAAATTTGAGGTCAATACTTTTTTAAATTTCTTACAGAAATTAAAAAGATTTATATAATAAATGTTATTAGGTCTACTTATACACACAAACAATTCAACTTGTAATATAGTTATTAGTTACAATTTTTTTTTACAATTTGCGTAGTCGCGTTTCGCTTCGGCACGGGAACGTTCGATTGATGATGCTTTCAGGTATAGGACCGAAGGATCACCTAGAGGATGTCGGTATCCGAGTGCTCAAAGATTTGCATGTTGGGGAAAATCTACAAGATCATGTTGGAGTCGGTGGACTCACATTCCTAGTCGATAAGCCTGTTGCCATAGTACAACAGATTCCAGATTCGGGAGCTAAGTGTGTCGGCCGAATGAACTGCACGAATAATCTAAGAACTGACACATCAATCTCCGTTTCACAATCATACTAATTACGGAAAATAGGTGGTGTTGGTGTAAATAGGACGACAGCGCTCAAATTATACAGAGACAATTTCTTTGACAAAATATGGTTGTGAACTAGGATATCGAATTGTAGAATTCGGTAGGGGCGGCAAATTTGAATAGCCGGCAAAAGTGTAAATCCGCCACTGCACGTAGGTACGTAAAATACGTATCGAAATTCCATGCAACTTCTGAATTTCGAAATTGAAAGGATAATTCGCAAAATCACCTCAGTCAGGCGCAAAAGAAACCTAGCTCAAATATCGACAAACAATCGACGCGTATCTATATTTTTTTGTACACATAATTATTTTGTATAATATAGGTATATAAATGTATGTGATCTCCCTAAAGTTATTTGAGGTAGAGTTGTTTTTAATACGTAATCAGTCGGTCCATTTATCCTACTAATTAATCCTAAAATCAACATTGTTAAATTATTCAAAACAATAAATATTTTCTAACAAAAACAAAACCCTTGGTGTTCGGTTTTACCCGACGCTTGTCGGGTAATGCCGAACGGTAAATGGGGTAATGACGAACTAATCTATTAGCTTTAATATCTACACAAATCACAGCGATAGCCCCCCGATGTTGATTGTTGGTCTGTGCACTTATCGTGTGCCCATTGTTGACATTCGCAACACATGATCCAATCTTCGGTAGGAGGGTTAACATATTTTTCATGGCAAAAATTACAAAAAATAATCATCGTCATTGTTCTTATCATCCTTCTTCCTCTTTTTCCACCTTTTCGCTCAGAATCTTGAAAATCTTTTCACAGGTTTTGTCACCCTCTTATGACCAGTTTTAACAATATCTGTTTTCTCTTTCTTAATTTGTTTTTTGACTGTGGTAGTTTCTCTTTTTTGTTTTTCTAATTTCTTATTTTGTTTTTGCTCTAATTCTTCTTTTATTTTATTTTTGACCCTTTGGTGCCAAAATGTTTGAGTTTCTTTGTACGTTTGTAATTCCTGTTTCGTCTATGTTGACAATTTTGTCAGGCCCAAGGTGATGTTTATTTTGTATGGATTCCAAGTTTTCATAGAATATCTTAACTTCAGTTTCATTAGATGCATTAATCTTGTTTAATGAAGTAACCTCAGGTTTTCTTAAAGACAGTGCAGGTTGCCTGCTCATAAAACCATAATACCAGTCTTTTCCAACCATTTTTGTCAAAATTATGTGGTAGTTTATTTTGCTCTGCGAATGTGAATGCGATTTTGCGAACCATCTCAATTGTCAATCCATAATATAGCTTGCTGCAATTTAGTATATGGCGTTTAAGCTCCAATTCTTGAATTTCCGAAAAGATCGGTTTTTTCCACCCTTCGGTTGTTTTATTACGGCGTCTTTTAAATGGTCAAATATAGTAGTTTTTGGTACCGAGTAAGCAATTTACGCTTTGCCTATACTTAGCTTTTTACTCCTGACATCTTCAACGGCTTTCTCGAGATCTTCTAATGAGTATTTACTTTGGGTCGTTTTAATATATTTTCGAGGCATCTGAAACAAACAATTGTAGTTGTGTTAATGGGGTAATGCCGAACGTTCGTGATTACCCAACTCTGTGTGTTCGCCATTACCCCACAGAATCAAAATGAAAATTTAATTTTTTTAAGTATAAATTATATTTGTGAACGCAGCTACTATTAAGCACAATACAATCGTTGATTAGTCATTATTTTGTCCTATAATTATCGTAATAGATATATTTATAAAAACAAAACTACACTGACATAAATCCTTCCAAAAAGTACATCAGAAACAACAAAATATTTAAAAATGTCGTACCTTGGACAGGGTACGCGTCTGCTCCAGTCCGTTTGCGGCGTGGCACTAGAAAGAAATGGCGCGAGGTTCAAGATGGCTGTAAACACAATCCTGTCATCCCTTTCTAATATACTGTAACGACTGAGTTCGGGATCACCCCGCGTTCGCCATTCCCCCACTCTCCCCTATATCATTTTTTTTAAAGCACAAATATGTAATAGGTTTCTTCTGCACCGGGGCTGGGGTAATTTTCTATGGAAATTGTGCAATCTTCATTGTATGGAATTGGATACATATTGACGCACGTAAGAATTCGTATTTTGCCAACAGAATCGCAATCGAAAGTGTAAAGTATCTAAGTAAAACGTAAAATACTCATTCGCCTTTTTCGGTAAAAAAAAGGAAAGTTATCGTTGCAGTTTACATTTTATTTAATACTACCGGTCCGCCCCAGCTTCGCACGGGTATAGATTACTAACACCTTTAAGTACGGTAATATCCGGTTTAATACATCAACTGGCCTCTGGAAACCTAAGACTAGCATACGAAGTGCTAAGCAACGACAACGGTGTAAAACAGTTCCATATACCTAGTGTAATTTGCACCTTGTTTAGTAGGTAATAGGAATTGTACTTAGGGTTGCCATTTTTTTTATTTCGATTATAGTATTTTCGAGGCTACCTGTATAAATATAGTAGACTAGTAGGCCGCCCTTGCTTCGCACGGGCGAAGCCGGGATATATAGCCTATGTCACCCGGGGATAGTGTAGCTTCCCGTCAGTGAAAGAATTTTTCAAATCGGTTCAGTAGTTTCGGAGCCTATTCAATGTAAACAAACAATCAAATCTTTCCTCTTTATAATATTAGTATAGATAATTATATTTTAACTCCGTACTCTGCTGTCCCAATAAAACGTAGTATTGGTTGCATCCCTAGGCAACGTCTGATAGGTAGATAATTAGATATTATGCATTTTTGCATAAAAATATTCATTCGTATAGGTACGTAGATTCACGTAAATTC
This sequence comes from Agriopis marginaria, assembly GCA_932305915.1. NCBI lineage: Eukaryota > Metazoa > Arthropoda > Insecta > Lepidoptera > Geometridae > Agriopis > Agriopis marginaria. Next base: position 13,326,420 of record OW029915.1, read on the forward strand.
AGGTAGGCTACAATACAAAGCGAGTGTATACCTTCAAAGGTAGGTTATAATAAGTATTCAGTTCGAAAAAAAACTAGGACCAATGACTAGGACTTAGTATGTATATAGGTGTTGCAACCCGTTATATTTCTTTTCTTATATAAAACTACATTTAGCGATATTTTTAATCTCGCGACACGTTTTGTGAAGGGGTGTGAATGGTGCCGGTGTGACGATGAAATTTAGAAGCCGGTTAGCCCGGTTATCTATTTCTCGAATGAAGGTCAACAGGGTTTTCGATTTCACAATATTTTCGCAACTTGTGTAGATATTTTCAAATTTCGTTACTAGGCCAAAGGCAAAAGGAAAATGGCCCTTACCAACATGATGCGTTTGCGCACCCACCCTAACAGTAGAAAATTTATGTAGTCAAAAAAATTTTTTTTTCATTTATTTTTTTGAACTATTCTATGTTTTAGTTTTGTCCAGTTGGTAGTGAACGGAGTGGAACCTAACTTCTGTGCTTAGGGGCGTGGGTTCGATTTCCACCTAGGACAAACATTTATGTGATGAACATTTGTGTATGTTCTATATCTGGTTGTTAATATCTATTTAAATATGTACATATTTAAAACTATATAATATACAATATATAGATGTTTATCAATCTCTTGCAGCCATATCACAGGCTTTGCTTAGTTTGGGGTTAGATGACCGTGTGGTGCAAAAATGTCCCGAATATAATTCGCAGAAACTGCAAATCGCCAATGTGAAAAGAATATCCGGATGAGTTACATATCCTAAAATATTTTATAGGAGAAAATTTAAATCCCAAATGTTTAGTCCTCAGGTAAAGTCCTCAGGAAAGGAAGAATCAGGCGGCAAGAGGAAATTTAAATCCCAAATGCTTAGTCCCGCGGGAATCTTTTCATAGGGGTGTTGCCTTGCCAACCTAGACATCATGGAGTAAATAACAGTTAAAACTTTCAGGTGACCCAACCACTTTTGGGAATTTGAATCCACCTGAGCAAGTGTTGCAAGCTGTTCGCGAGAGTATTGAGTGGTGCAAGAGCCGTAGCTATGGTGCTGCCAAAGGGCACTTGGAAGCACGACAGGCGGTGGCAGAGTATTCCGCACACCAGGGCGAAATCTCCGCGGAAGACGTGACGCTGTGCAGTGGCTGTTCTCACGCCATAGAGCTGGCTATCATGGTGCTCGCGGACAGTGGGCAGAACCTTCTGGTGCCGCGCCCAGGATTCATGATTTACAAGACTCTGGCTGAAGGACTTGGGATAACTATCAAATATTATAATTTACTGGTGAGTTTGCAGATTACTTTAGGTTTATCGACGTATTCTCAAAGATGTTATTATTTTCCGCTGTGGTTTCATAATTTAGGTATAACCGATTCCCTGTTTTATCGCAGGTTACTGCGTAGGTAAATGCATTTGCGTTAGGTAAATAATTCTAAACCTAATTTAGACTGAAGAAATAGATAAGTAGGTATAGATAAGTAGGTATTCCATAATACTTTTAGTTACGCAAACAATGTTACATATAAAATATAGGCAAGTTAATTGTAATGTAGGTTTATTGTATTATGAATATTTTTTGATGAAAACTACCTATTCTTCATAATTATGACCTTTGGGACCACGAACTTACCTTTTTCAATGCTCTATGGGCACGTCCACTGTTTTAACCCTGACGCAAAATGAGGAGTGTATCTATGTCTGTGGCATCGTAGCACACGAACGGCTGAACTGTGAAAATCTGTTTAACCGTTTGAAAATTATCAGCTATTTTATCGGGAGTAATTCTAAGATATTATTGCATCCCACTGGGTTTTTTTCTTTCTTTAATTTATACTTGTTTAAGTGGTGTACGTATTGTTTGACATCCAGACTTAGAAATCCTAGTCAAAAATTGCGTGTCAATAGCTATGCCATGTTTAAATGTATTAAGTTATTAGTTTTTTAACCGACTTCGAAAAAGGAGGAAGGTTCTCAATTCAGCCCGTATGTTTTTAAGACAATGGTAATTTGATACCAAGGTATATAAGTACTTATTTCAGGAAACATATAGGTACAGTTCAATGAAGTTATTGCAAAATAATAAAACCGTAATCTATTAATAATTAGGGGTGGCTAAAAGCCAAACGTATTTGTAATATCGTCATTACTTGAAGCCAATCCGATTTTACCTATCTATAAAAATGCGGCAGCGACAAGCTTCTAGAAACATAACAAGTTTCCAGTTTATTACGAATATAATTTGCATATTTGCTTATGTTATAAATTGATACATTCTCGTTTCTCTTCTTATAGATAACTGCGTAAATCCTTGATTAAAGGTTATATTATATACTAGTAATTAACACCTTCGCTATTGTTACAGCCAGACCAACAATGGAAAGTAGATATTGAAGATTTGGAGAATCAAATCGACGAAGACACCGCTGCCATAGTTGTCATTAACCCATCAAACCCTTGTGGTTCAGTTTACGACAAGGAACATCTGCACGAGATCCTGGACGTGGCCAGTCGAAACCGGCTGCCAATCATAGCAGACGAGATTTACGAGCATTTTGTTTTCTCCGGTAACGAGTTCTCGGCTCTATCCTCGCTGTCCAAAGATGTTCCCATTCTGTCCTGCGGAGGGCTCACCAAGAGGTTTCTGGTTCCTGGATGGCGCATGGGCTGGATCATTATGCACGATAGGAACAATGTTTTTGAGAAGGAAGTCCGGAAGGGACTTGCTAACTTGTCGACGCGGATTTTGGGGCCATGTACGTTGATACAAAGAGCTTTGCCTACGATATTGATGAATACGCCGCAAAGTTTCTTTGACGAAGTCGTACTGTTCATAGAGGTAAGGATTAACTTGCGTTCTACAATAGGCTAAGTACGAGTATTCGATACGTAAAATTCGTATCGAGCTATGATAATATAATCAAAGGTATCGAGTTCCATACAAATTTGGAATACGAAATTGATGTTTTTATGGAATTCGATACGTAATTTACGCATCGAATAGGGCATTTGTTTCGTACCTCGCTCATTCATCCTACTGTCCATACAAACGCTCGTACGGCCGGCAACAGAAGCATTTATGGACGATCTTAAAAATGTGGGCTGAGGCGTAGCTGAGGCCAGCATACGTGAGTCTACAAGGTTTAAATAGTACTTTTCTCAGATAATGGGCGAAAATTTAAGCTAAGTAGTAAATAAGTAGAACGTTTTATTTGAAAATACCTGTTCATTTGAGCGAAGGAAAATACAGTTGTTGAATGTCAAAGTTTTAGAACTTATGGTGGACTTTACGCCATTTCACAGGTGACGTTAAAATATTTTCATCACACACACACACTCATTTTGTTAAATTAAATCAACAATAGTAAATCTCAGAATCAATGATGAACAACAATAATTACCAATGAAAATGCATTTTTTTTTTAATTTTTTTTTTACCTATATTTTTTTTTTATAAATAATAGGCTTTCGCTTGACCGCCAACTCGCCTGATGTTAAGCGATGATGCGGTCTACGGTGGAGCACGCTTGCCTAGAAGAAACCGATTCACTCGTGATCATTCAGATTACCCAGATCATTTTCAAGCGAGTTCGAAATTTAGATAAAATCTTTGAATAATTACCTCCTTGGTCGCTATGTTTCGGAGTAAAAAGTTCGTTATAGCAATGTAGCTATTATAATTGTCGTCATAATGGACTTTTATCCTTACTCAAAGAGAATATAATAGTCCTTACTTTGCCAGCCGCTACTTACGTGTATTTGATTGGTGGACAGCAATATCATTTTATCTTGTGTCAAATTAATGAACGAATTTCCAAGCAAACCTATTAAAAAAAACCTTTACTTTTTACAGAAACAAGCAAAACTGGCCTATGAGGAGTTGCGTCGCGTTCCCGGTCTGCGCCCTATAATGCCTCAAGGGGCGATGTACATGATGATAGAGATTAAAATGGCTATGTTCCCGAAATTCAAGAGTGAGCTGCAGTTTGTGGAGCGCATGGTTTCTGAACAATCAGTCTTCTGTTTACCGGGACAAGTGAGTTATATACTTTACTTACCTACTTATTAATAAATAAATAACTTTAGCATTACAAACATAACAAATAACTTAGTTATCTAACCTACCAAACCAATAGAATAGATCTACAGATTTTATATACCTGCGGCGCCCTTTTATAAGCACCTTTTTTATATTGACTTGTAATGTTGGCCTTTTCGCCTCTACAGATGGACCGGACTAGTTAGCGAACGCAGAGTGCGTTCGGCATAACTTGATGGTCGTTCGGCTTAGATGGTCCCTTTATAAGCACCTGTGGCGCTCCTTTATATCTAGCGCCCTGGGCGGTCGCCCCACCAGGCCCTACCCTAACGCCGGTACTGACGACACTCGCCTAGAAGAAACAAATTCACTCGCGACTCACTTCGCTATAAAGAGAGAAATAATAATGGTCAATAGGCAGTGCCAGTTTTAGCACAACCAGCACCCTGGGCGAGATTTTTATGGCGCAGGTTTTTGTCACGTAGGTAATCAATATTGTCTAGAAAAATCTCGCGCTTTTTCGAGCTATACCATATTCAACCATAGCGGCAAGCGCCGTATTATTAAAGACAAATATGAGTAAATGAAAAACAATAAAACTGAATTGAGAACCCCCTCCTTTTTTAAAGTCGGTTAAAAAGTCCTCACTTCTCCTTATTCATCCACAGCCTTCCTTATCCCACTGCTAGGTATAGGCCTCTCTCTTGCTATGCCATCTTCCTCGGTCCTGTGCTAATCTAGTCCAGGTTCGACCCGCGATAGTAATAATATCGTCGACCCATCTTGCAACTGGACGACCAACGCTCCGCTTACCTTGCCTCGGCCACCACTCTGTTAAGACCTTACTCCACCTGTCATCACTGCGCCTAGCAACGTGTCCTGCCCAGCTCCACTTTAATTTCATTACCGCGATTCCGACGTCTCGAACCTCTGTTCTTCGTCGGATTTCGGTATTACGAACTCGGTCTTGGAGTTTGATGCCTAGCATGGATCTCTCCATGGCTCTCTGTGCTACTCTGATTTTGTGCACAGCCTCATGTGTGAGGCTGTGCACAAAATCATATTACTCTCCTTATTACTACTCTTCTCCTTATTACAATAAAATAATTAAAAAAAATATTTTGTGGGCGTGAGGGGGGGGGGGGGGTTGTGGTAGAACCTGCAAAAACACCCTGGATATGCCCAAATTAACAAGCTACGTTTTATTTTACATCAGCCCCACTGGAATGGTCTATCAACAAACATAATCATTTTAGTTCTTAATTTCTTTCACAGTGTTTCGCGTTTCCCAACTTCATGCGCATTGTGCTAACTGTACCTGAAGATATCCTGAGAGAAGCATGTCATCGGATAGCCACCTTCTGCGGGGAACACATTATCACCAGAGAAAAGCTAAAAGGCTTAGCGAAAAACGAAGTTTCTATTACAAGCGGGCCGCTCCTATCCGATAATGACCTGGCGCGAATTGCTTAGGTTATCATGGCACGTCGGGAAGAATATATTTTTGAGAAATAAGTAGGTCGAAGCATCGGTCTAAAACGTTTTGCTCTTACACGGGTAGGTATGCTTTACGCATGCTGTGTTTTTTTAATAAAATATTATGTATCTACCTACGAACCTATAATTGTATCAATTAAGTACTTACCTATTGTAAATATGTAATAAAACTATGCTGAACATACTTTTGACTCATGTCCACATTTTTTTTTTTCATTTGTCGTGTAATACCGTTTATTCTGTAGGGTATCATCGCTGGCAAGAATCCGTGTAGCTGGACTCCTTTGGTTGGATTATTTATGGTGGACAAATAATTATACTTACAGACACAATCTGATGCGGCTCATAACCAAAAGTGGTCGTTGTATTTTCTCTCTTGGCCAGGCCACACAAAACGTAGACACGTAGTGACGGCCCACGTATTTTATTTTAGCGCCCCACATTCATTTTCTTCGCAACTCGCACTGTACCTGTGTCATCCGAAGTTAGAAAAAGTTCTTTCTTATCTTAATAGTAATTTTGTATTGCTTAGCAATTCCACTCCATTGGATCTTAACTTCAACTTTGCTTAAATTAAAACAATAAAATCATGGTCATAGCCCTACACGTCATTATCTTCATCAAGGAATATACTAAAAAAGTAACCATGGCGTTATACACCTGCAGCCACTAGCGCCATTGCGGAATAGCAAGAAATCATCTCAATGATCTTCATTCTCTTTGCGTCCTTGAACAAGTCCTTGAATAAAATAAATATTCGAATTTCAAATTTGATGTCAGATGGGGGCCATGGCCCCCCCAAAACACCTAGCAATACCATAAATTCGACTAAATTTTTCGATTTGATTCCTTTGAACCTTGACTAGAAATGTCAGAATGCCCCCCTGCCCCCCCCCCCCCCCCCCCAAATGAAATCCCGGATCCGCCACTGGACGTGATTTTACTCGATGAATGATGATCGTCATCGTTGAGATGTGAATTTGTGGTGCCAACGTGAAGAAAACAATCATGTCCTCAATGTCCTCATCTCATTGTATAATTTTCATTATATTTGTGTAATTTTGAGTGATAGTACAATGTAAGACGGGGCGGCATGGCTTTAACAGCTTTAGCGCGTCCAGTAATGGGCGAGTTTTTTTTTTTTTTAAATTAGAATGTCATTACCAAAACTCATAAGACTTGTTTAAGGCAACTGCGTCAATCATGCGGAGCCAAAAGCCCCAATACGGGGAAGAAGAAAAAAAAAAGAATGTCATTGTCACGTCTTACGTAAAGTCAAGTGACGCATCACATGAGAGTTTTTTTTTTTAATTTTCATGCCCGTTGGTTCAGTATCCTTTAGTCATTTTTTTTTTACATAGTTTTAAAAGCGTTTAACAAGTCATAGTCACAATCAGAGTCAAGCAAAGTATGTAAGGAGTTTTAGGCGCCAACGTGGAAAAAAACATTTAGCACTTAAAGAATTATTATTCATTAAGTGCTCATAAACGTGCTCGAGTGTGGTATTGATATAACGCGGTGAAACATGTCTTTTCGTGTTGTTTCCAACACTCTATAGGAGCCTCTTGTAAAGTTTCCACTACTTTACAGGGGCATGAGTTTGACTTGACTGTGACTTACTTTGCTTGACTCTGACTATGACTTGTTTAACGCTTTTAATACTACCAAGAAAGATATACTAAGTCCTAGATACTACGTAAACATGTTTAATATTACAACTAAAAGATATTGAATCCCCGGTCATGCAAACTTTAACAAAAAAATTTTTTTGATTATTGAAAATTGATTGAGCTAGGGGAAATTGCTGTTCAAATCAAAGAGTAGTGAGTTTTTGGCGCCAACGTGGAAAAAAACATGTCGGCTCGTTGGATTATTTTCCTAAACTAGTGTATTTTCGAGTGTTAATGTGTTCTAATTGGAGAATTATTATTCATTAGTGCTCGTAAACGTGCTCGAGTGTGGAAAGTGATATAACAAGGTGAAACGTGTCTTTTCGTGTTGTTTCCAAAACTCCATAGGAGTCTCTTGTAAAGTTCCCACCACTTTACAGAGGCATGAGTTTGACTTGACCGTGACTTACTTAGCTTGACTCTGACTTATTTGACGTTATTAAGACTATATAAAACAGAAGAATAGGCGGTATGGCCTTAAATGCTTTAGCCTGCCCGATGGGCGAATTATAATAAAAAAAAAAACAAAGAGTAGTACTAGTACTAGTACAGTCAACAGTCAAAGTACGTACAGTTTTTTTTACAGCTTTGCTGTGCAAAAATACAGATTCTTTTTCATTTAAAGTGCTGCGGGTCTTTCAAAGTATATTTATCAGAAGATAATATAAGCAGAACAAAAATGTCACAAATAAAGCAAAACAAGAAATTCAAATGGTCTCTGGACTTCAACCAGAAGTAAGTTACAAGACTAATCAAGCAAAATGATGTGCATACTATTACGATCGACAATATTAGCTTTCAATGATTATTTTAATTACAGGAACCGAGCGATAACTACTGAGTTGCCGTCTCCGCCTGGTTACAGCCAATCTAACAATGCTAGCTACACTGAAACGTCGAAGGATACAGACTCCAATTTATTATTGATAAAAAAACTATGGGATGTCGCCCTTGGGCCTTTGAAACAAGTACCTATGAACTTGTTTATAATGTACATGGCTGGCAATTCTATTTCCATATTCCCTATCATGATGGTTGGTATGCTAATTGTTCGTCCTGTAAAAGCTTTATTCACCACACAAAGTACCTTCAAAATGGTAGAAGGGACACAAGCTGTGGGCCAAAAATTCGTGTATTTCATTGGGAATGTGGTCAATATTATGTTAGCTCTGTACAAGTGTCAAAGCATGGGCTTGTTGCCTACACATTCCAGTGATTGGTTGGCATTTGAAGAACCTACTACACGGGTGGAATATATTGGCGGAGGGCTGTCAATGATATAAGTATAAAGCATTTTATTAAAACAATGGTTAAAAATGACTAAATTTTATTTAAATTATCATTGTATAGTACTAATAAACAATATTTACACTAAAATATTTTGTTTTACAAATTTCACTTGCATTTCTTGGGATCATCACCTTTTTTGTTGGAATCACCAACATCTAATTTGTCTGTTACATAGGCTTGTGCCTTTTCGAATAGTACCTTTGGATTTTCTACTTTGTCTATCTGAAAGCAAAAAGAGTAGTGTTAGTATTTTGTTACAATACTCGGTTCGAAAATGGATCATAAGTTCCTGGTTCAAAAAACGGCTGATAAAAGTTTACAATTGTTATGCTACATAGATAAATTTGAACAAACCATTTCTTTTTATCATTATTTTTACTCAATGCCTTGTCACATTGTCTCCTTGTTGAGTCACAAATTGCTGCAACACCATCCTGTTTGAAAATGAGCAAAGTTATTCTGACAATATAAGTATACTGAACAAAAGAGGCCGTTACACACCAACATGTTTTTTGAACCAGGAAGTAATCTAAAACCATATGAACTTATTATCAAGTATATATTTATAGCAAGGATGACCAAAATTACATTGATGTTGATGTGGCCTCCTTTGCATGTATTACAAATTTAATAACAAGGGATGAAAGACTATTTGTTTTAAAAGCCATTTTGGGCGAAATCAATATAATAATAAAATTATAAGAGTAAGATTTTTGTTGTGTGGAATGAGCTGGGTTTCATTAAGATCTGAGTACTTTTTTGGCACTTCAAACAACATTTAACAAATTGGTATTGAAGCCAGTTTGGTTTGCAGAAATGTCGACTCCTAGGATTCCAATGCTCTCCAAAACCATGAGGGGAGTGAACTGAAAGCAAACAGCTCTCCTTTACACTATGTACTCTATGTATTCCACTATGTTCACCTGAGTGATCAAAGTATGGGCCAAAGTGTCATCCGGGCTTCGCAGAGCTGGTAGCAAGCTCCGGCACGGCAACACTGCCATAGGATTATGTGCTGGATGACCAGACAGCTTCCCAGTTGGTAGAGTTTCAAAGTAATTCCTGGGATCGGGTTTCCTAGGGTCCCTCCAGTCTTGCAGGTGGCCAGCGGGTCTCTCTGGTCCCCACGCCACTCTGTCATGACTTAAGATAGTGATTGCATCCGTAAGGTCTCAGGATAGAGAGCAGAACATAAAATCTGTACAAGGAGGAGGGACTTCCGCTCTTGCACTAGTATCGAAACACGTCGGTGCAGAATCACCGACATTTGACGATATGCTTAAACAGGAGGGTTGTAGCAAGCCAGGCGGTCTTCAAATGAGGTCCTACCACTGGTTTTCGTTTAAGTGGAGTTGTGGCCTTGAAGTTAGGCTGAAGACATCTTAAAAAGCGTGACGGAACTAAAGTTGAGCTGGGCATGACACTTGACCAGAAGATGATGGGAGGTGGTGTACAGCAGTAACCTGCAAGCAAGCATGGTGACCAAGACTAGGTCTGCAGGAACCGGGCCGACCGAGGATAAGGTGGACCGGTGACATCGAAAGAACTGTTAAAAACGAGTGGATGCGACTGTTGAGAGACAGGGGAGAGTAGCATAAACAAAGGGAGGCTTATACCCAGCTGTGGATCACTCACGGCTGGTGATGATGATGAGGAAAGTTATACCTTGTTTTTTTAATTCATATATTTTTTTTCTGAACTTGCATCTTTTAAATAGCTGTCCTAAAAAGTTGTAAAAATGGCAGTTAAAACAAATAGCTCTGAACCTCGACATCCAATTGAATTCAGATTGTTTTATCCATGATTTTGAAAGTTTATTGGTGATGGGACAAACATTATTTACCTGGTAATTTTGTGCTATATATACCCCAGTGTAGAGGCCGGCTCCAAATATGATCTGAAAATAAATACATTTTGATATATTCATTATTTATAAAGACAAAAACAATGAATCGACATTAAAAAAAAAAAAAAACTAATAGGCTGTTTGTATCAAGGTGTAGTTGTGTAACAATATTTAGTACAAGCCACATCTTTGTTTTTAAATTCCTAGATATTGAACTAGAAAAAAACTGAGCTTTCCTGAAAACCTAAATGTAATAAATTGTACTTGTTAAGAAGTTAATTAGTAAAAGGTATAGTAATTATGTATATATTCACACGATCCAAGTGATTTCAGTCCAAGAAATTTTGATACAGAGACCAGCTATACAGTGGCGTAGCTATCGGAGGGCTAGGTGGTGCAGTGCACCGGGGCCCTCAAGCTCAGGGAGCCCTAGGGCCCTGATCAGCAAACCTCAAACTGAGCTTGCAAAAATTTCTCCCAGAATATAAATAACAGGTTGCAAAACAACTTTAATCATGGCAACTTATACATACATGTAATAAGTAGCTTTACACCTCTTATTCATATAGTTATAATAATAATTTTACTTGATAAAACCTAACTAGTTTAGATAGGGCCTCAATTTTGTTTTTGCACCAGGGCGTTTGCTTACCTAGCTACGTCGCTGCAGCTATACAGGGATACGCAGAAAGGGTATAGTATAGTATAGTAAGCTGAAAGGGTTCCATAGTACCCAGCCAGACCGGCATTAGAAAGTGCCCTACCACCATGCTTTGGTTTCTTCACTATGTTTTCCTTTACTGGCTGCTCAAGCTCATTGTTGCGAGTTGAAACTTGAAATTTGAACGTGCCAACCACTGAGCTGTCATCGCTTAGAGTATGTGCAAAAAGAGAAGCGTCGTAGCAATTCAGTAGCTAATTTACTGTTTTTGTTGCATTGATAACACTGCTCTGTCATTGCCAACACAAAATGTTTGATACTTGGTAGGTACCTAACAGGCTATCTACGGGACATTGGTGGAGTTGAAGAATCTTCATTCTTCACTGGAGCCACATAAGAGTTGAAGTTAGTAGGTACCTACTCATTTCTCATTAGTACTTGGGTGCTACTATGTAAGTATCTTCACATACATGCCGAATAAAATGTAAGTTCACTGTTATGCTGCGACGGTTCTTTTTTGCACAGACTATGTTCTATTGCCGTTTTCCGATATTGAATCTATAGTTTTAAATATCATTGAGAGAGACACTGAAATAACATACAGCCGTTTTTATACATCGTAACATACAGCGCATTATTTAGTTTCAAAATTGACTGACTAGTTGACATTTTCTATACATTTTTCTTTGTTTAGTTCTAAATTACTTTTTGATTTGTTTTGGTAACTTTTAATTTCACATCTTCTTTTTGTCAATTTGACTGCTACTGATGACATACCAATGACATTCTAATTTTGAATGATAGATTTAGCAAAAAGTTTGACTGTATATGGCATGGTTTCTAGTGTGGTTCCAGTAAAACACTGAATCGCAGTGCAAGATTAAAAGTAACTAGATTCAGTCCAACGATTTGTTTGCTCTGACAGCTGCAATAACATTGAATAAATATATTGGCTACCTGCTTGTCTTGCATTCAAAAGCCTAGCAAAAGTGATCAGAATTTATATTTTTGATACAAGCTGTATACAATATAATTATTTTGTAACAATTTTATTGCAGCTGTCAGAGCAAATAAATGCTTAGACTGATATGGTCACAACTGAATGGGTGTTCCCCAATAGTTACAATCTGGGTGTCTCCGAAACAAGTGAATCGGTTTCTTTTAAGTGATCAAACGCAATGTAATGTTAAATATATACATAGTAATAAGAAAGAGGCGCTTTATTGTAATGCATAATTTATCAACTTTTTTAACCCCCGACACAAACAGAGGGGTTGTCTAAGTTTAACATTGTGTATCTGTGTGTCTGTCTGTGGCATCAAACAAACCTGAAATTGCAATACAAAAATCACCTGTTCCATAGAAAACAGTTGACACTCAACAAAATGTCTAGAACAGCTAATTTTTGTCTGCGATTTCAGGGTCGGAGTTTTTCATAATGATGATTACACTCCTTTCGGCTTAGTACAGAGTATATGCGTAACCCTGTATACTGAACTGTGAACCATAGGAATACAGTCAAAATCTGTTATAACAACATCGAAGGAACTACTCATATTGAGTCGTAAAAACCGATAGATGTAACAACCGGTGACAGGTATTAATAGGAAAGATAATATGTATATTCATGTAGGAAATTAAACCGCATTTTGTTTACTTCAATACAAACGTATAATATAAAAGAACAATATCATTTTTCCATCATTTTTGTATGCATAAAATCTGTAATTTTAGTTTGTTTGAAACACTTCTGTCGTGCATACACATTTTGTAATTCACGTTGGATTTTAATCAGCGTATCGTCACAATTTCCCTGCATGTGGAACTCTTCATTAAAAAGAACAATCTTTCTCTAGCTTTGAAATAATACGCGATTTTTCTTCGATATTGATTTGTTTTCTTATTTGCGACATGTTAAAATTTTCACAGTTAACTCAACAATATGTTTTGGTGCGTCTTGTGTAAAGATAAGTAACAAACTGACTTAAGAGATATGACGAAGCGGGCCTTGAGGCTACGGCATGCATGTGCTTTGTTTCTAAGAATTACAAAAGACCCTAAACTTTGTTTACTTTTACGATAATAGCCATTGACTATTATACTGTGCCAGATGTGGATACAGTTACCTATTCAAATTGTTTACAATACAGCTGAGCCAGTCGTTCTACAGATATAATTCTCCGAAAACATTAACCAAATGTGGTCACTTAATGCGGTATGTCGTAGTAAACAATGTCGTAAAAACCAATGTTTTCGATAAGGCGGTCATATAACATTCAGCCAGGACCTTTGATTTTGGTAAATTTAACCGGTATGCTGTTCTAAACGATGTCGCCATAAACGGTTTTGACTGTATTTAGACTCATGGGATGTCATAAAAGCGGAAGCATAAGAAAGTCTAATTATCACGATGATTTAGTAATTTTTTTTTTTTGTGAATAACATAGGTATAAATAATAAATATAGCAGCATAAGTGACAATATAACTAAACTAGCTGAGACCCACGGTGATACCCGCGATTTTTCAGTTTTTCCGCTTTTTTCCGGGTGATAAAGTACCTTATGTCCATCATTATAATGTATACTATCGTCCTGCGAAATTTCGTGAAGATCGGCATAGTTCTTTAGTTGTGAAAAGCAAACAGACAGAGAGACAGAGTTACTTTCGCTTTTATAATATTAGTTAGGATTACCAACCTACTAGTAAAACGTCTCTTTAATTTTAATTCATACTGCTCAATACTCAATAATTTATTGCACATTTTGAATTCACATACAGATCTTAGAGAGCAGTAGGTATAACACATAATGACCCTAATTGGGGGCTGTGCTAAGCTTTCGCGCTATGTAGTTTCTATTGTTGTTGCTTGTATAAAAACTTTTGAAACATTCCAGTGTACTTAACCAATATTATACTTATTTTACTAGTCACCTCAACTTGATGATATTTTAATGCTAGGGTGACTTCTAAGGGTGACTTCTTAAAAAAAATTGTTTGTCGAACACAGAACACAAAGCAATTTCAGCCGTAAGTAAATGTCTAATATTATTAAGATCATTGAATTAGACTAATGACTTACCAGTCCTTTGATCATTTTTTCTGCGATTCAGGTTACTTAAACCTTTTCTAAGTTCTAGATACTAGATATTGAGTCAAAAGATAGTAACCTATAAATCAAAATCAATATTTTAAAATAATTTACTTCAAAAATTTTCACGGTAAGACAAGACGTCAAGACACTTGACGTTTTTTTATAAAACAGCTGTTTGTTTTGTACTCTTTTTTGACGTCTATGACTGACGTTGACATTAGGTTGACTTTCTTTGGTTGGTTCTCTTGAGAGGATTTGGCGTGGCATGTCTTAAGCGTTTGCCAGTGTCAAGTATGAGGTATGCGAAGCCCACATAATAATAAGAGCATAGCATTCGTTACGTGATTTACGAAGTGTGGCACGCCATTTGTCAAATAATATTAAGGAGCCTTTGGAGCCTTTTACAGGTTCCTAGTACATTAAAACAGTATACAGTACAACCCTGCAATTTTGATGTCCTGTAAAAATTATATCTGTTTCGTTCTGGTAATACCAATGTTGGCATAATAATTATGAGTAAAGAATGTAACATGTTAATTAGTTTATGCTAAATTAGCACTCCTTCAAGCTGCTAATCCTTATTCTGTGGCGAAGGTAAAAATATTCAGGGGCCTCCTAGTTTTTTATTTTTATTTGTCGGGCAGGTTATAGCCAATAAAGTCATACATCCTGACTCACCGCTCAGTGTACTTTGAACCGCTTCCTCCAAGGACGTTTCATAACATTAAGTACATATTCTCTCTCTGAAAGTAGGGCTGTGTGCAAAGAATACTGTACTAAACCAGCCTGTGTCCCAGCAATAGGAATATGATAGGCTGATAAATAATGATGAAGATTATGAAACGTTCTTGGCTTCCTCAAAGTGAACTCTTTTACATATTTGACATTAGCTAAATAAACAAGACGTCTAGAGTCAAAGTTCAAAAGAAAAAATAAAGAATACCACGGAATTTTGGCGCCAACATTAAAAAAAAAAATCGTCTCATTGTATTATTTTCCTAAACTTGTGTATTTACGAGTGTTGATGCGTAATAATGGTGGATTATTATTAATTGAGTGTTCGTGGACGTGCACGAGAGTGGGTAAGTGATATAACGCAGTGAAACGTGTATTTTGGTTTTGCTCTAAATCTCCATAGAAGCCTCTTTTAGTGCCTCCACCACTTTACTAGGACATGACTTTGATTTGACCGTGACTTACTTTGCTTAACTCTGACTGACTTGTTTGAATAAATTTCATCATACTTCATATTAAATTAATACTTGACACTGGCAAATGAACAAGAGTGCGACGCCAATCCTCACAGAGGAAAGATTCGCACTCAACTAGTTGGGTCGTCATTTATGATACGAACCTACTGTCCAAGAATGGTACTCCCGCCGTCCTCCTTGTTTCCCGAACTGCAATCTATATAGGCATTTTCAAAGCTACAATGAATAGATTTCATCTAGATCAACATGTTCCATCCTCGGCCGCAACGTCGCTTACCATCAGACGAGTTGGTGGCCAAACGTAGATCTATTCTATTAAAAAAAAAATGGGGCTGCCATTCAAACCGAAAAAAGGCAAATAATAGATCAGATAGAATAGATCCATAGATTTGTATATAACTACGGCGCCCCTTTATAGGTGCCCGTGGCGCCCCTTTTATCTGGCGCCCTGGGCGGTCGCCCAACCAGGCCCTACCCTAACGCCGGTACTATATCTACCTAATTTAGGTGTCCTATGTATCTAATCAAAAGATTGGCTAACTTTGACAACTTTTATTTTTCTTATATCACATTAACTTATCTACTTAGGTCAGAGTATACCTTACTAAGGTTACAAATACAGGTTGAAGGTACGTACCTACACCTAATTCTCTAAATTAATATTTACAACGGATTCTTAAATTAAACAAAACGAATGGGCGAAGTTCGTATTTTCGATACGTAATATTAAGTATCGAATTCCATACAATTTTTCAAATTGAAATTCGTACGAATTTTACGTACACACATTACTTACCATCAGGCGAGTTGGAGGCCAAACGTAGATTTATTATTTCTATTAAAATATCATATTCGTAGTTCGACCACAGACACAGAAGCATCAGGGGCCTTACGGCTAACTCTAAACGCGGGCTCGAATTAGCGCTGATAACACAGAAGACATCTGAAACAGCGCAGTTTGAAAAGTCACGCGAACGTGAACCTTAACGCGCCGAGATACGGTTTGCGGTCACGCAACTTGTCTCAGCTAGCCGTAAGGCTCCTGAGCATAACACTTAGCATTCTTTGGTACCACCTATATACCCATTCTCACATTAAAACCGACGGTAAATAAGGCAATTTCAGCACAGTAACTAATATAAGATAGGTAGGGTAGGTAGGTACCTAATTTATCTGCATCCCTACATAAATATTATGAAAATAAAATCCCTGTTTCTTATTATGCAATTACCTACTACTTGTATTATGCTCGAACTTTTCCAACGTCATGCATGGAAAGGTGTATAAAAGTATTTAATACTTTTACAAGTATCTTCTTATTCTTACCTAATTACGAGTAAATACATATAATCTTTAAAAAGTATCTACTACTTACTTTACCTACGTAAACTACCTACCAATACGTTCATACTAATAATTTAACATTCGATTTGAACAACGATGAGTAGGTTAAAATTATCACAACATTACATTATTATAACTAGGCACTGTTTTATGATAAAATTGGTACTAAGTATTACTCACTGTAAAATAGTCTTTGTTTTACCTGAAGCGATGCTAAGTCAACCTATGTAAAGTAGTCTGTTTTAAAAATAATTACTCATTCTGCAATTATTATGAACCTACTTAAAAAATAATTCATAAAACAGACTGTTATTCATCATTGTTCTTGACTCCTAAATAGATATTGAATGGAGTCCTCGTGTAACGCTATAAGCAGCATGATAATGCCGCCTGTGAGAATACCCAATACTGCTAATAACACATTAATACTTTTCCCGTGATTGTTTTCATTAATCTCGGGCACTAAATCGGCTAGAGCGATGTAGAAGAAGGTGCCGGCGGTGGCGGCGTATATCCACTGGGAAGCAGACTCGTGGTCCTCTGCGAGCCAGATGCCGCCCGCCATGCCCATGAAGCTGAGCACCGACGACAGGATGTTGTAGTAGAGGGCGCGCCTGATGCTCATCCCCGAGCGCAGCAGCACGGCGAAATCACCGAGCTCGTGCGGCAGCTCGTGGCAAAACACGGCTAGAGCGGTCGCGAACCCAGTCACCGGGTCGCCGCTGAACGCGGCTCCTATCGCGAGACCGTCGGTCAGGTTGTGCAAACCATCCCCAACTATCACCATCAGTGCGGTTGACGTCATCGGCCTCTCCACGGGCGGCGGCGGCGAGCCCGGCATCATGGCGCCCAGTTCGATCGGCTCGATCTGCTTCGCCACTTCAGTTTTCATCTCCTCGACTGTTTTGCCTTGCGCGTGGTCATGGGAGTGCGAGTGGCCCCCATGTAGGGTCTGCATGATGGCTTCCACGGTGTAGAAGAGTAGTATCGTGAGGAAGGTGACGCTGCACTTGAGAACCACTTCAGTTTCTTCTTGTGGTTCCGACGGGTTCCCACCGTGAGATTTAAGAGCATGAGGCAGTAGATGCAGCAACGCATCTCCGCATAAAGTGCCTACTGCAACCGCCACTAGGAAGTGGAGCACGTAGCTGAATATCACAGACTTCAGAAGCGGCACTATAGCCACTCCCAGGAGTCCGGTCGCACTGATGACCAAGATGCTCAAACTTGCGTATATCCATGCTGAAAAAGACAAGTTGATTAGTACAGGTCTCGAAGAATGTTGGTGATTTGTTCCAACAACATTCTTGTAGTCTTGTAGGTACCTACGAGATATCTTCAAGTCATATCATATTTTGTATGGATTATAGGTACTTACTCCAATGTCTTTCTAGAGTTGGTCCGCTGGCAGCAGTCTTGTAGCAAGATCGCTGGTCCAATTGGTACACCAGCGCTGGACACATCTCTAAGAAAGTTTTCGGTTTTATGGTGATGACTCCAGGCTCGTTCTCCATTCCGTAAACTTCCAGTATTTCTTTCGGTGATAGACATGATTTCTGCAGTATAGGTTCTTCTGGAAAATATGAAAATAAAAAACATTACAAAATAATCATTACCTAATGGTTACGTAGTCAAGGATCTGAGAAGTTTGGGAAGCTTTGAACCTCCTAGAATCATTTTTGATAACGTTTATACGAATTCTACATCTATACTTTTTTGAAGTGCATAGCTTCACCCGGTGTTACTTTACGTGACGGGAGGATGGAGGAGGATGAGAAAAATATGTATTGTAGGTACAGCTGTGGTACAGTCAAGTTTTGACGTGCGGGGTTTCAGTCGAGTTTTGACGTGCAGGATTTACAAGACAATTGCACGGCCTTAGGACTTTAGTTTCTTTGCATTTGGCTATATTTTTTTATCTCTGGGGGGGCAGCAGCCACTTCCTGCCCCCCATAGAGACACCCTTGGGTACAAGAAGATAAACAAATTCTATATGGTAGCCTATTAACTTAAATCTTGTTTCTTTTGATACACTTGTTTTCCATAATATAATATATGGGTAGGGCTAGCTGAAAATAAATCTTGCTGATAACTGATATAACCACGACAATATCACGGTAAATATCTACATGGGTATCGGCACTTAAGAGGATTAGCTAATCCCTAATTCATCACAGAAAATTATTTCCTACGTAAAAATTACTTGAGCTGCTAAAGATACGCTCCACTTATTAGGTACCTACACCCACTAAGTCCTTTTTTTTAGATGAATGAAAATATTTTCTACTTCCAGGGGCCTTGCTGTTTAAAGCAATACAGTTTGGCTGATAAAAAAAATTTCGGCGACCGCAATCCTGGGCGCGATAAGGTTCCAGTTCGCGTGATTTTCCGAACTGCGCGGTTTTAATGTTAGTTTGGGACCGCGTAAGGAGTTGGGCGTAAGGCCCCTGCTATTAGAGTCTAAAAACGAAACACAATGCCTATTCTATGCCCATAATTGCATGTACAAAACATGATTTGCGAATTCTACAAGTACTTACCTAACCTACCTAGTAGGTCATCATCATCAGCCAGAAGACGTCCGACTGTTCAACATATTTATGCCTCCCCCTAAAAAACCTCCGTACCTAGCATCTAGATCTAGTACCGTAATACCGTACCTATAATAGGTTCGTAGTATGTATAATTATCAATTTTCCTGACAACCCTGACTCCATTAGGAAATCTTTGCCTGACTCGTACTACTAAGGGAAGTATATAGACTTGAACGGTGAACCAAAAGATAAACAAATATAATTATATGGGATATAATATTAAACTAGTATTTTCATCGCTTTTCCTAGAAATAAGTTTATTTTCATAAACATAAGCTTGTTACTTGGTGTGCTCGCAAGATCTACGCGGCGGGGGCTCTAATGAGGTACGTAAGGGTCAGAGCAGTGCGTCGACGCAGGCTGCCGATGATCGTTTGACCTCAGGAGACTGCGGGCTGTAATAGGATAATCGCAGCTTAACATCGTCAATTCCTTTGTCCGTCATCAGAGAAGGTCGATACGCTCGTAGCCCGCGGGAACTAACAGATGTCTAGTAAGGTGAGAAAGACGATCAATGGTAAAAAGAAGGCAAAGTAACCTTGGGGTGTAATAAGCCGAAAGAAGGTCATTGTACATTATTAACAACTTTTACTACAAGACCAATCCTGAAATTGAAAAAAATGTCGGCTGTTCCATACATTTCGTTGAGTTGGAATGAAATTCTATGGAAGAGCTGATGTTTTTATAGCTATTTCAGGGTTGGTCCCTTATTAAAAGTTGTTCATAATGATGAGTACAATGACCTCCTTTCGGCTTAATACATCCCAAGTAAACTCGTATATTAGTAGGTACGGCTTGACCGATTTCGATGTGTGAGGTGTCGTTAGATTCGTCTTCAGGCTACATTTTACAGACGGAAATTTTGTAATCTGTTTCTTTAGTTATTGGTTCTGGACCATCTGGCATTACCATGCCGTCGTGCACTAACAAGGTAACAACGCTAGCTGTTGCCCGTGACTTCGCACGCTTCACTTTCATATAAAGTTTGATTTCCTTTTGCCCCTCATAATTCAGCCCTAATGAAAAATCCTTTCTATAAAAACTGGTTTTAAGGCCATAAGGAAATTTAGCTTCGTAGGTAGTTTTTGATATACTTACTTTCGTTATACTTTAGAGTGTGTACCTACTATAATCATGCAAAGTGTGACGTTTGTATGTATTACCGTTTTTACATTAGAGCTAATACAAAAATACGTAAAAAAAGTACGTTTGTTGTATGGGGACCCCCTTTCGTTTTTACCTTTTGACTTTTTTATTATTTTTTAGTTGATCCGCCGTAACATTACATATTCTGTACAAATTTCAACTGGCTATCTATTACGGTTCGAAGACAGACAGACAGACATTCTAGGGTTAGTAATAGGGTCCCGTTTTTATCCTTTAGGTACGGAACCCTAAAAACTATCATTTGTTTGGGAATGAGAGAAGATAATATGCAATGGAAGTGGAACTAACTTTACATTTCAGATTATAATCAAATCTATAAGAATGGCAAGTAATCATCGAGATTACTTAGTGAAAAACACGATAAATAAGTACCAATAATACGCACTACTTGTTTGAAATTGATTGAAAAATCTTGTTGTGACTGCGAGAAAACGATTGCAATTTTTTCTGTAGTTTTTTGCCAACAAACACTTATTATTGGAGTACAAAAAATAAGTTCATGGACTAAGTTTTCTATTGAGGAAAGTGTCGATTGGGCCTGCCTACTGATACCTATACCTAGTAGTTTTTATCTTCGAGTTCTATTCGAGTTATTTTCTAATAATAACACTTGACCTAAGTAGGTACCACAGAAAAGAGAAGTAGAAGGAAACTCTGTTACCAGGCATTATGAGTGAACCTTGATTGAACATTCTTATTTAGATAAACGCGTCGAACTCGGCATCACAGTTGCTAACTGATTTCGAATGACTGAGACGTTTCGTTTATATGGGTGCAACACAGGGGTGCAACTGGCTACAGCTTTCTTACAAAAATGCCACTTTTTTTTATTCTTCTTTTTATTGGGGACATTTAGTCATAAATGACTATGACAGCCGTTCTAATTAAAAAAAAAACTTTGCTGTGGTATAGGTACTACACATTGGATGGTCTAGAATCTAGATTCTAGAAAAACGTCTCTACATTTTGAGAATTTGAGCAACTTTTATAGAAATGCTAGCAGTAAAGAATATGAATTTCCAGTATTTGCAGCTGACTCCAATCTGCTATTTATTTTTCATCCCATCTATTCGAAAAGGACGATTTGGTTCGCCATGCACCCAAAGTAAGTAAAGGTGGTGTTTTCTATAAGAAACTTTTTGCGGGCACTAATGAGTTTTTAATCCTCTTTATAAGTGCGCCGCAATTATCTTTGCCGGGCACTTTTTGAATTTGGAACATCTTAGTGTTCAGCGCCAAAGAAATCGAACGCAAATATTGTTTGAATAAAGACTGGCTGGTACGACGGCCCATAGTCGCGCCGCCAGCTGAATAAAAAAAAAAGATATCAATTTAAAAACGCGCGAACTACAGCCCTGTTTTCGTCAATTTTCACCGATTGTTAGAAATTCATGGTTTTGTGTAACAATAAATTTTCATAATTACGAAAATGTCTCAATTGTAAATATAAGTTTTTAGTTGTTTCAATACATTCACGGGTCTAGCCCGGACCTTTGAGAGGCATTGGGGGGGCCGAAGCCAACACCAAGAGGCCCTGTTGAAAAAAAATACATTTATGGGGGGGGGGGGGGGGTGTATAAAATGAAATATAAAACTGGGCTATTAGGGTGAACAACTTGTGGATGGGTTAACAGATCTATGGTATGAGGTACGGCACCTGCCAATTATGCCTCATTTCAAAATGCTAAGGCAGGTGATGACTTGCCATCCACTAAATGGGCCCCCCATAATGGCTGCCGCATATATTGGAACCGGAGGGGTTAGTTGTTTTATTATTAGATACTATTTAATTTCAATTTAGTTGTTACTCTATGTTTTAGTATATAATAATATTACCTACAATTAAAATATTAGGCGCCTTTTATTTTCTCATAGTGGATGATGAAAAGTAGAGTAGGTACTTATCACTCGGGCGCAAAATATTTTTTGGCACGGGCGACGTACTTTGAATACGCTACGCTCGGGATTCTACTAAAGAATCCCTCACTTCGCTCAGGATTCAAAAAAGCGCCCTCGCCGTAAAAATATTATTTTGTGCCCTTATGTTACAATTTACTATTACGTCTTTTCATGAATACTACAACTGTCAAATTATTTACTAAACTAGCTGCGCCTCGCGGTTTCACCCGCGTAGTAATGAGAAATGGTAATAGTGATAATGATGATGAAAAGTAGCTTATATCACTCTCTGGCCCTTGAACTATACCTATGCACAAAATCAGGTCGATCCGTTGCTCTGTTGCTTTATGAAAGAGGAACATACAAACCAACAAACAAATACACTTTCGCATTTATAATATTAGTAGGGTACGTAAAGAATTAAAAAAAAAGATATTATTAATAATTAGTCATCGATGCACCGTACAACCGGTGTGCAGATTAAACCGCGAAGGTTTAATTTGGATATATAGGTATTGATCAAATAGTCAAGGATAGACCAAAATTATCCACGGCATGAGTAGATACTGTGATGAATGAGACTTATTTCCTCCTTTCATTAGACTGGCTGTCAGCAGCAGGTAGGCTTCAGTTTTCAAGGGTAAACGGGTCAATGTCTCTTAGTAGTACACAGGTAAGTGCAGAAATCACAGTAATCGACCTTGATGTAATAAAATAAGCGGCCAAGTGCGAGTCAGACTCGTGCACTGAGGGATCCGTACCACCACATAAATTGTTAACTACTAAAGTACAAAAAGTAGTGCAAAAAGACATCATGCCCAGACGGTCACCCATTCAAGCACCGAACATGCCCGACGTTGCTTAACTTTGATGATCGTACGAGATGGTAAGAGAACCGGTGGTGATTAGAAATTTGTCACCGACTCGCACTTGGCCAGTAACTATTATTTGTTGTTTTACTTCAGAGTGTGCACTATAATCATACTAAGTTTGACGCTTGTACGTATGTATTAACATTTTTACACTAGAGCAAATACAAAACTACGACGCGCCGGTCGCGTAATTTTTCGCAATCATCTAAACAAGTAGTAGCCGTAAGCCGTGTTCTAGTTTGTCTAGATTCGAATGCGACAACTGTGTAGGATCTTGACTCGATAGTTACCTGGAGACGGTGCTCGTTTGTGTCGGTGCAGCGTGTCGTGCATCTGCAGGAAAGTGCCGTTTACGCGGTGCGCTGCCAGCGCGTGCGGGGAGCTGAACACGCGCCCGCCCAGCCCGAGGCTGTCTAGCAAGTGCTCGAACCCCTGCAATACAAAAATACATCAATTATTAAGCTGGCGACTAATCGTAAATGGCTCCGCACGCCGTGACTGCTTATGCGAATACTCACTTTGTTACATGTCATGTTCAAATGATACGGGTCCAGCTTTAGGTTACGATGCGATGTTACTACAACTACTCTAGGTACATAGGTACACAATTGTATCGATCAAGGGTAATTCGACGAACTTTACGGGAATCATTAAGTAGATAAGAATTATGAAAGCAAATTGCAGGCGTTTCTTATCTGAGCTTGGAAGGACCCATGCAGGTTAGATTCCCGGCAGACGAACATGAAAATGTGGGCCGAGGTGTAGCCGAGGTCAGCTTACGTGAGCCCATAAATGTTCAGTTGCCGCCAATCCTATGGCTTGTACTATGAGCCAATCACAGGACACTATCTGGCTTAGCTATCTGGTTATTATTTCCACTACATAATCTCCGTGCAATCGCCTCTTTGTAGCGGAAAAACGTAATGAAACCTCTTTGCACATTGAAATACTGTACGCACGTAATATAAGTACCTACAAGATTGCTTTAGTGCTTATGCGTACAAGACTTTAGAGGAAACAAAAATTGTTCTCATTAAGTTAAAAGCGGTCGATGAGGATATTGAGGACTCTTGAAATTATGAATAAAAAATGTAAAAAAAAAAAACGACTAGTGTAAAAATATCACGTATGCCATGGAACACCATACATAGTAGTGTATGGTGTTCCATGGCATCCCCGAAACTTGTTCAAAAGCTATGATTGAATTGACAGCATACGTTACAAGTACATACCTAAATTAAATAGGTTGTAACCTTGCTACGTGTTTTGGACTCTTATGTAATCTATATCTATACTTCTATACTAATATTGTAAAGAGGAAAGATTTGATTGTTTGTTTGTTTGTTTGCATTGAATAGGCTCCGAAACTACTGATCCGATTTGAAAATTTCTTTCACTGTTGGGAGCTACACTATCCCCGGGTAACATAGGCAAAAAAAAAAAATTTTTTTTTCAAAAAAATTGGGATCCTTACTAAAACTCCAATAATGTAACCCAAGATGTAAAAATAAGATTTACAGTTTTAACTTTGCGTGTTTGACAGTTCTAAGACAGGACGACGTCTGTCAGGTCAGCTAGTTATGGTAATAATAATAAAAATACGCGAGACAATGTCATACTACCATACCAGTATTTATGTACAGTATTTGTTCTACCATAGTGGTGGAACAAATACTGATGTTCCTCGCGTTATCCTAAAGTCCTAACCACAACACAGACCCCAAGAGCAAAGAAAGAAATAAGAGAAAAATCTAGTAAAAATAGTGGGCGACAAAATAAAAAGATATGAAAAAAACTTTTCTTTAAAAACAAAACAAGTCATTGTTTGTTATCGTGTTACGGTTTAGGTATTAATATAGATAGGTACATATTATGCTAAAAACATTAGATATTATCGATTACGATAGCTGGCTTTGGTAGGTAGGTACCTACATATACCTACCTACTTTACGTAGGAATAATTGTCTGGTCAGTCTTCTAGTTGCACAACTTTAAACATGGGACCAACCCTGAACTCGCGAAAACAAATACCTATCAGCTGGCTGCTCCATACATTTTATCGAGTGTGAATGACAGTTTTTTATGGAGTAGCTGATATATTTTTCCCGATTTCAGTTTTGGTCCCATAGTTAAAAGTTGTTCATGATGATTGTAGGTACAATGACTTTCTAACGGCTTACCTACTACTACCGTTCCGTACCCATAATAGGTAGGTATATAGGCACACGGAAGTAAAAATCTAATACAGTAAATATAATTACCCGAAACGTTCCCTTCAACTAATTGTTATCAGATAGCTCTAAGTCGTATAAAGTCAAGTTGAAGGTAATACTTCCTATACCTATATACTCTACCTACACAGTCTTTATTACGTGTCTGCTCTGATACGCATTGATAAAGCATTACCTACCGATAATGTGCATTACCTACCTACCTATACTAAAATCCATAATCGGAAAATTTCGTGGAATGAAAACTCTCGAAGACAGTTTGTAATTTTTTTATACGGCTATTATGGTTTGTATGTACCCTACATATGGTGCATGGAATGTTGGTACCGAGTGTTGCCGGTGGTAGCATGTGCGCTTTACAATCAGACAGCACCCGGTTTGATACTCGGCCCTGCACCAATGAATTATTTAGTACTCAAAGTCAAATTATTTTTTGCACATTATTTTAAATAGATGAATCTTATATGAACATAATGACCCAAGAAAAGATAATATGATTATGATTGATATAGATGATATGATGATTCTGTTTTAGTAAAATATCGACCTAAAAAAGCATGCTCTACCATCTAAGCGATTAAAAACACCTGTTTTCTATATGCAGTAAGGTTTATAACTACTTGAGTCTTTATCCATCCCTCACCTTGCGCGCTGTTACTCAGTTAAAAATTGTTTTTTGTCGATTCCCAAAAAGTTGCGATTTTGGATTCGGTCACTGTTTTATTAATATGCGATATGTATGTATATCAGTCTCTGGCAGCCATATCACAAGCTTTGTTTAGTTTGGGGTCAGATGACGGTGTGTGCAAAAATGTCCCGAATATTTATTTATTATTTTATTTATTTAATTAGGGTATGGCAATTTATTTATATGGAGCGGCCCGATATTATTAAATCATTTTATAGTCATTGCATGAGGGCCACTGTTATGCATTTCTAGCCTATTATGTGCAGTTTCGATGCAACTGTGAAGGAAATCACCTCGTGAGGAAACCGATATGTTCAAGAGCAAGACACGATATTCACCAACATGCACTGTGCCAGGCCAGCATGGTGGACTAGGGTCACCGTGCTGACCCAGCGCGTGGTAAGACTTGTTTTAATTCTATTGTGTTTATTATTTTAAATTTTTATTTCTATTTTTTTTTTAAATGGTGTATTAATATGGATTATTAAGCCTGAAATAAATGAATTTTGAATTTAAATATGTCTTTAGCAAATTCGATTCGGATAACTATCAGGGAACACCATCCAGGCAGCGCATTCCACAGTATAGCGGTTCGCACAATAAAAGTGGAATGGAAATGCTGCTTTCGGGTTGCTTTTATGATTTTTAATTTAATTTTTTATTGACAAATTTTTTGACTGTAGGTATAATTTTATTCATGTGGCTATTATGATTTGTGTGAACTTACTCTATAAATCGATGTCGGAAAATTTTGTGGAATGAAAACCCTAGGCAGCCGATTGCATTAATTGATGCAGCTATTGTTTGAAGAGTTGATTACAAACCGTAGTTAAATAGGCATTCAAGAACCTATGTAAGTACGTAGATAACTATGTGTTATTACTTGCGCAGCAAATAGTATAAGAAAATAACTAAGCAAAATAATATAAATCTATCTAGGATGTACATAGTACATACACACAGAAATATACAGTTTTTTTTTCCATTTATTTATCATTTAAAACAAGAAAAGTATACAAATAGGATATAACAGCATTTAAAAACCACTAAGGTTTATTAGTAATGCCATAATGGAGTTTAAGTCTACGCCGGTTTACTATATAATAATGTTAATATGTTAATGTTGTTAGTTACATTAGTGCACAGGTAATAGGGATATTGACAAAATTTTGCAATGGCCTTAAATTTAAAGAATATGACGCATATCACTAATAAAAAATTATTTTACCTCCATTAGTTCATTCATTGAATAAATATTAGCTCTTTTTATTTCAAATTATAAATGACGCATCAAAACGCGCCAAATCGACGTTGTGACGTCAATATACTTAACTACGGGGTTGCATTCAAGGCATGCGATAGAATAAAACATCGCCGTTTACGTCATCGTTAGTGTGAAAACCAACCGTGACGTGACACAACTTGGCTGTTACGAGTATTTGAGCGTACACTTCATTTGCAATTAAATAGTGAAATCGATGGTTAAAAACATGTACCTACCTACTTTAGACTTACACGCACAATATTTAAGTGTACTTAGGTCTATGAAATACATTATTCATAGACGTAATAAGAAAACAAATTTCATGACGCACAAATTATATTCTAAATTATTAACTTTTTAACGACTTCAAAAAGGAAGCGCTTTGATTCCACATTTATTGTGCGAACTGCTAGTCTGTGTAATGCGCTGCCTGAATGGGTGTTCCCCGATGGTTACAATCTGGGTGTCTTCAAATCACGAGTGAATGGGTTTCTTCTAGGCAAACGTGCTCCAACGTAGACCGCATCATCGCTTAATATCAGGCGAGATGGTGGTCAAACGCAAGCATATTATTTATTAAAAAAATAAAAAAGTTTGTTACTTCAGACCTCCGTGATTTATGAACCGATTTCGAAAATTATTTGTATTTGAAAGGGTAGGTATTATACTTTCAGTTTGGTCCCATATACATTTCTTTAATATCGGTTCAGTACCTAGTTTGGCTTTTAAATTAAAATATCTGGAAAACTCGTTTGTTTGGATGACAATAATATTATTGCGTATTTTACTAATTTTGAAGTCGGGTTTTTAATTTGCTAATTATATTCGACAAAGTGTGACGAAACAATTCTCAGCCAATTACCGCCGCAGCTAAGCCCAACAGGTTGTTTATAAACGCGAAGAGCAAAATGTTTCATTCAATGAATATGTCGAGCAACAATTGATGCGGATGGTGGAAGCGTAACTAGTACATACTTACGTAAATATATAATTATGCACCTGCAACACTTTTCTCAAATCTTCTCTATTTCTCTAAGTTCCAAATAGCAGGTCATCAACGTAGCCATCACTTACCTTGTTGACGCTGTTGTTGTTTATTTAACTGCTCATAGATAGCTAGATTTTATATTTTATGTATTAGTATATTATCGTAATTTTAAGTAATATAAGTATTGGTATGTATTGTTATTAGAATGTACAGTTTATATTACAACTATCACATTATTTAATATTGCACGCCCCGCCTACTACCTACTGTATAAATCCTCTCCATCCTAAGGTTGCCTGGAAGAGATCGATCTTAGCGATAAGGCCGCCGATTGTTGCACTAGTTTTTAAGCTGTTTTATCATGTGTATGAAATGTGTGGTGTGAACAATAAAGAGTTTATCTATCTATCTATCTATCACTTACCACTTAGCGCTTACCATCAGGCAATTTGGTGGTCAATACGTATGAGATTTATTTCATTTCTCCATTAAAAGGGCTTATCTAGGTCTAGGGTAAGATAATAACAACTCTCCTGAACAGCAAGTCATCCAAATATTTTAAACTGTTGTTTTCGCTAAAAGTTACAAGGTTTTGTTCGTATTGAGTGGTAAAATGTTTGACACATTCAGATCCACAATGAGCTTAGAGTATTTATGTTTATGTGTTAATCAATAATATTAATCCATATATCGTCACCTTAGAGTGAAAACCTCGGGAATGCAATTTTGGTAATCCGTATTTACCTTGGTCACGTCACTCCATTACTTGAAAATGACTTTACCGGTTTCATTCGTCTCTTTTAAAAGTTTTCTCTAACTTTGTAGAAGGTGCTTACGGAAAGAAAATTAAGAAAATTGCGTAGAAAATTGGAAAATTTGAGAAAACATACCGACGATTTTAATTTCGCGTGTTTGACAATTCTAAGACAAGACCACGTCTGGCGGGTCAGCTAGTATTATTATAATATTACTTATATAGCATAGACTCAGTATTTGCTTTCTCCCTCTACGTTATATAGGTATAAAATCTTCTAAGAAAATGGGTTTGAAAATGTCAAAGTTGCTCTAGCCTAAATAGCCATAGATGGGTAAATAGCATAGCCATAATTTATAAAGGACATTTTCATCATGGTGAAATTTTGACCTTTCTCTATTTGACAATGAAAAACTCTTATAAATAAGGTACTAGCCTATGCTAGCAGAACTTACTACCGGTAAACCTCAGGCGATACGTTTTATTGGCAGGTATATCGATATCTATGTACATTGACTAAATAAGACTACCTTGTCCATAACTTAGTTTTAGGTCCATATAATTATACTATCTCTATCTGGAGGAGGGTCTCTCGTAATGATACTAAATTCTTCACATATTTTCATGTGAATTTACGGTTCTTACCTAATAAGCGAAGTCACAACGTAGTTGACGATTCGAAATATTATCACTTGGTAATATGACACGTAACTTTTTTGAGTCAGATAAAATTATTGCCATAGCGTAATGATTTTGGAATTTTTATATTTTCGCAGGTGAATTTATTGTTCATATCCAATTAATTAATTTACCCGATAAGCGAAGTCATATAAGGTAGTAGATTCGAAACATCTGTTGGAGTTTGTGTTGCTTGTTTTTCATTTCTGTGGGAGAACAATGCTCGGTGTAATTTTTCGTTCTTTATAGACTTTAGCCGATTTGAGAAATAGAAGACAAGGACGTGGTTGCGGCTATGCATGAAGATATCGGTGCTTAGGTAAGCAGTGAGTGCGCGCTAAGAATTTTAATTATACCGGCGCAGTCGCTATTCGCAATGGCTGTCGAATTTTACATACGTGTCATAACATGATTATTGGGGCAACGCTATCACTAAATACCTTTTTTTATGCCATAGGTGGCAAACAAGCTAACGGGCCTCCTGTTAATAATCGACCACCGACACCCATGAATACTTGTAACGCCAGGGGCAACACAGATATCTATTAGCAGCATTATTGAAGAACCGCATAACCGCATGCTAAAGTATATACCTAAGTTGTGAATACTCGGCGAATGTTTATTTTCGTTAGTGCGTATACTCATTTGATATTACAGTCTTCTTTCTTTGTTTAGTCATCCACTTAGATTTGTCATTTTAGTAACCCATTTTCGACTTTTTTACTTATTAATATTTATCGACTGTTTGTTTACTACTGCACCCCGCAGTTTATCCCGCGTAGAAATCTCCACAGAAACTTAATTTTTTTCTAGATAAATGTACCGTATCATTTTATGTCATACTCCGGTTCTCTAGCTCTATGCAAAAAATCATGTCGATCGGTTCCTCTGTAACTGCCTGAAAGAGGAACAAACAAACACATTTCGCATCTATATTATTAGCAAGCTGCCCGATAAACGTCCTGTCCAAATTTCATAGAAAAAAGTTCCCGAATTTTCCAATTTTTCGAGCAAATTTTCCAATTTTCTTTTTTTTTATCACACATGTGTTGAAGCGAGCAAAAAATATTCAAGCCGAGATTTTGAGTTTTAAGTCTAACGAACAGCAATTTTAATTAATTTAATTTAATTTTTACATATAAGAAGAAGATTAAAGTATGATAGAATATATATATATATATAAAGTATAGCCGCCAATTTTTTTTGTGGTTTTGCAAATTGTCACACGCGTCATTACAGGGCTTATTATTTTTAGCGAAGGTTTATTAGGTAGGTATACTTACCTACCTAGCTTTTGTCCTTTGCTCTCTACAATAGGTTTGTGTGCAAACAAAAGAGTCTATTTTAGTTTGTATGTAAATAAGACGTCAGGATATATCTTGAAATGTTGTGAACAATTGTATTACGTTGTTCTCTTATTCGCAAATTATTACTATTATCCCTACTATCTGTAGAATATCTGCACAATATCCTACTCTACTACAGATAACAGAACCCGCCGAGAAACGAATCTGCGACTTCCGCAATTACAAACGAATGCGCTCCCACCGGGGATTTAAATAAGCTGTAAAATCTAGAAGCGTCCACCATATACCAGAAGTTTATTGCCAATAGACACCTGACACAGGGCGGTTTCCGACCCAACCCAATAGACTCTTCAATCCTCACTGTTGGGTTGGAAGTCAAGCGTATACCACTTAGTGCCAGTAGTCATTGTCTGACTTATCACCACTCTGCAAAGCGAGAGCATTGTTTGCTCAATATGTAATTAACGTTTATCAATAATTCTACATCGTTGTGATGCGCAATGATATATCAATAAGTACCTTCAACGTGTATACTTGTCTTGATCAAATAAAACAGAGTATACAATGATCAGCCTCGTGGTTATTTGTTATGATTATGACAGCACAGTGTTAACATGTTGAAGAATTGTTTAGCTCACTTTGTTTATCTTTTGACACTGTCTCTAATATTCTAATATGTAAGAAAGTTTGTGTGAAAGTCATCAATAAATATAGGTGTGGTCTGTAGATAATGTCGCTGCCGGAAAATACGAGAAAACTAGAAAATCGCAGACATAACAGCAGAGCGCAGCATGTAACGAGTACCTAATAGCCAAAACGCGTAAAATATCTTGTAGATTTAAAACCTGTCGATAAGCAGGTATTTTCGATGTCGATTGATAAGGAAACTATAATTCATATCGTAGTTAGTATACCGATTAAGTTCGATGAACTTCCGTTAACGAAATAGGGAAAGGTGTTTTAGAAAATCTTGACTGGCAAAGTTTCCTGTCGTGGCGCGAATAGTAACAGGTTGGAAAGTTTAGTCGGTTAATAAGTTAGCTTGTTACATAAGTTTCATCCTCAGAAAAGCATTTATAAATATATGAAGTATTTAGAAGAAAATGATGGTCGAAGAACAGTCAAGGAATCTGGGTTATGTAGCTACCTCAAACCTCCATATCCTACTATTTTAATAAGCATTATCAGCAAGTAGGTAAACATACTTAATAACAATAGCTTGTCACACCTTCACATTTGTCACATTTTAAGAACAATATAATTACAAGCACAAGCATATTAAAAATTAAAATTCATGAGTTCGGTTACAGATGTGTAAGTATAAAAGCGACGAGTGGTAGAGACTCACCTCAAACGTGATGACTCCTTTGTCGCCGTACTTGTCGAATATCTTGTCAATGAAGTACTGTTCTGCGGGGAGGGTGTTATTGAGGTCCAGCTGCAGGGCGGGCTGCTCGGCGGCGGCGGAGAGCGCCGCCAGGACTACGACGCACTGTCTCCACATGGTCGCGACTGAGCGGTCTGAGCGCTCGGCTCTGGTGCGCCCGCGCCGCGCCCTCCGGATCCACGCACGCCACTCCGCGCTATCACTGATCTGCCTCGATTACCACGACGAGCGCGATAATGTGACGCTCAACGCTGCGCTTGCGCATGGGCTGAACTCAACAACTGACCGCTTCTCGCTTATTTGTTTATCTATTACGAATTTTAATATCGCGTATCAATCACGGCCGCGGGCGCACGACTTGAGGCGAGGTAAGCGTCTGAGCTGACTTTCACCGAGCGATAGGAGCCTCAAAGGCCGGTTCTGGCACCGTTATGATACTAAAGTGCGCTTGCAGAGTGACAAGAGAACCTCAGAGGTTTCCTACTTATCTTGCGCTGACTTTCAAGGATCGCTTGAAGGCTTGAAGGTCTTCTATTGTCTCCATATTGTTTAATCGGTTATGAGGTAGTTTCAGACACCAAAATGTTTTAGGGACCTGTATGCTGCGACGAATAGATATATTTAATTAGCATTATTTACCTAGTAGATAAATATGTAATTAAATTATTGTGAGTCGCTGAATCAAAAAACGTGTGGATAACGATGGCGTCTGTGACTGAATGATCATGTTTGTATGGTAGAGCAGAATTTATAATATTATCATTGGCAAAATATGTATATAAATACATTGATTCGAACTATGTGCAGATGTATGTATTTTATACGTGTATATATGTTTATTTATGGTATCGAAAATATACCTAATTTAACAATATTTACAGAGTTCGATACTTACTTACTTTACGGATTCTCAGGGTAAAAATACATACAGACATAAATATCAGCAGTCAGCAATGCCTGGTAAAGTGATATTCTTTAAAGCCTTGTTTTCTAAACTTTGACCCGGAAAACTAGAAAAGTTTTACCTGTTGTCTTTTTATTTAGTTAATCTACAATTTTCAAAAAAGAGCATGGCAATAACAAGAAATCGCAAAAAAAAACTACTTTTTTATATTACTGGTGATAATAAGTTACTGAGTTGTCACAAAGAGGTGTAAGTATAATTATAATCTATGCAATTATGTGGTGTCCTTAAAAGTTCTACTGTCCACATGGAAAGAAATAGTAAAAGGAATACTTCTGAGTAGGTACCTACTTACTATTTTTTTCTGAAGTCTAATGTAACTGAAATGCGAATCACGAAAATAAACAAACGCATTCCTATTTCTTATCAAGATCAAAGGCACTGCACGCAATCGCTTCCTCATTCATCTGCGTAAAACAATGCGGTTGACGATTTCGATTCATTGTTTTCGCGCACTCTGGAGACCTCAGTTTTGGGCCGATCTGAGTACAGTTTAGCTAGTTGAGTACGCGACACACGTCCGTGGAATTAATTATTCGCGTCTTTTATGTATTACCACAGATTAGATAACAGGTTCTTATAGTCAATGTATAGCCAATGAACACGGGCCGGGATCTCCTGACAAAGAGCTAGTTTTTTAAACGGATGGGTGTTTAATGTTATTGTTTAGTCTATTTTATTTAAATGACGGCACGTGACTGCAATTTAATCACAATTGATTCGATAATTTAGTGAGTATACAGGGTTACGCATATAGACTGTACTAAGCCGAAAGGAGGTCATTGTACTCATTACAATGAACAACGTATGGGACTAACACTGAAACCTGTGCTGTTCCATACATTTTGTCGAGTATCAATGACAGTTTTATATGAATTAACTGTTTTTTTTTTGCGTAACCCTGTATACTGGGTTATCCAGAAAGGAAGTACTAAGCCGAAAGGGGTCCATAGTACCTATCATTATGAACAACTTTTACTATGGGAGCAATACTGAAATCGCGAAAAAAGTATCAGGGCGCGCCAGGAGCCAGTAATTCTCGGGTCGGGCCTGTAGCGCATGACATGTCAAGAGGCCTTGTTGAATATAAAATACAATTAGATATTGAATGTGTATATAAAGGGTACATACAAATACTGTACAGTATAGTATTGGAAAAATTCTGAACTATTGTTATGTTATTGATGATGTTGAGTATCTATGGTATGTGGTAGGTATGACTATAAGGAACGGCATAGGGTATTTTGCGCTCTACGTATTACGTTGCTAATTTATTGTGAAAAAAAAAATTATCTATCTTTTTATATACAACTAGCTGACCCGACAGACGTTGTCCTGTATTAGAACTGTCACACGCGCGAAGTTAAAATCGTTGTTAAGTATTCTGAAATTTTACAATTTTCTTAATTTTTCTTTTCATAAGAACCTCCAACAAAGTATTTGAAAACAAAAAAAAAAGATTAATGAAATCGGTAAAGTCGTTTTCAAGTTATGGCGTGACCCAGGTAAATAGGGATTCATTTTTATATAATTATATAGATATAGATTTGTAAGATTAATCTGTATTGACGTGTAAATTTATATTTATGAACAAATACCTTTGACTTGCACTCTAATAGGTAATCACACCACAGTAATATTTTATAAGAGAATAAAACTCTGTCTCTCTGACTGTTACCTTTTAATGCCTATAGGAGAATTTTGACAAGAGGGTAGACGACACGTGAGGCGTGGTACTTTTTATATCCCGGAAAATATGGGAAAACTGAAAAATTGCGGCAGCAGACAGAAATTGGTAATGAAAAATCACGCGTCTATTCCGC
Organism: Agriopis marginaria; assembly: GCA_932305915.1. Lineage (NCBI taxonomy): Eukaryota > Metazoa > Arthropoda > Insecta > Lepidoptera > Geometridae > Agriopis > Agriopis marginaria. Next base: position 13,361,697 of record OW029915.1, read on the forward strand.
TCGCGCATATCAACATTTCAAAAGTTATAAAAATACTGAGTTGTTCATATAGACATTACAAATATTGTAAGCACTTTTGTGAAAGGAGTTTAAAATTATATTTTTTCTGAACTCCATCGCCCAAAACAAACGACATTAATATAAAACTTTGTCCAAAATATTTGTTACGTCTACATGAAAAAGTCATTAGTTTTTTTAAATATCCTTTCCTTGGCCTTTGTAGTAGCCTTAAAAATATTTGGAAAGAAAATAACAGAAATAGGTACGAGACGTCAGAGTAGGTATAATATGTATAAACCCTGGGATATATAAATGACCCTTACACTAAGTAGGGCCCATCTACTAATTACGCACGGGTAATTATTTTGTTTGTTACTTATCATCTAGTCATTAATATAAATTTCGGTATACAACCATATTAGAGGTAGGTACTTACCTACGTACTATAGAGGTATATGTGACAACAAATTATAATAAGATCAGAGATTAACTCACAGTAGGTAGGGGCCAGTCTTGATAGTGGGTAAGTATTAGGTGGGGCTTCTGGCGGAGTATAGGTACCATTACTTACGCTTTCTTCGTTGTGCTTAGATAACATGCAAGTATTTCTTCATGCGACGTCTTTATGCTCTAGAAAAGCAATCAACTTATCATAAACAAGTTTATTTATCATGCCTACTAATAGGTTCTTAGCCTCGAATTGAAACGTCGCGACCTCTATATTTTTGCAATTGTAACACCTCGACCGGTTTTGCTCATAGGTAATTAGGTATAAGAACTTCAAAATTGTATTAAATCGATCTATTAGTTTACAAAATTTCACGAAGATCGGATCATCGATTCGCATTTACGCAAGTTATCGTATCGTCGAACAAATATGCAAACAAACATAGGAACACCTACTTATCCTAATAGAATCTGCGAGACCTTTCATCGCTCGGTCAATAACTTGTAGTTCGCCCGAACTGTGACCTCGCGACCCATATATCTTCGAAACACATCCATCGATTTTGCCCATATTCGAAATTAAAAATTGTATTGAAATGGACTACTTGCCTACAAAGTTTCATGAAGATTGGATCAACGATACGCAGGTTATAGTCGAACAAGCCATGCGCGTTGAAACGCCGACTTGTCACACTAGCCATTAGAATCGGAGAACTCTCTTCGCTCGGTCAATAAAAGCGAAGCTGTGTTAGCTTGTTCCTCTTTCACGCAATGGAGCAACAGGTCGACGTGATTATTTGCATAGAGTTCGTTGGAGGGCCTGAGCTTTCTCACTTTCTCGCTTTTTTTCTTTTTTTTTTTCTTTTTTTTTTTGGGTCTTTACCCAGGATACTTTTGAACTCGAAAAAAATTATGGTGCGGAACCCTACATTTTTCCGCGGTTCTACCCGCGTGGAACCGCAGGGCGCAGCTAGTAAATATTACAATCCCAACAACAGTATTTTTGGCGGTTTGTATTTTGCAAAAGCACGCTCACTTTTAAAATACCCAGGCATTCAATGATACTTTACATAAGTAGGTTAGGTGGGTTTTTCATCCCCATTTGGCATGTCGCCATCTTGTATTTATGATGACGTCACCAACACGAATCTATTGAAACTCATTACCAAAATCGGTTGAGGCGGTTATGCTGTAAGTGGTAACATGTAAGCATATATAAATACAATAACGATAGGTACCTACTATATATTTTTCTATGACAATGCCATATTTTAGGCTTTGCGTTGTCAACTAAAGTTATATGATTATTTACGGAATAATCATATAACTTTAGTGAACAACCGTGATAGTTTAAAACAGTCTTTTGCGTTATCAAGAAAAAAATATTTTCGCGCAGTGTGGAAATGAGACAAATACCAATCTATCGATTTAAAAAAGTTTGAGTAGTCCGTCGTCTCCTGTTTATGTGTTTACGTGTCTACACAAATGTTTGCTAATGCACCCAATACTGCAAACATTCTCAGCGGACGCAGATAGCTTACATAAACAAGTAAGTAGGTAGGTACATAACGATCACTATCGGAGGTAGTGGCCCTACATTTAAATACTTAGTACTCGAAAATATTTGCTTTCGATAGATACAGATATAAGAATATACTTATAAGCATTACCTACTGTTACTGAAATAAATAAATAAACGTTCGACAAAATTCGAACCTTTTTTTGTTGCGAAGAATGTTCACAAGCTTTTCCGACTTCAAGTACCTACTTACCTATGTACTTAATTTTAGATAGGTAAGATATATAAATGTTTTGTAATCGACTTTGTACCTTTTTAAATGCAACAAGTAGACGGGCTGCCTGATGGTACGCAGTCACCGTCGCGTATGGATAGTAGTAGGTACCTACATACTTGTAACACCCATTGGCGCCTATGAGGCGCCTTTTATTTTCTCATAGTGGGTAATGAAAAGTAGAGTTTATCACTCTGGCGCAAAATATTTTTTGGCTCGGGCGACGTACTTTGTATCCCTCGCTACGTTCGGGATTCTACTAAAGGATCCCTCGCTACGCTCGGGATTCTACTCTAGAATCCCTCACTTCGCTCAGGATTCAAAAAAGCGCCTTCGCCGTAAAAATATTATTTTGCGCCCTTATGTTACAATCTACTATTCTGTGTCTACGGTATACAGCCACAGACTAGGTAAAGTAAGACTACTATAGAAAGTCTTTGCATACAGCATACCACAGCAGCATACAGATCTAACTGAAATATAGACAGCTATATTTTACGAACAATACAAGAAGTAAACGCAAATCATGTCAAATTCTTGTCCGGAAGTACCAACCTAACCGAAGTACCCACACCGGATGTATTAATTGCGGAACAATTCCACAGGAAATTACTTCTCGCAAATAAACAGGCCCTATTAAAAGGGCTAAAAATAAATCTAAATTTATTTTATAATTGTCTATTATGTTCCGCCGAGACAAGATTGCAAATTTTATTGTTTTTAAATGGTATTTAACACCGTTCAGTTTGCGTCACTCTGTGGTTAGCCACCTTTGTTTTTATCACAGTTATTTACTTTGAAAATATACAATTAAAAATGTAGCCACTTTATATTATGCGATATCAGTGCGTACAATGCAATTCAAATGCTGATTGTACATTAAAATAATATGTACACAGATTTCAAACCTAAGGTCTTTGATAAAATAGTTATTATTCTGTGATAGCCTATTATAAAAAAAATCCGTACCTACCAAAATAATGGTAATAAAAACAACGGATTGAATTGAAAACCTTCCTCCGTTTTTGCAGTCAGTTAAAATAATCAATAAGGTAACATTTCGATATGTTAGTATGTCTGCATGTCATTGCCGATTTTCTCTGAAACTAAAACTAAAAGACTATAATAGACTTGAATTTTTTTTTTTGCTGAAAATATAATGGACTTAAATGTTTTTCTTTAATGTTTGCAATGTTGTTACTGCGTATGAAAGATCTTGGTTTAAGCAATTCGAAACTATTTTTTTATCAAGGATATCTTTTGTCAATAGCAAAGATGTGAAAATAGTTTTAAAATAAAATATTTAAATATATATTTTGTAGTATGAAAATTAAAAAGAAAAAATATTGAACCCTCGATGGACCCCTAGGGCAATTTATTTTCGCGTTTCAGGAAATTTTAATTTAATCAGCTTGATAAGTACCTACTAGGTAACCTACAGTATATAAGATTGTATCAGAGATATAGAGATGTTTTCGTATGTACCTGTTTTTAATTTACATTGACATACCTACTTACACAATTTTTTTGATTAATTTATCTACGGCTTTCAATAAGTACTTAATTTATCTTTCTTTACTTTACTTAATTTTTATTTTACAAACAGCTTGGAGACAATAGTTTCCTAATAACGAAAATATCAGAAGTAGGAACTGATAAAACGTACCGGTTCCACAAGCGAACTGCGCAGCGCCCGCGCACCTCGCCAGCTTCCGTAACGGTTACGAAATTCGAATTCGTAATTTTTTGTACCTATCCAATTTCCACGGTGGCATACAATGGAGGCGCGACTGGGTTCGTATCTACGTGCTCGGGCACTTTAGCACGGTGACGGTTTCCGCTCTACTACCTCTGGCGCACAATTTGTCAGAAAAACTGTGTCGGGTACCAAATGTTAGATGAATTCATAGAAAAATATTGGCACACAAAAACAGTCTTCCGGGTATTGGACTAGTCCATCAGTACTAAATAGATAGTTATTTGCTAATAAAATAATAATAATATACCTATAGCGAAGAAATTAGTACATATAGATCAGGGGTTCCCAAACTTATTTTGTCTACTGCCCACTTATTTTATAATACCCACAATAAATTATTTTTTGCCCCCAGTTTTTCAAATTGGGGGCGCTAAAAAGAGAGAAATATCGAACCGAGTTTGAGCAATCTCTTAACTAATATTAGTTGATGTTCACAAGTTGTAGTTGAGAGTCGAGAGCTCATGCAGTCGGTGTCTAAGAGGCCCCCTAGCTAAATGAAATTACAAATCACCCCCCAAGCCTCTACACAACGCCCCAATTTTTTTTCTGGGTCTCTTACCACCCCCCTTTAGGCATGCAGCGCCCACAAGGGGCGTTATCGCCCACTTTGGGAAAGGCTGAGATAGATCAATGACCTATAGTACAGTTTTTGCTACGTAAAATGCGGTACCTAATTACATGACAACTGCCAAGTACCTAAATGGGTGTCTTTGACCATGCAGGTCTTCGCTAATCAAAGTTATCTTGGATGTTGTACTTAGGTAGGTACACAAAATATTGACTTCACCAAAAGTTTCTTGGTATTTCGATTGAACAAATAAATATTTCAGATAGACAGAACTTTTAAACCATTATAAACGACGTCTTTTACATTAAAATGTTTTAAAATTAATCGAAATGTCTGATAAAATATTGATTTTTCTGGTCTTGAATTACACCGAGAAATTATACTTCACAGCCACTTTGTAGTGTAAGTTCGTAATTTATGGCTTCCAAAATCAATAGGTACTAGACAATGCTTACACGTGAACCATCTACGATTATTTGGGAAATGAAGGCAAAAAGTCCACACCTGAATCAACATAAATAGTCAGTTTCAACATTTTATTTTCACATAATCGTTATATCCAATACTTATTCTCTATTTTATTACATTAGGTATGTTCATAATTCTAGGAATGCATAGGAAACATAGTCATAAATCATTATTTTCAGTTAACAGATCTGAAACGTAATACTAAAATGCTTAAAAGCAGAAAATGCAAATACTTAATCAGATCAATAACTTATCATATCACGCAGCAATAATCGATACAAAAACTGGCTCCTTACACAAAAGCATGCGTCATCAACTTTTTTTTTTAGATCGGAATGGCATTGAACCACATCCACCACTCCTGCCGTAAAATTAAATTCAAACATCATAACTCCTTCGAATCCTCAGGAAGACACAAGAACATTTTAGAACATAATAGATTGAAAGAGTCGCACGCTGACCGAAGCCACTGTGGTCTGTCCTCCCATATGATAAATACATAGTAAACGGGAATACCTACAGATATGAAGGCAAAACCGATGCCGACTTCCAGAGGGTTCTCGTAGCAAGAGAATATTACAAGGAATGTGCAGATGACTAGATATAGTATTGGCAATATGAAATTTATTCGTATGGGTCGGTGGAGTTTTGGTAGAGTCTTGCGCATCCATAAAAGACCAGCCACCGAACAGAACGTGAATAAGGCTTCAACTGACGTTACATAGACCATAAGAGCTTCCACATTGTTGGTCAACAGCAGAACCAGGGTTACGATGCACTGAAACAAAAAAACGTAAGTAAGTATTACATCACTGATTGACATAATCGACAGTAGATTCAAATTATAATGGCTTTTTAATAGGATTCATTCATTAAGATTAGACGGATTGATTCGATTTTGTGATCATTGGTTTTTGATATAAGGTTCTTTTGTGATTTGCGAAAGCTGGACTTCTTCAGTCAAATTATGTTTTGATGAGGACTCGTGATAAGACGTTAATTAACATTATATATAAATTATATTATAAAAATCAGATCTATTTATTACAGAAAGTAATTGAATTTTCTATAGATTTTTCTATTTGATAGAATCAGAATGGCAAAAATCCAGTTTTCGTTGCTTTTTTCGGCAAAAATTGTTTGGCGTGTAAGGTGTCGTTAGATTCGTCGTTTCAGGCTATAATATATTCCAGTCGTTATTTTACTTTCTTTTACCAAGGCAAAGCTATATGTAACTTATTTCTAAAAAAAACTTAAGCTTTAAAAAAATTGCGGCAAATAAAGATGCAGTCCGATTGATGGTAAGCAGAAACCGCCGCTTGCACCTGTAACAATAGCAGTGTTGACGGTGCTTCGCCAGCCCAAAGAGGTTGTAGACATCCTTTTGGAAACGCTTTATGTTGTCGGCGGTGACCTTTAGGGGAAGGATTTTCCATACCTTGCAGGTCCGCGGATTAAAGGAACGGAAAAATCGGACGGTGTGGATTTCCAGCTTTGCAAGATGTGGGGGTGAGCTTTTTAACGTACGGTAGTGGAATTTTAACGCAGGATTTAGGTTCAAAAAACTTTTTAGAGCATTCCCCGAAAAACAAGCGATAAAAATGCAGAGGGAACGCGTTTCTCTTCGGAGACTAAAGTGAATCCAGCTTGTTAGTGAGCTTGCGATCGTCAACAATTCTAGTGGCTCGCCTCTGTAGGGAGTCAAGAGGTTGCAGCTGGTATTCCGGTGCGCCATTCCAGAGGTGAGAGCAATACTCCATGTGGGGTCGCACTTATAAAGAAGAAGCCGCTGACCCGGCGTGAAGTATCGCTTTGCTCTGTTAATCACACCGAGCACAAGTGGTCCTTGGGTAATCAAACGATTAGTTTTATCATGTATATCATTGGTTTTATCAATGTGGCACAGGTAAACAATTGCACCATTTACACCTCGAGGATGCAGTTTGCGAGATTGAAGAGAATAATCTCTCTAGATCCTCAATTAAAATGCTTTCATTAGGTTGTCACAACAATATTGATTTTATATGTGTACCAACTGATCGTCTGATACCGAATGAGTTTACTTATTCTGTCACGCAGCAACGTTAGTGCGCAGTGGAAAGTTTCATTATTATTAAATCAGCAGGCGTTTTAAAATTCAAGTTAGTTATTTTAACCCCGGACGCAAAAAAGAGGGGTGTTATAAGTTTAACCTGTGTATACGTTTGTCTGTGTATAAGTGTATCTGTGTGTGGAATCGTAGCTCCTAGACGGCTGAACGTGATTTTGATTTAGTTTTTTGTTTTGTTTGAAAGGTGACTATAGATTTTCATGAACCATATATAGCTAAGAGCACCGCTCGAAGGTGTTCTTAGCTATGATTCGTGAAAATCTGTTCAGCCGTTTTTAAGCTTTTTTATCGGGGGTTTAAAAAACTTCATATTTATGCTTTTGATATACCTACTGTACTTTTCGTGACAGTTCAAAATATAACTACACTAGCTGACCCGACAGACGTTGCCCTGTCTTAGAACTGTCAAACGCGCGAAGTTAAAATCTTCGTTAATTTTTCTGAAAAGTTCCAATGTTCTGAGTAATTTCCTTAATTTTTCTTTCCGTAAGAACCTTCTAGAAAGTATTAAAAAGCTTTAAAAAAAGATGAATGAAATCGGTAAAGTCGTTCTCAAGTTATGCCGTGACCAAGGTAAATAGGGATTAATTTTTATATACATAGAAGACAGATAGGTAAGTAGGTTTACATATACGTAAAGAATAACTGGCTAAGAGCGTGTAGACACGCATATGGCATGGTCACGCATTAGATGCGTGCGTCAGACGCGGCGGCTGCGATCGGCCGCGATGCACGGAAGTTTACCTTTAGGTACACCAAGTAACTCTTAAATGTTTATGCGCTAAAGTTAGTTTTCAATTACTTGAATTCATTACTTGAACATCGTAAATGTGAAAATTACACTCCATTGTATTCAAATTATTCGATAAGACGGGAAACGTGATGGCCTTACACAGTGTTTGTTTTAATGACGTACTACTTCGACAGTGTACATAATCTATATTGTTAGCAACAGAAACCCAAGTCATTATAGTAATACAATGTTTTTTAGGGTTCCGTACCCTAGGGTAAAAACGGGACCCTATTACTAAGCCTACGATGTCTGCTGGTCTGTCTGTCCGTCCGTCCGTCCGTCTGTCCTACCTATTAACGGCTGTATGTTTCGTTTCGTGTAAAATTTTCCGTAGCCAGTTAAAAATTTCACAGAATATGTAATGTTACGGTGGATTAACTAACAAATAATAAAAAAAGTCAAAAAGTAAAAACGAAAGGGACCCCCATACAACAAACGTATTTTTGTATTAGCTCCAATGTAAAAACGATAATACGTACAAGCATCAAACTTGGCATGATTATAGTACACACTAAAGTATAACAACAAATAATAAATAATGGCCAAGTGCGAGTCGGTGAGGAATTACTGTTTATTACAAAGTTATAATCGTGTTATACTCGAGCGCCTGTAGCAAAATAATTAGCTGTGGCTGCGTAGCAATTGCTTCGACTATTTTGGAAGGCGTTATAATAACTGGTAATTCGATCACTTGGACGACCTTATTGTATTTTGTGGTTGTACGGACCCCCAGTGCACGAGCCCGACTCGCACTTGGGCGGTTTATTTTAGATTTGGAATTTTCAACCGAGTTCAACTCACACAGTTTAACATTTATCATGACAAAAAACCAGTTGTGGGGTAAATTACTAAATATCGACAAAATTTTAATCGCTAATATAATTTATTTTCCTCATATAAAATTGATAATTTATTCAATAAATGTTACCATAACAATCACATTACAAATCTAAAATTACGATAAGATTGAACAAAGCGCAAAGCGCATCCAATATGAGATTGTCGCGGCGGGGCGCTAGCTCCAATGAAAGATCGTTTCAAATGAGTGACGTTCCCACATGCGCATAAATTAAATATATAAACTTTTTTCTTTTTACATTGAAGGATTACCATTTATATTTGATTTAATTGTTTTTAAGCAACTAAGATTTCAATTCGACTGTATTGTGTGTATTGTACGCGATAACTAGGCCGATTGCGATATGATTTTTGTATTGAATCGACACACTCCGAAGGACGGACAAAGATCCAATAACGAAAGTAACTCTGTCTTTCTGTCTGTTTGTTCGCCTTTTACGAATATACGGCTAGGCCGATTTTAGCGGAATTTGGCAGGATGATAGTGCCCATCATAAGGACGGACATAGGGTACTTTCCGCCCAATGAATGGTCAAGTATATCTTTTTATGGTAAAGTTTATCACAACAGTTGTTATAATAGGAGGCGACCGAGCTTGTAGTAATTGTAAGCGTATATACGGGGTGTAAGGGGAACACTCTCGAAGCCAAAAGAAGGTAATTGTACTCATCATTATGAACAACTTTTACTATGGGACCAGTCATGAAATCGCGATAAAATATCAGCTGTTCTATAGAAAACGGTCACTGACACTCGACAAAATGTATGGAACAGCTGTTTGTTTTTTTCCGTGATTTCAGGGTTGGTCCCATACTAAAAGTGGTTCATAATGTACAATTACCTTCTTTTGGCTTCGAGAGTGTTCCCTGTATAAACATACAGACAAGCGGGACGGCTAATACTAGAGCTCTCGAACTTTATACCCTAAGATGAACCCGCCATCGGCTGATAAAACATCTACAGGGCTACATAAAAATGTGGTAATAAGCCGAAATGAGGTCATCGTACTTATTATTTAAACAACTTTTACTACCGACCGACCGTGAAATCGCAAACAAAAAACAGCAGTTCATTAGAGAAAATTGGAACAACCAAATGTATGAACATCTGTTTTTTTTTTTGATACTTTAGTGTTGGTCCCATGGTAATACCACTGGAACAAGAGTGAATAGACACCTCATGGACAAGCGTGCCCTATCTTAGACTGCATCGTCACCTACTATTAGTTGAGTTGTGAGTTGTGGTCAAACGCTACCTCATTTCATAAAAAAAAAAAAAAAATACATTGACCTCCTTTCGGCTCACACTACTCACCATGAAAATAAGAGATGGGACAGGCGTCATTCTCCGCACATCAATTAAAGAAATAGCCAGAGGTAGGTGTCCGTTTCTTGCACCGACAAAGAACAGCCTTGAAGACGCATATATTGCCCCATTGAGTGATCCAAACGTGCATAAAGCAACGAATAGCGGCATGATCCAGGCCATGATTCCGAGTACTTTCTCACTGAAGGTGACCGCGACGGCTTGTGACGCGCTGATCTCAGCGTTGGTGAGAACGGCGAAGAATGCCACGTTGGCGAGGGCATATACGATGGTCACCACTGGCATTGATATGCAGATCGCTCGGGGGAGGTTTCTGGAATGAGAACGGTTTGTTATTTTTTTTTTGTTAACATTTTCATGACCGTGGATTCAATGTTCTTTAGTCGTAATATTAATCATGTTTACATAGTATTAATAGCGTAAAATAAGTCATAGTCACAGTCAGTGTCAACCAAAGTAAGTCACGGTCAAGTCAAACTCATGCCCCTGTAAAGTGGTGGAGACTTTACAAGAGGCTCCTATGGAGTTTTTGAAACAACACGAAAATATATGTTTCACCTCTTTATATCACTTTCCTACACTCGAGCACGTTTACGAGCACTTAATAAATAATAATTCACAATTTACTACACATTAACACTCGAAAATACACAAGTTTAGGAAAATAATTCAACGAGCCGACATGTTTTTTTCCACGTTGGCGCCAAAACTCAATAAGAACGGTCGAGGTTAGGTGCTGCCAGTGCCAAACACACACGCACTAAGACTACTGCTTGTCACCACACAAATAAGCATGACAATTTTTTTTTTACCTCAAAAAAAAATATAGAGCCTATCAACGAAAAAAAAACTTAAACTTAATTCAAATATAAATAAGTTATAAGTATTTTAATTTCATGATAGACGGAGAGCGCACTGTACTGAGCTATGACGTCACGCCGCAGGCGCCCCATGCAAATGCTATACTCACACACGCTTTGCGAGAAAGGGACACAGTATCCCCTCTCTATCCCCACTTAAAACTTTAAACGCTCACATTTCACAGACATACATACACACATCCCCAACGTAAGTAAGTTCTCCGTTCCGTTGTGAGTAAAATTGAACAATCTTTTTTGGCAGTCAAAGAAGGCAGAAGTTTACATACTAGTTACTCGTATCATAATGATGTTATTGACACCAAAAACACTTTCAAAAATATTATACTCCTGATACTGCTCCGACCTCAGATCAGACAAACAAGGGAGATATGCCTTAGTACAATTATTGTTCGCATTAAAATGTCTACGTGTTTTTCCACTTTTTTTACTATACCAAACTGTAAGCATACTTACACACTAAGAAGCTTACAGCAACCCAATAAACTTACTAATAGTATACATGCAAAAAGTGCGGCGAAGCCATCTACAGGTAAGTTCGACAAGGACAAAAACTCACATCATGCCTGTTTTAGGCCTGATGCGTTCGCACTCACCTACACCACCTTGCCATATCTCCATAATTGGTCTGATCTGAGGCTCAGACTCAACAATATCTCTTGCCCTTATAAGGGAACATCATACAAAGCATAATGTCCGAAGATTTGAATAGAATACAGTGTACAGAATACAGTTTCTCAGAATGGCCACATGGTATGGACATCTCATCTGTCTTATTTTTTTGGCTGATATCATGGGAATCTATTCGAAGAACTCAAATCTCATCTGATCCTCTAAGTACCCCCTGCTTAGCTTATCGTAATTTATGGTTTGCTGAGATTGTTTATTTTTATGGTTCCATAGCCAAAGGTTGTCAACGAGACCCTACAATAACTAAGCCTACGCTTTATGTTTGTCTATCCTACTTTTTAGAGGCTGTGATAGCCAATAGAAATTTTCACGGAATTTGTTATGTTATACGGTGAATTAACTAAGAGATAATTTAAAAAAAAGTAGCACCTAGTAGTCGGCACAAACCTACTTTTCAATAAAAATATTAAAAAGTAAAAATAAACAGGGTCTCCCATACAACAAACATATTTTTGGCTTTGCGCTAGCGTAATACGGTAATACCTTTAAACTACTTTTTACACTTTAAAGTAAAACAATAAATAATAAACACCGGACAAGTGGGAGTCAGGCGCGCACTAAAGTTTCTTTCCGAAATTTTAGTTTCCGAATTGAATGAAAGAAAACAATTTTTTTTTGGGTGCGGAACCTTCGCCTCGCGTGCGACTTGGGCGGTGTTTATTTACTGCATGGAACAAGCATTCCAAACGAAACATGTGCACTTGTATGTAGATAGGTACAGATAAAATATGTACTTTACAAATAAACTCAAACAAATCGTTATAAAGTTAAACAATAAACTTATGTGACGTCAAATCGTTTATTTGTCTCCAACGGTAGTAACTATGCCTCTTTCATACACACTAAATAGTTACTCAAATACGCGTAAAGGAAATTGCGACAGAGTCTGTATCTTACTTTATAAATTGGACTCACTTGTATGGATCCTTCAACTCTTCTGTGACGAAATTTAAGTAGTTCCATCCCGAATACGAGAATAGACCAGTGTAGAATGCGATAGCGAGGCTGCCGGGACTCGTCTTTGTCCCCTGCATCATGTTTTCAAGGTTCTCCGTGTGTCCGGAGAATAAATGCCACATGCCAGCGGAAAAAGTCACCAGCAGCGCCAATATTTTCGCCGCTGTGAAGGAGTCTTGCACTCGGGTCACCCATTTCACATTGTAACAGTTAATCACTGTGAGGAAACCTGAAATTACAAATAACATGAATCAAAGTCAACGTAGAAAGCAGCTTTAGTAAGCAGGTTATAGGAAATCAGCACACTAGAGGTAAACTTAGAAAGCAGGGTTTTCTCTGCTAATTGTGACAGCGATTGAGTTAAATTAGACCAATCGGATGCGGGTATCAATGAACTTATGGTTGCAATTACGTGCCCTTACGTTTCGTACATATGGACGGTGAGCAAGTAATTCCGTACGTAAGTGTGTGCCAGCGCGATGCGGGAGGAAGCTCTCATTATGCTGTCAGGCGCAATCAGTGGCGACCGCGCCATACCTATCGCGCGATTATAAAGATGGAGGTTTGTTTGTTTACTAGCATCGCGAGCGACTTTATTCGCAATTTACAAGTTTCCTCATTTGGCTGGATATCAATTTTCTCAACGCCAAATGCTTAGCAGTTACAAAACTGAACAGGTTATAAGAAGCAAAAATAATTCAGATCAATAAATTGCACTTAGTGTTATCACGTATTATGGAGATCCTACATGTAGCAAGCAAAGACTACCAAAATTTTAATGAGCAAACTTTGCTGAAATCAACTGCTGATACGAACCAATCACTGCGATCAAATCGACTAGAATTACTATACGCAAGAACCAAGCCTTGCATCTTGAGACAGAATTGTATTGTAAGGTTTCCTGACGGTTGGCCCATATATCGCACAAACGTGGACTGTTGCCCTAATGGGGTGACAACCTCTCGTACTCTAGCTACGATGATAGATGGCGACATCTTTCTGATATGATTTTGTCGTCCTCCGTTACAAGGGCCGTGAGGTACCAAGCTACCGATTTGTTATAAAGTCTACTAATAATGTAACGCGGTGCCATATTTGTTTGCACTGGGTACCCCGCGATGTTTGACTCCGAGCAAATTGAGCAAAATGTTTGGGTTCAGTGACACTTACCCAACCATCTTCGATACATTTTGCAGTTCTTGTATAATTGATAAAAATTTAATGGTTTAGCCAAGTTTATTTATCAACGTAAGTTTCTGGGTGTAAAAAAAAATTGCACGACGGCGAAGCAAAATACATCTGACTACAACGAGAGGATAATCTTGCCGCTTTTAAATTGGTTTATTTAGTCACTAAAGGAGATGTCTTTCGCATCCCACGCACTGCTTAAATATTCTGTAACACAATATGTTCACACGTACCTATGTATGTATCTTGAATCATAATACGAAGAAATCACTAATCTTGAAGGGCTTGTCCAAAGATGATTCAAAATAATAAAATCACATTAAGCATTACTGAGATCAATTTAAACTGACAAGCAAAACATTTCGTCATGGCTGCAGGGAGCTTCATTCTTTTAAAGAACCAGTTTGGGCATGGCATAAGAGGTAATCTTTAGGCCCGGAAAGTATAAGTAACTATTGTTCGAAAAGGAAGGGTTGCGGAGAAAGAAACTTGTGAGCAGGTTAGCGATCTTAACCACTGATTTGAGCTTTCGAGTTTCCTTTTGAATATACGTATATTTTCATAACCAGTTGCAGACTGAGGAGTGATTCCAATAATGTTGGTACAAATAACAAGTTTGTTGCTTCTGTTTTTGCTAACACGATACTAAAGACAAATTATATGGAAAGGTAGGTTTTCAAGAAAATAATCTACCTTTTCATGTCTATGAGAATCTTTGGTACGACATCCTCATTTTCCAACAAGAAAGTAGCAATCAACCCATCGTCAAGATGTACTTACACGTGACATTAGCTGCTAAAAGGCTCACAGCGATTTCTGGCGGCTTGCACTCTGGCCACAGAGGCTTCAGGATATTTTGCGCAAAGGTGAGCGCCGTGATGGCGTTACCCGTCGGCACCAGGATGAACAACGCCACCCAGAGGTACAGAAATGAGAGCAGACCTCCAAACGCTTCGCCGATGTAAGCATAGTCGCCTCCCGACTTGGGGATCATTGTACCTGGAACGTGATAATGGTGTTAATCACACACGTGGCTTCGAAGAATTCTTTATAAATTACGAAGTTGTATGTTTGATCGCATTGAGATTTTGATACGATAGGAAGGATTTGATTACATATTTTTAAAACATGTAAGGATGTAGGTACCTACTATTTCGGACGTTGGTCTTCAATAGAATAGATGAACAGTTTTGATGGTTAATGTGAATACTGCTTTTATGGTCTGTATGCTGTCTTGTTACTTAGTTATCGTTGCAATAAAAACAATAGAATGAAGCTTGCCTATTGTATTTTATAACTATTCTTAATGTTTACGCCCCAGCACACAATTAATGCCCTATTGACCTATTTGTGTGGTTGCCAATTTCAATCGAGTTAAAACTGAAAACATAAAACTCTGAATACAATAAAATAAAAAGCTATCGTAAGTAAGAAGTATTGTTCATAAAAGTTATAGATACGTAGAGAGAGAGAGACCAATAAAAAAAGATACAGGGAAAGCTAGGGTAACGGTTGCTACTTATTCCGCGATCGAAATACCTTGAAGGAACATCTGTGGAATGTGCTAATGAAATCAAAAGTGGTGTTCCGTCACAATTCTTAAATCTCATAGGTGACGTAATCTCGTCAACATTTCGGCATCATTGATATAATTTTCTGGAAATCTGGATCTAGGTGAACACTCTTTTGCATATAAATAGCTAAAACAATTCCATGCGAGCTCGAATAGAATGACATCGCTTCATATCTAACTCGTATTAGTTTTACTATCGCGTATTATTATGTCGGTGATATAAGACATATAGACCATATTTAATAACGGGTGTCGATTATCAGTCCCTATCAAGTCAAATACTCATCAATACGGAATTAGATAGTATAATATTTGCAGTCATAATTCGCCCTCAGTACCTACCTATTTCTGACCCTGCCATATCTAGTAGGCTAGTTATCGCGAAAGATAATAGGTTATAAATGAGTTTTTTTTCTCATGAACAATAGGCCAATAGGTTATCATTGGCATCGTATATATCTACTAAAACAAGGTTGGGGCAATAGATCAATTATAGATTTAATTGCTTTTTTTATCAATTGCTATTCTGTTTTCCCAAATTTTTGTAAAATTTGAGTATCTATGTCTCGATTTCATTTATTACATTGGCAGGCAAGTATGTAGAGGATTTGCATACACCTACTTAAATTTAATCTAGTTTGTTGCATCAGATATTGCATATTACAAGACAAAAATATGCATATTATGTTGTGATTGACCTTCGAACATAAAATTATTAATAGACTGGTCCACGCGCGTTCTAAAAAATTTCGTTTATCAGCGCTTTAGGAAAATTAGAAAGAAATAGAGGCAATGGAAATTTGGGAGGAATATAAATAGAACAAATAAGGGTGAAAATTTAATCCCGACATCAAGAAGTCAATATAACGCTGGCAGAAAATAGAGAATGGAAGAAACTCTACTGACGATAAGCTGGCCACGAAAACAGATGACAAAGAAAACGGAAATTACTTATTTAATAAAAAAAAAACTACTCGTGTATTTGTTTCAGTACAGTAGGAAGAAAAGCGACCATAAAGTTTGGCACAGCCTCTACAATTATAGGTACAAACAAAAGCTGTTAAACTCAAAAGTAATAGGCATGTCTAGTACCTGCCTAGCCAGTTTTATCGTAAATTAAAAACATTGAGTTATAAATAACTTTATCTGCAGTTTGTGTAAATGAATCCCAAACATTTGCACTTCACCTAAAATAAGTCAAATAAATTAAATAAGTCTATATATAGTACAGTACAGTATATAGTACCTCCTAACCTACCGATCTGTAATTTTACCCGACTACCCAAGGAGGGTATTGTTTTTCGGGCGTATGTATTATATTTTTTTTTTATGTTTCTATATTACCTCCTGTAGCCTAAATGGCTGATGTGCGATGCGAGTCTTCGTGCCTTTTTGTTTTAATAATCTAGGTACTTGTAAACAATAATAATTTTGGAACTTTACTAATTATTAACATTAAATAATGAATCATTGATGACTAGAAGCACCCTGTGGTTTTATTACTATCCTACAGAAACAGTTTTTTTTTCAGGATAAAAGTAGGCTTCGTTTTATTTCAGTACATAATTTACCTCTTTACCCAGTTTTATCCAAAACCGCTAGGCTGTCGCGAAGCTCGGTGAGAACAAACAAACACCTACACAAACTTTCGCATTTATAATATTGTGATAGTTCTACTCACCAAGTTCTGCATAGCACAGGGCTCCCATCATGGACAGGAACCCGGAGAGCACCCACACGATAAGCGCCATCCCCTTGGAGCCGGCGTTCTTCAGCACATAGCTCGGAGACACGAAGATCCCTGAACCCACGATCACTCCCACGATGATCGCCACTCCGTTCAGCAGGCTCAGCTCCTTCTTCAGCCGCACTCCCCCACTCGACGCTCCATCACTACTCCCCTCGCCTTCACCATTACCGTTGTCCATCGGCCTCGGCGACAAACCGCCAACGTCTGACACTTTAGCCATTACAATTCCAAATATAAATAATATAAAAAGAACCTAATTTATAGAACAACCACTAAATTAAAAAGTCACTTCTATAAATTCAAACACTTTCACTCATAGTTTACGGTGAGGGGATCGTATTGCCGAGTTGCCAAAATTCTGAGACATTGTCATGCAAACATTGCATCACACTGCGGAGCGCGGTGCGTCGGCAACCACCACGTGCGTCGAAACACACCATGAACTCCCCATGGAACTGATAATAACTCGCCGAGCGGTTTACCACCTCGCGCTGATAACAGGAACTATTAATAAATATTGCCCGCTGCCGATATGCTGCTCATAGTGAACTACCGCTGTACAGGAGCAGGTTAAAATATTCACCACAAAAAAAAAAACACTATCAACTGGATATGTAAAAGTTCTTTCAGAATAAACTATCACAATTTGAAGTCTATCACAGTTTTTAAGTCTTATATTTGTGTTATTTATTTTATGTGTAAGTTACGTTAGCGATTACCATATGGTACGAGGTGCACGCACACGTTCGACTGGGCCGGCGCCTGATTTACTATTCAGTCAGTGACTGCTTTGCAAGTTTACCACGACGATCTGCCGCTACCACACGGATGACTCAAACATAAAACGGCGCGTGTATTCAACCACGCTACACGAATACCGACCGTCTATGCGAACGGCAAGGTCCCGTTTTAACCAGTGCCCGTTCCATGTGAATTCACTGCCAAGTTCGAACAACTGGTTTTTCGCCATCTCTATCTGACCATGCTCAAAAAACCACGTGGTTATGTGGCTCAGTTTTTTTTTTTACTTTCCTAATACAAGACAAAAAAGTACTGGGATGAGCAATGTAGGTATAAGAGATGGTCGTCTGTAAGATGAATGGAATCTTCATGGAGACAGGATATAAGCGATCCATTTATAGCATGTTCATTGTACTGTCATTGACCCTCAATGACTCCTCGCGTGATAGCAATTTGTGGGTGAGGACTTTGCAATACAACCCTTCAAGTAGGTATCTACACTATATAATATCTTCTTCCCAAAAGCACAAAAGGCATAATAGTATACAAGTACGAACACAACGACAGTTTCATAGTTTTAAGGTCACAATTTACTATCTGAAAATAATTAATATCCTTATCCGGAAACGAAAAATAAATAAAAAATGGTAAGATAATTTTATTAATTTAAATTATTTTTATAGACAGCTTTATCAATGGTTAGACGTTGAAATATTTGTTATAAGTAAATAGACTGTAGTGCAGTGTCTTTAAATTTTTTGAAGTTTGACTAAAATAGAAATGTAAACAGTGTGAAATCAATTTTGGAACTTCGTGACTGTTTTTTTGTGATTAGTAGGTACTGCTGTACTGCTGCCTTCATATATACATAAACGTTAAAAAATAACTGCACTTTCTAACCGAGCAACATGCATTAAACATAAACGCATGACGCCTGCCATTTCCATCGTAGCAACTATTATAAGCCTGCTTTATCTTATCAATCAAGGATGCCTGTCGTTCGCACCACGCCTGGGGCCCTACCATGGCGTGCACAAGTAATGTTATTTTGATATTACTTTCTAATTTCGTACCATAGACTTTAAAATACATTATCATTATGTTATTACAATCGCTAGGACGTTTTGATGACGTCATTCTATTTCGTTCACTCATATTAGATGAGTTTTTAATTATCTGTGGTCATTGCTTGCCGTCAGATTGCTTGGGAGTTTTGGCGCCAACGCGGAAAAAAACATGGCTGCTCGTTGGATTTTTTTTCTAAACTTGTCTATTTTTGAGTGTGTAGTAAATGGTGAATTATTATTTATTAAGTACTCGTAATCGTGCTCGAGTGTGGAAAGTGGTATAAGGAGGTGAAATATGTTTTCTCGTGATGTTTCCAAAACTCCATAGGAGCCTCTTGTAAAGTCTCCCACCACTTTATAGGGGCATGAGTTTGACTTGACCGTGACTTAATTTGCTTGACTCCAACTCCGACTGTGACTATGACTTGTTTGACGCTAATAATACTATGTAAACATGATTAGTATTATGGCTAAAGGATATTGAATCCAAGGTCATGAATATTTTAATTAAAAATAAATAAATAAACTAGATTTTTATTGCCAATTTGTCAATCTCAATGAATTCTATTAGAAAAGCAAAAGCAAGTAAAACAATTGTAATTTGACGATTCAAATAGAAGATTAAAGGTAAATAACAGCCTAGATTGTCTAGTTTCTAACTGTGTAAGTTGTAAATACCATGTAAAACCATTACACTTTCCGTTTACTTTTAGGTAATTTTTCTCGTACATGATAAACTTTAAGAAGGGCATTGATATTTATATGTAACGAAGACTATCTGCAATGAAACAAAAGCTGTGGAGAAGCAGCAGCCCCGTAAAGCAAATCACTCTGCCAAGAGTGCATGACAAGAAGCATAATCAAGTGAAGTGAAACTTAAATATGAAAGTGTTGTTCCTAAAGATGGTTCCTTCACAAAAGAAGCTATTAGATAAGAGTTGAAGTTGAAAGGCAATGAACAGTCGTGTGATTTGTGTGGATCTCTGAGCAAATAGGTAGCTGAGAAGTGGCCAAAATGTTTTACGATTGATATTGGTATATTGATACACGACCCAAAACAACGATCTTCAAGACCCAAAACACGTCAGTGACACGAAAGGGAAACCGATCATGAACTCCGCATCTGTGGCACTAGATAGAATCGTAATATTCTGTCCGTTTTGTGTTCCCTGTCGTATATGGGGCTGCCTTTCTAACAGAGATGGGCTATGCAGCTAAGCTATGAATGCGGTAAAGCTAAGCTATATGAGACTGGGAACGTGTCCACTAATGCTAATAGGTATATTAGACTGGGTGAGATGTGCTACCGATGCGCTGCGTGATTTTGTTGTCCTATCAAGATGCACAACTCATGTACTCTGCTTTGTTCATAGCAACACCACTCGCGCATCCCTAGTTCACACCCTTAGCATGCATCCGTCTACATTAAAAACTTAGCTTCATTGAACCCATTTTCATTGTGATAAGCTAAGCTATGAAAGAGTGCCCTTCCACCAAAGATGTGCTATGCTGCGAGGATGTGCATGTCTATATAAAAAAATAGCTTCGTTGAACTCGTTTCCTCCAGTGCTCAGCTAAGCTATGAAAATAAAGGTTCCTTATTGGTGGTTGTCAAACACATCCATAGCTACACAGCGTAGCACATCTCCGGTGGAAAAGTGGCAATGGTTTTTTCTTAATACAATAGAAACTCTATATAACAATACTGAAGGGACTGTGCATTTTATAGCATTATAGAGAGTTGTCGTTAAATGAAGAGAAGAAAAATCTGAATTATAAAAAGAAAAAGTTCATTTCAGACTAGTGTTAGTATATGATTTTCTTTTACTAGCCATGTTTACCTACAGTTTGAAAGTTTGTGAGCAACTAAGAATATGATAACGTATAGATAATCCATGACTTTTACAAGCAATCCCAATTTGTAAACAAAAGAACGAATTTCTTAGAAAGTTCCGTATGGATGATGCTGACAGTGGAATTTATTACGGGCTATGATAATAAAGTGACAAAAAACGAACACAGCTGCGCAGTTTTTACTAATTCTGGCAACTTAAAAGGTACTTTTCATTACTTGTTTTATTTATATTACACGGGAATTACTCACATAAGATTAAGCCGGTTACTCGGACTATAGTTTAATTGTTAGTTATTGTTTTTTTTTATTGTTGTCGTTATTGAGAGTGGGTGTAATGCTATATAGAGTGTATCATTGTATGGAAGGTAACCAACCAATCGAGTGACGTTACATGGAGTTTCCACTGTACTTAAATGTGTCCTAACTAATTATACTAAGATATTTCATTCACTAAATTCAATCAATTTATAATCAAATAAATAAACGTTTTTTTTTAAAATTTGGTTTTATTACAGAAATCATAGTATTTGCACAAATATTTATTAACAATGGCTGGTTTTAAATAGTCTCATAGAAAGATGTTAGATTGAAAATCATTTCAATAATGAACTCTTCGTGTTTTTTTTTTTTTAAATGAGATTTTGGAGCGTTTCCATGCGGTCTCTTTCAGGTCGCCGTCTGTCCATCTTGTGGTGGTGAACCTTTCGGCCCAATCGACCGTCTGTTCTGCATGCTATGTGCCCTCCCACTGCCACTTCAGCTTGCCAATCCGGTGGGCTATGTCTTTAACTTTCGTTAGTCTACGGATCTCTTCATTTCTGATTCGATCTCGTTGTGAAACCCCAAGCCCTTTCCATAGCTCATTGTGAGACTTTGAGCTTGCTTATAAGGCCTAAAACGCGGACCTAAGGCGTATACGCGACTGGAGCATTTCATACGGCCTTTCAGTGAATCCTACCAAAACTCAAACGATTATTATAGGGAGCTCCCGTATGATCTCTAAAATTGACTGGACCTGCCTTCCGCAAGTGTTTTTCAACGGAATTCCCATCCCTATTAGTGATACAGTTAAGAACTTGGGAATTTACATCGACAAACAATTTTCTTGGGGTTCTCAGTTAGCAGAAGTCAGTAGAAAAATCTATGGCTCTGCAGCTTCACTCAGAAGGTTGCGTAATTTCCTTCCAATTACTACTAAAACTGCGCTTGTAAAATCACTCTTATTCCCAATATTGGACTACGCGGACGCCTGCTATCTGGATTTAACCGAAGAGCAACTCGACAAACTTGAGCGCTTACAAAATTTCTGCATACGGTTCATATTTAGTTTACGCAAGTATGACCACATATCTGAATTCCGCCAAAAGCTCAAATGGTTACCCATCCGCCTTCGCCGTAATTCTCATGTCCTCTTCTTTCTCTATAAAATCCTGTTCAATCCCATTACCCCTCTATACTTAAAGGAGCGCTTTGAATTTATTCAAGCTCACTCCAGTTCCAGTACCTTGCGATCCTGTCGTGCCCTCCAACTAAAGATTCCTCCTTCTTCCCACGTCAATCTTTCCTACTGTAAGTCCTTTACTTTTCAAGCTGTCCTACTGTGGAATGCGCTGCCTGCTTCTATCAGGCAGGCCAAATCTATTTCTAGTTTTAAGAATCAAGTTTATACACATTATTATAGTTTATGATAATTGGTACAGTTATGTATGTATTCTATTTATAATATTTAAAGTATGTATGTAGTATTGTGTATTTATTGTATACATAAATGTAGGGATATATAAATTTATTTAGGTTTATTTTATGTACACCACCGACCGTTTTTCAATTTCTTTAGTCCTGTCCATCCAAAGGTTGCCTGGAAGAAATCGCTTAAGGCGATAAGGCCGCCCATTATACTGCCGTATATTTGTTTTTTATGTTAGTTTAAGTTTCATTTGTATTTTCGGTGTGTAATAAAGAAATATTATATTGTATTGTATTGTATAAGGCTCATAGTGAGAGACCACATTTCAGTGCCGTATGTCAACACTGGCAATACACAGTTACATAAATTATTATATTTGAATGACTAATATTATAAAGAGGAAATATCTGATTGTTTGTTTGCATTGAATAAGCTCCAAAACTACTGAATCGATTTGAGAAATTCTTTCACTGTTAGGAAGCTATACTCACAGCTACACTATCCCCTGGTGACATAGGCTATATATTTTCAAAAAATTTATGGATCCTTACTAAAACTCTAATAATGTAACCCAAGGTTTTACACCTTGGGTTACATTATTAGCTTTTTAAAATAAGACTTACACCTGTGCGAAGCCAAGGTGCGTTGCTATGCTAGTCTACACTAATATTATAAAGAGGTAAAGTTTGTAAGTTTGTAAGTTTGTTTGTTCTGTTTTAACTCCGAAACTACTGATCCGATTTTAAAAGTTTCATATAGTAAAAACGAAAGGAGGTCATTCTTAGTTCTTAGCTCTAATATAAAAACGGTAATACGTACAAGCGTCAAACTTGGCATGATTATAGTACATAGTACTCTAAAGTGTAACAACAAATAATAATTTATGGCCAAGTGCGAGTCAATGACAAATTTCTGTTCATTACCAAGTTATACTCGAGCGTCACTGTAGCAAAGAATTAAATATGTGACTGCGTTGCAACTACTTCGACTATTTTGGAAGGCGTTAAGCTATAACAATAACTGGTTGTATTTCGAACCCTCAATGCGCGAGCCTGACTCGAAATGCGTATTTTAGTAATTTTGAAGTCGGTCTAATCCCTAATGTTTTTAGCTTTACATAGATAAAAACTATGGACAGATGCGGGACTATAGCTACGATATAAGGGCGCGATAGGAGTAGGTTGAATTACGGTATGGGAGTGGAGTGGAGCGGACGGCTACGGGACTAGATCGGAAAGAGTGGGACTGAAGTAGATAGGATTACGGAACGGATGCGGGGCTGGATTGCAAAAAGGTGGAAAAAGAGTAAATTGGATTACGGGACGGATGCCGAGTTGGATCGGAAAGGGCAGGCCTGTATTAGAGAAGATTATGGGACAAATTCAGGACTGGCGCCGTAAGGATGGGGCGGAAGAAGAGTAATTTTACGGGACGGATTCGGGCCTGGAGCGGAAAGAGCGGAACGGTAGTAGAGTGGATTTAGGGGCGAATGCAGAACTGGAGCACAAAGGGTGGTACAGGAGTAGAGTGGATTACAGGATGGATGCGAGACTGAAACTAAAAAAACGGGAGTTAGTAAAGTAGATTTCAATACTACGCGAGCGAAGCCGCGGGCAACGGCTAGTAATTAATAAAATTGACAGTAAAATAGATAATTGACATCATTGCAAGATGCTGAATCCCTGCATCCAGCGTTTCCCTGTGGTTCTTTAAGGTTGTCTGTACATCTTGTGTGCGGACATCCTACGCTGCGCTTATTGGTCCGTGTTCTCCATTCGAGATTCATAGGGATATTCATCATCATCATCCACAGCCTTCCTTATCCCACTGCTGGGTATAGGCCTCTCTCTTGCTATGCCATCTGCCTCGGTCCTGTGCTAATCTAGTCCAGGTTCGACCCACGATAGTAATAATATCGTCGACCCATCTTGCAGCTGGACGACCAACGCTCCGCTTACCTTTCCTCGGCCACCACTCTGTTAAGACCTTACTCCACCTGTCATCACTGCGCCCAGCAACGTGACCTGCCCAGCTCCACTTTAATTTCATTACCGCGATTCCGACGTCTCGAACCTTTGTTCTTCGTCGGATTTCGGTATTACGAACTCGGTCTTGGAGTTTGATGCCTAGCATGGATCTCTCCATGGCTCTCTGTGCTACTCTGATTTTGTGCACAGCCTCATGTGTGAGGGTCCATGTTTCGGCACCATAGGTGGGCAGAACACATTGGTTGAAGAAGAGAATTTTTAGACATTGTGGCATATGGCGTGAGTTGAGGATGGGGATATTATTCGCCTCAAAATATATTTATAAAATGCTCGCGACATTTTGTTTGTATGAGGATAAAACATTTATACCCTCCTTCATGATAGCAAATTGACCATTTACTACACATTAACACTGGAAAATACACAAGTTTAGGAAAATAATCCAACGAGCCGACTCTGTCAGCCATCACTGCTTTATTAAGGGGTAAACACTCCAGAAGAAATAGATATACCATCAACTGGGTTACCGGCAAATAATTTTATTTTTTACACTGGAGTCTGAGCTGATTTTATTGGTGAAGTTCATTGAGTCAAATTCCTTAGTCAAATTTACATGAACACCTTTACTTCTGTACTTGGCTTTAATATTCACTTGCACAGCTTTGTCACTATGTAATTTGTCTTCAATCAGCAACTCTAATATGGGAGGTACTTTGCATCGCTTGACCGTAGTGTAACTTTTCCTCCTTGTTGTTTTATTATGTTGTATTGGACATAATTAATTGTATCCACCTCGACCTGAAATAAAATAAAATGTTGTAAAACCTCGACGGAAACACAGGTAAGATAAGGATTACTTATTAGTTTTGTAGACAAAAGTTTTGATGAAGTTTTAGGTTTTGTACAGGTTAGGTGTACAGAGTGCATAATACAAAACACTTCTGACTAAATCACACCATGCTATCAAAATATAACATACTTACATTAAAATGATCTTCAATGCTAACATGATGGAGATACTTCATCTCTTCTTATAACCTTACACCATTGTTTACGTATTTTCGCATCTCTTGGAATGGGAAAAAAAACACTTTATCGGGTGTATTTCAAATAGTGTTTGTACACTTTGGCACAAGACAATACCTATAAAATTGATTTTTAGCTTCTTCCATGGTCTGAATAACTATAAAACTGAAAATCTGTGTGAAATAACTTATCATCTAGTAAACAAACACAGTTTTTTTTTGTTATATTTCGCCCATCGGGCAGGCTAAAGCTTTTAAGGCCATACCGCCTATTCTTCTGTTTTGTATGTTGTTCTGTTTTCTGTTTTGTACGTCAAACAAGTCAGAGTCACAGTCAGAGTCAAGCAAAGTAAGTCACGGTCAAGTCAAAGTCATGCCCTAGTAAAGTGGTGGAGACTTTACAAGAGGCTTCTATGGAGCTTAGAAACAACACGAAAATACACGTTTTAGCGCCACACTTTCTCAGACTCAAGCACGTCCACGAACACATAATAAATAATAATTCATCAACAATACGCATTAGCACTTGCAAAATACACAAGTTTATGAAAATAATAAAATGAGGTCAATGTAAAAATGCGGGTGAAATCCTTTGTATATTCGATCGACTATGCTTCTATGAAGTCTTGGAAACAACATGAAAACGGGTTGCACGACATTACAAAACTGATTGTTTTATCAATTAAAAATACCGTATCTATAAATAATAATTTATAAAATGATATGTATTTATTTGATTTTTCATAATTACTGCGTGTATCGGAACGCGATTCGAAACTTTAGTAAAACAATAATATAGCGTCGTCGGTTTTGTATTATCCTACGTACCATGGTCAAAAAATGTATTATCATTATATTATTGAGAATGAATGTATGTATAAAGAACGGTAACGGCTTAGTAGAGCAAGACAGCGATATAGATTTGTGTTGCCGTTTCTACTTTCTTGGACTTGTCTGAACGCGTAGAAGTAGATATAGGTAAGTATGCGTACATAATTATTTTGTCACACTGTGACGAAAATTTTGGCGTCGCACGTCTAGTGCGTTTGCTTGTGTCAAAGAGGAAAGATTTGATTGTTTGTTTGTTTGTTTGTTTGCATTGAATAGGCTCCGAAACTACTGAACCGATTTGAAAAATTCTTTCACTGTTGGGATGCTGCACTATCCCCGGTTGACATAGGCTATATATCCCGGCTTCGCCCGTGCGAAGCAGGGGCGGCCTACTAGTAATATTATAAAGAGGAAAAATTTGATCGTTTGTTTGTTTGTTTGTTTGCATTGAATAGGCTCCGAAACTACAGAACCGATTTGAAAAATTCTTTCACTGACGGGAAGCTACACTATCCCCGGATGACATAGGCTATAATCTATACCCGTGCGAAGCAGAGGCGGACCGCTAGTATATTATAAAAAAGCGGACCTATGTAATTTCTCGTTGGCAACAAATTATTGAAATTCTATAGAAAAAAAACAGCGTGTCTTCGCACCTACGCATCGGACGCCACTTTCGCATTGAAAGGTAATGCGCCATAGTGGCATTTGACTGTCGGAGGCCTAGAAGCTCTAACACTAGGGTTGGCAACTCAGCCTGTACTATCTTGCCTACTGCAATATTCTAGTGATATATTTATTTATTTATCGGAGTCCTTCCGGTGGCCCAAGATTTTGACACTAGGGTTGGACATTAAAACCAAAATTTTCATGCCTCCTACATATTTTGGCGACTGGAACACACATTTGTCGGATGCCTTCAGGAGGCCTAATAGTTCTGAACACTAGGATTGATAATTTAGCCTTTACTATCTTGTCTACTACATATTCTAGCGATTTATCTACATATTCGTCGGAGGCCTTTGAGTGGCCTAATGTTCTAACACTAAGGTTACCAATACAGCCAATTGTTTAATGCCTCCTACATATTTAGGTGACTAAAACACATTTTTTCTGAGGCCTTTGGGAGGCCTAATTATTCTGACACTAGGGTTGCCAATTCAGCCTGTATTATCTAGCTTACTACATTTATTTTACTGTATGACACGTATTTGTCGGAGGCCTTCAGAAGGCCTTATAGCTCGGACCCTAGGCTTGGCAATTCGGCCTATGCTAATTGGCTTATTTTTCTAGTGATTGGAACACATACTTGTCGGAGGCCTCCCGGCGGCCTAACTTGACATTTGGATCGACCGCTTAGTCTTTATAAACTGATTTAAATATTTTTCAGAGGCCTTCGGGAGGCATAAAGCAGTTTTAATTTCAATGCGATAATAAAAAAGTTGGTCCTGACTAACTTTTTTATTATCGCTAGAATGGAGCCTCATAGACCCAAAAATTATGTTATTCACGTTGTTAAAATCGTCTATGGTACGGGGTTTAATATAAAACTTTTGTATTACGGAATAAAGAACGGAATCTAACGAACTATGACCGGGTGTGTGAGTGAGAACTCTGTATTAACGTATAGCGTCGTCTCGTGCTTTCCTAATAAAGCGGAAACGTTTTCACGTCCATGGTACGGTCCAAAGTAAGAATGTTTTACGCTGGAATCGCTATGTTCTCGCAGCAATGTTGTTTTGTGTAACGTGTATGGTAGGGCCCCAGACCCTCTAGCCGGAATTCCAACACTAAAGAGTATAAACACGGACTGGCAGAACCAAGGATCTCTGAACGAGTACAGACTCCAGTGGGAAAAAATTTCATCGCTCTTCGAACACCAATCGGAAAAAGTCAGGAACTGACGACAGGGACACACGGTCAATACTTACTGAAATGCGGTTGTTGTTGACATTGCAAAAACTTACCTCATTTCAGAAATTGATGGAAAAATCACTTTGGTTGGCACGGGAAAGTGTATCTCTGGGAAAAAAAAACTAAATAGGGATTGATAAAACTTTTCCATTTTATTGTACGTACTGGCCGAAAATGAATCTCTAAGAAACAGAAGCGCAACTTTTGTTCAAGAACTAAACGCGAAGAGGATAAAAATGCATTCGCTTGGCGGAAGACCAGATTGATTATTTACATAGACAATCCCGGCAAAATTATATTGTGATAGTCAATTCATTTATTTCGGGTCTTAGGTATAACTAATATACACTTGACGACGTCATTTACAGGATAAACAACTTAAAATTTACAATTTAAAATTAGCATTACACAATTATACAATATAGGTACCTACACATTATCGGCTGTAAAATGGCCTTGTCAATAATTTTGCAGCTGTAAAGAGGCTTTGTGGTACGTAGCGTCTCTATTCTTGACGCATCAAAGTCCACTGAATCAAAACTTTAAATTTGTGAAGCGGGCAACCCAAACTGTCTACTCCCAATTGCCACAACCATCACCATTCACCGCCGTCACTGGAGGCAATCAAGAAAAAAAAACATAGCCAAGTCTATAATCATTAACGAGGATAAATTTGAGTCAGGATATGTCTACCGAGTGAAGTCGAACAAACCGTAACAGTAGAGTTCACATTTATAATGAACAAGGACGAAATCCTGAGTTCACTAACAGGGATTTTTCCACCGCCAATCTCGCAGCTGTCAGCTCAATCCGCTCGAACTGAGAGGTCTTGCGCATGACGATGGACAGAGGTCAGACATTTGTGTCCTGGAGGTTGGGACAACCACTTGAATGGCACGCGACTGGTGTCGTCACATCTTCCTGAGTATACAAAGTAGGGATGATGCAGCGACCTATTTGGCGGAGAAGCACAAACATGCTAACCTCGGTAGTGGTGCCATATTTGAGTCAGTTGGGTTAGAGACATGGGGCCCTTGGGGACCGGGAGCTCATACCTCATTTTCAAACATCTTTCAGAGTGTCTGGTTAATGCAACGCGTGATAAAAACGCTGGCGTTTATCTTGCTCAATTCCATTCAGTGGTAATGGCCAGCATGCTTGGTAAGCTGCGACGTATGCTGGTAATGGCATTTGGATTGTCTCTAGACTTTCTACGGTCTATGGGCAGTTCAACTGTTTTATGTATAATAGGCCAAATAGTTTACGTACCTATTTAGTGTTAGCTCGAATTTTGTTTACGGAGCTAAGTGATTATATTTTATTTATATTACACGGGAACTACTCGCGTAAGATTAAGCCGGTCACTACGGCTCCGGCTTACTTGAGTAATTCCCGTGTAATATAAATAAAATGTGTGAAAATCACGTCAGTTTCTATAAGTGATTATAGCTATCCTACAGGAACCGTACAATAATCTAATGATGGAGTATTCTCAATCGCCTCACAAACAACTTCAAATAGCTAAAACACTACCGTTTATAGCTATTACAAGAATATCACAATTTTAGATGGAAAACTGACTCTAACTTTGCTGTTTTAAATATATCGAAAAATCACGTATACATAAACATGTATAAATTTTTTCCGGAGTTCCGGAGTAAACATTCAAAATTTCGACTGCTTAGCGTGTAGGTACGGTGTCGGCAAAATACGTTTTTTTTTATATTCACACAAACGAGACGAAAAGTTAAGATTACTTCTACAAAAAGCTCCATGAATACCCCATGTATGTGTTCTGCGATTTAATAATAATAATAGTAAAAAAAACACAGTCCTGATAAAAGGAAACAGCTATTAAATTTTCCTAATTAAATTTTGCTATAAGTCAAACTTATAGAGACAAGCCTAAGGTCTTTGACTTTTATACATAAGTATAATGATAATATAGACGATTAAATAATAATATAAAATATAATAATAACATAAAAGATTAATTAGATAACAAAGAAAAATTTATTTTAGTCGTTATCGTTACCCTTGTTGATTTCGTATTTAAATATCCTCGCTGTGCCATCATCAGAGGTGGTCATTATGATATTTTGTTTAGCATTATAACATAGGTCTAAGATAGCAGTGCGGTGGCCGGTCAGCGTTTTAGACAGCTCTCCGGAGAGGCCCTCGAAAATTCTAATAGAGCCATCAAGAAGGCCTGTTACTAGGTGGTTCTTGATCCATATCATCTTGGTGACTCCTTCTGACTCTTCGTTTGCTTCGCGGCATTGGTGTCGCACCATCTGCCGCGCCACATCCCATATACTGATGGCACCATTCAATGTCCCTGAATGACAAAATAAGCATTATTTAGGTATATCATTGAAAAAAATAATATAGCCCAAATTAAAGTGGGGTTGGGCGGGACACGTGGCCAGGATGCACCCTGATAGATGGGCCCAGAGGATCACACAGTGGGTGCCTGAAAACGGACGAAGGAGCCAAGGCAGGCCTAGAAAACGCTGGCGCGATGACCTCGAAACGTTCCAGATACAGTGGTCAAGACTGGTGGTTGATCGCACTGTCTGGAAAGAAATGGGGGCAACCTTTGCCCAGGAGTAGGACAGTAAAGGGTAATATTAAAAATAGGGGAGCAGCATTAGCTGATGTGTCTATAATGCCTATATCCCACAGTGTGGATTTTTTTATTTAAGATCTTAAGATGATCTTATCTATCTCACCAGTTTGTTTTTAAACAAGTTTAAACTGATGCCACCATTTAATGTCAGTTTGCTTTTAAACGCGTGTAAAAACAAACTGGACATATTTTTTTTAAACTTATTTTATAGAAAACTTACCTAGTGCAAAATATCCCAATGGGTCTTGTGAAAAGGCAACTGTTTCTAAGTCATTACCAGCTTCTAATTGGCCGACAATCTTGCCATTGTTTGCTGTCGAAAGAAATGCTTTACCTAAAAAAAAAAAAAAAATATATAATCGTTTTTACACAAAATAAAAACAGCAAAACCTAATTTATCCACCTTAGTTTTCGATACGATGCAATACAATAAATACTTATTGGACACTATAAAAAACATACACGAGACTTCTGTAACCCGTCAGGAAGGAACCCCAGTTTTAGGGTTCTGTACCCAAAGGGTAAAAACGGGACCGTATTACTAAGCCTACGATGTCTGTCTGTCTGTGCTACCTTTAAACGGTTCTGTATCTTTCGAACCGTGATAGACGACCAAATGAAATTTTCACAGAATATGTAATATTACGGCGGATTAACTAACAAATAATAAAAAAGTCCAAATGTTAAAGAAAGGCTCACTCATCACGAAATCTCGAAAACTACTTGACCTACCAAGCTGAAATTTGGCAGGTAGATTCTTTATGGGGTGTAGAGATTCGCTAAGGATTTCGCGAATGGGCCGAATTGAGGGGTTGAAAGTTTATATGAAAGGCTACGCGTACAAAGTCGCAGGCAACAACAAGTCATTTATATTTGTAAATGAGACAAAATACAATTGACTAAATAACATTGAATACAGCCAAATAGAGAAAGAGATTACCATCGGTCGATATTGAAGCCACTAAATTGCCTTCAGGATGGGTATCAACAGCTGTTACTCTTATTTGATGCACATTCGATGGTATCTGGTTGACTACAGCAGATGTTTTTAAATCCCATATTTTTACTGCTCCGTCTTCGTATCCCACTACTAATCGAACTCCGTCACTGAAAAGCTGTAACAACATACTTTTTACAAACATGGAACACATAAATAAATGTGTTAAGTGACTAAAACATTGTTTTTTTTAAACATATGATAATATATCGGCCTCCTTGACGCGTCCTTCAACGGCGAACCTGACTAGCGCCGGTTGCGGCGAGCGCATATATGGCTGGCAAAACCAAACTTAGTTTTAAAGGTCCTGTTGCAAGGCGTATAGTGTGATAATAACTTTAATGCTATTAATTTCTTCCTTTTATGTCTCAGTTGTGTTTATGTTTAACTATAATTATTTAAATTTTTCGCTCAATATTGATGCATGCTGTCTTCACCTGTAATTATTGTGACATTTAGTTATATTTTTGTTTGTTTAGTGTTTTGATAATTGTATTGTTATGTACACAGTGTAGGGGACATAAATAAATAAACTGTTTTCAAAGCAAGAACTTATAGAAAAATAAACTTATAGAAAGGACATACTACAGTCCAAGATTTTATGGATGATGACTGGCAGTAGATATTAAACCTTTGAATGGCTCAGCCATTTTCCCGTTGACACTGACAAGTGGCAGAGCTCCCAACATCAACCGCAAACGCGCATAACTGGGAGCCGGCTTGGCGCCACTCAAGGGTATAAGATAATAGCTATTGTTGATTCGGACACCAATAAAAAAAGCTGTTAAGCTGTTTATATCAGAGAAAAGTTTTAAAATATACATAATATGTCGAAAAAGTTCATTACAAAAACGGACTATTTAAGGAAAGCTTAGAATGGCATCTTTCGGAAATAAATTGCTCTGTGGACATAATCACTGTATGTCAGTCACCACATTAGACAATTACATGATGAAATAAACTTTTATCTAGGACCAAAGTGCTTGGGAAGACAAATCCAGCGAATCCAAACTCAATGGGGTTACGTCGTTTTGTTTAGGAGTTTCTATGGCCATCTTCTGTCACAATCATCAGACCAATTCGATGGTAACATAACATTGCACTGTCACCGAACTTACACAAGTATGCCAAATTTCAACTCAATCAGTTGAGTTGATAACTGTTCTAAAATTCAGTTGCAAGATTTGAAAAAAACAAGTCACAAATTATCTAGTCATAGTTTTTTTTTCAAGTTACACATCATTGTGTAATTGCTACAAAATTAGTTAAATTTTGAATTACTTGAAGGCTAAGTGTCAAAAATTTAACAAAAACATGTACACATTTGTAGTTACTTACTTTTCCACATTCCACTTTGACATTATGTCCTTTTAAAATTTTCACATCACCAGAAGGGACTTTAAATATATAAACGTCTCCCTTATCAACTCCAATCATCAGAACTCGAGTACCGAAGTGCCACTGGCCCCAAGATATGTCATCACTGTCATATTCAAAGGCTACAGTCCAAGGTAGTTGCTGGTTTTCTTCTGTATTGACCTTCCACACTTGGATGTGTCCTGCCATGTCTGCCGTTGCTAAATATGCACCGTCAAAACTGAATCCAATATAGACAATAGAGTCCTTGTGGCCTGTGCACTCCATAACAACTTGACCAGTCTCCAGTGACCAAACATATGCTTTATCGTCTTCTCCGCCGGTAGCCGCTAGCTTCCCATCTGGATGGATATCACAGCAGAACACAGAGCCTACGTGTTGGTCTAGTACTAGTGTAGCATTGTCTTCGGGCGGCTCCCTTTCTTCGTATTCCATGTCATCGTCTTCTGCTTCCATAATCTCGTCATCATCGTCAAGATTGATTTCTTCGACTTCCTCGAACATGTACATTTCATCTTCCATGCTTGATATTTCGTCACCGTTTAACGACGACGGTGGGGTATCATGTGGTTTATCTTTCATTTTTTGAAATTGTATAGTATAGTATCAGGAAAAAAATAGGCGCAATTGGGCGCAATGAAATATTGCACAAGGTTTACTTTATTCTAACCTAAAAAACCAAAAAATATCTAATTTGACATTTTCAATTTTTATGTTTTTTTTCGGCCATCGGGCAGGCTAAAGCTTTTAAAGCCATACCGCTTCTTCATCTGTTTTTTTTTAATACAGAGTGTTAATTATTACAATAATTGGTTAATAATTAATGTCTTAATATTTACAGCATTTCAACAATGTTATCGCAAGCGTTACCATTCAGTGTGCTAATGCCGCCAGCATGCTGGGTACGCTGCCAACTGGTAGTGGGCTTGAGCATTTGGATTTTCTTTAGACCTTCGACGGTCTATGGGCAGTCTAACTGAATTTGTAGTGTTAGTATTAGCTTGTATTTTGTTTAGTTACTTTACTAAACGTTAACTTTTTGTTTGGTTAGTTTTTTAGGGACATGCTCAAAAAAAAAACAATGTCGTATGAGTAAACTATCGTATGTTTATTTTTTATATTACACTAGCGCCTTATCTGCTGTGTCTGCTGTAGACCTTAGAAGATTTTTTTTCCACTATTACTTACTGGGCAGGCTAAAGCTATTAAGCCCATAGTAATAACAAATTTAATGACAATTGACATATTCTAAATCTTTGATTGATTTGAGGTTTGGTTTGGTTGGAGGTTATGTTGTGTTATATTGACTTTATTTTTATTTAAGTTGTACTGAAATACTGCAATTGTTCATCAAATAATTCATTGAAAGTGAGAACTATTTTACTTACCCATTGAGATAATGGCTTCTCTCAATAAAGGTACTTATTTGTATTTTGTCATACAAAATTCTTACAATTTTCCAAGTATGTACTAACTCACTTTTTTTTTGTCGTATAGCTCTCCTGCAACCGCAGACGGCATTTACAATAGTTAAGCGGTTTCGCGGCAAAATTAATATTCAAAAGCCTCGTAAGCCCCACTTCGAAAGGCAACTTCTAATAGATCTGTCGAAACCTAATCACGCGCCACCAAATTGGACCCTACCCGACATTGTCCTGTGTGGTAAGGGAGAGAAAAAGTGGAATAAAGTCGTAGACAACCCATTCGAGAGGATATTAGCAAGAGAATGCCTCGACTGGTTCAACACTTCAAAAATGGTTATATTTCTTCATTTGAATTCAATAAGTATGGAGGATAAAACTCCTATTTTTGCTGCGTTAGCTAAAAACAACATGCACCTGAGGACTTATGGTAAAAAGATTGTCAGTATGGCCACAACTAGTACACGGTATGAAGCTGTAAATCACCTCTTCACATCTCATCAAAATATTATCTTTGGTCAGCCTGAAAATGCTGCTAAGATGTTCAAGATATTGAAAAAAGCACCTCAACTGGTTGTTATGGGTTAGTATTTTGAAAGATTTCACAATTTGTTTTAGTATTTTTAACCGACTTCAAAAAGAGAGGGGGTTCTCAATATCTTAATACGGTTTGTTTTTTTATGTTTGTTACCCCAGAACTCCAACATTTATGAACCAATTTGAAAAAAAAAAAAAAAAGTAAAAAACTATTTGAAAGGATAGACCTACTTTCAGATTGGTCCCATTGAAAATTCATCGATATCGATTCAGTAATCGGTTCAGTTCGGTTTGGCTTAATCAAAATAGAAGGAAAATTGGTTTATTTGGATGACATAATGTTGTCATACAAGTAACCGAAATTGTGTATTTTATAAATTTTTAAGTTGGTTTTTAAATTGATAATTATGTCTAGATATGTCATCATGATAATCATCTTAGTGCACTGCTAGCCATTATGCCTCTCCCAGGGTATGTTGATCTTTGGCTTTTCGTTTCTTGCCTTCACTGCCAGCTGCCATACCCATATTGTCACTCTAATGTTTGCCGATTTGTGGTCACCAATCTAGAACACTTCTACCCCAACGGTTTATGGGTTCAGCGACAGATATGATGAAAATTTGGATCCTATCAAAGGTAGGTACTTCAGTTCAGAACAGTTGCTTTCCATGTACGAAGCACAAGTTCAGTCGTGCATGGAGTAAGTACTGCTCTCACCCTTGGGATGGATCAGTTAACCCATTATGGGCTGAATTAATTTATGGTCTTACTTTTTAGTGAGTTTTACATATGTAGTAGTTATGGATCCCCTGGTCATAAAACAGTCGAAAAAAATAAAAAAAACTTCACAGTTTTTGGAAAAATGGGTGATGCCATATGGCACCGCTAGCCACTTATGTAGTATTTTTATATTTCTTAACATAATCAAGTATCTCAATCTAAAATGTTATAAATAGATAATATTGGATTGTTATAACAATAATACTCCATATACGTAATTAACAATGCTTTTATTATGTATATACCTTAGTAACACATATGAAATTGGTAGTTACAAGTGATACATACACCATCACCACACTTACGACACTCCGTTCTGGTCTGACTCCAACTGATACTTGAGTGGT
This sequence comes from Agriopis marginaria, assembly GCA_932305915.1. Taxonomy (NCBI): domain Eukaryota; kingdom Metazoa; phylum Arthropoda; class Insecta; order Lepidoptera; family Geometridae; genus Agriopis; species Agriopis marginaria. The sequence goes on from OW029915.1 coordinate 13,398,051, forward strand.
TCACTTTGCTCCTCTGCCCTGACTGCGAGAACTGCCGCGACTGCGACCACCACGGCGACTACCACGTGTACGTCCACGAGTATGACCACAACCACATTTAGCTATGTCACTTGTTAAGGCTAATGACATTGCTGGATGTTCGGTGACCGATGGTGCTGATGAGCAGTCTTTTTGTGAAGTGCTTGGAGCCAATACCACTCCACAGTCAGCACCGAGCTGTCGACCAGTGAGGTTGTTGACGAGAACTCCCTCGCTTTCATCTGCTGAGTCTTTGTCAGTAAGAATTATTGGTTCCGGAGCTTCAAAAAACACTAAAAATGTTTCAAAACTTTCATCATCTTCGAAAATTTTCAATGCTTCATGAAGCGTACAAATCCTGAATCGAAATAAAATAACTAAATAATTATTACAATCGAGGTTTACGTATTACTTAAACACATTATGGAACGATTTCATACATTTCGAAAAGACACGATATCGGGCTAGCGGTGCCATTTGGCACTCTCATAGTTTTACCCTGAATTACACAAAAACCGAAAAAAAAAGAACGCGTTTTGAATTATTAATACATTATCATGTCTTTCGATATAAGTATTACACAAATAACTAGCATATAACACAAAAATATAAATAAATATGATTTACTTACTTGAAGCGCACATCCAATTTGCCACGATTTTTTCCACAGTCAATTTTGAATCGTTCAAACTTATAATTACTCGATGACATGTTGCTAAATTCACTTGAATCCTAATAATATGTCTATCGAGCTTCAGCACAGCGATTGGTTGGCTACCTACATTGCTCCAATTTCAAAATGAGCGCAAAATTTAAAACTGCGTAAAGGCGATGCCGTACGGCACCGCTAGCCCATAATGGGTTAAGTTCCAGCTTGGGGCGTTGGAGTCTATTGAGAAACATAAAGAGGCTCATCAGCATAGAATCCCTAGTTCAGACTAAGCTTCTTAGTCTTGAGCATCGGCGCAAAGTTACTATAATAGTTTTTTATCGGATGTATGTATAGATCTATGGATGTACAAAAACTACCGAATGGATTTTAATGAAAGCTTACGATAATATAGCTTATACATTAGAATAACACATAGGCTATAACGGGTTGTAGTAGCGAGGCCGAAGGCCGAGCTCTACGCGTACGAAGTAGCGGGTTTCAGCTAGTATATATATATATAAAATGATATACATAGTAATTAAATTCGCAGCCGGAAGCTCTTTACAACGCGTCGCGTGCGGCGCGTTTGTCTTGATTTTTAAGCCCTGTCCGCCTTGTCTTGGTTTGCGTGGGGCCATTGGAGAGCCCGCGTTACTTTTCAATAGTTATTATTTCGCTGCTTTTAACTTAATAGTCGTGTCGATTTTAAACTTTGCAAGTACATATACATAATCCGGACCGGATGACAGTACAATAATTTGGGACCCTAAAATTAATCCGATGATGAAATTGGGAGGTGAACCGATAAACTCCTCGAGTTTAGTTCCCATGGTTTACGAGTCACTTAAGCATATTTTTATTTTTAACTTCAAAGAAGAAGGGGTTTCTCAATTTTTTTTCAACATTTCATGTTGAATCATGGCAGGAAGGCCTTTGGGGGAAGAATATTCCACACCGTGCAGGTCCGCGGATTAGAGGAGCGGAAAAATTGGAAGGTGTGGGATTTCCAGCTTTGTAAGATGTGGGGGTGAGCTTTTTGATGGTGTCGGGGTGTGTGGAAGTGGAAGTCTTGACTCAGGAATAAAAACAAAAAGCTCTTCAGAGCATTCCCCGAAAAACAAGCGATAAAAAATGCAGAGGGAATCCACAATTATTTCGGAGGCATATGGATAGCTAATAAGCTATAGATCCCATTAGCCTCCACTCAGAGCCGCGAGAGAGTGCGGCTCCACATGGAGAATTGCCCCCACCTCTGGAATGGCGCACCGGAATACCGTCCAGCTGCAGCCTCACGATTCCCTACAGAGTCGAGCCACTAGAATTGTTGATGATCCCAAGCTCACCAACGCTGGACCCATTTACCTCCGAAGAGATGTGGGTTCCCTCTGCATCATCTATCGCTTGTTTTTCGGGGAATGCTGTGAAGAGCTCTTTGATCTTATTCTTGCGTCGGAATTCCACTACCGAACATCCTGACACTGTCGAAAGGCTCACCCCTACATTTTGCTAATCCGACACCATCCGGTTCTGCTGTTCCTTTCTTTAATGGAACACGATGTGAAATGTCCATCCCCTGAAGGTCTTGCCGCTGTGCTTCAACATGGGTTGTTTTTAAAAGCGTATCTACGTAAACATCTCTTTGAGCTGGCAAAACATCTACACAACCGCTATAGTGATGCAGGTGTCCATAAGTGGCAATTAGCTCTTACCATTAGGCGGACCGCATGCCTGTCTGTCTCTCTTTTTATAAAAAAAGCACTTTTTTATCTCTAGTTAAAACATTACCATATCTCTATATAATTATCACTGTTGATCATAAATCTAATTATTTTGTTATTTTCAGCTGGTATAATTCAAGACAGACTGATGTCAAAGAATGAGTTAGTCGAGTTCAGTAAGATGCCAAGTCTAGAAGCAGCCAGAAGTCAACTTTGTGCCGTCCTCAACAGTGCTGGCTCCAGCATCGTCAGCCAACTAAATCAGAGCCAACAGATCCTCGTATCACATCTCGAAAAACATGCAGAACTACAAGACAAACCAGAAGAAAAAGATAGTTGAAATATTACTTAAATATTGATTAACTAGTATACTGTTATTTAGAGAATTTGTTGTTTTATCTATGTAGTATATTCCTCAGTAGATGCTTGTATTATTGCTTTATCATAAACCATTCTTACATCTAAAGAAGTCAGTTTTTCGAAGTTAGTAGCAAGTATTTACCACCATTTTGGTGCTCATTTGTTATATCTATATTTGAATATAACTGACCTTACAAATAAATAAACCAGACAAGTAAGAGTAGGACTCGTGCTCTGAAGGTTCCGTTGTCGGCCAGAACCATTAGAGACAAAAACAACATAAAAAGTTTAAATATTGAAAGACAAACTTAATTTTTTAGTGGACAATAAGGTTCTTCCATACATACCAACTACAAAACGTAAGTTTGTAATCGCAAAACATTTTTTAATGGTATAACTTCAAATTAACGACTCGGATTTTTTCCTTTATATGTGCTGTGAGACTTTGCCTCTTGCCAAATTTTATGTTTCTAGGTCAAGTACCCTATAGATTTGATTCCCTTGTGAAGTCGCAAAATATGCGACACAAAGAATCTTTTGATCACGTTGACTTACAAGTTTGATTTTTTCACAGCTGAATGCCGTAGACTTGAGTATTTGATATAAATTACAATACTACGCGTTTCTGAGAAACATGTCTTGACAGACAGACGGACAACAAAGTGATCCTATAAGGATTCCGTTTTTTCATTTTGAGGTACGGAACCCTAATTACTATAATAGGTTGTAATATTATGTCATCTTGGCCCTAGTAGTTTTATTATGATTTGTCGCTTTATGAAATAGGAACTCTATAAAAAGCTACTAATCACTTTGTTGAAAAAGTAACTGATTCGGAAACTGATTAATAAAATTATTTATGTTAATTTTTAAGTAGAATATTTAATATTATTATCATGTATTTTGTATATATCTAGTATGTATTTGTTGTAAAATTATTTATACCACGGCATAGAACATCAAGAGGGGCGCCGAAGACTGAAGACATAGTCAAAAGTAAGTAAAATCAATCAAAGTTCAAATTATTTATTTAAACGCAATCTTTGGCAGGAGTTACATATAACTTACAACCTAGTTCCAAAAGAGATCAAAATATATTGACTATTTGAAGGGACATCAAAAACCTTACATAATAATACTTGAGCAACATTGATATATTGGAAATTGTTACCACGAAATAATAGTAAAATCTTAAATCTATGTTAAACATAAAATATCCTTTTTATGTGGAACTACCTATTATTAGTTCGACAAAGTAGTAAAGGTGACGTGTAATGTTAAGGGGTGGCCGCGAGCCGATTCGTCGCGCTCGCTAACGCCGTAAGAGCTACTGCCGCCTCTACCTCATCTCTATCATGTCTGGACATCGCCAAGGTGTTAATAGTGATGCGCTGTACTTTGTTCTCAGACCTCTTTTTCTTCTCATCCGCCCACCAAGAGTAGTTACTCTCGCTGGGCTGGAAACGTGCCGCGCTCTCCAACCATTTGCTTAGAAGCATTGGGCCCGATATGTTCTTTGTCTCTTCTCTGGTGATTGACCCGTTCAGTTCGACGCTGTACGAGTTATTGTTGTCACAGGCGTCTTTCAAAGTTGACGATGAATCCGATTCTTGTTGGTACTCTCTTTCTGGGCTGTCGAATTCGGCGTCGATATCTAAGTTCTCGTGTTCCGAACTGTTAGGTTCAGGTTCGGTCCAAATGCTGTCGTCGGAGCAAATGCTGAATTGTTCGACGTTGCCTTGCGCGCGGTCGTTGTATGTGCGTATGAGATGGCCCCACGTTTGTTGTTGGCGCTCTACGTTTACGTTTTTCAATTTTCTACGCCAGTTGGCAAACCAGTTGCAGATCTGTAAATTTAAACTTATTTTACTCCTCTAAAGTTAGGAGGACTCCAGTAAATTATTTCGGAAGATACATGAAGGAGATACCGTTTTGTGAGAGTAAACATTTCACGTAGGTAGGTAGTTTAGTGAGTCAATGCGCTGATAAACTGAACAAAACACTGTAGTCAAGAAAGCGGGGACAAAAATAGTGCCTATTTATGTACAAATAGCAATAACTGGCACCGGTCCAATTAGGTTGATGGTAGGCACAAACCTGATACCTTTCTACTTGACAAGACTTTGAATGTTGAAGCAAATCTAGGTAACTGAAAAGAACTGAAATCTTACTTGTACGTATGTAAGGCCAGTCTCTCGTGACAGATATTTCTTTTCTTCTCGATTAGGGTAAGGGTTCTCTCTTCGTCGTACGAGCCAGTCTTTTAAGTATCTCTTTATTTCAGGCGTAAACAGCCTTTTCTGTGGACGTTGTCCTGCCACTAAACTTCTCCTGGAATACAACACAACAACATTTTAGAGTGCAAAACAAGGGAAATGAAGGTGCGAGTGCGTCACAAAACAAGTGCATTTACAATAGTTGTAAAGCTTTTTTAATAAAAGGTCGTTTATGTCCAAAATTTATGTGTGACGCACAAAGAAGTAATTTCATAAAGACTGAAAGTAATGAGTCATGTTTTTAGGTACGCACCTAGTGTAACGCCTGTTTCTGACCGGCCTTGTTGATTTTCCACCGTCCAGTTTGGCTGCGGGGCCATCCATGTTGTCTCCTGCGCCCGATCTTTGGATAAGTGTCATCGGATCACGATTCACCGGAGTTAAACTTAGAAGTGGGCCTGAATTAGTGTCAATCCTTTACATGTGAGAATCTGTAGGGCTTGCAGCACGTGCAAGGGCTCCACGGCTCGCGACACGACTCGTGTCTCGCGACGCTGCCGCTGCGGGGGATGCTTACAGATCTATTAAAAAAATAAGGACATGATGACATAAATAGATCGTCTTTCGAAGAGCACACCACACTGTCTAATTACTACGAACAGTTAGATAGGTAACACATTGTTCTGTCTGCCGTTGTGCGTTGATGTAACCGAAACATGACGGTCACATTCCTCAGTTCACTTTTAGATGTTAGCACTCATTGGCGGTTCCCGAACGTGCATAACCGCGATATTATAACCATTTATTCGATAATGTAGAGCGAACTTTACATAGGTGCATTGTTTCAAAGTTTTGTATTCAGTAATTTACATTGCGAACAAAAAACATGCTAACTATTACGTGTGCTATCGAGGGTCAATGTTCTTGTTTTCGTACGGTGAAGTGTAAATCAGTGTTGCTGAAGATATTTTGAACGAAGGACACACCGTTCGGTATGTTTGATTGATTTCACTGTTGTTTTGATACACTAATGTGGCAATTAAAATGTTGGTGTTATTACCGCACGTACCTGTGTGCGGGAAAGCTCGGGACTGTGTGAAAATGGCGTCGGAAAGCGCGACGGCAGCGCCACCGCGCGGGCGCATCGCCACTGCAAATCCGTGTTATTTTCAGGATGTCTCCCGCGATGTCTTCAAAAACATGATTACAATAGGTAAACAAATTGAAACCAAGCTAGCTGCATTAATCGCGCAAGTTATGCGGCTTTATATTTGTACTGACATTGAAAAATGCCGCGCCGTTCCTCATCCGTGCTAGCGAATTTCTTTATTAGTTTATTGGGTAGTTTAACGCAGAAAATTCAATGAAATATTTGACAAATGATTTCAGAACGAATGCTGGAAAAACGTGTATCATGTTGAGGTAGTAGGTAAGTACGTCAGAGTGCTATTCTGAAGCTGTTATACGCTCACACATGTACGAGTATAAATAATTTGATAAACTGTTGGATTTTGGGAAGCCAATGAACGACATTATTTGATGAAGACATTATGATAGCCCAGTTGGTCCAGTTGATAGTGAACCTGCCTTCTGCGCTTGGGGACGTAGGTTCGATTGAAGCACAAACATTCATGTCATGAACATTTGTGTTTGTTCTGTATCTGGATGTTAATATCTATTATTTAAAAATATATATGTATGTATATTAGTCTCTGACAGCCATAGTACCAGCTTTGCGTAGTTTGGGGTGCAAAAATGTCCCTATTTTATTTATATTGCTCATTTATTTACCGTCGTTATTAGCAGGAAAGGTGTGTGTGCTCTCGACTGAGACGTGGAATTGAGTATCAAATTATACAAATTAAAATATAAATCTATACAAACAATAGTTAGTACTTATACTGTTTAGTTTAATGTAAATAATATACATATATATATATATATATATGTATTTCTTTTTTATACACAAGTATGTAAGCCTATGTTTATGCAAATAAAAATATTTTTCATTTTCATTTCATTTTATATATATATATGAAAAGGGAAAGACCCAATTACTTTCCATGTTATAGTGAAACAAATAGTATTAATTTAAACGATAGTGATGTGATGCCTCAAAATGATCTTGGAGACTTTCAGGTCACAAAGTCTTTCGGCTTTGTCATAATTTTGATGAATATTTTCTGTTAACATAAGATAGAAGTTCCAGTAATCTTTCAATCAAAACAAGCAATCTAATGGTGCCAAAACTAATAACAACATACCTAAACTTAGTTGTTTATGTTACTAAATTATTTTTACTGCTTATAAGAAAAATGCATTTAGGTATGTGATTTGTGGACGTAAATGCAAGGTTTAGTAGAGCTTCTCGGAAAATGATGCAACTTTCAGTTTTGTGGCATCAGCATAGGCTTTGTGCACGAAACACAGAAAGTGTATGTTGAAGAAGAAATAAAGGTTCAAAGTGAAATACGTAAAGATTAAGCGTAACTTGGGTAGAGTTTATTCAGTTTGATTGTGGTTTGGTGTGGAACGTAAAAGGTGCAATCGAAGTTTACGATTTCGTTGAACAGGTAGTAGCAGGTTATAAAAATTTGCCGCCTGTTCTCAATACGACGACCGGTGTCGATGTCGCCGTCCTTCTCTCCGGCATGGTGTGGTGGTGAAGGGTGTCCCCCTCGATAGCGTACGCGAAATGGTTATCGGTGCTTTACAAGGTTCCGTACCGGCGCCAGTTCCCCACACCACATGCGCTGTGGCGACTGTTCCGCTCGCTCGGCTCTCTGCGCCGCCGGCCTGCGTCGTTTATTCGCTCCTCGCCGGCGTCTATTCGCGAAATTCCAGATTCGCAGGCAGTAAAAATGCTAACAGAAAAGTGATTCAGTCGTGTGAGATATTCCGCGGCGAGTGTTCAGTTCACTCGAGTTTGCGTAGTGCCGGCATCGCGCGTCTTCCCACGTGCGTTTGTTTAGCGGTGTGGTCCATTGATTTTTTGCGGCATGGGCGAAGAATCTCAAGCCAGCAATGGCAAAGTAGTGTTAAAACGTAAAATAACTTTGTTCAATGGTGTCGGTATCATAATTGGAACTATCATCGGTTCCGGAATTTTTATATCTCCGACTGGAGTATTCCAAAATACAGAGTAAGTTTTACACTGAATTTTCCCGCCTCTATGGGTAGCTTTGTCTCTATATTGTGTTTGTTCTTGATTTGTGTTTGGTTTATTTGTTTGATGCCTTTATGCCGGTTAAAAATATTATTCGGTTAATTTTAGAAAAAAATAATACTACTCGGTTAATTTTAGAATATTGATTTAGCTTTTTTTGTAAATTGCCATTATACTAAAGCCATGAGCAGTAAATAGTTTTAATTTCAATTGCAATTCAATTGCTATTAATTGTAGTAGTGTTAATACCAGTTCGTGTGATTTATAACGGATTCGACTACCAAATTTATGCCAATATTTTTATTTTTCCTACTAGCCTATTTACTCAATCAACGATACATAATTATTGTTTAGGTATCAAGGAAATAAATTATTGTAATTTTTCCCACACGGACATGCGAGTTGTAGATACGTACTTGCAATAATTGATGTCAAAGTACTGATTGTAATGTGATTTCTAAAACATAATCATGATATTTAATATTTAAAAAGTTTAATTATTCTAAATAAATAACTTAGTTACGTGGTTGGTTACACTACGTGTGTATTATTTTATTGTTAGGTACTAGAAAAGTACGTGTTATATGTGACATCATTATTCCGAAGGCATGGAATGTTTAATATTCCTGTCATCTCATGTCATAAATCATCTTTTATGGCGCTAGATTAATGGTGTCTACTTTCAGTGTATTGTCCCATTCTGGGAAGTAGGACTAAGGGCAAAATAAGAAGCTCAAGTATCACGGGTTTCATGTTCTTACGAGCTTTTCTGTTTCTATCTTCTGAGTTATTTTTGCTAAACCACGATTCCTTCCGGAGACACTTGTTGCTCTAGCTAGGGCATATCTTCAACCGGCTTCAAAAAAGAGGTTTTCAATTCGACTGTATTTTTGTGTGTATGTTACGCCATAATAATTGCTTCGCCGATTGTAAACCGATTTTAATGTTTTTATTTTATTTAATCTCGGACTACCTTAATGGTATCACCCTGGTCCCGTTTTGGGTTACACATAATTGCATATCAAGCCTTTAAAAAAAACACTTCTTTGTATGTTTTTTGTTTAATTAAGTGCGTATTTATGCGTTAGATTTCATGTTAATAGCTAACTTGTTTTAAAATATATGTCCTAAAATATATCTAGTTAGGTATATAGTTATGTTGGTTTTACAGTTACATACGTACTAAATATCTCAAGTTGCATTACGTTATAGGTAGTGGTTTAATTAATTTTACTATTTATTATTATATTTACGCACTTTACTATGAAATTAAAAAAAAAATTACAATATGTAGGTGAAACAATCTGTTTGAATATAGGAACCGGAGGGAGCGTAATCGAAAGCGATGGCAATCAACGTCAATGTTCTCGAGACTTCACCATGCATAAATTGAGCGTCGCTGTCACGATTAGTTCGGCTGGCCATTGGTGCCGTTAAACGTACCTACCCACTTGTTTTGTATTGATGTGCAGCGTTCCACAGTACGGTGGTATTAATCCGAAAGGAGGCCATTGTACTCATAATTATGAAAGTTTATGAGACCAACTCTCATGATCATCATTTACAACCCACCTTAGTCCACTGCTGGACATAGGTCTCTCCCAAGGCACTTTATTTAGTAAAATTTTCAGCTTTTCGCTTCCAGCGACTGCCAGCTGTCTTAGGTTTATCTTCACTTCATTGAGTCTCAGGGCGTACAATAACCTTCTTTCAGTTTAGCATCGCCGTTCTGTGTAACACTGTATAGGTAGGTACATTAGGTACGTGATACATGTTATATCTACCAAGGGTCCATTCTATTTTTCCTTGTATCTACCTAGTCTACCTACCTCACTGAAATGAGTATAATATTATACGGAATGTTCTTTTAATAGACTTATTCGAGGATATCATTGTACTCATCATTATAAACAACTTTTACTTTAGGACCAACACTGATATCGCAAAAAAATATCAGTTGTTCTACTTCTTTGAGTGTTAATTAAATTTTTCTATGGAATGTTTTGTTTTTCGCGTTATCAGGTTGGTCCCATAGTAAAAGTTGTTCATAATAATGAGTACAATGATACGAGTATAGGTACCTATATCGTCTAGATATACACCCTATACAATAGATATATCTTAATACTCAGAATACATTTATACCTATTCTATGCTCTGGATCTGAGAGTTAGTTGTCTTTGTCTTTGTGTGTTCTATGTAGAGATATCTATGACATCCCTTGATACAGATAATTCTAGTGGAGGGAGGGGGAGCTATGATAGTAAAGCGTTATATTTTTGGCTGTCTGTGGTTTTGTTCATATATTCCTGAAATACCATTTAGAACTTGGCACTTGTTGCGGATTTTTCACTACAAGTTGTTATCAACTTGCCATATTTTGTAACTACATAATTATGTATTACTAGCGACCCGCCCGCCCGGCTTCGCACGGGTGTAATTTACGCGCGAAGCCGGGGCGAGTCGTTAGTTATATATATAAACCTTCCGTGAAAATGTAGTTAACTGATAGTGAAAACCGCATCAAAATCCGTTGCGTGGTTTAGAAGGAGTTAGCGGCCATACAGACATACAGACAGACAGACGCGGAAAGGGACTTTAATTTATAATATGTAGAGATAGAGAAGAGAAGAGATTGTGGCAATACATTAAAATAGCATTATAGCCTCCTGATGGCACCTCACTGATTTACTCGTTTTCCCACATTTCCGGGAAAAAAAAAACTATCCCATGTTTGTCGTCATGATCCAAAACTCGTCAATGTCAGTTTCCGCCATTGAAGTAAGAGACTAATTTCTTGTTTTTATTTTCTTTCCCCCTGAGGATTTTGGCGCTGCGCGTCTTGTTTTCCAGGGTAAAATACTATAATTATTTTCAGTCCAATAATTGTGTGAAGTGTGATTCAAAGAGTTTGTAGTTTGTTTTGTATAATTTCAGTTGTTAATTGGGTAGTTTAAATCATTGTCTCGTGCAAGTCGACCGCGCTACGTTCTCTTTAACAGGGTCAGGGCCAGTGGCGTAGCTATCGGAGGGCTTGGAGGTGCCGCGCACCGGGGCCCTCAAGCTCAGGGGGCCCTAAACCTCAAACTATACTTGCGAAAAAAATTCCCACCTTAGAATATAACTCATACACATTACACAATACATGTAGTAGAAATTTTACCAGAAAATTTGAAAATTTCAGGAACTTAACGACGATTTTAACTTCACCCGCTTGACAGTTCTAAGAGTCTCGGGTCAGCTAGTTATTCATATAAATTTATATATATCATCATCATCAGCCAGAAGACGTCCACTGCTGAACATAGGCCTCCCCCTATAACCTCCACACTGAACGTCAGCCTGCCTTTTGCATCCACTGGATGCCCACAACACTCACACTCACTCACTCACTGGCGACTCTCACAATGTCGTCGGTCCATCTAGTGGGAGGCCTCCCTACGCTGCGTCTTCCGGTTCGTGGTCTCCACTCCAGAACCTATTATATATATATATATAATTATATATATAAATTTATATATATACTTGATAAAAACTAACCAGTTCAGATAGGGCCTCAATTCTTCTTTTTTTTCCACCAGGGCCTTTGGTTACCTAGCTACGCTACTGGTCAGGGCTATTAGTACGTTTCAAGTGAACAAGTATAATAAATGCGTTCATAAATGCGTGTACTGTACGTGTAAACTAACACCTTTAAGTACGGCAATATCCGGTTTAATACATCAACTGGCCTCTGGAAACCTAAGACTAGCATACGAAGTGCTAAGCAACGACAACGGTGTAAAACAGTCCCATATACCTAGTGTAATTTGCACCTTGTTTAGTAGGTAATAGGAATTGTACTTAGGGTTGCCATTTTTTTTATTTCGATTATAGTATTTTCGAGGCTACCTGTATAAATATAGTAGACTAGTAGGCCGCCCCTGCTTCGCACGGGCGAAGCCGGGATATATAGCCTATGTCAACCGGGGATAGTGCAGCATCCCAACAGTGAAAGAATTTTTCAAATCGGTTCAGTAGTTTCGGAGCCTATTCAATGCAAACATACAAACAAACAAACAATCAAATCTTTCCTCTTTATAATATTAGTATAGATTACAAAAAATATACATAACTAATAGTGGTGTTACAAATTGATATAAAAATTTACAATGATTTTTTTGCCGCTTTAATTGAAATAAATGATTTAATTTAAATGATTAACAGGCTTTTTTAATAAGATAAACTTCAAAGTTTGTGTTGCTGCATTCCATACTACATAATTTTTTTAAACAGTTGCTTTTAAAATTTTTACCCTCTTATAATATATATAGTTGTTTCTTTTCCTTTATACTTTTTTAATAATGTATTTGGACCCCTAATATAGTAGAATACTATATTATCTAGTCGCCGCCAGAATGCTATCGAATTATAAACGATTTTCTACCTTATATTTCTATATAGGTACTATTTTGATCTCATATGGTTCAATAAAAAAGTCTATCGCGTCGCGTTGACATATTTGCTACGCCCACGTAATATATACTATATAGTAGGTTTGGCAACCCTAATTGTACTCTAGTTACATCTCGTATAGGGAATTTTGATTAAAAGTCAACTAACTTTAATAGGCGTCAATAGGAGAAATAATATATAACCCAGAAGATATCACCTACAATAGTAAATCTAAAAAAACATTGAACTAGGTTCCGCTTTAAAAATGTGTGTAAAAAACGTGATGCTTAAAAAACATTAAACATGGTAGAGCAAGACTGCCTAGATTATACTTACAAATCTTTTTTCCTTTTAGTTTCGTTTTAATTTCTTTCAATATCTTGGAAGTAGACTCGAAGCGAGATACCAGAGAAAATAGGGGATTTCGAAGAGCTTGATTTTTTAAATTTAAATTAACGTTACAATAAATTTTTCAAATAAGATGGAAATGATGCAGTCGCTGGATTTCATTCATAACTGTAGAACTAGTGGGTCATGGCCTGGCCCTAAAACCTGTTCAGTGAGTCGTTACCTGTCAATGAACCAGTAGTTTGCAGTAAATTATGTTGAATGCTGGCTGGAGAACTATCTCGTTTGTCTCATATACAGGGCTACATGAAACGGTGGTAATAAGCCGAAAGGAGGTCATTAAACTCATCAATATGAACAAATTTTACTATGGGACCAAACCCAACGGAAAAAACTGCTCTTCTAAATATGGCCTTCATTTCACTTTCAACGTAATACATAGAACATCTGGTTTTGGCGATTTCAGATTAAAACATTAAAAGTAGTCTACAACGATGAGTAGGTACAATTACCTCATTCGGCTTAGCACTTAGCACCATACCATCATGGGCTCTTATTCACAAATTTCGTTTTGACTGTTTTTGACAGCTTTTTTTCTTTCTATCGAGTCTAGTATTTAAGTATGTATTTAAACCTATATATGTATGTATATCAGTCTCTGGCAGCCATATCACAAGCTTTGCTTAGTTTGGGGTCAGATGACCGTGTGTGCAAAAATGTCCCGAATTTTTAATTTTTTATTTTATTTTAGTCTAGACCATATTCCCATTTACTTAGGGTCGGTGTACCTTGTCCTTTTCCTTGATTGAACGTGATTTTCTGCTTAGTAGACCTTTTTGGAGGTGTTTGTTATCCGTTGTCCAATAAAGGGCGAGTCGTCCACGACGTTTTTTGGTGACAAAAGTCTAGGATAAGCTTCACTTCACTATTATGGTCTTCTGCGTCTTTGGATATGACTGAAAAACCTTAGGCGTTTTTCTTAATTTTGTTAGCTATCGGAGCAACCTTGAAACTTCCTCTTATGTATAGGTACTCATTCTGAATTTTGTCCAGTAGTGTGACACCCGCTGACCGCATTTCTGTTGTGTGCAATTTGTTTACATGGTGTTTGTTGGTCGCATAACATTTTATATACAGCTTTACCGTACCAAATCTGTCAAAACGTTTAATCTTCTTTATGCTCGTACAAATTATGGTCAGCACTCGTCATTGTATCGCTTGCGTTCTGCATACAATAGCATTTTGTAATGAATTTGTCATTTTTGTCTTCTCTCTTCTTTTTTTTTTTTTTTTACCATTCTACTGTTATTTAAATTCATTAGTTATTCAGTGCTGTGTTCATTGTTAAAAGGGCGTATACATTATGCACGTATCTTCAATTGAAACCTTTATTTATTTATTAGGCAAGTCTTCATGTGTACGTATGTCCAGATTTATGAATCCTGAAAAAAAAGTTAAGCCGTCACTAAGAAAAATATGAATAATGTATTGTAAATCAGTATTATAAGTTGAGAAAATATTTTAACTGCCATATGGCTGACCCTACCAGAAATGCTTACAGAAAACCTAGAAGAACTAATTGTACTTTTTAGGCATCTTTTTTCTTTTATCAATAATCAATAAGTTATAAAAGATAAGAAACAAAATTGATGTAGACACTCGTAAAAGGTTCTCGTGAAACGATAAGATTACAAGAACTCTTATCACAAAATTGTCGCAGACGGCTTTTATTCGTTTTAGAAAAGGCCTTGAGTCATCCTAATAATATCTTTTACATATTTTAGCCACTTAGATAAAGTTCAGATAAGATTCTTCCGGATTAATGCGATAAAAAAAGTACCTGAGTCTCGTGTCTCTACTTACGTGCCTACATAACCCATAGTCTTCTGCAATTCCTTTGGCTCAATAATCTGAATAGTTTACCTACGATGGGATGAAATAATAATTGAAAATAGATAAATAATAAATAAATACATATAAGATATAGTGTAACCTGACGCTAGTTTTGAAGGTTCAAGGTCGTCCTTTCACTTTACCAGCCCACAATGGATTTACAAACTTGTTAGGGCCAACATACATGATTTTACCTTTAGTTTCACTTGCAGTGCAAGTACATCGCTGTAGCGTGGGCGAATTGGCGGTCGAAAGCAATCCTGTTATTAATATTAAAAAAAGTACGGTATTTTTTAGGTCTGCTTTCCTTATGAGAGGATTTTGGCGTTTCACGTCTTGCATATACCAGTGTCAAGTATTGAAATATTTTTATGTTTAATTAGATATTAGCTGTGTCGAGATTTCATCCGCGTGGTGATGAAGGAACATAGTGATGAAAATGAAAAGTAGCCTAAGTGTTAATCCAAGACAACCTATCTATACCAAATTTCATCCATATCAGTTCAGCCGTTTCTGCGTGAAGGAGTAACAAACACACACTCACACACTCGCACGCAAACTTTTCGCTTATATTAGTGTGATCGTTTAACAAAGTCAAACAATTTTTTCCAGTTTGTCCCAAGAGGACAGAGCAGGGAGACAGGAATAATCCATATTCAGAGCCAAGCAAATTATGTCATGGTCAAGTCTAAGTCGTGCCCTGGTAAAGTGGTAGAGACTAGAAAACGCTTCCATAGAGTTTTGGAAACAACACGAAAAAGCACGTTTCACTTTGTTACCACACTCAAGCACGTTCAAATCAATTTTAATTAAACACTGTTTAAAACTATTACGGTTGTTAACTGAACCACATCAACACCACAACCTTACCACGGTAAATATCCCGTAAATAATCGTATAACTTAAATTTTAATTGTTTCTAATGTTTGTTGTTCTTTTGTTTTAGATCAGTCGCCGCCTCGTTAATAATATGGCTGGTCTGCGGCCTGTTGTCAACACTGGGAGCCCTGTGCTATGCAGAGCTGGGCACATCAATCACGAGGTCGGGCGGTGACTACGCGTACATCTACACGGCATTCGGGCCGCTGCCCGCGTTCCTGCGGCTGTGGATCGCGCTGCTCATAATCAGGCCGACCACGCAAGCCATCGTGGCGCTCACCTTCGGCCACTATGTGGTCAAGCCGTTCTTCCCGGAGTGTGACCCTCCGCAGAACGCTGTCAGGCTGCTCGCTGCTGTTTGTTTATGTGAGTATAATTTCTTTTCCCACACCGTTTGATTTTTCCGCTCTTTTCTTCCACGGACCTGCAAGGTATGAAATGTCCTTCCCCCAAAGGTCTTTCCGCCGCCGAGCTTCAACATGAAGTATTTTAAAAAGGGTTTTAAAAATTACTTTATGCAGTTTGCACAGTTTGCAATGTTATTACTTTAATGATAATGAATTCCCAGAAATGTCATGAAGCTCTTACGCACAAAATCCAATGTATCCAATAGAAAATACGGCGGTGCTCAAGGCTTTGCATTTTTTTTGAGACTAGATTGCTGTCACCAATCAGCCTCATAGCACGTCGGTCTACCGAATCTTAAGTTAAAGCTACATTTTACGATTCTACATTTTATCAATATTTTTAGATACTTACCCACGTGGTGTAAGTTTTCCATGCTAATGAGTCGGTCAACGGCCGGATTGTCTATAATGGTGACTCAATACCACATACGAGGTGTTTGGTCGAACAATCACCGGTAACACATTGTGTAAGTGTTACGCATTATCCGATAATTTGGATCGATTGACAATCGATTTCAGATAAAATCTTGTACTTGAATATAAATTATATTACAATCGTTCGGTGCCTGTCACGTCTGAAATGTTCACTCAAGGGTTAAGCATTTGGGATATTCTTTATGCCGTCCGTACATTACAGACGCACTTGCACGCGTTCTACGCGAAACTCCTCTGATTTTATTCTCGACTTTATTTCAATAGCGATAAAATTTTCGCAAAAGCATACCCATAGTTGCCAAAGAATGCATAGTTCTGTCAAAAAAACAAGTAATACGAGCAAAGGAAAGGCTGGAATAAAACGCATCAATCTGCGTATTTAGTGTACGAGATGCGTTATAGCTAAACAATTGCGTGTGTAGATTTATCTGGACGCGAATAAAATAAACCGGCCAACTGCGAGTCGGGTTCGCGCACTGAGAATTCCGAACCACCACAAAATACAAAAGTAGTTCATAAAGACAACATCACGCTCAGGTAGCCACCATAGCACCGTAGCAGGTACCCATGCAAGTACCTACCAACCGCACCCGACGTTGCTTAACTTGTTGGTGACTAGAAATTTGTCACCGACTTGCGCTTGGCCATTATTTATTATTTGTTGTTTTACTTTAGTTAGAGTGTGTATTATAATCATGTCAAGTTTGACGCTTGTAAAAAAACGATTTTTTGTATCGGTTACCCCTTTAAGTTTTACTTTTTGACTTTATTATAATTTTCTTAGTTAATCCGCCATAATACGTATTAAAAATATTATCGTTAGATCATTATTGATTATTGGCGTGAGACAGGGAGATGTTATCTCTCCGAAACTGTTCACGAACGCATTGGAGGACGTTTTCAAGCTCTTGGACTGGAACGGATTCGGCATCAACGTCAATGGCGAATACATCACTCACCTTCGTTTTGCCGATGATATAGTCATCATGGCGGAGTCGCTGGAGGATCTCAATACGATGCTCAGCGACCTCAGTAGCCTTTCCCAACAGGTGGGTCTTAAAATGAATGTCCATGGACAAGACAAAAATTATGTCTAATGTCCATGTTGAATCCGTGCCAGTAGTCGTTGGGAACGATACTCTCGAAGTTGTTGACTATTACACCTATCTTGGACAGATTGTTCAGTTAGGTAAGTCCAACTTAGGCAAAGAGGTTGCCCGAAGAATCCAACTCGGATGGGCAGCGTTCGGGAAATTGCGTGACATCTTCTCGTCCAAGATACCACAGTTCCTCAAGACGAAGGTCTTTGACCAGTGTGTGTTGCCAGTGATGACATATGGTACTGAGACGTGGTCCTTAACTGTTGGCCTTTTGGAAAAACTCAGAGTCACACAGCGGGCAATGGAGAGAGCTATGCTTGGAGTTTCTTTGCGCGATAAAATCCGAAACGTGGATATTCGCCAAAGAACTAGAGTCACCGACATAGCTGTTAAAATTTGCAAGTTGAAGTGGCAATGGGCAGGCCACATCGCTCGAAGAACCGATAACCGATGGGGAAGAAAGGTTCTGGAGTGGAGACCACGAACCGGAAGACACAGCGTAGGGAGGCCTCCCACTAGATGGACCGACGACATTGTGAGAGTCACGGGCATCCAGTGGATGCAAAAGGCAGGCTGTCGTTCAGTGTGGAAGTTAAAGGGGGAGGCCTATGTTCAGCAGTGGACGTCTTCTGGCTGATGATGATGATGATGATGTGGTTTTTTTATCTTACACACACTTGTCTTGTCGTATTCACGTTTCCGTAGATCATGTTAGAAGAAATTTTCCTATTATATGTTGACCCCTTGGAAACCCATGACGATAGGTGGAAAGTGGAAATGCAGCCGAAGTAACGTTACACCCGTATTATCTACGACTCTACAATTCCCTTTCACTTTCACTTTTGGTCAATTTGAATCTTGTTTACGTTGATTGTTGTTGTTTATCTCAATACTACTTATTTGTTACTTATTATGCAATCTTGGTTGCATAGAGCCTATAATAAAACTTTCGGTCCAATTTAATTGGTCGTAGCAAGCTAAACTTGATTATTATTTTATAATAGGCTTGCGTTTGACAGCCAACTCGCGATGATGCGGTCTACGATGGAGCACGCCTAGAAGAAATCGATTCACCAGTGATTTAAAAACACCCAGATTGTAACTATCGGGGAATATCCATGAATGCAGCGCATTCCACAGACTAGCAGTTCGCACAATAAAAGTGGAATCAAAGCGCTTCGTACGGGTTTTCGGAATATATACCACAAAGCGGTGTCGTAATTCCTATTTAGTAAGGAAACCAATGTGCAGTCTATTGTAGAGAATAATAATTGAGAAGCCGCGGTCAAACAAGATTACAACAAAATAAGCAGATAATACTCAACTTAACTACATTCATAACTAATACACTAAACTAATTTTAATTTTCAGCTTAAAGAAAAACTAACGACTTATTTATTCGTCATGATAGTTCTAGTTAAGTGTTGGCCAATGTACGTAATTACTTTCGTACTACACTAATATTATAAAGAAGTACCATTTGTAAGTTTGTATCTCTGGAACTAATGAACAATGAGAATATAACAGCTAACGCTGAAGAGGTGGGACATCCATAAAGAAATATATTTATGAAACGGGTGCGACTCCCATAATGAAGTGGGACGCGTATAGAGACAAGCTTATACGTTAGAGTAGAGAGATAGAAGAAGAAGATAGGTAGGGAGATAAGTAGGAAGATAGAAGAGGGATAGAACGGGTGCGATATCGAATTTCTACGTTAGAAATTCGATTTCGCAACCGTTTTATACATTCGAAATTTGTATTGAAGTTGCCCTAGTCTGCTATTGAACCTCAGAGCAAATAAAAATACAGAGTCACTACGGCGAACACGAAAAGTGAAGCCACTTTTTGAAACATGTGTAGTCGAAGCAATTTACTGGCGAGAAATTCACGCAGTGTTGAATGCGTATGTGTGCGTGAGTCGTGTAATTATTGGGAATTCACATAGTGCGATTTTGGCGTCCCTTTGGCAGTGCGCCGTAGTGCCTCTGTATTTTTATTACCTCTGAGTATTGAACTTGAACTGATTGTGAAAATGATTTTACAAGTAAAACATAAACTATTCCTGAATGATATTGGCGGTTTTGTTCAAACTCAGGCAAAGCTAGTATGGTATAGTAATATATAGCTACATCACTACATGACAGCATTCTCACGGATCGTTTACCCTGTGACATGTCCATGTCCACATCTCACATAATAGTTGTTGATGCGGTTCATTACATGAGGCGTACGTCCCCATTCATTTAGTGGGTTGTGCACTCAGATCCGACAAACAAGGGATATATCCCTTGTTTACCAAGGCTCTCTAATAATTGTACTATATCTCTACTTAGTATAAATTGAAGTCACTTTCCGCGTGTCTGTCTGTCTGTATGTCTGTATGGCCGCTAACTCCTCCTAAACCACGCAACGGATTTTGATGTGGTTTTCACCATCAATTAGATACATTTTCACGGAAGGTTTATATATATATAACTAGCGACCCGCCCCGGCTTCGCACGTAAATTACACCCGAGCGAAGCCGGGCGGGCGGGTCGCTAGTATAGTACAATTATCCTACTACTTGTACTATATATATATATATATATATAGTTTAATTACTGAAAGTTCATCCACATATCGGTGGAAATCGCACACGGTGCGTTTTACGCGATCTTTTTTACCTCACATCTGCAATTTGTGGAATGAGCTCCCCTCCTGCTCATTTCCGAGTATCTCTATCTCTAAATAGTATAAATTATCTCTACATAGTATAAATTGAAGTCGCTTTCCGCGTCTGTATGTCTGTCTGTATGTCTGTATGGCCGCTAACTCCTCCTAAACCACGCAACGGATTTTGATGCGGTTTTCACCATGCAGTTAGATACATTTTCAAGGAAGGTTTATATATATAACTAGCGACCCGCCCCGGCTTTGCACGTAAATTACACCCGCGCGAAGCCGGGCGTGCGGGTCACTATAGTATACTATATAATATACTAGACTATAATATTATAAATGCGAAAAGTTTGTTGGTTTGTTTGTTCCTCTTTCACGCAGCAACGGACCGACCTGATTTTTGCTGGGTATAGTTCAAGGGCCTGGGAGTTAAAATTATTGACGGGATATTTACCGTGATAAGGTTGTGGATGAAACTCTCGATATTTCGAGGCAGTTACATGCGCAATGTTCACGGGAAGAAGTTATACACACAGTTACATGATAATCACTCGACAATTCGCCTGAAACACAGGATTACCTAGTTCAGGCTCACGTGTTTTATAGACCTAATTATAGTAATTTTTAAACTTTCGCGATTTGAACACATGTTTTAAATGTTTATCGGGACTTATCACGTATTATTTAATATAGGTAAAAAATATGTACCTTTCGCTCGACGTTTCGACCATGTTACAATGGCCGTGGTCACGAGCTGACTGAAAACTGCGGGTGAGTCCGGCGAGAAGAGCGGGTGTTTTGTTCTCCTACCCTCACTTGATCTTGAAAAATCGCAGGGTTGTCACTACGACACACAACACTGACTGTATCGGTAAATGTCCTAGTACCTACATCGCGGTTTGTACACTTGCTCACTACGGGATTCCACGACGCCGCTAACTTAAATCCATCTTCCCGGTTGAAATTGCGATGTTTTCTAATTTCAACCGCTTCACGAACCATTCTTGAAAAATAATGTCGTTCAGTGGAGAGGACCTTCGGATCGTGGAGCTCGATCCAGTGACCGGATCCCGCCTCAAGCAAATGATACGTGATAAGTCCCGATAAACATTTAAAACAGACCTAATTATGTTTACTTATGTTTTGTATTTTTGTCAGACCTTTTTATATTTTTGAATGAATTATGAAATTATGAAATCATATAACTATTGAACAACCGTGATAGTTTAAAACAGTGTTTTAAAAATTCGTCTCTTTTTATCCATTCAAAAACATTTAATAGGGCTCTAAATAAATTTTACATGATGTCAAATGAGAAAAAACGCGGGGTCGCCGACTCTTGCACCTCAAATACAAAGCATTTTTTTTTACCACAAACTTTAGAAAACTAATTTAGTGAATGTATCGTCTTATGAAAATTAAAGGGCCGCGTAGCCGCGTTGCAAAAGTATGTTGAATAATTAGCACCACTAAAGCTTTCCAAAATGCTTCGACATTTGGTTTGGTAATAAGTAAATATCTAATTCAAATAAGCATTGAAAGTTCCTATATTTGTGTTGAGACATTATTCACTAACCACATACCTACTACCCAATCTTAGGTACCTAAATGTTTGAGGTTTGAGTAAGCTTCACCTTCTGATTTATCACGTGGGTCCAATTACGCCGTCAATAAAATATAGGGAAAATTAATAGGGACTTAACACGGAGGCTGTATTTTTCCTGCTGTATAAGGAAAAAATATATAATAACTTGGGTCAGGAAAACCACATCAATAAAAAGATATAGGTAAGAACTCACGCAGTATCTACGAGTATATATCTATACTAATATAATATTATAAAGAGGAAAGATTTGATTGTTTGTTTGTTTGCATTGAATAGGCTCCGAAACTACTGAACCGATTTGAAAAATTCTTTCACTGTTGGGATGCTGCACTATCCCCGGTTGACATAGGCTATATATCCCGGCTTCGCCCGTGCGAAGCAGGGGCGGCCTACTAGTTTCTTATAAAATAAATATAAGTTAATTCATTATTGTTAAGTTTCTTTACTCATGCACTTTAATTTTAAAAAAAATTCAAAGAGTCTGGTTATTGCGACGCCCGCCTGACCAAAATGCTGGCGTTTTACTGGCAGCTCAACGCATAAGCATTGCCAGTCAGCGTGGTAATGCCGCAAGCATGTTGGGTACGATGTCGACTAGTAGTGGAGTTGAGCATTTGGAATGTGTCTAGAGCTTCAACCGTCTATGAGCCGTCCAACTGTTTTGTATAATAGGCCAAGACAGTTTAGTTATTTAGTGTTAGTTATTTTGTACATATTTTGTTTGGTTATAAAAGGTCATAAAAAATTGAATTCCTTGTAGAAATAAATCGTTCGGCAGTTACTTGCTTCGCTAAAATTTTGCTGAAGTGTTTCGGTAAGTGATAGGGGTCTAATCTCTGTTGCAGCATAATTTTAGCGTTCCTATAGCTAATATACTAACCTGTGGTTCCTACCCACATATAAACTGTATTTTAAGTCTGTGGCAATATGAAAAAGATGGTACGGTATTGAGAATCGAAATTAACTACCTACATCTACACTAATAATATAAAGAAGTAAAGAGAAAAATAAAGAGGTTACTTTGTTTGTAGGAGATTATAAATAATATCTTTAACTACTGATCTGATTCTGAAAATAACTTCACTGATAATTAATAAGGTTCGCTATAAGCCTCAGGCAAACGTTAGTCTGTAATATTCTAAGGATTCATAATATATAATTTATAGAACAGATGTTGCCAGAGAAGATATTAGCCATTTAAACAAAATTGCACAGAAAAAACTTAAGTAAGTAACTGGATGCCTTGGCCAGGCTATTTTATATCTTGCCAGCCCGTATCTAGGTAAACCACACAACTGATCTGCGTCAAGCTAGACTTCGCATTCTTTGTTTATAAGCAAACAAGTAACCCTAAACGGGAAGAGATGGGCTTCTAATTCTTTGATTGCAGTGCGTCTCACGCCCGGATCTGAGGAGGAAACTTCCACTTAACCTCATTACTGCGGACGGGAAACACGACATCTTGAAATGAGTTTCGATCTGCTCTAATGCGTTGCCGGCTATACCTAACTATATTAGCACCCTACCTTAGGTAGTGAATTCGTCAGGCGCATCCTGTTCCAAGTTTTAGACCTCAATAAATTTTATAGACAATAAGGCCTAAGTAGTCTAGTTTAGGGAGCATATAATTATAGCTTATACATCGTGTACTAATTGGACTCTGCTGCCCATCCTCCGGTGGTTCTGGTCACAGTTTTAGGACATACTTACCCGGGTCCGCGTCTCGTTTTCCAATAATTTTATGCCACTACATAGGGCATCACAACGGAAAAACAAAAACGGTACGGCGCCGGCTCCGTGGTTTGCTGCCGCAAACCACGTCGGCGCGACGCGTCGACGCCGTCGCACCGTTTTATTTGACGCTGTCGTGTTGTGTCAATCAAGTGTCAATTTCCGTTGTGATGTCCAACTGTAAGTATTGCCCAAATGCAGTGATGTGGCCAATACCATGCTCACGAATGTAGATGAGCACTTACAGAGACTTAATAGCTAAGGTAGCGGCCGTGACGTCGCGTCGCTCAACTGGGCTTTCCTAAAATATCACCAAAGCTAAGCAACGGACGATCCAGTCACCCTTCCAATTGGTTACCGTTTGGAATTGACAGCGGAGCGCTACCGTGGTTCAGATGAGACGTTACATTGAAGGTTCTGGCAGCAACCACCTAGCCATGTCAGAGGCTGCTAGGGCTAGGGCTGGCAGCTTATACTTGCCTTAGCATCTAAGGTGCGTTCTGTTCACAAAGACTACAAAACTTGTGAAACTTTAAAGAACGTGTTTTTTTTCGTCTATATGAGATTCCGCATTGTAGAGCCAAAATCAACATATTAATCGGTATTTTAAACATGAAGTATAAACTTTTTTTATTCTGATTTTTAATTCAAGTCTATTCTGATTTTATAGACATAGGCTTGCGTGGGTAATATTAGTAGTAGGTACACGTTTCGAAAGTGCATGCCTGGTCAACAAAATATGTCTACAGCGCTTAGTTTTAACCATTTACTAATGTTTCTTTTTAGCAAAGGTCAATACAACTATTTTCAATGATTATGATTTACGTCAGCTCCAAATACAGTATAGATATGTAGTCGTCTGGTCAGCATAAAGTGCTTAAATAGCGTAAATTTTATTTATGCTACTTATGTTGATTTTTAGCAACGGTTAACAACCGTAATATTTGATGATCCTGATTTGCATCAGCTCCAAATATGTGTCTGTGATTTCTTTTATTATAAAGGAATAAGAAAATTTGCTTCACGTGTGAAGTGGGAATAAACATATTTTTTGCTGTTCCCTTCGTGAGAGGTTTTGTTGGATAGGGTTTTTAAAGTGAGGGTAAGGTTTGATACATTACCTTTTAGTCAGTTTTTTGTCAGTTGGTTAATTGTTAGTGAGAGATATCGCGTGGAAGTGGCCCTAATTTCTAGTCTAATCAATAATAATAATATCAAATACGCAGGGGCGGCTTTGGTTTGCGGCGGCGAGCCGTCGGTGAGTGCCGACGCCGCGTATACCCCGATTCCATGAGGCTAAATGAGACCCCGACCCCTGGCTTGCCTTAACCGGCCGTCTAGGGGTGGAAACAGCAAGAGCTAAGAACCTAAGTGGAGTGGTGGTGGTGGTTCCAGGGTGGAAGTGTTAAAGGGAATAACGCCGCGAGTACAGCACACCTCTCGACACCTTAAGCCAATGTTGCCCCGCCGTTGCCAGTATGCGGCAGCCATTATGGGGGGCCCATTTAGGGCATGGCAAGTCATCATCTGCCTAAATGTATTTTGAGATGAGACAGGATAAGGCAGGTGCCGTTTCTCATCCTATAAATCTGTTCTCCTATCCACTTGTTGTTAACTTCAATAGCCCAGTTTTTTTTTAAATCCTATATTGTATAATTGTTTTATATTCCATTTTATACATACCCCCATAATTGTATTTTATACTCAACAAGGCCTCTTGGTGTTGGCTTCGGCCCCACCAATGCCTCTCAAAGGTCCAGGCTAGACCCGTGAATGTATCGAAATGAAGAGTCATAATATCAATAATAATCTACTTACTTTTACCGTTATTAGATCAGTTAGTTGTGAGGCGATGTTTTTATTCAAATTGTCGCCAAAAGCTCCCTTCGTTGTTACAGGTGTGCTGACAGCTGTGAACTGCATCAGCGTGAGATGGACAATGAGGATCCAGGATGTGTTCACGTCATCGAAACTGCTGGCGTTGGTGGTCATCATCATATCCGGAATCACATATATTTGCCTGGGTGAGTTAGCAATACGTAATTTGACCCTGTTGGTTCTGGTATTGCTAGTCGTAGAGCAGAGCGCCCTCCTCTAATATCAATCCTTATGAAAAGGATATACGACCGGTTTGGCTCAGCGGTAGCACGTTTGCCTTATAAGCAAGAGCTAGGTTTCGATTCATAGCCGTTTACATGTTTGAGTGATACATTTAAATATGTGCTCTGGGTATGGGTATGGGGTCGTATTCTTTGCGTTTGTTTCTTGGCATGTCCGACTCAGGGAATCCTAGAAGGGAGCTATGAGTGTAAACGCACAGACCTGTGCAAAGCTTTGTCGTGTGTATCTGTCTGAGGCATCGTAGCTCCCAAACGGCTGAACCTACTTTGATTTAGTTTTAGGTGGCTTGATCTTGAAAATTCGTTCAGCAGTTTGAAGATTAACAGCTCTTATATCGGTGTTTAAAAAAATATTTTAGTTGTTTATAATTTTATTAAGAAGATTGTTTTTGAGAAATTGTAATAAAATAAATAAATAAATAAATAGTAAGGGTTTTATTATGGAAACTGACGTGGTTTTATTTATGGTAGGGGTTGTTAAAAAAAGTGAATAAGTGTTTCCTAGGAAAGCGTGCTACATCTTCGACTACATGATCGCTCCCCATCGTGTGAGATTGTGATCCAACGCATGCCTAGTCTGTTGTAAAAAAAACTACACATTACCTACTGTATTTACTTGGCCTATTTAACAAACAAAAAACAGAATAATTAATAATTTTTCATTCGATTTCAAAAAGTTCTCAATACGACCATATTTTTTTGTGTGGTATCTTCAAATCGATTTTTGTCTAGAAGGTGGGTAACCACATTTAAATTTGAAGAAAATATTGGTGGAAAATTAGGTGATGAACTTTATGATCGTAATACCTTTGTCAACGTCTTAATAATAAAAAATACGTCATTGAATTGAATAAGCAAAGCGTTGCGTAGAGTAATGAAGGTCAAAGATCTATTACGCAAACTTTCACAACAGAATTGGTCCACTAACCTATTGTATATAGATACCTAAACGCATAATTTTACCTACAGTTCAGAAGACAAATGGCCAAGTAGATAATTATTATGAGACTAGCTGCATCCCATGGTTTCACTAGCGTCGTACATTTCTCAGGTTTAAATAGTACCACATATTGTCACTCTCCGCAACGCCGCCCGATCCCATTGATCAGGGTAGAGCGAGATGGTCTTTCAGCGCGTTTCATTTCTGCAACTATCATACACGAATCGATCATTTTTCCGGAATTAAAAGTAGCCCATGTGCTAATCCAGGATGTAAACTATTTCCACATTAAAATTGTATGCTGGTTACAAACAATGCAAGTGCGTCCCGCCGCATGCCACGCCGCCCCTGCCCCGAGCCGCGAAGCGCCACCAATATGTATATCGCTTTTGGTATTTTGGCGCCCCTTGCTATTTGGCGCCCCTTGTTATTTGGCGCCTAGGGCGACCGCTCCTCTTGCTCTATCCCAGGGCCGGCGGTGACACTTCGATCCTCCAACTATTTATGCAAAAAATCACGTCAATCCCATGTCTGTTGCTGCGTGAAAGAGAAACAAATTAACATACCAACACATTTGCGCATTTTATTAGTATGATAGAAAGTAGTACCTATACTTAGACATTTTCATCAGCTCATTTTGTTGGTAAAGGCGCTCCCGGACATCCATCCTTGCCTGGTCCATCATCATCATAATCAGCCTAGTGCTGCTATTATAGACATAGGCCTTCCTTAGGGCACGCCATTCCCAGCCCGATCCTCTCGGTTTTTCGGTTCCAGCTACTACCAACTTCCTTATGTATATCATCATTCCGACGAGTTTCAGGGCGTCCTACGCTGTTTGTCGATCCATTGTCTACACTCTAGAATACCCCCAACGGTTATCGGTTCTGCGACAGATTTGACCGGCCCACCTAGTTAGTACATACATACTTATACAAGAATAAATTGTTTTTTTAAACCCTTGATAAACGAGCTGATAAACTTCTAACGACCAAACACCTTATTATTTTCTTGAATAATATCTAAGAACTCGATTAAGTCGCCTTTCAAACAAAAAACTAAATTAAAATCGGTTCAACCCTTTGGGAGATACGATGCCACAGACAGACCAAATGCACAATTGTGCACACCTTTTAATGGTACAAGTCAATGGTGCAAACGGTACATCGGGCTTATAACACCCCTCTTTTTGCTGGAGTTGAAAATATGCTTAAAGTACGAGTAAATGCGTACATTATTGAAACGGAACTTAAATATTTTGATATAACAACAGGAAAACAAAGCGAATCCTTTAGTAATAATAATAATAAATAACTATTATTATTCAATCAATCATAGTTTATCTTGCAACTTGTTAAAGAGTTCACGGTTCTCTTCGCTTTTATGGGCAGTAAATTGTGGTAGATATACTGTTAATGATAAAATAAGTACAGGAGGTCCATTTTACATCTTGAGATACTATTTTATAGCAAATATGTACATACGGATTGCATGTGATTACGCATTACAAAGTACAGAGACGAATGATAAATGCATCGAAAGATAAATCATGATAAACCTCAGATGCTGTCAAGATGAATGGAGATGCAAACCGTATACTGATCATGAATATCATGATGGAGTATAGAGGCTTCACTTTAATACCAGGGTTACACGGAACGGCGGTATTAAGCTGATAAGTGGTAGTTGTACTCATAATTATGAACAACTTACTTACAAGCTGATCCAAAAAAAAAAAAAACATTCGCACTCAATGAAATGTACGGAACAAGTTATTTATGTTTCGCGATTTCTGGGTTGGTCCCAAATTGTTGTTGATAAAATAAGACAATTTAATTTTTAGTAGGTTATGGCATAATTTACTTGAATTTTTCGTAATTGTCAATAGTCTATATTATGGAGAATAGACGGGATATTGGTGTTTTTTTTATACAACACAGGATTTCAAAAATTTAACATTTAGTAAAACAATTTGCCACAGGCTTCTTTCTGCTCTACATGTATGTGCCTAGTGCCTACCTTATGATAAAAAAGTCACCCGATATATACAGCCTAAACATACTTGAGACAAGCAAAGAACCGGTTGCTATCAGGAAACTCTCATCGTTTGTAATTATGCAGCTGTATCTAATTTAGCTGAATATTTACAACAATTTTTTTTTTTTTGGCGAGCTTTGAATGTTCATAGGCAAGTCTCATGTCATTGATCTGATCTAGTCGATAGAGTATTAGTTTACTTTTGGACAGATAAACAAAGCCACAGCTTCTCCGAAAAATCTCTCCAAAAACAGAAAATTATTTGCTCAGCTACAGCTACTCAGGTACGTGATATGTTTTAATTATCATTAAGAAGTGTTTTAACGTGCAATTACTATTTATATTTCTGCACTAGAATCCGTTGTTCTGTGAAGGGGCTAACCCTGACTGGTTTATTAACTCAGCCAGATTGGAATGTGTTGTCTGTCTTTATAATCTAAGGTCACGAAAATCTAGACACGAGATTCAAATGCAAAATTTAAATATTTCTCAAAAGATAACTGACACAATAAAGTGAAGATAAATAAAAATTACATAATATTTATTTTTAAGTTTTATACAGTTGCTTCAAGCTCAGAATTTGCTTTGCAAACCGTTCATCTCCAGAAGTTCATTTAAAACCAGGGGCCTTACGAGCAACTCTTTACGCAGTCTCAATTTAGCGCAGTCCAGAAAATCACGCAAACGTGAACCTTAACGCGCCACGGTTTGCGGTCGCGCAACTTTTTTTCAGCGCCTAATCTGAATCGCTTTAAACAGCTAGCCGTAAGGCTCCTGGTCGCTCTAGTGTACTTTCTTTTTGAAACTGTAATCTCCTCTTCCTGAGGCTGTAATTTTCTCTTTCTGGTGCTTTAATTTTCCCTTTCTAAAGCTGGTCGTTTTCCCTTTATGAAGCTGGTAATTTTCCTTGAAGCTGTAATTTTCTTTTATTAAACAGTTTTTTATAGTATTTTTATTTTCAGAACTGTTTTTCCGCTCCCATAAGTATGATTCACGAGTGAATCGGATTCTTATATGCAAGCGTGCTCCATCGTATCACCGCATCATCACCGAGGAGGAGGTCGAATGCAAACCAATTATTAAAAAAAATGTCTAAAGCTATATTTTGGTCACCAGGCAACACTCAAAACTTTGACAACGCGTTCGATGGTAACTACTACCCTGGCGGAATAGCGCTGGCGTTCTACCAAGGCCTTTTCGCGTTTGGTGGCTGGAACTACCTCAATTTCGTCACTGAAGAGCTACAAGATCCTTATAAGTGAGTACTAATTATAAAAAAAATTGTTATAGCGTTTTTAATTATAAAACAATCGATGAAGACAAGTTATCATTTTACATATTATATTCGTTATTCATACATTTATACCGTCGCAGCTATAAAGGGCGATCGAGCGACAAAACTGCAGACGGGAAAATCCCCCTTGAGGGCTTTTTCATACTGATATGTGGCGAGAGGACCATGTTTATTTATCACCTGATGGGCCCTAGACTATTGTTACATGATAACGAAACATCTGACAAAATTATACCTTCGTGTGCTATCCCGAAGTGTAAAAAACACAACAAAAACCGATATCTATTATTTTGTAACAAAAGTAATGTACATGGTTATAATTATGTGTTGAAGTATATGTCCGACGGTTTTGCCTCGTTTTTACTGATCAAGTTCAATGGTTATGGCCCGTCCATGAATTTTATTTTGGTCGAAGGCTATAGGTAGTGAGCGCTTGCACGTTCTGAATTGCACTTTATTGTGTAGTAGCAACCAAGAGTCGCTACTTATTTAAATGATTTTACGGAGTGAATCTTCTGTAATTGTACTAATATGTATTCTGTGGTTGTACTCAAAGTTTTACACAGCGCATTCAGCATTGAAGATGTACCTACTCAAAATAAATAATGGCTTTAAATTTTCGAAGCGAATTCTCATTGTCTGGGCAACTTTTAGAACAACACTCACGAGGAGTGTGCTAGTCGTTGTCAAGTGCTTAGGCCGCCAAATACTAATAATTTAGCTTTTTATTACCTTCAGTCACATACTTTGCAACTAGAATAGTGGTAGGTACGTACTTTGCCTGAATTCAGAAACTATTGTTATTGATGTTATGTATCAATGTCAAGACATAAAGCCGCATCGTGTCGGGACTCCTATCCTAGGGTTGCCAACTATACTCATTATACTATTTTTAGCTTTACAATATCTACGATTCACTGTTAAACAACCGTAAAAATGCAAAATACTGTTTATATCATCCCACGGTTTTTTCGGGCTTCTAAAGTGGGGTTTTTTCTCTAAAATGAACCATGTAAAATGAACAGTATTTTGGAATATTTTTAGTAACAGTATTTTTCTTTCGTCTTAACATACACTTTATTCATTTTGCTAAACGTTGGCAACTCTGGGTCTCAGCCTAAAAACCGTCATGAAGGCGAGGCTTTATAAGCATCAGTCAGTGTATAGATCCATACTTCTTTTCTAATGGTGTCAGTAGATAGTAAGTATGTTATATATCGTTGAGCTAGGTGCTTCGTGTAGAACAGAAAAGTAGTAACAGAAGCTGTTTTATAAAACGTTCGTCTGCGCGCATACCTAGCAGTAACTAATAAGCATCGTTATCCACAATCACGTCCCGCTCCGTTGCCGATAAAAAGTTTAACAACTCCTTGTTTATGTCGCGATTTATATGTACTTATTTGTATTTTTTTCTATAAAGTAATGTTACACGTTTTATAGACGTAGATAAGGCACCCGCACTGTTTTACATAACTTGCACTGTAACAATTCGAATAATTGCGTCATTTGTACAATTGAGGTCAGGGACGCCAATTTGGTTTTGTAATTTATTTTTACTATTCTACGACTACAATGGTAAGGTGGAATTGCACGCGATACTTTCAAATCCTTAGAAGTGGTTCCCACGAGAGTAGTTCAAACAGCAATCGCAGAGTAGGTAGCACAAAGTGGTCCTTTGGTGCGAGCTTGTTTGATTTCGCTCTACAAACATTGGACAATGAATGAAAGCAATCTTTTAAAACGGAGGAGTATTGGAAATGCTAATATGTACTAACTAAAGTACTATAGGCGTGAAATAAGAACATTTTTCTCAAGGAATGTTTTATATTATGTAATGTACCTTACACCTACCGTGACTTTTTATATAGGAGAATGGAAACGCTGGAGCACGCAACAAGGGGCTTAATCAGCTGCATCTATTAAGAAAGCTCTCGCCCTATTGCATGTATTATTCATGGGAGATAGGAGCATACGAATACATCAAGCAATTGTACCTAACTTACTTGACCGCGATCTGAAAAACACGCGGCAAAATACTGGAAATCCGACTTTTATACACCAATTCATTATTAGATTAAACGTCTTCTGGATCGGTGCCAATTCTCGTTTTTTTCTTTGCACCTAAGTATATTTCGTGATGCTTTTTTATGACATGATCGCATGCAATTCTTCCGTTGTTTTTAGCGGCAAGAAACGTAGTGGATATCTCACTACACATATGGTAGGTTACATATTTAGCTACGCACCTACTTGTACTATTAGATACTCTATGCCACGGTTAACCTTCTCTCCGTAAATCTCACGACAGTAAGACAACCTTGGCAAATTCTATCTACATACGAATGATAGTAATCGCATAGGGCCTCGAGTCTGGTCCGGCTTTTCTGATTTATCACACGCTAAATGTAAAATAGTCCAACACTGCACTGTGCTCGTCGTTCTGAGTCAGTATATACGGAAATCTGGCTGAGGCGGCAATATATTAATCCATCATCATCATCAGCCAGAAGACGTCCACTGCTGAACATAAGCCTCTCCCTTTAACCTCCACACTGAACGACAGCCTGCCTTTTGCATCCACTGGATGCCAGCGACTTTCACTATGTCGTTGGTCCATCTAGTGGGAGGCCTACCTACTCTGCGTTTTCCGGTTCGTGGTCTCCACTCAAGAACCTTTCTTCCCCATCGGTTATCGGGTATCCAAGATACCACAGTGTCTAAAGACAAAGGTCTTTGACCAGTGTGTGTTGCTAGTGATGACTTACGGTACTGAGACGTGGTCCTTAACTTTTGGCCTTTTGGAAAAACTCAGTCACACAGCGAGAAATGGAGAGAGCTATGCTCGGAGTTTCTTTGCGCGATAGAATCCGAAACGTGGATATTCGCCAAAGAACCAAAGTCACCGACATAGCTGTTAAAATTTGCAAGTTGAAGTGGCAATGGGCAGGCCGCATCACTAGAAAAACCGATATATTTATCATCATACTATAATATTATACCTATGTAAATGCGAAAGTGTATTTGTTTGTCCCTCTTTCACGCAGCGACAGAGCAACAGATCCACATGATTTTTTGTGTAAAGATAGTTGGAACGCCCCGGAGTGTGGCATAGAATACTTTTCACGTAAAAATCTAAGGTTTTTAGAGAGTATCCAACAACTCAAAAGATTAAACACTTCTAACTCTAGATTAGTTGATACTTCTAACTCTCCCAAGTTGGTTTTGGATGTACCACCTAGTATCAAATTATTAGTATTTTGTTTATTTGTCTAAATTATTAAAATCTCAAGGCGC
Source organism: Agriopis marginaria (assembly GCA_932305915.1). Taxonomy (NCBI): domain Eukaryota; kingdom Metazoa; phylum Arthropoda; class Insecta; order Lepidoptera; family Geometridae; genus Agriopis; species Agriopis marginaria. The sequence goes on from OW029915.1 coordinate 13,431,360, forward strand.
GCAGCAGAACTGCAAGACGAGACATCGTGCGTGGGCGACTACTGCGCGTAGCGCGTAGGTACATATGAAACGTTTTGATTAACCTTAGATTAAGATAGGTATAACTAACTTTCCTCTCCCTGTACTGTGAATAACTAAGTAAATTCGTTTAAGTTAACAAAATTGTAGTCAAGTATAATAAAAGTCACGGACCCTGGAGTCCGTGGAGTTGCATTGTAAATAAAAATAAATAAAAAAAAACGTTTTGATTAAAATAATTGATGGACACTTGTACCTAATTCATTTCATAATATTTCTATGTACACTCGTCATCTAGTTTACCTGTGATCACGGACACTGCAAAGTGTTCGATTCGTCAATAGATCTGAGTCCGTCAAGAATTAAAATTATGTATAAGTATAAATTAAACATTTAAAAAAACTCCCGATAAAATAGTTGACAATCTTCAAACGCCAGAAGTCCAGCAAGATTAAAGATTGGCAGCATTTGAATGAATAAGCTAAGGACACTCGATCAAGTCTGCACCATGCAAACAAAAACAAAAAACTTCATCATAATCGGTTCAGCTGTTTGGGAGCTACGATGCCACAGACAGACACACAGATACACGTGTTAAACTTATAACACTCTCCCTTTTGCGTCTAGAGTTAAAAACACATGCAGAAAAATCTATTAAAAGCACTGAGAATGTCTTAGATTAAAAGTGTTTAATTTCAATGTGAATTTATCGCGAAAATCTAAAAAATTACACCAAGGATTCCTTGCTAGCAACTCCACAATTGAAACCAGAACATGGACTTTCCTTTCTATCCTTCTAGTCAGTGACTTTATGGTATGTGTTTCTTCATTCCAGGAACCTGCCCCGCGCGATATGGATCGCAATGCCGTTGGTGACGACAATCTACGCGCTCGCGAACCTCGCGTACTTCGCGGTCGTCTCCAAAACGGAAATGAGTGCCAACCCAGCCGTCGCCGCGGTGAGTTTATCTCAAAGTTACTTCACGGCAGACCTAAGACGGGCTGTGGAGAAATAGTCTTTCCATCGTTTTTATCCCACGAAAACATAAAATAATATTGGCCCGTTGGTCCAGTTGGTAGTGAACCTGCCTTCTGCGCTTGGGGTTATTTTAAATAGTTAAGGTAATTTATTTAAATAGTATGTGATAGTTCCACTATCACACTTTGCAGTAGCGTGTTTTTTTATTATGAGCTATACCAATAATCAATATGTATTATAATTATTGTTGCTTAGAAGAGTACTGTATCGGACGACCGAGACAACATGAATCGGATATGTATAACTGAAGAAGCCAACTTTTTGTGTAGATTAAAATAGTCAGTATGTACTTACTAAAGAATTCTGTCCCTAGAAAATTTGCCAGGATCTGACTAATTAACGTACCAATCGCAACAATGGTATTTTTACACGACGACAAAGCAAATCCAAAAGGAGGCGTATTTTGAATAACGTGTATTTATGTTTCCTACAGCTTAAACGTCTCAACCAATTTGGATAAACGAGTTGTCGTTAGATTCCTCTAAGTTTATGGATGGTCACTAGATGAACGACGACATCACAAAACAAGATGGCGACCCTGATGATAAAGACTGATAAAGTGGAGATAAAAACAATATTTTGCATCCCTCTGTGTAGGGTATCATTAAATAGATATTTTATTAAAATATACAGAGTGTAAGGGGAACACTCTCGAAGCCAAAAGAAGGTAATTGTACTCATCATTATGAACAACTTTTACTATGGGACCAGCCCAGAAATTGCGAAAAAAATCTCAGCTATTCTATAGAAAACGGTCATTGACACTCCACAAAATGTATGGAACAGATGATTTTTTTTTCGCGATTTCATGGTTGGTCCCGTACTAAAAGTGGTTCATAATGATGAGTACAATTACCTTCTTTTGGCTTAGAGCGTGTTCCCCTTACACCCTGTAGATGATTGATACATAATCTTTTAATAAGATGTACCGTTTGCGAAATATAATCCTTCAAAAATATCGTTGTTGGCCTTTTTTAAGGTTCTTCCTGCCTTATAAGTTCTTTCTGTCCGTCCGTCTGTCTAGCCGTCTGCCCTAATAATATAAGTCAAATAAGGTATAGTTAGAATATTATAAGTATACAGTCCTAACGATCGTACGCCCTATTAATAGATAATGATTTATAGGATACCGGTAGGACTATCGATAACCAGATAGGTTACTAGGTTGTTCGTATCAATTTGTAATAACCTATCCTTAACAATAACCTTTTGTGTTATTAGGGATAGTTTCAACTATTTTCTCATTCTTCAGAATATACGATACAAGGGTGTTTTGAAAGAAAAAAAAAACTAATTCAAACTTTATTTTGTTGTTGTTTTCTTTTTAGCTTTTTTATTTATTTTTCAATGTTAGTTTGTTAAGGTCAATTATTGCAAGCTGAATTAGAACCAGTTTCTACCTAAACGATTTTCGAAGCGAAATTGTGCATACACTTCTAGTTCTGGGGCCTTACGGCCAACGGTTAAATCCGCTCAGTTCGAAAATCACGCGAACGTAAACCGTATCTGGGCGCATTAAGGTTCACGTTCGCGGGATTTTCCAAATGAGCGGATTTAACGTTAGTGGTTTAACATATTAATTAGAAAGTGTTATTATTCAGTAGAAAGTTTTCTTAACGATAAAACATTATAAAACAGATCGGGCCGCTCCATATTTCTGCACCATATATTATTATATAAATTGCCATACCCTAATTGGGTCATTATGTTTATATAGGTTTTCACCTATTTGGCATAATGTGCAATAAATTATTTGACTTTGACTTTAGTTAGCCGTTGGCCGTAAGGCAGTGGTGACAATACAATATGTAATACCCAGTATTGAATGAAGAAATAGAAGAAAAAGATTGTTTTAAAATGGCCGCCAAAATATAAGTAAAGACATTTAAATGAAAATGTAAAGCAAAATTTTAATAAAAGCTTGTTTTTTTTAACAAAAGTGAGGAAAAGTTTGTTTTACATATATTAGCCGGGATGGAACGGGTGAACAGAGACGAAATTTAAAGTATTTCTAAAGGGAACTTACCTACAGCAAGAATCTGGTACTTTTTATATTGAAGTATTCCACACTTTAGGCTTACCGCTTAATTTTTTTTCAATAAGTTAACAATTGTACGAGAATTTGCACAGGATGGAATTGTGCCAGTTGACGAATTTTAAAAATTGTCTTGAACATTCAAAAACATAATCTGGTACAATTTGCATTTTTCAGGTCTGGAAATTGTGCGATCAAAAGCTTTCTAAAATTCGTAGGTGTTCATCCTATTTTGTGTACCAAGGTTTAAATTAAAGTTTGCAATCTATAAGTAAACACGACACATAAAATCATATCGTAAACCTTTGACCCGAAATTGTAATTTGTTCCATAGTAATATGATAAGAAGTTGACTGATAGCTTATGAACTTTCACGTGGCTAATCTTTCACAGGACTGCGCCGCTCGTGCTAATGAAACTTCCTGAACAAACATTTTTGCAAATAAATTATTATTAATTTATTACTTGCGACTGTAGGTAAAAAGTTTACGTTGATTTAGACCAGGGGCCTTACGGACAACTGCTATTGCGGCATCTAATTCGCTCATCAATAATTGCCTCAAAATAGACAGTTTTTTTTTATATACTAAGTTATAATATTAGGTGGTGGTATTTTTCTAGTATAAAAAAAACAGTCAGTTTGGAGGTAATTATTTAAAAAATAAAATTGAAACAATTACAATTTAAAAACAATTTATTTAGTAGAATCGGGGCCCAACTAGTGGTATGTTTAACAATGTGATAACTTGTTTTAGTTCTAAGTAGGAACTTAATAGTCATTTAAAATGTATCTAATATTAATCATAATCCTTCTAATTCTGCTTAAACGCGCCGCGCATGAAGTTTGGCGTCATTGCCGCTAGATGGCTCTGTCAGTGTGATTCAAAACATTGAATAATTCTTTCTGGCTCCATCTTGTTTGATGGAGTTATGGTGGGTTAGTTACAAGTAAAACTAATAAAAGCGTGATAATATCTCTCATCATTTCAGCCTATCATGTTCCCATCCACTGCTGGAACACCAGGCCTTCTCTCAGAGAAAGAGAGGATGGGCCCTAATTCACCATGCGTGCCCAGTGCCAGGTTCTTGAACATATTGGTTTCCTCACGATGTTTTATTTCACCGTTTTTGAGCGATGGCATCAAAACTGCACTCACACATAATTGCACATCACTTATTTAAGTACTAAATAAGTTATTAGTTAGGACCCGGGTATGTCCTAAAACTGCGACCAGAACAACCGGAGGATGGGCAGCAGCGTCATATTAGTACACTGTGAACGTACTGCGATCCGCAAGCCGCCTGCCAAGCGTGGGGATTATGGCAACACCCCTCTATAAGAGGGAGGCCTTTGTCCAGCAGTGGACGTTTAATGGCTGCTGATGTTTATGTATGTGAAGTTATTAGTGCAGGGCCGAGAATCGAATTGGGTGACGTCAGATTGTGAAGCGCACTTGCTAGCGCTCGACCACCATCGCTCTATAGTAAAAATTGCTATATCAGTTTTTAATATCTTTGCCACAATTTATATAAATGATCGTTTCATTGCAGGTGTTCGGTGACCGACTATTTGGCGCATGGAGCTGGGTGATACCTGTGTTCGTAGCGCTCTCTACCTTCGGCGGAGTCAACGGCGTGCTATTCACGTCAGCCCGCTTGTTTGCCACCGGCGCGCAAGAGGGACACCTGCCCGCGTTCTTCTCTCTCTTTCACGTCGAGAAGCAGACGCCGATACCATCGCTCATATTCACTGTAAGTACTAACTACTTCTTTCGGCGAAACCAACAGTGTGCTATTCACGTCGGCCAATGTTTACCACTGGCGCGCAAGAGGCACCTGCCGGCATTCTTATCTCTCAACTCAATAACGCCAATACACCTTGGTATCTTCGAACTCATCTCCACTACACTTTCCACCCCCCGGCTCCATCAAGACACTCGTCACCAAGTGTATGTTTATAACCCCCGAGCTTGAACTTTGGTTTCTTTTACGAGTCATAATATAATAGTTTTTTTTTACATCATCATCAGCCCTAAGTGACCCATTGCTGGATTTAAGCCTCTCTTTGTTTACCCACTCTCCCCGGTCTCTTGCCAGTCGCATCCACTCGCTTTTAATGCCCGACGGAAAAAGAAGAGTGTTATAAGTTTAACGTGTGTATCAGTGTGTCTGTCTGTAGCATCGTAGCTCCCAAACGGCTGAACTGATTCCGATATAGCTTTTTTTTGTTTAAAAGGTGACTTGATCGAGTGTTCTAGCTTCGGTTCATAAAAATTAAAAGTTATATGATTATTTACAGGGTATTTACCGTGGTAAGGTTGTGGAATGAGGTCCGGATATTTCGGCGCAGTTACATGCACCATGTTCACGGGAAGACATAAACTAATAATCATATAACTTTAGTGAACACCCGTGATAGTTAAATAAAACAGTGTTTCATAAAAATCTGTTCATTAATTTAAAGATTGTCAGCTCTTTTATCGTGGGCATTAAAAAAAACATTTCATACCTTGTTAACTGTAATTATTATTATTTGTTCCAGTGTTTCTTATCCCTCTTGATGCTGACTACGAGCAACATTTTCGACCTCATCAACTACTTCTCTCAGACCCTCTGGCTGTCAGTTGGAGCGTCAGTCGTCGGCATGCTATGGCTGCGGCGCGCCAAGCCAGACATCCCCCGCCCGATCAAAGTCAACGTCCTTATACCTTACCTGTTTCTCTTAGCCATTGGCTGCTTAGTCATCATTCCCGCCGTCACCAACCCTAAGGACACCGCCATAGGGCTAGCCATCGTCATATCCGGTATACCGGTCTACTATGCTTGTGTGAAATGGCAGAACAAGCCGGTCGCGTACGATAAATTCTCGGGATGCATACTGAGGTTCTTACAGAAGCTCTGCTCGTGTATTTACGTAGAGTCTCTAGAAAAGCTATCTAATTGAACGTCTGATCAGAATTTGATGGAATTAATGATATTGACTCCCGCAGTTAAAGGGATGACGGTGAATGGTCTCGAATGTTTATGTCGGTCATAAGGACCAATGTTACGATAATGCTTATTGTAGATAATTGAGAGAGCGATGTTTGACAATATGTACGAATTGTTAATATTCCTACTTTAAATGCTTGTTTCTGTTACGTATTAGTGATATGAAAACGCGCGTATTATGTTGAAATAGCATACGAATGTGAGATTTGCGGGTAGCAGTTTTTTTTTTTTTCAGGACTTAGATCTTCTTTCAACAGTTTTTTTTTTATACTAAACTAGGTTACCAGCAAACATCTTGATAATGACTTTGATTGCGCAATAGTTGCTTTTTAGGTCTCTGGCGGGCCGGAGGGGGTACGAGGGGATTTTAAAACTCTCGAGCATGTAGTCGTTTGTTGTAGTGTGGGTATGTGTACACGCGCCAACTTTCCGCCACTACGCTTTTTGCTCAAGACGTTTGGCAGTAACCGTAGTAAATTTAATTTATATCTATATAATATGTATTATTCTAGTATATAAATAAATGTTTCATTCTAATAAAAATATAAAAATATACTATATCGAACTACGATATTTATCAAATATTTATCTGAGATGTCAAAGTGTATATTTAACTATTTGTGCCTGGGAAGTAGAAAAATTGATCAGATGAACACCAACTCCGAATATTGAAAATCATTTGTGTATTTCCAAGCGAAAAAGTTTTACAGATGGAAGGGACACCTGCTGTCAAATAAGTACATACTCTTTTGAGATTCTTTTTCTATACATTGTTATACTATAATGTACTATAGTGTACATTGCCGGTTCAAATTTTTCATGGATATTGTCTAAGTGCAGTTATATGTTTTTATGTGAGCTTATGAGACTGGTAGAATATCCATTTTAGGGCATGGTACGGTACTGATTACTGATTTGCGTACCAGCGCTTGTATACATATTAAATAAGTAAAATATATACCCATGTAATATATTTTAGTTACTTAAATATTTTTATATATTTTCTTATTCTGTAAATGACATAAATGTTTACTAATTGTATGAAAGTACTTATTTATGTAATATTTTCTACTTTTTACACAATTTACACATACTTAATTTTATCTGTAGAGCTGAAAGCCGTTTGGGAAAGATGATAGTGGCATCGATTCTAATGTTCTCTAAACTAAACTTAACTAAATTTGACAGCTCTAAAATTGTTGCCATCCTTCACTCACATATTAAAATGAAACGAGAGGCAGATAATTTTAGTCGTCAGATTGGTTTAGTTTAGTGAGTGGTATGATAGAATCGACGCCAGTGGCTCTCCCACGCAACTCTACAGGTAAGTAGCACTCAATCAGTGTCTTGGTATTTGTAGAAACAATTTACAGTATTAGTTCTCATCTACCGATAACCGATAACCGATGGGGAAGAAAGGTACTTGAGTGGAGACCACGAACCGGAAGACGCAGCGTAGGTAGGCCTCCCACTAGATGGACCGACGACATAGTGGGAGTCGCTGGCATCCAGTGGATGCAAAAGGCAGGCTGCCGTTCAGTGTGGAGGTTAAAGCGGGAGGCCTATGTTCAGCAGTGGACGTCTTCTGGCTGATAATGATGATGGTTCTCATCTCGTCTACTTACCTATAACAAGACAAAATGAGATTAAAAAATCGAGCTTACGTTAAAAAGTTTAAGATTAAAAGCAGGTAGGTATATTGTAAAAACCTAGGAATAATTTCTAACATTTGCAATCATGATGTCTGAGAAACGTCATTATTCCAAGGATTTTGTATATACCCTTTGCATTATTCGAATACAAAAATATAATAATATTGCATACTCTTTTATTCTATATTTTACTGTATACATTCTCATTGTGGTATAATAATTAAAAGAAGATTAGTAAGTATAGACCAAAAATTTTTATTGCATAAAAATAAAGAGTCATGTGAAAGGCCATTGTATGCTTTCATAGATAATATGATAATATTTATATACCTACTGTTGTAGTGTGTTAAAGCAAATTAAAACTGTAACATAAAATAAAAGCATATCTATATATAAAAATATTTTATTTCACTTCAACTTGTACTGCATTCGGAATAATAATTATATAGGTTGAAATGTGGGTTGAAAATTTATTAAATAACAGAAATCTCAACAATAAGTAATATAAAAAAGTAAGCCACGGCCAAGTGCAAGTTATGGCCTAGAAAAATCGTGAAGTCTAATAGAGGCTTCTGTGGAGGTTTGGAAACAGCAATAAAATACATGTTTCACCTATATTATAATCACTATATTGGCTACACTCGAGCACATTCAAGAAAACTAAATTAACAATAATCCACCATTGTTACACAATAAAACTCGAAATAACACAGGTAGAAAATATTAAAATGAGGCAACATTTTTTTTACACGTTGGCGCCAAAACTACTATCAAAATCATGTTGTTATTTTATTATGACCATGGATACAAAGTGCTTGAGTCGTAATATTAAACAAAGTTTACATATAAATTGCGTCAAACAAGTCACAGTCAGAGTCACGCAAAGTAAGTCATGGTCAAGTCAAACTCACGCCCCAGTAAAGTGGTGGAAGCTTTACAAGAGGCTTATAATAATAATTAATGATGATTGATTAATGAAACAACATGAAAATACATGTTTCACCTCGATACTCTAAACTCATTTTTCCATGTTCGGGCATGCTCAAGAGCACATAAAAATAATAACCCACCATTATTACACATTAACACTTGAAAATACACAAGTTTAAGGAAATTATACAATGGTCCGACATGTTTTTTTCCACGTTGGTGCCCTTGGAGCTAGTACCGAAAAGATATCAAATGGACGACCAAGGGGTGGGGGGGGATCGGGTAGTAAGTGCTAAAGGCACAAATCATATAGTTGTATGTCCTAGGGCATACAACTGGGCTGGTTGGGCTGACACTTATAATAGGTATAGCGCTTCAATTTATTTACTGGCTAATGAAAGTAGATTGAAAAAGCGCGGAAAATTTAAAAATATCATCATTGAAACCCCAAAAATTAGTATGAAATGCCTGGAATAATCTCACTTGATACTTGTACGTTTTTGTTTTTTTTATTGTAACAGTCAAATTACAGTAATGTTTGCATTTCATATTAATTTTGGGGTTGCAATGCGGATTTTTTTAAATTTGGCGGGCGTTTTCTGTCTCTACTTTCGTTAGCCAGACTCTACCGCCAAAACTTCTGTGCCAAAACTCCAATCAAAATTGTCAACAAATTCAATGTTGCCAGCGTAGCACTTAGCACTTTTCTTCCTTTTCTCTGACTTTGATCTATTTGATGTTACTGTCTTATTTATACAACTTTGCAATTTAATAAAAAAATCTATCCTTTTCGTTCAGCGTTGGTAACAACAATTTTGGCTTATTATATGAGTAAAGAATGTAACATGTTTAATTCGTCTATGCTAAATTAGCACTACTTCTAAGCTACTAGTCCTTATTCTGTGGTGGCTCCCGTGAAGAATAATGATACGTTACTATCATGCAAACCTATCTATTATTCCGACTGAAGAACTCTGTATCTATGGTCATGAAATAAATGAATAAAAGGTCAAACTAAACAAGCTGTCAAGAGTTTTGGCGCCAACGTGGAAAAAAACATGTCGGCTCGTTGGATTATTTTCCTAAACTAGTGTATTTTCGAGTGTTAATGTGTTCTAAATGGTGAATTATTATTCATTAAGTGCTCGTAAACGTGCTCGAGCGTGGGAAAGTGATATAACGAGGTGAAACGTGTTTTTTCGTGTTGTTTCCAAAACTCCATAGGAGCCTCTTGTAAAGTTCCCACCACTTTACAGAGGCATGAGTTTGACTTGACCGTGACTCACTTAGCTTGACTCTGACTGTGACTATGACTTGTTTGACGTTAATAAGACTATACAAAACAGAAGAATAGGCGGTATGGCCTTGAAGGCTTTGGCCTGCCCGATGGGCGAATAATAATTTAAAAAAAAATAAAAAAAACTGTCAAAAGTGTCAAATATTTACCAAACAATACGAAACAAAATCACAATCACATCACAATAAATTCACAAATTATTATACATACCATGATTCACATCACAAGTTGTTTATAAAGGAAGAAGAGTACATAAAAACTAAATTATAACAAAGGAAGTCTGGATAATTAAAAAAATGTTGAAATTTGAAATAGTATCTTCTCGTACAGTAGAAATTGAAAAGGAGAAAAAGTTCGTGGCATACATGGTGCAAGTGCGGCAAGATATTAATTGTATTGACCTTGATCCAGCGAACGTAGAGAGGCGATACACCCACTTTTTGGATCTTTACATTGCTCTCAAAAAAGACTTTCCTGCTTTGGTCAACATCATATCATTTCCAAGAAAAGTAAGTTTCTTTTCTGCATTTTCTCATGACTCATGAATTGTATTGCCTTGAATTATTTATGAATTTGAGTGACCAAGCTGTATTCACTCGTAAAAACTTGCAAAAAACAAACTTTCCCAGATTTAAAATGTATCTGAAAAGATCATTATATTTTGTAAAAGTTATTATAGCTGTTTTCAAAGATGCAATTACAAACAACTGAATGCAAAATGCACAAACTTACTATAAAGTTGCTTGTTCAATTTACCATACCTTGTTGCTCCTATAATCACGGGTAATTCAAACAATGGCGAGATAAGTCTACATGCCCATTGTTTGCTCATGGCAAGTTTACAGTTTGTTTGCTCTGCTTGTTAGATAGCTAACGTTAGATGATTTTGAACTTTGTTGTTTGTCAAAAATGTAGGTCTAGTTAGAATAGCAGAATATGTCTATCCATGTGACAGAACGTAGGTATAGTGATTCATAATACTAGGTACATATCATTGGCAGGTACTAAAAAAGCACAAACTATGAATGATAAACAGGGTAACACAAAAGAATAGTACTAAGCAGAAAGGTAGTCATTGTACCACAGAAGACATAATAACACAGAAGGTTCACTGCACAAAGAAATTTTAATAAATAAGGACACTATCAACGAGGCAATATAGTAACAATTTAACTCAAGAAATTAAAAAAAATAAGGAAACTATAGACGAGGCAATAAAGTAACTATTCAACTTGCACAGAGCTGGATACCGCTTGCTTATATTCAACTAGAGAGCCACCCTATTTCTATCACATATGTCTATTGACACGGCACATGTAACATTAGGGTTAGCTTGATATTTACACACAATCATCATCATCATCAGCCACAAAATTAAACAAACCTAAGTATGTACATCTTTGTTTAATCTTTAGTGATATTTTTTGTTATTTTGTTTTAAGTTGGCTTGATGAACTCTTAAGGGTTTTGTTGTTTTTTTATAAGTTATAATGTCATAAGTAATAGTTTACAAGTACCTACTTATAAACATACCTTAACAAGTGAGTACACTTACTCAGGCTATTGACAAATTCTTAGGCTAGCTACCTAGCTACTTACTTATAAATGCAATTGTAGTTTGTTTTAAAATGGGTCTAAACCCACTTGCATTTTTAGGTAAACAACCACCCACTTTTAGGTAAACAAAATGTGATTGGGCCAGGAGGTGGAAACTGAAACTTTTCAACGGCTACTAGTAGACTCCTCGTGATGGCTTGTGATGGGCTCATTTGGTTTATTGTAACAAGTCCCGTACCAAGAGTTCCACTATCCACCTCCCTGCTTCATCATCAAACCGTCGCCACCAAGTGTAATCCCCTCGAGTTTCGGCTCCTTTAGTTGTAACAAGTCACATAAACATGATTTATTGTTGTTTGTAATAATTATTTTTATTTTCAGATAGTAGTGGGGAATTTTGAACCAAGTCTTATCTCGAACAGATGTTCAGCTTTTGAGTCATTGCTAACACTGATAGCAACTGACTCAAGGCTCAGGGACACCCCGGCAGCTATAGAGTTTTTTCGAAGCGCAGAACTACAGGAAGCTAAACAACTTATCAGTACCAAAATGTATGACGCAGCCTTAAGTATCCTAGAAACTAGCTTTAAATTACTGAACAAGGTATGTTACACTAATATTAGATTCTATTCTGTGCACAGTAGAACTAACTGGTGATTCATTTGGAGGTACATTTTTAAAAACTAAACTACAAAAAAACGTGTTAATAAACATACAAAAGAACGATTTTTACATATTTTTTTTAAATATTTCTTTCAAATTTTGCCTTAATGGAATTTTATATGCTTTTAAACCAAGATTCAGTCGTAAAATACGCTGTTGTAAAATATGTAAAGTTGTTGCATACAATGAAACACATTCCTCGTAGAATGTTGATTTTCATAATACAGGTGAATAATTTGTAGGTGCTGTGCCGGGTCCTTCCATGGCGAAATGACAAACTATACTGAACAAAAATACCATGATAGGTTAACATGACTCCCGCTTCATCCGACAAAATATCCATTGACAAAAAACTACCTCTAAATGAATCATCTTTAGTTGTTTGCTTTGAACTTGGTGGTGACCTTGCAACCTCCTGCAGGCCTAGCATGGGCTGTGGATAAATTATCTTTCCGTTTTTATCCACGCAACAAAGCTAGAATATGGATACGTTTGTCTTTTTCTCGCGGGATAAAAACGGTGGAAAGACAATTAGTCCACTGCCCATGCTAGGCCTGCAGCTATTCTTATTCGAGATGGGGACAATGAGTCCTTCATTGACATTCTACTTGAGGTGTACCATTGTATTGTGCAAATCCCCCTAAATATACCCGAGCCATCCAAGCTCCTTGAATTTTTAATTTATATTGTATTTGCATGATATAAACGTTACACCTGTGATGGTAAATGTCATAGCGACGTCATCATAAATACAAAATAATCATGTAATGTGGAGATGAAAAAAAAAATTACATGTGAAAATGAGGTTTGGTCCATCATATTTTGTTCAGGTGTACCTTTTGCGAAATATAATCTTTCAAAAATACCATCAAGTAAAATTTTTTTTTGAGAAAGGAATTTGTTTTATATTATAGCCTACAGAATATACTATTACTTTACTATCTGAAAATGTGGTAATAATATGGTCATTATGTTTCTGAATAGTATCTGTACTTGTAACCACAAACATCTCCATATTTATTTTTTAATCTAGTTGGTGTTGTCATACTGGTTACATACTGGTTTGGAAACATTAATAATAGGTAGTAATTAACATGTCTCTTATGTTAATTAAGGTATAAAATACAACTAAACCAAATTATGATTTTAACAATATTCTAACATAGACATAATTTCGTTTTTTTAACTTTAACAAAAACTATAAAAAAATATAAAAAAAAATAACATTTGTACGCTGTAACAGGCAAGGAAATGAGATACGTTTCCATTCTTACGACCATATATGTGTACCTACCATGTTCTGAGAAATAAATATTTTGAATTTAAGAGTTTAATAACATATTGTAATAGTATCAATCAATTCGTAATTAACAATACTGATGTAACCTTTTGCTTTGTTTGAACTCTGCTTAGACCGTTCCTCCTTTTTTCAGTGCAGATGCGGTGTGATATTTGTTTCTTATCACTCAATAATTCTTACCAGTCAATAAAATGGGGGAGACCTTTGCCCATCAGTGGGACAGTATAAGTTAAAAAAAAAACGGTTTATACATGTGGCGAGAAGTAAAGTATTTTGTGTTAATGTTTCAGGTGTACACAGACAGGTCTCGCGTAGTACTCAGCGCGCTGTGTCGTATAGTAGCGTGCGCGGAAGCCAGCGAGGGCGCGCTGGCGGGGCCGGTGGAGCGCTGGGCACAGCTCGCACTCCGCCGCTATGAGGCCGTGTCGGACTCTGATCTACTCCTGCTATATGTACCGCTGCTCCTCACTTGCATATCTATATGGTGAGATCAATGCTACCCTTATAAACTAGCTGCGAATAGCGACGTGTGAGGGGTCAGCAGATGGCTTTTTGGTGAAGGAAAACATCGTGAGGAAACCTGCATACGTAAACGGAGAAGAAATTCAATGGCGTATGTGAATCCACCAACCCGCAACTGCAGGCCTAGCACGGGCTGTGGACAAATTGTCTTTCCACCGTTTTTAACCCGCGAGAAAAAGACATACGTATCCATATTCTAGCTTTGTCGCGTCTAGGCGTGGATAAAAACGGTGGAAAGACAATTTATCCACAGCCCATGCTAGGCCTGCTGGACCAGTGTGGTGGATATGGCCCAATCACCCTTTCGAGGGAAGGCTAAAAGTCCAGCAGCGGACTTTTAAAAGGCTTATGATGAGGGGTCAGCAAGCCGTGCTGGCCGTTGCTCCCGCTACTGATGTTAGGCGATGGAGTTTGCTTGCCTAGAAAGATTCGATTTTAAATTGTGACTTACGGCGTCCCGAATATCAATAATTTTCATTCAAAAGTAGTTTTATATTTCTCGGAAATTACCAGAATCAGAATCAGAAATAATTTGTTGTAAAAACTGTCTTAAAATTTTGATGAAACTTGGTATATTTGAATTGGCAATAATTATGCATGTACATAATTATTATTGAAAAACCTAACTTAAAAAAGAAACAATATTTCATTATGTTTAAAAAAAACAAGAACTTGATATCGTTGGCGTTGTTAAGACACCGAGATGGACTTGTCCAGTAACATACTATTAACGCATTTGGTGTGGAAACCGTATCTAGCAGTTATTATATAGATAGAATAAATTTCCTAAATTTTTCAGGATCAAAAATATCCTACAAACATCCTTATACTTCCCACTAAACTACATACTACAATATGATTCAAAAAATATAAATCTGTCCGATAAACAGTTTTTAAAAATAATAGGCTTGCTTTTGACCGCCACGTCGCCTGATGTAAAGCGACGATGCGATCTACGATGGAGCACGCTTGCCTAGAACAATCCGATTCACTCGTGATTTGAAGACACCCAGATTGTAACTATCGGGGAACACCCATTCAGGCAGCGCATTCCAAAGACTAGCAGTTCGCATAATAAAAGTGGAATCAAAGCGCTTCGTACAGGTTTTCGGAATATCAACCATAGAACGGTGTCGATTTTTCGGTGTCGCGGTCTTCTTTGTGTTGCATCAGAAGTGTTGAGTAGGTACTAAACTGGTGATGACGTGTAGTGCATAAATTATGTCTTGAGTGATTCAGTCTTGTTTTTGTAAATATGTTTGTCGTAATAAAATAATTTTGCGGAAGTCTGTTAATCACAAGAAATATTACATCAATGACTATGCGTAAACAGGAAAACACTGTGAGAAAACCGGTATATCCAAGAATCTCAAAAGTTTAAAGACATACGACATTCACCAATATGCACTTGGCCAGCATGGTGCTTTTGGCCATCCTCTCTCACTCTCTGAGAAAAGGTCTGTATCCCAGCAGTGGGAACATGATAGGCTGAAATGGTGATGATAACGACTATACATAATAGACATTTCGCTGGCTCACTATTACAAGGTTCTATGTTATTTTCTTACACGATCTGTAATTTCATTTTTTTTTTTTTACTTTCATAAATATTGACTTAGCAGGGCTTATGCTTGAGAGAGATTCTTTCACTCAAGCATAAACCCTGCTAAGTCAACATTTATGAAAGTCAAATTTTTTTAATTGAAATTACAGAATGTGTAAGAAAATAACATAGAACCTTGTAATAGTGAGCCAGCGATTTGTCATTGATTTTCATCCTCTTGTGATCTTCGCTATTAGCTTTTTAGTCGACCTTGTTCAACTAACAGCGGAGCAAGTAGGTATATTATTTTATAAATCGATAAATTCAACACCAAATTATGTCATTGACAAAACCAGTTCTTTCTAAACATAAAAATCTTTTCATAGAGATCTTGTTTTTCTGCCGAGTAAAACAAAAAATGTATCCCTAATTCCTTATTGTACTTAATACGACATTAAAGCGGAAATACACTAGATATTATATTCGCTTAACATCAGGCGAGTTGGCGGTCAAGCGCAAGCCTATTATATATATTTAAAAAAAATACGTCAAAGGAAACAGTTTGAACTTTCGCAAAGTAACGCCTGATTCAATCATCTTTCTAAATTAATAATGTTTACTGATAAAAAAAATGTGAAATTTGTCAAACAATAAAACACTTGCACTGCATATCTAGCAAAGTTACGATCTGTGTGTACCCTAGGTTTTTTAAATATAATATTAGGCTTGCGTTTGACCGCCAACTCGCCTGATGTTAGGCGGTGATGCGGTCTACGGTGGAGCACACTTGCCTAGAAGAAACCAATTCACTCGTGATTTGAAGACATCCAGATTGTAACTATCGGGGAACATCCATTCAGGCAACGCATTCCACAGACTAGCAGTACGCGTAGGTTTTACGATAAAAAGTATCCCTCCATCACCATGATGCACAATGCACACTATTTTCTTCCATAACTTTATCAATATCGGTTTATCCGTTTAGTCATTCATGACTATACGCGCCATTTCAATGGCGCCAACTACATTTAACTTTGTGTAAACAGATCTAAGCAATAAACGTTATTCTAATGTAGAGAAACAGTTACTATGGCTTGTTTTGGAACTTGACTTTTGTCTGCCCCTTTATTAAGGACAAAGTCAGTTAAAAAGTTCTTTGTGTAAGATTAGGCCGTTATTGCGGTACTAGCTTGTAAATTTATCTATATAAAATGGTTATTTCTGGAGAGCACAATAAAAAATATACTCTATTACAGGGAAACCCTTGGCAGAGATAAATCGAAGCTGGTGGAAGAGTTGAACGATCTCCGTAAACGAGGGATGAAGGTAGATTCCGTGCCCAGTCTCATGGAGGCTGTCGACGCGTTAGAGACTACAGTCTAGTAGCATTCGACTTTCTAAATACACTGTAAAGTGTTATCTAGACTAGCAAGAACTTCCCGCAATTTAATGCACGTGTGATTTGCGGTAAACACCAAAGCTACCAAAACTTCTAGATAGCAGCTCATCGGGTATAAGCTTGTGACGTAATTTTTTTTATTGTAAGCTTATTTTTATATTGAATTATCGTGATATAATATTTTTATTTAATTCTGTTAACACAAAACATTAATTTATAATTGTTGACCTGGATGAAACGGAACGTAATTTTAATATGATGGTTTGGCGTTTTCCATTGGTTGTGACGTCACGCGTTCAGCGGTATATCCACATAGGACACGAAGGAACCGGCCATGTGACGTCATAAGCGTTGCCGCTATTAAAATCAATTCAGAAGCGAATTACGTTTTTTTTTAAAAATAAATTACGGATTAAGGATACGAATACTAAATTAAGATTTTTGTTCTTGTAACTTATGTCATAATAACTTGATTTAAATGAAAAAAATAAATAAAATAATGCAGATTCTACAAGCAGCTATTTTATATTATAGTGCTAACAGACGCTCCAACGCGGCTGACGGACCGCCGTCCAACCAACGGGAGAGAAAGAGTGAGAATTTCATATTTTCCCTCTCTTTCTCTCCCATTGGTCAGACGGCGTTTGAGGTCAGCTGCGTTCGAGCGTCTGTTACCGCTATTAGTATTGCAAAAATGAATATTGTATAATCTACACAGTAAGAAAATCAACCAACTTCCACATGTTTTTTGTTAATCTATTTGGCACTAAGCTTTAAACGAGACTGGCAAACCACTTTCCTTGTTACTATTTTGTATGGATCGGCCAGTCTACAACTAAGCGATTCTATAACACGACGCGATATCGATTTGATTGTCTGTCCGTGCGAATCAAACTGCTTTAATGCAACGCAATAAAGCACAATTCAGCTCGCGCATACTAACAAATCGATCGGCCTGCGATCCCTCTCTGTACGATCTAAACCGTGCTTTATTGTAACGCAATAGAGCATAGTTTGGTTTGCACGAACTGACATTCGAATCGATATCGCGTCGCTTTGAGTAAATTTACCCATTTATAGTCACATTCAGTCTCAGATCAATGATGACATTTGTTTGCACAAAGATTACAAAAAAAATAATGCAAAAGGTACGAATTTGACGGTTATAATTTTTACAGTGCTGTGACTAAAGTTATGCAATTCTCTGGGTTTCGTAATTAGAGCGAATATGCGATCATGGCAACCAAACCAAAAACCTAGCTCATTGCGCACTGATCATTTCCATACTAGTAAAAATGTTTGAAACTAATTGTTTGATTTTGATGAAACTTACTGTCATGTTTTTGAAAGAAACCAAAGTGCGTTTCGTATCACGTATGGATTCGGAACGCGCCCTAATATTGTCGTGACTTTAATCGTAGTATTGTATAGGTCACTTTTGCTATGCTATGTCTAACTTTGCTGTTTCGAATCCTAATTTGCCAAAGCCATTGTGTTGTTGCCCGTGTAAACAACCAAAAATTCGATGTTGCATTCTATTTTGTAACAAACTGTTATATTAAATTAATCTCATTAGTTGTAAGCCATTGTTTATTTGTTTGTTTTTAATCAAAATAATGTATTCTATGCCTATTGTAGAAATGTTTTATCTCTTTATCAAAATAAGGAAAATGCTTGAAATGTGATTTAGCTAATACTAAAATGTATGTAAATGGGATACTTATATCATTTAAGCTTTATAGAAATGCTCTTATATTTTATAATATTAGTCTTATAGTTTTACTATAGCGTAGAATGTAGATTTTAGCGTGTTCACTTAAGCTTTACGGATCAGAATCCATTATTTTTTTTCCTACAAACATTATAAATGTTTAAACGTAAATTGGAACCTACTGTAACTTAGCAAATGATACAAGTTTAAACTCGCACTATACATCCTTCAATAGCATTCTACTGAATCAACTAATACTTGCTTCGAACAAGTATTCAGTCAAGTCTAAAGCCCGTTGTAGATGATACTGTAAACTGGCGCGAGTAATACTAGCGCAAGTATTACCGCTCAAGGGATGGTCCCATACTAAAAAATGTTCATAATGATGAATATAACGGACCCCTTTCGGCTTAGCACACCCTTTCCGCGTAACCCAGTATAGTGGCCATCTCGCAGAATAGATTTTTCACAAGTTTTTTTGTTGAATGTAGACAAAATGCTGTGTATTTGGCTTCTATTTTGTTGGCCAGATCGGAAATATATTATAACGGCAAATGCTCAATGTTCTGTCTCAAGAATGGCCAAGTCTATCAACGCCATAAAACAAAAAGGACTCGTCAAGATTGATATTTAATTTTATTGATTGTAGGCACATATTGGTTGTAAGTCCTACAAACTCATAAAAAATACCAAACAATAGAAGTAGGTAAAATTAAAATTGTAGCTATGATACTTTCCGTTGCTACAGTTTGGATAAAATCAGGAAAGCACTCGTCAATTTATGTATAGTGAGATAAGTATTGATACTGTATTTTGGAATTCGTGATCTATTGTTACGACATATTTGTATATTTGTTTCAACAAAAGCTATTTAATTATTCTTTGTTTTATGTTTTACGTTAGTTAAATCAATGTTTATGTTTAATTCATATTATATTATATACATTATATTGTATTTATAATGTAGGTATTAGGTACTGCGATATGTGTTACAAAAGTACTATAGCTAACGCAGGCTTAATTTTTTCGTCATCTGATGTCTAGTCTTCATGTACTACATAATTATGTATACTATGTAAAGACGTTCGTACACTAAGACCCAATGCCCACAGTAGAGTCGAGACGGCAGCATACAAGAGGTCGAATTTATACGGTTTATTGTTGGTCAATAATCCCGCCGCGCATTTACTATTCAAATTCTAGTAAATTAAAGTAATATCGCGTGTATTTTAATTCCTAACGTTTCAAACACTTAGCAGTATGTTCAGCAGTGGCCATCTTCTGGCTGATGATGATGACGACCGCTAATGTTTTTTTGTCAATGTTTCGCAAATAAGTAATCGCAAAAACCTAAGAAATCATTCTGGTGAATGTGAAAGTGTTGTCTTTTCCCCGGCTTTGCATACCAACTCTAGTCGGGCTTAGGACTGAGTTGACAAAACTATCGGGTCGTCGGTTTCTGCAGTAGCGTAGCGATACGCAATGCGATTGTTTTACGTGTGCCATAGAATCTCCGCGCGACGCAAGTCGGGCCGCTGACTTATGTCGCCTAATATACGAATGTTTTTTTTAAGGCGAAGGTCTACACCACTAGAAATATGTACATAATCAAAGCCATAATTACTATTATAAAAAAAAAACACTTCTTTTGAAATAAAATTAAAAAAAAAATATCATAGATCTAGAATTTCTAGCATATACCTACCAACGTTAAATTTTACAATATGATATTTCATACCTAATCAAGGCGACTGATATTTTATACAATTGTAGCATTATATGAATATTTTAAAGTAATATACAATCATCTATATATACTATCGTTGTTTATGTTAAATGATGTTATTTCCATTCGTTTATCTGCTCTGACAGTTGCAATAATTGAACGAAAAACTACACTCGCTAGTTTTTTAAACGTAAGACTGAAGCAGGTATCCGATATACTTCAGTGAAATATTAAAAGATAATGTTTTTATTCATCTTTTTTACAATTTTATTGAAGCTGTCAGAATAAATAAATGAATGGAAATAGTATTATGATTCCAAATAGGTATAATTATATAGAGTAGATAACTTTGGTAGACAAGATATCAATGAACAACAACTACTTTGACATCGAAGAGATAATAAGGCCTAATGGTCACTGAAAGGAACAGGCGAAAATGCGACGTACAAGCGGCCGTGGAATAGTCAAATCTTCCCGGGATACCGTAGATTCAAAATTGTCGAAACTATGTATTCATCGTCAATGTCATTTTCATACAATTTTATTTGGTTCTTAACTGTTGGCCTTTTGGAAAAACTCACGAGTGCTCACGAGTCACACAGCAGGAAGTGGAGAGAGCTATGCTCGGAGTTACGTACCAAACGTTTCGATTCTACGTTTCTAATCCGTACGGCCAAAGATTGGAACATCCTGCCCGCTTCCTTGTTTCCTGAGAGATATAACCTGGGCCTTTTCAAGGCCATAGTGAATAGATATCTTCTTAGTCTGCGTGCTTCATCTTCGACCACATCGTCGCTTACCAACAGGCGAGTTGGTGGTAAAACGCGGACTTATCCGCGTGAAAAAATAAAGTTTGCGCGATAAAATCCGGAACGAGAATATTCGCCGAAGATCCACAGCCGCTGACATAGCTGCTCAGATTTGCAAGTTGAAGTGGCAATGCGTAGGTCATATTAGCTCGAATAACCGATAACCCACCGATGGGGAAGAAAGGTTCTTGAGTGGAGATCACGAACTGGAAGACTCAGCGTAGGTAGCCTAGGCCTCCCATTAGATGGACCTACATGGTGAGAATCTTGAGAGTCGCGGGCATCCAATGAATGCAAAAGGCAGGCTGTCGTTTAGTGTGGCGTTCTAAGGTTCGGAGGCATATGTTCAGCAGTGGACGTCTTAAACCAAGCTTAAACTGAGTCGATTTTTCACGGCTGCTTGTACGCCGCGACGATGCCTTTGCTTCCCAGTTGGTGTTGGGCCTAACAACAGCTGTATGCAGTATGGCGCAATTCACACCGAGAAAAGAGCAGTCGGTTACGTGCCTTCAAAAATGCTTAAATTTTGGAACTTTTCACTGTGCTGGTGCTCGCTACCATCACGGTGTAAACTGTGCTTAATAAGTTCCTATTTTGATAAGATTAGTTTCAAACCTTGTCTGCTTGTATCTACTTACCAAAAACCACAAACAACAAAAGCGTAAAAATAATATCGAAACTCGAACCCTCATAATAAGGGTAAGAGAGCGTGTAGTTTGCCATCTAATCGAAAATGTATCCAGACATCGGCTAACAGTGAACCTCATGTCATAAAGCGCCGATCAATTTGGTAAATTGATTGGGGATTCACCAGAACAATTTACCCTTCATAAAGGTAAATTAATTCGGCTCAATTATGCGATGTAATGGACTCTGGTACATTTGGTACAAACACAGACAGGGCCGTAGTTAGGTTTCAGAGTGAGGGCACATAGTATATTCCAATTGGCTAGCTTGTGCAGCTAACCAATGGGGTACCTACACCGGCACGAAATATTTTAATTATCTCTTTCTCGGCGTTAACACTGACATTAAGGTTGGCCACTCAGCCTTTACGAACTATTACTGACTTACTCATCTCTGTTTCATCCTTTTTAGCATTATCCCCTTTATAGTACCTTCAAAACATATATGGACCTAGTTCCATGCTAGCTACTGAAAATGTTTGGTGCATAGCTTTAAAATACTTAGACTAAATAGAGCCACCAGTCATAACCAGTGCCGAATTCACCACAGGACAAGAGTGGGCTATTCGACAAGTATTTGCAAAATTGCGATTATGTCAATTGGTTTTTTTTCCAGTATTTGTCAAATCTCGCCCCTTATTTCATTCTAAGCCTGTGTCTGTGATTCTTATATTAATATTTGTTAGATTGTCCGGCAATTTGGCCAGCATATGGCTAATGAATGTTATCTGGTCGATCACGTTCTTGCTGATTAGATTGGGTTTTATTGATCGAGTCAGTTTAGCGTGATGTGGTGTCTTCGATATTGGTCCTTCGAATCTCCGTATATCTAACTTCTAGGGGATCGAGCTAGATGCTAATCTTGGCACGCTACATGGCCCCTTGTTCGACTAGCATCTTGTGTATCCTTGGTGAACTTTACGCGTGTGTTGGAACGTGGTGGTCGATGGTGGTCCTTGGTGGTTGGTGATTGTGTGTCCAAAGTGTTGGTCGTAACGTAGGTTACAGCAGCATAGGTACATCATTGTGCGTAATACAAGACACACGGTACGGTTATACAGACTGTCTTTACAGCTTTTTTCGGTTTTTGGAGATCGTTTAGGCTCTTGACAGTATACTGCAGACTAAATAAATACCTACCTACTTATAGGAGGGACCTGAAAGTGCACGCGAACCACTTGCAGCCCTCAAATCACCTAATTGATTCGCATGGTGGAGTCCAGCAGGAAACACTTTTCTCTAGCGGGCCCTCGGGAATGGAGCGCGATTTACTCCTGTCCCAGACTTGTTAGCTCCGTGACGTTGGCGGCACGCGATATCATGGAACTACCAAATACCTATCTGTTTTATTATTATCTTGTTTTTTTAAAAAGAGAGTTTATTGAGGGTTGTCACCCTCATTGAATGTTTTCCTTCTAGGTTAGGTACCTATATAACAGGGTTGTTCAGCCATAATTCTGGTACACACTCAACATAATTATGCAATATATACGCAAGGAAATAATCATAATTATAAATAATTACCTACCCATAATGAGTACTGATTATCTACGCGGTTTTGATTGACTGTAGCTTGGAGTGATGAAGGTACCTAATGTCGATTTCCGTTCTTTTACTAAAATCTCATAGATAAAGCGAAGAATAGAATGGTTGGCCCTTGCCTATGTGCAGATAGGTAAATCGTTGACTTCGCAAACCTATCTTTTTAGAAAATCTGACCCTATCGTTCACATAAGGAAGTATTACGTAGGGAGTCCTTTAAGAAGCAACTTTGTTTTAAGCGCGCCCTGTAACCGCCATAAATCAGCCGTTCAGAATTTACGAGGGACCTCCGCAAATCGGTTTATATTTTCGATAAATAAAATTGGCGCGGGTTTTGCGAGGTAAGCAGAGGCCGTTAGGAGCGCGTCGCCGCCCGGCCCCGGCCGCGCCAGCTGCCGCGCGCACATAAACCTGACTACCCTCGCGTTTTCTTGCTGACAATTTTTTCCTGCTTCGGTCATTACGCAGCTGGGTCCCGAGACAAAACGGCGAATCGTTTAAGCCCTCTCCGGAGACCGTCCAATTTTATTGTGTGTACCTAGTTGAAATTGATATGCCACGCGAGCGGCGCGTCGCCGGCTCGCTCCATATGACGGACACAGCTCTCGCCCGAACGCACTTGCTATCTCGCGAATGGCTGTAAGTAAATATAATGACTATATCATACTTCATACTAATATTATAAATGCGAAAGTGTGTTTGTTTGTTGGTTTGTTTGTTCCTCTTTCACGCTGCAACGGAACAACGGATCGACCTGATTTTTTGCATGGGTAGGTACCTATAGTGTAAGAGCCAGAGAATACTACTTTTCATTATCATCATCACCATTACCATTTTACATCACTACGCGGGTGAAACCGCGGGGCGCAGCTAGTATGGTATGGTTATAAATTAAAATTTAAGATAGTTTTTATTTTACATGTAATTTTTTTTTATAAACTCTAATGGCTATTGGTTTTTGATATTTCATAGCGAGTATTAGAGTTAAGCGATAACGATGGTATTCTAACGGAACTTATAGCGCATTAAAATTAAGTAAATTAAATATGACGTTTCGATCGATCGTTCGATGTTCCATTTTCCATGGTTACAAGCTGACCAAGACTGATGAGATGGTCGCGTTTTCAAATCACGAGTGAATCGGTTTCTTCTAGACAAGCGTGCTTCTTCGTAGACCGCTTCATCGCTTAACATCAGGCGAGTCAAGCCCCAATTCTATTATATATAGAATTTAAAAAAAAGATCCGGTGAGAAGTGCGGTAAATGATGTAAATGAAAGTACACGGTATTCACATTGAAGTGCGCTGTAGTTTCATCAGTCAAATGAAAATGACCGCCACTCAGAGTTCCACTTTGATCCAATCCACACTTTAGTAAAACCTTGTTTAAATTTTTTGTTACCGTTCTTCTTTGTGAATATTCTTCACCTGCCACTGTCAAATTTAACGTTTAAAATTTCCCTCATTAATTAAAAAATGCAATTAAAATTATCACGTTTTACTTTGCGTTTTCCTTAGCTTCTAGCCGAGTAATGCCGGATATGAGCGAATATGACGGAACTCTGGTGGCCGGCACATTAGTTGTATTCGCTCTACCACTTACTCTATTAATCCCCGGGTTCTCAGTGTGGGATGTAGTTCCCAAATTCCGCGTGACTCGGTTCCACATCTTCAGTGGAACCATCACGTGGCCTCTGCTCAATGCGGCGCTTGTGACCGCGCTAGCAATCTTCTTCTGCTTCTATCTTGAGATCCGGAAGCGCAAGTAAGCACTTTATTAATCTTTCATAGAATTTATAGTCGTAGCTATAGCAGTAAGTCTTTAAAGTAAAGAGTGGAACGAAGGTACTTGAACAGAGAAGATGCTATTGTGAAAATATTCTTGCTTTTTAAACAAAAGGTGTTATACTTAGGGATCATAAATTTTCATATTCCATTTTAGACTCGATGATATGGTCGAAAGCGTGCTGACTATAGGCCAGGCTACCGACGCGACCATGGCGTTAGAGCGAGAGCGCCAGTCGGCCGCCGTGAAAGCCTGCGTGGAACTGCTCGACGCGTCCGCGGAGCACTACGAGAACTTGGTGCTCCTCCGCGACGAGCTCCGTAAACGCGACAAGATGAAGAAGCACAGGCCGCCTGCCATCGAGCTAACCTCTTCTGAGTTCACTTAGGTATTTTCTTTTATGTATTTTTTTTGTATTGGAACTTTTGATTAACTATTTGGGATCCTGAAATTTGAAAGTTTAGTACTCGTACCAATTAAAAATTCATCTCAAACCCAAATTAATTTTGTGTAGTTAGTTACATGCCAGTCTGCTCGAATAGGAAGGTAGGTAGGTAGGTGTATGAAAAAACTTTTTAAAGATCGTATTTCACTAACGTCGACATCAGAGGTTGTTTAGCAGTCGCAAGCCGTTGACTGCATCTAAACTTTATCTAGCGGTAAACAAACCGGCACCGAACAGGCGTAGCACCGTGAAACTATCCGATTTTTATTCAACAGTCTGCGCTGTTCATTAGAACGAGAGCCCCGGGCCCCGTGGGACACCGCCGACGCGAAAAAACCAATCTGGAGATTCTGGAGTTGGCAATTATGGGAAATGACCTAATTAGGCGGCGGCTCCTGCCTTATTCCACACCGCAAGATTTTTCACCTCCCCGGTACTTTGCGGTTCTTGATGAGAATTGGCTTTTAATATGCTTTGAATTGCTTTATTTTTAGACGGTGGCTGTTATTGTTTTCTTTTGAACTAAATGCAAGGAAGCACTAAGTGGGCACATTTCAGCTTAGGTCTCCTGTCAGATAAGAAAAGATGGTGTATTGGTTTTGCAACTATGAATTTTAGCATGTTGATACCAAAGCAATAGGAAATAAAGTAGGTATATACCTAGATACCTGTTGGCTATTTACCAATTACATCCATCGATCATAAATGCCGTTTAGGTAGACAGGTATACCTACTTACATTTTGTAGTGTATACCTAATTTACATGCATTTACACCCGACTTCTCTTGAAGGAGGGTAATGATTATCAGGTATATGTAGGTATATAAGTATGTTTTTCATCATCATCATCATCAGCCAGAAGACGTCCACTGTTGAACATAGGCCTGCCATCTGCATCCACTGGAATCCCGCGACTCTCACGATGTCGTCGGCCCATCTAGTAGGAGGCCTATATGAGCCTTAAGTACCTACGCTGCATCATACGGTTCGTGGTCTCCAGTCAAGAACCTTTCTTCCCTATCGGTTATCGGTTCTTCGAGCGATGTGGCCTGCCCATTGCCACTTCAATTTGCTAATTTTAATAGCTACCTATATATCGGTGACTCTGGTTCTTTGGCGAATATCCACGTTCTGGATTCCATCGCGTAGAGAAACTCCGAGCATAGCTTTCTCCATTGCCCGTTGTGTGACTCATGAGTTTTTCCAATATGTCAACAGTTAAGGACCGCACGTCTCAGAACCATGTTGTATGTTTTTTAATGTTTAACTATATTGATGTAGTACTATATAGAAGGCTATAGCCTAAACGGCTTGACTGATTTTGATGTTTAAGTTGTCGTTAGATTTGTCTTCATGCTCAGAGTGTCATAATTAAGTATATAGGTTACATTTGCTTTCGAGTATTTTGTTTATGTATTATTTATTTTATCTACCATCATTAAAAGAAAGAAAATCAAAATACTTTCTACATAAGTATACCTATAGGCTTTGACAAATAGACAGGTACCTAATCTAAGCCTATAGGTCATATAGGTACTTATTTTCTATATACTAATAATTAAGAAAAAAAGTTTTTTTTTATTTCGATGAAATATCACGTCCAAGGACTCCATGACTCCAATGCCCGCAAACCCATTGACTTTGACATTGGAATTAGTTTTTTTTTCTAGTTTGGCTGCTTACGTCAACATTCATTGTGGCAATTTTTTTTTGTTTGTTTTAAGATCTCGAAACATATTTTTATAAATTTGGATATTTATCTGATATTACGAATAGTTACCTACTACTACATCAATATCTGATATATTTTTTATATATGCTCTTCAAATGATTATCTCGAAATGGTTTACGTATTGCGATACCTTGCAAAAAATGAAATGTTGTCCATTGTTTTCTTCTGAACTTGCTATTTGCAGCAGGGTCTAAAGTAGACAATGCTATTGAGCTCAATATATAGATACATACGTACCTAATTGCATATACCAACTTATTCTAAAACAACAGCCTTCTAAACGACTTCTATGGCAAACGCAGGCAGCGCTCCAGTAATGATCTCAAGTTGCGCATGAGACGAAGTTCTTCAGACAAACATAAAACAAAATGATTGCGCTAGTTTTCTGTATCAACTTGATTAAAGTAGACTCGAGTTTGCTTTGACAAGTCGCAATGTGCTCCTCTTTACGACACTCGAAGCCTGTTTTACGAGGGCTGCGGTCGTTAATTCGCGACTAAATAAACTCCAGAGGATCTTGATGCAAGTTTGTAAGACTAGCTTTCGCTGGAAGCTGGAACACTATACGATCTGAAGGAAGAGCTCTAGTTACGGATGTTGAGAACTCGCATAATTTTGAGCAAAGAAAACTATAACTTTGTTAATATGAGTTTATTTGCTGAAAAAATTGCAAATCGCATAAGTACCATACCTACTTAGTTATCCCCATTCCTCACAATGAGTGAATTTTGTTTATTTACAGAAATAATATAATGAGTTTTTATTCTACGCCAGATTAATGGCATCTCTTGATTAGGTACCTACTTACCTGTGTAGGTATTTAAATTTTATAATAATATACCTATTTGGGTCCCACAGAAACTTGTACAGGGCTTCTGGCTAATCAGCTAGCATCCTCTTAAAAGCAGCCTCTGTACATCAAAACAAACAACTTTTGTTCTCCGACTCTTCGAATTCGAATTTGCGAATAAAAAATCTGCCGTTCCATACTAAAAATCATTCACTCCCGACAAAATGTGTGAAACAGCTGATTTTTTTCCCGCGAATTAAGTCGTGGAATAAAAGTTGTGTGTTGTAATTAATGGAAGCCGTCCGAGGATGCTAACTGATTACCTACCAATAACCTTGTATATGTTGCCAATACCTACTTAAATATAAAATAAGTATCTACTTATATTATTCTGTAACACAAATAAAGTGCTACCAAATTCACAAACCGTGTTCGGATGTCGGAACAATCAGCACAAGACACATTTGCCTCGCGTCGCGGCCTCGCCCCGTAGCGGCACCGTAGCGGGCCGCAGCCGCGCGCTTTCCTCTATTTTCATTAGATGGATCCACCGGGAGGATCAGCCGCTCGCAAAAATAAATAAAACTGTTATTGAGATAAGCATCTGCGCGGCGGGGCTTTCTGCTAAGTCCCGCTGTGTCGCGCCGAGCAATGTAGCGAGATATGTTCGGATTACGGGCGCCGCAGCCTCCGCGCCAGACGCTTTTCTTCGCGTTTTGCAGCTGAAACCGCTTTACATGAGACTGAATTGAAGTTTAATAGTGTTGTGTTTTTAAGCTAAAGTTCTAACTACTTGCCTACGTTGCCTTCTTGTCAGGGTTCATTTAAACGGTAATGGTTGTACCTAGTATAGGAAATCAGCGAACCCCGCATAGCACACGCTAAGGCTAGCTTGCATGGGGCACACAGTTAAATCTAAACATCATCACCCATAAGACGTACGTCTATGAATTGTATGAAATTTAGTATGGAGGTAGTTTTTACTCTGGACTACGTAGGTATAGGTAGATTGTACTAAAATAACCATCCACCTACTTAAAATATTATGTCCTTTAAAATTAGAATATTTTTTTCTGCATTAAACATCTAAATAAATTTTAAGTTCATTAATGAGAAGATATTTTTCTCTTAGCATTACCTAGTTTCTAAAATTGTATTGTGTCCATACAATGTATACATATTCTGTACGTGTTATTATATGTATACATATAGTGTACGTATTCTGTAAGGACAGTTGTACGAGTACATCTCTGTGATTGGCTCATCTCGGTATTTCACAAGACGTATCCTCGGCTGAGCCGCCGAAGAGAGCTGGAGGCCGCCCGGCAAATAGTCCGCGCGCGGCACCTGCGCCAACCACCTGCCCTGGTACCCCCCGGATTAATTTCTCATCATGCCACGTCCCGGGATATAATGAACAAGACGTTCTCCAAGAAAAATGCCACTAAGCTTCTGAGATGTCCCTCCTGCTTGATTAATAAACTCCCCGCTGGTTTAGACTTTTACGACTCTCCTGAATTTAGATAAAAAACAACATCAAACGAAATACCTACCAAATACCTTCATTTTCGTACAGGAATCTCCAAAGCCGAGATGAAAATAACATCGGAGAATGTAACACTGTATGTTATACGCACTTAACAATGTTCGCGACACAGATGGCAATTTCACGGTTCACAACTCCTTGCCTTGTATCCCATATTGTTTTTTTATTACCTCATAAAGCGTATAGTATATCTACTTATTGCACAAGAAAAAGACGACACTACGAATTATCTAGTTATATAATTTGCTGCAAGCATCTCGGCGTGAATTGCGTATTAAAATAGGTAATTATAATTCAGGTTTCACAACAATGTTTTCTTACATTGTGGTAAACGGCTACCGTTTTTAATTGTGCTCTAGATTGTTCAAAATTATGGGCTTACAGCATTCGACGATAATTAGATTACGAGTTATGTTCGTCATCACGTTGTTTACATAATTCTTGCAGCTTTCAGTTGTTTCCGGGTAATTTGGGGGGTATTATATTACCGAAAATAAACGAAATTAGATTTTAAACGTCGACATTGTGACCACAAAGTCACGAACGCGGCATACGACAGTTTCGAAGCCGCAAGATGGCCGCGAGCATCTGTCGCCTTGTCGCTCTTTCCTTACTAATAGCTGCACTTTCAATGCAGTTATTTAGTACATATGTCCTTAATAATGTGGTTATTCTTGTCGTTGATAAACTAGGAAAATATAACATTTATGCGCACACTTTACGTACGTATATACATACCTACGTATTGATAAGAGATAAAGTACTGCGAGTTTTCAAAAATATTACCAAATTAAACTCTCTTAACTTCGTTTAGACAGTTTTTCCAATGTAAGATACATTAGAAAAACTAACCACTTTTAATCTGCACTGTCTCTGCACTGTCTGTACTACTTTACTAATAATTATAATTATAAAAAGAGGTAAAGATTGTGGCTCTGTTTTGTATGTTTGTAGGAGATAGTAGGTAAACGTATAATCTCTAAAACTACTGAATCAGTAAAATCAAACCTAGTAAAATGTAACTTGCTATAGCTTTTGCTTGCAGCTTCACCCGCGTTGGGAACAACATCGCTTGTCACTCAGGGATAGTGCAGCTTTTAATCACTGAAATCATTTTCAGAAGCGATTAGATTCCAGAGTTCTAGAGATTTTAAATAAACATCACAAGAACACAAAATAATAAACAGAATAGAATCATTCATTGGCCTTATAACATTCGTTACACTGCGGGCAAGGCGTTTAACAGCAACGCTTAAATTAAAATATTTCACAAACCGATAAAATTAATATTAAACAAATAAAAAAATTATTAACTAATAATACACTTTATCTCTTTATAAGTAGTATTGGTTTGAATATAATGTAACTAAATAATATAACAGTATCAGTATTCAGTAGGCAACATAGAGGATATTTGTAAAACATGATAGTTTATCACAAATATCACAATCTACTCTCAACGTAGCACTACTAGGACTCTTTGACGATGAACATTTGTAATCAAAGCTAGGACTGTATATACAAAGCTATGTATACTGTATATACTGTATAACCAAAGCTAGGACTGTATATACAGTCTATCCGTTAGATTAGACACGGAAATAACTAAATCTGTAATGCCCTTTTACATTCGTGTAACAATCATTTGATACACAAATCATTCAATTTGTATGATATCTCCCGACTCCTTTAAAGACAGTAACTTTTACGTACATAAATTTAAATTGTCTTCTATACCATCTTCCAGCGTTATTTATGTCAGTATTTATTGTATTAACATAAATTGGACATGAGTTATTTTATTGTCCGAATGCGTCCAGAATGGTGTACAAAGGTTATGGTTGTAATTCAGATTTGTCATAGCTCGTAAATGCAAAGTTTGTTTATTTTAACAGGGATCCTTACTACATTATATTTGTAACTACATACATACTTTCTTAGATATAATAAGTACTTAGCTATATAGGGTTACGCATTACAATGCGGCCAAACCTTAAATAGTGAAAAAAAATCTGTTGTTTCATAGTAAACGGTCATTGATAATAGACAAAATGTATGGAACAACTGTTTTTCCCGCGATTTTAACGTTAGTCTGATCGTAAAAGTTGTTCATAATAATGAGTACAATGACCTCCTTTCAGCTTAGTACAGGGCTTATGCGTAACCCATACATTCATTAATCTACTATATTCTAGAGCCGTAAATTTATCTAGAATAACATACATAGGTAGTTATTTGTCTAGGGCGTTTATTCCATTCTGTCTGACTAGTAGTTCGATGGTACCTCTTACATCTGTCTACACCAATTTTTATTATTTAATATTCTGGACATTTTTGCTAAAACGGTCATTAGACTCCAAACTAAGCAAAGCTTGTTATATGGCTGCCAAAGACTGATATACATACATAATATATTATAGTTTTAAATACATACGTAAACAGATATTAACAACCTAATTAAAATTAAAATTAATTATATAGGTGGTAATCGAACCCACGCCCCCAAGCTCATAAGGTAGGTTCACTACCAACTGGACCAACGGGCTATCTTAGTTTCGTTTAACTTAGTTGGGTAAGCTATGACGGCGTTGAAAGGAACAAGCGTTCTATTAATGAACAAACGCTGTAATAAGTTCGTATAACTTTAATTGGCACATTTCCTTAATGGATATTAAATTCTGTGGGATCCGTTCAATCATTCCTGTCCAAACACATAATATCAGAGGTGCATGTCCTTACAAACCAGTGTAGGGCACATTTTGTGGGCGCCTGAATGGTCGAAACCAGCGGGGGGTCGCTCGTTCACCATTCACCCTTATACCTACCTACTTATTTTTTAATTAGGAGCATCCTTTAAGGCTTGGCATAGGAACATTAATGGTGTTACTTGATAATTGACAAAAAAAAAACAAATCTTAACACTTTCTGTTCAGTGAAAGTTCCGCGATTACTGATACGCAATATTACTGATACGCTTTTGAGATTCAGAAGCTGCCTAAGACAGATCCAATGAGAACTGGCATGTAAACGTCGCTGGCTAAGTTATGACGTAGTTTTTCATTCCTACACGACTCTTGTATGCAGTTAATATAAAGAATTGAGCACCAAGTGCTCGGCAATTCTGCTCGCCTTAGAGTTATTGAATCCTTTACGTTCTCCACACTAAAGAGTACTTAGGTACTGATTGGTTTTCCCTTTAGCGGTTAGTCATGAATGTGTGAGAGCAAACGCGTCTAATCCTTTTCTTTGGTTTATGTTGGCGTGTAGCCGGTTATCTGTTCAGTGAATAGCTGTCCCTAATGGGGCATTGTCAAGCCTGGCGCCTGGAGCCCGCGCCTTTCAGTAACATTACTGTAATGTCCTCCCACTCGTTTGCCTCCCGCCGACCTCTGATTCTATCATACAAACTTATACGTAAATTATTATCGACAGGGTAGCTTGGAATTACTTGAGCCACCGATTTGTATCGGCTAGGGTTGTCAGATCTCTCTAATTTAGAGGCCCAGTTAGTCTAAATAATGCGCAGTAGATGTAGCATATATACATTATGTTTGTACTCTAAAATTAATTCAAACCTGCAACACTTTCTAAAGGTTTCATTTAGTACATAATAAATTACCAAAGGAAGGAATATTGTGTAGCTTTATTGTCCAAATGACGTTCCAAAACCGGCTATATTATCCAACCGAAATACATAAAATGACCACATACGACGAAACGGATGTTCATCATATCCAAATGTCTCTATGGTAGAGTACCCTCATTTCATTTGATATGTTAACGATATGGCACCAAACACTCTCGGTCAGCGATAGCCTTTTCATCTGTCAAGTCTTAACAACCATGGAATTGGGTTATAATTTACGATTTTATCTCTCGGGGCACCCCGCATAGGGGCAGCGGTCAGCGCGCTCGACGAAAAAAGGGCCAAGCGGGGTAATAGAGGGATAATGGTCATCGGTGACCGGTCGCCACGCCCGCCCTGTTGTGACTTGCTAAAATAGAGTCGTAATAATGAAAGATGACCCGCGTAAGTTGCGCGTAATTTAGTGCGATCTCGTAACGAGCGCCGGGGGCTGTTTGTCCAGCGCACGCCTCCACCGCACCGTGTGTCGAGCGGTCGGGGGTGATTCAGATTCACTTTTGTTGGTCACTTTATGTCCAGACAGTATTTATTGTCGACATCGTCAATAGATAACGTCGTGTTCGTTAATAAAGACGGGCGACTCTATTATTGTGCGCTTCAATGTACCGGATGATAAATGGGGCGCAGAGATGAATCATCGCGCATCGACGAGGTTGCGCTAAGCCGGAGCTTGAGATTGATGCAGCCGGTCTGTGGTCCTGACAAATAGCTGGTCCACCGGAGGCGTCGCAGGGCGTCTTGCCATAAATAAGGATTACGCTCGTGACCACGCAGTCTTGTGGAGTGGCCACCACCGCCCGAGTGACGGTCCTGATGCTCTGCAAGACTCATGTCAAACGTTTCCAGCATCCGCATCGTTTGTTACGTACACAACTCTGAGAAAATCCGGCGGAGGAACATAAATCGTATTTCCTCAATTCACGAAACCGTTTCGCCGGCGGCAGTATCCGAGTCGCGAATTTGCGTTACTTCGACACTTAACCTCGAATCACAAGTTAGAAGTCGGGTATCAAGTTCGGCGCGAGGAGCGCTAAGCCAGCCCGTTTTAGTCGCGTCGACGTCTCAATCGCAAGTGCGCCCGCGGCTTAGGGGCTCACCCCGAATCTCGTCAAGCGCCGGAACGGGCGTCAAACCCTCGTTTCAGTTATCCTGATTCTCGATCTCTCAGTATTTACAGTTTGATTCTTCTCTCTTTAAATTGCACGTGCTAAAGAAAATTGCGATTTTGTTGAGAGCTTATACAAGTTTGGCGATGCTAGGTACCTTATTTTTGTTTCCAGGCATGATCTTTGTACTCGTATTTATTTACATACCTACTAAATCAGTTTTTTTATTAATTTTAACATACCAACAATACTGCATAGTCAATAAAGAGACCTGATCAAAAAGAACATGCACTAAATTGTCTAAGATCTGGTTCCATAGTACCTACTTAAGAAGTAATAATTATCAACCACCCATCAGCGACAGTGACTGCTTACTATCAGGCAGCCCGTCTGTTTGTTTGTCTAAGGTGTATGACATTAAAAACAACCATTTTCCACCAACTACCGCTGCGGATAGATCTCTTCAACATCACAGTTCATAGAATCTTACTATACTTCGGATCTGCACGATCTAATTCCCTGCTGCCCATTTTTCTATCGGAATGCAAGAGCAGGCACAAAAAATAGTCACCACTGTATGGTTCATATTCCGAAAACCCGTACGAAGCGCTTTGATTCCACATTTATTATGCGAACTGCTAGTCTGTGGAATGCGCTGCCTGAATGGGTGTTCTCCAATGGTTATAATCTGGGTGTCTTCAAATCACAAGTGAATCGGTTTCTTCTAGATAAGCTTGCTCCAACGTAGACCGCATCATCGCTTAACATCAGGCGAGATGGTGGTCAAACACAAGCCTATTATTTATAAAAAATAAAAATAAAACTTACTATGTTTGAAGTGACACAATACACAATCATCTTATAAAATATTGGTAAGTGCTAGACATGTGGATAGAGCTAATCGTAAGTTTACAATTATGGTAGAATGAAGGCAAATTGTCAAAGTTTTGTTTGCTGGCTTATCTAGTCGACAGTAATCCCTTTTATAGCTAGGGTTACTACGACTCCGTATAATTCAATGGCGCGAGTAAATCACGAAACATTCGTTTATCGATTCATGTAAAATAAACAAACGGTATTAGTAATTATTACTTAGTTATATTTTACTGCTAAGTGTACCTATAGGCTATAATAAACGCAAGCTATTATTAATTTATTATTATTAAAGAAACTTTGTTACTGATGGATAGTTATCGTACAGTCTAAATCACTGCTCCCAGAGTTATGACGATTTATTGACATTTGGATAGTGTATTGCTTGTGAAGTGTAAAAAACCACTAAGAAGGGATAACTTAATCACAGGCAAAACCACGAGATGCAGGTAGTTTGTCATAATTGTTATATATTTTTGTGAGGCAATCACGAAGGAGTAGTGCACTATTTTCTAGTGGAACAATGGCATAAATGTCGGTAGTACCCCCCTTTTTTTCTCTCTAATTTTCAGTATAACCACTGGAGATATTCAGTAAGTAATGGTATCGCATAAAACAATCATGTACTTTTATAAAAAAATACATAAATTGAACAATGGTTGAATAAATAAGTCGCAAAAATAAAACAAAATAAAAAAAATATTTGAAATTACTCTCTTTTGTAAAATTGTTATGTTTCACCAAATGAGCGATATGTATGTATATTTATTTACATTTTATGTGCACCACCAACCGTTTTCAAATTCTTCAGTCCTGTCCATTCAAATGTTGCTTGGAAGAAATTGCTTTAGACAATAAGGCTGCCCATTATACTGCCGTATATTTTTATTTTATTTTAGTTAAGTTTCATTTGTATTTTCGGTGTGTAATAAAGATGTATTAGAAAGTAATTTAAAAAAAATTTGGTCAAA
The DNA here is from genome assembly GCA_932305915.1 of Agriopis marginaria. NCBI lineage: Eukaryota > Metazoa > Arthropoda > Insecta > Lepidoptera > Geometridae > Agriopis > Agriopis marginaria. The sequence goes on from OW029915.1 coordinate 13,467,674, forward strand.
AGGGATAAAGGTAACTAATGAATTGAGAAATCTCGTGTTACCTACGATACGTGTTCGTTTTATTTCATAATGAAGGGTGATAGTGTTATCTCGTGAAATCTCCAATTACACACACAGTAGTGGTGTCGAGACCCGACGGCCGCCCGCGAGGGCGGGCGGGCAGCGGCGTGCGGCCCGGATTAGCCGATGGCTAGTCTTCTCACGTCGGCCCGGCCCGGGTTTCAATTAGTGCGAGCCGGTCCGCCCCGGCAAATGACTATATTGGTTTATGGCCTCTATGAATATCTTAAGGATCAGATATTACAAAACGAATGACGGCTATCCCTTTATCCTACGTGAAATCTACCTCAGAAGTCGAAACACGCCTCAACCGCTGTTTGGTGTCACTCGGCTTTAAATGCCTGGTCCCTTTTATGTTTGACGTTCTAAAAACACGAAAGGGTTATATGCTACACCTACATTTAATTAATTCGTTATTTTTTTAATCACGGATCTACATAATAATTTGAAAGGGACTTCCCGTCCATCCGACAACCTGATTGATGTGCCTTCCTAGATTTATTTACCCGAAAAAGTAGCATGCCACACGTCCGCAAAGCTTTAACCGGACGAATGTGGCATCCGTAATACCTTTGTTTCATTTTTAAATACGACCCTTTCATAATTAGCGTAATAAATAATAAAATGATAATAATACGAGGGCCATCTTGTGAAACGCTTAATGCTGCGCGTCGGGGGGCGCCGGCGGCGACCGCATGTCAATCACTCTCGTAAATGTAGAACAATTCTTATTTCGAAAAAAAAAACAACGAATAAAAATGCGTATCACTTTTATATTGTGTCTTTGTCCCGCATTTGGGATGTTGGCAAGAACGAGAGTGACAGAAGCGCGGAGTTAGTGGCAACATCTGTGCTTTATAATAGACGCTTACGAAGGCTTCTTTTCGGGGATTCGGTCGAGCCCGGTGGGATCGCTTCAACATGATTGATCTGTTTATTTTACATTTTAAAGGAGCATTTTTACGGTTGCTTGTCAACTTAATAACAAAGTGTTTTATTTCGGGACACGTTAAGTTCGGTTTTATTGATAGGTTTCTTTTAACATTATTCATGATTATTTATTTCTTATGAGGGATCTGTGGTATTTTATATTTATTTACACTGGATAATCAGTTAGGTACAACTCAGATACAGGCTCTAATTTTAGTTGTGAACCTCTACCAAGTTAAATAGCTAGAAATACGGGAGCTGAAGTAGTATTCGATAACTATTTATAGATGGGAAAAATTCAAGCCAAAGGCAAGTGTGATAGATAACGAAATAACAGCGTCAAAGTTGAAGAGTGGCGTGGGCGCCAGACGGTAAAAGCCCTTTAAAACAGTTAACCATTTAGCAAAAGTGGTGCGGGTAGGTCGAAAAAAAGACTATACCTTATATCTGATATGACTACTGTCATTTACTGCGGTTATATAATCGAACCTACATTAAGAATGTCGCTGCACTTATGCTATAAATATATCTTACCTGAAAAACTGTGAAGTTTTCAGTGTTTTTAATGTTACTTTATACCACTGTAATCAGTGGCTGATTATGCTTTTATGCTTATGCATTCTTATAACTTCTTACCTATAGGTAATGTTTTTAATGGTTTGGTTTCTCAATTTCAAAGGAGATCATATAAGATTAAAGAAATAACATTACAGCGTTAAATATTCAGAAGTGATAAAATAACATGATATCCATTATCGTACCTCGAACATGACGTAAGTAGTGAATAAAGACAGAGCACATCTCCGAAACGGGTTCATCGATGTTTAAATTAATTATTGAAAGCGCTAAGGCTGTGTACAGACGACGCCAGTTCAAGCCCGTATAATGTTGTGTAAAAAGTTTACGAACTCGTCAACTGCTGGTATGATGATGATATATCGCACACGGAGAACTTGACACACATTCCATTTAAATCATTAGAAACAATACATTGGTATTCTTCGTTAAGGTGGTTCGTTGCACAAATGGCGGGAAATTCAAATTTCAAACAGTTTTCTTGTCCTTGTAGCTAGGCCGGGTAATTATTGTAAGCTATCATGATGTTTGCGCAGATTGATTATTATTCTTTACAAAATCATGTAAAGCTATTTATCTCTAATGCCCATTATTACGTACATTTGTGAATAAACAATTTTTTGCTGTTTCAAACGGTTTATTCACAAATGTAAGTAATATGGTGCGTTACTGTTAAATAATTGTACATTATAATGTAAAGAACAGCCAACATTTTGCGCAAACTCTGTGTTATTTAAAAATAATTACCTGGCCTGGCTACTAGGACCAAAAAACTGCTTAGAATTTAAATTTCCCGCCATAGGTGAATCGAACCACCTTAATGTTTAAAAAAAAACTCAGACAATTTTTTATCATTTGCATGTAGATTCTGAATGAATAATGTAAAAATAATGATAAACTGAGCTGCGAATTACTGGAATATTTTATGAAATTAAGGTAAACAAAAAATATTTGGGCCTTGATGCCATGTATAAACATAAACAAGCTAACGCAAAAGAATGCTCTGCGTCTCTTTCATGTCAATTAAGATGAAACGAGACGCGGCGCATTCGCTTGCGTTCTGTCGTTGATGTCTATACACGGCATGATATGTCGATGTTTGTATCTGTATAGGACGATAAAAAGTTAGTAAATTTTTAAAAATCCACATTAACATCGAGGTAATCAGTTGAACTCGTTTCGTTTTACAGACCCGTTTCTCTCGATTCTGTAGCGCATGTTCTGTCTGCGTCCTTAGACATGTTTGTACTGAGAGCGGGCTCGTTAAACGTTCGAGGGATAAAAAAGAGAGTGCTCCCGCGCAGCCACCGCCTTATCGGAAGCAATTACACGTTGTTCACTTTATTAATTTTCATAACTACCCTCGCGACATCAAAGGAAGCCGGCATCGCGTGCGCCGCCCTTGGGAGAGTTTCGAGTTGCTGGAGGCAGCGTTTACTATTTACAGTTACTTGGGACGAAAGCAGTTTGAATTTGATTTGGAAATTATTTATTATACTCACCAGTGCTTCTTTTAGAGTCCAATATTTTAATGCAATTGAGTGACGAGATGAGTATTGTTCTCAGAATAGTAACATTTTGCTCCTATCAGGCAAATATTTTTCTTCAATAACACTTATTAACTTAACAGTATTATTCTTAGTTAATTATTCTAGACAAAAATATTTGTAAAGAATTATCTACACGTCTGGTCGAAGCGTCTTTTTTTGACCAAAATACTGGCTAGATTGTCCAGTATCTTGCGCAACTCGACAGTAGGTATAGCAATTCAACGCGGCAGTGCGGCCAGCACTTTGGAAACAATAATGCCTGCGGGCAGCGGTCTATTAGATTAGTGTGCTTTTAGATATTAAATTTTTAAATTCGTTATGATATATGTATGCCGTTATTGTGGTAATTAATAAATCTGTTTTAAGTATATAACATGTTTTTGCGCTTTTGGAATACCTATCTAATGAGATCTGAACTACGGTGCTCACTATTTTTTAAACATCAATAAAACGTAAACGGTAATGTCGTTTCTTATAGCTTACACCACACACCTAGCTTCTGTTTACCGCGCTGAAACCCTTGAAGATGTTTTAACAACACTCTTAGTCGGCGCGATCTTTGATCTTCGGCGACACTTCAAACACTCTGTCTTCTGCACGTCTTCCTTGAAACTTGTTTATCTTACGAAACAAAACTTACACATATCCAAATAAACCATAATCTTAAATGTATCTAAAATGACAGGCGGAAAAATAAAAGATAGGAAAACCGCTGGATACAATAAATCAGTATTCCAAAACAAACGAAATTTACATGCATCGCAAGAGGTGAACACTGGAACAGAGGAGAGACTTATCTCGCCAAAACGATTCCCACATAAATAAAGCTCATCGGATATGAAACAGTATTTACATAAGAAAAATATAAAGAGGCCTAAACGATTGGTCCGTAAGGGCGCACAGGGTTGCTCAGGACTCTGAGCACGTCCCACCGAGCGCCGCTCCCTTAATAACAATACGAAATATCAGTTCGTTCCTCCGATCGCAAATCTACGTCAATAACATATCCAATAGTAGCGCTCAATTCATTTCGACATAATCTAATATAGCAGGGCACGTTTCCCGTCTAAATCTTCCGCCACATGTCGCCAAGATGGCCGACCGGGCGAAACGCGAAACCAAAGAAAAAGGAGATCACGAATCGGTAATATCTTTCGAGTCCATAAACTTAAACGTTTATTTGCAGCGATATTTTGTCCTTTTGCGGATATTGCTTTACTATGTAACCGTTGTTTGGGCAAGAAACGAAGCGAACTTATGAATAAATAACGTAAAATACATACTTTTGGACCATATAATATACCTACCTACCTATCTAGCTTCTTACAATATAACTATTTTTACGCGTTTGTCATTCATCACCATCATCAGCCAGAAGACGTCCATTGCTGAACATAGGATGAGTAAAACTCCACACACATCACTGAACTGAACTGTCATCTGCATCTAAAGGATGCCCGCGACTCTCACGGTGTCGTCGGGCCATCTAATGGGTAATACCTACGCTGCGTCTTCCGGTTTTTGGTCTCCACTCAAGAACTTTTTTCCCCATGGTTATCGGTTCTTCGAACGACGTTTGTCATTATTTAACATTATTTAGTTTACGAGTTTCAGTTAAACACAATAGCCGTTTAAATTAGAGTAGTTCTTTTGACAAAACTTATTTTCTAACTAAGTAAATATTCGCGACTTTGCACGCGTAGAGCTCGGCCTTTGGCCTCTCCAATATATAACATTTTCATTAACAAAAAAATATGCTTATAGACTTAGTGGCGTAGACTATTGTATATTTGTCTGTCCGTGAATGATTAATTTTCAGATTTTTTTACGAGTGAGATTTTTCATACGTTCTCGTTGGCATAATTGTTTAGCTTAAACGATTGAGGATCCTTAAAAAGTTTAATCATATACCTACTACATTTCCTCTACGACGTTGTTAATATCTTATTTTTGCCATTACCCTTTTATTTCTCGGACTGTTTGAGCGTTTCGAGGAAATATTTAAACTAATCAGTGCCTTGGTTGAAGTGAATGCCTTTACCCTTATTCCAATTTTCTGCCTATACCTATTAGCAGGAACACTAAATAAATAAAATAAATATAAATATTCTAAATATTTTTGCACACGGTCATCTGACCCCAAACTAAGCAATGCTTGTAATATGACTGCCAGAGACTGATATACATACATATATATTAAATACATACTTAAATAGATATTAACACCCAGATATAGAACAAACACAAGCGTTCAAAATATTAGTACGACATTGGGGCAATTTATTTATAGCGGTAACGTTGCGCGGTTTTTAAATCATATGCGAAATATGTAGTAGTTTTTGATTTAATACCATCGTATCTATAGAATTACATAGAATAAGAAATAATTAGGTATAGATGGATATCATAGGTATGTATTTTGTAATTTGTCCGCCCCGCCGCACATTCAAGTACAAATACACGGACGGAATTGCCGCAATTAGGGGGCCACCTTTCTAATGCATTGATTGATCAATCATCGACCACCGAAGGAAGCTTTGTTCGCGGAATAGTATTGTACGTGAACGTGTTCTTACTACTTCAAAGACTATTCACGTGATGGAAAACAGATATGACTGCTAAATAGAGCAAACAAAACCTTTCTTTTTCATAAAATATCTGAGAGTGCCGTAGCCATAATCAGCTGTAGCATATGCATAATCAGCTTTTTAATAGTCCTCTGCTGGACTCTGGCTTATCCCCGAAAAGAGGATTTGGCCATATCCACCACGCTGGCCCAGTTGCGGGTTGGTCGATTCACATACGCCATTGAATTTATTCTCCGTACGTATGCAGGTTTCCTCACGATTTTTTCCTTCACCGAAAAGCCAGTGGTATAAATGTACATAAACTCTAAAGAACTCATTGGTACGGGCCCGAGATTTGAACCCGCGACCTCACAGAAACTGATATAACGAGGTGAAACATGTCTTTTCGTGTTGTTCCAAAGCTCCATAACAGCTTCTTGTAAAGCCTACACCGCTTTAGAAGGGCATTAATTTGACTTGACCGCGACTTATTTTGCTTGACTATGATTGACTTGTTTGACTACATTTCATCAAAGTTCAAACTAGATAATAATAATTATAATACTTGACACTGGCAAATGCACAAGAGTGCTACGCCAAAATCCTCACAGAGGAAAGATTTAAAAAAATAGTTGATTTAATCAGGCTTTACTTTGCGTTACTTTTGTTGTTGCTTTGTTACTTTTACAAATATCTATAGAGGAAAATAGTTTATCCCAAAATCCTTATTGTACTCGAAACGACATAGAAGCGGAATTACACTAGAAATTCGTCATATACAAATAAAAAAAATATATTAGGCAAGACACATCAATATGTGACTAAGAATTTAGCCACTCTCAAAGCAATGACATCTCAACTCTACATCTCGCACAGTGGTCCGATCCTGTTCATGTCCGGATGTCACGTGCTATTGATTTCCATTTAATCCGGCGCGTGATCCATCCATCGTCGTCCATCGTGGCCGCTGCAGCCTTCGCCGCCACCATTCCCGCTGATTAAGGGATCAACTTGCTTCTCTCCGGGATTAACGTTTACGTTTTAATTCACTTAGAATAGTTTTGAGTCTTGGGGTGGTTGGGGTGGTGAATTTGCCTGTTTTAGTGCTAAAGCTTCTTTTAGCAAATAACACACTATGAGAATTCATGGTATGGCATCTAATTTATCTTAATTACACTTAAGCATGTCCTAACGTAGGTATAATGCAAACTTATGTCATCGTGTAGATATTCTACAGTACGGTAGAAAAGTTAAATTATTAACGTGACAATTTATTTTTAAATTTTTACTGTAATTAAAGAAGTCACTAATGTCAATGATTTCTTTATACATGTTGTAACAGAACGGTGTAGTTATACCTTAAGGGTGGATGGGTATCAAAGTTAACAAGAGTTTGTTAAATTAGCCAAAAAGAAGTGTCCTCATTCAATTTGGATCACGTGATCGGTAATTTACTCGATCGGTATATTGGACCCGGTTATGTCCTAAAACTGTGATCAGAACCACCGGAGGAGGATGGGCAGCAGTGTCCTATTACTACACTGTGAACGTACTGCGATCCCCAAGCTCCTTGCCAAGCGTGGGGATTAAGGCAACACTCCTCTCTAAGAGGGAGCCCTTTGTTCAGCAGTAGACCGGTAGGACTAGTGGAGGTCGGTAATTTTGTCACTACACTTTTCTATTACACGTTGTATAAATAATAGATTTTTTTACGTTATGAACCGATAAAAATGTTGGTACCATAATTATTTTCTGGTTCACAAATTATTACGTTCGTTGTGAAATGGTTATTATGCTGGTGGTCCGAGGTTAAGGAACCGAAGACACCCGGTCTAGTAGTCATTTCGGTAGTGATGGGCAGTGATTGTCTGTACGTGCATATTCCGAACACAGCATTAGTGTAATCGGCTGTCCCCAGAGACACAATAGCAGCGCGCGTGACTTCATCAGCCACTCCGCCGCCGACCTGATTGTATGGAATCATCCATAAACAATAACTTCCCATTACACCAATCGTGATTGCCTCTTATTTTCCCGCTACCAAGAAAATGGCACAACGAGAAAATTAACTCGCAATTTCAAAACTTTTCTCCGACACGAAAACCTGTACTTGATCAATTACTTTTTGATACCCTTTTTTCGGAAAATGCCTTTTTTATTTCGCAGTAAATTTCGAGAAGGCTTACGCCGCCTAAAAATTAATTGATCGAATCTCGTTTCTCAGAGGAAACAGCGCAGAAGAGTTTTAATTAGCGAGAAAAAAGCACCACAAAAGTTCTTCAGTAAAAAAGCGGGAGACAAGGGTGGGCGTAGCGCGGAATAAAAATCTCCCGCCCGTAATGCGGGCAACATTTGTGTGAGGAAGACGCTCCAGTAATGGAAGACAAATTTCAATATAATTTGCAATACATAAGCGTGTTACTTTAATAGCCCAGAACCACCCTTCAAATTAAACGGGGCTTAAGTTTTATTTTATTTTTTCCTCCTCGATTGGATCGCGTAGGCAACTGCGGGGAGAGTCGCACAGGGCGCCCCGAGAAAAAAATATAATCCAAGCAAATTAATTGCTCCTACAGGCAATAGTGGCGCGGCCGCGATGCCGCCAAATCAAATTAAGAGCGCGCTATAAAAACCAAATTAGTGCCCGCTTTAACCGTGAGAGGGTATTTAGTTACAAGACGTTAGTTCAAATCCCGCCATTTTCATTAACAATAAATATCCCAGTGCAGCCGCGCGGAATCCTTATTGTTTTACTTTTTACACCCTTGTGTCGGGAGCGGGTCGCGGACGACACGGCGTCTTCTACCGACCTCGGCTAATTTGTTCTTTTTGTTTACTTACCGAGAGACGGTAATAAAAATTTGTGTTGCGCGAATTGTAGGTATGGACTTAAAATTTTATATAGCCGCCGGTCCTGGGGCGAGTTTTGCATTTAATTGAGAAAAATTTAGGGTCGGCGAAGCGCTTCTGTGCGGACTCTTAAACTAATTGGATGGCCGTTATAACTTTTTGTTTAAACGTTTGTGCAATCCTCGTGGAACTGAAAAAGTAAGAGTTTTCATGAAAAAGTGTCGTTTTAAAGTCTTATTATTGTTGTGCACAGTGAGCCGTTCATAAATCCGATTTGTACAGCGAAGTGGGTTCCTTATCGACCGTTATTTCGAGCGGGCGGTTGTCTCATATTTCATACGGATGCACAGTTATCGTGAAGGGGTGAGTTTGATGCGTTTTTTTCGGGATAGTCCTTAATTACAGGCGATACAGTAAATTAGAGGGCGGCTGCGGTGATCTAAAACAATAACCTTACACCGTCATTAGTGAGTCGGTCCGTTGCAGATTGCCGCCTGCTCCTTCGTAATGTGACGACATTTATTCCCTCCACATTTAATTTAATCTTGTAAGCATTTATTATGTTCAGAGATTGTATGCGATGATACTATCTTATTACGCGCAGGTAAGTAATTGTAGAGTTACATGATTACCCGAATGTTAATGGCTTTGAGATGGGTCGCGCCATCGCTGTTATTATCGTGGTCCCACACATACGATGCCTAGATTATAATAAATTCAAGTGAATAGTTGTTTTTTTGTGACACTGGATGCAGGCCGCTTCAAACTGGCCCTTTTGAAGATCAATGGGGGCGGCCAATGTCCAGCAATGGATGTCCTATGGCTGAAATGATGATAATGAGGAGTAGATTTTGCCAAAAAAATACATTAAAAAATTAAAACCAGTAACAAAAATGAAAAAATTACAAAGGAAACAAAAGGTAAAAGAAATTGTAAAAACACGACTTCATGGGAAATTACTGAAATACAATAACTCGGTCATTCATCTCCTAATTTTCCACCGTTAGAAATTAGACATTTTCTTATTTTTTTTTATTAATCCATCCTAAATATACAGAGTGAATTTTTCAAGTGGCCGTGTATGGTCAAAACCGGATCTATGAGGAATACCGAAAAATACTCAACTAGTCTCGGGCCCGATTTTAATGAAAAGTTAAACAACATCTTTGAAAAATAAATATTCCTAGCCAGGAATCGCCCACTTGAAAAATGCATCCTGTATAACCTATTCAATAAAACAATATCAATAATCATCAAAATCGGTTTACAATCGGCGAAGATATCTCGTAAAACACGTAGACACGAAAAAAAAATTCGTTTTTGAAGTAAGTATGTGTATTGAAAAATAAACTTTGACGTATTTAAGCCACGGGCCACACCACGAACTCACAAATATTTATAGTAGGTATGTAGGTGTAGGTATGTCATTAAATGAACGTTTACCTCATGAACCCCCATCTGTCTCTTTCTCATTAACCTGCTAATCAAATCGGTGATTAACTAACCGTTTATAAGTAAGGCAGTGCCTGGGCTCTTTCGTAACATATGTTTAATTAAATTAAAAGATTTACATCCGGTAGCAGATTGTATGTTATTAATCAAGGGGTAAATGACACGTTTGAAAAATCAAATGTCTTGAAAGAAGCAGATGATGTACTTAAAAGCTGGTCATCCCAGCCAGCCACAAATAAAAAAATACCGTTTAGTAGTGTTAAACTGTGGTCTCAACACGATTTTTCCTTCGAAATTTATGATACAACTACAGTCACTGAAATGAAAATATTTTTTGTCAAATAAATTAAAGCATCTTGCCTTAAAAGAAAATTAATGAATACTATCATAGCGGGAAATGAAGAAAGATCAATTGACCAGGGTCCCGTATATACTAAAGAAATTGTTTTTAAATTGTAATTGTTTCAATTTTATTTTTTAAATAATTGCCTCAAAATTGACAGTTTTTTATACTAAGTTATAATATTAGGTGGCGGTATTTTTTAAGATTTTTTTTTTAAAACTGTCAATTTTGAGGCAATTATTTAAACAATTACAATTTAAAAACAATTTCTTTAGTAGAATCGGGGCCCTGGAAGACTAAAGACTACATTCTTAGACCAAATAGGAGAAAAGGCAAATATAATTATTATCGGACATTATAAACTTCCATTGCCCGCTGTGTGACTCTGAGTTTTTCAAAAAGGCCAACAGTTAAGGACCACGTCTCAGTACCATATGTCATCACTGGCAACACACACTGGTCAAAGACCTTCGTATTGAGGCACTGTGGTATCTTGTCGCGGGCATCCAGTGGATGCAAAAGGCAGGCTGTCGTTCAGTGTGGAGGTTAAAGGGGGAGGCCTATGTTCAGCAGTGGACGTCTTCTGGCTGATGATGATTATAAACTTGGCTGTACCTAGACCGCCAAGTCTAAAAGTTACTCCACTGACAGGAGTACTTAAAAATGAATGAATAATTAAAGCATGACATAGCAGTTATGGAAAGCTTAGCAATTTAAAAAGAAGGACTGGATAACATACCAACTCACCTACGATGCCCTAAAGTTGCTTTTTCATCATCACCGACTGAAATGCTTATCGAAAAAAGAACCACAAAGGTCTAATAAAAACAAAAAAAACTGGTCTGTAATACGGGTTTACATAACATCCATCATCTCGATCCAAAAGCTTAAAAACATAATGACGTACCAGCAGCAGTTTAGTACATTGTGTTATTTAATCGTGCAGCGTTCGCGTCGCCTGTCATTACTGAAACGCCGAATATCGTAATTACATTATTAAAATTACCACGACGATGGCAGGAAACGTGTTATTTAACGTGGGCCGATAGGATCTTATCGGCCGGCCTAATGCCCGACGTGTGGATATTATCGGGCTACCTGCCGAAATCGCCCGGATATAATATTGGACACATGGTCAAACCTCGACCTCTTTCGGCTAGAAGATTTTCAGGTATTTTTATAAGCTGAATGAGTAAATGAATGACAAATGACGTTTGTTTGGGTATTGGCAACTTTTTATGGAAGTCCATCCTAATCCTTCCTATATCCTAATTTTCGTGTATCGTTTCTCTACCTTTAAATTATAAAACAAAACTTAAGTTGTATATGGCAAGTGCGTCAATCACGCGGAGTCAAAAGCCCCAATACGGGGAAGAAAAAAGATACGTAAATTAGTTGAATATAATTGGTTATTCAGTCATAGTGTTTGCAAGTTGAAGTGGCAATGGGCAGGCCACATCGCTCGAAGAACCGATAACCGATGGGGAAGAAAGGTGCTTGAGTGGAGACCACGAACCGGAAGACGCAGCGTAGGTAGGCCTCCCACTAGATAGACAGACGACATAGTGAGAGTCGCTGGCATCCAGTGGATGCAAAAGGCAGGCTGTCGTTCAGTGTGGAGGTTAAAGGGGGAGGCCTATGTTCAGCAGTGGACGTCTTCTGGCTGATGATGATGATGATGATGATTCAGTCATAGGCATCACAACACAGCTAGGTAGGTATATAGATATGAAATTCGGGGAAAACATGATTCCTCTGCAATTCGAATATTTGCAATCTACAACCCTATCATACAATAGGCGACCGGAACCGGGCTGTTTTTCATTGAATTATTAAAAAGCTGACCATCCGAAATCCGAATCACTGAAAACAAAATAAAAATGTATTCAAAATTAAGGAAGATTATGAAAATTTTAATTTTTTGCTAGACACATTATATCCCTTCCTAATCCGACTAAACTTTTTTAGGCGATTTAAATAATGTCCGCAATATACGTAAGCGTAAGTACAACATTTGATTATTTTTTTACTGATCCTGGTATTTTTAAACAAATATAGAGCTAGTAAGTTATTTCTCAGAAATCTGTTATTAAGTCATACCTAGGTCACATCAAGCTTATTATCAGTCGAGTGACTCACAAATACAAAATGTTTATTACACAAAAGATAGCTGGTATGTACAATAAAGTAAATGCTTTCTTCTTGAGGTCCGAATAGAATTAAATAAACAGAACTATGCGAGCACTTGAAATAAATTATAAATATAGAATTGAGATTGAACAAGTAAAAACAAACATTAAATTAAATAATACTAATAATAAAGCAAATAAATACAAGATATGAGAAAACCTACTTGACCGTCTCGTATCAGTTGCAAAATTAATTATAGGCCCTGGGGCCTTACGCCTTGCTGTTAGTTTAGGTAATGAAAAAAGTTGCGCGACCGCAAACCGTAGATATCTGGGCGCGTTAAGGTTCACGTTTGCGTGATTTCCCGAACTGCGCTGTTTTAACGTTAGTTTGAGACCGCGTAAGGGGCTGGGCGTAAGGCGCCTGCAAACAGTAAGCTCAGGAGAAAACAATAAAACTGATAGCAGTCTATCCAGGCTGGACCAAAACATGAATACAAGTGAACAGTGTAAGAACTTTAATTTTTCAAACCTTAGCCTTATTCTAAATTTTTGGTAATAACGTATTTTGTAAATTTTTGTATAGTAATTAATTACCTAAGCCGTCAGAATCTAGTCGGAATTCGTTGTTACGAAAAATTTATGTTGTAAGTCTGGTTGTGTTTAAAGTGTAGGTATCTGGTAGTAGGTATACTAATTTCAGCCACAATATAATATCAGATACACGTCGATTTCATGGGGCTGCCTAATATCACCCACCCGGTGTTCGTGGATATTTGACGCAGTGATAAAATCTCGCGGCTCTGTGCTCGTGTTACAGGATGTGATAAAATACTTACATAAACTCTATAAACGCATAGTTTACAACATAACTTCATCGGCCAATTTTCACACAATTATGAAGTAGCAAAGCTAAAAAAGTTTTTATTTTGGTTTATCTATTTACTTACTTACACATGATCAAAGACACGCCACCATGAAACATTTATGGATGCAAAAAAAATGTGCACAATTTTTATAATTACATATTTTAGTTGGTGACATACCCTTGACTTTGTTAAACTAGTAAGTCGCGTAAAAATTGAGATGACGTTTTCAATTTGATGCTTCAGTTGTGTGAAAATTATAGACGCTCGCAGGGGGGTTAGACAAGACTTTCTGTTAGCGTTAAGAAACCGTTGATAGAAATTGTGATATTTAAATCATTCACCATCATCATCATCATTTTAGCCATAGGACGTACACTGCTGGACAAAGGCCTCCGCCATTTATCTCCAAAATTGCCGGTTGGAAGTGGCCTGTATCCAGCGTGAAGCTATAGCTTTAAATTTATTAAAAATAAATGCTTAATTGGATTATTTGAAGAAGAAAAAACGTGATTTTCCAATCTTGTGATAGCTATACCTAATTCACTATGTAATTAATAGATATATAAACATTCCTGATTCCTTTTGACGACGACATTATATTAAAATTTTTAATTATTTTAAATTTTTAATATAATGTCGTCGTCAAAATGAATCAGGAATGTTTATATATCTATTAATTACATAGTGAATTAGGTATAGCTATCACTTGGTAATCTTAATATATATAAATCTCGTGTCACAATGTTTGTCCTCAATGGACTCCTAAACCACTTAACCGATTATAATAAAATTCGCACACCATGTGCAGTTCGATCCAACTTGAGAGATAGGATAGTTTAAATAATTATATAACTAGCGACCCGCCCCGGCTTCGCACGTAAATTACACCCGTGCGAAGCCGGGCGGGCGGGTCGCTAGTATATTATATACGTATGTACACCTTAATTGCGAACACCTAAGAAATATTAACTAAGTAATTATACGTTGTATTATTTTAAATCATCAGAATCAGATATTAAATGAACGAGTACGACACATCCCGTATGTTCGGTTATTATCGAGACAATGCTGCCAGTTTGTCTATCACGATAATCTGTGGACTGCTCATTTCAATTCCGTGTTGTGTAAACGCCCTAATGGGCGCCGGTAATGTGACACGCTTGACGATTTTACTCACAAATTGTACGAAACTCTATTACGATCTAATGGCCACCGTCTAATTGCAAGGTTATTACGGTTTGTTGTGCACGCGGCTTAATGATAGCCTACGTAATTATTGGACGAGGTGAAACCCTGAAGATGTGCTGGATTGAACCGTCGCGTCGCGTCGGGTGGAATGGCTTCCGCCTCCGGATGCGTGTTAACGTATCAATGTAATATGAATACAGATTAATTTTTAATTGATCTGCCCAAAAGTTACTTTTAAAATGTCCTCATTTTGTACTGGAATTAATACGTGAGAGGTTTTTAACATGATGGAACTATCAACATAAATATATTTCAGCGTGTTTGGTCTCATAGCATCGATATACAATACCTATGGTAGCTGATTGAATCAGGCGTTACTTTTCGGAAGTCCATTTTAATTTGTATAATATGATGAATTTCTAGTGTAATTCCGCTTCTACGTCGTTTCGAGTACAATAAGGATTTTGGGATAATCTATTTTCCTCTATAGATATTTTTGATATTATTTTAAACCTAACCTGACATAAAATATTAATTACATAAAAAAGAAAAATTAACCTAACCTAAAACAAAAGGTAATTAAATTTGTAACAAAAAACGACGAAACGACGTAGAAACACTAGAAATTCATCATATACAAATTGATACCTATGGTCACAATCTCTGAGTGAAAACAGTCAAAAATCATTCAAGGGTCGTTGACTCGTTGTACAATGTACATGTACATCTAGACATCATTTATAGAGATCGTAATTCCACATTTACTCCAATTTAGACGCTTTTTAGACGTTATGTCGCTTGCATAGTTTCCAACGTCACCTTGTCCGCTATGTCATTCATAACACTGGCATCGCGCAGAGTTGTAGTCGGATCGCGGTTGCTTTCCAACTAACCAAAAAATCGGCGCAATAGTAGCGTGCGCCGAGGTTTTGTTCGAAATTTTTTATGCACGTTAGTGATTCTATAAATAGGTATTGTATCTCGATGTCTCATAGTTAATTATTTTCAGGTTAGAAATGAAGAACTACCTAATCACATGTCAAAGTTGTACTTAGAAACTTTCAAAATTCTGATCATTAACTGCCAGTAAAAATCCGATATGGTGGTGTCACGACTGTCATCAGTGAGCTTCACGCCATGAAATATGGGAGCGCATGTAATTCACCATATCGGTGTAATCTAGCCGAAGATCTGGAGCGACGAATAGATTTCGTGAATAATTTAACACACAATGGACTGACAACTTTTTTATTCTATTCCGTGATTTGTGTCACGAGAAAGTTGAATGTTGTTTTATGTATAAACTAGCTGTGCTCCGCAGTTTTACCTGCGTAGAAATTACCTCTAGGACCGTATTTTTTTGGGCACTATGTCACTATCCGGTCCTCTAACTCTATGAAGTAGAAAAATCACGTCGATTCGTTGGTAATTTCTGCGTGATAGAGAAACAAACGCACGTTTGCATTTAAAATATTAGTAGGTATGAGTACAGTCTAGCCACTATAAAAAAATGCGTCTGACAGCTGCAATAACATTGTATTTTTTTTTTAATGAAAACATTTTATTTTAATATTTTAATCAATATTATATTATTTTAGTCAATTGGCTACAAGTAGGTAAATTTACAGTTCAGAATTTGATGTTTTCGTTTACAATATTATGGCAACTGTCAGACGCATTCTTTCAGCGGCCGCACTACACCCATATTTATGCAGAGTTTTATGTAATTACGTCTACATTATAATTTGTGCAGATGGCACATTTGATTCATTCACAAAAAAATCTATGATTTTTTTGTAGTAATTTGAATTTTAAACTTATAGTATAGTAGCGTATTATCATACCATGCCTTATTTACTTATTACGTTCATATTCCATAAACCAACTCGTCAATTGGGTTTATCCTTTTTGGTGAAAATAGAATGTGAAAACCTTTAAATGAAGCCAACCCCGTCAGCTCCTTACCGCCGTACACAGTGGAGCCTTATTCCTGAGAAGGCCGGATTGATTTACGAGAAGAGACGAGGCGAGACGAGACCGGGCTGACCCGACCCGGCTTACGACTAACTAAGCCTTGTGCGGGATTACGCAAAACACGCGCCGCGCCGCGCGATCTCGTGACGTGTGTGGAATCGGAAACCGAAGGGTAGGGTGGCCTATAGAGAGGAAGATGTTTCAAGTAAAACAATCAAAACTAATGCGTAAATAAATTGTAAGAAAAAGCAAATAAGTTTTTTTACGCCATAGGTAGCAAACAAGCATACGGACTGCCTGATGGTAAGCAGTCGCCGTCTATGGATACTTGTAACACCAGAGGCATCACAACTAAGTTGCCGAGCTTTTAAGAATCTATTAACTCGCCTCTTGAAGAACCCCACGTTGTAGCTTCTCAGAAACACCGCGGAAGGTAGCTCATTCCACATTTTGCAAGTGCGAGGAAAGAAAGATCGTGTGAATCACACCAATTGCCTTTGCAAATGTTTATTTAGCATTTTAAGTTTCTGCTACCGAATACAGTACTTTGGGCAATCTCAAGTAATTTAGAATCTCACTTCTCATTACTGTTCGTTACTGATCGAATCGAGCGAACTTTAATAAATCTTCTTGATCATTACTGATCGAATCGAGTGAACTTTAATAAATCTTGGTTTTTTGTTTAAATTATTACACCTATTAAGGCAGGAGTAAGAAGACACGTTCAGCCATTAAAGGAGCTTCAGAGCAGGCGGTCGGCTGAAGCGCGGGATATTATCGCGCCGCTTGTTGGCCGCGTAAAATAATAATGGCCGAACTTCCGGTGCCGGCGGCGCGGAAAACTTAAGCGAAAAAGGCGGGAAACGCCCGCAGCCGTAGCTGCTAACTTTGTTAACCGCTCAGATGTGACGTCACTTAATTTATTAACACATCCCTACCTCCGCCGAGAGGCAATTTCTTGGTTTTTACGACACTTTTCCACTTCTCACTCAACGTGCTACAATTTTGTAGGCATACCGTAGGCGCTTACCTAGTAAGCCGTAGCACGAACTATGTAAATAATTAGATTATTTATTAGGAGGTGGCTATAAAATAACTTTGTACTAAACACTGGAAAAAAAATACTGACTTTACTTCTAAGTTTTGCCGTCCAAAATCGTTTTTTTCCACATGATTTTTCTTTCAATATGACTATAAATTTTTGAAGGAATCGGAAAGCAAGATTCATAAGGAACGTCTGGATATTTGGAAGGCAAGACTGAAAGAAAGTCAGGTTATTTTTCCAGTGTAGTAGGCACTGAGAAAACGTTCTATGATCTATTTATTGGATAATGAATCCAATAACTTTTTATTTTTTAATGTTTATAAGTGTTAACATAATTATAGGTTAGAGGTACATATTTACTAACCAACGAATAAAACTACCGCAGCAGACCACACCGTGGACAAATCAGTAAATCAAGTCATAGCGTGACTCCACGTCGATAAAGTGCAAGCGAAACGTAAAAAAACAGCGCGTCAGTCCAAACAGAAAGGACAGCGTTGTCGGAAAATCAATAATTGAAACCGCACAGAGAGCAATCGAATAAATACGGCCCGACTATCCAATAAAACACGTGAATCGTTTACAATTAAAGCTTTAAATCGGCAATAGGTGTTGCCATAAATCGGACGAGAAAACAATCAGCGAGCTCGCGTCGCTCGCAATTAGCGCTGCGCGGCTCGATAAATTTGCATTAATGCTCTCGAAAAATCCGCCCGGCAATAATTTTCACGTGCCATGTGTTGTGTAGTGCGCTAGGCCATTTATGCTGCCCGTGCCCTGCCTTTATGCCCATTGCCCATTCAAACTTTCCACTGGGACACTACGAATACCTACCTATTAGCTAGAGTTTTTAATATTTGTATGATTTGAAATGTAAAAAGAAAGCATTTAGAATTGTAGATTGTAACTTATGGAACAAAATTATATTTTTATTTATTCAAAGTACGTCGCCCGAGCCAAAAAATATTTTGTGCCCGAGTGATACACTACTTTTCATCACCCAGTATGAGAAAAAAAGGCGCCTCATATTTTATTGTAATATTATTATTTAATAAAACATAAAGTAACAACTAAATTGAAATAATTAAATAGGTAGTATCATAGACAAATATACTTAATAAAAAAAATAAAAAAAAATTTACATTTGAGACATTTTCGCTATTATGAAAATTTATTGTTACACAAAACTACATAACCATGAATTTCTAACAATCCGTGAAAATTGACGAAAACGCTGGCTGTAGTTCGCGCGTTTTTTTTTTATTTCCTTTTTTTTATTCAGCTGGCGGCGCGACTATGGGCCGTCGTACCAGCCAGTCTTTATTCAAACAATAGTTGCGTTCGATTTCTTTGGCGCTGAACACTAAGATGTTCCAAATTAAAAAAATTGCGCAGCAAAGATAATTCGGCGCACATAAAAAAACTATTAATATACTGCTATACAGTTTGGCAGAGCTGTGTTATAATAACATGTATGTTAGTCAAGGAAGTTGCAAGGAAAGGAACGCGTTCTGTCAAAATATTCCCATACAAAACTAAACCTTAACGTCTAACTATAAGGTTCATAATAATGTGGCTAGGAACATGGAGGTAAAACGAGCTCACTGAAATATCTACCACGGAGGAAGTGTATCCCTTTCTAAAGATTGCCATTACATAAAACATATATTTTAGTAAAACTCTGTTTTAAACTATCTCAGCTGTTCACTAAAGTTATATAATGTTGTGGAATCTCATTCCACAACCACCACGGTAATTATCCCGTAATCATATTTTAGTAGTTTTACTTATTCAATCGGACATACCAGGCAGGCCCTATTTTGGGGTGTAAACATAAAATTACTACCAATGAAATAAAGATAAATTTTTATTTCCTTTTTCTAACGGATATTAATATAGATAATATATCTAATGTATCATGTACATATTTAAATTTTATTTTTAAGTAACCATGTAGGTTCCTAGTATAATTACTAGGAACCTTCAAGGTTCTGCTGAACCATGAAGCTACTGGCAGCATTAACGACATGGCGTTTTTGATTGTTTGCTTACTATATTTTGTTTTTTCAAGCATGATTTTTGAATATTTATTTTAAAATGGTGAAAAATTTCTGTATAAGAAACTGTGCTAGTGAATCATTCGGTGGCTGCGGCATATCTTTTCACAGGTAGGTACACAAAGCTTGAAATACAAGAAAATGTTTACTAGGGTGTCCATACACGTGTGAACATGAACAATATTTTGAACAATGAACAATTATTTTTATACATTATGTTTTAGCATGACCTAGGGATATTTTAAAGTAATTCGCATTTCGGCGAGTGTGCGCAAAAGCTTCGAGCCCTTGTTCCACCCTCCCCCTTTTACTTAGGAGAAGTAGAATGACTGCACATGCACACTACCCTCCCTTCCTAGTGAAAATTCCAAAGATTCTAACTCAACGATTTGGGTCTTCATTTATGATACGTACTGCCCAAGAATGGAACTACCTGCCGTCCTCCTTGTTTCCTGAGAACAACAAACTAGATATCTTCATGGCTAGTGATAGATAGTGACAGTGATAGTGATAGTGTGATAGTGACTGCTAGTCTGTGGAATGCGCTGCCTGAATGGGTGTTCCCCGATAGACACAATCTGGGTGTCTTCAAATCACGAGTGAATTGGTTTCTTCTAGGCAAGCGTGCTCCACCGTAGACCGCATCATCGCTTAACATCAGGCGAGTTGGCGGCCAAGCGCAAGCCTATTATTTATATTAAAAAAAAAGATATGTATAGATAGATATGAATAGATTTCTAGATCAACGTGTTCCATCCTCCGCCACACCGTCACGTACCATCAGGTGAGTAAGTGGCGAAACGTAGATCTAGTACCACCATCCAACGGTGAACCGAGCTTTCTGTGTACAGTTGTATCGTTCAAGGGTGTTTCGACGAATCGTACGGGAATCATTCTAAATATTACATAAAAAATGAAAGTACCTAAATTCATCGCTGAATATATTTCATGTTACAGTATACCAACAAAAGAGGATGTAAGAAAAATGTGGTTGGAAGTAATTCTTAGTCGAACAGCAAGAATAACAAAAAACTCCAGGGTGTGCAGTTTGCACTTCAACACAGAAGATTTTATAAAGACACTAGCGACCCGCCCCGGCATCGCAGGTGCAATGCTAATACTAAAATAATATACTACGGAATGTCTTTATATACCTACAACGTTCACAGCTTTTTGTCATTAGGCAAAACAAACATGTTTTCTTTAGAGGTTACTCTTTAAAGAGCGACATTATGATTGGCCATCTGAAAAACACGCCGCCGGTATCGGCCTGTTGCGGAACTGGCCGGGGGGCCGGTACCGCCGCAACCGCTATGTCCCTGCATTGTAAATCTTTAATATCTTCGAAAATGTTCATGTAAATTACATGCTGTAAACGGCCATATTGGTCTATATTAAATGCACAATGTATTTAAGGTACTTAATTGGATAAAGATTAATGCTGTATTGCTTAAAATCCCTTCGTTATCACATAGGGTTCAGCCAGCGTTTGCAATGTAAGCGCAAAAAAAATATGTTTATTTACGACATTACATTAGAAACCTCTACAATTATCAGTGTTTCTCTACTATATTATGCATGTATTATATATATAAACCTTTCTCTTGAATTACTCTATCTATTTTAAAAAAACGCATTAAAATCTGTTGCGTAGTTTTAAAGATTTAAGCATACATAGGGACGGACAGACAGCGACAGCGACTTTGTTTTATACTATGTAGTGATAGTGATGTAGTGATGCTCTCGACAAACTTTGAAAACGAATGTAGTTCCATGTCATTTTCCCACAGTAAGTAAAATATGCCAAATAGTAGTCATGCCAATCTTCTATATTAATAAAAGCTAAATTCACTCACTCACTCACTGACTTGTCACGAAATCTCAAAAACTATTTGACTTACGAAGCTAAAATTTGGCACGTAGATTCCTTATGGGGTATAGAGGTCCGCTAAGAAGGATTTAGCGAAAAAGCCGAATTAAAGGGGGCAAATGGAGGTTGAAAGATTATATTAAAGTCCTTTGTTTTTGATGATACTCAGGGATAAAATTTGGTATTCAGGCTAATAGCTTAAAATAAATAAATACTGATATAATATTTTTACAAAAAAGAAAGATTAAGGAGGTGGAATTGTAGTTTGTATGTTGTGTTGAAAGTTATGCAACTACGAAATTGTAATTTGACAAGTGGGTGTAAAACTTCATTAAAAATATTTTACGAAAGGGCCGAATTAAAGGGTCCAAAAAAGGTTGAAAGTTTAGGTGAAAGTGTACGCGTACGAAGTCACACGGGTAACGGCTAGTTTATTATAAATACAAAAGTTTGTCTGTTGTATGTGAAAGAGGAACAAACATCCATACATACAAACTTTGGCGTTTATAATATTAGTAGGAAGTAGGATAGGATGCGAAAGTGTGTTTGTTACTCTTTTACGCAGCAACAGAGCAACAAATCAATTGAGTCTTATAACAATAGCCGCTAAGCCATCTCACAGGCCTTCAGGCGTCCTGGCGGCCTAAAATTCTGACATTAGCGCAAGTCACTGGGCCTATATGAACTTCCTGTATTTGCTGAGAGTACCTATACGATGATTATAGGAATTACCTACAATTTCTTCGTTTCCTCAAAATCATGAACACCCTACAAGAAAAGGAGAAATTACTCCGTGCTCGCTTTTCCCTCGGACCGTTTTTTTAGCATGAGTACTCGATCCAGTTCCCTTTAGGGTATATACAAAATCCTTGATGTTAGTCAATAAGATAAAAAAAAAAAAACTCATTACTGCCCGCTAAAAGTTTCTTATAGAAAACACTTTGGGTGCACTTAAAGGAGAACCAAGTCGTCCTTTTCGAATAGATGGGATGAAAATAAGGATTGTGTGTCTTCTCGAGTATTCATGCTCACCATCGAAGGCACCTTCTTGCGGCAGCATCGTGAGTCGGGTCGCTCTCTTCCTTCAGATATGGTTGAGGAGGGCGATGGCCGGCACATGATGTGTCATACCTACTCGTGATCGGGTGCTGCCTGCGGGTCGTTGGTCTACTCGCGGTAAATATACACAAACTAGTAATAACATGAATGAATAGTTATAACCTTAGATTACGATTTAACTAACTTTCCTCTCCCTGTATTGTGTATAGCTATGAAGTAAATTCGTATAAGTTAACAAAATTCTAGTTAAGTAAAACAAAAGTCACGGAACTCGGTGTCCGAGGAGTTGCATATTTAAAAAAATATCAAATGGGCTAGCGTTTTACCAAAAAAGACACTTGATGGAAAGTGACGATGTAGTCTTGCCTTGAAGAGATCCAAGCAGTATATTCATTTTATTTTCCATGTATATTGTGTTATTGTATTTTTTTGCCACAAATAAATTATGTCTATGTATATAATAAGAAGGTATAAGAAGGTTCTGGAGTGGAGACCACGAACCGGAAGACGCAGCGTAGGGAAGCCTCCCACTAGATGGACCGACGACATTGTGAGAGTCGCGGGCGTCCAGTGGATGCAAAAGGCAGGCTGGCGTTGAGTGTTGACGTTGAAGGGGGAGGCCTATGTTCAGCAGTGTATGTCTTCTGGCTAATGATGATGATGATGAATAAGAAACATAAAGTAGTAATCGTATAATAAAATTCCATAATAAAGTAGATAAATAAATGCCCACTTGTTTATGCATGAATGATAATCTTTCCAAGCTAATTGTGCTAATGAAGACATCTCGGTTGTGATTAATGATGTACTAAGAACATCAATTAACTTTTGCATAGTAATGACCAATAAAAAACAATTAGATTCTGAGATTTCTGATTTATGCAGTTGTTCTGATTTATGTTTATTGCCAGCGTCATCAAATATAGCGTGTCGCGACTAATTTTATTATTATTAATTTTTTACCCAATACCTAAAAAAGATTAATTAATATCTCAATTAAAGATGTTGCCTCTGCTGTCACTAGAACGCCTCGCGGTTTCACCTGCTATCATACAGTTTTTTTGTTGTTAAAGGATATTAGCTACCTACATACCAAATTTTATTAAAATCCGTTAGGTATATACGGAGTTGAGACCGAACAAACCAGAGGTGGTTATATATCGTTGTTGGGATAAGTAACATACACATTTTCATATATTGTTGTCTGTGTGTCTGTGTAGTAGCTCCCAAATGGCTGAATCATTTTAGATAAAAAAAAATGAAATGTTACTTTATCGAAAGTGTTCTTAGCTAATTGTAATTAATGAAAATCTGTTCAGCCATT
This sequence comes from Agriopis marginaria, assembly GCA_932305915.1. Classification (NCBI taxonomy): domain Eukaryota; kingdom Metazoa; phylum Arthropoda; class Insecta; order Lepidoptera; family Geometridae; genus Agriopis; species Agriopis marginaria. The sequence continues at coordinate 13,491,517 of OW029915.1, forward strand.
TGAAGATTATCAGCTCATTTATCGGGGGCTTACAAAAATTCAATGAATATTCTAAGATGGTAGAAGTGGTTGGCGAGTATTGGAAAATTTGGTTGCCATGCCTTGGGGTGTGGGTTCAAAACCCTACAATAAGCTTGAGTTTCCGGAGAAGAAAACATTGTGAGAAAATCACAGCATGGTGGTAGAGCACTTTGTAGTGTACAGCTCAACCTCAAGTCAAAAATCTGACGCCATGCACCTCACTGTGTGTTTCGGTAGGTCCGCTTTAGAGGTCATTCTAACCTAGGCGTATATACATACTGTCTTTAACCACGTCGGTTCTTAACGTTGGGCGAGTTGTGGCACCAGTAAAACAATGTATCTGTTAAGGTCGATCGCAAATAGTAGGCTTCGCCTGTCAGCATTAGCGCTATAAAAGCGCACGAGCGTGTATTTCAGCGCTGTCGAATTCGCGCGATCCGCGTGATTTACGTAACGCCCCGCGCCTCGCTGCGCTTTACACTTTTGCAGGCCCGTGCGCGTCGCCGGCCACTCATTGATATTCGATGTGACGCGTACCCCGTTGATGTCTATTGTTTTTAAACGGGTTTCAAAAGTACTAACAGCTTTATCCACATTAGGAACAAACAGTAGTAGTAGGTGTAGCAATTCAGGGGGCTGTAACATTCGCAACGTCGTTTTAACGCCTCCGGGGGGTATAAATCCAACTGCCAGAATATCCAAGATGTTAAAATGTCCAGGATGTAATATAATAACATGTTATCAAAATGTCCAGATATCAAAACACCAAATTGCTAAAACGACAAATTGCCAAAACGTCCAGTCGTTCAGTTACTAAAATTACAAATAGCCAAAAGGTCAACGGTTTTTGACAGCTTTGCTATATACCTTCGACCTGCCTTAAAGTCCAAATAGTACTAACAAGAAGTTTTCTCTTTCTCTCCCGTTTGTTGGAAGGCGGTCAGTCAGACAAGTCCGTCTCGTCTGTTAATATTGTCATACACATTTCGCTGGCTCACTATTACAAGGTTATATGTTATTTTCTAACACGTTCAATAATTTCAATTTAAAAAAATTGGTTTCATAAATATTGACTTAGCAGGGTTTATGCTTGAGAGAGATACTTTTACTCAAGCATAAACCCTGCTAAGTCAATATTTATGAAACCAAATTGTTTTATATTGAAATTACAGAACGTGTAAGAAAATAACATAGAACCTTGTAATAGTGAGCCAGCGATTTGTAGAAACTGTACTTGAAAAACATGAATTCTGATTACTTTCGCTAGGTTTTTTAACGAAAGACCACCTGATAGTTATATACCTCATTGATAGTTATATATAGCAAGTACCTGATAGTTATATACACCTCGGTATACTTCAATTAAATAATAAAATAAAATTTTTTTATTCAGGTTTTTTACAATGTTATTGCAGCTATCAGAGCAAGCAAATGCTTGGACCGAGTCTTGGTAGTTTATTTCCAACGAATTCCTTACAGTGTTATTAATTAGCATGATTATAGGACCGAGATAAATAAAAGCATTAAATAATTTAATGTAAATGAGTTTTATAATCAGGTACGCATTTACGAAGTAAAGTATGAGCGCCTACGCTTCACCTTTTAATCAATTTAGCGTGCTAACAACTTTACCGCCCGCTGTTCATACGACTCTTATGACTCTATAACATTTCCCAATGTTCCGGGTACGACTGTTCATCTAAGTCACCCTCTATGCGAGCGTTTCTAACGAAGCGATCGTTGAAACTAAAGTTGATATGTAAGTTCAGTCCTAGGGCTAGACGCGCCGCGATAAAATGTGTCAACTTTTTTTATCGTGCCTAAACTTGACAGGCGTATACAAAAAAGAAGCCTTGGAACTGATTTTGTAAACACAGCACTGCACTTACATAATAAAAACGTGTCAAACGAATCAAATGCGTCTTCCGATTGGATACTACATTCTATTCACAAACGCGCAGGAAACGCGCTAGCTTGCTCCACGTTATTTTGACTGTTCTAAACGAGCGCGTGGCGAACCTCATCGCGTTAGCAAACTTTACGTTGCCATTTCCACGCAGATAACATGACGCGTTTATGTGGTCAAAGAAACAAAGGGCAAAGTAATTTTTATTCAATTAAATTTTCATATTAACACGTTGCGTTTTTATGGCAAGGAATTTCATGTAAGTTAGAGAATAAGGGTCCTTGTCACGTTCTCGTTCGACAAAACGTGACGACACGATTTTGTCGTTTGGGTGCTTTTATTGGTTGGGTAGTTATTTTCATATATTTTAAGGAACTAGTCTAGATTTTACGTACGGGTTCCAAGCAAATTGAGTGACGGCATAGTGCGGGGGGTCCACCCCCCTCTACCCTCCTCTCCACTGAATTGAAAAGTTAGCCAGCTGCTCTATTTCAATCCAGTGCTGGATACTAGATGCTGGACATTTGACCTTTGTAAAAATGTGTTTGCATTGGTCAACTAACGATCCAGCGGCACTAGATTCCCGCACTGATTAGTGGACTGAAATAAAAATTAAATAAATATTCGGGACATTTTTTGCACACACGGTCGTCTGACCCCAAACTAAGCAAAGCTTGTGATATGGCTGTCAGAGACTGATAATTATACATACATACATATATTCAATTCAATTCATTTATTCCAATATTTATAATTTTAAAATTTTAACCTAACATTTTTAACAAGTCTAAAATTAACACTTTATAATGAGTACCTCTCTGTAGGTGTCTCGGAAGACCTGTGTTACAACTGCTACGGTTCCAACCTCCGGCGTCTGTCCAATGTTTTTCATTTAACTTGTAGGGTAGGATCATAGGAGCAGCGCGCCAATACACTGTTTAGGTGTGTGGTCCAAGTGCAACAAGCTTACTACATCTGAACTGTCGTTCAGATTTAGCAAACTTGTCAACAATGTCACATATATAGTTTTAAATACATACTTCAATAGATATTAACACCCAGATATAGAACAAACACAAATGTTCATCACATAAATGTTTAGGTATCCTAGGTGGGAATCGAACCCACGCACCCAAGTTCAGAAGTTAGGTTCACTACCAACTGGACCAACGGGCTATCAGATGAGAACTGAACTGAGATGCGGAGATCAATGAAGTCGAGACGAAATTCGATGAAGTTTTGACGTATGAGAGTAGCGATTCTTCTCTAATTTCCCAATAGCGTCGCGTCTTGTACAAACAGCCCCAGAACAGCCTTAAAACTTTGGGATGCGTCTATTGTTTTTTTTTCTGCGTCTCTCATAAGTAGATTTTGGCGTCCCACGTCTTATTAATTTGCCAGTGTCGTGTAATAAAATGTTTTCGGAAAAAAATGTCAAGCAAAGTAAGCCATGAGCAAATCCAAATCATGTACCTACTAGTAAAGTGGTGGTATTTTTAGAGGCTTCTATGGAGTTTTGGAAACAAAACGAAAACACATGTTTCACTTCGCTATATCACTTTCTTACACTCGAGCTCATTCATGAACACTTAATAAACAATAATCCACAATTGTTATACATTGACACGTGAAACTACACAAGTTTAGGAAAGCAATACTTACAATAAGGTGACACGCTTTTTCACGTTAGCACCAAAAACTCCCTTGTCAACAGTTGCATCGTTTCTAGAGATGATCACTTATAATTAGCAACTCTAGAATTCAATCGACTCGATAAACAATCAAAACATCTAACGCGAAACTAAGAAACGCCGATCCAAATAAATTACACATTTTATATGTATTTAATAGTTCTAGCGAATAAATTAGCTATTTAAAGCGATATTTTGTGTATCTGTTTCAATTTAATGCCTTACTCGGTCGTATACGAGTGTGATATGTCACGCAGGGCGTCTTACACGATGTTTCTCCTTGTTTATTCCACAAAGCCGTATGTGGGCTGTTCCCGAGTAAAAACAATCGGCCCATTTGAATACATATAAACAACTATTAAACGGTAGGAATCTACGTCTGAAGACGATTGGAATTTGTTACGTAGCATTATGTAACACTTCTCTGGATTTTATTTATATAGATTTTATATCTTATTCTAATTCGATATGGGTTTAATTTAGGTAGGTAATATACAATATGTACCTATAGATGTGTGTGTACAATTATACAAACACATGTATTAAGTTATTATATGGATTTTTGTGACAATGGTTTAGCGAATACCACGAAAGAATTTTGTGAATTTAGTCAGCTTAGCCAAAAAGTTATGTAAAAACTGTGATTACTTAATATGTATTGGAACTGGACGGTACTTACAATAGGCTATGAGACAGATGATTTGTAAAAAAAAAGGCTTAGTGAAAACTATAATTAAATGTAATAAGTTTACTAGGAGCGGTGGTGGCCGTTAAAATTTGCAAGTTAAAGGGGCAATGGGCAGGCCGCATCGCTCGAAGAACCGATAACCAATGGGGAAGAAAGGTTCTGGAGTGGAGACCACGAACCGGAAGACGCAGCGTAGGGAGGCCTCCCACTAGATGGACCGACGACATTGTGAGAGTCGCGGGCATCCAGCGGATGCAAAAGGCAGGCTGTCGTTCAGTGTGGAGGTTAAAGGGGAGGCCTATGTTCAGCAGTGGACGTCTTCTGGCTGATGATGATGATGGTGGCCGAGCATAAGCGCTGTACAATCTGACGGCATCCGGTTCGATTGTCGACCAATGACTTATTTAGTATCAATATCGATTATGTGCAGTTTCGACGCCATCGCTCAAAAACGGTGAAAGAAAATATCGCGAAAAAACCGGTATGTCCAAGAACTTAAAAAAGTTTGAAAGGATCATGTAGTATCTCTAGCTATCTCCCACTGCTTGATTCGTCGATCAGGAAGGATCTTATGTTTCACTTTATCCAAATTTTCTGCAGTAACTGCAGAAATAGGTTTTTCACTACGATGATCGTCTTATAAGCTCTCACAGCCACATTAAAACTGCTTCGACCATTTTATGACGAATTCAGATGGAAACGAATCTCCAAATACTCGTAACATGCGCTCACAGTTTTTTTTGCATGCACTGTTGTACCTGCGTCGACGTTCGCTATATCCTTCCGACATGGCGAAAACAAATATATCATTAAAAAAACGCGTGAAAACAAATGAGTGTCAAGATAAAAAAGGTAAAACAGAATATTCAAATATTGTGGCCAGTATCATTTTTTTTAACAAAGTAGATTTTATATCAGCTACCCCTCTTAGGTATAATATGTCTACCACAGATATTTTTTGTGCCTTATGTTCTAATCTGAACTTAAGCAAAGCAGGCTGGTTTTAGACCTTAATTCGTAGACGTTTAGACTTTAATTCGCCTAGATATCGTAATTTTTGGCTATACAAGGCTCCACCAACCAAGGCGCCTCACGAGTCAAGTCTCTACCCATGAACAGAATCGAATAAAGAGTTTTTCAAATATTGTGAATTAATATATTCTAATCCATTTGTTTTCCTTTTTATTCGTTTTAGAGGTAAGTGAATTATAAGTGAGTATAAATAAATATTTATAGAATCTGGTTCAAATAAACTCAATAACATGAGTATACAACGCACCAAGCAGAAAATGTACTAAAAAGTATCATTCAAATTTTGTAGAGACGTTAACAGCGATATTAAATAACGTCTCTATTCACAATAAAACGTGTCATAAAAATCTTATGGTAGTTGATGGCAGACTCGAGGTGACATCCAGCGCACGAGCGCGGGGCAGAGCGCCCGGAAGAGGTGCGCCGCGGGGGTAACGCGCTGTCCACTTCTAACTGGATAATGTTAAGAATATTCAATTTTATAACATTCCGTAGCGATAACATCTTCCTGTCGATTTGATATTTTCGGCGTTAAGGTAATATTATATGTTGGACAGTGAATGGAGGTAGAGACCACGCTGCGCGCGCGCCTGCAAACATCGTAACTTAACACTTAATCATTTATACGGACACTTTATGGTGTCGTTCAGAGGAACTATCTACCATCGCTCGCAGCTCACAATGAGGCATCGAGTGATGGCGACCTCACCACGCACACAGGGTTTTCAGATTAGAGTTTGTCAGCTCACATTTTAGATCCACAACCGGTAAATAACATTTTCATCCGGGATCTCGGAAAGAGTATTTTTGCTCTTCGATATCTGAGTGCAAAAGCCGTTTTTGTCCGCTAGAGGATAAAGTAAATTGAATTTAGAACATCGTGTGCAACACCAACATTACAGTACCTAACAAAAATAAAAATACTTTAAAAATACATAATGTAGTAGTTAGTACCGAAACTGATATAAAAGTATCTTGTGATTGTAAATGTTTTTTTTTTTGCATTTAGTTATTTCCTCGCTGAAGTGGGATGAAAAGTTACGTGTTGCATTCGAGTGCAAAGATTTTTCACCTCGTGCTCTTTTGATTCCCTCGCTAACGCGCAGGATTCTATTTTTTTATTTACTCGCTAGGCTCGCGATTCAATTTTAGAATCCTTCGCTTGCTCGGTCATTAAAATTGAGCACGCGGTTAAAAAGCAACTTTGCACTCTTGTATAACAAATAACTATTAAAATAATAAATTAATTGACGACTTATGTCCCCCATTTCATTTTGTACCTGACACCACATTGGAGCTAGAAATACACTATAGATTTAAGATGCAGAAAGTAAGTCTAACATCATAAAAGCTGAAAGTATAAAGAGACGGATTTTCAGAAGATACCAATGTTCTGATTATGTGATTGCCAAACAATTCAGCGCTGTGTTGTGCGTTGAAGTTTTCACAGGAATTTATACCTTCTTAACATTGTATGTGATACACACACGCTTAGTGTGTTTGTATAAGTACCATGTACAAAAGGGCAGCAGCGCAGCAGATGTCATAAGACAACCAGTTGACTGCTACGACTATAAATTAGTGCTGGACCCATTTTGCCTCCTGTATTTCGCTACTGTGAAACGTAATCTTGAAGAGTCAGAATGTACATATTGACTGTACCAAATTATGATGGCTTCAGAAAATACAGTTGATAATTATGATGGTGGATTGTACATCAGGCGAGTTGGCGGTCAAATGCAAGCCTATTTATTACAAAAAAAAATACTATATTAAATAAATAAATAAAACTGAAGAATTGTTTACTTTTTTTGAATGCAAATTCTTTTGCTAACTTAACAAAATAAAGAATATTAAACAACATAAACTACCTAGTCTCTTATAAAAAACAGTTGGATTGCCCATAGACCGTTGAATTTCTGAAGAAAAACCAAATGCTCATGCCCACTATTTACAGCTTGCCCAGCAATCTGGCGGCATTACCAAGTTGAATGGCTAATATGTTTATACGTTGAGCCTTATTACATACTGAAATGATGTTAGGTATATAGGTAACTTTTTCAGAACCATATAGGGGTTCGAAGATAAGTGGCCTATGGTCCGGCCGCCATCTATAATTTTCCCGAAAATGTGGTCGCAGTCTGATATATCTTCTTAAAACCGGTGATGTTGCTACAATATGGTGTTAACATTTTTTGATCGTCTATTTACCCTCTATCGATATAACCACCGATTATATCGATAGGTACTAAAATCTTCGAAATCCAAAAACGAATTAAGATAAAAACTATCACAGTTGTTCACTAAATCTACCTATATATGTATTTATTAACGGGATATATACCGTGATCAGGTTGTATATTGAATCCAACCTTAAAAATACTAGTCTAAAATGTATTCAAAATACCTCATTCCACATAATTATAGCGAGTGTGTTTTGTGTTCCAGTGATAACCGTAGCAAAATACTAAGAAAGTGGGTAGGTCGTTTTGTCTGCAGTTCTGCACCTATCTTTTAACTTTTCGACCAACCACCCGTATTCTTCAGTCTTCCCGTGAACATGGTGCATGTAAATGCACCGAGATATTGAGAGCTGTATCCACAATATTATCACGGTGAATATCCCGTTAATATTCATATAACTATAAATTAATATTTATTTAGATAGGTGTCTTCTTCATACGAAAGTTAGTTTTTTTTAAGTTCGTTTCATGGTAGAGTTCTGTAGTCTCTGCACAACATTATCACGGTAAATATCCCGTGAAACTAATAAAAGTGTAACTAGATGGTTTTGATATATTTAGTTTTATTTTTATTTTGTATGTTGGAATTACACCTACCCACCGCGGGAAGAAGTCGGCTTCGGGAATCAGGTTTCCTTGTCCGGAGTACGACGCATTATATAAACTGTATCTACAAAATGTTTATCCAAATAAATTTTTATTATTTTTATTTTTATTAATATTTATATAAATAGGTATCTTCTTCATACGAAAGTAAAAAAATTCATTGTAGAGTTCTGTAGTCATATGATCATTGAGTTTCACAGTAGAGCTTGATTCGTGGGCGACCCACTAGCAGGACACGAGTTCCTTCGTTCGTATTGCGTTACACCGCGAATGGATGCCCCGGGAGGCGAGATAAAGTGGATGATGAGACCTGGACAAATGTCCACTTGCACAATACACCACAAAATTGTACCAGCAATTACTAATAAAACATGCTCGGAGCTGCAGCTGGCAGTACTAGGATAACACCATAACCAGACCAATAATTAGGTACTTATTTGAAAGCGTTAGATATTCGAAAACAAGAGGTGCTCCGTTTCTGTAAAAGGTAATAATCATGTCAATAAGTGATTGCATGTTCTCAAGAAAATCATAACCTTCGAAAAACCACCAAACTACTTTCTTAAATATGCGATGAATGTAAACCTAAAACGGATTACTGAAATTGAATACCAAGGTTTTATTTATATGGATGAGTTAAATTGATTTGTAAAATACCAATAACAACAAAGTTCTTGGCAAGCAACAAACAGTCGGGAAGCTGACACCAAGTTACGACTGCGTACAAAGGCATCGTTAGTCAACGAACTGCTACCTACCACCAGCCCATAACGCAGTTCATTATTTATATTAACAGTTTAGCAGTCAGTGGGCAGCTCTCCGATCCCGACTTATGGCTGTGTGAATACGCGTGGGCATTATTTGTACCCTTGTTAAGCGCTGAGGATATTATAAAAATGATTCCTTTATCCATGCTGTGACACTCGCTGGAAATTGGTCGTTTAATTTATGATGACCATAAAAAAGGATTCGAAACCGTGCAGGCTGGAATTTCATTCATAAGAAGGCTGAGGCGTTAGGGTCTTTATGGATGGATGATTTCATTAATTTAACGCGGATCCGGTGAATGCCACCGAGGTGTCGCGTGACAGAGGACACAAGATCTCTAGATACCACCCGAGACCCGCGCTGCGACTACTGTTCGCCTCCGGCCTGCTTCCTTCGCCTGTACGAAATAAGAGCTATTTGGTGCCCGTCTAATGACGAGGGATTAAGAGTGACGTCATCGCAAACGACACCTCGCTTTGACCGTGTCGGTAATTTTATGCCTATCGCAAAGCCTTGATAAGTTTGCCTGTCTCCGATATGAAGAAGTGCAAGTCGTGATCGAGCGGGCTATGGGTATTTACATATTGAATCGACATTCTTTAGAAGTCGAGTGGGTGACTTAATTTATTGCTGCGATCAATGTGAAATAATAATTCTTAGACATTTGAGAAGATTGGTCATTTGTCAAGGTGGAGTGACCGGTGACGGTGATGCAGAGAGAGCGCAACAGGAGTCTCGGACCGTTTCTGAAATGCCGCACGGTATGCCGGGCCACAGGCGCATCATCAGATAAGCAACAATAACTCGATACGCGCTCCAAATAAGCCCGAGGAGACATTAGTCACCTCTGCGACCGTCTGACACCGACAGTTCGCCTAATCCACTCAAAACATTCGGAGACATTTGTCGGCCGCGCCGGGATCGAGTGATCGATAGCGCGACTCTCCACAAAACGATAGATAAAAGCCGATAAGTCAGAAGAAATATGACGCGAACAAAATCGGGAGATGTACGTAATAAGATAAAAGTCAAACAATGATTCGACCGCGGATTCGCCGCGGCATAATTTATGTGACAACGCGTGATGGACGAGCGGCGACTTTCGGTAAACTATTTACATACGGCGGCGGCGCGCTGTCGGATTGGGTTCTACTTGTGACAGAGGGTGGGGCTTAGTACCGAAAACAAATGTCACTGTTATTTATTAGGTTACGGTACTAAGCCTAAGACGGGAATTATGGTTACGGGGTAGCCGTGAAACGGTTCAGTGGCACCTAAGCTGTCTGAAAAATTTGGGATTCATAAGAGAAGCCAGCCCAAGTCGAAAGAGATTTGAAGTTTAGACACCTTAGCCTCTGCAAGTTTGCTCGACTTTGAGGGGGTGAATGGGGGCACTCACGGTCGGCGCGGGCTTCGGTCCCGCGGCATCAGCCCTAATTGAATCAAGAGCCCTCGCGGCCTCACCGCCGGTGCCGCGGTCGGCAATTCCCTTAACACGTCTACTTAGATTGCTTTCCTTTGTAAGAGACTCTTACTTTTACCTGAATTTTCCTGAGAATGGGTAACTGTTTTTGGCAAGTTATTAGTTTTAAAAATTATCTTCATAATATAAACATGTTAAACTGAAACATGTTTGTTTGGTGTAGGTAAAGATTAATTAGGTAGGTTGACAATGGTTCAATGAGAATAACAGAAAAGCAATTTTAACTGTATGTGACGCGTGACGTCTTGTAGATGAGGGTAGGTCCTGGTGGGCCACGCTGTGGAGCAGCCGGAACTGTCACCGTGTCGTGATACAAATTGCCTCGGTGGATACAAAGGACGGGTCGAAGGTGAAAACGTTAGCCGAGCGACAATCCCCGCGGAGACAGCGAGCTGCTCCGCTTTTTATCTGCGCTCGCTCCTCGCCGTCGCGCGCGCTCGCTCGACCGTGTAATTGGATGAGAACGGCGCGATCCCAATAGCGCGCCCTTATCTGTTCGCGGCAAATCCACCCCCGCCCCGACCCGCGCACACCCCTCACCCTCGCACGGCTCCGGCAATAAGTTTTTAGTGAGTAATTCAAGATAACCCCTTGATGTTGTTCATTTTCACACTTCCTTTCGCGAGAACAGCTCTTTATTGCGTAATATGTAACTGTCTCGTCGGCGACGGGTGTCCCGGGGGCTCGTAGACAAACTTCGCCCCTTTTATGATGTTAATGCGATCGCCTCCGACCCTCGCTTATCTGTATAATGATAATTGCTTTTTCCGAAATTATTGTTTGATGTTGTCGCTTTGTGTAATATCGGGAAGTTCCGTAAATTGACTTTTGAGTTTTTAACGTTAGCAGGTAATCATTTTAATGTGAAGTTATGTGTTCGTTATCGGTTAATCTGGTAAAAGGTTTGGGTCATCATATTTTCCTCATCGGGGACCTTCTATTTGGTATAAATACAATATTATGGTTATGTGCCAACATTAGGTAGAAACGTATTTTTTATTTATTTATCGGAAACGGCAAACTAATGTTCATCGAATCAACTTTTCTTTGTTTTCTTGTGAACCAATTTGAACAAAAAACAAGATCAAAGTCTTTCTACCTCTACCTACGTCACCGTACATAGAGTTTTGTTTTATTTCGGGTCTCGGCTGCGAATTGTCGTCGTATTAGCCGGTATCAGATCGGAGCCGGGCAGCTATCTGCCACCCCCCGGCTACCACCGCCGCCGCCCGTCCGGACATCCTCCAGTTTTGATTTCGCAGAATCAACAGATTATTTCCGCATTTCTGTGGAATAAAATTTATTGCGCTTTAAGGATTTGGTTCTCGTAAATCGGTGTAGGTTTTTCTTGCTTAGCCGGATTGATTTCAATTCAAAATCCTATTATTTTTTCAGATGTGTTTTAATGTAGCATCCCAAATTCCCAATGCCGTTCTGTAGATATAGTGCGTAACGATTTTATTAAGCTACTTTTCAGTTTTGTATTTGTTATTTTTCTCTATTTCCATTGGGTTTTATTCAAATCTCAAGATCCGTTTTAATATGATGGATATTAAATTACACACAACAAACGAATATTCTTATGATTGGCAATCTTAACCAAGCAAGCGCCATTTTACTTACAAAGTGTTATACTAGGTTATAGAATTCGATCAGATTTCGATGTTTACCATATAGTTTTGGCTCTGACAGACCCTAATGCAAAATGCAAAAGAAAAATAGATCAACTAAACAACATAGGTTTTCATTTATGTTGTTATGCTGTGTATTATTCTCTTCGTTCATCATATCATCACAATCAGTCTTTTAACAGTCCACTGCTGGACTTTTAGCCTATCCCCGAAAGGGTGATTGGGCCATATCCACCACGCCGGCCCAGTGCGGGTTGGTGGATTCACATACGCCATTGAATTTCTTCTCCGTACGTATGCAGGTTTCCTCACGATGTTTTCCTTCACCGAAAAGCCAGTGGTATGAAAATTCCGTACATAAACTCCAAAGAGCTCATTGGTACGGGCCCGGGTTTGAACCCGCGACCTCACGCTTTCAAGTCTAGCGGTCTCCCAAATAGGCTACCACGGCCTTACGTTCAAACACGTTCACGTTCTATTTGTTCAAAACCTAAAATTTCCAACCAGCAGAGTTTAAGTTTAAATACATAGGAGATTAAACTTTGTCCCATTCCGAGCAAAATGACTATCCTAGCTGGTAAGGTAAAAGGTCATGTGCACACGAAATATATTGCTAATATGTTGGTGTTTATCTGCAGGGCGGTCGCGGGCGGGAGGCCGCGAACTGTCGTCATATTCCAGCGCTATCTGATGGGCTCCCGGGGGACGTGCTATCTCGCCTAACCGCCCGTACTGCGACCCAACTAGGACATGCTTTGTTGTCATTATATGCTACTGGATTTTTTAAATTCTTTCTTCTGTGAAGATTTTGGCGTCAACACTACTTATATCCATTTGCCATAGTGTCAAGTATTAAAATATTATGAAATATCTTCAAACAAGTCAGAGTTAAGGAAAGTACGTCACGGTCAAGTCAAAGTCATGCCCTAGTAAAGTGGTGCCTACTTATAATTATAAGGATAATATTTGTTGTCATTATGTCACCAGTAAATATATAACTTGTGTGATCTTGTTGTTTTATATAATTTTGGCCTGGAAGGAGCTCTATCTCGTTGTTGGCTTGCTTACTGCGGGCGGTTAGTCGATCGCCTGTAGTAAGCTAGCCAACTCGGATATGATTTGTTGTTATAATAAGAGTACTAATGTACTCTTGTATCATATGTAGGTATCTATACTTATACAAAGAAGATAGACTTAGTCTATCTTCCTTAACTTATAGAGAGATATTGATGGAAAGTGGTGATCACGACCCTCAGACATTAGGAATACGATTTAAGGAGGAGGAGGACATACTTAAATAGATATTAACAATCAGATAAAGAACAAACACAAATGTTCATCACATAAATGTTTGTCCTAGGTAGGAATCGAAGCCACGCCCCAAGCTCAGAAGGTAGGTTCACTACCAACTGGAACAACGAGCTATCAATTGATGTGATGCTCTTGTTGTCATTATATAGAAGAAAAAAAACATAAATTCTTGTCACCTTATGTCAATGTGAGAGATTATGTGTCATAAACATTTTTAGAAAGAAAGATAATAGGCATGACGACAGTAATCAAGTATCGCCAAAATATTCAACTGATCTAATTAAATAGGATTCCAGGATTTAAAATAATACATTTATTCTCATTTTAATGGCGAGATTAATAATTTATTTGGTAAAATAAATCTACAAAATACAACAATCGGCCATACTAGCTTAAACACCAATCAGAGCGAATTACGTCACGGGTAGGTAAACATCATTTTGTTTCGTATAAAAATACACTGAATCTCTGCATTTTTTACAAATAAATATTGATTTCGCTTTACCTGTCTCTAAAATACACTTAATAGTCGTGGAACAAGGATTTACCAAGGCAAATTCCGCTAATTTGCCTAGAGTTGATTCATTGATGGTCGGAGTGTTCCTCGCTTCAAACAAAGACTTCTGTTCAGCGGAATTTAGAAACGTCAAAACTTCTATATAAGTACATTAATTCATCATATATCCAACAGTGTAAGCGTTTAAAATGTAAGATATGTTCTGTATGGGTGTTTTGTTTTTTGGGACGTAAACAAATAACTTATTTGGAGTTTTTATAGATGTGTTCAGATGTGTTGTTGCACTGAGGGACCACAGACTACACACCACTTATATATTTTCGAAGTCATATTTATTGCGCAAAATAACTTGATTTAGTTTATAGTAGTATATTCCTTGGTTTATAGACTTTATAGGCTCCAAAAGTTTTTTTTTTTTTTTTTTTTAAATGGCAAAAGCTTAAACAACATTTTTGCCAGCAACAAGTATTGCTGAAGAGAGAAAATAGAAGACGGAATTTAGAATCTATTAGCTGAAACAAAGAAAATAATATCTTTTATATTATAATACAGAGGTGAATTAATGTTATAACAAAACAAAATGAACACCTATTACAATTATTATGTTACTTATATTATAGGGCTGCAAAATTAAAATAACTACAATTTAATATTATTTACTGAAATAAAATTTTATCATGATGCGATTGAAGGAGGTTTTATGTTTACTGTTGACGACGTTGAGGTACTGAGACTACTGACCCGTGACGTAGCGACAGAAGCCACGACACCGGCAAGCGTTTTGGCGTGAATTTGAAACTTAAAATTTTATTGTCATTTTATTCCGTAAAAACCTTTATGTTTTAAAGAAATATGATATATTTTTGACATATTGGATACTTCTGAATAACATAGAATAGATTTTGAAAATCAGTCATCATGCCTATTAATAAAACAGGAGTATGACGTAAAATAAGCGTAAAATATAGGAAATAAAAAGTCTGATAAAAAAGTTAAAATTAAAAAATAACACATTCTTTTAAGTTTTATTTATTTATTTTGTGAATAGGTATATAAAACTAATCAAAAATACATAGTAAAAATTTTGCTATTCAATGATGCTACCTAAAACTTAGTTTTTATAAAGTGTAAAATATTCTATGAACTGGCAATATTTATTGCTATTTGAATCCCTTTGTTTACATCTTTGCTAAGAATTTACCATACGGAATGTTACTACTTCTTACAGTTTTCTTGAAAATAGGTATACGTTACTATAGTTTTTATACTATATTGCTTGTACGATTTTGTGGTTATCTATTCCAAAAAAAAAACTGGTAGACCTATTTGAAATAGAAATACCGAATACATAGGTATTGCATAATTATACTTACACTAAGTATCTACTAGTACATACTGCGTGTAGAAAAATATTGCAAGTTATTTCATAAATTCTTGATCTTAGATTTCAGGTTTCGAGACATGTACCTATCTATACATCTGGCAGCACTGCCGAAACTTTTTTTATTACGTTCATTATTTCGAGTGAAATTGCGAGAGCATTAAGTTGAATATAGGGTGGGACGCGTCTGTATATTACCGGCCGCCTTGTAATCAGACTTCTGCAGAGCCGCGCTGTTCTCGACGGCACAACACATATTAATTTATCAGTAAATTCCTGCAGTTCTCTGATACAATAACAATAATGTTTGAAGTTACTACCTACGTTATGCATTTGAGTTTTCTAAGGCCGAAATTATAAAGTTTTATGACTCTTTTAACATTCGAAACCTGGTATGTTCATAACAATTTTCAAGTGTAATGTGTGATCGTTTACGTTCTAATGCGCGGGCGCAGAAGAGCGCGAGCGCAAAGCGGCGCGGCACAGACGGCGCGGCCCGTGGCAACGCATCATAAACGTTCCTTCGGCGCGCAAGCCCTATAATTTCCACCCTAATTTACCCATTTTAAACCCGTGATCCAAATTAGGATTTGCATAAAATTGCTAATGACAGTTAACGCAATATTCGACGTGTCAAAATTGGCGTCTACCTATTCCAATTTTATTATGGACTTTATTATCGTCGACATCGTCCTAAATTGGGTTCGAGTGGGTAATTTGGCTTAAACACTCGTTCGAGCAGAAGCTAAAAAAGTTAATAGGATCGGTATCAGAAACGTGTTCTGTATTGATTACCAAATGAACTTTGCTTGTAAATCTATTAAGGCAGTATTTAAAACGTACTTTAAACATAGAAGTAGGTAATTAAGATACCTATTACATCGGTTTAAAAGTCGTCATTAAATCTTAGCATTTTCATAAAAGCGCCTTAGGGTCACAAATTGCCCACAAAAGTTGTTTCAAGTTCTTAACTGCATATTTCTATATTTATGGGTGGCAGCAATAATAATTATTCTAACACTTTATTATAGCTAAATAATGATTTTAAGTGAGTGAGAGAGGTCTCTGCCGGTGGCGTGTCGTCCGCAGCCTGTAATCTCGCGCCGGCCCCCAATCACGCATTTCTCACCCGAGCGTGTTGAAAAAATAATACCTTTCTCAGATTTGTCTATAATTTGCCGAATGCCGCCCGCCAGCGACCGCCGAGCGCCGAGCGGTTCTCGGCCGCACGTACGGAGACGGCATCAGCGCGCGCGCACCGTGCGTCAACAGATGGCTCTACCGCACTCAAAACAACACCCGAATTATTTTATATTCTTTTGTTGTATTGTTTAGACAGAAGCTTTCTATACTAGCCTACACTATAATTTACGGAGATATTATAGAAATGAGTTTGGTTGGATTTAATAAACAGTTGTTTGATAAAATCAAGAAGAATATAAACCACGAAACATCCTGGAATACCCTTGAATCAATTATTTTAAGGTGGCAGCTTATCTGTAAGCTGACTATACCGACTAGTCTCTATATTTATACATATTATTTTACTTAGTATACTTAGTACTTAGTACTGTGGCGCGGTCGGCAACAAAAGCATTTATGGACGAATGTGAAAATGTGGGCTAAGGCGTAGCCAAGTCCAACACATAAGCGTGGTACTTTTCTCAAACATAACGTGGTGTATAGTCACGTAAAAATATACCTACATTCACATTTTAGGATTTCGCATTTCATTAAAAGGTTGCATCGCAACCAAACTTCGAAAAGAAAATCATTTCGAGATGGCCCACTTGTTATACACAAAGATAATATAACTGCTAACGCTGAAGAGGTGGGACTTCCATAGAGAAACAAGCTTAAATGTTGCTTACGAGTAGGATAGAAAACGTTTGATAAATTTCGCATCCGTTTCACACATTCGAAATTTGTATTGAAGTTGCGCTAGTCTGGTTATTTGGGTTATACTTACCTATGAGCTTTGCCTATGAGCCATACGTAGTACACCATCGGGAAGTGTCAAATATATTTGTTTGTAAATTCTAGCATAACCTCTATGCATTCACCTCTTTTTATTTTAAAAACTTAGTCAAACGTTTTTACAGATTGAAATATTGTATACGCGCCCTTCGTTCCAGTTCGTTCCCCGTGTTACCGCATACAGGATAGGTAGTCGGAGGAGACAAAAATTGGCCGCATCATTTTATTAGAAACGGTTTTACAATCGGTCGATCAATTACTAGAGCCTTAAAGACAAATTTTGGTGAAGCGTGTTTTTCAATAAAAAGACCCATTATATGTACTGTTGAAAAAAATTACTTATTGTCCAGCTGTTGTTACTAAAAGAAGAAGAAAAAACCCGACGTCATGGGAAATTAGAGATTTTTTCACGAGCTTTTTGATGTTTTGACTTTTCGCTGACGTTTGAGTGACAGTTACTTTCAACAATAGAATTAACCGTGTCCAAAAACTGACAGAAAGTGGAAACATGCCCGACAGCCCACCCCGAAAGAAATCAGTTTTTGGAGTGATTTTAGTGCAATGTTCCATGAATAAACTTCAAGTGAAATAGATAATAAAAATAACCTTTTTATTGCCAGATGCAGAGGAAGTGCTTAGTGAATTTTGTTCCAAGTATAAGTCTGTATATTTTGCAAATTTTGGTAGCTTATCTTGAGATTACTTACCTATGTATTTTTAATTGACGAAAAACAAACCAAGGTGGACGTTTTCAATTCGACGTGTTTTTACCAGGTAAGTATCATGTTTTTGCCAATACCTGATTTAAGGTTTTTGCATGTACGATTTTGGTCACGCATCAGTAAATTGGTTAGAAGAACTTACTTATAATAATAATATTTAATTTAATTTTTACCGCAGTGAAATTGAACCGTGAAAAACCTCCAATGAATGTACACAGAAAACGAACAATAACTAACGTGTTTCAATAATGGCGTAGATTGCCGTGTATTATCTATGGTAGATTGTTTTACCATTTTCTAAACTGAAATAGACGTTTTGCCTGAAATTCTCAGCCTGCAATTAGAGATTGATGCTTCGTTGCCTATTGTTACTATAAAATAAAGTCTATAAACGATCTCTTATTATTTTGTTTTAGGTAAAATAAATAAAATAATTAGGGAGTTAACCTCTTTAAGTTCTCCACTCATTAAATGGTCAAATGAAGTTACCTAAGGTGAAGTGTGAGTCTTTGTCGAAGAGATATTAATACGTGTACTTAATGATAGAATCTATAAGAACTATTTACTTACATAAAATGTAAATGCTGTTCGTTGGTAAGCGCATCACCTGAGGAAGCGGAAGGCTGCACCGGTTTGACTTATATTCTTTTTTTATATGAACCTAATAGCCCGAAGAAGGTATTTAAGAAAAATATACTGGAAAAGTTGCCCAAAAATATGTATAATAATGGTAAATTCGGGAAAAATTTAAAGTGTTTTTTTATGTTTTTTTTCTTCTTCTCTTTTTAACCACAACTCAAAGAATTATTTATATTTTATTATTTAAACTAATTGAAATTTGGACAAGACAAAGTTACCTGATAAAGGGTATCTAAGCTAGTTTTCATAACCCGTTGGTCCAGATGGTAGTGAGCCTGCCTTCTCGCTTGGGGGTGTGGTTTCGATTCCCACCTAGGGCAAACATTTATGTGATGAATATTTGTGTTTGTTCTATATTCAGGTGTTTAATATCTATTTAAGTATGAATTTAAAAATATATATATTTATATGTATGTATATCAGTCTCTGGCAGCCATATCACAAGCTTTGCTTAGTTTGGAGTCAGATGACCGTGTGTGTGTGTGTGTGTAAATGTCCCGAATATTTTATAAATGTATCCATTCTTTTCTCACACAGAAATGAAAAATACGCGGTAAATCTTTTTCCTATTAGACTAGTTTAATAGTTTCTTAGGTTTTTGCGATTATTGAACATTGATTATTGGACTAGTAGGTACCTAAACACTTAGCGGATGTTATCGCGTGTATTTATATTACATTATTTTAATTCCTGATGTATTTATTTTTATTTTTTTTAATTTTTATTTTATTCTCCACGGACTCCTGGGTCCGTGCCCTTTGTCAACTTTTAACATATTTTTTTAACTATATTTGATATAACATAAAACTAATGACTATACAAAAGGAATATTCCTGATGTTTCGAACACTGCAGTGTCAGTCGTCATCGGAAACACTGCCACCAGACCCGGCCTTGCGGTTACCTCTTTAAGGTAGAACGTTTCACCTATGGCGGGAAAAACAAATTTCAAACAGTTTTCTTGTCCTTATACGGTTCTTGTCGAGATACAGTTTGCAGTCGTGCAACTTTTCGCAATCAAACAGAATTGCTTAAAACAGGTAGCCGTAAGGCCCCAGACCAGACTAGTTTAGACATAGTATTCGAGGTCGAATAATGCTTGTACCACTAGGTAAACTCACATGCAGGAGTTTACCTAGTGGTACAAGCATTATTCGGCATAGGTATCTCAGTTTATCAATGCAAGACAAATTAAATCGAAATAAACGAACACTTTGTAGAGTCAACTTGTTTTATCCAGTCTGTCAGTTCGGCCACACAGCTCGAGCTGTCAAGAAACAAGAACGATGGGTTTTTGAACAGTCTTCGTTGCATCCAGATCGCAACTTCCTGAGACAGTGTCCATTCAATAAAGCCGCGTACTCACTAGCGAGCTGTAACAGTTTATGGATAAATTATTGTCCCTCTCCCATGTTACTACTGGAGTAGTTAGTAGTAACACGGATAAAAAAAATACTAGTAAGACTGGTAGTCACAGGAAACGAATGTAAGGCTCTAATTATGTAGCGACGATAGCTCAGTGGTTAGCGCGTTCGACTTCCACGGTTCAAATCCCAACAACGAAAATATAAAATTTGTAAAATGTGGAATGAGCTACCTTCCGCGGTGTTTCCTAGAAGCTACAACATGGGGTTCTTCAAAAGGAGAGTTAATAGAGTCTTAAAGGGCAGGCAACGTATTTGTGATGCCTCTGAATGTTACAAGCTATAGATAGATAGCATAGGCGACGGTGACCGCTTACCATCAGACGACCCATCTGCTTGTTTGATAACTATGGCATAAAAAATTAGCTTGAGATGCAGATGATGAAACACACCGTGAGGAAATCGTAGTATGGTTGTGTTACTTTCTATAGTGCCCGGCTGGTTAGCCAGCATCTTCAATTTGAAAATGTGTCGCAAAGTTGACGTCGACCTGACGTTGTTGGCGTTGTTCGTTTGACGTTGTTGGAAGCCTTAATTCCTTCTCAATTCGGTATGTAAAGTGTTTTTTTTAAATATTTTTATTTCGTAGATTAGGTTGTTTAAGAAACTTATTTCAAAATTTGTGTTGTTAAGTAGTTATTTAATTAAAAAAAAATGAAATCCTATGAGGTCATATATTAGAGCAAAATGTCGATGCGTTGAGGAGCCAAGGAAAGCACGCGAGTAAAAAAAAAAGACATTACAACTTACTTTAACAGTGATAATGACTCATTTTCATAACTCATTTACAGTTGTACAGCGACGCTCGGACAATTTTTGACTGTTATCACTTAGAGATTGTGACTATAGGAATTGTATCTCGATGCTGCAATAAGCATACTTCTAACCCTTTGGATCGCAGTAAAAACCGACAACAATAAAATTGCATGGCTGGTCATTGGTTCGCTCCCCAAGTTCGAGGTCGCTTATAATTTTGGAAGAGTTTGACATACCTCGCTTGCAGTTGCAGCTCGCTAGTAAGTACCCTGCTTAAGACAACTTCGTGATCGATACTTATCTCCTTGTAGAGAAAACCACTGGTTTTTATAACATTATAACATTTCTCTGGATTCGGTTAAAAAGACCATCGACAGACAGTGGCAGGTGAAGGTACGGATTTGACAGACACTCGATAAATTGGATTGACGGCGGACAGAAAAACTTGAACAAGAGCTGCTGCCGTAGTATTATTGCCAGAATTGATCATATTTGAAGATAGGTATTCTTTCTTATTTTGTTTGGTGAAGTTTGATGCCTGTGCGGGGCGGAAACAAAATAAGTCAGCGAAAAAAATACTGCCCATTACAATAATATTTGCACCAAACAACTAATAGACATTGGGCTTGAACTTGTGGATTTTCTTTAGACTTTCAACTGTTTTGGTTTTGTAGGCCAAGCAGTTTAGGTTTTTAGTATTAGTTAGCTTGTATTTTGTTTAGTTAATAGAGGCGCTAATAGGCATTAATGGCTATCAACATTTTGACTAATAAGACAATTGGCCTGTGCCGTTTTCATATTCCAAAAACCAGCCATGAAACCCAAAATATAACTAAAATAGTTTCACATTTTTTTATTCTATACTGCACAATTGTTTCATAATCCCATTGAAACCGCTTAATAATTATAAATGTTTATATTTAACATGGCCTCGGCGTTGACTTCGGTCAATCACCAACTAAACAGTGCATTCAACCAATGCCAACCAATCTAATCACTCCAATCGGTCGTTGCTTCGTTCTATGCCTCTTGAGCTTTCGGTCTAGACCCGAGAGTCAAAAGACATATATATATAGTACCTACCTAATAAACAAAATCTTCGATAATTTGTATTATTTCCGCATTTAACCAGCCAAATAGCAATAACCATACGCTGTTGATGATCATTGTGGTGGCCCGTGATCCATATAACGTCCTTTGTCACATTGTATGCTTGTCGCATCGCTTATGACGGATTACCGTCCTTAGCCGATTATACAGCGGCTTTTGTTGCATAACGTTTGGTTCAGCCGACTTTTGTTGTCACTCAGATATTGACACTATTATCCTGTTTAACATGGACTTGGAAAAAAATAAAACTAAAATACTAACACAATTTTTTTACAATAACAAAAATAGCAGACAACTTTCTGCCTGATGGTGCGAATACCGCTGTTTGTGGATACCTTTAATAATAGCGGTGTTTTCGATGCTTTGCCAGACAGGAGAGGTGCTTATAGATACTCTTTCTGATACATTTCATAATGAAGCTTGGGTGACATTATCTTGAGATAACATCTCTCAAGCTAATGTCATTGTCAATGTAATTTTCATACAATTTCATTTTTCCGCAGACGTTATCGCTAACAGAAAGTGGATCTTGTCTAACCCCCCAGGTCTGCGAAAGAAAGGAGCGGAAAAACTGGACAGCATTTCTAGCCTTGCAAGATAAGGAGGAGACTTTAAAGTTTATATAGGTATTTATGTTGTAACAATCGCACTTTCTAAGTATTTTATAAGTAGCAGATGAGTAGGAAACGGATGCCAAAAGACCCATGACGAGAAAATTATGAACAAATGTGGATCAGCCGACTGCACATAATTAAACGAAGTCACGTATCATTTGAGCGCAGATTAGGGGTGTCCTCATGACCCTCGCGATTAGTAGTTCTAGTCGGAAGCGGTCTCGCTACTGACGCAAAGCCGCCAGTAATTGCGGCTTCGCCACCGGCCCTGGCAATCCCCAACTTATCCCCGAGGATGTTTGTTACAGAACCTTTCAAAACAAACAACAAATAAAAGTCACGAAGGAATTTCCAGCTCGCATACTTTACAGACCAATGAATGACGTGAAACAATAACAACTGATAAATTACAGAGCAGGTTAACTAACCGAATGCCAGCGTGAGAGGTTTCTTTCAGCGCTGCTGCCGCGCGGCACCGCACGCAAGTCATCTAGCCATCCCGGCGGCGAACACAAATTACAAACAAAAAGCTAGGAGCGTTCTAATCTGACGTCGCATCATGTCCGATCATCGGTTGATCATGATTTACGAACGCGCTGCACGGTGATAGGTGATCTGGTCTCTAACAATTGATTCTCGTTTGTAGAACTTGAGCGAGCTTCTCCATTCTACCTATCGGTACCCGCTTAACAACTATACCTAATTGCCGACAAACCGATTTTTGATTCTGTATGGGATTACAAACGTGATTGTGATCTCAGTTGATATTTTGCTAAAGTGTACTTCGCAATAGGTTACGAAGCTTACCTGAGCGTTCTAATGAATGTTGATTTATGAGCACAGTTTGCATTGTTTATTTTTTATTAGCAGGAATCTAGGGCAAACTTTGTTCAATCACGTTTGAAAAGTTACGTAATAAAAATTATTGTCAGATAAAAATGAAACACGTGAATCAGTCTGATCTGATGATCCATCATATTTGGTTGCCCAAAAGTATTCTAAATATGGAAACTAGTTAAAAAGGCGAGAAGTAAAAACATCGATCGATCACAACACGAGGTTTGTTCAGAACGTCCTCGCTGGCTCCGGTATGCGAGCCCACGTCAGCTCACCTGTCCGATTAGCATCACCTCCTTTATGCGGGTCATCCACTGACGGCATACCGCGCCACAAATTGAAATCTGTTTCGTTATGCCACGTCAAAGAAACTAGCTGACGCGGAGAAATACCTCGGATTAGAAGATGACTAATAGCACCGAACGTCTCACAAATGTACATGGTTCACTCATACCCACACGAATCTTTATAATATGACGTTGCGTGCCGCTAGAACCAATCAACATGATAGTCGCCACTCAACGATATCGAATTTTCATTAATATGCAATATCAACAGTCGAACAATCGACGTCCTAATTGATTACGAAAACAATGTCCGACTAGAGTCCGTTACGAGCTTCCTCCTTGCATAAATTAATCCAAATTAAAAGCAGCGATGTCGGTACCAAACGCCAAGCATTAACCGGGCGGCCCTAGAGACTCCATTACGGGCAATAAAATGCCTATTATTATCGAGGGCCGAAAAGCTGATGCACGCGATGCAATTACTTGATTGGCGGTGTTCTGGTGCGCTTCGGCCGGTCCGGGATTGATGGCGTACGTAATTAGAAAACACTTCAGCGTGTGTCTTCATCGGCGCAATCTTAATTGCAGACAGCACTTACTCGCTGAGTCAAACACCACGTGCTACCGGAACCGACGCTGGACCGATATCGATAATTTGATTGATGCAGTTGAATCAACATTGTGTTATAATAAAACACTCTTCAAAGGAATATATTGAATAGTTTTATAACAAGCCTTCTGTAGCCTGTAACTTCAGCAAGCTCAAATTACCAATCTAGACGCGTTGACTGAGGTATTAGGTAAACATACCAGATTTATTCGTTAATTATCAGTATTACACAAAATAAAGCTAAAATAATATAATATGCTCAGATTTGATTTGTGCAATTGTTGTTGCCGGCTGAAGTAATTCCTTAGCTGCTTTGCAAATGATACAAACCATCAGGCGGAGAGTGCGCGGCCGATAGCGTCTGACACTTCGCAGATTTATGGCAGCCGTGTAGATATCGCGGGTATTTCCGGACAATATTGATATTCTCAACTCCAGGCTATTAACTTCCAGCGCTGAAGTACAGCGCAAAGTGAAACTGATTCATTCACAACATTCGCATTACCATACCTCTTCAACGGAATTATCTTGAAAGTATTTACATGCCTCGATTTGGACTCGCACATTTCAGTTCCATTATTTCAGCTCGGAGCGAGATAATCCCCATTCCAAGAAAGCTGCCGGCTTTTTACTATTTACCGCGGCTTTGCTCATAGCGTATGCACCGGAAACTCTGCAGTCACAGGGATTTTCTTAGCCTGGTTGCATAACTTGATACGGGAACCGCTGATCTGGAGCGTGCGTCGTCCGGCGGGCGCGCCGCAGCCGCCGGCGGCCCGCAAGTAATCAACCTATTAATAAGGGGCTCAGCCCTAATACGGCCAATTAAAATGGCGACTTCATCTTGAGACACCCGCAGTTTTTGGGCTCATTCCAGTTGGATTAAGATTGCTTCGGCGCACTTACTGCGGTATTTTATGTTTTTCAGTCTCCGATTTGCGTGATTTCGTATATCTTGTGTTAGTATTAATATTATGGAAATGTGCAGTATTAATATATTCAATTGTCGAAAACATTCATCGCTCGTAATTTTAGCCGTGGGCGAACATTTAGTATGGGCCGTGACCGCGTTGACAGGGCGGGAGGAGGGCGGGCGGCGGCGTCTTTGTCGGCTAGGCTCTTTGATCGATGCGCGGGCGCCAGTAGCGACGGCTCGAGTGCCAGTTTACGACCACCGGCGCGTTTTACTGCTGGCCTGCAGCTTCAATCAATAAGCGCGAATGGCCATTAGCCTGCTGCACGGTGCCAACCATTCTTCCACTAAATTATCCACGCCTAGGTTCGTTTCCTTTGATTTTCCAACTAGTTTTAATTTACTAGACACTTAATGAGAACTGTTTGTAAAGTAACGTGGTGTAAATGGTAGCTATATAAAAGCAATAAAATTTTATGAGAGACAAAGATACATTTTATCTCAAGAAAATGGGGTAAACAATTATGCAATTTCGACTGTAAGTCACCATTGTACATATTAAAGATTTATAAATGCTGCAGCTTAGTTAATTAGTTTTACGGGCACTATGGAAACGTACCTACCTACTTATATACTTACTTACGTAAAAATTAATAGCAGTAATTTAGGTTTTCGGAGTCTCATTTATTAACCTCCTGACTTTTTGGCCTGATGGTTTGTATCATCTCAACATTAGCCATTAATTCGAACATCAAAGGTTTTGAGGTGATTTCCGTATCTCATACAAAATATATTATATTTTTATTGCACTCCCCGTACTTAAATTTTTACCCAAATTTTGACTGAATATTTAGTCTAATAATACATTCGTAATGGACGCCAAGAGCGGTTAATACGATCAATTATTTAATGTGACATCGGCGACATATCGTATAAGCGAGGTGGCTCTCAAGACTTCTCACAAGCAATATATTTAGCGGAGTTACGGTGTGGCTCTAGATTAAGCGATTAGAAGGCGTTAAACTTTAGAAGAATCGATGCTGTGAAATCAATAAAATAAATAATATTCGAGACATTTTTACATACACGGTCATCTGACCCCAAACTAAGCAAAGCTTGTAATATGCCTGCATATACATAAATATATATTTTTAAATACATACCTAAATTTATATTAACACCCAGATATAGAACAATGGTGGTCAAACGCAAGCCTATTTATAAAAAAAAAAAGTTCATCACATGAATTTTTGTAATAATTTAATCATTTCCTTCATATACTATACTTTGGGAATTTTCTAACCTACAAATAATATTTATGAACTTTATTACTTGATCTACGTTTTGGCATGGCGTTACTGTCCAGTTGCCACATCATCGTTGCAACAAACAGAAATTGGGAAACAAATTTGTTAAAAATCTATTAAATAAAATACCTACACAAAGCATACCTAATAATAATATTGTGATATTTATTGATGTGCAGAATACGATTCCAGGGTTTATAGGTGTCTAATCTAGCCTATCACTAATAAAAATATCGATACCAGCAGTAGATACCATAAAACAATGACAGTTGAAAATCTGCCAGTCGCCAAGCTGCCCAAGCTACCAGTCACCAAGCTATATTCCAAGCTGCTAGTCGCCATTTGCATGGCCAATCGTTTAGCTGCGCCGTTTACCCGCTACAAGGTGACTACCGCCGCTGTTTCTTCAAGCAAAAACCTTGCACCATCAACACCGTCCCGTAAAGGAAGGTAATTAGCTCGCATTGCCTGCGGATCGCTTTGTGCATTAGCTTTGCATGTTGCTTGATTGATAAAATATTCGCTTTGGTACCTACACAAAAGGATCTCTGGTGTGGTCTTCGACGTAGGTGTCGAATGAGTACCTAAAATTCGCATCGCAAGACAAATTCTGAACCACCAAAGCGTCTGCCTTATGAGCAAGGAGTCCCTGGCTTAATTTCCAGCCGGGTAAATGTTAGAATGATGAATTTTAGTCCGCTTTGGGTGAGGAGTTCCTCATGGACCAACCATTTTGGAGTCTGGGTGTTTGTTGTCTATGAATTTGTATTTGTTCCATCCCCGACGCATAAATCCTCTCTAGCTATATGCGTACGAAGTGTTATTTACTATATATACCGAGCCTTTTGGAAGTAGGGAGAGGCCTTTTCCCAACATTAGGGCACCAAATCCTCAAGCGATCCTTCATTTTGTAGCCCTGATCACCGGTAGTCTTGCTTCTCAGCTTGTGTCTTGCATTTTTGTACATAAATATTGCAATGTACTTGAACGTGACAAACCGACTTTGCTTAACTTTGACTCTGATGAGTCTTACGTAACTTTTAAACTTTTGCGATTTGAACACATGGTTTAAATGTTTATCCGGGACTTATCACGCATTATTTTATTTAGGTTATTATATATACGATAAACATTAAATGTTTTAAACTTTAAAACTCGTCTTGACTCTACTTCACGACTACTTCTGCTTTGAAACGTTTGATTTTTTATATAAAATTAAAAATTGCATATATATCTATTACTTAAAGCTTTATACCTAATACCTACTTGACACTGGCTAAATGAATAGACGTCTGTAGCCAAAACAAACAAAAAATAGATGAAACATTTATAAACCGTTTAAAAACTATTGCACTCCTATGCAAATTTACTACTTAGATCGTGGTAAGGATAATATTGACTAATGCAGGTAGCCTCGTTCATAAATTGTTTTCATTATCAGTGACTTCTTGATTGAAACGCATTGAAATGGAGAAAAGTGATTTGATTTTCTACTTCAAAAATAACCTATAACCCTATACCGAGTAAATATTTTTAAAAATATCAAAGGGTATGTTAGGGAATCAGACACATGTAGATATATCGTACCTATATCTTTTAGCACATAAAAACTTTCTTGGTTCCATCATGCATGCGAGTGGTCCAGTAATAAAATGATATCGTTTCGGTTTATGATACGCACGGTAATAGGCGATACCGATCGAACCTCGGCCGAATTTGCAAAAAATGGGATCCAATTCAACACTCATTCGATTTTGTACCATCAGCAAGAGCATACAATGAGCAGGTTTTGTCAATATTTTTCTTTACGTCAAATTTCAATGTTGGAATCTTCCTATACCTAGGCAGATTTCTTTTTGATCGTTCCTTTTCAAGTCGACTGCACCAACTTTAATTTCTGATCCTAGCGTGATTAATTGATAGATAAAAATAGAAATATAGAACAATTTGTATAGAATGACAGATTTTCGCGTACTTACTTTGAAATTCGTAGAACTAAAGTTGTTTGATTTGATCAGATTTGTAGCATTACAAATACAAATTACTTGTTTTTAAAATTAAAAAAAAGGTCTTGTCAACCGAGGTTGGCAAGAAATTTCAGGGCTTTATTTTTTCAGATTTAGCGACTGTGGAAGCTTTTTCTGCATACCAGTCGCTTGAATATATCTGGATTCTTAAATGGTATTGTTTGTAGAGCTAGGGAAAGTCTCTACATCTGTTTTTCGTATTTCCTTAAATATCTTAGTTTTTGACAGATTTCCGCTCATTAGTGTTTGTTTGTTTCCATGTCAACGCCGTCCGGCGAGTCGGCGCACACCGAGCGACGTCACCGCCTGACGTCTCGAGGCCGTCACTAGATAGGAAATAGGAATACTAAGCTTGCAGATAAGCCCTATTTTGTTATCATGCCACTTTCCACCCCTTCTGGAAGAGGTGCGGCATCAGAAATTAACTTTGTGTCGCAGAACTGATACGGTGCCCGGAGTGTCCCCAGGCCCGTTACTTCAAAGGTCAAAAAGGTCTGAATATTCACAATACTAGGTGTCACAAAATTAGTCTTTCGGCTCCAATTTCGGGCTCGTACGTACAGAGTAGCAGTTCCACGAGCGCTGCTACTCCTTCCAAACCGTTTTGGGAGGTTCTAAGCTCATATAAAAATTCTTTTCCGATTTTAAAACGCATCCCGCGTGGTGCTCGTATTTCGGTTGCTCTTTGTTTATCATCGGCAATTAGGAATGCTATTTCTATAAATTCTAAGCACGCCTGGGAACATCTCCTTACTTTTCCATACAGTGTGCTTTACGTACATTTTGACCCCTCCAACAAAAAGTCCCTTACTACTAGAGTAAAGGAAAACTGCGTAAAGTACAAAGTATTGGAGGGTAACCCTTTAGATCTTGCAAACATTGTTCCGCCCAAAAGTCGGAATAATTTAAATTCCAAAACAACTGACGTTTTGACTAATTTCAAAATAGTAGAGAACAAAATTAGTGATGGCGATATCAAAGGCGCCGCACGTGTCTTGTTTTCTAGCGACACAATCGCCCCCTATACACCAGTTACGGTTCAGTCACTACGTGACAAACATCCACCTGCAGCGGCAAATCTCCACCTCCCTGATCCACCACAACCAGATGACGTTGTCATTGAAGCCACATGCCAGGAGGTTGCAGCGGCTGTTGCATCTTTTCAGAGTGGCTCAGCTGGAGGCCTAGATGGTCTGACGCCTCAACACCTAAAAGATCTTCTATCTTTTAGTTGTGGTGAGGCTAGCGAGTCCCTCTTAAAAGACCTAACGGCTTTGGTAAACCTCATGTTATCTGGACGGGTCAGTGATGACGTCATTGAAATTTTGTATGGCGCTAATTTATGCGCACTTATCAAAAAAGACGGTGGTATCAGACCTATTGCGGTTGGCACCACATATCGTCGCCTTGCGGCCAAGGCAGGCTGTAGGAAAAAGGTCACTCTTTTGAGTAACCTTTTTCAACCAATACAGCTTGGTTTTGGTTCGCGAGGTGGATGTGAGGCTGCTGTTCACTCTGTCCGAACTTTTCTCGATCAAAATTGTGGAGAGGTGCTGCTAAAGGTGGATGTCAAAAACGCTTTTAATTCGGTTGATCGCGGTGCCCTGTTGACACAAGTAAAAGATAAAATTCCTGATCTTTTCAATTTTCTCTGGCAATGCTATGGCAGTCCCACCAAATTGACATACCAAAACAATGTTTTGTTATCATCTGTCGGTTGTCAACAGGGTGATCCTTTCGGTCCCGCCATTTTCAGCCTGGCTATTCACCCAATTATTCAACGTCTCCAGTCCAAACTTAATGTTTGGTACTTGGATGACGGAACCCTAGGAGGCGACGTTGACACTGTTCTGAGTGATTTAAAAATTCTTATAGACGAATTTCGTCATATTGGTTTGGAACTAAATTTTTCGAAATGCGAACTTTTTGTTTGCGATTCATGTCCGGATAAAAATGTGGTTATTGAAAAATTCAATGATTTAGCTCCCAATATAAAATCATTAGACAGGTGTTCGCTCCGACTCCTGGGTTCACCGATATTAGATGAGTCCTTTTCACCTTTTGTTGAGGAAAAAATCCAAAATTTTATGGGTTCTTCCGACAGGTTACTAAAAATTAACGCCCATATGGCGTTTACAATTATCAGATACTGTTTGTTTGTTCCTAAATTTATGTACACTTTACGATGTAGTCCACTGTGGAAACACGGTGAGCTCCTTTCGAGCTTAGACAATGTCGTAAAGGAAACTCTAATATCGGTTTTGAATGTTGATTTGAGTGACAGGACATGGTCACAAGCCTCACTACCTGTAAGGTTAGGAGGCTTAGGGGTCCGCCAAATTTCAAGTGTTGCGTTACCGGCATTCTTGTCCTCATTTCATAGTACTCATAAATTAATAGAAAAAATCCTTGCACCCTCTTTAGGCCCTTCCGAAGTAGTTGTATCTCATTCGAAAGAGGCAATGAATGCTTGGAGGCTTGCTTGTCCAAATACCGATTTTCCCAGGAAGTTGTCTTCCCAGAGACTGTGGGATCGGCCGATCTGCGAACTAGCACGGAAATCGCTACTAGATACGTGTCCTAGTGTTGCAGATCGCGCTCGTATTCTTGCTGTCTCTGTTTGGGAATCGGGACTTTGGTTGCAAGCTATGCCCTCTTTTAACACGGGTAGCCTTTTAGATCCAACCGCATTTCGTCTAGCTGTCAGCTTACGCTTGGGTGCAAGGTGCTGTGAGGCCCATCGCTGTCAGTGTGGTACTGCTGTTGACCAGCTCGGTCACCATGGTCTCTCTTGCTCGAGAAGCGCTGGTCGTATTGGCCGACACGCTAGCCTGAACGACATCATACGCAGGGCTCTTTCCACCGCCAATGTCGCAGCTGTGCTCGAACCGAGTGGTCTTGCGCGCGACGATGGAAGGAGGCCTGACGGTGTGACACTTGTGCCCTGGAGGTTGGGGCGGCCCCTTGTATGGGACGCAACTTGTGTCGATACTTTGGCGCCGTCACATCTTCCTGAGACACAGGGTAGGGCTGGCGCGGCTGCCAATTCGGCAGAGCAGCACAAGCGACGCAAATATGCTAACCTCGGCAGTGGTTATATATTTGAGGCGTTTGGGGTCGAGACATTGGGCCCTTGGGGACCGGGAGCTCACCTCATTTTCAAAAATCTTTCAGAGCGCCTGGTTAATGCGACGCGTGACCAAAATGCTGGCGTGTTTCTGGCTCAACGCATAAGCATTGCCATTCAACGTGGTAATGCCGCCAGCATGCTGGGTACGCTGCCAACTGGTAGTGGGCTTGAGCATTTAGATTGTCTTTAGACCTTCAACGGTCTATGGGCAGTCTAACTGTATTTGTAGTTTTAGTTTTAGCTTGTATTTTGTTTAGTTAATAAAGGCACTTGCCCAGAAAAAAAAAAATTACTTGTTTGTTAGTGATTTCTTGGTTTTCAACCATTTGGTAACCATCAAGTAATTTGAGTAACAGTATTTTTATTAAAATGGCGGTCGGAAATGTGTTGACTCGCGTAATCTCTGCAATAGTGCGAACCAAGAACGATTGTCTGGGGGTAGGAATAATGTAATGCAGTAGGAGGTTGGCAAAAGGGCGTTTAAGTCTGGAAAGCATATTGGTATTTTTTTTATACTGATTAGTAATAATGAACAAATTGTTGAAAAGGGAGAATTGGAGTGTGATATACCACACTACGAAAAAAAGCTTTCATATACCTACGTCTCTTTTGCTGATATTACTTACGAGAGAGCGGAGAGAACAAAGAACTAACAGGTGCTTAAATTGCGTTCAAACATAATCGAGCTGCGTCCAATATTCCTTCATCTTCCATAATCTATCACAATTGGTGCTCCTGGTGCATATAAATAAAAAACTATTGATTCGTTTGCAATAACAAAGGGACCGATTGTAATATCGTCCAACGATTTCGGTTTATGAATTTGCTTTTCATCGACTCTGAATAAAATTGTACTTACTTACTTTTCTAGTCAATTTAGTGGTCGAACAGCTTTTAAAAGTTTCACATGAACAAACTACTAAAAAACTAGGTCAACTTTGTTTCATTTGAAACAAAGACAATCCGCTTATTAATCTTTGCCACATTGTGTTACCCATCTCACGTCAAAAATCAGAACCAGAAAAAAATGCGAAAATCTTTTCTTATGGAATAATCACACATCATCAGCCATTAAATGTCCACTGCTGAACAAGGCCTCCCTCTTAGAGAGGGGTGTTGCCATAATCCCCACGCTTGGCAGGCGGCTTGGAGATCGCAGTACGTTCACCGTGTACTAACAGGACGCTGCTGCCCATACTCCGGTGGTTCTGGTCGCAGTTTTAGGACATACCCGGAATATTTATTATGGAATAATAAAGAACTAAAATACTTAAAAAACAAATAAAATTATTATAAAATCCCCGTTGTTGGTAGAAAGAAACTAAAGAAGGCCAAAGCCGAGTTTTAGAGCCAACGTGAATATATAAAATATGTCGTGTCAATATATTATTTTTATAAACTTGTGTATTTTTAAGTGCATGCGTAATAATGTTGAAATATTATTTATTAAGTGTTCGTGAACGTGCTCGAGTGTGGTACGTGATATAAAGTGGTGCAACATGTATTTTCGTATTATTTCCAAAGCTACGGAAGCCTCTTGTAGAGTCTCCACCACTTTACTAGGGCATGACTTTGACTTAACCGTGACTTACTTTGCTTGACTCTAACTGCGACTGACTTGTTTAACGATATTTCATTAAACTTGATAATAATTTAATACTTGACACTGGCAAGAGTGCGACACCAAAATTCTCACAGAGGAAAAAATTTACAGGGCAAAAGGTGCAAGTTGAATAACAGTTTGTAAAAACAGTATTTAGTTATAATAAAGCTTCCTTACATCCAATGTTTCAAATAATTTTAGAGAGCTCTCAAGTAGGTGCTCTCCGTAGATAGATATCGAATGACTGGCGCCTGCTTTTAAAAGACGCCGATGGCAAGCTACTTGACGCTCGTACTACCAGCGGCAAGCAAGAATGGTTAATCTCTTGCGCAGGCGCCGAGTCCATCACCCTTGATGCACCATGCACCAGGAATAGATCGAGAAAAACTGCATATGGCTCGGTTATCTTCAAGAGTGCTTTGCGCTACTGAGTTAATGGAGCCGGCCTTTAGCTACTTTGAACAACAAAAAAGCCCTTAAGCCTCTAAACATTGTTTTTTTATCCATAAATTATTTGGAAGACAAACATTATTAATTTAATAATAAAAAAAAAAAGCTTTTTCGTATTCTTTTTTTTCGCCATCTTGGGGCGTCCGCCATATTGTTTTTTTTTTATGACATCTTACATTTATTATTATTATTTTTTAAATTGAAATGCTATTAATTATTTTAATTTGATATTGCTATTAATTTATTTTTTGATTTGTATAATTATTGTTATTAAAATGTAATTACGCGCTTAATTAATTATTTATAGTAATCATTATATTAAGTTCATTTTTAACCTATATTTGACATGTATCTTTCTGATATTAATAAAATAACTATGAACTATCTAGGACCAAAGTGCTTGGGAAAAAAATCTAACGATTCCAAACTCGACGGGGTTACGTCGTTCGTTTATATAGGAGTTTCTATAGCCACCTTCTGTCCCCATCATGAGACCAGCTCGATGGTACCTTAGAATTGCACTATCATCGAACTTACATAAGTATGCCAAATTTCAGCTCTTAGGATAACTGGTCTAAATTCAGTTGCAAGATTTGTCCCATACATACCGCGAAAATACATACATACAAATACTAACAGGGCAAGATGAAATAAAAGTTTGTAAATAGAAACCCCATAAAGTAAGATAAACAACAACAAAAACGAAAAAAAAAAACTGACATCGTGAAAAAAATACAGTTCAGTCAACATTATTAACACATCTGGTCCGAGGAAACGTCTTTCTTCACCCAAACGGTCGGTGATCACAATTGTCAGCAATTAACAGGCAAAGGCAAAAAATTGGACCACCCTGATTGAAAACACCTTGGCTAATGTGTCAGTTGACAAACCAAGATGGGGGTGTAAAAAATGTAGTTTTGCGGACCGGCATGGGGCGCAGAAGTGTCCAAACATGGACCTACATCAGTGACCACGTGCGGGGACTATACTGTTTTTGAGCATTTATATTTGTTTTGTATTATTGCACTATTAGTTCCAAAAGTTATAACATTCTTTAAAAATGCCTAAATCAATAATGCCTATACAGAGTGGAAACTATAATAGGAAACTATAACTATATTTTAGAATAAATGTAGATTAAAATAAAAACATGGATAAAAAAAAAAGATTTTGTCAAAACCTTTTAAAGTGCTGTTCGATCCTGTTCTTTATAAGAATTTAAAATTAAAGTCTCTTAGAGAGCAGCTTAAAAATTGGAGTACCTAGGTACCTACTACTAAAAATTAAGAAATTTTAAGGTAGGTACATTCATTCCATTCCCCTTCTAAAAAGCTTATTTTATTCACTGAAAACATCGAATAAAAAGCACGTTTGAATTTAGAACACACCAATATGTTCGGCCTCCAACTCAATGCTAGGCAGCCTCCTTGTGCAAAAAATACTTGATACAAACTCCTTAAATTATTTTTCTCGTAGTCATGGTATAAAGTATGCAACTTATTCACTAATTGCATTATATACTATTGTTAAAGGCCGAGAGATATACACGACAAGTTTTATCTTCAGTTTCGCTTGGCCGGACATACACATTCGTGCCGTGTATGGACGAAACGGCCTCAAGGCAATCGCGCTTACGGTGGCCGGATTGGACTGGAGTAATTCAATCACATCTGTCTGTTCAGTTTGGTTTCCGTGTATGGTAGCTAGCTACCATGCTAGTCGATCATCCATCGACAGTAAAGAACTCTGTGATTTCTGAAGTTTTTTGTACCTTATTGGTTAGGTTAAAACTTCAGAAATATGTTAGTTGTCTCGGTCATAGTTGCCCTTACTGTCACTATTAAAGTTTCCACACAGTTCAATTACTGAGTAAATCGTATAGGTAGGTAAATGCGTAATCCTCTTTCAAATGACATGCCGTGGAATTGTAAAATAAAGTAGATACGTACTTACCTACTCTATGAGATTTCTTAACTCAAACACTTTTTATTAGCAACTTTAACATGATAACATTTCTTGATAGATTGTTATTGAATGTTCCTTATAAATAATTGACTAAATCATTTGAAGGAGCAAAAACTTACGTACGTATAATGGCTATAGTGAACTACTCGTATATAAAGTCCTTGAACTCAAAAGGTGAGTAATTTTTCACAAGTCATTGTACGGGCCACACCGCGAGTAACCGCAAACGTAGCTTTCATTGTGGGTAACCAACGTTTAGTTTACTAGTAGACGCCCACAATAATTCACTAGTTGAATGGGGCTCGACTGAAAACGTCTTAATAGCGTCGCGAGCGAGTTCCTCTGATGAATGGCGCGGTGGGAGCTAACGAGCGGCGTATGACGTGGCCAGATGTCATCCTACCGAGAACTCGTGGTTGGACCCCTTAACAAACTCATCATTTATTTACACTTTAATTTAAGAACACACATATTTTTTTATTAACAGGTTTTCCTTTCTACTTTATGCGATGATGCGGTCTACTATGGAGCACGCTTGCCTAGAAGAAACCGATTCACTAGTGATTTGAAGACACCCAGATTGTAATTGGGGGGAACAACAATTTCAATTAATTAAAATTTTTAAAATGTTGAGAAGGTATCTAAAAACCAACTACGTTTTTATCTAAAAAAAAACATTGACAATGGTCTAAAGAAATTTTTCATGTTGATATACTTACATTATTTTCATAAGAGGCAGAGATAGAAAAAGTTTATTAAATAGTTTTCGTTCTCCTTCACAATAGTAAAAGATGTTCATGTTGATCATGGAGTACAGTTATATGATAACTAGTTGCGCCCCTCGGTTTCACCCGCGTAGTGATGAAAAATGGTGATGATGATAATGATCATGAAAAGTAGCCTACGTTACTTTCTGGCCCTTGAACTATACCTATGCAAAAAATCAAGTCGATCCGTTGCTGTGTTGCTTCATCAAATAGGAACAAACAAACACACTTTCGCATTTATAATATTACTAGCGACCCGCCCGCCCGGCTTTGCACGGGTGTAATTTACGTGCGAAGCCGGGGCGAGTCGCTAGTTATATATATAAACCTTCCTTGAAAATGTATCTAACTGATGGTGAAAACCGCATCAAAATCCGTTGCATGGTTTAGGAGGAGTTAGCGGCCATACAGACATACAGACAGACAGACAGACGCGGAAAGCGACTTCAATTTATACTATGTAGAGATATAACGGGGTATTTACAGTGATTAATTTGTGGAAGGAGCTTTCGATATTCCCGGTCCCCGGGTCCCGGGTTCAGTCATCCCGTGAACATGGTAGCTTTCGATATTCCCGGTTTCGGTTTTCCCGTGAATATGGTGCATGTAACTGCCGCTGAAATATCAGGAGCTCTATCCACAACCTTATCACGATAAATATCCCATTATTAGTCAGGCCTGAAGCAAGCTCAAGAGGTAACGCAGTGCCTAATTTTGACACAACTTTGGAATACTTAAAGTACAAATACCTAGCTTTTTGTTTTATTACAGTAAATTGTATTTTTTTTTATTGTAGTTTATGAATGGTGGTGCTATGTCATGTACGTCCAACTTTTCGATAGAAAGTTATCTCTCCCATCTATGTGTAAAACTTAAAGAATATGTCCGTAATGAATATAATTTATTCACCTCTATCATTGATCTACACTAAGTACCTAACATTTTCAGATTTGTATTAAGATAAAGTTTAGTTAAGTTTTGTTTCAAGATTTTAACTTATTAAAGTAAAAGTCTATCTGTTTAAAAGTTTCTAAATTCACCTACCTAAGTGAGTATACTCTTTTAAAACGGTGGTTAACTTTTAATCATCTGTATACTTTTGAATGTTAAATTAACATCAAGTTAAGTGTTAGTGATGAGCTAGTATTAACATTTGAATAGATGTCCTGATTCAAGAAATTCTCCAATCGATCATTGTAACAGCCATTCTACCCTTACCAAGTAACAGTTGTCACAACACGACAACAAGGGTGGTTCCCTTTTGTCCACGCTCTTCTTGCTCAATGGGGTGGCGTACACTCAATGCATCCGCAATATAAATTCACTCAAAAGAATACAAAAACACCTCAATTTTAAAAGCGACTTATTTAAGAATTAAGACTAATCACCTGGCGAATCATGCTGTGTTATGTATCTGTAATAAATGATTTTAAGATATTTTATGCTGTGGTAAGTTTTATTTCTATAGCATTAAAAATAAATAACTCCACGTCATTCTAATACTGACGGTAGAGTTACGCAATCCTTGACGAAACAAATATTGCAATCATTCAAACGGCAAGTTTTTCTTATCGTGACAAGCATAACTATCCATAATGACTACTAACTATTCATTTGTGGATTTATTTCTGAGGAATAACAAACTCAGTCGGAATGTACGTCGTGTGGAGTGAAGGCAGCGCGCGGCCGAGCTAGATATGTCTTCGTCACAATTTACATAAATGATATATGCGATCCGCCTAATGCCGTGCTCTGGTCATTTATTAAGCGGTTAGGAGGCTGCGTGCGCCGGCGCATAGCGCGCGAGCCACGAGCCGCGCCGACAGCGGCCGCGACGCCGGACCACACTGGAGCCCACGACGCGACCTCATGAGAATACTTCGCCCACTTCTGGGTCAACCTTGTTGACGTATGTAAATAGATGTCGATGGATCTACAAATCGTAGTACACGATAATACTCGGCGGAGCTCGTTGCAAAACGCAATAAAACTGTTAACTATTGACTATGTCAAAACGGAGATCTCGTATTTTTTTGCAAATGCGACATTCGTTTCTGAGATATCAGAATTATTCGTGAGGTTCCATGTGCGCTGCGCACACGCCCTTCGGTGGCCGGTGGTCGAGCGCGGGTGGTCTGCGCGCGCCGCCCGCAGGAGGCGTCAGCTTCACACGTCTATGCGGTACATTTCTACTACTGCTGCTTCCGAAACCTGAATCAATCTTATCCGTCACGTGTCAAGGTACAATTTTCTACATTCAAACTCAAAATGTTACCTTCTCGAAACTTTCTCGGGGCCGCTCATTAAACATGATCGCTGGTCTACCGAAAGTAAAGATTTGGATATAATAACAGACGGGTGTTAATTGCTATCATGAGGCGTCAATAATTGTTTTTTTGTCCACTAATGGCAATTGAAGTTCCGGGTTATGAAAGTTTTTGTAGGGTGTAATCAAGCCGTAATCAGCGGTTTGACTAGAGCGTGTGAGCTACTCTCCGCGGGGAAATTATTACTTTGGTGAA
The DNA here is from genome assembly GCA_932305915.1 of Agriopis marginaria. Lineage (NCBI taxonomy): Eukaryota > Metazoa > Arthropoda > Insecta > Lepidoptera > Geometridae > Agriopis > Agriopis marginaria. The sequence continues at coordinate 13,530,454 of OW029915.1, forward strand.
TCTATTCCGCTGCGTTCGTGTTGAGAGTGCCGTATGAAGACATTAGAGAGATCTTTATGACCAGTTGCGTGTGGCTCGCTGTGTAATTCATGGCGCAATCACATCTCAGGTCTCCGCAATTTATGGCTAAGCATCGCTCGGTAACGCTATCGAATGATTATTACCTTTTTGTTATATTAGATGGACATTTAGAGGCGTGTATACGCATCATCAAACTCATCCGGTGGCTGCATCACCCACGTCGTTCGATCTTCATAAAAACACTAATAAATAAGGACAACATAAACTTGTGGATAACAATTTGTAACGCCTTACTAAAGCCATAAATCAAAAATGTGCATCTTGTTTCACAGAAACGGTGCATTGCTGAAATATTTTAAATCCCGTCTGTCAACTCGTGGGTAAGTTTTTGCCTGTATCAGTTTTTGTAGCTTGGTTACTGCCGGCGCTAATGAGAAGACATAACCAAATAGATAACGATAAGTACAAGTAGGTATTCAAGTACAGTTTATAATATACTTAGTCGTAGTTTTGTGAGACACCAAAGAGTAATATTTACGTGCGTTTTTGATGGATGGTATAGAGTCCCAAAAATAATTTTTTGTTATGCACAAACAGCAAAAGCTGTAACAGAAAACATGACAAACAAGAAAACGATCTTGCTAATAAAATTTCCTATACAGCGAGCGCGGGATCCGCCAGATCCTATCGCAAAACCCACTATTTTCCATCGGCCATATTTTTGTCAATTTTTCGTCTGACGTATCCCATTTCCTATTCAGAAAAACACGGAGCAGACGCGAAGCTGGAAAACAAGGGAACGGGAAAAAAGAGCGTCTCGTTCCAAACGACAGATAATCGTGTTAGCCGGCCGCACGGCGAATAACTGATGCGGGCTGCCGGTGCACCGAACCCAATGAGATTGCGGTGTTTTTTCCGCCGACGCTCTCGGAGACAAACAACGGATGCAAATTCGTGTTGACACCGCGATCCATCTTGTTCGCCTCTCCGGAGACCGTTCCCGAACAAATAGAACCGCTATTGAGACGTCCCTGTGGTTTATTCGTTCCTAATACGATTTCAGATGTTTTTCTTATATGGAAAATAAGAATTTCGCCCGATGCAATAAATTATGGATAGGTCAGTGAGTAGTGGATGCTAGCAGTTTAGTTTCGCTTAATCTTGGAAACAAAACTAGTGTATAGTAAAATACGAGCTGTACGTAGGGCACCCGGTACGCTTTCCGCCGCCGCCATCGCCCGCCAGTGCCCGACGGCTGGACATTGCACACTGTGACCTCACTTGAAAGAAACAGCTTTCGTCGCACTGCAAACTGGAAAACGACTCAGAAAATTTCCTATATTTATTTATAATATTATCGATAAAAAATATAACGATTCTAAAACATGCGTTCATGTCTTTTCAACTAAGTAATCGGTTGATATCACTGGAAGGCTACAACACGATCCTAAATTTAGTGTAAGTTTGACCACATTTAGGTACATCCCTTAATAAAATTAAGCTTTTTGATTAAAAAACTTCTGATTCCCGGGTTCTTATCACGGAACACTATTACTGCTGAGTTATTATTCACAAATTTCGTGATGACGGTTTTTGACAGCTCTGTCATACCAAATCTGACAAAATTCGTTTTTAATACTCTGAATATCAAAATTTACTGAAATGGGGCAAGAGCCTTTATTAACTATTAAAAAAATAGAATCTAAAACTAACACTACAAAAACAATTAGACTGCCCATAGACCGTCGAAGGTCTAAAGACAATTCAAAAGAGAGCAATGATATTCAAATTTAATTCAATGAGTTTTTTTTTAATAGACATTTGACCACCAACTCGCCCGATGGCAAGCGATGATGTGGTCTACGATGGAGCACGCTTACCTAGAAGAAACTGCGTCACTCGTGACTTAAAGACACCCAAATAAATAAATATATAGTATGTTGGCAAATAAGTATGTGGGTTTATTGAACTTTCCAGTGTCTAAACAAAAATGTAAGCCTAGTTTTCCTATTGTGTGCGATGGTCCTGTGCAGTGGCAACGTAAGAGTAGCAAATAGATCATCCGAGGGTGGATCGGGTCGCGCCGCGCCACTGTCCAATAAATATATTGTTTCGCGCAAAGCCAGCGCAGATAAAGCAAGCTCACGCCTCGCTGTGCCTCGCTGCCTATGTGAGGCTGCACTGCGGGCGAGTAGCGTACAAATATTGTTTCATTAGAGCACTAAACTGGACAAACATTTTGACTTACTTAAAACAAGACTACAAATAATGAGGTAAATTTGCATAACTATGAGCATAGGCGCTCTTGCTTTTACTATCTACCTGCTTATCTCTTTTTATTACGTGACGTAAAATTTCATGCATATGAATAATAAAGATATTTGACAAACTTTTATATAGTATCAAGTTTAAAAATTATGATAAAGTTAAAAAGTTATTATCATCATTGTGTGTAATTTTAGAATGAATTAGCCGTTTATCAATAAATTACTCATGACTTATGGGTGCGTGTATGCTTGTATGTTTGTAATTGTTATATGCCACTCAACTCCGTATTGGCTTCATCAAATTTCACGAGAGGATTCATCATGAATTACTATAAAACGGTGCCTCTCAAAACGCGCTTATTCCCTGATGAAGGAGCTCTAATGGCTCCGAAACCGGTCAATCGTCTTCGACCGATAAAAATAATTGTGAGTGTAAGTTTTTATAGTAATTCCGTAATGGCTATTTGGATGGATATGGAGGTATTGTACCCTGGAATAATACATAGTCTACTATTCCCTCTAAAAAATTGCGATTCTTTTAGGAAAGCTGGTTAAACTCCTTGGTGCTCCTAGTCTAAATTATACTTAGGTTACGATAATGGATGTCAATAAATTTTAATAGTACGTCTAACCAAGCATTATACGTAACGATTTCATCATAATTTTTACATTCAAAACAATTATTTTGACGACCGAGTAACAATGAAGGCATGTATATGGCGTGAGAAGTTGTGTAACTCGCTTGCAGTATAACCACACCGTTTCCCTCCACTTGGAACAGTGTCAGCCAAAACGCGGAGAGCTTGGCGTTTGCACATTATGACTATGTGGAGGCAGCTCTATATCATTCTTATTTATCATTTCTAACTTTTCGTGGCTAAAAATGTGGCTGTTGTTTATTTCTACGCTTTGTTTTTGATGCAGTGTTTAGTGTAACATCGTGCTCTATTTAAAAGAATCATGATGAATACCTACGAGAATGACTTGTTGGCTTAGTACCTACGTCTGCTTTCCCATGTCTTCTTTTCCGAAATGAATAACAACAAATTTTCCCAAAATGACTACTTCCAAGAATTATCACTTTATAAAAATGATCGCCCTTGCCGTAATTTAACATAATTTTAAAATCACAACTCAGTCAAGGGGCCTTACGGACAACAGTTAATTACGGCACGTAATCAGCTCAGTTGGAAAATCACGCGACCGTGAACCTTATCGCGCCCAGATACGGTTTGCGGTCGCGTGATTTTCCAACTGAGCGGATTAGGTGCCGCAATTAGCTGTTGTCCGTAAGGCCCCAGTTCTCAGTCCAACATCTAGAATAAAGAGTATCTCCCAGGTCTAGTACGTGTTTCTACAAATAAAAAAAATACATAAACATGTTAAAAAGAGAAATATAACATTATGAGCCTGGTATACAATGTCTTTGGAAATAAGAATTTTTCACTGAGCCCAGTTTAATACGATCCGCGGACTGTAGACTCATGGTGCTATCGGCTTAATAGCACATAGGACTGGACTGAGAATCTGTTCATTTTACCAAAACGATCACTGGCCCATAGTGACTATATACTTCTCCAAAATAATACCTTATGCGTTTAGTTGCCAACTCGCTTGATGTTAAGCGATGATGCGGTCTACGATGGAGCACGCTTGCCTGGAAGAAACCGATTAACTAGTAATTAGACTCGTGACTTGAAAGCAATATGTACGGGGTGTGGCGAAGTGAGTAGAACTCTTTACCAGTCGGTTGAGGGACATCGTGACAGTGAGGAAATTTAAAAAGTCACAGTTTTCGAGTTTTTTGAACAATTTCGAAATATTTTTCCATAAAATCTTTACCTATAATGACAAAAAACGCAAAAATTATGAATTTTGGCATCCACTGGATGTCCGCGACTCTCACAATGTTGTCGGTCCATCTAGTGGAAGGCCTACCTACGCTGCGTCTACCGGTTTCCGTTTCCGGGTCCGGACTTGATAGGTATAGTATATTTAACTAAATAAATAGCCATAATCTTAACCAAAATCTTTTCATGTCCTCCTCGTGTAAAAAAAAATTAAAACAAAAGAATTTTGCCTTCTGAACAAAACACCGAAACCTAGGCGTTGGCTCTCTGGCCAATGACAGCTGGAATGTCATATAAAAAGAACTTGATTAAAAATACTTTGTTCCCCAATAAAAAGGTTAAAAATGAAGCAAAGTTTCAAGTCAGCTATAAGTACGGAGAATCGCTTGGCTCTAAAAAAGGGAGCAAATAAACAGAGTGGCAGAGAAACCAATACGATTTAGCGAGTCCCGTGAGAGCACACTGTCCGCTCGAACCGAGTATTGTCACGCTACGCGCGATATAGCTACATACATATTATATACCACAGTATCTGAAGTGGGTACTGGCATCTTATACTTATGTTGTTATAGTAAAGACATTGTTTATACATCGCTATTCATCAGGTGAGTTGGTGGCCAAACGTAGATCTATATATTTTTTTAAACTTTATATTCAATTCAAAATAGTGATGTGATAGACAAAAAATGTATTTTTTCCATATCCACTCGAAAATTGGTTTATTTTAATCTTGAGAGGGGTGTTGCCAGAATCCTCTCGCTTGACAGGTAGCTTGGGGATCGCAGTACGTTCACCGTGTACTAATAGGACGCTGCTGCTTATCTTCCGGTGGTCTGGGGACGTGAACCTTATCGCACCCAGATACGGTTTGCGGTCGCGTGATTTTCCAACTGAGCGGATTAGGTGCCGCAATTAGCTGTTGTCCGTAAGGCACCTTGTCGCAGTTTTAGGACATACCCGGGTCTTTAAAGATCTTAAAGTTATTAAAATAACATTTTATTTATATTACACGGGAATTGCTCACGTCACTCCGACTATAGTTTCAACCGCATTAGAATAAAACAATTTAAACCAAAAAATATGGTGAAATAAAAATACTTGTAAAATAGCTAAGTACATACAGACAATTGAATATTTTTTGTTTGTAATAATAATTTTTGAAGTCATTCTTTGAATCATTTATTATTATCGTTTGTACAACTACAAATGTACAAACCGTACAGAGCTGAAAATTTGATAGACAATCGCGCCACGCCAACCTTTTTAGAAAGTTTCATCTAAGGAGCTTATTATTGTGATTTAAATAATAACTTTTTTTTAAATTTGTAATATCCTCTTAAGCACTACAAAGAGCATTCAAATTCAATTCAAATTCATTTATTTCGACCACTTTGATCATATAAAAAACATAAAATACATAAAATTTAAAATTAATATAATAAAACTAAACTTAACTAACACACACCCTTCACCATTTGCTTGTTAGTCAGCACATGTACCATTGAGCAATGGTTCATGTACTGACAGTCAAACCTATTCGCAAATACGTTTAGGACATTACATACCACTTAGGGGAAACTACAGATTTTAAGCACTGGTGGATTATAGTTTTCGCTACACTCGTGCCGCAAATGCTACTTCTATTACAAATCTGTTGGTTTACCACCGCGTACCTAATGTACCTATTACTATTTCGTGGTTGCGTTCCCCTGCTAATTTGGTATATTCCAAGATCACATTTCTACGGTCATTTTACACTCTAATCGTTTCCCTGCATAGTTTATACGGCGGAGTCTAAGCCAAACTAACTATTACCTCCTTTGTCCAGGCCTACCAATAATGACGTAGGCCGACTACGCCGACGTCAAAAATGCAAGGGATGGCTGAAAAAAGAGGGTAAGTATTTTAAACTCTTTAGGTAGGTAGGTATACCTTAAATTACTTATGTAAGTAAAGTGGATTTTGCAGATCGGCTGATTGCTTCATTTCTCATTTTCATTGCTCAACTCAGCTATTCCATAGAAAAATTTCATTCACACTGAACGAAATGTATGGGACAGCTGATATTTTTTCGTAGCTATATGTAACATTAATCCATTCATTTTTTATATCTCGATCCCTGGGACAACAAAATATTAGATAGTTAAAACAAGCAAAGCTTTTCATGGGTGCGAGCAAGCGAAGCTACGGAATATTAGCGGAATGCGTCAGCAAGTCCCCGCCAAAATATATTGAAATTAGCCATAAGTAATAATTGGCGGGTTCTGTACCTCATAGTCTAGTTAACAGCGATTGCCTAAGATATAAAGAACAACAACCCAATTATTTTATTTTTCTGGGCTAGCGCCTTTATTAACTAAACAAAATACAAGCTAAAACTAAAACTACAAATACAGTTAGACTGCCCATAGACCGTTGAAGGTCTATTAGCTTGTATTTTGTTTAGTTAAAAAAGGCGCTAGCCCAGAAAAAGAAAAAAAAAAAAAAATTATACCATCAAATAATATTTTTACAATAATTCATCATAATGAACGATTGTTTATGAAATTATGGAAGAGTATGCTCTCCCATAATTTCATAGTTTTGCTGCACTGAGGTTTATTTATCAATTTTATTATCAGGTCTTTTTGGTTTCGGGTTTGTTGGCTTCAGCCCCGTCAATGCCTCTCAAAAGACCAGGACCCATTCACTAACTACAAACACGTTCGTAACGCAGTGCGTTAAGTTAACCTCTAAAAGTTTGCCTTTATTCCCTCGGGAAAGAGGCCAGGTTTTTAGAGGTTATTATATAACTTAACGCGCCGCGTTACGTGGGTATTTTAGTTAGTGAAAACGGGCACAGGCAAAATTATACGACTCGAGAAACCTAGTAATACAATGAATATGGGACCCTGTTTATGAACTTGATAGATACGCAGTAAATACATTTGCTATTTAATTCTCAGTTCCTCCAATAAACAGCTCATTATCGTCCCAAATCTACTTACACTTAAAGGAAAGCTCTTAATCAGTATAAAAGTATGTGTGTGTCGCACATTAATTAAGTTCGGACCTTCCTAATTTATTCATGTGACGTAGAAGCACCTAGGGTGCGACGTTTTGTCGCTGTCGTGTCGCGCGGCTAGCAGCTTGCCACGTCGCACAGCGGTCGGACGACACCAGGCGACGGAGATACTGGCATGGCATAAAACATGGCACCGGCCTTTGTTATATATGCACAGATTTTTTACGTATCCGTCAAGTTGAGGCCCACTGAAATAGGAAAAATATAAGTATTGTTATACATACAGGCGGAAATGTACACGAGCTTTTCTAATTCATTTGAAATAAAATTTAATTTAAGTTTCCTCGTTGATAAGACATACTTAGTAAAGCGTCGTGTACGGTTCGGGTTTACAACGTCTATTTAATAAAAATACACATTTATATCGCAATGTACTTTTCTATATTTGAAATACATATTTTAGTTAAAAAAAAAAGTTAATATCCCGTTAATAATCATATAACTTTAGTGAACAACCGTGATAGTTTAAAACAGTGTTTCATATTTTAGTTGTTTTAATTTAATGTAGACTATTGGACATTATCGCCTGAAAGAATACATTCTCAGAGAAGCGGCTCGAAAGTGTAACACTGTTGTGGGATACAAATTAGTGCAACCAAATGTCAGATTCTTTGTCCCTATTTTGCACAAGCTCTTATCCCGTGGGCGCCACAAAGCAAAAAGAGCTTCGCAAGGAAGATGGATTGGTACTTCACCGGGATAGCGGTCATGGCGTTTTACCTTGTTTTTACAGACCTACTAATATGGCTAACAATCTAGGCACTTATACTACTGTATTGCCACTGTATAGTTCGTTATTTTTATAATAAGATAGGAGTAACTTTTATAGTTGTTTAATTTTAAGCATGATCATTAAATTAAAGATCACGTTATAATAGATTATGCAAGTTTAATATAACTGTAATATTGCTACATGAGAACGATACGGTAAAAAAAACTCTCGAAACTTTACTCAATGTCACGTAGCAAAAAGAGGCGTGTTATAAGTTTAACGTGTGCTAGGCTTCAAGACCGAGTTCACAATACCGGAATCCGACGAAGAGCAAAATTTTGAGACATCGGAATCGCAGTAATGAAACTAATGTTTAAGCTGGGCAGGACACGTTGCTAGGCGCAGTGACGATAGGTGAAGTAAGGTTCTGACAGAGTGGTGGCTGAAGTGAGAAAAAAGGAGCATTGGTCGTCCAACTGAAAGACTGGTCGACGACATTGTTACTATCACAAATCGAACCTGGACGCCATTAGAACATGATCGAGGCAGATGACAAGCAAGAGAGACCTATGCCTACCCAGCAGTAGAATAAGCAAGGCTGTGGATGATGATGGTGATGGTGATCTCCTTAAATCACTGATATTACAGAAATAAGAAACATGGATATTGTGTTTGTAGATACATAAATATTAAAGGATTTAACTTTCAACTATGAAATATTGCTTACTTATATCGTATGCACGTATCCCAGCCAATAATGTGCAATATGAATAGGATCGCATATTGCTCCAAGTATTGTAATATCTTTAGACGTTGCACGAGATTTAGCTGTTTCAATAACGCTGGTGCTAAAATTTTATTGTCAAAGTGAAAGCGGGATTTTGAACATAAGTTGAGACTATTGGATTAAAATGTTCTTACAAGCTTTTAGTGCACTCTTATTCGTTTGTATTTATACCAAAATAATGAAATCTAAATATGAGTAGTGGATGCAGATGGCAGGCTGTGTTCCAGTGTCCCCACTGGAAGACAGCCTGCCAACTCCCGTTCTGGGGAAGGAGGCCTATGTTCAGCGATATAGTGCTAACAGACGCTCGAACGCGGCTGACGGACCGCCGTCCAACAAACGGGAGAGAAAGAGTGAGAATTTCATATTTCCCTCTCTTTCTCTCCCATTGGTCAGACGGCGGTTGAGGTCAGCCGCGTACGAGCGTCTGTTAGCACTAGTAGATGTCGTCTGGCTGATGATGATGAAGCATGATTTAGCGGGTTTCGAAGTTTTACCCTAAACCTGAGGTAAAACTTATAAGTTTTGACGCCACTTCCCCAAGTTTGAGGAATTGGCGTTTTTCACCACTCTCTAAACTAAATCTGACAGGGCTCAAGTTATTTCTCGTCTCTTTTCATTTCCCTATTTGGCAACAATTTAAGAGCTGTAAAATTTCAGTACAAAAAATGGTAACACAGAATAGAAAACGTTGAATATCGATGCAATTCTTTTTTAGAACGTACCTCAAGCTATTTTCTTATAGCATTTTTATGTTTTCTATTACGTTTCAAACAAAATATTACTGCATGAATATAAAAAGAGCCTACTTCACTAATTAACGTAAATAAGTACTTAGGTATCTGCAAAGATTAAGATCACTGTAAATATTTTGACAATGATCACAAAATACCTACTTACTTACCACATTATCAAGAAATCAAGTCAAACGAATTTCGATGGTGTTGCTGGTATAATTTTTTTCCCATACTTATTGCAATGTATATTTTTAGTTTATAGGTTGAGGTCCATTGTATAGGTACCTCTTATGATAATGGAAGTACATTCACTAAGTGCATATTATTTAATAGAGCACTATCTGCACTGTAGTCACCGTAAATTACAAACATTCTTTAAATAATTAAAAAAACACATAATAAATACCATAATTAAGTAGGTACATAAAGTAGTTCTTTATTGCTCTTTATCACTAACCGTCTAGATCTTCATGTTCCATTTACAAATATTTTTTCTTTTAAAAAATATGTTTAATTTTTTATTTTCTAGCATCTCAAAAGTTTTCAGAAGTGTTCCATTAAGCTATAGACAAATTTTGCCTGAATTATTCGTCTATAACGCTCAAAAAGTGTCTCAAGTAGGCCCTATTTAAATTCAGCTCTACCACGGGAAGTTTGTATGCAAACTCCAAGTATACTCGGACGCTACTTAGCAAGAATTGCCTTACCCGCCGACTTGCATTAAATGCATCGGAAAATCTTAGCAGAGCTGAACGTTATATTCTTGTGAAATAAGGTTGAGTTTCGTTTGTAGTGACTGGTCCCGCCTACTATGGGCGGTGTCCCCCTCCGTCGTCGCAGCGAGTGCGTTCACACGACTTGCTCGCTACTTTTTAATTTTAATCACAACTGGCCGTTGATTTTAACAAAAAGTGCAGTCGAAGAAGTTTGTTACAAATTAAAAGCAAACAATTTTCGTTTTATGCTAATGTTGCGGTTACATTTTTTGACTTGTTGGTGTGACTTCATGTTATGGTATATTTTTAATGGCACAACACGAATTTCCTATTAAATTTAGGTTTCTTCGTAACATGTAGGAATATGAGAATATAAAATAATATGAATATGATTTTCAAAGTAGAGTCATAAATAATCCTATAGCTAGTTATGGTAGACTCGTATTATCGAGTGTTGGATTAAGCATTTAGTTATTTGGATTAAGTGTCTTAGTCCTATATGGTCTATTATTAATAAATTTAAATGAAACAATCCCTCAGCTACACCCTATTCTATGTAAATATAATTAGGTAACTATTACAAAAAAAAAATATCGAATAGTTTTATTAAACTAACAATTTAAAATAATTAAAAAATTTGGTTCCACATTTCAGGCTCTATTATCATCATCACTATTTTTAATCTATTTTTGCTTCGAAATATGTTCATAATGATAATAATATATATTTCAATGTGTCCCATATATTATACTATATAGGTACCTATAAAGATGTTTTAATGCTGGCCTTTATTCACAAAAATATTCTACATTTAATATACTTACTATGCCTAGGGTTTTAGCGTATGCCCAATATTTTGGAAAAATTATGGCCGTTTATGATATAATGGATAGTTCACCTGGTTCTCCTTTGATTATTTCAATTAGATAAATTAGACGCCTTTGAAAAGATTTTGTCTCCAAAATACTCCAAAAATAATAATACATTATATTAATTTGATGTAAATCGTGATTTATTTTTTATAGTTAGTCCAATTTTTTATACACTAACAGGTCTGCAATCATATTTAATAAAATCCGAATGAGAACATGTTATTCTTTCGATATTTTATTGTAGTATATGTATGCCGAGATACAAATGCAATCTCACGCTCAAAAACCTGGCTTAAGTGATCAGAATTTATTGTTTTCATTCAACTTTTTACAATATTCTGCATCGGTCAGAGGTAAAAATAAGCCGGCCAAGTGCGAGTCGGGCTCACGCACTGATGATTCCGTACCGCTACAAAATACAATAATTATCAATAAAAAAACCGACTTCAAAATTAGTAAAATATGGCATTTCAATGGTGGTATACGGAACCTTCGGTGTACGAGCCCAACCCTGGTCTAAACCCTTATCTGGTTTATTACATTAGAGCTAATACAAAAATACGTTAAATATACGTTTTTTTTGTGTGTGGTGTTGTGGGACCCCTTTCGTTTTTACTTTATTTTATTATTTCTTAGTTAATCCGCCGTAACATTACATACTGTGAAAATTTCAACTGGCTACCTATTAAATACGGTTCGAAAGATACAGCCGTTAATAGGTAGGACAGACGGATGGACGGACAGACATCGTAGGCTCAGGTAATAGGGTCCCGATTTGTCATTGTTTAGTTTTAAGTTTCTATATTAATTTACATGAATGTAAATCTAGAATAAACTATTTTCATTTCATTTCATTTACCCTTTGGGAACGGAACGCTAAAAACTTGGACTGAATAAATGTCATCAGAATAAACATATCAAATAACAAAAATATACCTTAACAGAGTGTTAAAATATGCTTAATCCAGTGGCTATGTTGCCTGCCATGTTATCAGAGCCGGTAGAATCACCTTTAGCACAAATAGTGAATTGACAAATGAAGAAATTTACAATAATACAAAATAATTAATATGATTCGTCACAAGCCGATAGAGACGGCTATTTGTGCGCCCATTACCGGCTTATCGGCGATAAGGGTTATAGCAAAGCGACATGGTTAGTTTGATTTGTTGCCTTTATAAATTATTATAATTTCAGAAGTGGAGGCGAGTCGTTGAGTTTAATTTTCCGCAAATTTGATCTAGCGCCATAAATGTTTCTCGGCTCGCATTTAGCACTCAGTTTGTTTGCTTCAATCGGTGAGTTGCTTGTTTGTTGTGTTTTAATTACTTGTTATTTTTGTAATATATAGCAAGCAATTAGGTATTAAACAAAAATAAATAACTACCTACCTACATACAAAATGCAGACTCCTTAAATGTAATATATGTACTTAGCATATTAAGCATAATCGCTAGATAAGATAATTTGTTGCAATTTTTGTCTCGCTTTCACGCGTGGCATTTCTCTTCTGCGGAAAATTGACAGAACATTATTATAGTAAAAGTTAGCTTATAGAACATTTCAGCCTACTTATTACACAAGAAAACTGTTGGATGACTTAGGTAAATGGTACACCCAAAAAAACTATAAAACCTTATCGGTTTTAAATTGAGCACGAAATTGCCAGAATATTATAATATAACATTATATTTTTTAATATTATTCTATAACATATTTTTCTTTTTATCTTAATCTAAAATAGAGCCCGAAATGGAGGCTAAAATTTTAAAGTTCAGTCTATAGTTACTTATATGGAACGTAATAACAAAATATTTTAGTTGAAGTAATACGAAAATATTTTTCTACCATGGTATGTCTATAGGTATTTTATAACCACCGGAAATATAAAAATATAGTGTTTGGAGAAGTATAGGTACGCATTTTTTTTCTTTTATCTCTGAAGTGTGTATAAACCGAAAAAAATGGAATTGTTTAGAGTAGGTAGAAAATCAGCAAACATTTGAATTGAATTTGAAATAAATAAAGTAAACAAGAGAACCTAATACTTTTGTTAAAATAAAATCTTTGCATATTATTGTAGCCCCTGACAATCGAGTTTAACTCGCGTTTTGATCAACATACTTAATGCCGTAATTATTTTTACATGCGTTGATTTTTGGCATTTCTGGAAGTTCGTGGATTTCACTGGTATATCTAAACCAGACTTTTCTCTACCTTTATTTAAATAGTACAAATTCAAACAAAGATTTGGGTTTGCGTTACTTGCGGTTGTAAATATACAGCAATGGAGAAAAGAGGAGATTGAGAAAAAAAGCGTGAAATAACATGCTAAGAAATATTGAATTTCAGCGTATTGTCGTTTCAGGGCTATTTTTCCTGTTCACCAATACAAAAGTAATTTGATTGTTTACACAACGACGCATTTCTATTGTTCTATTATTTCCTTTCTTCTGATAAAAAAAAATTCCTGCACTATCAGCTGTTTTATTCTCTATTTGCTATACTTACACCTATTCAATTAATTAAAATAGATTAATCATCAAAATTACCAAAACATACCAAAATTATACGTAAAGAACATAATACTATGAAGTCCATTCATCATCTAAATCACGATCGGTTTTTCTATTGCCCGGATTAGAGTAACGAAATCATTTTAAAATTCTCAGTAATGGCATCTGAGTGACGGTACTCCCAGAGTGCATAAATAGTGGTGCCGGTAGGCGCCCTGTGAATAAATACTTGGATAGTATCGGTACACCGTTTAACGAGAGAGCCTTTTCCGCGCCGCGGTGAGCCGTTTAGCGAATTTCAATAGTTATCGCGCGGAGAAAAACTCTCGTCGAGAGGGACGGTACGCACGGAGAAGCCGGCGCGAGCGGGACGGACTTAATAAGAAAGAAGTAATAAAAAAGTGGTCGTGTGTGCGCGGTCGGAACGCGGTGGCGTAGGGCGGCGATGCAGGCCCCTCCCTGCTCGGCGGTCGGCTCCGCCGCCTCAGTCGAGTCCTCAGCGCGCCGCGCCGCACCGGTCCGCTCGCACACACTCGCACTCGCATCGCGCGTAAAAAGTTTCTACGACTCGCCGAAACTTGCGAACAGTGACACTATCCCCCAACTAGCACGAAACTTTATCCACCATCCCCGTACGCTCAATTGTTTTGTGTTCCAAATTTCAACTGTGATTTTTTTGATCTCGGAAAACTTTAACTACGTTTTAAACACGGTCAAAACTCAAATAAGCGAGATATAAAGTAGAGACTGAAGATTCACCAAGTGTTCTCGGTCAGCAGAAGGCTGATTAAAATCAAAGGTGCGAAGAATATGTCCTGCGTCATCGATGGGATGTTCAGACGGTGACGGTGCGTGGTCGGGCGGACGTGGGGGCTCAGGGCACTCGGAGGCGCTCAACTTGATGCTGCTGCAGGGCGAAGGCCGGGAGCGGCAGGGCTCCGCCATGGAGGAGGAGTGCTCCGCGCGCCCCTGCGCCACAGACTTCTCCATCGCTGCTATCATGGCCCGTGACCGCCAGGAGCGGCGCGAGAGGCGGAGGCATAGAGACCCTCGGGAAGACACGCTCACACCGTTAGGTAAGTCATATTATCTATCATCATCATCATTTTAACACTGCCGTTAAAAGAGTAGCGAGCATTTTGTAAGCACATTAAAAATAGGTAACTTTATCCTATTGTGCTATTGCAGATTAGCAGAGGTTCCAAATCAATAGACATTATAAAACTTACAAAAAAAACAACATTGTTACTAAAAGACAAGTACAATTCATTTTCCATTTCATCCAAGTTATGAGTATGCACATGTATAATTATTACTTTTATGGATTATGCTTGTAATTCTGTATTAATAAGCGCTCGATTTGACAATCATATAATATTATAAAAAACACAATAAAATTTTCTATTTGTAAAAACCACATGCGAGATTATGTGTAATGTTTGTTCGTACTCAATTCCAGTCAAATCAATTTCAATATCTGAGCGGATTTGTATGAAATTGTGATGAAATTAGGTAGATATAGGTACCTGCTTTAGATTTATCATTACTAAACTTACTAGATATTTTAATCCCGTGGAAATGAACGATTCCTGTAGAATTTTAGATAAAACAGCAAGGTACTGCAGTATTTTTCATAACTAATATGAAAAATCCAGGTTTAATTATATTATGCAGAAAAAAAAAAATTGTATGTCAGATTGTAAAGCGCACATCATGCTACCGCCAGTCTACCATCGCTCCATCAGAATTGTAGTCTAACCAAGTCTAACCTACAATTCTGCATAAATGCACGGAATATAACATTATATAGTGGGCACTGAAAGCTTAGGTGATACCTATAATAATAATTATAGGTAGTACGTATTTTAATCTTATCTCATTGACAGCTTTGGTGTCATTGAGTAGGTACCAATAAACTGTAATATTTTTTTTCATAATAATACTATCACTGCAACATTCAGACCCCCCTGAAAAATACAGGGTTTAAGCTACATCCGTTTTAAATTTTATTCAAATCAGTTCAGTCGCTACGGAGATGAGTGGGAATAAACACACGTACACAATTACTAATTTTAGCATTATAATATTAGTATAATGAGTCTTTGAACACGTTTTAAATACCTGCTTCAATACTTCCATAGAGTAGGTATTATATGCGAAGATAGCTATGGATTAACACTGCTAAAAATCACGAAAGTTCTTTTTATTCTTATTAATAAGGCCAGGTTTTCCCACTTTTAAGCAATGCTTGTTACTACAGATGGTCATCTGTTAATCACACAATACATGTTAAATAAGGCTTAATACATATATTGCATTGTAGTCGCATTTAGAAGAGCACTTACACACTTACACATAATCGTGCGTTTCATAACTGTTTTTTTTCTTCATATTTTTCGAAAAGTACAGCTATAATGTAAAATGTACCTTTACGGTTCCCTCCATAATTATGAAATCTGTACCTATATTAAGATATCGTAGATATCATTTAGTAAATAGGTATTTGAATGAATCTAAATTACAAGGAGAAAAGTCAAATCAGTGTTGCTTTAGTTTTTTTTTCTATCTAGCGAAATGTCCTTAATTGTGTTTCAATCTTTACGATTACCTAGATAAAACATACGATTTTGATATGATACCATTTATATAATTTTAAGCTAACCGTGGAAGTAGACAAACTAAAACAAGAATTACCATCTGCTAAAAGTAGGAAAAGAGGGCCTTAAAGTGGTCTACACTTTAGGATTCGCTATTTAAACGTTCAATTAAAAAACAAGAATGCAATTAATAAATGTAGCAAAAAATATACATAACGCTTAAATTGGTTGAAAAAATAGTTCATTTGGAGGCTGACAGGAGAGCGATCGTAGCTCAGCAGCTAGAGGAATGGTAGCTTTACCTGTATCTTTGCGCAGGTTCGAATCCTGCCTGTCGTATTTTTTTAAAATTTCATTAGTTAAATTTGACAAAATTTTATTGGCAAAAAACCAAATTTCACATAGTTTTTAAATTTTTAAATTTTTAAACTTACCTCTCCGTTGACCTGGAACCCGCCGCTGGACGCACCAGCAAGCGCGCCATCCGGAATCTGCAACAAACAAAAAATTCATTAACAAAATTTCATAATATAAGCGTTTTTTAGGAAATTCATCAAAAATTTTACACATTTTCGGCTATTTTTTGCATTTTGTTTGCAAACCGCTCTCCGATTGGTGCCAAAAGCGCACCATCAGCTGCGCCTGAAGCGGGGCTTCAGTATCACATCAAAAAATCTTTCTCTTTCATACAAAAATTTTACACGCGACAGTAAAAAAACTGTTTTTTCGGCATTTTTTCTGTAACATTTAAATACTAAAAATCTGTAGAGTTTTGAGACAATAATATATATTTTTGCCCCGACACAAACAGAAGTAGTTATAAGTTTAACGTGTGTCATCGTATAGCTCCCCAACAGCGGAACCGTTTTTTTTTTGCGTTTGAAAGGTAACTTTATAGCGTGAGTTCTTAGCTAAGATTCAAGAAAATCTGTTGAGCCTTTTAAAGATTATATTGGGGGCTTAAAAAACAATTTATACTTGTTTGATAGATAATCAGGGGTTACTTTGCGGAAGTTCATCTTCAAATCTGTTTCTTACAGAGTATTTTAAAATAGTTTCAATGTAATTTCAAGTACCTACAATACCTACATGATTCCTATGGAGCTAAGTAATCAACGGATGATTAAGTAGAGGGAGGGCTTTATTCAGCAGTGGACCTTTACCGGATGATGATGTGTGTGATGAGATAAATAGGTAGGTACATATAGACGAAGAAAATGGGCTATTGTTCATTACATTACACGGGGGGTATTTGCAGCACGGGCATAGTGGAGCCGAGTTCAAAATCTGTAGTTTCCCCCCAAGTATAGTTATTTTTACCCCACCTATAAACGTGGAAATTGTAGATGTTTTCAAAGATTTACATTATATGTTTATGTTAAATAGTTTAAAACACAATAAGTACCTCCTTATATGAAACTTACTGAAAATATTTACATGGCGGATAAAAGCATGAGTTTCTAAGTTTTCAGCTCTACACAGTTTGTAGGTAGGTACCTATATTAATTGTGACATCAATATAAGAATAATTGTTCAATTTCATTCTATCGCAAAAATTAATTACAATCAATAGAGAAAATACAGTAAAACATCAATTTTGTCTGTATTTCAGCGATTTTTAACTAATAAATTAATTGTTAATATTGAAGCATTATAAGAACCTTCTTAAATCAAACTGAAGGAGATTGAATGCAATAAAATTTGGATATTAGTAGGTATGGTGACCTAGAGTTTATTAAGAGCATTTTAAAACCAAACCCTCTCGGAAATAGACTCATTCTTTAAAACTCTTAAGAGTCCATGCTTGGTGCGATATAACATGATAGAATGTCATCATCATTCATCATTTCATCTATTGATCTCACTGCTGGGACTTTGGCCTTGAGAGGATGGGTCCTTACTCCTTAACCACCATGCTGGCGCAGTGCATGCTGGTGAATGTTGTATGTCTTTGAACTTTTAAGGTTCTTCGAAATGTCGGTTTCCTCACGATGTTTTCCTTCACCGTTTTTGAGCATTGGCGTCGAAACTACTAATACTGTATGTTCTATCATGTGAACTATGATAGAATGGACTTATGTAAAATATCAATTTTATCAATTTTTTACGAATAATGAGAATAACATTGCAAATGTTCAGTGCAATGTTAATTTTGATTCATGTATATTTAAAATCAATTCTAATAAAATAAAATAAACCATTCCATTGTTATATTTGAAAACTTATTAGAATAAAAAGGAAAATGTTATTGAATATTTTAAACGGTTTATATAAATAGATTTGATATAGGTTCAATCATTTTGTATCTTCATACATAATTAAATGTGCAAGCGACATAGAAAAAAACGGAGTGGAACGAATGCATGGACGCATAAAAGTTACTCCGTTTTTTTTCACTTTTTATATCTCTACATAGTATAATTAAAGTCGCTTTCCGCGTCTGTCTGTATGTCTGTATGGCCACTAACTCCTCCTAAACCACGCAACGGATTTTAAAGTGGTTTTCGCCATCAGTTAGATACATTTTCAAGGAAGGTTTATATATATAACTAGCAACCCGCCCCGGCTTCGCACGTAAATACCACCCGTGCGAAGCCGGGCGCGCGGGTCGTTAGTTCGTAATAAAATTGAAAAAAAACAAAACATATCATACAAAATGTAATATTTTGGGAGTTACCATAATAGCAGAGAATAGCATAGCGTCATAAAACTGCTATTTATATAAAAACGACCGTACTATGCTATAAAAAAAACAGTTGGTAGCATAGTGTCATGACAAAATGCTATCAACTGTTTTTTTTCTGAAGATCACTTTCTGCTTTTATACCGACCGGCAAACCGATATTTTTTTTTCGGCATTTTTTTTGTAGACTCAAGTCTACAATCTGTATAAAGTAGATTCTATAATATATATAAACTTATGTGTTTATAATTTTTTTAGAAATTCTTCATTATAAATATATTTACATATATTATAATGAAGAATTTCATTATAAATATATAACAATTAATGTATATATAACAATTTAATTGAATAAAGAAAGTTTATTTGTATTTACAAAACGATTCGAACAGAGAAAAACAAAGTTAACGAAATGCCTACTAAATTACAACGAAATAATAAAAAAAATGTATCTAGGTGCAACAAAAAGTACCAAAAATGCAGACATCATTGCCGTGTTCATTTCGATAGTAGTGATATTTTTAGCGTTATATTATGTGCCAAAATGGTAAAAAGGAACACTTACAGTGACAATAATAGTGTCTGTCTGTCCAGTCGTCCGTCCGTTTGTATGTCATAGCCATTTTTTTGATGATCTAACTTCAAACTAGAATATAGTAAATTCAAACATATATTAAAGCATTTCTTTGAAAACAACCCATATTACAAGTTAAGTGAATATACTTCAATGAAGCTCACGGAATCCTCATTTTTGTAAGTTTGGTCAGTTTAATTGTTTTAGTGTGATTGAGTTGTAAAATTGTCGTTGTTTTTTTTTTTTTTTTTTTTTTTGTAGTTTCTAGTATTTTTGTTTTATAAGTTAGCCGATTTTATTTAACTCTTATTTATAACATAATTATTCCCTGTAAAAATGACTTGCCTATAACGTTTACTGTTTTTATGGCCAATAAATATTTCTGATTTCTGATTTCAAATGGCAAAAATCTGCTTCCATGAGGTTTGAGAAACTGCTATGTTATCCTGTCGTTTTCTAAAAATAAGGCCTGGAACAGAAAATTTAAAAGCCACCCAATATTCAGAAAAATGGTTTCAAATGAAAGTTATTGCTAAAATTTCGGCAATTTTCCTTTTACCGTCATGGACAGTGATTTTTTTAATTCCCAAAAATGTGAGGAAAAAAAAATTTACTGCGTCTCGCTTCTTCTCTAAAGTTTACGGGTGAAAACTTGTACGAAGCGAAATTAATTCAGGCAGGTAGTAAGTAAATTAGACAAATTTTATATACATTATAAATACCACCTACTATAATTAGTTAGTTTCAGCTGTTTGTTTTCCGAATAGTGTAAAATAAAATAAAAATAATGAAGTTTTATGTAATAACGACTACTTACTATTTTTTATACTTAAAAAATATGTACCTACTTTTTTCGTCAACCAAGTACGGAACACCTGAAAAGCAAGTTTTACTCCCGAATGGCGAATTTATTTCAATAGTGGGTATTTAGGTACTTAATTTATCAGAAAAAAATCATAAATGAGCAATTTTAATTGGTTTCCTAAACTAAAGTACTACCAGTTTATTTGGATAATTTACTGAGGGTGTTACCATTGTATTTTCTAAACAGATGTAGAAATTCAGCTCTTTTTATTTGATATCTTAACATTTATAATTAAGTTCGTCGAATGAACCGTAATTGTTTGGTGATTAAACCTCTTAATCTTATTGAATACAGGGTTCCTTCCTTACTAGAGTTTAACATTCCAATAAGAAACAATGCTCATTAAATCTTTGCCAAAAAATCTTTATATATAATTTTTTCTTTATCAATAACTTCTTAAAAAAATGAAGATTATAAGAAAACTAGTCGTTAGTTTATGTTAACGGTATATTATAATTTACGTCTGTTAGCACATAAGATGACAAGTTGAATACCAAAAATTATAAAAAAAAGTTCAATCACAAAATAGTAGTTCAAAGATGCATCAACGATAAAGAGGCCAAAAAAATTACATGATTTCTCCATGAAAAATGCTTTTCCACTAAACCGAATAGTTTTATAAATAACATTGAACGTTAAATTTAAATATAGGTAAACAACGCATTTGCACATTGTTGGCAATTAACATTTTTATATTTTGAGGGCTCCATAAATTACAAGATTTATTATAAAGTATGTAATAAAAAATAAAAAAATATTTTCTTTAAATCTGTGCGCTTACGCCTAATTAAATTATACTGCAAAAAAAACCTTTTCTGCTGAGTCTTGGAAGAAGGAATCGGTTTTGGAAGGCAAGATGACATTTCCTTCCTAAATTTAGGAAGGAAATCCTAAAACCGGAGTTGATCTGTCCCTTTTTTGCAAGGTGAGTGTCTGTGTGGAGTTTGTATGGCTTACTTATATGTGACGTCACACGTGTATAGTGCGCTCTCTGTCTAGCAAGACATTATAAAATATAAGATATTATAATTCTTATATATTCCATAATTTTGAACACATTTCAATTTTGTTTTCAGTGTTCGGCTCTATTCTTTTTTATAAGATAATTTAAAAAAAACAGCCCGGTAGATTATTGCTTTGACCGTAGGTACAAAAAAATATACAAAAATATTTATTTGTTTCATAATAACCGATATACAAGCTATGTGAATCTCTGACTCCTATGCTAGGTAGATTACCTTAGCTCATTATTTTAACTACTAATTTAAAAACTTTATAATATCGTTCTGTTTAGGGTTCCTTGTTTAAAAAGAAACTGTTTCTGTTTTCTGTATGATTTAGTTACTTAGCTTCCACAAAATTTACCATTAATATTTTTGTTTATAATTTTACACGGGAATTACTCTCGTATGATTAAACTGGTTATTCCGACTATAGTTTTAACTGCATTCGGCGGTCTTTTTCAAGATGAATGCGCGTGCACGACTCTGTCTTGCTTTACACCACCAATATTATGTTTGACAGATAATGTAAACAGTATCTTAATAGATAATTAATATTAGCACACATTAATTCAAAATAATGATTAGAATTTTGTTGAATATATTTTCTTTTACCAACAATTTTTTTTTCTTAAAAAATATTTAAAAAAATTATATTTAATTAGTCAAATGAATATGTATGACTGAAGTATGACTGAATGAATATGTATGACCAGTAACCATTTTATAGGTAAAACTCCCAAGGAATCCCGCTCACATTCTAGTGATTTTATGTTCAAATCCATCTCTTTATTTTTGCAGAAAAATTTGTGGACGCTACTGCTTCGGCATCAGGGTCTCCATCGCCTCCCCTCGCCGAGTTCGAGCGAGACTCTCCCGTGGATGTCTCCTCGACGTCAGAAGCGGGATCTGCGAGCGGAGCTTGTGGCTCTCGCGCGCTCTCCCCTCCACCCCGGAACCCCCAACTCACAGAGAGGTGGTCTAGCGAAGAAATGAAGCACATACAGTGTCACTTAGAGACGAAGGAACTCTGGGACAAGTTCAACGACCTTGGCACGGAGATGATTATCACGAAGACTGGAAGGTGAGTTTGTTTTTATACTACAAAATAAGAGCGCGTTCCGATCATGTCAGTAGCGCCAATTGAGAACCAACACGGCACGAAGAATGTTTTTTTTTTTTGTACCATGTTGGTTCCAAGTTGGTTCTCATTGGCGCTGTTGGCGTTAATTTGACAGTGATTTTATATTTGACGTAATTAGGTATACCTTTTTTGATATGCCTGAAGTTAAAAAAGGTGTAACATTAATTGATATACATTTATTTAATTAAATGAAACCAATTAAAATACATTTTACATTTAAACAAATACCTACTTCAAAAATAATACCAAAGCTTAAACTTGTGTTTTAAGCTTTAATGTACAGTGTACACTTTTTTAAACGCACAGCGAGGAGTCTGTGTTTCCCAAAAAGTACAATATGGTATTGTGTTCAATTACAGTAAATATCACACTAAACAGGTTCTTTCTACGTAAGCGTGCTCCAACCTAGTCCACATCAGGCATGATGTGGACAAACGAAGGTTTAAGAAAAAAAATACCTAATTCAATTTATAGAAAAAAAATGTTGTAGTAGTTTGACCACAGTCAACTTTATAGTACCATCGAATGGTTATTACACAAATATATTTGAGTTAAGAAGAAAGAAAGAAAGAAATGTAGTTTATGCTGTTACAGCAACATTAACTAACGTAGGCGAGCAATATTATATAGCTTTGGTTAGGTATATAATATTGCTTTTTCAACCATTTTTGTGACATAACATTATATTACAATGTATTAACATAACATAACATAATATTATAATGTTATGTGTCACAAAAATGGCCTCAAATCAGCATTATGATATTTACCAAACAGCGCTGATATTCCGCTGAAGTCAGTTAGTTAGTTAGTTATGGAACGAAAATTCTTATTTTACATTAAAATGTATTGTGGGCAAGCAATATACAACTTAAATTACCGTCGAAAGTTCCTCTCGTCCAATTACTGATTGTATTTATCTCGATTCTCATTCATCAAATCGGTTAAGCAGAAATTAAAATCATCGCGGTAGGTAGGCAATCGAATAGCGATTGTTGGTTTAACGAGATCAAGGCAATATCGACGGTGCGTTTCAGAGGCGATAAGGTAGGTGGCACAGTGCGCGGCGGCGCGAGGCGTGTCGGTCGCGCTGCGCAGCCGAACAATGGGCAATCGCCCACCGACGACGCGCGGCTACAACTCGCGCGTTGATATAGTTTACATCGTCTTGACAACTGCGAATTTGATCGATTTTGTACCTTTAGCTTGATGTAGAGCAAGCAAAAATAGGCCCTTCTGTAAGCCATTATGGGCAATGATGCGTTATATATAAACTGTTACTGAGGTTTACTGAGCCGATGTCTGTGCGGTGATACAAACACAAGTGCAGTGCGTCCTGTGTCTGGCAACGACGCAAACGTACGATGCGCGATTTTGGAGTATGAAAAATAATCAAAAATGCTATGTTGTGTGTTTAGAAAGTGAAATACTTGTACTGGGATGGCTGTAAAAGGCTGTAAAGTTCTATAAGTCCTATGTAGGTAGCTATAGTAAAATATCGCTATGTTTTTGTGCTTTTTTAATGAGTATGACGTCTCTATTGGTAAACCTCATTGATTATGGGGCCAAATGGTGAAAACTTAACTTTAATAGTTTTGTCTGGCTTTAGTATATTGTTTGTGGCAAAATTAACTTAAAAATTTTCAATACCTCAATCAAAACTCGAATCACCATAGCCGCAATAACCAACTTTCCCAATAATCGATTGCGGCCGTGACCGACTAAACCGTCATGTGCAAGTTTCATTTCTAGCAAAGCTGAATGATGTAGCTCTTGGAATTGTTCGTATCAGTTACTACATGACGTGCCTATTGTAATCAAAGGAATCCTGTTAACAACGTAGTTTTGATTGTTCTTAGCGTAGCGTTGAAGCGTCTCAAACTGCCAGCTCTTATCGAGACCAGTGTAAATCAACGCGCGACATTTAACCGATCGTGGCAAATTCACAAACCTCAATCTTTTGATAAGAGATCCCCTTGAAAGTATTGCTCTAGATTGTATTTTATTAATGAAGTCATAACTTATAAGAGAATGATAAATGTATTATGCTAAATAATTATGAAAACAACTTAAAATCGAATATAACCAAATGAGTATTTAAATATAAAAATAGACTAAATTTATCTAATAAACCGCTGCCAGCAGGTATCCCAAGATGCTGGCCGCATTGCCACGCTGAATTGCAATACTAATACGTTGAGTTGCACAAGATATCGGCCAGCGTTTTGGTCACAAGATTCTTCGACCAGACGTGTTACTTTGTTACGTGTTACTTAGTTTACTTTTACAATAACATTTACTTATAAATCTATAAAATATTAAACTAAGTTTGTTTTGCGCGTTAATTGGAAGAAGTGTAATTAAAGTTCCAACAGATTATTTAATGCTAAATATATACGTCGTCTCCGAATAAGTAATGTGAACGTAGGCCTGGTATAACGTACGTAGGTACACAACAATGAGGGTTCTTTCACGGACTATAAAGCTGTATTAATACCTCACTTATTATTCTTTATAATGTTCTCGAGTTAACGATGCCTCGGGCATTCAGTTTTCTGCCACGCACCATAAAGTACGGCAGCTGGAAAAGTATTTCAGTTTTTAACTTCACTTCAATAAAGGAGGGGGTTCTCAATTCGTATTTTTGTGTTTGTGGTAATAAACATCAGAGATCCGTCATTTATAAACCGATTTAGAAAATTCTTCTTGGTTGGTCCCTTAGAAATTTAATCACAATCAGTCCAGTAGTTTGGTTTTTAAATCAAAACAACTGAAAAAAAAATATCATCCAATAGATGAAATTTTGTATTTACAAATTTTGAAGTCGGTTTTTTAAAGTGATAATTATATTTATTTCCGAACACATAGGTAAAAATGTCATGCAAAACTCAGACGGTATAAAATGTAATCTGTAGACAGTCGTATTTTCCCGCTATCATTCGTTTATGTTATCAATGCGTGTTGGCTATGTAAGATTAAATGCGATAGCAACTGCTACAAAGAGCTTTGGGAAGTCGCAATGGGAGACAATTTGCCACACGCCGTCACGCGAGCTTATCCGAGTCGGCCCCGTCGATTAGCATAAATCTCGCCAACTAACCGTCACAAATGAACAGAGGGCGCGGGACAGGGCAGCGTCAGCGGACAGAGGCGACCGGCGGCTAAACAAACTGACGCGCGCGGCGGCGATGCGATCGGCAATCGCGCGACATTCGCGTGTCGCAGCGACGATGCGCGACGAATCGCGACCGTCGCTCGCCCGCATAAATCAGCATTATCTCGCGAGATAGCCGCACGCCTGGACCCACCCCGCCATATCACGCCGACTCCCGTGTCGTTCGAAAAAATTAATGACTCGGAAAAACGATTCGCTTATGAGGGATCTTTCACTGTAATTGAATTGCCCCGCAGAGATTCAGCCGAGTTGTCGGGTAATATCACAATTTGCAGCGGCAGTCGTGTCGAATCAGGTGTGATTTTAGGTCTAGAATGAATCACTCCTTTAAAAAGTCCATCTAATTTTTAAAACAACGCTAGAATAAAATAACTTATGGTACATACAAAGTAGGGCTAAAAGTACCTGCTAACTGTTACAAACGTTGTCTGCTTGTAACTATTATTTAACCTCTAGTCTGGTTATTTGGTAGATATCTAGGTTTAAGTATATGGAAATTTGAATATGCTCAGTGCTATGGCGAAGACCCTAAGTTTCGCGTAGAACTACAAAAAAGTAGTCACCAAAAAGTCATAAGTGGTATGTCTTACTTTTAATTTCTAGGTACAGACAGATACCTACACTATTACCATTATTTAGTCTTCTATATAGCTTATGTTGGCCCGCAGATATTTTTTTATATGGCGCTAGCATACATAATATCTACTTTTTGAAAAGGTATTTTTTTTGTATTAGGAAAATATCAAATATCATTAAATTTATAGTCAAATTTCAAAGGTCATAATGACAAAATAATAACTAATTTATAATAACACCACTTTGACTGTTGCTCTTTGGTTTATAGGTAATGTTAAATTATGTTTACTCTTATGTTTAATGGTTTAAAGAATGTAATATATATTATGATTATTTGTTTAAGGGCATATAGCTATTAGAACGTCATGCTTTTGGGTCCTTTTGCGTTTAGGCGGTTTTGATATACATTATAGGTAATTTTTTTGTGACAGGAAATTTTGCTACAAAATATACCACAACTTTCAAGACAATAAAAAAGTTTGATGTTGATTTCGGTTACAAGGCCAATAAAAGTACGAAAACGTTATTATTCGACGTAAACGGAAATCATATTTTTATATTACTTACTTATTGCAGCATTAGAGTTTATTCTTGATAATTTACTCCTTATAACTCTAGACTGGCTACCGCCACCTTTTACATCTAATTTTGAATCAGCATTATTTACTAAAAGTTCAAATATTCTAAGTGTTGAAATAAAAAACAAAAGCGCTAAATAAAATAAATTAACTCCAGCCATAAAAATGCAATCCTATCCCAAAAGCCTCGCTAATCCTATAAACCCGCTGATTTAAATTGTACCGCGTAATAAATGAAGACAAGAGAAAAATAAAGCGATATTAAATCTGCGCACATTAGCTGAATCGCCTGCATTCACCCCCAGAAGATTATCATAACAGGCGTAATAGAATAATGTAAATATTCTGCCCGACGGTAGTGCGCTAATCGCGGCGAAACGAACGCGGTAAAACCATTTTAAAACCTGTCTCTTTGTGTACGCTACGGCTCTTTTAGTTCATTCGTCGGGGACCCATTTTTCATTCGCTCTGCAAATATTTTGATGTTTGTCGGCTTTTGTGTACGACAGCCATTATGGCGGAGTCCATCTGATGCCGTTGTTTATATTTCTCTGTGACATTGATAAACTTTGTCAAATTAGTGAGGCTGCTATTTTGTGGGTCTTTGAACGTTGTAATAAAGATGAGGTTTGGTAGCTATTTCCGCTGTAAATATGTTTTACGAGTTCATTCTTAATTAATGGTTTGATTATAAAACTTATTTATATGCAAACATAACTCTATCTCTGTTTTAGTACACTTTTAGTTCGCTACTTGTCATGACTATACGGCGGTAATTATCTTGATACATTTGGCTGGGAAAAGGGAAAAGATGATGATGGCAATGATGATTTAGATTATGTTGTCCGTACTGTCCACATCTGAGCAATTCGTGAAATGTTTTATTTAGCAGAAAATCCGCATTTTCTGGCGATTAAAAGCTGGCGATACCTCGTGGCATTCCGCATTACATTATACACCAACCAATTAATCCTTTAAGTAACTTTAAACCCGACAAAAAAAACAATTCCTAATAATTTCTTAGGTTTTTGCGATAAAACACAGTTTTTTTTTTTTTTTTACTAATTATATCGCGTGTATTTGGTGTGTATTTGTGTGCCACAATGCTACGATGCTACGCGAGGAAAATTAAAATATAACCGGCCAAGCGCAAGTCGGGCTTGCGCTCTAAGGGTTCCATACCACCACATAACTTTTTAGCGACTAAAATACAAAAAAACGGACGGACGGACGGACACGGACGGACGGATGAACAGACGGACAGACAGATAGACAGACGGACAGACAGACACACAGCGTAGGCTTAGTCCTAATAGGGTCCCGTTTACACCCTTAGATTCCGTACTATCACAAAATACAAAAACTAGTGAAATATCACGCCCATCGGCGGTCACCCATCAAAGTACCGACCGCGCCCGACGTTGCTTAACTTGGTGGTGAACAAAAATTTATGTATAAGGTTCTTAAGGAAAGAAAAAAAATTAGAAAATTTCTAAGAAAATTGGAAAACTTCAGAAAACTTAACGATGATTTTAACTCGCGGGTGAAACACGAGGCGCAGCTAGTTTAACATAAATATTCATTAATGTATTTCCGTGCCTACCTGGCACATAACTTGTGGTAAAAGAGATAAAATGTGATATTGTAACATCTGAATTATCGTGATCGTCTTAATTATAATCTGTCTTCAAGACGCGGAGACGTCGCAGCTAGAATGCTGCCAACGCTTCAATCGGCAACTCTTGGCACTCGACTAGCTGTTTGATTTACTTCTCACCAGCACCTAGCAATCATAAATCAACTCGTTTTAGTTTTTCCTACATCCTATTAAAAGCATGTATGTATTACGTGTAGGTACATGTGAAATGTCACATATATTGACATTTTCATTAATAGATGTAGTCTTACTGTGGTTAACCGTTAAACGTTAAAACAGCTACCCCTCAGCTGTTTTTAAATAAAAAATATATTTGGGTTTTGGTCTGGCTTCAGAGGGCTTTTGACCATATCTTTATTTTGAATTACGGTATTTAATATAGTCAAACAAGTCAAACAAGCTAAGTAAGTCACGGTCATGTCAAACTCATGCCCCAGTAAAGTGGTGAAGGCTTTACGAGAGGCTTCTATGGAGTTTTAGAAACAACACGAAAAGACGCGTTTCACCTCTCTATATCACTTGCCTACACTCAAACACGTTCACAAACACTTTATAAATAACTAGCGGCCCGCCCCAACTATACGCACGTGTATGGATATATAGCCTATGTCACCCGGGGATAGTGTAGCTTCTCAACAGTGAAAGACTGTGGTCTTCCTATTTTTTTATTAAACTGATATCGACCGTTTCAGTAAATCACCTGAAACGAAATATTTATAACAAAAAAATAAGATTGGTATGACTAATCCTTGCCGGATTTCCCGAATTTATTTAAATTTACGCTGCATTGCTGAAATGCAAATAAGTATTTAGTTTCGGAGCCTATTCAATGCTAACAAACAATCAAATATTTCCTCATTATAATATTAGTATAGATAAGCTACCATTATTACACATTAACACTCGAAAATACACAAGTTTTGGAAAATAATACAACGTACGCGACATGTTTTTTTTCACGTTGGCGCCAAAACTCCCGTGGTAGCTGTCAAACGCAAGTGGGTTACCATATCAAAATTTTAAAAGTCCTGACTTCAAGTCTGGATATTTCATTAAAAGATTGGATATTTTGGTTACAATGGTAACAAATTAATAACTTACATCGCCCAAGCTAAAAAAGCCGGACAAAGGTCTAAAAGTCCGGAAATATACGGACAAATCCGGACGGATGATACCCTAAACGCAAGTTATTGTAAAAAAAAAAAAAAACCTATTTCTCTTAAAAGATTGTTTTATATATGAAGTGTTGTTCCACACTGATCCGGATGACGCAGGAACGAATACCGCGGGACGTTGTATTTTTTAATTATCTATAATATTTAAATCTCAGATCCGACAAACAAGGGAGATATGGTAGGTAAGCTGGAGTAGCGAGTGCGAACGCATCTGGCCTAAATCAGGTTTGATTATGACTTTAGTCGAACTCAAAAAACAAACGACCTTGTTGCCCTTTTTTGCGTATGAATTATTAGTTATCGTATAGTTCATTGGTATCACGTAATGTGCGTGAAAAATTAGTATGTCGTACTTACCCAAAGTATTGCGGTTCAGCGGTGTAGTGAAAAAAATGGTGAAACACGGTAACATTTGAACACGAACGATAACTGTACTAAAGCATATCTCCCTTTTTTATAATGGAAACTGATGTGTTTTCACACATTTTATTTATATCACACGGGAATTACTCACGCAAGATTAAGCCGGTAGCCGGAGCCGGAGTAACCGGCTTAATCTTACGTGAGTAATTCCCGTCTAATATCATCATCATCATCATCAGCCAGAAGACGTCCACTGCTGAACATAGGCCCTTTAACCTCCACACTGAACGACAGCCTGCTTTTTGCATCCACTGGATGCCAGCCCGTCTAATATAAATAAAACATATCTCCCTTGTTTGTCTGATCTAAGATTATACCTAACTCAGTACTAACGCAGATGCCTTATTATGGATGATTCGGATTGTGATCGCGATCGCGTGCCATCTCACTTACGCACGTGGTGCGAGTAAGTAGATGCGTACGGGACGGCATGCAATCTCGATCACAATCAAACTTCTGTAAAAAGTCGCAGCATAGTTCATTGGCAAATTAATGATTATAAACTTTATCCAACGAAATAACTTATCGATAAGTGTATCAATTTGTTGTAGTGCATGAATGTGCAGGTAGAGTAGATACCTATAGGTAGTACTGTGCACCGCGTTACACGAGGACGGGGCGAGTTCGCCATTTGTCGCACTCTCGTGATAATTGTTGATATACGATCGCGATCCAACCCAGTAATTGTCAACGCTTAATCTTCTAATTGGCTCGCATTTACCACTGCCAGCGAGTCGCCTCTGCCCGTTCGCTCCGATAGTTTGCATACAAAGTTTTTTATCTAAAAATTTCGTTGAACATAACTCGCCATAAAACGGATCGAGTGAGCGAAGTCGAAAAGCTATTCGCAACGCCAATTTGGTGAACAGTAAAAAGTGCGATTCACAAGTGCAACTTGAAGCGGCGTTTAAGAGCGAACCGAGGGCGGCGCCCACCGGGGGCGAGAAAACAATTTGGAGTTTTATCGGTGGCGAGGTGGTGCGAGGTGCGGGGTGGCCGCGTTACCTCTGATTTATGGTTTACATTAGACCGCCGCGAGGTACCCTGTAGAACGGCAACGCGCGAAATGCACACGCGCCGCGGCGACCATTGCCACTCACTCGCCTTTCTTGCTACCCTCCTCCTACCACGTTACGGAAATTTATTGATACCTACGACATAACGTTTACTGATGCTACTAGCAATACTTACATAGGTACAGTTTTGCTTAAAGGATACACGTTGGCTTAATGTTACTCACGTAAAAAATCTTTGAGTATAAATTAGACTAATCTTTTGATAACGACAGGTTGGTCCTGTTTTTAAAAGTTTCACAAGTTGACACGCCAAAACTTGATAAGTATATAATTATATATTCGTTACGTCGTTTGTTTTATTTTGTTATCCGACTAATTTACGTACCAGAAAACAATGGTTTTTTAAACCCCTGATAAAAGAGCTGATAAACTTAAAACGGCTGAACAGATTTTCTTGAATCACATTTAAGAACACTCTGGATCAAGTCACCTTTCAAACTAAATCAAAATCGGTTCATTCGTTTAGAAGCTAGGATACTAGGATAGGCACAAATACACAGATACACAGATACACGCATAACTTATAACAATTATCCAATAATAATATTCTTCAATATTTTTAACCGCCGAAAACCCGAAAACTGAATATAAAAAATAAATATTAATCTTTTGTAATATTTCAAATTCAGTTCACTACATGTCCTTTATTATTGAGACTAAACTTGGTCTAAGAAATTATTTGCTCTGACAGCTGCAGTAACATGGTGAAAAACTGAATGAAAATCACGAATTTTGATCACATCCACTTCTGAACGTAAGACTAGCAGATACCCAATATTTCGGTTAAGCATAAAAAAATATGTATATTATGTAAATAGCTTTTTTCATATTGCAGCTGTCAGAGCAAATAAATGCTTGGATCGAGTTAAGTATGATAACAAAAGATGTATACTTTTCAAGGTTGGTGGGTCACAGCCTCACAGCTGTGTAAAAATTAGGCGTTCAGTTGCGATTCGAAAGTTGGCGCAGTGAAATAATTACTTCTAAAAGGATTCTTAATTTAATTCATTTACCTCGTATTTTACATTGATTACTTACTCTTAGTATTTCTTAATTAAGGGACAAGCAAAGTTTTATTAACTTTGGCCATAATCTTGTTAGCATTATTTCACTTTAAAATGCTGAATTAATGAAACCGTAATACAGCTTAAACTCCACCGTCTGATGCCGTGGATACTTCAGTGTCATTCGAATTCAAAAGCTAATTTCACTAAAACCTTAAATGAATCGAGTTGGCCGGAGCTCGCACATTATTTAACTTGTTCCAAGTTTAAATTGAAAACGCCACCGAACTCTTTGCGGCGTCGGAGTCAAATTTTGAACTTTGCCGCTGAATCGGAAATTTCTATATAAATATCTTATTAAGCTTAAATTCAGTCGGTGTCACGCTGCCGACACTAATTTTATTCGTGAAAGACGGCGTCGGCCGCTCTGGCGCGGGGAGCCAGTGAAAATGTATGCAAACGAGGGAAACACGATATTTGACGGAGCTGAAAACGACTAAAGAATTAAAGGGAAGGCGCCCTGCGAGTTGCGACCGCGACACCACCGACTGACGCGGCGTCACCGCCCGCTCTTTAAACCGCGTCACATCGCGAATTCACTTTGCTTTGTGTCTTATTACAGGGTTAGCTGTCACTCGAGACGGTCGTTTATGTCTTTCGTTGCTGTAGAGCACAATGTAGAGTCAATTGGATTAGTAGATACTTACCTACTTTAATATAATCACAATGTAATCAGTCATTATAAACACAAAATCAGGTTACTGTTAAATTAATAGCTGTTTTATGAAAAGAGTTGAAATGAAAAAGGTAGTGTAATTATAGGTTTCCGGCATCTGTCCATTATTAATTCAACGATTGACCCTTTATCTTTAACTAGGTTATGTGAAATAAAACACATGTAGCTATGTAATAACGTATGTGATTCGTTTAAATGTGCCCTTAGCGAGTGTATCGCGAGCTAATCTCTCTCCTCCCCCCACTCCGCGGCTGCACTCCCCGACAATATGCCGCGCAGGGTGCGGGGTGGCAGAGAAAACGTGTAAACTAATTATGTACATTTTCGTAGCCACTTATTTACATAACCACGGGCTGAGCCCCGCTTTCACCGTGAATATTTCATTTGTAATCTTTATTTTGAAGGTTTAATATGACAGCTGTTGTTTTGTTTGGGGAAACTTTTAATTTTCGTCGTTTTCTTCCTATGCCAGCACCCTTTGTGTGCGCGTTAAGCCGACGCCTCCCGTAATGATAGGTGATTGTCGAACGACTTTTTTATATTCGGGTAAATGTCTGGGAAACTTTGGTGAGGTGAGGTGTAATTTGGAGTTTTCGCCGAGACGCGTCGTCTGTTGTCTGACACGGGAAGGTGCTTATTATTTTGATGACTGTTTTGTACGACAAACCGTTTACAGAACTGATATGCCTATCGATCGATATTTTTTGTGAAAGGGGTGGGATATAAACACGATAAAGAGTTAAATGAAATGTTAGGAACCGGCGGCGTGTCGATTGTTTGAGAAGTATAGCGGAAGCCGATAAGTAAAACTATTAGTAGGTAATGAGCGAGTGGCGCGCCGTTTCGCGGGTATTTATAACGCGCTTTCTCGGGAACTAATTTATGGAAGTAAGTACGCGGAAAATGTTTATGTAGCTACTCCAGCCCTCTTCCCTGCTGTTGACATCCGGTACCTTCCCCCTATATGCTTATGAGGAGCACACACACACGCGCTGGGATATTATGTGATACCTATGCTCGAGCCAAACCACGCACTTTACATATGCGGAAGCTAGCTAATAAAATGAACGCGGTTATTAACAATGCCAGGTTTTCTTCGTCTTTAACTGCCTTTAATATTACAAGTGCAGTTTTCTCTAACGACTGACTTATATGAAAATTATACGTTAGCTTTATAATGCTCTTTATACACAAGAAGATAAGCAGCAAGGCCAATTTTCTATATGGCCACCTATACTTTCCAGTAATCGTCAAGAGTGTCATCGTGGCTTTGATCTGGTTGCACCAAGAAAAGTTGACGATTGACAGCCTGGTCGGACTTACCGTGTGTTCAACTGTATATACATGTTAAAATAGATACCACAGAATAGTAATTGGTCACAGCCGCCATGGAATCTTTCTTACTTTATTCTTTATGGTAAATTAATTACGACACGTGGTTTTACCCGCGAAGATATTCTCTCAGGGACCGTACATTTTCCGGGATAAGAAGTCTTATGTTACTTCAACTAATCCATTAATCCATTGCTCTATTGTAGCGTGAAAGAGTTACAAATAAACACATTTTCGCATTTATAGTATTTAAGTATATTTGAGATAAGTACATACATAATTACTTATAGAAAAGGTTCACACAATAATAGAAACAAAACGTCGTTATATAACAATCCTCAAGTTTAGTCTGCCTCAGCAGATATCATGTAGGTCACGACATTATCAACGTAGCTCCATCGTAGCGATTACAAACTCTGAGACGGGGCGGGCCGCCCCCGTTGACATGTAGCGTTTTAACAGTCAGTACGTGAGCCCCCATCTTCCCCCCAGAACCACCCCCAGGGCCCCTAGAACTGACGACATTAGCAGCCGCAGACATAGGGCACGTCCCGGCCAGACGTTGACATTCGGAGCTAGAGCTAAATGTGCTTTTACCTACACGTACCTACCAAAGACTCTAGCAAGTACAGATAATAGTGCATTTTTTATTTTGCTGGTGTGAACAACATTTAAGTTGTTATTATTAATCTGTAAAACCTTCTAGATTTATGACATTTTCATACCTTTTAAAATCAGTAATAACAAAACTAACAAATTCAGAAACAAACATTAATTCATTCATACATTCTTGAGAAAGAAATTCAGTTCACAAACATTACAAAAAAATTTAGGCGATATGTTCTATCTCAATTTGAAGTAGATAAAAATAGATAAGTAAACCGTTTAAAATTGCAAAAATAAGTTTATCGACAAAGTAAATAAGGTAGGTACATTGAAGATAAGTAACTTTACATGATAATGTATTAAGAATAATCATCGATTTGCGCAAACAGCGTGGTCATTTACAATAATTACCTGGCTATAGGGACAAAAATGGTGGAAATCAAATTTAAAAAACCGCACAACCTATTAAACGTCCTCGACAAACGAAATACTTAGGATTTTTTGTATCAATTTCCACAAACTTTTTCCGGTATTTTTGTACGTTTACTTATTGCCTTTAAACGTTCTTCCATAAACTCTTTAACACTTCCAGCATCACTAGATAACCTTAAACAGCTTTTAATAAAAAGCTCAATTGAGTTAGGTATTATATACACTGACAGTAAAGATACGTGTAATAATGAAATTCAGAAGGGTAGACGAGGAGGCGAGGGTGTTGCAAGGTACAAGGCGACAGTTTTCGCAATATTGTCGCCAAACTTCCCAATTTCGGTGTCGACTTGCGAAACTCCTCGCCGCGTTTGTTAGTGAGAGGAGTCAGGTGCGCCTGTGTGCACACACCTTTATTCTCAGCACAGGAATGGCGTAGAAGCCGCGGTATATGAACGTGACTCCAAATTGTGGGCTTTGCGGGAATTAGCGACGGATTTGCAAGGAATAATTCCAGGGAGCTTCACGCGGAGTTATAAATACCATTCCTGTGTGCTGCCTTTGTATTTGTAGGTGCATAATTATGTTTTATTTCTGCTGATATTTTCTTTTCTTCTGATGCTTCTTTTTACGCGCTCTATGTAGTGCAATGGAAGCACGTTTGTTACCCCAGTTAATCATTAGGCGTACGCTGTATCGTAGGTGTGTGTGTATTTTTAATTACTATATTTGACATGTATCTTTCTGCAGCAGATCAAATTCGTGGCGGTTACGCGAGGCTTGCAATTCCGCGCGAACCGTTTTCCTACTTTTAATTATCCTTTGTATATTAAAATCGTGATAATGTATTGACAAAATGATTAAGAGTTACAAAAAACTATCAAACAAAGCATCTTTCGTGTTGATAATCATCATAATTTTTAAGATAAATTAATTCATAAAAGACAATGCATGTTTAAAAAAAATCTATTGAGACTTTTCTTAGAAGTGTTTTGCGTAAAAAACGAACTAACGAACTGAAGATAAACCTACGTATACAAAAAAATTGGCGGTGTAATTGTAAAAGAAATTAAATTAAAAAAATTCTAAAATGCTACTTATTATATTTCAAGAGAAATCTGTCAGAAGTATTCGTGAACGACTAATGAGCATTGTTAATTTAAGTACTTACTAACTGGATTTTGATACAAGCAACTTGGATGCAGGAAAGTACTTAGGTACATCTTTACGCTACATAAATTCCAATCCATTTCAAATGAAACGAAATTAAATTTATAAATCTTATTTTTTTACACCTTGGGTTACATTATTGGAGTTTTAGGAAGGATCGCAACGCTCTTTCTGCTGCACATCAACGATCTGCTAAAGCCCGGTATCTTTGGGTACGCAGACGACAGCACAGTATAGTAGAGAGCTATACGTCCAATGCACGAACCAGTGGACCTCAAATCCAGTTTCTCAGAGAGGCCATGGTCAAGCGCATGAACCTGTCCCTTAAGGCAGTCTACGATTGGGGTGATGCCAACCTGGTCAAGTTCAATGCTGCTAAGACCCAGGCGTGTCTGTTCTCCGCCAAAAGGACGCCATTCCAACTGGCTCCTACTTTCCGGGAAGTATCCATTCCGATAACTGACCAGCTTGAGCTTTTGGGCGTTTCTCTGACATCAACCCTCAATTTTGGCTCCTATATAGAGAGCAAGACTCAATTGGCTGCCAAAAAGCTGGGTATCCTATCGAAGGTGCGACGTTACTTCACGTCGGAACAGTTGCTATCACTGTATCAAGCACAAGTTCGGTCGTGTATGGAGTACTGGTCTCACCTTAGGGATGGATCAGCTAAGTACCAGCTTGAGGCATTGGAATCTATAGAGAAACGGGTCAAGAAGCTCATCAG
Organism: Agriopis marginaria; assembly: GCA_932305915.1. NCBI lineage: Eukaryota > Metazoa > Arthropoda > Insecta > Lepidoptera > Geometridae > Agriopis > Agriopis marginaria. The sequence continues at coordinate 13,567,521 of OW029915.1, forward strand.
CAATGAATCCTTAGTTCGGGCTAAGCTACTTAGTCTTGAGCATCGACGGAAAGTTGCTAGTCTATCGGTTTTTTATCGGATACATTTCGGAGAGTGTGCATCGGATCTACACGATCTAATTCCCTCCTGCCCATTTTTCTATCGGACTGCCAGAGTGGGTACTAAAAATTGTCATCGCTTTAGAGTTGATATTCCGAAAACCCGTACGATGCGCTTTGATTCCACATTTATAATGCGAACTGCTAGTCTGTGGAATTCGCTGCCTGAATGGGCGTTCCCCGATGGTTACAATCTGGGCGTCTTCAAATCACGAGTGAATCGGTTCCTTCTAGGCAAGGGTGCTCCAACGTAGACCGCATCATCGCTTAACATCAGGCGTGATGGCGGTCAAACGCAAGCCTATTATTTATAAAAAAAAGGATCCCTATTTTTTTTTATATAATATATATAGCCTATGTTACCCGAGGATAGTGTAGCTTCCCAACAGTGAAAGAATTTTTCCAATCGGTTAGTTTTGGAGCGTATTCAATGCAAACAAACAAACAACCAATCAAATCTTTCCTCTTTATAATATTAGTTTAGAAAAAAAAATAACATACAGTCGAATTGATAACCTCCTCCTTTTTGAAGTTGGTTAAAAATTTGAGAGGACCCAAATAATCAGAAAATAAGAGGATTGCGATTGTGTTCTGACGTTTGCTTTGCTATGTGACACCATTAGCGAACCGAGCCGCGCGAACAATAGAAACAAAACGAGGTGTCGGAATTTCGCGACGGCTGGCGCGCCCGCGCTCCCCGCCTCCGCTTTCTGTCGTCTACCAAATTATACCGAGTTACCTTAAATACAGTTTTTTTTAAAACGACTTCTTGACTATACCTACATGTAAAATCTTAAACTAAAAAGTAGAAAAATTACAGTTAAAACAGAGATTGAAGTCCTCATCAAAACTCTTGCTAAACCACAAACCAAAACGTCATCAATGTTTTTTTTTTTGTTTTTGATGTTTTTTTCAAAAAACGCTGAATCTATTTCGATAAAATGTATATGGGGCCACTTTTGAAACCTACCAAAAAAAAAAACAAATAAAAAAAAAAACATAATTGGCGGAGTAATCGCGTAACAACAAATTAAAAAAAAACATAGTCTAATTGAGAACCTCCTCCTTTTTTGAAGTCAGTTAAAATATCTATCACGATTGTTCACTACAGTTATATGTTTATTTACGGCATACGGGTTGATTATTACCTTATCACGGTAAATATCCCGTTAATAATCATGTTGGTTTACTGTCATACTATCACCACAATGATTAAGAACTTTAGTTAGTTCTATGCCATAGAATCTATACATTTAAAGATGGGATTAGGAGGCAAGTGACTCCATCTAACTCCAACTATATTTGGAATAAATGATCTTAATATAAAACCTTTAGATAACCAACCTCACTACATACATAGGCACATATAATTCGTCAACAAAAAACACAGAGTTTAAATTGGATGCTCAATAGTTTAATCTTACGTGGTCCAAAAAGAAAAAGATACAATACAGCTAGAGAGGCGATTCTGGTATCAACAAAATTTAAAACTGAATATTGAATGATAGTAAGTACGTACTAAAACAACCCCTAAAAATGGAGTGTGTTTTGTGTAAAACTACTTACGTACGATGTCTAAAACCTACATGAGAATTAACATTATTAGTGTTTTTAAAGTAACCCTGTAACCCTGTATATGTAATAACAGTTATGCTTTCATGCCATTTTTTACCTTCAATTATTAAAAAACACATGTTAACAACAGTCTCGTTTCAGACTTAATTTTATTTTGCGCGAAGTATGTAAAAGTGGACATCGTCACCCTAGTCACAGATGTCTTCATTACAGCTATTTCGACACGATACGTAGCTTGCGTGCTACGCGACAGTCTACGCATCGTGAACATTTAGAAAAAAAAAACTAGTTTTTACCGTGTAGGCTAGTAAAAACTAAAGGGGGTTACCCCATGCAACAAACATATTTTTGTATTTGCTCTAATGTAGAAACGGTCATACGTACAAGCGTTCATCTTGGTATGATTATAGTAGGTATACACACTCTAAAGCAGTGATTCTCAGACACTGTTCTGCCATTGCTCAGTAATTTTCAGACTGCCCTTCCAAGAGATCACAGAGGACGAGACAACTAAAAAAAACACTCAAAATTTTGCCACCCCCTAAATTTTGCCACCCTAGGCCCGGGTCTGCTCAGCCTTTAAAGAAATCTACCCCTGACCTCACGTATATCGTCACTCCACCAAGTCTCAGGATCAGTCGCTTAGCGAAATATGGAAGGAGCTAAGTTCGGCGTATGTCTGGGGAATCATTTATCTCGAACGAAGTAGCAACCAGACCAGAGAAACAAAAGTCATCGACAAGCTCAGTATACAGTGGCCGGTACGACCCCCGTAATCGTTTACATACAATATTTTTTTTCAAATCCGTTGGTTTACATTTCCTCTTTGTGACGAATCTATAAACGCTGACGTAGGTGGGACTCATCACCTACCCACGTGAAGTGGACATGACATGGTCTACGCTAAATATTACGCTGCGTTTCAACTGATACAGTTTAACACAATCCACCATCGTGGCGATAATTAATATTAACGACTTTAAAATTACTCGTACCTTTTCGAAACTACGCATGCTTACTTTGTGCTTACAATTCAGAAAACTGCACAAAACATTTTCTGTGTAGCAAGCGCAGCGGCATAAAGGAACGTAATAGGTACGCTAGTATGTCATTACCTCAGTACGCTGCAATTAAAATTGTACGCATAAGTAATATTTGTTTAAATTCGCTAATTACGTCACCACTAATAAATACTTATACGCAACATCTGCTGTGCGCTAATGGCTGCGTACTGCATTGTGCAGCATGTTTTATTTGCCTCGCTCGCGTTGTTCGTTTGCCACAAGTTACCTTATAATTTTGTTTCTGCATAGGTGTAGTACTCAGTCCAGTATTTTTTACCTTTAAAAGCTGCAGTAGATTGTAAAAAGCTGAATTTAAACCGTAAATTCCTTATGCTAGGTTTTTGTATGATTGTAGCCGGTAACTGATACTTACGCTGTAAACTGGTAATGGGCTTGAGTATTTCGATTACCTATTCCTAGACCTTTATGGGCAACCCAACCGATTTTGTATTAGACACAATAGTTTAGTTAGCTTGTATTTATTTTACTTAATAAATGCTTTATTAAAAAAAAAACTTTTAACAGTCAATTATTAAAAGAAATATTTTCAGTTAGCTATTTATAATTTTGTTGCAGCTGTCAGAGTTAAAAGGTTGGACTAAGTACAGTGATTATCACAGCAATTACTAGAAATATAAAGTTAAGGACATCTTAGTTACTATTATTCGTTTATTATCTAAGGCTCGAACGTTTAGTTGTTTTGTGGCGAAACACGGACGGGCGGCAAGTAGCCGTGACGGCAGACGCTCAGCTTCAAGCTGGCGGTTATCTGCGATCTCGCCGCAGCGTCTAGCTCTGACGGAGATATTAATCAATGGGCATGACAAAATCGTGCTAGTGTCGAAAATTTGACGCGGCTTCGAACCCGGACCTCCCAGGACGAGCGATATTTCACCCGCTGCGCCTGAGACGACGCCCAGCCACGCCCTACTGCTCATTAGGTGCCTCTAACGCACATTAATCTCTTACGCTGTCTCGTGTTTAAGGAATGTATCTATATAGCTGTAATGTCATATTTTGAAATAGATATTTCTAAAAAGATCCATCACTCTACGATGAGATATTTTTTTACCAACTTCAATAAAAGAGGGAGGTTCTTAAATAGTTTTTTAGGGTTCCGTAACCAAGGGTGAAAACGGGACCCTATTACTTAGCCTGCCGTGTCAGTCTGTCCGTCCGTCCGTCCGTCTGTCCGTCTGTCCGTTCAACTAAGAAATAATAAAAATTTAAAACAAAATGGGGGTGGGTCCCCATACAACAAACGTATTTTTGTATTACCTCTAATGTGAAAATGGTAATAGGTACAAGCGTCAATCTTGGCATGATTATAGTAGGTACACACTCTAAAGTATAACAACAAATAATAAATAATGGCAAAGTGAGAGACGGTGACAAATTTCTGTTCATTACGAAGTTATAACTAGTAATTTTGTTACTTGGACGACCTTATCATTTGAACCTCGACCTTATCATTTATTTTACTAATTTAGAAGTCGGTTTTTTTTATTGATAATTATTGTATTTTGTTGTGGTACGGAACTCTGAATGCGCGAGTCTGACTCGCACTTGGCCGTTTTATTGTATTTGCGGTGATACTTAACCCGCATGCGCGATCCCGACTTGCACTTGTTTTATTAATTATTTAAAAAGATGATTATGCCAAATGAACTCATCACAGCAGTCAATACTGTTAATGATAAGTGACAGAGTAATTAATTAGTGAGACGAGTAAGTAGTCTATAAGAACAATGTCTCAATCTGTTCTTTACATTGTTCAGGCGGGCATGAGTTGACGCAGAATCATTTGTCATCATGTCAGAGACGCGTCAGCGCCGATGATACGCCCTTTCCGTAATCACGGTCGTTAGATTACCCACTTCCTTCATAATTATAGATTTGCGCGTGTCATAACCACCCAACTAAGTAATTTTTCACTATCTCAATCAATATTTTCACAGGTTAGCCAGTACAAGAAAATGTATAAACACGTTTCTTCTTTACTGAATACGGTCCGTATTTATGTTTTTGTTATTTTATTATGTACCTAATACCTATGTTGACGATGAGTCCGCCATTTGTGGACTGTTTTTTTGTAATATGTAAGAGGAGGTGAAGAACAAAACCAATTTCCAGTTTTTCAAATTTTAGAGAATACATAACAATGTCTCGACGGAATTTCTCTTTTTCAACGGAAAAGTGTGGTTTTGTTCGAAACTCTCGATTTCAAATGAAATTTTATTTAGGAAAAGAGTTGTTTTTGACAAGGTTTTACTAACATACTTCAATCATTTTATAATTTTTTGCCCAAAGAAAATTTTTTTTTTTTTCAAAAGTGATTTATTTTTCATATATGCATGAAAAGAGAAGCAGATAATTTTTATTGTGTTAGATTAATTCAGAGAATAGTAGATGAAAAACGTCGCCAATATTAGCTGATATAATAAACACTGCCAGAGACGGAGTGTAAGGTTTCAAAAGCATCGGATGGTGCAGGCGACGAGTCGTGACTGTGTCAGGATCGTCACGTCGTGTCACGCCGACGTGTCACGCCGACGTGTCACGCGACACCCGGTATCGGGCCATCCGTCAAAAGACGACTACCGTCACGAGACGGCATTGAGATGAAACTAGCAGATTTATTAGTAAATTTTAAAAATATGAGCCATTGTCCTAATTCATGATCTTAGCACATTATCATCATCATCAACATATCATCAATTTGGGTGTCTTCAAATCAAGAGTGAATTGTTTTCTTCTAGGTAAGCGTGCTTCACCGTAGACCGCATTATCGCTTAACATCAGGGGGTTTAGACAAGAGCAACTTTCTGTTGGCGTTCACGCCTGCGGAAAGATGAAATTGTATGAAAATTACATTAGCTTGAGATAATTTCTCTCTAGCTAATGTCATTTTCATACAATTTCATCTTATCGCAGGCGTGAACGCTAACAGAAAGTGGCTCTTGTCTAGACCCCCAGGTGAGTTGGAGGCCAAACGCAAGCCTATTATTAAAAAAAGTTCCCACTGCTTGGTACACAGCTCTTTTATCAGACAGAGAGGATAGACCATCATGCTGGTCCAGTGCATGTTGGTGAATGTCGTATAATATGTCTTTGAAATTTTGAGGTTCTTGGACATACCGGTATCCTCACGATGTATTCCTTTACCGTTGTTGAACGATGCCATAGAAGCTGCACATAATTTATTTAAACACGAAATAAGACATTGGTGCTGGGCCAAGGATCGAACCGGGTGCCGTCAGATTGTAAAGCACACATGCTGCCACCAGGCCACCATCACTCATCCATCTTGACACATATCTAGCTCGAAAGTAATTTTTTCTATTGAAGTGTTTAGACACTTTACGATCCACTAAGGCGAACGGTTTCAATGGCACGCTACCTCCTGTGGTGGTAGCACACCTCATAAGCAAGAGGCCCGCCGGGTTCGATTGCCGGCTGCAGATGCTAGAATGATGAATTAAATATCTGCTCTGGGTCTGGGTGTAAGGTGTCCTTATATTTGTGTGTGTTCCATGACATCCCCGACACAGGGAACCCTAGTGGGGAAAAAATGATTTAAAAATATCTCTATATCAAAAAATTCAATTCAAAAGTTGACAACTGCCAGGAAGTTAGCAGAGTTAGTCAGAAGTTAATGCCCTGCCCTGCTCTAATGTATTTCCATACACTAGAGCAGGGATTCCGAAAGTGGTCGATATGGACCCCTTGGGGTCAAACTCAGTTTCTCAGGGGTCGACATAAACGAAAACTGATTTTGGGGATCGACGAGCTGTAAAAACCGACCCCTTTATTTTGTTAAATTTTGATGAGATAATTATGTCAAGTTTACTCACTTAACCAACCGCAAAGTTTTTAAATTGGTACCTAAGTATTTTGTAACAATAGAAAAAAAATGGGGATAGGATTTTTGAAGTAATTTGGCTACCGTCTGAGGTATCAGTTCATTTTGGAAAAGGGGTCTCTTGCCTAAAATAGTTTAGGAATGCACTGGATATGGACCCGGGTATGTCCTAAAACTGCGACCAGAACCACCGGAGGATGGGCAGCAGCATCCTGTTAGTACACGGTGAACTTACTGCGATCCCCAAGCCACCTGCCAAGCGTGGGGATTTTGGCAACACCCCTCTTTAAGAGGGAGGCCTTTGTCTAGCAGTGGACGTTTTATGGCTGATGTGTGTGCACTAGATATTCGTCAAAGAAACAGTTTAAAAAAAAGATGAACTTTGAATCAACTAAATACTAATGGTAGGTATATTATCTTTCTAAATTAATCTGACAGAGATTACTCAGCTTAGTTCAGAAAGCGGTACAAAATAATCGACACTATAACTTCTTTAGGACGCTTAACTCCGTCTGTAACGTACCTAAGTGTTCTCATTATCCGATATGAAATATTCATAGGCCACCAAGGAACTGACGCAGATTATTGTTACTAGATTACACGCCAGAAATCACTTATGACTCTGTAAGGCTCATTATTAACGATAATTCGCCTTAACAGGTGTTGGAAGCTGTAGGACGTGTTTATGCAGTTCTTTAAAGCATTTATTATTAACTAGCTGTTGCCCTACAGTTCGTATGTGTAGCCTTTTATATGAATTTTATACTTTTGCAAAACTACCTTCTCTTATATGCAAAAAAATAAAATTGGTTGCGTGATAAAAAATTACGCACTCCAAAAAGTAACCCAGTTTATGTGTATATAAAAAATCTATTAAACTTGTTTTACGGAAGTCTTTATTTTTTATCACCTCATAGATCATAAATAGAACTCATCTACGAAAAAAGAATTGTTTAAGAATAAATAAGTTATAAGTATTTTAATTTCATTCCGGACAGAGAGCGCACTATAGCACGCTATGACGTCAAGCCATGCGTGCGCCATACACATTCTAAACTAGCATGCTTTGCGGGAGCGGGACAGCGCATCTGCTGTCTATCACCATCAAAAACTTTAGAACTTTGAAATTTCTCAGAAATGTATCTACCTATTTAAATTATTTTTTCAGTAGGTATGTGTAATGTATTTAATTCTATCCTTCACTAAGGTTGTTATTTGTAATAAATGTGTACGAAACATTCGTACACAAGTCTATTAAGACGAACAAAGATAAACCTAATCGTAAAACGTTATGACCTCTATCATTTCGAGACGAAGCTTATGACTTCATAGTCATCAATGCGTAATCAGTGGCTATCAAAATTACGCGCCAGTCTCTACCAGAAGTGCGCTAATGAGCGGGCCGACGGAATTTGCAATCTCGCGCCATCTGTCTCTAATCAACGAATCGAGTTAATTAAATCGCGTTGGCAATATGGCGGCAGGGTGTAATTGCTATTAATAAAGCGCTTTCCTGTATAATTAGACAGCCCCGTGCGCGGATTGGCTGCACGACGGGCCCTAATCACGACGTGATAACACTGCGCTAATGGCGTGCATAGCTCTCTACTGCATAATCACACCCTAATTTATTAGGCTGGTGTTATAATCTAATAAAACGCAGAATCGATCTATTTTCATTAAGTTGAGTGATTACCTTCAAACCAACCTTTTTACAGTCTTGGTGATAAAAAGAAACCAAAAAAATATGACTCTTTGGCAATTTTTTTACCCCCGGTTCAAAAAGAGGGGTGCTATAAGTTTAACGTGTGAATCTGCAATGTGTGTCTGTCTGTGGCATCGTAGCTCCCAAACAGCCTGAAAAACTATTTTGATTTAGTTGTTTTTGTATGTAAGGTGACTTTTTGGAGAGTATTCTTAGTTATGATTCAAGAAAATCTGTTCAGCCAGTTGAAGACCTAAATTAAATTGGCCAAATTAGCACGTATTAAATTGTTATAGTAGATTTGAAAAGATAAATTTTAAGATTGAGCATGTAACAAACGTGCAAGTGCTCTATCACGCAAGGTGCGTTGGAAAATTACGACAATTTTAAATCAATATTTTGATATGTAAAAGAATTATCTGAAGGATGTATGGTCGTATGGAAGTCTTAATAGTGCGTGCCGTAGATTCATCAAATGAGACGTCGAGGAAAACAATGATTGACGAGTTCGCACCTCGCTTCGTGGCTTTCTAATTAAGACAACATGTCTGCGCGCTGCTCGCGTCACACCGCTTCCACTCTGCGCGCTCGCTTCACTCACAATCCTGCTAATTTTACTTACCATTCACGCGATTTCTATATATTCGTAACGATTATGACCCGGGTATATCCTAAAACTGCGACCAAAACCGGGGAAGGACGGCAGCCTCCTATTAGTACACGGTGAACGTACTGCGATCCCCAAACTGCCTGCCAAGCGTGGGGATTATGGAAACGCCCCTCTCTAAGATGAAGGCCTTTGTTCAGCAGTTGACGTTTACTAGCTGATGATGTGATGATACATTTTATACCAAAACAAAACATTGGTAAAGCCATCTTTGAACGTAATTTATGGAATCTAGTTGGATTTAAGTAGTATACACTGTCAAGTGCATTCCTTTAAAGCATACAAATCTAATGATTTAGTGGCATTAATTTATGACCGACGTCTAGATTTCAGCCGTGGATAAGCATTTTAACAATGTCATAACAGTATAGTGGCGCAGTAAACGCGCGGCCCTTATTTCTGTCTTCGGTATCTGCTCATTAGAGCGACTCATACGCACTGCGCGATGTTTTTTTGCTCTCGAGCGGTTTTCCGCTAACTTTTGGGTGGTAGGATGATGGACGACGCCGACGGTCATATATCATTGCGGTAATATATCGTGCCGTGCGTCGAGTGTCGCCATTAACGCACGCGCGCAATTGCTCGCTCTCAGCTAGCCCATGCACCTTCGTGGATGCTATAAGAAGCGCCTCACAAATCGACGCGCGCAACCACGGCTAAACAAACATAAATCTTTTTAATTTTATTCTTATTTTTATCCGCTTTCGATATTGTAATGTCATTAGAACGAACGCGTATACGCAGTGTCCGTGTTACCTACCCATTGTTAAAATACGCTAACATTAATATTTGTGCACTCAGCCGTTAAATTTTCTAGTAGAAAACGATCCAATCAAACTCGTATTGTAAATCGTAATACGTCTTCAGAATCTCGCAGCTTGGGTGGTCGTCAATCATATTTAATAAATGTTGGGTATGATGGTTCGCGGGTCAGAAGCCGCATTCCATTTCTACCTTGCGCAAGCTTCGATGGCGAATTGTCAAGCGTCATCTCAGAGCAACGCTGCCGGTGCTTCGAGCGATTAGGAAAAAAAGTGAGAGGCCGATAGACGAAGTCATGGCTCAGCTTACAGTAAAGATTTGTTGTTTCCGTTCTCGCCGCCTCAATGACTACCATTCTATGTCGATTAGGAGATAGTGTTTCACGAGCTCGCTACCGACACCAGTTTTTGTGACACTCCTAGCTCACAACGAGTTTATTATCCGTTGATCGGTTTCTGTCAGATGTTTTTTATAATTTCTCTTTCGATGTCTGTAATTTTGCTTAGCCTTGTAAATAATTTTATGGAATTTGAAACTGACAAGGCAGATCCCTTTCATACCGAAATTAGGAATGCCAACAGGAAACCGCAGCTACGTACTCGATCGTAATGTGAGCTATTAAGTCGCCCAACCACAAGCAATTTCACTCAAACAAAAACATACACCTTTACAAAAATGTGTACCCATTCATCTTTCTCCAACGGGAGACATTAAAGAATGTCTCCGTTAAGGAGGGGAAGGGGCGACATCTTAGACTCAAAGTCGTATGAAACAATTTACGGCGGTGCTTCACGTTGCCTTACATCTCTTAGAAAAGAAACTCGACTTTCAACTTTAGCGATTTTTACCATTCGGAGTCTTATTTTTTTACTCTACATATCAATGCTGACGTTGTTGGGGAGAGGGAAATGCTGAATGTTGGGATAGGCACTTCATTTAAATAGGTGAGGCACGCCCGCAATATTTGTATTGGAAAAGGGTCTGTACATTTTTTAATATTTTGTAAGAAAATTTGTTACGTTTTTTGTGCTTACTAATTGCTTGCGATAATTTGCGATCCGATAAACCCTGCTTTTAATGAGCAAAGGCAGATTTGTGCCGGTTTCAGAGAGCTATTATTTTAGTTCGACCAAGTAATTGTCGAATAATTGCGTTAATGTGAAAATATACGCTTTAACACAACAATGGAATAAGGAAGTCGATAAAGTGCACACATGTACACGTGAAGTGTAAATTTATTTAACTTCTCACTTACAGCTAGTTTTCTTTAAAGAAACTTTTTCATAAGCTTCCTACGTCGGTCTGATGCTGGTATTTCACTTTTAGTGGATAATGAAGCTTCTTATAAGCTTAAGCTAGATCGTTCTAATGCTGTAACTGGGCCCGATTGCTTTCGGTCGTTTCTTTTTCTTAAAGAAATGTCACAATTTAAATAAATATACGTTCACGAATACGTTACGTACATTCAAGTTAGTTATTAGTTTATATTATAGTTACTCCGTACAGTTGGAAATTGAGGTATTAAAACTTGTAAACTTATTCGTCCTCATCGGTTTTTATTATTATGTAATTTCTTCGTTCAGTATCTCGCTGCTGTTCCAGTCATGTGCCAGGTTGGAACAGGACCGGAACAGATAACGTGCCAAAAAGGATACCTATATTCAGTAAAGGATAGAAAATGCAATTAGTAATAATGATGATGACCGCTCTTGTTATAACTCCATCCTTGTACAGTTGAAGTTAAATTTGATTAATGATTTAGTTTGTTTTGTGTGTTATGCGCAGGCGCATGTTCCCGACGGTGCGCGTTTCGTTCGCGGGGTGCCGCGCGGAGGCGCGCTACGCCGTGCTACTGGACGTGGTCCCCGTGGACGGCAAGCGGTACCGCTACGCGTACCACCGCTCCTCCTGGCTGGTGGCCGGCAAGGCAGACCCGCCCGCGCCCGCGCGCCTCTACCCGCACCCCGACTCGCCCTTCTCCGGCGACCAGCTGCGCAAGCAGGTCGTCTCCTTCGAGAAGGTCAAGCTCACCAACAACGAGATGGACAAGAACGGACAGGTCAGTACAACTCACAAAGTGATAGAGTTGTCAGTTTAGGAGACATTTACTCTCACTTTAACAACTAAGTATTAACCGTATATTCTCGTTTGTTTCTGACAGTTGGTGCTAAACTCGATGCACAAGTACCAGCCTCGCATTCACTTGGTGCTGCGACGAGAGGGCGCAATAAACGCGCCCATCACCGATCTAGAGCAGGAAGAGTTCAAGACTTTCATCTTCCCCGAATGTGTCTTCACCGCGGTGACAGCGTACCAGAACCAACTTGTGAGTGTCCCGACAGATCTGGCACGCGTCTTTATTGTGGACAGTACTTTGTCACCTCTTTGGAATCACTAATCTTCTTCTTGTTTCTATCATTTGATAGCTAAAATAGATCACAGAGCGGAACGTTTCAAATGGCATAGCGTTGTCCGCCGAGAATCGTATCGACGATGGCTATTTCAGTAGCACTAATTGCATCCCGCTGAAAGGTATGTCCACTCTGAACAAAGGGAGGTGGCACATCATTTTTGTGTATCAGGCGGCCACACGCGTGCGACGCGCAGCGCGACGACTGACGGACGGCGCGGCTGATGCGCGCGCGACATGACGATTAAAGTTTTCACCCGAGCTAAATATACGCGAAGCCAATGTCCGACTCAATCTGTCCACCATTGTCACATCTCAATACTTCATACCTATTTTCCCAGTCCATACTTCTTATTTTGGGTAGTTCACCACTCAACTTATTTCATCCAGAACCGTTTGAAAATGGTAGATTTTGTCAACATTTTCGCTAACATTCTTCGAAACAGTAACGTGCTAATTCGGATCGTGTAGCCGCGAACCGTTCGTGAGTCAACTGGCTGTTGTTGAAACAATCTTCAACAACAATCACGCACTACTTCGTCTACTTCCTAGCAGTGTTAGCTACAAGCAAAACGTGCTAATTTGAGCTCGTCATGGCGGAGAGCTTAATAAATCGCGGTTTGCTCCGCGCTCGCTCGCTCGCGGCGGGCGCTCGCTCCTGCCGCTCGCTGTGCATGTGTCGCCACGCGCAATTAATTCACTGTCACAAAAGCGTTTGGGCGTCTCCGTGCTCCTCGTTTTGTTTCTTCCCGTGCGTAGTAAAATAATTAGGACGTTTTGAGCTTCATAAAGGAAGCGAGTTACTTTATATCGACAACGCGGCACATAAATCTTCATTCGTTCGTTAATTAGCTGCTTCAAGTTTCAGTTTAGTGGCAACATTATGTTATGTTTAAGTTTTACTCTACCGCCCATGATCTTATAACCAGAAAGCTTGACATTTTTTTCTTAGATAATATCATGTTTAAAAAACTTGGTAAATAAATAATTTGGTATACAGGTAATTTCGACGATTCGAACACTGCAGTGTACATGTTCACAGGAAGACAAAATCCCTATCCCAATATCACAATAAATAGAAATTTGACCATATATAAAGCAATCGTTATTGAGTTATGCTCTAAATTAGGTACAGGAATCATGAAACCTCTACAGTCGGCTTTTAACTGCTCCCTAGAGTCAAGAGTTATTGATTTCTATTGATTCTAACGCGATTCTAGATATATGGGTTCCAGCTAGCCTAGTGACACTGCATGCCAATTACGTACTAAGTGAGTTTGCTGTGTAGAACTTAACATTTAAACACACTTCGCCTATGGGGTCTTTGTACTTTAAAAAATCGTCACGATTAGACGACGCCACTGACGCTAAGAGAGTTGGTTTATTCCTTGCGCAGATAATTTCTTTGGCTATTCAAAGCGGGCATGCAGTCTGCGTTTTTTTTACTTTACTACACGGGTAACTATTTAGTATGCTGTTAATAATGTAATAAATGAAAATTTCTTGGTTTAAATACCTAAACTTAAACATAAACATATGTTTAGGTAATTGAGAAAAGTTAACAAAATTCCAAAATTTTCATCAAACTTGCTATTGTTTAAAAATAAATATCATTTATTAACTGATTAAGCTTGCGCAGCTTGTTGATTTGCTTTTCATATGCTTAAAAATGATTTAGAGCTACAGGCAGGTAGAGTCCTATTCGTTATTGTATAAAACACGATATCATCAGTACGATCTTGTGTCCGCCTGCGCGGGCGCACGCAACTCTTGCCCGATTCGGCTGACGTCACCGCTCTGACAGCTAAAACATTTGTCGAACAGCTCAGATAGTGTCACTGATAACCCCAATCCCTTACAACAATAAGAACACACTTAGCATGTTTGCACCTGCGTGCCTCGCACCGCCGATCTCGATATTATGTCCGTACCCGCATAACTTTAAGCTTTTAAAAAGAATTAAAAAAAAACTCACGATTCATACTAAAAAAGTCAATCATTCTAAACAAAATAAATGTGATAAAAGAAATAAAATTCATTTTCATTCTGTGGTAGAGAAAAAAAGTGTCACTGAATTTTTATGCGTCCGCGACATTATTTAAATAAATCGATCGAAATGAAACATCATTATTGGTGCTTTATCACACTGTAACGTTGATACGAGTAGAGATAAAACTGCTACAAAAAATGTGGATTGTGCTTTTTGTGGATCGGTGTGAGACGCACCGTCGCCGCGTGCGCTGCGGGGAGGTTTCCCTGGAAAGCGCAGGCCTCTCCGACCTGCTTCAATATTTAACATTTTTACACCCACCACACTATTGTCCCGGCGCTCGGTTTCTATAGAATCTATTGTCTGGAATTCGTCTTGCAGGAGGTGACAATATTTGTTAGCGTTTCGAATCCTCAATGCACACAAAACCTTTTTGTAAGTCGATGACTTGTGAATTTGTTATGATCGATTGCGCCCAGACATTCTATGAGCAAAAACTTGAAGATAGCACCTGACAGTGAATTGACTGAGAACTTTTTTAAGCTTAGAGACAACAGTCAGTTAATAATTTGTTATTAAATTACCGCCTATAAAACAAATAATTTTGATAATAATTTCTATTTATAATGATAGAGTTCGATTATGCTTTAAAAAAATAATAATAGATAGGATATTGCGCTTGGCCGCTATCTCGTCTGATGTTAAGCGATGATGCAGTCTACGATGGAGTACACTTGCCTAGAAGAAACTGATTCACTCTCGACTTGAAGACACCCAGTTTGTAACTAGAGGGGAACACCCATTCAGGCAGCGAATTCCACAGACTAGCAGTTTGCACAATAAATGTGGAATCAAGGCGCTCGTGCGGATCTTCGGAATATCAACTCTAAAGCGGTGACGATTTTTCGTACCCACTCTGGCAGTCTGATAGAAAAATGGGCAGGAGGGAAATATTATTTATTGTAGCGGAAATATTATTTTATTTTACATAGAAAATAAACAACTGCTAATAAATAACACAGTAGATATGAGATAAAGGATTAAACAATAATCAAAGAGAAAGTTTTAACTAATACAAACTTAAATAGTGTCAATTCCCCGTTGTAACACCAACTAGGGCCTGGATAGATATAAAGTTATCGGCAAACAAACATTCGAAATGTTTAACAAACAAAGATTAAATTGATTACAAGAAATAAAAATAAATAAATAATAGCCATATATAAAAATTTTATATAACCTCAACACGAAACGATTATACAACAAATTTAACGACTTTTGAAAAAAAAAAATACCGTATTGTTGATCTGTTATTTTATTTTTAGTTTTATCAAATTTAACATTTATTGTGTCAAAGAATTGTTTAGAAATTTTAATTTTAAAAGTGTATAGTCTAATCATAAAAAATAAGCACGGTATTAGTATAGATATATTTGTCTACTAGCTGCGCCCCGCGGTTTCACCCGCGTAGTGATGGCTCTCGAACTATTTCCTTGCAAAAATCAGGTCGATCCGTTGTTCCGTTGCAGCGTGAAAGAGGAACAAACATCCATACCTCTATACATACAAACTTTCGCGTTTATAATATGTATTAATAGGATAGTATTCCATCCGTATAGAAGTGGTTAAGTAACAACTTTTAAAATAAGTTTGTTTTTTGAGAACTTCGGTAGGTATATTTTATTTGTGTTTTTATTTTATTTTTTATCTTAGGTTATGAGTCATATTATTTGATCTTTTTTATCTTCCATTAATATTTTGTTTGTAATCTTTTCCAACACGTTTCAACCATATAAATCATTTCTATTAGACTAAACTTATACCTAATTAGCTCTTTTGTGCTACATTTTATTTCTTTCTCTTTAACTTAAGGTTGTTAGTTTCACAAAAAAATATATTTTATAAATAAATAATTTAGTCGCGCTATCTCCGACTCGAGGAGATAATCACGAAAATAACTGCGTCGATCAGTCGTATGTAGATGCAAACAATCTCAATAGACGCTTAATTGAAATTTATATCTCATTTCTCAGTATCAACAATCGATATTCTAAAATCTCCGAAGCTATTCTCACATTGCGCGTCCACAAACAAGTTTTTCAGAGTACAATCGAACAATATAATGAAGGAGTAAAGGCAAACACAATTTCAATAACAAAGGGCAGCCACGACAAATAAACATATTTCACGGGCCAAAATGGCTGCGGTCAGGTGTCACAAGTTGTCCCTCCCGCGCTCCTCTCGGGCGAGCTCTTCTTTTTCTTCTTTCATAATCGATTCATTCTTTTCAATGCGTTTGTTTGTTTGTTGACTTGTAACTCGTTGGAACGTGATCATTTTGTCATTTAAAATATTTGGATAAATTGATTCCGGTTGAATAATTTTGTTCGGGATTTACTTCTTCTATACTATAGCTAACTATTTTGTTGTAAACGTATACAGGGTTATACGTAAAGTTGCTAAGACAATAGGAGGTCATTGTACTCATCGTAATGAACAACTTTTACTTTGGGCCCACTCTGAAATCGCAAAAAATATCACCTGTTCCGTAGAATTTTTTTAATCACATTCAAGTACTTGTAGGTAAGTACTATTATTTTCACTTTTTTATTATTATTCGTCACGAGCATCCAGTGGATGCAAAAGGCAGGCTGTCGTTCGGTGTAGAGGTTAAAGGGGGGAAGACCTATGTTTAGCAGTGGACATCTTCTGGCTGATGTAAATATTATGACAATTATTTTCGAAAAAAAAAAATTTAAAGAAGTAGTATTTTTTGTCGAATTGTAGTTTTTTGTGTGTTGTTCTGAAATTGTTAGTTGTTGTGATGTTTATAATTACATCCTTTCGGCTTAGTATGGACGAACAAAAGGGTTATAAACAGATGTCTCTATGTTTATAAACATTTAGAATTACGTTTTTTTTTTTTAATTTAAATCCTGTCGTTTGGTTATAGCAATGCTATAGCAGTATTTTAGTTTAAATGCACAGATTATCTTAAAAGTTACTTACAAGTTTTAGTCTACTTTTGGTTTGGACATACATATTTAATCTCTGACCCCAATATTCATAGTTTTATACCTCGGTCTATACTATAACGTTGAGATCATTTAGCTACACTACAATTTTAATGTAAGATTACTTACTTTTATTAACTAAGCAAAATACAAGCTAATACTAACACTACAAATACAGTTAGACTGCCTATAGACCGTTGAAGGTCTAAAAACAATCCAAATGCTCAAGCCCACTAACCGTTGGCAGAGTACCCAGCATACTGGCGGCGTTACCACGCTGAATAGCAATGCTTATGCGTTGAGCCAGAAACACGCCAGCATTGGCTTGATTGGCTTGCGCAACACGAGATGGCTCCCGGTCCCCTAGAGCCCAATGTCTTACTAACTTGTTAGAGTAGGTAGCTACTAACATACCAAAACAACCGATAGAAAGCAGTAAAAATAAATATAAAATATCAGCTAACAAACATGAAATAAATAATTAGAACATAAAAACATCAATGTCTATGTAAGCAGCTCGTTATTCATTAAATAATATGGCTCGATAACACGAAACCAATCATAAGTCAAAAACACAAGGAGTCAACGTACTTGCTTAAGAGTGAATTTAAAATAATTTGAGAAGGAATTATTTATTCGATTTGCATCTCGCTCCTTCTCGTGGGTAAGCGTAGTTCGATCTCGAGTGTAGCGCCATCGATCACACTAGTGTGACGTCACGCAGCGCCGTCGTGTGCGGCCTGCCTGAATTTATTGCGTCTACGCAACCAGCTTCCACACAAAAACTGAACGTTTCTTATACCTACCTAGCTACTGCCTTCGTGATTAATTCGGTGACAATTGTCGAAAAATGTTTTCGCTGATTGTCATCTACGTTGCCAACGACTTCGTATGTGTAGTAGGTATTGTGTAGTGTAGTAATCCATCCCGCTGTTTTTTCTGCGTTTCTTTTGTCTAACCCCGTAAGATTTTGTCTCCGCAGACAACGGCATCCTTTGCCACTCTGTCAGCCCGTTCATTTCCAGAGATACCAGCATGACCAGGAATCCAAACAAAAACAACTTCTAGACCTTTGGAATTGCAGATAGATAAGGATTCCTTAAGGAGAAAAAGAATAGAGTTGTGGGAATTGGGGGAAAAAGGGTTTGAAAGAAGAGACTGAAGGGCACTCCGACAGTCAGTAAAGACGAGAGAACGGCGGAGATTACAAATAAGAATATATCGAATAGATACAAATCTCTAACCATTTGACCCTTTAATTCGTCCCTTTCGCGCAAAACTCTTTCTAAATTCTAAAAAGATTTCGACGTTATTTCTGAGAAGCTACAACAAGGAGTTCTTCAAAATGCAAGTCAATAAGAGGTCGGCGACGTGTTTATGATGCCTCTGGTGTTACAGTCCACCAAAGGTGATGGTCACTGCTTACCATTAGGCTGCCCGTCTGCTTGTTTGCTGCTTACGGTATAAAAAGAAAGATTTTCCAACATTGCATGGCCTTATAATTTTTGAGATTTCATTATGAGTGACTCAGTCAGTCAGTCGGTTGTTACTAAGTAAATAAATTCATAACATAAACAAAAGCATCCTTATTCTATGTAGATTATAGGTACCACCTCATAAACAATAAGAAATATACCGAATAGTTTCATGTATTTGAGTTTCTAATAGGTACATCCATCCATTTTTCATTAAAACTATTTTGTATTAAAACATATTATTTGACTTTGAAATAAATTGTCATTAGATTCTCTTTGGTCATCAGACTACCTTTCAAACACTGATCAAAACATATATTTATATGGAGCGGATTTATAAAATTAGATATGTGGCAAATTGCTTACTCGTTAATATTGAGAGCTTATAGCAGGAACCAGGGACACGAGTGTAAGGTTGACCTCATACTGACTGTTGGAACTCTGACCGACCTACTCTCTCGACTGAACAGAGAAGCCTTGGACTTAGAACGTTCATAGTAGTGTTCAACGAAATGAAAGGTAAACGAAGCTGCAAGCGTAGAAACGAGTCAAGAACCGGCCAGAATGTGGATGTGCAGAATGCTTTTAAAAGTAATCACGGAAATCGCCGAAGACATGTACAATCTTCACACGATATCTTTCATTTTGTCTGTTGGGACGATCAGTGACCAGCTCCAGCTTTTAGAAATATTGGATGAAGACGACGGTCTTTAGACAACTTCGACAGTCTTTAAACATATTATTTTTGGAACAGATTTTATTTTGTAATAATTATATATGAATACCTAAACCATTTCATGGTATACATTTATTTTACATGCGAAATTCCTCTACAGGGTTACGCGAAAAGGTTGTCCTAACCAAAAAGCTTCTGTTATACTGTTTTACTCATAATTATAAACCACTTTTACTATAGGACCAACTCTTAAATCGCGAAGAAAATATCAGTCATCTATTCCATTAAAATCGGTCATTCTCACCAGACAACATGTATGGGAAAACTGTTTCTTCGTGATTTTAGTGTTGGTCCAATACTAAAAGTTGTTCATAATGATGAGTATAACGATCTCTCGATTTGGTACACCCTTTCCGCGTAACCATATGTAATCAGTATTTTTTCGAGCTGTGGCAGCTGACAATAACATTGTAAAAACAGAATGAAATTAAAGTTATATGTTTATTTACGGATATTTACCGTGATAAAATTAACAACAATAACAACGTGGTAACTTTAGTGAACAACCGTGATAGTTTAAAATAGAGAATGAAATTATTTTCTTATATTGCCTATTAGCCACACACTTATGTTAAAAAATCTAGCAAGAGTGAGCAGAACTTAGGGTTTTCATATAGAAACAGAGCTAAAAAAAACATGAAACGGATATGCGGCAATATCAAGAGAACTAAGACAAGATAAATTTATTTTCCAAACAAAAAAAGTACGTGCCTAATAGAGAATTTGCCTCCTTTTTCGAAGTCGGTTAAAATACAAATTAACTACATCTTGACAACATTATACACTAAAAATAAAGAAGACCCTTTCTAGGCGTTCCTGTGGCACACTATGTCCGTACCTACTATGGGGAAACTTGTTAGAATAAAACTCTACAGACCTATTTTAAGAGCCCGTGAACGGATATACAGATTATTTAAGTACACGTAAGCACTAAACAAGTTTACAGATGGACAATTCGCTCGTACCGCACAGTAGTTCTGAGAATATTATCACACTTCAGGCCGGTTATACTTGTCGATGCCACATGCAGTGTTCATTATTCCGCGGCGTTTACGAATTATTGACAATAAAGCATCGGTTTTCTGGAAAACGCTATAACAGCTCGCAGCTGTAGGTCATTCAGTGAAGTCTGTGCGAGCGTCTGCTACAGACCGGCGGTTGTGAAATCGCTGGAAGTAATCATTTGCATTTTCGACACATAATGCCAAACCGATGAAATTGTGAACGTACGCAGATATCATTCAGTGGCAGTAACTTAGAACTACACGTCATACTGATTTGCATTGTAGCCTTGTTACAGTATTTAAGCAAAACAAGCATTTGAGCGTGAATTTAAGATGTGGTATCCTTCATCTTAGGCCTGAGTGTGGGGGTAACCTTAAAAAATGTAGCGGTAAAGAGCAGCGTGTAAATGCAGCGGAGTTTTGACGCCAACGTGTAAAAACATGTCGCCTCATTGTATTATATTGCTAAACTTGTGTTATTTCGAGTGTTAATGTGTAATAATGGTGGATTGTTGTTTATTAAGTGTTTGTAAACGTGATCGAGTGTAGGGAAGTGATATAATGAGGTGGTTTTTTCGTGATGTTTCCAAAACGCCACACATACGTACCTCTTCTAGTAAAGTCTCCAATTGAACTTGGCCGTGCCTTTTTTTTGCTTATCTCTGACTTGTTTGATGTTATTTAATAAAACTTTAAAAAATCTAAATGATCTCAACGTGGGACGCCAAAATCCTCTCAAGAGGAAAGAAAAACGAATGTATGCAGCATCATTTTACGGCGTCAATTCTAATCTGTTTTCAATAGCTTTGTCATATTGTGGCAGAGGATCGGTTTCACACTGTTTACAGCGGTGTGGCTACAGATAAATAAAACAATATTTTGTTACTCCTGTGCAGCTA
The DNA here is from genome assembly GCA_932305915.1 of Agriopis marginaria. Taxonomy (NCBI): domain Eukaryota; kingdom Metazoa; phylum Arthropoda; class Insecta; order Lepidoptera; family Geometridae; genus Agriopis; species Agriopis marginaria. The sequence goes on from OW029915.1 coordinate 13,588,782, forward strand.
CAGGATAAATACAATTATCAGTATTCACAGCTGTGTTGTATATAGATAAAATTATCTGTAATCACACTGGTGTGACTGCAGATGAATATAATTATCCATAGTCATACCGGAGTGTGGCAACTTGATGTGACCATGAATAGGTTGCGGTTTTGAGTTTTGACAGATGTTAGACATAAGTAACGGTCACAGAGTGAGTTCTAATATATCAGTAGCAGATCGGTGGTCGTCGGTCGTCGCGCAGTGCATCAATCAATGCGGTGTGTAGAAGGAGACGGGCGCGCGTTAACGTGACATTTATTTATTCCCTTCGATGTTTCTGTCGTGTCCCGCTCGTCGAGCGTCTCTGGCGTGTTCATTTACACGACACACGATCCCAACTTCTTCAGATGTATTGCTAATTGTGTTTGTCTTTTTTGGGTTTCAAAGGCACGTGAAGTTTAATTTTACTAAACACTGTTTAAACTATCAGGGTTGTTCACTACATTTGTATATATTTAACATGATAAGGTTTTGGATGGAGCTGCCGATAGCGATAGCGATTTCGGCGCAGTTACATGCACTATGTGCTGGGAAGGAGGTTGGTCGAAAAGTTCAAAGTTAGATGCAGACAAAACGATCCACACTCTGTCTTAGTCTTTTGCTACGGTTATCACTGTAACTCGAATTCGAACCTGAGTTCTACAAAACACTCACTGTATCACTGCGTATAGTATTTTGAACACAATTTTGGACGAGTCTTTTTGTATTTTCATTTTGTTTTGCTGCTTTTAATTTTAATGCTCCAGTCTACGTTTACACGTTCAGTTTTTTAATCGCATGTTGGTTTAGTATTTTTTGTACTTACTTCTATAGGAAAAACAAAATTTTACGTAAAAAAATCTAGTGTAAACTATCATCGTTAAGATAGATCCGTGCTGACTTTTAGCAGGGATTTAATAGAGTTATATGTTTTGCTACAGTAAAACCAGTAATTCAAAAACTTCATATACCTACATATTTGCAATAAAATATTGAGTATTTGTTTGGTGGGCCTTCCGCCGCTGTGTGTAGCAGTTTCGGAGTCGTGACGCGCTTTTCTTGACGCCGTTTGGTGTTCTTGTTTTTTTTTTGTTTCCCTCCCAGGAATAATGTCATTATGGCGCCTTTAATGTTGTCAGTGAGCGCGAGCGCAGCCGCCCAAGGCGACCGTTTGTTGATACTTAAATTAGGTTGTTTTGACACGCCTCGTTCTTATGTCTGTACTAAATCTAATAAACGTCAGTGGCAAGTAACTGTCTCGTTCATTATTTAGGTGTTCTTTCTCAGTCATAATATGCTTTAAGTGGTTTAGGTTAATTAGATTCCCATTGTCTGCGAGAATGATATTTACAGTTCCAGTTTCCTTTGAGTTAACGCAGTTTAATAGTTAACATGGGTTTATGTTAGGACAACAATAACAGGGCGGGTTGAAAGAGACAGCGCTGTGTAACTTATGTATGATCCGTCAATATTGTAAGCTACTACTCGCATTTTAGGCGCATTCATTACTTGCTCGAGTGAGGCGCAGTTATGACGAGAAAGCTCGCCTATTGTAGTCAATGGTGCTCGGTAAGTGGGAGTGAGTTGCTGCCAGATTGTGCCCTTGCTGACCCTCGCCAGAACAGAACCCTCGTTCATACCTGGTGTCCTGTTTGCTCGTTCATACCTGGTGTCCTGTTTGCTCGTTCATACCTGGTGTCCTGTTTGCTCGCTCATACCTGTTATCCTGTTTGCTCGTTCATACCTGTTGTCCTGGTTGCATTCCAAAACTCAGTCACTAACACTAATGTAGATATTATTTGGGTCGGAAAGCATAAGGCATAAGTAAATAGGCTGGTAAAGATAAAGATAATTTATACATTTTTGCACAAAACACAAGTACCTATAATCATACACATTTAAAAACTTATGTATATTCACTTTGTATCATGTTTCGCCTGCATAATAGGCGAAACATGATACAAAGTACAAATTTAGAGAGAAGCATAATAATAGTACCATAAATAATATTTATTTTATTTATGGTACATATTTTGGACGGGTATACAAAAATACTCGTCCAAAATATGTTCAAAATACCATACGGCGTGATACAGTGAGTGTGTTTTGTCGGACGTATGTTCGAGTACGAGTTCCAGTGATAGCCGTAGCAAAAGACTAAGACAGACTTAAATTAAATTCTATTAGATTCTCACTGTCTGCGGAAATCGAGTTTACAGTTCCAGTTTCCATTGAGTTAACGCAGTTAAAAATATAAGATAGTTTGTTATTATAATTTAAAAAAAAAAACATTTATAAAAATATCATGTTATTCATTATAAAATTAATATTTTTTTTATTTTTTTTTATTTATTAAGGAACAGAAAACAGCCATATTATAAAATGTACAACAATGTGGATAGATTAATAAACTTAATAATAATACAGCCAACAGCACTATTCACATATTACTTAAAGAATTATATAAATTTACCGCTAGGAGTAGCTAACTTGCCAAAAACAATATAATTTTTTTTTTTTTTATATGTATTAATTATGTTATTAATATGTAAGTAGGATTATAAATATTGGTATAGGTGATAATTTTTTTGCACTTACAGTAACAGAACCCGTTTTTATATACCTATATTTTTTCCGTTCGCAGTTTTAAATGAGATAATAAGTATCCAATGAATCATTAGAGTAGCTACAACAAAGTCCTTGTCTAGTTTCGTTGAACTATTTTTAAAATCGTTATTCTTAGGAGAGACACGTTACCCGTGAAATTATTCACCACAATACCGAAGACTTGTCACAGTTAGCTCAATATGTTGTAGTTTTTATTGATGTCTTTGATCCGTGACATAGAACCGTGGGACATATAACAAGAAGAATTGCATATTAAACACATCAAATAGATGCATAAATCTTCAGTAAAAAAGTAGTAAAAGTTATCTTCTTTCTTTCCAAGAGTTTAATTGTTACCGGAGTGGAATGTGGACAGTTTTGAAGAACGTTGAGAATAATTGCTAAATCTAATTTTCATGATCTATCTCTGAGTTAACATGCAAATTCTCGGAAAGCATTCTGTATATTTTATATTACAAGGAATTGTTGAGCTCATTGGTTTAAAATTTGTAAGTGGACTAAAATTTGATGAACAATAAGGCATGGTACGTAGGAGGCAGCAGCAAGTAAGTAGGTGCAGATGTGTGTAATGAAGACAGTCTAGACAGGCGTCAGGTGAACTGGCGAGCGCTGGCAGGGCAGAGTGCGCGCGAGTCACTCGCCAGGTAATTACCGTCACCTTGTGGACACGCCGAAAGATTGACATCGGTGCGGCCGAACCGATGACTTGTTTATTGCAAACCATTAAAAAATACTTTATTTTTTCTCACCTCCTCGTCATAAAAATGCCAAAAATGCGCTAAAATTAATTCCGATATTGGTTTAATCCGCTCGGATATTAGGAGAACGGACGCTATTTAATGGTGGCCGGTTCCGAAGCAGGTTTTATCGTAAATATTATTCACAAATTGTGCGAACCGCAGCGGGAGCGCCACTCAGTGAGGGGGCGATTTTTCATCAACGATGCCTCCGCTCTGCCAAACACATTTTTTAACACCTTGACCTTCCCCTAAATCAAACATTTACTTTATGAGCACAACGACTTCGTATAACGACTTTAATGAAAACATTAAAAAAATCACTAATTAATTCATTTCAATATTATGTTTATAAATATAGATATCAAATTACATCCGCAATATAAAAATAATACAGAAGAATTAGCTTCTAACTGCATATACCCGGGTATCCAGGGTCTCAAGTATGTCTTAGCAACAGCAGTGTCCTATTAGTGCACGGTGAACGTACTGCGATTCCCAAGCCGCCTGCCAAGCGTAGAGATTAGAGATTATGGCAACACCCCTCTGTGATGTGTGTGTGAGTTTATGTTCAGCAGAGGACATTTTTTGGCTGATGATGCAATGCATATGATATATGCTGATCATGATGATATACATATACCAAAAAGAGGTTAGCTACTCGAAATATGAATTGATATTATATTACATGGTTGAGGAGACAACGGAAACAAGTGATAGAAAACACTACCTTAACCTACCTGTATTCTCATCGTTTTCGTTGCCATCTATTGGACTCAATAAGCATTCAATATCCGCATGTCACATTTAAACTGCACAATGCACTGTAATACTCCGTAGTGGCCATTTAAGAGATAAACCAATGTGGTGTGTCGACAATAAGTTAACCTTATTAGTTGTGTATGCAGAGCTCAGCGGGCGGCATACGACTGCCTCGACCTCGCTCCGCCTGTTCATACTGAGACACAATGTTAATGCTCTGAATACGACCATTTAAAGCTTTTTCAATAAATGTAAACTCTCATAATAGGAACACATAATGTTATTCGTTTCCTCGTTAAAATACTTCTATATGAAAGTGTGATATCTGACAGACGTTGTGATGCCAAGCAAAATGTCTTTTAGTAATGTCTTTAGGTTTCCGCTTCTCATAACATATACAATTGTCTTTCTAAAGAAATCATGAAAGTGTATTGTTTCAGATCACGAAGCTGAAAATCGACAGTAATCCATTCGCAAAGGGGTTCCGTGACTCTTCACGTCTCACTGAGTTTGAGAGGTAACTATCCTTACATTGTTGGCTATTTACCATAATCTGTATCTCCACTTTCCTATAATGCATGTTAAAATATGAAGAGCACTTAATTTTTCAAACTTTTTATTTAAAGGTTGGCCGTAATTTTCTGTCTTTCTTTGGTATATGTCTAATCCAGTTTTGCAAAAAGTTAAAGTAATATTTCTGTCCGTCACGGTCAAAGAAATAAACACGAACCATTGACTGTCTGATACCGATTGATTTCTACACTCTTGTCCGCAATTATTTCTCCATCTTTATTATTGCTTCTTACTCCATTAAGTGTCTTTAATTACGGACACCGTTTCCGTCCGTGTAATTTATAATCTGCCCGCACCCGCAACTCTCTCACCATATTCAAGATCTGCTCCAAACCATTTATTGGACTTTTTCGTTATACGACGCGAGACGCGACGGCGCATTGATGTAACACATTTTTATTTTGAAATTTCTTTGTTTTGTCGAGATTCTATGTCACGGGGGAGCACGAAAGAACACCCTTCTTCCCCGATGAAGGGCGCTTCGGCGCCATCAGTCATAGGTAGATACCTCTTCATTATGCTTTATTGTACCGTGGCCTACGGCGGAGCGTCTAAAGCAGTGCGGTTGTCGTTCCAGGGAAACGATGGAGTCGATGCTGGCGGAGCAGCAGTACCTGCGGTCACCGCTGCGGCCGTTTGAGTTGGACCAGCACAACAACAATCTCACGTTGGAGGAAAAGGCGATCCTGGCAGCACGCTCACAGCTGTTCCTCCGCGCCGCGTACCCGCTATACGGCGTGCCGGCCGCCGCGCTTTGGGGGCAGTGGGCGTGCCTCGCGCCGCAGCTGCTGGCACACCACCACCTCGCGTCTGGTTCCGGGCTGCAGCTGCCGCGGCCGGTGTACGCAGGCGGCGGTGTGGGCGCGGGCGCGGGACCGGCCGCTGCCGGCTCGCTGCCTCCCTCCGCATTGCAGCACCACCGGTTCTCACCATACCCGGCGCGGCGCGCGTCGCCTGGCTCCTCGCCGGACTCGCTGCGCACTGCCTCGCCGCACCCTCTGCCGCATTCGCACCCGCTACCGCCACACGCGCCGCACAGTCCTACCTAGTGCGCACCGAGACAGATCTCTACTCACATGCAACCATAATCTCTACACGGAACGCTTTCTACGAATCGGGGCCGAGACGGCCATCTGGTTGTAGCTGGACTCCTCGTCTCAGCGACATGTGACATGTGCGTTTTGAACGACAGAAACTATCATGTGCAAATACGCAGCAGGCGATGATTCGTTCGTCGAATGATACCTCTGAGATGTAATATATTGTAAATTAATATTTAATATAGTATTAATTGTGTAATTATTGTTATGATATGTTCCTAATAGTTTTGTCTTGTAGTGATTTTCTCTAAGCCCATGCTGTATGTAGTTAAAACAAATAAGAATATTGTATGGAAGTTGATATTTCATTGCAATTTTTGGTAGGTTAAAGTTGCACCAACTAAATATATGATAGGAAACGCGACGTTCCAAATTATGTGTATAAAGAATTCTAGTTATTGCAATTAAAACTATGGTGTTATAGTTTTGTTATAAGTGTCAGGATACCTAATAAAATATGGTTTGATTTTATCAAATACAATAAAATTAAAAAAGTGCAATACTTTACAACAAATTAATGAAATTGTTCTAGATAACTTAGGTGTTTATAAGGCTAGGTGTAATAATTTCTAGCTTAGACTTTAGCTGTCTATGTTCACAGATGATTCCAACATTCTGATTTGCGGATACATAAATAGATCTATGTTTCTTTGTAGTTAAATTATAATTATTACAAATAATATATTGCTAAAGAATACAAAATTAAATGTTTGTTAACATAAAACTCTGGACTCTTCATTTATACCCCAAAAATATTAGAACCTACTAACTGTACTTGTATGTATATTTACTGTTGTCTATTTTGTGGTACATGGTAGAAAAAAAGAGGTCGCAAGTCTAAATAAAGAACTTACCTGGTACCTATACCTAAATTTATATTTTGACTACGTTAAATTAAAAAAAAATCCTTTCCAGTAAATAAAGCTACAACCTGCAACCGGCTATTTGAAAAAATCTTTTCTTTTCGGGAACTGACTACCATATAATCACGTAATCTCGAAAAACTACTCGGCCTACGATGCTGACATTTGGTAGGACAAGTAAGATTCCGTAAGATTTACTTCTGTTAATATAAGGATTTTACGACAGGGACAAATTCAGTGCTTCAACAATTTATATAAAAGCCTAGGTGTACAAAGTTTCGAGAAACATCTGCTATTAATTTATTGAGTCGGTGATGAAATTATAAATGTCTAGCTATGCCCCGCGGTTTAACCCACGTAGTGATAAAAAGTGATCATGATGATAATGAAATGTAGCCTATGTCACTCTTCATCCCTTGAACTATACCCATGCAAAATATCAGGTCGATCCGTTGCTATGTTGCTGAGTGAAAGAGGAACAAACAAACCAACAAACATTTCGCATTTATAATATTAGTTAATATACTAAGGTACGGAATGTTCATTTCTAAAACAAATTCAAAATACCAAGATATAATTATTTAAATTAAGTAGAGTTTATTATTATTTCTAGTTTAGTTTTGTAGTTTATTTACACAATTTATTACAACTAATATGAAGTAAGAACTTAAACTAAAATCTAAAATTACCTCAAATAAATATACACAAAACATAATCTTAAAGCCACTTGGGGGAAGAAATAAAAATGCTGGCAGCATTGCCACGTTGAATGGCAATGCTATTTTTTCCAAAGTAGGTAAGTAAGTCAACACTCCGATCACCAGATGCCTCCACCAATATCTTAGAGAAGAGTGTTGCCGTAATCCTCACGCATGACAAGCGGCCAGGGAATCGCAATTCGTTCACAGAGTAGGTAAGTACTAATAGGACGTGTTATGGTTTAAAAAACACGCTTAGGTGGCTAGTGAAAACAAACCTAAGAAATCCAAACTCGAGGGGTTACAGTTAGTGACGAGGGTCTGATGATGAAGCTGGGACGTGCATACCTAGTGGAATTTTTGGTACGGGACTCGTTAAAACAAATCAAATGAGACCAAACACGAAAGTAGTAGTAGCCATTGAAAAGTTCAAACTTTCCACCTCCTGGCTCCATCATCAGATCAGCTCGAAGGTACCAAATTATTTTATTGTCATCTGAATTATATAAACTTGCAAAGTTTCTAATCGATACGACAATAAAAAGTTAAAAGTAAGTAAGTAGGTTAAAATCGTCTTCTAAATTTTCTTTACATTGACTTAATCATTCGCTTTAGCATGTAAAAACTGGAACTAACATACTACCATCCGAAATCAGTGACATTAGTCCGTATTCTTTTATCTATGTGGCTTCCATAGAGGCCATGTTTCCTCCAGCTTCTGTGTTACATTAACAACCCGTTTTTGGTTTTGCGTCCGTTCGCTAGATGGCGGTAAGAGTATCGTAACCTACGTAGTAGCTCTACGTAGTTTGAGATTGTACTACCACAATATACCTAAGCTGAGGAAAACTTTCAATAATAACAATTAGATAGGTAACTTACTTAATTAAAGAGAGGTACAATTTAGCTAAAACCATTGCTAAAGAAGATTGCCAAAAAACTTATGATTCAATACGATAAAAAAGTTACCTAGTTAAAAAGGCACTGAGAGCACATTCCTTCGTACATTTTCCAAAATGAAAAGACTAATCCCATGTCACTCTACGGCCCGGCAATTAAGTTTAGCCATAAAATCAACTTGGTTCGTAGCTCTGTTGCTGCGTGAAATAGAAACAAATAAACAAACTTTCGCATTTAAAACATTAGTAGGAATGATGATGAATGATGTTGGTATGAATGATTTCTTAGGAAATTCACTTTTTAATTGTTGTTTCTTAGCTATTCCTATATCCATACAAAAATGATAGTATCATTCATATATATTATATTGCATACTTAGTTCGAATCATATCAGATCATCTTTGTGTCATTAATTACAATAATGATTTATTTTCAATGACAGAAAAAGTTATGTAGAGAAAAACTAATAAAAGCCAATAATTATACAAAAAAAAAAACTAACTTACAATAATGATTTATTTTCAATGACAGAAAAAGTTATGTAGAGAAAAACTAATAAAAGCCTATAATTATACAAAAAAAAAACTAATCTATTAACCCGCTATCAGTAGGAATGTTCCCATACTGCTGGCCTCATTACCACATTACGGCTAATGAAACTGCGTGTTTATATTTTTTTTACACATCGTGGATTATACTAGCAAAAATCGTCGTGCAGCATCTACACTAAGAATGTCTTCTTCTGTCGTTCCTATACATTGTACGTGGTACATGGTAGCCATAATCAGAATCGGTTTCGGCGGATTCAGTGCTTACAAAACCATGACGGAGTATAGCCCACCGACACAACCCCCGGGCTTATGCAGTCGCCATGGCCTATTTTCCAAATTAAGCTTTTTCTCGCAGATTTTTCCCCTTTCAACGCATAAATATGATCTTAATCTCACTCTGTGACAGATTGCGAAATTGTAACAAATTAGAACGACACGACCGGCAATTATGCAAAGCGGCTATAAAGTTATCTGTAGGAAAACAACGGCGTCACCCCATGCCAACTATTCAATTAAAATGAAGCAGAGGATGCGAGTCACAGGGAAGGGTCTGCGGAGTACATCGAATTAGCTCGGCGCGTGGCCACATTACTGGGACAAATTCCATGTCCCGGGGGCACCGCCCGCCCGCCCTCGTCCGCCCTGCGCCCAGGGATGCAACGCTAATCTAATCTGGATTGTAGCTAATAAATGTTGAATCACTGACGTGGCCCGCACCAATTTATTGCTTGTAAAACTGTTTCCAATCGTGGATGGTGGGATGACGCGCCGTTTTGATAAGGTTTGATTGAATTTAACGTGTGACCAACATTTGACTTTAGTGGCGGTGGCAATGTTCTTGGGTTTAAATTAGGATTGATGCTAGGGGTTGGTTTTATTGTGGTAGGAAAATGCATTACTTCATTATAATTTTAGTACCCATAGATACAGGTCTACACGGAACGGTAGTACCTATACTAAGCCGAAAGGAGGTAATTTTACTATTTTTGGACCAAATGAACCTGAGGACCTGAAAAAAAGCTGTTCCATAGCATTTTGTTAAGAGTGAATGTCATATTTCCATGGAAAAGGAGATTTTTGTTACGATTTAGTCCCAAATGGGATTAAAGGGGGAAGTGCCTTTATTACTTCAACAAAATACAAGCTAATAGTAACACTACGAAAACAACTAGACTACTCATAGACCGTTGAAGGTCTAAAGACAATCCAAATGCTCAAGCCCACTATCAATTGGCAGCGTACCAAGCATGCATTTTTTTAATACGGCGCTGACCTATTCCATCTTTCTTGAATCGATCACAACAGACGTATTCTGCGTCTAGAACTGAGATCTGTGCATCCACAAGTCGAATGGAGGGTCGAGGTGCCGTCGAGGTGCCGTCGCGGCGCAAGGAAAAATCAACTCTTTTCAGTTTGCACCGGATTCAAAATTGTATCTCAACTAAGTATATAACTTAATTAGTGCCGCCGCACACTGAGCCAGTAGATGCAACCACCAGTCGCGGCCACTGGTGGCTTGAACGTGGCCAACAGTCGTAGCCACTAGAAGCTAGACATGTCCACATTTACGCTCAGTATTTTATAAAAGTCGGACGTGTTAGTTAGTAATTAAAAATTTAAACACTGAATTGCGTTTATTCCAATGCATTGTCGTTCTTGGATTTATCATAGAAATGAGTATCCATTTAGTTTAGTTTATTTTAATGAAATGTTCTTGAAAGGACTTGTAGATTTGCTATAAATAAATATTTTGCTTTATCGTGTCCATGAGAATAATATTGATGCGGTGCTAGCTGCTAGAATGGAGATGAAGCTGGCGACCGTAGTCTTGTATGTGTGCGCAGCGAATAACAAAACGCCGCAAGCAAGAAACAAACGCTGAGCTTGTGGCTCAGTATCGACCATTCAAACGCTCAGTGTGCGCCATACAAAATGTATGAAAAGATTCGTCCACCGGTTGTAGTGGTGGCTCAGTGTGCCACGGCACTTAAAGTTCAGAACGCAGCGGTGACGCCACACGCTGGGACAATTTTGAACCAACGGCAGAACCAGAAAGAGTTTACTTTTCCACTGCTGCTTGTACGTCGCGAATCTGCCTCTACTCACCAGTGGGTTCGGCCTTATTGTTTGTTATCTCGCCGCTCCCGGTGCGGGCGCGGCACGTAATGCCGTGTCGTTGCCCACTCGGCTCATAATCCCCTTTTAATGCCAGCTCCACTCGTGGACGTGCCCCGAATCTCTACGCCAGAGCCTGTCGCCCCAAACTCACAAGCTACAAATACATGACAAAAACACAAAAAATAAAACATCTAAAAATAATTACATTAAAAATAAAAAAATATTAAAATAAATGTTATTAATGGATGCAATAATAATTAAATTGATTTATTACATGTTCCTTATACCAAAAAAAACACCCCCATATTCATATACGTTACCTCTCCCTATCCTCATCCTTGTAAGGTACCTAGTGTTTTAGATTTTTTTGTCGATGAAATAAGGTGACCTTAAGGTTCCCATACTAAGGTTACATCAATGAAAGATATCTATGTCATAGACTTTTGTACCTGTCTCACCCTAATATTTAAGTTTCGGTAAAAAATTACACCGATAGTATCTACAAAGATAAACCAATGTTCAATATCATATTAGAAAAGTTAAAATAATGTCTTAATACTCAAATGTTTGACTAAATTCTATGCAACAAAGTCATCGTATGAAGTGCTTTGTTGACTACTCGCGGAAAAGGTATCATAAGGCCCAACGCCGACCCTAATTCTTGAGCGTTGTCGCTCGCCAAACAAGCGGCCGTGTAAAATTTATATATTATGTGTATTATTTACTAGTTTGGAACAGTTAAAGCGCGAAGAAGGTGCATGCGGTTTTGAATAAAGAGAAAAAAAAATAGAAGAGTAAAATCACAAAAAAAATTAAGAAAAGAAGATAAAGACGGAAGTGAAGAAAAAAGAATGAGTGACGAAAAAGGGAAAAAGAAAGAGTTAGAGGAGGGGAGAGGAGAAGAAAGGGAGGGGGGGTTAAAAAGTTATTTTCCATGACCGATGGCACCCTCGGTATACGCCAAGACGCCGCCTTGATTCTCCAGCGAAATATGGGCATAAGTTTCGGTATAAGTAATATTTTAATAGCAGAAAAACACTTGTATCTTAAACTAAAGTTTTATAAATTAGGCCCCGTGTTTCTTCTGTTCACGAACATTTGCACTTATTAGCAATGAGACAGTTGTCAGCAGATAGGTGTCTTCTTAAAGACGTGACACAATCTTACTTACTGTGAAGAATTTCGAAAGAAACTCATTCACTTTATTCACTTCCATACCTATTGGGACAAATCCCTACCTTATTAATTACAATACCGAGACCAAGCCAACCAAGACCAAGTGGTTTTGACACCGTAAACTTCAAGCGTTTTCTAGCTAGCTTCTTAAATGCAGTCTCACTCTTAATCCGTGTTGCGCCAGCAACTGGAGCCCTTGTATAGCAAAAAAAATGATATCTTTCTGTATTAAGGTCTAAACGTCTACGAATTAAGGTCTTAAATTAGCCTGTTTTGCTTAAGTTCTGATTAGAACTTAAGGCACCTCACGGGTTCAATGCATGTATTTTTTTATAATAACTGACATAATTATTAAAAAAAAAAAATGTTTAGTATTTCGTTCGAAAGCCGTTAATTTTTCATGATTTGGTATGATATTTTCGTGCGAGTTATCATACGAGCAATTCTAAAATCGCGCCCTTGACGTACAAAGCTACGAAACAGTTACGTATCTACACGTCCCGTTGGGTAGGCATGACGAATGTTATCGACATAAAGCACCCGTATGAAGGTACACGCCTGAAAGTACCTAATGCGTTATGACCGTGTTCACCAGGCAGGCACTTCACATACAAAAGGGACGGGAGTAGATAGGGAGGAGCAGCCGGTCCTAATGTCGAGCCCACACATCTCCACATTTCAGTAAAACTGCAAACGTAACAACGTAATAAATTCACGTTTATTACCGCAAATATTATGTACTTTACCTTGGCAGTCGCTACCGGAACAAATCGTGGGTCCGACGTTTACGCTGAACACGACGAACGTGCGTTATGAAATATTAACGCAAATGTACGTGTTACGCTGAAACAATGCATATAGAAGCATATAGAGGTTGTATAGAGGTCTTCGCTAAGGTGGGTACATTATCTGAACGTTCCGCTAATGGTATCGAGCGATTTTATTTATTGCTCTATACTCACCGGAGCGCGTCGTTCACTGGTACCTCGATATTGACAACGTGTAATGGTCTAACATAATTCACAATTTATATTTATGAGGCTTTTATTTCATTGCACCCCTTTTGGCTTCGATGTAATTGTAACGGTCAATAAACGCTAAGCATCAATAAATTACTTATTCAGTTTAACTAACAGACTACTATCTGAGGATCAAGAATACATAAGTAGTTTGGTTAAATTCAAAATTTAAAACTTTTCTTTTCTACCTAAAATATTCTGGTAAAGCAATTTGAGAATCGAACTAAAAATCTGTCGTTTATGTGAGCTCCCAGCGCATACTGCACGTCGATAAAGTTATTCGCGTTCAATAACGCGAATGATCTGACTTTTCCCATTTTTCCTTTACGAATGGCTCCCATCCCCCGGCCGACTCCCACCTCCCCCTGACCTCCCTTGCGGTGCAAAGTTGAGGGCATTAGCGTGTTATCGGCGGCGGCGGCGTGAAGAAGGCGCCCACCTGATCCTGTATTACACCTTTCCAAACGACACCTTCCACTGCGTCTCTACCAAATCACGACGCATACATTGCTGCTCCAAACTTCAGCTCGTTGAGCTTTGTGCCCACTAAAATAGTAATGCTACTGAAATATATAAAAGCTCACTGTGTGAGGGGGTCCTTAATAGGTGTAACAGATAGTATCTATAAGCGTTGAGATGTGGGGATAGGTGGAAGCGCGAACGTGTTTTGCAAACCAGCCGAGGAAATAAGGTGTCCCCAATTTTACTTTGTCGACCGCCACTGATAGCAGATAATGTAGTGTTACGAGGAAACTTTGCAAATGGAACCTTTTTCGTGATGTTTCTGTATACAGCAAAATGTCAACCTAATTTTACAAACAACTCTAATATTTTGTTACCAGATACCAGTTTTCGAATAAATGTGATAATTTTAATGATACGATAAATGAGAAAAATAAATCCGAAAACTTATAGGTGCCTAAGCTGGAATACGCACGTGAAATTGGTTCGGTATGACGATCAAGCAGAACTAATAATGCAAGCTCAATCGTGAGTTGCTATGTACTTACGGCTAAGTGCTGCGTTCTCTCCGCGCTCTATCTCAAAAAAGGTTAAGCGTATAAAAAATGTTTGAAACATAATTTGTAGGGAATTTTAAGTTCTACAATTTTAATACTAGATGAAAATATTACGAAGCTATATATTTGCGAAAAAACGATTTTTGTGACCTTTAATATCTTAATACGCGGACACAAGATTTTATGAGAGCTTTGAGATCACTTTTAGAATGCCAAAATAAAGGTTTATACAAGTTTCATCATCATCATCATCATCATCATCATCATCATCATCATCATCTGCCAGAAGACGTCCACTGCTGAACATAGGCCTCCCCCTTCAACCTCCACACCAAACGACACACCATCCACTGGCCTTTTGCATCCACTGAATGCCAGCGACTCTCACTATGTCGTCGGTCCATCTAGTGGGAGGCCTACCTGCGCTGCGTCTTCCGGTTCGTGGTCTCCACTCCAGAACCTTTCTTCCCCATCGGTTATCGGTTCTTCGAGCGATGTGGCCTGCCCATTGCCACTTCAACTTGCAAATTTTAACAGCTATGTCGGTGACTCTGGTTCTTTGGCGAATATCCACGTTTCGGATTTTATCGCGCAAAGAAACTCCGAGCATAGCTCTCTCCATTGCCCGCTGAGTGACTCTGAGTTTTTCCAAAAGGCCAACAGTCAAGGACCACGTCTCAGTGCCATATGTCATCACTGGCAACACACACTCGTCTTGAGACACTGTGGTATCTTGGACGAGAAGATGTCACGCAATTTCCCGAACGCTGCCCATCCGAGTTAGATTCTTCGGGCGACCTCTTTGCTTAAGTTGGACTTACCTAACTGAATAATCTGTCCAAGATAGGTGTAATGGTCAACAACTTCTAGAGTATCGTTCCCAACGACTATCGGCACGGGTTCAACATGGACATTCGACATGATTTTTGTCTTGTCCATGTTCATTTTAAGACCCACCTGTTGGGAAAGGCTACTGAGGTCGCTGAGCATGGTATTTAGGTCCTCCAGCGACTCTGCCATGATGACTATATCATCGGCAAAACGAAGGTGAGTGATGTATTCGCCGTTGATGTTGATGCCTAATCCATTCCAGTCCAAGAGCTTGAAAACGTCCTCCAATGCGTTCGTGAACAGTTTCGGAGAGATAACATCTCCCTGTCTCACGCCTTTCTGCAATTGGATTGGTTCCGTGCTCTCGTCCTGTAATCGGATCAACATTATACAAGTTTACAGCTTATTATCTCTCATGCTCTCACCCCTAATGATGATGAGAGAAAACAATGTATGTAAGTAGCGCTTGGTTGCACCAATATTCACACGAGTATCCTAATGCGTTTCTAATCAAATTCGCGGTCTTGCGATAGGTATCGCAAGCGGGCAGGGCAGGGCGTAGGTCCCGCGGGGCGCGAGGCCATTGACAGGTTATTGATACAAATAGTCGCGCCCCTGCGCCCCCCGCCCCCTCCCACACCCAACAACACCAATAAAACCTGATTGATATTGTGTAAGTGCGCCCGGAAAATGTGGGAACTCGATTGATGTTACAGCCAAATTCGATTGGAGGAAAATTGAAAATAACTATCTTCGCGAACTAAGTTACACCTTGTCAGGTAGCGGTAAAGTCGACTTTTGCGTCGGCGGCGGAACGTCTGAGCCTTTTCAGTTTCAAAGTTTGAGTATTGATAGTTGGAGGCGTGAATAGTGTTGTTTGATGGGGAAGTTACACTTGCTGCTAGGACTGTGAGAGCCAAGACATACCTTGTATCTAATTGGGCGGCAAACAAAACGGTAAAAAAACATATCTGTAGCGATAATAGATCAGTGGTTGGTGGTTTCGAATGCAATGCCGCAGACGTGGGCTCAAATCCTAATAATGAAATTGAACTGCTGGTTAATTAAGGAAATCATCGTGGCATATAAACTTTTACTAGAAAATGTATAGTTCACGATGATTTTCTTAACCCTCAAGATGAAACCATGCTAGCCAGCCAAGTGCTAACTCAGCTGAATAGCATGGTTTCATATTGAGGGTTAAGGTGAAAATCTGTCACCAAAAATTTAATGAAGTATTCCGGCGGCCAGTTCCATTTTACCATCTTCCATCACACTGTAACTTAACATCAGGTGAGTTGTAGTCAAACGCCAAGTCCGCCAACCATATAAAGACCACAATATACGAGGATAATTCCGAGTTAAAAACAAAGAAGTAGTGAAAGTATCACAGTTTCTTCTTTATCATTTCAAGTTCATAAAACCAATCTATGAAATTGATGCGTGGGAGATGACTTTTGGTAGAGACATGGTGTCATTAGATACGCTATCTCCGATTGTAGGCTACCTGCTACATGCAAATATTTCTTGACGAGACAGCTGCTGACCCTCATATTCGCGTAGGAGGCAATTAACAACCAATAGGCGTGACTTGAAATAGATAAATTGACAAGTTAAAAATTGCTTTGTGTTTTATTGACAAGTAACGCGTTAATGGAGGCTCTTGACGGCATGTCCGCGTAACTTTGACAGGTAGTCAAAATACAACACTAGCAAGTGGGTGCAGTTGCTTTTTAAATTATGAAACGGAATTTATTATTTATTTACCCGCAGATTTTCACCCATGGCCAAGTAATAAAATAAACCGGCCAAGTGCAAGTCAGGCTCGCGCTTTGAGGGTTCCGTACTATCACAAAATACAACCATGCAGTTATTGTTCAGGCTTAACGCCTCCCAAAATAATCAAAACTATTGCGACACAGTAACATCTTCTCTATTTCTATCTCTTCTCTATCCCTACATAGTATAAATTAAAGTCACCTTCCGCGTCTGTCCGTCTGTCTGTCTGTGTGTCTGTATGGCCGCTAACTCCTCCTAAACCACGCAACGGATTTTGATGCGGTTTTCACCATCAGTTAGATAATTTTTCACGGAAGGTTTCTATATATATATATATATAACAAGCGACCCGCCCCGGCTTCGCATGGAAATTACACCGGTGCGAAGCTGGGCGGGCGGGTCGCTTGTAGTTAATATTTTGCTACAGTGACGCTCGAGTATAACACAATTATAACTTGGTAATGAACAGAACACTGACTCACACTTGGACATTATTTATTATTATACTATAGAGTGTGTTCTATAATAATACCAAGTTTGACGCTTGTACGTATTACCGCTTTTACATTAGAGTTGTAACCCTGTATAATTGTGGGTCGCGATCAATTGGCATTAAGCTCTCATGGCAAGTTTATGTCATTTCGATCAGTAGCCTATACTACTCTCCTGAGGGTTAACGGGTGCGAATAGCCACCCCATTGTGGGAAAATGTCTATTAAATATTTATAGGACTGAGCTTATATCGAAGTTGGGATATTGCCTACACTTGGTATCACTTGAATCAGCAAATGTAACGTGTTGTAAATGTGATGCTGGTTTTATTACTGTTGTTTTCAATAGGGGGCGCACCCGCACAAGCAGCAATGTTTTAAACAAAACTAAAAGGAGAATAATATTGTGTACGTACGAGTATGTATTTTTCTATCTACAGTTTAACCAGCTCTGATAAATGAGGTGTCGATAGATTCCTCTAAGTTCAAGGTTGGTCACTTGGTAGGTGACGTCGTCATAAATACAAGATTTTTTTTTAAGAGCCGCTATATGAATCGGTCCACGTGATGGTGAGCGGTATTAGCAGCATATGGACACTAGCAATTTTTGAACCATCAACAAAGTTTCAAAGTTTGATTTTGTGTTGTTGATGGTTTGGCAGTCCAGAGAGGTTTTTGTAGAAGACTTTTTCGAAACGCTCCATGTTGAAGCTCAGTGGTAAACGTGGGTTTGTTCAGTGAAAATGAAAAAATAATTTGACTCTACCTCATGTGTCGTGTGGTATGTAGTTTTCAATGAAAGATAAACGTTGATGCATTGACCGCGCTCTATATAGGCAATATGAAACCAAGGTACTTGCTTAGTAATTACTAAGGCGTTCGCTTAGTCACTCACCATTCATTGTCTTGGTTTCACGTCACTAGTATACAAAGTGTTCGGCAATTATATCGGCGTAGAGGTAAAAACTCGTTATCCTACTTATGACGCGTCTATACTTTTTGTTGTTGTAAGACAGGCTTGCGCTTGACCGTCATCTTGCCTGATGTTAAGCGACTTATAGGAGTATAAAACAATTTAAGGTTTATAAATAACAATTGGTATGCAAGGTTGAAGTTGATGACTGTGGTGCTGGGAACCCTTTTTTCACATAAAGGTAAGCCCATTGCAAGTACAAGTAAACTCAAACGTAAATAGCCACTCGAGCAGTGACGCGCACAACTCGCATGCGAGTACGTACTCGCACGAGTATTACAACCAGGTTAATAATGCGCCAGTGGACGTCGCGTGAGTAGCTGAGTAGCGCGGGGAAACTTCACTTGCGCAAGAACCACCTTGCTCTAAGCAAAACGTTGCAGACGTTGCGTTGCTAATTGTACTTTGCATGGTCTGCAACGGGCTGTAGTGCAAAATCCAAAACAGTGTTTCTTTCCAATACAGAAAAGTTATCTATGATGTAGCATTTTTACCGACGGGAGAAAAAAAATCCACGCATAGTATTTATGTCAAACTGACAGCCTCGGCTTAGGGATCAAGTTTACCCTGTACCTATACCTACAAGACCGTATGTCAGTACATCACAATAATTTCACGAAAACAAATCAAGGGACATCCGTCTGTAAAAAATAATGCACTCTTCATTTTAAATAGAAGCATAATTCCGAGGCTGAAAATAATCGAGTCACAACAATCAACGGATGCAATTTGGCATATTCCCCCAATACAAGAAGCGAGTACAATATCCGTACAGCATGAAGGCACAGAGACGCAGAATAAATCAATTACTGGCACCCGCCACGACAATTACACTTGTAAACTTGTTCTGTGGTGATTTACCCACCCCCGAAAACACAGACATGCACAGTTTCTATTACACACACTCTTCCACTCCTCACAGTCTGCTGCTTACTAACACAGACGCATCTGACCCCTGACGTTTGAGTGATAAGTGTATCAGTGCTGCTGTCTGTTTGAAAGTACAGCTTATGATACCCCAATCAGGACACCCTCTGGTTTGAGCGACTGGTTCCCTAGATCTTCATCTCGATCTAACGAAATTAAACTCTGTCGTCATTGGTATAGATTAGTATTTTTGATTTGTAGATATGGATATGGTAGCCTTAACAAATCTACTAATTTAGAGTGATTAGTTTATGAAGAACCAAAATATCTACAAATCAAAAATACAATCCACACGACCAAACCACCAAACCACCAAAGTAGTTTTAAGACTAAAACTACTTTTTAAATTAATAAATTGAGCGATGCTGGCCGTGTGGTAGCATGAGCGCTTTATAATCGGACGGCACCTAGTATGATCCTCGACCCTGCACCAATGACTTATTTAGTACTAATATAAGTTATGAGCAGGTGCACTGGGCCAGCATAGTAGATTAGGGCCTACTCGCTCTATCTTAGAGAAGGCCTGTGTTCCAGCAAGCCTGATAGGCTGATAATGATGATAACGATGTTGTTAGCCAAAATACGAAAACAGATGAATTTACTGTTTGCAACATCTTATATATCCTATAATTATAGTGTACTTAGTTCATTTTTATCTAAATGTTACATTGCATTATATGGCATCGTAAATAAAAAAATATATAAAACAAAACGACCATAGACCTTCTAAAGATAATTAAAATACTCAATCTCGCTGATACACCTTAAGCCTAAACATCTGTAAACACTTTCGCTAACTAGATAATTATACAAACAGTTGCATTGCTCCTATAAACATTTTAAATATCTTTAGACCTTCAACGGTCTTAAAAAAAGAAATACAAAGGTAGTCAAGATGCAAAATCTCACAAATACAAGCAAAGAAATATTAATATACCTATGGTATATTTGTATATTTTATTTATTACCATACAAAACATTTTAACTACCCATAGAACATTGAAGGTTCAACGATAATCCAACCAGGCCACTACCAGTTGGCAGCGTACCCAGACTACCCTGCATGATGGCGGCAATACTATTTATATTTGGTTTCACAGTCACTCAAAAGAGTTTTACTTAATAAAACAATTTCAATTTGTGGACAATAATTTGAACGGTTCAGCAGAAACCAAATCGTTTCACCATCTGCGCTCTAAAGTTGTAGAGTTCCCCTCACTGCAACGAGTCAATTAAAGATCTCTTCTTGTTTGCCTCTAATATATAGTAACGAGAGTAGACTCAATAAAAATCAATGTCTTCTTTGAAATGAATGAGATAAAACGTGAACTTCAAATGCATTTAAAATCCATAATATTATTTTTACCTAATAAAAAAACTAACAGTAAAAATTAAAGTCATCAAGATCGTAAAATGAGTTTAATCAATGTGAATAAGATGTAGTAAAAAATAAAGTTTATTATGAGAATACAAATTGATACTTTCCCATCGGTGAAGGAAAACATCGTGAGGTAACCTGCATGCGTACGAAGAAGGAATTCAATGGCGTATGTGAATCCACCAACCCGCAATGGGCTAGCGTGGTGGATATGGCCCAATCCCCCTTTCGGGTGTAGGCTAAAAGTCCAGCAGTGGACTGTTAAAAGGCTGATTATGATGATGATGACTTTCCCATCCTTCGTAGTTAACAATTTCTAAAACTATTAGATTGACGTTTAAAAAACCGGCAACAAAATGCAGAAAATATAGGCGAATATAGTATTATGGTTGATTTAGGAAAGGTCGCTTATTTTAAACTCGATCCAGGTTTATTGCCATGTTGAATCTATAGTTTTAAAGATCGTTGTTCGTAGTCATTGAAGTGTCGCTAGTCGATCGTAAAATTCGATCTGAAAATGTGCACAGATTAAAATTTATGTTGTGAATAAGTATTTTATCATCGCCTCACGGTCGTGTTTTTTTCTTTCAATGAGAGATAACAAGCAATTTTTATGAGAATGGCGACCAGGTAAAATTTTGCCGTTGAAAATGTAACCTTATCACTAATCAAATCTTTGTTCATAGTATACTACTACTTACAAAAAAATTAGTCTATTTACTAACTTTACAACCCATGTACCGTAGCCAAATAAAATAAATTTATTTTAAAAATCAAATAATTGAAAAAAATATGCATTTTTTTAAACTAGCTGCACCCCGCGGTTTCACCCGCGTAGTGATGAAAAATGGTGATGGTGATGATGATGATGATGAAAAGTAGCCTATGTTACTCTCCGACCCTTGAAAACCCATGACCCATGCAAAAAAATCAGTTAGATCCGTTGCTCTGTTGCTGCGTGTAAGAGGAACAAACAAACTAACAAACCAATTACAAACACACTTTCGCATTTACAATATTAGTATGATTTTATAGTAAAATATGTATTGTGCACGAAACCATCAGTTATGCCCCTAGTGCAGAAGTAAGATCGTCGCAGCCATGCGCAACGAAGGATCGTAAAATTCGATCCTACGGAATGTTCGCGAAATCCGCATTTCGTGCGGTTCGGTGCGTGTTTGAATAATAAAGCTATATTTTATCACATGTTACGTTTTAGTTTATTTTAAACTTTATGAGTAAAATGAGTGATGTTTTTTCTTGCGTTAGGAAAAGGTGTTAGCATTTCAATTGGTTTAGATAGAATAGGAGTTTAGATAAGGGAACAATGACGAGCCTTGAGAAGTAAGTAGGTTTTCGACTCGTACCTACTTGCCAGTAAATAACCTATTTAAAAAAGTTCAATCTTACCACAAAAAGATAATCGAGGTTGCAATATAGTTTTAGTTTATTTTTAGCTAAAATTAAGCTACACAGTAATAATGAGAATATTTTGTAGAAACAGCGAACTTTTTTCGACATAAACATATTACAGTGACAAATAAACATATAAATCTATTTGTTTTTTTTATTCATTGTTTTAGTTAGATCTTAACAACATTTAGATAAGGTCAAGAAGTTAAAAATAGTAATCTATAACCACAGAAAAAAAATCGTTTAGTCTATTACCTACCTACTATGAAATTTGCGGTAGACAAATGACAAACGCGGAATCGTAAGTCAATTTTTTTTTCGAGAAATCTACTAAATGCTTTTCTGAGCTGTGTTTTGTTGTTTGGAGTAACACGGATTTTTTTTGATGTACGAAAAGACTAATTCGCAATTTGCAATATTTGTATTTTAAAGTTTTTTTTTAAAGTATTTTTTGTAATCAAGCTTAGTTAAAATAAAAGCTCTCTTCATTTATTTTTAATTTTAAAGTTTGATTACATTGTTCTATATTCACCATGTTTGTTATCTAACACTTTTTATTCAGAACTTTATATCACAATTACGAAGCATTAACATGGTGACATTTGGATTGCAGTTTTTCCATCCATAACAATTATTAAGACATAAAACTATTGACTTATGACTCACTAACAAGAGGGTTCCGTTTGTAAAATACAATTATAAAAGCGCTCTGAACTCAGATCAGACAAACAAGGGAGATATGGTATGGAGGCGCGGCGGGTGTGAACGCATCTGGCTTAAATCAGGCTTGATGTCTTTAGTCGAATTCACCCTGCAGACAACTCTGTCGCCCTATTTTTTGCATATGGACTATTTATTAGTCAGTTCAGTCAGCCGAAATCCGTCGAAGGACAAAAATCACGGATGTCGGAAACCGTATCATGCGACTCAAGTGGCGCTGGGCAGGGCACGTGGCTAGACGTGGTGACGGCAGGTGGAGTAGAGCCCTGACAGAGTGGTTACCAATAGCGGATAAGCTTTCCGTAGGCAGACAACCAGCCCGATGGGTCGATGACATCAGGCCCATCGCAGGTCATACGTGGATGAGATTAGCCCGAGACAGGGATTAATGGCGCAAGGGAGAAGAGGCCTAAACCCAGCAGTGGGTTGATACAGGCTGACAATGATAATGATGATTAGTCAGTTCAGTGGTGTCGCTACAAATTTCTTTAAGTACCTACTTACAGTTTTTGCGTTAAACGGTTTAGCGGTAGGTAGGTATACTATTTTCTAATGAAAAATAGTCATTTGAACACGAACGATAATTGTACTTAGGCATATTTCACTTGTTTGTCTGATCTAAGGCCCTGAACGAAACGAGTTTGCTAACTTTTTCTTTTCGTAATAAGGTTCCAAGGAGGTGTGGTCCGAAATGAATTAATGCAAACTTAACCGACTTCGAGGAAAGAAACTAATTACTTTTATAATAAAGCGAATGTCATTGTGGTAATTGAGTCTCGCGATGAATAAGTAGGTGCTAGCGTGATGATAAATTCAACGCAAATACAACATTAATATTTCCGTTGGTCTGTCGAAATTGCCCCATAAATAACGAACGCTTGCAAGTATTGAATTCAGCAACTCAGTTCGTTCGTTTGGTGCGAATTAACATTTGTTTGTTGTAAAATGTATGCTAAAACATTTATAAATTAAATTATGCTGATATGAGAAAAAATTACTTATGTATTAATTAATTAAATTACTCATGAGTAGGTTTTTTTGCCTTGGGCAATACTTTGACTTGACTTTGACTTGTTTGACTATATAGTATAAAATTTAAAAATATGTTTTTCAATACTTGACATTGGCAAATGCACAAGACGTGCAACGCTAAAATCCTCTTAAGAGAAAAGTATAAAAAATTTAAAAACCGTAAATTCTAATCACTTTTCCTACATTTTTGAACATAAGATATTTTATGTAGGTAGGTCATAGGTAGGTATACAGTGCAATGACGTCAAACTGCGTGTTCTTTCTCAAAGATACAGTGACATAAAAAAAACCATTCGCTTTTTAAATAAACAATGTTAAACAATGTTATTGCAAGTGTCAACTAGCTAGCAAGTAGCAATAAGTCCGAGTATAGTAAAATAATTATTAGCAATCTTGCATTTTCCCTACTGATCAAGAAATACTTAAATATGGTAAGTCAAAAAGTACCTAAGTAGGTACGCTAAAGCGCGTAACATTTTCAAATTTTTTATTTTACTAAAAAGAGCAAGTCGCTCTTTTTAAATTGTAGTTCAGTCCCGCCCAAAATTTTAAAATTCACCAAAAACTTTAAAAACATTTATCACTTTCAAAAATAAGTTTGAGCTTTAGATTGTAGATAGGAAGTTCTTTCTGGTCGGTCTCTTCTTGAGGATTTAGTGTCATGATGGATCACAGGGAACTCCTCAGGGAGCTGACAATGCGGCCCGCAGGTAAGTCCCTGATCGACCCCGCGATTGCCGTCGGTAACCTCGCCAAGGGTATTAGAGTCCAATACCACAAACTATTCCCTAATCTATGTAAATGGGTTTATAGAAACTATTCCCTAATCTGCGTAGATGGGACGATACCTTTCGGCGAAGGTGCGATGTCACCGCCCCGCGATGGTATCAGTCGCATCAACAATGTGACAAGTCATTACAGATTGGACTAATGACGCTGACTTGTTATGTGAATTTGACTTGAGAGATAGAGATATAGAAATATTTGGGATCGGGGCCAATGAAACGGCTAAGTCATAATTTCAATGTCCTTGCTAAGGAGAAACTCACTCTACCTACAATCTGGCCTTCGGACTTCGGGTGGACTAAAAACTTAGCCTAAGTATATGAAACAACTTAATAGGTAGTTATTTCAATGTACATATTAGTTACGCTATATGTTATTATTACTATATAAAAATAAGTCGGGTTTTCCTTCCTGACGCTATAACTCCAGAACGCACGAACCGATTTCCACGGTTTTGCATTCGTTGGAAAGGTCTCGGGCTCCGTGAGGTTTATAGAAGTCATCTGGTGGCGAAACGGAGTTCGCCGGGTTTGCTAGTAATAATGTATATATCCCCTGACGCTAAAAAGGAGTGTTGTAAGTTTAACGTGTGTATCTGTGTCTGTCTGTGGCATCGTAGCTCGTGGCCGAACCGATTTTGATTTAGTTTTGTTTTTGTTTTTAATGTGACGTGATCGGGAGAAAAGCTATGATTCAAGAAAATAGGTTCAGCCGTTTAAATATAATCAGGTATATTATCGGGGCTATAGAAAAAAAACAATTTATACTTGTTCATACATCGTTAGCATTGTCCTTTATGTAGGTTATCATCATTACCATTTCGGCCATAGGATGTCCACTGCTGGACATAGGCCTCCAAAAGGGCCGGTTGGAAGCGGCGTCTAGCGTTTCCCTGCGGTGTCTATTAAGCCGTCGTCTGTCCATCTTGTGGGTGGACGTCCTACGCTGCGCTTACCGGTCTGTGGTTTCTATTCGAGACCTTTTCGGCCCCATCGGTCATCTTTTCTTCGGCCATGTGCCCTTCCCACTGCCACTTCGACTTGTTAATCCGGTTCTTTATGTAGGTAAACTCATAATTATAATTGTTTTTCTTTAATTTGTTTGATTCAACATCCGTTTATTTGTAAATCAATGCTTATTTGTTAATTACAATACGTCTTGTCTTGTTTAGTTACTTACTCGTAGAACGAGAGTTATAGTGCTAACAGACGTGTGGATTTGGCTAACCCGTTCCACCAACGAGAGGGAAAGAGAGACGTTTCTCTTTCTCTACCGTTGGTTGGATAGACTGCGGTCCGTCAGCCAAGACCGTCTCGTCTGTTAGCTACTTTAGCTTTGTTGCAGCCCTGCGTGTAAGCCTCGCGGGCTTTGTTTCTAATCAATAATTTATACGTAGGTACCTGACTGCATGCATCCTCTCTATAATCGCACGATGATCTCTGGTATCCTTCCTTCGATACAAATTTTCGTTCTTGCACTACTTTGCTACATATTTATGTACCCACATAATTCAGCAAAGTATTAATAAATGTTGTATCTTTGATTGATTTATTAAACCCCTGATAAAAGAGCTGATAATTTTCAAACAGCTGAACGGATTTTCATGAATCATACACAGCTAAGAACACTCTCGATTAAGTCACCTCTTAAAAAACAAAATCAAAATCAGTTCAGCTGTTTTGGAGCTACGATGCCACATACAGAAACACAGATACACTGATACTCTTACGTCGACTGTTAAAAAAGGAAACATTTCCATTTGTGACGGGTGACATTTGTTTGAAAATCAGCCGATGAGTTAACGCGAAATTTTCCCACTTTTAAGCAACGCTTTAAGACTTAATTTATTGTATTAAAGTCTCATTTAGTCGAGCAAAACCAGTGCGCTTACACAAAGTGGTGCGTTTCCCTACTTCTATTTTTGAGGTTCTTCTCATAATTTTCTAAAAGTATAGCTGTAATGTAAAATGTACCATAAGGTAGAAACCGTTCCTCCATAATCATAATTAATATATATATTATGATATCGTAGACATCATTTAGTAAATATATATTTGAACGAATCAAAAAAAAAAAAAAACGGAGAAAAGCGCACACCAGTGTCATATTTTTTTCTATCTAGCGAAAGTTCCTTAATCATGTTTCTTGTTTTACGGTTTCCTAGATAAGACATTCAATTTTGATATCACACCTTTTCTAAAATATTAAGTTTACCTTGGAAGTAGACAAACTAAAACTAGACGGGCCAACATTGCTAAAAGTTGGAAAAGAAGCTCTCTCTTAATAGCTCTCAAGCTCTTAATCGTGGGTTAAAAAACGACATCAAAAACATTTTCAGGTAATATTCCAAGATTATAGTAAATTTGTTGTGTTTTAATTCGTCTGGCAACGTTAGCACCAGTAAAATTATAACCCTAATAAAGTCCATGGACCATTAAACCTGAAGACGCCGTCAACCCAAGGTGTCCTGTTATTATGCGCTCGCGCCGCATCAAACGAACTCTAATGAATGACTTAACTGTCTTATTCCGGATGTGAGCATTAAACTATCATATTTTTCATTATTTTATTACGGAATGTTCTCCTTCGTCGCTTCTTGAGTTTAACATGGTCTTAATCATCATCATCAGCCTGGGTAAAAGCCTCCTCCCTTTTCTCGGGCTATTCTCATCCACGCATTACCCGCGATGGGCATATCGTCTACCCATCGGGATGATTTTCTGCCGATGAAACGGTAACGGTAACTAGTCTTTGTTTTTTTAAACGCCTAAATAATAGACATTTAAATAGGTAAATAGGTAGGCTTCTCACTAGATGGGCCGACGACATCGTGAAAGTTGCTGGCATCCAGTGGATGCAGATGACCTGTCGTTCAGTGTGGAGATCTAAGGAGAAGGGTTCAGCAGTGGGCCTTTTCTGGCTAATTATAATGATGTTTTTTATTTATTTATTCATTTCTTAAATATACATAATAATTCGGGTATTGAAAAACTTGGATGTTTGCATCGTTACTTAGCTTCACACACACCCACACTGACATACACTAAAGCTAAAGCAATAGCGCAAACCAAAATAAACTTTAAATTTACAAATTAAGCTACACCTTTACAAATAAGTACCTGTATTAACATTTATAATTTCACGAGAAAGCAATTGTCTGGTAACATAATCTATGTATTTAAATCTGTGATAAGTTACGTACAAATCGCTCGGATTCAGCCGCAGTGCAGTGATGATGATGAGACAATTTTTTTTTTCATTTTTTGCTTCCTTTATTATTTCAAGGTCCTTCTCCGCCTATCATCTTAACCACGCCAAGCCACATTTACTCACACATCAAACCAAGTCGGATGAACATTTCAAATGTTCATCCGACTTGGTCACGAGATGTAGAGAAAGCATCGAGCTGTTAAGGTTCTTTTGAAGACCGACAGACGATTGCCAGTTGGACTTCCAGATATTGCTGGTTGGTGAAACCCAACAGAGAAAACTCTAGGCGAACTCCCGGCTGTTCCGTTGCTGGGGACTGCACAATCTGCACATGAGAGGAATCGTTGGTGACTCCTATCAGAAACTCAGCATGTCTGAGTAATATCTGAATATTTTCGGGTCAGCGTGGCTATGTTATCTACGTACTATTTACGATTGCAGTCAATAAAGCGATTATCGTAATTTTTTCTTTTACTTGTGACAGATTCGCGACTATTTTTGTTTACGATTACTGCCACCCGTTGCTAGTGGCGCTAGTGTCTATGCTTTCATTTGCTATTTTATTCGCTTTGTTACAATTTCTACCGTAATACCAGGATACATAGGAACCAACAAGTCCGTCTGCCATAACTTTATTCCAGGATCATACTTCATAGAAATGGGTTTCATATCAGTATTCGAAGGTAAGAGAAATACAAATAAAATTGTATCTAAATCCAAGTTTACAATGAAGTTTTAAAGTAATCTTACGGAACCTTGATTAAAATACAGAGCTCTAGAACAGTAGCAATAACTTACTCTTGGCTTATAGTTTTACGAGCGGAATGTTTTAATTCGTTCCCTTCACGGTTCGTAAGACCCATCATACGATTAACAACATTGTTGTCGACTCACGGTAATGATATTGCGATGATTCCGTAATTTGCACAATTTGCACTGAACGCTGAAACGCACGTAGGCACCGCTGCGGGGCTAATATAAGGCAAGTGAGTAGTCGAGCTTGTAATCCACTGATGTAAAAGTACAGTTAGACTCATATTAATTATAAATACAGTGAAGCCGCTGTGAGAATGCCTCTGACAGCTGCTATAACACTGTAAAATCTTAATGAAAACATTTTCTTTTAATATTTTACTGTGCCTATATTGGCTACCAGCTACAATCTTACTTGCTTGTCTGACCTGAGAAAAGTGATCAAAATTTACTGTTTTCGTTCAGCTTAGGTATTAAAATGTTATAGCAACTGTCATGCGCATTCTTTCTGCGGCCGCACTTTAGTTTAATTAATTTTGATTTGCATTTACAGATTTTCGAATAAATGTATAGTTAACGAGAAAAATTGAGTTACATACTTATTTGTTGCCATTCGATTTTGAATTCAAAATGTCCTCTATAGGACGAACTTTGCTCAAAGTACTAGAAACATCAAAACCCTCAAAAACTTTACCAATACAAAACAAAAATAATTTTAAATGAAAAAAAAATATGGCATTTAATTCCGTTATTCACAAAGCATCAAAAGTGTCTATGAAACGTAAGTTAGGCTAGAGTAGAAGAAACTTCGAACTTCAGGATATTCAAAAAAGGATAAAAATGAAGAATTTGCCTTTGCTATAGATACATTTTTTTTTTTCCATTTTGCGAACTTGATGATATTTTGAGAAAAGATAACCAGACGGCAAGCAAACTGTGAAATATACATATAACCAAAGCATAACCTACACTTAGATGCAATAAAGTCGTAAATAATAACAATGCCCTTAATTGCTGTGAAACAGTTTTCGCGGCGAATATGAGAAAGCTGCGATATCATCGGCTGTAAAGAGTTATTAGGTGCTTTTATAGCGCCAGCAGTTATCCGCAGTTCGCAGACTTCGCAGACTGTGCGAAGCGTCTTTTGGTCGCACATGTCGGTACGTGCTTACCTACTAGACCACTTTTTCAGCACTTTTCCAAGAAAGTTTTTTAGACAGTCTTTTTGTGCAACTTCCATCATTCCATGTCTATTTAGAGATCTCAATGCTGTACACCCACTTAGAACGGTGGTAGGTAGGTAACTATATATAGGTACTATAGTAAATTCAAATTAAGGAAATATGTTAATATATTAAGTAAATAAAAGTGATGGTAGTCAAGCGCAAGCCTATTAAAAATAAAAATAAAAATATTTATTACACATACCTATATCCAAGTACCCCATTTGGGAGACCCCTAGACTTGAAAGCTTGAGGTCGCGGGGTCAAACCCCGGGCCCGTACCTACCAATGAGCTCTTTGGAACTTATGTACGGATTTTCATACCACTGGCTTTTCGGTGAAGGAAAACATCGTGAGAAAACCCTGCATACGTAGGAGGAAGTCAATGGCGTATGTGAATCCACCAACCGGCACTGGGCCAGCGTGGTGGATATGGCCCAATCACCCTTTCGGGGGTAGGCTAAAAGTCCAGCAGTGGACTGTTAAAAAGGCTGATAATGATGATGATGGTATCCAAGTAGGCTTCACAAGCGGTCCAAACTCTATGAAAACTAGCTAAACATGTCAATTTTTTTCTTACCTATGTACTTATCTGTGAAAACAAATATCTTTATTCAGTCGGCCAACTCTATTTGTGGTATTCTTACAAATCAGTATTGCACAAATACCTATTTTCGTTTCAAATTGACACGTGTTGTCGCGTCACCGATTGAGCAGACTGGTTCTAGCCGGACTCAACTACGACAGTTTATCGTACGTAGTTGTGGCGTCTACTTGGATATAGATCTGCGATTTATTAAAATCGTATAAAAAACAAGTTGTAACTTTGACGACTGACGTTTTGTAATTAATCGGTAATCACTATTACAGGGCTACATAGAATAGTGGTAAAAAGCTGAAGCAGCTGTTTGTACATTTCATTAAGTTTGTCCTGAGCTCAGGAAAAAAACCTTGTTTAACTGGTCTGAACAAGGACTTTTATACCCTTAACGGCCGGCTATCCGAGTCGCGTAGGCAACAAACCGCTCCCTCAGCCCCCGCCAACTTATAGCGACGATGTATATTGCCACGGTAGAGTCAGGATGCCCGCGGGGGGAGTGCAACGACAAAAGCGAGCATAGGTCCGACCTT
Source organism: Agriopis marginaria (assembly GCA_932305915.1). Classification (NCBI taxonomy): domain Eukaryota; kingdom Metazoa; phylum Arthropoda; class Insecta; order Lepidoptera; family Geometridae; genus Agriopis; species Agriopis marginaria. The sequence continues at coordinate 13,619,591 of OW029915.1, forward strand.
GATGACGCCTGGCGCGGCACTGAACGCGGCGCGCGCAAATTCTCGGGACCTTTTTACGCTTTTAATTTCACTAAAACGAAAATATTCACTATCAAAATTCTATCCAAATATTTTTTTTTTGAATAAAATTGCCTTTCAGTACATGCAATTTCCAGGTTGTTACGAGCTTTCATTAGAGCATAAAACGAAAAAAATAAACTGAATCGACTTTGTTTCAGATTTTTTTTTGATCGTGGAAAGTTTATTCTATCGTGTTTTGAACCAAATCACAGACTCTAACACAGATGTATCTGTGACATGTATTTTTTTACAGCGCGAATATTGTAATTTAACTGAAAAAAATTTATTTAAAACCGTCAAATTTGGTATAAAAGGCTCAATGGTAATAAAAAAAACTCTTTATTTCATTAAAAGTAATTTTATATTAACGCTCCAAAATATGGGCTGCTTGGTATGTCCTATTGAATAAGGAAAATTACTAAAAATATATGTTTCTTGTAATATAAGGACAAACTGCCGCCCCAGTAGCTATCTTTGTCGGCTCGTTTTGTCTCCATAGTACTAGCATTTTGTGAACCTTATTTTTAGACGTTTGTGTTTAGTTTTGTATGGGAATATTTTGATAGTGCTCAGTCTGCCATAGGATATAAAAAGTTCTCGGGTCTGACTGTGACGAATATTTTTTTTATTTCGTGATTTTAGTGTTGGTCCTATTGTAAAAGTTGTGCATAATGGTGAGTACAATGACCTCCTTTCGGATGAGTTCCCCTGTTCGGTGTAACCTTGTATACCGTGACCGGTAAACATCTTGAGCAAAAAGCGCCGTGGTGAAGTAAAGCTGGCGCGCACACATGACCACCAATCGTGTAGACTCACGCGGTCGAAATCACCTCGTACTTTCTTCGGTACGCCAAAAAACAAGTTTAAAATCGACTTTTACGCAGCCAAGGCAATTTTTCAAGATGTTTGCTGATCATCTATACTAATATTATAAAGAGGAAAGATTTGATTGTTTGTTTGTTTGTTTGTTTGCATTGAATAGGCTCCGAAACTACTGAACCGATTTGAAAAATTATTTCACTGACGGGAAGCTACACGATCCCCGGGTGACATAGGCTATAATCTATACCCGTGCGAAGCTGGGGCGGACCGCTAGTTGTTTCATAATTCCACAATGCTACTAATGACCACCAAACATCGACATAATTATAAAGTCACAATCGTGCCAAAAAATTACCAGACCAAAACTCGGCGCACGCTACCAATTACGCAGACTTTTTGGTTAGTTACAAGGCAACCGCGATTCGACTACAACGCCGCGCGATGCCCTAGCTACGATGACATAGCGGACAACTAACGTTGAGCACTATGCATTCTATGCAAGCGATTTAACGTCTAAATTGGAGTAAATGTGGCATTGTTAAGTATATAATTGATACAATGTATATGTACAAATTTTTTTTTTATAAATAATAGGCTTGCGCTTGACCGCCAACTCCCCTAATAAACGATGATGCGGTCTACGGTGGAGCACGCTTGCCTAGAAGAAACCGGTTCACTCGTGATTTGAAGACACCCAGATTGTATCTATCGGGGAACACCCATTCAGGCAGCGCATTCCACATACTAGCAGTTCGCACAATAAAAGTGGATTCAAAGCGCTTCGTTCGGGTTTTCAGAATACCAACCATAAAGCGGTGTCGATTTTTTGTGCCCGCTTTGGCAGGAGGGAATTAGATCATGAAGATCAGATGCACACTCTCCGAAATGTATTCGATAAAAGACCGATAGACTAGCAACTTTATGCCGATGCTCAAGACTAAGGAGCTTAGTCCGAACCAGGGATTCGTTACCGATGAGCCTCTTGGCACGCTTTTCGGTAGACTCTAACGCCCCAAGCTGATACTTAGCTGATCCATCCCAAAGGTGAGAGCAGTACTCCATGCACGACCGAACTTGTGCTTGATACAGTGAAACCAACTGTTCCGAAATACCGTCGCACCATCGATAGGACACCCAGCTTCTTGGCAGCCAATTGAGCCTTGTTCTCAATATAGGAGCCAAAGTTGAGGGTAGAAGATACAGTAACGCCCAAAAGCTCAAGCCGGTCAGTTAATTGTATTTCAATGCCACCAAAGCGTAGCTTGATGTAATTTTTTATAGGGTTTTAAAGAATAACAGGATCCTTAATTTGCAAGCTAGTTCTAATGGATTTGCAGGTTGAGTTATTAAAGCGGGTCTGCAATGTGAGCTCATAAATTGTTTTCAGTATCCGCGGTATCGCGGCGCATCGCGGCGCGCTGCATCGCCTCGCATCGCAGGCGGGTCCGCGATGCTATCGCGCCATTAGCGACCGCCGCGCCGCCGCCCCGCCCGTCGCTATCATCCCGAATCGCACCCCTTGCTCATACTAAAGGCACATTTTCTCAATTTATCTCAGTCTAACTAACAATTTCAATCTTGAAAGTCTGATTTTAAGCGACTTCAAAAAAGGAGGGGTTCACAATTCCGTTGTTTTTAGGGTTCCATACCCAAAGAGTAAAAACGGGACCCTATTACTAAGCCTACGATGTGTGTCTGTCTGTCCGTCTGTACGTATCAAATGTCATAAAAATGCTGAATTTTGAAATTTTAATTTAACTCAATACGTGATTTACGTAGTGAATACACTCGCCCACTGAATATGAAACAAATAACTGCAACGTATTCGATGTAGCCAAACAAAGTCTTTAAAAAACCTTCGGCTTGCTGGCCTGTATTGCTCTTTTTTTTATTAATAATAGGCTTGCTTTTGACCGCCAACTCGCCTGGTGTTAAGCGATGATGCGATCTACGATGGAGCACGCTTGCCTAGAATAAACAGATTCACTCGTGATTTGTAGACACCTGATTGTAATTATCAGGGAACACCCATTCAGGCAGCGCATTCCACAGACTATTCGAAAAACAACAATTGTCTTTAAAATATAGCGGTAACAAATTTAATTTTGTTACTACGGAAGTTTGGGCTTTCTCTCTTCTGATTGATCCACGGTAGTGAAGCGTGAAGTTTAAATCTAAAAAAAAATATCACAAACTGACATAAATTCTTTATGGTGATAAACCCATTTATTTTTCTCATAGGTAGTCGGGGTCATAATAATATTTTGTTCTTGGGCGGTGTAAATGGAAGTCCTCGCTACGCTCTGAATTCAAAATAACGCCCTCGTCGAACGAAATATTACTTTATCTCATTGTAACACAAATAACTAATACTTGCGCCTAATTCTTAACCATAACAACTATACATAACTTAGAGAAAAAAACACAAATTAACTGCTAATAATTTTCGTCATATTCTAAGGAATTATTAGTGTATTCTATCGCGAGATGATATCGCAATCGTAATTTGCGTGATGGAGCCATTTCGATGATAGCAGAGAATCGTCGGCCTCCGTCAATCGTTCTGTCATGCTCTCGTTAGATACAAGATTACTATTCTTTAGATATTCGAGGAACTTCACCCACGCCCAGACATATTGGTGCCTAATGCGTTTACTATTGAGCAAAGTATGATATCGATCTCTTCAAAGAACAGCAGTGAGATTCAAAGAAAAATTAATGTCATAAATAACAATAATCTTTTGATAGCCATGTGTGTTTGGATATGCAACGTTCTCAGATTGTTTGATGCGTGTTGTGATGGTTTAGTCGACTTTATTTGGAATGATATAACCGAAACGATAGAATATGTGATAGAGCAATTGACCTTTTGTATTATTTCTTATGGACATGTCCAAATTGCCCAATAAAATTTCTTAGTACCAACTTGTGTCAACAAATCAATTTGACACCAGTGCCATACACCGATTTCGTTGATGAACGATCGTCGTAGTTGAGAGTGTTTCGGCGTTGTTAATCTCTGTCAAGCAATTTTTGCTTTGACAACTGCAATAATATTTGGAAAAAAACGAATGAAGATACGAATTCTGATCACTATCGCTATAGGGTTTTGAACGTAAGACAGATGGTTGGTACCCGATACACTTAATTAATATAAAAAAACATAATCAGTTATTTACAACTGCCAGAGCAAATGAATATTTGGGCCGAATTTAGTAGTGAACTATTCGACGTAGCAAGTAGAAATTTTTAAAGGTGTCGCTAAACTTTCAAGTACCCGATACTGAGACCCAAATTTTCGGGAGAGAGCAGTATTATTTTCAAATCTTCGGATAAAGTATTCATTGGTTGTGAGTTGTTAGTATAACCCAAAAATATCGCTAGCAGAGCTGCTGGTATTTGTAAGTATAATAAATTCTAACTAGATTCACTGTTGAATACTTACTTTATTTATTTGTTAAGTACACGCTACATGAGTAACTTAAAAAATAAATGTATTTAAAAAATCGAGATTTATGTAACTTTCTTGATTAGTTTAGTTTTATATTTTAGTGCTAGGTATTTATGTAATTGATTGTTGTATCTTAAATATCTGGAGGTATTAATTTGTTGTTTCTATGTACATCATGTATTTTTTTTTCTTATTATTAATTGTGTTTAAGTTTTTTTATATATATATACTCAAAGTCAAAAATAAATAAAAAAGTGACTGCATAGGCACTTCGTATAGGTAGGTACTTCTTTCTAAGTACATTCATATTTTAAATGGGATATTTAGTGGTCATCTCTATAAATCCAGAACTATATGTGGTGTGTTCCAATATTCTGAGGTTGCTTCCAAGTAACGCTGTATAATGCATTATAATTCCATGTGCTGTTTTTGCAAAGGCAGTAAAGTAAGCGGCAAATTAGTAATTATTTTCGTAATGAGCGGTAGCTACACGCACCGAGCAAGAGCGCTAATTCGCGCGATCGCGGTAACAGCTGTAGGAATCGTCGCCTACTTACCATGCAACATAATAATTCTTTTTAACTTTTTGTAACAATGTATAATTGTATAATCTACATTCAGATAATAACTTACAGAAACCGCAAGACAATTATTGTCCGTAAATGTACTAACTAATTACAATTTAAAATTGTTTATTGTAGTAGTAATACTGAAAAGCAGATGACATTCTTACGCTTATACGGATACATTCTTACAAAAAATATTATATATATAAACATATAATTTAATATCATGAGAGTACAATTATTATTTCAGTGTTCAGGTTTTTATTAATTTTAACAACGAATTTTGATAGTTATGCTGTATAAAATTAGTCAAAATCTGTTATTACAAAAATTGTGAATGAGAAAACCCAGGAAACAAAATTTAAAAAGAAAATAATTGAACTGCTGTTATCTGTCCGCGCTGACTGTACTGGGTGCGCACGAATACTGCGAATACAATGTAGACTTTCGCTGACAAGACCATTTATTCAAATCAAAAAGTTAGCGTGGTGTGCCTTACAAATATTAACATACAAGCGAGTAAAAGAAAAGAACTAACTTTAAAATTGCGCCCTCGAACGTGTAAGCGTAAATACGAACGCGTACTTTAGAAAAATGCATGTAATTTATGGCTTTCTTCCTTCCTACATGCGATATCATTGCACTGAGATCGATATCACCATGCAGCTAACGTCAAATAGCAAGAATTTATGATTCGCGTAGCTTACACGCTGCGCCGGCGCTCGTGACCGCTCTCGGGGGCTGGTGGGTGCGGGGGGGTTGTCGGCGAGAACAAAGAGCACCAGCTCAAACGTGCCGCCGCTAATAAGCAATAAACAAGGGGGCGGAGTCCGAGGGCGCACCTGAGGGATCACCTCGCTCGCGCTCTACGTGTCTCTACAGCATCTCCGCTGAACTGGTACGCTAGCTCAGGTCAACCAATGCCCTGGATCAATGATTTTATCCTTTATTTATAATCATATAGGTATATTATGATTAGATATACAAATTATCACCAACCCGCACTGGGCCAGCGTGGTGGATATGGCCCAATCACCCTTTCGGGGGTAGGCTAAAAGTCCAGCAGTGGACTGTTAAAAGGCTGACTATGATATTGATGATATTAAATAAATCATTGGTGCAGGGCCGAGGATCGAACCGGGTGCCGTCAGATTGTAAAGCGCACATGCTACCACTCGGCCACCATCGCTTCTTAATTATGATGATGATACAAATTATAATTAAGAAGCGATGGTGGCCGAGTGGTAGCATGTGCGCTTTACAATCTGACGGCACCCGGTTCGATCCTCGGCCCTGCACCAATGATTTATTTAATACCTAGATAAATTATGTGCAGTTTCGATGCCATCGCTCAAAAACGGTGAAAGAAAACATTGTGAGGAAACCAATATCTCCACGAACCTCAAAAGTCAAAAGACAATATGACATTCTCCAACATGCACTCAACCAGCATGGTGGATTAGGCTCCATCCTCTCTCTCTCTGAGAGAAGGCCTATATCGCAGTGGCAACACGAAAGGCTGAATGACTATATATCCTGATTGTAATATATACCTACTACTAAATAATTACCTAAATATTTTTGTAAATAGCAGACTTACGTTTGTAGTAAACAACTAGACACATCAAAGTTTTGGATCCAAACTGTCCAAAACCCAAAATTTTAAATATTTAAATTCAATCCTTAGTGTCAGACTCACAGAAAAGAGAAGTAAATAGAAGGAAAATATGTTACCAGACATATGAGTGGACCTTGATTGAACATTCTTATTTAGATCAACGCGTCGAACTCCGCATCACAGTTGCTAACTGATTTTGGAATGACTGACGTTCCGTTTATATGGGTGCAACTGGCTACAACATAAAAAATGCCTTGACAGCCGTTCTAATTTTAAACAAAAAAAAAAAAAACATGTTCTGAGTACTATGATAATAAGTACGCGTCAAAATACACTATGCATTAGCGTTACCAGACGTCCCGATTTTGGCGGGACGTCCCGATTTTTAAATCAAAATTAAATGTCCCGCGTGGGACAGGCTCAGTCCCGCTTTTCGGGGATAACTCGATATTCAGAAGACGAATAAGACTCAAATATTTAACAATAGGGTAAATCTGATTTAAGATATCATATTTTTATTAAAATACATTTCTATGGCTATTTTTGCTATCTATTGTCACGTAAACATAATTTGAACTCAAATAATAATATAAATATTTAAAAACTTCTGATTATACACGTTTTTTAGTATGTCCCGCTTTCGATGACAGAATCCCGCTTTTTTCACTCAAAAAGTTCTAAAATCCCGACTTGGCAAAAAAAAAATCTGGCAACGCTGCTATGCATAGATGTCCAGTGCAGTTAGATACTTACTATAGGTTGATTTGTTTTCTTCCGAATTTGCTGTTTGCAAGGCCTGTAATCGACAATGCTCTTTAAGTTTCATTTCGAGTAACTGTTCTCCTAGTATAGGTTTACAAAGTTTGCATAGTCAAACTAGAAATCGTATTACAAAACTATAACATTGTTTGATCAATCCAGAAGCCATCGGAGCGTTGCTTCATACCTTGCAATTAATAAGTAATAAAAATTGTCTGTGGAAGCTAAAACTCGGTAGTTCGACTAGGTATATTGCGCTGCGCCGTCATTGAATTGAACATAAAAACGGACTTATTGCTGGTTTCCTTTAATAAAACTACAAAGTAATCGATTCCTACCTTGGAGAACTTTCGCCGCGGACATTCATTATAATAATTGCAACTTTATGTTCCGTCAGACGATGTGAAAGGTATTTCATTTATTAAATTTGTACTGCGTATCTAATACGAACTAACTCAAGTTTCTATAATATAAATTTAAACGAATCTAATTTTTATATGGATAAGCATTAATTTATCCGTTTATGATAAAACGGAAGACTCTTAAAGTTAGACTTCACACACACACACACACACACACACACACACACACACACACACACACACACACACACACACACACACACAAACACGAAAGCAGACACGTGCACTCGCACACGCAAAAAAATGTTAAATAATAAAACACTCAGTATATTAATCACACTAATATCATAAACGCGAATATTTGTGTGTATGTTTGTCACACTCAACTCCGTAACAGCTAAACGGATTTGAATGGAATGTTTTTTTTTTCTTACTCTATTTCCGAAAGGTAGGTAGGTATAGTAAAAAATATATATCAATAATTACTCTCAAAACAAACTGTCAGTATTAGATGTCTAGGCAGCCGTTTAAATGTCCAAAGTGAGCCATTATCTCCAAGACGTTACATAAACTTGAGGCTACTTGGTCGAGATGCGAGCCTCAATAGCCCAGTGCCAGTGTAGCGACCAGTCAAATGGTCCGTGATGGCCACGTTCCCGCAATTATCATTATTATTGAACAACAGTTCCAGTCTGTCGGCCTGTCTGAAACGGCCCGATCTACGCGCTCTGAGCATTGTCTCTATTAACTAGTTTAGAAATCTTTGGAAGAAGGAAGTATCTTTATCTGTGCCAATATTTACTTAAAGTGGTATAGGGGCTGGATTGCTACAATCCGCACGCTTGGCAGGTGGCTTGGGGATTGCAGAACGTTTCACCATGCAGTAGGAGCATGCCGGGGACCGTCAGAAGTGAAGCAGATTTATTCAACTACAAGGTCGAGTGCATCACGATGCTTAGCGGTGAGCGAACGAACCAAGGAGAAAGATATTTATCCTCCTATTTACTGAGAAGCGCATTTGCGCAGGTCGGTTTTTGATCATTTGAAGAAGTTCAAAAGCTTCAAACATTTTTAAACATTTTAGTAATTTTTTTGACCAAATTCATCATCATCATCATCATTTCAGCCATAGGACGTCCACTGCTGGACATAGGCCTCCCCCATCGATCTCCAAAAGAGCCGGTTGGAAGCGGCCTGCATCCAGCGTTTCCCTGCGGTCTCTTTCTTTCAACTAATAATACAATTTAAATAATATGAAATACTAAACTACTTTATAATACTTATTATGCAAAAAACAGTAGGATTACATAGACCGTTGAAGGTCTAAAAATAATCCAAATGCTCAAGCCTAAAAAAACTAGTCTATTTATTAGTACAAGTTCATCCCAGTTTTTTTTAATTGAATTTTATTTAAATGTAACATTTAATGTTATCTATAAATACTAAAACACGAGTAACTAACTAGGGGTAGTGGCGTCAATTCTGTTGATCATTCTTCAAACTAAACTAATCTGGCAGCAATAAAATTACGCATTTCAATATGTGATGTGATGTTTATTTTTTTATTTTTTAGGTCCGTTAAATGTAATTCTTTTTTTTTTATAAATAATAGGCTTGCCTTTGACCACCATCACGCCTGATGTTGAGCGATGATGCGGTCTACGTTGGAGCATGCTTTCCTAGAAGAAACCGATTCACTCGTGATTTCAAGACACCCAGATTGTAACCATCGGGGAACACCCATTCAGGTAGCGTATTCCACAGACTAGCAGTTCGCACAATAAATGTGGAATCAAAGCGCTTCGTACGGGTTTTCGGAATATCAACCATAAAGTGGTGACTATATAGGGTACAATAAAATAAGTAGTTGTCCTTGATAGCTAAGTTCTCATGGGTTAAGTTGAAATCTCAGTTCGTAAACGTTGAACAATTCCCATATAGGTACAGTGATAGTTTAACATAGTCTGTAAACTAAAAAGCAGAGGCATTGAACCCAGTCACCTGTTCGCAGTAAATTAGAGCAAAGCATATAGCTATCGGTGGCCACCGAGGCGAATGGCTCAGCGTGCGGCGGTTAACCTGTATCATGTCGATCACGTCACAGCCTAACGACGGCTCCTCTCGGCACCGCTCTCGCACCAGCTCAACGATAATCATGCTACTTTGCACCAACTAGCCCGTCACTCAATGTCCTGACCGTAGCATTATCTACTCTACAAGTAACTATACAAATGGTGCTAAATGATCCAACCAAACTTTAAAATCTAAGCACTACACATCTTAGAAAGGAAATTTCGTGTGTTTATAAATGGTCTTGTTTTTTAACGCACGCCTTTCTCTGTCAATTCTTAGACATCTATCGCTAACACAAAGCAATTGTTGGTTGCGCCGTGACGGAGTAATTCGTCGTTTCCCTCGCTGGACGCGACGATTAGCCCACCTCTATTTACTTGTCTATCCGATTGCTGGAGCTGGCAGCTGACACCGGACGCGACCGACAGACGGACACCGTTACAACATCGACTTAGAAAAACGTTTGCCACGGACGTCCAACCGCACGGCACCGGTGACGTAGACACCTAGCCTATTCCTCGATTGACCGGCCTGCTCGACCGGGACTTTCGCAATACACGTCGAATTGTCTCACCTGATTTCTACTTGTCTTTCGATTCCCATTTCCTCATTATTTTCGATTGAAGTAAATTGGTTTGGGTGAGTCACGTTTGAGAGCCTGGCGGATTCGCTTGAATCAGTGTTTTATTTAAAAATATAAGTATGCTATAGCTTTGGTGTGTTCCCGGTTTAGTATCGGCAGATTGCGATCTCGCCGAGGGCACGCCGGGGCAAGACAGGGCACGGTCCCAAGCTGCAGGCTCGCATATATGAACAGCGTCAATCGATTATTGCTGATAAATATAATAATCTGCCGCCACACGAATAAACCACCCATTCTAGAGAGAAGAGTGTTAGGTTCATATTTTTTTTTCTTTTTGCATTTATTAATTTAATCTAAACTTTTCATTTAGTAAACGTCTCTCACATTTGCTGTTGTATTATTAACGCTCTAGTGCCGCATCGTTCACATTACAATGCGCTATTGAAACCGTTTCTGACAGGACATTAAATTCAAGACCTTTCTTCGAACTAGTGTTTCTCTTGAAAACTAATCAACGCCAGCCATTACTGGATCACAGTCTGCTTTACGGTCGTCGATATATCTCGACAGACCCCGGGCGAGGAGCTCGCTCGTCTCCGAGGAATTAGTCCCGACAACTCCACAATAGTCCATAATTATGAAATGTGTTGTGATTCCGAAAGGATATGCAATTCGTCTGGCGGCGAACAATGAGGGCCGGTAATGAAAGGCGTCAATCAGTCGGTGTCTGCGGAATACGCCCTGCGAGCGTATTTTATGCATCGGCTGGCACAGGCTATTCCAGTCTGGGAATGCTCCAGATTGTCGAGCATTTTAACGAGAGGTGTCGTCATTAAAATACCTACCCTATAAAATGTATCCAACGAGACTGGCGAGTCACTCGCCTAGTTGTAAGCACCATCTTGCCCATAACAGTTCAGTGCCACCCAGAATTTAGAATTTTGACAGTTCAAAATCCTGTGCGGCAAAGAGCTCGAATCTGTTTAAGAGCAAGAATTTCACTGGTGACATTTATTTTTAATTTGAAATTCGTCACGTCATGAATTTATAGCGTGTGGCGTATTATTTACTAGCATTATACGCACAATTTGCGAAGCTGTCGCAAGGGCCGGCTATAATTTCCTGATGGCAGCAGATCCATCAATACGCGCCTCGGGCCGCGGCCGCTTTCAATTTGTAGGCCGCCTCATCGCTGGCAATTACTGGACGGACGGAAGGCCGATCATCGACGATATACGCGCTTAATAATGCCTAATGACACTTAATAAAGTCAGAAAATAAAAGTGTGACGATTATTTATTAGCCGTCTAGTGATAACGGTTCATATCTGCGTTTAAGAAACATTGACTGACTAATGCCCCGCTATTTCACCCGCTAAAAATTATCAATTTCTAACTAAGGATAGTTAGGAATTGATAATTTTTCGGAATAATAATTTTCCTATATAAGTATTAATCCAGGATCAAAGCTATGTTCATACTTAATTTCGTTCAAATCCGTTCAGCCGTTATGGTGTTGAATTGGAACAAACATACTAACACAACACTCGCAGACTTTCGCATTTACGTGTAGCTAGCTGCGCCCCGCGGTTTCACCCGCGTAGTGATGAAAAATGGTGATGATGATGATAATAAGCCTATGTCACTCTCTGTCTCTTGAACTGTACCCATGCAAAAAATCAGGTCGATCAGTTGTTCCGTTGCAGATTGAAAGAAGAACAAACATCCATACATCTATACATACAAATTTTCGCGTTTATAATATTAGTAGGATTTGAATTGATGGGCTAGCTTGAAATATATCTGTTTTTTGTTTTTATTTATCTCTTTGTGGCATTAAGATAGATTCTCTTTAACTTATTGGGCTTGCTACTGAATGTCATCAGACACTACTGTGTTTTATCTTACTAAAACCTCATCCGTTTTGTCGAAAACACAATTTGTTTTTTTTCCTGGCCTCCTCCATCAATGTTCCCCTTTTTAGCTTATTTATTATTAGCTAAATTTTGAAGATATTTTTAATGTAAATATCGAAAGTTGTGTTATTTTTATAACTTTGTCAATGTGTACTTTTATATACTATGTATATTTTTTTGTTTTGGTTAGATCTACTTGCTCAGTGCCTGACTGTTTTAATTGTGCTGATTTGTGAACCATAAACAATACCTCACTCTAAGGTTGATCAGAGTGACGATATACATAAGGCTTGGCAGTGGCTGGAAGCAAATCCCGAAGATGGGGCCAAGGTCAATGGGCTGATGTCCAATAGTGGACTAAGATAGGTGATAATGATGATTATTGTGATAGAGAAATCAGTACTTAATAGCGTTACCATGTTTATTGTGTAGTCATCAGAAACATTGTATTCAATCATAATTTTATCATAGTTTTTTCTTGTATTAGTTAATTTGCAACTGTATACCTAATTACTTTTCAGCATGCTAGTAAATGTTACAAAATGATTTCATCAGTAAATAAAACAATTGTTTGGTTGATTTTCAGTTTATTAACACGTAGGGCAAAACCCTGATATGTGTTCCTACTTTCACTTAGTGCTCACATTGTAATAACGGACAAAACAATAATAATTAATAAATAATTATGCCATGGACAGACTTAGTAAATGAACGCGAGCAAATGCACGCGGCTGGGTACAATATAGTATCATGAGTGTAGTATCATGATTGCTCTAGATACCGCACGCTCGTTTGCCATTGCTATCGTGCCCAGACAACTGTGGGTGGAGTAAGATATACGTATCGAAACCCATACAAATTTAGAACTTTAAAGTTGGCATTTTTATTGAATTTCATACGTATTTTATGCGTCAAATATTCATACTTCACCCACTAATCAATCTAATCACCTCACTTGCAATCGGTGAGCACTGGCTCATGATAGTGAAGCCTTCAGTTGCGTGTGTTCGCTTTCGCTGATACTTTCTCACCAACTGGTTCGTTAGCGTTCAGTGTTCCTTCATTAGGTCTGTACGCGGCATACATTTACAACAAATTAATAACGGGGAAATACATGGATAAATAAACTTATAAAGATTGTCATTGTGTTTATACAGAAATAAATAAGTTTAGACAGAAATAAGTAGAAAATTTAGATACATTTACACAAGTACATATAGAGGCATTTTTGTAACTTCCGAATATAAGTAAAACGTCTGTAGAAATTGTCAAACTAAAGCTGGTTCACATCCATATTTCTTTCGCGATCGTGTCAGATAGCATCAGACTGCATTTACACATACAAGATTAGGTAAACAGTATGGTGGTGCTAAACTAAAAAAGGTCATTGTACACATTAATTTGAACAACTTTTACAATAAGATCCTGAAAAAGCGAAAAAAGCCATGGAACCAATGTCAGTCACACTCAACTTTATAATTTATTTCAGTGATTTAATTATTGGTCTCATAGTAAAATTTATTTATAATGAGTACAATTACCCCCTTCCAGTCATCACCTATCTGTTTAACCTTGTATACTTGTACCATTGCAGTTTTAGTAAGAGGGTGCGTTATCCTTTAGGTGATTGTCTATCGATACGTGTAACATTGTCAAATTTCATAAAAAATATGTACATACCGATTAACTTACTTTAAACAAAATAACGTAAGTAATTGGCAAAAACCACAAATTATCTCAATATGTTACTAAAATTTATCCATATAATATATTAGCAACATAACTTGTATTTATATTTGACTTATCAAAGAATTTGGTGCAACTTTATTATGCAAACCAATGTACAAAATGTTATTTCACAAATTACATTCAATTTGACAATCATATTTATTGCAAAATTACTGATGTGATTGACATCATTGCGACATCGTATAAAACCTACCGGAAATGTGGTTATCAGAAGCGACCCTCCCGGCCGGGAGGGCATATAATTTGATAAACAATTATTGTGACGCACCCCAACTGGAATTTATAACGGCGACCACGCCGGAGAGAGGGAGCAAGTACTATTTGATACAATTTATGTCGTAATCGATGTATGATTCACTGCTTCATAAAGTGTAGTTACTAGCCAATAAAATATAATTATGGTCGAAGTTAATCTATACATATAAATATAAAAGCGAAATACCACTCACGCATTCATTCCTCACTGACGAATCATGAAATCTCGAAAACTGCTTGACCTAAGAAGCTGAAACTTAGCAGGTAGATTCCTTATGAGAGCAGCTAAGAACGGCTTTTGTGAAAGGACCAAATTAAGGAGCAAAAGGAGTTGAAACTTTACATGAAAGTCTACCCGTATACGAAGTTGCGGGCAATTGCTGCTAGTAACTAATATTAAAAAAAAGTTGTGTATGTTTGTTACTTTGTGTGTTTGTAGAGGTCAATCTCTGAAACTACAGATCTGATACTAAAAATTCTTTCACCGATAGAAATCTACACTATCCCCGAGTGTCATGGACGAATGTTTTGTTTACAATGCTGTTGGCAAATGCTAGTTTATAAAATAAGACTACTAGCTAGTTGCTAATGGCTACTTGCTAGTTTTTACAACCACAATGACCATATTTGGTCAAATGCTAATTTAGCATTCGGTTAACCATATTTTGATTTTTAATAGGTATTTACGTTGCTTCAGTGGTGTAGATAGAATTGCATATAATGATGATTACGCCACAGGAGCAACTATGCCAGCGCCCCAGAACCTCACTCCAATATTTGAAGGAGTTGGGAAATACACAAACCCTAAGCGGGACGTCAGTAGGTCTTATCGCGTCGAGAATGAGAAGGTAAAGTAAAAACATGTACATTACTACTCTTGATACATACATACAGTACAAAATATATGAGAAAAAGACAGTATGTGTCAGTTGGCAGTAACTAGTAACATAGATTTCAGTAGGTTGTAATTGTTATAATCGCCAGTAAATAGGTTAACAGATCACAGACTATCATTGCGCGCTTAAGTAACGACTTACAAGGGTCAAGTACTTTCAACTCTGACAGCTACAATAACATTAGAAAAGTTGAATTTATAAACCTGTAGTTTCGGCTACCACCTATTCAATCTTACGTTCAAAAATCTTATAAAAGTGATCAGAATTTACGGTTTTCATTCAACTTAAACAATCAATTTCAGCTATCAAAGCTAAAAAAAACTTTGATCGAGTATAATGTACTTTTATAAATAAATGATATAACATCAAAGATCAGTCTGTACAAGTTAGACATAAAAGTACATAATTTTCATGGTATAAAAGTAATTAAAATTCTGTACTAGGGTGTAACTATACCTTAACGTATTACACAATAAGCTATCCCATAACATTTACAAGCAATTACCGCAAAACTGCACATCCCATGAATGTATGAACAACAAACTAATAGGTATGTAAACCAGCTCCCAGAAGACGAGCTATAAAAGTCTGTAGATGATGTCAAGGTGTTTATAAATTGACACAGCTACAGATACTAAGTAAGTAATCATAGAGAAACAATGGACAAGGCGTAAATAAGCTAAGCAAGCAAATTAAAGCAGCAAGTTAGGATATTCTCTGCCTGATAAATAATAATGTTGCTGGTTGTGTGAAGTTATCAGTAATTGTAAATACAAATCATTATCAAATAGAGATCGAGAACCGAATACTGTTACACAGGCTACAAAAAAACTATCGGACGCGCCCGTAGGCCATGGCGGATGGACGCAACTGATGGATATGCACAGTTTCTCGGACGCATCTCGAGTAGCAGAAACACCCCAGTTCACTTTCAGAAGCCCGATTGCAAAGGTCAGCCCAAAATCACGTCCACAACTTATGAACGCAAGCACAGTTTACTATGATAGTCTTAGCTATAGATCGCGTCTATCATCCGTGGCTTACGGAAGTGTCCAAATTTTTTTTAGTTTAAGAAAAAAACAATTACAGATCATACTGCTGCGTAATATTATGACAATGTGAGCGACAACGTATTTATTTTTCTACTACTGACAATAAAATACCTCTTACACGATATAAACATCTAAGTGACCCACTATTTACAGTGCTTACCCTACAAAAATAATTTAGTCAACCACTATACATACTTACATACAATTTTATATTATAGCTTAAGAGGAATATAAATATTTTTACGTTTATAAAATATACACACATTACAAGTAGATCTACTTACTATTTAAAGTAATTTACTATCACTGGGTTTGGAATTCAGGGTTAGGTACTATTAGCGTATATTAAGGGGATAGCAAAGCGCTTAATTTCCACACAACGTTGGAGTGCCAAAACTTGAAAGTATACCTCTTTGTTTTACATAACCAAGGATATGCAAAAAACGAAAATTACATTATAAAAATTATCACAAAAAAAATTACAAAATATATAATCAATTTTCAGTAGCCGATGTTTCAATTATGTTAAACTATGATAAAAAAAATGTACACCTTTTCAATTTTGGGACTACAAAGTTGTATTGAAATAACTACTTTTCCACCTTAAACCATAACAAAATTACCAACAAAGAAAAGGCCAGTAATCGTATTGGTGAGCAAATCATGGTACATTAGGTACGTAGTATTGATATTTTAGTATTTTTTTAAGATTAACCGTCACCAGTGTATGGATTTTAAGATCGTTAGAGATTTTACTCAGGCATTTGTTATTTAAACAGATTTAAAAAACTGAGTATAATCTAACATTAAAATAATATTGGAATGTTTTACGAATGCAAGTTGTAACAGGTTACTTTCGCGTAAAATTTACACCAAATCGTGATATGAATCCGGTTTGAAATTGCTTATTCTTTGGTTTAGAAAGATTAAAAATAATGCTATTCGAATTATGGTCTAAAAACTTAGAAAAGATTGCAAAACCATATTCGTACATCGAGCCGGTAACTATTGTTAGATTAATTTGACTCTACCTTAAAATTACACATGAAATAATTTTACTTTTGGGTAGGAACCATGAAATTACAGCTATCGATAACCCTTACATACGAATATAGGTACTACGATAGATAGATACTATTTAAAATTCACTCTGAATAAATAATTGTTCTTGTTTGAAAACCTTTCGCGATGTTGCTTTTACACAGCGCACTTCATGTCCTTATTGTTCAGTGGCGTACTGCTCTGTTTAATATCAATCACACAGATGCCAACCAAAAGTTTATATTATTATGCCGACTGTGTAAGCTCCAGTGTGACAGTGAAGGTCGGCATAGTAAAGTCAGCGATCAGTTTGTTGCGCTCAAAAGGTTCAGAGTGGGTGTCGCGGCGAGTGCGCGTGGTCCGGGCGCGGCGCAGGCGGCGGGTAGGGGCAGTATCGCAGGGGCGGAGGTGGCTTCTGCAGCCAGAGATCAGGTGGCAGTGCTAGCGGCTGCGGCCAGGCGGCAGGCCACCCGCGCCCGCCCAGCGCCAGCAGCTGTAGCGCGGGCGGCGTACGCGCCCACGCCGCGCGCTTCTCCGCCTCTTCATCGCCGCCACCACCCGCGTACAGCCGCAGCGGTGACCGCAACAGCTGCTGCTCCATCAGCATCAACTCCATCGGGTCTCTGCGGAACGATCACCACATTCTCATGTTACTCATGTTGATTGAGACAATTTGGTGCGCGTTGATGTCTTTTGTATGAAAAAACGAACTAAATGTTAATGTTTATAAACGAATTAAAATTTAGCACAATATTTAGGACATCGTGGATAAAATGATGTGTAACTGAAGTAGCAGTTGATTTTGCAATCCGCACATTGAGCTTAGCGGGGAGATATTAAAACTTTACTACCTGCGAAAATTTATATTTCGACAAAAGTAAATCAAGCCGTGCGATGTGCCCGAATGCGTCAGATTCTGTGAAAGTGTGCATTTTGTGAGTTCGCATGTTCGTTGGTTTTCAACGGGCCGTAGTCTATAAAGCTGTTCGGGGAACGCCGGCCACCGACAGCCACGTGCTGTTAGCGAATATCGTAAACTTATTATGCGTTCAACGCAGCTGTTCATGGTGCGCTTGTTTTATTTTCCAGAACTAAAATAATATCATATGCTCCACAAAATGTGTATTATGAAATTAGCAAATCTTAATAATTTTTTTTAATAATTAGAAGCTGTGGGGTATGGTCGTGTGGTGTCGATTGTTTCGGCGAAGTGAGTTTACGAGAGGTGGTGCGGTTAACGAGGCGCGGCGATCGTCCGTGTTTACTGCCGCGGCACTGCGATGCCCTTTATCGGTTCCAGGAGGCTGTCGACTCCCACCGAGCACGCTTCCCGTTAACTCGCTATTTTCGCCTCTCTACGAAACTATTGCCACTTGTAATAATGCATCTTTCACGCCTGCTCGATACAAATGCTGAGCTTATTTCTTGCTCTAGAACAATACTACACATTTCATCGTCACTTATGTTCATGTTCAGTCTGCTGGGACACTGGCTTTTGCGAAGAAAAAGGATGGGCCATAATCCAATATACTGGCCCAGTGCATGTTGATGAATGTCATATATATAAATATGTCTTTGAACTTTTGAGGTTATTGGACATTCCGGTTTCCTCGTGATGTTTTTCTTCACCGTTTTTGAGCGATGACATTGAAACTGCACATAATTTATTTAGGTACTAAATCATTTATTGGTTCAGGGCCAAGAATTGAACCGGGTGCTGTCAGATTATAACGCGCACATCACTCAACATACTACACAATAATTAACGTTTAACGAAGCTCGTTGTAAACTAATTACTACCTAATTATCTGAATCATTCAATAATGAACGTTTCAATTTAGTATATATTTTGAATTCTAAAGTAAGTTAATAATTTATTATTATTATTAGCAGCAGACATTATCATAAATTATATAATGCCTATTTAGCAATATAAATCCGTGATACCTCGAGATGCGAGGTCTGTAACGGAGCGTGACGAGCGAGAGTCGAGTTCCAAATCGGCGTGACACCACGAGATGCCGTGTCGAATGTAATCTATCACCGGGCCGGAGCCCCGGGCGCCGGCGCTCCTCGGAAATTAAAACAGGTAGTGCCCACACAGGCACACATGCTAACGTTTTACCTTTTTTATCTCATCCCTCTAATTCAATAGAAACCCTATAATATCGAATGCTATTGTGTCGTGATATTATAATAGACCATTAAGTATATAGTTACAGTAATATTCATACCAGCAATCACGTGATACTTTCCATAAAAAAAGATAATACAAAGCCAAACTTTAATGCGTCTTACACACCATGCAAGTAACCTTCTCTACTTCGAAAAAGGGCACGCGTGTATATAGTGCATGTGTCCTTCTAAAGTTGGGCAATCTAGAAGAATTGCCAGTGAACCGAATTTTTAAAGAAAAGTTCAAAATTGATTTCGTGCTAACATGACGAATAAACAAAACCGAATTTGACATGGAAATGATCAATTTTCGACCTCTTTACTACACCAAATCTGTAAGAAAATCGTAAATTAACGAAATTAAGCCGTCGTTACGAAAAAAAAATTGTGTTTTCCATGAAAGTTTACAGTGTTTCATTCACAAACAAAATACCCATTGGCTATAATTAAATGGTCCAATTTGGTGCGTTAATATGCCAAACACAGTCATTTCCGCAAGTCGGTAAACGTAACTTAATTCTAGATTGGGGCTAAAGTGAGAAAGTTCCGTCAAGCGGTTATGTCGTTTCGGGTGCTGCGGGGGCGTTAATGGCGTATTTATTATGATCTCGGTATCAGCCAACACTCTCCGTCGGCAAATTACAGGGCGGCACAGCGGCGGCAAGACTCACAGCCTGCGTAGGAACGCGCCTCGACCGACCGCCTTTATCGATATCTCCCCGTTCTCCCCTTATCGATATTTGCCCGCGAATGCTTAATGTTACTCTCTATCTGATAACTTTTGAAATATGATTTCCTTTCGTTAGCATATATTGTTGCGCCGTTTATTGTTTATGATATTTTAATGCCGGAAGTGCTGGCTTATCTTTACTAGTGCATAATTTCATCCACACTGCCGGTGGATGCAGTTCAAGATGTAAGATATCATTTGACTATAATGTAAGTAGTCGTAAATGTTGATATGAAATGTGTGATGTAAGTTTCCTCGTTGTTTCCCGCCCGCAGTCGACACGCACTTGTCGTTAAAGTTATTCCTAGCTTGTAAGTGAATCGCACGCAATTAACGAAGAGGAGCGTCCGAGCATAAATATAACTCCTCGCACCGGCTAAATATCGGTCGTGATTGAACGCGGGGCGTATCTTATTAATTAATGGATGAGATGCCGCCTCGACCACCGCAGCAAATAATTTCACCGCCCGATTCTCACACAATGGCAATTCATCATACTTATTGTCTGACGATTTCGGACGTCAGCGAAGGAAGTCATTAAGGCTGAAAGGCCGTTATGCGGTGATTTTAAGCATTTATATTCGTTTATGACGGTGTGAATTAGAAAAACTAAAATAGATCTCATAGGAGATTATCATCAAGTCTAATCACACAAAAGATGCGGAAGTGGGTACTCACGAAAGCTTTCAAAGTCAACGTACAGTCGTGTATCATCAAATCAACATTTCAAACAGACAGTAGAGAGGTCTTTCGCATTGAGATCGTATCAATACTCCTACGCGTGAACTAAATTAAAGGTAAGTACAGTAGCGGTAGCCTTGTCAGCTGACGTCGGCTGTATAGTCAAGCCATTAGTGTTTTAATTTTGAAACTAAGACGAAATATGCTTCAAATTTGATGATTCGTCATCACGAATATTCAATAGTAGACCTTTACAATCTATTAATTTACATTATTTCTTTATGCGTAATAAATGTTCTTGAAATATTTTATTCCGATGTGTTCATCGATACACGATTAAACAAATATGGCTTGATAGAAAAAAATCGTTAACTTTCTTAAAAAACACCCGTTTTTACGTTCCCTTCGATGGATGGAAACAACTTCATTCAATTTCTATAAAGAGATATTTTTATTAAAAAGTTGTGTATAATCCTAACAATCATTCAATTACTTTAGTGATCGCAGTTTTTTGAAACCTACGATTATTTGTAGAAAATTAAGAAAATATATATATTGAAAATATTTGAAAGCGCGCACGCCGAGTATGCAAGCATTACCGTCAAACGAGTGTACCGTCTCTACCATTTCACCTTAAGGTAACATTACATTTTAACAAAATAATCCATAGAATGTCGTCTATCCATATAGGGCTATAAGTTTAGGGTGTACTAAGCCGAAAGGAGGTCATTTTACTTATCAAAATGAACAAATTTTTCTATAGAGCCAACTCTAAAATCGCGAAAAAAATATCAGCTGGTCCAATCATTTCGTCGAGCATCAATGACTTTTTTTTTCCGTGAAAAGCTTCAAGTCTAATTTGCTATAAAGTTCTTATGGAGTTCTTAAACGCTGGCTTATGGATCAAACGTTCTATGACTTTTAGGCATGTTTTTTGAACGTAAGACTGCCGTGACACGTAGCCCATATACTTCAGTGAAATATTAAAAAAATATATCTTTTATTCCGCTTGTGACAATGTTACTGCAGCTGTCAGAGCAAATAAATATTTGGACGAGTTTAAGTGTTATATTTATGTTCACAGGCACTCACATTTTTTGGCGGAGAAAGCAACGAAAAATTGAGTTTTAGCTTTCTGTTTCAATTAAATAGAAAGATCTATAGATAAAAAAATTGCAATATAATAATATACATCTGTATTTTTTAATGAAAAAACCGGCTTCAAATTTCGGATAAATACAACATATATTATCAAATGAGGTAAAGTTTGAGAGCGGAATTCGTTAAATTACTGAAATAAAATAAACAATTCTAACGTTAGGCTTACTGCATATATTAACTTGAGTAACATTTTTAAGTCGGGTCCTAAATGTTTTATATGTCCATAAATCTAATTTAAAAGAGCAATGGAGTGAATGGTACAAGCGCGGTAGCGAGCTAGCGAGTAGCGGAGCGGGCGCAGAGGAACGCGGTAATTGCGCCGATAGCATCTGGAATTAGCCGTCAATCACCGGCGTGAACTATCATCGCGCCGCCGCCGCCGCTGTATCAATTAATCCGAATCAGTAGCCACTACCGAAGCGCAATCCACTAGATTATCAATAGCCTTAATAATTCCGTCGATCATGCTACCACCTACCCGCCCGAGCGATGCATGACTTGTGCAATGAACACGTCATAATTGTAGCTTCTGAGCTACTGCATTAAGTCTCCTTTGTAATGCATAAAGAACCATCAGAATGGAACGGTCTTTAATAATTTTATACTTATTGTAACTACCCTGAACAATCTCTGGGCCCATATATTATGTGGCCCAGCTCATATTGTGGCTCATATCATTGTTATACAGGGTTACGCGGAAAAGGTGTATTAAGTCGAAAGGGGTCCGTTATACTCATCATTATCAACAACTTTTACTATGAGACTAACCTGAAACCAAAAAAAAATATCAGCTCTTCCATAGAAAATGTTAATTCACAGTCTACAAAATGTATGGAACAGCGTACTTACATATGACCTCATTCACATTTCGCATGTGCGCTTTCTGTCTCGGACGACATTAAAAGACTGATCGTCAAAAAAAATCGTCTTGTTAAATCGTCCTTTATTTTGAACACATTAATAACTCTATTTATGGTAATTTTTTTATGAGACAAAAATAATCAAGTAGCCTATTATGTGAACTAGTAGCAAAGTAAAAAAAAATATGTTTTGGCGAGTCAACGTTGTGTGAAAAGAAGACGCTAAGTTAAGCTCTAATTTAAATTTTAATGTTCTAAATAACCAATTAATAAATTTTAATGTTCTAATTTATTTCGCGATTTCAGGGTTGGTCCCATAGCAAAAGTTGTTTATGATTATTAGTATATAATAATAAAATGGATCCTTTTCGGCTTAATACACCCTTTGCGCGTAACCCAGTAAGTACCTATACCCCTAGCTGTCTAGTTTATGTGTGCTTCGTAAGTAGACTGCTGTCGTTTCTTGCCTATTTATCATTTATCCCTTTTATGTAGGAGTTTCACAAGCTTCGATAACATCTTATAAATTCGTATCGGTAATTGTTTATGCATAGGCAATTCAGGTTGCTAAACCGTATAAACACCTGAGCTGAGGAGCAAGCTTGTTTCTCAAGAGATGCTGCTGGCGTGAACCGGTCGGCGGGTCGGTGTATTATGCGGGCATCACACCGATGGCCAGATAATAGAAATGCGCTTTAATTTGTCGTTTAGGGCATAATGAGCGCGAGCCCTGTGATTACCGGCGCCGCCGCCGCCGGCCCCGGCCGCCGTTGACGTGCGCTGTTTCCACACGCCGGACCCCGCCTCTCGCAACCATGCATCCTCGAACGTGTTAACACAAAAAGAAAAGTACTTTCGAATAACGGAATTTAATTATGACGCATGCGATATTTAAGCTTTTTCCATTATTACTTTTAGACTTTTTTATTATTTTTTAGTTAATCCGCCGTTACAATACATATTCTGTGAAAATTTCAACTGGCTATCTATTACGGTTCGAAAGATACAGCCGTTAATAGGTACGATGGACAGACAGACGGACAACTTAGGCTTAGTAATAGGGTCCCGTTTACACCCTCTGGGTAGGAGACCATAAAAAGCCACTGAAAGTAATAGGTACTTATACTGAAAAAAAACTATTTCAAATAGCTAATAAAAGTTCTGAGATATACTTAAACACTTAAAGGTTTCGTTCGGTTTAGGAAGGGATGCTCTGTTCTTTTCCCGCAAAGTAAGTGTCAGTATGGAGTTTATATGCCGTAGATACTTACATGAGACCTCATTCGCATTTCGCTTGTGCGCTCTCTGTCTCGGACGACATTAAAATACTTATCGTCAAAAAATCGTCTTGTTAAATCGTCCTCTATTTTGAACACATTAATAACTCTATTTATGTTTTCTTTATAAGACAATAAAAATAATCAAGTAGCCTATTATGTGAACTAGTAGAATAGCAAAGTAAAAACAAAAAATGTTTTGGCGAGTCAACGTTGTGTGAAAAGAAGACGCTATACAAAATTATAATCGCTTATAATAAATTCCAATCTAATTTTGCTAGAGTTCATATTGCTCATACCTACTTAGTATTAGATGTGGTAGTGGTCTTTATGGCTCATGGGAAGGGCCGCCGTAGCCCGCGGCAAATTCTCGCCTCGGATAATACACGCCAAGATATTGTACAGTAAAATATCTTTAGCGTCAGCATCTACATGACTATTACTTAGCACACGATATCACTGTTTTTTTTTTCTCTATTTTCCAAATCTATAAAATAATAAGTTCGCTAAGCTATTGTCATTGTTTATTCTATTTCTCTAAATTATTTTTGTATCAGAAAGAAAGGCATTTGTGGTTTAAAAATTGTTTTAAGTAGTCAGCGGCTCACATTGGCAAAAATGCGGAAACACCGCAGAAGCCACAAATAAGACTTGAAGTGTTGAAGTAGTCGCAAACTAGTGACATGTCCACTGATGGTGATGGTGATGGTGGTCACTGATGGTGATGGTAACTGGTCCCCATTGCCTATTTGCCTACACCTACAATACCCTGGGCATTGTCATTGCTTGAATCACAGATCAGCGGGCTGTCCTGTACGTTCGTGATTCGGATTATGATCGCGATCGTGTGCCATAAATCACTCATGCATGTGGTTCGGGGGTATTATGCCTAACTCTTAACGCGGGCTTGAATTTGCGCTGCAACAGCGCAGTTCAGAAAATCACGTGAACGTGAACCTTAACGCGTCGAGATACGGTTTGCGGTCGCGAAACTTATATCATCATCTAAACAGAATCGCTTAAAACAGGTAGCCGTAAGGCCTTTAGATACGAACGGGATGACACGCGGTCACGTTCACAATCCGAATTACGAACGGCCATCTATAATAAGCTTTATCAAAGATAATAAGCCGCTGATCTGAAGCTTGAATACAAGTTTAGTGATTTATGTCTGTGAAATTTGACACTAGACAAATGACGCGCGGATTTGAAGTAAATAAGTTTTTATAAAATATGCTAATAACTGCAGGCATGAACTCCAAAAAGAAAAACAAGACAGTATGAACTGATGCAGTTTTTCACACATTTTGAATGAATGTTTCAACTGGAAGCTTTACTAAGTTGCTGCTAACATAGCTCTGCAGCCACCTACTTGAACACTATTTTATGTACTTCCATAAATTAAATATTTAATTATATACACCTATATAGTTATATACTTCCAAGAATATGTACGTACTAATTAAGGTGCAGTTTTATGTAGGTTATTAATTAGCTAACAACTAACTATTAACTATTTAGCCCATAATTTATTCACTGAGTGAACAAAGTATTTTATTACTTAGGTAGATATTATATTACAAAAGGATAATGTTTTACAACAAATTTTATAGGTTCCATGACATCACTATTTTTAGTGCTGCCATTTACTTCCTATAAACTGAGGCAAGATAATTTGCACTAAAATAAACGACTACTTTTATGTTTGTCTCAACTAAAACAATATATAGATAGATAGTGTATTATAATACTTTAGTAAGAAGACGTCATAAAGAAATTGATGCAAATTCTAGTTCACGTATACACTCAATATAATAAGAAAAACTACTACAATAATAATATTCTACCAGAATTAAATTAAACTAATTCATACTTGTAGGTTGCTTCTGTCTATGGCATAGGCCTTCCCTAAATCTTTCCACTTTTCTCTTTCTCTTCCCTCCCCCATGCAGTCCGGTCTATATTTTTCTGAGAAAACCTCTATCTTCTCTTTTAAATTTAATTTTCTTTACTTTCCAGTCTCGTGGAATCCATTCAGTGGCTTTTTATAGTCCCCTACCCAGAGGGTGTAAAACGGGACCCTATTACTAAGCCTACGTTGTCTGTCTGTCTGTCTGTCCATCGTACCTATTAACGGCTATATCTTTCGAACTGTGATAGACAGGCAGATGAAATTTTCACAGAATATGTAATGTTACGGCGGGTTATATAAGAAATAATAAAAAAGTAAAAAGTAACACGAAAACAAGATACCGATACAACAAACGTAGTTTTGTAACTGATCTAATGTAAAAACGGTGATACGTATGTGGTAAATCATAATCCAATTCTCACTTTTATATAACTTTATTCATATTCTTATTCTTTATTCCTACTTATTACAGTTTTCAGACCAATATGCTTTCGCTATGAACGCTCAAGCCAGACTAAAGTCCCTCTTTCCAACATCCTACCCCATTATCTTCTTTCTACCCCCACTATTTGCACTATTGCCGAGACTCCCGAGTCCACACGTTTCCGACCGCCATTTTATATAAAACTAGTAGGCCGCCCCTGCTTCGCACGGGCGGAGCCGGGATATATAGCCTATGTCAACCGGGGATAGTGCAGCATCCCAACAGTGAAAGAATTTTTCAAATCGGTTCAGTAGTTTCGGAGCCTATTCAATGCAAACAAACAAACAATCAAATCTTTCCTCTTTATAATATTAGTATAGAAGACTGTTAGTCAAATTAGATATCAAAAGATTTTAAACCAGGAAATCACTAAGAAACAATTGAAATAGGTTAGGAATCATGACACTTACAAGTATCAAACTTGGCATGATTATAGTACACACTCTAAAGTATAACAAAAAAAATGGCCAAGTGCGAGTCGGTGACAAATTTCAGTTCATAACCAAGTAATAACCGGGTAATTTGGTTACTTGAACAACCTCATCATTTCTTTCAACAAATCAAAATTGCATATTTTACTAACTTTGAAGTCGGGTTTTTAAATTGATAATTGTTGTATTTTGTGGTGGTACGGAACCCTCAGTGCGCGAGCCCGACTCACACTTGGCTGGTTTATTTTATCCATCTGGTATTGCCGAACCTACAGATTTGGGCCAACCCATTTCAATTTTAGTAATGTATTATTTTTGTTACGTATTAATGAATCATTATTTATCTATTTATTTCAGAAAAACTTAACGGTCTAATTTAACATAGAACCAATCATAAGTAACGGAAAGATGAAATAAATACATAAATGTGTTGTTGATCTACCCATGAACTTGTAGAACACAATTGTGTGCTAAGATATTTATTTATTTATTTTCCCGAATATCTTTCTGTTACACTCCGTATATGAAAGAATACTAAACTCATCTTCTGTTTATTTGTGTTAAGTGTATTGAATTGATATCACACTCGTTTATGTATTGTTACTTATTATGGCAAAAAAGTAGCGTGCATCATATGTATGGAAATAGAATACTTATCTAAGTACTTTGTTAAGACGATTCTTTCTTGCTAATGCGAGAAAGCTGAAAAATCACAGTTAAAACAGCAGACTGGCCAGCAGCTAGGTTTAAACATTTTCATCGATATCATACCGATACTGTAGATGCATCGCATCCCTATATCTGAGTTTTCGATCAACATTTTGGCACGTATCATCCGCAATCAGCGAAGGAGCGTTTTTAATCTTTTATTCGTGTGAAGCCGCTCGCCGTGCAAATTGCAGGGCAGCCGACCTAATGCCTTTCAACTGTTGCTAATAACCTGTCAATTTATCAAAATCGCCTCGAGCGCCGCTACACGCCGATTTGGACCACTTTGGAGAACATGAACTGAACATATGGGGCGCGCGTTCGCCATCGATCTCTCGCCTGGGTTTCACCTTGAAATCTGCTCGGAAATGTCACCTCACTCGTCTCGCTCAATGTGGGTTTATGACGAAGTAAACGTCTTATTTATCGAGTTACTAAACGGCATAAGGTTAGCTGCTAATGAAACGAACGTAATGCCCCGATGCTTAACTTAACTATGTTGCTAGACGCACCTGTTGTAATCCCTTCATAAAGTAGTGGGTAAACCTTTAGTAAATTAGATTAAGTACATCGTTAAAGTCTGAAGAGCTGGGTAAGATACTTATGAAATGAGTGTTAACACGATGTTCTGCCAAGCACTTGCTATAAACTGTCGTCTGCGAAGATGATTATGAAGGTTTCTCTAATTGCATACCAAAAACAAACGCTTAATTTTTACACAACTTCGGCTCGCTTAAACTTTAAAAGAATAAATAGGTACATTTTATTTATATTACACGGGAATTACTCACGTAAGATTAAGCCGGTCACTCTGACTATAGTTTCAAAAAATAAATATTGTGTGAAAACCACGTCAGTTTCTATAATAAAATAAATAGGTACCTTTTTTTGTTTTAATTTGATAGGTTTTTTTTTTTTACCATTGACAAATATGTGGCCATTATATAGAAATGCCTCGTGCAGTTAACTATACCCCTATCAAACTACATAATTATATAATAAACCCGAATAGCAGAATAAGTATTAAAATATCGTAAAAATTCAAACAAAAAATTTCTATGAAGAAATTTCATTTTACATACATTTCGTTTCCTACATTTTGTATGAAACGGCATGAATTGAAGTCATGACATATTATATCATAGAAAAAAATAAAATTGTCATCTAAGCCAACGGACCGCTAGACTATACCGTGGAACCTTTGAGAATAGATCGCGGTAGGCTGTCGCTACCAAGGAGATCGCATACAACGCAGGTGAAACCGCGGGGCGCAGCTAGTATATAATAAATACGGAAAAAAAACAGATTTTATTTGTCTGTGTAGCTGTAGACCATTTTAGATGAATATCAGTACATTTAGCACGGAAGTTGTGGACTCCAGAAATACTAGAAAATTTCAAGACTCTGCTGGTAAAAAAAACTTTTATTCTTACCTATCAAAGTCCGTCAGACGCGAAGAATCCCTAAAGCCTTTCGCGAAAGGGTTGGAGTCAATCTTCAGTTTGGTGATGAGTTGGTTCTGGTAGGCGGTGACGGCCGTGAACACCGTCTCCGGGAAGACGAAGGTGCGGTGCTGCTCGCGCGTCAGGTCCGTGATGGGACCGCCTCCCTCTCGCACCTTCACTAGATGGATTCGAGGCTGGTACCGGTGCATCGAGTTCAACACGATCTGCGGATACAAAGATTCAGGTTATTTCATTCATAAGTAAGGTTCTCGAATGGAGACCACGGACCGGTAAGCGCAGCGTAGGACGTCCACCCACGAGATGGTCAGACGACCTAAAAGAGACCGCAGGGAAACGCTGGATGCAGCCGCTTCCAACCGGCCCTTCTGGAGATCGATGGGGGAGGCCTATGTCCAGCTACGGAAGTCCTACGGCTGAAATGATGATGATGATGATGATGATAATTTCATTTATGCAGTAAAAGTTTTAAGAAATGATTGTTTAGAGTTTTGAGATTTGGTCGGGGGTTTTGAGTTCTACGACGGGTTGGCCAGAAATACAAGTTTATGCAAACCATCAAACAGCGTAAAGTTGCATAATATCTGGGACATGTGCTTAGGCATGACAGATATGAGCTCTTGCAGCTTAATTATGGAAGAAGTAGCGGGTAAAAGATATTCGGTCGAAGATGTTACGCAGCCATGACTTACTAGTCATATATATATATTTCTAACCCTACTGGATTTTAAAATATCAAAGCATAAAATAACAAATGCCTTAAAAATAATACCCTGAAATTTGAGATTGCATGAAAATTATACGAAACATTTATATTATAAGACAGATGTTAGAAATGGTGCTTTTGCTCGAATATTCAAATTTCGAGATTCAAGAGCAGACGCGTGGAAATTAGCTACGAATTGTTTAGTTTTATGCTTATTTCGTGCCGCACAAGTCATAAGCACTTTTAGCAACTTTAGTACAATGTTGTTGCCTAACTCAGCATTAACACACATGTAAGTACCTACTAACACAAAATGTAATTTTGTTTTGTATCGAGTTTTTGTATTTTAAATGGTGTTAGGGAACCGTCAGTGTGCGAGCTCGACTCACAATTGGCTGGTTTATTCTTGGTTTGTTTGATCTTCTTTCACGCTGCAACGAATCGTCGATATTCTTTGCACATTGATAATTGAAGGGCTGGAAACCGTACATTTTCCGGTATAAAAATATCCTTTGTTACTTTTCATGCCGAAAAATTTACGGTTCCTGAGGGAATATTCACGCGCGAGAAACCGCGGGGCGCAGCTTGTAGTACATAAGTTTCAAAATTACAGCAGTATCATTTAGTCGCTCCCATAAAACCGAATTCTCGAAGTTCCTGTTTCGTCTACTAATTAATTAATTAACATGTGTTGTGTCTGATATAATAAGATATGGCAACAATGGGACGCCGGTGATTTCTCATGACGTAACATTGTCGGTAATTAATTGGTGGCGAGTGAAGCCCTCTTCAGACTACGTTGTTATATACCCGATATATAGGGTGGCATCTTTACCATGGAACGATACCAGATGGGTAATAGAAGGATATCAATACCAACAGATTTTTGTTCAGCTAATTTTCAGCGTTTACTAAATTATTAGTTAATTGGACTTATCTGAAATGTTATAGGTAATCAGATGAGTGATGAGATCTATTTCATATTGTAAGTATCATGGCACGACAAATACGTACTTGCAATACTTTAATACACGCGATTAAATTCATTAAAAGCTTTTAATTTCAATGAGTAATAATCGTGGAAACAACCAAAGAAATCAATGTGAAATCAATATTTTCAAGTTTTTTTTTTTTTTATTCCTTTAAGTATTATGGCAAGTCATATATTCCCTCCAGCGTTGTGTATTGCAGTCCCTCCAGCGTTGTCATATCGACTATAGGTATATCGAAGTGATGAAGTGTCTGTATAGAAACGCCACCATGTCGATCCGATTACAGGACGAGAGCACGGAACCAATCCAACTGCAGAAAGGCGTAAGACAGGGAGATGTTATCTCTCCGAAACTGTTCACGAACGCATTGGAGGACGTTTTCAAGCTCTTGGACTAGAACGGATTCGGCATCAACATCAATGGCGAATACATCACTCACCTTCGTTTTGTTGATGATATGCCGACCTTTCCGATGACATAGTCATCATGCCAGAGTCGCTAGAGGATCTCAATACGATGCTCAGCGACCTCAGTAGCCTTTCCCAACAACACGGGTGGGTCTTAAAATGAACATGTACAAGACAAAACTTATGTCCAATGTCCATGTTGAACCCGTGCCGGTAGTCGTTGGGAACGATACTCTCGAAGTTGTTGACCATTACACCTATCTTGGACAGATTGTTCAGTTAGGTAAGTCCAACTTAGGCAAAGAGGTCGCCCGAAGAATCCAACTCGGATGGGCAGCGTTCGGGAAATTGCGTGACATCTTCTCGTCCAAGATACCACAGTGCCTCAAGACGAGGGTCTTTGACCAGTGTGTGTTGCCAGTGATGACATATGGTACTGAGACGTGGTCCTGGACTGTTGGCCTTTTGGAAAAACTCTGAGTTACTCAGCGGGCAATGGAGAGAGCTATGCTCGGAGTTTCTTTGCGCGATAAAATCCGAAACGTGGATATTCGCCAAAGAACCAGAGTCACCGACATAGCTGTTAAAATTTGCAAGTTGAAGTGGCAATGGGCAGGCCACATCGCTCGAAGAACCGATAACCGATGGGGAAGAAAGGTTCTGGAGTGGAGACCACGAACCGGAAGACGCAGCGTAGGGAGGCCTCCCACTAGATGGACCGACGACATTGTGAGAGTCACGGGCATCCAGTGGATGCAAAGGGCAGGCTGTCGTTCAGTGTGGAGGTTAAAGGGGGACGCCTATTTTCAGCAGTGGACGTCTTCTGGCTGATGATGATGATATAATAATTTCAATTTCTCATACGTTTACCAGACAATATTATTAGAATTTGTATTGTATGATTAAATAATTTGTATTTTTTAGGTTGAAGAGTCGGAGATTTAAGACCGCGTAAAGTATAATTTCTTGTTCAGCAGTGGACATTTAATGGCTGATGATGTGATGTGTGATGTGAAAGTATAATTTTATTGTAAAAAAAGGCAAATTATTAAAAGATTTATTAGAATTTGTAATCAATTATGATTATACAAATTCTAAATAATTTGTAAATTAGTTGCAGTAGTTTTGTAATGTATAAGAGGTTTTTTAGTGTAGTAAATAGCTGTATAGCTGCATAGTCTAGCAGCGTAGTCTGAAAAAGCCTTATGTCCGGGGAGTGAGGAGGCGGGTGGCGATGTGACGACCCGATAAGCCAGCCGCGCCAGCAAATTGTTCCCGACTTTACGACTCTGATGAGATAATTAAACTCTGTAAATTAATTAATATAGCCCGGCAAGTTATTTTTATTACATAATCGTGTTAATTGTGGACGCAAAAGCACCGACTGACTTTAGGACGGTTATCGGCTATCGTCTGGAGGTTTATTTTTATTATAATCACGCCTCAGCGCGTTTTCTTCACACCACGTTAAACTTCAATAACAGCTTTTTAATGAAAACCGACTGAAATATTGCTTTTAATATAAGCAGCTTGGAGTCTTTGATGAAGTCATTTGGAAAACCTAATCTAGTGCTGATTGCAAATTTTCACGGACATTAAACTCGGTTGCCGGTTTTTGTTGCCGCACTTCATAACTTCTGATAACATAAACCTCTCATAGTAAATTTTTCAAACATTCTGAGGATATTCATGTAAGAAATTAATTTTTGGGATAATTATCACATTTCAATATAAAATTTGAAACTCTGCGAACCTATATAATATTATTATGTAGGTACCTACATACTTATACTAAAAAAATACATTTACAGACAGCTATAGTAGGTACTATGAGCCAATTATAGCTGTAGCTATCTGGAAATGTTTTTTTTCTTCTGTAATTCTAATATAACATTTGCCTCTTTGGGAAATCGTATTCAAACTTTTTTGCACTTAGAAATAGTTCGGTACGTACAATATATTGGCGGAGACAAAAATAGCCTGCCAAATAATGTAAGGTCTAGTCTAGTAACCTGTAATCTTAAAGTTAGATTAAATGAACAATAATACATTTTATATCCATGTATATCTACATAGTTAGTATGCCTAAATAGTTAGTAAAATTGTACAATTTGACCAGTGGGCGAAGTACGAGTACCTATTCGCTACGTTAAATAAGTAACGAATCTCATACAAATTTTAAATTTTGAAATTTAAATTTATATAGAATTTGATACGTATTTTACGTACAGAAAATTCGGACTTCGCCCCCCGTAGAGCTGTATGAGCCAACGTATTTCCTAAACAAAACTAACACTTATTAAGCTCCTTGTATAAATAGGTTCCATTTGATCACCTATACTGATTGACATTTGATTAGATTCTCTATTATATATAGATGACAGAGAATGGTTAGAGGTAGGTACGTTTGTAGGTAGCACGAGAGAGTGAACACCGCTTGTAGCCATCAGAAAGATTGCTGGGCGTGGTGGGAGTCATTAGCGTGGCTCTAATTTCCACACCTGCGCGCTAATGAATTATCGCCCCCGCCTGCCGAATCACGAAACACGAATCGCTTCTATTAATAAAATTAATTCACGTTTAGATAGTAATTTTAATTTAGATTTTTACTTTTTATTCTTAGTCTGTGAGGATTTTGGCGTCGCACTTTTTATGCATTTGCCAGTTTCAAGTATTAAAATATTATCAAGTGTGATGAAATTTCGTCAAGTCAAACGAGTCAGTCGGAGTCAAGCAAAGTACGTCACGGTCAAGTCAAAGTCATACTATAGTAAAGTGGTGAAGGACAGGCTTCTATGGAGCTTTGGAATTTAATTTATTTAGTTACATTCTGTAATTTGTAGTTTGTTTTCAAAAGTGATTATATGAAAATGTATTTTACCTAAAACAGTGACACTGTTTTGTCATTACTCAGTCCAAGTTTTTTAAAGCTCTGACAGCTGTTATAAAAATGCAAAAGGCTGAATGAAACCCACTTCTTTTAATATTTTGCTGTAGATATTATAT
Organism: Agriopis marginaria; assembly: GCA_932305915.1. NCBI lineage: Eukaryota > Metazoa > Arthropoda > Insecta > Lepidoptera > Geometridae > Agriopis > Agriopis marginaria. The sequence goes on from OW029915.1 coordinate 13,653,786, forward strand.
TTACCAACTAGGTAGGTATGTACATTGTTCTCTACGTTCAAAAACCTAGCAATACTTATGGTTTTAAGGCAGCCGTTTTAGAATACTGCAGCTGTCAGTCTATAAAAAATGGACTGAGTATAATTATAAATATTTTCTCACGCTTTATGTCAAATTAACAACTAAGACAAGCGGCTTGTCAGAAAGATTACAGACAAATTCTCAGAAGAAAGATCATCATAGCCCCTTCATTATGGAACATAAAATTCCAGCGAGAGCTGCCAATACTTGTGCGTTATAATAATTATTGGCACGATGGTATCGCCAGTATCACGTAGTACGTAGGCGACGACACGCTCGCACCGAAGGGATCCCGGCACAACCCACCCGATCTCCCCTTTCGACAACTGCTGCGGAATATTAATCTTTATGATGTTTGCGGTAAGACAGCATGTGGCTTGGCAGATGTGTCTAATTGGTGTGGAGGGCGTTGGGAGGGCAATGGGGAGGGGCTGAACATGGCGGACAGTGGGGGCCAGATGGCAGCGGGTCGTCGCCCGAGTACCATGTTAGTGCTAACGGAATATTAACATTTTAAAATATTTAAAGAAGTGCCTTCCGTTTCTCATTACAGTCAGTTACGGCAAGTTTTTGGTTTACAAATTTAATTGTCAATAAAATAATATTTTTAAGTCCTTCCAACGTTTAAAGTTTTCACGATTTCAATTCGATTTTATTTTTGTATCGACGATCCGTTATTCAAATTTTTATGCAAAAAATATTCGTAGTAATTTATGAAGGATCAGTTTGTAGAGGTAGTAGGTAGATGGAGGTCGACAGGGCGAGCTGTCGATAAGCGGTACGTCGATATTTCGATTAGCGAGCGAGTTGTCGGATTACGGCGGATTTTCGCCTCGGTGCGGCGCGGCGGTGGCGCTCCAGCCGACAAATTGGGCCATTTGTACCTTTAACCGGCGCACTCAGTACCCTAAAGCCTGCCATGCTGAATAATTACACTATACCTACCACTTCTGACTCCTATGGTAGCTCTATTGACTAGTTTTGAAGTAGAGAATTTCATCTGCTATTCCGTTGTCAGTATTTTTCTTGTAATTATAAGTTTTATTCGGCCAAAATACAGAAATAACAGTTATTATGCGTCGTACTCAGGACAAGGAATTCTGATTTGCGGACCAGACTTCTTCTTGCGGGGGTAGGTACAATTCCAATTCCAAAATATATACTAAAACTATACACGCCTTATCTTGGTAAGGCGTGTATAGTTTTAGTTTAAAAAATATATACAATATATTGTAGTTTAGATGCGGCTACAGGCATAGCCAAAATGACCTTAAAAGTACTTTAAACATGCTCTACCAAAAATCAAAAACATACCTAACATTTATGATCCAGGTACCTACTATCTACTCATAGAACTATCACAATCAGTACAAAATATTGTAGAATTTCACTGATGTTTAAGCTAATAAAGTATTTAAAATTTTCAGTATACCTATATGCAAAAAGAGAAACTAAGTAGGTACAATTTTTTTTATTATCTTCAAGTAATGAGACTTTGTTTGGGTTAGCTACTTATTTCGCAGGATGATCAGTATCATTAAATGAACCCAACATCTAAACTTTGAACTTTTTTTTTTTTTACTTTTTTTACCTTTGTACCAAACTAAGTAGGTACCAAATTTATCTAAAGAAAACAATTTTAACCGACTTCAAAAAATAGGAAAAATAGATCTCAATTCGGCTCTTATTTTTTGTTATTATTAGATATTTGTAATTACCTTTACACCTACACTAGCTGAAACCCGCTACTTCGTACGCGTAGAGCTCGGCCGTCGGCCTTGCTACTACAACCCGTTAAGTATAGCCTATGTGTTATTCTAATGTATAAGCTATATTATTGTAAAGTTTCATTAAAATCCATTTGGTAGTTTTTGCGTGAAAGAGGAACAAACATCCATACATCAATACATACAAACTTTCGCGTTTATAATACTAGTAGGACTAGTAGGATAGTACTAGTTTTGTTTGTACTGAATTTACTTAACCTACGTCAAATGTCGTACGTATCAGTCTTTGACTATGTGTGTCAGTGTCAGTACCTACGCCAAAATATTCAATACCTATTAATAATAATGTAGAGTAGGTACCCGTGTAGTGTGGTAGTTTTAAGTAGCGCACATTTTACACAAACTGCAATAAGAGTATATCTAGAGTATATCTGCTTACCGATTTTATGTGACAAGTATTACGGTGGAGAATATTAATGATTTATTGTATTAAAACAACAGCACGTGTTCATTCAATATGAGATGTCAGCAGATTGAATCGAGACTGCTGCGTGGGCGAGTACAGACGCGCACTCAACGTTTCATTTGCTTTAAAATGTTTTTAAGTCACAATAAAAACAATAAAATAAATACAATTAACGTACGAGTATTTAGATCTTTTTCCATTTAAATTTAGGCTCCATACATCTTGTCTATTTAGCGGATGGCAAGTATTTTTTTTTTTATTGACGATAATTTAAGTTTTTTTTTAATCGTCATTGCCAAACATCACTGCAAATTAAATCACAATCAATCCCATCTTCAAGTGATGGAGACTGTTATTATAAGGAATTTTGACAACTTTCGTCTTTTATAGCTATCAACTTTAGTTTTTAATAATTAATACGTTTTTATAAGAGATGAAAGTGAAGTAAGTAGGTACTCAAAATGTCTTATATTCAAAGTATTACCTTAGCTATTTTTTGTTCAATTAAACAATTACCGTGTTATTTAACCATAACAAATCTTAATGTTTACGTTACAGCTGTTTTCTTCAGCTTTTGATATAAAAACTTGCTACTTTAATACTTTCTGCTTCTTTATGCCAACTACTATTATAATTATTTTCGTGAGATGAACTTACTGTTTAGCGCGAAATTAAGTAATTCAATCCTAAAATCCCATTTTAAAACAAGAACACGAGCCTTACGGACAAATTCTATTGCAGCACCAAACTAACGTTAAATCCACTCAGTTGCGCGCCCAGATTCGGTTGCGTTTTCTGACTGAGCGGATTTAACGTTAATTTGGTGCCGCAATAGCAGTTGTCCGTATAGGCCCCTGGGCTTTCATAAATTGACATAATATATTTTATTAGATTCAAATACACGTATACACACATTCACACACACACATACTGCATGAATACTAATACTAAATTTTATTTATAGTTTTGTCAATATCAGTCACTATAACTGGGAAGGAACTGATTCCTATAATACATACCTACACTACAGGTAATCTGCCTTGCACAGGAGTCAGTGAATCACCTAACTTGTATATCTAATAATAAGAGACAAATAAATATTTTTGTATTTGTATTTGTAGTATCACCTTTTGTTGTCGATTGTACGACAGGGTCATCAACGTTAAGTCAACAGCGGTGGTAAGCGTGAGATATGATCCACTAAAGTAGCGGATTTCTTTGCATTTGCATCCATTATCTTTCCTGAGGCGAAAAGGTTTCTTTAGTCATAATAAAGTTCCTAAATAATTTTTAAAGCAATTTTGGGATTGCTCTCGTCTTATTGTACGTTTGTTTGACCTACATACATTATTCTCAATGAAAAAAAGTAATATAGAACTGTTAATACTCGAAGAAGTGAGTAATAAACAAATATATTATTTAAAAAAATGTATGTGTACCTATCTATTCGTATATTTAAAACTAGTTGAATCCCGCGGTGTTACCCACAATTTTTACCCGCATTTTTTGGGAAAATATACATGGGTTCAGCTGTTCGTCTTTATAATGGACACTATCACCCTGCCAAATTTCGTTAAGATCGGCTTAGCTTAGTTAGTTTAGTCGCGAAAAGCTAATAAACAAATAGAGAGACAGAGTTAAGTACTTTCGCTTTTTTAATAATTAGGATTTAGATTAGCAGTTTTAATTAAGAGGAATTTTAAACCGATGTGTTTCCAAAGTGCTTAGTATAGGTATACAAAACAATAACCGAAACGGACGGACGGAAATAACGGACTACGAAATATTCAGATATTGAGACTAATCTGCAGAGAGACTTATATATTTATATGATATTCGATACTACATTTTTAGGTCATATAAAAACAGAGACACATTTTTTTTACTTTACACCCCAATAACATTACCCTCCTTCTTGGGCGGTTAGTTAAAGATATAAAATATAACCTACCAACCGACATGACAATATAACCAACTTCGAAAAAGGTGGAAGGTTCTCATTTAGCCCGTTTTTTGTATTTTTTATTTTTATTATGTTTTATGTATGCGCATCGATTACGTCGGCCGATTATTATATCTATTTGAACCAATTTGCATGTTTATTTTTTTATCACGTAGAAGAAACTCTCGTGGTGGTACCTACCACAAAAATTTCATAAATTTTGGCTCAGTAGTTGTTAAACCAGCTTGAGTAATATGAATAATTTTGCTCGCCTACTAATTTCGCTACAATACTACAAACCAATACTACAATAGTTTGAACGGCTTCAAAATCCGTGTATAAAAATTATTTTGTTCGGAAAATCACGCGAATGTGAACCTTAACGCGCTCAGATACAGTTTGCGGTCGCGCAACATTTTTTCATCACCTAAACTGGATTGCTCTAAACAACAAGCCGTAAGCTTTGATTTTAACTGGTTTAAAATTCAGTTGCAAGATTTGCCCCACACATACATACTAACAAGGCAAGTTAAATAAAATCTTTTAATAAATAAAGCTTAATCGGTTGCTTTTAAAAAGAAGTTCGAATCACTAAGCAATAATCATAAAGCTTAGGTCACCGATAAAGCAATATTCTACAAATCAAACTATTACGATTACGACCAAAACACTAATCCCTAAACTTTATACCTTAATCAATTCCATCTTTATTGGTCTTAGCGTCTCGGTATTCAAGTTCACAAATTCATATGGAGCATTAAAATAACTCAGAGGTACGTAAACGTTCATCATAACATCGGTGGCAGTAAAATATCTCCAAATAAAATACTCGCTCGTAAAGAGGCTGACATCGGGAGTCGAATGGATAACTGGTAAATCGTCATTTAACTAGAGAGCGCACGTCGCGTCGCCGTCACCCGGGGAGCCACGATAAATGTCACCTCGGAATGAAAAAAATATAAAAAGAAATATTAAAAAACTACCTCCGATTGAAATGAAGTGAGACGCTGGCAACAGAAAAACAAATACAACTACAAATTGAAGTGAGAAATGTTATGTCGCTGTGGACGCCCCCCGCGATGCAGCCGCGCTCGCGTTATGGCCTCTCCGTGTTCCGTAGGTGATATTGCAGGGCTTTGATTAATACGATGCGTCTCGTATCATTCGCATCGCGTCACAGCGCACTTGAGTGCCATAACTCTGCTAAATGAGCTCAACTCCTCACGGTGGCATCTTGGGGTATTTGCATACAATGACGGGAACCTGCTTTCGTCTCCAAACAACATTCCATTTTCGAGTACTCATAATAACTCATATTGATTACCTACTTCTTTAAATTTTCAATGTCTGATCAATCCAAAAAAAAATCTCTACTTGGTATTTAATATGCTTATTATTTGAATAGCATATAATACTTCGAGGATAATAAAATTCATCATCAATCAATCATCAAATTCATTCAGACACAGTGCAAAGAAGTTTAATTACGTTTTCTCACTCCAAAGAGGCAAATGGATAAGGTTATGTAAGAATTACAGACAAAAAAAATATTGACAATGTTTGAATAAAAAGTAAAGTAAAAAGTACTATATAACTTGAAGTTATATAGTACTTTCTCAGTTCACATTCCCAGTTCGTCCATAAATGTAGGCAATAGGCGTACGACGTGGCCGACCGCTGCAGTAATGTATTATATTATAACAAGTCAATCTCATTGTCACCCGTGTGAAACAATCACAAGTTTCCTGCTGATCTTGTTGGTATGGAAACACTATAGGCAATAGTTATAACGGTGAATGATTTACACGTCAGTCCAGAGTTGGTGAATAACACGACAGAGGCCAAGTCGCGTAAAGCCGCGTGTTTAGTAGCTGCACGTCGAGTCGTCGACATCAGCGAAGAGCCGTGACAAGACAACACACTGACTCGTAAATATACCCGACTTGCTTTTAAACAAACAAACTTAATTTAAAACGTAGTTAAAACAGTTTTCTATGGGACTACAACATTGACAATGGGGTATGCAAATAAATAATTCGTACGAATAGAAGTGGGCTTAACATCGATATTTGTGTTATCTGTTATGAAAACTCAAACATATTCAGCTGCAAGCTTTGATAAAATTATATAAAAAATCTTTGGCTGCAAGTTTGTCAAATATTACTTTTCATTTGACATGTTCGGAAATGTATTCGTATCGCAAAGCCAAAACATTGATTGAAGGTACCAAAAAAGTTTCAAACCTGAATTTAAAAGTCTTAGACTACGAAGCAAATGAAACCAAAGAGATTTTAGGTGCATTAAATTGATAATAAGTTTCAGGCGGTTACTTTTTTGGCTTTACATGAATCAACTCAGTCCTAGCATGTATTTGCTTTGCTACAATAATATTGAAAAAAAGATAAATTAAAACTATTTCTTTTAATATTTGATTGAAGTAGATATTATATCATATCGGGTAGGTACCTGCTACACCTGTCTTACGTTCAAAAACCTAATGAAACTGATCAGGATTCGTGGTTTTCAATGTAATTGCAACTGTCCGAGCAAATAAATGCTGTGCCGAACTTAATGTATTTGCATGGGCAGTGCCAAGAAAATAATTAATTTTTACTTTTCCCACATTCGAAATGAAAAGCAGAATATTTGACGCGAGAGAAACACTCTCGAAATCTAACATATCGTGTGAAATAGATTGCTATCATCCCTTAGTAAACAATCCACTATTATTATGATCGTTAATGAGGTAACTCTTGATTATTATCAAATCAACATCTCGGGCCGGTTATTAATTTCCAGATAGTATAAACCAAACATTGTATGTAGCTACAAAGTAAGCACTTTCTTGTATTATTAAGGTTGTTGGCTGTGTGAGCACAGAAGCAATGAAACTGTAATTGAAGGCTATAAACTACTACCGTTATGTTTCATGATCCCAACCGGCACTGGTATTGTGTTAAACGTGCAATTATTTATACTTATTGAATGGTTTATGAAACAGAGACAAACATACCACTAAATAAGGCAGACTATAATTTATTTGAGGGTTCTATTATAATACTCGACTGGACCCGGGTATAAAAAAAAGTCTTAAAACTACGACCAGAACCATAACCACCGAAGAATGGGCGGCTGCGTCGTATTAGTACACGGAGAACGTACTGCGATCCCCAAGCCGCCTGCGAAGCGTGGGGATTATGGCATCACCCCTCTCTAAGAGGGAGACCTTTGTTCAACAGTGGACGTTTACTACCTGATGATGACTGTAATGTTTTGTGATTATAATACTTGGGTCACTATAACATTTAAGAATATATATTTAGCTAGCAGTCCGCCCCGGCTTCGCACGGGTATAGATATATTGCCTATGTCACCTGGGGATAGAGTAGCTTCCCAACAGTGAAATAATTTTTCAAATCGGTTCAGTAGTTTCGGAGCCTATTCAATGCAAACAAACAAACAAACAATCAAATCTTTCCTCTTTATAATATTATATTATATAGTATAGATGAATAAATGTAAAAATAACACTCCAGATTCTAGAATAAACGCCTTCGTTCTGAGGGAAATGTGTACATGTATGTGTATGGAAACATTATAGCAGAAGAAAAAAAAAGTTCAAGTTCTTTAGTGATAACAAAAATGATTTTTTTTAAATAAACAAAAATACAATACATATGTATAACTACGTATTTAGAAAATACAAATATGAATTAATGTTTTCTTAAATTGCTGTAAATATTTCGCACGTTTGATTTATTAATATTGTTCTTTTTATAAACATAGAATAAAGATGCGATCCATTTTAAAATTTCAAGCATCTCAAAACTAATACGTATGCTTGCTTACAGATAATTTTTGGTTTTCTAAGCGTCAACAAATATTACTACGGAATGATATTGATATCACACATAAAAACGATATCAGATTCGAGTAGTTGAAGGGTGATTATGTTGTCCAATGCAGGTTAGTTATTTATGATGGATATATTGTTACTGATAGATTTGTCAAGCGCATGATAAGCAATGGTAATAGTCGTGGTTGTATCGAGGGTGTTATCGGAAAATTGTTATATGTACTTAAATAGGTTTCGATGGTTTAAATTTACTCCATGTCAGTAACTATTATCTATACTTCTATACTAATATTATAAAGAGGAAAGATTTGATTGTTTGTTTGTTTGTTTGTATGCATTGAATAGGCTCCGAAACTACTGAACCGATTTGAAAAATTCTTTCACTGACGGGAAGCTACTCTATCCCCGGGTGACATAGGCTATAATTTATACCCGTGCGAATCTGGGGCGGACCGCTAGTTAAATAATATTTTAGAATAATTCTGTACAGACTTTCGTATCAATTTTAGGTATCTGAAATTTTTGGCACAACGAAAAAATTCAGCCGTAATTATCAAAACAAAACCATGTTAAACCATAACATTAAAATTGTTTATTTTAAGTCAGTAATTTAACGAAGTCTACCCGCAAACTTTCCCTCCGAAATTTTACGAAAAACTACTTTTGTAAATTGAAGGTAATACCTATGTTAAGTTTTATCAAAATTTTAAGTCGTTATTTGCAATAAAAAAAATACAGATCTATTGATTACAGTAATTTAATTTTCTATAGATGTTTCGATTTGATAGAATCAGAACGCAAAAAACCCAGTTTTCGTTGATTTTTTTTCGTCAAAAAAGGTGAGACTCTAAAAGATGGTAAGTTTAAAAGTACCTACCTAAATCTCCATATCCTGGGGGGTTAACACAGAAATTGAACTTTCTATTTATTAAAATCAGAACGCTAGTTTTTTGTGTTGCTTTTTACGTCAAAAATTTAAGAGGGCTCTTTAAGTTTCACTGAAGGATAGTGTAGTGGCGGTTAGCAGAGTTGAGGTGCTCGACAATTACTGGTGTAAGGGTATACGGAGGAACGCGCGCACGCGCAGCGGGTGACCGCGCCACGACGAATAACTTATTAATTTATATTACACCTAAACCCATATCCACTACCAACTCCAGTCACCTGTCTAGCGTGTTTATTTTATAATGACCTTATTTCAAAATACTTTAACGACGTGAAAATATCAACAATAATTAAAAACGCAAACGGTCGTGGAGTTATTATTGATGTTTGTTGTTGTTCATTAAGACGAACATACGGACGGGTGCGGGCGGCGGCTTGGTGAGCGTTTTATTAAATTTTATCGGCTCGAATGAGTACGTTCGATGCAGCGGGCTTGGACACCGCTATAAATTAAATGAGGATTGAAATGAAAATAATTATTAAGAATACTTTTTTTATTCATTTAAATCCTAAGATTAAAGAAAAAGATGTTAACAAATGCATTGTACCTGTCATAGCTTACGTTGTTAAAACGTACACACTTAGAGTTAGGTTGTCTACAAGTTGAAAGTCACTCAAGTCCATGAAGCTATAGGCGCTTCTAATCCGAAAGGATACATAATTCTCAGAGAAAATGTATTCATCAGAAAACCCAAAATCACAGTGCCTCAGCATATGAGCAAGCTGAAGTGGCAGTGGGCTGGTTACATCTATCGCAGAACCGATAATCACTAGGGTAGACGTGTTCTAGAGCAAATACCAGCAAATATAGCTTACGACACCTTGAGCCTCGTTGGAGTGGCGACATAAGTAAGGCAATATTGAAAGTGAAAAGCGTTAGTTGGCTGAGTGCTTTAAGTGGGGCCTATGTCTATGTGGCAGTGGACAAAAGTGGCCTGATTGTGATTATTAATAAGAATGATTGCGCAGATATCGATACGACGCAGACGTGAGTATCCTTCCTAAAGCTTCGGTCGCTCGCTGATGTCGATCGTAAAGCACAGCGACAACCTCGCTAATGGCATCGGCTTTTTGGCTAACGACAACCATTACTGTACCTACCGTCCACTGTAGATGAAACGTAAAACGTTTAAACGCTAACTGTCGATGTCCGTGACGGGTAATCACCTCGTTATATGAGAAAAAGTGGATCATAAACGAGATATCGGGCTTGTGTACACATCTTAAGTGCATTATAATTGCTCGGCCTATTTGAATGGAATATTGCATAAAATAAATACGGTGATAACGATTCTAACGACATAATTCGCAGTGTAATAAATGGAATAAATGTCTGTGATTATTGCAAGCCGTGGGAGTGTGCGGGCCGCGACAGAACGCTTGTAGTGGACACCTGATAGTGCAAATTCTACAGATGTACTTTTTACTCATTGTGTGTGAAAAACTGATTTTCATTTCCATTTAACCCGGAGGGAAATATCAAAAAGTTTCATCTTTCAGGGGGGGGGGGGGGTGCAATGGAACTTTGTAAAAAAAAACTCTTATAGAGAAAAGCTTGAGGATATAGATGAATCAGGCCTCTAATGCTACGATATGAACTAGAGTCAACTCATCTCACTGGGAGTACAGGTCTCGAGGGATTTCTCTATCATATCTTTATGGTACCCATAAATACCAAAGATTAACTCGAAAATATTTACGATTAAACTGTCGTAGGCTTTACAGAAAATCATTCATAATTTCAAACTTTTGTGGAGACGAGGAGATGACGGTTGTCATGTCAGTTGTGTCACATAGATATTTGGTTCTTCAATTATATTTGGCTTCGTTTATTCTCCATTTCCTTGAAATATTCGGAACTAGATTACACCATTAACAACCCACGTAAGGTTCGTTCAAGTTTATTATTTAAGTAAACGTCTGAAACGTTGTTCATTAATCATCACCAGCGTGCGTGGCCAGTGCTTGCTGCAGACGGCTGATTGTGGCTCCACCAGTATGTATCCACTCATTTACATATTTCCTTAATTACGAGTTGAGTTTCTAAATAAAACCAGCCAAGTGCGAATCGGGCTCGTGCACTGAAGGTTCCGTACCACCCCCCACATAAAATGTTAACTAATAAAGTACAAATAGTAATGCAAAAATACAACATCATGCCCATCCAAGTACCGACCGCGTCCGACGTTGTTTAACTTTGTGGTGAACAGGAATTTGTCACCGACTCACACTTAGCCAGTATTTATTATTAGTGGTTTTACTTTAGAGTGTGATAGTGTACCTATTATATACGCTTGTACGTATTACCGTTTTTACACTAGAGCAAATACAAAATACGTTTAAAAAACGTTTGTTCTATCGTCAACTAATATGTATCCTGTGGTACAGTTTCGAATTTATTATTATTTCTTAGTTAATCCGCCGTAACGATACATATTCTGTGAAAATTTCAACTGGCTATCTATCACGGTTCGTAAGATTAAAAGGTAGGACAGACAGACAGCGTATAGGTTTAGTAATAGAGTCCCGTTTACACCCTTTGGGTACGGAACCCTAAAATATGCTGCTTAAAACTAGGCCGGCCGTAAATTACAGGTTTGGTATTTTTTAATGATATTGTACAATCATTAAAAAAATACTGCAATTTATTTTATACAAGCTGCGCCCCGCGGTTTCACCATCGAGTTAAAATTGTCGATAAGTTTTTTTCGGTGCAGTTTTCTTAATTTTTCTTTCCAAGTGACCAAGGTAAATAGGTAAATAGTGATTAATTTTTATATATATATATATATTATACTTTTTGGTAATGGATAAGAAAACCTTTGTTTAGGGCTACAGGCCTACTAAAATCCCCACAGTAGTATACCCTCAGATTAGACAAACAAGAGAGATATATATGAAAGCTAGATATAAGGGTATGCCTTAGTATAATTACCGTTCATATTCATATGTCACCGTGTTCACAAAAATCACTATACTAAAACATTGGTAAGTACGGATAACTTACAAAAATTTTACGCACACCAAGAAACTTGTAGCCACACCACTAACTCATAGTCCACGTGCAAAAAGGGCGTCATGGTTGTTTGCTGGGTAAGTTCGACTATATACATGAAGCCTGATTTAGACCGTTCGCACCCGCTGCGCCACCTTGCCGCATCTCCCTTGTTTATCTGATCTGAGATTATACCTTTTGTGCATGATGAAGAGTACCATAATTTATGTAATAGCTGTCAGTATCTTATTATAGTGCTAACAGACGAGACGGACTTGGTTGACGAACCGCTGTCCAACCAACGGGAGAGAAAGAGAAAATATTCTTTCCCACCCGTTGGTTGGACGGCGGTTCGTCAACCAAATCCATATGTCGGTTAGCACTATAATAAAACACTGATAGCTACACAGATCTACTAACTATCTGTGGATAGCTACGGTATGCTGGTTGTATGATAAACCGCGTTACGATGCAGATACAAACTCGTGAATGAAAAAAGCAACTTACTGACTGCTCTACTTATTGTTATTTGTTTAAAATACGCATAATGTTTAACTACTTTTAACAAAAAAATACAAGCTAATAAATAGGCCGCATTCAGTCTATAAATATACGAACCCAAGTAGTCAGTAGCTGATGATTAATTCGTCGGTTTCATGGAGTTTTTGTTGTACAATTAGGAGCAAGTCGCGGACGTCACGCGGCCGCGCAGGCCAACTCGCGTGCCCACCGCTTTATCAACAGTTTAACTATTCACCTACCAACATCAACTGTAAAAATTTATTGCTGATTATAACCTTTGTAACTTTTAAAGGAACTCAGTTTAATTTTCTTAGGAAAATTCATCAAAATCGTACACCGTATTATTCCTTATCCGTGACCATGATAACCATCATGCGTCACTTTTTGGATTACGGGAAAGCCAATTAGGTGTGTTTTTGGTTAGAGCTGGGTCCATCCATCATTGCGCCACGCCCTCGGCCGTTCCGTTCCGTTGCCCCTCTTTTACTAATTTGACTGAAGACTACCTAATACATAGTTCAAATTTATATTATAATACAACAGCAATATGCATGGGTGCTAATAAAATTATCCGCCTCTTTAGCGACGTAGCATATTAGTGAATAAATATTTTTTTAGAGACTAATAGTAACCTACTGCAAAAACATCAATAGTGTTCTCAACAGCACCCAATTTAAAAGGTCGAAATCAATATATATGACGATATCATATCAAACAATGACAATCATAATATCAAACTTGACTAGGTATAATGCTGGGTTAGTAAACGTGACATTCAGTTGACAAGGAGCTCTGATAGACGTAGCTTGGAGGCACGGTAGAGGTCTGGTTGTGGTGGATGTGCGCGAGTGACATTTGCCTGGGTGGGTGCGGCTAGGTCGCACCTGCAGCGATGCTAGTAGCCGCGGCGCCGGCTGACGCGCCGCGACATGTGCGACTAATTTGTTGCCGCAACGCACTCATTATGCTCTCTCCGAACGCCCGAGGTGTCGCCAACACCAGCAATTTTGCCCGTAATTCCATAAATTGCCACACGCACGAGAAAGTAACACAAACTTATCTCAAAGAATGCGTCCGTAATTAATAAAGATTTGTACATATTAGTATTATAATTTTACTTTTAATTGTCTTTTTGGTGTAAATATTTCACAGAAATAAAAATATCTTAATAAATGTATTGCAAAAGTAGTACGTTACGTAAGGGAAAAAAATACAATACAGATAAAATCTGTAGTTTCCCAAGTAATGTCGTGCTTTTTTAGTGATTTATAAGAAAATGCAGAACTTTTCATAAATAAAAAAAAACATTACAACACATATAGAGCCTCCGTATATGAAACTTTATATAAAGATCGGCATGGCGCGAGTTTTTATATATATAGTTTTCGGGTCTGCTGGTTTGTAATAAGTACTATGTCGTGTCAAAAATATAATAAATACAATTTCACGTAGCTATTGGCGGCCAAAACTTACCATTACAACCAAAAAATAAATAACTATAAACAAATCATCCTTGTTGTCAGTATTTCATTTTTTTTTTTTAATCTTAAAACAGAAATAGGTGGCTTTTTTCATTTGAACCACAACTTTTCTTCCCGACTAATCATGGTGTTGGATAATTTATATAGCTTTGTATTCACTATTCAAAGATTAATTTATTTAACCTATTTCCGATAGGGTATGGTAAAAACATAATTCTTACCATTAGGAATTTTATAGATCTAAACTCAACTGACCGAACATTCACAATTAAATCATAAATTCAAAGTAACACAGCATAACAGGGTAACTGACTAACGAGTCTTAATCTTTGGTCTCGCGATCGTAACGCGCAACGCTGCGGTAAGCGTTTCCAACGCAGCGTCAAGCTTTGCTCCTTACCGCTGGCGCATGCTTCGACGGAACAACAGACCACGTGCTAGACGTTTTTCATACGATTATGGTTCTAACACCGCATATCGCAACGTTGTGCGTTACGATCGCGAGACCAAATCTTTATAATCCACTCGTCAACTATACTGTCCATCGTAACTATATGTAAAGCGAATGTAATTTAGACTGACCTGTCCACTTTTATCCATCTCGTTGTTGGTGAGCTTGACCTTCTCGAAGGAGACGACCTGCTTGCGCAGCTGGTCGCCGGAGAAGGGCGAGTCGGGGTGCGGGTAGAGGCGCGCGGGCGCGGGCGGGTCTGCCTTGCCGGCCACCAGCCAGGAGGAGCGGTGGTACGCGTAGCGGTACCGCTTGCCGTCCACGGGGACTACGTCCAGCAGCACGGCGTAGCGTGCCTCCGCGCGGCACCCCGCGAACGACACTCGCACCGTCGGGAACATGCGCCTGCGCATAACACACAAAAAGTGTTTATTTTTAATTCAATGGAGTAGTAACTCTGTAAAGCAGCAAGGTTCTTGTAATGTGGTTGACGTATTTTGAAGATGCTACCATGAAAAGTAAGCAGTATTACTCCTTGGCCAGTTAATCCACCGTCAAGCAGGTGTATGCAAACATTGTGTACCATATTGCAGAGCGAAAAGTGAATTCTAGTAAAATTACATGGCTTTAGAGATTTAACTTCTAATATCTTAGGATTACAAGCGCAATGCAATGCGGCGCAACTTTTTCTTTCAAAGTTCTAGATTACACTGCTTGCTTTACGAGCTTCGGGTACGGTAATGGGCAAAGGTCGCGTTTACTATGAGGCGAATGACTGACTCATGTGGTCATTCCATTGTACCAGAATATTTAAAATACTAAAAATATGTTTATGGATGTATGTTGTAATTGCAACAAATTACATCGGCATAAAACTTGACTTTCACATAAAACGTTGAGGTCTGAACGGACCTCACCGCGCTAATGACCTCATATAAGAACCGACAGAAACCAAATTAGACATTACGAATACAAAAAGCTTATAATCCCTCGAAAGTGTTTTACGAGACCAAACACATGCTCGCTCGCAATAAAAAAAAGATGATTAATGCACATTTTACAAAAAACTGCCAGAGATCCGGCCACGGACGGTGACTTGTATAATTACAGGGTGAAACGAGAACTAGGAAATCAAACAAATATGATGTATTCGATTTTAATGCACCCCTAAATGGACTGAAGCGCTTCCTGCCGCAGAGAGCCGATAACATCTCGCCTTCGTTTATTTATGAAGCAGTCTTTCTTATTAAAGTTTTTTATGCCTCTAAACGGCAGTATGTAATTTTGTGCCCAACCAAGAAGACAAGGGCTTGTCTGATAGATAAACGTCTGATATCACAATTTGTCTATCGGAACTAAACATCTGTTTCGTTATCGGATAACTTCCCATTAATGTCTCTATCGACTTCGTATTTGTGTGTTTATTTATGCAACGGGTTATACATGGATTGGATCTAGAATAAAATTCATGACAAAATTATCCTGTGTTTACTTAATCAAATATTAAGACTAGTATCCATTTCAGACCCAAGGAGCAACCAGTGTCGAAGAAAATAATTTAACAGCGAGTATCAGTCCGCGCAACCCAAACAATAGATTGTATTTTAGACATTTCAGAAATACTCACAAACTAATTTAGAACCAAAGCAGCCATGACAATGTCTAATTTAGCTTGCAAATATTCTAAAAAGTCTGCATTTACAGATTCCTAAATAGTTTACAGGGTGAAACGAGAACTAAGAAATCAAACAACCTTTAGTTCTGACATTATTGAGCGCTGACCTAAAATTTATAGTTTCCAACATTTTTGACCGGCTGCAAACCTTTTTGGAAGCACGATTTTTACAAATTTACAATTGGACTACAAAAACCTCATCATGAACATTATCAGTCTATCATAGTCCACTGCTGGACATAGGCCTCTCGAAAGGCACCACCACTCAGCCCGATCTTTAGTTTTTTCGCTTCCGGTCACTACCAACTGACAGGTTCCACAAAACAATATGAAGCAATAAGCAACAAAACTCCTAGAATAATAAATCTAAAAATATGACATGTTTTACATACAGATGAAATCTATAGTACCTATACGTTCAAAGGTTGAACTCGGTGGTTGGGTGTGACTGCCAGATGGCTATAAAGCGCCGTGTATTGAGGGCCTCTGTCGAGAGTTAAGCACTAGCCATAAATAAATCGTATTAAGGTGTGTTTGAATGGTTGTTCGGTATCGGTTGCGCGGGATCTCTCGTCGAGTTCGACAATAAGTCGCTGTCACCTGCGTTTATGAGCGCGTCGTTAAGGCGAGCGACGCGATGTCGCAGCAACCGTCTTGCCACCCAGCGAGAGGTGTAATGAGCTACATCCATCATGGATAACAATCGAACGTGATCACACTTTACCTCGTATTGCCAAGTTTAAATATTTTTGACAAACACGATATTTAATGTTTCTATAATTTGAAGAACACACTTCAAAGAAAATTTGACTCGAACGTTCCGAAGAAATTGATGCCAATTTTTCTCTATTTTGTATACGTGCGTGCGTTGAAAGTTGAAAAGTTGTTCAATGTTCAAAGAGGTTTGATTACGGTTTTCCACTAAAAAGGCGCGAAAAGGTTACATTAGAATGTACATACATAACAACGAAATCAGTTAAACCTGTGGTTAGACCTTAGACCTCAAATTTATTTGACCTTTTCTAACACTCAGTACAGATCAATATTAATGGCATATTTCGCGAGTAATAAAAGTTGGTATAGTCGCCGGCGGGCGGTCGGTCGGGTGCATTTACATAATTCATTAATAAACGTCGCTCTGCGATGCCCTCGGATAAGCTTAACAAATACTGAGTGATATAGACATACCCTAATGACAAGTGCAAGAACTTTCATAAATTCATAAAATACACCGCATGGTTATATTGGCCTTCAAGAAAAATTACCTTGTTATTGGAACTAGTTAGGCTCAATTGTACTTAATAAAGAATTATACGACAAAAATAATTTTCAGTGAAAGTTGTATTTTTTAAGTCCTAAAGAATTGTTATTGCGGTCTGGAACCACAGTAAAAGGCAAGGGATACGTGAAAAAGGTCTAATTTAACTTAAATGAACACTCCAATTATGGACAACCGCATCCGGTGCGAGGCGCGAAATTCGTCCTCATTCTGAGCTTCCCCATAATTGCCTACTGTTTGTCCAACAATGTCGTAGCTATGTAAATACAAAAAAAGATCTAGTAAAGATTCTCCTAAGCATCGCCTGGGCCCGCGTTCCTTCTCATTTGAAACCGCGTACATTTTTGCCATTTTGTGATGCCATATGTTGTGATACATGTGGAGTGGAAGAAAATGTGTACCACCCGCTGGTGGAATACGTTCGCCTCCAGCATGAGAGGAGGAGATTTGAGGTGACTTACCATCTGAACAGACTAGACGTGGCGTGGGTCAGTTTAACAGATTACTGGCTGAACCCGATTCGAAGGAGTGTTGAAGGAAAAAAATATCAATAAAAAAACCGCCTTCAAAATTAATAAATTTCTTTTACTTAATTGACATATTTTTTCCAGTTATTTTGATTTAAAAACCAAACTACTGAACCGATTTTGATGAAATTACTATGAGACCAATCTGAAAGTACCTAGATATCCTGTCAAAAAAATTAAGATAAATATGTACAATTATCGTTCATTATCGTTCATAACACCTTCGTGTTAGGCAATTTTTTTTCCACTATATCGCTAAAACCGCTTAACGCAAGTCATTATCATCATCATAATCAGCCCATACTAGTCCACTGCTGGTCATAGGCCTCTCCCAAGGCACGCTACTCAGTCCGATCTGCGGCTTTTCTCTACCAGCCACTGCCAGCCATCTTACGTACACCGTCACTCCAACGAGTTTCAGGGCGTCCTACGCTATGTTTTGCGATTCGTGCTCTTCTCTCTAGAACACGTCTACCCCAACGGTTATTGGCATGCATAGACATACTGTGACAAAACTTCTGTTCATGAAATGTCATCCGGTTATAGACACACGCAATGTAGGTCATTTACACTGAACAATAATTTATAAAGCTATCATCCTGCTAACAAGTACATGTATTACATTTTATTATATACAAAAAACACACAACTTTTATGACTTCACATAAAATACTCGTAGAAACTACAATATAATTTTTAGAACTAAGTACTTTCATTGTACTTTTTTCATTGTACTTTTAGTCATATTAATTTAAAAACAGAAATAAATTGTTAGTAATCAAAAGTAATGTTTAATAAACAGAATATTCTATAGGTTTAACTCCGAACAAGAAACCGTGCAAATCGAGGCTAATGCATGAAGTCGCGTGCAAGGTGTCAGTTGGGTGTCGCTCACACGTCTCGTTATGTCGCCACGTGACGCATAAACTCACTGCTAATCTCGCCATTCTAAACAAAATATCCAGTTACTGCAGCTCTCTCACCATTGCCATTCGTAAAATAAACAGATAAAGCAACAAATATTTTAACAAATCCAACAGGTTAGTCGCAATGCCGAAGCGAGCGGTATAAAACCAGAGAAGCCCCGTGAAGGACCAAGGGAGCGCCAGCGCCACGCGAATTGTCATCTGTCACGCCTCCATTTTAATTTCTTTGTAAATTACACAAATTGACATTTGATATGTTTTGTCGTCTCCCGGGTAATCGTGCAAAATGGAACTCTCGTTTTATTACTTTTGAAGAGTTTGGAGTCTCCAAACCGCTATCTTGTCAGATCATCTCTTTTGTTTATTTTAATCTTAATTTCGAGAGAAAACATTTTGCAGACGGACTTCAAAAATAAGATTTATCAACATAAATAATTGGTTGTTTTGTGTTTGTGTTTTTGCGGTATGAAAAATTATACGCAAATCCATCGTATCTCTCACACAACTTACCATTTGCAAAAAATTAAGTCTTTTCATCAACGAACTTTCAATTTTACGATCTTGTTGTACATGAAAAATAATGGAGACATAAATATTGTGAAAAGTGACGTTTTGTTAACGACCTCAACGCAATGTGTGTAAAGTAGCGACGCCGCGGGGAGCCCGCACCACTACAGGGAAACGCTTTGCTTGCTAATTAAAAATTCTTCTTTGTTTTTGCGTTCAGATTGTAGCTATGCGAGAAATGTTTTATTGTTTAACACACGATAATTTACAATAAGCAACATAACATTGAGCCCAAGCGTGAAATTCCAAACCAAACCGGAATTGCCAGTAAATCAGTTCACGCTGAGTTTCTTTGTTCGCACTTGTGATTAACTGGATTCCTCAATAAGAACATTCTTGTAAAATTAATTCTAACCTAGGAAAATTCTCTCGAAGCCTAGTTTTCTTTCGTGCACGTTTCGTTGTGTTATAAGCAAAGTGCCGATAATAAACTAATTAATGTTAGTGAGCAATCATATGGCATTTAACAATAACAAGGTGCCCTTTAATGATTATCGTTAGAATCTGACTATGAGGTCGGTTTTACGACACTTCCGGTGGAACACGTTGACTCGCCATAAACCTTAACAGCACAATCGTGGATATGCAACATTCGCCCTCGTAAATTACGGTAGCCCTCAACATTTTGGAATAGGGGTCTTCAACAAAAATTACTAAAACATTGAATGACCCTGTACGGTTTATGATGCTATAAAATCGAAATAGATGTTGTAAAATATTACTCCTACAGCTCTTGTGATAAAAATATTAATTTAATAGTGTGTGATTACATTCTTCAAAAGCATGGTCACCCACAAACTTTGAAGGAACTAGTACCGATTAATAAAATGGGAAAAACTACACTAAACTTCAAAAACTACCTAGACCATACATATTATACATAAAACTAATGACAATTCAATCAGCAGTAAATCAATTGAAGACTGCAATTAATCGTGCGTGACACACACATTTTCGCATGTCATTTCACATGTTCAGCTCTAATACGAATACGAAAAGTGAATTTGCGTGTGTGTGGCTCAATTTCCATGACATTTACAAGTTGCCGGACGTCCCAAGTAGTGGTTCTGCAGGCCTAGACAAGTAGGCTTTAAAATACGTAAAACGGTTATGGAATAGAACGGAAATAGGAACCGAACGGTATAGGATTGACATTATCAAACGAAATGCTACGGAACGATAATTTAATTGGTAGACAATGTTTACAATTTCTATTCCGTGAGACGTAACGTCCCACTCGAACGACAAAACCCCGACAAGTTCTCAAGGCGTTGTTTTTTCACCAATTTATTTTCGCAAACGCTAAAGCGTTAATATTTGTACGAATATAATTGTTCCGAAACGTTTGCCACTTGTCTAGGCCTGCTGTTCTGTATCATGACCAGGAGAGGAGAGCAAAGTGTATTGTAAGAAGACTCAGTGATGCCAATGATTGCTTAATTTGCTTATAGCACCTAGTGTTCTAATCATTGGTTATCGGAACCAGCGTGCATCGCTCTAGTACGTGATAGGTCGACCGTCATTAGCAACGTGGATACGCATAATTGGCCAATCGTGACTTGTTGCAACTAATCATAAATATAAAAACGGAAGGGAAATCAACATAAATATTATGATGAAAAATTGAATAATGATAAATCCATTATTGCGTACACAATGCTGATATATGAACCTTTGTTGTAATTACTATAAGCCTTACGTATTGCAAAAGACGACGAGAAATCCGTATGATTTTATACTACAATACTACTACTACTACAATATATTTTTTACTACAATGTGATTAGTATGTTGTTTAAGTTATGATAATGAAGAATACGCTATCAAAACAGCATTGTCGATTAAGTATGGCCCCGCAAATAGCAAGTTTGGACACGGGTATGCCCTAAAACTGCAACCAGAATCACCGGAGGATGGGTAGCAACATCTTATTAGTACACGGTGAACGTACTGTGACCAAGCTGCCGGCCAAGCGTGGGGATTATGGAAACACCCCTCTATAAAAGTAGCCTTGTTCAGCAGTAGACGTATAATGGCTGATGATGCTATGATGTGGTGATGTGAAACAGCAAGTTCAGAAGAAAACAATTGGACTGACACAGGGCATGTAAATGACAGTCTCATCGCTTCTTAGTTTTTAGTGAATCTTATCTCAGATCAAACAAAAGAGATATTGGTAAGATAGGGTTGCGGCCTGGCGCGTGCGAACGTATCTGGCCTAAATCAGACATGATGCCTTTAGTCGAGCTCAGCCTTCTAACGGCCTTGCCACCCTTTTTGGACTATTATAGTTAGTTTATTGGTGACGCTGCAAGTCCCATAATGTGCGTGAAAAAATTGTGCCGTTCTTACAGTGTTTAGCGGTATAATGAAAGAATTGGATGAGAAACTTGGAGACATTTGAACACCAACGATAGATAAACTAATACATATAGGTATCTTCTATAGAGCGATGCTGGCCGAGAAGTAGCATGTGTGCTTCAATCTGATCGCAATTCGATCCTCGGCCCTGTACCATTGTGTACCAATGACTTATTTGGCACCTAATTAAATTATGTGCAGTTCGATGCCTATGCTCAAAAACGGAGAACGAAAAACATCGTTAGGAAACCGGTATGTCCAAGAACCTCAAAAGTTCAAAGACATATGACATTCACCAACATGCACTGGGCCAGCATGGTGAATTAGGGTCCACCCTCTCTCTGAGAGAAGTTCCAGGAGTGGGGAACATGATAGGGTGAAAATGCTGAAATGGTGATGATGATATATCTTCCTTGTTGGATCTGAGAATCTAATAATGTTTTGTGCACAGCGCGGTGTTGGGTGAATTTGTCATTACCCGTGTTCATTACACGAAGTTGCGGCGCGACGTCTCGGAGTAGCAGAGATTACACGCCGTAATTAACTGTTTTACACGCTCCTAATGGCTTCATTCCGCTAATGACCGCTGCGACTCGTCCTTTTGCTATCTCCTCTCTACTCCGGCCACTTATTAAAACTTAATTTCAGATTTGCAAATTGGTATCATAATTTTGTCACTTTTGATTAACATGCCAAGATAAAGTGCTGATGATGCATGTTACATTTATTTATTTACTTCAAATACTTAGTAGTTGAGTTTTCATGTGTGTTTAAGTTTTATATTGTGATCATTTATGTTGCTATTGAAGGTAGAGTTTCGAGGTTCAATTTAGACCTAGAGATCTAAAGAGCTGTGCTCGAAGTTTCTTTCAAAGATAGAACCGAAAATGAGATTATCCTACAAATAACTTAAAGGCGGCTGCTAACAAGTCCTTTATTTTGATATTGAGGGTAGCGTTTCGAGGTCTAATTAGGACCTAGATCTGGAGCTGTAATAATGACAAAAAAAGATAAGTTTACGATTAATTTTGACATAAACAAAAGACTAACAGATGTCAAATCTTATTTATTTCATTGGCCCTACTTTACCTCACAGCTTTACCTACATCGATTTGTCTTATGATGTAATATCATGTAAAGTAACTAAAAACAAGAACAATGCCATTATAATGTTCTAAGCATGACGAGAATAGTTTCCTGCGTACTCGTACTTACAAATCTCATTATTGCTGGTAGTCACAATAATTTCGCAATAAGTTAGCGGCTAGTGGCTGCCGACAGAACTGCAATTATCATCAACGACGTAACCTAATGGAGTCAGTGGTATCATGTACAATTATTATTGCATTAGCGGTAGATACGGCTAAAATCTGTTTGACAATGTAACTTCTGTAATTACACTAGTTTCTTCTAAAAATAGTTTAATGTACGAAACAAAAGATCTGCTAGTATTTTATATATGACTAGCAACGCACCCCGGCTTCGCACGAGTCTTATTTTTTACACCTCGGGTTAGATATTGGAGTTTAAGTATGGATATTTTTTTCAAAATAGAATATAGCCTGTCACCCGGGGATAGTGTAACTTCCCAACAACGAAAAAATTTTTCAAATCGATTCAGTAGTTTCCGAGCCTACTTATTCAATGCAAACAAACAAACAAACAAAGAAACAATCAAATCTTTCCTCTTTATAATATTAGTGTAGATTATGTTTTAGTGTACATAGCAGAAAACACAATCCAGTGCGCGGCACCTCGACCTTGCATTTCATTTTTTTAAGGTATTTATAATCCTATTTAATTCATAAACATAAAAAAAAAAAAAATTGGCAACGGAGAAAACATAATTATTTTTGAACTCGTCCGCCAAAATAAATAATATCAGCATAAATTATGTAATGCCTGTATGAATAAAATAGTCTTAAATTTTAATTCTCAACGTCATCATCAGATTTATATTCAAACATCTGAATCCTCATAAAAAATACAGAGTGTACTTATGAAATAAGTATTGCAATCATCGAGATACAATACATATAGAGTCACAATTGTGCTAAAAAATCCGAACCAAAACTCGGTGCACGCTACGAATTGCGCAGACTTTTTGGTTACTTACAATATAACCGTGATCCGACTACAACGCCGCGTGATGCTAGAGCTATGATGACATAGCGGACAACTAACGTTGAACACTATGCAAGCGACATAACGTCTAAATTGGAGTAAATATGGCATTGTGAAGTATATAATTGATACAATGTATGTACAATGACGCTCGGACGTTTTTGCCTGTTTTCACTGAGAGATTATGACTATAGGAATTGAATCTCGATGGTTGCAATAGAATGCGTACAAAGTCTTAGTTATTATAAACGAGCCCATAGCACCTTGGCGCTACTGGAATGCAGTAAGCGACATTCTTGGGGCATGTCTTTACAATCACTATTCGCTTGAACGGTTTTAACAGCTATTATGAAATGTACCAATGAATGCCCTGTGCATTCTTTGTGTATGTAACATTTATAGTGTAGCGTAATGCATAACTTAATTTCTAAAAAGGTTATTAAGATAAGTAGGTAACATAAAACTACAAAGTATTTCAACTTTAACATTCTTTCTAAAAAGCTGGCTTACTAACCTGCAATTATTTACTGCTCATTCAAGTATTTACACTTCTATCGAAAGTATTTAAATCTGTAAAAATATGAATACCAACATAATAAAAAAATATGTTTATTTACAGTATATTATTACTACCGCGGGTCGAACCTAGACTAGATTAGCACAGGACCGAGGCAGGTGGCATAGCAAGAGAGAGGCCTATGGCCAGCAGTGGGATAAGGAAGGCTGTGGATGATGATGGTGATATTTACCGTGATTAGGTCGTGGATGGAGCTTTCAATATCTTATAACTACAGTGAACAACCGTGATAGTTTGATAAAGTATAAAATATTAAAGTGTTTAAAAAGACAGAAAGACTTACAACTAGTGCAACAACTTTTTATTTCCAACTTAGAACTATCATTACAGGTTATAACCTAAAGCGATAGAGTAGCAAATTTACATTTTATCAACAACATTGCGGCCTTATCGCTAAGAACAACCTCATCAGGCAACCAGAATCTTTAGTATCTTCTAAATCTGCGTGCTTCATCTTTGACCACATCGTCGCTTACCAGTCGAGTTGGTGGTCAAACGCGGAATTATTTGTCGATAAAAAAACCTCAGAATTTGATTGGATTGAGAAAGATTCACAGAGAAGGTAGTATGTGCAATAATCAAGAAATTATAACCAGACATGACCGGCCCTCTGCCATTTCAACTTCCTAATACGCTGAACTGGGCTATGTAAAACTATGTACTTTGGTTCTCTGGCGAATTACTTCGTTCCAGATACGATCCCTCAAAGAAACCCGAGCTCGTTGTGTGACTTTGAACTTGTGTGCACAAATGTTAAAACTTGACTTTGCAATAACGTTTAACTTGTTAAAACGTTATTGCAAAGGCAATCCTCGCCGAAGTTAAATGGTCCGTTGGCTCTATAAAACTCAATAAAGCGTATCGCAGGTGTTGTGCTGACTCAATTTACGCTTCTAACCTAACTACCAATTATATCTCGTAACTTATTGTGAATAAAATAAATTAAAGCTCCAAAAAACTTGACACTACGAAAAATAGAGTTGTCAAAGTAATTTAAGAGCATAATTAGTTTAGACATATTTCTATATTTAAAAAAAATTAAGCTTAACTGTACCTATATGTTCACAACAATGACGAAAACAAATTACCTTTTTTTTGTAACTAGACATTTAATTGTTGTTAATTAAGAAGCAAATAACGTTTTATTTCAAGTAATTCTAGCAAAACGAGCAACTGAAAATGCGCTGCATCTCTTTCATGAAACGAGACTCAACGTGATCGCGTTTGAGGCCTGGGGCCTTACGGACAACAGGTAATAGCGGCACCTAATCCGCTCAGTTGGAAAATCACGCGAACGTGAACCTTATCGCGCCCAGATACGGTTTGCGGTCGCGTGATTTTCCAACTGAGCGGATTAGGTGCCGCAATTAGCTGTTGTCCGTAAGGCCCCTGTACAAAGAATTAAACTTCTTTGAGTATATCTAATTTTGTAAGGGCTGAACTGATTTAGATTACATTTGGGACGGAGGTAGCATAGTATAATCATCCTTTTAATAATTCACTGCTGGACTTTTGGCCTACCCCCAAAAGGGCGATTGGGACATATCCACCACGCTGGCCCAGTTGCGAGTTGGTGGATTCACATATAATATTACGCCATACATATCATAGCAGTACAGTACAGTAGCATAGACTAGATACTTTTTATGCAGAGTATAGTTGTTTGTATAGGATACCAGTTAAAACAACGGGCCACTGTTTGTTATTTGATAAATGACTGAATACGTTATCAAAAAAAGTTTACGTAACAGTAACAAGTGCGAGGCCAACATTACACACTCTGAATTGTTTTTTAGTTCCGCAACCGAGTTATGTGAATATTACCACCTTTTTCCGCCAATTATAATCATAAAACGTGTATTTTGTTCAAGCAGTGTAACTCGTTCCCATGTGGCGGACTTAAGATTCATATCGGCACTTAAACGAAGTCAGCTGCTGATGTAATTAGCGATTCGAGTCGCGACCAACTCCGAGTATTTATCTTACACTTCTTACATATCAACGACATGCTCTCGCTGGGTCTAATTGAAAATGGTGAAAAATTGCGACCACATACTGTGCGCTTTACTGTCGCAGCCTCGGGTGCATGGCCCGTAACTCAGAACATGTTTACCACATGTTTACTTTTCAACGTTAAATATGCAAACATATAACGCGCTTATACTAATAAGAAAAGGCTCGACTCTTTGCAATAAACAAAAGGGTCTAGACATTTTATTACAAAAAAGTCTCGGCAACAATAATTATCAGTTTTGTACCTGACGTTATTTACTGATGATAAAACGATGCGCTTGTAAAAGAGACACTAATTATGTGAATGTGAAAGTTTGTGAATTATACTCATTATTATTAACAACTTGTAGGTATAATGAAACTAAAAAAAATCGCGAAAAACAAGCTATTCCTCTATTTTCGTTGAGAGAATGACAATTTTTAACCGACTTCAAAAAAGAAGGGTTTAAAGTGGTTCTCAATTTGGTTACATTTTTAAAACATATTTTTTTACGTTTGTTTCGTCACAACTGTCATCTATGAACCGACTTTAAAATTTTTTTTTTTTTGAAAGGATATACGTACTTTCAAATTGTGCCGTAGAAATTTCATCAAAATCGGTTCAGTAGGTTGACTTAAATCAAAATAACTAGAAAGTTTTGTTACTTTGATTACATTATTATGTCATCCGAGGAACCGAAGTTGCATATTTTACTAATTTTGTCAGACATTTGAGCACGAACGATATGTTCTGAGATAAAAGCGCAGTTTAGTTTACTACGTCGTGGTATTCAGATGAATGAAAGTGTGAAATCCCGTTGTCAATATTGCGCGAGGTGTAGGAGAGATGAGGCTAGGGCGAGGCCGCCACGCTGAGGAGACCGTGGCAGAGCGCGGGCCGGTCGTTAGAGCGGCCATTACCAATGATGGATCACCACCGCTGGCGCCGCCACGACACCACACAAATTTAATTAAGACCACTAATGTGATATGATGTTACAACAACAGAGATAAAGCTATTACCTACCTATCGCGAGTGATGAAGTGCTACATTTTCAACCGACTTCAAAAACGAAGGTTGATTCGGTTGCATTTTTGTGTGTTTGCGATATCCGCATGGAAAAGGCAGAGGCTTCACCCAGTTTTGGGTGCTTTAAAATAAATTAATGCCTAAACTAATTAAAAAAATAATTTAACATTGTTATTTTAGCACAACTTCATATTATGCAATTATTAAGGGTAATAAAGGCTTTTTTATTTTTATTAATTTATTTATTTTATGCGATATCCGACCTGTTTGGCTCAGTGGTAGCACGTCTGCGTCATGAGTAGGAGGTTCCAGGTTCAAATCCCGTACGGGCAGATGTTAGAATGATGGATTTGAATATTATCTGCTCTGGTTCTGAGTTTTAGTTGTTCGTGTCTTTGTGTATGTTCCATAGCATCCCCGACACAACGAACCCTTAGTGGGACGAGTGTGAATCATTTATTTTGAGATTCCTCTTTTATTAATTAGCCTTTTTTTCTTTCCTTTAATAAAGTTTTGGCGTCACACGTCTTTTGCATATGCCAGTGTTAAGTATTGAAATGTTATTAAGTTTTATTAAATATCGTCAAACAAGTCACAGTTATAGTCAAGCAAAGTAAGTCACAGTCAAATTATACCCTAGTAAAGTGGTGTATACTTTACTAGAAGCTTCTATGGAGTTTGGAAACATCACGAAAATACCTACATGTTTCACTTCATTATAAAATCACTTGCCTACATTCGAGCACTTTCAATAATAATAATCCATCAACACTTGAAATAACATAATAAGTTTAGAAAAATAATACAATTA
This sequence comes from Agriopis marginaria, assembly GCA_932305915.1. NCBI lineage: Eukaryota > Metazoa > Arthropoda > Insecta > Lepidoptera > Geometridae > Agriopis > Agriopis marginaria. Next base: position 13,682,100 of record OW029915.1, read on the forward strand.
GGCGACACATGTTTTTCACGTTGACGCCAAAACTTAGTTTCTTATAAATTTAAGAAAAATATTTCAACTTTAAGGGTAGAAAATAAGGGGATGAGCCCGTTTATTAAACTTCCAGTGAAATCAGTTGTAATTTTTTTAAACGTATTGTTTATCATCATTATAAGTACGTCCAAATAATAAAACGTAACGACTCCGGTGGCAGGAACTCAATTTGAGCCAGATACCTACAATGTTATAAAAATTAACCAATTATGTAATCGGGAACACATTTTTACATACAATGTTTCGATAAAAAGCACGTTAACGTGGCAGCAATGTACGCACATAAAATTTATTACGTAATTCGGTTTTAATGAGCTCGAATAACATTTACAGGCAGCTCGCGAAGAGATGTAAACTGCTTTAATTGCACCTTCAATCGAGCACTCCGAGCTACTAGAGTCGAATCAACACCTCGCGTCTAAATTGGAGCATAAACACGAAGCTGTAAACGAGAATTTGCGTTTTATTTTTCAGAGTTTTCAAATAAAGGATAAAATATCGCGGGAACGTGCGCAAAAATATGTTGGAATTTTTAACAACGACAGCAGACAGGTAGGTGGTGTACTTAGGTACATGTGTATGACGGAGAGGGGTGGCGGGTGGTAAATGCAGTCGGTCGGGGCGCTAACGCGCGCGGGCGAGGGCTGCGGGGCGCGGGGCGCGGGTGCTGGGGGTGCAGGGGAGCAGACGTCGTCGAGGAGCGTCGGAGGCTGCGATCGATGAAGCGCGGACACGCCTCGCGCACTCCGTATCGCCAACCTACAACCTACGCTCATTGTTGATTCAACCGCCGCTCCTTCCTATTTCCTATCCCACTTACGCGTTATCATCATCATCATTTCAGCATATCATGTTCCCACTGCTGGGTCTCAGGCCTTCTCTCAGAGAGAGAAGATGGGCCCTATAATCCACCATGCTGGCCCAGTGCATGTTGGTAAATGACATGTCTTTGAACTTTTGAGGTTCTTGGACATACCGGTTTCACCACGTTTTCCTTCATCGTTGTTGAGCGATGGCATCGAAACTGCACATAATTTATTTTAAGTACTAAATAAGTTATTGGTGCAGACCGAGGTTCGAACCAGGTGTCGCCAGATTGTAAAGCGCACATTCTACCGCTCGGCCACCATCGCTCGCGCTGACACGTACTCTTATCCAATTCCAAGGCGAACTACCGCAAGCTTCGTGTGACCTTTAGGTGAGACAGCTTTCTTTCACTGGGCCGAAACGAATCAAAGCTCATTTCCCGTAAGCATGTGAGCTGTCATGAGATCTTCCAAATGCGATGAGCGTGTTAAACGACGGTATTGTGAGGAGCTGTCACTGCCATGCCGGTCCCTTTGGCCGAGCCTTGTCGATATTATCTCGCCTCACGGACTCGGCTAGGAAGCCACTCGCCTCTCAAAGTACGGGAAAAAGTTGAGCGACAAACTAATCTGACATTCATAGATACACGTTAATAATCTACTTCTACTTACGAAAGGTAATTAATAATTTCTTTAAAAAAACGCATTTTACGAACGATACCATTTGTTAAATTCTTCAGCATACTACCCGTAAAAGTTATTTTAATTTTTTCTGTTTACTCATATTATTTAGGGGTATTAGGAATGGTAGCTGAAAGGGGTTCGTTATACTCATCATTATGAACAACTTTTGTTATGAAACCAACCCTGAAATCGCGAAAAAAATTAGCTGTTCCTTACATTTTGTTGAGCGTGAATGGCCGTTTTCTATTGGATCCGGCCAGTCTAAGATCTGGCTGCAAGATTGGTACCTACGTTCATGTAGTTTTTAATCAAAATCCAATTTTCATAATATTTATTTCACGATTTCAGAATTGCCCTTATAGTAAAAGTTGTTCTTAATTATGGGTACTTTGGACCCTTTTTGGCATAGTGCACCCTTTCTGTGTAACCCAGTATACAACAGCTGAATTTCAACAGTTAAACATAATTTTTGTATTGTATTTGCTTTTGAATTAAAAATGCTTCTTAGTCAGATAAAATCTCAAAAGTGCAAATAACTCCGTGACGCAAGCGGCCCTTGTATCACTACTACTTAAGAAGCGGACACTAAAAAGTCAGAATCCTAACAGCCTTATCGCTCCATCGCATCTGGAAATGTGTCAAAACGGTTAGCTAAGCGCGGGATCACACGACAAGCACAAAACGGGTGACTTGCCTCGACCGCCACGAGCGTAAAACTTCCATCTGTCGCGAGCACCTTCAAAAATCAAAAGACACCTTACTTATCATGATATTAAGATCCTAATTTCTTTATCATATGACTAAAATCTCGGATTATACGGTTGTAAACGAACTGTTAGAATTCCAAACGATTTCAGAAGACACTGATCTGTCGCCGATAAGGCTCTGGCAACGATTGGTGACAAGTCACTTGTAAGTCGGTAATCCGAAACATTGAGATCTCAAGGTAGTATTGAACTACTCTATCTCTATCTATCAAAAGCTACGGTTACGACAGATGACTATTTTTGGCTAAATAATCAACGGTGAACAATGTAAATATAGTTGTATCATAAGAATTATGATATTCACACTTTTATGCATACTAAACTAAAAATATACAGAGTTCCGTCCGTTTGTCCGTCCGTCTGTTCTACCTTTAAGCGGCTTTACCATAATAGATAGCCAGTTGAAATTTTCACAGAATATGTGACGTTACAGCGGATTAACTAACGAATAATAAAAAAGTCAAAAAGCAAAATCGAAACGGGGTGGGTCCATACAAACGTATTTTTGTATTAGCTCTAATGTAAAAACGGTAATACGTACAAGCGTCAAATTTGGCATGATTATAGTACACATTATAAAGTAGGTAATAACAATAAATAATGACCAAGTGCAAGTTGGTGATAAGTTTCTGTTCATTACCAAGTTATAACTGGTAATTTCGTTATTGAATTTTGTGGTAGTATGGAACCCTCAGTGCGCGAGCCAAACTCGCACTTGGCCGGTTTTTATTGTATAGAACGGCTGACATTTTTGTTTTGCTTATTTCGAAAAGTCGCCTTACAAAAGTTGTTTGTTTTGATGTACTGCGTATGCCCTTTTAACTGATTACCAGTAGCCCTGTATATCCTAATAGATATAATTATTTTCGGTAATCATTGAACCGTGATGTATTATTTCGTTCTTAATGAAATTTTACATTGTGGCAGCCGGAAAGAAAATATAAATTGTGTCTATCACTCCCTGTTGCTTTCAAATTTTAATATTTTACAGCAATAAAATAGCGAGTCGGAATTAGGTCGAGTTGGTATATTTCCATAAAATAATAACCACAAAAGATAAGCAGTTAAATGAGGCGTCAGGCGTCAGTCGTCAGATAAAAATTACCGCTTGAATAATTAGACAGTTTTTGTTGGTAAGGCAGAGCTTCTGGATCATTGATAAAGTTAATTATTAACTTACTATTTTGTAATTAGCTTTTGTAACTTTTAGGAGTATGCCATGCATTCTCTACTTGACATTATTATTTCATTGTATAACAATGTGAATATACTTTATTATTATGATGCGGTCTACGATGCGGTAACCGATTCACTATCGTGATTTGAAGACACACAGATTGACTATTGGAGAACACCCATTCTGCGCATTCCTCAGACTAGCAGTTCGCACAATAAAAGGGGAATCAAAGCGCTTCGTACGGGTTTTCGGAATATCAACCATAAAACAGTGTCGATTTTTCATGCCCGCTCTGGTGTGGTAGAAAAATGGGCATGAGGCCTACTTTTTAATATAAAAAGGAAAAACTAAGCATTGCCATCTAACGTGGCAAGGCTGACATCAGTCTGGCCACTTTTGCTTTCGCCTTACTTCCTACATTTTAAATAATTTCTATCACTGATAATTATTAAGGTGTTAATCAAATAAAGGTAATAAGTATAGGTCTTAAGTTCTTAACCAGTATACTTATTAGGTAATGTTTGCCTGGAAGAGATCGCTTTTAGCTATATCTAAGACTGTTTATCGCTAAAAGCGGCTAAAACTTGTGGTAAATGTTTTCTTTTTGTATGTAATTTTTATTTTGGTGTACGTCTATCTATCTTCCTTTATAGATAAATTCCATCTTTACTTGTCTTATTCTAACTCGGTTGATACGAGTACATAATAATGTTATACGGAATAGCAAAGAGGGTTGTTCCGGTGTTCCCATCGAGGGAGAGCGCATTGTATACGCTATACATATTTGTTGTATACGCAGCCTATTTTACGGTTAAAGAGTAGCTGCGAGCACAAGCGTTACTGCCTCGTCAGACTACGGTATCCGACCAATATAATTAACTAGCTCGGTCTGCGGTTTCATTCGTTACCTTACAGATATCGTTCATTAAGGCTGCGATAAGCACAAGCGTTACTGTTACTGCCTCGTCATACTACGCTATCCGATCAATATTATTAACTTGCTTTGCCCGCGGTTTCACTCGGTTACAGATATCGTAATTTAAGGCTGCGCTCAACAGCCAGAGTTATGTCTTTCGCACGTTTTCAGCATTCCAAAATATATTATAGAATAAAAACTAGTTTATTCGAGTTTTTTTCTTACTCCTCTATCACCTTGCAAAAGTGCTTTATACTATTTGCAATTTAATTGTAGAGATAATGCCTAATCGTATTTTACATGCTTTTATTTAACTAAACTTGCAATGACGTTAGTTTGTTTAGGTCATATCTTGTAAGCTGAATTACAACCACTGTTTTAAACTATCACGGTCGTTCACTAAAGTTATATGATTATTTACGGGATATTTACCACGGTAAATATCCCGTAAATAATCTTATACTTAACATTGAATTAGAAACAGTTCTTCTTAACTGATTTTGCTGAAATATACACCTTTAGTTCAGCTGACAATATAATATGCAACACCCGACATTGTGATATTTTCAAAATGTCTGCCAAAATAAAAAATATTTTTTTTAAATAAAAATTTATAGCGCCATTTTAATGCTCTTTTTAAATTCTCAGTGATATTTTTATTATTCAAAAAGCGTGGAAATTCCTGACTGACAGCCGCGCGCTATTAGCTGTTGAAAAACTGGGGTAAAACGGGTATAAGCTGTCTCCGTACCAAATGTAATCCAAATCTGTTCAGCCGTTGCAAAGAAGAGTGAGCTTACACGCAAGCTTACTTACACACAAATTTGCGCATTTGTACTTGGCGATAATTTTGTAATGGCAAAAGTGGCGTGTTGTACTTGGCATGTAAGGGTTTAACTCATTGAAAAATTATCACATTTCTTTGACCCGTCAGAACTTGAAAGTAAATTTTTTGGTTTACTTTTGTCATCCTACCAGATTCACGACCATCAAGTTCGTTTAAGCACCAATCAGAAAAAAATACTCGAATTTTTCGATTTAGTTTCTGTTTATTCATCATGTTGTGTGTGTTTGACTGCCCCGGTGGCTCAGTTGGTAGTGAACCTACCTTCTGTGCTTGGGGGCGTGGGTTCGATTCCCATCTAGGACAAACATTTGTGTGATGAACATTTGTGTTTGTTCTATGTCTGGGTGTTAATATCTATTTAAGTATGTATTTTAAAATATGTATGTACGTATATCAGTTTCTGGCAGCCATATTACAAGCTTTGCTTAGTTTGGGGTCAGATGACCATGTGTGCAAAAATGTCCCAGATATTTTTTTTATTTTTTATTTAATTTTTTATGTTCTTGATTATGTGTAACTATTCAATTTCAATGTATTTATTTTTCTTAAAGAATATACAATGGATACTTACAAACATTAAATTAATACCTATGACGAGTTTTTATTTATACTAATTATTAGCCTAATATAAATCACAAAGAGAGTTATCCTCGCAGCTTTGTGAAAGTACCCAAAATACGTGGTAATCTGTGGGTCCCAAACTAGGCTACGCCTGTATCTTGGTAACCCTGAAATGCCAGTAGAGTTACAGTAACGGTTAAAAGACTATAATTCATTTGTGTTAGTTTTAAGTTAGGATAAGTATTAAGTTAGTATAAGTTAAGAATATAATGTAATGACGTTAAGATTTTGTGTTGTAATGCTTGATATATGTAGGTATTATTTAATGCGATTACCATAATTTTAATTTTTGTGTACATGAATCTGTGTTACTTGAGATAGAAATATATTATTATTATTAAACACATATTATTATTGTTATATTACTAGAAGTTTAAGATCTAATTTCTAATTGTTTGCGATTGCGGTATGTGTGTGTGTCGTGTGAGAAGCAGTTTGTATTAGAAGTCGGAGGTAAAAAGAGCTTCGGTTTTGCTCATACGTGAGTGTCATTAACCACTGGCCCAAGGCTTTTTTGGCTTCTTTTGGGGAACAAGATGTTATGTTGCATTGGTCAATGACACGGTTATATAAATATATGTATAGAAAATCTGGCATATAGTAAATAATATATTAATTAGATAAAACAAAAAATATATTATTACTTTTAAGTTCCATTAAGTAGCAGATTAAAAATGTGTTAAAGTTCGGCGCGAAGTAAAAAAAAATTTTACTTGTTCCAGGCTCCCGAACTATTTGGGACTGTGTGCTTATTGGCACCTGTATTGTGTAGTCTGATAAACAAGGAGCGATGCAGGGTAAACTTAATATAAAATATCAGGCGATATTGCGTAGTATAAAGAAGCCTTTACTACAACAGCTCTCGCCACTAGCAAACCCACCCCGTGTCCGCTTACAAAATGTGAGGCGCGTGTCTATCTGCATACTCTGCATGTATTTCTACGTAGAGAGCGCCTAATATTACCACAAATTGTCACCAGTCACGCAATATTAAGACATAAAACTTATCAAACCTCTTTTAATAGCTAATTAAGCGCGCGGTAATCGTAGTTTATTAGTTACATAGTTAGCCAGGCGACGGTATCGCAGAGTTCACGTCGATATGAAAATACAGGAACCGTAATCACAATAATTATATGTATAAATGCGAAGAGTAAGCAGTGTAAGTGAGTAAATATATAAGGTGCAAGCTACACTTGTGACGGGGCGCGGACACACATACACATCATCAGCCATTAAATGTCCACTGCTGAACAAGGCCTCCCTCTTAGAGAGGGGTGTTGCCATAATCCCCACGCTTGGCAGGCGGCTTGGAGATCGCAGTACGTTCACCGTGTACTAACAGGACGCTGCTGCCCATCCTCCGGTGGTTTTGGTTGCAGTTTTAGGATATACCCGGGTCCACCCGGGGCGCGGACGCTCACCTTCAAAGCTATTTCAAACAAAAAAAACACTACATCAGCCTTCTGGCTGACAGTGGACGTTTACTACCGTTCACTGCTGAACAAAGGCCTCTCTGAGAGAGGCCTTTGTTCAGCAGTTCTGTGAGAGGGGTGTTGCCTTAATCCCCACGCTTGGCAGGCGGCTTGGGGATCGGAAAACAATTACCTTCACGGCAATTCAATACTTCAGGAGGTCAGTATATCGAGATAATACATATAGTCACAATCGTGCCAAAAAAAACGAACCAAATCTCGGCGCACGCTACAGATTGCGCAGACTTTTTTCGTTAGTTACAAGGTAACCGATGAAATTAAGAATAAAATGAAATCCTCCATAGAAATTGTAGATCTTTGCCCCCTTTTTGAAATCCTGTACTTTTTATTAGTTCATCGCCCAATTTCGTTATTTGCTCCATTTACTAAACATCTATCAATAGATTATTGTTTGGTACAAAACTGGAACTATAACTATCATCTTTAGCTGTGTACTTTTTGATAGTGAGCGAGTTTTTTGATAGTGAGGCTTTAAACTTCGCAGCTATTCCTGAAGTTGACCTTATCGCCAGACGCGTACAAGCTCATAAGTGGAATTACAAATGTTTGTGGCGGTTATTAGGCTAGTAATAGACGTGATTATAATAGAGATAATGTCAGGACACGTTCTAAGTAGTATCGGTTGATGGGACAGGCTGCACCTGGAGCGGACGAGTCGGACGGACGGTCTAATTCGGCTGAATGTTAATGAGGCAGCGGACGCCTTGCCAGCGTGCGTAACCCGACGCTCCACCTGTCTCGATATGAAATTATTTTATATACGGAGCCCTCCGGAGATTACGAATATTTCGACGTGGTATCGCGTCGAACATCGGACCGCATATTATATTACAGACCGCGCGTGGTAAGGTATGGAACGTACGTGTGACAATTCATAAATAATACGATAGGCGACTGAGAACCATCCGCGGAATGTATCTAAATGTATGAATATACAATTTATCCCACGCATTTAATCAATATAAGTGCTTTGAAATTTACTAGTACCTGGGTTATATTTTCTACCCCCATGAATTCCATAAGTTCTTTAACCGAATGACATGCTATGTTTTCGCAGCACAGCTCAGGTGGTGCAAAACGTAAACTTAAAATCATCAATTCACGCAGCAACAGAGCGACGGGTTGACCAGATTTTTTTGCTTGGGTATAAATTCAAAAGCCGGTGAGTGGCACTTTACATCATCATCATCATCATAATCACCATTTTTCATCACTTTGCGAGTGAAACCGCGGGGCATAGCTAGTAAAGAATGAAATCACAAAATAACGATAAAGAATCTCAAAAAAAAAAACTCTTTTGTTTATCATATTGTGTTTGTATGCTTGTGGTTTTCTTTTTGGCATATCTTTTAAAATAAAAAACTATTAGGATATATATATATAATATAGGAAAAAAAAATAGATAGGAAACTAAATCAAAAAAGGTATAAGTTCTTTTTAGTTATGCCGGTAGAAAGTTGTGTTAACTAACGGCATGGTAGAAGATAATAAAAAAGAAGACGAGGATGAAGATAAGAAGTATCTAATACAACTTGCTGAAATTTCCTATCTAGCCGAATCTCTTTCAGTTTGTAATAATCTTATCTTCATAAAACCAATTTTAATTTACTAAATATTAATATAATCCACATCCAACAAAAAAAATATTTATCGTATCTAAAGTTATCAGACTAACAAATATACATGACATCAAACCAAGGCGATGAAACTTGTCAGAAAGTCGATCAAGCGAGTCCTGGGAGCCGTAGGTCCAACCTGCGCGACTGTCGGGTCGGGTCATCAATCATGGCATGGCCCGAGCGCGCCGGCGCGGGCGCCCCATGACGAATGCCAACCCAAACACCATTGTGACCGATGTGCCACCCACACCGGGCCGGTCGCGAAACAACTGCAAATTCACCCACATTACGCCTGTAACTGGTTCCGTACATTATAGCACGAAGAAGACAGTCGACTGTGAACGGAGAAAATGCCTAGGCGTAAAAACGTAAAAAGTAGCATGGGGCCTAAGTCCAGCAGATTGAAAAAATGGCAAAAAAACTGAAATAATAGTGCATATTTCATCACATCACCATAAATTGACCTATAAGCGTATCCATCTGCAAGAGATGATTTATGTAGCGTCCGAAATACAGCTACGCAGACATTAATTGTAAAACTATAACTTCAGTCACATTTCTTGCCTTGGACACTCATATGGGACGCGATATAGGTAAAGCAGGTGCATGCCCAGAACCTACGACACCCTCTCGACCTAACCGACAGGACGAGTGACGAGTCACTCTTGTGGGTCAACTTGCCAGTACAAATATAACCAAATAGTGTCAAAAGTTAATATTACACCTATTCAAAATGTCGTGTTGGAACTATGCTTAGATAAGGTTTTACATTCACGATATGGGAAACAAGTTTTCGCGACGCGATTGTCCGACATGGGACTTTTTAACTCTTTGGTTCAGTATTTTAAAACAATATTGGTCAACTCTATTTTAATATACGGCACGAGCGGAACAAGCGGTCCCTAAAATTTACGATTGCAAAAAGTGCACTGAATAGTTGACGCGAGCTTTTCAGCGAGGACGACAATAGTCTCGTGGGGTAATTAATGGTCGCACTTTACGCTATGAAAGACACCTTCCAGGAAGACCTCCTGGAGGGAGTCACCACTATCGGCTGCAAATGTCTGGTTTGTTGATGAGGTGTTTACCACACACGAGGCATTGTTGGTGAAATAAGATCTGAAAATATTTTGGTCGATTTATGTCATGTTTATTAGAATTAAGTAAAAATACGACCATTATCGTTTCATTGAAAGTTAAGGGGACGCAGCGCCTAAATTACGTTCTTTTTGGGAGTAGTTTCGAGTACCAAAACTTAAATATCTTACTTATTTTCAACAAAGGAAATGCCTCAAAATTAAATGGGAAACAAAAAACAGAAAAAGCAAATTGGTTTTGATTTAAGAGGCCTTTATTTTATATCTTTAGTCCCGCAGACGACCTTGCCGTACTTTTCTGCATTTTTGCTTTATTGGACTATTAGTTAGTTCATTGGTATCACAGCAAGTTTCTTAGTGTGCGTGAAAAATTAGTATAAGTGTGCCGTACTCACAGTTTTTTTGCGATAAAGTGGTGGAAATAAAGTGAAAGAAGTGGGTGAAGTACCCAGACATTTGAACTCGAACAATAATTGTACTAAGACTATCTTTTTTGACTGATCTGAGGCAATACTCACCTATCTAAGGCTGATACAGTATCAGCTGCTACTGACACAATGACAGCTATGTATTGAGTAAGTAGGCTTTAGCATAAACGTAATAAGCTGGTGCAAGGGACTGATTAATGAATAAATCAATTGCAAGTGAATCGGGCACAGGTAACCTCAGGGAGCGCATGTTCAATTAATTGCCTTATCGTGGCTTTATTGATTCGTAAGGCGATCCGTTTAATTACCGCCGTCGCTCATTTGCCGTTGATTGGCTAGAGCCCGACGTAATTCATTAATTAGTGAACGTTCAGCTTCAGGCTCTTAAAGCTTCGCGTTCAAATTTCTTTGTTTGGTCGCAGTCATAATTAATCCACAAAAAACAACCTAGCAATTATTGAGCTCGCTCAAATCAAAATTCAAAACAGAATGCATGCTTGATACCAATTCTTTTTTTATAAAAAACTATAATACAGAACTTTTTTTTTCTAAAATGATGAGAGCCAAGAAATATAGATACCTATTTGTACGCACAGAAAACGTTGCGACAGCGGTGAGTACTGCTGCGCGTTGTATATAATTTTGTGTCGTAAAGAGGGCAACAAAATACAAAAGTTGTTCGTGGAGCATATGTCGCGGGCCAGAAGTGTGCTATTACGGCTAATTGACAGTCCACACACGAGCTGTGTATACTGCTGTATTTGTCACTTCCCCCACTTAATGATATATTACGAGTCCATACCAGGAGAAAACTTTTCAAAATAAACAAATGCTATTTGTATTTACGCCACGCACGGCCGCGTGACATGTAGAGCATCAAAAAGTTTTGAAAAGAAAACTGTTATTAGCTGATCCACTTGTAACTAATTTGATTGTACTCGGCCGTGACGGAAGGAACCCTAATTCGTAACAGCAAAACAAAGTTATCAATAATCACGATATCGTTAATCGCCCGGGGCGGACGCAGGGTCCCGTACAACCGACTCATAATAAAGATATAATAATATTGCCGGCGGCGGCGTGCTCTCCCGAGGGTGACGAATCGTTCGTCCGATTAACTCTTAAACGACAAATAGAGGAACTCCCTTCCCGCAGCCCTCCCGCACGGGGGTGAACTAAGCCACGACTTCCGCTAATTATTCGGGGGAGCGGTTCCGCAAACATCGCCGTCCCCCTCGCACTCCGCAAGCCGATGCACATCTCCGCAAAAACTCTCTGAAAACCAAAATTTTCCCTTCTCCCGACGGGCGGCCATATTTCTTCCCGCTCGCTCACATTAAACACGCCGTAAACGCTTTCCTTTTTTCACGCCCTCGCTCTAATAGAAAGGCAAATTACGAGCTTACGGGCGCGGACGGGTGGCGATGTACGAAACCGCCACGACCGGCTTCGTGCATCCTGCTTCCACCCGCCACCCGCCACCTATTTCCACGCCACTCTGGAAAATGGGGGAAACGTCAACTCTCACGTCATAATATACGACTGTGTGTAGTGTACCTTATAAAGCTTACAATATCCATACGTGGCCTATTTCTTGTTTTTTAACTGCCGACGCAAAAAGGGGAGTGTTATAAGTTAAAAGTGTGTAAGTATCTGTGTCTGCCTATAGAATCGATTTTAATTTAGGTAGATGGTTTTGTTTGATAGCTGAATTGTTCGAGAATAATACTTAGCTATGACGAATCATGAAATTTGGTTCAGCTGTTTAAAAATTATTAGCTTATTTTCAAATTTTCAATGTATGTATGTACTTTTGTCTATATAACAGATGATACTTTTTCACGGTTTGGTCCCATAGCAAGAGTTAAGCATAATATTATGACTACAATGACCTCCTTCCGGCTTAGTACACCCCAAGCTTATGACCTTGTGTATCTTAGGTGTATTTTGCCGCAAGTTCTTGTAACACAATTGTTAATACGAGTTTTTACATTCTCAATATATGCTCAACAAACAGTTTTTTTTTTGTTTAAATTAGAACGGCTGTCAAGGCGTTTTTGTAAGGTTGTAGCCAGTTACACCCATATAAACGAAACGTCAGTCATTTGAAATCAGTTAGCAACTGTGATGCGGAGTTCGACGCGTTGATCTAAATAAGAATGTTCAATCAAGGTTCACTCATAATGCCTGGCGACAGATTTTCCTTCTCATTTCCGTTCTATTTACTTCTCTTTTCTGTGGCTCAATACATATAACTATGTATATAGAATGTTTGTTCGTCTCTACCGTTACTAGAAACTGGTTTTGAATAAAATATGGCAAATGTTTGAGCTGTCAATCCCATGTCACATCAAATATTCACTTATGGAGAATGGGAATGCTTAGTCATGCGATATTTATACCTATCGACAAGTCAGTATATTTTAATTTTTGTTTTATATGCTCACAAAAATCAAGTGAGATGTCCATAATTTTCCGAAGACGTCAAAGTAATTTTTTTTTTTACTAAAAAGTATGCTTTAATTTTAAACTTACCATGGCAAAAAGTCAAAAAATGGAACTAACCTTTTTATCTGTCAGATGTCAGAGTATAATCACAAAAAATGTTTCTAACAGGACAGATCTGTACTACGATCTGTGATATGCCCTTAGATCAGGTTGACCAACAACGAATAATACATCAGATTGTCCAATAAAATTTAGATTTTTTTATTTAAAAAAATGTATGGTTTGCGCTTGGCCGCCATCTCGGGGATGATACGGTATTATACTTTTCAAGCTGTTTCAGTGTAGAAATTATTTGCCGTATTATCTTCAGTAAATCAATAGTTAAGTTTCAATAAAACAACCGTGATCAGACTTCGTAGAAGAAATTTTAAATGTTCTAAGTTATCATCCCATGCATATACTTAATTACCTAGATAAGCTTGGCACTTGACTTCTTAGTCCTATTAAATTGTCACCACAGAATTTTCCGTATACGTAGTTTAATTATCACCTATATATACATTGACGCGTGGTTCTAAATAACAATCCAAACAACATTACCAACTGAAAGGAACTACGAGTCTCATGATTCGGTAACGACCACGCGCGGGCAGATTGCGGGCTCGGTCCTACGAATGCCAGTCATTTTCGAGTTATCGACTTAACACACCCAGGAAATGGAAAATAATAACTTCATAGCTAGACGGCGCAAACTACCGAAATAATTTGGTCGCATTAGGAGTCATTTGTACCGAAAAGTTCCGCTAATATTCGAGGCTCGTTAGCTTTCTTTCCCTGCCTTTAGTTATGACGATACCATTTATTTGGTTTAGCTTCGTTTTACTATTGTACGTGTAATTAGTACATGTTACAAGCTATGCCGTGGTGAGATCAAGATGGACAGAAACAGGTTCAAAAGCTACATGTACAAACGTTCTTTTTTCCCGCAGTCATTAATTAAGTTCAAATAGTTGAGCACATGAGAAATGACGTTATACATCTGTTGGGCATTCATAACTCCAAACACATTCCAATCAACCCTTACTTCCGTGACTCGTGTGACGTTTACCACGACTCTATACAAAAACCCAGCCTGCCCACCCAGAATCGACATAAATATAATTTATTCCTGCCGAGGGGTAGCTGTGAAAATTTAACGCTCTAGTTGAAAAAAGTAACACCACATGCCTATTCACTATTGCTATCCTTTACTTTTCAGCGACGTGTAAAAGTGACGGGTAGCAATTCGATTTTTTATTGTGACATTAGTAGCCTGAAGCAATGTAATTTAAAAGTTCACGGTGCAACTGTTCAGTGTATTACTTCCGTGTGTCTAAACTTCCGAAAGCTTGTTAACGTAAAAACACGGTTATATTCAAAGTGACAAAAAGATTACTAAGATGCACCTGACACCGCATCAATTTTATTTCAACAACCTTCTTTAACTGTTTGTGTCGTAACAAAATGATAAATGTGTAATGGACCACCGACTTAGATGTCACAAATCAACATAAAATAGACAGGTATTGATATAATAAGGTTCAGATACCCAGTTTGGTTCAGGATAACGAGGCCTCTAGAAAGAATCTGCTCGGATATCAGACGAGGTAACTAACGGAGGAGTAACGAAGGCAGACGCGCTGTTCCGGGGTGCCCCCGGTGAGTGAGGTCAGGCGGTGACGCGCGGGTCGGGGGTCGCACTCGCTACAATGGCTCGTTTGGAGCTTTCGAGGCACAATGCCGCCCCCTCGCGGCCCACTTCATTACGCGAGTATTGTAACAGGCAGCCACGCGCACCGCGCCGAGACCTGTGACTGCTGTGACTTGGCTGTGACCCACCACATGCGACGGCGGCGCTGGTGGCCTACGAGCCGCCCTTTGTCTTATAACCAAACAACCGTAACGATCGTAATTCAAGTCACATTCCATCTATACTGCTACTTTGACTATGAAGTAATTTTTTATGATAAATAATCACTAATCGCAATTGAACCAAAGTCAGCGACGTAGCTCAGGTGGCGGGCTGGTCACATCTGTCGCAAAACTGACAATTATGGTAGACTTGTTGTAGAGTAGAGACTAAGAATCAGCCGTTCTGAGCCTTGTTGGAGTGAAAATATACGTAAGACGGCTGGTAGAGGCAAAGTGAAAAGCCGATGATCAGGTACTAGTAGGTACTTATGTACCAGTTTGAAACAATAAAAGTTATTCTATTCTAAATTGAGTGGCGTGCTTTAGGAGAGACTTAAGTCGAGCAATGGAATATTATAGACTGATTATTAAGATGATGAACCACTAATCATATAAGAAGAAGCTTCCGGTATTACACCAATACAACCAATTGAAGCTATCAATCATAATAATGACTCCACCGCTAATATTCACATTAAATCATTATTAAATTAAACCAACATCAAATGTTGGGTTCATAATGGAAGAGATAATATCTCATTGAGTGGGTAGTGTGAGTAGAATGGCGAAGCGCGCGATCGAGTCTATCACAATGGGCGTAGGAGTAAAACCAACACGGCGGCCGCGCGGCGCCCGCGCACTCTGCACAATACGCACCGCACAATGGAGAGCTAATTGTGCGTCGACAGCCCGGATACCACCACGATGATATTCGTTTCAAGTGTAAAACATCGATACAAAATAATGGGACTGACATTCAATGCCAATCTACCATGATCTACATGTTCGTAACCGCCTTTGTGACCTCAATCGAGTGTCATTTTTGAAGAAATTAATTTAAAAAATATGAATCTATGCAGTGTTCGAGTCTCACTCCAGTCACTTCGAAAGAAACGCCAATGAGCCTTGAGATGAATGATGATTACTTTCTATGAGATTCCCGAAATCAGCCGATGTCCATGATTACGTAATCAATCTCCGTCGAAGGCTCGCCGTCAGCCTTTCATCGAGCGGCGCGGGCGCATCACTCTCCTCTGTATTCAACAGCTTTTTACACCTTTTTTGTAATTATTTAACGTAGCTTATTATGTTTTAGGCGTTAATGGCTGTTAAATGACCACCCTCTTGATGATGCCTCTCCTTGCACGAACTCATTTTGAGTAATATGCTTCGCTCTTTGTGTTCAAATTGGCTTTTAAATTGGGCGTCGTTTTAAAAGCTACAGTGCTTTAAAATGGTTTCGTAAAAATCTCTTGTATGTTCTCAGACAATAAATCTTTATGCGAGTCTCGGACGATGTCAGTTGGATGAATACTGCACTTGATAGGATGCACATTGGCGCTGTGGGGCACAGTTGCACAAGCGAACGGTAGCTGACAGTTCTCGCCGGCGCGAATCGCGACTGCGTGGGCGCCTCTCATTGTGCACACATCTCATTTTCTTCCATTCAATTCACTGTAACCAGTAGCTATTGCTATCAAACTTAATCATTTTAATCTATATATGTAATTATATTATATAAAAGCGAATTCATCTACTCACTCACTCATTAAACACGAAATCTCGAAAACTACTTGACCCACGAAGCTGAAATTTGGCAGGTAGATTCCTTATGGAGTGTAGAGGTCCGCTAAGAAAGGATTTTACGAAAGGGTCGAAGTACGGATGACAAAAGGGGGTTGAAAGTTTATATGAAACTCTACGCGTACGAAGTCGCGGGCAACAGCTAGTATTACATAAAGTATTTTTGACAATATAATTTTGATTCAAGTCATTCACAACAAAATCCATTTTGCAAAAATAATGAAACAGCATATACGAGTAAGAACCATGACAATTCTTCGGAAGCGGCGCGAGAAATAGTCCTATTTTAGTAGTGATGCTATCGAATATGCTTAGCTTATTAACAATGATAACCGTTGGTTCTTCTGCCAGCCAAAACTGCTTAATCCAGGCATTTCCATGTGCCAATTAAGGGACCTTAATTGCTCTGTATGATGTTTATAATTGCGTTTTATTGCGGCACGTCAGCGGTGCGGCTTGATCGAATTATCGAACGATCTCGGGCGATGCTCGCGCCAACACGAACTGCAATCATCACATCACTCCGACAATTAGGTATTCATTAGCTGATAAGCAGCACACGGCTTTTTGCATTACCTACGGTACCTACTTCCAAGCCACAACACCGTAAAGTAAAGGAGATAAATCGTGTTTATGAACCATGGCAAAAAACTATTAATTAAAAAACATATTAATCTGGACGTCTTAATTGAGCCATTAGGATTTTCCTAATTCGTTACCAGATGCCTGAAAAAGTGGTCAGTATGAAATGCCTAACGAAAATTTTAATACGCTCCTAATTACAATTTACTGTAGCTATAAAGTGTGTGCCCATTTTATCATATTATTTAAGCATTTTAATTACTTATTTTGTTTATGCATCAACGCATTCATACAAAGGCAGTGTAATCGTTGAACTCTTTTTGAGGGCGTGCGCACGAGTCGAGAGGACGTGTCAAGCTGAAAGGTGCATTAGTGCAAAATAACACGTAGCCACGAAAATTTCAATTAAGTTTAATGCACATGTCGGTCCCTGCCCTCTCCCCCTTCACCCGGCCCACCACCCCATGTACTCGATTTATTAAACCCGATTACTGAGCTAAGCCGACGCTCGTCTGACTTTGCACTTGTTTTATCGCTGCAACTGCATTTTATTCCCCAAAATTATGATGTCGACAGTAATAATACCCCTTCGCCGTCTTTTATACTATAAAGCAGATTGTGGTGGTAAGAAGCACCATGGATTTTAAATAATTTCATTATACCTACAATAAAAGTATCTTAAGGAAAACAATTTTGTTTAAAGTAAATGCTTGTTCTTGTAGAATAGCACGTTTTTTCTTCATCTAAGGCACCTGTTTCTCGGAAGCTTGCGTTGAAAAACGCGGTATTAACTGCTTCTAATGAACAGTAATCATTGCCTACAATAACTGTCAAAACGGCACTAAATATTGTTTGTAAATGCCATAAGTTTTTGTATTTTTTATAACGGTCTACACCTTTGGACGGACAAAGGCGCGTAGGAGCTGATCAAAGGGCCAGGTGCTAAAGGTTAACACGCATTTAATATTATTGGTTATGTTCGTAAGGGCATTTCAATGCTCAAACGAGTAATCGTTTTCAACTTGACGTGGACTATATCTGATTAATTTGATGTACCTACTAACTTAATTATTGTGAAAATGTTGTACTCGTTTACGGTTGAACCTACGTATTGTTAATGACTATCTGCGCTGCAATAGTGGTTACACCAACTTGAAAAATCCTACAGGAATTATTTTTTGAGCTTAAAAAGTATCATGTCACTCCGCTTAATCTATACCCATGCAAAAAGACAAGCCAGTCCGTTGCTCTATCCTGCTTAAAAGAAGGACAAACAGATCAACAGACAATATTATAAATGCGAGTATTTATAATATTAGCAGGAAATACTTATGGATATATAGATAATTATGTATGTGGACAGTGGCGAAGTATGTATCATTTATTAACCTAATTCAAAATTCAATTATTTATAATTATTATTTTGCATTTCAAAGTTGGGTACGAAGCTGATGACCGAACTCAGTAACGTACATCAGGAGTCCAGGAGATACCTAGTAACAGATAGAGCACAAAAATAAGCTGATTATGATGATTTAACCCCGTAATATTATTACAGTAACAGTACAGTGAGTATAACCTTCTATCTATATATCTACTTAACATAATTATTACTTGAAAAAAGTGTACATACTTTTCACGTAGGTATTTCAAAAATAGATCCTCGTAAATATAATTGTATCAAGATCACGTCAACGAAGTCCGCGCTGTAAGTAATTGCAGACGTATAAAAACCATTAATACTGGGAAACGAGCACTCGAATTGCGGATACAGATAATTTATATGAAAACGCCCAGAACCGATATTGAGAGTGAAATAATTAAACGGGTGCTCCTTTGCTTACTTACAATAATAAAATTAACTAAGTGCTTTTTTTCTTACATAATGTCTGTTCTTTATCATGTCAAATAACATATAGAACTCGCAAGTGTATACTACTGACACTTGGTGCTTGTAGAATATTCAGAAATAACACTGTTCGTTAAAGACCCTAAAACAATAAGTTTAGACGAAAACAATTGAATTAGTGGCATCTGTGCGCGCTGGGTCAGAAAAATCCTTGAAACTAGACAGGGTCATTTAAAGAAAGCTAAACAGAAATAATGACACCAAGAATTACATTTTACTCCACTATTTTTAGGGTTCCGTACCTCAAAAGGAAAAATCGGAACCCTTATAGGATCACTTCGTTGTCCTTGTTTTAAATGTTTATCGGGACTTATCACGTATTATTTAATATAGGTAAAAAATTTGTACCTTTCGCTCGACGAAAAAAAAATTAAAAAAAATTACTACTTCGTTGTCCGTCTGTCTGTCCGTCTGTCAAGACCCTTTTTCTCAAGAACGCGTAAAGGTATCAAGTTGAAATTTATACTAAATACTTGGATCTACGGTTTCTTCCAGCTGTAAAAAAATCAAAGTTGTAAGTTAACGCAATCAAAAGATATGAACGTTTATGTCGCATAATTTGCGATTTCCCAGGAAAACCAAAACCTATAGGGTACTTCCCGTTGATCTAGAATCATGAAATTTGGCAAAAAGCAAGGTCTCATAGCACATATATAGGAATAAATCTGAAAGTTACAAATTTGAAGTTATATAATTTAAAAATAATTATTTTGCTATTACAAACTTATATTTTGTAGTTGGAATGTATAGAAGAACCTTATAATCAACTACAAAGGTAATTTTGTCTTTCAATAATTCAACATTAGGTTTTTTTTTGGACTAGCGCTCTGAGGGTTCTGTCCAACGGAACCCTCAGAGCACGAGTCCTACTCGTACTTGTCCGGTTTTTATATAGATTCATCACTGACATATGTCAGGACGTCCGCGAGGCGACCGCAAACCAATATTGCAATAACGTTGTTAACTTATAAAACCTTCACATAAAAATACCACATTATGGCTCAACATTCAAATATTTTGGATGGACTCATTGTCAAAAGAAGTCCAGCGTTCATAAATCGTCGACCAGTTAGACCTCTAACAAAGTCCACGGCAGTAAAGTGGCCGCTTGTAAATCAAAACGAAATCAAAAAAAGTTAAAATAACTCGAGCGAGACATTCGACATTTCTTGTCGTGAGTAACAACGGGGGGTTTCTGGTGCGCTCGAGGTTACTTCCGTCACTGTTTTTCTCATTGGAAATGCCATGAGACTGAGAGTGACCGAAATTATCTCAAGCGTGCTATAATATTGCACGAATATGTACCATAGCGACGTGCGTGTTTCAGATTTTGAACAAAATTACCAACGCATTGTACCTAATGATTTCGTTAATTTGAAAAGGATGAGTTTATTTCATTCAACTCAGTGACAAATTTAAACACATTTTAACCAGGAAAAAGAAAGTAAACCTTGTTTGTTTTATTTTATTGTCTAGTCTCACATAGTTTTGGACAACATCTTTTTTACCATTTTTAGGGTTCCGTACTTCAAAAGGAAAAAAGGAACCCATATAGGATCACTTTGTTGTCCGTCTGTCAAAACCCTTTTTCTCAAGAGCGCGTAAAGGTGTCAAGTTGAAATTTATATCAATTACTCGGTTTTATGGTTTCTTTCAGCTGTGAAAAAATTAAACTTGTAAGTCAATGCGATCAAAAGATATGACCGTTTATGTCGCATATTTTCGTATATTTTGCGATATCACAAGGGAATCAAACCCCTAGGTTAGACATATAAAGGAAAAAGTCCGAACATTTATATTTTTGTATTACATCACAATAAAAAAATTACAAAAAATATATATGTATTTACAAACTTACATTTTGTAGTTGGTATGTATCATACTGTTTGCCAACTACAACCCTTTTTTCGTCAAGACTCGATTCCCAGGATGGCCCTACATACATATTTATTAAGTTTGTATGGAACCCTCAGGGTGCGAGTCCTACACACACGTGTTGTCCGGTTTTTTTTTTTAAATTAGAAATAGGCATACATTTCGTGTTATGCCGGGTCAAATTCTTGGAAAAAATCTAGCATTAGGCTCTTAAAAACGTACTCATAGGGATGTAAATTCCACTCTAAAAACCTTAAAATAAATCTTCAAGATCAATTCTAAATATTGAAAACCCTGTTAAATTTAAATAAACTAATACCAGATTCAAAATTGAAAGTTTACCTACCACAGACAAGTTATTTAACCTCGTCACAATAACAACTAGGATGAAGATTTTGAAATAAGTAATGGTCGTAATAGAATCTTGAATAAATAATAACGAATGATTAAAGTAAGTTGGTTTAGAGCTGAGTCGACATATCATAAGCGTGTTTTGTCTGTGGTGTTTTGGGAAAATCCGGGGATAAGTGTCATTTGCTTCATATTTATTGAATGGTTTAAAAAAAATATGTTTCCTTTCATATTTTTTTAGGGAAATGTTTGAATACCTACTTTTCTACGCCAATAAACTACAATCTCGATAAATGAATAGACAATTCATTGTAGAGCAATTTAAAAACACGTTCTAACACCCTCCCTCGATAAAATTTGTCCCTGATATCCCATTTTGATTGGACGGGTTGATTTATCTCTTGTTTAGGCAGAGATGTGACGATTACATGATCTTGATATTTCCGTTACAAAAAAGTTTTAAAAAGTAAAAACTAATTTGAATACAATCTACTGTATGTCCATACATCAAATTAACAAAGCTTGTGTTCTTAAAAACTTATTTGATGAATGTTGTAAGTTTAGTTGTGCATGCGAATTTTCCAGAACCTAAAATCGCTAGAAATGCTTTAGAATTCAGGGCCCCGATTCTACTAAAGAAATTGTTTTTAAATTGTAAATGTCAGTTTTGAGGCAATTTAAAAAAATAATTGAATCAATTACAATTTAAAAACAATTTCTTTAGTAGGATCCCTGTAAGCTGACATTGACGATTAATCGATCAATTACTTTTTAATATAATAAAAAGGGTGGGGTTTGCCTGATGGTAAGAGGTAACCAACCTCCGCATCGCCGCCGCTTATATGGCCATCTGCAACACTGGCCGCTTGATTGTTAGCATAATGTACAAATAATGATTTGGCATAGACTTGTGGTGTTTCTGAAGTTTTTCCAGCCCGGAGAGACGTTGTAGACAGTTGTACTATCGACATAGGCCTGTCGCTAGGCATAGCGCACTCTAAACTTTAGGTATGAATCACAAGTAGCCGACTTGTCGGAAATGCCGCAACCTCTGCCGCGCGATAGACAGAGATAACGCAACAAGGGTTATGCTATAGACAGCACCTTTTAGGTTAATATAGCTGTAGGTAGTTAGCGCTCGCACGTCCTAAATTGCACTTTATTGTGTAGTAGGAAGAGTCGCTACTTATGATTTTGCTGAGTGAATCTTCTGTACTTGTACTAATATATATTCTGTGCTATCGATTGGCTAGTAATTTTACTAATTAGTACCTACATAATGTCAATGAATAAGGTTATTTTTCTATGATCGTGTTTCTTTGACTAGCCAGCTTACAGGTTCAGTTAAAGCATCAAAACATGTCAGTCGTACTGCAATAGGTATGCAAGGAGTGTAACAAAGGGAATCTCTCCCCCGAGATTGAAATACTCTCCGGACAAGTGTCGGAGTACCGGCTACAGTGATTTAGACTAACTACACTTGTTGCAATCAGGGGATCCTCCCTACTGCAGATAACATATGACACGGTCCTAATTTAGAGATTAGGTTTGTTGTAATTTTTTCTTTCAGATATTTTGATGATTTAATATGTACTCGTGAGGATCCAACATTTCCAATATAGTCAAGATTAAAATGGTTTCGCAGTATACACTTTAAACCTGTCCACAGCTATGAAAAAGATATTTTATAGCAACCCATAACTTCTCCTCACAAGTAATAAATATTGTCATTATTGAATAAAAATATGCTCATAAACAATATTATGGTAGGCCGTAAACGGATAGACATTAAGGTACAGATTGAAATTATGAAAGTGCGTTTAATGGGTTGACGTATCAATATTGTACGTGTCTCGAGAGGATCGTGCGTAGAGCGTCAGTGTTTCATTGTTCCGGGGAGGGTTCCGTACACAATGCCAATTTTCCGCTCACCGCCGCCACCGACTACGCAATTATTTAGATAAACCTCTCGGCGTGACTGTAAAAACATCTTCCCCTCCCTCGGCGAGCGCTGTTTGTTGTCTTTGGGGCTTTGTGAATTTATAGCCCGACATTAAGCCGACGGTTACGAAAAAATGTACTTTTAATTTATCTCGTTAAAGGGTTGAAGGACGGCCGGGTTCGCGAAGTAATTATTCCGGAATTGGCCACTTTGGCTGATGAATCCATTCCGTGTACCCCTTTTGGGGTCGATTGTATACTGAATTAATTTGTTTTTGAGTCTGATCTCAGCGAAGTGAAAGATTAGATTACGCTGATGAGCGTGGCAATTAATAAAAACGTAATTAAATGGGTATACAGTAAAGGCGAATTTTATTTTAAAAAAATAAGTAGACAAATCACTATAGTATTTGTATAAGAATTTGCTTTGGTATAGTTAAAGTAAATTTTGAACATAACGAACGCGTTGAAGTCTTTTCATCTAAAATTAGCAGATGCTCATTAAAAAGACATCAACTCGTGACTGTTTTTCTAAACATGAAGTGAAATGTTTACTGAAAATCTGAGAGCGAAGAGATTGTAAATAAAACGTACATCGGGTATCTGCAGCTACTGGACGTTCATGCTTAAAATGAACTTGGCCCAAGACACATTTGTCATGCCAACATAGTTTCAATTACCCAGTAATCCTGCGAATAACGATAGCCAAAATACCTGACGACGACAACGATACGTCAAAATTTCACCCCCCCCCCCCCTCTCTCCCTCCTCATCACCGTTAAGCTATCACCACTAAGGAGGTGAGATAAAAAAAAACTCTTAAACAATGCTAGTACTATGATAGAACTACTAGTGAAATGCACATACCTTCCAGTCTTGGTGATGATCATCTCGGTGCCCAGGTCGTGGAACTTGTCCCAGAGCTCCTTGGTCTCCAGCTGACAGTCAACTGTCAGCAGCTCTTCGCAGTTGCAAGATGTGGCAGGTGGCAGCGGGCGCGCCGGCGACGGCGTATCGCGCTCGCCTAGTTCTGTGACAAGTAGATAAGTAGATAAAAACAATTTATAATGTCAAATGGTCGTAATAAAGATGTTATTAATTTTATTGTGGACGGTGGTATTTTAACATAACTCATAAAGTATGATTTTGTATGTGTGTGTGTGTCACTCAACTCCCTAACGGCAGAAACGATATGGATGAAATTTGTCGTGGAGGTAGCTTATACTCTAGATTAGGTATCATAAACTACCTAAAATTATAATAGATCCTGAAGGATAGTGAGTGAAACCGCGGAGTGAAACCGTGGAGTAAAGTTAACTTTATAATGGAATCAGAAGCCAAATATTAGAAATTATGGATAATCTTTTTTTTACCTTATTTCTTCGTAATTATTAATAGGAATGGTGGCCTGAAAGAAATCGCTTTTAGCGATAAGACCTAGCTCTTAAGTTAATTTATCTGTATGTATAACTTTTATTTCTTGTATGCACAATAAAAAGTTTATATCTATGTATAACTAGCTACGCCCCGCGGTTTCACCCGCGTTATATACCTTCTTGAAGCAACCTTCTTGGTAGTGACTTCCTCCAAGATATAGCTATATAAATTACTAGCCGTTACCCGCGACTTTGTACGCGTAAACTTTCACCTAAATGAAACCCTGTTTTGATCCCTTTAATTCGGCCCTTTCGCAACATCCTTTCTTAGCAAACCTCTACACCCTAGGTAGATAAGGTAGATAAGGAATTTACCTGCCAAATTTCAGCTTCGTTGCCTAGGTCAAGTAGTTTTCGAGATTTCGTCATGAGTCAGTGAGTGAGTAGACGAGTTTCGCTTTTATATATTAACATCTTGATATCAACATAACATCATCGTCAAATAGATATACATATTTAAAAGGCAAAGACCCATAAAATTGAATATCTATGTAAATTATATCAATAAATCACAAGCCAATATTAGTATTATGATTTGGAATAAACTAACGCCTCGTTTGAACAATACACAATAGAAGGCCACGAATTAATCATGTCGCTTCCAGCTATTTACAATATCTGCGGCCATACATACCATGGATTTCTACACGCACTAAATAACATGAAATACACACACGGTGAGAACCAAATTGTATTGCTATGAGAAAACCTGTTTATTATGCTAACAACAGTTCTATAATCACAAGTTCAATTTACTTTTTGCTTCACAATGAATGAATACGTCGCTGACTAGAAAGAATGACTTGGAATTCACACTTACACTCATTTCTATTTTTATCTGGTACGTAAAGTAAAGAAATCATTACATAGATGCCATAATAAAGATGATTTAGATTCAAAAATTTATACGAATTCATTATATTTACCTATTGTAAACGCAAAAGCACATAAACGTTTAATTTGGATGACAATGCATGGTTAGCTAAATTATGTCATTCTAAATCCAATATGGCGGACTCCCGGAAAGATGGCGGACCAGTTGTTTTTATGCACCCCCATTATATGGGTATCAAATGAAAGGGTTTGCTGAAATGAATGCGAAAAAACTTGTTTGAAAAATTTCAAATTGTTTTTTTTTTATATATCTTTGTTTGTTACTCTTTCACGTAGCAACAGAGCTAATAATTATAATTCGTAATGTTTTTTTTTTGCTTAGATATAACTGGATGCCTGGAGAGTTACATAAGAAACTTTTTAGGGTTCCGTAGCTAGAAAAGGAACCCTTATAAATTCGTAGTGTCCGTCCGTCTGTCTGTCCGTACGTCCTAATTTCTACCTTATATAGTTATAAAAGCAAGTGCTTGAAACTTTGCAAAATTACATTCTGAGTATGGACCACTGTATATAATTCTATAAAACTGTAATAAATTCGAGACGATCTAACTCAAAGGTCATTGACCTTTTCGTAAACTGATTTCACAAAGAATGTTTCTCAAGTAATTTTCTTTTTGACTAAAAAGTATGTGCTATGTTGGTATGATGCACGTCTGAAATTTGGTTAAGTCCACAGAACTTCGTTCTTTAGATTTTCTTCTGTGTCCACCAATTTCTGAACTATGATGATTATGACCACGATTATATGACTATGGCTACGAAAAACTGAACCCTACCATATGCGTGTCTCGAGTCTCGACACGCTCTTAGCCAGCTATTAAGAATAGTACGCGGGTGAAACCGCGGAGCGCAGCTAGTAAGACATAAATTTAAATCACGATCAAAAACATGACCCATTTGGAAAAGAGCTCTTATAACGCGTTTAAATAAATGACAGAAAAAACCTTCTGAAACCTGTTTTAAAAAAATACATTCAAATCTGTATAGTAGTTTTGGAAAAAATTTAATTATAAACTTACGTAACACACAACCCCATACCCCAAAAACATATCAAACCAACACATTTCACGTTTTTAGTTTCGTCGTGAATAAAAACCAGAAAAATTAAAAGCTGCAAAATATTGATCAAACCAATTGCAATTCAAGTACAAGAAGAAACTCATTACATTTCACATACCTATACGTAGTAAAACTTTGAAAGTTTGAAAGAATCAATGTTTGATTAACTGCTCAATATATTTTATATAAGTATGTCATAAAATATTGCTACCTTGGATAGATTGCTACGTAAAGAAAAGAAAATAACTGGATGTTCTATACTTAACAAAAACACAAGATAGTTTAAACAAAAAAACAGAACAAAATCAACACGTGGGTTAGTGACCCTTTCACAGAGAAAATATTGATCGTTGCAAAACAGCTCGCCTCTAGACAAGCGCAATACAGAAAAGAAAGAGACAAAAAGGAAGGGATCTTTTTATAGGCAATCTGAACCTTAACCGTAAAACTGTATGTTGAGAAAGAAGGAACTTATCCAATAAGGTAATAGGACTAAGCAACTTTACTATAGTTCTAATATAGTATTAAGTTTTGTGGTATGTGGTTACGATGATACTAGCGTAAAATGTCGCATAAAACGCTTCTTTACTACTATTTAATATCAGTTTCTGTTCTAGCTTTTAAAATCAGGTCCTGATTACGGCTTAATATTAAATTTACACCATTTTGAAATACACACAGCCCTATTTGTATTTTTATGTGTAGAGTACAGACTACCAAGCAAGATTAGAGAGGAGTGAAAAAAGTCCAGTTACTTCTCGCCTCGCACGAATCGCCTTCATGGTTTTCTTACACCTACAGCGTGGCCAACTTAACAAGGTGCTAAAGCTATCTCTTAGTTTTTGACTTTTTGAAAAGTTTTCTTACCCAATGAAGGATGCAGGAGAATTTGCTACATAGTCATTCAGATTAGACTCTCAGACTTCTTTAGAATACTGTTTCAATTGTATATCTTCATCAAGTAACGCTGACTTGACCGAAGGTTGGCAAGATGAATCAGCTCCGATTAAGAAATTAAGTGTGTAATTTGAAACTATCTTACTAAAGAATAGTGCAAAAGAAGACGCTTCATGATCGAATATGTTCTGTTCTTCATCCAAGCACTCTGTTCACGTTTCCATCAAGCGATGCTAGCTTTCAACTGAACTTAAATTTAGTAAAATTAGAGAACTTTGCCTTGGAATCAAACTCATTCAAGTCTTCACATCATAAGAAGCAGAAGAAGTTGCCTCGTGATCAAATGCGT
Organism: Agriopis marginaria; assembly: GCA_932305915.1. Taxonomy (NCBI): domain Eukaryota; kingdom Metazoa; phylum Arthropoda; class Insecta; order Lepidoptera; family Geometridae; genus Agriopis; species Agriopis marginaria. Next base: position 13,709,875 of record OW029915.1, read on the forward strand.
CTCATTTTCGATCCAAACACTATTCCACATTCTTCGTAAATCTTCAGACATCGCTGATCTAATAAGCTCAGCACGATGGGTGAGCTCTACCAGCCTGGTCGCGTAATTGAAAGCGTCTAGCTCCCTTTACGAGCAATGGCCACGTATTTTTTGGGAGATACCTATATAGACCAATGGAGTGCCATGAGCCCAATGAGAATGATAACAGATACCTTACCAAAATACAGTGCAGAAGAAGTTGCCATGTAGTCAGAAGTGTATCTCTCCCCGTTCATTCATCTTTCACATGCTCATTGGAAGACCTAATACATATCTCAGCAGAAGCTTAATGATAGGTAATGATGATGAAGAAAGGTTTTTACCTGAGGAAGGTGCAGGAGAAGGCGCCGCATGGTCCGACGCATCTCGCTCCCCGTCCGAGCACTGTTCCACGTCCACGTCCACATCTTCATCAGGCAGCGGTGACCTGCAGCTGGATCCAGGTGAGCTGAGCGACGCGGGCGAGCTTTGTCTTGATATTGAACCTGTATATCAAACACGGCTGTTTTCTCATTTTCAGTCATTGTTGGTGTGTTTTTAGTTATTGGCGTATTTTTTAAGAATGTATGGTAGGTATACCATACCTACCATAGGCGTACAGTATTTTGTATAAATAACCAATTGAATTGCCCATAGGTCTAAAGACAACCCAAATGCTCTAGTTCATTATCAGTTATCAGCGTATCCAGCATACGCTGATAACTGAAAGTTTTTTTAAACTACATAATGAGTATTTTTTTATTAATTAATTATAGAGCGTCAAAAAATTGAATTGCCTCTAATCATCACATTATTTCATATAGCAAGGTAAATGTACCTAGTGCTATAGATAGGTACATCATACATATCATCGTGCACAAACGGCCCGTTTAGATTGAAGAGCTAATAGAGTGGTTTTTTTTTAGGTAGTAAATGTTCTTAGGAAGTGAAATCGCTAACAGCGCCAGAAATAACTCACAATCTAAATTATCTTCTGTAATGATCACCAACTAATAAGGGACACTAATAACCCAAAACATATAAATATCAGTGATTGAAGTAACACATATATGTATATTATTAAAACAAATATGCTTAAAAACCAAAAAAATAACGTACCTAAAATGTAACGTGTTGTTTTTTTATACCTAATCAAAACCGGCCAGTTAATTATGTGTATGATGTATTTACTTTATCCTTCACCCAAGGAGGTTTTCTTATTTGTCAACAAATGAGTATAGTAATTAATGGGGGAGCCACTATCGTAAACTGTTCTAAATTTCTAAATACACCAACCCTGTAGTGCATTATGATAAAGATGATTGAATGAAATCCTTCCACTGACGTGTTTTCCACAGTATTGTCAGAAAAAAGTTTTCTATTATACTTTTTTGCCAAGCTGTACATTCAGTAGTATTCTATTTTTCATGCCAACGCAGTGGACTGTATAGAACGAGTGTAAAATAAAAAATACATATTTGTTGGTTGTAAGTTGCATGTCCCGGCGGCGGCGGCCTGGGCCGGCGGCCGACCGCGCCTGGTGTCGAATGTGTTCTGTTCCGCACAATTAATCTAAAATAACGAACTGACCCGCAACCCGACGCCTGCGCATGACTCGACCACACCAATTACCATTAAACCCTTCTCGAAACGGGGACTTAGTTTTATTGCGAACTTGTAAAAACTGTTCCTGGAGCTCATTTTTTACAATTTAAGCAAGCATGACTTATGTCGAAGCTTGAGGATAATGATTTGCTGAGTTAAACATCAAACAAAACCAACCTAATGTCTGGTATTAAATATTAATTCAATATTAGAATAAGTACTACCTAATCTCTTCTGTCTTATTAGAAAACTATTTATAACTGAACGTTTGCAACTACATATTTCTAATACATATTCGTTTTTTTTTTAGTTTTGCATATAATTTTCAGTGTTCTAAAAATGTGTGTTATAAAATATGAACTAGGTATGCCAATATTTAATTTTAACAGTTATAAAGCTCTATTACAGTCAAATTTTACCATCATAAAAATACCTATGGAATTATTTATTTATTTATTTGTGTCGCTACATTGTCCAAAACATAAGTCATTATGAGTTGAAATTATCATTCATATAAATATGATACTGGATTGTATCTAATAATTATATTATTTAACAAGTCATAATTAGGCTGAAGGTACCGCATAGGAACAAGTACTTATTGTTGTGTTACGCATATTCTTGTTAGCCATTTATGTGTGTGTTCGCTATTTATTGAGATAAATTTCACGTAATATCTTCATGCCATTGAATAATTTACTCAAAATTAAATGCTTTACTTCAATAATAACCATATCGATATTGCTACTTCCACCTTTAATAATAGATAGGTAAATATCTTAACTGCATTATTAGACTACGTAATTACACTTTACAAAAAAAACGAGTCAAACAAAATTAAAGCTCAAAAGATTGGATAAGCTTTAGGTAGGTAAGTAAGTAATTTTCCTAAGCATAGGCCTAAATGACTCTACATTGAAATAAAAAAAGTTTTGAAAATTATCAGGTAAGAAGGTAGGCCTATTTTAGGGTTACCTACTCTACATGTGTAATTATGTAAATATATTGTTAATGGGCTTGATACCTTGCATTTTATTTTAATTGACTGCAAAAAGGTAGATTGCAACTAAACAAAAAAAAAACTAATCAGATATTTGTGTATTCTAAATATAATAATTATGTACGAAACACGATTTAAAAAGTCACAATTTGCGCGTTGTTAAAAATATATTTGCTGATGTCCAATACAAAATGTCATTAGCATCTAAGAATGTAATTCGAACGCCGTGGGACTCCTCAAATGATGTTCTTTATATTGTACCACATTTAAATATTCTTAATTTCCTTGAAATAGCCATAAGTAGAGCAGCAACAATGTTTTAAGGGTACCTAAGAACTGCAAAAAATCTCTGAAAAATCAATATCGTTACTAAATAATAAGTAAGTATAGGTAGATATATTAATTTAAGGGTTAGATAAATTATAGAAGTTTTAAAGGGTTTACGACGGAATGGACATTTGTATACTTAATCAGACCTTCAGGGTTCAAATGTTACGGTTGAAAACATTTACGGGATTTTCAATGTTATCGTTTCAAAACGCTTTTTACGTAGACACAGATAATAAAAAACTAATCATTCCGAAAGTAATTCTAGTACCTATTTTAAAATTTTAGTGATCTTGCGGCCCGTCGGGCGCGGCGACGGCGGGCGTGTCACATATGTGGTTGGTAAAAAGCTATTGCTATCATTAAAAAAGTTTTTAAAATAGGAAAATAACCGAAAATGTATGCTTTCTAAAATACCCTCTAGATCTAGCAAGGAGTTTCAGCGAGAAATCTCGCCAAAACTAGCAAACACAGGAACAAACAGAACGAGAAGGGGTGGGGCGAGAAACTTTTCTAATTGATATTTTCCGGGCGTTTTCAGGAGAGTATGTATGCAGCTTTAGAGTTTGATAAGAGTTAGGTACCGGTGAGGTGGTTGTGTTGTCTGTTGGGCGCGGGCGGCGCGGCGCCGGCGGCGGGACTGCGCGGCTCGGCGGCGCTCCTCGCCATGATGGCCGCGATGGAGAAGTCAGTCGCGCGCGTCTTGCCCTCCTCCGCCACCATCCTCGCCGAGCCGCACCAGCCCTCCACATCCATCAGCCGCAGACCGGCATCTCACCGACATATGCTCCTTCTACCAACGCTCATTACTCTATTTATTTTCTACACTATAGTTATAAAAATACAGTTTGCATTTTACTAATTTATGAACACTGATAGCTATCCGCACGGTTTTGATAGTTGTTATTTACGCGCGTGTTGCCCGTTGGACGGACGCGGCGGCCGAGCGCGGACTGGCGCGCGGAGCGGCGAGACGCGCGGGGCGGGCCGCGGGGCGGGGCTACTCGCACTCCTACCACTGCCGCGCGGGGATAGGAGTACCCCCCACATACTGCCTCCTTCATAAAGCTTTTCAATAACAATATCACTGATGTTGTTTTCTCTAGTCTATAGTAGTTAAGTCATCGTTAAACGGAAAAATAGCCCATCAGTGAAAGTTGTACCTACTTTAAATTTATTTTACTTTAGTGCCTTATGCATTGCCGGCAAACTCAAGGCACATACACTACGTCTAAATCATTATTATACACCAATTCATTAATTGGGTACTGAAACTTTTCTGGATCATTGCGAGAAAATGTACAAAAATACTATGTAGGTAGGTACGATAGTTATGAACGCATAAACGAACATGTTTGAGAAAATTATTTAATTTACTTTACTAATATAAAAAGCGTAGGTAAATACTACCTTTAGTTTATTAATTTTTAAGGTCATTTGTATTTTTATTCTAATATCACGTCTATTTTCACAATCGCGCGCGCAATGCTTCCACGCACCGCCCATTAAAATTAGAAGGCAGAATGAGACAGCGACAATCTTTCACGGCCAATGCACGTGTTAGAAAGAGAAGCTAATAACGTTGCCGAGATTTCAAATGCTTAATAGCATTGCATTATTGTAATTTCTGTAGCCTCTAAAAATAAATTAAGTACACTTTACTGTAGGATATTTTTTTTTCATATCATGGACGGAATTGCTTAACTAGGTAGGTTAGGTTAGGTTACTTGCTAATTCTTTGATAAAATGGCATAGGTAGGTAATTTTGTAGCTATTCACCTATCACCAAGATACACTTACTTTTAAAATTATTTTGAATCAGCAAACTGTATTATGTCTCTTACTTAGTTGTAACGAAACACAAAAATTCTGTAATTCTTCCTACTCACCCGATAGTACTTACCCGCTTCCTTTGAATGTACAAATATTTATCAACGCACATGTCAAAAGCCATGATAAGTGGCACATCAATCCACCTATGAAGCCTGAATAATTCACTCGGCCTTAGCAAAATTAGAGAACGAAACGCCTATTCAGCGGAGTCGCGAGTATTCCTGTACCTAATAGGTATAAAGTGTGAGATATGGCCTCTCGCGACCGCACACTTTCTGCTACGCAGCCTCTGGGCCGTACTGGATGACCGGACAAGTCTTGTGAAACAAGTGTCACGCTGTATTACCTACAAATCGAACGTTTTTTTTCTTCTTTCAGATAAGTACATCACTTGGTAAAAGTGATCTCTTTCAGTCACCCTTGGGAAGATATAAAGGGGCAACGAAACCTTCAAAAATTCTATGGTGACTACTTACTAAAGATATTTGCTGCAATCAATGCAAGCTATAGGTCATAGTCACTACTACACTTTACAGTTAAAAACTAGTAAGTACCTACTACGAAGTATTCAATTAGTTCAATAATAAACAGTAATTAATCGTAAAACCGAACAATAAAAAAATTGTTCCCAAAAATCTCCCGGTAAAATACTGTACTTGACAAAATAATTGTTTGTAGCCACTGAATTCGCCCTATTACATAGTGTCTGGAAGAGTAGTCTTCATAAGTACCTAATACCTAATAGCACAACTTTGAAATGGTTAGTAAGTATTTTTTCATAGACAATCTTTTGTTTCCAGTCAAATTGCGGCGCGTTTCGAATCACACTAACAGCGCCACTGACGACAATAATAGTTACAAACTTTCAAGGACTTTGTATACCCTAAAGGGAATAATTTTGCACTAATGAGAACTAATACGGAACTAAGAAATATTTTAGCCACAGGTGTGATCCAGAACGCACCATTGACCATAGTGAAACATTTGACTTTTACACCGATCTGTAATATTTATATTCTCTTTGAGCGCTCTGTTTACATGTGGTTTGCAAGCTAGGCTTGAATAATTTAGTTAATAATTATTTTAGAATATTTGAGGATATACTGAAATGTTTTTCCTTTTTCCGTGTATAATTACGACATAGTTTTATTGCACAATTCACAATTTTTCGTCCTGTTTTCCTAGTCGTGACCACAATAGGATGATGGATGATATCGAAAACCTGAGAATTTCGTGAGCCTGCAGTGCAAGTAGTAACATTCTTTATCGATCGTCGATTTGACATTTGAGATCGACAATTTTGACAGGTACGTAATAAACTGATATATTTTGTTTTCGTTCTGTTCGTTTGATCGCTTTATGAGTCTTCCTTTGTAGCTAGTTCCAAAAAATTAACCCTCCTTGAGCCAAGAAAAAATGTCCGCCATTGCTTTACTCCCTTCGAAAAACACGCCCTTACATAGGGGAACAAAACACACCTCGATAAACATCCGTAACACAGAAACTTCTCGAACACTCACATTATTCGCGAAATATGAAAAATACTGCGTACTTAAACAGCTATAACTCTCACTGGGAGGCATTAAGAGGCGTTATGAGCCACTCGGATGTTTTTCAATTTGCCGGAATGGCGTCTGTGCAGCCGCGTTATGGCAATACCTAGCTTGAATACGGGGACTGCGGTTAAGACTCGACTACTGTCAATGTTCTCAATTTGTTTCTTTGTGAAAATATTTGAATATCAACGTTCAACTGTTGAGGACGCAATCGCTTGTTTTCACTAAAATATTAATATAAAGAAAGGCAGTAGTAGAAGTTTTAACTCAACTATTTAAACTAGGTTTATTGATTAGTTTAATCAGTTTAATTGATTAGTTTAATCAGTTTAATTGATTAGTTTAATACAGCTTTAATAGCGATATTTTAATAATTAATTTTGATAGTTTTGCTCTAAGTACCTAGGTGCTAAAGTTGTCGAAATATTCTATTACAAAAATTGTGAATAGGTATACTTTCTTAGCTATTCTAGGACTTATCGCCAATACACAAAAAAAAACTATTTCAGTAATTCTTTAGTTATGATTTTTACGCTATACTAAGGGCCAACGCCTACTGTAGAGCCGACGCGACGACGCAGCGTTCAACCAACCGTGAAATGGAGTCTATACTTGTGAACTGCAGGTTCCAAGATGTTCCGCCTCGCTTCCACACCACGTCGTGACTCCACAATGCATATAGGCTAGTAAATGAGATAGAGACAATTTTGAACTTAAAACAGTTGAAGATTCCACTTTTAGACCCCCTATATAGACAAAAGTCAATGCTGGCCCTAGCCTTTGATCAAGGTAGAATAAGATTGCCTTTCAGTACGTTTTATTTCTGAAAACTATCGTACAGGAATCGATTCTAGAATAAAAAGAATTCCATTTGCTAATCTAGCATATAAATATTTCCACATAAAATTTTGTGCTTTCTACAAACATTACAAGTGTGCCCCGCCTGCCACGCCGTGCCCTACGCTGAAGCGCGAAGCGCCATCAATATTTTTTTTCTTCGCGTTATTTAGGCTCTCCTTGCTATCTGGCGCCTAGAGCAACCGCTACTCTCGCTCCACCCCAGGGCCGGCGCTGCTTAGGTCGGCGTTAGACCTTATAGACACCAATGGCGTTAACTTCACGTACTTAGCCACAAAGAGCTTTGCATTATGTAAACACGCTAATCCTTCAAAAGTAGTCACAACAGTGTAAGCCGCCTTGTCGGAACTCATATTTCATTATTAAAATCAGCACAATTGACACGCCAATAAAATAGAAAACGCTGGAAGAAAGAGCGCGTGGAACCGAACACAAAGGCCAGTGTATTGTAAAGCTGTACTACAGAAACCGCTCGAAGGCACCCATTTTTTCATTTCGAAAAATGGTCCGTCAAAACGTCAATGAGCTTTTGAAATTCCAACCAAATATTTGTTCAAAACGGAACACACACATGTTCCAAGACCACACAGGAAGTGATTTGCCGCGGCCGTGTTGTGCAACATTAGAAAGTGGCAGAAATTTGTTGGCGCACAAAAAGCTAATCAAATTAACGACAAATCGTTCTCGCAGCCACACGTGGCCCGTGAAATTAGCTGTTCCAACGACGAGTGGCTATAAAATCAATTTCTCACTGGAGAGAAACAATGTTTCACTGACTTTCAATTCAACACTGCACGGCTGTAGATTTGACATGATTGCACAACAATAAACCTACTTAGATCCAAACATAATTAATTGCGATCGGCTAGCAATAAATGTTTTTAGCATTCTAAACAGCAGGTGAACTTTTCATTTCAAACAATAATAACTTTCTGCATCTACGAAACTCGTTCACCGCAAGAATACGCCTGACAAAAAAGATCACTGTTCATAAACGACAAACTGAAGTCATAAAGTGCTATAAAAAATATTGCACGCATCGTTCGGTTTGAATATTTGAATAAAGAATAAGAGAACATAAAAAGGTAGAGGCTGAGGTGAGGAGCAAGGCAAGGAGCAACAAATCGCGCGCATTATAAATGACAAATGTAAGCTGCGCGCGCGGTGTCGGGTTGCGCCCACCCGCGCGCCGGATTAGTTTCAGCTTACTTTCCGCTGTGCCCTGCTCCCTACGACCTGCCGCAGTATACGCAACAGTTACTACTACACAGGGAACATAAATAGCGCACCCTCTGCCCTCTTTTGCTATCAATACTTCCTAAATCCCTCGCTAGTACAGAAATAGTTGACTAAAATAATTAGAAAGGAAGTGCTACGAAGCTACGACCTTCGTAGCTCTCGCGGTAATTTTGGACCATTTTGTAATATTTTTTTTACATTTTATAGCTAAATTATTATTTATTATTATAAATAGGCTTGCGCTTGGCTGCCAACTCGCCTGATGTAAAGCAATGATGCGGCCTATGATGGAGCACGCTTGCCTAGAAGAAACATATTCACTCTCGACTTTATATATTATAGTTAATTATAGTTAAATTAGTGTGGTTGTATGGGTAAAAACTTTCAGTCTAAAATTAGGTATCATAAGATTGCTGTTGCTAACATTGTTGCAATTAATTAAAATTTATAAAGACCAAAAAGTTGGGGATCGGTCTTTATTACTTAGTTATTTTAGTCAGCGATGTCGTGAGTGGTTAGCAATATTGTCGATTTCGTTTGTCCAGCTTGGACCCGGACATAGGAATGAAGCAGATGGCATAGCAGGGAAAGGAAAGTCCATACCAATTCAGCAGTGAGATAAGAACTGCACAGACCTCGCATAAATTGACACCCTAGAACAAAAAAAAATATAAAACTAGCCGATCGTGATAAATATCACTTCATCCATTCTTTAATAGATTACATTCACTGTTTCTCTACATATTCAAAGCGTCGTAAACGGTAAAATATTAACCAGAAGATAAATGTTTGCTGTAGGCAACATCGGTACCTCGCGTGCGCGCAGCTCGCGTTGCCTTCAGCGACAATGCGCCGCGTCGCGACAATAACACATCTCTCGGAGTTGGAGTTAAATCTATTCAATGCTCTCACTTGAGAGTATTTAAGCTTTTATCGAGCTAGGCCATAAATCCGTGCGCAGACGTAAGCCCGCCCCCGCTGCGCCCGCGCCCCGCCGCCAGCTATAAACAGAAGTCAACGTGTTGGACTTATAAATCGTGCTCTTAACTATTGTATCTCACGCCACAATAATGAAGTTAGCTCGTTCAGGAAGAAATACGGTCACCACGTGGGTGGCCGCCGCGGCTGGAAGAAATCCTCACAGATTATTGCATACGAATGCATTTAACTAATTTTTTGTGTAAGGTGGTAGTGTCGACACCCAAAACTCCGCTGGCAGAGCCCTGAAAAAACAAATTTGGACCGCGATGCGGTGATTAGGTAGATGACATGTGGTAGTGTCGATAGCATAAAATAATATTACCCCAAGATAATCTGGGGGCTTTATACAGATTTTTCGCAAAGAAAATTTCACAAAATATTGACAGCTTTGCTCGATACTAAAGCTGTCAAAATTCCGTCATGACTTTCAATCGCTTTATTAGTTTTTTTTAGTGTCGTTGAGGATATTAAGATTTGATTTCGTCGTATCCCGAGGATCATAACAAATAATTTTTGATACGTTACATCAACTAAGTTTTATCTATACAGGGTGTAAGGGGAACACTCTCGAAGCCAAAAGAAGATACTCATCATTATGAACCACTTTTGGTATGGGACCAACCCTGAAATCGCGAATAAAAATCAGCTGTTCCATACATTTTGTCGAGTGTCAATGACCGTTTTCTACAGAACAGCTGATATTTTTTCGCGATTTCAGGGCTGGTCCCATAGTAAAAGTTGTTCATAATGATGAGTACAATTACCTTCTTTTGGCTTTGAGAGTGTTCCCCTTACACCCCGTATAGGTGCCCGTTATACTTGCGCTACAGGAAGATGGGGATTAGCATCGTCGATCACAGCACTCTTTTAATATCGTCCAGGGCACTTGGAGCACGGCGCGAGTCGTGAGAACCGTCCAGACGAATGTCGGTCGAGCTTGTTTTACAACGATGATAACTCAGTTGTTGGTGCATTTCGGACGTCACGCCGCAGTGTGGATTAAAATCCCGACTACGAACACAAACTTTACGTGAATGTGTGACGAGTCGAACATTTCGCGCTACCAGTCCAGCCTGCCAACCAGAATTTTGAACTTAAAATTTCAAAATTCTGCCTGCCATTACACTGCGCAATATGAAAATTTCTTCAAACCATTTTAGTGTATTTTCTAAGATATTGCTTTTTAGGGTCCCGTGGATACGGAACCCTATTACTGAGCCTCTTGTATGTCTGTCTGTCTGTCTGTCCGTACCTTTTAACGACTGTATCTTTCGAACCGTAATAGACAGCCGTAAAAATTTTCATAAAATATGTAATGTTACGGCGAATTAACTAAGAAATAATAAAAAAGTCAAAAAATAAAAATTAAAGGGTACAACAAACGTGTTTTTTAACATATTTTTGTATTTGCTCTAGTGTGAAAAAGTAATACGTACAAGCGTCAAACTTGGCTGGATTACAATACAGATAGAGTCTGTGACAACAATAATATATAATGGCCAAGTGCGAGTTGGTGATAAATTTATTTTCATTACCAAGGGAAGCAACGTATTCGTCCTTACTTCTTCGTCCCAACACATCGAAATGCCATATTTTACTAATTTTGAGGTCAGTTTTTTTAATGAATAGGTAAGTATTGTATTTTGAGGTGGTACGGAACCTCATTGCGCGTGCCCGACTCGTACTTGGCTGGTTTATTAAATTCCTACTTAGCAACAGTCAAACTTGCTTTTTTCGTCCAAATATGTAAGAGGGCTCTTAACATTGTAGTCATTCACCTAGCCTGTCCACCATGAAAAAAGATTACATCCAGCCCGTGAATACTGGCCGAGCTCGCAACCAGCCTGTGAATAGGCGTGCGTAATCGGCCTTATAAACAAACACTCTCAGCCAACACTAAAACTGATATATTTCACCAAACTTTATATCCGTTCGCTCCAACTTAAAATATATTACTTTTTCTTTAGCACCTTTTGTATCTTTTAGAGCGTTGTCGTTGCTTTTATGGGTGCAGGCGGTTCATAAATCATTGTAGCCAGTAGAAGTGGTGTGGATCGTAAACAATGCACGTCCCGCGGGGTGGCTCGCTGGTCACCGCGTAGCTGGTCATCACTATATTATACTAGCTGTTGCCTGTGACTCCGTACGCGTAGGCTTTCAAAAAACTTTAACCCTAATTTACCCCCCTTAATTCGGTCCTTTTGCAAAATCCTTAGCTTTAGCGGATCTTTCCACCCTTCAAGGAATCTATCTGCCAAATTTCAGCCTCGTAGGTTTTCGAGATTTTGTGACAAGTAAGTTGTATTTCGCTTTTATATATACGAGTATCATTACATTTTAGATGGTTTTTTTTTCTATGCAATCACGCCGTGTTCTTGATGCGTGAAAGAGGAACGAATAAACCAATACTTTTGCATTTATAATATTTGTATAATGACATTGATGATACAGGCTGCGCCATCTGGTTTTACCCGCGTGGACATTCCTTCAGGAACTACATTTTCCGGGAGGAAAAGTATCTTTACCTATATGTCATCATCTGGCCCTCCAACAATCTTAATGCAAAAAAAAACCACTTTTATTCGTTGCTCTGTTGCTGTGTGAAAGACAAGCCAAACAAACAAACACACAAGATATTATTATTACATATTTTTATAATTTTTTATTTTGTGTAAGCTGAATATCAGTTCAATTTTGACACCTTGTTACTGAGTAAAAATCTGCAGATTTTTATTATTTTTTATCTTTCTGTCACTCCCCGTTCCATATCAATAGGTAAGACATGATAAAAAATTTAGTTAAAATTAAAATTTAAAAAAAAAAACTACAATGATGTATTCATTCATTATATAGATCATTCATTTGAAATTGTACATTAATAAGCTCATATTGTATAGTGAAGTTTAGTTTTTATATATTCAGTACGAACATTACCACTTTCACATTCATCTATCTAGAATATTTTATACTTATTTACACATTATAATTGTTTTATTATTCATGGTGTCGTGTAGATAATACAATATCACAATTCAATTATCCCCGTAATATAAGTAACTCAAATATTCTCAAATCATAAATATCTACCTTCTTATCGGATCAAGCGAAACATTTCATTATTACTTAATCGTAAGAGATAAGCATAAAGTTCAGTAACCACCTACATAAAAAAATCTTTTAATTCATTACGTAAACGAGTGACACTAAATACTCGTACAAAGAGAGAGCAGCACCAACAACATTAAGCAATAAAAATCTCAATTTTATATGGACAAAGAAAACAATTTTCACGTTGGAAGTGAATGTGGACATTACATTACCGATAACCGTTAATCCGGCGCGTCTCCAGCGCTGTAAATTAAACTTTATATCATTTTTAATGACCGCCTCGAATGGTGTTTTGATTGCGGCCGGGCGGAGGCGTCGACAACTCGACACGATGATAAGGTGACAGTTAACGCGACACACAAAAAATGCACGTTTAATGGCCAAAAACCCGACTCTCGCGCATTGTAGCACGGTGCAGGCTCGGCCAGTTCTCCGCCTGCGCTCTCACCGCTTTATGTGAATTCCTATACCGCAACACACTTCAATTTTATGAGGCTTTATAAGGCTCAACTTGACGTTATGGGACATCGTTAATAATTTTTAACTATCTGTCTAATAGTTCTCTGGCTCTAAATCTTAATTTTATCACTTCTCGTGATTCTAAATGTGCTATACAAAAAAGCCTTTTAATTTTTTTCAATGGTAAATACGAAATTAACTTTCTGAAATTTGTTTTTGTTTATCCTCATTGTGTATATCTGCGTAATTTTACGCTCATTGGTGTTTAAACAGCTAAATAAACCGTGAAACGAGGCCACAAAATGCGTAAAGACCATCGAGCGATAACAAAAAGAGAGCCATTAATCTCTCATTGTGCGACGTCCCGTTCCGTTCGCGGACTTGGCCCGAACACTGACATAGCTCGTTTGCAGTTCCCATTGTCCCGTAACCGCCTGGGTGTGATCGTTCACAATAAATATTACAAATGGGCGAGAATAACTGTCTGTACGTCATAAACTGTATACAAATCGTAAATTAATATCTGACGTTATTTTTCGGAACCGTTAATCCCTTGTTTTTACTCACAAATAAATAATAAATTAAACAATTGCGACACGTTCAATTTTTTATGTGATTTCGTGGCTACAAAGTAGGTAGATACTACTGTTTATAATATTTAGTAGGGTCTCGTACAAAATTCACACGAAAAAAGTGTCCTGAGTCATCCTATTATTTATTTCTACACGTATTGAAATACCGATCAACCAGTTTAAACCCTATTTCGTGAAAACAATGCCTAATTTAGCTTGCAGCAATTATAGACTACTAGTTACTATAGGGTGTAGTTTACCTTTGGTCCGGAATTCTTTGAAAAATCTGCGTTTTTATAAATCTTTACACTAGTGGCAAACATTTTCTAAAACTATAAAATTAAATGTCAACTTGTATAAAGTGTTGTAACCTGGTAGAATTTTTTTTTTATGAAAACTCAAAAATAGGGAAGTCGGCAAATCAAAACACACTTCTTCTAAACACGTCTACCAAGGGACCGATCGTTCATCAACAAACGAAAAGAATTCTGTACATTCAAATTTGTCTCTGCATGTCACCGTCGGTCCCACGAGAGAACGTTCCCTAGGCTGTACCCGCTCTCATGCTCCTCGATTGACAGCCCGTGACGTGCGACGGCCATTGTCACGCTGACATGTTGACACTGTCAAACTTGACTCCTGTCCGGATTCCGCATGTAAATACGGAAACATTATCCGAACGGACCAACACAATGTAGCGACAAATTAAATAATAGAATAATAAACTGGATTTTGTATTGGTTCCATGATCCAGCTGCTGTATTGTCAACAGTCTTTGCAGCATTCGGTAGTTATTTCGTCGTTAATTTTGAACTGAGTACAAAAATAGTTTGAAATTTATAAAACTAAAATTTCATACTACTTATGATTACAACGTATAAAATCTTTGATAAAAAGTATTGTCGCCAAATTATTTCGCTTTTCCTTCTCCTAAAAAAGGTTTTTTTGTTATTATTAGTTATTTTTAATTTTAACCAGTTTAATAAGGTTCCAATAGGTTTTTTCTTATTCTAAATACATTATGTACAAAAATTTGTCATATTTCACGTGAAATAGTCCTATATTTCCGTTACACGTGCAAAATATAGTTTTCATCATCATAATCAGCCCTTTAACAGTCCACTGCTGGACTTTTAGCCTACCCCCGAAAGGGTGATTGGGCCATATCCACCACGCTGGCCCAGTGCCGATTAATGGATTCACATACGCCATTGAATTCCTTCTCCGTACGTATGCAGGTTTCCTCACGATGTTTTCCTTCACCGAAAAGCCAGTGGTAGCTCCAAAGAGCTCATTGGTACGGGCCCGGGGTTTGAACCCGCGAAATATAGTTTAAATATAGTTAATTTGTAGAAGAAAAAAATATGAAAAACCGACTTCAAGACTACATGTGCAATACTTACTTGTATAATGAATAAATAGATAGATACCACCATAAATGACATACATAAAACAAAAATAACTTAAAAACTAGTTAACAATTGGCGGCCTTATCGCTATAAGCGATCTCTTCCAGACAACTTTACAGTTTTTGTTTTTTTTGTGGTTTATTTAGTACAGTGTGGGCACATGGTTTACTTTTAACTTTTTTGTCTTGTGCAGCATTATGACAGCCTGACCAGAAAATATATTTACCATGGTCCTACATTCCTAACCACCTATACGTGGCCAACCAAGCATTAAAGTTTAGTTAAACGAGGCAGAATGCCATCCTTTTTAATGAAAATAGTCTCGGCAAGACGACAATTTTAAAGTAAAGTGGGCAAATGAGGAGTGGACGGACCCCCGTCGCCACCCCCTGCGGTCTCCCACAACACCCTGCGAGCAAACTTGGCCTCCAGCCGAGCCTTTCTGGTGACAAAGTGACAATTTACCCATTCTCCTCTAATGTTGTTTAGGGAATATTCAATGGACGAACAATCCCTTTTATTTATGATCGTGTTCGGCGCTCACAAACGCGTCGTGTCTTAAATTCTTTGTGAGCTATTTCATTTCCGGTTTTAAGGGAGATGTAATGGCCTTCCATGTTGTAACTCTAAAAAAACTATGTATAACAAATTAAATACACGACAACGGTATTTTATAATAAGTCAGTCATCTAATCTTATTAAATCTTAATTCTTACTATTTTTATGCACATATATTTATTTTCATTCTTAAATTTAAGTTTTTTTTACAATAAAGTATACAAACAAAATATTATAAAAAAAACCTAAACCTAGAGTGCCGCCGGCAGCGGGGCAGGGCCCAAGCTACCGGTGGTTAGGGCTGCAGAGTGAGGAACCTCCTGACAATACGTGCCGTGTCAAGGATTACCGCCTTCTGCATCTGACCCTTGACCCAACCATCTAGCGAGAGGCTCTTAAGGTGTTGGTCTATTTTTATTATTATTGAGGTTTGCGCATGACCGCCATCTCGCGTCATGTTGCAGTCTACGATGGCGCACACTTGCCTAGAAGAAACCGATTCACTAAAGATGATGTTCATGATTTAATAATTATAACTACTTATCGGGGAACATTCATTCAGGCAGCGCATTTCAGTCTAAATATAAAGAACTAGCTGCGTCTCGCAGTTTTACCCGCGTGGATTAGTCCTCTTAACATCAGCTATCTGCACGTGTATAAGAATAATACTTTTTATTGTAACCTATTAGTTTTTTCTTTATTTGTAGTGCATATCCACCTTTGTCAACTTGTAATTTTCTTGTTAACCTAATAATTATTACAAAAAACTAATGACTCATGGATTACATGGACCCTAAGATTCGCATGTCGCTAACACAATGAAATCGTAAAACAGAATTATAGCTCTATAGATATTATTGATCAGTCTACTCAAATTCAAGAGAAATATAAAGGAGTTTGCATTCACAGCTCATCCTGATTGTAGCGAAATGTAAAATCAATCATTATTATTATACTAACCACGATGAGTACACATGTTTTTGGATATGGTTTAATTCATAATTAAATATTTCTTAGGTTTTCACGACTACTGTGTATGTAGGTACTTAGGGGTGTTTTATCATGGAAACTGACGTGGTTTTCATACATTTTGTTTATTATACATTATACGTATTATTTGGTTCGGTTGGTTTAGCCGGTGGTAATAGGGTATAATTATGTTTTAATTAAAAATCATGGGCAGTAATAATATAATAATATATCTTTATTTCAGATTTAAGATCCATAATAGTTAAACACATATGAACATAAGTAGGCTAACACTAAAATAAAATTACAATCACAAAAAGGCCGTACAGGCCGTAAAAGCTTGCCGTACAGTACTTGTATTTTTTTTTTACTTCTATAAACTAGGTATAGGTTCCTATATGATTATTATCAGGATTTTTACCGCGATAACGCATGCACCATGTTCACAGGAAAACTGAAGGATGCGTATATAGGTATGCACACGATAAAATCCATTAAGAGTGATAAAATTCAATCTGTCAACTATCGTTAGTTTGGTTTCCATAATGATGTTTATAACTCAATAAAAAAAACATCAACACCTCATTTATGAAAGTCAGTTGAAGCATTGAAGGTGTAGGTAGAAACAAAGGTAGGTACACATTATAATTATACACGTTAACTACCTATAGGCACAATGCCTTCTTCCTGCCGGCTTTGCTGTTGTAGGGTAAATACATAACACTATGCGAAATGAGTCATTTCCAACAATTAGAGTTGCCCTTTTAGTAGAGACCTTAAAATTTTCAAGATTCAAGATTTCATTTAACGAGTAAGCACTCGCAGTATTTCGCTGCTGACCTCATAATCTTCTTAACTTTTAATTAAAGTCGGATTACTAAACTGCACCTATAGCAAAGCGCTCCTTGTAATCCGTTTGAAATCACACAATTATTGTTCGAGAGACAGCGGGGAGAGACCCCGCCTCTAGCATTAGCCTCACTTTAGTCCCGCTTTATCTGTGCCGATGTGCTCCCCTCGTCTTTGTCCGCCACTAATCCGGCAGGGAAGTGGCTAAATATCTTGTGCAAATAAACATTTGGCTTGTTCTATTGTCAGGGGACGAGAGCGTGGCTGCAAATCGGATTAAACGACGTAAGGTAGTGATATCATACACAGTAATTAGATGTAGTAAAAGAAGAATTTATAGTGCGGAACTAAAAGGCATTTGAGAGCTTTAGCAACGCGTATTGTTTGGAAATAAAATTATACTGTAATTGGAAACGAGACTTTAAAATAATAAAGTTAGTTATTAGAAGAAGAAAAAACAAATCAAATCAAATCAAAATAATTTATTTGCTAGAATATAGGTCATGGTACATGATAGGTCTTAAGTTAGAATAAAGTTGCTCTATATCAAACCTTTACGGTGTGCAAATTACAATAGGTATATAGTACAGATTATTTTTATCATCGCTTAAATTAAAAATGTCCATCACATAAACATTAAATTTTATCATTTATCTTTAAGATACTCATCTATAGTAGATATAATATGGTATAATATAATATAATATAATATAACATCTTCATAACTTAGTAATTGGTGGAGTAATCGCGTAACAAAAAAACAAAAAAATATACAGTCGAATTGAGAACCTCCTCCTCTTTTGAAGTCGGTTAAAAACTCTACTTAGTTATATAAACAACTTGTAACAATAGTCATGCCATCGATATATTAAAATCTGTTGACATTCAAAATAATTTGAACACAACCTTTTCAGCGTAAATACATTTTAAGAGGCCATTCATAACAGATTTACCTCTACTCTACACGACGGCTGTCGAATACTAATATCACTACCGAAAACAAACATCCTAAGTTGTCTAACACTTAACGTGGCCAAACAATAGATGAGCATTATCATTGTGAGGGTAGCTCGATGTTTTCAGACAGGTCTCCGCCCAGTGGACCATTCGATCTTCACACAATGACCAATATGTTAATGCTGAGTGTGAATAGCGATACTTACCTACTAGTCGACTTCACGACCTTACGTATGATTATGTAAACCTCACCTTAACAAACTACAAGTTTAGTTAAGTGCGTTTATGAATTTACTATGGGATTTTGGAAAAAAAATTGCAGATAATTTGATACTCTAAAAGGCTTTGTATAATATGGAGGAATGTTACATTCGAGTGGATTTGCATATATTATAATGTGGCTGGCAAGTTCAGGAGAGCTGAGAGAAGGATGACGGTGCACATAGCGAGGAAGGCCGGGCACGCGCATGCCTATTCATGAGGCGACGGCTGCACGCCATCCCCGCCCGCTCCCAGCCGAGGCTCCCCACTGCATTTGAATAAATACAATTAACTTGTTTGTTTTACTCGACCCGTCACGCCCGACGCGACCCGGCCTTCCGGCTGTGACACATTCCTCGTCTTGACTTTCGACTCAGTCGGGGACGCGCATTCTCATTTCACGCGACCGATCCCTTTGATGGCGGTCGGCGGTGAAATTGAAAACTATTTCGCGCAAGGCAATATTCAAATTGCGGCTAATGGTGATATTCGGCAGCGGGCTTTCAAAGGCTCAAAGCTAGCCGCTGGACGCTGCACTGTTATTATCTCGACACCATCGCATCTCACCTGACCAGTTCCTTTTTTAGCAGACGCCTCCGTCTTCTTCCTTCGGTGGGAGCCGGAGCAGGACCTCGGCTTGTTCGAACTAAACTCGTCTCGGGGGCGTTCCGCCGACGATTTATCATTTAACGTTGCCTACAGACATTATTTGAAACGCATTAAAATCGCGGTTGTGGAAAATTTGTCGGCATCCAAATTAGTACTCCTCACAGAGTGCATAATTTATCGCTTAAGCGGCATCCGGAGCGAGAACTGCGATATTACTAATTAGATATTCATTGGCGGTGATCTACGTTGATCATCCGTTGGATTAATATCTGCAACCAGAGGTTAGAGCAACTTGCTTTATCCGGTGTTAATTACCCTAATGAAATGTTATTCTATAACTTTTTGCAACTAAGTATTTATTGCAACATACTTGATGAAAAAATAACTGTGACTACCTATATTACTCATGCTTTACTTATTTTTACAATGTTTAGTTTCATATAAGGTTTGCTTGGTCTTATTAACGACACAACATATACGTACGTACCTAACTATATCTAAGTTAAGCACGTATATCTTAAAATCTACTAAAATTAAATTCATCATGCTATATTTAATTTTGAAGCACGTATAAGAAATACCACACTGCAAAGAAATTAGGGGAGCTTCGTTTACGCTAATTTAATGTCCAGTAATAACATCCATCGTACGTAATTGACTGAAATGAGGCGAGTAGATTTTTTGTTCGCGTTCCTGGAGTGTAGATCAGCGCAGGGAGCGCGAGGGCCTGAGGAAGCTGTCACGCGCGGCGCGAACATGTGATGAATATGTATCGGCAGGCAGCGGCGCCTTGTAATTTGAGACTCGCCGGTAATTATTTACGTGAGAATGGTCCAGTGCCCCCTCCCCTGCACCACTTCACACCGGAACGAATCGTTGATTGCGAGAGATGCCGCCGCTAGATTGCAGCGCACGGTCCGGTGCGCGCGCTCGACGCGCCGGCCCATGCTGGCTTACAGCACCGGTTCCGGCCACTTGCCGGCTCGACACGACGCTGGCTCATCTAGACCAGGGATTCCCAAAGTGGTCAATATCGGTTTCCCAGGGGTCTAAATAAACGATAACTGATTTTGGCGGTTGACGTTTTATGTCTTATTTTTATTTTATATGACTGACCCTTGATCTGTGGTGACTGGTGTAGTAGGTGTCAAAGTATTATTTGATAATTTCGAATGTTAATAAAGTACGTTACTTATGATTATTAGGTACGTTAAATATTTTACTATCTATGATGGTACATTTTAGTTACAAATGTATGTAAATGAAGTAGGCTTATCAATTACTTCACACTGGTTAAATACAGACAGTTCATACCTACTTAATTACATAATCTAATCTCTCCAATTAAGCACAAGATAACAATATCAGCCGAGCGTGCGAACCAAACGACCTTATACTCATCTATAAGGAAAAGCCATGCGGCAGTAGACCATCTGTGTATGGGGCTAGCAGTGGCTTCAGAAAGGGGTCCGCGGATGAAGTCGACTCTATACAGTAAATTAAGTAACAATTAAGTACTATGAATGATGTAGTCCGTTACGATACTATAAAGGTGGAAAACGGGCCGATATGTCAAAAAAGTAAAAACCGTACCTTTGATTGACCGTTCTTAGGGCTTGGCCACATCACCACGGTGCGGTACTGTACTGTGTATACTTTCAGCATGGCATCGCACTGTTTTACGACGCCACACCGCCGTCACCGTGGCTGCGATATGTGCAATAGCCGATGCCTTTGCCAATAATTCTCTGCCACTTCACAGAGCATCACAACGGAAATTGACACGATACGTCAGCGTCGTACAACGGTGCGACGCCGTGCCGCAAATTTCAACTGTACGGCGCCGTGCCGTGCGACGACGCCCGCCGTACCCTGATGATATAACCAAGCCCTTATTCGTTTTGTGTGTCTGGTGTTGGAGTGATGACGGTTGTTTTGACTGAGACTGACACTTGCGTGTTGTGAACCTCCACTTCACCTCGCTGGTCGCCGCTAAATCGACGGACCGCGAAATATTTGCAGACTCTGTCAGAACAGCTACCTGTTTTTGAGCTATAATGAGGATTAAAGTCAAGATAAATCTTGATAAGACAAATTTTTTGCTCAAATCTTTTATAAGAAAAGCAATTAACAAAAATTCAACAGACTTGTTTTAGAACACTGATTAAATGATCAAAGTCGATTTTGCGAGTTCTAGAATATTTTATGTGAGAAATAAAAAAAAATACCGTATAAATATATATAGCTATTGTAGAATGAGATCATCTCTCGTACATGTTTGTACCGTGTACTGTACCCAATGTTTTCTGTAGCAATACCTAACAAATACTAAATAGGTACCTATGCTTACTTAAAACATTTTAAGTCATTCCAATTTTAAAATAAATAAGTATATTCATCATCTGTAATCGATTAGTTCCAACTGTTAGATTACTAGTTCGATTGATCTTAACAGTTTGTAAAAACATATTCCAAACTTTTAGATGATCATATTTATTTCTGTTGATCTAACTTGGAGTGATTTTGCCCAAAATCAAGGTTTTGAACGAATGATGAAACTATGAAGAAGAGGAAAAAATTGCCGGCGTGACGAAAAAAAATAAGTGACGCCAAAACGAGTGTAGCTATATTGTAGTTAGTGTGTGTGTTTGTGTAAGTAGGTATGCCTGCATGTGCTACATTATAAACCGATTTGATATATGAGGTGTCGATAGATTTAGGTTAAGCCATTTAATCTAGATACCTACCCTATATACCCTAGATACCTACATTAATATTTTTCATCCCCAAATAAATTGCCATTTCCTATTAGATAGCGGGTGCAACAGCTAAAACAACAAGATTTGAAAGATTGCTCGTCATTAGCACATTCCCTAAATTCAATAACGAACTAGACCACTCAGGGTTCTGTGTGTTTTAAGAAAAAAAAATTGAATGTTGTGCTTTGAATGAGAGGCTCGTCGTCGCGTCCGCTGGCGCCCCGCTGTGCGCCCCGAGCACACACAGACCGCGGGGCGCCGCACCCTGCCCGCTCCGACCTCACTAATAACACCATCTTTCCCTCTGTCATGCCTTATTTCATCTCTACATCTCTTGTTTTTCCACATCTTCGTTTTTTACACCGACCTCGAACAACAACAATAAAACGTTTCTTTGATGATAGTAATCCTTCATCCTCATTGTCTTTTGGCAGTTTCTTGGAATAATATATGTTCGCCTGTTACGACTCGATATCCAAATGTCATATTATAAATGGCGTCGTTTAAAATATTTTAATACCCTGTATATCACGGCGATATTAATTTAGTACGGTTGAGTTGAGCGGTCGCGCTGCCACCGCTGGAATGTTAAATGACGGATTACCGACCGCCGAGATGGAAAGATAACCATTTGAAATCTTGTAGATTCTACAAATGCCCTTTGGTCTCCATCCTGCGTCATGGATTTCCAGTGTGGGCGAGATAAACCTGTTGTTAATGCTCATACGATGTACAATGCAGTATCATCAAAAAGATTTAGCATTAACTTATCTTAACAGCTTTCTTGTTACCTACCTAACGCATAGTTCATAGAACGGACGCAATCACATGTGTTCTATTCAAAAACTTTATTCAAAGTCTTTATTTCTAAAGTTTTCACATCATCATCAAAGGTTGCACAGTACTGACAAATTTCGCAACGTGAGAGAGAGACAACACGATTTACAATTAAACAAATGAAAACTTAAGTGTGATTGAAGTAAAGGCGAAAATAAAATAAACTAAGATAGTATCCATATCCACCAGTGTACGAAATGTGAACGGAGTCTAAATAAAGATTAAAACCTGCGAAACAAACCTCGTTTCTTAGCAACGGTTGCTAATTTGACGTTAAGTCAATGACAGAAAAGATGTCAATGGTGATGTGGTATTGTGGTATTCAGTGAACGTTTATTTTGCGCAAAGTTACTTAACTTTTCTCGTAAAATAGTTTTAAAATGGTGTTTATAACTGTAGAAATGGTACGTAAAAAAGCTGAACACCATGAACGACAGCTGGCTCCGTTGGAAGAAATAGCACTTCATCAAGAAAACATAGAGAAAATTGAATATATTCAAGACTGGTGCCCAAAACTCAAAATTCTCCTACTTCAAAGCAATCTTATACATAAAATTGAAAACCTCAATAAGTTAAAGAACCTCACCTACCTCAACTTAGCAGTGAATAATATAGAAGTCATAGAAAACTTAGAAAGGTGCGAATCACTTGAAAAACTTGACCTGACTCTCAATTTCATTGGCGAAATCATAAGTGTTGAATCTCTCGTTGGTAACTATAACTTGCAACACCTATATTTGACAGGGAATCCTTGCACTGATTATGATAACTACAGAGATTTTGTTATCGGGACTCTACCACAACTTTCTACTTTGGATGGTGGAGACATTGAACGTTCAGACCGTATCAAAGGCTTACAAAACAAAGTCATTCGATCAGATATACTTTTCGAACAAGAAGATTACAGGCACAGGCGACGTAAACAAAAGTCACGGTTAGAAAAAGATATCCACGACAAATGGGAAAATGAATACAAAGACATGGATACTGATGAGAGAAACAAAAAGTTTTGGGCTGAAAAATGTGAACACGCTCCTGAAGTGCGTCACGAAATAGAAAAAATGAGACAACTAAAGCTGAAGAGTTACGAAACTGAAGAAAAGAAGGAGGAAAAACGTCAATACAAATTTTTCGCACCCGACGGCAGGCCCTTCAATATCAATCAGGCGAAAATAAACTTTTTGTTCAACGACACAGATCCGACTTGCTTCGTCCTCGATTTGGCCGTGTACAAACATTTAGATACGAGTTTGGTCGAAATCGACGTACAACCGAATTATGTGAGAGTTATGGTAAAAGGAAAAATATTTCAGCTCCATCTGCCGGAGGAGGTCGACACTACGAACTCAATCGCGGAACGATCGCAGGTTACGGGGCGCTTAAACGTGAGAATGCCAAAGGCGAACCCTATCATCAAAAAGTCTACCGTTTCACCGAAGGATGAAGCAAAACGAAAAGCTCAATTATTTAGTGAACATAACGTAAAATATTGTCACGGGGGACAGTCCACAAGAGAATATTTGGAAATTGGTCCACCTGATAATGTGCTCGATTTCACAAAGATGTGTGCACCAAAAGCTGCTCCCGATTATATTGATCCTAGAATGAATATTGGAGTAAAACAACCACCACCAGATTTTGTGGATAATCCTGAAGTGCCTGATTTGATTTAAAGGTAGGTAGGTATTGCTGTACTGAATTAGACAGGCTCTTATTAAACTGGATGTTAAGTAAAACAGGCAAACAAAAAGAAAAACATAAACGTGATCTTAAAGTTAGTTTATTTTATTAACTTAAAATAAAGTCCCTTATTAATAGAATATTCCAATTAAATATTTTTGTTCTTATCTATGACATAGTTTCTTATAATTAATTAGTTATAAATTACTAATTTTAAAATATAATAATACTCATTACATTCAACTGTTTCTCTCCTGATAACTAAAATTGGTAATTTAGGTTGGTGGGACCTTAAATAACTTGATATTAGTGAAAATATTGAATACGTCAAACAATATCAAAAGATAGGAAGTAATATAGGGTTTCTTAGCGAGTACTTATACTTTTTATAAGGTAGGGCAGGTACCTAAAATTCAATCCCCAGCTGCTCTCTTCATACTTTTTTGGTTTCAAAAATCATACATCACATGGCAAAATAATAATGGCAAACGTAGTAGACAAAATGTATGTCTACAACCTCGTCTACATCAAAATAATGAATCCGTATGATAAATCTAAAGCTGTCTGGTCTCGATAGTGTCCGAAGAGTATCCGTTGGTATCAGGTGGTGCCACCATGAAAGACAGGAACCCATCGACGTCCTTCATCTCCTTGGAACTGAATTTGGCCGAGATCTGGTGCCGCCCCGCCCAAGGAGGTGTCAACTTGAATTCAGCTTTAGCCATTGCTCCCGGTGCCACGTTCTGAAAAAATACATTCCAGTAAAAATAAACCGGCCAAGTGCGAGTCAGGCTCGCGCACTGAGGATTTCGTACCAATACAAAATACAATAGGTATGGTCATCTAAATAAGCGAATTACCAGTTCAGGCTAAAAAATTGTCGAAGCAATTGCCACGCATTCACACAATTATAACTTGGTAATGAACAGAAATTTTACACTTGGCCATTATTTATTATTTGTTGTTATACCTACTACTTTAGAGTGTGTACCTACTATAATCATACCAATTTTGACGCTTGTATATACGTATTACCGATTTTACATTTTGTTTTTATTTTTTGACTATTTTATTATTTCTTAGTCAATTCGCCGTAACATTACATATTCTGTGAAAATTTCAACTTGCTTTCTATTACGGTTCGAAAGATACAGCCGTTAATAGGTAGGACAGACGCATGGACGGACGGACAGAAAAAAGATCCCGTTTTTACCCTTTGGGCACTGTACCCTAAAAATAAGTTCCTAATTTTTTTTGATCTCACATGCAGGAAAACGATTTCATTCGTGTAAATATTTTTGCTCGCATGATTGCTAAGAATTATTCAGCAGTCATGGTGCTTTTTGCCATCTGTCTCTACCTATACCTATTACTATAACGCAAGGTTATCAAAAGAGATGGCGCTTGCTACCGTTTGGAGATGAGCTCAGTCAGAGACAGATTATTTATTTGTCAGAACATGGTAGGTATAAATACATACAAAGTAGCATACAGGGTCGTACACATTAAAATGCTATGACACTAATATACCTAATAATATTATAAATGCGAAGGTTTGTTACTTCTATATTGCTTCTAGATAGCGAGTGAAACCGCGGGACGCAGTTAGTAATAAATATTGGCAACCTCGTTTGGCAGGACTATAGTGTGCATCATGAGGATGGACATAGAATATTTCCCCCTCCCCCCCCCCCCCAGAAATGCGGAAAAACTGAAAAAACGCGAGTAACACCACAGAATTCAACTATTATAAATAAATGTCCTTGCTCGATGCAGTGTACAAAACAAAACTACAGAAAAACAAAAAAAATCAACAGTGGTTCAACATTAAAAAAATTATATCAATGTAAAAATTTCGTTCTATGTAGGTATATTATATTCCTACTAGGCCAGAGAAAAAGTAAGGTACGACTTTTCGACCATATTTTGTCATGTAGGTAACAATTATATTGTGTGTCATGGTTACGCGCATAGCCATAAAAATAAAA
Source organism: Agriopis marginaria (assembly GCA_932305915.1). Taxonomy (NCBI): domain Eukaryota; kingdom Metazoa; phylum Arthropoda; class Insecta; order Lepidoptera; family Geometridae; genus Agriopis; species Agriopis marginaria. The sequence goes on from OW029915.1 coordinate 13,736,307, forward strand.
TTCTTACCTCTTTAAGTTCAATCTTAAGCTCCTTCTCCAACCCCGGTCCCTGTATATAGAATTTGCCACTCTTCAGCTGTATAGGCAGAGGGTTCTCCACTTGTACGGTCACGTTGACTTCTTGCCGAGACTTGGGTTTGCCGTCGATGGCGATCTTGATATCAGGGTTTCGGACTCTGAAGTCGTCTTGGGCAAAGAAGTCAAACTGCGTTTCAACGATCGATGCTAAGCACGCGATGTTGAATGAGGCCTGTAACACGAAAACATATAAGATCATCAATAAATACATGTTATACTTAAAAAATATTACAATAAAGCTTAACCAACTCTTAGTGCGATTAAATTTAGGCCCTCAAACAAATGCCACATTGCAATGTCTAAAGTGCAAGTGGCATGGGGTCAAGAGTTTACTTTAACGCGTTGAGAAGTGGTAGATTGTACACAATGTACACCCCTAGAATGCAACCGTCTCATCCCAAACATCTGAGTTTAACGGTTTCGTATTTGATCTAATTAGAAAACAGCAAGGAATTACGCTAAAAATTGTCCTAAAACTGCGACCAGAACCACCGGAGGATGGGCAGCAGCGTCCTGTTAGTACACGGTGAACGTACTGCGATCTCCAAGCCGCCTGCCAAGCGTGGGGATTATGGCAACACCCCTCTCTAAGAGGGAGGCCTTGTTCAGCAGTGGACATTTAATGGCTGATTATGTATGTATGTATGTATGTATGTAAGGAATTACGCTTTGCTCCCAAATAATATTCTCGTATTCTCGTATAATATTGTTACTCTGAAATCTCACTTGATCAACCAGCCTCTTGTAATAGTCGTCGAAGGTGACCAGCAAGGTGACTTGTTCCTTGGTCTCCGGCTTCATCGTCAGATCGAATTCGGTTCGCTTCACGCTATCTCCAGTCTTTCCCGTGTAAGTGACAGCGTCCACGCGAAGCACGCCCTTCACGTGATAAGGCTCCACTGAAGAACGGTTCTTTATATGCACCACCTGGAAACAGTCAATTGAGAGCATTATACGAACGGTTTTATTCAAAAACTTCCAGGCCTGTTTTACTCTAATATGGGCTTTGTTCCGTGTTGTCGAGCATAACACTTTTCATTAGCTAGAAATTAACAGAGCATAGCAAAGATCCCATAAGCATTTAAGCATAAATCAACCAATGGAATATCAGATCATGGGGCAAGTGTGGTTGGTATTAATATTGGTGCAAAAAACACGTATTCTTGCAGGCGATTTGCAATGTCATGGATGGCCTCACTTAATTAACTAAGCGAAGTGAAGCACGTTAAACTTGCGTACAGTTGAACTTATAATTTTCAGTTAAACTAAAGTTTATTTTTCTTACCACAGTAAAGTCCTGTCCGATCTTGATGTCGTCCCGCAGCTCGAAGTCAAATTGAACTTCGTTGAAAGCGTCGTTCAAGTAATACCGCGCGAAGATGCTCTCTGATTTGCGCAGAGCTTTCTCCATGGTTTCACGCTCTTGACGTGTTCTTTCCGGGTATTTGTACTCATTCGTGATGTCCTATAAAACATATAATTACATTATTAAAAATTACTAATAAAAGTACATACAGAGTCCAGATTGTTATTTTAGTCAGTCCATTATTAATAAACATAATTATGTTAACAGGTCAGGCAATTGTAACATTTTCTGTTTAGATTTTTGGCGGTACATACCGACCTTTAATATATTCATTTCAAGACTGTTTTAATTTTTCATTCTTTTCAAGTATTATTCTAAGACAATTACAGAATTAGATATTCTATCCAAAAAATATTTTATTAGTTAATCGGGCGTTCTCTTGTTGTAAAAAAACTTATTTTAATTCACAGTGTTGTATTTAACGATGGTGTAGATGAGCATTGTCTATGGTATTATCGTTAGACTTACCTCTCGCTCCATTTTCCCAATTGCTTTAGTAGACATAAATTGACCGATGGATGTCGTGTCACGTGCCAGGAACTTCAAGGGTTGGATTTCTCCAGAATATTTCCACAGCACCTGAAATCAAAAATTTAAATTCATTATAATCTTAGAGCGTTTGGAAAATGACACGCGTTTATAAACTTCTTCACAAACAAAGCTTGCAACATGGTAGTTAAAGTACTCGGAGATTTTTATGACAACATCCTATTCGGGTGTGAATTCCTGATAAACAATTAGTTTACCTTATCAGCGTTGACTTGCGCGAAGACGTAAGTGCAGTCGTAAGGGCGCTGCAGCTCGCCATCTCTCACGGCGCGCAGCGAGGCGGGTCCGCAACGGTACATATCCTCAGAAGTCTCTTGAGGCGTGGCGTCTACTGCCTGCCAGCCGCCATACTCCGCACCCAGGTCGGGACGTTCCATCCATACCTTCAACACAACCACAAACATTCAATTCCATTGGGACACAAATGCATTTAGATATCTAGAAAATGTGTTATGCCAAAATATTTGCTTACGACATCCAAAAACTGGTACATTAGTCTAATAAGTCACACGTAAGTATTGAATGATCATCCGATCAACGTACGTCTACTTTGTAGGATCCATATTTAACGACTCAGCTGTGCAATTACCGTTCTTTATCAATCGTCAAATTTGATCGATTAAGAACGGTACTTGCACTGCTGATTCCTTAATATTTAACGAAGCCTAAATTTATTACCTCATTCCATACGTGGTAATTCCAAACGGAATCATTTGTGAATGTGTCTAGGGTTTCTCCGTTTTCATCTTTGATGATATCGATGGTGAGGCTGCCTTGACTGTCATGAGCTGCGTTGTAACCGGACACGGGCCGACAAGGTATGCCGAGCGCTCGGCAAACTAAAAAAAAAACATTCATATTAGAAATAAATCTTTTGTGACACAAGCTACTTTGATGAAGGTGTCCGTAGATGGAAAACTCAGCCGACTTTGGTAAAGAGTACGAATGTGACACATATGTTAATCAGCGAGTTATAAGCAAGAGCAATAGATGTTATATATCTGTCCCCGTCACTCCATCTCATTTTCATCTCAATGAGAGTACTTAAATATCCATTGCTCGATCGTAAACTGTTAAAACCTGGGGTGATTTTTCTCATACTCACTTGTAGTGAAAACTCCCGCGTAGACCCAGCACTGCGCGTATTTCACCGGCTTCTTCTTCTCAAAGTACTTCTGTAGGATGGCCAGCGAGCCGAGCCACTTGAGCGGATGGGTGCCACCGTCGTAATCACTCACCTCCTTGCCCCAGTTACCAAACAACACTCCGTTGTCATCCTGCACGTTGATCGCGGCAGATAGGGCCCGAGATGTTCGGATGGGATCGCTTCTTGCTTTACCTTTGACCTGGTTAATACAAAAGTTACTTGTTTTAAGTTACGTCAGTTTAGGATGACTGAGCTTTATTTAGTAACACAAAATACAAACATTTTATTATTTGCATTAACACATTCTGGAAACCTTGAACTATGTAAAGTGGTATAAAATCCTAATTCGCAATAGTTGGGTAATATAAAAACAAATTCATGAGTAAATTATTAATATCAACATCGTTGTTATCAGTCAATTCAATGATGAAAAGTCAATGATGATTCAATAAGATAGGAGTTTTTAAAGCAATGATAGCATTGATAACTTATTTGAATGGTTGGCGTGTTCGAATTCGAATCCGAAGGGTGTGGGTTCAAATCCCAACAATGAACTTGAGTTGCTGATGAAGGAAAACACTGTAAGGAAACTAGATCATGGTGTGGTAAGGCACTATCTAATTCCCGGCTGGCTAGTTACCACCCTCAAGTTGAAGATCTGTCGCTATGTACCTAACGGTGTGTTCCGGCAGTAACACTTGAAAGCCAGTCCGGCTTTCGTTAGGTATCCGGAACACAATTCCAGACTAATAGGCGTTTTCACAATCTTTTACAACACCGTCACTTGAACATCGCCAAGCCTAGCCTGTCAATCATAAAAAAATATTGGTTATTAATATCTTACCTTTCCAATTTCTCTAACAAGGTACAAAGCGCATTCGAGTATGTCCTTCTCATATTGCGCGTAATTCCATGGCACGGGCTTGATGCGATTATACACTCCTCTAAACATAAGGCCACCATCTTGTTGGACATACTCGTCACGATGGTCGTGTCCTGCAAGGTATACATACAATCATCAATCAACATATATTTCACTGGGCCATGGATATATATGTATTTCTACCCAATGTTCAAATTCAATTAATCAACAGTAGCAACAAACCTGGCATATAAACAGTATCAGTCAAGCACCAGGGATTGAATAGCACGTAAACCGGCAGCGGATGTGTGTAGCTCAAAGAACTGCCTCCTGTGAGCTTGGTGTCGATGTCAATCTTCCACGCAGCCACCATGCAGTCGACTGCAGCAGTGACAGCTACCATCAGGTGCGAGTCCATCTGACCTTCGTACACCGCGTTCCATGCCCCGACAGTTTCAGACCCTCTATCGAGCAGTGGCACCGCGGCCGACGTATCAGCAGACGGCCCACGCTTCTCCACATCTGCAAATAATTCATTCATTTATGCAACTTATGATAAACATCACTCTCAATGTACTCATTGATCTTAAAATAAACGTGCAGAGGATATACAATACCAGTTTGACCTTCATACCTGATACGTAGAAAATGAAGGAAATAGCGTCTTTGTTGGCATCGAACGGTCTATTTAAGAGGATATCCAATTTAAAAGGCTGGCCGCGTCTGACTACTAGACACCTGTCGACGTCTCTCGTCATCAGATTGTATTTATTGGTATGATGGCTCTCTCCATTCGACTCAATGCAGAAGTCGATGCTCTGCACTGCGAGGACACCTTGTCGCGTCCCATCGATGACATCTGGAACAAGTTGTAATTGACATGTAGACTATATTATAAAGGAAACAAAACCAAACCCAATTTCTTAATTTTCATCATCATCATTTTAGCCATAGGACGTCCACTCCCTCCCCCATTGATCTCTAAAAGGGTTGGTTGGAAGCGGCCTGCATCCAGCGTTTTCCTGCTGTGCGGTTTTACTTACTATGATCATAAAAGCTATTGCTTGAGCAATAGCTTTTATTCTTTAGTCTAGTCTGTCCATAGCGCTTCTACTGGAACACCAATTAACAACAACACACCAATTACAGTGATTTTTGATACTTTAATCTAGAGCTGTTTTGGTTGTTAAACTTCTTTTGAGTCACCTACTTACTGCCTAATCATTCATACCATGGGTATGGAAGGAAATAGTAATTCCAAGATTCGATCGTCATCGTCAAAAATCTATACGCCTGAATGATTGGCAGCTAGCCAAAACTCTACACACGGTAACCCGCAGTGTTACAACTACTTATGCCGAAAAAAGCTTTTCAATAATAAACCCAAACATAAACAATTCTTTTCGTGTTAGCTTTAGAATCAGCAATAGCACACAGAACCTTGAGTTAAAATAGGTTTTTATGAAAGGTGTTAACGATGGCTCATTATAGAAGTTGTGCACCGAGCTGGGGCCTAGCTGTTTAAAGCAATCCAGTTTAGATGATGAAAAATTTGCGCGACTGCAAACCGTGTCTGGGCGCGTTAAGATTCAGGTTTGCGTAATTTTCCAAACTGCGTGGTTTTAACGATAGTTTGATACCGCGTAAGCAGTTGGCCGTAAGGCCCAGGACTGCAAAATCGCATAATATCGCAATAACACCCACCTGGCTTAAATGGCACTATAATGTATTTGTGGCGTTTCCCAAAGTAGTGCCTCCACAAATCTTTTATGTAATCAACCATTTTTATTATTTATTTTCACTTCCGTTTTATCATAACACAATCACGCGCCTATCACGACTCAAATGCCTAGATTCGTTTGGTTTCGGTTCGTTGTTCATAACTTGCTAATTGTTTGCACAAACGTCTGTTTCCTTGGGTCAGCCGTCACAGACTGTTGGTACCAACGTGGGCTTCAAATCTATACTCCTGCAGCTCTGGCGATGATGTCATGATGTCAATAAGACGTGAAAAGCTACATCCAGTTACTGAGAAACATACTTCATTCATTCAGACCCAAGGCTAGCTAAACATTACTCATTTCTTGGTCAAATCTATGTCCAAATTGGTATTGGTGACATCACAAGTAACTTTGTAGGATATAGCTTACAATCAATTCCCACGATAGATTCATAGTTATGGTATTGTTAAAGTATTTTAATTGGTATCCTTAAATGGACCATACAAAATTCCAAGAAATTATTCCTATGGGGTATATACTAATATAGTATTTATGACAAAAATCTATCAGGGCTAGGGCCAATGACAATTGGATTTATAACCTTTTGCTGGGGCCTTACCAAATTTTTTAACCGATTTTAGGTAAGAGGTTCTCAATTCGGTTGGTATTATTTTATTTTTGTGCACCGATTAATCCGCCATTTGGGAACCAATTGACGTGGTTCTTTTTTATTATTAAGAGGAAACCCTCGGGGTTGTTTCACAAAAACTTCATTAACTTTGGTTTAGAAGTTTTTAAACCACCTCTAATAATACGAATAATTTTGTTCTAGTGTCTGTTGACTTTGCAATGTCATAACATTCTTTGAGAACTTACTAATTTTGAAATAGTTTTTTTAATATTAATAATACAATTAAACTAAAGGATAATTATATCAATCATTTTGCATATGCCTCAATGACATACTCGTACCACAACATTTGAACCTGGTTTTCCTTAGATGTATGGTATAAAATTACTAATTGGAACCATTAGAAGATTTATTTACAAGACAAAAAATTACGTAAACATAAAAACTATAAAAAATCTAACCAATCGGATGATAAAATCTTTGTGAAAATATACATTTTAAATGAGTTGTCTTGTAAACAAATACTTAGGTGAAGTCATCTAGGAAATGTAATTCTCAACATGAATAGTAATTTATCTTCTGCAGTATTAACAGATAGTAGGCGTTGCAATACAACATATTTGTAAATAAAGGTACTTACTAACAACTATAGGTAACTGTTAGTCACTTTTCCTTTCATTCTATTACTAGTGGTGCAATCAACACTAGACTTATTGCATCGAATGTGTTACTCTAATTCCGTTTCTTCGACTCGTTAAAGACCATTTAAGAGGTTAATTGAAGTCACATATTACTGTGTCAATTTGATACCAAAGATCTATAGATGTTTCAATTACATTATTGTTACAATTACCTAACGTCCACTGCTGAAAATAGGCCTCCCCCTTTAACCTCCACACTGAATAACAGCCTGCCTTTTGTATCCACTAGATGCCAGCGACTCAATATACTTGCCAGCAGTTTTTTCTAATTAATCCTAAAAATACATTAAAACTGAAGCTTTGAAAAAACAATGCAATGTCATGTTCGCTATACATGTAATGTTAATGACCCTAATTTCCTATTTTGTCTCCATGCCAATTTGGTCATAATTAGTAGTGTAGGTGCCTAGATCTACCGTATCGAGCCACATCATTGCCATAGAATATCTCGACGTTTAATAGATTTTTCCTACACACTCCTCAGGCGGTAAAGCGTAGGTTCAGAAGTATGGTCGTAGCGTAGGAGAGTTGCATAATTATGCGTATTGTATTGATGAGGAAGATATTCATTAGATGCAAACAGAATGATGTTTGAGATCTTTATCACCATCAACGTGACTTAATTTATTACCATTCTTTCAAGATAGGTAGGTAAAATCATTTTTGTGTGACATTCGTTGTTGCAGTTTTGATTATTTTATTTATCCGAAGAGGACACTAGATATTTAGGTAACTACTTTATGTAAATGCTGATGGATAATCTAAAATAAATTTAATACGCATCATCCGCAGCCTTTCTTATCCCACTTCTGGGCTTCATTCTTAACTAAGCTATCCATTTGTCTCGATCCATTGCGGGTTGATGTAACTACCACCCGTAATGGTGACAAACTGACAATATCTACGACCTAGCTAAAATACATACACAGCATAATAATAACAGCTCTATTCCCAACAATACAAAATAGTTCTACGTGTGTCTTTTCAAAGAGCAACTGCGACATAATTGATGTGTGATTTCTATTTATCACTTCAGAGAATACTCGTGTGAGGGACAGATGTCGTGAGTAAATCTTAATATTACTACTAATTGTGACGTTTAGTATTATGGAGCACTTGGTGAAGAATGTCTCTTTGAATGACTCCTGAGATCTATTGTCTTGAGACCTTCTCCACAGATTGCGACCTAGCAAGTTTTATTAGCATGTAACCTGCAACACGTACTAATCGCAGCGTTTGCTTCGCGATCCGTGTGTCACGTGTCTTAGGTCGGCATCGCGCCTTATTTGCGCCTTTCCTTATGTATCGCAAATGAAGCTCGAAGTAAACTACGTAGTTTTCGAACGAAGGAGTTTCATAACAGGTTCCTCTTGGTTACTGTTATCTCGAAGCTTTTTGTTTACCGTCAAAGTCGGTCTGTGGGACCCGGACGCTGGTTTACCTTGAGATTATTTAATAAGGCACATGCGCTGATGCAGACTCGCAGTAAGCACAGTTCATAGTTTTTTTTTTACAAAAATTCTTGCAGTGCTGGATTAAACTCGTAGCATTTGCAAGGCTGATTTTAAAACTACTATAATAGTTACTTATTATGCAAGGCTGCAAAGTTGTTTTTTGGCGCGAGTACTTGTATTGAATCCTGAGCAAGCGAAGGATTCTAGGATTGAACCACGAGCGAGGATTAATTACTTAATTAATTCATCATCATCATCATCAGCCAGAAGACGTCTACTGCTGAACATAAGCCTCCCCCTTTAACCTACACACTGAACGACAGCCTGCCTTTTGCATCCACTGGATGCCCGCGACTCTCACAATGTCGTCGGTCCATCTAGTGGGAGGCCTCCCTACGCTGCGTCTTCCGGTTCGTGGTCTCCACTCCAGAACCTTTCTTCCCCATCGGTTATCGGTTCTTCGAGCGATGTGGCCTGCCCATTGCCACTTCAACTTGCAAATTTTAACAGCTATGTCGGTGACTCTGGTTCTTTGGCGAATTTCCACGTTTCAGATTTTATCGCGCAAAGAAATTCCGAGCATAGCTCTCTCCATTGCCCGCTGAGTGACTCTGAGTTTTTCCAAAAGGCCAACAGTTATGGACCTTAAGCTTAATTAATTATTATTATTTATTTATAGACTCTGACCGTAGCGAAAGTTTTGAAGGTACGAGACGCAGAATAACGTTGATGCCGAGCGAAACACACAACTTTTCATCTCACCTTAGAGACGAAAATACTGTATGTAGACCTACTTGAATCAAACTATTTGAGGTGCTATTCAACGAGATTGGAATGTTTTAAAACTGAAAAATGAAAAGTTTTGACAATTTCATAACGTTTAAATTTCGAATTTACTTTCCACACTAGCGGCCATGAACGACTTTTGCGCGCAGATTTTTAACGATAGAAAAGTTTTCCGAGCTGGCGAGATGAAAAAATATTTTCAATAGCTAAACAATGTACTATATTTACCACAGAAAAGAAAAGTAAAACTTTTTTTTTCTGTGAAGTTTTGATTGGTGACTACTTATTGAAATATTTTGGATAGAACGAAACAAAATAATAAACGTATATAGATGCGTACGTAATCTACATAAGGGATATATGTAAATAATGTAAAATTATTTATTAACATTGACGTAAAAAGAGGGGTGTTATAAGTTGAACGTGTGTCTGTATGTGGCTTCGAAGCTCCAAAATGGCGAAACTGATTTAGTTTTTTTTTTTTTATGAATTGACTTGATTCAGATTGTTTCTAGCCGTGACTCAAGAAAATCTGTAGAGCCTTTCAAAGAATATCAGCTCTTTTAGCGAGAGTTTATAAAAAAAACAATATCTACTAATTATCCGCATATTTGGAATAAAATAAAAGTTTTTATTACTGTCGGGCAATGCTCGGTTCGTTGCATGCAATGTTCAATGCAATAGCATTTGTAGATTGTCATTGAATCAAAACGTTGATTAAGTCGTACATAAAAACACACACTTACCTATTCATATAGGTACCTATATCAACTATTTAGTAGGTAGAGGTACCTAATTGCGATCATTAAAATGCCTTAGGTACTCCTACCAGTTACTTAGCTCAAGCAACATAGAAAATAAATATATAGATATAGCTTGACGTACAGTAAGTTGACTTTACACAGCTGTTCAACAATAGAGGCATTTATGGGCGGACGTGGAAATGTGGGCCGAGGTGTAGCCGAGGCCAGCGTACGTGATCTCAGTCGCCGCCAAGGCGTGTATAGTATTTTTTTAAAATACAATTAGATGGTAAAAAAACCTGTTTCTTCAAATTATGTTGCTATTAAACACCTTTAGACACTGTCTAGCTAAAGAGGTGTCTAGGCGTTGTTTTAAATTATTTTGTGCGGTATGTTTCGGAAAGAAATATTTCATTGAGGCACAAGTATTTAATAAAATACTGTTTTAAACTATCACGGTTGTTCACTAAAGTTATATGATTATTTACAAGATAAAAGGTTTTTTTAGATTATTTTTTTCTCAAGTATTTAATTTCAATTAAAAAAAAACAATTAATTTCATCTAGCTCTACTGGGGTACATGGAACAGAGGTAATATGATGCAGCGCGATGGGGGAAATTTCAAAATTGGTCCCATAGTAAAATTTACCCATAATGATGAGTACAATGTCCTCCTTTCCGCATAGCACAGTTCCGCGTAAAAATTTAAATGTTTAATTAAACCCTCCTATAGTTGAATGAACAAAGGTTCGAGACGTCGGAATCGCGGTAATGAAACTAAAGTGGAGCTGGGCAGGATATGTTGATAGGCGCAGTGATGACAGGTGGAGTAAGGTTGGCCGAGGCAAGGTAAGCGGAGCTTTGGTCGCCCAGCTGCAAGATGGGTCGACGATATTATTACTATCGCGGGTCGAACCTGGACTCGATTAGCACAGGACCGAGGCAGATGGCATAGCAAGAGAGAGGCCTATACCCAGCAGTGGGATAAGAAAGGCTGTGGATGATGATAGTGATGTGGATGATAGTCGAATGACAAAAAAATTGTAAATATTTTTTCGCACTTATCTTGCCAGATTACTATCTTTATTCGAGTAGGTACGTTAAGGTATGCAATACGCCAACCAGTATGCAAACAGCAGGTCAGAAGGCCTCGAGGGAATTTTGGTTTATGCGTGAAGCGCTAACTACTAAACAAACCGGAGTATTGAGACGACCCGAATGACGGCCAGTATTCACACAGCTGCTTATAAAACCACGCCTTTTATTTATAAACCACTTCAAAAAGAACGCAAACTATAGAAGACGATAATGTACGAGTTACTTTTGTTTCTACCTTGCGCAACTGTTTTTGGAGAATTATAAAGAACTCGAGTTTTTAATTATCGAATGGTTTCTCTAAAAAATTAACCAATATGAAGTGCCACCATTATGTGTAAGTTTAGATCTATTTCAAACTTCTCGCTTTGTTATTCGCTAATGGATAAAGAATAATGGTAGAGCTATAAAACAGATACAGCTCTATCAACACGGCTTTCAAAAGACGCGGAATCATTGAATCAATACATCTTCGCCATGTTATATGTTTAAATATATAATGTATGTAATACATATATATTTTTTGCATTTAAATGTTAAATATTCGACTCATTACATCACGTATTTATTTATTTATTTTATGATATAATATATTTGAATGACGTAATGTATGTAATATATGAATAATTTTTGCATTTAAATGGCACATTTTTGACCCATGACATCACGTATTTAAGATAAAATATATCTTGAAGGTAACCTTGACCTACCGTTGGAGGTGCTGAGTTGTGGCGGTCGCGGCAACTCCTTGAGGTCGTAGGACTCGGCCCGCCCCAGGCACTGGCAGCACCGAGAGGGACACCAGCTCGCTAACTTACTCTTCACAGCACCCATTTCTCAAACATCAATCAACTACACCAATCAACAGTCATTGACGAACTGCTTCAAATCTCAAAACCTTAGAGATCACTCCGAATCAATTATCACACTAAAACTCGACATAAACGCGATTAGATCACAGACGCTTCAGAATTAACAAGAGCGTTAATAACCACAGTGTAAACATTAGCTATATTAGAAATTAATCGTTTCTTGATAGATTCTGGTCGTAAACAAACTTTTGAAATATTTTCGTTGAGTGCTCAGACGCGTGCGTTCGACGCCGCGCTATAGGTTCGTCTGGTAGTTCTGGTACATCTACGATACATCTTAGCTACCTTCCAAGCGGTCAGACGTGACCCCTTATCAGCTGACGCGAAATACGGGGTCATCCCGAACCTCGGTTCTGTACATCGTGAATCAGTCCAGCCTACTCATAAAATATGAGTGATGCTTTGACGTTGGCAACGCAATAGGTACCTTGTGGAAGCTTGGAAAGTACGGATTTTATTTACGTTACTGGTCACGCCTGACCTTTGTATGGTGCATCCAAGTCATCCTAAGGCCCAACGCCGACAGTGACTTTGCGTAAAAGTATAAACGTGGAAAAGTCAAATCTTTTCGTTGTATGCTAGGTTCAAAATGGTACCTAATTTATTACAGTTGGGATTTCACTCGGTCCAAGCATTTATTTGCTCTGAAATTGTAAAAATCTGAATAAAAAAAATTACTTTAAACATTTCATTGAAGTACATAGGATACCTGCTATACACTCTTGCGTTAAAAAACCTAGCGAAAGCGATCAGAATTCATGGATTACATTCTGCTTTTTAAGAACGTTATTGCATCTGTACTGTCTGTTGAACTGAGTGTTGAGGCGCGACGCGGTGCGGAACCTACTACTATAAACCGGGAAAACTTGACTTTTATACAGCCACTTGCACGCCTCGACACAGTGGGCGTTGGGCCTAATGTTTTCCTTAAAATAGAACCAGAAATGCATCAGACTTTACGTGCTCCAATTAGAACAGACTTTATCCACAATCATTTAAATCAATGAAGAAAGTGTTTTTTTTTTTGTAAGTATATTATAAACATAAGCAGAACGTATACAAATATTTTGCAAGTTTTTAATTGCACTAACCTTTTATACTACCTACTACCAATACAGCGTACCATTAATTAGAAATATTTTTTTCAAATTGATAAAATTATTAGACGAAACTCGGCACCAAGTAGTGCTCTCTCAGGGTCATTATTATCTTGATGTTTTAGAAACCTGCCCCTGTGTTTGTTTTATATTAGTCAAATAGCCATGTCGCTAATAGTAAACAAGCTGATAAAATAAAGTTACACACGATTATGTTAATTTACTACGCGTGACATCACCGTGTTTCGGTGCGGATAAACCGTCTACTAAACTTTGTCACTAGATTATCCACTCAAGGGTATTTAAAATAAAGTCCATTCTCCAAAACGTTTTCTGAGGGTTTACCTTGAAACCATGATCGGCGAGCAACATTCTTTTCCCTTAAATCAATGAATAAATTCATTAAAGGAATAATACAAGGCAATAGTTCCATGAATGAAAAGAGTCACATCGTTGCGGTTTTCAAGAATTCGCCATTTACGTTTATTACCTGCTAAGACCCAGTCTTACCAATTGATGATGCATTTGACCTAATAACCTACATAGTTAGAAGAATTCGTTCTCAGGTTATCCTTATTCTAACCTACTTAATATAATAATACAGGGTTACGCATATAGACTGTTCTAAGCCGAAAGGAGGTCATAGAACTCATCATTATGAACAACTTTTACTATGGGACCTTCATTCATTCTCTTTCATTACTTCATTCATTCTTCTTCATTCAGGGTTGGTCCCATAGCAAAAGTTGTGCATAATGAAGAGTACAATGACCTCCTTTCGGCTTAGAACAGTCTATATGCGTAACCCTGTATAGGTTCCTGCCAAGTCTACCAACTGTACTAGTACCTACCTACCTAAAATCCAATGTTTACATCATTAATTTGAATGGGATTATCCTGTAGGTACCTTTTCCACATACCTACAGCCTGAGGTTTGATGGGTACCTAATGTTAGGGTAAAATAACTTTTTGGTAAATAATTCAATAAAGATACTTCATCATCATACGTTACCTACTTACTATTTTTTTTTTCTGAGGTAAGTGCCTTTATTAACTAAACAAAATACAAGCTAATACTAACACTGCAAAAACAGTTAGACTGATAGACCATTGAAGATTTAAAAAAAAGAAGTGTTTGTTTCTTTTTTCTTCACGCACCGAACAACGGGTTGACGTGATTTTAACCGATTTCAGTCCGTCTAATGGTAAGCGGTAATCGCCGCCTATGGATAACCTGCAACACTAGCAGTGTAGGCGATTCTTTGCAAGCCCGAAGACATGTTTATAAGATACTTATTTTAAACGCTCTATTTTGAAGCTTGGCGGAAAGAAATCGGGGAAAGCATAACACCATCAATCATCAATTCGTACCAAATTGAGAACCTCCTGTATTGTTTTTAGTCGACTTAAAAAAAGAGGAGGTTATCAATTCGACTGTATTTTTTTTATGTATGTACACCATAAATATACTATACTAGAGATGTACACGAAGCTCTCGAGGTGGTGCCACAAAAATTTAATTAACTTTGGCTTGGAGTTTTTGAACCAGCTCTAATAATTCGAATAGTTTTGTTAGATTGGCTGTTGATTTGGCAATCGAGCGCTTACTTATTTGGAAGTTGGTTGTTTTATATTGATAATTATTGAATAGAAATAATCGGAAGGCCGGAGAGTGTCATGGGATACTTTTTAGGTATTCAAAAATTAGCACGACAAAATAATCATGGGATTTATCAATAATATAGTCATGGCATTTGATGTCCATGCATGGACATCAAATGCCACAACTGCTTATAGAGTTATTCAGCATGCGCAGACCACCATCGCTCTCTATAAAAAAATAATTTACATTCAATGAAACGTATATAGCAGCTGATATTTGTCGCGATTTCTGGGTCGATTCCATAGTAAAAGTTGTTAATAATTATGAGAATCATCATACTTATCTTCAATATTCAGGTACAATCATATCTTCAATATTTCCGTCGTCTAGAGATACCCTGTATAATATAATCATCGACGTGATACTCAGTACTCAATAATTAATTGCATTAGGTATATTATTCAATTCACATAGGTACAGTTTTTAGGTAGCATGTTTAAAGTAAGGTATCACATAATGACAATTAAATGATTTCTGATTCTGATTCTGATTGGTTATGGCAATAAAGTGCAGCGCGGATCGATTTATTCCATTTAGGTACTCATTAAGCAATTATTATTTATTTATAGTAACATTTTGCTAGCAATAATTTTAGTATTTTGGCAAATTTATTTTCATTTTCTATGTCCTTTATCTGTACTGGTAGTTTATTTTATATTTTAATGGCCATTGGATTTGGGCCGGAGTTATGCTTTGCAAATTTAGATGTTGGTAAGATTAATTTATGTTTAGTTAGACTTTATTCCAATTCCTAGCCAATATTAAACAACTTTCAAATATAATTATATATGAAAATTTGATAGAAAGTACCATAATTTTTTAGGAAATTAGTTGAAAACCGAAACTATCAAATAAGGTCTAAATATAACTGGGAGTTTAATATTGGCTAGGATACGGATACAGATAATATTTCCATTTTGTTTTTAGGGTTCCGTACCCACAGTGTTAATGGGACCCTAATACTACTTACTGTCTGTCTGTCTATCCATCCGTCCGTCTGTCCGTCCTACCTAAGTAACTATTAAGTAACTAAGAAATAATTATAAATTCAAAAACTAAAACAATAGGGGGTCCCTAAATAACAAACTTATTTTTGTATTTGCTCTAGTGTAAAAACCGTAAAAAGTTAAACTTCAGGCTGCAGGCTCGTTGTGTAATTCGGAACATACTGTCTGTGGAGAAAATCAATGCAGCTGTCATGTTCAAAGTGACATATTTCTTAAATAATCAGTTTCTCATTTGGTTTCTCATTTCAATTCATTTCATTCGTGCTTTGAATTGAGTGACAGTCCCTCCGCGCGGAAGAAGTGAAACTCTCGCTCTGTCTCTTTCTATTCCCTCTCCATGGTAGCGTTAAACGTTTAACGCAACCTTGTTGCAAGTCGCATAAGAAGTATAACTTCAATAAATACTGGCCAAGTGCTCGTCGGTGACCAATTTCTGCTCACTACCGGTTTTCGTACGCAACGTCAGGCGCGGTTGGTTCTTGGATGGGTGTAATGCTGCCGTCCGATTACTAAAAGAGCGTTAAGTGATATGGCCACAGTGTCACATAGCGGTCTTTTAGTAATGGGACGGCAGAATGTCCTTATATAGGTACTACTTTTTTGTACTATACCTAATAGTTAACAATTTATGTGGTGGATACGGAACCCTCAATGCGCGAGCCCGACTCGCACTCGGCTGGTTTTATTATAAACACTTTATAAAATAGGCAGATACTCCATGAATCCATCACGTGGTGGTTATAAATAAGATGAGAGCACTTTTGTCCGGGGCTTCACCCACGTTGATAACAAAACATTACCAATGGTACTCGGGGATAGTGTAGCTTTAGGTATATGAAATAATTATCAGAATATGTTTAAAGAAAGAAAGAAAATAGATCTAGAGATATCTGGTTGTTAATATCTATTTAAGTATGTATTTAAAACTATATATATTATGTAGTTTTAAATAGGTATGTAATTATGTAGGTATGTATATCAGTCTCTGGCAGCCATATCACAAGCTTTGCTTAGTTAGGGGTCAGATGACCGTGTATGCAAAAATGTCCCGAATATTTATATTTATTTACTACCTGATGCCCGCGACTTCGTACGCGTAGACTTTCATATCATATTTAAGGAATCTACCTGCCAAATTTCAGCTTCGTAGGTCAAGTATATAGTTTTCTATTTTCGTGAGTGAGTGAATTTCGCTTTTATATATTATAATAGAAGATTAATTTCCCATAGATGTTAACCAGGAAGCCGTGGTAGCCCATTTGGGAGATCGCTAGACATGAAAGCGTGTGGTCGCGGGTTCAAACCCCGGGCCTGTACCAATGAGCACTTTGGAGCTTATGTACAGATTTTCATACCATTGGCTTTTCGGTGAAGGAAAACATCGTGAGGAAACCTGCATACGTACTGAAAAGGAATTCAATGGCGTATGTGAATCCACCAACCCGCACTGGGCCAGCGTGGTGGATATGGCCCAATCACCCTTTCGGGGGTAGGGTCCAGCAGTGGACTGTTAAAAGGCTGATTATTATGATGAGATTTTAACCAACGCTGCTCCCATTTTTAAAAATAGACAGACAAATTTATAAAAGTAAAATAATTGCTAAAAACAATACACTAAATTAAACTTCTCAGACAAACCAAAAGAAAACTATAAGTATTAGTAGGTATACAAAACAAACGTCCCTAAAAGGCAGGCCGTGTCCTTAGATCAGGTAATGTATATTTGTCAAAGGCAGTGTCCTAAAAGTGCATAACCTCTTTAAGCTTAGAAACCTTCAAATGAGGTACTAATATATATAGTACGGTGACTTTTGAGACGTTCCAAGTTTCAAGAGTATTTTGCTTATGTTTTCAAGTGTGTTCAACTCATCAACTCTTTTTGAAAAAAATCGGATTGAGTTTTCAAACATGTGTCAAAATAAAATGTAATTTAAATCAAAAGCACTAAGGAGTATTGATATCAACTTCGAAACAAATCACCGCCATAATAACTTTCTTCCCCTTTTTAACCCTGTTAGGGGATGAATTTCAATAAAATACGAAACACGTCTTCCATCAATTCTGTTAAAAAAGGTTTATGCAAAATTTGAAGTAGATTGGACCAAGGAATCACGTTGTCCCATACAAACTTTGCCCCCCTTTTTCACTCCCTTAGAGTGAGAATTTCGAAAAATCATTTCTTATCGGATGCCTACGTCATGCAAAGAACACACTCTCCAAGTTTCAGGTCTCTACGATCAGCGGTTTAGCCTGTGCGTTGATAGTCAATCAGTCATTCAGGACAAAGCTTTTTATATGTATAGAAGATTTATTTTAGAGATTACCTCCTCAACATACAAAGTCACAAACCTACAAACTCTAGGCAAGCGTGCTCCATCGTAGACCGCCATCGTTTAGCATCAGGCGAACTGGCAGTCAAAAGAAACACTATTAAAAAAAGTGTGGATGTCAATGAGAGTCGTCATGCTCACAAAAACCAGCACTAAAAACATGGCAATATTTTACTATGGAAAATAATAAATATATTGCTACCTATATAGGACCCATAGAATTTTCCAGCCTTACAGCATTTTCCATAGCCGTCCCGTATAAGTATTTCACTTTCTAAACACAACATGGAATTTTGATTATTTTCCAAAATCGCGCTTCGTAGTACCTATAATGTTTGCGTCGCAGCCAGACAGGGCCCTGATTCCATAACTTCAAACACGCGCGTAACGTGGTGCGTTAAATTAACCTCTGGCCTTTATTACCTATGAAATAGAGCTAAAAATTTAGAGTTTTTTTTTTTAATATGTGTTAACATATTTAAAAAAAAAAACGCTTTACGTGCGCGTTAAAGTTACGGAATCGGGGCCCAGGGCAGAGTTCACTCAAGCTGATTAACTTGTGTTTGTCTCGCCGCGCAGACCTCGGTTAAACGTATCTACCGCAGTTTACATATAACATCATTGGTGGATGTTGATTATATTTGGCCATGCCGCCGCCATGCAAAATCAAAAATAGCCTAATGGTAATGGTACATGTGTATTGTAGATCGTGAAAATATGCAAATCTGTGTGGCGTATAATAACAATATATCATAAATAGCCAAACAGTTCGCAGGGACGCGTTTTACAGGGTCAGTCGGAAAGGGTAAACTAACTACACCTGCTTTTATAGAGCCATAAATCGGTCTATAATGTTCCACTGCGATGGGATATAGAATTTAATCTGGTAATTAAATAGGTATGTCAAAAGCTACTTATTAAAATCAGAAAGCTGACAAGACGAAAAGATATATTCCCAAATTAATTTTTAGATATTAATTTTATTACCCAGATATTTCCTCCTCTGAACTTTTACTAAAGAAAATTCATAGAGATAAAATATCGATACCTATATCGGTACAAAGATTTAATCCTTGAAATGGGTGTTCCTATATCGATTTTTAAGAGTGAATTTGACGATGGAAGATGGAGGATTGACAGATGCCTCGTTAAAAATGTCAGGTATTGTACATTCAAATTAATACAACTATTTACTGATTAATTAAAAATTAAAAAACCATTCACCACTTTAACCAATTCCAAAAAACTTATTACATGCAACTTATACAATCGGTTTTTTAAAATGTAAAAAAATAAGATATAAATGTAGGTACTTTTACCTACTTATATAGCCCTATTATATATTCCAAACCATACAATTTACTTGCTGATATGGAAATTATTGTGTGGTTCCGACCACCACAATTTTTTTATTTTCTTTCCATAAGAGATAATTTTATTGCCAATTTGAGTTAATTGCCAATGCCAATCATATCGTGTGGAATAGGCCTAAGATTATAAACTTAGCAATATATTAATTTAAAAAAATCGGTCAAGTACATACCTGTCCACCAATTCCACCAGCGACCCATTTTTCACTTCCGATAACTACTACTACGAAAATTTTTATAGGTAAACAGGCCTTAGCAACTTTCAAACGAATAAAAGAATCCACATAAAAACGAACTGCACAGTAATATTATTTGATGATATTCCAATAAAATATGGTGAAATAAACGGGGATACTCGGTTAAATAGGTACCATAGACAGGAAAGGAAATCCCCGTATAGGTTCATTGCTCCAATTGTCTGTTCACAGCGTCACAGGACAGCTGATGAGTCCATGGCCGTATACGTATTATTGTGACTAAATAAGGAGTAAAAGACAAACATTTCGATGAATTTTCGTAAGGGCCACGTTGATAGTATTACGTGGTAATTACGCATGCATTGTTGTTAGTATCGCCAAGGTGCAAGGATTACCAACAGGCCTTCCCGCAGAGACAAGAATACCTAAAGTATTCCTGCACATTATCACGTCAATCACACGTTGGATAATCACGCGACCACAAACCGTATCTGGGCGCGATAAAGTTCACGTTCGCGTGATTTTCCAACTGACCGGATTTAACTTTAGTTTGATACCGTGTTAGCAGTTGGCCGTTATAGGCCCCAGGTTAGAAGATTCTTTGTTTTATGAGAATTTTATATGACTACGTGATAATGTGCAGGAATACTTTAGGTATTCTTATTTCTTATTCGGATTTAACGTTAGTTTGATACCGAGTTAGCAGTTGGCCGTAAGGCCCCTGGGCTTACCCGTTCGCCGTGGTTTGCCGGCGCTGATACGAGTAGGGCGAACAATGTAACAGCCATGAGACTTCGGTCCGGTCACATTCCACTCAGTGGTTGAATTAGACTTAGGTACTCACGAACCGGAACCATTCCCTTCAAACCTTGCGAACTTTTAACCGAGTGTCCAAGAAGGAGGGTAATCATTTTGGGTTTTATGTAGTATGTTTCTGGGTTCCTGTAGTACATCCTGTAGCCTAAACGGCTTGACCGCTTTTGACGAGTGAGGTTCCTTTACGAAACGGAACGATGATTTCACGAACCGGAACGGCGTTCCGGCTCATTTCGAGAACTGATTCCACTCAACAGATTTCTACATTTGATAGGCAAATCCGACTCACCAAGCTGCACCGAGTGTGGGGTATTCGAAGATGTGTGTCATGTGATGGAGTGTGCCAGGACAGAGGCTGAAAGGTTCGATTACAACCAGGATTAATTTAGAAGATGTTGGGTGCTGTAACAGTGTGCTGGCTGATCCCTTATCGGAAGAGAGCAGAATACTGTGCAAGATTTTGGAGTTATGTATTAAAATAACAAAGTTTTAAGACCGGGCCTGAGGATGAGGACGATGAGGGTGGCATGGTAATGTCTGACCAAACACTCTTTAAAAATAAAGATTTAAAACAAAAACTACTACTTACTAAGAATTTAGTTATAGTACCTTGAACCTTCCTATAAAAGCAAATAGCCTAAGCAATGATATCTAGATAGAAATGTTGTTACACTTAGTTCTGACTGCATGGACTAGTTATTTAGGAGTAAAGATACTAAGGTCCTAAAGTTTTGAATATGAGGCATAGACAACGAAGGCATTCCTATGCATACGTAGACAACGCTACGTAGCCTAGTAGCGTAGTAGTCTTTGCATAAACGTAAGGCAAGAAGCAAAGAATAGGTACGAAGAAGCTACAATTATATGAGTGACCAACGATCAAGTCTTTGTGAGTGAGATAATTTATCAACTATGACAGAAAAAACAAAATACTGCAGAGAATGCATTTTTATTTTTGAGATCCCAAAAACACACTAACACAGTGAAAATACATTTTAAAATATTTTATGTTTTAATAAAGTATAATATGTTATATATTGCGATACATAATAATAAAAATATAAAACTTACAATATGTATAAATATAAATAGTTTGGCAATAGGCACACACAATAAGTTTAGCTTATTTATTAGTTCTTAACGCTAATCCCTTTTCATCGAAGGTGTAGTACAATCAATAACAAACGCAATGGCACTTGGAAGCATCGGTTTTTTCTTAAAATATAAATATATGAATAACGATGAAACAAACACACGGTGACTATAGTGATCGTATCAAAATATTTTTTTGGGTTTATTTGTATGATTCGTGCAAGTGATAAAAAAATTATAAGAAAACTTAACAAATCCGTAAGCTGGCCGAGTCGTCGTCATCATCACAAAATAAAATAAAACTAGACACAAAGAGTAAATGCAAAGGCTCATGCGGCCGACACAACACTGGATAACACTGGAGACAGAATTCAGGAAGCGGTCTTCACAATGATGACTTCCTCCTCCTGAACGTAGTGTTGGTCGGGCACGACGTAGGAGTGGTAGGAGCGGTCCATCTGCACGGCCGCGGCGGTGGCGGCAGTGGGAGAGGTCGGGCCCGGCGAGGCGCGCGGCGAGGGCGCGCGGGGCCCGGGGGCATGCTAGCCGCGCACATTCACCATGGTGCACCCGAAGATCTCGTCAAGCTGTCGCGAAGAGAACGTCACCACCATGCGGCGCTCACCGTGCCTTCGCGGCATGAACTTGTCCTGGTAGTTCACGAACTCGCCAGGCTTCACGTCGCGGAACCGGATCTGGGTAGACAACAACACTATTTAGCACTCGATCTCAACTATTTACATTATTTAATCTATACTAATATTATAAAGAGGAAAGATTTGATTGTTTGTTTGATTGTTTGCATTGAATAGGCTCCGAAACTACTGAACTGATTTGAAAAAATATTTCACTGACGGGAAGCTACACTGTCCTCGGGTGACATAGGCTATAATCTAAACTCGTGCGAAGTTAGGGCGGACCGCTATAAATGATAAAAGTGAATTAAGTATACCTGTCGTGGTCTTTGTACCCCGGGACCTTCGAAAGTGAAGTAGCAGTCGGTCAGATGCACGTTTAACGGGTTCTGGAAGCTGAATGTGACAGCACATTCCTGTCCTATGCATGGCTGACCTCGCACCTGCAGAAATACAAACAAAAAAGTGTTAAGACCAGCACCTAGTAAGTAGAATAGGCAATAAAAACAGTAGGTAAGTACCTGCACTTGCATCCTTGGCTTATGCAGCGGGAAGTCATCCTCATCAGACCAGGCTTGACGAGTCTGTTTCACATACGCCATAGCATGAACCTTGATCATAGAATGATCAACGAGCTTGTCCATATACTCTTGGGGAGTGACGTGTAGCTTGAGAACCTCACGCTGGCCCGCGCGCACGATGAACTCTCCTTGGGCCCTTCGCAGCCGTGAAGCGATGGCACCAGTGTAATAGCAAGAATTAGCAGTCAGCACACACCAGATCGTACGATCCTCATGCGACTTGTTCTGAAAACAAAGTAAGAGCATGACATGATGAGTCTAAAACTCAATATTTAAATACTTAAAGCCTTTGGTATTCCAAAGTACCTGAATGTTCATAGTGCAGTCGAAAGGCTGACCATAAGGCACGATATCAATATCCATGAGATCGAAGAAAACATCTTCGAAGTTGCGGTCAGGATATTCATAATACTGCTGCAGGCGCTGGTAGCCGCGACACGAAGCTATAACAGCAAGGCGCTCGGGAGAGCTGTCTACAGGTTTGTACTCGTGGGTGACCTCCTGCATGTCACTTTCTCCTTCATCATCCTCACGGCTTGGATTCTTGGTAAGGATTTTGCGGCCGACCCTGTAATTGTATCAGCATTAGGTAGGTTCGCATGTTTCACAAATTACCAAAGTGGTATAATTTTTCTTACTGGTATTGGTTAGAAGCCATCCTAATGAATCCCCATTCGGAGTTCTCTTCCTCCTGGAAGTGGCACAGCTCGGCGTTGAGCTGGCAGTACATGAAAGGCGTATCATATTGGAAGCCGACCTCTCCGCGGCGCACAGCCTCTACACTAGCCGGTCCACAGTGGTATACCGACTCAGCTTCTTCTTGAGGCGTAGCATCAATAATCTGCCAGCCGCTGTATCCTAAAAAAAATATCACTTTGAGCAACTCAACGTTTTTGAGATGTATACTGAGTCTTATTAATTCATATTTAGTACCTTGCGGCAGATCAGGTCGTTGCATCCATACATCATTCCAAACGTGGAAGTTCCAGCAGGAATCGTAGCAATCTTCATCCGGTCCATTAGGTACTTCATTTCCGTCGCGATCGAAGAATTTGTCCACGGTGAAAGTTCGGTTGGTATCATGCGCAGATACGTAGTTTGTAACGGGTCGGCAAGGAATACCTTATAAATATTAAAAGTATATCATAATCTAAACTATGTTAGAAGACCGTCAAAGGGTAACTAATAAACCATGCAATAAAATTACCCAGAGCTCTGCAGATAGTAGTAACCAAGCCAGCATAGACCCAGCATTGCCCGTATTCTACGGGGCGTCCGCCGTCAGTGAGGTAACGTTCCATAATGGCTACGGAACCAGTCCAAGCGTGTGGTGCCACACCATCTTTGTATTCGCCGTCATAACGACCAACCATAAGACCGTCGTCGTCATGGTTCGCATTAATCTATTTGAAAAAAGCAAGCAGGTATAGTTAATTAATCCTACAATAACATTATAATAAGCTTTATCTTTATGCATTACAAGTAATCTCACCATTGATGAAATAGCTCTGCATACGCGAATCGGATTACCACGTTCGGCGTGTTCGAGGCCGCTTCGTTCCAGCAAATACATGCAAGCTGGCAGCACAACATCATCAAATTGACCATAAATCCATTTACGACCCTTGGGTTGACGCCAAGTTCCACACCAGATTTTGCCTTGCTCGTTATGAACGTATTCTTTGCGGAACTGCTCGTTATCCATGAACACAGTGTCTTCGCGACACCATGGGTTAAACAACATGTAAATGTCTTCATCACATTTGTAGTCGTGACGATTGTCACGTTGACCAAAACGGCTGGTCTGGATCCAGCAGTTCCAAACACCGACTGGCGCGGTAGCAGGCGCATGCACTTGGAATGTAATGGTGTTTCCATCCTGTCGTTGGATGCTGATGTCCCAGCGGTCCATGTCGTGAGCGAGAGCTGCCAAATTTTGCATTGAGCCATGGCGAGAGCCGTGACGGGAACCGTATCCACGCCCGAATGATGAGTGCTGCGTGGTGCCACCATAGCGATCTATCATAGGACGGTCCATGGGTCCGTGCGGACTGAGCGGGCTGTGCTGCAAAGGCAAAGGCTCATTGCTAAACGAACTGCGACGAACACCATATGTTGTAGTTTCCCTCATACCACTCATCGGTCCCATTGGTCCCATGTTACCCATAGTGCCCATTGTGCCCATTGTACCCACGGTGCCCATCGTGCCCATCGTGCCCATCGTACCCATGGATCCTATGGTTCCCATTGTTGTACTGGTGTCTTGCATGCGAGACATGCCCATTCCCATACCCATTCCCATTCCCATCACGTCACGTGAGTGCTGGAATACTCCTTGCTGGTTGTTCCAGTTTACGGGCAGTACAACCCTGGTTCCCTTTGTAACACTGGGTTTCGGCCCTGCAGAAGAAATGTGTTTAAAAATTTAAACTATTTAAAATAAAAATAAAAAGTATATGAGTGTTTCCAAGATTACCTACATAGAGAGATATAAATTAACAGAGTTATTTAGGTATGTACGTTAACTCACCGAAGCAGAATACAACGCGAATCATATCCTGCTGCTTGTCGTAAGTCCTGTCGAAGCGGACAGCAAAGAAGAAGTTCTGGCCTCTCCTAAGCACAGGATTCGGCAAGATGCTATCGTTAACGAGATCATACTGCTCGGTGTGATGATCCTTCGAATTATCTCTCGAATAGAACTCAGTAAGCTCTACCTTCAACGGATGCTGAGAGTAATAGCTTTGAGGAATCGTTTCCAACGTATCTTGGCGGCGTCTACGTTCATTCTGGTCGGCCATCTTGCAAATCAAGTTGTGGGTGTATTGAGTGTTGGGGCTGTTCCTAATAGAGTGCTTCATGCGGTGAAGAGAGCCGGTGCTGTGAGAGCGTCCCGGGCGGTGCTGCGCCGTCGGACCAGCACGCTGCATGGGCCAGCGACGGGTCTGCCCTGGGCGCTGGCAGAAACTAGAAATGTTGTAATACGCAGACAACCCCGGAACATAGTTGGAAGGCATTCCGCCGATCGTCATCTGCTGATCCTTCATGCAGTTCAGGGTGCTCATCCCCGAAGTGATTCCGGTGATACCGCCCAAGCCCATGCCAGTCATGCTTGAAGTCATGCTGGAAGACATTCTGTCCATACTAGATCGTCGGACCATGGCCATCTTGACGCTGATGTAGTACAGTAGCGAGGAAATAAATAGTCCTATTTGAGGACTGCACTGAGCTCCGGGTTGACACCAGAGCGAATGGTGCCGATTGTTAGTTTTTAGCCCTTTTTATACTAGAAGTCAAAGGTAAGGATCGTTCACCGCAGAGGGTGTCAGTTACCATAGCGGGCACTGTGCCTGCGAGTTTCTGGCACTGCTTTTGTCTGTGATCACTGGGTCGAGCACAAACCAGACCACTTCTTCGGTGTAGGTTAGCGGCCGCGTGGTTCACTGTGTTCGAGCAAGTGTGTGAGCTTAGACAATAGGGACATGTTGTCATGTTAAGGCTGCGTATAAGGCAAGAAAAATTTCTGATTTCACCCGCGCGTCTCGCATCACCCGCATTAGTGTGAAACACAACCACGGCAGCGCGGCAGTCGCGCGCAGCTAAAGTGTACACAACTCGCGCACTCGACCTTGTAAAGCGGCAAGGAGCAATAACACACAGGATAAGCATAGTGTTGGTGCACTTGGTGTTTTGGCGATTAGCTGAGTTCGGTTGCGGCGCGCAAAACCGTAAATTGTTTATTTCACTTTTCAAAATTGTATTTGTTATTTATTTTTAGGTTTTCTACAATATAAAAATAATAAAGTATATAAATTAAATTGATATAACCTAAATAAATTCTCTAATTAAAATATTACGCTGGAGACAGTTTCAGAAAGCTAAACATGAAACTAAACTAAACTTAACTAATCTAAACTAAACTAAACTAAACTGAACTATGCTATGCTATGCTTTGCTAGGTTGAACTTGCCGGGATAAGACCAAAAAACCCAAAAACCTCGTGGCACGGGGTACCCGATCCCGGGTCATATCTCCTAAACCAGACCTTTAACCCAAAAAAATTACAAAAAAATATTTAGATTTTTACTTTTGAAATCAGTGAGAAATACATTTAAATAGAAATAAAGAAGGGTGAAAACCACCCCCTACCACGCCCAAATTTTGGCTCGAGGTAGTAAACTCATTTTAAATTTTAGTAATTTTTTTGCAGATTTTTTAAGGCTGTGGTTTAGGAAATATAAATAGTTCTAGTTTTTAGTTTATATTATAGTCTAAGTTAGGTCTTAAGATTTTGACGACCTGAAATACCCGGCTCCTCAAACATTTTGTCCCAGGTCAATCCAGGCAAGAATAGTTAGCTTCACTGGCTATCCAACGATAGGTCATTTAGTATTTTAAGACTCGTAGGTACATAGTAACTTGAGTTACTAAGTAGCGAGGCGGACCCTAAATACCCGATTTTTTGAAGGTCCATAACTTTGGACACAAAGGTCCAATCAAAAATCTGACGTCATAGGCATCATTTTTTCTGGCAGATGAAGACGTTAAACTCAGCTTTAAAACTCGGCTTTAGGACCTAACCCTAAAGACCCCAAATTGGGTTTGAAATTACGTAACCGGAATTTCATGTTAAAAATAACAAAATTTTTCAACACAAAAAATTCAGTGGTGTAATAAATAGACCATAAATTTTTTTTTGGCTTTCTACTCTCACAATTTCAGGAAATAAATAATATTTAAAAAAAAAATATTGTGTTTATTTAGTTGGTAGGCATAAATAATAATAAAATAGAAACACTGTAAACACAAGTGTGTAGAAAATAAAAAGACGCGTCTGATAAGCCTAAATTCGGCTATTTTTGTGCAAAGGATGCCTTTCAAAATATTAAAGCGCAAAAATCCGGAAAATTTTCGTAATTTTTTTCAAATAACATCGATTATCTCAGAAACAGTACGTATGAGGTCAATTTTGTAAAAAAAAATTGGAAATCGGATGTCAATCCGGACTTTAGTTTATAACATTTCCTGAAACTTTCCCCCCCCCCCCACCTCCCAATTTCCTAAAAATTTCGGTGTGTCGGAGACAAAATCTGACCGGATTTTGTGTATAGATCAAGACTTGGTCTTCTTACCCGGACCCCCCCTCACCAAAATCCCACACACTACCCCAAAATTTTAAAAATTGTAGAAAACTTTACCGGATCGTTCCACATGCCATCAGTAGCCCACGGACATACCCCCGCCCGCCTTCAAACAACTTCCGTAAATGCATGCTATGCTATTCTATGCTATGCTATGCTATGCTAAGCCATGCTATGCCATGTTATGCCATGTTATGCCATGCTATGCCATGCTAAGCCATGCTAAGCCATGCTAAGCCATGCTGTGCCATACCGTACCATACCGTACCATACCATACCATGCCATGCCATGCCATACCATACCATACCATACCATACCATACCATACCATACCATACCATACCATACCATACTTTGCTATGCTATGCTATGCTATGCTATGCTATGATATGTTATGCTATGCTATGCTATGATATGTTATGCTATGCTATGCTATGCTATGCTATGCAATGCTATGCTATGCTATGCTATGCTATGCTATACTATACTATACTATACTACACTACACTACACTACACTACACTACACTACACTACACTACACTACACTACACTACACTACACTACACTACACTACACTACACTACACTACACTACACTACACTACACTACACTACACTACACTACACTACACTACACTACACTACACTACACTACACTACACTACACTACACTACACTACACTACACTACACTACACTACACTACACTATACTATACTACACTATACTATTCTATACAATACTATACTATACTGTACTGTACTGTACTGTACTGTACTATACTTTGCTATACTAAGCTATGCTATGCTATGCTATGCTATGCTATGCTATGCTATGCTATGCTTTGCTATGCTATGCTTTGCTATGCTATGCTATGCTATGATATGCTATGATATGCTATGCTATGCTATGCTATGCTATGCTATGCTATGCTATACTATACTATACTATACTATACTATACTAAACTATACTATACTTTGCTATACTATACTATACTTTGCTATACTATACTATACTTTGCTATACTAAGCTATGCCATGCTATACTATACTATACTAAACTATACTATACTTTGCCATACTAAGCTATGCCATGCTATACTATACTTTGCTATACTATACTATACTATACTATACTATACTATGCTATGCTATGCTATGCTATGCTATGCTATGCTATGCTATGCTATGATATGCTATGCTATGCTACGCTATGCTACGCTACGCTACGCTACGCTACGCTTTGCTATGCTATGCTATGCTATACTATACTATACTATACTTTGCTATACTAAGCTATGCTAAGCTATGCTATGCTATGCTATACTATACTTTGCTATACTATACTATACTATACTATACTATACTATACTATACTATACTATACTATACTATACTATACTATACTATACTATACTATACTATACTATACTATACTATACTATACTATACTATACTATACTATACTATACTATACTATACTATACTATACTATACTATACTATACTATACTATACTATACTATACTATACTATACTATACTATACTATACTATACTATACTATACTATACTATACTATACTATACTATACTATACTATACTATACTATACTATACTATACTATACTATACTATACTATACTATACTATACTATACTATACTATACTATACTATACTATACTATACTATACTATACTATACTTTGCTATACTAAGCTATGCTATGCTATGCTATACTATACTTTGCTATACTAAGCTATGCTATGCTATGCTATGCTATGCTATGCTATGCTATACTATACTATACTATACTAAAATAAACGAAACACGCGAAAGCCCGTTGGTCCAGTTGGTAGTGAACCTTCCTTCTGAGCTTGGAGGCGTGGGTTCGATTCCCACCTAGGACAAACAGTTATGTGATGAGCGTTTGTGTTTGTTCTATACCTGGTTGTTAATAACTATAATCTATTTAAGTATGTATGAATTATTTAAGTAAATTACATTTAATTTATGAAATTATTAATTTTTTTTTTTTTTTTTTAATAATTATAATATATTTTTATTCAACAAAAATTATATTTTACTTAATAATTTTGATTTTTAGTAGTCTTTCTGACTGTTTCTCTCTCTCTATCTCTCTTTCAGCTTTCTCCGTCTGTCTCTCTCTCTCTTTCTCTCTCCACACGAAACACTTAGACTCTAATAACTATATTACCGAGCGTACATAATAATAGATGCGTTAGGTAGGGCCTAGTCGTATCCATAATTATTAATACCTGTAATTTTTTCATAGTAGCTTTACCTAGTCTGTGCTCTAGGTCATTGGCAACACTTGGTTGCCGCATCAAATGGTCGCGTTCGAGCCATAGTTTTTTTATGTTATCCATTGTTTGAAAATACAGTAGGTGTTCATATAATCGCACTCGGAAGATAAATCTAGGCGAATAGCAAGCGCGTGCGTCCTTCCCCGTTGGAGCATAGTGCGGTACTGAGGTTGAACGGAGCGTGTTTCGCCATTTAGATACAAAGCGCAACAGAATAAGGTTGAATATCGGACTTGCCGTTTGACCGAATAGTTGCTTAGAACTAAAGGACGTAAGTCTCAAATCGAATATAATTTATTATGAGAGTACTAATTAATCTAGGTAAATTTTGTCTTAGCACTGGAAAACAAACTATATTTTCCTTCGATGAGTATTTATTTTAGATATGTGACTGAAGTTCTATCCAAGAAAAAATCAAAAAAATCAGCAAAAAGGCACCATTTTGAAAACAATAAAGTATCGAGTAAATATCTTGCTATTATGTTTCTGTCTTAGTGCCGGAAAGAAAATGAATTGAAAAATCACATATATCAATTATTACGTTGATAGGATATTTGGTTTAGTTAGACTATCATGGCAAATTAGCATAAAATTTCGGAGGCCCCCTCTTAATTAACTTTTCATCCCATCTATTCGAAAAGGACGACTTGGTTCGCCTTTATATGCGCCCAAAGGTGGTATTTTCTATGAGAAACTTTTAGCGGGCAGTAATGAGTTTTTAATCCTCTTTATAAGTACGCCGCAAATGTCTTTGCCGCGCACTTTTTGAATTTGGAACATCTTAGTATTCAGCGCCAAAGAAATCGAACGCAAATATTGTTTGAATAAAGACTGGCTGGTACTACAGCCCATAGTCGCGCCGCCAGCTGAATAAAAAAAAAGAAATCAAATTAAAAACGCGCGAACTACAGCCGGCGGTTTCGTAAATTTTTACCGGATGGCGGATTGTTAGAAATTCATGGTTTTGTGTAACAGTAAATTTTCATTATTACCAAAATGTCTCAAATAAGTTTAGCTTTTTAGTTTTAGTTGTTTTATTATTAGATACTATTTAATTTCAATTTAGTTGTTACTCTATGTTTTATTAAATAATAATATTACAATAAAACATGAGGCGCCCAACGATATTTTACTTATACTATGTATATCATATCTATGGAGGCGCCTTTTATTTTCTCGTAGTGGGTGATGAAAAGTAGAGTGTAATACTGTGTTTTTTTGGCTCGGGCGACGTAGGTATATTGAATCTTGTATCGCTACGTTCAGGATTCTACTCTAGAATCCCTCACTTCGCTCTGGATTCAAAAAAGCGCCCTCGCCGTAAAAATATTATTTTGCTCCCGTATCAATAATTAGTTCAAAACTTCATAAAATTTTACGGTGATTTTTGGGGCGCAGCTAGTGCATTATATATTTTGATGAAAGTATTATATTATGTACCTACATGAACCTACCTACTCACGTACGACTTTTCCTGATTATTTAAAGTTTCGGTTTCGTTCAATAGCAAGCTTCATAGTAGTTAATGTAGCTAAGTTAAGGTATCTATCAAGCTATACTCGCTTATATTATTACAAGTAAAAACAGTTGCGAATATGTTCAGATGCTTCGGAGGGAAACTTTTGACTTGAAAGAAGGTAGGTCAAAATTATAAACCTACCTTTCCATATTCAAGCATTAGCCAACTTGCTATAGCTATGTATGTGCTTAGATTACCTACTCTCAAAATATAGGTACCTACCTAGGGATTAGGAACGATACCTAGGTTCGTAAGTCCTATATTAATTTGTATTGTTGTATTAGAAACAAAGGTAACGGACACCGCTGTGAGAGGGTCCCCTCGCACTGCGTCCTATTGTTTTAGCGGTTATTTGCCTTAACAACCCGTGCCGCGCGCATGCCAGAATAATAAAATAATTTACCTATCAAATTACGTATCCCCAAAATCTCGAATCTGAATAATACCTATGTGGATTGTAGATTTTACACAAGAGCAACACAGAACATCTTTTTTCGTAATGGCTACACAACGGTTGCCTAGCAACGCGTTGTAAGTAGATCAATAAACCGCAATGTCTATTTGATGTCTTTGCATTCCGTGAAATCGGCAACGAGTCTTAACATTTGTCAAAGCCTTAGTATTTATTCAATTTGTATTCATTAGGAAAGGTATAAATTCGAAAATAGTCAAACGTTAACTAATAAAACGAACTAAAACTATGACAATGAATTTGTACAAACTATTCAGTTGCAATGTGGAGATTCAATATAAAGGTTATTTATTGTCAAAAGCAATGTTGTTTACTTTAATAACTACTGCTCTTAATATATTTTTACCATTTATCGTGGCATACAGGAGCCGAGGTATGTAATACAAATTTACATTTTCTCTAAAAAAAACATAGCCTTTTTTAATTTCCATAGCCTTATTTAAATGCGCGGAAAAACGTCACATGGGTGGTATTTTTTTCAGGATTTTGGCTTAGGTCGTTTAGCTTTTACGAACAGCCGAAAGTACACTTCACTTATGAATATTTACTAGTGGCAGAAACGGAAGATTCAAGTCGCCCCGTAGTGTGCGGTGACGGAGCAGCCTTGGACGAAGACTTTTTCAGTGGAAAAGAAAATTGTGCTAATATACATGTAGGTAAGGTGTTTAATACGCTACCGCACTGCATATTTTTTATTGTCTTTTAAAATAGCTGACCATTAATAGAGTCAATCACCAAAAACGAATGTTAAATGTTTTTTTTTTTTTTTTTTTTTTTTTTTTTTTTTTCTGGGCAAGTGCCTTTATTAACTAAACATAATACAAGCTATAACTAAAACTACAAATACAGTTAGACTGCCCATAGACCGTTGAAGGTCTAAAGACAATCTAAATGCTCAAGCCCACTACCAGTTGGCAGCGTACCCAGCATGCAATGTCTTTAAAATTAATGTAGATACGATAAGTATAAGCAATGATCTTAATGATTCTCATTGGGTATAAGTGATTTTAATGTCTTGCTAGACAGAGAGAGGACTATACTTACCAATGACGTCACTTGTAAAAACAACTATGTACCAAAACAAAATCACATTTGTCTGTGTTAAAATTGCTATAATTTCAGGTTCACCAATATAGCAATAACAAGGACGGTATAAATGATTTCATTGACTTCAATGTTCACCTGATCGTGCCACCTGATCACACTATCTCGTCAGTTCTGTTGATTTTAGGTTTGAACTATCAACTAAAGGTGAGTGAGTGTGTCCTGTGACCGTAGTCACTCGTTGCATTTTCTAATTTTCGTAAAAAATTCGTGATCAAAATACCCTGATTTATTTTTGGGTTCAGTTTAGCTTACCACATTTTTCATCCAAACTAGTAGATATCTCTTCTCTATCTATCTACATAGTATACGCTTTCCGCGTCTGTCTGTATGTCTGCATGGCCGCTAGAGTTTTAATGCGGTTTTCACCATCAGTTAGATACATTTTCACGGAAGGTTTATATAATATATAACTAGCGGCCCGCCCCAGCTTCGCACGGGTACATAGATTATAGCCTATGTCACCCGGGGATAGTGTAGTTTCCCGTCAGTGAAAGAATTTTTCAAATCGGTTCAGTAGTTTCGGAGCCTATTCAATGCAAACAAACAAACAAACAAACAATCAAATCTTTCCTCTTTATAATATTAGTATAGAAGTATAGACTAGCGACCCGCCCGCCCGGCTTCGCACGTAAATTACACCCGTGTGAAGCCGGGCGGGCCGCTAGTAGGTACCTTTTTTTTATGCCATAGGTGGCAAACAAGCAGACGGGCTGCCTGATGGAAAGCAGTCACCGTCGCCTATGGATACTTGTAACACCCGAGGCATCACAAATACGTTGCCGACCCTTAAGATATACAATAAACTGCTTTCCACCTTATGGAAATGTATCTACCCGTAAACAAGATGATTTTGTAGGTATATTCCCTCCACCTAGAGGTTATGGCTAGGCTACTAAAGTATTTTTTTTGTACGTTTGACTCCCAACTTGTGTCTACGATTTAGCACGCTTGTCTAGAAGAAACCGATTTAGGTAGGTACTCGTGATTTGAAAACACCCAGATTATTACTATCGGGGAACTTCTAGAAAATTCAGGCAGCACATTCCACAGACTAGCAGTTCGCAGTACTTCTTTGTCGATGCTACTACTACCTAGAGTACCTACCTAAAGAGAGTACCTACTTTTCCCCCAGAAAATGCGGTATAACTGTATCACAAGTACCACCGCGTAATTCAACTAGTAAAAAAGTAATGTATAATGCAAGTAGCCGTGCGTATTAGCTACATACGATTAGCATTGTGGTTAAAATAACCCACTTGCAAATGGTTGTATTTTATCTACCCACTGGCTACTTAAGTAGGTTATGTAGTCTATTGAAGTAAACAAAGAATGAATTCTCGACACATTAGACAATGCAAACCGCAAACTGTCTATTATTCTATTTTCCAGACCGTCTGCCCATTACACATGCAGTCTCTTGCCATCATCACTAAAGAATTCGCGATACCTCCCTCTGGGTTCCAATATTTCGGAGACCTCTATTTTAACCAGATCACGCACTTGCCGTGCCCATGGAATAGCGTCGATACGAGATACAACAGCTCTATGTTCGATGGATCAGAGAAAGGCAGGATATTTACCTTTGCTGTGGACTCTATTCTGGAGATGTACTTTAGAAGAGAAGGTAGGTTAATCTTACCTATTGTCATTGGCAGTTTACTACCTTGTCATATCAATTATCTCCATTTTGTAACTTGATATTTTCTTGTTAAGATTTCATATACTGTAGCCTTTCTGAACATCGTATTTTACATACAAACCAATCGTGCTATCACAGAATGCTAAGAAGTGCAAATGTGCTATACTTCAACGCCTAGTAATAAAGTGCAGTATTGAGACACCCATGAATCAGATTTTTATCAGGCGTTACACTGCATTTCAACTCGCTTTTAATTTTTAACCCTCGACTCAAAGATGATATATATTTGACGTATGTATTTGTGTCTGTCTGTGCCATCATACCTCCCAAACGGCTGAACTGATTTTGATTTACTTTTTTTTTGTTGTTTGATACGCATTTTGATCGAGCGTTCTTAGCTATGAATCACGAAAATCTGTTCAGCCGTTTAAATATTACCAGCTCTTTTATCAAGGGGTTGTTAAAAATTGCAATTTATTTGTTAGTATGCAGATCTTAACGCGGCCGTTTGATCTAAATCTGCCCAGTAGCGTAAAAAGAGTTCTGTTTCGATTTGGTCTTTTTTTTTCAGTAACATCACAAACAAAACCAGCATTCACGAGAAGTAAGAATGGCCACACTGGAACTGTGGACATGAAGTTTAGCCTTCGACTTCCGCAATCCGAGATTTTGTACACGCCAAGTGTGATGCAAGAGCTCAAATGGGCTTGGCCTCAGTATCTTTCTCTGTTTATTGTATTCTACTGGGTATTTGATAGGATCAAAAAGTTTGTATTTATAAATCGGCTGTTAATGGCTTGGGAAATTTTCCCTGGAAGAAATGATAGGATCTTATGAATGTAGCTCTTTTATATTGAGAGAGAGAGAGAGGGCTCTTTGCGTTCATATACAATACAGGAAGCCGCATATTAGGGTAGGTGCGTTCGTTTTCTCGGTACACTCTATACTGATTCGTATTAGATTCTAGTGTGGAATGAAATACAATCCACTATACACTAACAGAAAATGAATATTACATGTGAAAAGAGATGGCAATTTACGCATGTATTAACCAACGTTTGGCGGTTAATATCGCAGAAATAAATAAAATAAGTCTTAAACAGTACCTTCTTTTATTCTAAAACAATTGATATCCTACTTATCTATTAGTTAACGATATACACAATTACAGGAGAGTGGCACAATCTCTAGTTTGGCTCCTACTGTCAAAAATTAAGCAACTAGAGTTCATGTGACTCCTCAGGCAGTTACTGTGAAAGAGATAGTGTGGGTAGTTGGCCTCCGAAGTTGGCAGAAGACTTAGCATCAAGCTCCGCTCTGTTGTCCTCGATAATAAAGGTTTTACCAGTATAGTCGTCGAGTTGGACGAGCAGATATCTGCATAAATAGTTTCCATATTCATTCTGAAATTAGTGAAAAAGTGTTTGTTTATATGGTGCTGTAACATGGACACTTAACTTATGACACTATGCACAAGATCCATATGGCACAATCACCGCCCAGTGGCTATGTTAGAGATCGCTCTCCTGGACCCCTCCATATCAGAAGGTCTATCAGACTGTATACCAAATGTATAAATTCAATGACAAACAATTAAAGACATAGTTAAATGAACCAAAAGACTGAGTTGGAGTAGGGCAGGACACTTGGTCAGAAGTGAAGGCAGACTATGGATTAAAGCAGTCACATGATGATTGATTGATTGATTGATTAACTCTTTAATGATTGACTCTTTTCTGATGACCGCAGAATGGGAAGGGACAACTGTAGTTCTGTACCTCACTGGGCGGAACACATTGTAAGGGCGGCAGAAATGCAATGTACGAGACTAAGGAAACCTTGGCTATACTCGGCAGTGGCTCAAAAATGGTAACGATGATGATGATATACAAGTTTAACCTAACACAATACCTACCTATTTTTACTCACGACAGAAGTTTTGCATAAGACATTGTGAGTTTGTATTGATTATCTATCCAATGGTCAATAAGATCGTTTCTGAATTAATCTGGGCTCTTTTATACCCTGTTCACAATATAGACACGGGTAGATGCATTCTGCTCTCTGAGTTTATTTTATTCTCGCATTTGTTTCAATCGCCCCTAAGATCTCATTTCATACCTGTTAGGATATTTTCATGCAATATATCATGCCAGTGATTCAAAAATCGAGTCCCAGTAGTGTGCATCGCGGCGGGAAAGCAGGTAGCTGGTAGAGGTATAAAGTTTTTCGCAAGGCATAGCAAGAGGCCTGATGGCATGATATTCGTTTCTTGAAATCGTGAGATGCCGTTAGTGTCTGACACAACTTGCGCTGATACTCTAGCGAAGTCTGACCTCAAAAACATATATATATAAAAAAAGTTTAGTAGAGATTTTTGGTAGAGAGGTTATTTTATGGTTTTTTTTCTATTAGGACTATTGATCGATAATGTGTTCTGAAAACAATAATCCACCCAAAAATATGAACAAACTTAAACCTTTGTTTTTAGTTTTAAATCTAAAAAGTTGCAAAACTATCATAAACTTTTGTTTAGTTGTGTAGATATGTACAAAAATTGAATAAAATTACCTGTTTCATATCAAGCTCAACAACTCCCTTGTTTCGAATGCCCTTGATATAGAATCTCATCCTCATGTGCTGGACTCCATCTCTCAAGTATATTGCATGGCTGACATGAGTTCGCCTTCTGCGTGTTGTTTCTTCTCCATAACCTTTTATTGGAGCTCCTAAAGCATCCTCTATTCTTGGATCCTAGAAGATGAAAATACCACTTTGGTGAATTATTAACAGTCAAACAGCATTTGGGGCTAGAAGTAAAAATTTGATTTGTATCGCAACAGCTGAACAACTCAATCACCAAGATAATGAATTATGTAAACATCATCAATCCATGTGCGATAGATAAAGGTTACAAGGACATTCTTACATTTTTGCACTTTTCCAGAGCATCTGAATAAATGCTGTTCGGGCTGTTGCTTGAGAACAGCTCACGAAACACGTAAAAGAAGATAACGCCGGTAACTCCGACGCCCAACAGAATGACCCCAGTGTATGAAACTGTTTTAGTGGTTTCTTTAATCTTTTCTCCTAGTGGCCTCACGTCCGTGGAAACGTCAGCTCTCTCGGAACTTTTAGTCAAGCCACCTTGCTTCTCCGTAGAATAATAAGATCGAGGAAAACTAAATTTAGATGTTTGAAACACAACCGGGCGCCCGATTGTGCTTGTTCGCAGAACTGGAAGCAACTTTGATACTATAGCCATATTTCATAAAATGCGATTTTTAGTAGCTACAGTAATGCACTGATTTTACTTTGGAAATAACGAGTTATTAAACTTTTAAGATTTTATCAAGAAAATAAAATGCGCTTTATTTGTCAATCTGGCTGGCGCATTTCGTTTTTTTTTTTTTTTTTTTTTTTAATTAATGGCTACCGCCCACCTTTAGGGCACTTTGGCCAACGTCACGTTAACAAAAAACAAACGCGATTTAAAATAAAACAAAATATGACCAGCAATCCTAAAACAAAATAAATAAGTAATACAATACATATAAATACTTACAAACACAAAAATACACTATAAAGCACTTTATACACTAACATTATTGTCAGAAAGAAAATTACTTATAATACGGAAAATGGAAATATCATTTGATGAGAGAAGAACAGACATAGAAGTTGGAAAAGGAACTACAAGACTAAGAGAAAGAAAAAAAGCTGAATGATCAAGCAGCGGACAGGAGAAGAAAATATGATTGAGGTGGCCGTCATCAAGGCCACACTCACACAAAGAAGAGTCCCTGATACGTAATTTTTTAAAATATGTGGGAACACAACAGTGTCCCAACCTCATTCGAATTATGCAACTTGTAATTTTTTTACTAAAGTGCATTCTGGCAAACCACGGCCTCCGAGGGATTACGGGCTGGAGAGCCGCATAAGCGGAACCCCTAGACCTTTCGTTTCGTTCTTTTTCGTCTCATTCCTGTCAAAAACAAAACGTCAAAACAAACCCAGCTGATAGTTTTTTTTTTTTACTTTTTGGCTTAAGACAGTTTAAAATTGTTTTCAAAGTATCAAAATCTTCTTCAAATAAAATAAATCAACTTTAAGCTATCTCACTTTATGATGGCGATAGTAGAAGTAGCAACATAATTATACTAATCTGTGTTATAAAAGGCGCCGCACGCACGTGTCTTGTTCTCTAGCGGCACAATCGCACCCCAACCAAATACTGTTCAGTCACTACTGTTCAGTCACTTCTACGCTCCTTGAGTAATAGTGTTCCGTGCTACTACGTGACAAACATCCACCTGCAGCAGCGACAAAATATCCACTTCCCTAATCCACTACAGCCAGACAAAATTACGTTGCCATTGAATCCTAATACCAGGAGTTTACAGCGGCTGTTATATTTTTTCAGAGTGGCTCAGCTGGAGGCCTAGCCTAGATGGTCTGATGTGACGCTTCGTGGGCAGAGCCCACTTCATCTACCTGTGCCTTTGACAATATACAGGGCTTCAAGGAAAAGGTATGCTAATCCGAAAAAAGTTATAGTTTGGATCTATCTTAAACTCGAGCCAGTACCGAAAAGTCTGCCAAAACATGAAGGAGCGAGATAAGCTTGTTTGCACACACTGACATATTCTTACTAGTTCTATAAACGCACACTTCAATATTGAGCGGCACACAACTGCAAACGATGTGCTCAAAATGTAAACGAATGGACGAACGAGGGAGCATAAGTGCTGAAGGGGAAACTGTATATATAACGCTCCATTTATTTATTTATTCTGAGCAAAATAATTATGGCCTCATGGAATTCGTCACCAACATGAAAAAGACGTCGTCTCGTTATATTATTTTCATAATGGCAAATGCACAGGAGTGCGACGCTAAACATAGGCACAACATGGCCTTATGTCATTGCAACTGACAGTGACTGTTCACAGACAGCTAGCACCACATAATTTGATCCGTTTTCGATATAAGTTTTAGCATGAAGACTCATTTTTACTCTTTCTTTTCTATCGAATCTAAAGAAGACGCCGTTATGCCCGTCATGCACTTCGTCACAGTATGGGCTATTGAATTGAAGTTGAACAAATTTTATCGATTGTCATTTTGGAAAGATTGTGGGGTGCGGGCTGTTTCAATTTTCAACGAAAGATTTTTATTTTTATTGTGTGATATGTGGCATTATTTATTTTAATTAGTAGAGTGATAGCTTGCGTTATTGTAGCATAGTCAGTTTCAACAACATTTGTACAGTAACTTTATTGATGAAATTATAATTCCATCATCAGAAAAATGGATTGGATAATTTCGGACGAATTAGGATTGACTGTGGGTCACCTGGTGGGATGGGGAGCGGCTGGCGCTATGATTATTGGTGGTGTGGCCCCATATATCCCCCAATACAGGCAAATAAAAAAATCACAAGATGCTGAAGGATTTTCTTTGTATGTTTGTTTGACACTACTCATTGCCAATACATTGAGGATATTGTTCTGGTACGTACCGCCCGTTTAATTTATTTAAAATAGTTATCAATTTAAAAAAACTGTCTTCCCAAAATTAGTAAAATACGCTATTTCGGTAGCCAAGAAAAGAAATTCGGTAGGATGGAAATTTTTGTAACAAACATTAAAATATAAAAATTATTTAGAAGCTCTCCTTTTTTAGTTGGTTAATAAAGTGATTTTTTTAAACTAGTACATATTCAAATTACCTAAATTTCCAGGTTTGGCAAGAGATATGAACTCCCACTGTTGATTCAGAGCATTGTTATGAATATAACAATGTTTGTGATGATACACCTCTGTGTTACTGTTCGCAAAAAGAACCAAATCGTTAGAGCAAGGGAGCGAATATTCACAGGTTAGTATGAGTACAATTCTATAGAGTAATCTAAATAAAAAAATTATGAAACTTCATCATGACAAGGACTGTTATCAACTTTATACATCATATCTGTTAAATAGTAAATAACATCCACCTACTTTATATTCCTACTACAAAGTTCTAAAATAATGTCTCATTCTGCTAAGATAATAAGATTATCAGTATGAACCAAACATAGTATTTTAAATATTATTTAAAATTAATTTTGTTTCGAACACTATAGTTAAAGAGTTATATGGAACAGTGCTATTAAGCCTATAGAAAGTCATTGTATTTATCATGAACAACTTTTACTATGGGACCAATCTGGAAAACACGAAAAAAAAAACAGCTGTTTCTATCTTTTACAATGTTGAGCGTGAAAGACATTTTTTATAGAAACAGCAAAATTTCTGATTTGAAATTTTCATGGAAAAAATAATAATAGTGTAACAACCTCCTTTCGGCTACGTGCCACCACTCCAACACTATAATTATATTTTCTGTGTTAACGCTACAGGGTAACAGAAAGGGTGTGCTAAGCCAAAAGGGGTCCGTTCCATCATTATGAACAGCTTTTACTATGAGACCAACCCTGAAATCATAAATCAGCAGTTACATACATTTTGTAGTGTCAATTACCGTTTTCTATGTAACAGCTGATATTTTTTTTATGATTTCAAGGTTGGTCTCATAGTAAAAGCTGTTCATAATGATGGGTCCTATGTACACCTTTTGGCGTAGTACACCCTTTCCGTGTAACCTAGTGTAAAATAACCCCCCCCCCACTTTACACAAGGAATACATTCTGCAAAAATTAAGTATTAATTCGTGTATAAACTTATATTAAATGAATTTAAACTTCAAAAGTCAGTACATCCAAAATGTTTGAATACATTTGCAAGCCGTTTTTTTTTTTTTTTTAACTATTAATAATAGGCTTGCATTTGACCCTCATCACATCAAGTTATGCCGAACGCACTCTGCGTTCGCTAATTAGTCCGGTCCATCTGTAGAGGCCAAAAGGCCAACATTACAAGTCAATATAAAAAAAAAAAAAAATTATCCTCATCACGCCTGATGTTAAGTGATGATGCAGGCTACGTTTGAAGCACGCTTGCCTAGAAGAAACCGATTCACTCGTGATTTGAAGACATCCAGATTGTAACCATCGGGGAACACCCATTCAGGAAGCGCATTCCACAGACTACTAGTTCGCACAATAAATGTGGAATCAAAGCACTTCGTACGGGTTTTCGGAATATGAACCTTAAAGCAGTGACGATTTTTCGTGCCCGCTCTGGCAGTCCTATAGAAAAATGGGCAGGAGGGAATTAGATCGTGCAGATCCGATGCACACTCTCTGAAATGTGTCCGATAAAAAACCGATAGACTAGCAACTTTACGTCAATGCTCAAGACTAAGAAGCTTTGTTGATAAAAATTTGATTTATGAAACTAAAAAGGAATCCTCGTAGAAAAAACCTTACGTATCTGGGATCTGTGTGACTGAATGAGGTCAGTCAGACTGGGAATACCTGCGCAAGTTATGCATAAATAACTTAAAACCCAATTCTGAGGGAATTTCCTATTTTAACAGAATGGTCAGAGATGTGGAAATTCTCACTACCAAAGATAAGTTAGGCGATCATAAATAACTGTATGCATCAAATAAATTTGCTTAAATTGAGGCATTTTAGCACGAAATTTTAAATTCGCGTTTAAGCTAAATCGCGCCTAACAGGGCCGGCCCCGTTAGGCGCGATTTAGCTTTAGGCCTCGAAGGAAGGAAGGATGGGGTTACTGTATTTGTTTAAAACCAATAATTTTTACTGCTTATATATTTTATCTTTATTGATTATGCAATATTAACTAATTCTCCATTTATTTATTATATTAATTTGTTTTTATTTCTACTTTATTTTATGTTGTTTGGTGCTGGTGACCTTAGGTGCGATTTTCATGTTATATATACTGTTGTGTTGTGTGAACGGCTCAGCTCAGCCAGACGAAACGGCACGCTGGCTGGACCAACGCCATGGTGTCCCCGGAGGGGAGAAACCACATCGCTTCTATGGTGAGTCCTGCCACCACACCACCCTGTCATGACCGTTTAAATTACTTGCCATGTTCATTGTTTCATACTATTTATTTTTGTTTCAGTTACGGACAATCGTCATGCTTTTCAATGTGGTTTTATTATGCTGTAACGGTTTTCATTTTATTAGAGAACTCATTCAGTTTTGTTTTTCATTTTGAAATTTTCAGCTTCTGTGTTATGTGCATGTTGTGAGGAACAAGGCTTGGTATAGTATATCGTCACTGTATTTATGCAATTAAATTAGTTGTCATTAGCCCTTTGACCGCCAACGTCGCCTATGGGCTTCAAAAATATTTTGTGCCCAGACCGCCAATGACCCCTTTAACGACACCACTTTTGACTCTTATTAACAGGAAATATAGCAACAATATTTTTTACTATATAATTAGGTATAAATAGTTCATCTAATCAAAATGAAAAAACAAAAAGTTTGTTTTATAGCGTCTAATTTCGAAATTTGAATTAGTTTGAAACCATCTGTAAACATGTAGTTAAAACTATATTGTTAGATGGCAAGTTACAACTTTGTTGAGACGGAAAAGTTATAACTTTTTGGAGACGTGACAAATTATTACTAATTTATTACAATTTTATGCATGGCCATTGGCCAATTAGAACAATTTTTCTGCGTGACAAATAGTATCCTAAATAAAAAAAAGGCTTGGCTTACAGAGCGCACTTTCGATGCGTGACCCGTGGCGGTCAAAGGATAAAAGTTAATTTTTGTCTGAAGTTATTCACTTGTTTAGTGTCAATTTGTAATGAATCTTGCCTGGAATGTGTTTAAACATCGTACACTAACTGGGTTCAATGCTCTCATAACTACAACAAAGTTATTTGTGGTATCTGTGAATGAAGTATGACTGGGTCAAAATGTCAGATGTCTTTATCTATCGATGTCACAAGTTTTCCGCATGTGATCTCTACATCAAATCTTAATTACTGAAGCGCCTAATTTTTTTACAACTCAGATCAAACAGAACTAGAAAAGTATTTTATTTTTTTATATTTGTTATATCAAGGAGATTCCGTAAACCAAAAAAGTTTTAAAAATATATTATTATTTCAATCTACGGCATGTCCACAATCATGTGAAATTAGTTGGATATTGGATACTACAAATAAAACGTACTTTTTAAACTATTTTTCAAGTTTTAGTTGGTCAAATTTGTATGAAAATTAACGGAAGATTTG
The DNA here is from genome assembly GCA_932305915.1 of Agriopis marginaria. Lineage (NCBI taxonomy): Eukaryota > Metazoa > Arthropoda > Insecta > Lepidoptera > Geometridae > Agriopis > Agriopis marginaria. Next base: position 13,780,483 of record OW029915.1, read on the forward strand.
GTGTGGCAACAAACTTGCAAAAGTTCGAATTTTGCAAGTAATTTTTCTGACTCCGTTAACAATCACGACAAGCTCACTTCTGCAAGTTTTGGTACTGAACTTGTTGCAAGACGGGTTGCATGTGCAAAAAATTGTAAAAAATTCTTCCCATATTTCTTACTTTAGAAATAAGTTTAGAAGTATGTTTAAAAAAAAAACAGTTTATAAAAGAATTTGGTAGTTGTGTACTTTTTTTTTAATGCCCTTAGTTCAAGAACGTAGGCAGGGGGGGGGGGGTTTGTCACGTGTTCTAGAGCGGAGACCACGACTCGGCATACGTAGCGTATGACGCCCTGAGTCTCGTTGGGGGGACGATATACGTCTAACAGCTGCCTTAGCTGTCAGTGGCTGGAAGAGAAAAGCCGAAGTTCGGGCTAAGTGACGTGCCTTGGAAGAGGCCTATATCCAGCAGTGGAATGGTATAAGCTGACATTGATGATGATGGTAAATTGCCACGGACACTAGGAATTTTGAGCTCATTTATTATTTATGTTACTAGGAAGCAAATATAAATAAAACAACCATGAATAATTATATCCCCGGCGCATTATCTTCACCGTAACCACTGGCACCACTGCTCTGAAGTACAGACTGAATTAGTCTTTAAGTCTACAACGTTACGATTGATATTTATGTCAACACATATCTACTGGATATGGAACTGCTATTTTTGGGACTCACATCCCCATAATAGATCAATATAATTTGTTATAAAAAAGTCAATAAATATTCTGTTATCTACTATTTTCACAAGGTCATAGCATGTTAACTGCCCTCATTAAAATGTTAAATCACTAGCCCGAAACTGTTCCAAAAATTGAACATCTATTATAAAAATATACCTACTTTTATATTGATAAGACAAATTAAACTCGTAGTACTATAATGAAACTTATCACCAAAGGAAATGTACCTATTTTAATCAAAATGTATATAGAAACAATGCATAGTGATTTGTACAAAACACACTGCCTCGTTTATCTAATTGCATTTACCTGCTTGTATGTTTCATGCATATACTTTGCTTCCTGGCTTGTTAATGATAATACTTTTAATCCAAGTAGATATTCGAGTTTTTATACATATAGCACGGGCGTAGCCAGGTGAGAGTTTTGGGGGGCGAGTACGCATTACATGCACATTTTTGTTGTTTTATTTTCTTGAACACTCCTCCGGTACTAAAACCTGGGGCCTTAAGGACAACTGCTATTGCGGCACCTAATCCGCTCAGTTGGAAAATCACGCGACCGCAAACCATATCTGGGCGCGATAAGGTTCACTCACGTTCGCGTGATTTTCTAACTGAGCGGATTAGGTGCCGCAATAGCAGTTGTCCGTAGGGCACATGCCCGTGACACATACACTAAAATCAATCAGCCAGACAGCAAATCATGTAAAGTTATTGGTCCACGATAGTTTTGAAACTAAAGGTCGTTTGGTTTACAACTATCAGTGACCTTTTTAATGTGGTTAAACAGGATGAAAACAATAACACAACCTTGACTCTTTATTACTATGTATTAAAATCAAGCTATTTAGAGAGCTGACGATTTTATCTATGCAGTTAAAAGTTGCAGAGCCCTCTCAACAGCTCAGAACTCATGCTATTGAATGCGCCACAATATCAATTTGAATTAAGCTTACCAATTATAATATAGTCTATTCACATTTACCTACGAAACATAATCCAATAAAGAGTCGGTCGACCCATCCACAGAAAAATTATAAACAACTAAATACATTTCATTTATTTGACACGGGAATTACTCACATACGATTAATGGATGTTATAACTTAATACATGTAGATTTTCATATAAACTTTCGACCCCCTTTGCCCCCTTAATTTGGTCCTTTCACTTAATCATTTCATAAAGGCCCTGTATACGCCATAAGGAATCTACCTGCCTAATTTCAGTTTGTAAGTCAAGTAGTTTGAGATTTCGTGATGGTGGGTAAATGATATTATGCTGTATATTTCGCTTTCCTTCTTCCCCAGATATGGACAGAAAGTATTTCTGGGCGTGGTCAGACTTCCAGAGCTACGTGGACTGCATGCTAGTATTCTCCGTGCTGGGTTCAGCGATCACCTATCTGCTGATCGAGTTTTCGCCGTTCGTCGAGCTGATAGGATTTATGGCGGTTTTCACGGAGGCCATGCTCGGCGCACCGCAGATAGCTAAAAACCTTCAAAATAAGAGCACTGAAGGGATGAGGTAATTTTACGACTGGTATATTAACCCTAGCTTATTCCCACATTATGGAGACAGTTGTCCTTGTCTATACGCCGTCATCTCAATATTCACAAAAAATATTATTGCGATTTTTATATATACATATATTTATAGTATACTAACTGGTACCCGCTACTTCGTACGCGTAGAGCTCGGCCTTCGGCCTCGTTACTACGCCTAGCGATATGGAATATACTTTACGACCTATTCTCATACCTACCAAATATACATAAAAAATCATAAAAATCGGTCAAGCTGTTTCAGATTAGTGAACCACAAACACCGTGACACGAGATTTTTATATATTAGATTGTAACTTGTTTGTGGCAACTTGTATGTCAAAAACCAAAGTTTGTCATAATCGTTTTATCACTGAATAAAAATGTATGATGCATCGATTAAATTACTCGTGGGTTCGACTAAATTAGTCACAATACAATACAATACAATTCTTTATTAATAACTCCATAGTTACAAGTCAAACTTCTTCAGTACACTTTCTACAACTTTGTATATAAACTTACTAGCTGCGCCCCGCGGTTTCACCCGCGTAGTGATTAAAAATGGTAATGATGATGATGAAAAGTACCCTATGTCACTCTCTGGCTCTTGAACTATACCCATGTCAAAAATCAGGTCGATCTGTTGTTTCGTTGCAGCGTGAAAGAGGAACAAACATCTATACATAAAACTTTCGCGTTTATAATATACTAGCTGAAACCCTCTACTTCGTACGCGTAGAGCTCGGCCTTCGGCCTCGCCATCGCTACTACAACCCGTTGTAGCCTATGTGTTATTCTAATGTGTAATCTATATTGTTGTAAACTTTCATTAAAATCCATTCGGTAGTTTTTGCGTCAAAGAGGAACAAATGTCCATACATCCAAACTTTTGCGTTTATAATATTAGTAGGATTAGCGGTCCGCCCCGGATCCGCACGGGTATAGTTACATAGCCTATATTGATCAGTGATAATGTAGCATTCAAACTGTGAAAGAATTTTTTAAATCGGTCCAGTACTTTTTGAGCCAATTCATTAATTCATTACAAACATACATACAAATCTTTCCTCTTTATAATATTTTATAATATAAGTAGGATATAAACAGTATATTTTAATAATATTATTATGTGTACACAATCCAAATTAAATACATAACTTATACAATTAAAAGTATTATGAGCAAAAATGTATTACTGTCACGCGAGAGGAAGAAGGGAAGGGTCCAGATATCATTACGATCAAGGACATTCTGCTTTAGAGATAACAGTCAGTTCTAGAATTTAATAATGTTGCTATCAATTTGTAATTTCCAGTGTGAGTATGGTGGTGATGTGGACATGCGGGGACTTGTTCAAGACTGCATACTTCGTGTTCAGAGAAGCGCCTACGCAGTTCTGGGTGTGCGGCAGCCTACAAGTCTTTCTAGACATCGTTATTCTCTTCCAAGTATGTTGAGGATTTTCTTTTACCCAACCAACCTTAAATCGTATATTAATCTAATAATCTGGATGTCTTCAAATCGCGAGTGAACATAATGACAACGTATCTAATAGCTATCTCGCAAAGAAGAATACAAAGTATAATGGAAATATCTTGGAAATTCCAAAGATTCGTAATCAACGATTTGGGTCGTCATTTACTGCCCAAGAATGGAACTCCCTGCCGTCCTCCTTGTTTCCTGATAAATACAAGCTAGGCATCTTCAAGGCTAGAGTGAATAGATTTCATATATTCATAGATCAACGTGTTCCATCTTCGACCACAGCGTCGCTTACCATCAGGCGAGTTGATGGCAAAACGTAAATCTATTCTATATCTTTTTTTAACTTCTAAGAGTCCAGTCTAGCTAGACCAGTGGCTCTTAAACTTTTTGTCATGGCAGACCATTTGCCTCTATATTGCTTTCGCCACAGACCAATAATATAATGATAGTTACTAAATCTGCGATGTTGGCCCCTTTTGCGGTCTACTTCTAGAGCCGCCACGGACCACATGCTAATAACCTATGGGGTAGACAAATATAACATCCAACCGTCGAGAAAGTCACTTACTACAATATCCTATAAATTGAAACCGCTTTCATGGTAGGTAAGGTAGTTATTATAAAGGGCATGTCGTGTCAGGTGTGGCTGTACCGGCATAACACCGCGGCGGCCCGGAGGCTGCGGCGCGGCGACTAGCAGTGGTCCGAGACGGGCTTGTAGCATTCAGCCCGCGCCGCCCGCGCCCCGAGCAGCCCCTGCGGCTGCTGCGCCGGCCGCGCCTGCCGCCCGGTGCGGCCCTGCTGCGCGTGCGCCCCCCGCGTGCAGCGGCCATGCCGCGCGTGCGCTCCCCGGCCCGCCCCCTGCGCGCTCTGCGCCAGATGTGCGCCCCGGCCGTGCGCACTCGCCGTGTGGCCCGCGCCTGCAGCCCGCTGCGCCGCTTGCGCACTCTGCCCCCTCTGCGATGTGGGCGCTCCCGCTCGTGCCCAGCGAGCCCGGTACGCCCACCACTGGGCCTTCCTCGTGTCCTGTGCGCTTCATACGGTCGGGCTCCTTCACCTTCCCTACCTTTTATGACGAAGTACTTCTGTGAAGTTGGTCGTGTTCTACTAGCGCGTTTATTACGTTCAATTTTATTTATTAGTGCCAATTAGTATTCCGGTATGAAGTGCGATGATCGAACCTACGGACTGTACGAGTCCTGGCTGCATTTATTTGTGGTTTACGGTTCTCATACGGTATTTACGGTTAGTGCTTAATTTACTGTATGTTCCCGTATAGTTGCGGTGCTATAGCGGCCAGTGCCTGCATATCGAGAGGTTCGGAGTGGGTATAAGATATTGGACGAACTCAGGGAGTGGAACGATTAAATTAAATTATAAATTGTTGGGTACAGATTCGTTTAGACGAAGAAATTTTACTAGTCGTTGTCATAGACGGTCGGTTGTTATTTAGGAAATTGAAATTGATATGCTTAATAGGTAGCTAGAGAAAGAATAAAAAAAGGTTTTATTAATGTTGCCTTGTACATTGTACAATTTTAAATAGTCATGATCGTTGAAATATAATTATGCATTTTTTGCATTTTATATTATTTTTATCTTTAGATTATTGAATGTTTTTTTTCTTCTATGAGTGCTGAGTATGTTTTTTTTCAATGGCTCTGATTAAAGTGAAAATGGTCTTACCACTGTTATTGTGGACATTTGATGAGAATTATTTAAACTTCTTGATAATAATGTGTCAAGCTAATTAGGTTATAGTAAAACATATTCCCCAATCTCCATAATATTCTTGTTAGTAATTTGTCTTCTATAATGTATACCATAGACCCATTGTATTATAAAAGGTATTGTATTACAAAATAGTTCTTCCCTCGTTCCCAAGACTATATAGCTGTGAATAACATTGTCAATGTAATAGGTATAGATCATTATGAAGATTAAGTACAATATTATAAATACATATATACAAATGCCTAGTCTTTGAAGTTAAAATATAAGCTTACTAGACAAAAAGAATCTAGCATAAACAGTTGCCTTATTATGGATGATTCGGATCGTGATCGCGATCGCGTGCCATCTCACTTACGCACGTGATGCGAGTAAATAGATGCGAACGGGACGGCATGCAACCTCGATCACGATCAAACTTCTATAATAAGGCCGCAGTTTGTTATTAACAATATAAAAAAGTCTACAATGTTGAAATACACTTATAAGGCCTGAAGGTCCACAATTGTTGTACTATGCACTTATTTGATTTTTTAATACATATCTTATGCATAAGTTTGGCAAAATATAAATAAACGAAAATTACGAAAATCTGCCAAAAAAAATAACTTTAACAAATGTTTATAGTACTAAATTAACCTTCGACCAAAATAAAATGAATGGACGGGCCATAACCATTGAACTTGCTCAGTAAAAAGAAGTCAAACCCGTCGGACATTATACTTCAACACATGTCATGATTATAAACATGTACAGTACATTAAATTTGTTACAAAAAATAGGTAGCGGTTTTTTGTTGTGTTTTTACACTTCGGGAAAGCACACGAAGGCATAATTTTGACAGATGTTTCGTTATCATGTAACAATAGTCTCGTGTTGCTCTTCCTACGGCTAGTGAGTGACTGAAACAAAGTGAGCGCCGGCGCTCATTTTGTAATCTTCAGAAATGCGCTTCTTATGGGTCCGTCCATTCATTTTATTTAGGTCGAATAAATTAACCATGACTAAATACTATAAGAATTAAACTGTTAGTAAAGTAAAATTTAATATTTGGAAAACAGCATTTAATATTACATAGTGCATAAGACCTAGTGAATGTTTATGCACTGTAAGTGATGTTAGCTGTAACACATTTGCTAGCGTTCGTGCTGCGTCTCGTTTTGTTTCAATTCAAATGAAAGAGACAGCGCGTTCACCTTCCTTCGGTAACATAATAGCCCAAGTACATAACCAGTACTAAATGAAATTTAATACATTCTATTTGATTTAAAAACCTGTATGTACAAATCGTATTCCTTATACTTTAAGATGCACATTTTGTCTGTATTGTTTGTTTTTATTATATTATATTGTATTGTTTTATTTAAATACATAAATCGCCAACAAGTTTATATACTCAGTTCACAAATCTTAGATATTTTATGGAAACAAAGAAATGTCACGAAAAGTCACTGTCAAAGTGAGATGTCAGTTGCTCGAAACATTTTTCACTTATGAAAAATATTTTACTCTCTATTTTCTTCGGTTTTCTCGCGTGGTATAATGGGGGATATTCTGATAGTTCAAAAAATAAAAAATAAACATAATTAAAAGATTGTAATAGATGGCTATGATTATAGAGGCGTAAACTATTATGATAGAGGAAATAGAGGGCAAATCAAACGTTAGCCAGAAATGTTTAGATCCCCTACTGTCCTACCAGTATAATAAAATATTTTCTAATTTTTTTTTTTATCATAACCTTGTATAGAACAGATATTACGTTAAAATAAATAGTACAAAACTATTTTAATTTTATAATTGTTCATATTACGACTAGAAAAACATAATAAAATACTTTTTTGGTCAAATATTGTTAACTACCATTATGAAAGATATTTTTTGCACTGGAAACCCATTTGTTTACATAAAATATCTAAGATTAGTAAACGGAGTATAGTTATTTATAATGTACAATTTCGTGACTGATTCCCTTATTTAACTGTTGCAAATAGTATATATGAGTAAAAAAAATAACCATAGATATTTCTAGTAGAATTTATTACAATAATATGGCACATTTCTAGATAAATTCTGAAAATGCATTTTATGTATAAAATATAATACATTTAAAAAGTGCATTTTGATAGTAATGAAAATTTAGTAATATATATGAAGCTTCCTTAGTAATTAGAATAGGTAAATTAAATAATAAATAAATAATGTAATATGTATACATAACCAGTATGTACAAACCCTGTTATTGTCATAACGATTTCGTTTAGTGTTGTAATTATATTTGTTTTTATTCGGCATTTTCGAATAAACACCTTGATAGGTGAATGAGATTCAAAAAGAAATCAATCAGTATTTTGTGTTAGTTTTTGAGCGTACCACGAGGCCTGTGTCCTGATATTTCATTTATAACAAAAAAAAACATGTAATTTATTTAATTATATCAAGAATAATATAATTAAATTAATTCATACATGTATATTATTATACTGAAAAAGATATTCAAATTGGCTGATACATTTCTGAGATATAAGCGTTTAAAGTGTTTGGTGGGGATAGAGAGCGGATGCTCTGTCCCTCTCTCGCCAAGAGTGTTAGTATAGCATTTGTGTAGCGCGCGCACGGCTTGACGTCATAGCGTAGCTAGCATGGAATTAAATAATTTAGTGTAACTTTTTTTTTATAGTTTTCTTTGATGGGCTTTATTTATGATCAGCTTTTTAAAGAGGTACATATAAAATTAGGACACAGGCCTATTGAAGCTACGTTTTTACTTATCCAGAACTCCAAAATGTTCCATAGTTTGTTCCCTATAATTGTCTTCATTTGGCCGTTAACGAGCGAATGCGCGCTTAGAGAAGTCGGGCAAAGTACATACGAATATCTACGTGTAAATATGTATCGATTCAAAATAAATTTCACTTTCAAAATTATAAAATTGTATGGCATTTGATCAGTAGCGGCGTTAGGGTAGGGCCTGGTTGGGTGACCGCACAGGGCGCCGCAGGTATAGATCTATTCTATCTAATTGGGTGCGCGCGCTGGTAGTGCTAAAACCGGCACTGCGTTTGAAACTTATTTTATGCGTGTTCTTTTTTTTAAAAATATAATCATAATCTTTATTTCTACTTTGCCCGTATAACTGTTCAGAAAGCTAGATACAAAGAACATCGTAAACGACCATACGACCAAACAAACATTTGCTTATTGTTTTTGATTCTCATGACAACCTTAAAGTATTGCCAGTTATTTTTAAATGTCAAGTACCTACGTACGCATGAATTGTCGAGAAGTACATACAATGTTAAATCGAGAGACATCTTTATAAATGTGATAAAACATATCATATAATATTAATATATGATGAATGGAAACATAATATATTTATCATTTAGACGTTGAATGAGTTTTGGACAGATATTTAATATTATATTAGTCAATTAACGTCTGTTAAATTTACCCAGTTCCAGGGATTTTTAGGGAATTACGGATTTTTGTAGATTGGTTGTTCAAGTAGCAAAATAAGCGAGCGCAGCGCTACGTCCGGGGAACTGGATAAACTAATGGACTAAATGGTAATTTGTGCAATAACAGAAAGATAGGTACTTACCAGCATTAAGTTGTAATGACCATCGAGTTACAATGCCTATAAAGTCACAATAAGTGAAAACAGTCAAAAATCGTCCGAGCGTCGTTGTACATACCTAGACATCAAATTATATAGTTCGCAATGCCACATTTACTACAAATTAGACGTTATGTCGTTTGTATAGTGTTCAAAGTCACTTGTCCGTTATGTCATCGTGGCACTGGCATCGCGCGGCGTTGTAGTCAGTACCCTTAGTACAAGTTTTGATAGTTTTCGAAAACTTTTTTCGTTTTCGTATTGTTCCATACATTGCTGGGCTAAAAGGTATTCGAAACTTTTTTCGTATTAGAGTGAAGCAATCTATACCGCCGATTACAACCGATTTTAGTTCCTCCACGTTTCCGATAGCGGCGCTTTACTAAAATGAATAGAACAATACGTAAACGAAAAAAGTTTTCGAAAACTATCAAATCTGGGACTAAGCGTACTGATCGTGGTTGCCTTACGACTAACCAAAAAGTCGGCAAAGCGTAGCGTGCGCCGAGTTTTGGTTCGGTCATTTTTTGCACGTTTGTGACTCTATAGGTATTCTATTTCGATGGTAATGACCTATGAATTATGTACATGCATAACTTACTTGTAAAAAATGATGTTGTGAATTTATGCGTTGACCGTTTCTTGCAATGAAATAAAGCTATGTGATTTTGTTTAAAAAATGTTTTTCTGTAACATAGTATTCAATTTGTCTCATAATTTAAAGAAACCTCTTCGAAGATTGGACTTTAAGGCCACAACCATTCATTGGTAGAGTATTTGGTGGCTAATTTTTGTCTCCACCAATTATTTTGTGTGTACAATATTTCAATGTTCAAAGGGTTTGATAACGTTTTTCCACTAAAAAGAGATGAATCCACAGAGGTTATGTTAGTATTTATCACAGAAAAGAGAAGTAAAAATATATATATTCTGTGGAATTTATAAACAAAAACTAATTGACATTTCCAGATGGTGTCCTATTATTGTACAAACCATAGCCATCTAGAGAAGTTTTTTTTTTCGTAGTTTGGTTGTAAGGCAACGTTTTTATGAAATGTGTAATTTTCCTCGTGAATATCAATGCAATGTTGCATAAACGAACTGTACAAGTCTGAGTGGCAACGGAGCATTCATGGATATACGTATGCTGGCCTAGGCTACGCCTCGGCCAGCATTTTCACGATTATCCATAAATGCTTCTGTTGCAGGCCGCTGCAGAAACGTAGGTGCTGTGTAATTGCGATTTCTGTATTTCCAGAACCCCCTACTTCAATACGTTGGTGAGTAATATTATAATTCAAATATTTTTATACATACAAAATAATTACAAAACTTTTGGTTCATGTACCAAAAAGTTTTTTAAACAATTTTTGCTACGATTATTTGATGCCGCTGGTGATAAGGGAGCTTGGCCTTTACGGTTAGCTGTTTTAAACAATTCAGAAAAGTTGCGCGATCGCAATCCGTATCTGGGCCCGTTAAGGTTCACGTTCGCGTGATTTTCCGAACTGCGCTGTTTTAACGTTAGTTTGAGACTGCGTAAGGAGTTGGGTCTTCCTCGCGCAAAAAATTTCTTTGGCATTTCAATAACGCGGGTATGCTACTACCGCGTTCTTGGTACTTTACCACACGTTTAGTTTGAGTGTATTAATTAAGGCCTTTTTTTATTTACTTCGTTGTATATACCTTTGTACATATACAGATATATACCGGGCTATAAAGAAAGAGTATGCTAAGGCGAAAAGGGTTCGTTATACTCATAATTGTGAACAACTTTTACTAACGGCCAAACCAGAAATCGCGAAAACCCTGTATACAAATGATTCTACATTCAATTTATATTGAAATGTGTCAACAAAACGCTTTATACCTACGTACGTAGTTACGTCACACGTAAGTACGCCATACAACTCCATACTGACACTCACTTTGCTGACAAGGGACAGAGCATCTCTTTCTAATCCAACCACAAACTTTAAATGCGTGTATCTCAAAACTTTATCAGCCGATTTAAATAATTTATTCAGTGTACATTTTACATGTACATAATTATATTTATCACTAAGCCTAATATTTTTAATTAATAAAACAACTGCCCGATAGTATTTTAATATGTAAAACATGAGGATAATAACATTGCAGAAGGTCAGCACCAGCCACCAATAGCTTTCGTCAAATCGACGACCATCTAACCGGGATGCCAAATTGAAGAGCGCTCCCAGAGCGCAATTCTACCATACGTGAAAAAGCTTCGTAATCATCATTACCCGCCATACGTCATCGGAGCTCTGATTTCTGATTTTTATACTGAGCCTTACGAAGGGGCAATAAGGATGTGAGAAGAGAAACATTGCGTCCTATTTTGGACTCTGTGCCCTGAAATATAAGTCTGTTTCTGTAGGATAGAAAGTTGATCGATTGGGCGGGTGGTGTGATTTGAGTGCGCCCTCTGGCGGAGGGTGGCAGCGGATCCGGCAGTGCGCGAGGCTCTCGGCGGCCGGCCGGGCGTGTCAGCCAGTGCCAGCTTCCTCGCCTCTGCAGCCTTCTTCCACGGCGAGGTAAGTCGTGTTACATAAATATTTATCGTACCTTTTTGTTTGATGCGTGATTGTGGCCCGGGCCAAGTTTGCCTTATCTATTAGTTTGGGGTTGTGCGGGCATACAGAATGAGTAGTGATAGCTCGCACACAAGATAAGATAACAATGGACGTTGGACCAGCCATATGGATACTAAATATGGTGTGAAGTGGAGGGGGTGAATCTGAGGACCGTCTAGGGACATATTTATCCTAAAGTTATATGATTATTTACGGGATATTTACCGTGGTAAGGTTGTGGAATGAGCTCCCGATATTTCGGCGCAGTTACATGCACCATGTTCACGGGAAGACAACCGAACAACAACCGTTAGTGAACAACCGTGATAGTTTAAAACAGTGTTATATTTATCCTCTCAGTATCCTATAACTTTTCGTATAAATCCAGTTGTTTTTTACGGTAGTTGATTTTTTAGATCAACTTTCTACTTATTGTCATATTTAACCGGAGACGCTTTGACCTTGGATTGATATAATTGTTGGTAAATCATATATTATTACTAGCGACCCGCCCGCCCGGCTTCGCACGGGTGTAATTTACGTGTGAAGCCGGGGCGGGTCGCTAGTTATATATATAAACCTTCCTTGAAAATGTATCTAACTGATGGTGAAAACCGCATCGAAATCCGTTGCGTGGTTTAGGAGGTTAGCGGCCATACAGACAGACAGACAGACGCGGAAAGCAACTTCAATTTATACTATGTAGAGATAGAGAAGAGATACCTCTAAACTCCAAAGCACAAATTTATAATTTTATTAGAATTCTGAGCAGAACAAAAAAAAAATTGAAATAATATTTCGTGTTGGACTGGCGAAAGCCTTTTATGTGTAGTAGCTTTTCCCTTCGTGTTTTATTTTTTAATTTTTAACTTCCGACGCAAAATGAGGGTTGTTATAAGCTTAAAGTGTGTATCTGTGTCTGTCTGTGGCATCGTAGCTCCCAAACGGACTCAGAATATGGCTTCAAAAGGAGGAATACTCAGAATATCTAACCTAGTAACTCCTAGCAGCTACGACGTAAGTATGGGCGTCCCTACCGTCTACCACCTACGATCTAGGAATCGCGAACATTTCTTCTAGCTAGATCAACGTGTTCCGGCCACACCGCCGCTTACCCATCAGGCGTTTTTTAATGGTTAACATTTGTCCACAACTAATGGTCGAAGTGACAAATAATTTGATATGTAATGTAGACTAATTGAAATAAAATCGAAACTAGGAAAAATAAAATAATAATAACTAATATAGATAGTAATTTACGTTTCTTTTCAACTAAAATAAAATATGTATTTGACAATATTTTAACATGCGTTTTTTTTATACAAATTCTAATAATAAAAAATTTATATATGTATAATAAAAACTCGCATTTGAGTACCGCACCTGGCAAGGGTATGAGAAACGTTGTACGACCCTATATGCTACTTTATGTATTATGTAGGTATGTGTACTACCATGTTCTGACAAATAAATAATTTGATTTGAATTGATGCTGTCGGAACACCGTTAGAAGCTTGGCGACTGAGAGAAGCTACTCTCCCCCGGCTCGGCTGGCTAGCTAGCCAGCCGAGCGTTAAAAAGTTGGTTGCAACACTTTGGTATCAAGTGAGTTAGTGGTGGTGGTGGTGGTCAAGTGTGGTAGTGGTGGTGGACCTTAGTGTTATTATTTCTTTGGTCAAAAGTAGATCTATTCCCAATAAAAAAGCAAGTACGTAAGTGTGTATAAAATAATGGCAAACAGCCAGGTTTGTCCACAATGGTCGTGGTATGCCTGAATAAGGCGCGCAGTTAATATCGCTGTCGGAAGCGCAGTCTCGACTGCATCTTGAATGTGCGCTCAAGGTGGCAAACTTCCTTTGTTTATGTAAACACGCGTTCAGGGGCCTTACGCCAGTTTAGATGATGAAAAAAATTTGCGCGACCGCAAACCGTATCTGGGCGCGTTAAGGTTCACGTTCGCGTGATTTTCCGAACTGCGCGGTTTTAACGTTAGTTTGAGACCGCGTTAGGAGTTGGGCGTAATGCCTCAGATGTTTATTTACTTATTCGAAGGTACTCGTTGACCGTAGTTTGTAAAAAAGAATATATTATATCAAAACAGTCATTGATTCTATCTCTAAGGGTGTAAAACTATTGGAAGTACCTATCCAATTTGTGATTTACCCACTTCCCGTTATTTGTAAGTAAAAATAAAAATGAGTTTAATTGATTTTATACGTACAACTCATATTCACGTTCACGTAGGAAGACACTCAATTCAATCTAAAGGAAAGACACTAAAAAACTTAATCAATCTTCTCTATCTCTACATAGTATAAATTGAAGTCGCTTTCCGCGTCTGTCTGTCTGTCTGTATGTCTGTATGGCCGCTAACTCCTCCTAAACCAAGCAACTGATTTCGATGCGGTTTTCACCATCAGTTAGATACATTTTCAAGGAAGGTTTATATATAAAACTAGCGACCCGCCCCGGCTTCGCACGTAAATTACACCCGTGCGAAGCCGGGCGGACGGGTCGCTAGTTATGTTAATAAATATTCAATAGACGTATACCTTATCATTCGCTTTTTACAATGTATTTAACTGCAATATTATTGCAGTTGTGAGTGCAAATAAATACTTGAACAGAGTCTAGGTATCTTCAAGGCCATAGTGAATAGATTTCATTAAAATTAACGTGGCCGTAATTACATTTAAATAAACAGTACCGACAACAACCAACAACAAACAAACTTGATTGCATAATGAATAGAGGTCCATAATTTTAACCACAAATAAGTTTTAAATTATTGACTTCCTAAGTGGCGTTTAATTGTTTGCCGTATTACATAATGCAATCGTTCAAATTAGGTGTTTCGGGCATAAAACGAAAAAAAAGTATAGAGTTGACTACAGAAAAGAAAAAAAACATGGGAGTTGAAGATATATGTTGTGTTTTTTCAAAATTCGAAGCCATTATTTTCCATAAAAAATACAGATCTATTTATTACAGACGTTGAATTTTGCATACCTACTAATATCTTTCTATTCGATTGAATTTGGGGCCTTACGGCCCCAGATTCAATCGAATCTTTAAAGCAATCCAGTTTAGGTGATGAAAAACAGTTGCGCGACCGCAAACCGTATCTGGGCGTGTTAAGGTTCACGTTCGCGTGATTTTCCGAACAGCGCGGTTTTAACGTTAGTTTGTGACTGCGTAAGGAGTTGATTGTAAAGCCCCAGGTGTTTGTTTATTTATTTAAAGGTACACGTTGGCCGTGGCTTATAAAAAAAAACTTGCGAAAGTGATCAGAATTTGTGGTTTTCATTCAGCTTTTTACAATGTTATTGCAGCTGTCAGACCAAATAAATACTTAGACCGAGTCTAGATTGTAGTTGTCAGGATACAAGGATGACGGCAGGTAGTTTAATTCTTGGACAGTACACGTCATGAATGAGGAACTAAATCGTTGAGTACGATTTTTTTTTATTTCTATTTACGTACCTACCTAGCCAGGGGCGTAGCTATTGCCATATCAGCCGTATCGAAAATACGGGTGTATATAGGCAATAATTCGTAAAATTTTATCCAAAATCTCACTTACGAGGCCTATTACAAAATGACCCGTTAAATTTTAAGTATTTATATTTTCGGGCATAAAACGAATAAATAAAGCCGTAATTTTCAACATAAATATAAAATAAGTAAACCATAACATAATTTTTTTTATTTTATGACAGTAATTTAACGAAATCCATTCTCATACTTTCCCTCCTAAAGTTTTACGAAAAACTGCTTTTGTAAATTTGGAGGTAACAAATGGATATGTTGAGTTTTACCAAAATCTGAAGCCGCTATATTCAATAAAAAATGCAGATCTATTTAATACAGCAACTGAAATTTCTACAGATCTTATTAGTTGGAAGAAAAATTATACAAAACCAGTTTGCGATGCTTTTTTCGTCAAAAAATGTGATAGGACCCTTAAACTCTTAGGCTGTACTTCCCGGGGAAAAAATCGTATCGTATCATACAATATCATTATTTATGGATTCATTCCTATAAAAAACTTAGTCCAGAGCGCGTCAGCGTAGTTTAATTCAATGCAAGCGTTTTTGTTTCATTTGTGAAAAATCATTCATTTCATTTGGGCCCCGAACAAATTTTGATACAGGGCCTGTGTAAGGCAAGCTACGCCACTGTAGTACCTATGTACCTATGATGTCATTATCATATCAGCCATCTTTGAAGCTCCATTTGCAGCCTCATCGCACAGCCTGTAATCTGTATTGTAGGTAATAAGTATTACAAACAGGTAGGAAGGTACATAGATAAAGCAATAAATTATTTCTTATACTTACCTATATATGGTAGAACCAAGAAGCGTCACAAACAAATTGCGCAGTAAATGAAATACTGGAACACGTTATTAATATGCTAACATAACGACACTGTGATAAACATAAACGCATATAGACCATGTAACAACCAGAATTAACTACTCTTTTACCGTAAATCTACTTCGTAATTGTATTAGGAACTAGGAATAAATTGGGCAGGGGTCGCAATCGTCCCCTATGCACAGATTACGTAAGAGTCGAAAGAGTTATCAGGCACTCGGCCTGCGGGCTCATATTAACACGGCCCTAGCCATCTCTCTAAGTGACCCTTTCCCTCGCACCATTTGGTCCAAACTACATCCATAACTGCAAAAATTGGATCATATTGGACGTATTAAGAATTTTTATGACATTCTTAGGCCTATTGAGTCTTATGTATACTCGCCTTTGTTTAGCTTAGGTATAATAGGTAGGTACTCCAAAATGTACCTAAATTCACATAAGTTTTACTAAGTAGGTACCTACTGTTCCTCTTGTAAAGTCATTAGTTTTGATACAACAGCTGCGTTCTTATTGCCTGATATCTAGCAACCGAAACAACATCGCTCGCTCTCTCTGACACGAAACCAGCCCTTGATCGTGCCAGCCAACCCAGCTCCGTTCCACCGCCGTGATCATCACACAACGACCGCCGCCTTGCTGGGTCCACCACTCCGCCCTGCATCATATCATACAGTCCACACCGACTGATCCACGAGGCGATGGTCGGGAACATTGGTGCGCCGATTTCTCCTTATAACATCAGCTAACTGCCAGGGAAAATCCCTTCACAGGATCACTCGCTGGGTTAACCCTTTGACGATGTACGTAATCAAAGAGTTAACCTGAATATAGCCTGAATATTTTAATAAAGTCTGTCCAGGCGTTTTGGAGTCCGTGGGGAACATACATACATAGGTACATACACAGTCACGTCGCCATTTATATCACATAAATAGATTAGTAATAGTTGACAAAAAAAAACAAGTTGACAAAGGGCACGGAACCCGGAGTCCGTGAAGCTGTAGTAAAAAAAAGTGGGTAGGTAGATCAATGCCAAACAAATTAATGGCCTGAGATTTGTAGCTCTGATTTACTTATTTTTATACAAACAACAAAGCATCATTTACGTAAAAAAAATAATTTGAGTTAAATTATTCTAATTTTAGAATACCTCTACTCGTTCGTCCCGTCCAGTCCGTTTTAAGTAATATTGACAAAGTTTTAAATATTAAAAAACTACTAAATTAATATTAAAAACCTACTTCAAAATTAGTCAATACGCAATTTCGTTTACGTGGATAATATATTTTTTCCAGTTATTTTATTTAAAAATCAAACTATTGAACCGATTTTGATGAAATTTCTGTGGGACCAATCTAAAAAAAACTCAATTGTTCTGTTCTTTCAAATAAAAATAAAAACTTTTCAAATCGGTTCATAAATGTGTTCTGATGGAACAAAAATTTAATAAAATTATATATATAAAAAAACTTTTCGATTTCGTCTCTGCAAACCCTTTCATTTTGAAACCCATAATTATGAATGTTACTACAATTATATGGCTAAGGCTACGGAACCCTGCCATATGCGTGTATCGACACGCTCTTGGCCAGTTTTTTATTGCTACTTAGCGAATCGAAAGAGTTATACTCTGGCTGGCCGGTGAGCGCGACTCTAAAAGCACTGATGCATTCTCTGACAAAATGAGATTCAGCTAACACATATGCGCCAGTTTGGAAACGTCTGAATTTGAATAAATGAATATAAATCTCGTTGACGTACTAGGTTTAACATATTTATGAACAGAAAATCCCTTGACCACTTTTCAGTGTTTCAGTAAAAATGTAAACCTATATCGATCAGGCAGAATCTACAACGTGCCATCGAAGTAACACAACATTGTATACAGGGTTACGCATTATATAGATTGTACTAAGCCGAAAGGAGGTCATTGTACTCTTCATTATGAACAACTATTTTACCTACTATGGGAACAAACCTGAAACGCGAAAAAATCAGCTGTTCCATAGAAAACGGCCATTGACACTCGACAAAATGTAGGGAACAACAGTTTTTTTTTGCGATTTCTTTTTGGGTCACATTGTAAAAGTTGTTCATAATGATGAGTACAATAACCTCCTTTCGGCTTAGTACATTCTATTATGCGTAGCCTTGTATTTGTCGCTGGTTTATGATAAAATCAGGTTTTTAGTCAAAAACCTAGAATCTAGGTCTAGAATCGGAAGAACATTTTTTTCTTCTTTATTTTATCAGAAGCCTGAGAAAATCCAGTTGATCTCAGGAGGTATGACGAACAAAATGTGGTAACAATCCCTGCTCGAGTTTTACGCGTCTTTATGGCATAGGCTCGAAGCTCGACGCTCCCAAAGAATCCGTAAGCGTGATTGAAGTGTCTGCGAAGTGCGATACATAGCGCAGTATATTTTAAACTGAGTAACAACAAAAGCTTTGATCAAAGTAAGTTTCTTTCGTCAGATAACGAGGGAATTTTCTCTTGAGAAACACATCACGTCTCCGCACTCGACTTCGACTTAGTAAGTTCCGCTTTTGCGTCACTAGCGTAAGCGACATTGCCTGAGTCCCGATGCACTCCTACTTACGAACAATACTGACTCACTGGTTTTTTTAAAGTAGGTACATATAGGTGTTTCCGAAAACTGCAACACGAATTTATTCACCGCGTATCATCTTACACGTATTCAATATAGAATGGAACGTATGAAGTCCATGGCCTGCATTATGAAATACGTATACAGCTAATGATGAATCATTGAAATTTTAGTCTCTCTCAAACCATATCAAGTAACTGGTTGTTATGGAAAGGTGTTGTATTTATGTGTTACGCATTGTCACACGATGACGACGACATTTGCGAATGTCGTGAACCCGGCTAAAGCTCTTGTTGCAATGCCGCAACACGTCACGAGCTTGGTATTCTGATGATTGGCTTTCTGAGATACAGATGCCTCATTATATTTGTCTTATCGTGATTCGGATTGTGATCGTAAATCGCGTGCCATCTCACTTACGCACGTGGTGCGAGTAAATAGATGCGAACGGGACGGCTTGCAATCTCAATCACAATCGAACTTCTATAATAAGGCCGAAAATCTACCTATGCAATGGATTTATTTATTCATGTCTCTACAAGAACATGTATTTATTAGATACTATGCGCCTCGCGGTTTCACCCGCGATCTGCGTAGATATTACAAGATACCAAACATTTTTCTGGGAAAAAAATTACCCGATTGGTCACTTTCATCATCATCATCAGCTTCTAACTGTCCACTGCTGGACATAAGCCTCTCCCAATGCACGCCACTGAGCTCGGTCGGCAGTTCCTTGCATCCAGTTTTTACCCGCCGTTTTACGCAGGTCGTCACTCCACCTGGCCACAGGGTGTCCTACACTACGTTTGCCTAAACGTGGTCTACACTCCAGAACTCGTCTACCCCATCGGTTTCTCGGGAAATGTGGCCGGCCCACTGCCACTTCAGCTTAATCCTTTGAGCTATAGGTCACTTTTCGCTCTTTTAACTATGTCTATGCATAAAAATACGTAGACCCCTTGCTCTGTTGTTGCGTGAAAGATTGACCAACAAACACACACTCGCATTTATAATATATATTTTTTGCATTTACAAGTTCTATGCTACTAGCTAAATGCCCGCGACTTTGTACGCCTATATAGAGTTCGGCTTAAGACTCGACAATATATATAATTTTCAAAAAACTCTGTCCTCGTTATACTTATAAACTTGCAAAATTTCATGCTTCTAGATTGCTTCTAGACCTGGCTCTAGAAGCAATAAGCAGCGGTTTAAGCTGTGCGTTACGAAAAACAAAAATAAGATAGAAAAGAATATGAGTTTGAAAATTAACATCTAAAGCATAATTTTAAATGTTAAGTCCTGGATGGTCCTAGCTTTGTTTTACCTACTTAGTTTAGATCCGCACAAAAGACAGGTTAATTTGCAATTTCAGTTTCAAAAATTAGAAACGAAAAATTCGAGCTGGTCAAGGTTTTCAGTACGCTTCATAATTTCAGTTTATTATCCACTGCAAATCAGTAAAGTACACAGGCACACACCAACAAATTATTGTTATTTTTATAAGGAACAATGCACTAAATTAATTTTATACGAGCATATCTCAACAAAATGAAGCAGTCAGTCAATTAAAAGTAGCGAGTTTCGCATCATCTCAAGCGCGATTACGGATTGTTATCTCTGAAAATATGTATACTTACATCGACATTATTTGAGCTCTGTAAATTACGCGTTGGTGTTGCTCTGACGTCATTCGAAGGGGGTGGGTAGGGGGTAAATACCGCCCTCTCGCCACCGATGCCCAGTCTCATCGACAATGGTCCTCGAAGCTCTGTTCTATCGGCGAAAGTTCTTTATTAGGGATCCGTACCCAAGGGGTAAAAACGGGTCCCTATTACTAAGCCTACATTGTCTATCTGTCTGTCCGCCTGTCCGTCCTACCTTTAAACGGCTGTATCTTTCGAACCGTAATAGATAGCCAGTTGAAATTTTCACAGAATATGTAATGTGACGGCGGATTAACTAAGAAATAATAAAAAGTCAAGAAGTAAAAACGAAACGGACAACAAACGTATAATTTTTTAACGTATTTTTGTTATTAGCTCTAATTGTAAAAACGATAATACGTACAAGCGTCAAACTTGGCATGCTTATCTAAAGTATAACAAAAAATAATAGATAATGGCCAAGTGCGAATCGGTGATAAGATTCTGTTCAAGTTATAACTGGTAATTTTGTAATTGAATTTTGTGGTGGTATACGGAACCCTCAGTGAGTGAGCCCTACTCGCACTTGTAATTAATTCGTAGTAAATTGTAGGCTCATTCACAACTTTCGTCGGTAAAGCTCAATACTAAAGTTACCTACTTCCGACACGGAAAACTTTGGTTAACGTTATGTGTACATTAAAGCTTGCCATGTTTCCGTAGGTAGATAAAACTTAACTTGCAATTAATTGACTCTATTTATTACTATACTTATAAGATAATCATTATAGACGAATACTTAAAAAATATGAAGTATATAAATAAAAAATACTAAATCTATTTATTTCACTCGACAACATCTAGTGCATAGAGCGAATTTCTTCAATTGAGAATAATACATTATTTTTTAAAGAAAAAAATAAAACCGACTTCTAGGCCTATGTATAATGTACCTATATACCTACAAGTAGGTACAAACATGTAAGAATTGAAAGAAAACAGAAAGAAACAAGAGATTGAAAGTCCTTATCAAAACTTGAGCTTAACGGAACCACAAACCAAAACTATGTATATTTTTTTTTTGTTTTTTGTCGGTTTTTCAAAAGTGCGTAAAGTAATCGCGTAACAAACATAAAAAAACATACAGTCGAATTGAGAACCTCCTCCATTTGTATGTTAAAATCTCGCACTAGGAACTCAGATGAGCTGTGGTCAAATGCCTAGGTTATTTACCATTAAATAAATATTCAGAGCTTTTTTGAACTTTCACCAGAATAGTTTTCATCGAAATAAAGCCATATATATGTAATTGGTTTAGATACTATTTTCTGCCAAAGGTTTGATCATTTACCGACAAACTAAAATTCTGTACAGGTAGATAGGTACATACCTAAGTTGGTAGGCAGCAATACTTACCCTCAATATTAGAACGATAATAAAACGTTCAGTAGGCAATTTTGGCGTTCAAAATAGGCAAACGAATAGGGCTTCTGAAAGGCAATAACATTTTTCTTCAAGGCTGCTGGTACATCCACGTCTTAGCATGAAATATTATGAGCTTTACAAATCGAGGACACTGTATTGAAGTTGATATATTTGAGGCAGTTATTTAATTACTCATACAATGTAAAAGAACCCTGTTATTACCCAGGGCTGTGCAAAATACATGCTTTGCTTTAATTGAAATACAAATTAAAAAATACTGTATCGCAAGTAATTAAAATACAAAATACAAAATATATTTAAGTAAAGTATTTGAAATATAAAATACAGTATTTTAGCTATTTTTAATTGAAATACGAAATACAAATTACAAAATACAAAATAAGTAATCTAGACCAGCACGGGCTGAAAAGTAGAGGAAAACAAGATTAATTAATCAATACAACCAGAGTTTCCTTTCATGAACACTAGATTTTTAAATGTACTGTCTAACAATTACACTCTCGCCTCGCACTCACACTCACGATCGCTAAATGAAGGTTAAATGTATTTTAATGTTAAAATGTATTTTGAAGCCTCAAGTATTTGAAATACTAATTACAAATTACATTTTAAGAGAGTAATTGAAATAAAAATACCAAATATGTATTTGTATTTTAATTACAAGTAATTCAAATACTGCCCAACCCTGTTATTACCTACCTACCTAACGACGCAAAGCCAAAATCAGGATATTACCATTAGTTTATTTGCTCTGAGGAATTAACATAAAGAAATCTATCGACACCTAATATAATTATCAAAATCGGTTGAGACGTTATAGCTGTACATACACGTTAAACTCGGTCCAAGTATTTATTTGCTCTGACAGCTGTAATACACAAACATTAAATTCTGATCACTTTTGATAGCTTTTTGAACGCAAGATTGTAGTTAATAGCCTTTCATTAAGATTTTTACAATTTTATTGTTAGTGCAGCTGATACACGCGCATGCATTCTCTTTGAGAGAGAAATTGTTTCAATTACGTAGTACATATAGGTACGATATAGGTATATCCCCACTAGCACCACCTACGTAACCTACCTATAAATGTATGTATAAAATGTGTGTAGGTATGTGTGAAATGTATAAGAACGTAAATGTATCTATATGTATGTACTTACTATACCTATAAATTACTAACACATAAATTTATGTTAAGGGTTAAAAGTTTAAATCCTTAAATATCAAGTTCATTAAATTACACTATCTCGTTTTTTAAACAACTCGTAAAACAACCCTTTATACAACTCATTAACAACGTTTAGAGCCGTTCGAGTTGAAACAATGGTACTTTTAATTACATTTTCTATGTTTGTAGGCTCTCAGGTATTCGAAATAGTTTTAATAGGTATCCAAATAGATTTTTGCTGTAAAAAGGACAAGGCAACGCTTACTTTGAGTTTAGAATTAATATGACCTTCCTAAGTAACGAACTAACGGCCTGACGCTAAAATTTATATATCAATGTGTTTTGACTACATTTTTGCAGTTATTCAGTCATCTACCTTAAAGATAGACTTATGTGATGCTTATGAAATATCAAAATAGATCACTGCAGATATAATAAAAAATAAAGACAGTCTATTGGCAACAGTACCTACCCAACTGAGCCGTTGTTATGCTGCAATGCAGAAAATAATATAGGGGAATAGAACTCAAAATACATACAAAAGTATTTTACAAACACGAAACCCCTTTTTTAAGCCGTAAAAGGATTCTACACTTGGAAAAGTACCTAATCGAATATTTTAATTTGTATTTGTTAATACGAAGGGGAGAGCTCTTCAGCCTCGTACTCACTCGTATATACCTACCTACTTTCCAAGGCGAAACTCACAATGACCGATATAGACCGACACTGAATTTCCTTATACTCGGTCCGATCATTTATTTGCTGACAGCTGCAATAATATTGTCAAAATCTGAATTAAAACATTTTCTTTAAATATTTTACGATAGTATAAATTGGCTACCAGCTGCAATCTTACGTTCAAAATGCTAGTAAAAGTGATCAGAGTTTACTGTTTTCGTTCAGCTTTTAACAATGTTATAGCAACTGTCAGACGTATTCTTTCAGCGGCCGCACTTTTTAGAGCAATGGGGCTGGGGGCGTTTACCCGGAGCGTTGCGCTGGTTTATTGTATCAATTTTGAAGCAATTTTTTACTACTATGGGTTTATCCATCATTATGCACAACTTTTCCTATATATAGGAGCAATTCTGAAATCGCGAAAAAACCCAGCTGTTTTGGCTTACGGTTATACACACTCGACAAAATGTATGGAACAAACAGCAGATATTTTTTTCGCTATTTCAGGGTTGGTCCATTAGTAAAAGTTGTTCACAAAGATGAGTAGGTATAACACAAAGATAATAGTGGTTATATCGTCGTTGGTATAACATAACGAACCCCTTTTGGCTTAATAGACCCTTTCCGTATAACTCTGTAACTATAGCTATATTAGGTATACGCCACGCGCCGCTTGGTTTTTCCTGCGACTTTAACGTATTTCATCCTCAGGTTCAGCCGAAAAGGTTCCTAAAATAACTTCGAATTATACTACAACTAGCTGAAAGCCGCTACTTCGTACGCGTAGAGCTCGGCCTTCGGCTTCGCTACTACAATCCGTTATAGCCTATGTGTTATTCTAATGTATAAGCTATATGTATATTATTGTAAACTTTCATTAAAATCCATTGGTAGTTTTTGCGTGAAAGTGGAACAAACATTCATACATCCATACATACAAACTTTCGCGTTTATAATATTAAATAGTAGGATTAGTTGAATTACGTCGTCAATATAAGTGTAATACAGCTGACTTGGGCACCTAGTGGTACAGAGGCAGACAAAGAGATACTTTCGCATCTATATAATAATATTAGTGTGAAAATGTGTTAATATTATGAGTAGGTGGGTAGGTATGTATAGCTGGGGTCCACAACAGAGATTCAGTAGCAAGGGATAATAACATTACGATCGGGCGAGCTGCCAATAACTTGGTCGCCCGTATCCATTGTGCGTATAAACTTTCGCCAATGCTAAGGGCACGCCAAGGACATCGCAGACGTCGCGCCTGAGACATGTGTGAATATACAGTAGGTATACACGCAGTAGATACATCCCAGTGGGTACTCCGACTAATATTTTGATTCTCACAAATGTGTTTGTTGTTATGCCGCGCTGTGCGTACCAGTCATTGCACAAAACATGACTTGTATTTGGCTCACGTCGTCTCCTGCTCGGAACTTCTGCTCTAGATCCCTTCTCGGTGGTCCAAGATAGCCCGTTGATCCAGTTGGTAGATAGCCCGTTGGTCCAGTTGGTAGTGAACCTATCTTCTGAGCTTGGGGGCGTGGGTTCGATTCCCACCTAGAACAAAACATTTATGTGATGAACATTTGTGTTTGTTCTATATTTGGGTGTTAATATCTATTTAAGTATGTATTTAAAACTATATATGTATGTATATCAGTCTCTGGCAGCCATATCACAAGCTTTGCTTAGTTTGGGGTCAGATGACCGTGTGTGAAAAACTTCTCGAAATATTTATTTATTTATTTATTTATTGGTAAATGAATAATGACCCTAACCAATGCCGTGCAATATATCCTACATTAACTCGTCTACGACTTATACCTGCCTACTTTTGATCCCGTCGTAGGTATATCGGGCTGGATATACGTTTAAACTTATAACCTTTAAATCTGAATAGAAATAATATCAGAAAAAAATATACAAATAATTAATTAAGTACACATATAATAAACATCGTAATTCACTCGAGCCGATAACTGACTCTCTCATTTCCTTTGTTGTAGAGACACATTATCGAGCTGCGATCCCGTACAGGAGGGTAGAGAAGTTCAAGGTAGAGCGTCAGGAGCAACGATTTTCCCTCTACCCGGTACTAAAGGAAGAGTGTGAGTTCGTTAACACGAGAGCAGCAGCCGGCGGCCGGTCCCGTGTGACATGCGCGGGCGCAGAGTGACACAGCCGCGGCTGCACGCCGCGTCCGCCCGCGCCGCGGCCGCCGAGGTGCGATAACCGACCTCCTCCGGCGCGCCAAGTTTTCATTTCATCGGCTCTCACTGGCACTCCGTAGTCGCACGTGCGCTGCACCAGACGCCACCGCGGCCGACGCTCGCCGCGCTACGACCCTCGCCGCGCAGTGCGAGACGACTCGAGTGATGCGACCTTTTTTAACCATCGAACTGGAGAAGCACACTCCACAGTGGTTCGATAATTAAAATTAAATCAAAAAATTTGCGTTTGACATGTCGCTACGACTCGCGGCGCCAGCGAATCCGCGAATGTAAATAAACAAATCGTGTGAAAGTTAACTGAAAAGTGACGATATAATCGGTGAAAAGTGCGCGATGGCGTCGAGATCGAGAGAGAAGATGGCGGCTGCTTTCAAGAAGCTGTTCCGGTCTCCGGAGAAAATTGAAAACGACGGCGCCGGCCCCAGCGGGTCTCCGGCGCGCCGGGGCTTGCTGCGGAGACACAGGTATCTATCTGCCTACCTAATTTTCTTTCCTGTCCTTACAAATCTTCGTGCTACATCTTATCCTACAACTGCATTATATCTCGTTTGGCCACGATGTCTCGCTGTTTTTTCGTATATGTTGATGGTCCAACCGGGTATTACGCTTGCTTCCAAAGACATGGCTTCTCCCATAGCCCTATTATCTAAAAATATTCATTGTTTAAACCATTGAGATACGCAACGTAAAAAAAACAGTAAAATTCAGTGAGGAGCACCAAATTCACATAGGAAACCAATGACTGTTTTAAAAAGGATCAATGGAGGAAACGCATAATATTAGCGGAAAGCTTAAATCGTCTGTGCAAATGCGTATGATAACATTTTAGCAGACAAACGAAAGTAACGATAAAAATGCAGTTTTCCGAATAAGATTGTAAGTATGCAAGTATTTCAATAGCGTAAAGCGAGACACAGCGGACGTTCCAATCCATTGTAACACGTTGTTTGATAACACGCTCGAGTGTAGGCGATCGGTCACGTAACCAATCACACCGGTAATAAGTTTACAATCACCGGCATAAAAAAATAAAGTCGTTGGGTAATCGGTCATCTTTATTTATTCTGTTTGCTTCCTTAATTAAAACAATTATCGGGTCTACTTATCAATATATATTTAATGTTTTGTTGTCGTTTGGTGTCATTCATCGCAGAGGTAATAACTATAATACTCAATCGATTTCAAAAGACCTGCATGCACCTCCTCTTTTGAAATTGATTTACTTTAAATTATTCTCAACTCGACTGTATTGTTTTTTGTTTGTGTTTATGTTATACGATATCTTCAACGATTGTGAAGCGATTTTAATGTTTTATTCATTTATTTAATAAGATTAATCTTGAGTCCACCCGTCAAAACACCACGGGAGTGGTCCCGTTCAGATTTGACGAAAATATTCCACCTCATAGGGTGGAAAATTAGAGAATAAATTCCTTTATTATATTTCACCCAATTGCCCACGAAGCCGGTTTTTATTTTTTGTTAACAATTATTTTACTTTATCTCATCCAAATTGCTAAGGTATGTTCCAGACCTTCAGATCAGAACAAACAAGGGAGATATGCCTTTGTACAATTTTCGTTTGTGTTCAAATGTCCGCGTGTACACCGCGAAAACGAAAAACTGTGCTCAGGTAGGTACTATTTTTTTACGCACCGTAAGAAACTTGTAGCGACACCAATGGACTAACTATTAGTCCACATGCAAAAAAGGCATCAGGCGCCTTACGGACAACTGCTATTGTGGCACCTAATCCGCTCAGTTGGAAAATCACGCGAACGTGAACCTTATCGCACCCAGATACGGTTTGCGGTCGCGTGATTTTCCAACTGAGCGGATTAGGTGCCGTTATAGCAGTTGTCCGTAAGGCCCCAGGCCTGATGCGTTCGCACCCGCCAAGCCACCTTACCATATCTCCCTTGTTTGTCTGATCTGAATTCTAGACCATTAATTCTTATGTTCCTAGCACAGATATGTAAAAACTCCTTGCTTTGCACACATACCAAAGAGATGGCTGACACATTGTAGTGGGAGCCTTGTGTAACAAGGGGAATTCTGTGACACATTCTTGTTAAACCATAGCCGTTATCCGAGGTTATGTCCCTCTTCTGTAACCAAACATTTTATGGTGACGAGGTACCCATCACCTCGTCATCATACTATTTTTAGTTGGTCACCTTCTCCATTCGAAGGTATAGGTACTGGCACTACTGCGGAATGAATATGAATGTAGGAAAATTTCCTTTAATGTGTGTTCCCCGGTAGTTATAATCAGGCAAGCATGATCCATTGTAGACCGCATCATCGCAGGTGGCGGTTAAACGAAAGCCTATTGGCTAATAAATATAAAAAAAAAACTATACTACTGACCAACTTTAGATTTTGATTTTAATATTATCTATAAAAGATCCAAACAGCGTATATTTGACTGGTTTTAGTTTGAGGTTGAACAGTTAACCTCAAGTTTATAATCCAAGAGCGTCGCTCTCTCTGGTATAGCCCAAATACGGGAGTACTATAATTATAATGCGTTATTCTTTTGCACTGTTTAGGAGATTTTATTATTTTTAGACATTAAAACTTGTAACTTACAATCTTCTTCTTTCGAGTCGATGTTTCGTAAATTATTATTTTGTCTTCAAATTAAGTTTTTTGACCAAAATTCTACCACCCCAATGGCACTCTCTGTGGCTTCATTCAGGTCGTCTAGTGTGCAGGTTGTAGGATACGCTGCACAGTCCATCAAGTGTGACATTGTCTGAGGGTTCACACGACAAAGACATTCGGTATTAGAGCCTTTTATATAGCCCCACTTACAATGCTGATACTAGACTCTTTATTCAAAATGATTTCGAACACTTTCTGATTATTTAAAACTTTTTGAGCTATAGCGATAAAACTGTAATAAATTCAAGGCGTTCTAGCTCAAATTGACCTTTTCGTAATTAACGATGTTAACAATGAATGTTTCTCAAGTAGTTTTCTTTTTGACTAAACCATAAAAAATATATGTTTTGTCGGGAATGACGGGATAACATAACATTTCTGAAATTAGGCTGTCCATAGAGCTTCGTTCGTTTCTATAACCATCAATTACTGAATGTGACCCCAATTACATAGCTTTGTTTACGGAACCCTGCCATTTGCGTGTCTCGACACGCTCTTGACCAGTTATTTATTTTACGCGATATCTTCGCCCATAGTGACCCGTTTTTTTTTTTTGGATAGTCTATATCGCAGGCATCACATAAAATATAAGTAATATTTTTTTTTGTTTTCTTTGCATTGGCGGATCCAGGGGGGGCATGGGGGCCATGCCCCCCCTGGAATGTCATGCAGAAATGTCAGAATGCCCCCCCCCCCCCAAATGAAATCCTGGAACCGACACTGTTTCTTTGGCAGGCATGGTCCCATTTAAGTAAACTTCTATAGGATTGAAACATTAGGAGAAGATTAATCCCGTTTACTGATTCGAGAAGTCTTTTTTTTTGGAAAATGTACTAATTAATTTGTGACATTTCTGTCAACAAAAATAAAACAGATTGAATTTTAATTGGAATTGAAAAATTCCAACTAAAATTCAATCTGATTTATTTGGACTTGGTCTGTGTTTGGGTCTCCACAAAATGGCGTGTGAGTCACAATGTGTGAGTTCTTTCACACGTTCGTGGTAAGTTTGCGTAGCCAAGTCAAGTCAAAGATTTTTAAATAAATATGTTTTAAATAATTCCCCCTGTACCGGTTACAATATCTATTACTTGTTGTTAATATCCTTTTGCCATTGAGTCGTGGCTGTGAACAAAAGATCTACGCAATCACCTACCGTGTGACGTAGGTACACAACAACTTGCATGACTATTTACCATATACGTCATATAATTTAGAATCAAGGAAGACTAGTAGTACTGTTAGAATATTTCAGGTTAAATGAATGAATTAAGACGTGTATTAAGATCAAGGCGCCGATTCACGTCACAACACACGTTCGTGCACATAGGTACAGTTTTTTTTCTTCATTAGTTTAAGGTCACTCAACGTAAATTAGTTTGCTGCATGAGCTCCGACTGGACGGTAAAACAAACAGCACTGGCCAATGCCACAGTAGACTTGGCAATACACTCCGGCATTCGATATTTGCAAGGTCTCTCTTTTTTTTATTCTGCTCTCTGTAAGGAGTTGCACTTCTGTGCATTTACCAGTGTCAAATAATAAATTATTATCAAGTTTGATGAAATGTAATCAATCAATGTCCTACCTAATCAAACAACAGTCTCAGACGCAGAGTCAAGCAAAGTAAGTCACGGTCAAGTCAAACTCATGCCCCAGTAATGTGGTGAAGGCTTTACAAGAGGCTTCTATGGTAACATCACGAAAATACATGTTTTGCGTCGTTATATCACTTTCCCACACTTAATCCACCAGTATTAGGTACACATGAACACTTGAAAATACACAAGTTTATGGAAATAATACAACGAGCCGACATACATTTTTTTCACGTTGGCGCCAAAAACTCTACTCATAATAATTAAGACCCTATTTTAACGCTACATATATGAGTAAATAGGTTCATTATCCGAGTAAAACTCTTTGAATACAACTCTATTGACTGATGTTATAGGTGTGTATCTGGTAAGAGTAGCAAGATATTTCTATTTTTACATCATGAGGCGCATTACCAATTATGTCTTCTGTGGCATTACGCAGTTAACTGGACACGCAAATTACTTACCTTCCTAATTGCAGTTTATTAAAGCTTCCTTTTTCGGTGACCCTAATGATAAGCTAATCTAAAAATAATACGAAATTTTTGGTGACTTTAATAGAGTAGATGTCTGCCTCAAACTGCTACCTATGCAGTTTGGCAGAGTTGTGTAAAAAATAATATGTAGGTACCTATGCTATTCAATAAGATAAATAATAATTAAAAAAAGACTAATAATACATAATAATAATAATGACTCTGTGATGACTTCCTCAAATGTTTTGTGTGTTATCGAAGCTAGAGAATTAATCAGAAATGTGACAACCACAAACTTTGTCTCGTATCTGTTTTCATTTTAATCCTTTCTTCATAGCTAAAAACGGGCTTGTGAAATTCTAGGAAGCGAGATCTGATTCCTGCGTCATTGTTGTCTCAGTGTTTTACAGACAAGACGTTGTTTGAATTACTTTACGCTTTTGTGTACAATTCCTAAGACGTGGGTCGTAGGCATTGATAGACATACGTAGTATAAGTATGAGATCGTAGGTGACTCTACAAAAACTAATATGTATTCTGTGCTAGCAATAGCCTTTTAGGTTGACTTCATGATTTTGGTTCCTATGCAAGAACTCCAGTGTTACAAGGCATAAAAAGACTCAAAAAAACATAGTGACGAACGCAAATCAGCATCTCGTAGAATTGGTGTTGTAGATCATTTATTAGGTAACACCACAGATCACACAAAAAAGGCAGATATGGTAATATAAGATAGATAGATAAGACGTCCTGGCTGGCCTATTTTGCATGTTGACTGTTAGTTAGTTCATTGGTGTTGCTTTAAGTTTGTCCATGTAAAATTAGTAAGTGAGCCATACTTACACTTTTTGCGGTATAGTAAAAAAAAATGAAACATGGAGACATTTGAACACGAACGATAGTTGTACGTCATATCTTACTTATTTGTCTGATCTGAGGGTGCAACATTGAGTTACTTTCGCTCGTATATACCATCAAGAGAACGACTCAATGCAGTTAGAAAAAAACATAGGGCATAGCGAATAATGTGCTTGTAAAAGACTCTCTTAGTAATAAATATGTAACATTATTAGCTATTACAATACAGTATGACAAATAAAAGTACAATATTGCACGACTATCATAATCGCTCCTCCCACCATTGTTTGTCAATTCCACGTTGTAACTACATAATATGAAATAATAAACAAAGAGCTGATGATCTATTACAATATTAGCAGTCATATTAGATAGGTAGAGCAGTTGACTGAATAAACCTAGTTTTCACGTGTTCCTATCTTACTTGTCCTAGTATTAAATAGCATAAATACACCAATCCATCTCTATCTTCTCTTCTCTACATAGTATAAATTATAGTCGCTTTCCGGGTCGGTCTGTCTGTCTGTATAACCGGTAACTCCTCCTAAAACACATTTTCAAATTTTCTGCGCAGTTTGCTTAATTTTTCTCTCCGTAAGAACCTTCGGATTTTTTTACTAGGATATTCTGTCATCCAAGTACCTAACCGAAATTGCGTATTTGAGAAGTCGATTTTTTAAATTGATTGTTATGTTTGAAAGTTTACAGGTTCTGGGGGCGATCACAATCTCAAAAGCATTTTTATGTTAATCTTACCTTGCATTGTTTTGCTCTCTCGGCTATTGATAGAGCAAGAGAACATTAAATGTAAGCTCAAAATTAGAATATTTTTCAGTTTTTGGTACTGCCCCAGTATTGTTGGCATGGAGTGTTTAAGATCGTGACCTCAAAAGCAGACGCCATAGCTTGAGTTTTTTGGCGCGAATTCAAAATTAATTAAAAACACTATACCTATACGTACATTTGACGAATTTTCTGCAGAATTAAATTAATATTTTTTGGAAATAGTAGATGCAAAAGATCATCGTAAAATCGTTATTGAAAATTATTAGAATATCGTAGAATCGTTTTTGAAAATTTGTAGAACAACGTAGAATCGTTTTTGAAATCTATATAGATCTATAATTAGTCATCATATCCGTTATTAGAATATGCGTCGTTTATAGGTTAACTCTACGTACCTAACATTTAAAATTAGTCAGCTTTACCGGCTTCAGTCCCTTCGGTTCAAACAGGAGGTTACGTACTGTTTAATGAAATATCAAAGGAAACTCATTGAAGAAAAGTACGCACCAGATGTTAATCTAAACTAGGAATACATGAATAATTAATTAAGCAAGCACAATGGTAACTGGCTTTGTCTGTTCATTACTGTTTGGTAGGCACAATAAACTTACTTGAATCGTGTAGTAAGTACATAAGCGTGAGTACGTAACGAGCTAAAATTAACTGGCTTTATTTACAGTTTAACTACATGAGTGCCGATTAAGGTTATCTAATTTTACACCTGCTATATTCAGAAACGCAGTTGCATAATGGTACAGACAAGCCATTGGTTAACGTATATTTTTTAATGAAATGTATGAAGGTATGCACATTGTAAGTACTTAGGTACTTACGTACATAATCTTGTGCATACCTGAAGGACCTACATTTGGAATTCAAAAACTGAGAGAGCAACGACTCCACAAGAATGTGTACCAAGGAATACCTACACATTAATAAAATTTTATGTTCTCTTCCCAAATATATTTTATGTCATTCCGTAATTGGCATATAAGTAATATACCTACCTATTATGTAGGTATTCGATTTGTATATTTACCTAATGCATACATAACGAAAAGAAGACTAGGGCTACTAAAATTTTCCGTATTCACTTATATAACTACCTACTTAGTTATCATTATCAGTCATAAGTCACAGCAAAGTACAAAAGTTAGTTTTATCATAGAGCTCAATTTAACTCGCACATGCAGCCATGTCTCTAGAATCTAAATTTATTATTACTCCTTATCTGACTGTCTATAACCCTATAACTCTATAATGACAAGTTGGTAATGGCGTCAATTATGTTGTACTATTCTCTAAACTAAACTGACAGGACTCGTATAGGTATTTTCTTTCTCTGTAGATATAAATTATGGTTACGTAATTACGTATCAAAAAATTAAAATTGCCTAAAAAATTTAAACTTTAAAATACTATCGGACAATGGGCTAACGGAAAGGAGTTTGGTTTGTTAAAAATAACAGACATCGTGAAAAAAAAAAACCTACCTATAACTTATACAGTATATTTATCTATGCTTATACTGAAGAAATTATTTAAACGGTATAATCTTTGGTGCCGATATGTAGAATTAGGAAGAGAGGCGATGCACTGATCCTTTACGGCAGAGCATGTGTTTGTATGGCGTACTAACAAGTGATGTCATTTGTAAGTAGGTACCTATAGTGCGCTCTCTGTTGTAGCAAGACATCAAAATGCCTATATCTACCTTTAATGTTGTTTTCGCTATTTATGGTTAGCTTTTTAACCGACGAAAGTAGGAGGTTATCAATTCGACTGCATGTATATTTTTTTGTATGTTTCTTACGCTATTACTCCGCTAATTATGAATTGATTTTGATGATTCTTTTTTTTGTTTGGTAGGTCACAATTCTGAGGTAGGTTCCCATGTAAATTTTATCGAAATTGATTCAGCACTTTTTGGAATAATCAACAAAAACCAAAAATATGGTATATTCCACTTTAATCACCTGGATGCTAAAAGTCGACTCTTTAGTCGACTTTGATCTCCTAGGAATATAATCACCTGGGTGTTATACATAGATGAAGTTTTGGTTTGTGGTGCCCTTGAGCAAGTTTTGATGAGGACTTTCAATCTCTGTTTTAACTATCAGTTTCTGCCTTCTAGTTTAAGTTACAGGTAGTTAGGTGGGTACATGTAGGTATAGTCTTGAAGTCGGTTTTTGTATTTTCAAAAAATTTTTTTTTATAAGACAATAAAAATAATCAGTCCGGTAGTCTCTTGTTCTAAAGTCATCATCAAAATTAGCCCGCCTTAGTCCATGCTGTTTCAACTTCACAACAAATATTTATCTAGTAGTTTATCGTTTTCTCACCTTAAACCCTAGTAATGTAGGTAAGTACAGGTAAAGAACTTATGCAAACACGTCTCACAAAAAGGGAAAAGCAATTCGCAGACTGGTATCATAGCAATGATGACCCAGTATGGATAAGAGAAAGTGAAATCAGAATTCCATGTCCACTAGTTCTAAGTGCAGTTAAACATGTGCAACATTAGACGTACTTCTACAAGTATTACCTTGTAGTAGACCTAGATAAAACCGACCAAGTGCGAGTCGGGCTCGCGCACTGAGGGGTACCGTACCACCACATAACTTGTTAAAACAAAAACAAAAAGACAACATCCCATCAACGCCCAGGCGGTCACCCACCCAAGTACCGGCCGCGCCCGACTTTAGCCAGTTGAAATTTTCACAGAATATATAATGTTACGGTGGATTAACTAAATTAATGTTAATTCTCCCAAAGGTCTTTCCGCCGAGCTTCAACATAAAGCGTTTTAAAAGGGGTGTTTATAACTACCTCTCCTGGCTGGCAAAGCACCGTCAACACCGCTAGTGTTGCAGCCGTTGCAGGTGTCCATAGGCAGTGGTTTCTGCTTAGCTTCAGGCGGACCGCAAGCTTTTTTGTCGCTCCTTATATATAAAAATAAAAAGGACGGGCTGATGGGCGGACGCACTGAAAGACGGACAGATAGCGTAGGCTTAGTAATAGGGTCCCGTTTTTACCCTTTGGGTACGGAACCCTAAAAATTTACATGTCATGCTACTTACACAAATATAATGTTGGATTAAAAAAAACGTTGATAAGTAATTGAAACATACCAAAATAAATAAGTGTTAATCTTAGAGTAACTAGTTATTCTTAGGTTTTAATATTATCTTGAATTTGATCGTCACCTAGCCCGTGCGATCTACAATGGAGCACGCTTGCCTAGAAGAAATCGATTCAATGACAATTTGAAGACAACTATAATGTATGAAAATGAATATGACATGTAAGCTCATTACCGTCATTCAATTCAGCCGATCATTTGTTCAACGTTATAGGGCGCCAAATAAATATATGCCATAAGATTGGATTTATGAGTCTGCCCACGGTATGGCTTCTAAGGTCACGGTCACATCACCCCAGGACCTTTATCGCGTAAACAGCCCAATCCTGGCCTAATTATGTTGGCGTAACCACGTTACAACGCCTACCAAAATTTACGGGTAGCCAAATTAAATGTAATAGCAGCTTTGACTGTTATTTTTTTTTGTATATTATTAATTGGCTTGCGCTTGGCCGCCAACTCACCTGATGTTAAGCGATGATGCGGTCTATGATGAAGCACGCTTGCCTAGAAGAAACCGATTCACTCTCGACTTGAAGACACCCAGATTGTAACAGTGTCCCAGTGCTCAATTCACAGTATTTAATGGAAGCAATCAACCTGCAGTTTTGTTTACCGTTATGGCTGTCCATGGGATTGAAGTGTACACGCTAGGCTAGGTACCTATACGTAATTACAGTCCAGCCGATAAGAGAATGATTCTGACAGCTGCAATAACATTGTTATTGTATTACTGCATTATTGATAGCCCCGTTGCTCCAGTTAGTAGTGAACCTGCTGCTTTCTGCACTTGGGAGCGTGGGTTCGATTCTCACCTAGGACAAACATTCATTTGATTAACATTTGTGTTTGTTCTATATCTGGGTGTTAATATCTATTTAAAAAATATATTTCTGTATCTATATCAAATTCTGGCGTCCATATTAGAAGCTTTGCTTAGTTTGGGGTCAACTGATAACCGTGTGTGCAAAAACATAGAGTCTTGAGAGATATTTATTTATTTTCTTTATTGTAAAAAAATACGACGCCACGCCATTTTTGAATCTACGGTAAAACAAAGATAAATTTTTTACAAGGCGGCTTGTACGCCACAACGCCGCCTTGACTCTACAGTAGGCGGTATGCCTTAGAGTCATATTTTTTATTTTCTACTCGCACGTGTGTAAAATAAAATGCAGTAAATAATACAGAGCTGGGGCACGATTCAGTCATTTTGCATGATATTTTCATGCGAAATCATACGAACGATTCAAAAATCGAACCCCTGACCGCCCAGGTGTAATAGCTGAATTTAGGTATAGATTCTTGGGTACCTACATAAGCAATGCAAATTGCACGTGTGTAAAAACTTATT
This sequence comes from Agriopis marginaria, assembly GCA_932305915.1. NCBI lineage: Eukaryota > Metazoa > Arthropoda > Insecta > Lepidoptera > Geometridae > Agriopis > Agriopis marginaria. The sequence goes on from OW029915.1 coordinate 13,817,245, forward strand.
GAAGCATTTGTACAGTAAAGTTGTGTTACCAGTTACCACACACATTTATCAGTGTTTACGTAATGATTGTAGAAGGTATACCTACCTACTTACCCACTAAATTGCATGAATCTCCAGCTCAAGTCAACGACCGACCGTCGCACATTACACCCGCACTTGGATGTTATCCAAACCTAAGGCTCAAGCAGCGAGATTATTTACAACTGTTTTCACTCAATTGTAATTCAATTCACAGCTTCTATACCATAACTAGGACATCTTCCACACAAACTGAGTTAGTATGCGGTTGCTCCAATTCAATAAAAACTCGCATAACTCTGCCTCAACCCCATTTCCTCTTTCTACAGGATAAAACATCTGGCACAGATAACATATAGATATCTACTTATGCATAGCAAGTAGGTCTACATATCCAGTCCAACATAATAGCCAAGCCACATCAGTGAGCTATTTTTTACCGACAACTGCCGATCTGTCGCATTCCCGTTGCTGGCTGCGACTGCATTCTGCGAACAATTACGTGCCCATAAGTGAACCTACACAAAGCTACAACCTTCACATAAATACGTAGATAAATAAAACGTTGTTTTTAGACTCGTCAGACATTCATTAATTCATTCGGAGTTTGTGCGTACGTTTTGTTATTCCCTACCTCTTCTTTGTTGTGATAAAACTGTTTGCAAAATCGTGAAGGGCTCCACTCCAGTGTTCAAGCATTCAAGATGCTAAGGCTGCGTGATTAAGGTCGCTCGTTCGAATCATAAACAGTGCTTATGGGAATAAATTATTCATGAGGCTTGCTATAAATATCTTCGCAAGAGCAGTTACAGATTTACCCACTTAGCTAATGACTGTATTTTTATTATTTTTTCTAGAATTCGACGTAAGGGGTAGGTAGGTAAATTACCAATCAATAGAAATAAGTGCCTTCTAATAGTCAATCTAAAATAACTTAAATAAATGGATACATACAAACAGTTCGAAAGTTGTTTTGTAAATGATTTATGCTGTGGAATGTTTGATCAGGTGTGCTGTAATGGTGACCGCAACGAATGAGGTGTTTACACCTACTCCTGAAAAAGCCTAGAGCTTCATAATTAGGTACATACTTATAAACCAATCTGGCACGAATCATTCGCCATCCTATTGTATAGGTAGGTACGTACATAAGTAAACTTCAGAGACCATTGAATCTGTTTCTTCTAGGCAAGCGTGGTCCTTCGCATCAGACACCGTATAAGCGGCCGTCCAATAAAAAAACAAAGTTAGCCCTCCCTAGAATTTTTTTAAAGCAGCGAATCGTGTTTAAAATAAAAGCCTAAAAAGTACTGATGACGATAATTTTTTTTAAGACTAAACTTAAAGCAAAACTCACAGAAATGGCATATACTATACAGTATACAACCAAATATTTTATGGACGATAACTGGTAGTTATTATGACGTTATTAGGTATACCTAGTGTTACTTATATTTTATTTTGTTCTTCCATATATAATATTAGCATAAATACCAAATAATATTCCCCGAACTGTTAAATAAGATTTTGTTTATTACTGATATTTTATACTCAATTTCACATAATGTTTTGTAATATAAAAAAATAATTAATCTCTTCCTTCACTCCATTGCAGCGCCCTAACATCTATGTACTGAGTAGGTATCCCTAGTTATTAATAACTATATGTACCGTGCATTGTGCAATAAATCAATAAATAAACATTAACATAACATATTCATCACCATCATCGGCATCGTTTATCCCTTCCTAATCCACTACGGAACATTTATAAGCACACTTTTCGTTTACGTCAAAGCACTAATAGGTAGGTACGTCACTGGGGGGAAACTATAGACTTTTGCCGCGCACATTTTCGACATAGTTAATTAGACTAGTTAACATAAAAGTTAACTAATTAGGTATATAGGAATGAAAACCGATTGGATATTCTTTTTAGAATACATTGCAATTGTTACGAGGTATTTTTTATGTTTATAAGTGTTTATTAAGTAGGTAGGTACCTACTTGTTCTATTTTCGCGGAAGAGATTAAAAAAAAATTAGAACTACTCTGCTATCCTTAACGACTACTTATATCTTAATATGGACACGAAAATTTCTTTAAGATGATGCCATGCTTATGAAAATACTACCATTTGCAATGTTATTTTAAAGGCAATGTCGAATCGGTTTTTAAATTCTTACTCAGGGATTTTTCATCTTTAAAAATGTTTAAAATGTGCGAAGGCTCCTGGCTGGTGAACGCGCCCTTAAACTCTGGTGGATTACGACCCTCGCTATTAAAAATCCGTTCACTTACACCCGCGTAAAGTAATGCACTATTGTATCAGTCGTAGTGCGTGGTAAGGTACCTATATGGCACTGCATGGTATGGGGCTATGGACCTTCCTTTTTTTCTTTCACTGTACCTACAGCTATGTATCTTGGGCTACGGTGGGGTCGGGTCGATCCTTCTGTCTGTGCCTTTACTAAGTATAGAAAACCATTATTATAAAATAAGAATTCTTACGAGAACCTTTACTAGTAGTCAAGCTCGTCCCGCCATCATCGTCTGGACCTATCACTAGTCGTGTGCCTTTCGTAACATACTTCAAAATAAATTTACAGGGACGGCGTGAGTCCAGCGGAAGCAGCAGCCAGCCTGCCTGCGAGTCCGGCCGCCTCATCGCTCGTCAAGAAAAAGGCGGCGGGCGCGAACGAAGTGCGAGAGCGCGCTGCCGCGGTGCGCACGCGCCGCCTCATGAAGGAACTCAAGGAGATACAGCGGCTGCAGAACAACAGATCCGATCCTGTCTTCACGGTCAGTATTTTACGAATCAACAATAGTTACTAGGTAGGTTACTAATTTGTTCATTCAGTTGTTTTTGTTCGAACTGACTGGAATGCGCTGGCTGAATGGGTGTTCCCTGATAGGTACAATCTGGATGTCTTCAAGGCGTGAGTTAATCGGTTTCTTCTAGGCAAGCGTCATCGAGCGAGGTGGCGGTCAAGCGTAATGCTCTGCGTTATGGTCTTTCGATCCGGATAGACATTACCAAACGGCTAGTTGAAACCGTCGGAATAGCTCAGTTCCAGGATATTAGTTTTCTTGTATGGTACCTTTCTGCGTCTATACCTACTTTCTAGATATCGTAGGTACATTTACTTCCCTATTTCTGCACTGGAAAAAAACGGATGATTCATTAATAATTGCATCAATCCAGTAATCAGTATGATCCACAGCCTCTATACAGGACTTCCCAAAAAAAGTGTGTTAATGTTTTTATGGTTCTTGTTAGGTTTTGCTTGTTAGGGTTTGAACTGTATAACATTTATTAGGTCTTCCTAATAAATGTTATATACGATAATAATGTTATCTAATATACCTAATAAATGTTGAACACTGTTGTTTGCTTAGGCAGGGCGCAAACCGTGGATACTTTTGTGTCTCGAGTCGGATACAAGCTACCAATGAATATTTGATTTCTATATAAACAGTATGAAATCAGCCACTCTCTGCGCAGACTGTGTGTCCAGTTGCATCCAAACGTTTGCGCAGCGCCTTAGGTATATTCGAGCAAACAGCAATGGCTTGGTGGTTGAATAAATTGAAGTAGGACCTTTTTTACAGTTTTGAATTTGTGAATGTCCAGGTAGAGCTGGTAAACGACAACTTGTACGAGTGGCATGTGCGGCTGCACCAGATCGACCCGGAGAGCGAGCTGGCGACCGACCTGCGCGAGCTGCAGATCTCCAACATCCTGCTGCACCTCATCTTCCCGGAGAACTTCCCCTTTGCGCCGCCTTTCATGAGGGTCATCGAACCCAGGATAGAGAAGGGCTTCGTCATGGAAGGTAACAAAAGTAAAATTCTATTTAGGTTTTTCATACCCACTAGCTAAAGCTTTGGTCTCTTTTTATTTCTTTTTGTTTTGATGTGAAACATCTATTGGCGCACCTTGGCAGTAAAACCGACTCTTACCTATGCTGTGACGGCAAACAGCATGACACTCTTATGCCGTCATGTTTCACATATGCCGGGAATACCGTGACGGCCAATTTTTTTTTTTAAATACCTAAATAAATAACATACTTGCGTGAAACGCCAACTCGCTAGATATTAAGCATTGATGTGGTCTACGATGGAGCACGCTTGTCTAGAAGAAACCGATTCAATCGCGTTTTTTATATTATGCGTTGTGCGTTGTCAGACACTGAATTGTATGAAACACGTCTAAAGTGGTGTGTTGTTCCGTCGAAGCGTCAAATATGCTTGCAGGGTTCTATTCGTTGTGAATAGATTGCTCCTGTTTGTCATATGAAGCGACTGCGATTCACGCAAAATTGTACATTCAATTGGTGCCTGAGCAAAGAAATGCGATGTGAATTCGCAGCGAGTGCCTTGTCACATGACTCTCGTTAACGGCAGTCGCAGCGAGTAGCGCACTCGCGAAAATATTCATCTCGCGGCGATTTCAATCGTAACGAATGAATCTTAGCCACAACGAGTAGTTCACAATTCACATCAAGCGAGTTCCCTCGCACTTCGCAGCGAGTATTCGTGTAGAGTGACCAAAGCTTTAATTATTCTGTGGCAGTTGGAGATTACAGACTATATGATGCTTGATGTTTCGTGTTGAGCAGGTGGCGCGATATGCATGGAATTGCTGACGCCGCGCGGCTGGGCGTCCGCATACACGGTGGAAGCGGTGGTGATGCAGTTCGCGGCCTCCGTGGTGAAGGGGCAGGGGCGCGTGGCGCGTGCGCCGGCGCGCGCCTGCTGCGAGTTCTCGCGCCGCCGCGCCGAGGAAGCCTTCCGCTCCGTCGTCAAGACGCACGACAAGTACGGCTGGGTCACACCCTCGCTCTCCGACGGCTGAACGGTAACACTTGCTTCACCTGTATTATGATCTAACTCGCTATCTTACATTTCTCCTTCCTGCATAAATTCTTGTTATAATTTAAAAGACACGCTCATAAAAAACTAGTGACTTCATAAAACAAACCAAAAAAACCCAATATCGAGTGATTTACTGGTAGCTTTTAAAGAGTTTTTGCAGGGGCGGATCCACGATTTCATTTTGGGGGGGGCAGAATGCCCCCCCGGGCATTCTGACAAGGTTCGAAGGAATCAAATCGAAAAATTGAGTCGAATGTATGGAATTGCTAGGTGTTTTGGGGGGGCATGACCCCCATGCCCATGACCCCCCTGGATCCGTCAATGGTTATTGGTAATTTCCATGTCTCTGCTCCTAATTTTGAAGTCGATTTTTAAATTGTTAATTATTATATTTTGTGGTGGCAAGGAACCCTCAGTGAGCGAGCCCGACTCGCACTGCAACGTGGATGAATAAATACCTATTCATACACTTTTAATAATAACCACCTACGATGCATTGGTTGCATGCAGTGACTGGTAACATTGACCTAAATCTTCCCTGAGGCACAATAACTAAACCTCAACACTTTGTAACGGCATCATTTATCAATTTAGCCGATACAGAGATCATTGTGGTATCAGCCACAGCACGTAGTATTATCCGCCCAGACAATAATAGCAGTTTAACTGCTATTCAATGTTATGTAGGAAACGCTTTGTTAGGTTGGATATTATGTTAGTTAAGTACCTATACCTATTTGATCCAAGTTGTTCTTAGTTCTGAACTTCTGACAGCTGGAGTAGATTGCAAAAAGGCAAAGGAACCCAATTTCTATGTCTTCTGGGTATATAGTTTTTATAAACCTAAGATTGTAGGTGGTAGCCGATGTACACAAATCTTTATCAAATTAGAAGTCGCAACAGTACCAAGAAATCGTTTTTTACAGCTTGTGTATTGTTATTGCAGCTGTCAGAGACAACAAAACTTGGACAGTTTTTTTTTTATTGTCTGTGTTTGGGACAACTTTGCTAGAGTCTGGCTAATAAAAGTAGAGACTGAAAAAGCGCGGCAAATTTAAAAATATCAGCATTGAAAAATTTGTACGAAATGCGTGGAATAATCTCACTTGATACTTGTAAGTTATTATTTTTTATTGTTACATAGTCAGAACACAGTAATGTTTGCATTTCATATGAATTTTGGGGTTGCAATGCGGATTTATTTAATTTGGCGGGCGCTTTCAGTCTCTACTTTCATTAGCCAGACTCTACCGATGATTTGGGAGGTGTGGCCGAGTATGACTGCTGTGATACGTCAATACGGTTCGTCAGATACTAAATCTTTCCATTTTTTTTTACAGATTGTGCTCTCCAACCACGAAGCAGAATGGATCTCCTATTATTAGTTATTCTTCAAGAATAATTTTAACTGTATAATAATTAGTGCAAATTTTGATAATGCTCTGCTCTGTGTATTAGTTGTAACCACCTAGGATAGAACATAAAACTTTTCATCCACAAAGTATCCTAAAATCACAAATGGTTTAATATCCCGACTGTCGTCAATAAAAGCAAGAATTTTAGATTAATCTGTCTGCACATGTCCCAAGTTAAGATATATTTATGCTTTCATGGCCAAGCTTGTTTGTTATGGTGTTGACATCTAACAAGCAATATCAATGCAATCTATACTCAATCCTAACCCGCGTCTTGGGCCCGTACCGTCACCTCTTTAAGAGCTCACGGTACGGCTCCAGGCATGACGTGACAAACGCAAGCTAACATCAACTTGAAATAATATCCAATACTGATCAGAAGCAGCCATATCGACCTATGAAACTCATAGCTTGCAAGTTTGGCCATTTGAGCAGATTTTGAGTTTGTACATATACCTATTCCCACATGACGAGTTTGATAAGTATATGATCAATTCTGGGAGGTCTAAAAGATACTCCAGAATGCTCTTTTAAAAATTGCATTAGCGAATAAAAAACAAAACACAATTATGGTAGCTTTGTAACTTGATCTGTCTGTGGTTTTGTTGAGAATCGGATAGATATCGAACACGATTTGTTATTGTAAAACTTTGTGGTTGCACCCACCTGCTAAACATCGTACAACGCATGAGTATATTATTATAGGTACTATGGTACAATGTAATAAAAACCTCATGAGTCATTTAATGATCTAAATCTAAGTATCTAAATCATGTTCCAACCAAGTTCATTCATTTTTATTTACATTGAAAATCCCTGTTTATAAATCTTCCACTTCCGTGCCAGTCAACAAAAATAATAGAATAAAAAGCTTGGTAGGTGTGTGTACTTCCTTCTTTCTCTACTTTACCATTGTTTCTACTTTTTGGTAAAACATTTTGTGCCAAAGTTTGTAAGCAACAAATCTTGCTTGAAGCTCTTCTTCTTTTCTTCTAATTATGATAAAATCTAAATAAAATTCTATAAAACTTCTCTTCTGATCAAAATTATAAAAGGAAATGTTTCCGTCCCAATGTCATTTAATATTTTTTGATAAATAGTGAAAACACATTTTGTAGACTAAACAAAAACTAAGTTCTAAACAAAAAAACCTTGTCATGTTTTAATGCATTCTTTGTGTATGTGATAATGATAAGAAAACATTTATGTAATTTCTAATAATTATTACTAATTATACATGCTAGAATCTGCATGCTTCTGTGTATGTAGTTATTAACCCTTTGACCGCCACGGGTCGCGCATCGAAAGTGTGCTCTGTACACCAAGCCATTTTTTACAGTGATAATATCAAAAAAATTCAAATTTCGAAATTGTACGGCAAAGAACAAGCTTTTATTTTATTCACTTTGATTAGATGACCAAAAAGTACAGTACAGTATTTTTCATATAAATTAAAAAATACCGTTAAAATAATCCGTTACTATATTTCCTAGTAAATAGGGGTCAAAACTGATGTCGCCTAAAGGCGTTGTTGGTGGTTGGCGGTCTGGGCACAAAATATTTTTACGCCTGCAGGCGACGTTGGCGGCAAAGGGTTAAAATTGTAGTAATTGATGTCAAATTATTGCTACAATTACAAATACTTGAGTAGTTTAATGCTCAAACTAATAGATAGATAAATAATCTTTGTGGATTGTGAAATGAAAGGCTTGTGGTAATTATAAAATTTACAGTTTTTAAATTAGTAAAAAAATATAGAAATTGATGTTTTTATTTATGTGAACAACCAAAGAAGTTTTATTTTTATGTCGATCCTTTCAACGCAAATTAGTATGTAAAAAATAATATTATACCTGGAGTATATTGTGTACAATGTTATAGATGTAATAAATTACCTGCTCAACTTATTTTTAGTTTCATTTTAGACCACACCCCAACACCACATAATAAAAAAATAAAATTGGGTTCAGTGATATGTTATATTTTAATTGGAGAACAATTGCAGAATTGATCATGCAAAAGTTTTGCAAAGAAATAGTGTAAAGTAAATATCATGGGGACTGACATGGGATACAAGAAATTTACCAACACTCAAAGTAAAATTGGTAGAATAATAAAAAATAAAGATATTTAAGTACAACATTTTTGTTTTCACTACTTTACTACCAGTATCTGGAATAAAATTTGCGTGTCCAAATTCCAAACTAGCCAGTCTAACAAATTCGAATATTTTTGTCCAAACAGTTAGATCATCGAACTACTAGTCGGGACAAAATGGAATAAACGATTTTATTTGCTGGAGTGAATAGATTTCTTCTAGACCAACGTGTTCCACCCTCGGCCACAACCTCGCTTACCATCTGGCGAGTTGGTGGCCAAATGTAGATCTATTCTGTATTTAAAAGCGGAAAATATAGGAAAACTGAGTTTTCCATGTATCATTTTTGCTATAAGCATCTTTTTTTTTATATATAATAGTATGCAAACAAGCGACGGGCCACCTGATGGTAAGTAGTCACCGTCGCCTATGGACACCTACAATACCCAGGGCATTGGCGGTGCGTTGCCTACCTTTGAGGACTCTATTCACTCTTCGCTTGAAGCGATTGATCTATGCATGAATATGATATTTCATCAACATCATAATCAGCCTATACCAGTCTACTACTGGACGCAGGCCTCTCCCAAGAAACATCAGTCAGCCCAATCTTCGGCTTTTCTTTTTCAGCCACTCCTAGCTGTCTTAAGCAAATTGTCGCTCCAATGAGTCGCAGGGCGTCCTACTCTAAGTTTGTCGATTCGTTTTCTCCACTCTAGAACACATCAACCCTCATCTATCTTGCTAATTAACTTTTCCGGATACGAATCCTCAGAGAAACGCCGAGCTTAGCTCTTTCCATAGCTCGCTATATGACCTTGAATTTATGGACCGCTTCAACCATCAGTGTCTATGTTTCAGCACCGTAAGTCATGACAGGACATAATTAACTGCTTATTAGATTAAAATTCGCGAATATTTAAGTGACTTTATAAATGAAAAGAAAAATAAAATTACACATTATAAATAGAAGATTATCACAAGTGAGATCACTCTCCACCTCTCAAGGCCAGTACCAAGTGGAGCACGGAGCCACCTTGAACCTTATAGTCCTGTGCCGTTTTCTCATCATTCCTGAAACAAGAGATGATAACCATGATTTTTTTTAAACATGTCAAAGATTTCTTGGTTGTAGATTTGTCAGCTCAGTCTAGTCAGTGACTAGAAGATTATGGATGCACCTCAGCGCCTAACTGTCACACAACTGCCCCAGCAAAACTTGTAGTAGGATAACAAAACACAGTCAAAATCTGTTATAAAAACATTGCAGGGACCACTCATTCGCAAATTAGGAGATCAAGGGGTCATAAAAACCGATTCTGAACAAAAACTGATTTCTTTCAATCATGTAGGGTACTGTACTAAAAATTACAAAAACTATTCCTAGAAAAATATCATTCATTATAAACAATATATGGACCAGCTAATATGTTTTTGTGACATCAGGGTTGTTGAAATAGTAAAAGTTATTCTCAATGATGAGTATAATGACCTCTTTGGCTTAGTACCACTTTTACATGTAGTAATGCTGTATTGCTTGTCTGTAGCCTTCTAATCTGGATTTCATACCATTAAGAGTATCAAGATCTGGTTAGTACCATGTAACGTTGCCGGCTCTTTGGTGCTGCTTAACCGAATTCAACTGTATTGGTTTCCAGAAGGTTAAGTAACTAATCCACTTGTATGTTTCACATGCACCTGTCTAATGGATCCTTGCCATACTTAACTGTTGCACAAACTCCTCGTTTTAAAAGTCGCTGTATTACAGTAGGTAGCATAATAATAACTTACGAAATACAAAAGGCGACTTACATTTGTTTTCCAGAAAAAATAAGCCGCTGTTGTTGTGGAGGAATGCCTTCTTTTTCTTCGACCCTTTCTTTTATCCTTTCTACTTTATCGGTAGGTTCAATATCAATCTCGATTTCTTTGCCTGTAAGCGTCTAAAAAAAATCAAGAGGTTATAATCATGTTTGGAAAAAAAGTCTATTGTTCATCTGATATATTTTGATTCTGATGGTTACCTTCACTTTAATCAACATGGTGAATTGATTTTCTGCGAACTACTTTTGACAAAATTAACAATTTCACTTCACAAATCCAAAGTTTCCCTTGAGTTTTTCACAAACGACGAAATTAATCTTCTCCGCTTTTAATTTGTCGCTTTCTCTCTTTGCTACATGAATTGAATTTTATAATTTTGACATTGACAAATCACTTGTGCACACAATGACATTCCATTAAAATGTAGTAGTCTTAATTTTTTTTCTTGTTCCTAGGTTACTGTGCTGGCTAGTCCTATATTGCCTATATTCATTATTAGATGTCACAGTCCTCAGAAGAAGGGTTCGGTTTTAGAATACTATAGAGCCTGTGTATAGAGCACGGGAAAAAGTCTGTCAGTCCGTCAAGTACAAGAGAGAGAGAGAGTTCACTAAAAGAGAACGGGCTGTTCAAACTATTATGAGATGGAAGGAAAGATAGTTTTTACTTGGGCATGAGTTTGCCTTGACGGTGACTTAGTTTTGTGTTTTTTTTTTTTTTTTCCTGGGTTTCGGCCTTTATTAACTAAACAAAATACAAGCTAAAACTAAAACTACAAATACAGGTAGTTTTGTTTGGCTCTGACTGTAACTATGACTTGTTTGACCCTATTTAATACCAAGTAAACTGGGTTAATATTACAACTGAAGGACTTTGTATCTAAGTTATAAAAAAAGTTATTTCAGTGCAACGAGAGGCGGTATGGCCTTAATGGCTATGTCTGATCATACGATGGGCGAAAAGAAAAGCAAAGAGATTCTGAATCGGAATTTCTGACTTACAATGCTTATTTTTATAGAAAAAAAAAGTTAGAAATATCATAATGTTTTGATCAGTTTTGATGTAGTAGGAAAGTAAATTAGTTATTACTAATGATTGTAATATTTTCCTAAAATGGCTAAGTTAAATGCTATATTTACGCGATTGGATAATTTGATAAAGAAAGGTAAACTTCAAAGAAGATCCTTATCATCGTCCAGCACATTCTGGTCTCCAGAGGCTTCGGGCTGGGGATGAAAAGCCCTGCCACAAGGCTTGAAACAACCAGTGGGTTAGGGGATTGCTGTTTTATTTGCTTTGGTGTTAATGTCGTGTCTGCTTGTTCTAATATAACGATTGAAATGTGTTCTTACACTCAGCGCAAAAGTATCGAATTTCATGATTTGAGCATGATCCAATAGAACAGCGTCTGATATTCCGGGAGTGACACAAGCCTACGTCACTGTCCAGTTGCCACTGCATTGCAATAAACAGAAATTGGGAAACAATTCTGTTGATAATCTATGAAATAAAAAAGAACTTCAATGGTAATTTTGTTAGTGCGCTCAAGCGAAGCAATTTAATTTAATATAATAAACATCTATAAAGTTGGCTTGTGTCACGTGTCTCGGAATATACCTGGTGGAGTATATTTGTATACCATGGATTTGAGTAGAATTTAGTTTAGACGCTGTGTAAATCATGATTTATTTTAATTTTTTAGAAGGCCAGTCCGAATTTGTCTCAGTTATTATTGCGAACCTTATTGAAAACGATGTGTCAAAACAACCAATCGAAGATGATATCAATAGCTATCAGTTACTGAAATCGTTCCTGGCGAAAATATGTGATACCATTGACGATTTATCCACTGAAATTTTGAATGATGACTCTTTACTTGTAAGTGTGAAAAATCAGAAGCTACTACGCACATGTTTCCAATTAATTACTTCTATTGGCATATCAACATGCTTAATTCCTGGTATAGGAATATCTTTATCAAAAAGATGTTCATCATCGAATATGCTGCCACAGTTACAATTCAAAGATGAAGAAAAATATGAACTGTTAGTACAATGCACACACTTCTTTACTAGAAGTTACAAGGTACCTGTCCTTAGGAGTATTATAATTACATTGCATCTGTCAGATTACTTAGCAGCATTGATACAACTAGCATTTGCTCCACTTAAAAAACCAGGATCGTACACCAACTTCACGATGACACAAGAAATGTACAACAAACTAAACGCTGATAGGCAACAATTTGTATCTACATATGAACATTTGGTTGCAAATTGCTTCCAACCTACACTTATGAAAGAATTACTAGTTCTACAAAGTGTTGTCAATCCATCACCTCCAGTTTTTGTGAAGAGAGTGATTGCAAGAGAGTTAAGCCAAAGACTGCTTGCTCCTGGTGGTTTGTTAAGCCTCATCAGATGCTTTATAGAAAGCTATGAAATAGACACAGGGTTAGAGTGGAAAAAGATTGACATGATCTGTAGGATTGTATCGGCTAAACACGGAACCATATCTGAAAGTGAATATGTGACCAACATTACTGGTCAATTAATGAAAATACTTAGTTTGAACAACACTCACTATCTGGCGACAGCAGTAGCGTGTGCTCTTAGTCTAAATGAGAAATACCCTGACTCTGAACCGGTGAAGCTCATCATCAAAGATATCTTCCAAGTTTTTGATTATGACAGTGTGGTTACTAGATGTAAACTACCTGGAACAGTAGTATTGTCTCCACAAGAAGTAGACCACAAAGTGAATGTGCTACATGCTTGTGTTAGCGCCACTAAACTGAACTGGCACATCTCACTTTTAACTCCAAACTTACGGATACTGTTCCTCATTGGAGTGAGATGCATAAAAAATGAAGATTTAAAAGCGAAGTTAAAAGACATCCTTGTTAAATGTCTTGAAAAGCTAAATAAGACTGAATTGAAAAACTTTATGAGCAAACTGCTATTTGAGAATGATAATTGGAACAAATTCTTTAGAATTGAAGAGTATGATTCGGGCATTGCTATAAAATCAATATCTTCAGAAGATAGCACTAAAGATCAAACGTTGACATATTTCTTGGATATACTAAAATCATCAGGCAATGAATTGATCAAATCAGTTTTTGAGCTTTCGCTTGACATCCTCATTGACTTGAATTTGAAACGTAAAACAAAAGCTAATAAAGATCTACTTGCTATAGAAGGAGAACCAGTCCTCCTGGATGAGATAGATGAACAATATGCGGTGATACTTCAACTACTCTCTGAAATATCAACATCTCCAAGAATAATCACCATTTTGAAAGCAAATCCCTCTATAGTTGTAAATTTTATTGAACATTTCATGTTGAGATCTAATAATGATGAAGAATGCACCTCCATTGCTTTAGTATTGCTGAACACAGTCTTATCTAATATTAAGAAGAATGATGACTTAGAAAAGAGGTTTGTCTCCATTACGCCAATATTAGAAAGAATGTCCAAAGATGAATCTAACTTCAATCACATCCTTTGTAAAGAGGCGCTGTCTCTGATGTCTTCAGGTGTACCACAACAGTCAGCGAGTGCTTGTGGGAGAGCAATAGCTGATGTATTTGATAAGTTGCTGCCAGTAAGGGCACATGGTGTCATAGAACTGACTAAGCTGATTGATGCTAAAGATGCAGAAACTATTTCCAAGAAGCATTACATATTTTGTATATTCCAGGTTTGTGTTTTCACTGTTTTTTATTACCAAGTAACGTCTCTGTGTCTAAAGAAAATTGTCAATATTTGAAAAGTTGTTCTACACTCTAGGATTTACTATTTAGAATATGGAAGCCAACAGAAAAGCGAGCAGAGCTTTATGAATAGAGTGGGGCGTAAAAATAGATAGTGCAGGTTAAAATCCTGCCAGTCTTAATATTTTTACTGTCCATAACTTTTAAATTGACAATAAACTGCTTCTGATAATGTTGATGTGCTAAGACAACTATTTTTACGTGTACAAAAAGCGCTTATAATGCTTTTTCATTACTTTGGTTGTTCGGGTGGATGTAAGTATCTATGTCTGTCTGTTTGTTTATTACCTTCTGTAGCTTAAACGGCTTGACAAATTTAATTTCATTTTTTTTTATTTATTTATAACATGATAAAAAATACATTACAATTTCCTTGCTATCACCAACAAACCTCACCGATGTCTATCTTGGTATTAGGTCCTGATCTGTATTAAATTGTCTACTCATAATACATAATTAGAAGTAAATACATCTTAAAGAACGGAGTGAATGCTGAGTGCATGTCCCGCTTCAGATTGCTACCTACAGTGATGTCGGCAATATACTCTGCCATCACTCGTTCCTTGACAACTTATGGCATGGTGTTGTTAGATTTAACTTAATTTCCGAAATGCCATAGTCTACATTTTGCAATCAGGTTTTTTGTTCGCTCTTATAATAATTAACTTGTTTCAGGAGCAACTCAAAGATCCAGATTCCTACATTTACTTATCAGCAATAAATGGACTAGTGTCTCTATGCACTCATTGCACGGAGGATGTCTTGTATGTTCTATGCAATGAGTTCCTTCAGGTCACTGACCAGAAAAGTGTTAAAACAAATGATGCAATGAATAAAGTCGCTGAACTGAGAATGAAAATCGGGGATGTCATTGTGAAAGTTATTGGAAGATTAGGTAAGTGATATTTAAATTCCGACTTGTTCCTGGTGCAAAGGTTGCCCATTGCCATCCAACGTGGTAACGCAGCGAGTGTTTTGGGTACCTTTGCGCCGGGAACGGTTAAGGGTGGGTTATTTGAATAGATATTCGTTTAGTTGTTGATGAATACCATATATTTAGGATTAATTAGACATTCAAATATAAACATTCAAATAAAAAAATCATCAACCAAACATCTGCCTGACCGGGAATCGAACCCTGCCGTTCTGAAACCTGCTCATGAGGCATACATGCAGCCACTGAGTCAAACAGGTTGTCAAAACAAAAGAAAAAAATAGTCTAGTTTCTTTGACATATTCAAAAGAACTTGTTCTAAGAATAAGATAATGTCTAAATCTATGTCTTTCCTATCAGTCGCAGAACCGATAACCATTGGTTAGACATTTTCTAGAGAGTCCATGAATCGGCAAACGTAGCATAGGAAGTACGAAAGGCGAAGATGAGTAGCACTTAATTGCATGCCATGAGAGAGATCTATGAGCAGCAATGGACTAAGATATATTGATTATGACGATGATGATGACGACATGTCTTTTGGTAGAGACGGAAATTCTAAAGACTTATTTTGTAATAGGTGAAATGGCAGTGATGCATAAAACTATCCTCCTGAACACGATGCTGTGCGGCTGCCGCGACCACGACCCTCTCATCCGGGCCTCGGCGGTCTCCAACCTCGCGGAGATAGCCCGCGTGCTGCACTACAAGATGGGCAATATCATATACGAGGTTTGACACTATATTTATTACGAGTTGCTTACTTGTGTAAAGGGCATTTTCCGCAACTAGGCCATTCATTGGCCCATTTTGCGTCACCCGGCTGCAGCTAGTTCAGCCACCCGGTCTCCTCCAGGAAAGACAGCAGTTCGCCTACGCAGGCTTCAATTCAATTCAGTTCATTTATTTCGGGTCTTAGGTATAACACCTATGGTATAATATGTTTATCTATGGTATAACTAATATACACTTGACATTGAATATACATTTACAGGATAAAAATCACAATTTAAAAAATTAAAATGACACAATATACAATATAGGTACCTACACATTATCGGCTGTAAAATGCCTTGTCAATAATTTTGCAGCTGTAAAAACGCTTTGTAAGATTAGTAATAATTGAAAAAAAATACATTAAGTAATAATAATTGAAATTGAAAACTATATCGGGCTATTATTCTAATTCTTAAGGCAAATTCTTCTGTGATGATTTTGATACAACACACATACTTCCCAGAGTGTCCTCGGTGATCCGAGGATAGTGTTTCGTTGTTCTGCCACGCAGCTACACTCCAGCAGCAAATGTGCGGCCGATTTATTATGAGTACAATAATACATTTTGGTGTGATGGTGGCTGGACAGTAGCATGTGCGCTTTACAATCTAACGGCACCCGGTTCGATTCTAGACGATCGATTGTGAACCGATTTTAACTATTCTTTTTTTTATCACGAATAGGCTATATTTCGAGAGTTCCATTTAGATTTGCAGTAAATATTCCACCTCTACGGGTGAAAAATTAGGGGATGAATCTCGACTATCACACTTTCCGTCGGTTGTAATTTTTTGTAAAAAATATTATTCATCATCATCATCAGCTTTTCATGTTCCCACTGCTGGGCACAGGCCTTCTCTCAGAAAGAGGATGGGCCCTAATCCACTTATGTCTTTGATATTTTTGAGGTTTTTGGACATACCGGTTTCCTCACGACGTTTTCCTTCACAGTTGTTGAGTGATGGCATCGAAACTGTACATAATTTATTTAGATACGAAATAAGTTATTGGTGCAGGGCCGAGGATCGAATCGGGTGCCGTCAGATTGTAAAGCGCTCATGCAACCGCCTCCGTCGCTCAATAATAACACGATAATAGCAATATACAATTAGAAGTAAACTCGACTTCCAAGATATGTGAACATAGTGCGTTACTGGTATAGCTAATAAAAACGTACACACTATGCTAATACTGCCTGTAAAAAAATATCCCATTAAATCTAATCAACCCTGCTTCTGCTTCTGATGAGCGATGGTGGCCAAGCAGTGCCATCTGCGCTTTACAATCTGACGGCGCATGAGTCGATCCTCGGCCCTGCACCAAAGACTTATATCGTATCAAAATAAATTATGTGCAGTTTCAATGCTAACTGTAAAGGAAAACATCGTGAGGAAACCGGTATGTCCAAAAACCTCAAAACTTCAAAGATATATAAGTGGATAAGGTTCTTTCCTCTCTCTCTGAGGGAAGGCCAGTGTCCCAACAATGGGACATGAAAGGCTGATAGTGAGTAGTGAACCCTGCTTCTGAAAAAGCACCGACCAAAGCTCCGCCATGTGTCATGCGGTGACATAATGCTAATTGACATATTACTTTCTCTTTCCGAAAGTACGCTAATCCATTTATCACATAGTTCATTAGTTAATATATCTAAGCAGTTATTGAAAGTAAGTTTGTCTATTAGCTTTTTTGGAAGCCACTTTCGTTTTAAAACAGGCTTGTCCATTCTTTAGTTTCCTTCCTTTTGTTGAAAGTACTTGTTACGTCAGACGTCAGTGTATTCATAGAAATGTCGTTTGTTACAGGTACTTCTCTGCATATGGAGTATAATAGAAACGGACAAGGCGGTGGAGTGTCGTCGCGCTGCCGTCATGGTGATATCCAGCCTCCTCAAAGGTCTAGGAAAAGATACTCTAGTTCAGCTCAAAGAAAACCTTCTGCCCATATACAGAACGTTGAAATCCCTTTACAAGAACAACAATGAAGATAGTATCGTTAGACTTCACGCACAAATAGCTTTAGAAGAGCTCAATGATATAGTCACTCAATTCCTGTACCCAGAGTTGGAAATGGAGAAACGAATATTTTTATTAGACAAGCCGGATGACGTGTTTAAATAAAATGCAGTAAGTAATTTGATAGTTTTATTCACGCTCACTAAACATATTACGTAGTTAATTATACCTATTTTATGTTCTATATTACTACTAAACACTACTAGTTGTCATTTTAAATGTTATAGCAATCATTAAAAGTATCAGGGGCTTGATCTTTGAATCGCTCGTATGATATTTCGCACGAAAATATCATGCGAAATTATCGAATTTCGAATGAAATCCCAAATAAGAGTCGCATTTTAGAAGTTATCATATAACCACTCACTAACGTGGTTTGAAAACCATTCGAAATTTCTTTCTATCAATAAAAATTCTTTCATTTCGCATGATATTTACGAGTGATTAAATAATTGAGCCCCGAGATGTTAATATTCCTATCGATAGGAAAAAGTTATCAGTCGAAATCGATCCTTAGTTTTTTACCGCTTATAAATACATGGTGTTATGTGCAAGAAAATGTCACACACACAATGGCCGAGACTCTTAAGAATTGTAAGAATCTTAGTAAAATTTTAACTAATTTCCATCTCTGTTTGGCCAAACAGTAAATTTTTCCAGCAGACATTACATATCAATTAGTAAAAGTTACTTTTGCCTTAATTAGATTTCATTTCCTAATGTTATATCACAATTAAACTTATAATAACGTGAACCAAGGTGCAAAGAAAACACACTGTATAAAAGATACGCGTTCACGCTTCAGACGTATTGTCGGCTTCGTTTGATTTCTTGACAAAACCTTCGTCTTTCTCGGACAAAGTGATGGAGTAAATCGAGCCTTGGTCTGAAAACCTGTCTCTATTACGTCTGCTGAAGAATCCACTGCGATTTAAAGAAGATATCGTGGATATCGATATGTTATCTCTATCTTTCTGAGGAACAACCTTCCAAATCAGCAACGCTATTCCTCCAAAAGCGGCCACCACCAGGAACATGACTAACGTTATTTCCCCGAACATACCTGTAAACAAATAATTTCGATGTTGAAAGAAAACCGATAACGATCATATTATTTATTGTCTCAATTTTGATCACTCGAATAGTTTAGAAACCTAGAGACCCTGGACAGACAAATAGGCGTTAGACATATAATAGACTAGAGGCGTTAATTCTGTTGTACCATCCTCTAAAGTTTGCGAGTTTTAGGGTCTAAACTAATGTGACAGAACTAAAATTATCGGCGTCTCTTTTAATTTCATTACGCCAGTAAGGATGGCAATAATTAAACTGTAACTTTTTTTTGAAGTATGTATTTATTTTCATTCTTTCCTCTAGAGAGGATATTGGCTTCGCACGTCTAGTGCGTTTGTCAGTGTCGAGTATTGGAATATTATTAAGTTTTGTTAGATATCATCAAACTAGTCATAATCATAGAGTCAAGCAAAGTAAGTCACGGTTAAGTCAACGTCATGCCCTAGTAAAGTGGTGGAGGCTTTGCTAGAGACTTCTATGGTGTTTTGGAAACAACACGAAAAGACATAGCTATTTTACTTCATTATATCACATAACGCTTAATAAATAATAATTAACTATTAATACAAATTAACACTCGTAAATACACAAATTTAGGAAAATTATACAATGTGGTGACAAGTTTTATCCCGTTGGCGCCAAAACCACAGACTTAAAAAAAGTTTTGCTATGCAAGCCAAAACTCCATTTTTAGTTTAGAGAATGGTACAAAAGAATCTACGTCAGTGACAACTTCGGCGGATCATAATTTGCCAACTTGAACATAAATTATGAAGATACCTTTCTTCTATGTTTAAAAGGCCTTTCAATGATGGGTAACAAAAGGGTCATATAAAATGCAATATATTTTCCCAACTTACATGTCACCATCTTGTATTTGTGACGTTACCAATCAATGACCATCCCTGAAACTATCGACACCTCATTTATCAAAATTGAAATAAAAACATACATACATAACTACAATACCCTCTTTATAGCTATGTCGTTGTGGGGTATAAATACGGATTATTGCATAATGCAGTCAATAAAGTGAATAACGTGATCAACAGTAATTTTAATACGAACTTTGTTGCGTTTGTTCCTGGCTCGCTTCCAATCTGGCCGGCTGCAGCTCGTTGTAGTCCAAGTCCTGGGTATCGTAGGGCTCCACTGACCCCATCTGAGGCTTCGTATGTAGTAGAACATCTCCAGGGTGAGCTTTCGGCAAGTTTATTCCAGCTCTCACAGTCAACGTCTCCGGCTTGTAAGTGCAGAGAACTAGGAATCTGTAAAGAAACGTAAAGGTAAACTTTCTAATTTTTAAACGGTTTTTAGTTTCGCTAGTGACTTGCGACTAAGTGCCACTTACCGTCGAGTGCTGTGGGTAAGTATTGGCAGGTTCTCCTGCACGATGACGTATGTCGCGACAGTGGTGTCGTTCACAACGGATCCGCACTCGTCGTGGTGGATACGTAGGATGTACGCGTCCTGCGCACTGTTGGGGTTGCCCTGCAGTGAACACCGCTCCGGCCCGCCGTCTGCCGCCTCCACCGCGATGCGCCCTCCGAAGTACGGCCCTGTAGATACTTCCACCTCGCTCGCGTGCGGCAGGCACTGGGTAGCGCGCGCTGAAACTGTCGATAACAATGTTATTGTCCGAAACTCCGGATGCGGCTCTATCTGTTGTGTGAATCGATCGTTATGTAAATTGTTACATACATCCCTTTGTGGGCACGATAATTATTTTGGAGCCGATGGAGTGCGGGTCGGCGAGGTCGCGCGCGTCGCGCCTGACGGGGCGCACTTCGAACGAGTAGGTGGTCGCCATGCGGAGGCCGACGATGCGCGTGCTATACTCGCGCTCACGCCGCATGCTCGCCGGGCTCGTGCTACCGGCCGGGCTCGTGCTCGCGCTCGCCGTGCTCGTGCTAGCGGCCGGGCTCGTGCTCGTGCTTGCGGTGCTTGTGCTCGACTCGTACGCTGGCCCGGCGATGCTCGGAGCTTGACTCGTCGACGTTGCCTCGCTGGTAACAGCTTTAGTCGAGCTTTCTTCTTCTATCTTATCGATCACCTATAAACATTAAAAGCGTAAAGGTCGTGGCGAACTAGTTCTCAAATAATAGACAGTGTTCCGTTATATTCTTTGGATTTGGTTAGTGTGTTCGGATCAAGAAAGAGCTATCGCACAGTAGGCATCGCCTCGTGAGGAAATAAAATTTAATGAGCCTTTATTATGTGTAAACGTTGATTTAACGGTCGTAGGCGCAAGCAATCATAACATAATTACGCACAACCGTTTCTGTAACCTCTGCTAGGCTACATCACTAATTGATGTAGGGGTGCCCTGCGTTTGTCTAGTTTTCCGCCCCTTTCTTCAATAATACTCGGAAACCAATTTCTACCGAAAATTTTTAACAATCAAATCAATTCACATTATAATGTAAAGAAGCTTCACACATCGTTCAAATTACTCTATTAATCAATAAGTTTCTGGAATGCAGTATGTACATTATGTTGTACTTTTCCCTTGTGAATTGAGCAAAAACTAGCGGTGCCCCATTAACACTTAACTACAGTAATGACTCGCGGGCATGTTCCTTGTCGTAGTCACGCTCCGCGCGCAGACCCTGGCCCATTATCTCCCGTTTACTAGAACCAGCTTCGTAAAGAATTTTACTACAATATTGTGCGGCTTGCTCTAACGATAACATCAGTATTTAGTGCAATTAAACCGGGCAAAAATATCTTACTTTAGTTCGGCACCGGTACTGTCCCCACGCCTGCAGTTCGCAATAATGCACCTGGAACGCCAGTAACTTCGGTTTATCTTCTTCATCCACATCCCCGTACTCCCATCGCAGGCGCACATCTCGAAAATCCGGTTCCCCGATTAGATGCAGCACCTCTGAAAATAAACCCATTATCACTTTCCTTAATTGGCATTTGAATGTATCCCTTGGTACGGTCCGGTGCGCGTGCGCCGCGTCGCGCTGATCGGGGCGTGCTATTAACCCAATGACTTGCTCACTGAGCCGTTCCCGGTTCTATAACCACTATCGCCGCCGTAATGGGATCCCCTAGCCATCAACTGTGACTGATCTTTATATTTATGAGAATGAGACAGACTTGGAGCTCTTAATAGGTTCATAGGTAGGTGCTCTTGGGTTACTGGACCGAATCAAACGCCCGAGGCGAGGTCGCCTAACGATTCAACACACGCGCTTGTCACTCAAAGAAAGGTTTGATTAATTTTGATGGTGGGTTTGGTTCGTCTCGGTGCTTACATAAAAGAATATTAATGAAATTCATTCTGCATTTAAATTTCGTAGTAGCGTTGATCTGATAGGAGGAATGGCTGCTTCACGCCAACGCCAATCTATTGCCTTTAGCTATGGCTCCGCCAGCCCAGCCCTCGTGTTTAGATAGTATATATATACCGGACACTGCCGCGGTAATGAGAAATTTATCTATGTAGTACAATAAAGTGGTCCGTAAGAAAATTAAATATAACATTTTAACTAGAAAGTAACCGGTAAGGCTAACTTGCTTGACGCTTTACATTAATCTGTTCTTGATTTAAAAATCTGTAGTTTCTATTAGGACGTGTGGCTTCCTTTAGTTTTTTATAATATATTCAATCACGAACCGTAAATATACGTTTCGGCTCAAATAATTGAATACTTGATAAAAGTATGAAATGCTTTTATTATAACTCGCCAATAAGTAATTGAAATCTGCTATCTTAGTTTCAAGTGAATCATAACATAGAAGCGTTATGAATATAAATTAAGATGATGACAGTGCATATATGATGTTTTGCTTCAAAACTAGAAAGTTTGATCCGAATCAGTTGTACCACACCAATTTTAGAGTTATTGTTTTGGACAACTAACCTTGATGAAGTGACCGTTTTGGTCAATTCATTGCGTGACTCACATGACTGGATACGGTTCGATCGAGCGTTCGACATAACCCTCGTCATGGAATCCATTGGGCTTGTACCATAAACATAATTGATTTTGCATGCTGCTGGGGATAACGCAGCACCTAATTTTCATACAACGTTGAGTAACAAAACTTAAAATATATTGCAATAATGATTTGTCACATATTTTTTTTCAATTTGATTTTATCTAACGTACAGTGACAGTAATTCGTCGAGAATTCTCTTCATTGAGGCATTTTTTGAAATTAAGCCCTCGAGACTCCTCTTAGCTCCAAGTCTGACATATAGATGCAAGTTGACACACAATAAGATTCAATATACAATAAGGGAAATTGTTACTACTATAGTCACGGAATATATATTAGTACAAATGTTATTATTATTTTAGCCATGGTAGCCGTACTACAGGGCAAAGGCCTCTGATCCCTTCTTTCCATTTCTCATCTATATGTACAAGTATAGTAAATAGCTCATCTATTTTTATTGGCAATTGATACAATCGCCACCTTTCATATGATATTCATACTCGTATCTCTTTGTAAATGTAAATGTAGTAGGTATTTAAATTCTTGTGCACGTTACTGCGTGAGTTTAATTCACTTGAATCAGTATGTAGGTGGGTTATGATCGTTACGAACCCATAAAAATCTGGGTAATTTTGCCGATTGGCCCGTTGCCCCAGATTATGAGCAATGAAACAAGAAATCGGTAAGACCTCGGAATTGCAGCGGCATTAGCATTTATACCGACGATAGCTTCATTTGCACGCGGATGCGGCCTCGTGATTTTCAGAAGGAAGCATTATCGCGGTACCGCAACGAAGATAAAATTAACACTTAGACATATTTGTCAAAAGTGTAGCACGCATAAAGAAGGACAGACGTGGCTGACCTCACCACCATGCGGGTTTTATAGTCGGTAAGAGAGACAAGGAGAGAGAGTACTTAGTAGGGAACACTTCTGCTTTGCGGTTCTTTTTGGACATATAAGTTGAAACTTCATAACATCAAAATTATGAATTAAATATATTTGTCTTTTGAGATAAAAACGATACGACGAACGACGGATCTATTACATTTACATATTATGGAAACTGAAATATGAGGACAGAAAAGCAAAATACGTGCTAAGAAAAGTCTTGGCGATATTTTCTATAGTGTCCCAACTCAACGAAGTAGCCACTTCTAGATGTGCCTGTATTGTTCCTGTAGCATAGAGCATGTCTTTAAGCATTTAATGACCCTGGTACTTTGAGTTTAGGACGACCTTAGTTATTTTCGGACTGAAGCAATTAAAACATTAAAACTATGAAATGTGGGGTCAGAGAAGCAAATAACCTCAGGAAAGTTTTCCCGAAACTTTTCTTTAGTGCCTATTTAACTAAGTAGTCACCAGATATGCCTGTATCGTAGCATAGAGAATGTCTTTAAGCAGTTAATGACCCTGCGGGGCATGTCGTGTGAATAGCGGCGAGAACATTAAGCTTTAATCGAATTGAATTTGCAACACAAATCGATTCCTCATCCGTCCAAAGATGAATAATACAGAGCTTCACGCGTCTGCAGATCGGATCTAAACTGCATGTCGACATGAAATCATTTGGAAGGATTAACATTCCTTTCCGTTTTTGCGTTTCTTCGTAATTCTTGTATTTTTTATTTTATTTTTATTTTATAAATGATGAATTTCTAGTGTAATTCCGCTTCTACGTCATTTCGAATAAAATAAGGATTTTGGGATAAACAATTTTCCTCTATACATATAATTATATTTATGATGCTAATTTAAACCTAAACTGACATAAAAATTTTATTACATAGAAAGAAAAAAGAATGGACTTTCGCAAAGTAACGCCTGATTCAATCAACTTTTCTTTTTTCTTTACATGGAGTAAAGGATTTAGATTGGAACTCGAAGACATACCTACTTACCTACATTTTAGTATATGCCATAGCGATATCGCTGATAACGTATTGTAACGTATATTTTGGGTCCCGTTGGCCCAGTTGGTACTGAACCTGCCTTCTGCGCTTGGTGGCGTGGGTTCGATTCCTACCTAGGGCAAACACGTATTCACGTGATGAACATTTGTGTTTGTTCTTTATCTGGGTTTTAATATCTATTTAAGTCTATATTTAAAAATATATATGTACTCGTATGTTATGTATATCAGTCTCTGGCAGCCATAGTACAAGCTTTGCTTAGTTGGGGGTTTGATGACCATGTGTGCTAAAATGTCAAGAACACTTATATAGCTGCTGCCCGCGACTTTGTACGCGTAGACTTTCATATAATATTTAAGGCCCTTTTGCAAAATGCTTTCTTAGCGGATCTCTACATCCCAAATTTCAGTTTCGTTGGTCAAGTAGTTTTCGAGATTTCGTTATGAGTGTGTGAATGAGTAGATGGATTTCGCTCTTATATATATAGATATAGATTAATTTATAGAATTCGAGTAGATACTTAGTATGTACCTACAAATACCTACTTAGTTTATATGTTTTGTACGGCTGACGCGCAGCATGACCTGCCCTACCGACTGGACCGTAACGTGCGTTGTGTTGTGGCCACTGACATTTTACAATTACTAGGTATTGTATAGTTAATAAGTAGACTAAGTAGGTATTACTAGGTTAGGTTTTAAGCCGTACATGCGCCTAGAATGTCTACAAAACAGAACGTAATATTTGGCTATTATGAAAACTGACGTGGTTTTCACCCATTTTGTTCAGATTATACAGGAATTACTTACGTAAGATTAAGTTGGTTATTCCTGGATTATTCAGACTAAAG
Organism: Agriopis marginaria; assembly: GCA_932305915.1. Taxonomy (NCBI): domain Eukaryota; kingdom Metazoa; phylum Arthropoda; class Insecta; order Lepidoptera; family Geometridae; genus Agriopis; species Agriopis marginaria. The sequence continues at coordinate 13,842,780 of OW029915.1, forward strand.
TTTCAACTGTCTTTTATTTCAACGTAACGACGGTCTTTTCTAACCCTGTGTATGTCTGTGATATTGTAGCTCCCAAATGGCGGAACCGATTATAATTTAGTTAATTTTGTTTGTAAAGGTGACTTTATCAAGAAAGTCTGCTCAGCCGTTTGAAGATTACCAGCCCTTCTAAGGGGGTTTAAAAAACCACCAACTCCAAAATTTGTTTTTTGTCTACGGCACGTACTGGGCCCTAAAATACGTTTGATAAAACGCGGTTTTCATGCTCCGCGCTTGTCGGATCACCTAATTCTAAAGAAAAAACTACTTATCATTTGACATAGTCAGTCACTAACTGTATTCTAGTTTTAATTTGAAAACAATTGCGTTTTTGCTTTCCATTCGTATAATAAATAATGCATAACATTCCGGCGTCATTGTGGAGGGCGAGCGACGCGAAACGCTTCCAAACAATGAACGTTCACGCGCTGAGCCCCATAAAGCCGGCCAGGAAGTTGTCGGGCTTTATGGGGCCATCTGATTTCATGGTGTCATCGCTGGCTACCGCCCAGCCTCAGCACTACAACCGCTGCTATATGACATCATGATAATTTAACCTGTAACACTGTTAAGACAAGTTTTTTCTTCTTCAAATATTTATAATTATAATTATTAATACTTTGGTTTTATCTGCTTGTTCTTTTGTTCATTTGGTGCACAGTGATTTCATTGAATATGTTTATTGCGACTATACAGGGTTACTGGTAAGCAGGTAGCATTAGGGTTTCTGGTTTCTCGACCAGGATTTCTCGATTTTCTCGAGTATCTCGGTCATTGTACTAATCATTATGAAAAACTTTAACTATGGGACCAACCCTGAAATAGTGAAATAAATATCAGCTGTTTTATTTTTTTTACTAAAAGTTTTGCGTTAGACCGCCAACTCGCCTAAATAATGTTAAGCGATGATACGGTCTACGATGGAGCATGCTTGCCTAGAAGATACCGATTCACTCGTGACACTCGACAAAATGTATGGAACAGCAGTATTTATTCGCGGATTCTGGGTTGTCCCATAGTAAAAGTTATTTATAATGATGAGTACAATGACCTCCTTTCGGCTTAGTACAGTCTATATCTTAACCCTGTATAGTACATATGACCCTGTTAGGGCTGGAAAATGGCAACAGTAAAAGCGGAACGGTCTATTTAAGCATCGTCCAAAATATCCTTGAAAAATTCGTTTAGTATAGTAACATTTGGGCGGGCGCTGGAGTCTATTGAGAAACGTGTCAAGAAGCTCATCAGCAATTCAGCATCGAATCCCTGTTTCAGACTAAGCTTCTTAGTCTTGAGCAACAGCGCAAAGTCGCTAGTCTATCGGTTTTTTATCGGATACATTTTGGTGAATATATGATGAGTACTTCGGATCTGCGTGATCTTATCCCCTCACACATTTTTCTATCGGATTGCCGGGAGGGCATGAAAAATCGACACCGCTTTATTGTAAACTAGCGACCCGCCCGCCCGGCTTCGCACGGGTGTAATTTACGTGCGAAGCCGGGGCGGGTCGCTAGTTATAGTATATATAAACCTTTCTTGAAAATGTATCTAACTGATGGTGAAAACCGCATCAAAATCCGTTGCGTGGTTTAGGAGCAGTTAGCGGTCATACAGACAGACAGACGCGGAAAGCGACTTCAATTTATACTATGTAGAGAAGAGATAGAGATAATCCGAAAACCCGTAAGAAGAGCCTATTCCAATTATATTGTGCGAAACGCTGTCTCCGGAATGCGCTGGCTGGCCTAATTATTTAATGCATTTTTTAAAGTTTTTGAGAGTTTTTTTTTTATTTATTCGGTTCATTCAGTAGCATATTGAGTTGTTCTGCGTGATTAAGTAAATCGTGTCAATTACCCTGTCATATCCAGGTCGCAGTTTTGCATCGCTTCACTCACGTATACAAAGACATAAAATTTGGATTGTGTAAATCGAGGTACAAGTGAGAGACTCATAACGACCGGCTACAATCGTCACGTGTCAAAAATAGACCGTTTTTTTATAATAGATAGGCTTGCGCGTGGCCGCCATCTCGCCTGATGTTAAGCGATGATGCGGTGGAGCACGCTTGCCTAGAAGAAACCTATTCACTCTCGACTTGAAGACACCCAGATTGTAACTAACGGGGAACGAATATAAAAACGAATACGAATATTCAGGCAGCGAATTCCACAGACTAGCTGTTCGCACAATAAATGTGGAATCAAACCGCTTTGTACGGGTTTTCGGAATATCAACCATAAAGCGGTGTCGATTTTACGTGCCCGCTCTGGCAGTCCAATAGAAAAATGGGCAGGATGGATTAAATCATGCCGATCTGATGCACACTCTCTGAAATGTATCCGATAAAAACTGACAGATTAGAAACTTTGCGCCGATGCTCAAGAAGAAGCTTAGTCTGAACCAGGGATTCATTGCAGATGTGCCGCTTGGCACGTTTCTCAATAGATTCCAACGCCCCAAGCTGGTACTTAGCTGATCCATCCCAAAGGTGAGAGCAGTAGTCTTTGTTTTCTTCTAACGCCACATTGTTTTCATCATTGTCTCCAAATTCGTTCCATTTTTCAATTGAAAAGTCGGTTAAGTACCGACTTTTTAAAGCAAAGCAGCTGAGCCCTTTATGCCATTATTTTTAATGTTTTCACTATGGTCGTAATTGTACCTATTGCTATTTCTCTGCACTCTATTTAGAGGCTGAAAAAAATAAATAAAATGACGCCATTTCGAACCGTGATCCAGCGAACCACGTAAAATGTAACGATGCTAAACTATAGGTATTCCATTGTTGCCCGTGCGTGTATAATGACAGTTTTTACCGCATTCAATTAAAAGTGACCCACTGGCGTCGACGCAAGTGCCGAGAGCAGAACAAAGCCTCCTACCGAGCTGTATAGCATAACAAGCCACAACTGTCACAATTGTGTTTAGACAAACTAAACGGGGACAGCCAAAACCGAGACATACGCTCGTATAGATTAAAGTAAAAATAACATAAATAGCTCATTGTGCCTATAATACGCGAGACAGTTTTCTTTAAACTCGCTTGCACTAGTTAAAAGGCACCGAAACGCGTTGATGTCTTTTACACTGCGCCGTTGAGTTCTCAGAAACTCTCGATCTACTTGCCGCTTTTAAAATAAGTGCTTTTGGTGGAGACGTCGCGGAATTGTTCCGATCGTCCCGTTGTAATAAAAATTAATATGCACACGCACATTTAATTCTTGTTTTTGCAATGAGACAGCTAATTGCACCCGTTTCCCATTCTACAAACCGATTTCCTCTAGATTGCGCCTGAGTACACGTTAATCGAGCTTGCCTTTCCTTCACCAGTCTTCGCTGTCTAGGTGTTAGACAGGTCCCACGTAATTATATGCAACAAGGTAGCGAGAGGTCAGCATCTGACGACTCCGTTACTATACCTGAGAGGCGGCTGTTGACACTTGCGCTATGTATGAACAGATGCATCTAAATGATGACCCAGCCTAACCTGGCCTAAATCACTAGACAGATGGCTGAGATATCAAGAGATAGGCACCTCAGATGCCGCAGATGCCACAATTTTTAACCGACTTCAAAAAAGGAGTTTTTTAAATGTTAGTTACTTTACATCTCCGTCATTCATAAACCGATTTGGAACATTCTTAGGACTATTTGAAAGGACATACTTTCAGATTGGTCCCAAAGAAATTTAATCAAAATTGGTTCTGTCGTTTGGTTTTTAAAAACAAAATAAGGGAAAAACATTCCATTATATATCAGTAAACGAAATTGCGTATTTACTCATTTTGATGACGGTTTTTTTATTTGATAATTATCTGTAAACCTTTAAAACACGTATCTGTGTAGTATCTTTATTCTTCGATGTTAAACTTTACGAGCAATCGATTGGATTTACGAAGTTATTATGTGAAGAGAATATAATTTTCGATGCGAAAATTACTCTTATTAGTTACGCTGCGAGTTATTAGTTATTTGCGGGCGCCACCGAGAAGTATAACTACAGTTAACAGCCACGTCAATAGCACTCCATAACCAATAAAATGGATAACCGTTTATGGTTACCACTGTAAGGCTCAAAGTTACCGTTCCAAAGAACTTTTATGGGTGGTTATGGGATCTCAGCCAGCGGCCTATCCCTGCGGTCTCGCCTCGGCTTGCCGCAACTAACTCGCTGATCTTTGTTACGAAATGTTACGAATATTTCTATCGGTTAGTGAACAAAGTAACGTAGTGAACAAGTTACTAAACAGCAGCTACATTATAATAATTTTTGCCTAAATGTTAAACGCCTGTTACTTATCTAAAATTATATATAAAATAGACGAGTTTGTGAAAAATTATTACCGCGACTTTATTGATATCCAACTATGTATATAAAATGATTTACGTAAAAACCTTGACTCTTTAAATAACTGATTTTTTTTGCGTTCCGTACCTAAAGGGTAAAAACGGGACGCCTATTACAAAGCCTACGATGTCTGTCTGTCTGTCCTACCTATTAACGACTTTATCTTTCGAACCGTAATAGATAGCCAGTTGAAATTTTCACAGAATATGTAATGTTAAGGCGGATTACCTAAGAAATAATAAAAAAGTAAAAACGAAGGGTCTTTTATAAACTTTTTTATTTTTATTAATAAGGCTTGCGTTTGACCATCATCACGCCTGATGTTAAGTGAACATATTTTTGTATTAGCTTTAATGTAAAAACGGTAATACGTACAAGCGTCTTACTTGACATGGTTATAGAACACACTCTAAAGTATAACAACATATAATAAAAAATGCCCAAGTGCGAATCGGTAACAAATTTCTGTTCACCACCGGTTCTCGTACGATCACCGAAGTGAAGCAACGTCGGGCGCGGCCGGTATTTGGATGGGCGACCGACTGGGCGTTGTTGGGATGTTGTCTTTTTGTACTTTAGTAGCTAACAAGTTATGTGGTGGTACGGAACACTCAGTGTGCGAGCTCGATTCGCACTTGGCCGGTTTTATGACTAATTATTTTTTACATTGATTTCACGAAGTTTGCATCTCTATGATCCTTGCTCATATGCAGCTGATAAAAGTTTACTTAGACCCCTATATGACTCAATTTTAACTATTTCATGTCATTGTAACCTTCATTTATATACATGATGATAATGTTCTTGTATAAATCTGGGTGCCATCAAATCACGAGTGAATCGGTTTCTTCTAGGCAAGCGTGCTCTATCGTAGACCGCATCATCGCTTAACATCAGGTGAGTTGGCGGTCAAAAAACAGAAAAACTTATTTTATATTATTCTACCAATGAAATGTTTAAATTTTCTGTGAACTGACAAGACATGAATGTTGACTGTTTTATATGCATGTTAATAAATAAACAATATCATATTATCAATTTAGCATAAAAACTTAACTTTGTTCCCATTTAATGGACAAAGAAGGAATTATTGATGTGTCTAGTAACTTTCAATGGTAGCATTTAGCGTAGGTCGGACTCGTAGAATTGGCGTGACCGTTTAAGGATCCTGAACCGTTATCGATAGACAGTTAGGCATGCTTTTGCCACAACTATTTCTTTAACAAACTGCCAAAATAGTGAGAAACAAATCTGGACCGATGATGGTTGTTGAACAATTTGACCATTCACCAGGAGCCAGTTACTGGTATGCATAGCTTGCTTTACGATACACCCACCGGACTTACAGAAGAATCCGCGTGCAACGGTGCCTAGCCCACTATTAACAGTTGCTAGATTCGCGCTCCCTACATTCTTGATCCCATGGCAGTGATGTATTATCAGAGGATAGGTTAGCGAGATATTAGCTTATAAAACATTATTTGACTACTTAAGGAGCAGCTAAAAGCGTACGGCTATCTCGCTCACTCATTTGATTTTTTATAAAGATTTAAAATGACTGTTGTTAATTAAAAAAAAAATATTATCATTTAAATTATTTTTCAAATTGTATAAAGCAACTTTCGTGTGTTTTATAAAGGCGGAGGAGATTGGTGAAATTATGTAGACGTTGAAAACATATCAGGATCACGTAATCTGATGCAGCGCTGATACAGACTATAGATGTTGTTAAGATAATAAAATTATAACTGCCATCGACTTGGGAAAAGTATGAGACATGCACGTTTGAAAGTTTTGCTGCAAGCGAAAGGTATAGGGATTTAAACGTATAAATCATTATTATAATTTGAATGACTGGCCAAGAGCGTGTCGAGACACGCATATGGTTAGGTGTTTTGTTTTTTTAATCTGTATGTATATTCTTTAAAAGTTGACGTGAGTTTTTCAAATCCTCAGTTTAAATTATTATAAAATAATGTCTATTGTCTAAATTAGATTTTACTGGACCCCTCCCCCATTACCTACAATTTAATGGATGCCAATGATGTGATATATAAAACTGGGGCCTTACGGACAACAGCTATTGCGGCAACTAATCCGCTCAGTTGGAAAATCACGCGAACGTGAACCTTATCGCGCCCAGATACGGTTTGCGGTCGCGTGATTTTCCAACTGAGCGGATTAGGTGCCGCAATAGCAGTTGTCCGTAAGGCCCCTGATCATTGATGGTTGCTCTCTAAGTTCGTTAGGCTCAGTTTTAGGCCGTCAGGCCTATGACTGACATGGCTGTAATTATTTTAGTTTGTCTATAATTGAACTATTAAAGTTTTCTATGCAGCTTATTACCAGCACGTATAAGAAAATTCCGAGTGAGATTTAATCGCATTCATCAATTTGATTTACAAGTTATAAAACAATATTTAATCAACTAATATTATAAATTTATGCGAAAAGTTTGTTGGTTTGTTTGTTCCTCTTTCACGCAGCAACGGGGTCACGCAGTTTTTCACAAACCACGGGGCGCAGATAGTGTTTAATAAAGTCTTATTCTGTGTTCTTAGTTACTCTCTAATCTTGATCCAATATCAACTCTTTCTTCTTTGATTTGCCTCAGGCTATGGACGCAGATGACAGAAAAGCGCAGAGACGCAGCTTATACTGAACAGAAAACTAGTTTAATTAATCAATACATTGCGTCCAATTTGCATTGAATTGAACATCTGCGACAATACTGCGTCGCCGCCACGCCGTAGACAGACAACATCAATAAGCAGACTTAAAAAAATAATTATCAGCTAATTATTGCGACGTCTAGTCAAACGCGTTCAGTGAAAGCAACTTCACATGTGGCCCATATAGAAACTCACAAAAAAAAATAGTAGAACAAGTAGGTATGTTACGACGCGATATTTCACTCATTAGTTGGCAGTGATTTATAAGTCCAGTGAGTTATGACGTTCACGTGTGTTTTGATGGGTGTGCGGGGAGAGGTTACTAGAGCGGCCGGGGTTACCAGCCACGTCGACTGCCACCGCGCGCTACCGTTAGCGCATGCTAATGCCGACCGCGAAATGTTCCACTGATGACTTGACATGCGCATTGCGCACTATGGATCTGCGCCCGCTCAAAAATACTATCACGTATTCGCGTTATTGTCTGCGATACACGCCACAATATGACACATTTTTGAAATTTTACAGATTCAAAATGTACCGCTACAAAACTGTCCTGCGGTATGAGATAAACTCGCTAATTAAATCCCTGTAGCCCTCTCCTCTTACGGTGTAGATTTATTGTATGCGATCAGAGATTGGCTGTGCTCGTGGACGTAATGATTATGTCTAACGATAAAGATATAGCACCACGTTTTTGCCGCAGTTTGCACTAGACACGGGTAATCTATCACAGCGCAGAGTGAGCGACCATTATTTGAACCTGAAGCGGAACTTTATGATTTGCGTCGCGTCGACGGCCCAGGGCGAATCACCCTTGTTCGCTTCAGTCTCTGACCAATTCACTGACTACTGAGGAATTCTACTAGCATAAAATATTCCAAACAAGTAAGATCTACCGACATGCCTCGATCCCGAACGGTACATGCGTACAAGAAGTCGATTCGTTACGTTTCTGCTTGTACGTCCGCGACCCAGTTCCGATTGCGGGTCGATTCGGTAACGATCAAACGATTTAAAATCGATCCATGTCATGTAAACAATGAGATTGATGAAGAGGATCGATAGCGGCGACAACGTAGGCACTGTAGTGTTGTGATTGTTGTGCAGTGTAGTTAATTTGAACGAGTTATCTCGGCGATGGCGAGATAAGAGCTGATGGGCCCGTGCTCCCAGAGACTGCGATCTGTGACGGAGATAGCGCTTAGATTAACGTTTCCTGTTGCTATGAATATGAGACTGCAGGCAGGTACTTTAGCTAATTAGCTGCAAACACGTTGGTATACTTATTATTAAGAGCCCTCATATTTTCTGACGAAAAAAACAACGAAAAATGGAGTTTTGGCGTTCTGATTCTATCAAATAGAAAGATCTATAGAAAATTCAATATCTGTAATAAATAGTATTATAATATAAAAAAGGACGGCTTAAATTTTTTGGAAAACTCAAGATTTATCAACTTATTACCTCCAATTTAAAAACTCTCGGAGGGAAAGTTTGAGAGTGGATTTAACTAATTTACTGACATAAAATAAACAATTATGATAACACACACTGAGTGTCACTATGACATGGCTACAAAACCTTGTTTAAAAATATTATAATATGATAAATTAATTATTATCTTTATGATGATAATGATAACTTTATGAATAAAGTTTTAGTTTATTATTATGAATAGTACATAATAATAATAACGTAATTTTTTTAAATAAACTATAAACGAATCATTTTATTAAAAATACTAATAAAATGTCATTCTAATAATCATAATTAGGCAATTTTTGTGGTATTCGTTATTATTCAGTTTTGGGATGAATTCATCTTCGCTATACGGCGCTATATTGGTCAGAAAATCCTTAAGTTTATGTTTGAATAAATATTACGACTTGGCGTCCCTTATGGGTTTCACCAAAGCGTTAAATATTTTTATGCCAACTATTCGGGTATATACCTACCTATAATTATAATAACATTGGGTTCTTCAAAAAGGCTGTCTAGATTCAGATTTTTGAAAGCTTCCATAAAGTAAAATGTGGTGAAATAAATGATAGTGGCGGTTAATTGTCTTTAAGCGAATGTGATCGCTTACCATCAAGCGGCCCGTTAGCTTGTTTGCCATCTATAACATAAAAAGCTTTATGGCCGCGCTCACCGGGCTAACTCTTTCGCATATTTTCAACATTTTAAAAGATCAATAATTCGCTAAGTACCTACTTAGTATGAAAAATAATGCCCAGTCATTATTTTTAGATTTAAAATAGACATAGCGATCGTATTACTAGTAAAGTGATTTTTATTAAGGTAGATTTGTTTTATTTGAGATCGAATATAAGCAATTTTTTTCGATCTGATCCGCTTTTCTGTAAAATATCACCACAAAAATTGCTTTATACAATTTGTAATGTGATTCGAAAAATAATTCAATCAATCAATCAATCAATCATTTATTTGGATCAAAGTAACGGTACATTTTATATAGTGAAGCGTCTGTATCCCGAACTAGTTTGCACTGTATTTCGGGATCCAGCGTCTTCTCCCATCTATGGGTTTAAGATAGTGTTACAAATATTTTTACACGGCATATTAACGATTATGATTATGATAATTAAGTACAAAAGAAAATATATATATAGCAAAAAATCTAAATGTGGGTAATAAAAAAAATATATATCATGATATCATTATTTGACAGTCAATTTTGTTGCTAAAACATATTATTAGTACCTAAATGTTACAAGTCTTTATCTCAAAAAATAATCTATACTAAATAATCTACAAAGTAGTAAAAAAAAACAAAGAGTTTGGAAAAAAAAATACATTATGAGGGTACCTAAATATTAAATTTAAAATTTTACACATAATACGTAAAACAATTATTGTAGTTACATAAATCCAAAGTATACAATTTTTTAGTTGATAAAATATGAAAAGAATACAAAAAAATACAAAAGATTCGGCTTGCACGTAAATAATGGTGTTGTCAATATTCACATGTGCGTCTGCCCGGCAGGACCACCAACAAAATGTACATAATTACATCAAGTAAACGTGTTTATTTGTATTGTATAATTTTATGTGGGAGTATAGACAGGTATATAATATGTATGTAGGTATTTAATATTTGTGTCATATATACATTCCATGTTATTTATTTTTTTCTTTTTAAATACTGTTATTATTATATTGTGTAAATCAAGGAAAGGGACAGGAAAGAATGTAAATATTATACAGGTGTGTAAGTAGTAGGAGGTACACTGAGGAATCTTATGTGTTAGAATTATTGTATAAGTTTGTTCATACATACAAATATTATATATAATGCGTGTGGATATGTGTAAGTGTATATAATTATTGTAGAAACGTGTGCGAATTATATTGGTATTTTTATTATAAGTTTTGCTCAGTAATTTTTTAGTCTTCAAAAAACTTAAAAAATTTGAGAAAGGTACAGCTCTGACCAGTGAGCGCGGCCATTATTTTATTTTATTATAGTTAGGTTATTTTTGTTGTATTTATTAGTAGATAATATTGAAATTAGTAAGATTTTAATAGGAATGTAAGTTGCATAAATAATAATAAGTTAGTTATCTATATATATAAAAATTAATCCCTATTTATCTTGGTCACGTCATAACTTGAGAACGACTTTATGATTTCATTCATATTTTTTATAAAGATTTATAATCCTTTGTAGAAGGATCTTACGGAAAGAAAAAATATGAAAATTGCGCAGAAAATTGGAAAATTTCAATAAAAGTTAACGACGATTTTAACTTCGTGCGTTTGACAGTTCTAAGACATGACAACGTCTGTCGGGTCAGCTAGTTTATATTATAGTAAGTCATAAATTACCGTATTGGATAAAACTGTGATGTTACTTTTATAAGTAGATAAATAAATTAAATTAAAAACCGTGTGAGTGTAAGCGGCTCCTCATTATTGTGAGATCGTACAGATAATATATCAAGTCATTATGTATTATGTAGAAATTGAAGAAAAATTACAGGATCACGTAATCTGATGCTGCGCTGATACAGACTATAGATGCTGTTAAGATAATAAAATTATAACTGCCATCGATGTGGGAAATGTGCACATTCGAAAGTTTTGCTGCAAGCGAATGAACTTATAATTCATTATTATAATTGAAATATCTGGCCAAGAGAGTGTCGAGACACGCATGTGATAGGGTTCCGTAACCAAAGCCATATAATTGTAGTCATAAACTGGTTCAGAAATTGGTGGTTATAGAAAATTACGAACAAACGAAGCTCTCTAGACTTTGCCAAAGTTCAGAGATGTATCACCCCGACATAAAATATATTTTTTATGGTTTAATCAATAAGAAAACTCGGGTTTGTTTTTGTACAAATTATTTTACGAAAAGTTCAATGACCTTTGAGCTAGACCGTCTTGAATTTATCACAGTTTTATCGCTATAACTCAAAAAGTCATACGTAATCAGATAATGTTCAAATTAAAGGTTTTAAATACGACCTATTACCGTTGTAAGTTACAAGTTTCTATGTCTTACAGTTTAGAAATGCAAGAGATCAACTTTTTTACTATTTGCCAGGCACATATTTCGCGAAAAAAAAAACAAAAAAAAAAGGTATGTACCTATCAAACCTTACCTCCATTTTTTATTTCATTTATTCTATTCGACGATAACCCACATGAAAGCGAGTCAGGCGAGTTAGCTGTCAAACACAAGCATATTATTAAATAAAAAATTAGGGGGTCCACAGTGATTTAAAAAAAAACATTTCACATGTACTACCTGTGCCACTCCTAAAATTCAATAATTTTTTTAATTTTTAAAATTGAGTTTACTAACTGTAATTGTGGAAAGTTTCATGTACTTATCTTAATAGTTATAGAAGTAAAAAGATTCTAAATAAGTAGGGCAGACGAACAGAAGGAATTTATAAGGGTTCCTTCTAGGACTACGGAACCCTAAATATACGCCTCGGAACAAAACAAAGGTCTCGAGGGGTCTCGCGGGTGTGACGATGGAGCTGGGAGGTGAACTCTTGGTATGGGACTCGCAAAAATAAACCAGTTGAGCCTAAAATTAAGAGGTTTATTTAAATAGTGACTCTTTGAGTAAGTTAATTAATAATTGACTTATTGAATTAAGTAGAAGATCCACTGGTATGTAAAACTATAGGGACATTTTTTTTTTTTTTACAAATTATCATGTAATTTTGGATAATGAATACTTACACAGAGATTATAAAAAAAACTAACTTTTATTTACCTAAATGATGACATGAAATTTAATTTTTGCAGCAATTTTTATAATATTAAAATTATGGGTATTAAATAAAATAAATATTCGGGATGATAATGACAATAAAACAATATGTGACAATACAATGTTGCATATTGTACCATATTGCAATGACAATTTATATTATTTTTGTTGTTTTGGTACCAGAGCTAAAAAAGGTCGCAAATCGGAACTGCAGTGCAAGTACCGTTCTTTATAGATCGTCAAATTTGACAGTTGTGATCGATAAATTCGATAAGATGCCATTTGATCAGTACTCGCTATGATCGATTCTATGGCATTCTATCGAATTTGACGATCGATAAAGAACGGTACTTGCACTGCCGGTTCTAGCAGTTCCGATTTGAAATTTTGCTCAGCTTGAAAGATTTGACCTAAACAAACTAACAAACATTGCAAGTTCAATAAAAGCTTCGTCTGAAAACCGGCGCTGATAGTCCTTGACTTTCAGCATTTATGCCGAGACGGACCCATTCGACACTGATTGTATCCTCTAGATATAAGTTTTTTGTAAAGGTGTCGAATAAAATTTATTTTCTTTCTTTTTTCTTTCTTGTAAAAATACTATGACTATATACCATAATAATAGATAGATAGATAGAAACTCTTTATTGTGTACACCAGAAATAAAAATTACAACACGATAAAAACACTTACGAGCTAGTGCCACAAGTGGCGGCCTTATCGCTAAAAGCGATCTCTTCCAGGCAACCATTTGATGGAAAGAATTTACGTAACAGAATCAACGGGCGATGCTTTATTTATGGGATTAGGACGGACGGCCTGAACGAGTTTATAAGGGTTGTTAGTCGGGCTACGGAACCCTAAAAAGGAGTGTACTTTGTATGAAAATAGGAGTACTTAAGTATGGAAATAGGAGTACGGCTGATAACTCACCATCATTTGCATCAATCTCGTCAATCGGGGAAACGGATGTAATTCGGAAAATAAGTCCAATTACGAACAAAGTCGCGTGGAAATTCATCGCTGCTCTGGCATTCAATCACATTCGTTTGAATTATCTTTAAAAATAAATCACAAGAAACATTGACAATTTGATTAAATAATAGAGTTTTATAATTCTGAAATGTTTTCGTAAAAAACCGTTGCGCGTGAAAGCCGTAACTTGCGGTCGACGAACGTGCGCCCGCGCAAGGGTTTGAATCTAAACTGAGCTCGGTCGCAGGCGCACAGGCAGGCTTTTCTTTTGAATGCGCACTGTTATACTTCAGTCGTCTGCGGTCGAAAGGATTTTCAGGACATTCAACATTTTGTATCTAGGCTTGTTCAGTGCTGATGGTTTCTTAATTATATATCTAATTATCGTATTATAAGTCTTCTTTCGTATTACACAAACAATTAGCTAGACTATTTCAATCTTAGCAATCAAAGAGATTATAACCGCTAACGCTGAAGAGATGGGTCTTCCATAGAGAAAAAATATAGATAAAGATAAATAATCTATATGTATAAAAATGAATCCCTATTTACCTTGGTCACGCCATAACTTGAGAATGACTTTACCGATTTCATTCTGCTTTTTTAAAGGTTTTCTGATACTTTGTAGAAGGTTATTACGGAAGGAAAAATTAAGAATTGCACAGAAAATTGGATATGTTCAGAAAACTTAACGAAAATTTTAACTTCGCGCGTTTGGCAGTTCTAATACAATGGTGTGAATGTGAACAATTAAGAGTTTATCTATGTATATCGTCAGTTGCAGGTTCAATTGGGGTAACTAACAAAACACTTAAAATAAGTTGAGTATACAATTTTTCTAAGTTTTAATCGTACCTATATAAAAAATATAGCAGTGAATTTTTCAGATATCCTTTGAAATAATGTTTTATAACTAAATATGTTACCCTGACTTACCCATAAGCACAAGTCAAACTGGTGTATATCTAGCCCCGAAAAATTTAAATTTATAGTCTCTTGACACAGTCATATTGCTCTAAATATTTTAAGAAGTCTTGATGTCAAACTCGTGCAGGTGAGTGTCAAAAGTTTGAAAAAAATTATATTTACCGTGTATTTACTTAATATGATCAAATTTTATATTTAGTCATGATTTTTTTGCTATTATGTCAAATTATAAGTAATCCACAAAAGGATGATGAAAGGCCACACACACAAAAAAAAAAGAATTTATCACGACAAAGAAGGTGGTTAACCATGGTTCAATCAATGTATAAAATCTAGAACTGGCCACATCCTTACATGAAACGTGACTATTCTAAGCAACTTTACCTTCAACCAAAATAAAATTAATGGGCCCAGAGGCAGCGCATTATTTTAAAACTATTTTTGCTGAGCAACTTTAATGGTTATGGCCTGTCTATTCGTTTTATTTTGGTCGAAGAACTTTACCCATATATTTACAAACAAAACGTAGGTAATAGTAAGTATAGGGGAGACGCCGATTTATTCGCGCACGCGCGTAAAAGCCTACAAGCTTTGTCTAACCAAACCAAACAGCCGCCAGCCAGTTGCCACTGTACCTACTGTCTTCCACTCCCGCTGTTTCGTGAATATGCTTAGCAAAATATGCGAATTGTTTGAGTTTTAGAAATGGGCAACCAGTTCAAGTACGTGGCTATGATAGCCTGTCTCAAAACGCTGCTGTTTGTGTTCAATATTATATTTTGGGTGAGTTGCGTTCTCTATTTCGTCTTAGACGTGTTCGTGGCCGTATTCAACAGATGTTTCTTGACGTGCGTTAATACAAATAATATTTAAACACCAGAAGATCTAAGTCCACAAACATAGATATGCGTCATTCCGGGTTTCCTTCATTTTCCCGACGCCCGTGTTTTTATTCTCAAAGGAGTTCGTAAAAAGAGGATTTTCTAGACAGTTATTTTTCGTGTGCGCGATATCTTTGCCGATTTGAATAATTATTTTTAAATAATAGGCCATATCTTCTAATTTTAATGGGACCATTTTAATATTAAGAAAAAAATTCACCTCTACGTCTGAAATTTGAACCATTTTTAAACTTCCCGTAATGTCAGTTGTTATTTTTTGTCATTTGTATTTATAAATTGTTTTTTAATATCCTCTGCAAAGTGTCTGATAATCTTCAAACGACTGAACAGGTTTAATGTAACCATAAGAACGCGATCAAGTCACAAAAAATGAAAATAAACTAAGTAAAATCGTTTCGGCCGTATAGGAGCTACGATGCCACAGACATACACTCAGTGCGACAGTCATAGCGACAGATACACACGTTAAACTCATAACACCCCCTCGTTTTGCGTCGGGAGTTAAAAATGTATTAATCTTCAGTTAAGTGGCATCCTCCTCCTGGGTGTCGGCATATGGGCGGAGTTGGAGCTCTACAAGTACCTGGAGCTGTCTCCAGAGTTCTCCGGGACAGGCCCGCTGGTGATCATCGGCATCGGCGGCCTGAACATCATCATCAGTTCCATCGCCTTCTCCTGCATCATCAAGGGACAGCCAGTGCTGCTCAACGTGGTAAGAATAAGAAACTCTTTACTTATGTACCTCTACTTATGATAACTACTGTATCATAATGTTGTATCCTAGATTTTTCATCTGAGTATTTTATCCATTTGCCCAGCAAGGGGACATAACAGGTTGAGTAAAAAAATTACTTACTAGCTAGGTAGGTACTTACTTACAATCTTTATCTCTACATTACATTTACTTTTCTCTTGAGAGGATTTTGGCGTCGTGTCTTGTGCATTTTCCAGTCATATTGCAAGTCATAGTCACATTCAGAGTCAACCAAAATAAGTCACGGTTGAGTCGTAGTCATGCCCTAGTAAAGTAAAGGCTTTACTTGAGGCTTCTATGAAGTTTTAAAAACAACACGAAAAGACATGTCTCGTTATTTCTCTTTTCCATGTTCTAGCACGTTCACAAACACTAAATAAATAAATCCACTCTTCGAACAATTATAATCCACCAGTAAGTATAGCTAAATAATACTATGAGATGACATGTATTTCACGTTGACGGTATAACTCAAAACATTAAATTTGCTTAGTATCCTGATGATTTTCCAGTATGGCGGGTTCCTGGCATGCATCTTCATGATGATTGCGGGCGTGAGTTTATCGATCGCGTGTCATCGCGACTCATTCGACAAAGGCCTGCAGGAAGGCCTCACGAAGACTCTCGGCAACTACAGCCCCGATAAGATCAACTTCGACGAAGTACAGGCTGGTGTAAGTTACCCTACTCTGTTGCTGAAATACAAACACTATCGAAACAAATGTTTTAGATAGATAAATCTTTATTGCTCACACCAGAAATAACATCTACTCATCAGCAACAAATCCCTAATTCAGACTAAGCTCCTTAGTCTTGAGCTTCGGCGCAAAGTTGCTATTCTATCGGTTTTTATTGCCCATTTTTCTATCGGACTGTCATAGTGGGCACAAAAAACGACACCGCTTTATGGTTGATATTCCGAAAACCCGAACGAAGCGTTTTCATTTCACTTTTATTGTGCGAACTGCTAGTCTCTGGATTGCACTGCCTGAATAAATGTACCCCGATGGTTACAATCTGGGGTATCTTCAAATCACGAGTGAATCAATTTCTTCTGGGCAAGCGTGCCCAATCGTAGAACGCATCTTCACTTTATATGGCTTTTTGGTGGTGGTCAAACGGAAGCCTATTATTAAATAGTAATAATAAAACTGTAATAGAAAGACTCATGGACTCATGGGGTGTATCCATGGGATCCGGAACCCCCGTTATGCTGGCATAACGACGAAGAAATCGTGTAATATTGACGAAAATAATCGTGGTTGCCACCCATGGCATTAAAAAAACGAGTGATAGCTTTGCCAGAGATTCGCTTAGAATTCTGCACATACGTACACTTATACTTATTTTTGTACCCTCGGTCTCTCCCCTTATGAAAGCTATAGCTACGCCCATGGGAAAACTTAAAACTAGTGCAACAACTCGTCGCCTGAGTGCTTGTTTGTCCTAACTACCAAATTTACCGAAAATTTGGTTGGCGGGTAGTAGGTACCGTAACCACAGTCACTTTTATACAGCTGAAACTGTATAAAATTTCATCAATACTCATTCAATTGGTGAACGTCAATCAAACAATATTATACCAAATTCATGGTATTTCGTAAAAACCCTGTGTTACCATAACGCTTCCAGAGCGTTACAAATTGGAGCACTATGGACGCTACTGTACCCATCTGTTTTTACGCAAAGATGACCTCTCGGTGCACGATTTTGACCCTGGTTAGCTGTACTCGCACTGTGAACAATTCCATGTCGGTGTTTAATATGCATTGTTTGTTTTCCTTTTCATCGCTCGTCATCTACCGACTGTTATGTCCGCTGCGCTGCATACGATATGCTTAGTATTATAGTGAGCGCAGATAATATGATAGCGAGTCGCCTGCCAACGTCACAATTGTAATTTTCACCTATACCCTCCACCACCGTGCTGTCGTAGGAGACATTCATATGTCCCTATTGCTAAAGCAACAGCGCTGACCACGTTAGAATGGTCGTAATGGCCTATAAAAAATAAAATAAAAATCACAGCATTTGGAAAAGAGCTTTTGGATCAAGAACCACCTTAAATTAATATTGCTTATACGGTTCAGCTGTTTTGGAAAAATAAAATAGTTACTAACATAGTGGCCTCACACCACACCCCAAACGCAAAAGTTTTCCTTATTGGAAACAGCATCTTACTCTCATTTATAATAATGTATGCTCGGTCCAAGTATTGGTTTTGCTCTGACCGCTGCAATAACATTGTAAAAAGCTGAAAAAACTTTTTATTTTAATATTTCACTGAAGTATATCGGTTATCTCTTAGTCTTACGTTCAAAAACCTAGCGAAAGTGATCAGAATTCGAAGTTTTCATTCAGCTTTTATTTACAGCTGTCAAAGCAAATAAATGTTTGGACCGTGTTTAGTGTGATGTGATTTATTGTAGTTGAAATGCTGCGGCGTATCAAACTACACGGACTGGATACGGCTGTCGCCGAACCACGTGATCCCGACCTCATGCTGCATCGACCTGAACCACTGCATCACGGCGAACTACAGCGATGTCTACCAGCGAGTAAGAAAACAAGCATCTTATAACCCGGCCCCAACAACACACAACTGCCCAAGGGTGTCGCCAGGTACAGGCGGGGTGAGGGGGAGGCAGATGCCTCTCTTGAGGAGAGCGGGTAAGCGCTCGATCTAAGAGCTACTCAACCTCTTCATCATCAGCCAGAAGACGTCCACTGCTGAACATAGGCCTTCCCCTTTAACCTCCACACTGAACGACAGCCTGCCTTTTACATCCACTGGATGCCAGCAACTCTCACTATGTCGTCGGTCCATCTAGTGGGAGTCCCCCCCCTCCCAAAGAAAAACCCTGGCTACGTCCATGCAACTGCCAACAATAATAGGCTCCTGACTTTTATACATACTAATATTATAAAGAGGAAAGATTTGATTGTTTGTTTGTTTGTTTACATTGAATAGGCTCCGAAACTACTGAACCGATTGGAAAAATTCTTTCACTGACGGGAAGCTACACTATCCCCGGGTGACATAGGCTATAATCTATAACCCGTGCGAAGCTGGGGCGGACCGCTAGTTGTCTTATAAATAAAGTCGATCACCAAAAACAAAATTAAAATGTGTTCAAAATTAAGAGGGGGCCTCCGAAATTTTATGCTAATTTGCCATGATATTCTAACTAAACCAAATATCCTATCAACGTAATAATTGATATATGTGATTTTTCAATTCATTTTCTTTCCGGCACTAAGACAGAAACATAATAGCGAGATATTTACTCGATACTTTATTGTTTTCAAAAAGGTGCCTTTTTGCTGATTTTTTTGATTTTTTCTTGGATAGAACTTCAGTCACATATCTAAAATAAATACTCATCGAAGGAAAATATAGTTTGTTTTCCAGTGCTAAGACAAAATTTACCTAGATTA
Source organism: Agriopis marginaria (assembly GCA_932305915.1). Classification (NCBI taxonomy): domain Eukaryota; kingdom Metazoa; phylum Arthropoda; class Insecta; order Lepidoptera; family Geometridae; genus Agriopis; species Agriopis marginaria. Next base: position 13,862,098 of record OW029915.1, read on the forward strand.
ATTAGTACTCTCATAATAAATTATATTCGAATTGAGACTTACGTCCTTTAGTTCTAAGCAACTATTCGGTCAAACGGCAAGTCCGATATTCAACCTTATTCTGTTGCGCTTTGCATCTAAATGGCGAAACATGCTCCGTTCAACCTCAGTACCGCACTATGCTCCAACGGGGAAGGACGCACGCGCTTGCTATTCGCCTAGATTTATCTTCCGAGTGCGATTATATCAACACCTACTGTATTTTCAAACAATGGATAACATAAAAAATCTATGGCTTGAACGCGACCATTTGATGCGGCAACCAAGTGTTGCCAATGACCTAGAGCACAGACTAGGTAAAGCTACTATGAAAAAATTACAGGTATTAATAATTATGGATACGACTAGGCCATCTATCATTAGGGCATCTATTATTATGTACGCTCGGTAATATAGTTACAAGAGTCTAAGTGTTTCGTGTGGAGAGAGAAAGAGAGAGAGTGACAGTCAGAAAGACTACTAAAAATCAAAATTATTAAGTAAAATATAATTTTCGTTGAATAAAAAATAATAATAATAATTAACATTTTTTTTTTTTAAATTAATAATTTCATAAATTAAATGAAATTTAATTAAATAATTCATATACTTAAATAGATTATAGTTATTAACAACCAGGTATAGAACAAACACAAACGTTCATCACATAACTGTTTGTCCTACCCTTCTTTATTTCTATTTAAATGTATTTCTCACTGATTTCAAAAGTAAAAATCTAAATATTTTTTTGTAATTTTTTTTGGGTTAAAGGTCTGGTTTAGGAGATATGACCCGGGATCGGGTACCCCGTGCCACGAGGTTTTTGGGTTTTTTGGTCTTATCCCGGCAAGTTCAACCTAGCAAAGCATAGCATAGCATAGTTCAGTTTAGTTTTATTTAGGTTATTTCAATTTAATTTATATACTTTATTATTTTTATATTGTAGAAAACCTAAAAATAAATTATAAATACAATTTTGAAAAGTGAAATAAACAATTTACGGTTCTGCGCGCCGCGACCGAACTCAGCTAATCGCCAAAACACCAAGTACACCAACACTATGCTTATCCTGTGTGTTATTGCTCCTTGCCGCTTTACAAGGTCGAGTGCGCGAGTTGTGTACACTTTAGCTGCGCGCGACTGCCGCGCTGCCGTGGTTGTGTTTCACACTAATGCGGGTGATGCGAGACGCGCGGGTGAAATCAGAAATTTTTCTGGCCTTATACCCAGCCTTAAGGAAGATATAAGCATTTTCGTGTCTTGCTAGACAGAGAGCATTATACAAATACAAATCATTTATTCGGGCATAATTTAAGGTAAGCCCGAACTAGTCAGAGACTGTGTGACGGGAGCCAATAGCTATATTGTTGTATCAAAAAACTTACAAAAGACGTAAACTACGCCATACGGACTCCATATGCTCTGTCTCTTTTCTGCACAGACTGACACTTACTTTTCGGAAAAGGGACAGAGCATCCCTTCCTAATTCGGCCAAAACCTTATCTAAGAACTTTATTAGCCGATTTATATAAATTCTTGACAATGAACTTTTTGTAAAATGCGATCAAGTCACACCACCTTACCATATCTACTTTGTTTGTCTGATCTGGGGCTACACTAGTGAAAACTGAAGTAAGTTTTTTAATTATTTTTTTCCCCACAGGGCTGTTACAAAGCGTTGTCAGAATTCATGGAGGCAAATACCGATATACTAATCGGTATAGCAGTGGGCTCGGCATTCTTCCCACTGGTCGGAACAGTGTTGGCCTGGTCTCTCGCCCGTTTCATCAAAGCTGCTAACTATGACGTCATGAACTAAGAAATACCATCTAAATATGAAGTCATTAGCCTGAACTCTTTGGATTTAAGAACATTGGCTTGGAAGACATCCATCACCAGGTCATATATTGAATGTTTCATCAGTAAGCAATTTCGGCGGAACTAGGTGTTTTTCAATAAAATTAATAGGAGCCTTAAGCGATTCTGTTTAGGTGATTGCGAAAAGTTACGCGATCGCAAACCGTATCTCGGCGCGTTAAGGTTCACTTTCTAATTATGTATGTATAAAGTACTTTAAAAATTTACTAGAATAGTGTTATGCTGTTTCAAATTGATGTTGAATTTATTTATATGTAGACAATTAAGATCTAACTTGTTAAAATGTTTATCAATTATACTCTATTATTCTCTATTTTAAATTGTTATTAGACTGAAAGCAAACTAAATTTTTCGTTTTATTTATATTCAAGGAAAAAATTGCACATACATAAATATAAATTCTTAACAACATATTTTATCCCTAGTAGTCAATCGAAATATAGTCTTTTTAGTATTATGTACAAATCTGATTAAAACCTGATTATATTTGGTATAAATAGTCAGGTAATATTAAATTTAAATCAAAAGAAAACATAAATAAAGTAATAAACATAAGAACCAGTAGTATAGTGCAATGTGCATCTATAGTCTATGTAACAATTATGTTTAAAAATACATTACCTCTTTACAAGGTTATGTCAACTTTATAGCAACTTGGCTTGCAAGTTGACGTAATCTTGTAATGAGGTAATGCTAGATCAAACATATCTAATTGTATGGGATTCAATTTGCTTGACACTTTACAAAGTTATATCGTCAAATTTGTATGAGCTGTCAAAAAGCGATTAACATACAGATACAGACTATAAAATGTTTGTTTAGTACCATTGTGGCACTACAGTAGAATTCAATGGAACCTGCTGGCCTCCTTGGCTCTCAGATATAATCCAGGTCTTAGCAAGATCAGAGTGATTAGGTATCTTCTAAGGCTGTGTCCTTAATTCATCTTCGACCACATAGTCGCGTATCAACAGGCGAGTTAATCCTCAAGCACCAACTCAAATCAGCATGATAACTAGACTTGAGAATGCCTTTACATTACTATGAGGTTAGTTGTTAAAAACAGTTATTACAGTACCCGGCAGTACGCAATGCACTTCGAGCTAAAGAGTGAGATAGTCGGTGATAACGTAGTCTCTGTCGCACGGTCAAAAAGTCACATAATGTACTGAGTGTCTCCAAGTTGCCGACTGGCGAGAGACAGCGCAGGACCGAGACCGATGGTGTTCTCTTGAGTCGAAGACCAAGACCCACTTCGGGTCTGCGCCAGCGGGGTAAGTAAGTTATGTACTGAGTGACAGAGACGACACTCTACAAAGCCAAGACTAGCCGATTATCTATCTTTAGCTTGATGTGCATTATTTACCGCTAGGTATATGCATATTCTTCCTTATAGCCCTAAAAACTTCAGCCCCTTCTATTGACATCCATAGAGAATGAGCAGTAAAAAATATACCTAGTCACTGTCAGAACTGTTCTTATCCTCTTTAGTTTCGACGGGTGCATCCTGCTTATAGTGCCGGTACTCGGGCTTCAGCTCCCACATGTTCTTGTGAGGGTTCTTCAGATTGTAGTTACATACCTCTTTCAATATTTCTTTTAGGTAAACTATGGGTTGTCTTGTAATCTGAAAAAGGAAGTAATCATCAATTATAATTTTTTAGTTGTTTAGTAAATTTTTAGAAACACCAACATTCTTTTTTTATCTATAACTTAGCAATGCCTCAACATTCCCTTCATTATGTTTATATGAGCATTGATATATTTTTATACAAAACATTTATAAAAACTTCTAACCCTTTTTGCCGTCCTTAATTTTGGCCTATCGCAAAATCCTTTCTTAATGGACTTCTACACCCTACAAGGAATCTACAGATTTTTATTTCATCGGATTTTCATTTTGTTTTACAAAAAAATTTACTAACGAGCACAGGTTTATCCCGGGAATGTTGATCCCAGGCAGGTTTTTATCCTGGGTTTTTTTACCCTAGGAACTTTATCCCGGGATGTGAATTTTCTACTGGGAATGTTTATCCTAAGAATTATTACCCCTGGAATGTTTATCCCGGGATTATTGACTGTAGCAGGTACTTGATATACTAGTGTATATTAAAAGAAAATGTTTTATTAATCTTTTTACAATACTATTGCAACAGTAAGAAGTAAATGCTTGGACTGAGGATAGTTGAAGTCTGTTTGTATAGAAACAGTAACATAGCACATTGTATTATTACCTTCTGTAAGTCCTTGATATTATAATACTGATGTTTTTCAAACGCAGCAAATAACATATTGAGAACGGCATCCTTGTCATCTCGTGCTTTCTTACCTTCTGCTTTCTTATCTTTTTGGTATTTAATCTAAAAAGTAAAATGTATATAATTAATAGTTTAGTAGGTAGTGGTTATGCATAATACTCCTAATGTGCACAGTCCACCAAGGAAATTACCACATCTATGCTAAAACCACAATGCCATATAGTGCGAACATTACTGTATAAAGATCTCTGCATAATGGATCTTATTTTTGACCCAACCATCTAGTGAGAGCCTCTTCTTTCGGCTTAGTGACACCTTTTCTGCGTAACTCTGTATTATGTATCCTCTTCCTTTTTTCGTCCATTAATAATAGAGGAAAGTGAAAATTATACACACATTATGCTCATGATCTGATACTGGCTTGAAGTTCTGCACTATTCTGTCTAACTGTTGCACTTGTCTCTGAGGCATTGAAGCCTTCTTTATTGATTCAGACTTCAATCTGTAGTATGTGTTGTCTGCATACGGCCGACATTCCAGCTTTTGCACTATCCTGCCCTCCATATAGAGCTTCTCTGCTTCGGGCACAACTGCATCAGTATTTGTAGCTGGAACCAACAATATAACTTGTCAAGTTATCAATCAATGCATCAGATGATCGTATCTGACATCATGGACAGCTTTTTTATGAGATAATATAAAAATATGCTTACGCGCTGCATGAGAAAAGACTCCTAAGGATTGTCTCGTCACATTGGACACGTCAAGTCTGTGTTCCTTCGGTATGCTTTGTTCCCCTTTTTCGTTCGGATCTTTGAGAAGAACAGCTTCTGAGAGCGATAGCTGCACCTGAGCTTTCTGTCCCTGCGCACGGGAAATCTTCAGCTTTCCTACTTCGATATTTCCTGAAGCTTTTTCCCATTTGTTTGCAATATACTTTGGAACTTTCACGAGCCATACTCCTCTGCCAGTATTTGACAAATCTAGCTCACGGTCAATTTGAGGGAGAGGGTTTGGAGCACTCATTTTTATTGTAGTTATGGACGATTTTAAATAATTAATTGGGTGTGTAGAATTGCTGTTCGACAGCGAAATTTTCAGAATTGATTAAAACAAAACAAATAGAATCTGTGCTAAAACGAAATAAATATGGAAATTTGGAAATGACTTTGACATATTATTATTACTACTTTACTTTTTGACATTGATTATTCAATTTTTTTCTATTTTGTTAGGTAATAAAGGCAAAAAAAAAAAGTTTTTTTTTTTTTTCTTTTTTTTCTTAGGTATTTTTTTTTCATTGCCTTTATCCTTTATTACAAAGTCCTTCAGTCGTAACCAAGTTCACATAGTATTAAGTAGCGTCAAAAAAACATGTCATAGTCAAGCAAAGTAAGTCACAATCAAGTTAAACTATTAATTTGCATTTTTTTTAATCAATGAGTTAAACTCATGCCCCAGTAAAGTGGTGGAGGCTTTACAAAAGGCTTTTATGGAGTTTAAGAAACAACACCAAAATACATATTTCACCGTCATAAATCACCTTGCACACTCGAGCACACTCACGAGCACTAAATAAATAATAATCCATAAATATATCCTAAATAAATCTCATCCGAAATAAATAAGTGAACTTAGTTAATAATACGACTGAAGGACTCTGTATCCATGGTCATAATACCGATTTATAAAAAAAATGTGACGTAAGTTTCTGTCTATCACTGTCTGCTGTCTGTCTGAGTGGTGAGTGCACAAGTCTGAGTATTTCTTTGATCTTGCAGGCGAAACTTGCGTTTATTCGTTGACGTGATTTTTATTTTATTTTTTGTATTGTGTACATTTTAAATACCTTTTTGCAATATGTATTGAAATAGTTAAACAAATTTTCATTTAAAAGCCCCGTGGCAAGTAATGTGTAATCATGTTCGGTTACAGCAAGGAAGCAGTTAGAGTGAAAGTCAAGGTTTGTATATTTTAGATACATTTTCATTTATTTCCTTTTTAATTTAGCTACATTGTAGCGGTTTCAATGCACTGGAGTTAGACTTGTTCCTCATGATCTAAAATCTAGCTACGTATGCAACTTAAATTAATCAATATGTATTAAGATTTCTAAACTGTTTTGTACATCTTTTGTAGTCTCCATCGTTTTGTATTTAATAACAAATATAATTTTAAGAACACAAATTATGAGTGAATCGAAAGAAAATCGGCTTGCATCATTCCAAATGTTTGTAAAGATAATAAAAAGTTTCAAAAATATGTACCTACTATCATTGACCTACTTGTTAACCGTTTTTACAGAAATGTGAAGGTAAACTGCAGCCTGAACTGCGAAAGTTTTCAGTCGACCCACAAATAACATCCTTGGAGGTTTTACAAAGCATTTTGGTGAAAGCATTTGATATAAAATCCGATTTCACACTTTCATACAGAAGTGTAGATGACTATGGCCAAGAAATCCACCTGCCACTACTATCTGACTGGGACTTGGATGCTGCTTTTCTTAAGTAAGTTAAAAACACAATTTTTAAGAAAAAAGTCAAGCTGTCAATATATTTTAATCTTCTTCTCTATCTCTACATAGTATAAATTAAAGTCGCTTTCCGCATCTGTATGTCTGTTTGGCTGCTAACTCCTGCTAAACCACGCAACGGATTTTGATGCGGTTTTCACCATCAATTAGATACATTTTTATGAAAGGTTTATATATATAACTGGTGACCCGTCCCGGCTTCATAAATTATACCCGTGCGAAGCTGGGCGGGCAGGTCGCTAGTAATATTATAAAAGCAAAGGTTTGTGTGTATGTTTGTCCACACTCAACTCTGTAATAATAGATACCATCACAGGTCACTGAGCCATAGTATGGAGCTCAGCTGGTTCAGGTTGGCTGGCAGGGGCAAATACACAATACACCCCGAGAGGGATATCAGTGCAGGTGTTATCACCCCCACTTTGAATTTGAATTAGAACTCCGTGATAGCTGTACAGATTATTTAAGATAGCGTGTAATGAATAAAATTTGGTATGGAAGTAGCTTATACCTTGGATTAACAACCGTTAATTTTTATCCAGGAAACAAATAATTCTCTGAAAACCTGATATTAAACTAGGCCATTCTTTGGCCCATTTTGCGTCACCCGGCTGCAATTAGTTCAGCCACCCGGTCTCCTCCAGGAAAGCCAGCAGCTTGCTGATGCCAGCGCAGGCTTTCCATTTAAAGATCACAAAATAGTATGATGCTGACGAGATGTGCACAAAATGGCAGATTGCAGAACGAACTTGCGTGGCATCTTTAATGCATGGTAGTCAACTGGTCCATATTTGGACTTTTTGTTATTATTATTATTTCTTAGTTAATCTAAATCTAAAATATTACATATTCTATGAAAATTTCAACTGGCTATCTATTACGGGTCGAAAGATACAGCCCTTATAAGGTAGGACAGACAGACAGCGTAGGCTTAATAAGGTCCCGTTTGCACCTTTTCGGTATGGAACCATAAAAACCTAAAAAAATCGAAAATTTACACCTTGTGTCACACAATATTTTTTGCTCTGCTAAATATGACTTAAATGAATACAAGTATAATTATACCTTATCATTGACAGCGGTAACAAATGTGCTTGCACTACAACCAAACCTTTCAATCTCACCTCTAAACATAATTCGTTACATTCCAGGGCGCATAATATAGCAGTTACACAAAAATCTGAGCCATGTGTGCAGCTAAAAGTGGACATGAAGCCATTTTCCGAAGCTTCAGAGGATTGGGAGCCCCCAAATGTATCGCAGACTGCACCACTTGTGAATCAAAACCACAAGGAGCAACCCACCGTGGCCCCCGCACCTCAAGCAGAGAAACAGGAACTTCAAACTGGCTTTCAAGGCTTAATCATGAACCAGGTAACATATAAACAAGAAGAAAATCAGTAGCACTAGGTTTTTTGTTTTTAATGCCATTGATAAGAAGTAAAGTTAAAATTTACTAATTATAGTATGCATATGTAATTCATTAAATAGCAAAACAGATGACAGAGCTATCTAGCGGGGAAGACTTCTTGCTAGATGTGTCTGCTCTGTCAGTATGATATATTTAAGAGTTCCACTTTCCACCGCCAGATCCTCATCAGATCAGTTTGATGGTACTAAAACATAAAAAAAGGGATATTTTAAGGCACTTTCCTTTTGTCTTAAAACATTAAACAGTCGTCTGGAATACATAAACAGTGGATTTCATTTATAACCTTGGTTGTATCTATTTTTGATGAGCATTAAAAATTTATTAAAAAATGTATGTAGACAAAGTTGCGGGCAACAGCTAGTGATGTATAAATGTATTTCAAAATGCCTATTTAGGGTTCCATACCCAAAAGGTGTCTATTACTAAGCCAACGCCACTGTCTGTCTGTCCATCCGTCCTACTGTCCACTACATTTTTTTACAGTAATATGTAGCTGATTGAAATTTCCATGGAGCTTACGATTATTCGCAAAAATTTCTATACTCACTTTTGTGGGAGTAAGGTCACATCAAACTTGGTGTGCTTACAATGCAAATTCTTAACACGAGCCTGGACTCGCACTTGTCAAATATTTTCGTCCATATCTTTCATGATCGTCTATCATGTATTTCATGTCGTCTCGGGTCTGAAAGCCATAATATGTATACTGCACGTTTTGTTGTAAATTTTTTCAATATATTGCTATTGCTCTCTGAAAGTCATAAAATGTTTTAACGGACATTCACTGGCTTGAGCTACAGACCATGAAAGGCTAGTTAATTACTGGACCATTTACATCTGATTATGCTAATGTTTACAATAAAAAGTGAATTTCACTTAGGTAATTAGTTCACAACAGAATTTGGAGAGCAGTGACAAAAAACTAAGTCCATCTGGCAAAATTAATGAAGTTGGACTTTTAATGGGTTTTATCGCGTGTACTATGCGTGTATTGTACTTTTTTTTATTCCTGACATTTCGAACATATAGCACTGTTGCTAGTAGTAGTACTTAAATTAATTATGTGCAGTTTCGATGTCATCTCTCAAAAATTGCGAAGGAAAAAATCGTTTGAACATCAAAACTTCGAATACATATGACATTCATCAACATGCTCTGGGATATCATTGTGGAATAGGGCCCATCCACTTTTTCTGAGAGAAGACCTCTGTCCCAGCAGTAGAAACATGATGAATGAATGACATACTGGGTGATAAGCTTGGAGTGTACTAAGCCGAAACAAGGTGTACAACCAACTAACCGTAAATTCCATAGTAAAACTTGTTCATAATGATGAGAACAATGACCTCCTTTCGACTTAGTACACCTTTTCCAAGTAACCCTGTATTTGAGCAAACAAATACAGGGTTACGCGTAAAGGGTGTAACACAAGAATAGCAGGCCTGTGGCCAACCAGACCGGCTATTTTTGAGCATGCATATATTGTTTCTGTCGGATGACAAAACTTATATGGCAGGTCCTGAAATAACCCACCTGGTTTCATTGTATTATTTATACAATAAAATATACCTACCATTATTAATTGAATCATGCAGTGGAACTACTGACGCACAGCTAGTTATCCGGCAAATATCTTGATTAAAAGCGGTGTAGTGCACGACAACCAATGCACGGACTCATATGAACGAAATCTTACACTCCTTTCGGTATATTTTACAAGGTGTTTGCTGATACCTGGGTGTCTTCAGATCGTGTACTTCTAGGCAAGCATGGTCCATCGAAGACCGCATCCTCGCAAACATCATGTGGGTTGGCAGTCAAACGCATATTTATTTTAAAAAAACTTGTACTAATTAAAATGTGTCCAAAAACCGAAATGAGAACCTGTTTCTTTTTTTAAATCCATTAAAAAGTGTGTATAAACCTTGTTCCAGGTAGAGAAAACTTTTAATATGGTGTCACGAGCCCTCAACCTGTACGAGGAGACGGGCACGGCGCCGCGGCCGCCGCTGGCAGACCACGAGTTCCGCGTTTTCCTCGACCCCACGGGGCAGATCACCGACGCTGCGCGGCTTCGGGAGGTCATCTACTGCGGCGGGATCGACCCTAGCCTTAGGTACCAGTGTCACTATTACTACATCATCATAATCCAATATATGTCTACTGAATACAAGCGTGACAGACCATGAGTTCCGCGCCTTTCTCAACTTCACGGGGCAGATCACCGATGCGCTGCAGCTCCAGGAAGTAATCTTCTGCTGTGGGATCAATTGTAGCCTCAGGTTTAACTCGATTCAACATCAAGAGCCGCCCGCTGCCTTTTAACTCGAGCAGTAGGGAATCAGACCTGCAGACTGCTTGATGGGACTCGTGAAAAAACCAAACTTTACTACTACCATTCTACTGCTTGCTTAGTGCTTCTATGATATGTCACAATTGTCACAAAGAGCTGTGTTGGTTCAGGCAGATGCTTTCAGGGAGAAATGCACTAATCACATTGAGACAGACATCAGGGTAGGACTTATCTAGAATTACTAGATCCATTTAGAATTATAACAGAAATTAGTTCACTGGTCTAAATTAAGTCTTCATTCTAGAATGATTATAGAGCAATGGTGGCCAGACGGTAGCATATGCAGTATGCACTTGAGAATTTGACATCACCCGGTTCGATCAGGTCGATCCTTGGCCCTTCTCCAATGACTTATTTAGTACTTAAATAAACTATGTGCAGTTTGGTTCAAAGACATGACACTCACCAACATACACTGGGCCATAGTGAATTAGAGCCCATCCTATCTCTCTGAGAGAATGCCTGTGTCCCAGCCTTCCAACAATGTATTTTTTGATTGAAGGTCCCAGCATTATGGATATGATAGGCTGAAAATATTCTAGAAGATTATAGGCTCTGCGGCAGATATGACCGACCTTCTGCCACTTTAGCTTGCATTCAGGTAGAGCAGTAACACTGGCTCTTGTGGCTTATTACTGCATTCAGATATGATCACAGCTCTTATTTAACTGAAAGTCACCTGACCATATTCGCTCAAAGAAATGAGGAGATTATTATTGTTACTTATTAGAATAAATTTTAATTTCAGGAAAGTGGTGTGGAAGCACATCTTAAATGTGTACCCCGATGGAATGACTGGCAAAGAAAGAATGGACTATATCAAGAGGAAAGCAAATGAATACTACGCATTGAGGACTCGGTGGAAAGATTGCATACAGAAAGGAATGGTGGGAACCTTTATTTTGTCTCTATTTATTGAGTTTTGCTGTCCTTGTTAACTAACTTCAAAAAAGGAGTTTCTCAATTCAGTAGTATTTTTTATGTTTGTTACCTCAGACAAAACTCCGTCATTTATAAACCGATTTGGATAATTCTATTTCAGAAGATACTTTTAGATCTTTCAAATTTCATTAAAATCGATTCAATTGTTTGGTATTTAAATATGTCATCCAAGTAAACGACATTGCGTATTTATTTATTACTAGCGGCTCGCCCCGGCTTCGCACGGGTCTAGATATATAGCCTACTAGCTGAAACCCGCTACTTCGTACGCGTAGAGCTCGGCCTTCGGCCCCGCTACTACAACCCGTTATAGCCTATGTGTAATTCTAATGTATAAATATGCTATAGTTTTTGCGTGAAAGAGGAACAAACATCCATACATCCATACACAAACTTTCGCGTTTATAATATTAACTAGCTGTTGCCCGCGGCTTCGCTCACGTAGTATTGAAATCTACTTTACTACCTCCTGTGTTTTTAGTTTCAGTCTCGCATCCATCCTGTAATCCACTCTACTCCTAAACCACCCTTTCCGCTCCAATTCTGCATTCACCCCCTAAATCCACTCAACTCCCGTTCTGCTCTTTCCGCTCCAGGCCCAAATCCGTCCCGAAATCTACTCTTCTTCCGCCCCATCCTTACTGCACCAGTCCTGCATTTGTCCCATAATCTACTCTAATAATACAGTCCCACCCTTTCCGATCCAACTCGGCATCCGTCCCGTAATCCACTTTACTCCCTTTCCGCCTTTTTGCAATCCAGCCCCGCATCCGTTCCGTAATCCAATCTACATCAGTCTCACTCTAGTCCCGCAGCCGTCCGCTCCACTCCACTCCCATACCGTAATCCAAAATACTCCTATCGCGCCCTTTTCTCTAATAGTCCCGCATCTGTCCTGTAATCCACTCTAGTTTAGTCCCGCCCTTTCCACCTGAATGGTATGCCTACTTTTATAGTATTGTTTAGCACAAAACTATAGTTTTTATCTATGTAAAACTAAAAACATTAGTGATTAGACCGACTTCAAAATTAGTAAAATACGCATTTCCAGTCAGGCCTTACCCCCACAAAATACAACCATCAGTTATTGTCTGAAATAGTCGAAGTAATTGCGACGCAGTCACATATTTAATTCTTTGCTACAGTGACGCTCGAGTATAACACAATTATAACTAACAAAAATTTGTCACCGACTCGCACTTGACCATTATTTATTATTTGTTGTTAGACTATAGAGTGTGTAGTATAATCATGCCAAGTTTGACGCTTGTACGTATTATCATTTTTACATTAGAGCTATTAAAAAAATTAGTGAATAATTGTATGGGGGTTGGAGACCCCCTTTTACTTATTGACTTTACTATTATTACATTTCCAAGTTGATCCGCCGTAACGTTACATATTCTGTGAAAATTTTAACTATCTATTACAGTTCGAAAAATACAGTCGGTTAAAAGGTACGACAGACAGATAGACAGAGTAGGCTTAGTAATAGGGTCCCGTTTAACACCATTTGGGTACGGAACCCTAAAAACCACGTAACTGAGAACTTTTTTTAAAGTCGGTTAATAATACCTGTAACACCGTTCCACCGCAGCACACCATTGTTGAAGGTAGTCTGGAAGAGGTCGCTCATAGCGATAAGGCCGTTTTTTTTGTTTCCGTATTTAATGCAATCTTTTTGTAATATCTTTTTTATGGTGTTGATAATGATTATTTTATTATATTACCTACTAACCACATAATAATGTGCAGTATGAAGGCGCTGAGCGGATTATAATGGTCGCGTTATTTTAATTTTACATTATCTCATGAACTGTGCAACTAAACCACATACTGTAAACGGCAAAATTTATCTACATTAAGTACTCCTAATAATGAATTCATTTATTTTTGTAAAGATTCATAAATTAGATTACAAAACTGCGTCTAAACATGACCTTATAATTTTAATTTTTATTCTGAACACAATAACCGGTTATTATCATTATTGTGGTTTTCTTATAAGAGTTAGATATATGCTACCGCGGACTTTTTTTTTAAACTACTTAAGAACTACATTTTTGTCAAACATAGTACTCACTTATCTCAAACCGTTAGATCAGCGTACGCCGAAAAAGATGTCAATCAGCTAATTTTTCTCCGACATGTTTTACTAATACGGTTATTTAGTGTAGAAAACTAAACTTTATCATTATAAAACATAGCCTATGGCACTCAGGAATAGTGTAGCTTTCTATTAGTGAAAGAATTTTTTAAATCGGATGAGTAGTTTCGGAGTTAAAACAGAACAAAAAAACTTACAAACTTACAAACTTTACCTCTTTATAATATTATTATAGTGTAGATGTCACCCGGGGATAGTGTAGGTTCCCAACAGTGAAAGAATTTTTCAAATCGGTTCAGTAGTTTCAGAGCCTATTCAATGCAAACAAACAAACAATCAAATCTTTCCTCTTTATAATATTACTAGCGGTCCGCCCCAGCTTCGCACGGGTATAGATTATAGCATATGTCACCCGGGGATAGTGTAGCTTCCCGTCAGTGAAATAATTTTTCAAATCGGTTCAGTAGTTTCGAAGCCTAGTCAATGCAAACAAACAAACAAACAATCAAATCTTTCTTCTTTATAATATTAGTATAGATTATTAATTATGGAGTTAGTTTTTGAATTGATAATTATTTAGATACATGGAAAAAGACAGCAATATCCTTAATTTGTTTAGGTATACATATATAAAGTCACACCACAAATGTGTATCATGTTAGAAGCCGCAAGCACGACAAATTGTATGAAAAACCAGCATGCTACATTATTGTATGTCATAACTAGAGCAAGGATTCATATTATGAGTAATTTTGTGATAGTTTATATCCATTCGCAAGGCCAACTGCTTTCAATGAGCTTTTACCGTTTACAATGGCTGCCAAGATGACGGAGATCACACTGAATTAACTTGGAGTAATGATCCAACTGAATTAACTTGGAGTAATGATCCAATTCAGGAATACATATATATTTACGCAAAGTTGTCGCGGCATCTAACTTGATACAGCTCTGTGAGTCACACAGTTTTAAATCAATATCAATACCAATGATAATAATTAATATTATCTTTCAGGTGAATCCTGACCTAGCTTACGTTACCGGTATGGTTCGGAAGGATGTACTGAGGACAGACAGACACCACAACTTCTATGCGGGTAGTGATGATAACCAAAATATCGCGTCACTATTCAATATTTTGACTACGTAAGTACTTTTGGTTACCATTAGCAGAAGCCCGCATTGAGATAGCTCGCGATCAGCCTTCGTAAACCGACCTAATTTACATAACGACCGGTATGGCTCAATGGTATTGTGGCTACCTCATGAGCAAGAAGTTCAGGATTCGATTCCCTGCCGACCGGATGTTTTATTGATAAATTTACATATCATAAGGAATGCTACAGTAATTCATCATAGTGATAATGCAGAACTGAAAAAGAAAGGGCGGGATTGAAGTAGAGTGGATTACGGGACGGATGCGGGACTATAGCGGAAAGGGCGGGATGGAAGTAGAGTGGACGGATGCGCGACTTGAGCGTAAAGAGCGGGACTAAAGTAGAGTGGATTACGAGAAAGATGCGAGACTATAGCGGAAAGGACGGGATGGGAGTAGGGTGGATTACGGTATGGGAGTGGAGTGGAGTAGACGGATGCGGGACTAGATCGGAAAGGGTAGGACTGAAGTAGAGTGGAGTACGGGACGGGTGCGGGGCTGGATCGCAAAAGGGCGGAAAGGGAGTAGAGTGGATTACGGGGAGAATGCAGAACTGGAGCGGAAAGGGCGAGTAGAATAGAACATACTGAGCGAAGACTTTCGTGACTGAAATGGAAAGCATTTCAAAATCAGTCAGGCCACAGGAGGTCACAATCATACAAGTCGTATGTATGTAGTACTCGAAAAACATTATCCTTCTTCTTGGGAAGTCTGGTAAAAAGACAAAACATGGGATAACTTAACTATTGCATTGATATAAATATGTTGGCTATTTAAGGTTTAGTTTTAATTATATTGCGATTTACGCTATAAAAAATATATTTTTAAAATATAGCGACTTCAAGCCATTTCTTGACAACCTGAAGTGTTTCGCTCTTGGACCATCCCCCTTGACGTATAAAACTTGAAAATGTAATTTTGTTTGGTCAGGTATGCGTTAAACCACCCTCTCGTCAGCTATTGCCAAGGCATGTCAGACCTGGCCTCCCCGCTGCTGGTGACTATGGGCGACGAGGCGCACGCGTACATCTGCCTGTGCGCGCTCATGCGTCGTCTCCACCCCAACTTCCAGCTCGACGGAGAGGCCATGACAGTCAAGTTTGCGCACCTCACTGAGTCGCTGCAGGTATGTACTGAACTACCTGGGCCTTGATTCCATAACTACAAACACGCGCGTTAAGTTAACCTCTAAAAGTTGGCCTTTATTCCTTAAGAAATAGAGGTCACATTTTTAGAGGTTAACTTAACGCGCCGCGTTACGTGCGTGTTAAAATCACGGAATCAGGGCCCTGCTGAAGGTTGACACGTCTTTTTAATTACACTATTCAGGTATACACGTTGGCCATAGCTGGCGAAACGAAGGCGAGTACCAACGATTGACAACTAATTTGGCTAGGTTTGCCATCACTCATCTTCGCTCGTCTAATTGGCCAAGTGCAGACCAAACGCCAACGTAAATACGGCTTGTTTGTCGTACCAGTCGGGGTCGCTCGCCACAACTCTACTCCACATCAATGTCAGCTTTTCTGTATAAATCAAAGGCAAGCCATGTCAAAATCAAATTCCAAATATTTATTTGTCAGAACATGGTAGGTGGTATGGTACACATACATATAACTCGGCATCTTGCTGAGTTGGAGCCGGTTTGTGACAAAAAAAAAAAGCTCTAGTTAAGATTTGTTTACATTTAAAGTTTTTTTCTAACCATTATAATTATTAAAGTTATATGATTATTTACGGGATATTTACCGTGGTAAGGTAGAACCGTGATAGTTTAAAACAGTTTTTTATTATAATTATTGTATTTTTTTGCCACAAATAAATGATGTCTATGTATATGTCTATAAAGCAGCATGCATGGTCGTAAGAATGGAGACGTATCTTATGTCCTTGCCTGTTACAGCGTACAAATGTCCAAAGGTTGGTGGGTATTGGCTCGATCAAACTTGACCAACTTAATTAGTCTACGCCCGCATTAGCGGAGGCTCTGCGAGCTATGTCCAATGTGTATTGGCCGGCTTGATGGTGCTGGGCAGGACAAATTCGGCTAAATCTAGACTTGCTTTGTTGCAGGTGTACGACCCAGATTTCTACAGCTATTTAAAATCGCAGCAGGCGGACGATCTGTTATTCTGCTACAGGTGGCTCCTTCTAGAGATGAAACGCGAATTTGCGTTCGACGACGCGCTAAGAATGCTGGAAGTGTTGTGGGCCTCATTACCGCAGAAAACACCATCCGTGGAACTGTCTTTGAAAGAGAGAGAGTTCGACCCCGGCGCAGAATTAGATGAGGACCCACCGCCTGACAGCCCTCTTCTAAAAGCCCCTCGAGAGAACGCCTACACCAAAATGTGCGCAATACGGCGACAAAGCTCCAGCTTCAACCTCGCTAAGACGCCCAAACTGGCCACATGCAAACAAATGAACCACAGTCTCGACGAAAACGCGACTCGCAATGCATCCGCGTCCTTCGAACGTTCCAAAGAATTCCAAAGCTTAGACGACGCCGCGCTGCAACAGAAATCTAAATTAGATAGAAACGACGATAAAATTAAAGAAACTGGTCTATTGAATAGGGAAACTAAATCTCTCAAAAGAAGGAGTATGAAGAGTGTGCCCGAGCACGGGAAGACTCCGGAGACGGACGGTCTCGCCACCGCCTGGGCCAGTACTGGAAACCTCATGAACGGCACAATACACTCCGATACCAAAAATACTCCTTTAGGGAATCAAGTCAGGCAACTACGCGATAGAATATCCGTACATAACAATAAATTCTTATCTTCTTTGGATAAGCTAGATGACTCGGAGAACGCAGCCGGCGACAGCGCAAAATCAAAAGTTAAAATGATCAAAAACTTAAACGAGTTCCTCAATTTCGCGACCAACAGCAAAGTAGGAGCGGTCACGCAGGAAAAGTTGCAGCGGACGCGTTCCGTCATCGAACGTAGTACTACAAAGGATTGTCCGAGAATAACTCTCACAAAGACGTCGACAGACGAGAGTAAAGCTCATATCGCAAAGGACGAGAAGCTTACAAACAGATTGAATAAGAATATTTGCGCTGATGCGAATGAAGGGAGCAGCCCCGACGACTCACAGGAGTACTATCCAATGACGACTTCTATGACGAGAGAACTAAGACTAGAATTGGAACACTTGGACCGGCAAGTGTTCGGTAATTCGTACGTGAACCGGTGCAGTATGGTCTGCGACTCGCCCTCTGACTCCACCAGCACCGAAGAGAGACCTACCAACGAATGCACTGAGATTAAACAAGACTGCGTCGCGGACACTTTGTGCCCGCGAACGGAAACCATAGAGCTGCTAGAGAATATGAAAAGATCTCCTTTACTGGATACAGTTAAGTCGAATGCTAGGAGTGCGGAAGACATTTATCTGTGGGAGAATCCATTACATAGAAACACGCCGACGACAAGAACCACGGCCAGTTGTCCACAGACCCCAGACGAACAAGCCGATCTCGACTTTGATGGAGACACGGGCGAAATATTTGAGGAACACTCCGGCAAAAAATCCGTCACTCCGATCAGATTGCTGAGAAAAAACCAATCATTGGAGCCCCAAGAACAGTTTAAACGTTTAAATGAAACGCATATACCGTCGAGCGAATCTGATTCGTCCGAGAAAGAACTTGCAGAATCGGGAAAGGAAGCCGCAAAGAACAACAATCAGCAGGATGCGAATACCACGAGATCACAGAAGTTCTTTTCGAGTATGTCGCAGGAGTTGGAAAACGCGAAAAGAAATTGCGAATCGCTGTTGAACACCAAGCAGCCGAATTTGCACAGCGTGGCTTCGACAATAAACAGTTTTCAGAAGAAATACGAGGCGTTAAAGCCCCCTGTGCAGAGAACCGTGTCGGTTACCCCGGCAAGTGGGGATGGCCCAGTAAAGTTCAGTATCAGCGGTCTGCCGCCGCCGAGTTTGTTCGGCGGTGGGAATCCTTTCCTCATGTTTCTGTGCCTGACGGTGCTGCTTCAGCACCGCGACTACATCATGCGGAACCGCATGGACTACAACGAGCTGGCGATGCATTTCGACAAGATGGTGCGCAAACACAACGTGAACAGGGTACTCAACCAGGCGCGGCAGATGTACGCCATTTATTTAAAACAGCAAGCGCATAAGACTGGCGATGTTACTACTTAATGCCTAACTTAATTAGGATATGGATCTCTTAATAATTACGTTGCTCATAAGTAAGATAGGTAGGTGATCTATTGTATACAAATATCACTGCTGTAGCATAATCAGCATAATCTTGATATTCTTGTCAAAAATACTGTGAAAACATTAGATTTATTGTGCAAGTTTAATTGGCTTACTGAGCACTTCATTTAACAAGGCTTACGTGTTTTATTACTTTACATAATTTATAATCTTACTTTTACTGATAATTCCAAAGAGCCTTTATTTGACAACTTATTGTGATATTTTTATGTTAGAATATATTTTTATACCTACTTTTGTTAGATGAAAATATTTAAATAGTGCACGATCAATTCATTCCTACAAGAAATATTTAAAATTAGTATTTTAGATTCAGATAATTATAAAAGCAGTATTTTTAGATAATACATAATAATAAAATTATCTAGTCTTGAAAGTGTTTCAAGTCAACTATAAACAAAATATAATGTACCCACTATTTTGAAATTACATTACCTTGTAAAACACTGCTTGTTGAAATGATATTTTGATGCAAATTAAAAAAAAAACATTGTAACTTTTAATCTGTAAATAAATTATCAACTCGCAGATGTTTTGTGTTTTTTATTGAGTACTTCTATTTACGAAATATTTTGGGGAATGTGGGCTATTCACACCACGGTCCGAAGCGCTTTTATAGTTTTTTAGTGTGGTTTGAAACGCCCAAAAACCCGATTCAACAGTCCCGTTTTTCCGCTGATAAAGACTTTCCATATCTTCTTTAGTCTGGGCAAGAAGATTAGTATTATTAACGTAACAATTTTATCAGCCGACCACTAACAGCGATACCTTTGTTTTATCCTTCTAGGACAATCCGCATTATGTACTCTGTATAGATGATAAACAACAGTGGCGAAAATATGCCCTTGCCGAACATCCGACTCAGTGTGAAACGCGCCCATAAGAACATCATCCACACAAATAGCATCGGCCCCTCCTCATAGAGTTGCTTTATCAGGTAGATGAAATGGTGTGGAACTCTCATTTCCGATAGAATTTTTCAAGCTTCTCAGGTATGACCGTGTCAAAATCCTTTCGAAACTCCACGAAACAAATTATTAGCAGGAGAGATTTACAGTAGTCCTTCCAAGGGTCCACTATACCTTTAATTTCAGTTACCGTTGCACCTACGGTGTTTTCTATGACCCATGTCTTCGGTTTTAACTGGCGTGTTAAATATAGCACCTTATGCAGATCTTTCGTTAGGTATTTATATTTTTGGAATGAGTTCCTCGCATACCTGCCCTAAGTATTTGTTATGATCTCGTCGACAAGCACTATCGCATTCAGAGTTCATTTGTGTAGGTGATTCCGCGCCTGCGGCTGTTTTCGACACTCTTCAACCAACGTTCAAGTGTCAGTAGACATCCAATGCTGACACTGGGTCACCTGGTTGGGTAGAAAAACTTGTTCCACCAGCTGTATCAGTCATGATTTTGTTACTATGTCCGTGATACATCGAGTTATATGTAGTACGTATAATTCGATGACATGATGTAGCTTTTTGCAGATTGCTACAAAGTCAGTGTCTTTGTTTTCACCAGAGCAGTGTGGTTCGATCGGTTGTGATCCACTGAAAACCTAATTTGTGTTTTTGGCTGGTTTTTAGCTACCAAAAAGCTAGGTATCTTCTCAAATGTGCAACAGAACACGCTTGGTGCTCCATCGTAGTCCACATCATCGCTTAACTAAAGGCAAGGTGGTGGTCAAAAGCAAGCATTGATCTAAATGTACTATTAACTTCTTTGAAAGCAAGTAATTTTTTTTTGACTTGTCATTTTATGCAAATATAGCCAATGTGCTGAAAGAAGATTCTAGATTAAGTTACTTTGTGGCTTGTTCACTCTATGTTGCGTCCTTTGAACTAACGGATACTTTAATAAAACATCAATTACGAGCAAATACTTGTCAATTTATTAACTCCCAAACTTACATAACAACTTACCTACAATATACATATCACATGAAAGCCCCTAGATAGTTGTTGAAAATGCAATAATAATTTCTACGAACAATTTAGCTTTCGGTTGAGATTAACTGATGATGTTATCCAGACTAGTGTTTAGATGATTACTTCCTCTTGTTGCCGCCGCCTCCCGCCAGGATCATGGCGATTCGCATAAAGATGTTCAATACGTCCAGGTACACGGAAATGGCCCTGAAACAATCATCATCATAATCAGCCTTTTAACAGTCCGCTGCTGGACTTTTAGCCTACCCCCGAAAGGGTGATTAAGCCATATCCACCACGCCGGCCCAGTGCAGGTTGGATGATTCACATACGGCATTGAATTCCTTCTCCGTACGTATGCAGGTTTCCTCACGATGTTTTCCTTCAACGAAAAGCCAGTGGTATGAAAATCCGTACATAAGCTCTAAAGAGCTCATTGGTACGGGCCCAGGGTTTGAACCCGCGACCTCACGTTTTCAAATCTAGCGGTCTCATTACCTAAAGTCAAAATCACAAATTCTTGGTAAAGACGTAAACAAAGGCTTCTGTGAAGTTTAGGAAACATCACGAAAATACATGTTTCACCTCGTTCGTCGTTATATCCCATACCCACACTGGAGATCGATCATGCTATCATAGCAAAAAAAATGCCAGGTCAAAGTACATTTTAAAATTTTTACACAGTTCAGTACCCTTAGTACAAGTTTTGATAGTATTCGAAAACTTTTTTCGTTTTCGTATTGTTTCATACATTGCTGGGCTAAGAGGTATTCGAAAACTTTTTTCGTATTAGAGTGAAGCAATCTATACCGCCGATAAACTGCCAATTTTAGTTCCTCCACGTTTCCGATAGAGGCGCTTTACTAAAATGTATGGAACAATACGTGAACGAAAAAAGTTTTCGTAAACTATCAAATCTGGGACTAAGCGTACAGATGTGATAATGAGGTAGAAATACTTACGAATCGATAGGGTCATAAGGTCGGTATCCATACACTGGATGCATCTCAGCGCGTTTGACGATTGCTTGCGTGTCGTACAGAAGGAAGCCACCAAACACAATCAGACCACCGTACAAGCTCAGCGAGTATAGTCCTGGAAATAAACAATGTTCTATGATATCTATACAATGTTATAAAGAGGAAAGATTTGTATGTATGTTTGTAACGAATTGGCTCAAAAAGTACTGGACCGATTTTAAAAATTCTTTCACCATTTGAATGCTACATTATCACTGATTAATATAGGCATTTTAATAGGCTATATAACTATACCCGTGCGGAGCCGGGGCGGACCGCTAGTGCTAGATATAATAAATGGACTATATTTAATTACTGCGATGAACAGGCTAAGATGAATTATAATTACAATACAATTGTTCTAAGTCGTGAACTAACAAACCGTCGTATACAATGAGAGATAAATAAAGAACTCGCCTAAAGTATTAATTAAGTCAACAAGCTTTATAATTCAATAATAAAAAACATGAATGACACTCATTATTACCAAGTTATAGTTTTGTTATTTTCATTACTTTTAGAGCAGATTCTAAAAATACATATTTTTATAATCTACTCAAGGATTTAGAAAGTAACTATTCATTATGTCCCATAGTTGTACTATGTATTTTTTTTAATGGACTTTAAAAAAAACATTTACACAAACCCTAAATACCATCCTATTTTTAGCAGACTTCAAAAAGGAGGAGGCTATCAATTCGACTAGGTATTTTTTTTTTCAGTTTAAAAAATTTTTTTTTTTACTAAGATATCAAAGTGCAGTGTTGCTAATAGGGTGGCAGATGGTCAGATCACGTACCGGCGCCGAGGGCGGTGGTGGGCGGTAGGAACATGCTGGCGAGGGACGCAGCGAACACTGCGCCGAGCCCCATCGCGAGCGGTGCGCGCATATTCAGGAACTCGCCTGACGGAGCACACACCGCGATCGTGCTGAGTCCACCCACTACACCCGCGGTGTACCTGCAATTATACATGTCTTACTTATACAAGGTGTAAGGGAAACGAAACTGAACCCGAACCGCTACTATTATAATACCTAAACACAATCGAATATCAATAACCATTTTGCCTTATACTTTGTTTTCATCATCATCAGCCAGAAGACGTCCACTGCTGAACATAGGCCTCCCCCTTTAACTACTACTACTTATACTTTGTTTTAGTGGTTTAGTATTATCAATGAAGATAGACTAAGAGGAAACACAATTCAAATTCATTTATTTCGATCGCCAATTTGTTCATACAATTATTAAAATAAAACAATAAAAACATAAAATTAGGTACATATTTAAAATTAATAAAATAGAGCTAAACTAACACACATTTCACCATTTGCTTGTTAGTCAGTACATGTACCATTGAGCAGTGGTTCAGTCTGACACTCAAACCTATTCGCAAATACGTTCAGGATGGTGTTGGGGCTGGCCCGGACCCTGCGCGCCAGGGATGTGCACCGTGCACGCATGGTCGTGTAGAAACAATCGACACGTGCTTCGGCGAACCTCCCCGACGTGCTGCAAGCACGAGGCAGCCGCATCAGCACCCTAAACGCATTATTCTACTGCACACGATAGGCATTGTACTGTTTCTGCGTATATGTCACCCACAGGCTGCTCGTGTAGAAGGACGTACAAAATGCTCTGAAAAGAGTAACTTTGACATCCCTCGAACAACGTGCGAACCTGCGGTCAATCATGTTAGCCCTCACAGACAACGCTTTTCGCTCCCTCTCCACATCTGCATCGTCCTTCAGGTCAGAGGTTACTAAATGCCACAATAGCGGAACATTAGGTAGCTCGGAAATTTGCCTAAAAACGGTATACAATTAGATGGCACCGTAATTTGAGCGTGCTATAAGTTGTCTAGAACTTCCGTAAGCGCTGCAGTCAGATGGCGTAGGAAAGGGTTTTACAAATTACCGTAGCGCTAGTATCGCAATCAAGTTTCGCAACATTTCAAGAGAATAAAGAAAAGGGTTATATATGTGCACTCACCAGGCAGCCCTGATGAGTACGGGCCCGCCGATGAAGCAGATGGGCGCGATCACGGCGCCCATGATGGCGGTGTGCGCCACCCACGCTAGCTGCTTGGCGCCCAGCCCCGGTTGGTACTCCATGCTGCGCACCACCATGCCGGACCCGATCATCAGACCCATCGTCACTATTATAGACTGCAAACATTACCTTGTATTGTAATCTCCTAATAGGCATGTGTCCTAATGTTTAATTTATTACAAACTAGCTGAGCCCCGCGGTTTCACCCGCGTAGTGATGAAAAATGGTGATGATGAGGATAAAAAGTATCCTATGTCCGTCTCCTGCTTCTAAGCTACCTCCCCACCAATTTTCAGCCAAATCAGTCCAGCCGTTCTTGAGTTATAAATAGTGTAACTAACACGACTTTCTTTTATATATACATATATAGATAACAGGCTTAGCGATTAATATAACTAAATACATTACACATACTAAGAAAAAAAAAAAAAATTGGCTGATAAATATCTGAGATATGAGCATTTAAAGTTTAGGTGGGGATAGAGATACATCCCTTTCTCGCAAAGCGTGTGTTAGTATATAATTTGTATAGCGCGCCTGAGGCGTGACGTCATTGCTCAGGATAGTGCGCTCTCTGTCTAGCATGAAATTAAAACACATAACTTATTTATTTTTGTACTAATTTTAATTTTGTTTTCGTTGGTGGGATCTATTTATGATCAGCTATTTTATGAGGTAATAAAAAATATTAGATATCATGCCTATTAGACTCAATGCACTGCTTTTTACAAAAGTTCTGGACCATCAATCGCTAAGCTATGGGTGGGCAAACTTTACTCATCAGGTGCAAACCTAGAATATCTTATGAGGGGCAGATTTTTTAAGTCTAGTTTTCTTAGCAATAAATATTGACGAACGCTTCGCCATAGCCTGTTTAGCTGTTGAGTGCAGATAAACATACACACGCACAATCTCTCGCATGTATAGTATTAGTGTGAAGTGTAATGAGATTGGTTTGTGTTGAAGTGAACACAACGAGGGTTTCGAGACTAATAAATATAGTATACAATGTATAATTATATTAATATAAATAAAATATATAAATATTATATCTAATTATATTAAATCGAAATTCACCTACTCACTCATTCCGAAATCTCTAAAACTACTTTAACTACGAAGCTGAAATTTGCTAAATAGATTCTTTGTGGGGTGGGGGTGGTAGAGGTCCGCTAAGAAAGGATTTTGCGAAAGGGACGAATTAAGGGGGTCAAATGGAGGTTGAAAGTTTGTATTAAAGTCTTTTGTTTTTTATGTTAGGGACATGAAATTTGGTATTCTGGTTAATGGGTTATAATAAATAAATATTGTACAAAAAAAAATCCGAAAAAGGCGGATCAAGGTGGGAAAATAGTGGCTTTAATTTTTTGTTGACAGTTTTGTGATAACGATGCTGAAATTTGGCAAGTAGATTACTTATAGGGTGTAGAATCCGCTAAGAAAAGTTTTTGCGAAACGTCTGAATTAAGGGGGGCAAAACGGGTTGAAAAATTTTATGAAAGTCTACGTGTTTGAAGTCGCGGGCAACAACTAGTTATATTATAAAATCAAGAGGTATTTATAATTATGGATGATGGCGGGTCGGATAACAATGGTTTAAAGGCTGTAATTGCCCCCAGGGCCGTAATTTAGCATCACTACATTAAACCAATATTCCGTTCAGCGCCATGAATAATTTACTACGCTTACTGCATTTTAACAATCCAACGTTTCGTTACAACAAATTGTTTATGGCTTTCGCCCAGTAGATAAATTTATAATGATAACATATCAATAATCCGATACAAAATGTAATACTGATAAAAAAAATAAACTCAATCTCCATGTGGGCGTTTAATAGTAGGTATATGTGTTGAAACTAGTAGAAAGTATGCAACATAATAATCTTGACTCATGAAAACACTTGCCTCAGGAAAATTTGCTACTAATATATATTATTTTAAATAGACATGATTAATAACAACATAATTATAAAATAATATTCGGGATATTTTTGCACACACAGTAATCCTGTCCCCAAACTAAGCAAAGTTTGTGATATGGCTGCCAGAGACTGATATACATACATATATAGTTTTTTAATACATACTTATTACCAACACTTTTGGAGATCGATGGGGGAGGCCTATGTCCAGCAGTGGACGTCCTACGGCTGAAATGATGATGAAATACTTAAATAGATATTAACAACTAGATATAGAACAAACACAAATGTTCATCACATAAATGTTTGTCCTAGGTGGGAATCGACCCATGCCCCCGAGCTCAGAAGTTAGGTTCACTACCAACGGGCTATCTAGAGAAAAAGTAACTTCCATAAAATTCCCGTTAAATAATTATCAATTTACAAAACCGACTTCAACATTAGTAAATACGCAATTTCGTTTACTTGAATGACATATTTTTTCCTATTCATTTAAAAACCAAACTACTGACCGATTTTAATGTTTTTTATGGAACCAATCTTAAATTATATACTATCTAATAAATATAAACCGGCCAAATGCGAGTCGGGCTCGCACACTGAGGGTTCCATACCACCACAAAATTCAATAACGAAATTACCAATTACAACTTGGTAATGAACAGAAATTTATCACCGGAACGCAATTGGCCATCATTATATGTTATTCATTATTTATTATTTGTTGTTATACTTTAGAGTGTGTACTATAATCATGCCAAGTTTGACGCTTGTACGTATTACCGTTTTTACATTAGAGCTAATACAAAAATACGCATAAGCTAATACGGTTATATGATTATTTACGGGTTGATTATATGATTATTTGCGGGATATTTACCGTGGTAAGGTTGTGAACCACAGTGATAGTTGAAAACAGTGTAATACAAATAAGGTAAATCATCGGTGCCGGTGGTTTGTCAGCAATATTAAAACCTGAATACTTACTATCCATCCATTCCTCGCCACTAGATTTAGGAGCGCGGGCGTCCTAAACACGGTAACAGCACTTCCAGCAGTCAGTATGAGAGATCCAGCAATGTATCCGTAAGTCGTTTTAATGCGGTCCTTTACATATTGTGGCCAAAGACTGAAAATATAATTTAAGAGTTAAAAAAACATTATTAATCCTTTCTATTCTAATCTATTACCAATATTACTATTCTAAGGTTGCGAAAGAGATTGATTTTTCAGCAGATTCAGCTATAGGCTATTTATCTATACCCATGCGAAGCCGGGTGGGCCGCTAGTATGTAAGCTATGTGTATAAGGAAATATAACTCTTATAAACTAACAGGCAAGGTTAAACAGTTTAACACTCTAGTGTAATACACATGTTGTCAAGTAGAAAAATACAAGTCTCATCAATCACTTTGACGATGTTTCCATTGTTTACATAATTATAAGACATGATAATGTATGCAAAACCGAAATATGAGTCACTATAATCATGAAATCTCAAAAACTACTTGACCTGTGAAGCTCAATTGGCATATAGATTTCTTAAGGCTAAGAAAGGAATGCACGACTGGGACGAATTATGGGTTAATATAATATAATACGAATAAAGGGGGTTAAAAATTTGAAAGTCGCCACTTTAATTTGCGATCCACAACTAGCATTGTTGCTATCGTTTCCAATACTTACTGTGCTTCCTGCAGAGTGCCAGGTTTTACACCGGAACCATAGTAGCAGAGCGCCACCAGACTTACAGCCGATGCTCCCGCCAAGGCACCTTTCCCTAGACTGAATGCTGAAAATTAATCAAACAAATTATTTATGCAATTGAATAATTAAAAGTTTCCATTTTACCATAATTATCATCTGAGAACTAGTAAATACATATTTGTCTTTGGATTACTTTCAACAGAATTTAGTATCTTCAACCGATTTCAAAAAATTATATTTTTGGTCAAAATTTTTCATCCATTGTGAGCCGATTTTTGTGATTATTTTTTACTTCTTTTTTAAAAATTATATCTAGAGTTACAAATACTCCTCCTAAAAGGGTAGAAAAAATAAATAAATAAAAAAATGGGATAAATCCGCATAGGATATTATAGATTTGTCATCAAGTCTGGTCGAAGCAACTTGTGACCAAATTGCCAGTCTCTACTTTGCTCAAAGGGTGAGCATCGCCATACAATGTGGTAATGAGGTCAGCATTTTGGAAACAATTCCCACTGGTAGCGGATTAATCGATTGGTTTAGTATTTAGGTTTTAATTTATTGTTTTCTTTTTCCTTGTAAGCTTACTATTAACATTATCGTCAAAGTCAAAGTAATTTATTAATAAACATTATGTTTACAGGTCAGGCAATTGTAATATTGTTATATAAGAATGTATACATAATACACAACATTTAAAATATAAATAAAATTATATAATGTAAATACCAATACAAAATATGATACACATTAGATTTTTTTACCGTCAGGGTTCACCAATTCATTAAAATCATAAAACGCCTGATCGATAAGCCAGCGTCTTAATTTAAATTTAAAACAGCTCAGATTGAGCGCATATATTGAGCGTGATCTGTCACTGTTTTTGGCAACCGATTGTACACCGTCGGCCCCATAGCGTGCGTTGACTTGCCGGACTTAGCGAGGGAGTGCCTGATACCAACTAGCCTATCAGCGTTACGTATGTTGCAAGTGTGCGTGTTGCTGAGCTTATGATAGAGGTGAAGGTTAGTTCTCACATACACTGCCACCTGGAATATCAGGATGGCAGGTAACGCCAAGAAGTTGTAAATTTTTATTAATTACTAGCTGCACTCCGCAGTTTCACCTGCGTTGGCAACCCTTCAGGAAACATACATGTATTCAGGATAAAAAGTATCCTATGTCACTCTCCAGCTCTTGAACTACATCTATGCACAAAATCATATCGATCCATTTCTCGGTTGCTACGTGAAAGAAGGACAAACAAACCAACAAACACGCATTCGCATTTATAATGTTACTAGCTGACCCGACAGACGTTGTCCTGTCTAAGAACTGTCAAACGCGCGAAGATAAAATAGTTGTTAAGTTTTCTGAAATTTTCCAATTTTCTTTTTCTTAGCAAAAAGATGAATGGAATCGGTAAAGTCGTTCTTAAGTTATGGCATGACCCAGGAAAATAGGGATACATTTTTAAATATATAGATAGAAGATAGATTAGTATGATTAGGAGCTTCATTAAATCAATTAAACTAGCTGTTTAGAGTATTTACCATTTGGTCCGGCAGGTGCCATAAGCCTTTCCCATAATGTAGGCTGGGTCTTGGTAGCGACCCTGGTTCTTGGCTCGCGAGCATAGTTCCTTATGGCATAGTTTCTGGGCACAAATCTTTGTGGGATTGGGGTCTTCAAACCTTGCGATACATTGAATGCAGAGCGCGCCACACACATACGGGACAACATATTGATCTAAAATTAACAAAAACCTGTAATTAAAACTAAAAAATAATATACAGTTCTAGTCAAATAATTAACAAAGGCTATTACTATTACCATAGTGACTCACTCGGAATCAGATAAATAGTGCTATGAGTGTTAAAGTAATAACAGTAAAATATGCAGAAAACAAATAAAGAAATTAATTTTCGAAATTTAGTAGTATTAGTTGATTGAATCAGGCATCACTTTAAGGAAGTAATTCCATGTTTTATTTGTATGATGATAATACAAATAAATGTGTGTGTGTGTGTGTGTCCATGTTTTTTGTTGTTGTTTTTGTGTTTTATTTGTTCAATAATTTATCCCAAAATCCTTATTGTACTCGAAGCGACATAGAAGTACTAGAGATCACAGAACTGGTAGGAAATAATAATCTAATAGTGTACCTACCGCTAAAGGCAATGGCATACCATAGTATGCTTTAGAAAAGTCAAGTAGATCAATAATGGAGACAAATAGAATAGGCAGTCTCATTTTCCAAGACAAGACAAAAGTTCTCACTTTTCTATGTTAACTGACTATACTTAGTTTTTTGCCTAAGGGCTCAAATAAATTTATTTGCTCTGAACCTAGGGGCTACAGTTTCGAGATTCTCGAGCATATTCTGTTTAAGGTAAAATTGTATTATTTCTGAGATTCTATGTCCATGATAACAATTTATATGTTTTCAGTCAGTCAAAATGCGATTCTAAATCATTCCTTGATTACTTTATTTACGTCACTACTGCTATTTTGAACGCATTTTTTGAAGTAGATTTGAATAATAATCTCACAAAAATATTTCATCATGATTTTCAGTACTTACCACCGATGTCCTATACACTGTTGGATAACTTAACTGACACAGAATTTATAGATGTACAAGATTTTTTTATGAATAAATTAAGAATTGCTGCAAATTAACACAGAATTTCGTAGGATAGTATAATTATTTTAAATCGTTTTCTTAGTTTTCTTTTCAGGAAATCTTGGAAATCTAGAAACAAAGAGAATATAATAGGGAAGAGACGGGACTCCATAGAGAAAAAAAGTTTACCAAACGTCAAAACGCTAAACCCTTTCTATGTCAACCTGACAAAAGTGAAGTGACAACTTAGAACAATCGGTTCTGCCAACATAAGGAAAATAATAGAGATGTGCTTCCTCCTATACAAAATTTATCGATATCGATTTCATACCTACTTCAGATGAAATTTAATATTGTTTATTAAACAGAATCTTGCGCCACTGGTTTTGTTTTAGTAGTGCTACAACAAAACCTGTGCCGCAAAATTCAGTGTATTTTAGCCCGATTTGTGTATGGGAAATTACACAAATCATATAAAAAGTACGGGTAAATGAATTTTCATCATAATTTTTATTTTATTGTTTCGTGAAATTTTCCAATATTTTAATACATATTCTGCTCTTCGGGGCGGAGAGGAATCCTACTAATTAATGATCATGAAAATTGGTCCATTCTTGAGTTTTATAATTATAAAAACAGACGATTTTATTTAAATTGTTATATATTATTACATAATATTATATTATATTACATATTTTTCGTGCGTCCTCTTTCTCTGTAATTTGAGATGATTCTCAAATTATCACAACCTGAAAAAAAAAAGAAGGATTTATTGTAAAATGTAATTGTAAAACACGGCGTTGGGATAGATTGACAGCTGTCATCCGAAATGAAGATCTCGACGAGATCTATCACTTTTGTGAAAGAACTGGTGGTCCAGGATGGACGGCTTCCAAGATATCGTCCAACCAAGTTTGACAGCTGTCACCCGAAATGAAGATCTCGACGAGACCTATCACTTTTGTGAAGGAACTGGTGGTCCAGGATGGACAGTTTCCGAGATATCGTTCAACCAAGTTTGACAGCTGTCATCCAAAATGAAGATCTCGAAGAGATCTATCACTTTTGTCAAGGAACTGGTGGTCCAGGATGGACGGCTTCCAAGATATCGTCCAACCAAGTTTGACAGCTGTCATCGGAAATGAAGATCTCGACGAGACCTATCACTTTTGTGATGGAACTGGTGGTCCAGGATGGACGGCTTCCAAGATATCGTCCAACCAAGTTTGACAGCTGTCACCCGAAATGAAGATCTCGACGAGACCTATCACTTTTGTGAAGGAACTGGTGGTCCAGGATGGACAGTTTCCGAGATATCGTTCAACCAAGTTTGACAGCTGTCATCCAAAATGAAGATCTCGAAGAGATCTATCACTTTTGTCAAGGAACTGGTGGTCCAGGATGGACGGCTTCCAAGATATCGTCCAACCAAGTTTGACAGCTGTCATCCGAAATGAAGATCTCGAAGAGATCTATCACTTTTGTCAAGGAACTGGTGGTCCAGGATGGACGGCTTCCAAGATATCGTCCAACCAAGTTTGACAGCTGTCATCGGAAATGAAGATCTCGACGAGACCTATCACTTTTGTGATGGAACTGGTGGTCCAGGATGGACAGTTTCCGAGATATCGTCCAACCAAGTTTGACAGCTGTCATCCGAAATGAAGATCTCGACGAGACCTATCACTTTTGTGATGGAACTGGTGGTCCAGGATGGACAGTTTCCGAGATATCGTCCAACCAAGTTTGACAGCTGTCATCCGAAATGAAGATCTCGACGAGACCTATCACTTTTGTGACGGAACTGGTGGTCCAGGATGGACAGTTTCCGAGATATCGTCCAACCAAGTTTGACAGCTGTCATCCGAAATGAAGATCTCGACGAGACCTATCACTTTTGTGATGGAACTGGTGGTCCAGGATGGACAGTTTCCGAGATATCAGCCAACCAAGTTTGACAGCTGTCACCCAAAATGAAGATCTCGAAGAGATCTATCACTTTTGTCAAGGAACTGGTGGTCCAGGATGGACAGTTTCAGCCAAGTTTGACATCTTTCCTCTAAAATGTGTCAACGCCCACATTTACCCTAAGAGAGAGGCCCAAGGCCGTCTTCTTTCCTTTTGGGAAATACCATAAAAATAAAGTACGCCGCATAAAAGTAAATACGCCAAAAATAAAAAAAAGGAAAAAAAAACGAAAATGATTTTTAAACAAAAAAGGTTAAAAACACGTATGTATGTAAGCAGAGGATGTAAGGCAAACAGTCCAAAAATACATAAACCTGGTTATAAGTCTTAATCTTAATGTAATGTAATGTAATCTTAATGTTTTTCTAACGTGTTGTAATTTTTATTTCTTGTGTACACAATAAAGAGTTTCTATCTATCTATCTAATGAATTGACCCATGTATTTTACTAACCTTCATTTGCCGTCCGTTGTTCTCTAAAAAGGTGGCAAGGAAATCCTATTAATGTGTCATCTGAGAGTGTCTTAGCAGTGAGTCATATGGATGGAACTGCAGTTTTCACCCATTGCTTACACCTAAAAAATAAAAGCATCGATATCGATATTTTACAAATAAACCGTTCCGTTGCACCACACTATTTTCTGAATCCAATACGAATAAGTTATAATGATTTTTTGATATTTAGGCTCAAAAGAACTCATAACTGAACTAATGATCTACATACCGATCTTCATCCACACGATATCTTGCCATAAAATTACGTTTTGTCCCGGCTTTTCGTGCGGTTTTGAGGCCGCATATTTCACATGTTATGTTATGCTTCATATCTACACGCTTTACAGAATAAACTTCTTACAATTAATTATCACACATAAATAAGTTGAAAAGACATTAACAAAACCAAAATACAATAATAATGTGATAATAATAAAACACTGCAATGACACCAGAGATAATACAATAGAATGACACGGGATGACTGACAACTGGCAATCTTTAGGAAAGAATGAGAAACGTTGAGGAAGTGAGTGAGAAAACGATATTCACTTCACATTTGCATGACATATGTCAATAAAATTCTTCCGCGTATCATACATCGTTTTGTTTCTACCTAGTTGCGACAGACTGTCTAGAAAATGCAAAAATGTAAATGAATGAATGAATGAAAACACAGCGTACACATACTGATTTTTTTTTTTATTATAATTCGCCCATCGGGCAGGCTAAAGCCTTTAAGGCCATACCGCCTATTCTTCTGTTTTGTATAGTCTTAATAACGTCAAACAAGTCATAGTCACAGTCAGAGTCAAGCTAAGTAAGTCTCGGTCAAGTCAAACTCATGCCTCTGTAAAGTGGTGGGAACTTTACAAGAGGCTTCTATGGAGTTTTGGAAACAACACGAAAAGACACGTTTCACCTCGTTATATCACTTGCCCACACTCGAGCACGTTTACGAGCACTTAATGAATAATAATTCACCATTTAGAACACATTAACACTCGAAAATACACTAGTTTAGGAAAATAATCCAACGAGCCGACATGTCTTTTTCCACGTTGGCGCCAAAAACCGTACACATACTGAATATTAAGATTGAATGACAGACAGAACAGATTATCAAACACGTAGGCTTACACTACAACGATTTTTAATTAAAAAATAAATAAACTTCGCCCTCTTGTTGCTGAAGCCAACATTGATGTTAACAGTGTTCCGTGGTGTTATCTCTCAGCTGCAGATTTATTTCTTCGTTACCTAAATCGGTTACATCGGTTTTAATTCGTATATAACTAGGTCACGTTTGTAGTCCGGGTCTAACATCTGACTCCTTACATTTCTAAACTGAACATTTACCTACGGTTACGTAGGTAGGTAATAACAAAAACGGAGAAAAATAAGCTGATTGGCCTCTTCATCGGCATACGCTGTCCTAACGGTTTTATATAAGTAAAATTATATATATATATATTTAATAAAGATCGGAGGTGTCTCTGGAGTAGAGTTACTTACGGGACGGATGCGAGGCTGATAGGAGCGGAAATGGAGAAAGTGGATTACGGGTCAGATTCAATGTTGGATTGGAAATGGCGGGCGTGTCAGTAGTATAGAAGAATACACGACTAGTGCAAGACTGACGTGGTAAATTCGGGACCAAAGAATAGTAGATTACGGGACGGATTCGGGCCTAGAGCGGAAAGAGCGGAACGGGAGTAAAATGGATTGCAGGATGGATGTGGGACTGAAATTATATGGGCGGGAAGGGTATAAAGTTGATGTAATTATCTCTATACTACGCGAGCGAAGTAGGTAGGTGGATAAGTTATTTTTTTTATGTGATTTTTACGGTTTCGTGTCAAAGGGTAAGAACGGGACCCTATTACCAAGCCTACGATATCTGTCTGTCTGTCCGTCTGTCCTACCTTTAGACGGCTGTACCTTTCGAACCATAATAGATATCTCATAAGTAAAAACGAAAGGGCGTCCCCAAACATCAAACTTATTTTTGTATTAGCAATAAACGGTAATACGTAACAAGCATACGTAGTATAAGTCTATTTGTCAAAGGTATAAGTACAAGGTATAAGATCTTTGATAACAAGCGTCAAACTTGGCACAGTTATAGTACACCCCCTAACTATAGTATAATAAATAATAGCCAACTCAGTGACAAATTTCTGTTCATTACCAAGTTATAATTGTATTATACTCGAGCGTCACTGTAGATAAGTATTTAATATGTGACTGTGTTGCAATTGATTTGACTATTATGGAAGGCGTTAAGCCTGATCCAAAACTGATGGTTGTATTTTGTGGTGGTACGGAATCCTCAGTAAACGAGCCTGACTCGGTTTGGCCGGTTTATATATTTACTTCCTCAAAACTCCGTCATTTATAAATAAACTGATTTGGAAAATTCTTTAGTTTGGAAAACATTTATATTCGTATTTTCGTAAAGATATACTGTACATACCTTCAGATTGGTCCCATAGAAAATTTATCAATATCTGTTTGATGCACGCCTACGTAGTGTTTGTTCCAACCTGGTGGATGACTGGTAGAAAATGCTTTGCATTAAGTCCTCCAATTGTTAATGTTTACTTAATTTGTAAGTGTGCGATAAAGTATTAAATAATAAATGTTGAGTTTTTTAGCATTTTCACTTTTGAATATGCATAGTTCACCCTTTTTCAAGTTATAACTTAGTCCATATTCCAGCGCATATGCCTTTGTATATACATTGTGACTTTGCAACCGGCTTGCAAATTGCCCCCACCGAAGGTTTCAGCAGTAGGTAGGTACCATGTCGTCTGCAAACTAATGTTGTTGACGCGAACTTCATCTCGCATGGGTACTGATGAGCTATAGCATCAGTCTTTAATTGTAGTTTCAATTTACAATATCCTGGACCATAGAAAGATAAAGAGAAGCTTCGAACTACGTATCGTAATAATAAGAGAAAAAGTATGATAAAAATAATGAAAGTGCTGCACACTTCTGGACACCCTCAGCCACCCACGCCAATGTTGCCCCGCCGGTGGCAATATGCGGTAGCCATTTAGTGGGTGGCAAGTCATCACCTGTCAACATAATATTATTTTGAATTGAGGCATCATTGGCAGGTGCCGTACCTCGTACCATAGACCAGCTCACCACCATTAACAATTCAACAGAACAGCCCAGTTTTTTTAGTACCCGTACCCTACAATAGTTTCTTAATTCCCATTCACACACATCCAATAATTGTATTTTTTACTCAACAGGGCCTCTTGGTGTTGGCTTCGGCCTTACCAATGCCTCTCAATCCGTGAATGTAAATAAATACAGAGAAAGAATAACTGCAATTATGTTTTATCTACCTTTAACAATTATAAACCATTATAGTTAAATTGTCATTAAAAACAAAAAGCAAATGAACCAAAACGTGAAAAATGTACCTAATATAAAAAATATAGTTTTCACTACATATTATATCTCCACGTATATTAGTATAGCATATTATTTATAGATCTTTCATTCTAAATGTGCACGCCCCTCCACCACACTACGCAAACAAAATATTACAAAAATACGGTGAAGGGGCGTGCATATTTAGAATGAAAGATCTCTACTTAATTTACCTTGGATACAGGGTTTCCTTGATACATGCTTTGTATAATAAGGCAACCAGCAGGGTTTTTTTCCCCAAATTATTTTGTAAATTAACGTTTATCAGTAGGTAACTGGTAAAGAGCATCAATTGCAAAGCAAAGACTTGTTTATTAAAATAGTGATGTCATAATTTTTTGTAATGTTCCGTGCATGATACCTAAGTATCATGGTTCCGTTAACAGCTTTTAACATGCCAATTTAAAATTCACAAGCTTAATAGGTAAGTAAAAATAGTTTTATTTTTCATTATCAACTATATTACACGAGCAAGAACTAAATTCTGCGCAACAAACTTTGTAACACACGTATTATAGGAGTCACAAATTTTCCAGACCGTTAAAAATGGTATCAGGTAGCGACCTGTTATTTCGTTATGCATTTAGTAGACACGTATTTATTTATTAAATATGTGATTTTGAAGGAGCATAAATATGTCCTTTTTTAATTAATTCTTTGATTTCATTGTTATTATATCCCAATTCTTGCAATATTTCAATTGTGTGCTGGCCAGCTCTCGGTAACTGACTATGGCTAGTAGATTCTCCAGGTGTGCGGGATAGTTTTGGAGCCACTTCAGGTATAACCATATCGTTTGAGTCTCTAAAAAAAGACTGACCTTGGGAGTAGTATTTATATTTATCGATAGATTCCAAATTTAACACAGGTGTTACACAAGCATCAGCAGTTTCAAAAATTTTACACCATTCGCCTTGAGTTTTGGTCAAAAATATTTCTTCAAATTTTCGTCTACATTCACCATCCATTTGACTATATTCACTTTCAGACAACTGAAGTGCCTTGAGAAAATTGGAATAAAACTGGGGCTCTAATGCTCCAACAGCCATGAATTTGCCGTCTTTTGTTTTGTACGTTCCATAACATGGAAGACCTCCATCAAGAGCGTTCGTTCCTGGTTCACCAGACCAAATTGGCAAGTTTCTTGATTTATAAATCCAAGTAGAAACGTATGCAAGTCCAGCAGTCATACTGCAATCTACTATTTGGCCTTTTCCTGATTTAGATCTTTCAAACAGAGCCATCAATATTCCAAGAACACATACTAAGCTTCCACCAGCAAAATCTGCTAACAGATTCACTGGAGGTCTTGGTGTTTCGTTGTTTTTACCGAGTATTGAGAGTATACCGGACATAGCAACATAGTTAATATCATGACCAGCTTTCTCTTTATAATATCCAGTTTGGCCGTAGCCTGTTAATCTTGCATAAATTAAACGGGAATTTTCTTTCAATAGTAAATCTGGGCATAATCCCAATTTTTCCATTACACCTGGTCGAAAAGTGTCTAAGAGTACATCCGACGATGCACACAATTTTTTGAACACATTCACTCCTTCTTTTGTCTTTAAATTCAAAGATAACATCTTTTTTCCATTGGACATAACATCAAAAGGCGAAGGTTGTATCTGGAATTAAATACCAAATTATAAGAAATTCTTAGAAGAAAATATTTTAATATAAAATTTTAAGTATTATGTGTTAAAATCTGCTAATTTACTATATTATTATTAATTCTTTACCTTTTGGATTACAGTGACAGATGCTCCAAAATCAGCCAAAATTGTTCCACATAACGGTCCTGGTGCTAAGCCCATTATTTCAAGCACTTTGATTCCTTTAAGCGCCATTTTATCTGAACAATATTATGTAATTTAAAAAAGGCTAGTACCTATTGAGGTTAACAGGTAATAATTGATTTCTATACATCTATGAAATAGTATTTCTATTTATACATGATTAAATTATAATATGCAATATAAATTATTATCCCTACCTACCAAAGTTTTGGGTTAGGCTTAATTATTTTAATACAGATATTTTTTACACATAATCTATAGTACTCATTTATAAAAATACTAGCGACCCACCCGACCGGCTTCGCACGGGTGTAATTTACGTGCGAAGCCGGGGCGGGTCGCTAGTCATCTCTACCTCTACATAGTATAAATTGAAATCACTTTCCGCGTCTGTCTGTCTGTCTGTATGTCTGTATGGCTGCTAACTCCTCCTAAACCACGCATCGGATTTTGATGCGGTTTTCACCATCAGTTAGATACATTTTCAAGGAAGGTTTATATATATAACAAGTGACCCGCCCCGGCTTCGAACGTAAATTACACCCGTGCGAAGCCGGGCGGGCGGGTCGCTAGTATAATATATAAAGCTTCCGTGAAAATGTATCTAACTGATGGTGAAAACCGCATCAAAATCCGTTGCGTGGTTTAGGAGGAGTTAGCGGCCATACAGACATACAGGCACACAGACGCGGAAAGCGACTTTAATTATTTTATACTATGTAGAGATAAAGAAAACAAGAGTAAGAGTAGTTAAGTTAAAAAGAAGTTTGTGTTTTGTTCTCATCTCAAAATAATATACTCAGGTATTGATTAATTTTCAGTTGTAGTATTTTCGTGAATTATATACGGGGCTTTGGCTGCTTTTTAGGGTTCCATACCCACGGGTGTAAACGGGACCCTATTACTAAGCCTACGTTGTCAGTCTCCCGTCTGTCTGTCTGTCCGTTCTAGTTTTCAAGGCTGTAACTTTCGAACCGTAATAGACAGCCAGTTGACATTTTCACAGAATATGGAATGTTACGGCAGAATACACGAATTATTAAAAAGCCTAAAGTAAAGACTAAAGGGCCCATGTAACAAACGTATTTTAGGGTTCCGTACCCAAAGGGTAACAACGGAACCTTATTACTCAGCCTAGGATGTCTGTCTGTCTGTGTGTCCGTCCGTCTGTCCTACCTTTAAATAAAAAGTAAAAACGAAAGAGAGTGGGGGGGGGGGGAGGTGTCTCCACACAACAACTGTATTTTTATTTGAGCTCTAATGTTAAAACGGTAATACGTACAAGCGTCAAAGTTGGCATGATTATAGTACACACTAAAGTATTACAACCATCACAACAAAAATACTAATAATGGCCAAGTACCAATCGGTGACAAAGGTCGGTAGTGTCGGTACTTTGATGGGTGACCGCCTGGGCATGATGTTGTTACATCAATGTTAAAAAACAAATGTAAACCAAATTAATTTATGCTTGTTACATGATGTTACATGTAATAGATAAATTGAATAAATTAATTAATTAAAAATCGTTTTATTAAACGAAAACTTATTTACATTTATTTGATACTAGCGAAAAGGCTTCGTACGTAAATTACACCCGTGCGATGCCGGGCGGGCGGGTAGCTAGTTCATGCATAATTCCTTGTACTAATTTGTATTCTGTGGCATAATTTTAATGCCATTGACATAATAATCAGTTGCGTGAGT
Source organism: Agriopis marginaria (assembly GCA_932305915.1). Lineage (NCBI taxonomy): Eukaryota > Metazoa > Arthropoda > Insecta > Lepidoptera > Geometridae > Agriopis > Agriopis marginaria. The sequence goes on from OW029915.1 coordinate 13,901,711, forward strand.
TGCGTTATTTAAATTGTTTACTCAAGCATTAGAAAAAAGGTCACACTACAATGAAGTACTTGTACACGTCGATCTATATTAATATATACTACTACTTACATGCTTCGACAAATATAAAGTAAACTTACATGATACGTCTTTATTACTTCTTTACCGGGTTTACTTTATCGCACCGGGTTCAAACGAGCTCTAACCACCTCCTTCACTATTTTGTGCGATAATAATATTTAATGCATTTTTTTGTAAAGTTCACCACAATACATGCTATACGCTTCACAAGACGTGGCGTTGACGGACTTGAGCTCGACGGTGAATCTTTTGGTATAATTATATTATACTCTTTGCGGTGAATATCAAACAAAAGTACTCAACTCTACTCGTACGACACTACTAATACAAGTGCAGAGCAGTACAAAACAAAGTGCAAATTGAAGTTGTGAACTGTGAACAAAGTACAACAACGAGAGAACGAGACTATTGTGATTTTGAATGAATGTTCAGCAACTTTTTATGTAAGACTGTGGTCGGTCAGTCCACAGCACAACGATTTTACCGTACGTAGTGAGAAGGCATTCCTCTCTCTACGTTACCGTAGGATTGTTAATATTCTGTGGATTTTACTCCATATTACTCATGATATAATAATATACTATTTTACTCACTTTTTACTTGGAGTGTGATCCACACTTCCACCTAAATAAAAAAAAAAGCTGATAATATATAACTATAGAGTCATAAAATTTGGGCAATCTCCATTGCGGCCTTGTCTAAACTGCGGCTTAGATCATATTGAATGTGATTATGTGAATATTGTGAATGAGAGTGCCATGCGCCAGGGGAGCTATTACATTAATATCTCTTGCGCTGACGCCGCCGAAACGTTTTAGTTGCCTACCAGTAATGGCAACATTAGCCAAAGTCACTTCAAAAGGACTTTTGGCGTCAACTCGAAAAATCATGTCGTATGTCGCATAAATGATTTATTTTTCTAAGCTTGTGTTATTTCAATGTTAATGTATAAAAATGGTGGATTATTGTTGACTAAACTGTTATTAAATGTGCTCGAGTGTAGGAAAGTGATATAATGAGGTGAAACATGTATAATACGATGTTTGCAAAACTCCCTAGAAACTTCTAGAAGTCTCCACCACTTTACTAAGGCATGACTTGGACTTGACCATGACTTACTTTGCTTGAATCTGATTGTGAATAAGATTTGTTTGACGTTACATAATAACACGCAAATCTTGATATTATTTCGACTGAAGGACTATGTAGCCAAGCCAAGGATGATATGACATGAATAAAAAAAAAACACTCCAAAACACACGTGGGGAGAGCACCAAAGCAAAGTTTTTTATATTCGTAATAAATTCATTTCTAATATTTTTTTACTATACTTGTTGATAAATTGTACTTTATAATGAAAAAACCAGTGACTATGAAGAAAGTAAAAGACAAGCCAAAGAAAGTAAAACCAGTAAAAGATGTATCGCCAGTTAATTCTGGTCAGTCTATAAAGATTGCATGATTTTACAGCACATTTACTGAATAGCTTACTAATTAATTCAAAAAACGGTCTAAAATTATAGTTACGTTACGATTATTTAGGAAAACTAATGCTGTAACAAAATCGTGTGCAAAACAAAATAGGTTATGTTTATGTGGTGGTAAGAGACAACAATTTTCTTTTATAGATTCAGAGGAAGAATTGGACCCAGAAGGACACAAAAAATCACTAGAGAAGTTGAAAAAGATTGACCCAGACTTTTACAATTTTCTCGAAGAAAATGATGAAAACTTATTGAACTTTGATACTGGCTCTGAAGAGGAACAGTCTGATAACGAAGATGACGAAAAGGTCCACAAACCCGGACCGCTGCAGGCGGACAGTGATGAGAGTGATTTCGAGGTAAATTTTTTAATGTTTGATCAACTCTCAATCTATGTTGCCTGACCTGCATAGTTCCTAAATATACATTCTGTTCTGGAGACTCACCATAGAGTTTTAGTTGGGTATTGTTAGGATGACTCTTCATTCCAAGACTAGGCTAGGGACTTTGCCGTTTGGTCATTGGTGTTTAGTACAACTTTATTTTGTAAATATTTGTAGACTGCATCATCACCATAGATAAATATACTATACTAGAGATCTGACTCACGGATCTGACTCCCAGATCAGCTCACCTCTCAATCAAATCGGTACTACCTGTATGGAGCTGTATGGTTAGAGCACTCTCTCTCTCACTCACAAGCCATCTATCGCTCTGTTTTTGTCATGCATGCTCAGATTCGCATCAGTCAGTTCGGCTCTTTTCGCATGGCAGAATCTAATAGTACAGTGAGTGAGCGAGCCGCGAGGAAACTGCCTGTTGTACACTCGAGCTTAGACTCAGTGAGTCAAACACAAGGAATCTGCATCTCCAAATCAAATCAGAGCTGATTTACATTGCACAAGTGTGCTGCATAGGTGAGCAGGTATTAGTAAGGCTGAAGGCCAAGCCCACGTGTACAAAGTCACAGACATTATTCTAATATTATAATAAATTTAATTTCCTAACACAAGGTAAATTTAAGTTTGCCACGCGCCAGAGGACTTTCTTCAACTACATTTTGTCTCCACTACTCTCATTAAATCATAATATTTGTAATATAAATGTAATAAAATTAATGTTCCAGGATGAAGATGCCAAACCAGTTAAGGGCAAAGTCACCCTGAAGATGGTGAATGAATGGCAAGCAGAACTGCAGAGTGAGAAAATAAAGCTGAATTCTATCACCACAGTTATTAAGGTGTTCAATGCAGCCATGCTCCGTGCCACTAGTGAAGATGGTACTTCAGAAGGAGAATTTAAAGTTGAAGGTTTGTTCTGTACAAAAATATTTAGATATTGCGTGATCAAAATGCGTTTATCTGGCTCAACATAGAATTGCCATTTACCATGGTAATGCCGCCAGCAAGATAAGAGTGCATAATTTAGGATTGAATGATGAATGTTAGTGTGAAAGAATGATCGCCAGAATCATATTGCGATGAACATAAGTACGAAAGTGTGGTAATGTGAAATATTTTATTGTTACCAAGCTTTCGAACTAACATCCGTTAAAATACAATTCTGTCTATTAGTAGTTTGTAACACCATTATTAATTTTACATTACATTCTTGCATCATTCACACACATTCATCATACATTAGTGCTAGATTACGCTCTCATGGTGGGTACCCTGCTAACTGATAACTTGAGTATTTGGATTATCTTTAGACTTTCAACAGTCTATGTCTATGGGTAATCCAACTGTTTTTGGATATAGGTAAAACACTTAGTGGTTTAGGTATTGTTTTATTTATAGCTTGACTATATAAAAAAAATGCTATGAATATTGGGTCAATGCTCATGTGTCCAAACCAAAAGGCGACAACTATTAAATTATGTGCATTTAGTCTTGTTGCAAGCTAAATCAGACATTGTTATAATTCCATAGGACTTAAATTAACTTGTAGGTGTTTTAAAATGTATAAAAATTTATAGATACAGTTTTTTCGACCAAATCATCATAATCAGCCTTTTAACAGTCCACTGCTGGACTTTTAGCCTATCCTCGAAAGGGTGATTGGGCCATATCCACCACGCTGGCCCAGTGCGTGTTGGGGGATTCACATACGCCACTGAACTCCTTCTCCGTATGTATGCAGGTTTGAACCCGCGACCTCACGCTTTTAAGTCTAGCGGTCTCCCAAATGGGCTACCACGGTGCCAAACCAAATGAATAGACCCAATATCCATGTCTATTTGTAAATCAATGATTGGATAACATTTCTGCAGCTATTATTGTTAATAATTATTTGGAAAGTAATTAAATTATTTGATATTTTCAGGTTCGTCTGTTTTCAATGCGGTAATCCAAATGTGTGTGCTGTACCTGCCTAGCGCAATAAAGAAGTACTTAGGTATGGAAACATCTGGAAAAGATCCTCAAAAATGCAAGCATTTTGTCAAAATCAAAGGACCTTTAGTGTCATACCTGAATGACTTGCTGAAACTCCTCGCCGGTGTCACTTCAGAGAATATTTTGACTGTGTTATTGAAACATTTACATCAGATGTCAAATTACATAGCATGCTTTACGAGAATAGCCAAACAGTCACTAAAAAAGCTTCTTACTTTCTGGAGCACTGGAGAAGAAACAGTTCGGGTATTAGCATTCCTTTGCATACTCAGGATCACGAGAAACCAACAGGTGGCTTTGCTCGACCTTGTCTTGAAGGCTATGTACATGACTTACGTAAAGAACTGCAAGTTTGTCAGTCCAACAACATGGCCGGGGATCAACTTCATGCGACGATCTCTTGTAGAAATGTTCACGCTGGATCTGAATGTCTCATACCAGCATGTATTCCTCTACATAAGACAGCTGGCGATACACTTGAGAAATGCCATTGTTGTGAACAAGATTGAGAACAGGCAAGCAGTTTACAATTGGCAGTTTGTGAACTCCCTACATTTGTGGGCAGACTTGCTCGGGTCTACTTCTAACAGGCCTCAGCTGCAGCCCCTTATCTACCCTTTGGTCATGGTCATCACAAACACAATAAAGTTGGTGCCTACACACCAGTACTACCCGCTGAGATTCCATTGTGTTGAGATATTGATTACTTTGTCAAAAGAATCTAACACATTCATTCCCATCCTGCCATATCTTACAGAGGTGATTATTTTGCATACTTTTACACTTACACTTAGGTCTAATGCCGGTCGTAGAAAAATTACTTAGTTCGGTTTCCGCTAGGTTCATAATAGACTAGTTGATTGGTGTTTTTGGATGATAAATTTTTGAGATATAAGCGTTTAAAGTTTTTGGTGGGGATTGGGAGAGGTACTCTGTCCCTTTCCCGCAAAGTGTGTGTTAGTATAGCATTTTGTAACGCGCGCGCAAGGCTTGACGTAATAAATTGCTATAGCGCATTCTCTGTCTAGCATGAAAATAAAATACTTATAACTTATTTATTTTGGGACAAATTTTTATTTTGTTTTCGTTGATGGGCTCTATATTTTATAATCAGCTTTTTATGAGGTAATAATTATTATATACTACAGTATCTCATTTGCTAGAATATAGAACAGTCAAGGTGCGGCGGAGATGTGATGCTGGAGCTCAGTAGGACAATTATGAACTTTTTTCACCATTAGTGGCAAATAAGCTAACAGGCTGCCTGATGGTAAGCGATCACCGTCACGTTTAAAGACTATTAAACAAGTGTTTCGAAGAATCCCATAGTATAAAAGTTTTCCATGGTTGCATTAGGCCTAAGATTGATGTGATAAATCAAATAGCCTATTCATGTAATTTTTTGTTTTTAGGTATTATCTAATTATGACTTCAACAAAAAACACAAAAAAGTGTCAATGAAACCACTGGAGTTCTCGTGCATTTTAAGGCTGGCCAAGTCACAGTTGATGGAGAATGGTTTCAAAGACATGGTCATAGAGCGAGTGTATGCTCTTCTTCTGGAGTGCACATCAAGCATAGCACACACCATCGCCTTCCCGGATGTCACATTGCTGGCTGTGATGCAGGTAAGTGCATATGCAATGTACTGCTTCAATCAATGAATTTTAAACAAGTTGAATAATTAGAAATCATCAAAAACGTTGATATGTACCAAAACTACACTGGAAAACAGTTAAATTAAATTAAATTGAAATAAAAAAAATATGCCTCCAAATTTAAAAAAAAATTACTTGGGTACATCGTCACATGGCCACTACAATACGGGCCATAAGCTTAGAGTGGGGCCCTTGTTCAAGTCGACATCTTATTTTTTTTTTGTTAACTCCTTACTTCATAATATTAAGTTTTATTACATTAGTCTTAGTAGTTTTGTTTTAGAATTAATTTAAGATTTCACGACTTGTTTTAGAAATAAAGATTAAACAAAACGTTTCCTCAAACACACTTAACAAATCACAAACTTTGAAAATATATTCATCTGTAACATTGACTAACAAAAACATTTCATTTAATTCTAAAAACATTCATAGAAGACAATAAACAAATATAAATATTTTCAGTTAAAACAATTCTTGAAGAGCTGCTCGATATCAAATTACACAAAAAAAATGCGGCAGCTGCTTGAAAAGATTGAAGAGAACGCAAAATTCATAGAACGCGAACGCAGCAAAATTACGTTTTCCTTGAGCAATGACAAAATTGTAACAGCATGGGAATCGAATATCAAAGCAAAGGGCACACCTTTGCAAACATTCTATGACAATTGGAGTAAGATCAACAAAATACAAAAGCGCAAGAAGATCACCAAGAATGATGAAATTGCGGGAGTTGGCGAGTTGCCAATGATCAAGAGATCCAAGATATCTGAGGATGATGCCTCGGTGGTAAAATCAGACAGTAAAGGACCTTTAGTTCTGTTCCCATCTGATAGTGAAGATGAAGGTAATGACGATCACTTCAAAATGGAAGATGAGGAAGATAGCCCTCCATCTAAGAAAGAAAAGAAAGTTAAAAAGAAAGAGCCGAAAAAGAAAAAATCCAGCAAAAAGAAAGTACTTGATGATATTGATGACGTGGTTGACAAAGATGACATTGTACAAGATTTTAGTGCTGGTGACTGGTAATAAAACCTCGTCAAACTTATTTTCTTGTTTATTTTTAAACCAGCTAAGCACCGGAGAGGCAAATCAAACCAACAGTAACAATATTAAACCCAATACGTACATAATCCTAGAATAAGTAGAAATAAAAAAGTTTTATAAATACATTTAATAATCATAATTGTTAAGAATAACACAATACAATACCAAGAAAAAACTAAATTAATGAAATGAAAAATTAGGGTACACCCTGAAGGAAATACGTCCAATGTGCTTTAGGCACTGGTGGGTCATAGCATTCAATAGTCAGGGTTCCTGAAGGCATTACTGCTTTTCTGGATATCTCAGTTAGATAAACTGTTACCCTCAGCTCCTAAAAATTATATTATTATGATAGTTATGTTGCTATTACAGGAATATGAGTTCAAGCCAATTTGAACTATGGGAGAATGTATATTTTCTTACTAACCTTCTTTGATTTGACTGATTCAAAAATTGTCTTTAGATAGAACTCTTCTCTGTCCACAATAAGTCTAAATGTTCGTGTGTCATCAAACACATTCTTAAATTTGATTGTGGTGTATCCTCCCGTTTTTATTTGTAAAGGTCCTTGCGGCTTAGGGATTGACCCTTTACCTTTTATGGAGAATCTTAAAAAAAAAACAAGATTTTTTGTTGTATCGGAAGAGAACCACTCTAGAGCACAAAGTAAGTTTTATAACGTAGTAAAAGGCTATGCTATGATATAAATGGTCAGCAATATATTCCGGTTTTGGTCTTGTCGACCGGCAAAACAGAGTGTAAGGGAAATGCTTCCAAAGCCGAAACTCTGTTATTATACTTTCTAAACACAATCGAAAAACTATAATATAAATAACCATTTCCCTAATACTTGATGGTTTAGTGATTTAGTATTTTCCAAACCAAAAATATAAAGCGTACTCAATGCGCGCGAGCCTAAGCATGGTGCTGACTCTCAGTCACTGGGTTCAACTTCCTCTACCCAAAGGGAGAGGTAGACAGATCAACTTCTAGGTTTACACCTTGCCGAGGCTGGGTTCTGGGTTTCTAATCCAGGGAAATTGAGGGGCGAGCGCCCACCCAGTAATGTCCGACCGGGCGTCGTTTCTGCGCCTTTAGTGGACCTGTGTCCATTGCAAACTGTATGAGCAGGGATCGTTCGTTTTTGCCAATTTTTTTTTAATAACATTTATATTGATAGTTTTATTTTACTCCCAAAAGCTGGTGTTATTAAACTGGTTTGACTAGAGAAATTATTTACAATACAAATATTTTGACTCGCGTCATTATCTAACAACAAGTTGCTGCCCAAAATTTGAATATACGAGTATAAATTTATTATAATGCTGACAATGAAATCTTTACCTTTTTTTAAATTTGTGGAACAGAGATTTAGTTTTATACTTAGATGTTTTACATAGCAATAGCAGTATATAACTTTTCGTGGTATTGTTTTTAAGGTTCCGTACCCAAAGGGTAAAAACAGGACCCTATTACTAAGTCTACAATGTCTGTCTGTCCGTCTGTCCTACCTTTAAACGGCTGTATCTTTCGAACCGTAATAGACAGTCAGTTGAAATTTTCACAGAATATGTAATGTTGCGGCGCATTAACTGAGAAATAATAAATAAGTCAAAACGAAAGGGGGGCCCCTATACAACAAACGTATTTGTTAAACATATGTTTGTATTAGCTCTAATGTAAAAATGGTAATACGAACAAGCGTATTTTTTTTTTATTTGGCATGATTATATTACACACTAAAGTATAACAGCAAATAATAAACAAAGACCAAGTGCGAGTCGGTGACAAGTTTCTGGTAATTTTGTTATTGAATTTTGTGGTGATACGGAACCCTCAGTGCGCGAGCCCTACTCGCACTTGGCCGGGTTTTTTTTAAGGGACTTGGTGATGCGGAGTGCAGACGGATGTGTTTTGTTACGAATTCCTATAGAAGTATTCTTCTAGTGTAAAACTGTGATTATGATGTAGCTTACACAAATTCTCCAGCGTTAATGGAATAGAAAGAAACTTTGCAATTCTGAACTCCAAGGTCAGTTGGTTCAAACCAAACTAAAAACTTTCCTTTTTCGTACGGTCCCAGAGAGTAGTGATTATCAGCCTGAATTGAAGTATGCGAAATCTGTAAAAAGGTATAATTATGTAAACATCCCATTTTTCTATCGGACTGCCACAGCGGGCACGAAAAGTCGGCACCGCTTTATGGTCGATATTCAGAAAACCCGTACGAAGCGCTTTGATCTTCTTTTATTATATGAACTGCTAGTCTGTGGAATGCGCTGCCAGAATGAGTGTTCCCCGATAGTTTCAATCTGGGTGTCTTCAAATCACGAGTGAATCGGTTTCTTCTAGACAAGCGTGCTCCATCGTAGACCGCATCATCGCTTAACATCAGGCGAGTTGGTGGTTAGTGGTTCACTCGTGTTTTGTGCAAAATTATCTATTATTGTAACTATCGGGGATAAAGATAAAGATTATTTATTTGCACAAAACAAGAGTAAATCATACACACATTTAAAAACGCATGCACAATAGGTGGGTTAAAATATTTGTCACTTTGTATCATGTTTTGCCTAGTTTTGTAGGCGTACAAATCTAGAAGGATGGTATAAAGATATCGTAAGAATTATTTATATAAATAAGTATTAATTAAATTAACTGTCGAAACAATTTCAAAAGTTAAGATATAACGTTATTAATTTAAATAGTTAACAGGTAGACATTACTATAATTGTATTATAAACAAATTGACCTACTGCAGTCATAACTAAAATTTATCTGTACTAATATTATAAAGAGGAAAGATTTGATTGTTTGTTTGTTGGTTTGCATTGAATAGGCTCCGGAACTACTGAACCGATTTGAAAAATTCTTTCACTGTTGGGATGCTCCACTATCCCCGGTTGACATAGGCTATATATCCCGGCTTCGCCCGTGCGAAGCAGGGCCGGCCTACTAGTCATCTATAAAATCACTAACTTTGTAATAACATTTCTCGTTTTTTTTTTTAGTTTTATTTAAATTGACTAGAACACCCGTTCTAGCAGTTCGCACAATATAGTGGGATCAAAGCGCTTTATATGGCTGATAGCCCACACAGAGTGGTGCCACTGGATGAATTACCGTGGTCAAAAAATCCGTTGGTATGTTTGTATTATTTTGTACCCTGAGCCTCATCGGTAAACAGGTTCCAAGAGGAGTTGTGATATCTAGTTCTTTGACTTTAGCAGGTAGGCATTTCAATATAACTCTGTATATGTACGAGCCGGCTAGATTGTTGTAAACTTCTAGACTATCTTCCGTCTCGCCCACCACCAGGGGTGAATACGTCATTGGGACTACAGCCTGTACAAGCAAACAAACACTATAGTAAACGCATTACCATCTGAGTCGTTAGGTCATAAATCAATTGTCTGTCTATCTCGCTCGCACTTACAGGTATTATGGTATGACGTTTATGGCCCTACGACTCAGTTGGTAACGCAGTGACTATAACTATTAATTTGACGGAGTAAAATAAAAGGGTAGTATTTAAATAAGAGAATATAAATCCAAATTAAAGGTGTCAAAAATACTGAATATGGCGTACTGAAATACTAAGTGTGCGAAATACTGGACGAATGCAAATATTGAAGATGGTTCACATTTGACTTGTTTTATGCACTTGTTGTACAATCGATTATTGTTCGGGTGCCTATACTCATTTTAAAGTTGGTTTAAAAAAATATAGGAAAATCCTTACTTTTGCACTTGGACCGACTGCAACTTTGTCGGGGCAGGTGAGGCTGGCGCATTGTAAAGGTGTCAAAAATACTGAATATGGCGTACTGAAATACTAAGTAGGCGAAAGACTGGGCGAATGCAAATATTGAAAATGGATCACATTAGACTTTTTTTTACAATCTACTATTATTCGGGTGTCTATACTCATCTTAAAGTTGGTTAAAGAAAAAAAAATATATTATAGGAAAATCCTTACTTCTGAACTTGGACCGACTGCAACTTTGTCGGGGCAGGTGAGGCTGGCACAATTTATCAGGTAGTCTGCGTCGACGTGCAGTGAGTTGGCGACCACGACTTCCTTCTGCACTGTCTCCCTGGCTCGCGACTCGAACACCAGCGTGTCTACGATCTCACTCGGCGTGATTGTTGCTATGATGTTGAAGAACTGATACTCTCTCGTTGACTCGTCGATGAACATCACCTGTTACAGAGACGATAGTATGTATGGCGACCAGAGGCGAATAACAATTTCAGCGTTTAACTGCGACGTATTAAAAAATCCTTTTTTTTTTTGTGTCTAATCGAATTCCAGCGCTCTATATATTACGATTCTACAGTCACAATAGGCGTCGATTCTGCTAATTTATTTAAAATCCCATTGGCCTGCCACTCCCACGACACTCCACTGAGATTCCATTATGAAAGTGACAAAAAGGGTATTCTGCTAAAACTTCAGTGGCCTTTCAATGGAATGTCGGTGGAGTGTCATGGTAGTGTGGAAGGCCATTAAAACAAACGTCAAATAACGAGCAGAATACCAAATGTTCAACTATTGAATTTACACTGATACGCCATTGAAGAACAGAATACCAAATAAGTTAAATGGCAGTTCGATGGAAAGTCATTGGAAAGCCACTGGTCTTAAATAACTAGCAGAATACCAAATGTGTAAAACTATTCCATCGACACTCCACCGACACTCCATTGAAACATTTAAAAATTAGCAGAATCGACGCCCAGGACTTTTGTCAGGATAGACTCCGCAAATTCACCTACTTCGCATGTCTGTGACCTGTCTTAATTTGGATCAATGTTCCAACTAGCACGCCGCGTAATTCAGTTCGATTTCTTCGGCAGTAACATGTCAGACGTCAAAAATATATGTCTAAAAACTCTTTGAAAACAGTTGGCGGTGCGAAAGACACATTGATCTTGTGACGTCATAAAAAGCCTTAATTCCCAAATTGAATAACATGAAAATTTCACTTTCAGCCGCACTCAGAAAGGTTCCTTTGGTTAAGCAATGCTAAAAATTGCTCTGTCAACTTTTCGTTGACGGTAATTGTCGCACATGAAAACAAGACAGAGCAATTTTAAGTATTCCTTAACTTAAGTAACGTCTTTGAGTACGGCTGTTAGTGTTTCAGTACTAGTTATATTGAGTATCCTTTGTTTATATACCTTTTTTCTTGAACTTGACGTACTCGTGGTGTCTATTCTGATAAAAGTCTGTGACCTAACCGAATTGCAGCGCTGTTCATTATTGATTAGTGTCAAATATTTATTAACCGACTTCAAAAAAGAAGGGGGTTCTCCATACCGTTGTATTGTATTTTTAATGTTTGTTACCTCAGAACTCCGTCATTTATGAACAGATTTTTTTATTGAAAGAATATACTTTTAGATTGGTCCCATAAAAATTTTATCAAAATTGGTTCAGTAGTTTGGCTTTTAAGCTTAAGGCTGGAAAATTGCGTAACTAACTTGTATGTGAAGTCGGTTTTTTTTTATTCATAATTATACAGGGTGCTAGCGTTATTAAATAAAATATATATATAAATAAATATATTCGGGACATTTTTTTTTATTCTAGTCACATTTAACTTTGAATATTTTAAACTAACTTTTAAATGCATTTCGCATTCTTCGTAGCAGACGAAAGTCCAGCGGCAAGTCGCCGACGCTTCGCCCCACACCTTCACCGTTTCGGGGTGTTTGATGTCATAGAAACCGTCGAATCTTTCAGGAATTACTCTTTCTATTTCCGTCGACACGAGGTAGGTTTCCGGATCCTGTAAAACATCGTACGTTACGTTCTTTATCTCTTTCTATGGGCGGGGTACGAAAATTCGAGACGTAAAATACGTATTGAATCCATACAAAGGAGAATGGGCAAAAGTGTATGGACTTTGGTCCAAACCAAATGCCCCTAGGTTTAACTTATTTCTGCGTCAAAATTTGTGTTAATTAATACGATTTACGCACGTAAATATTCGTACTGATCTGTGGGCGAAGTACGAGTATTCGATACGTATAATACGCACCGAATACTGATTCCGAAATTAAAAATGTGTATAAATTTCGATACGTTTTTTACGCATCGAATACTAAGTTATCACGTCATGACTTCACACTAATCATATAAAGCGAATGTATGTAATTAATGTACGTTCGTTTGATACCGCGTTAGCAGTTGGCCGTCAGGCCCCAGGTCCAGGCCATTTGGCGAGGCGGGAGTGTGCATCACTCGGATGGACCTAAGGTACTTTCCTTCTCCCGAAAAATAGCGGGTTCAACCACGGGAAGCAGCTACTAACTTTATTCGTGATATCCTACGTCTTGCAGTTTTTCAGGGCCTTCATTTTTGAATCGCTCGTATGATTTCGCACAAAAATATAATGCGAAATGAAAGATTTTCTATTGATAGAAAGCAAATTAGAATGGTTCAAACAACTCATTGAGTTAGCGAGTGATGTGATTATTTAAGAAACTGTTACTTTTGTTTGGAATTTCGTTCGAAAATCATGTCGTTTCGCATGCTTTCTCATGATATTTTCGTGCGAAATTAACATACAAGCGATAAAAAAATCGAGCCAGATTACCGTTTTTTCTGTGTGAAAAGTATTCTTGACCTGCCTGTCTAATGATGAAGACTAGATTACGTTGTCATTAATCGCGTTTATAATATAACCTTATTATGAATAACTAACTCTCTATTAACTAATCTATGTTATAAAACCTTCGATCAATTTAAAATGGTCTATCAACCTGTTGACGAGAAGCGTTACGCAGGACAACGCGACAAAAAAAATATAGAGCAGATTACAAAAAATATATATAGAAACTTAGAAAGCTTATCAATCGTTCATGCATGAGTTTAGTAGTGTGGGTGAATAATGAATTACGAGTACAACTTCAAGATATTTTTAATCCCATCTATTCGAAAAGGACGACTTGGTTCGCCTTTAAGTGCACACAAAGGTGGTGTTTTCTATAAGAAACTTTTAACGGACAGTAATGAGTTTTTAATCCTCTTTATAAGTGCGCCGCAATTATCTTTGCCGCGCACTTTTTGAATTTGCGCCAAAGAAATCGAACGCAAAATTTGTTTGAATTGAATAAAGTCTGGCTGGTACGACGGCCAATAGTCGCGCCGCCAGCTGAATAAAAAAAAAGAAATCAAATTAAAAACGCGCGAACTACAGCCCGCGTTTTCGTCAATTTTCACGGATTGTTAGAAATTCCAATATAGAAATTCATGGTTTTGTGTAGGTAACAATACATTTTCATAATTGCGAAAATGTCTCAAATGTAAATATAAGTTTTTTTGTTGTTTTATTATTATATACTATTTAATTTCAATTTATTTGTTAAGTACTCTATGTTTTATTAAATAATAATTTAATATTATAATAAAATATGAGGCGCCGTTTATTTTCTCATAGTGTAGGTATCACTCGGGCGCAAAATATTTTTTGGCTTGGGCGCCGTACTTTGATTCCCTCGCTACGTTCAGGATTCTACTAAAGAAACCCTGGCTACGCTCGGGATTCTACTCTAGAATTCCTCACTTCACTCTGGATTCAAAAAAGCGCTCTCGCCGAAAAAATATTTTTTTGCTCCCTTATGTTACAATTTACTATTATATCTATCTATTTGTATTTGTGATTTTATTTTAAAAATCAAAGATTTTTTTCTATTAAATGGTCTATTTTACCTCGGAAATGTTACGAACGAGTAACTCTTCAGTATGTGTGTCTTTTGCAGCCACCGTGATTTGAATAGTTCCATTAGGATTCGGATGACCGGCTAACCCGACCAGAGACACAAATAACGCGTTCTCCCCGAGTGGCGAATACAAAACTTGAGCCTGTAAATAATATTATACTCGTATTAAGTTTAAAAAAAAAACTTACTTTTGAAAACACGTAAGATTTAGTGCGTAGTGGATAGATACTGCGCCGCTAGGTTCAAGTGTTATGTTGGTTGGCGTCTCTCCCGCTAGATGGCTCTGTCAGTGTGTTTCACCAGTGAAGAGTTATCAGTTCGATGGAATCAAATTATTGTATTGTCATCCTTATGCTTGAAATTGCACATTGATACCACAAAAGTAGGTTAAAATCGACTACCAAGATTTGATTACGTTTTGTTAGTTAAGTAAACACGATTTAAGTTAAGTAAAACTAACTTAAATCGTGTAATAATGTAAAAAAAACATGTTACTGGTAAAATATTCTTCTTTTTCTTATCTATACATAGTATAAATTAAAGTCGCTTTCCGCGTCTGTCTGTCTTTCTGTCTGTGTAACAGCTGACTCCTCCTAAACCATGCAACGGATTTTGATGCGATTTTCACCATCAGTTAGATATTTTTTCACGAAAGGTGACTATAGTGCTATATAACTAGCAACCCACCCCGACTTCGCCCGTAAATTATATCCGGGCGACGCTTGGTGGGTCGCAAGTATAATATAAAGACCCCATGGACTCCGAAATGGCTAGACCAATTTTGACGGGACTTTCACTAGCAGATAGCTGATGATATAAGGAGTAATCCACGGGGGTGAACCGTGGGGTGCAGCTAGTTAACGATAAATCATAACAACCTATCAAATTCTATTTTTGATTCTAAAAGAAAGCAAAAAAATCTTCCAACTAAAAGGTACAAAACCCATCAAAAAGATGAAGACACGACAAATAGATTAAAATAAATGGCATTGACAAGGATCATTTCTGTTTTATGTTAACAAAAACACTTACCTCATGTCTGCCGAAATATTTAGGCTTGAATTTCATAGGAATATCAAATGTAGAGTTGGGTTCTATATTAAACTCTTTAGGGGTCTCAAAAGGACCTCCTGCACCTTGAGAAATTTCTGACAAAATGAGCCACACGTCATCTGTACTGAAAGTGGACAAGGTAATAGTATTAAAAGAAAAACAAAAAACCCGATTGCAAAATGTAGTTGGGTTTTTTGATCACTCCCGAAGAGTAGACAAATTAAACTTTAAAACCTGTCAAGCCGTTTAGGCTACAAGAATTATAAAGTAACCTGTGACCCGCAAAACATTACCTTCCCTGTATTCAGTGGAGTAAAAACTATAACAAATCAATGGATTAAAATATCTGATAGATACATAATTATACTTTAACCTCTCATCAAATAAACAGGAAATTGCATCATCCGTCTGACCACGACCTACCTAAAACTCAGCCGCTCCGCGCCGGTGCAGCAGTTTGCATTTAGTTACTTTTTACCTAGCAATGCGTACACATACGTGCCATAAACAAATGTATAGTTAGTACGTATCGACAATTATGCCACTATTATGATCACCCAGGTGATCAAAGTGGAATAGACCTCCTATTTTCGCAGTGCATCTATTCATGCATTCTATATTATCAGCGTGCGATATCCTCTGTATATTTGATCGCAGCATTACCTGCTATTTTTATATAAAACTAAGAAAAAATTCACGGTTATTCAAATCCACTAATATTGTACTATATTAGAATTAGAATTTGTTTTCAAATAGTTAAGGATATTGACACTTACGGATTAGTTACACAAATATATTCGATGCAGACTTCCCTGACAGGGCATTCCAAATACAATGTCTTAGTCTGAACATTTCCGAGGTCTATGCATGTTGCGTACATGGCCAACTCTAACGGCATGTAATTTTCAATATTGCAACTGGCCTAAAAATTCAACATAATATTTCAATCGGAATTATTCACCCCGAGTCTGACTGGCAGCTTTTTCGCCGCAATTCGTAAAATGTGACATAATAATAATTTATACATAGTTCACTCCCTAATTATCCTGCCCATTTTTCTATCGGGCGACTTGCGCGTACGAAAAGAAAACAACGGTTGATATTCCGAAAACCAGAACTGCTAGAGTGAGGAATGCGTTGCATGAATGGGTGTTCCCCGTCCTAGTTACATTCTGGGTGTTTCAAATCGTATATAAGTTTCTTCTAGACAAGCGTGCTCCATCGTAGACAACATCATCCATCGCTTAACATCGGTCAAGTACAAGACTTCAAATAAATGTAAAAAAAAAAAACAGTTTTCTTCACTTCTTTAGTTTAAATTTTGTTGTATACTGTTTGCTGATCCTTTTTTTTTTTGCAGTTTAGGAATAATTTTTGAAAGAGATGTTGACCTCTATACAAGATGCTTCTTAAATGATTTATTTGTAGTAACGGGTTAAAAACCCGGGCCTCAGCCAGTAATATGGTAAAATTTATAAACGATTACCCAAACTTTGATAAAGGGATTATGGTTTGTTGGCCTGAATGTTATAGTGAATGTAACATTAGAGTGTGCAGCTATGTTTCCGTACTGCGGGGAAATCTTGAATTCATCTGATATCAGCGGCTGCCACCAGAACCTTAAAAAGGAAAATATTGTGATAGAATTATAAATTCATATAGGGCCTCAAAAGGACCCATCCTCCAACAAACCAATTAAAACAATGTATATGTTTATTACTAAAACATTAGGATATTAAAAAATACATAAGATAGGTAGACATTTTGAAAAATTAGGTATTCTGAGAACCAATTCTCACGGAACAAATTTCTAGCATGCCCAAGCATAGGTACTAAGAAACCCTGTAGAAACCGACACTACAAAAGGCTAAAATCGAAAAGCATGGTGTAGTTCTGATATATTGGTATGTTGTATGGACCAGTTATAGGGTAGTGTGAATTCAAATTTGCATCTTCGAAAAAATTGTGCTCGCTTCGCACCACGTTTTTTTTTTACTTTTTGCTCTAATGAATGTTTACTGTAAAAACGCATAGTTTAAGAATTTTAGAACAAAAAAGTGAAAAACGTCCAAAATTTCTCAGTTTTTCGCTTGGTGCGCTGCAAGCACAAGTTTTTCAAAGTTGCAAATTTGGATTCACACTACCAACTGGTCCATACAACATACAAAAAAATCAGAACTACGTCAAGTTTTGCGATTTTAATATTGACGGGCTTAGGTGAACCACGGGCAGGGACCAGAAAAGAAATTAGTTTAATTAGTATTTTAAGATATCAAATACTATATTTGGTAGAGTAGAGTCGCCTTGAACTGTGACCTCGCGATCACATGTATCTGCGATGCGATGTATCTTCTTTGACCGATTTTGCTCACATTTATAACTAATTCAATGAATTTCATAAATCGGATCAACTATGCGCAGGTTATCAATAAACAAAAATATAGGTACACACAAACGCTGATTTGTTCACGTTAATTCACGTAGACCGAGACCTTCGCATTAAAATAAATTTCTAGAGCAAATTATTCAATTACCTGGCTCCAAAATCACCCTTATTTGAAAGCATAACTTTAAGTATTTTACACCCTCTTTTACGAACTCTACCGAACTGCAAAGAGTTTTGATTTAAGCAAAAACTCATTCCTGTGGCGCAGCCGCTCAATTTCACTAGAGGTCTCTCGAATTTCAACACTTTCATATTTAACTGGAAAATTAAATAGATTAAATGTAAATTTGTTGTTTTTGGAATCATTAAATTCATTACAGTCTGAAAACGATCTGAATAAACTTGTAAAAAAACGGAGGTATACAGCGGCTACCTACCGTTTTACTTTCGCCCTCATCTACGCTATGACCCACTTTTAATTGGAATTAATCGAATCTAAACTTTAGATTCTAATACGATTGCATATACTTATCCTTAAATGGTATATGTAAGTCATTAAATAACAACCTGAATGTCAAGATCGCTAATCATTCCAATTGGCTTAAATTGTATCTTCAAGGGAACTTTTCTGTAGGGATGTATTATGCACTTGTTTGGAACCGCCTTCAAAGATGATAGTGCGTTTTTCGTATCCATTGCTATTTGTTCTCTAATTTTATCATTCTTGTACATTAGTAGATTCTCCACTCTAAAACACATACTTATACATACATACTTAGGTATATTATACCTATTGCCAGAGGCGTCGACTCGACACTCACAATATTGTCATAGTGCCAAAAATATTTAGTGAAATTAGATAATATTTATTTTGTTTGACTAGTTTTTTAAGGACGTGTGTTCATCGTATTTTATCAGCAAAATTAACATGAAGTAGAGGAGGGTTTTAGTCGTATCGGTTTTTATCGGATACATTTCGGAGAGTTGTGCATCTGATATGCATGATCTAATTCCTGTCCTTTTTTCTATCGAACAACCAAGGCCAGCACGGAAAATACGTAAGAAGCACTTTGTCCTCTTTTCTTTCTGTAAATGAATTTCATAATATGCGATAAATTATTGAGTATTTCACTTTTATTGTTTGCACAATATTGATTGATTGATTAACTCTTTCGTTCATACCTGATTGTTCACACCATGAAATACACACACTGCTACACTGTGGAAAGCGCTGGCTGAATGGGTGTTCCCCGATAATTACAATCTAGGTGTCGTCATTTCAAGTCGTTAGTGAATCTGATTCTTCTAGGCAAGCGTGCTCAATCGTTGATCGCCTCATCGGTGAGGCGGTGCCCAAGCGTAAGATGTATTTTTTTTAAATTTATATCCAGTAAATCAAGTATCCTACGTTTGAGATGGCACCTGTTTTTGTTTTTGGATAGATTTGTGTATGAAGTATTTTTGTACATTATTCCCATTTTATTGCCAAACACGCTTACGTGAAGAGATGCATATCCATTAATTTCTATTAAATATTTTGTTGATTCACAACAAATATAAATATTTTCGAAACTTGTTGAATTTAAATCAATTTCCATTTCGAGATTCACATTACTGTTTTGAAAAAAACGTATCACAAAATCAATGTCGTATTTGTCGATGTAATACGAATAATAAACATCACCTTAATACTATTTCTGCGGTACTCCATACCAGGGAGAAATGTATGTACTATATAAGTGGGAACTAGGTATATATCATTTGGTTCTTTACATCAAAAGAAATACCTAGATGGCCCGTCGTCAGCTTGAAGATTTGCTTGGCTAGGGCTGAGACACACACTCGTAGCTTCTGACAATGTAGTGTCTTCTATTATTGGATACATGTCTCTAAATATGAAAGAGGCTTCGATTGGTATCTTGCTATGGTTCATAACTTCTATAGTGCGGACTATTTTTTCTCCTACTTTGACCGCACCCAAATCGAAGCTTTTTTGACATCCTTCGTAAAGATCAAATAATAAAGGAATCCCTAGAAAGTTAAACAATATCTTGTGTAAAGTGACCGATATCACGCGTAAGTATAGAAACAGTTTTTTTGGTACTAGGCCATAATTTTTTCTCATAATATTATTCGTTATCTACCGCATTAATATTTTGACAAAGACGTGCCACTAACCTTCTCCATTGATGGTGACAATTTCTTCACATAAAGAATTAACCCAAAACTGCAATTTGAATTCGTATTCACGAACTTGTTTTGGTCGAAAAAATAAAGCTACTTTTAGCCGGTCCCCCGGCTGAATGGTTGGTTGTTCGTGATAATCAACATACAATTCTGGTATGTTTTTGAAATTTAAATGGAGACTGAAAATCAATAACTTACATTCATTATGTACCTAGTGCGCAAATATTGGCTGAATATTATATTATACAAATCGGAAATAATTGACGTACATAATGGGTTCTGTGTTGTCATTTATGAAGGCTATATTCTTTTTATATGTTGAATCTGGTGCATTGACGAAGCATTTTCCAAAGTCGTAATTCATGCACGAAAAGCGGTATAGTGGTTTTTCTATTTCCGCAAAAATATAAATGGTGTACTCGGGACCATCAGAGATCTAAACAAAATAATTAATTTAGTTTCAAAAACTATCATTGTGTACCATACCATATACTGCAGTTCTTCTAGGTGTTGCCAACAAAAGTTGTTCATAATACAATGACACAACAACATCAATGACCTCCAACGACCTCAATGGCTTAGTACAGTCTATATGCATACCTAACCCTGTATAATCTTTTATTAACTTGAACATACATAAAAGACATTGAATATTTCAAAATTCATCGTACTTTGTAATTGTTGCTTACCGAGAGAGTCACCGGAAAATCTCTTACTGGCACTTTTCTGAGGGTGAAGTATGCCGTACATTCCACCTCATTTGCAGGCGCGACATGGCCGTTCTTGGGTTCTATATTGAACTGTAGATACTTTTTCACGCCACTGGTTGTGTAGTGCCAATCAAAGAAAAACGTTGCAGATCCATCGTTCTTTATCAAAAAGGGTATTGTTCTCTCATATGTTGAAGCAGTCTGTTAAAAATATAAATAAATAACAGCATATTGTAGTTTCACATGTTATTCTAGAGGGATCGGGATGATAAGTAACCTGCTTTGCCGACGCAAAGAGCAGGGCTGCTTATAACTTTAACGTGTGTACCTATCTGTGTGTTTTAGGTACTGTGGCATCGTAGCACATAAACGGGTCCACCGATTAAAAAAATTGTTTGTTTGAAAGGTGACTTGATCGAGGGTGGTCTTAGCTATGATTCAAGAAAATCTGTTCAGCCGTTTGAAGAACAGCTCTTTTATCGAGGGTTTAATGAAGTGCTAAACTGTGCAAAGACAACGCAGATCGAACTGAATTATACGGCATGCTAGTTGGCGCACTGATCCAGCTAATATAGCCACAGACATGCAAAGTAGGTGAACTAGCGGGGTCTATCCTGACAACGGTTCGTGGTGTGAGAATAGTAGTTTTACATAAGGGGTATTCACGTAAGCACCAAAGGGGGGTGGGGATCTTTGCTTTGCTTTTTTTTGGACGGGACGGGCGGTCTGGGTGGTGGTGAATATAGTGATTACGTCAGCAATATTTCTTTATTTACTGATTGGCGGGGCATGCGGTATGCCGCAACGGTACCGGGCATACCGCTTTTGTGCAAGCTTTCGGTACCGCGTATATCGAGCGTGCCGATATACCGTACCGCCGATGCACCGACAAGGAAAGGGCCTATACAGGTTGTAAGGGGAACAATCTCGAAGCCAAAGAAGGTAATTGTACTCATCATTATGACCCACTTTTAGTATGAGACCAACCCTGAAATCGCGAAAAAAAATCAGCTGTTCCACACATTTTGTCGAGTGTCAATGACCGTTTTCTATAGAACAGCTGATATTTTTTCGCGATTTCAGGGCTGGTCCCATAGTAAAAGTTGTTCATAATGATGAGTACAATTACCTTCTTTTGGCTTCGAGAGTGTTCCCCTTACACCCCGTATAAAGCTTTGGTCTCGCGATCGTAACGATCAACGCTGCGATAAGCGTTTCCATCGCAGCGTCAAGCTTTTCTCCTTACCGCTGGCGCAGGCTTCGACGGAACGACAGACCTTTGTAGACGTTTTTTCATACGATTATGTGTCCGACACCGCATACCGCAGCGTTGTGCGTTATGATCGCGAAACCAAAGCTTTAGACACAAAAATATTTTCTTAAAAACTCGCTAACAAACCTGGTCTAGGTGAATGTTCGTAATAACTTCGCTATTCAATAAATGTTCATTGCCAATTAAGTAGTAGGTTACTTTGGGCTTTATCGAAAAGCTCAGAGCATTGACACAGAGAGTCAAGTATTGCGTCATAAACATAACACTACAGAATATCTTAAACGATAATGGGCCATCTCGTATCGGCGTGTAAATTATCCTGAAAGAAATAAGTCAAAATTTGTTTATAGGATTCCGTACCCAAAGGGTGAAAATCTGACCCTATTACTGAGCCTACGCTGTTTGTCTGGCAACCTGTCTGATCGCCTGTCCGTCTGTCCTACCTTCAAACGGCTGTAGGTATCTTTCGAACCGTAATAGATGGCTGGTTGAAATTTTCACAGAATATGTAATAGTACCGCGGATTAACTAAAAAATTAAAGAGTCAAAAAGTTAAAACGAAAGAGACCCTTTTCGTTATAACTTTTTGACCCAACAAACAACAAACTTATATAATTATCTGTTTTTTAAATTGATATTTATTGTATTTTGTGGTACGGAACCCTCAGTACGCGTAACCAACTCGCACTCGCCGGTTTATTAATAATAATTATAGTCTTAAAACAAACCAGATGAAACCAAACTCGAGAAGTTTACTGGCAGCCATTGAAGAGTTCCACCATATACCTCCTGACTCCTTTATCAGTTCAGTTTGATGGTACTTAATTATTGTATTGTCATCCGAAATACATATAGTTGGTAAGTTACAAACCGATACCACAGAAGATATAATAGCACATTAGACAGTTGCTTGAAATAACAGGCTTAATAAAAATATAATTAAATGTAACATAAAATTATAATAAAGAAATTATTTAAATTAGTTGATAAAGGTTCTTAGGCATAAGCGTTTAAAGTTTTTGATCGGATTAGGAAGGGTTATTCTGTCTCAGGGTTGGCTTTTCGGTGAATGAAAACATCGTGAGGAAAGGGACCGTCCATTAATGGGGGGAGGGGAGTAGTAAGATAAGTAAGATATCACGTGTATTTATTTTTTCATCAAGCTTAATTTCAAAATAAAATTAGATTATACCGTATACCTGTATTTAAACATTCTTTGTAGGTATTAAAAACTACACGTAATTTTGGGTGGGGGGGGGGTTAGTCTTAAACCTCACCACGTATCACCAGGGGGGGGGGGGAAGGGCTTAAAAAATGCTAAACAAACATCACGTGATTAATGGACGGTCCCAAACCTGCATACGTAGGGAGAAGGAATTCAATGGCGTATGTGAATCCACCAATCCGCACTGGGCCAGCGTGGTGGATATGGCCCAATCACCCTTTCGGGGGTAGGCTAAAAGTCCAGCAGTGGACTGTTAAAAGGCTGATTATGATGATTCTCTGTCCCTTTCCCGCAAAGTGAGTCAGTGTGGAGTTTGTATGGTGTACTTACAAATGACGTCATTTATAGATATAATGCGTTCTCTGTCTAGCAAGTTATTAAAATGCTTATCTTCCTTAATTTTGAACACATTTTAATGTTGTTTTCTGTGATTGGCTCTATTTATAGTTATATGATTAAAAAGAAAAATCCGGTAGCTTTTTAGAAGTAGGTTTATGGCGTCAATTCTGTTTTGCCATTCTCTAAACTAAACAAATCTGACATGACTAAAATTATCAGCGTTTATATTCATTTCAATATGTCAGAAAAGGTTGGCTACCATTTTAGAGCTGTCAAATTTAGTTAAGTTTTGAGAATGGTACATCAGAATGGACGTCTATCGACTTGTGTTTACACAGTTCGTAATTTACAAGTGAAGCTATTAAAAGCGGGTGAAACATCAACACTAGTGTTACTTACTTAATAGGCGTCTCCGATCGCGGTTTTAGAACTCCTTGCTCGGGGTCAACAATCACTGGTCTCTTTCCAGACTCATTGCATAATGAATTTCCTTTGAATTCAAAATTAAGACTCTGATTCTCGTTATTCTTCAAAATGACTATGTTAGTTGTAGTAAATCCGACAATTGTATTTCTTATTAAAAGAATTGTAGGAACAAAAACCACCTCCGGCTCCCTCACTATACCGACCACTAGCAAACCTATCACCAGGTTGTACACGGGAATCATAAATCTCCATTGCGATTCATATACCTGAAAATAATTTAGATTGTTTTATTTTGAGATACATATTTCACACAGGTAAGATTATTTATTAACAGGGTTATTGATAATTTGTACTAGCAACTAACAACCTCTCGCAGGCAGTTTTATTAATGAAATTCGTCTTTTTTTCTTTCAAACAGCAGTAACTAAAATATTAAAATTAGGGCTATGTCAATGACCGTATGCGGTTTCAAATGTGAAAAAATTACTCTTGCTCCTACAAAATCTAAAACATTTTTTTCACATTTACTTATAATGTTGTTTTTTTTTTTTTCTACAACAGTGGTTAAATCTACACTAATATTATAAAGAGGTAAAGTTTGTAAGTTTGTTAGTTTGTAAGTTTGTTTGTTCTGTTTTAACTCCGAAACTACTGATCCGATTTTAAAAATTCTTTCACTAATAGAAAGCTACACTATCCCTGAGTGCCATAGGCTATGTTTTATAATGGTAAAAGTTAATTTTCTGCACTAAATAACCGTATTAGTAAAACATGTTGGAGAAAAATAAGCTGCTTGGCTTCTTTATCGGCGTACGCTGACCTAACGGTTTGAGATAAGTAAATACAATGTTTCACAAAAATGTAGTTCTTAAGTAGTTTTACAAAAAAGTCCGCGATAGCATATATCTATCTTTTATAAGAACACCACAATAACGATAATAACCGGTTATTGTGTTCAGAATAAAAATTAAAATTAAAAGGTCATGTTTAGATGCAGTTTTGTAATCTAACCCATGAATCCTTACAAAAATAAATGAATTCATTATTAGGAGCATTTAATGTAGATAAAGTTCGCCGTTTACAGTATGTGGTTTAGTCGCACAGTTCATGAGATAATGTAAAATTAAAATAACGCGACCATAATAATCCGCGCAGCGCCTCCATACTGCACATAATAAGTAGGTGATATAATAAAATAACTGTTTATCGACACCATAAAAAAATATAACAAGAAGATAACATTAAATATGGGGGGAAAAAACGGCCTTATCGCTATGAGCGACATCTTCCAGACTACCTTTAACAATGGTGTGCTGCGGTGGAGTGGTATCACAGGTATTTAATTATTAACCGACTTTAAAAAACGTTCTCAGTTAGGTGGGTTTTAGGATTCCGTACCCAAAGGGTGAAAACGGGACCATATTACTAACGCTGCCTGTCTGTCTGTCCTACCTTTTAACGGCTGTATTTTTCAAACCGTAATAGATAGCCAGTTGAAATTTTCACAGAGTATGTAACGTTACGGCGGATCAACTAAGAAATGTAATAACAGTAAAGTTTCATATAGTAAAAACGAAAGGAGGTCATTCTTAGTTCTTAGCTCTAATATAAAAACGGTAATACGTACAAGCGTCAAACTTGGCATGATTATAGTACATAGTACTCTAAAGTGTAACAACAAATAATAATTTATGGCCAAGTGCGAGTCAATGACAAATTTCTGTTCATTACCAAGTTATACTCGAGCGTCACTGTAGCAAAGAATTAAATATGTGACTGCATTGCAACTACTTCGACTATTTTGGAAGGCGTTAAGCCTGAACAATAACTGGTTGTATTTTGTGGTGGTAAAGAACCCTCAATGCGCGAGCCTGACTCGAAATGCGTAGTTTAGTAATTTTGAAGTCGGTCTAATCCCTAATGTTTTTAGCTTTACATAGATAAAAACTATGGACAGATGCGGGACTATAGCTACGATATAAGGGCGCGATAGGAGTAGGTTGAATTACGGTATGGGAGTGGAGTGGAGCGGACGGCTACGGGACTAGATCGGAAAGAGTGGGACTGAAGTAGATAGGATTACGGAACGGATGCGCGGCTGGATTGCAAAAAGGTGGAAAGAGACTAAATTGGATTACGGGTCGGATGCCGAGTTGGATCGGAAAGGGCAGGCCTGTATTAGAGAAGATTATGGGACAAATTCAGGACTGGCGCCGTAAGGATGGGGCGGAAGAAGAGTAATTTTACGGGACGGATTCGGGCCTGGAGCGGAAAGAGCGGAACGGTAGTAGAGTGGATTTAGGGGCGAATGCAGAACTGGAGCAGAAAGGGTGGTACAGGAGTAGAGTGGATTACAGGATGGATGCGAGACTGAAACTAAAAAAACGGGAGGTAGTAAAGTAGATTTCAATACTACGCGAGCGAAGCCGCGGGCAACGGCTAGTATGATATAAGGAAGCCCGCAAGAGTTAGTTACTTATATAAACTACATTGTGTCATAATAAAAATCTTAATCACTGATCCGGCAACGCACACCTAAACAGCTGGGTGTATGAGCATGAAATTTTGCATAAGTTTTCCTTATACAACCGATTTTTGAAAATTCATCTCCTTAAAGGGATTATATAGTTATAAGGAATGAAAGTTTGTATGGAACTTCGTCATTTTTAAGTTAGAAACGTGGAAGTTACATAAACTCTCGTTTATATTATAAGTAAAAGTTAGTTGTATCATAATATCGTTACTTGAAAACTCATTCCCTAATAGGAGTTTTTTTTTTTGTTTAACTTAGAAACGGAAGTTGCTGTTTAGATTTTTGTTTGCAATTAAATCGCAGCTGCATAAACTTTTGGAAATTCATCCCCTAAAGGAGTTAAATAAGGAATGAAAGTTTGTATGAGCTGACATTCCTTATTCAACTGATGTGAACACGGCTCGTTATCAATAACTCTGTATGGTAACTATCATAATGGAACATTTTATTCGGTATAAGCTATATTTGTAAGGTATGGTGGTACGTGGAGTATAGGTGATAGGATAAAAGTTAAATTATTGACCCCAGGAGCGGTAGGCGCAAATGTGAATGTGACTTCAGTGGAAGTTCCGCCTTCGACGAATCCTTTCAGCATATCGCAATGCACGGGTATCAGATGCTTATGTGATGTGGGCACATCCGATATTACCATTTCGAAGATAAACTCGTAAGCACTATTTGTGGGGTTTATCACATTGAATGACCTGAAATAACGTCCAAAATTATTACTTTTTAGGGTTCCGTGCCTCAAAAAGAAAAAACGGAACCCTTATAGGATCGCTTTGTTGTCCGTCTGTCCGTCAAGACAAGTCTATTGAGACCAAGTCAAGACTGTTAAGACCCTTTTTCTCACAAACGCGTAAAAAAATCATTTTTAAATTTATATCAAATACTCAAATCTACGGTTTCTTACAGCTGTGAAAAAAACAAACTTGTAAGTTTACGCGATCAAAAAGTATGACCGTTTATGTCGCATATTTTGCGATTTCACAAGGGAATCAAACCCTATAGGGTACTTCCCGTTGACCTAGAATCATGAAATTTGGCAAGAGGCATGGTCTCACAGCACATATAAAGGAATAAATCTGAAAGTCATTAATTTGAAGTTATATAATTTAAAAATAATTGTTTTGCTATAACAAACTTATTTTTTTTTTGTTGGAATGAATGGCAGAACCTTATTGTCATCTACAAAATTAAGTTTGTCTTTCAATAATTCAACTTTTATTTGTTTTTTTTTGTTTGGACTTAAGCTCTGTGGGTTCCATCCAACGGAACCTTCAGAGCGCGAGTCCTACTCGTACTTGTCTGTTTTTTTTTAAATTGAAGTTTAATTTTGGATATAATCAGTTTATCCATACTTTTTGTAGCAACCCCAACCCAACACGTTGAACTCCAGCACAGTCATATTGTTGGGCAATGCAAGTCCTACAACCTTCCGTCTATTAGCGGTCAAGTAGTCACTTTCTTCAATATCCAAGTGAACATACGGCACTAAGGACATTGCTGATATTTTACAGGTTACATTCTGATCGTATGGATCCAAGTTGTCTGGAGGAAAAAATTATGGCAAATATTTTAGTTAAGCTTGAAAGTGACGTGAATTAATATGTAATTTGAATTATAAACTGAAAAAAGTATCTCACCGATGCAACTTTTTAATTTGACTTTAAAGTCGAATGCCTCAAGTGGGGAAAATGTGACTTTAAATGAACATTTTTCTTTTACTTTCAGGCACGCCTTGTCAGGTTCTATTTTAAAGGGCAAATCAATTTCAAACCATGTATCAACACTCTGTCTCTCTGAGCTGGCACTAAATAGCGTAATTTTACTAGGTTCTGCAAAATGATTCTCCATTATATTTATGTACTGCATATCAAATGAATTTGAATAGAGCAGTGAATTTATTTTAGTTTAAATTACCTTCAGTAATGCCTTCGGGTTGTTGATCGGTATATAACATTTCTCCGCTTTCTGCTAAGGTATCAGGTTTATTACTTGAATCGTCTAACACCTGCTGAATATTTTAAGTTTCTAACATCGTATTCGTAAAGTTTTTTAGACAATTATTTTAATTTTTTATTATGATCATTTCATGTACAGAATCTGTTTATGTACAGAAGACAGTCATACAAAACATAATTATATACTTACCTACAATTTCAAATGAACTTAAACTAAAATTTTTTAAACTTAAAACTTAAAAAATAATAATATAATAGGCCCTTTTGGTGGAAAGAAAAGAAGCCAGTATACTGGCAGCACTGCCACGTTGAATGGCAATGCTATTTTTTTAGTATAGAAGAATACGAATGCTTGCGCCTAAAGCATTCGTATCACCAGTCGCTTTCACCAAGTAAAGTTTTATTTATATGTCAAAAAATGCATACCAGTAGTAATAAAATAATTCGTAAGTACCTGTGGTTTCTGTTGAGTTTTTGTATGCTTATCTATCCTCATAGGGTACTCGTCGTCAATATGAAAACTCCATGAAATTTTCAATGGTACATTGCCCACGTTTTCTACTTCGAAGTCAAAATGTCTCGTCTGTCGATCAAAACATGTTTAAGATTTCTTAAAGGTGGCAGCTGTGACTAACTTTCACCTCTTTTTTGAACAGTTAAAATTCGATAGGTTTACTTTATTTTGTCATCATCATCTTCAGCTTGAAGACGTCCACTGCTGAACATAGGCCTACCTTTTTAACCTCCACACTGAACGACAGTCTGCCTTCTGCTATCACTGGATGCCCGCGACTCTCACAATGTCATTGGTCCATCTAGTGGAAGGCCTATCTACGCTGCGTGTTTCGGTTCGTGGTCTCCACTCAAGAACCTTTTTTCCCCATCGGTTATCGGTTCTTCGAGTGACCTACTACATAGTTTCACATAATCAAGGACACGCCGTTAACTTGAAAGTAAAATAAACCGGTCAAGTGCGAGGCGGAATCGTGCAGCGAGGGTTCCGCACCTGATTTGTTTTCTATTTATACTTTTTGTTTTTAGTTATGGTTAGGATCTAGTTCTGGTTTTCTATTTATTCATGTCCTTAATTATATGCAACTAGTAGGCTAACAAATTAAAACAAAGACGGTATATTTATAATTTATAGAGTTTACCAGGGCAAAGTTGTGTGAAAATTAATCTTTATAAATATATTACTCGTATTTTCTAAAAAAAAAAAAAAAGTCATCAGATAATTTATTATCTCAAAACATAATAATAATAATAACAAATGCATAACTAGTATCTAATGAAAAAAAAAACAACTAAAAACTACTTGAAAAAATACAAACTGATACTAATATATAAAATTAAACTAATCTAATAATCCGCTGCCAGCAGGCATCGTACCCAAAATGCTGGCTGCATTGCCGCGTTGAATTGCAATGCTTATACGCTGTGCAAGATATCGGCCAGCATTTTGGTCACGAGATGCTTCGACCAGACGATTTGATAAATCTTTAAAAATATTTTTATAAATTGAATTTACAAGTTTTTTTTGAAGTATAATTTGTTTTTTGCTCATTGGTTCTAAACACGTACCTGATATACAAAAGTGTTTTTTAAATTGGTTTCTTCCTTCAACGTACATGTATACTTCGTGTATTCAGTAATTGCTGTGTATATGACGATCATGGTGATGGTTCCTAACAGAGATTCTTGAGGAGGAAGAGCGTTTTGATCGTCAATTGCCAGCTCGCATCTCTCATTCATACAGGCGTCTCTGAAATTGGTAGGTAGGGAAGTTTTATTAATTAACGAATGAAGTGTTCGCATTATGCCGCAAAAAGTACCTAGCTACTAATACTGGGTGACCTTTTTTACCAGGGATGTAACGGAGGTAGTTTTATCGGAACCGAAGGCGGAGTCGGAGTTTCTAAATTTGCTTTATCGGAGTCGGAGGCAGGATCAGAAGTGGTGGCATGAGAAATTATTTTTATTTAAGGACAAATAAAGCATTATTTAGTAAAAAAAAATTCATTTCAATTTTCAATTACATGCGACATGTATGACATGTATGATAATTATGAACCTGTTCATAACAGTCGACATAGGCCGCCGCCGCCGCCGCTATGTTATGCTTCGACCTCCGATAAAACCTTCGATTTAAAAGTGTCGGAGCCGAAGTCGGAACCGAAGATGTAATAATAATCGGAAGTTCCAACTTAACGGAACCGGAGTCGAAGCTCCGTAACATCCCTGTTTTTTACCGTGTTGTAGGATAATCAGACCAATTAAATCGTTGCAACAATCATAAACGATTGCAAAGGACCGGATATTTCAGATTTTCGCTATGAGATAATACTCGATAATACCAAATTATTGTATCATCCAAATGACTTACATGTACTAAGTTTCTAATCAAAAATCTGTTTATATTGTTAGTTATATGTGAAGCTAATAAAAGCGTGTTTAAATGGATTAAAATACCTGTTATGATCGAATAATGTGACAATTTGCCGATTGTCCCAAGTTGCTCCTTTTAAGTCTAACGTCAAAGATTCGTCACTTAATCCAGTTAAATTACATATCAGACACTCCTAAAAGGTAAGTATTGATTAGGTACTGTAATTAAACTTTAGTCCAAGTAGCCAATTTAATATTACACGTAATTCCAGTATGATAAAAACAAAATGTGTGTGAAAACCACGTCAGTTTCCTAGTTTATTTTCACCAACGAAAAAAAGAAGGAAGTTATCTTTTTAAACTTTTTTTTTAATTGCCATAATTATTTTCTTGTATTTTATATGTTCCTTCTTTTTTCTTTATTTTTAATTGCTAACCTTAATTAAGTTAACAGGCTGGCCCGCAAAGAAAATTATTTCTATATCCTTTTCTTCGCCAGGAGATATGTAACCGATGTAAGGTTTCGTTACTATCTGTTCCACATCCACCCATTCAAACTTGTAGACCTTGTCAGAGTTGTTTATCATAACAACCGATCTCCTCTGAATAACACACAGCTCACAGCCACCTGTGTAAGTACATGGATATATAATTATATTTTATACATTAAAGACATTTCCGAGTTTTATTAAAAGCATCGGAAATTAAGAATATTGTATACTAATCTATACTAATATTATTAAGAGGAAAGATTTGATTGTTTGTTTGTTTGCATTGAATAGGCTCCGAAACTACTGAACCGATTTGAAAAATTCTTTCACTAACGGGAAGCTACACTATCCCCGGGTGACATAGGCTATAATCTATACCCGTGCGAAGCTGGGGCTGACCGCTAGTAATATTATAAAGAGGAAAGATTTGATTGTTTGTTTGTTTGCATTGAATAGGCTCCGAAACTACTGAACCGATTTGAAAAAATCTTCCACTGTTGGGAAGCTACACTATCTCCGGGTGACATATCTATATTATATTTTCAAAAAAATTAGGGATCCTTACTAAAACTCAAATAATACCCGTGCGAAGCCGGAGCGGACCGCTAGTTGTATATAAATCTTTACATATTATCTACTAGCTGACCCGACAGACGTTGTCCTGTCTTATAACTGTAAACGCGCGAAGATAAAATAGTCGTTAAGTTGTCAAAAAAAAAACAATTTTCTGCGTAATTTTCTTAATTTTTCTTTCATTCAGAACCTTCAACAAAGTATTAGAACACTTAAAAAAAAAAATGAAATCGGTAGTCGTTCTCAAGTTATGGCGTGACCAAGGTATATAGGGATTAATCTCTCCATAGTATAAATTAAAGTCGCTTCCCGCGTCTGTATGTCTGTATGGCCGCTAACTCCTCCTAAGCCACGCGACGGATTTTGATGTAGTTTTCACCATCAGTTAGATATATTTTCACGGAAGGTTTATAACTAGCGACCCGCCCCGGCTTCGCACGTAAATTACACCCCTGTGAAGCCGGGCGGGCGGGTCGCTAGTACTGTGGATAAGTTTGTGGATGGAGTTACCGAGTTATTTCGTCGCAGTTACATGCACCATTTTCAAGAAAAGACTGAATACCTAATGCAGATTGGCATAAAAGGTCAAAGTTATCAGACACCTTATCACGGTACATATCCCGTTAATAATCACGTAACTGTATGTATGTCAGCTATTTAAGCGTATTAAACTCAGCCTTATTTAACTAAAATTGTCTTTGTCTCGTTGACAAAGCAGTTTATATCATAGATCAGCTTATCGGACGCCTATTATTATAGTATTTAAAACATGCTTACCAAAGTCCAGAATATATTTTAGCTCAGAATGTTCCAGGGTTCTTGATTCGGTACGCCTCGTAGACCCCACAGAAATTTTTCTCTTTTTGTCTGTCGATTTGGATCTCTTCTTTTCTACAGGTACACTTGGACTCTTACTCCTCTTTTCGCTCTCCACCGTAGATGGTGCAGATGGTCTGAAGTTTAAGAAATAAATTAAAATGGTCAGAGACCGGGGTGAGTGGCATAAACATAGGGAGGCCCATACCCAGCAGTGGATCACTCAGGGCTGATGGTGATGATGGTCAGAGATTAATTGTTACCATCCAAAAATAATTATACAATAATTATTCATTTAAACCGACTTAAAAATTTGTAAAATATGGCATTCCGATTCGGTGAAAGAAATGATAAGGTCGTCTAAGTAACCGAATTACCAGTTATAACTTGGTAATGAATATAAATTTGTCACCGACTCACACTTAGCCATTATTTATTATTTGTTGTTAAACTATAAAAAGAGTGTGTACTATAATCATGTCAAGTTTGCCGCTTGTGCCTACGTATTATCGTTTTTACAATAAAGCAAATATAAAATAAGTTAAAAAAAAAAAAATTATCCGGTAACCCCTCTTTCGATTTTACGTTTTGAATTTTTTATTATTTCTTATTTAATCCGTCGTAACATTACATATTCTGTGAAATTTTTAACTGGATATCTATTACGGTTCAAAAAATACAACCGTTTAAAGGTAGGACGGACGGACAAACCGACAAACAGACGGACAGACAGACAGCGTAAGCTCAGGTAATAGGGTCCCGTTTTTACCTTTTGGGTACGGAACCCTAGAAATCACGCTTAACTATACTAAACGCATTACCATCTGAGTTGTCAGGTCATAAATCATTGCTCATCTCATCTCACTCATGTCATATCTGTCTATATCGCTCGCACTTACAGGTCTTATGGTATGACGTTTATTGCTCGACGACTCAGTTGGTAACGCGGTGACTATAGTAGCTTTTCTGGCAATGTAAATGTTGAAAGAAAGAAAAACTAGACTGCGGAAGAAAATTCCATCCCTTCACAGTTCAATAAAGAATAATGTCACTGTCGTAAAAAGTGTGCCAGTAATATTATATTACCCGTCATCGTACGCTTCGCCAGACGACTTGTAAGTGTCTAAATCAATGTCCATGGACAACATTTCAAGGCCTACCAATATCACGTCTTCCATGAATGCTTCTGCCTCGCAAATTACCTTAAAACAGTACGTATTTATGTAGGTTCAGAATAAGTAAGCACAACCCGCATTTATTGCGCCGCGTCTTGCACCAAATCCTGTATTGCTACAAAACTTTCGGAAATTAGCCTCGACGGACAGGAAACTGCAGAAGTCGACACGTCCGAGCCGCCCGTTTACATAACACGGTAAGTAGGAAATTGTGGAAGTCAACATGTCTAACGTGTCCGTTTCGAACACGGTCGGTAGGAAATAGCGGAAGCCAATATCTGTAACTTGCTAGACTAAATCTATCTAAACTCCACTAAACTTTAAATTTATTTAGCTTGTCTAGAAAGCTTTTATAGGTTTACACCAAACGGCGGTACAAAGCCGTTAGCTAAACCATGTAAAAATGGAACAGCTTTTCTTTTATCATTTCTAAGTAGGTGTCATTGTAAAAGTTGTTCATAATGATAAGTAACCCAGTATACATGCTTAATAGACAATTATTAACAATACAAAAATATTACTGTAAAGTATTCGTATGGATTTTCAAGAATCGTCAACTTGACTTCGCAATTTATTTTACCCTTCGTAATAGGGTTATAGTGAACGATCATTGTTGCTATTTCATTCGGTTTTATAATCACTGTCATGCGTATGTTCTCGAGATCTGTAATATGGGAATAAATTAATTAAGAAGCACCACACACTAGAGTTATATGATTATTTACGGGATATTTACCGTGGTAAGGTTGTGAAATGAGCTCCCGATATTTCGGCGCAGTTACATGCACCATGTTCACGGGAAGACTGAAGAATGCCTTAGGTTGCCTTAAAAATAAAAGTTCGCGTTCAAAATGTGTTCAA
Organism: Agriopis marginaria; assembly: GCA_932305915.1. Lineage (NCBI taxonomy): Eukaryota > Metazoa > Arthropoda > Insecta > Lepidoptera > Geometridae > Agriopis > Agriopis marginaria. The sequence continues at coordinate 13,936,493 of OW029915.1, forward strand.
AATACTATACGTAGTGATACAGTGAGTGTGTTTTGTCGGGACTTAGGTTCGACTTCCAGTGATAACCGTAGCAAAAGACTAAGAAAGAGGGTAGATCGTTATATCTGCACCTAACTTTTTAAGTGTTCGACCAACCACCCGCATTCTTCAGTCTTTCCGTGAACATGGTGCATATGCACCATCTTTAACTGCGCCGAAATATCGGGAGCTCATTCCACAACCTTGTCACGGTAAATATCCCGTAAATAATCATATAACTTTAGTGAAAGTGATAGTTTAAAACAGTGTACACACACTAGGTTCAAAACGTATAATGAGAAATACAAGGTCCTCTCACCGTTTCTACCATCGCGAATGATGTGTTCACAAAGATCTGTTGTAGTCAACCAGAACACAGGTCTTGCTTCGCACCAAGGCTGTTCTACATCCAATGTTACAATGCTTTTCACTGTAGAAATATTTGTAAACTTGATTTGCTTGCTGCTTATTGAACCCAGACAAGTGACGGGGAATTTGAGGTAAGCAATCCTATTTTGGTTTACTTTCGGTTTCATTGGTCGTATTCTGGGTATGACACCTTCACCGATCAAACAAATCTTAAACGACTGTGTTCGGTTATCCAAGAGCTTTAATTTTATTTCCAGGACAGCCCTATACTCCTAAAAAAAGTTATTCGTATTCACACTAATATCATAAAATAGCTGCGTCACGCAGTTTTACCCGCTATTCTACAGGATCCGTATTTTTCGGGATAAAAAGCCTAGAGTTAATCGGATTCCAAGGTATAAGTTCCATACAAAATTTAATCTATATCCGTTACGGAACTGAGTGCGGACAGACATACAAACGTACACACAAACTTTCAGGGTGATTAAGTGCTGCCACACATCGAGCCACTATAGATGCAGCTACAGTCGCGACTTGAACGTAGCCACTAGTGGCTGGCTTGACGCGGCCACCAGTCGTAGCCACTAATGGCCGGGTGTATCCGCATTTTTGCTCAATATATTATACGGTAACTCTTTATTCAAAGACCACAAAAACAAGGATAACAGATGAATTACAATGCGATGCTTAAAGCGATCTCTTCCAGGCAACCGTGGATAATGGATATATTATATGTATAGGACTCTGGATTGTGTTATTGATTATTTTTATACTAAGACGGTGAACATAATACTAAGACGGGTTAAAGCCGGTGACTGGTGTGTGGTCGTGGTCGCGCAGGCGCCTCGGCTACAAAAAACGGCCTGAAGCCACAAGGCTCGGAAGTAGCCACTCACGCTACGAACGCTCAGTGTGCTATCACACGAAATGTATTAAAATTTTCTAACTGCGCTTTTGGCGGCCACTGGTGGCTCAGTGTGCAGCGGCACCATACTATTTTGTTCCCGGAAAGATTAAAGGTTACAATAGCGGGTGAATCCGCGTGGACGTTGCTATTGTAATATAAGACAAGATTTTTCAATTATATTTATTGTCACCTGCAGCTCTTTCGGAGTAAATATTATCCCCAAGTTTTTATGCAACAGTGGTTCTATATGAGTGTCGTATTTATCCAACGAAAAAATACCAGGATCTGAGTTCGATTGATAGTCTAATTTCATTGTTAGAGCACATGCCACAAGACCGTTGTTATAAAGGTCTATAGCTCCCACATAACTTGCATTTATATTTACACAGAAAAAATGTAAAGTCACCGAGTTTTCTACAAAGACGCAATGTGGAGAAGACTGAAAAACAGAAGCAAGTAGAAGTTGTGATCTCATTTATAGTATTCGTAGATGACTGCAAATTTTAACCTAATACTACTATTGATAATTAAAGAGATATCAATTAAAATACCACATTAAAAAATCCTAAAATACCTCTGGTACTTTGTACTCTGCCAAGCTCTTTACAATAAGATGTTCTCTGAACGTTGTCTCAATATTCCAGAAATCTAAAATGGGAACAGCTCCTGTGCCTATTAGTTTCAAGGGAACCCCTTGTGCCTCAGCTGGACATGTGTCGCTAATGATGAAATCTATTGTTTCTTCAAACTTTTTCGCCGCCGAGGCTAAGAATTGTATTTGGATTGTGCGACTTGTGCCCGGTGGAAGGAGATTGTCTTCATTCATAATTAAGAAGTTGCCACATCGTAGCGGCGGGTTTTTGATCCTGTGAGGATGCATTAAACACATAAGGTTCATAAAATTCCTTGGAGAGAATCTATCAATAATTACTCCCTGAAAATTCCCCTCAATCTTCATGCTAGTGGTGGAAAGACTTTAGTAAATTATTGAGGTGGTCTCATGTAAACGTGTCATGGAAGATTATAATGGAATGCACCACACAAGCGGGTCTTCATCACCCCCAAGTCAAAAAAGATAATATATAATTGTATCTTTACTAGTGATTAATATAAAATGATTATCGTACTTGTTGTCCTTTATTTTCAGCACAGGCGCACTTTCAGACTCCAGTTGGTATTTTAATGGGAGTACTATCTCGTAAGTCACTGGGCATTTACTCGTATTGTTCAGTATCACCTCTCTCGTTACTCCACTGCCAATGGCTATGATGTGGAAATTCAACTCTCCGAGTGGAAACAGAGTAAATCTGGATATACAGAAAATGAGTCTTAAGGTCTTGAAATTAGCATTTTTGGGTAGATGATTAACTAAATGACACGAGCTACATTGTCACTGATAGGACATCGGCCTTCTCTCAAAAAGGATAGACCTAAGTTGTTGGTGAATGTCACTTTTATTTGAACTTCTCGAGGTTCTTGGACATACCGGTTTCGTCACGATGTTTTCCTTCACCGTTTTTGAACGATGGCATCGAAACTGTACACAATTTATTCAAGTACTAACTATTAAGTCATTGGTGTCGTGGATCGAACCGGATTCGGTCAGATTGTAAAGCGCACACGCTACCGCTCGGTCACCATCGTTCACCAATTTCACGATCGGAATGAAAGAATTAAAATGGAATGACACTCTCCAACCGAAACATACTCAGTCGCGGACATATTAATTTAGACAGGGACGCACCACGCACAAATAAGATTTACTAGAGGGGGTGAGCACAGGTTACCTACCTACGTAAGTTTGGACTCGTTTAGGTACTAGCTATTTCCTGATCCAAAATTGATTTAAAAAAATCTGGATCAATATCCCGTATAGATTATTTCAAATACAAATACAAATACAAATACAAATCATTTATTCGGGCATAATTTATGTTAAGCTATAGTAATGATCCCAGAGGCTCCTGAACTAGTCAGAGACTGTGTGACGGGAGCCAATGGCTTCTCCTATTAATGTATCAATTAATTATACCAAAACAGTAACAAAGCATTTTAAAATTATGTAAAAAAAAAAAAATATAAAAGTAATTTAAAATTTTGATTACCATTCCAATAAGTAGCCAAAAGAAAAATAATAATTAGATAAAATAATTTTTAAACCATTAAATGCAACAGTCTGCGCTATTCTATGCGCAGTTTGTGTGAACATGTGTATGTATGTATGTATGTGTGTGTGTGTGTGTGTGTGTGTGTGTGTGTGTGTGTGTGTGTGTGTGTGTGTGTGTGTGTGAGTGGGTGTGTGTGTGAGTGAGTGCGTGTGCGAGTGAGTGAGTGTGTGAGTGTGTGTGTGTTAGTGGACGTGCCAAATGAAAATCAGAAATAAAAACCCTCCAGCATATCCTCAATGCCCTTGTAGTCATACTCCTTGAGCCACTTCAGAATAGTATTTTTAAGTTCTCTATCGGTAAGTTGGTCCACTTTGCCAGCTTTGTTTATTTTGTGATATAATCGTGTGACAACTACCGTGAATTGTTTTTGTGCGTATCTGGTGTTGACAAAAGGGGCACGACATATTTTACTTCTACTGTTGCTGACTGATTGGTTTGTTGGAATTTTTCTATGGTATCTCCGTAGACTTTCATGAATGAAAAGTTTTCGTACCGTCAAAACATTTGCTTTTTCGTACACTTCAGTAGTGGGGTGTCTAAAAGGTAGATACATCATTACTTTTAGAACTGCGCGTTGAGCTCGCTCTGCAGTAATAAGATGTGTTTTATCTGCGCTACCCCACACACAGATACAATACCTAATGAGGCACTCGCACAACGCTTTATAGGTTTGTACTATTAACTTTAGGTCCGCAACTGTCCTAAGGGTTTTGAAAATATATATTAATTTTCTGATCCTGGATGCTAGGGAATTAATATGTATCTGCCATGTAAGTTTATCATCTAAGAGGACCCCTAAGTATTTTATAGAATTAACGCGCGATAAATTAGAGCAGCTACATAGATTAGTTAAAGGTGGACAGGTATTACGGTTACATGGGTAAGTATGTATTTTAATGTCAAAATCATTTCTAGGACCTCCTGTAATTCTTTTACTGAAACACAAGTACTTTGTTTTGCTTACGTTTAGGGTTAAAAGATTATCCTCTAGCCATAGCGTCACGCTTGCAAGACACGTTTCCGCCAACTGCTTAACTTTAGGCCAAGATTTATCATGACAGAGTAACACGGTGTCATCCGCGAACATGAGTAGATCTAAACCAGGGGAGGAGCTAGCACAAAGTTCGTTTATATAAATAAGAAAGAGTGTTGGGCCTAGGGTACTTCCCTGCGGTACACCATAAGTACAGCCAACGTTGTCGCTTTCATGCCCATCCACTCGAACTCGTTGAAGCCTGTTCGTTAAATAATCTGTGAACCATTTTAAAGCAATGCCTCGAATTCCAACGTTTTCTAGTCTCGTTAATAGAATAGGAATCGAGACAGTATCGAAAGCTTTCTGCAGATCCAGAAAAATTCCGACACACTTGTGTCTCTTATCCATATAAGACGTAATTAACGAAGTCAACGTTAACACGGCGTCCTCAGTTGACTTACCCTCTCTAAAACCGTATTGGTTTTTATTTAACAGACTGTTGATTTCGAGGTACCGCATAACTCTTTTTTTAACAAGTTTTTCTAAAATTTTCGAGAGAGCTGATAAAAGAGAGATAGGCCTATAATTTGAAGGATTTGATTTTTCACCGGATTTAGTGGTAGTTTAACTCCTTTCGCATGGCCAACTGCTTTCGAAGGGTTTTTACAGTTTTGTATAGTGCAATTAGAGATTTTTGTAATGACGTCTGACGTGTGTAGGCTTACGTGTTGTAGAATGCTGAGATAGTAACACAGACTGGAAACTTTGCGACGACAACTTGATCCCTGCTGCCGTCAAGTAAGGAGCAGGTGTAGGCCGGCACGTTTAAAAGGTTCATTGAAGTGATGGGAGTACAATCGAACTCTATAGTCACGAGCTTCATCGTCGGAGGAATTATTCCACAATCGGGGTACGCTTCAAAAGATCTTAGTAACGCGGGCTCTGGGAAATTCTTTACCTTTTTCATTCTGAAAAAGAATTGTAAGCTTTTTAAAAACACTCACGGTTTTATTTATAATTAATACTTTGATTGGTAATTTATTTAATTGACACAAGATATTATGCATATTTGGAACTTAAAAAGTCAGACACTGTTTTAAACTGTCACGGCTGTTCACTAAAGTTATATTATTATTAACGGGATATTTACGCGCCGAAATATCGGGATCTCATTCCACAACCTTACCACGGTAAATATCCCGTTAATAATCATATAACTTTAAAAAGTCAGTATCGAAAGCTATATTTAAATACTAACTATACTTAATTTTAATTTAGCAACACCATATTTCTTACCAATTTTCATTAAATAACAGTTATAGACACATAGTTGATTGAATGTTTTATTTTTCATCTTTTTGAGTTTTTTTCGTACCTACTTAAACTTTTTTTGTATCTTTAACTTACTTGTAATAAATATTATATTTCCCTTTGTTAAGTAGGTACATTTCTCGTACTACGTTTGAATTCACTTTTACGTTTCCGTAATTGAGGTAGTTTTCCGTAGGGGATTCATATGCACATTCGACCATGACATCGTAGCACTCGGCAGAAAGATAAATATTATCTATAAGTAAAGGATTTCCTCGACCGAGTGAATCGTAAATCTGAAATTAATATCTTCGATGATATCACACTTTGAACATAAAAATAATATATGCAAATAATAGACAGAAAAAGGTTACTTCTATTGTCAACATTTTCGACGTAATTACGCCCACTCTACAAGCAATATACGTGATGGGGACGACTTGGTTATCGTGCCTCTGTATAATCCCTGTTGTTTTCGCTATTATGAAATCTTCTACAAAATCTTCAGCGTTCGGTATTTTCCACATAATTGGCAGAATAGAATCGTTTTTCACAATAAATCTATCGTCTTCTTTACGGTATAGCAAGAGTTTTCCGTAATCTAAAAAAACACGACACTTTGTAATCGCCTATAGGTAATTCTTTATTTTTCACACCAGAAAATACACACAAAAGATAAATGTTACAGTGCGCAACCTGTAAAGATACAATTAGTGAACAACAGCTTGCGCTCTTATCGCTATTCATTCTTACTGTTGATGCAATATTGGACTAAATAGGTATGGCCGAAAATCATTACAAATACACTGTACATTACGTACCCATCTACCCATCCATCCATTATTTTAATGCTTTTTTTTTCTTCTCATCATCATCATCAGCCAGAAGACGTCCACTGCTGAACATAGGCCTCCCCCTTTAACCTCCACACTGAACGACAGCCTGCCTTTTGCATCCACTGGATGCCCGCGACTCTCACAATGTCGTCGGTCCATCTAGTGGGAGGCCTCCCTTCGCTGCGGCTTCCAGAACCTTTCTTCCCCATCGTTTATCGGTTATCGGTAGCCAATAAATCCAGAAAAATACTTTTATTCGTGGTCATGTTTTTAAAGCCGTTGGAGATCGTCCACATAAAAGAAAAAAAACTTACACTTTTCTCGTTGGCTAGTTTCTCGTTGAGAACATCACAAATAATCACCATGGGATCACGTGTATATTTTTGTGCGACCACGTGAAATCCCGAACGAGCGAAGTTGTATATATGGTCAGAGGACTTGTAAATGTAAATGTTCCATGATACATTTTTGTTAAAAAAAAGTGTGATCGATAAAACTTCACGTGATTAAAGGACGACCCCTAGGCTGGCCTTCGATCTTCCTTTATCCTTTCTTCATCCTTCCTTTATTCTTATTTTGACAAATATTAAATATATATGATTACTAAGTTAATTTATTATTACCAATACTTTTGGTGAGAGGTAATATTTCCACAATGGGTACTACTCCGCTGCATCCAATAGTAACAGTGACTATCTCTGGATTGTCCTTCACGCAAAACAAAAGGACGCTTTTGTGAATCGCCACTTCCGCTGGTGCTGCTGTTATTGTTAGTTTATCTCGACATCCAGGCTACAACGAAATCTACACTTTTACACTAATATAAATGCGAAAGTAACTCTGTCTGTTTGGTAATATTTCGCGGCTGTACAGATCTTGATGATTATTGCCGTAGTAGTGTATTTTTCCAATATACATATTTTCTCGGCGCTTCGGCCGCGAGCGTCGCTAAATATGCGGTATATTTGGTATTTGACAAAATCACTATTCGTGGCATCACTGGATAATATAAGAATTTGGTACCATTGAACTATTCTAATGATGGAGTTGGAAGGTGGATAGTGGAACTCTTCAATAGCTACCAATAAACTTCTTGAGTTCTGGATTCCATCCTTTGGTTTGTTTTAACGAGTCACGTAAGTTTGTTTTTTAAACTATGATAATTTATCATGGTCGATATGATAGTGTATAAGTATATGATACAAACACAAAGCGCTGCTACTCCTATTTAGTCGCATTTTCGGCAACGTCTGTTGTGGCATAATCAGGGTACAGGCAATGGAGTTGGGAGTATTTAATCTAACTTCTCGTACATAAACTCACCTCTAATGTAATGAACTTTTTGTCTATTTCAAACACGGTTGTGTCTACCAAAAACTCGATCTCAACTTCTGCTGTTATAAGCGAAGAATTCTTCAAATCAATGGAATATTCTTCTTCATAAATTCTAGAACAGGAGTTTTAAGTTGTATACTAGCTACTTACTCTTACTTATAGGTATTTACTACTTACGTCAATTTTGAAATCACTAAAATCGTTAATCGGTCAGTAAACTCTATATTTTCGTCGAAGAGTCGAGAGAACTTATATATTATCATAAAATATTTATGCGAGCAATATTCTTTAGCGTGCCTTTTTTATTTTCTCTTGTAATATATGTCTATTTCGATATCCATATTAAAAATAATCTACACCACCGTCCTTACTCCACAAGGAATATCTATACATCAACTTATCCAAAGGTTGTATGGATTATCGCTTTCAGCGATAAGACCGCCTTTTTGTGCCTCTATTTAGTGTATTCTTGTAATATCTTTTCTGTGGTGACATGTATGTACATAAAGTGTTGTCGTATTGTAAAAATAAGTTTCTGTTTAACTTACCTGAGAGCTCCTGTAAATATTGGACCAAATTCAAATATTTTAAGGTCGTCTAAAAACGTCAATTTATAAACATTATCCTCTATAGTTCTTCTGACAAAATTTTCAAACATCTTCTTTGGTCTACTATCCAATCTGAAAATAAAGTAATGGTGGATTTATTTATATGATTCTCCGACGATGCAAAGCCAACAGAATGATATTGTAGATAGCGGGTATGCTGGTATGTTGCCACTTCCTACCTAAACGCCTCAACCGATTTTGATGAATTTTCCTTAAATGCTTGTAGGTTCAGGGTTCAGTGCTTTATATAATCAAAGGATCAGAAATAGTAACCGGGTAGGTAGCGTTATCATAAACACCATATGCATGGCATGTCAAGTGGCAATTAATATAAATTGATTGCGCTACCCCATGTGACGTAGAATTGAATAAGTCTTGAAGTGAGTTTTGGTACATCATATTTTGTTCAGGTGTCGGCAACGTATTTGGGATGCCTCTAGTGTTACAGCTATACATAGGCGATGGTGATTGCTTACCATCAGGCGGACTGTCTGCTTGTTTGCCACCTTTTGCATTAAAATATAACGTGTACCGTTGCGATGTATGACGTTAAAGATACCGTCGTCGGATTATTTCCAAGAACGAAACTTGTTATAGACGAATCTATTACTAAGAGCCTTACCTTGGTATATCGCAAATTCCTGTAACGTTAATATCTATTCTTGAGTCTGGCCATCCACTCACTTCAGCAAAACGCTTCACACTAAAGTTCCCTTCTAATTGCGGACTAAAAGAATATTTACATCGCAACAGGTCACCAGGTTGTAATACTAAACGAGCGCCAGACTGAGTGGGAGCTGAAACATCAGTAATTCGTTAAAAACTAGGCAAATACCTCGTTTTAAGAATCAAACATAACATAGGACACGGATACATTCTTGATTGAATTAAGCTTACAACATGACGCAGCTCAATAATCAGTATCACATAAACAGCGCGACAAAGCTTTTCTCACCATAATCTTGATTCATCTACCTCGCTGGAGCAGTTCTGACTCCTTTATAAAAGCACAATTTCCATACATACATAACGGAATGATTCAAAACTTCTCCAGTGAAGAGAAGACGAAATTTGAAGGAGCGACATTATGGGAAAGAACTTTTTGTATCCGTGACGCGGTGAGGCTGTCTCGAAGGCGCAGAGCGGCATGTAGGTGTAGGAGTTTCGCCGCACGGCATAGTGAGACTGATGTAAAAGCGCAAAGCGGCGTAGTGGAAAATATCCATATATACCAGTAATCCAGAACCATACTCCAACATTCAAGGAATTGGGATGGTATGTTAGGGAATGTACTATACACTCCATCCGAGACGTCAGTGCAGAACGCATCGCCCCACAAATTTAATAAATAAACTAGTAACTTTGTCAAGGAATCGATGGGCTTAGGAGCTTTAAGAATACTAACTTTGCATTGATTTCACTTTACGCAGTGGCTCTGGGTAAAATAGATCAGTTTCGCTTTCCTCCGCCGGTACCTTTTCGACAGACACCGATGGAATCTCACTTGTAGATGTCTGCGATGAGGTTACCTAAAATTCACATTGGAAGCAATTACTCAAAAGCAATGTTAACCACCATGTGTTTGTTGTTGTTGGTTGTTGTTGTCCACCTGTTATTTGTAATGGAAAAATACACAATGCAGGACATTTGCAACAGAGCACTGCAGATTTATCTCCCTTTCTTCCTTCCAGTCTTCAAGACTAAGTAGGCGTTCGTAGATAATTTAAATAAAAATGTGTTATTACCTTTTTGCCACATGTGCAATACCATTTAGAAAGAATATCTATAACGTACTCTTGAGTAGAATCATCTACCAAATTAAGGTCCGTGAGCTGATTGCACTCACATTTTCTTATCTGAAATGTTGTAAGTAATAATTGAATTTCTATGTTGTTAGTCTAGGTATTTTCCTATTACTCGATCATCGTCATAGCATTAGCATATAACCGCTTAGATCTTAGTCTACTACTGGTCATAGGCCAATTCAAAGGCACGGCTTCAGCTCATCTTCGGCTTATTGTTTCCAGCAACTGCCTTACGTATATCGTAACCACCGAGTATTAGGGCGTCCCACGCTGCGTTTGCCGATTCGTGGTCTCAGCTCGACAATACGTCTACCCAAACGGTTATCGGATATGGGTAGTGAATCAAAATAGAAGTCCTTAAATCAATTTAACTAATAATATATGTATGTATAGTATACGTACTGGCATTTCATCCAAATACCGCCAGTTCAGCGGCGGTTCATTATGAATTGTAGGAAATGTCTTGGGAAGTAGAACGGTGTACTCTTTCCTTTTTATCGGACATTTTAGAAGGTCTTGCTCTTCGTGTTCCTTCAGAGCTTCTTGTATAAATGTTGCGTCTTTGAACATTTGCACTAAAGCGTCTTTATAGCTAAGGCATAGAGACATAATCATTGTCAATGGGAAACCCCTCTCATCCAAATTTGTTTCAGACAACTAAAATAAAATTCGAATTATGTTTATAAAAAAACTACGTCAATTCAAGCTCTTGTGTCTAGCTGGTTACTTTAAACTTACCGCTATATGCATTTCAGACCGCTTCTTCGACTTTTTCTGCGTTGCTCCTACAATTTGACCATTAAAACCATACATAGGACTACCTATTTCACCTTGGTCAAATATCCAATTGTTTGCAATATTAATAAGATTGTCATATGTAGTCTTCAAGTATTCATGATATCTACTGCTCATTAGTAAATATTCATTCGTTGGCTTTCCTGTAATCGTTACAATTATTTAACTATTGTCATATTGTGTGTGGCGAAAAGCGAGTCGGAAGAACTACTATTTATTTATTTAATAAATAATAACCGAAAAAAAACTCGCCAAAACACAAGTTTAGGCAAATTATACAATAAGGCGACATGTTTTATTACGTTGGCGTAAAAACTCCAAAAAATGTGTGAACCATTATATTTTAATGGTGGTTAAAGATCAAAATAGTATACAGAAATCTCAGGGAGAGAACTGGTCCAAAATACGTAGCATATCTGGGAGCATTCTGTCCTTTTCTAGCAAGCATGGCCAATACAATATGACCGAATATGTTGTCAAGCGACGTCACATTTTGACGATGCTTATTGCGATTTTCTGAAAGAAAAGACAGTGCTCCCGATAGTCGGAATTCACGTGCGCATTTCAGGTTAGGCATATATTAGATTTATTACAGTGTACATACGTGTCTCTTCTTTTTTATTTTTTTTCTTTTGGTCAACCCCTTCAAGTGTTATTGCAGATTTACTGTATTCTGTAAACATACGACCAAAGATTAATTATATTAGCCAAAAACCAAAATCCTACTTTAAACCGTAATTAATGCATAAAAATACCATTCTTCCCGGAGCTCTTGTCTTTTTTAGTAACCTCCTGGCGAGGTCTGTAAAAAAAAATGAGATTGTTTAACACCCTTATGCTTAGTTTTATTATGGAAACTGCGGTAGAACTGCGGTCTACGCAAAGTCAGACGCAGCCGCGCGCGCGCATTTACCTTGAAAGAGACCGCCTAATGCGGTTGAAACTATATTTTATTTCTCATTATCTTAGAGAAACTAACGGTCCTAATTAACAATTAGCTAGAGACAAAGGTGCCATTTAAAAGTTTCTAATTATAAAAAACAGACATTATATGAACGCTAAAACATGTGAATAAAAAATATAGATGTATAAATATTATTAGAACAAAGAAAATAGCAATAGACTCTAAATAAACAAAGACAAACTAAAATGTGCACTTAACAAATTTAAGTAATACATTTAATAATATTTAAGACAGAATGGTACCTAAATATTCACAAATAATTGTTGAAAATTGTCACTTAACCACTTCCTTATGGATTAAATACTAGAGACAAATATATAGTCGGTAAGCGGCTTAATCTTACATGAGTAATTCCCGTGTAATATAAATAAAACCCTTAATTATGCTTAATTTCCTACTACGCTGCGCATCAAGCGACGCTGATCATTGCAGCGACAGAGATTGCAAGGTATGGTGCGAGTGTATTTTATTGCTAAGAGTGACGTACCTGACTGACGATAGCGCAAGAGGAAATCAAGCCATATATCACATCTGCTATCGCTATCGATTACGAATAAAGCGGTTTTTTTATTTAGCGTTTTTGTCAGTTGTCTATTTTTTTTGCAAACCCGGGCCGCGTAATATAACGAGGGAATGATAAAAGAAGATCTACTTTCTACATAACACAATATTCAGTGCACCCATATTTTTCAGCGTATTTTTTTCTGCGTTGCTCCAAGCCATGAGTAATGTATATTGTTTTGAGCTCTGCAGAAGAGTTTTGATATTCTTCCTCATCCATATCTTCAAACGATTTTATGATATCTTCAATTTCAATTGCGTCATATACTCGAGGGATATTTCTAAAAACATATTTAATACCAAAGCTTAGATTGGTCGCATAGACAACTCAAGAATTTGGAGGTAGCTCGGCAGTAGTTGGCTCGGGCTGTAAACCCGGATGCAACAGGTTCGAAACTTGACGGTCGTAAATTTTTTGAATTGTCTTATTTAACATTTAAATAACACATTTAATATTAAAAATACAAGCAACTAACTCTAACCTATTTCATCAACAGTATATAGACAATCCAACTGTATTTGTATAATAGGCTAAGTAGTTTAGGTATTTAGTAAAGGTTAATAATAGTACTTGTAATGTTTAAAAATCAAAGTAAAAAAAGATAAGGTCTATTAAAATGTATGATGCGGAATGCGCTACCTGAATGGGTGTTCCCCGATGGTTACCAATACAATCTGGGTGTCTTCAAATCACGAGTGAATCGGTTTCTTCTAAGCAAGCGTGCTCCAACGTAGACCGCATCATCGCTTAACATCAGGCGTGATGGTGGTCAAAAGCAAGCCTATTATTATATATATATATTTAAAAAATATATATATATATATAGTATCATCGTCATTGTGTGCCATGTGCCATCCTCTTTGGTGGTCAGTAGGCAAAAACTTCTTTCAATATAAAGCGTTATTTATATGCTGGTAGCTCTGTTCAGTCTACTTGATGGAGTTTTGTTATTTTCTGTTGTTATCATATCAACTAGGATTATCACAATCTCACTATCTCCTCCATCACTGTTGATGGCAAAATTGTCCCAACATCCAAAGGGGCAGTAGACAATTGAAAAAAGTGCGACTGTCTGAATTTGCGCCACATAAAAAGTCATGTCGCAGAACTTTTTTTAAACGTCAATATGAAGAGTATTCTCAATACGGTTGTTTTTCTTTTTGTTTGGTTTGGTACATTAATTCATATTATATAATTAAAAATTATATCAATATTATAATTCAAAAGTCAAAATTTAATAAAATATATTAAAAACCTAAACGTACATAATAATATACATTTTGTATAATCACCCATGTTTTTTAAGGTTGTCTGAAAGAGATCAAGTTAGGCAATAAAACAGTATTTTGTGCCTAACTCCCATGTTTTTTTTAATAATGTCTTTTTTAGGGTTTTAAAGTATTATTGTTAGTTGATTGTATTGATTGAATCAAGCGTTACTTTGCGGCTGCTATTGTTGTTTTTGTATGTATATCTTGTGCTCATAAAATATGGTTTTAAACTCACTCATCAACCATCTCGTTCTCTCGTTGAGTTTCTTCATACGCTTGTGCCCATCGAGCGAAATCGGATTGACAAAGCACAAGGTGTGCATTCCTGATATGGCTACATTTTAGTACTGTTGTAAGAACTAGCGAGGGAATCTTTATCATAGTACTTGTTAGTGAATCTATTACAAATCCACGTTGAAATATAGGCCCTTTGAAATAGTCCGTAAGTAGATCCTGGATCAAATCCTGTCACAAAAAAGTCAATTTATAAAAATATACCTACCTATCACAAAAAATCATATGGTTATGTCTTCTGTGTCTAAACACAGCAGTGTGTCAAGCCAAAGCGACCGCGAAGCGACAGACGTACCCGTATTTACACGTACTCAAAATCTAGCTATGCTATAGACTTTAAATGTATACCTATCTAGTAAAATATCGGATATCACCTAGAATTACATATTAATAATCTAAAACTTTAATGGTTCTTGAGATATTGACTGAAAACCCCCAAATTTTTCAAAGATCTAAACCTCTTCCAGCTATTCCAGAAACTTGGAATTTAGCATCGTGATAGGTGTGCGGTCGTGTATAAAGGAGAAAATCCTAAATTGAGTCTAAATTATATTAGTAATAAAGTATTTTTTCGTTTTTTTACTAGATTAAAGATGCACTGGGGGTCGTAGACAAGAGCCACTTTCTGTTAGCGTTCACGCTTGCGGAAAGATGAAATTGTATGAAAATGACATTAGCTCTGAAGTGGCTCTTGGCTAGACCCCCTGGTTATATTCATTTAGATTGACGACTTATTTAGGTCTTCAATACAGCTAACTTGACCTCAAGGCAATTCATCCAAAAACTATCAGGGGCTTAACTACTAGGTACTTGTATACCTTATCATTACTGAGATAAACTGCTGAACCTTGTTCCTTTTACCATTTTGGTACAGAACCCTAATAAGAGAGAAAGGGTAAAGACAAACTAATGTTGACTGGTGACGTAGACATTGATGCGGCAGCGATTGAAAGCAGTTACTTACTCAATAATATAAAGCGTATTGATATGCTAAAATTATTTTGACAAAATTATAATAAAGTTAAAACCACCATTTGAAACATAATTGGTGATCCCACTGGTCCCAAAATAGAATGTGATGCAGCAGACGAGTTTGGTGGTTTCTTTTTGTCGCTAGCTTTGGATCGTGGAGTTCCTATATTTTTAGCGTTAGCTATATAATTTATCTTCTTCAACATAATATCAAAATCATCTTCGGTTTCACAAAACATCTCTACAACATAATTAGACCAGAGTATGTGGTTAGGTATAAAAACTAAATATTTAACGTCTTAGTGTAATTTATAAACAACACCTTCTGTTTGTTCATCGTCAACATCATCGTCTCTAGCATTTCTTCGTGCTATGTCATAACTTTCATTAATTGCTGATACTATCTGTGCTTGAGCAGGACATTCGCTCATACAAAGAGCTTGTACAATGCAATAATCGAAGGTCTTTGTTGGTATACCCAACTCCATTCCCAAAGAGTATGCCATTTCAAGACTTTGCATTTCTGAAACATCCATCCATAATTTTTTTGTGACCAGGAACTGGTATCTTATATGATTTCTTGGCTATCCTTTTTTTATCAGAGGATGCCAAATCGGCCTAATCCACTGTGGTAAGCCATTCCACAACTTACAGGTGCGTGGCAGAAACAATCGATCTATTCGAACAGTGCGAGTCTTCCACGCATCTATAATATGAGGATGGCTTTATTTGATTTGAGCAGGTTTGACTGGGACAAATAAAAAATATCGGAACTTTATGCGTGCAGGGTCTTTCAGCCCTACATGGAATAAGTATTAGAAACAAGGAATCAGGCAACACACCTTCAACTGGAGTTCCGTGAAGAAATACTATAAGACCTTTCTGATTTTCTGCATCCGCATCTGATGTCGAATCAACCAAAACGTGTAGACATTCCTTCAAAGGATCCACGCCAGTTTCTTTCATCTCCTTTATTTCATCTAAAAATATTCCTTCTTGCAGTACAAATCTAAATTAACTTTTTTGAACACATTTTAATGTAATTATAACAAAGTTGAGTGATAATAAAGTACTAGCTGCACCCCGCGGTTTCACTCGCGGAGATTTCTCCTTATTACATCACCTATCTGCCAGTGAAAGTCCCGTCAAAATCGGTCCAGCCGGTTTGGAGTCCATAGAGGACATACATACCGTACACACACATCGCCTTTTATATATTACTAGCTGTGTCTCTCGGTTCACCCGCGGAGATTACTCCTAATAACATCAGCCAGTAAAAGTCACGTCAAAATCGGTTTAGCCGTTTCGGAGTTCAAATGGAACAAACATATACATTCCGCCTTTCATATATATAGAAGAAGATACAAACCAGCCGTTATTTCTGCGTCAGTTCTAAATTTGCGTGCAGGTACTTCTTTAATTTCTTTATTCCCTTTTTGTGCAACCTTTGGACTTTTTCCTTTTCTGCAACAACTCTGATCCCGTTACTCTTAATATTTAGTAAGACGACATAAGACAGCGTTGTTATTATACCCCTCAGATCAGATAAACAAGGGATGAATGGCTTAGTAGTACCGGATTAGCAAGTTGAAGTGGCAGTGGGCAAGGCACATAGCACACAGAACCGATGGACGATAGGGCCGAAAGGTTCTCGGATGGAGACCACGGACCGGTAAGCGCAGCGTAGGAGGTCCACCCACAAAATGGACAGACGACCTAAAAGAGACCGCAGGGACACGCTGGATGTAGGCCGCTTCCAACCGGCCCTTTTGGAGATCGATGGGGGAGGCCTATGCCCAGCAATGAACGTCCTATATGGCTGAAATAATGATGACGGTGATGGTATGGCTTAGTACAATTTATCGTTCGTGTTCAGATGTCTTCGTGTTTTATCCATTCATGATTAAATTGATGATTCATCAATTTAATTATTATCATTATAATTTTTATATCATTAATCTTTTCATGATTTAATTGATCTAATTGGTGTAACCGTTTTAATTAAATTAAATAAATAATCCACATTTTTACAATAGGTATATATATATACCGCTGAACCGCTTAACGCAACAACTTTAAATACGGCACACATACTAATTTTTTACGCATAGGGTGAGTTCGACTAATGCCATCAAGCCTTATTTAGGCCTGATGCGTTTGCACCCGTCACGCCACCTTATCATAATTGCCTTGTTTGTCTGATCTGAGTTATAAACTTATGATCCAACCGAACCGGACCAAAATAAGGTGTATTCATTTACCCTTTTGGAGGATGTGATCCTCGGGCACTCGAAGCTTTAGATGCCGCTGCCGCCTCCTCATCTTTAGCTCTTAAACAAAGAAACAGGGTTTTAAAAAAGTAGTAATATCTTATTATGTAGTAGAAGGTAAACTTTTTGGGGCGCATTTCAATATTTTTTCTGCATATTCGAAAATTCGTGTTTTTTTTTCAAATTAGGGGCACATGATCAGTAGGGTGGAGCACATATGTATGGGCAATTTATTTTTTTTTATTTCGCAGTTCTAATAGGGGGGGATTTGTGCCTCATAATGAAATAAAAATAAGTGTAATTTTTTATTCCATTTAAAGAATATCTTCTGCCTCCGCAGTGACTTCAAAATTTTCAAAAATTTTATATATAGTTTAAAATCGTATAAGGTGAATTATTGTTTCCTATTAAGTGGTAAGAAGGGATTAAATGATAGATTATTTACATTTACATTTACTAAAGTAATACTGTGACAAAAAACATGAAAATACTTAGAAGAATTACATTAATTATTAAGCTTGAAAATTCTTTTTTGTTTCAAATTTAGGCATCACGTTCCGCGATTCCAACTTGGCTTTTATTGCACCTAATCGTGACTTTTTTGTGCACTGAGAAATGGAAGCTTCGGTCGTAATCTTCACAGCTCTCTCAACAGCTTGAGTATGGCAGGGAAGCCTTAAAAACAATGGTTTGCTCTCACCACCAGATTCGACAATTTCCTGAATTCCCTGGTCAGATAAATTTCTCAAAAGCGGCGGTTCGGTTAAGTTTTCCTGCCAGTTTATTAAATCAATATATGAAGTAGCATTAAAATTTATCAATGGCACTTGAAAAAGTCTAGGTGTTGACGGGTGACTCAAACTGCGTGCCTTTAGTATGCGACGAGCAGCCAGCTCTCTAATATGCTTCCTCTCATCTGTTATCATCGCAAGAAGAATGTTTTCGGGATGCGCGAAATAGCCGTTTCTTTGGATAACCGGATCTATAATATTTCTTAAAGTTTCTGGCAGGTATCTGGAGGCCATAATAATGTTAAACAGATGACGGGTGCCATCTTTGCATGACGGTTTGGTCTTAATTAAAAACCAGGAAGGTGCATATACTTTAACCACGAAAGTAGCCAGTGTTCTTAAATTTTCCGTCGGATTTTCAGTTGCCACATACAAACGTAGTATTCGGTTGGCACGTGTGATCCAACGGGCATGTGAAAGTTTACCTGGAGATTTATTTTCGAGATCTTGTGGGATTACACCTAAAATTACTGCCGAGACAATTTTGTGCAAGTACTGCTGATCGGTACTTAGATCATTGGCCATTTCTGGTAACATTTGTCCTTCAATGCGCTTAAATTTCTTGACAGGCAGTTTTTCACATGTTTCTAGAGCTTTTCCTAGTGGACCTACAAAAGATCTAGGTCCTGAAGTACACCCGTCGAGATGAAGAAACAAGTGTCTTAGAGGCAGTTCATTCATGTGAAGCAAACAGATTATCCACTGAAGTGGTTTTTGTAGCTTTTTCTCAAGCAGTTTTATAATTCCACCATACTTCCCAGTGTTAACATTCGTTCCGTCACAACCAATGGCCATAATACTATCTTGGGAAATTTCTTCATGTAACAGAAAACCTGTTATTGCGGTTTTTATTCCTTTAGCTGTACCAACCTCAGGTACGACGTATCCCATGTAGATAGATCCCGGTTCTTGAATAAGTGAGACATGTTCCTCAACTGTCGTAGTCCGGTAGCTTTTATCACCTTTCTTAATAATCTTCAAAGTTTTGTCTTTTCTCCCATCAAAGTATAACGCCATGAGCTCTGTGCCTGTTGTATTTTTCATTAATTTTTCCCTAGTTTTAGATCTCTCTCTTCGTACCTTGTGTCTATCAATGACCTCGACATCAGACCCAATATCAAACAAAACAGATGATGCTATTGCCGCTGCTGCTCTGTCTGACACCCCATATCTATCACATGTCTTCGATAACGTAGGTAAATCGATGCACACAGACTTTTTTCTTTTCTTTTCAGGAACGATTTCAATTGTGGTGCATTCTGGTTTTTCTGAATCTGATGATGCCGCTGAAGAAGTACTAATATCTAAAGCAGCTAACGTTGAAGTGTTTAAAGATGTGCTTGGGCGATTTTCTTGTTGATGTTTCCTTTTTAGAGTCTTTTGCAACTTTTTTGTAGCAGTTACGTCGATTCCGCTGATAATCATCATTCGAGACGTTCTTTGATCAATCAAAAAAGCCTGCTCTTGTTTAGGAACCTTTTTATCCTTAGGACAGATGCACTGAGCTAATTCATTGCACTTGCATGCTGAAATATCAAAAAGTATCTTACTGCTTTGCTGAAAACTTTCTAAATTTTCCGGGGAGAGCCTCTTGATAGACTTGAGTAGATTTTTGCATTTTAAATGATATGCTTTTAACATTTGAATGATCCTCGTTCGTGTTACTATCGGAATAGATGCAGTTTGCCATATATTTACAATCCTAGATGTCACGATGTCTGCTATCTCAGAAAAAGTTGGTTCTTTCGCTGTTTCTAATTGCAATTTCAGTTGATGTCTCGTCCATTCGTAATACTTCATTACATCTTCGTAAGTAGGTAAAACGTTCTCTTTTATCTCACTAACATCCCCAAAAAGAGGACATTTAAACACACTTCGAGTTCTTTGCATAGTGTTAAAAATAGGTATTTAAAAAATAACGCGCGTACGACCAATGCGAACTGAGAAGAACAGTGCACTGACAACGACGCGTGTCGTGACAAGTGCCGGTAACGTCTCCTCCCGCGCTCCCCTCACTCCCCTTATTAAAGTTATAAACACAAAGTCTAGCTTCTCTGTGTATTCTACATCGATAATATAGTATACCAGTAAACGATTTGTAATAAAAAATTGTCTGTTTATGTATATATTGTACAGACGTTATGGCATCTATGTAAGGTCTAAAACCAACTATTTCTATAAAATCAGTGGCGTTGCGGAGGCAGTTACTCTAAATCGAATTGATTAATATTTTGCATGACTTAACTTAAGCCCAAAAGGCACAAAATTTTTACTATTACATTACGATCAAATGAAAAAAAAAAAATCGCTCCACCCTAATGATCAGTGTACCAGCCTTTTCTATTTTTTTTTTTTTTAATATGACTAAGAAAACTAAGATGTTTGTATCGATCGATACTTAGCTTCACTACACGCAAGCTTGAAAAGCTGCAAGCGTTACTTTATAAATGAATCTGGTGAACAACTGCCAAGATTCTAATAAATGCAAGGTCGACTTACTTTTTCACGCGATTACTTAATTCTATCACGAAGTTCATAACTTCTGCAGGCATCCCTGCTCCGGGTTTTATAGCCGGCACTAGCATCTCCTCTGGCTTATTATAATATTTGAACAACAACTGGAACACCTCATCTTCTTCTTTCCATTTTCTAGAACATTATTCCTATATATTAGACTGTGCCCTTTTGGCCAGTGGTTAACAATAACAATAGGTGACTTTGTGCTTATCATCCCAAATGGTCAGGACCTCGTGAAGGCCGAGAAGGAAAGATCAGCCAATACCTTGTTTTGAGTTACGAGGGAACCGCCATGTGGGATGTTGACTCGAAGATCATTGCCGTAAAGGTTGTTTTAGCGAACGGCCTGAAAGCAGAGCCACCAACACCTCAAAAGCAGAGAACCATCACCTCAAAAGCAACTTTCAGTAGACTGTTTGATGATTGGTCAGAACCTTCAGAATGAATGAAAATAATCTCGACATTGCATGCAATGTGTGGTGGTTCTTCTTTGTATGCAACCCTAATCACCGGTTATATGGACTCTGACCCACAGGCTGTTGGCGAGCGGTACCCTCATTCTTGAGTTAGCTTTTTGTAAAATGCTCGTCATGTCATTGTAAAACATACATAAAACGATAATCATTATTGTCAGCCTTTTAATGCCCACTGCGGGACATAGGTCTCTCCTAAAGCACGCCACTGAGCTCGGTCGGCAGTTCTCTGCATCCAGTTTTGACCTGTCATTATAATATTGGCCGCAGGGTATCCTATCCTACACGATGTGTCTACCTCATCGAGAATAACGGCATTTAAAGGTTCTTACTCGTCACAATGAGCTATGATGAGCTCAACCGGAAACGGGCAAGGATTTGTCAATCCAAAATAAATATCTGTAGTTGCCGCCCATGGGAGAGTTGGCGGGAAAATAATATTAGGCCCAATAACATGCACGTGCGGTATAACGCCTTGTCCAGATATAGGAATAGTCATTCTAGTAGGGTTCATATGAAATCTAAATATTAGTATGCCTTCATAAGTCATCTGTAAAAGTACAAAATAATTTTTTATTTTAAAACATTTGAACTACTTGTACTTATCTCATTATTTCACCAAAATTTAAACCTCCATAGTGGGCTTGAAAGCTATGCTGAGCCATCCTCCTTCTCCGGGTTCATATTTCCCTGCAGTGTCCATAACCGTCATGGGGTTAGGACCAGGTGCTTTTAGTCTCAGCGTCACATACCAAATACATGTTGGTTTCCCTCTAAAACAAGCATCTAGTAAATACGTTTGGAGTGCAAAAATGTCAATAAATATAATAAAATAGCACGTTAAAGTATACTTACACATTTTTGAGTGGTATTGAGCATATGATTTTATCTCCGCATCTAACTGACCCAAAATTTATTTCGGATGCGTTTGAGCTTAAATAAGGAACTGCGCAAAGTGCCTTAACCTTGATTGGAATTGTTATACCGTAGGGGACCTAAAACCAGTTGCTACAATTTATACTTGCCCATAACAGCTTTTACTGACCGAATTATGATACCTTCGTTGAGACTTGTGGTTTCTTGATATTATAATGATACGAAAAAAATCGGTTTGAAAAACTTATACATAAATATAAACAATAATAATTATACTATAATAATAATATAATATTACCTCCAAATTAAATGACCATTCTAGGTTTTCTTCTAATTGTTTGAATTCATTCGAAGTAGGTGAAAAAATCACATCAATTTTACCAGTTTCCCCTGGCATAAGCTTGCCGCAAAGCTTTATATTTATCCAGATTGGCACGCGGGTGCCTCTAGCAAAATGCAATTTCGTTGCTATCGGGCCATAGTTTATTATTTCGGCCAAACATTGTACCTATAAAAAACCCGGACAAGTGTGAGTAGGGCACCCTGAGGGTTTCATACAAACTTAATGAGTATGTATGTAGAAAGTTCATCCATCCCGGGAATCGAGTCTCGACGAAAAACTGTTGAAAAGGCTGAAATATTGATGGACACAATGAACTTTGTAGTTGCACACTGGTGCTCTGATATATTCCAACTACAAGATGTAGAAGTTTGCAATAATAAAACATTTTTTAAATGTGATGTAACTTGAAATTTACAAAAAAATATGATTCTTTTATGTTTCCTGTGAGACTTTGCTTCTTGCTAAATTTAATTATGTTAGGTCAACCTGACATAATTAAATTTAGGAAGTATGGTTGAAGTATATGTATGAACTATGGGTTTTGATTCCCTAAGTTTTGACAGACAGACGGACATACTGAGAACAAAGTGATCCTATGAGGGTTCCTTTTTTTCTTTTTGAGGTACGGAACCCTAAAAATTATGAAAAGTCCGTTATTTTTTTTCAATATGTAATCAAGTATCAATTTGTTGACATTATTTTGATTCTTACCGTGCTACCGGTTATTACCACGCCATAATCGATTACGTAGGGTGTTGTATGAAACCCTGGTATAGGTCCAAATTTTGAGGTTGTAGAATAGACTGTCAAAATTTCCGGTCGCGTTTTTATGTGGTTGATTACAAGCATTCGTTCGATGGCCAATTCTATATCCATAATAGAAGGGTATCCGTCCTGAAATATTACAGTACTTATAGCCCCGTTGACCCAGTTGGTAGTGAACCTGCCTTCTGCGCTTGTGCCCACAAGCGCAGAAGGCAGGTTCACTCCAGAACAGTGAGGAGGACACTTCAGGTTCGGGTGGAGGTGGATGTGTGGGTTCGATTCTCACCTAGGGCAAATATTCATGTGACGAACATTTGTGTTTGTTCTATATCTGGGTGTCAATATCTATTTTAGTATGTTTTTAAAATTTATATATATATGTATGTGTATGTATATCAGTCTCTGGCAGCCATAGTACAAGCTATGCTTAGTTTGTGGTCAGAAGACCGTGTGTGCAAAAACGTCCCGAAAGTCACAATAATAATATAAAAAAACTACAAATGAAATTATAATGACTGCTTAAAATTTACCCAAGATGAGCAAATGTGCCAGTCGTGTTGAAAGTCAGGATCTTCGAAGCATTTTTCCGTCATTATTGAATTAACATGTTCTGAATCTTCAAAAGTTTTCGTAAATATTTCTTTGACTGCTTCCAAATATTCTAATGTTAAAGCAGGAATAGCCTGATATCCGAACTCATGGTTCAACTGTTACAAATTAAAATGCAGTTAAAACACAAAAGAGACTTACTAGCTGGTGATTTTTTATATGCGAAACAGTATTTTCCCAAACCTTTTTAACTGAATTACCATGTATAAGCACCTACTTATAACACAAATGATTTAATCATAAGTAAACGCTTAAACCCTTTCATCATCATCATAACCACGATTCAATATACAGGGTGTGGCCTAAAGAGTATTCAATCCGTTACCTATGGTTGGGAGGGGGTATCATTACTGATCAGAAAATCAAAATTTGAGCGCCCGTGGTGTAAAAAAAAATATGGTGACCTGTGTGACCAAGTCACAATAAATTTGTCCATATCATTGAAATTCTAAAACAGGATAACACATGGTATTCCTTGCTTTAAATTTCAAAAAAATGCCTATTAGGAGGATCAGAGTTTAATATTTTTGCAAGTTACTTTGAACTGAAAATATTGAATATGAAAATTTAAGTTAGCCATATAAAAACAAAAGTTTACATTGGATAGCACATCTATCAAATAGTACTTGTCAAAAAACAGACTGAGGCCTTTATTTGTGATCATGCCATCGAAAAGACACGTAATACTGCGTAGTAACGTAGTAATACCGATAAGACTGTAATTATTATGAAACTTTAAAAAGGGCCAAATACTCGAAATCCGTTACACTTTTACTAAACACAAATTTAGATTTTCTGATCAGTCATGTTGCCCCCAACCATAGGTAACGGGTTGACTACTTTTACGCCACATTCTGTATATAAGCTGTATTCTGTATTCATATCAAATATACAAAAGTTTTGTTACTTACCTGAATAATATCAGGCCTAGGCAGATTCAAGTACACTTGAGGAATAACTCCCCAACCAAAGACCTCTATGGGAATGTATGGTAAATGTCCTATTTCCAATAAAAATACTCTTTTAAAATATCCCACGACACCAGGCCTCATAACAATTTTAAGCTCACAATTTTCTTCATGATCTAGGACTTTTACTGGAGGCACTAAATCCAATATCGTTCCTTCTAGTTCGTTTTCAAATTTTGGTTCATTTAAATACGTTTTATATTCAAAAGGTAACTGGGCAATATTAGTAATGATTATTTCTTCTGAAGCACTTTCATGAAAAGATCGTATTTTAAAATTAAGCAGTTGCGTATTGATTTGATACATTAAATCTGAACTTTGACCGGTAACAATAATCGTCTCAGATGGTCCTCCCAAAATTTCGCATTCTAGTATCGCTTTGATGTTTAAATTGGCTTTCGGTCTAAATATTACATGGACATATTGAATTACACCAGGTTTCAAAATTCCTCTGTGTGGAGTTAACTGCATCACTTCGTTTATGTCGATTTTAGTTGGTTTTGGTATCTTAGGCAATTTCCATATCCAATCGCATGGTGGTTCATAATTGGTATCTAACATTGGTGCTATTCTCTTTATGACTTTCAATTTCATAAAATCAATATCAAAATCGGAATCACCTAGAGATATTGACTCTGGTCCAGGGCCTTCATGTATCGCGATGATACATTCTTTTGTACCTCCTTCTTGCTCATTTGGAGTTCCTGCTTCAGACGGTGCGGGCCCAACTAACATTTCATGAAGGTTACTTACTGAAAACAGTGCTTACTTTAGTATGTTACTGAATCAGACACGCACCACGTGGTGTTCATTCGCAGCATAAAAAACCGTACAATACAAGATGTAGAAGTAGAATACATATGTTTATCCATCATCTATACAATATTATAAAGAGGAGAGATTTGTATGCATGTTTGTAACGAATTGGCTCAAAAAGTACAGGATCGATTTTAAAAAATCTTTCACCATTTGAATGCTACATTATCACTGATTAATATAGGCTATTTTATTAGGCTATATAAATATACTCGTGCGGAGCCGGGGCGGACCGCTAATAGATAATAAAGCTCAATAAGCGTAGGTACTTAGCTAGAGATATCCGTAAAAATCCAGTTACCTGTGGGTTCTGAATCTTTAGTTGTCGACAGAGAAACGGTAATTTTACTAATTTCAGGTTTTGGTAGCTCTGGCTATTTGGAAAAGAAAAAGGAACATAAATTAATTTAATTATTCTAAATTGTTACTTCCTCGATAATCTCTCAAAGTCTCTAATGTATAGACTATACGGGTAAGTAAATATTTACCATAACTGTTTGTGAAATCCAGCATTTTTTCCATTGAAATTTGTAGCAAACTAACAGTGGCGTTACATTTTGTATTTTTATTGTTTTACTTTCAATACTTGCGTTTAAAATGCATTGGAAATCTACGCGTGGTGATAAAATAAACAAATTCGGGAAGTTTATCGTTCCTATCAATTTTACCGCATCCTGTAATTGAACATAATTATTGTCAAGTTTATTTTTAATTTTTTAACTTTTACAAGGATTTCGCTTCGCGCGTCTTGTGCATTTACCAGTGTCAAGTATATTTAAGTTTTACTAAATATGGTCAAACCTTGGTCAAACAACTCATAATCAGAACTCAGACTCAGACGTAATAAATCTATGCTTGGTGGCAATCAACTCGCCTGATGGTAAGCGACAGTAACATACCTTATTTTTATGGCCTTGAAATTTTATCCTCATTAAATCTGTATATACCCTAGACTTTAGTGTCAAATGTTTTGTTGTATCAAACAAAATTTGTATTTTCATTACGTCTTGATCTTCAAGTCTTTCCTGCACGGAGTGCGTTAAACTAAAAGCCAACTTTATTTGATTTATATTTTGAAAGAATTTAAGAGGTCCTTTTCGCAATGGTTCCACGGGTTTTAAAGTTAAGTAGTCAATAAACACGCGTGATTGGTGGAGACCAACTTCACTGATTAAATTAGCAATATTTAAATCGCACTCTCTATAGCCTATACAACAACACAAGTTTTCTTCTTCAGGTAATATTATGTAAGTGCTGTGTTTCTGGATTATTGAAAAAGGTGGTTTGATGCTTATATCAATGTCCAAAGGTAGTTTGGAAACATTTTTTATGCTCACAATATCTGAAAATATGTAAATAAAAAAACATGTTAAAAACTTTAACTGTCTACTAAATGTAAAAGTATTTAAACTAATTTTACTTACCTGTTAATTTGTAAAATTCACTATAGGGACCATAATCGTATTGAAATTCGATAACTGAAGATGAAACCTCTATTTTTGGATCAACGAACTCTGCGACAATCGGACACTCCAATAGCAGTTCTTTCTTGTTGATTCCTTCTACACTGCCAACTAAGTACCACATTTCTTTTATGGTTGTCACTTTGTAAGAAAGCCCAATGATTGTTAGTTCAATTTTTTCTCCTGCTGCCATTTTGAATGCTTTGGGATCCAAATTGAAAAACCCCCTAGGTCAGAAAACAATCGATATTAAAACTTAAACATTTAGTTTCCAAAATAAAACCAAAAGACGATTAGATAGCAGGTTCTTACGCGGGAGGTAGTTGCTTAGTCTTCGGCGCTTTGTAGTGTTCGCTCCATTCAAGTGAATGTAATCTAGTCCCGTGGTTTTCTAAGATCACTTTGCAGTTTAGTGGAATCTTGGTGAAATGCCTGCCCAGAAAAATCTTGTCTCGAAGCTCACCTACCACTATACTTGTTCCGACACCAGTAGCTGAAAGAGGCACTAACTGAAAAAGTAACAAATCCTATGTTACTTTTGTACTTAGACAAAATATTATACTAATTCCATGACACATATTCCTAATGGTTTTCATAATAGAAGTTTAAATTCACTATGAGTCAAGAACGTCTGAATTATCTCGCTTTGATGGATATAAAATATGTTTTGCTCCGAGTAATTACGAATAGTTTTATATTATATTATGCGCCCCCACGCAAAACACTAGTATTATATAAATTACTTAATACGAATAGTATTATTTCTAAATTTGCCCACATGAAATCTAGAAGTTACTTTGTAATTTTTTTATTGTTATTAATTTAAAGTATAGGTACATACATTTTAAAATACAAAGCAACTACTAAATAAAGAAAACTAAACTAATTGAAGATCGTTTATAATATCTATAAGCAACGAAGGCCTATAGATAGTACAAACGATCTATAATTTCAGGCAAAGTGCCTAAAATGCTGGCCGCGTTGCCTCGCTGGATTGCGAGGCTAACTTTCTGACCAAAATACAGGCCAGCATTTTGGTCACGCAAATATACTTTCAATCTCACCGACATATCCTTAAAAATTTCGGATGCACTTGGATTTCATAAAGCATATTATATTCATGATTTTGGGTATTATTGGTACTCACAATATCCTTGACTTTTTCTAATTGTATAACGGCTTTATTGGTATAGGTATCAGCATCGACCAAATAAAGGAGAAGATTTATGTCAGCCTCTGATTCCGGTTCTATATGACCCTCTGTTGGGTAAATTTGCCATTTGCCATCTTTATTCAGCTAGTAAAAAACAGTAGCTATACAGTGAACATCAAAGTTATTCAACGTGAATTAACTGGAAGCCATTCACTAACATTATTTCCTGTCGAAATGTATAATTCGTGCGAATGGACAGCAAGTAGATTTGCATTAGCCCATCCAGGCTAATAGCGGGTTATCTTCGGACGGATTTCATGTTTTGGTTTTTGTTTTGTTCAAAATTCACTTGGAATTAACGTTAACGAATGGCCCCTTCATAGCTGGATAATAATTCATACCAAAAAGGCCTTGAAGTAAACGTAAACCGGAGAGTCGTTGCATAGTGTTAATGTTTTTTGGAATCTGTTCAGTAGCTTGACCTGCCCCCAGTGTAACGCTGTCGGGGTGCAAGTCACGATAGGCCGAACACCGCTACCAGAGATGTGACAGATATCGATTGTTTTTGACAATCCAAATAAGTTTATCCTGTACACAAACATACAACCACTTTTTTTTTATCGAAAGTGCGGCAAACAGGCATACTTTCCGCCTCATGATATGCATTAATCGCCGCCTATACACACCTGCAACTCTTGCGGCGTTGTCTGTTTGCCAGAGAAGTAGTAAATAATAAACGTTGTTTATTCTTTGAATAACGAAATAATAATGTATGCATAATTACTGCTTTGTTTTTTTTTAAGACGAAACAATAACTATTCTTACGGCTATTTTTACCACCACTTTTTTAGTAATTCGCTTTCTTTGTCTGTCTGTATGTCAGTTCGGTACAAACTTTAAGATCGATTTTAAACACAGTTTTTCTGTTACAATCTGGGTGTCTTCAAATCACGAGTGAATCGGTTTCTTCTAGGCAATCGTGCTACATCGTAGACCGCGTCATCGCTTAACATCAGGCGAGTTGGCGTTCAAACGCAAGCCTACTCTTATTTTATTTTTTTACTTACTCCCTTATCTGCTAGAGACTTCTTTAAAGATTTAGATGACAATGTAATATTTACTTTCTTTATAGCTAACAAAATAGTGTTTTTTTTTTCTTATTTTTATACAGATTAATTATAAAGGGTGCTAGCATTATATTTAGTGCACGAGTTCGAACAATCTAAGTATACAATGGACAACGTTTAATTTTTTTTACTACCTATTTTTATTAGTTTAATTGATAGATTATGAAAAAATATTGGACACGTATTTTTCAGTTTTACTTTTAACCTAATAGTTATTTTTAAAATAATTTTCAAAAATATTATAAATTATAGGCTTTATGGCTGTTTATACCATAGCGAGACGAATATGAAAAAAGTTTATGTCAAGGACAATGTCAAATTTGTCAACATCAAATAGCAAAACAACATGTACTGGGATGCCAGGTCGCAAATTAGATTTTCCATTTATTTAAGTGTTCATCATCATCAATAAATAATAATCAATAGTCCACTGCTTGACTTTTAGCCTACTCCCGAAAGGGTGATTGGGTCATATCCACCACGCTGGCCAAGTGCGGATTGGTGGATTCACATACGCCACTGAATTCCTTCTAAGTACGTATTACCGATTTCCTCACGATGTTTTCCTTCACCGAAAAGCCAGAGCTATGAAAATCCGTACATAAGCTCCAAAGAGCTCATTGGTACGGGCCCGGGGTTGAACCCGCGACCTCACGCTTTCAAGTCTAGCGGTCTCCCAAATGGGCTACCACGGCTTTAATCTATACTAATATTATAAAGAGGAAAGATTTGACTGTTTGTTTGTTTGTTTGATGGCATTGAATAGGCTCCGAAACTGCTGAACCGATTTGAAAAATTATTTCGCTGTTAGGAAGCTATACTATCCCCGGGTGACATAGGCTATAATCTATACCCGTGCGAAGCTTGGGCGGACCGCTAGTTTATTTATAAAAATAAGGTAATAATGGCGTAAGTATTTTATGTGATTTAATCATATGATCCTTTCACAACTTAATGTTTTTTAAACACCTACGTTTATTATTTATTCATATTATGTAGATGGAACATGATATTATGTCATTAATGACTACCTGTTATTTTTAAATTTTTGAACATTTACGGGGTAAAAGATAAATATGGGAATAGATGGCAAGATAGTTTCATATTTTTTAATTCGAGTTTTTGGCAAATTAACTATTCCTCGTTAATCCTATTTTTCTATTATTTATTTATTTTTCAAATAACTTGAAAAATAGTGGATAGATTTTTTTTTAATATTTTTATGGAGTTTTCTTTGTATAATCTCCAAATGGTTTTCGAATTTTTGACTCATTGCAAAAATGAAATGTTGTCCATTTAAGTCACCTTACAGTATGTTCTTGCGGTCCAAGCATCCTCATTGTTATAGCAACGGGTAAAGTTATTGTACCGTTTGGCTTAATTGTTCCTTCCTTTATTTTCACATCAACATCTGGACTCAATGCTTCCTAAAGTAAGTAAATACTAAATTATGATAAATCGAAATTAAACTCTACATTTCATTAAGCTCAGAGAGTTAAGATGAAAATCTGTAGCCAAGTATTTACTGTGTGTTCGGACTGCCTTGCTTGTAAGCTAGTTAGTTCACTTTACAGGCTAGGTTTTACCCTCTTCGACACTTACTCACTCAACAACATTTGGGTTATTCCAGGACCTGCGATAGTATATTTGTCACATGTCTATCATTCGGATTGACTTAAGTGCGACGGGGATAGAAACAATTTGCACAAAAATAGCCGTGTAGGCGAGTTCTGATCAAACTAACACTACACTAACGACCATAAAATATTATAAACGCGAAAGTGCGTTTGTTCCTCTTTTTACGCAGCAACAGAGCCACGGATGGAGTGATTGATTGCATATCTATACTTATATAATATTATAAAGAGGAAAGATTTGTATGTAAGTATGTTTGTAACGAATTGGCTCAAAAGTACTGGACCGATTTTAAAAATTCCTTCACCATTTGAATGCTATATTATCACTGATTAATAATATAGGCTATTTTAATAGGCTACATAACTTCACCCGTGCGGAGCCAAGGCGGACCGCTAGTAAATTATACAGAGTTACACTGAAAGGGTGTACTAAATTACTAAGCCGAAAGGGATCCGTTGTACTTATCATTATGAACAACTGTTACTATGGAATCTATGAAATAGCAAAAAAAACAGCTGTTATAACATTTTGTCGAGTATCAATGACCATTTTCTATAAAACACCAAATATTTTTTTTTCAGAGTAACTCCCCTTGGACTCCTTTCGGCTTAGTACCACCCTTTCCGCGTAACCCTGCATAGAAGGCAAATATGCGTGTACGGCAAAACCCCAGACTTTTACCAGGATAGACAAGTTGAAGTGATACTTTTTATCCTGAAAAATAAGTACGTTTCCTGAGGGAATGTCCATGAGGGTGAAACCGTGGGGCACAGCTAGTTAAATATAAACAAGTTAAAATTATACGTTACGTTTGGTGTGTCGTCCACAACGAAATATCCCCAAAACTCATTGGGTACTATTTGTATTTCGCTCATGTATGTGAAATCTATGAAACAAGCCCGCAGTTTGATCTCAGGGGCGGGCGCTATTTCAGGGACCATTGCGTTGTACAAAATAGGCAGGATAACTGGTGGACTGTCAGATTTCTCCAGCTCCAATTCGAGAGAAGTCTGGTTTGCTCTTATTAAATTTGCAGTCAGAGTCACCTGCATGAGGACAATATTCAGAAACCACTTTTAATACTGTAGAAATGATTTACCAACCCTGGATTGAAAACTGGCAATTTTCATCCAAGGAACAAATACTGGACAATGTATGGTGATTGGTGAAACGATAAAGTGCTAGTAAAATACTTCGCCCGAAGATTGCTAGTAGGTATAAGGAGCTCTTCTCGTTCGCACATTTTCACATTATCTACTTGGTAAATATCTTAAATTAATTCACTGTCAGACAAAGTACAGCCTAAACAGCTGCGATTTAGACTGTACAGGGTGGTAGTAGTCTACTCTAGAAGCATGTATAATTGTATAACATAGGTGAGTACTACCATAGATAAACATATATACGTACTACGAAACAATTTTTATCGAAATCTGTTGGAAAGACTGCAGGACGAGCCCTTACAGGGTTACGTGGAAAGAGTGTACTAAGCCGAAAGAAATCCGTTATATTTATTATTATGAACAACTTTTACTATCGGACCAACCCTGAATTCGCGAAAAATAGTATTCTAGAGAAACGGTCATTCACATCACTACGAAATATAATGAACAGCTGATATTTTTTTCACGATTTTAGTGTTGGCCCCTTAGTAAAAGTTGTTCATAACTATGAGTATAACGTACCCCTTTCGGCTTAGTACATCTTTTTCGCGTAACCCAGTATACGCGTACAATGTCGCGGGCATTTAGCTATTAGTACATATAAAAGTACATAAACCACGTTTTAACATTCATATCATATTTATTTCTTTGTCAATGTGCAATCTTTACATACAAAGACTTAATTTGGTTGATTTAATTTGGTATCATTAAATTTGACGGAGGCAAATGGTCTCAATAAAATATTTTAGGTTTTAGTCAATTATAATGATATTAAAAAAAAAAAATTGTTGAAATTTTATGACAGAGCTAAAACACGGAACACTATTACTCCTAGAGCAAATACATGGTTGTTATTTTGTTTGGAAATTTTCATTCGGTGATTTTTAATGTGACAGAACTACGAACAAGAAGAGTCCCCTCAAATAAATCTTCTTTAGATTATTAATCGACTTCAAAAAAAGTAGGTGTGTGTAAGTGTGTGTTTGATTAGATTTTTTGTTTAAATTGATATACTTTCAGATCGGTCCTATAAAAAATAACAAATCGGTTCAGTGGTTCGGTTTTAAAATCAAAATAACTGAAAAAAATATGTCATTCAAGTAAACTTTGCGAATTCACAAATTTTGAAGTCGGTTTTTAAATTGATAATTATTTCTACGGTAACCTTTAAAGAAAATCTAGATTCAGGTCCTATGTCGATTTTGCACGGTTCGATATGGAATTCTCTTGGCCATTGCGGTAATTGAGGTTTCGGCACATCAGCGACTGCATAATCAGTTATTGTAAAACTGCTAATTTCCGGGCCATCTGAAGATATCTTCACAGATCCGCTGACGTCAACCACAGACTCGTTGATAACCTCTAATTGTAGAGTTTTAGGCACTCCTGAAATTTTTTATTTAGTCATTGGTCGCACTTTCATTGGATTTTATAGCATGTATTGCGTCGGACCCGGGTATGTCCTAAAAGTGCGACCTGAACCACCGGAGGATAGGCAGCAGCGTCCTATTAGT
Organism: Agriopis marginaria; assembly: GCA_932305915.1. Classification (NCBI taxonomy): domain Eukaryota; kingdom Metazoa; phylum Arthropoda; class Insecta; order Lepidoptera; family Geometridae; genus Agriopis; species Agriopis marginaria. The sequence continues at coordinate 13,970,170 of OW029915.1, forward strand.
ACACGCACGGTGAACTTACTGCGATCCCCAAGCTGCCTCCCAAGCGTGGGGATTATGGCAACACCCCTTTCTACGAGGGAGGCCTTTATTCAGCAGTGGGCGTTTAGGGGCTGATGATGTGATGTGTGCCTCATAGCCTCATATCTGATTCGATCTCGTAGAGAAACCCCGAGCATAGCTCGTTGTGCGATTTTGAGCTTGCTTATGAGGCAAATAGTGAGAGACCACGTTTGAATGCCGTATGTCACCACTGGCATCACACACTGGTTGAAGACCTTCGTCTTAAGACACTGAAGTATTTAGGACAAGAAGACGTTGCGAAGTTTACCGAACGCTGCCCAGTCGAATTGGATTCGCCGATTGACCTCTTTCTTGAAGTTGGGTCTGCCAAGTTTGACTATTTGTCCTAGGTAGACATACGCGTCGCGGAAGGTTGTCTCGAATGGAGACCACGGACCGGTAAGCGCAGCGTAGGACGTCTAACAAGATGGACAGACGACCTAAAAGAGACCGCAGGGAAACGCTAGATGCAGGCCGCTTCCAACCGGCCCTTTTGCTGATCGATAGGTGAGGCCTATGTCCTGCAAGATAGCATGTGTTTTACAATCTAACGGCACCCGGTTCGAGCCTCGGTCCTGCACCAATGACGTATTTATTACTTTAAAAAAACATGTGCAGTTTTGATGCCATGGCTCAAATACGATGAAGGAAATACCGTAAGGAAACCGATATGTCCAAAAACCTCAAAAGTTTAAAAAACATATGACATTCACCAACATGCACTGGGCCAGCATGGTGTATTAGGGCTTCTGAGTTGGTCCGATAGTAAAAGTTGTTTATAATAATGAGGAGGTACAATAATACATTTAAATTAAGCCTGGCGTCTAGAGATACGCCCTGTACATAGTTGTTATAATGATGGCACGTAGAAAGGTTTGCTATAATGCCGCTCGCTATATTATTAGTAAAAATTTAACAGCTTAAATAAGTCTTACCCAAACTGACCATTCCATAATCTAAGCAAGGTATACTGAAAGCCAATGATGGATATATTACTGTTCCCCTGGAATTATACGAAACTGAGTTAAATGTGTTATTTAGTAAACACACATAAGATTAGTTAAAATACTAGTAGGCAAGTATACATAAAAAATTCACTCATCAATCAATGAATTTAAATAAACTATCAATTTAAAAAAAACATCTCATACAGCTAAGAATAATCCTTATTAAATAAACCGGATGTAAATTGATCTATTCGTTTGGAAGTTATATGAAGCCACAAACAAGGCAGTTGAACGTATATCATACCTCGGTTTTCGACATCGTGGGTTTAAAATAGGTAATAATAGCGAACCGTCCTGGCTTCGCACGGGTGTATTTTACGTGCGAAGCCGGGGGGTGTCGCTAGTTATATATATAAATCTTCCGTGAATAATTGTCTAACTGATGGTGAAAACCGCATCAAAATCCGTTGCGTGGTTTAGGCCTCGAAAATTGATCGAATTGATTAGGTTAGGTTAGATTAGCGGTTATACAGACAGACACGCGGAAAGCGTGTTTAATGTATAGTATGTAGAAAAGAGACTGATATAAAGCGAAACACCACTGCCTGACAAACGAAATCTCAAACACTACTTGACCTACGAAGCTGAAATTTGGGGTGTAGAGGTCTGCTAAAAAAGAATTTTGCGACAACGTCGAATTAAGATGGTCAAAAGGGAGCTAAAAGTTTATATAAAAATCTACGCGTACAAAGTCGCGGGCAATAGCTAGTTAGGTGCTTATAATGTAAAAATTATCTTACTTTAAATACACTTTCAATACAACATTTGTGTCACGTATAATGAAATTAATCTCCTCAAAGTACGGTCCTTGGTTAGAATTGCAAAAGGATATGACAAAGCATTCCTTGTCGCCCGGCCGAAGGCAATGCATCTCGGGAGTGCAAGTGATGTGACTTCCGAACAGCGTCGGTACCTCCTTATACACAATTACGCCGTTTATATGACCTATAAATAAATCACACAATTCACGCGCATGCCAAATGCAAAACTGTTTAAATTTAGACGCAGCCCATTCTTATACCTTTGTTAATCGCAACGATTTCATAATTGTACATCTTATTGATGTAAACGCAATCCATATCAAGAGTTTCCACGTTCAAATTGATGGCAGGAGGCAAGGAAGTCCCCATCATTTTCAAAGGAATACGCTCTTTCACTCCGTCAACGTCTAAAAAGCCGGTCGCAGTGAATTCTCCAATTTCTTGTGGTGAAAACGTTATAGTTATTTCCGTTGCTTTATTAGGCCATAGTTTTCCGACCTGAAAACCAAACGGACATGAACACACAATAGTATACTGGGTTAAGCAGAAAGGGTGTACTAAGCCGAAAGGAGCTCATAATACCCATCGTTATAAACAACTGTCATGGGAGTTATGGGAGCAACTCAGAAATAGTGAAAAAAATATCAGCCCATTTTGGCTTAGTACTATATATAAACCTATTTCTATATAACCCTGTATAGTAGGCAAATATGCGTGTACGGGAAAATCACAGACTATTACAAGGATAGACACCGCAAGCCCGTCAAGATATTATATGAAAACCCAGCCTAGCGTAACGCATTTTTTGTAGTTTAACTGCTGACGTCTGATGACTACGTTGCAGGACGACGAAGTCGAACTGAATTAGGCGACGTGCTATTTGGAGCATAATAATGTATAATAAAAGTTCATTCGTGTAATTTTACATTAAGAAATTACTAATATATTTACTTTTAAAATATTCATGCTAATGTTTTGTGAGTTGAGGAAATTAAACGCTATTTTATTTATAGTTGGAGCAACATAAAACAGGCCACAGAAAAGCAAAGTAGGTGAATTTGCGGTATTGTCACCATCATCATCATCAGCCAGAAGACGTCCACTGTTGAACATAGGCCTCCATATTTAACCTCCACACTGAATTACAGCCTGCCTTTTGCATCCACTGGATGCCAGCGACTATCACTATATCGTCGGTCTATCTCGATCATCGGTGCGGTATTGTGCTGTAGGAAAAATGAACATTTTTCGAGTATATAAAATGTATATTTTACTTACAGCAGGCGTGATAGAAAAATGCATATTATGGAACTGCAATGTTTTATCACACACAAGAGAATGTATTTCATCATGAAATATTCTAGTATAAACCCTCTCGTGCTCTTCGCTGCTAATCACGTCGTATTCGACCAGCTTCGTGTGTTTCGCTGCTTCGCTGTCTTTTAATTCGAAGAACATGGTAGCCAACTGGACTTTCTCTTCGAAATCTAGGAATCAGAGTACAAGTTGGTTCGTATGAGGTAGAAAATATTTATGTAAATTGTATTGTTTCAAAATTCTAATGTTGATTAACTAGAAATACATATTGTTGAAATATATATAGATTGAAATTTAAATAGAAATTTTTACATTATTTAAAATTATGTTTTCGATGTTAGTTTGTGAACCCAGCAAAGACACATTCTATGCTTCGTGCTTGTTATATCTCGCTCGCGCTTTTCAATATTTTCGAAGATATAAAATTATTGAATATACTTATGTAAAATCTTAACAGAAAGAATAAAGAAAAAACGTCACAAATGATCAGTAAATTTATCACATTGATTCAAACATGTTTTCAAACTTTAAAGCTGAGTAGAAAAATAATTGTACCGATTAGAATAAATTTTTAAATATGTAAACTTGTTTGAATCAAAATTAAAATGTGTCTGGTTATTTTTAATTATATTTCTTTATTAGTTCAGCTTAGTCTACAAATAAATACCTACATTGTTGACAGCCCGTTGGTCCAGTTGGTAGTGAACCTAACTTCTAAGCTCTTCTGAACCTTGGGGGCGTGAGTTCGATTCCCGCCCAGGACAAAAATTTATGTGTTGAACATTTGTGTTTGTTCTATATGTGGTTGTTGATATCTATTTTGGTATGTATTTAGAACTATAATATATGTATGTATATCAGTCTGTGGCAGCATGTGCCACAAATGACAGAGTGTGCAAAAATGCCCCGAATATTTTATTATTATTTTTATCTATAATTTTAAATCTTCAAAATATTGAAATGTGCGAGCGAGATAGAGGATGCTCGAAGCTTAGAATAGATTCATAATATACTCGATACATTACCGTAATATACGTTTTCATTCTTCATGCACAAAAAGGTGAGCATATGATTGGATTTATTTGTTATTTTTAATATTTGTTGGCGCACCATCATGTTAAACGTATCACTAAATCTGACGACATACTTCTCTAGCTCAACGGTTACCATTTTAGTTGACCCTAACGTTTTTATCCGAAAGTTTTCTCCTGCAACAAATGTATAGAAATAATTTATAATTGGTTTGGAGCTAAGTTGGAGAATGATTTTCTCCCTGTGCTCTAAGGGGCAAACCAAAGATTTGTTCAAGACCTTATGAAATTATTTAACTTGATTTAATGGTTCCATTTCCCATGTCTAAACCCCGCTGTAACCAACATATTCTAGCTAATGTTTAGTATAGTCTAGCTGTTTTCCTAAATATTGTAATTTTTTTTCCTCTTTAACAGGCAACGGCATCTATGAACGTTATAACCCTTCTTCGAATCCTGTTCTAATCAAGTTCCAACGCTTTCTCAATAGTAGGTGCCGCATATTTTCTTTTCCCCTCGTTATTGCCTCAGGTTAATCCAACCGAACGGTATAACAAAACTATTATTGTTGCTCTATCTTCACTAGTGGGTGAAGATTACCGTTCCTGGAATATTCTTCTTCCATAGTGCAGTAAATGCAACCACAAGGTTTTCCCCTGCATTTTTAACCTTCGGCCATTAATTAATTCGTAACTTACTTACTGCCAATGACTGATTTACATTTATACTAATCTACCAACTACAATCGCATATTATCTGTTTGTGTGTGAGGGTGTCAGAGAGAGAGAAGAGGGGGTGTGTACGTGTGTGTAACGGATAATCATCAACTGTATAGATTTTGCTATGATATTTTGAGCATATTTTACCTACCAGTTTCAAAAACTGCGTATAAGATTCCATCCGTTGTTCCTAAATACATTGTTTTAAATGCAACTCTGATATCAATTTTTTCACCAGGGTTTAAGTATGCAGATTTTGGCTGCACCGAAAAAGGGCTGAAAGTTTTAAGTAGATTAAAGATTAAAATGGCTGGTGGTTTTAAGCTGCCTGTTGCTTACCTCACGCAAGTGTTAGTTATTATTATAAGGGTTTCAGTAGCAATACCTTCTCGTGACCAAAGTGAATCCAGCAGGAACTGATCCAACGTTATGGACTGCCACAAAAACAAAGTTTTCTACTTTCAGCGGAATCTTCGGAATCACGATTTCGTCGGGGAAATCAAACACAGGCCTTGGTCCCATTGCTTTAACATTAAATTAATATTATTATAAGAAAATCACCCTAATATTATAAATGCAAAAGCGTTTTGTTTGTTTGTCACGTAGCAGAGCAACGGATCGACGTGATTTTTTGCATATAAATAATTGGCGGGCCGGAGAGTGACATATGGTAGTTTTATCCCGGAAAATATAGTTCGTGGGAGAATGTTCATGCGGGTGAAACCGCGGCGCGCAGTATTTCAATAAATCTACTTGGTAATCACTTAACAGCCGTATTACAAAATGCAATCTTTCAAACCAAAAAATCCAGGTACCTACCGGATATCTGGATTTTCGGGCATAAAACTAAAAATAAAAATTGTTCATTTTATGACAGTAATTTAACAAAATCCCAACAAAAACCCTCCTAGAGCTTTCCAAAATTTTTAGCTGTTATTTTCAATACAAAATACAGATCTATTTATTACATAAATTGAATTTTCTATACCTACATCTTTGTATTTGATAGAATCAGAACGCCAAAACTCCAGTTGTTTATTTTTTCCGTCAAAAAATGTGAGAGGTCTTAAGTAGTTATTTCGCTTAAAGATAAGGTTAATTTATTTGCACAAAACACGCATGCGTAATAGGTGGGTTAAAATATTTGTCACTTTGTATCATGTTTTGCCTAGTTTGTAGGCTTACAAATCTAGAGAGATGGCATATAAATACAGTAAATATTATTTATATAAAAAAGTATTCATTAAATTAACTGTCGAAACAATTTCAATAGTTAAGATATCATTTTATTAGTTTAAATAGTTCAGATAGAAATTACTATGATAAACAAATTGACCTACTTCAGTCGTTACAAAAAAAAATCTTTGTATTCTTAATAATATTAAGAATACAAAGAATTATGCTTACCTATCAACGGTATCACATATTGGTCAACGTCTGTGTAAAAGGTGACTCTATGAGTGTAGTCTTCATATAACACTGGTTTGAAGGTGACAGCGAAAGTAACACTGATCCCCGGAGCCAGCCGAGACAGCAGCTGGGCTCCGGAAGGCTTTATGAAGAAATACGACGACTCCTTGTATACCATATTCAAGAATGTCGGACCCTATAATGTAACATTTAAAGCATCGTAAAATCAAGTCTCCACGTGATTAAAGTGGAATAGACCGTATAGAGTATGAGTTTTATGCTAGACCGAGATGGGCACGAGCCGTGACCCGTACGTGCCCGTAAGAGGCACGGTTAGGTATATTTTTATTTTATTTTTTATATATAAAATAGATCCACTTTTGGCCACCAACTCGCCTGGTGGTAATTAACATAACTAAGGATAGGACACGTTAATAGAGAATAAATCTATTCACTCTAGTACAGATAGCCGTTGGTCCAGTTTGTAGTGAACCTACCTTCTGAGCCTACAAACAACAACAACATGACAAACATTTATGTGATTGTTCTATATCACGTTGTTAATGTCTATTTAGGTATGTATTTAAAACTATATATGTATGCATATCAGTCTCTGGCAGCCATATCACAAGCTTTGCTTGGTTTGGAGTCAGATGACCGTGTGTGCAAAAATGTCCTGAATATTTATTTATAGTCTTGAAGATGCCTAGATTGTAGTTCTCAGGAAACACGGAGGACGGCATGGGAGTTCCATTCTGGAGGGCAGTACGTAGGTTTCATAAATAAATGACGACCCAAATCGTTGTCTACGAATCTTTGGAATTTCCACGAGAAAAGGGTGGTAGTTTGCAGTCCTTTTACTTGTCCTGTAGTAAAAGGAGGAGGGTGGAATAAGGTCTTGAAGTTCTTGCGCACACTCGCCAAATATATTTTAGAAAATATACAGACAAACTTCTTTACGGCGGTGCTCGAGGCTTTGCTAGTTTTTGGCGTCTGGTTTGCTGTCATCAATTCGCCTCATAGCACAAAAACATTTCATATTTCATTTCAAAACTACACGAACATTTTATATGAAGACGTAGGCGCCGGAAGAGAATAAGAAGTACTTTTTACAGAGCACGGCTCGTGCCCGACACGGTCTAGTCTAGTATAAAGCAACCATATATCTTACAATAATATTTACTGAACATAGTGTTAGTAAATTTTATTACTGTACCTTACTGATATTTTTAACGGAAAACTTAGCAACAATATGATCATTCTCCTTGTAGTTCTGGAACACCAGTATTCTAGGAGTGAATGCGAGTACTATTTTCTTAGGTTTCTTATTATCGATACTGATGATGTTGTCTATCATAATGCTGTTTAAATTCTGCAGCCGTTCAAGCGTGCTCATTCTCATTTCTTTTTCGTATTCTGAAGGTTGAATCTGTAAATTTGTGATATGTGTTTAAAAAGCTTTTGCCAAAAGTTCAAAAGATTACGAGGCTCCACGAAAAGCCTGTGGGTGGAGCCTCGTAAAACTTGATATACTAAAAACTTTTTTATTGATAAACTAGCTGACCCGACGACGTTGTCTTGTCCAAATTTCTATAAATTTGTTTGAGTTAATAGTTCATACAAAAATTCCATAGAAAAAAGCACTTAGTTTTTTCCGAAATTTCCAGGCAACTTTTCCAATTTTTCTTTCCCTAAAAACCTTGGTTCCGACTATTACGAACATAAAAAATTGCTAAATCGTTCCAGCCTTTCTCAAGTGATGCGCGTATAGAAACGATAGATAGATTGGCTTGCGCTTGACAGCCATCGTGATGATGCGTTCTACGTTCTACGTGGAGTACGCTTGCCTAGAAGAAACCGATTCACTCGCGTGAAGACGCACCCAGATTTAAACTATCGGGAACACCCAATGACTGTTTTATTACATCAACGGGAACACCCATTCAGGCAGTGCATTCCTCTGTCCAGCGGTCCGCAGGTGCAGTAAAAGTGGCATCAAAGCGCAATGTACCCAATCAAATCAACTAAATTACCTCTTCCGATGGATCAACCAGCTTCTTTTTGGCAAGCAAATGGTAGAGATCGGCTGTAAAATAGCCATTCTTCTTGAAATTGTGCAGTATCTCCATCTCATAACAAAATTCGATTTGATTTGGTGACTGATTCGTCAAAATACGTGACAGATCATTTGTTTACATACAAAAGAGTTGCTAAGGCTTAAGTTTCAAAAACTTTTTTGTTTCGAACTTATTAATAAAACACAAACTCTACATTTTTAAGGATGATTAATACAGGGCTAACTTTGTTGCATAATAAACGGTAGATAACAGCATGGATATCATTGATAGAAATAACAGTAACAAAAAAATAGCTCAATCTAGCACGAAAAAAGTGGCAATGTCATATTTTTTTTTAGATGTATGCCCACATTTTTGTCGGTGATTTAGGTGTTTCATTATATACTAACAAATCCTTAATTTATTAAGAAAATCTTGATTTGACCGATCTTATTTTTAAATAACAAGTTCTGGGGTTAGTAATGAAGATCGGTAGGTAAAAAAGTTAGGTAAATGGTATGTTTAATTTAGGTAACTGAGAGATAAGTTAATGATACCTAATTATCATTTTCAGATCAATAGCCTAGTAAAATAGTTTCGCAAGGTATTTGACTTCGGCAAGAGGACGCGCTAGAATTAGTGCGGAAATAGCTTCGCGTCGTAATTTTAGTAAAATCGGGGCAACACGGCCGCGTACAGAAATAGAGGCGGCGCGCACGCGTCTTCCCGCTGACAATTTCGTCCGGATAGGGCGACCGATTACCAGCTCCAGTGCACGGCACCGGAGCCCTGGAGCCCGATTCCTCCAGCGGGAGCCTCGCGAGTGAAGTGCTACATCACATGTACAGTTGCATAACTGTCCAACTCCGAAATGTAGATCGCTACAATTAGTGCTAGTGCTTATTATAAGATATAGTGATTTTATATCTGATTTAAGGATTTTCCAATAACGGTAAGTAGATGTGTTAAATATCTGTTGTTTTACAAATTCTGAAACCAATAAATTCTTAGTGACGCATGTGTACCTAATACGTACAGTTATGTGTAATACTCAAACGACATTAAAAGCTCAATGTATCTATGCCCGAAGGACATTTTTATTGATCAATATAAAATAGTAGCAAATTGATATGGTCTATTTAATCATGGTATTGTAATGTAGATGTAGATGATTGAAGAGTACATAGAAACAGTTTCGATATTTTGGGATATGAGTGCCGGAAAATGGGTCGACGACGCGGCAACGCCCGCTCTATCCCGGTCATAGCAGCGCATGCACATGTTAATAATACCGAATTATATTATTGACATCTTAAATACTAGTAAATAGAATCTGAAGTTAAGTTTCGCTAAAAATCTAAAAGCTGTAACAATAAACACAACTTTGACATCCAGTTGGCTTAGTTGCAAATATCAGCAAACATAATTATGATAATAATTGAAAGTTATAAAAGTAAAATGTAAATGACTATAAAAACATGACAGTACGCCCTTAGCAACAGTATAGACCGTTAAAACAAAACTGTTTACAAAAGAAAATCATGATAAACATACAGACAAACATTTTAATTGATAATTGTGTGAATAATTAGGTATAAGTCAAACAAGTATTTTATGTAAAAATAAATTAGTAATATCACGCTGGACTTATTGGTAGGTTACCAAATTTTCAATTATATGTTATCTATCATTGCCTATGTTTAGTTTTTTGTGTTTGTTATCTCAGATCAGACAAATAAGGGAGGGAGAATCACGTCTGAAGTATGACCTCCAAACAAAAAAAAACATAAAAATCAATTCGCGTAAATTTTTTTTTTTCACATACGAATTCATTTAACCTCCTTCTTTCGTCGGTTAAAAAGATCGAATTAAAATTCAATGTGCACCTACTAGCTCTAGCCGCAGTTGCTAGGGATTCTTACTTAGGTTTATAGGAAAGTTATGGTACGCCGAACTATTTAAAAAAAGTGTTGATCTATGTTTAAAGAGATGCTGAAGGGTCGAGGTCGCGAGCCACGAGGCGGGACGTCGCCAGCGCCGCCGCCGGGGCATGGTCTCCGTCCCGCCGCGGTGTTGCAGCCCCCCCGCACCCCGCTCCCGCAGCGACAGCCGCTGAAGCCCGAGCCTGACTACGAGGTGGTGGAGTTCCCCTCCGACCAGTATGTGAACGCTAAGCTGCAGCCGCCGCCGCCTCCACCGCCCCGCCCGCCGACAGGTTACTTCATTCATTAGATATCACTAGTATAATCACAATCTGCAAAATTTATGCACGGATCAAAATGGAGTAGATACTAAAGACAGTATGTGAGCAGTGGATGGAAGCGTAAAGCCAAGAACGAGCTGAATAACTCTTGGAAGAGGCATTATTTGGCTGACGATGATTATGAGCATTTCGAATGGTTTCGCAGTTCTGATGCTGATCCTAATAAGACTCCTGGGGTAGAGTTACCTACATACAATTAACTAGATTTTAATCGGTTTACTACATGGTGCGTAGTAGACAAAAAGTACAGCTTGCAGGTTCATCACATTAGTATTGTTATGGCGCAGGTCACCCGGCGCAGGCCGGCGCGTCGTGCGGACTGTGCGGCGGCGGCGGCGCGCGCGTGCGCTGCGCCGAGTGCGGCCGCCGCGCGCTCTGCGCCTCCTGCGACGACATGTACCACAGGCATCCCAAGCGCAGACATCACCAGCGACAGGTAAATGCTCCACTACGACCATCCCTCCATTGACGATTTGCGAACGTAATCAATGCAACGGGTCACAGTCGATGCGTTCGCAGTGACGCCCCAAATTTTAGTTTAGTTCACTCGCCTACCTATCGTTTATCATTTCAGTAGAGTTTTCAAAACAAGTGTTTCCTACAATAGCCCCGCCCCGGATATCGTGGGAGTACACTTTCGACAGCAATCCCGATCATTTCCCTTTGTCCACAACAGGTTGACAGTAACACATTTTTGAAAAAAAATGTGCTACTGTCCACCCTTGGTGGTCTGCGACACAACTTTTAAAAATTATTCTCGTCGTACTTGTAGCTAAGTACTTTGCTTACATGTGCATGGACTCATATTTAATTGATTGATTGAATCAAGCGTTACTTTGCGGAAGTTCATCTTCAAAACTGTTTCCTATACGAATCTCTAGTGTTTTTCCGCTTCAACATCGTATCAAGTACAATAACGAATTAATTTATTTATGTTTCACTTTACATAACGTTGTTAATGACGCTAATTTAACTTAACCTGAAACAAGAATTCATTAATTCTGAAACAAAAATTCGTTAAGGTTAAGTATTTAAGTTATTTAAACTTAAAAATTAAGCCAATAAATGAAAGTGTGAATAATTATAAAAAGCAAGAAAATAAATAATTATGAAATTATTTAAATCCGAAACAAAAATCGTTATGCTTGAAATTAATCTGTAATGATAAAAATTATGCATTATACTCGGTCCATGTTTTTTAGTTCTGACAGCTGGAACAACATTGTGAATTACCTAATTATTTCTTTTAATATGTTAATGTATAATATCGGCTACCAGCTACAATTTTACGTCCAAAAACCTAGCAAAATTGATCAGAATGTATGGTTTTCATTACCATTTTTACTGTCTAGTATCTACTGAATATTTGTCATAGCTAAAAATAACGTGAGTAAAAAATATTTTTGTCGCACAGTACAAGCACTATTAATAATTTGTACTCTTTGGAAAATTCTAAGGTAAGGGCTAGAACAATCAAATGATGCTATACAAACGAAGAAAAATATTTATCTGCTAAAAAAACGAAGCATCGTACTTGTACCTACACAGTGTATTAATAGTGTTACAAAGGTAAAAAGTACCAAAATAAAAGTGATAACATTCTCACACGCAATAAAGTTGCATGCTTGATGAGTCATCTATTGGATTTGAGTAGATGGTGTCTAAACAGTTTATAATGCACTTACCACACGTGTCTAAACTACTCTGATTTGGCCCAACGCCAGTAAAACCAAACAATTGAACAGATTAAACCTGTTTCACGAAAAATCTAAATGAGTTTGCTGTGAAAAATTTCACAGGTAACAACAGTATTTTGCATTTGCAGCATATGAGTTGACACTGGTTGAAACCCGACACGATGCTCTATAGCTAAACAATTTACTTTCCAGGCGCTGTCTCCCTCACAGCTGTCTGAAGATAGGCCGCCGTTGCCGCCAAAGACGGTGGCACCTCCAGTACCTCCTCCTCGAAGGCACAAGGTTGGTACCACGTCTATATTGTCAATGTACTTTTATTTTTATTTTTTATTACGTATAAACCTCGTTTGACCACCAACTGTTCTGTTGGTGAGTACAATGTGGTCGAAAATTAAGCAAACAGGCTTAGAAGATATCTATTTACTCTGAATTCGAAAAGACTTAGATTTTATCCCTCAGGAAACAAGAAAGACAGGTTGTTCAATTCCTTAGTTGTACCTCTACATATAAGAAAAGTAGAATCAAGACGTTTAGTAGATATGTATTCTGTGAAAATCTACAATGTATGGTCGTAGGTATAGGGCTGTATTTCTATTGGTCCTACAGGTGGTACAGTAGGACAAGGTGTTTTTTACAATTTAATCTTTGGAAACGGCATTCAAAACTATTTAGAATAACAAAAATTTTCAGATGAGCGCCAGCCCAAAGCCTCCAACTCCACTGCAAGACCAACGGCATGCGACTCTGGGCCACACAATGCTAGCCGGCGTGCGGCCGCAACCATATCCCTTCGGCCAACCACAGCAGCTGCCAGCCCACATCCAGGCCAAGATGGCGCCCTCTCCCGGAAACATTGGGAGCATGCCTTTCTTGAACACGATGCCGCACCCGACGGCGCCCGCGCATCCTCAAATGCAGTCCAATACGATGGGGCATCTCAACTCTGCGTGGAACAGGCCGCGCGGATCGCTGCAAGGGTTCAACATGCCTCAAATGGTACGAGATTTTGAGATGTTTATATTCTACCTTTTTATCTACTCCGACAATAGAATCGTGAGATTCTTCAGAAAACAAGTTAGAATAAAAAAAATATTCTTCTATAAATGTTTCACTTGCCAATGGCGAGTAGAGGCAGTAGACCAATAGTAGGTATACGTTAGTAACGATACCGTGGCTATTCGTGACCAATCAGCGTCAGTAGGTAGGTATACCTATCCGTGTAGTTCAGCTTTATAGTTGTCTTTTGTATTGCGAATAAGTTTTATGTAATGTCTAGGTATAGGGTATGCATAGTATCATATCTTTCACTTGGAGATACCACAAGATAAAATACTATTTGGAACAAAACATTTTACGGCATTTTTACAAGAAAATTAACCTACCGACTAAACTGACTTCACTAGATTTCAATAAACGGGATATTTCACACTTAGAGGTGAAATATTTTCTTCAAATTTAAACGAGACCTTCCTCGAGACTTAGTCTATTTAGTAAAAAACTAACCAATAAAATGTAACATACTTATACCACAGAAGACAGCACTTATACACAAAAAAGTCGAATAAAAGACCTTTCATTATCCTTTGAAAACTTTTTAAAGTGTGATCCATCCCCAGGCCGGTAACGAAGCGTGGGAGAGCCCGGCGGCGGCGACGGGCGGGTTACAAGCGGGCGGGTGGTCGCGGCCGCTGCGGCGCGGCGCGTCAGTTCTGGAGCTAGGCGGCGCGGGTGCCGGCGGCAATTGCAGCGGCTGTGCTCACTGCGCACCCGTCGCCTGGCGGTACGGGTCCTGCGCCAGTCTCGACCACCCGTGGGCGGCCGGCGGCTGGCCCGCGCCCGCGCCCGCGCCTGCCTGTTGCGCGCCGCACCCGCACCTCGCGCCGCATCATCCGCATCATCTCGCGCCGCACACGCCGCAGCCATATCGCAGAGGTGACTTACTGCCCTATATATCCGTACAGGGTTATAAGGAAAGGGTATGCTAAGCTGAAAAGGGTTCGTTATAGAATGATATCCATGCGGTTATACCTGATATCCATGGTTATACTCATCATTACGAACAACTTTTATAGGTAGGTACGTAAGAGACTAACCCTGAAATCGCGAAAAAATATCAGCTGTTACATAGAAAACGGTTATTCCATACATTTGGTAGAGTAAATTTTTTTTTTAAATGGATATGGATGAATGTGCCGCTACAGTGATGTGCTATAATGAACAGATAATGTTATATTATTCTTTCGTAGCCGACAGCCGAACGACATCTCGCGCCGCGTCCCGCGCCGGGTCCCGCGCGGCGTCGCCTGCGCAGTCGGTGCGATCACGCACTTCGCGTCGCAACAAGCATCGCACGCCGTCACCGCCGCTGCCGTCTAGCGACGCCGATTCTGAAAGCGAGAGCGAGGAGGAACCGCCGGCGCCTCGACGCGGGTCGCGGTCAGGGATGACGCGAGATCTAGCGTCTCGTAGTTCAGCGCAACGAGACCCTGCGCCCCGTGAGCCCGCACCTCAACGGCCCGCGCCGCGAGAACCGTCCCCGGTGCCGGCAGCCCCCCCGCCCCCCGCACCCGTCGCGCCGTGGCACTGCGAGCACTGCACATACGTGAACGAGCCCGGCGTACGTGTGTGTGTCATCTGCTGCCGCACGCCGACCGCGCCGCCGCTGGTCGCTGACCTTACCACTGAAATGGAAGGACTCCACATCTCAGAACAACCGCCCTCGCCAGCTCGCGTTCGGGAAAGCCCACGAATGGAAGTTCCAGGTCAGTATGAACCTTTATGGTGCTTGTGGCTGGAACGTGTGTGGGTGCAAGCTGCGTGTATTCACGCTACTTATACCTTGTTCAAGTACAATTTAATATTTTAGTAGAATAGAGATTTTTAAATGAATGATAATATTTTTGACAGCTGAAAAACCGAAGCGGACCGAATCAATCAAATCGAATCGTGAACGCACATCGACCGGATGTGGGCCGTCTCCCCCGCGTGAGCGGCGAGACGCCGAAACGACCGGCCGCCTCGTCACACCCACCCGGGAGCAGAACGGAGCAGCACCGGGATCACGGCACGACATGGCAGTGGGGCCCTCACCACCTAGAGACGTTCGCAACACCGCCACACAACCTTCCCCGCTGAGAGAAGCCAATAAAACTGTCCGGGTGTCTCCGTACCGCGAGACGCAGGAAGCCCCAAAAGCCCCTCAGCGCCACAGCGTGGTAGTTGGCCCGTCTCCGCCGCGGGAAGCGACACGTCATAACGTGTCAGTGGGCCCCTCTCCGCCCCGGGATCGTGCGTTGAATCGAGAAACTGTCACGCCGAATGTAAATTTTCAAAAAAAGTCCGCTGGGACGTCGCCCCCGCCCGACGTCCGAGCGGGGAGCCGCTCGCCGGCTCCGATTACGAAAACTAACGTATCCAACACTGGGACGTCGCCGCCGCCTCAAAGCATATCCACGCAGGTAATGCTGGCACTTCACATCACATCGCCTATGTTTTCCGAATAAAAGAGGACGCAGCTATGCAGGCTGTATAGCTGCGTCCCTTTTTTTCAGAAAGCATAGGGGATGTGAAGTGCCACCATAAGATTATTTCACACAGCAACTAAAGCCAATAATTAGTTCTTGCATACTGCGACGCAGCTTATAGTGTAACGGTGTAGTAGAAGCTATAACATGGGGTTCTTAAATAGATGAGTTAATGGATTCTTAATGGGTCGGCAACGTATTTGTGACGCCTCATGAGGCAGGCCGTCTGCTAGTTTGCCACCTTATGGCATTAAAAAAATCTGGTTAAAGTGAAACTAGTTTTATCCACATCACACTTTTTTTTTAAGTTTTTTTTTTTTTTTTTTTTTTTTTTTTTTTTTTTTTTTTTTTTAATTGGTTCACTAAACTGGCCGTAACATCTTTAAATATTTTTTTTTAAATACATATAAATATGGCAATGTACGACCTCCTAGAAGTGAACACTGCGTGCACATGAATGAATACAATAGCAATAATAATTAATACGCTACTTATAACACTACTTAAATTAAACTAAAGATTGATTTGACTACTTAAATTACAATGTTTTTTGATACTGCCTGATGTAGTATTAAAAATATCCAAATCGTTACAAATGTTATTGTAAGAGGAAGACATTCGATACATTGGTGAGTGTTGGTAATAATTTGTTCGACAGGATGAGAGGCTGAATGTTTTTCTATTGAGGAGGCGACTGCTAGAGCGTGGAATTTTCAAGTTACATTTTGCGAGTAAATCAGGACTATCAATTTTTCCTGTTACCATTTTGTGAAGAAACACGATATCAGCTATGTTCCGTCTGTGCGCAAGAGGATACATGTCAAAATGTGCGAGTCTTGACATATAAGATGGTAGTTTTCGGCAGAGGTTGTTTGCAAACGAAAGGTGGTAGAGAAATTGTTTTTGGAGTCTTTCTAAGCGGTTAATATGCACTGCGTATGATGGGCTCCAGATTGGACTGCAATATTCTAAGAGTGATCTTACATAGCAATTAAATAAAAGTATTGGAATTTCTGGGTCTCTAAAAAACTTCGTTTGTCTAATTACAAAACCAGCCAATCTAGACCCCTTTCTGCTTATGGCATCTATGTGATCACGAAAGTCAAGTTTAGTATCCACTATGACGCCCAAGTCACGCATGCTAGTGACTTCAGTAATCAGAGACTTATTAATATAGTAGTTTGCAGGGGTTGTATTCCTTTTTCTTATAAACTTTATGTGAAAACATTTTGATGTATTGATTGTCATTCTATTAACCGAGCACCATTCACTGACCATGTTGATGTCCTTCTGCAAGGCCATTACGTCACACTCATTTCGAATAACTCTATACAATTTGAGGTCATCTGCAAACATTTGGTATTTTGACTTGATTGTTTTGCAAAGGTCATTCACAAAAACCAAGAAAAAGAGAGGACCAAGGTGTGAACCTTGTGGAACTCCAGATGGGACCTTTTTTGTTGCGGATTTGAAACCTCTGACCTTGACGAGCTGAGAACGGTTACGGAGGTAGGATTCACACCATCTCAATAAAGAACCACAAATTCCTGCGTGGCCTAACTTCTGGATAAGAAGACTGTGGTTAACAACATCAAACGCCTTTGAGAAGTCGGTGTAGATGGCGTGCACTTCCAACCTAGCTTCCAATGCATCAAATATATCACTAACGTATCCGAGGAGATTCGATGTGGTTGACCTACCCGGAAGAAAGCCATGTTGATAAGCATCAAATTGTGGCTTGAGGTGGTAGTAAATTCGATTTTGAATCATGGACTCAAACAGTTTTCCCAGAGATGATAAAATTGAAATGGGCCTGTAATTAGCAATATCGCCTTGGTCTCCTTTTTTGTGTATTGGAGTTATAAAGGCAAGTTTCCATTTTGAGGGGAAGATCCCCTCAAAATAATTGTAATTGAAAATTGTAATTGAAGGGAAGTAATTGTTTTACTAAACTGGCCGTAACATCTTTACTTTCCTATACTTATGTATAGTATAGTTTATTTATATGTATAAAAAAAACGAAAGTTTGTGTGTATACTGTTTTTTTTCACAACGTTGTGTGGACCAATATCAACTCTTATATCGACATAACAGATTTCATTGAAATTTTGTATGTTTTTTTTTGTAGTAATTAGTATCTCTGGCACCCTATCACAAGCTTCGCTTAGTTTGGGGTCAGATGACCGTGTGTGCAATAATTTCCCGAATATTTATTTTTATTTTATAGGATACCGTATATTACGGGAACAAATATGTTTGTATAATTTTATTATGTTTGTTCCATTACTTGCGTATTGTTGATTGGATCTTCATGAAATTTTGTAGGCAAGTGGTTCGTGGACACGATTTGTAAGAGCAGATATGAGCTGTATCGGTCACGGGGTTATGAATTGTAGGGGTCCCGAGATCGCAGTTTGGCGAAGTGCTAGTTTATTTTTATAATTAATAGGCTTGCGTTTGACCACCATCACACCTGATTTTAAGCGATGATGCGGTCTACGTTGGAACACGCTTGCCCAAAAGAAACCGATTCACTCGTGATTTGAAGAGTAAATTAGTTAAGAGCCTCTTATACCAAGTTTGACGGTTTTAAATCAATTTTATTCAGTTGAATTACAATATTTCAGCTGGAAAAAAATACATGGCACAGATACATCTGTGTTAGAGTTTATGATTTGGTTCAAAACACGATATATAAATTTGCCTCGATCAAAAAAAAATTTGAAACAAAGTCGACTTAGTTTATTTTTGTCATTTTATGCTCTAATGAAAGCTCGTAACAACCTGAAAATTGCATGTACTGAAAGGCAATTTTATTCAACATTTTTTTATTTGGATAGATTTTTGATAGTGAATAGTGTCGTTATTTAGTGAAATTAAAAGCGTAAAAAGGACGCGAGAATTTTGGCGCGCCGCGTTCAGTGCCAGGCGTCATCGAGGTCGGACCTATGCTAGTTTTTGTCGTTGCACTCCCCCCGCGGGCGTTCTGACTCTAGCATGGCAAAAAACATCGTCGCTATAACTTGGCGGGGGCTGAGGGAGCGTTTTGTTGCCTACGCAACTCGGATAACCGCCCGTTAAAACTAATTAACTCTCGGCAGACGTACGAAGAAGCCAGTCCGTGGGAGCGCAGCGGCGGCGGCGGCAGTGGCGGGGCGCCTCGCTCGCGGCGCAGGCTCCGGGACGACGCGCGCCGCGAGCGCTCCCAGAGCCGACACTCGCTCTCCAGCGACACAAGGGTGAGGACTGAGGACTACTATACGGCTCTAGCGAACCCACAGCTCTCTCTCCTAGTCGTTTTCTTAAGAGTCGATATGTTGTCAGCTCAAATCAGAATTTTGCCCCTGCGCGAAACAGTGACAAATTTTATTTTATTTTACATGGAAAACAAACAGCTGTTAACAAACACGGTAGATACGAGATAAATAGTAACACAAAAGCCAAAAAAAGTTTTCACTAATACAAACTTAAATACCTATGAATGATAGTGTAAATGCCCTGTTGCAACACCAACTTGGGCATGGATAGATAAATAGAATTTAGACAGTAGATAAAACAGTTGATAGCAATTTAAGATATTAAATTGAATTAACAGAAAGAAAAAGAATTAATGGAATAGATAGATAACAGCCAAATTATGAATATAAAACCTCATACAAATTCACAGATTATTTTTATTTATGTTTTTTTGCAATTCTATTTTTAGTATTATTAAATTTAACTTTTGTTGTGTCAAATCTATGCGATCTACGCCTGTAGCAAGAGATACGCACGAGTCGGCGCCCGCCTCAGAACTAAATAACGTAACGACAAAATAATTATAAAACTCCGTATTACTCAAGAACTATTATAACTTTATAAATAAATAAAATTACATTAAATTACACTACATGAATTTACATTAGAATATGAAAAAACAATATTGTCAACGACTTCTAGATTTGAAGATAACACTAAAATCGTGATTTAGAATGCCTGTTTTTGCCGAATTATTCTATCAAGAAAAGTTTCACCAAGTTTGTGTCCAAAATTACATTAAACTTAATTATATCCTCAAGTATTCATAAACAAAATATGCGTTTGATACTGTTTGTCATAACCCCGCAAATGGATGCCATGCAATCCATGTTGACGACATATAAACTCTTAACGGACAAGTGTTTATTAAAATATTCAAAATGTAATACATGTCCTGAAGAAATTATTTAAACCGGCTAGTAAAGTTTTAAGAGATCATTTTCTTTTTATGGTCTGAAAAAGTGCTGCTCTATCCCGTTCCCGCAAAGTTGGCATGGCCTACTCACAATCCTGCGAGGCAACGCGGCCAGCATTCTGTGCACGTTGCCTGAAATTAGAGATCGTTTGAACTATCTATAGTATTTCGTTGCCTATACACAGAACGTAGAGGGATGACACAGATAGTATAAACGATCTTCAATTAGTTTTTTTAATGTTGTGTTTAGTGTATATTACGTAGGTGTTGACAGTACCGGCTTTAGGGTAGGGCGCGGTTGGGCGACCGTACCCTATACATTTTTTATTATAGGCTATAAATTATTATAAACAGCTATATTATACCTCATGCATTTAAAAAATCTATTCTGTATCCTTTTTTCGATTTGAATGGCAGATTTGGAGGGGGGTGCGCCGTAGAAAACTCGCCCAGGGCGCTGTTAGTGCTAAAACCGCCACTGGGTGTTGAATGTTAGGTAGTTGTTGAATTGTTGTGTAATTTTAATGTAATAAAACCCCTTCACAGATGTATCGCATAAGCATGTTGCGGTAAATATAATCAAGTGTCGTCATTATTTGTATTTGTAATATGGTATAGTGCGCTCTCTGTCTAGCAAGGCATTAAAATGCTTATATCTTTCTTCATTTTGATCAAAGTTTGTTTTCGGTGATCGGCTCTATTTATGGTCAGCTTTTAATGAGGAAATAAAAAAAGTCAGTCTGGTAACCTATTGCAGTTGGTGGTGTTTAGTTAGAAGCGGTTTGACCATTGTACTCTGTACTATGCTCCGTCCATGTTGTTCTGTCTGCTGCAGTCTTTAGGCGTTAGGGATACGCAGATCTGTCAGTCATTTTATTTCGTCTGATGACGAAAGCAGTAGGTACTAATGTTATATATGTTGCAGCTTCATGTTTGGTTTGTTAATAAAGATATTTATGTTGTTTTAGGAGAGCGAGCGGAGCGTGCGCACAGCGGGCGCGGGGTGGGAGTGGCGCGAGCGGGAGGCGAGCCCGCCCGCGGGGGAGTGGGGGGGCCGGCTCGCGCGCCGCGCCTCGCATCTCGACCTGCGCCGCCGGCCGCAGCGCCGCTCCAGCTTTTACGGCTCTGAGGTGAACTAAACAAATAAAAACGAGAAAAAATATATATATTACTCGCCTACCATTGCCAGATAGCGCTTATTATTATAAATTGTGTTTCCAGGCGGTATCACCCGAGCGAAGTAATACTCGCGCGGCGTCCGTGGAGGCGCTGGCAGGTGGGCGGCGCGGGCTCGAGCTCGCGCGCCTGCTCGCCGACGCAGAGCGACTCGGTTACGACTCCGCTGAGGTGAGGTGCTACATGCTATGTTACCTAGCCTATTTCAATAAAACAATGCTGGAGAGACAATATTGACGACTAATTTGTTGGTCCAGGTCCAAGTGGCGCTGGGCGCCAGCCCGGAGGCGCCGCTGGAGTGGCTACGGTCGCGGTGGGCCGGCCTCACGGGCGCGGTGCGCGGCGCCGCCGCCCGCCTCGCGCCGCACGCGCCTCTCTCGGAGCGCGAGGCGCGCGCCGCGCTTGCGCGACACCGCGGTGCCGTGTGGCCCGCCGTCACAGAGTGCGTCGACGCGCTCCGGAGACAGGTGGGCTATGACTGCAGTTGCGGTAGACCGGACTCCCGGTCACGGTGCGTACTTGTAAGTAGCATTGTTAACGTCTCGCTTCGATTGATCCTTTTGCAGGGTGATGCGGGTCGCGTGAGCTCGGCGAGTCGCGTGCGTGGACGCGTGTGGGGCTCGCCAGCGGGCGCGGACGACGACGCGGCCGCTCCCCGCGCGCGCGGTAACCGACAGACCCGTTTGCCTTGACTTGCCGCCGCAGCCCGTCGTCCGCATAACGTTCGCGTTTACGTTTCAGCGGAATACTACAGCTCGGACGAGTTCGAACCGCCGGTGGAGCCGTACGAGGAGTGGGGCCCGCCGCCGGCCCGAGACCGCGAGCTGGGCGGGCGGCGCGACTCGTGGGGCGAGCCGCCCCCGCCACCGCTCCTCGGCGCGGAGGAAGCGGCGCGCGCACTCCGCTCGCTGCTAGCCGCGGGGGAGGGCGCCCTCTTGAGGGAACTGTTGGCACCGGAGAAGGCTCGACTCGACCTTCCCGGCGGACCGACCTACGATCTTATCCAGTCCGAGAACGATTTCATCGATGCCTATAACGCCCTGACGAGAGCGAGCCCGCTGCCTAACATCGACGACCCGACGGAGACCGCTCGGACAATCGAAATGGATCACGATTATTCGCGAAGGGACGATGAGATGCAAAGCGGCACAAAAATAATCGAAAACTTTAATAAAACACTAATCCGAAATGAACCATATTCACGCGAGACTCAGAATAACGGAACTAAAAGAAATAACTTGAGAGCCACATCACCTAAAATTAATCTTAATAAACAGGAGCCTAAAAAGGCTAAAATTAAAATTATAAAATCTGAAAATCAAAATTTGTTTGATTCAATAAATAAAAACGAACGTAAAACAACCGTACATGCCAGTTTTATAGAAAACCAAAGAAATGAATTAAAATCACCAACACAGCCCTTACAATTACAGCAAATAAATCAAGACGAAGAAAAATCTAGTAATCTAAACGATATTGTTGATGACACACAAAGATTGATTCAGCAGATGAAGGATGAAATCAATTCTGACATAACTTCTCTTGACGAAGGGCATGCGCAGACTTCGCAGAGCGAACATGACTCTACCTCGAACGACGAGAGAGAAGAGTCTAGTTACAGTGAAACCGAAGAAGAAACTGACAACATGTCATCGGACGAAAAAGAGTTGACTAGTGAAGGAGAAATTGAACAGAATCCTAAAAACGTTGCAACATTCCCCAATAGAACCAGTTCTGAAGATAATGAACAATTTGAAGAAGCGTTAGACAATCTAGACAATCAGATTGAAGATGTGAAACATGCTAACATTGAGATCTTAGATTCCATAGCTCGTAGTTTGAAAGAAGAGCACACAATAACTGTAGAATTAAACGAAGCTGTGGTTGATCGTTTAAATAAAAAAGAAGACAATAGATCAAAATTGAAATCTAAAAAGCAAGATTCGAATAATAACAAATTGTTTGCAACTGTGAATTCATTTGATGAAATCTATGCCGAACTTAATACATCTATTAACAATGTAGTAGAAAACCATCAACCTGAACTTGTTCAACCGCCTTCAGCAAACGAAGTTACAGAAACTCCTCCTGTAGCAGAATTGACTGAACCTAAAATCCTATTAACCAAACATGCAATCAATGAACTAACACTAAAAATGGTTATTCCTACAAAACTGTTAATTTCAGAACGTATAGACCCTGTATTTAACGCTATCATAGAAACTATTGAAGTGTCTGAAGAATCTGAAGTAGAAAATCAACCAGAAACTGATACAATACCGGTAGTGACAGCTAATAATAATGATTTGACTTACGAGAGAACTAACTCAAAATCTTCTTCGTCGTCCAATGATTCCGAATCGAGTCAAAGTGATGAAGTTGATACTTCAAATTTTATAGAACCAGAAAAAGTTATGGAAACAATCGAAATTAAAATTGAAGATCCTATACAGGCGCAAGTCACAGATAAAGAGCCGATTAAAGAGCCAACACGAAGTGAACACAATACACCACGTAACAGTGTAGAAAAGGTTGTGGAAACCCCGCCGAAAAATGAGAACAAAACCACAAAGACTATGACTGTTAAGTCTAACATACCAAAGCCTGTAAAGACGACACCAAACATAAAAGCAAAAGTAGATAAACTGGCTCCAAAACTGTTAGTCTCCAAAGTACCGGTACGCCGCGGTTCGTTAAAACAGTACCCCGCGCCCGCACCTCCAAAAACGCATTTCGGCAACGTACAAAGCGGGCACGTGAAGCAGCTGCAGTCTAAAATATTCAATGATACGACACCTGCAAGTTCGCAGAAACTGGTAACAATAGACGTTAAGCCGTCCACTTCGACCGCGACACTCACGAAAAAGAAGCAAGCACCTCTGCCGCCCGCAAAGGCAGAACAGAATCAGGCGAAGCAAGCCACGCCACCACAGGCGTCGCCGCCGAAAGAGAAGCGGAATTACTTTAGAGAGACGTGTCGTACCGAGGACGAGTGGACCGACAGCGACTCTGAGGATTCGCAGTCGCAAATTGTACGACGGACGGAGACCAAAGTGGAGGAGCCGCAGGCGCCTCCGTCGCCGCCGCCACCACCGACGGTGCGTCGCGTGTCGGGGCAAATCATCGACCTCGCCACCGTACAGCTGCCCGAAGGATCACCAGAGGTACGCTTGAGTTTTTGACAGTTGTATTTGAATTCTATATTGTACAATAGCAGATACAGGATAAGTAATTTTCTTTTTGACCGCCCCGTTACATTGACCTTTTTTGACTTTTCTCATTCTTCAATTATAAAATTCTTAAGAAATATGATCATATTTTGTGTGCTGATTAATAGTCAGTATTTTATAAATTCGGTTTGATCTCTACTCGTGTCGTGTAGTACACGACTGGTGAATTTAGCGAGCTTTTTGTTTTATTGTATGGTACAGCGTCAAGCGCGCATGCTGCTGGCAGGCGGCGCACTGGAGACGTGGGAGCAGGCGCGGCTGGCGGTGGAGCTGGTGGGCCGCGGCGCGGCACCGCCCGCTGCGCTCCTCGCCGCACTCGAGTGTGCCGACCTGTCCGCCGCGCTCGCCTACCTGCACCAGGACTGTGAACTGTGCGCCACGCGCGACTTGCCTGAACACGAGGTACTATATATACTACAACCAAGCCGGCCTACCTCTTAATTGAGTAGATTCCTATGTTAACCACACGGGTTGCGGTGACTACCGAGAGCAAGCAAGGTGAGCGGATGCTGGAGGCCAGTGCCAGCTTTACTTCCTCATTCTCCCGTACAGCGCAACTACCTTTCAGGAACCGACTTAGTTGAGCAGTAAACTAGCACTCTCATTCTTACTCTGATTCGAGGCTCTCATTGCTGTATAGTTATTTAAAAATAAACTGAAAGTTTCATTACTGCTGTGTCACTTGCTTGTACTAAAGAAACGCAACTACCCTCATTTTAATGTCCATCCAAATGTATGTATACCATCATGACCAGCTGTGTTTTTGTTGCTATCCCAACATGTGAACGTGTCCCGTGTTACAGATGGTGTCAATGTTGTCGTGCACGCACCGGTGCTGCCGCGAGTGCGCGCGGCTGTACTTCACGGTGCAGGTGACGGAGCGCACGGTGGCAGACTGCGTGTGTCCATACTGCAAGCTGCCCGAGCTGGAGGCGCTGCCTGAGGACGCGTGGCTCGACTACTTTGCGCACCTCGACATACAGCTCAAGTCTTTGCTCGACCCGCCCGTGCACGAGCTTTTCCAGAGAAAGGTGAAATTTAGTCCTACTTGTATCCAATGTGACTGAGGATCCGCTTGAGATATCCTGATAAACAAATGGGACCGATTCCTGATGAACGAAGATTCATCAGACTAAAGGATTTGGTGGACTTCCCTGACATAAACCGTAAGGGTATAATAATATCATCACCGGACGGAGTCCGGACCACTGATGTGCGAACTGGCTAACGGCGTCCAATTGAAATGAGCGCACGGCAACTCGACTTTTATAACCGGCAGTACACGTTGGCCATACAAAGCTCGCCGAACCTCAGTCAACGCGAGCATAGGCAAATTAATACAAGGCGAGTGTTATTGTCTACATATTGGTCAAGTTCGATCGAGGCAACGCATCCAACATGTGGACTAGGCTTGCTGAGTGCACACAATCACCTTTGATTTGTGCATAAAAACGTAGCAAGCGATCCCGAGTAGTGGGAAGGCACGCCAAACGAACCATATACATGTTGAGGTTAGCCTGCACTCGGCCTGCTAGGATTAGCCGAGCCACGACAAGCAATGACAAGCCTAGGCAAATTGAATTTCTGTCCATTGGTACTCCTACCTCAGTACCTTCGCTTGGCGAGCAATGGCCAACGTGTATTGCTGGCTTAAAATGTTCACATCCCAGAAAATGTAGCAGATAATACAATCATAAAAATTACTCTTCATTACTTCCAGTTGCGCGATCGCACACTGGCCCGCGATCCGAACTTCAGATGGTGCGTGGAATGTTCATCGGGATTCTTCGTGCATCCAAAACAGAAGAAACTTCGATGCCCCGAGTGCCGTTCTGTCACTTGCGCTTCTTGTAGAAAACCGGTGAGTTAGATAATTCGTTTGGTGATAGTAATTTTAGTTGGTTCTTCGAACCGATAACCGATGAACCGATTCGAAGAACCGGTAACCGATGAGGAAGAAAGGTTCTTGAATGGAGACCACGAACCGGAAGACGCAGCGTAGGTAGTCCTCCCTCTAGATGGACCGACGACATTGTGAGAGTCGCTGGCATCCAGTGGATGCAAAAGGCAGGTTGTCGTTCAGTGTGGAGGTTAAAGGGGGAGGTCTATGTTCAGCAGTGGACGTCTTCTGGCTGATGATGATGATGATTTTAGTTGAAAGTTGAAAATGCCATGATGTTGATTGACGAGTTGTTGTTGAATGTTGAGTATTTTTTTCCAGTTTCTATTGTATATTTTTAGTGTCAATACTGTTGGCTTTCCAATGACAAATAGAGTATCAAATAGGTGTATGTACGTTTAGAGTTCTGTAGTATGTACTAGGCGAAATATTTTTTTCGTACTTTCGTACCTATCTACACTAATATTATAAAGAGGTAAAGTTTGTAAGTTTGTTTGTTCTGTTTTAACTCCAAAACAACATATCCGATTCTAAAAATTCTTTCACTAATAGAAAGCTACACTATTCCTGAGTGCCATAGGCTATGTTTTATAATGATAAAAGTTAATATTCTACACTAAATAACCGTATTAGTAAAACATGCTGGAAAAATATTAGCTGATTGGCTTCTTTATCGGCGTACGCTGACCTAACGGTTTGAGATAAGTAAATACAATGTTTGACAAAAATTTAGTACTTAAATAGTTTTACAAAAAAGTCCGCGATAGCATATACCTAACTATTATAAGAAAACCACAATAACGATAATAACCGGTTATTGTGTTCAGAATAAAAATAAAAATTATAAGGTCATGTTTAGATGCAGTTTTGTAATCTAATTTTTTAATCTTTACAAAAATAAATGAATTCATTATTAGGAGTACTTAATGTAGATAAAGTTTGCCGTTTACAGTTTGTAATTTAGTCGCACAGTTTATGAGATAATGTAAAATTAAAATAACGTGACCATAATAATCCGCGCAGCGCCTTCATACTGCACGTAATTAGTAGGTAATACAATAAAATAACTCTTTAAAAAGATATTACAAGAAAATTACATTAAATATGGGAACAAAAAACGGCCTTATCGCTATGAGCGACCTCTTCCAGACTACCTTCAACAATAGTGTCCTGCGGTGGAGCGGTTTTTCGAACCATAATAGATAGCCAGTTGAAATTTTCACAGAATATGTAACGTTACGGCGGATCAACTAAGAAATGTAATAATAGTAAACTCAAAAAGTAAAAACAAAAGGGGTTCCAGTAGACAAACGTATTTTTGTATTAGTTTTAATGTAAAAACGGTAATACGTACAGCCGTCAAACTTGGCACAATTATAGTACACCCTCTAAAGTATAACAACAAGGAATAAATCATGGCCAAGTGCGAGTCAGTGACAAATTTCTGTTCATTACCAAGTTATAACTGGTAACTGCGGGACTAGATCGGTAAGAGTGGGACTGAAGTAGATTGGATTGTAGAACGGATGCGGGGCTGGATTGCAAAAACGCGGAAAGGGAGTAAAGTGGATTACGGGACGGATCCGAGTTGGGTCGGAAAGGGTGGGCCTGTATTAGAGAAGATTATGGGACAAATGCAGGACTAGCGCAGTAAGGATAGGATGGACAAAGAGTAGATTAAGGGACGGATTCGGGCCTGGAGCGGAAAGAGCCGAACGGTAGTAGAGTGGATTTAGGGGCGAATGCAGAACTGGACCGGAAAGGGTGGTACAGGAGGAGAGTGGAATACAGGACGGATGCGAGACTGAAACTAAAAAGACGGGAGGTAGTAGAGTATAGATTTCAATACAACGCGAGTGAAGCCGCGGGCAACAGCTAGTCGTAATATAATATTGTTGTGCAGTGGAGCAGCAACCACGAGGGGCTGACGTGTGTCCAGTACACGGCGTGGCTGGAGGACAACGACCCCGAGCGCGCCACTGCCGCAGTGCAGCAGCACCTGCGAGACAACGGGCTCGAGTGCCCGCGCTGCCGGTTCAAATACTCGCTCTCCAGGTAACATAATTATACTGTTGTATGTCATATAGCAGACCACTAAACAAGAAGAGATGAGTTGGGGGGTTAGACTACAGCCACTTTCTGTTAGCGTTAACTCCTGCGGAAAGATGAAATTGTATGAAAATGAATGAAATTAGCTTGAGAGGTTATCTCAAGCTAATGTAATTTTTATACAATTTCATCTTTCCGCAAGCGTTCAAGCTAACAGAAAATGGGTCTTGTCTAACCCCCCAGGTTTTTTTTTTTTTTTAATTTATTTATTTCATATATATACACATAATTAATCTAAGTTAGTATCGAAAAACTAAGCTGTTTGTATCGATACTAAGATTCACTATACGCAACTATATATAATAGCGCAACCTTAAATAAATTTAAATATTGAATATTAAAAAAAATACAAAATACACCCTACGTTTACAAATAAGTACTTAGTTACCTGTATTACAATTTCACAAGCAAGCACCTGTTCATCCCGGTAACATTATTTATTTAAATCTGTGATAAGCATAATAAGTTACCAACCTATAAACTACCCCATTTCACGAAAAATAAAATACACACAAAGTGAAGTTAAGTTACGTACAAATCGCTCGGAAACGGCCGCAGCGCAGGCTTGGAACCGGTTCCAGTAGATAAGCCACAACAACGCATATACAGGACGCTGTTTGAACAACTGCGACTCAATGATATCGAGTCACAATCGATAAGTTATTCATTTATGTTTAATTAATTATCTATCAGTAATAAATATTATAATTATGTTATTGTTTTTTTTTGTTTGTTTGCTTGTTTTAGTTACATTTAGTTAATTAAATTAGTTACATATAAGTTTATATTATTACTATTTTTTAAGCTTCAGATTATTGTAAAAGTATTTTTTGTATAAACTTTTGCAGTTTTTATTACTCATATTATTTCTAATTTCTTTCGGTATTCTATTCATGAGAGTGGGAACTAAAAAAGCGGTCATTCTTTTCCCGTAAAAATTACTAACCCTAGGTATCTTTAGCATGTTTTGAGAAACTTTTCTAGTGATGACATTATGTGAAATAGGTTTTTGAATATCTTTGTTGTTAAATTGTTCTATTAATATGGACATATGCACTTTAGTATGTATGGGTAATATGTTACTAAATTCAAAAATATCAATCAAGTTATCTTTATATTGTTTTTTAATATTGTGTGGAACTATGAGTTTTAGAATTCTCACTTGTAAGTTATAAATTTTATCTAAATATGTTTTAAACGTCCGACCATAACTTGTTAAACCGTACGAAATAATTGATTCCGCCATAGCTACATACATATTTAACAAGATCTTAAATGGAACTTTTCGTTTTATAATATAAAATTTTGCTAATATAGCTCGTAATTTGTCGCAAACTGAGTCTACATGGAGACTCCAATTAAATCTGTTTTCCACTATTAGACCTAGGTATGTATGATGAGAAACTTGTTCAATTTCCTCACAACTACATCTAATGACATCGTGATGAAGGGTTTTATGAAGACATTCGTGGCCGTGTGCAATAATTCTGAAGGAGCCTTTGTGTCGTGTGTAGCTCGATTGAACGTGTATTATCTTTGTTTTTGCTGCATTTATTACTAGACCAGCATCGTGCGACCACATAGCAACTTGAGTAAAGTCGTTTTGTAAATATTTGACAGCATCGCCAAGATTGTCAGCATAGGCTACTAGACATGTGTCATCGGCGTACTGGTAAATAGAGCAGCGATTTACAATATGTTCCATGTCGTTAACATACGCTAAATAGTGCGTAGGACCTAGCACAGAGCCTTGGGCCGTGCCTTCAGTAACATCGATAGCTTCACTATATTCGTCTCCTACTTTTACACGAAATTTACGACCTTTTAGATAGTCTCCACACCAGTCTAGGATTGGACCTCGCACACCAGTATTATTGAGTTTTTGTAATAGAGTATCATGCCTAAGCGTATCAAAGGCCTTACTAAAATCAATGAAGAGTAGGATTACATGTTGCTTACTATCGAGGCATTGGTTAACTTCATCTGTAAACTTTGAAAGTAAATGTGCCGTGGATTTATTTTGCTGAAACCCGTATTGCACGTTAGACAATACGTCGTTTTTAATATAGAAGTCTTGAATCTGTTGGCATACAAATTTCTCAACTATCTTGTCTATGACTGGTAGGATAGTGATTGGCCTGTAATTTCCGTATTCTTTATGGCTACCTTTTTTGTATATCGGTCTGACGATTCCAGTTTTTAATTCTTGAGAGTATTGTCCTTTAGCTATACTTGTGTTGATGAACTTGACCAAGGCTCCTAATATGTTCTCGCAAATTAACTTTATGTCAACACATCTAATTTGGTCCATTCCAGGTGCTTTGTTTGTATTTAAGTTTTTTATAATTTTATGCAAATTTTGACATGTTGCCTTCCTAAATAACATTGACTTGTCTTGAGGATACGTGTATTTTGATTCATCTAGAAGGCGTTTGCTACACTTGGGCATAATTTTTCGTACACATTCACTAAACTCTCTGGCAAAATTATCAGAAATAGATTTTATATCGGTGTTGTTTTTACTAAAAGCTTTGATAATAGCCCCATCTACCGGAACTCTATTTCTGCCTGTGAGAGAATTTAATATTTGCCACAGTTTGCGAAGATTTGTTTTATTTTCGCGTATTAGATTTTGGTAATACGTATTTCTCGTTGTTTCTATGAATTTATGAGTTTTATTTCTTAGTTCATTATATTCAAGTCGTAGGATTTTATTAGTAGGATCGTTTTTCCATTTTGTGAATAGTTTATCTTTTTTCTTACACATATTGTTTATTTTGTTGTCAATCCACGGATCTTTATTTCTCTTGCTATTTATATTTACTTTCTTATAATACTTAGCTTTATTATAACAGGTGTTAAACTTATCTTTAATGCATTCATATATTTTGATAGGACAATCTATATTATCGATATCACTCCAGTCTAATTCAGCCATAAAAGATTTCACTTTACTATTGTTGATTAGCTCAATAATTTTTGTATCAACCTGTATCTGTGTTCCAATGCTTCCTATGCACGAAACTATAACCATGCGGTGATCGGCCATTACAGTGCCTAGCGCGGCCGAGTGTACGTCTGACAGGTGTGTTCTAACAAATATGTGATCTATGCAAGTTCGCGTTGTTAGTGTGCCTAATTTTTCAACTCTAGTGTAATCTGATATCACACCTGTCAGGCCACACTCGGACATGCCGCTAATGTAATGTTCTCGGATGCCGTTACTTGTTTTTAAGTCAATGTTTATATCGCCTAATAGATAAATATCGTGTT
The DNA here is from genome assembly GCA_932305915.1 of Agriopis marginaria. Lineage (NCBI taxonomy): Eukaryota > Metazoa > Arthropoda > Insecta > Lepidoptera > Geometridae > Agriopis > Agriopis marginaria. Next base: position 14,001,917 of record OW029915.1, read on the forward strand.
GTTGGAATGAGGTGTTCATAAGTAGGTTTTTAACTTCTGCGATAAACAGGTGCTTACTCTCACTCGGCGGCCTATATATTGCACAGACAAATGCGGAATAGTTTTCTGGTGTAGTTACTTGGCCAAGAAGGGCTTCACAGTGTTTTAATTTGATGCTTACTGTAGTGAATTTAAGAGTACTTCTTACATAAACAATAATACCTCCACCTTTTCGGTTATTCCTCAGTTGGCTGTGCAATGTGTAGCCATTTATATGATACATAGTAGCAATTTTTTGAGAAATATTTACTTCTGTGAGTATTATAACATCAATATTTAGGTTAGCATAATTAATAAAATGGGTTAAGTAGGAAAAGTTTTTCTTCAATGATCTGATATTAATATGGACAATGTTAAATCTAAATTGTTGCTTAGAAATGGTTGGTATACGCTTACTAAAGTCATGAATGTCAGCACAATCGAAGAGTTCTTCATGATCTGGAGATAGATCGTGGGTGCCCAGTTATGATGGGGACATCTATTACCGCCTCGTCTCTGCCTGAGTGGCGAGATCATCGATATCTTCTTCCGCTCGAACAACGAGGGGCTTTGCATTGTCCTCTTTACGTACAAGTATCTTTCCGTCCTGGAACCATACGTATTTATATGATGGCCTTAGTTTTTGTTGCGCCTTCCAGAGTAACGCCTTGTTTGCCTTAGTTAGGGCTCTTCGCAACGACACTTTTGACTGGGCTTCTGACGGAGGTGGGCTACTGATAATATTTCCAACAAGCATTGTTTGTTTTCTGGCAGCGCGTGTCCAAACTTCGGCCTGTTGAATCTGTTGTAGCCCAATCAAGATAATACCGTCTGTTCCATTACGACCATCAACTCGCTTTGTGTACGATATTTCCGTTTTGTCCATATCCAAAATCGACGCCAGCTTATAGGAAACATCTTGTAGGTTTTCCTGTTCCAACTTAGGTACTCCAACCACCTCAATCACGCTATCCAACCGCTGCTGGTCGAAGGTACGAACGTGCTGTTTTAATGCACCCACTTCCAGCTGTAGATGCGCCTGCTCGTTCTTGAGATGGTTGTATTTTTTACCGAGGTCCTTGATCTCTTTACCTTGTAACTCGACCGTCTTTGCGATATCATCAATCTTGCTGACACAGGCTGCCAAAGAAATTTCTATTGGTCCCAGCTGCTTCTTCAGTATTTTATTCATTTGACTCGTGACGTCTCTTAGAAACTTCTCGGTGTCAATATTGCAGCTTCCTGAATTTTTGCCAAATGGTACCTCCTCATCGTCCTCTTCGTCATCAACGTCAGGTGTGATGAATGATGACTTCCGATGGGGCGAATCGCGTTGGCAATCACTGCATGTCCAGTCGAGAGAATCGGCATTGCGCAACGCCGAGAGCTGCTTGGCTGTGAGGCCTGTACACGCTTGACTGGCGTGCACGACCTTTTCACAACACCTGCATTCTAATCCTGGCGACTTCTTCGTGATTCCCTTGCCGCAGTTATCACATTTAGGTGCAATAGGCATTTTTTATTTTTCACAAATATGTAGAGGGTAGATGCGTGGGTAGCTCGCGCACTTAGTTACACTAGACCGGCACGCTTGACAGCGCGTGAGCGAATGAGGTCAGCTCTTCTTGATTAGTGGTCTACCCCCCTGTAGCCCAGTATGCGGCGTGGCTGGAAGACGACCCGAGTGACTGCAATGTCTAGATACGTCTCTGAATACATTTATCTCTAAACATCAGCTTTTACTAATATCCGCCGTTCTTTAAGTACGTCGCCAAAGCCTAGTCTGACATTTATGTTTCCAGGGGTGGATGCATGCACTTCACTTGCACGCAATGCAAGTTTGAGTTCTGCTACGGATGCGGCAAGCCGTTCATGATGGGCGCTCGATGCGGGCTCAGCGAATATTGCGCCAAGCTCGGGCTGCACGCGCACCACCCTCGGAACTGTCTCTTCTACCTGCGGGACAAGGAGCCGCACGAGCTGCAGACACTGTTGCAGGTAAAGCTATAACAATCTGTTGACTCTCACTCAACAAGCCGTTCACTATAGGCTCGATATGGCCTGTATTCTTGTTTATTTGGACAATCTATAGCCTCCGAGGTACTTCCGAAAGGATAATCACTTCCGATACAATAAGATAACGTCTTTCGTTCATCATAGATGAACAACGTGACGTACGAGACGCAAGCGCCAGAAGGCAACGCGGGCCGCTGCCCCATCCAGCTTCAACGCGAGACGCCGGCAGGCCTCGTCGACGGCGTCTGCGGCAGCGAGGCGCCGCCTAACTTCGCTGGACTTTGCAAGTATGCTCACATTGTATTTTGTGAATACGATAGAATAATGTGTAAAACCAGCTCAGTTTCGTTGGTAATGGACCACAGCAACTAGGCCACTGTTCCACCGACTATAGAGTAAAAACGGGCTCGAAATGTTAAAATGCATGAGAGGTCGGTGATCGAGGGGCAGGTGGAGTGTGTGTGGCGACGCGGTGCGCGGTGGAAGCGGTGAGCGCGGCGTGTGTTCCAGGAACCACTACCTGGAGTACCTGTCGCGGCTGGTGCGGACGCGCGACGTGGACCCGCTGCCGCTGCTGGCGGTGGACGACCTGGAGACGCTGGTGCGGCGCGCGGCGCTGCGTCTGCCGCCGCGCCCCTACGGCTCGCTGGAGGGCTTGTTCCGGCGCGCGCTCGAGCAGGTGTGTGACGGCGCGCGCTCGAGCAGGTGTGTGACGGCGCGTGTTGTTGCAGGCTGCACTACACGGAGTACCTGGCGGGGCTGGCGCGCGCGCTCGACCCCATCCCCATCATGGACGTGCCCGAGCTGGTGGCGGAACTGCGCCGCCGCGCGCTGCCGCTGCCCGAGCGCGGGCCCTGGGACACGGACCCCGTGTACGCCGGGATGTGCGCAGAGGTACCGCCGCCGATGGGCCGCCACGCGACTCGCTACTGTCGCTTGCTACTTTTGCCCATTCTTACTACTAATGGTTCGATGGAGCTACTGAACAGATTTCATAGTGGGTGTCGTATCATACCCACAAAACACTCTTGATATTGAAAATGCGAAATTAACTCTATTTATTTATTATCCTTTTATGCCTAATCTGATGAAATCTCGCAAATGTAACATCTGACGAAGCATCTGACTTCCGGGATTAACGTACCAATTTCGGTTTATTCAAAACCTTATAGTAAAATTTTAAACAGAAATTCGATAATCTGAAGATAGGATAAACATTCTACATGGATAAAATTATATGTATAAAAATTTGTTTTTGCTGTTTATGAATCAATATAACTGTTTTTCTTTTTACAGATCGTCAGAGAGAAAATTCCATTGGATTGATTCTTCATCGGTTGATACTGATCATGACTTTACTTAGCGCTCTGAATATTGGTTGAGGAATTGTTTATTTATTTTATTCATATTTTAAATATAACTATACTGAATTAAACAAAATGTATGTTAGTCTATAAAAAAAAAAAATATATATGTTACTCATACACTTTTCGTTTTATTTCCCTCATATAAAAATATCATCACTACACTAGTCATATATTTTACTTACCAGTGATCAGTCATCACCGCCTAGCGAAGTGCTCGTTCATGTGTAAGCGGTCACGTTGGATATAGTGCCTGTTTGAACGAATGCGGCTCTCGAGTGAATCGGGCAATGCGCGTGCCTCATGGCGGGTCTGTCGCGGCGCGCGCGTGGCCACCTCGCTGTCCTCGGCCCGCTGCCGGGCCACGCGCTCCCCCCGCTCCACCTCCCGCTCCGCCCCGGCTGCCACCATCTCCGCCAGTCGCGCTGCTTTCTCTTTCTCGCTTAAACCTTGCTTCCTATTCCTCGTGTCTTCGTAATTTCTTTTTGGAGAATACTCTCTTTTATAGGTGTCTCGTCTTGGTGACGGTCTCGGTGAGACATCTCTTCGATGCTGTCTTGGAGACGGTCCCCTATTATATCTGTCTCTTTTATCACTTACATCTACCCGTTTGTCTTTGGTAGCATTTTTATTTTTGCTGTCATTGTCTGGCCGATATCTGCCAGTATCTTCCATTGACTCATGCTTTTTCCTGAAACTTTCGCTTTCAGATTCACTCCTATGTCTTTTGGAATCTTGTCTGCTTTTCTTTCTCAATCTTTCTTCATTACTATCATCAGTATCGTCACTACGACGTTTCCTGGATTCCTGCTTGTTACCTTTATGTGACTTAGATGATATTTTACCCTTGTCACTCATAGATGACTTTTTGCTTTTTATATTGTCAACATTGTCATCACACGACTCCGAGTCTGAATCTGATGATTGTCGATTCTTTTTAGATTTCTTCTTTTTATGTTTCTTCTTCTTTTTTTTCTTCGATTTCTTATGATCTGATGATGAATCAGATGAGTCATCTGAATTTAAGAGGCCATTTAAATCTATTCCTTTTTTACCAGCTAGGGCATTGAGTTTTGCTGCGAGAGCGTCATCCAAGTCTTTTCCTTTCTTCTTACTTTTTTTCTTGGATTTACTCATTTTATGTTCTTTTTGTTCCTGTAACCAAATAATTATATCATTATAAGCCTATCATCTTTCCACTGCTAGGACTCGGGCCTTCTCTCAGAGAGAGAGAGAGCGAAGATGGGCTTTAATCCACCATGCTGGCCTAATGCATGTTTGTGACTATTATTATATCTTAAAACTTTTTTGAGTTCGTGGACATACCAGTTTTCTCATGGTGTCACCGTTTTAAGAGAAAGCCGCAGCAAGCCTATCTACTATAAAAAAAAAAAAAGATGGCATTAAAAATGCTTTTAATTTATTTAAGTACCAACTAAGTCATTGATGCAGGACCGAGAATCGAACTAGGTTCCGTTGGATTACAGAACTCGCATGCTAACGATTGGCACTCAACCAACTTTTTTTTTCTTCTAGTAAATAATTATATGGTCCACAATAATACTTTAAATTCACATAAAGCTCCCTTTCTGAAATGTGTGTTGAAGGCTTATAATATTTTATAAATTAAATAATAGGCTTGCTTATGTCCACCATCTCGCCTGATGAAGGAAAATCATGTGATGCAACAATACAGTCTACGTTTTTTCGCTCTGCTTTCTTTAGCTGCAATACCTGTGGAAAAGGCTTACTGAAAACATTTATTTTTAACGTTTCACCATAGTACATCATCTACCAGCTACAGCCTTATGTTTTTAGGGTTTCGTACCCAAAGGGTTAAAATGGGACCCTATTACTAAGTCTACGATGTCTGTCTCAGTCCGTCCGTACGTCTGTCTGTCCTACCTTTAAACGGCTGCATTTATGGGGACAAACAACAAACGTATTTTTTTACGTATTTTTGTATTATGTCTAATGTAAAAATGGTAAAATGTACAAGCGTCAAATTTGGCATGATTATAGTACACACTCTAAAGTATAACAACAAATAATAAATAATGGCCAAGTGCGAGTCGATGACAAGTTTCTGTTTGTTACCAAGTTATAATTGGTAATTTCGTTATTGAATTTTGAGGTGGTACGGAACCCTCAGTGCGCGACCCGACTCGCATTTGGCTGGTTTATTATAAACTAGCAAAGATAATCAGAATTAACTGTTTAAAAAAAAAAAAAAAACATTTCATTTTTTGCCAGAAGACGCAGCGTAGGTAGGCCTCCTACTGGATGGACCGACGACATCGTGAGAGTCGCTGGCATCCAGTGGATGCAAAATGCAGGCTGTCGTTCAGTGTGGAGGTTAAAGGGGGAGGCCTATGTTCAGCAGCGGACGTCTTCTGGCTGATGATGATGAAAAAAAAATTATATATACTGCAGCTGGCAGGTTGCGATAGTATAAAATTCTTACTTGTTCCTTTCTCAACAACTCTGTAAGCTTCTTTCTTTGCAATGGATTATTCAACAGGGCAGCCCGAGCAGCGCGCTCCCTTTCTTTGACCAACAATAATGGGTCTTCTCTCAGTTTCCGAGTCAGATCCACTTGAGTGTCATCGGCAGTTGTTGTCATGCTGGATCCCACAACTCTTCGAGACAAAGCTGGTATAGTATTCTGGACTTGATCACCATGGTCACTTTTACCAATGGCTTTCCCTAGTAAGTAATCTTCTTGTTGCACTTGTTTATCAGGCTTCTACAAGAGATAGCATAACAAAAAGGTCTTTAAGATGGTAAAGTTTCATACCTTTTTATGTCAGGTGTATTATTTAAATACATCTTACTCTGTATTTTCTAAACTACTGAATCAGTACCTATTATTTACGTGATTATACCAAAAAAAAAAAACATACAGTACAGTTTTGATTGAAACTTTTTTAACTACAAATGCTAAGCATGTACTAAATTAACAGTTCATTGGCTTAGAAAAAAAATGTCTCTACAAAATTATGTTCTTCTGGCATTTTTTTTTAATCTAATAGGCTTGCGTTTTAACCGCCAATTCGCCTGATGTAAAACGACGATGCGGTCTACGATGGAGCACGCTTGCCTAGAAGAAACCGATTCACTCGTGATTTGAAGACCTAGCATGGGCCGTGGATATATTGTCTTTCCACCATTTTTATCCCGCGAGAAAAATACAAACGTATCCATATTCTAGCTTTGTCGCGTCTAGGCGTGGATAAAAACGGTGGAAAGACTATTTATCCACAGCCCATGCTAGGCCTGCAGGGGAACACCTATATAAAAGTTAGCATTATGATGTGAATTGTAACGGTACAACTATGAGTTTCATTGAATTGAAGCAATTTGGCAACATGCCTATAAACCCATATGGGTGTCACGGTGACCAAACACGTTGGCAAGAAACGTCCACGTGGCGACCACACTCATGTGTCCAAAGACAGCGTAGCTATAGCAGAAAAGGCTATATTTATTAGGCAACTAGGGGATTACCATATAGGACCTTGATGTGGTTAGCTAGAGCTTGGAATCACGAATTCAATAGCCATCTAAATAAGACCACATCTGCACTGCAGTCAGAGGCGATGGGTCTACAAGCGGCAAGAGTTCTCATAAAAGACTTTGAACCTAATGTACAGAACAAAAACAAGCAACTGATGTTCACTACTGACAATGCCGCCATAATCTATGCACTCAGAAAACCTACAACTATGTCTAGTGATATCAGAATGCCAGTCCGCCCTACAAAAGTTAGCAGACAGATATTATGTTACAGTTGAATGGACAAAAAGTACATAGCACATGTATTGTGAGGGAAACAAATAGGCAGACTCACTCGCTAAGGAAGGCGCGAAGTAGCAAATTAGTCTGTTTGTAAAGCTCATCCACATATCACAGGTCACTGGAAATAGCACATTGTGCGATTTACACGGTCTTTTTTGCCATAGACTTACAAAATGTGAAATGAGCTACCTCCCGCAGTGTTTCTGAGGAGCTACAACATGGGGTTCTTAAATAGATGAGTTAATAGATTCTTAAAGGGTCAGCAACGTAGTTGTGAAGCCTCTGGTTTTACAAGCATCCATAAGCAACGGTGACTGCTTACCATGAGGCAGCCCACCTGCTAGTTTGCCACCTATGGCATTAAAAAAAACAGCTAATGAAGCACGGAATCAGCGATTGCAAACGCTTGCAAGCGTGGTTTTCAACTTACATTAATTGAACACTTATTCATTATTACTTGATTGATAATTTCAAGTCACCAGTTCCTAGCCTAGGCCATGGATGTAACCAGATGGTTTTATATTTTGACATACTATCGTATTCAATTTATATCAGAAAAGTCTACTTACATCGTACATCCAATGCAAACGGTTGTCACTCGCAGCGCTACTGTGGGCACCAAAATTTCTTTGAGCCATTTCTTTCAATTGAGCATGATCCCTTTCCTCATTGCGTTCTCTTTGCAATTCTAATATTCGTTTCTTCTCCTCTGCAGCAGCCTGTTCTGCTTTCCACACACGCTCTTGGTTCTTCATAGTATTTGGGTGCCATGACTTCTTGGTATTCTGGAACAAAAAAACAAACGAAAATAACATAGTTGAATTAAACAAAGCCTACAAGATGATCAGATCATTACATGATCAGATTGATCTGAGATTACATGAGGTCCACATAGGACAAAACCAGGGGTTAATGGAGAGAAAATTTGTAACTCTTACTTACCAAGTCACCTCCTCCCATTGTGATAAGGGTACCACAAAGTTAATTAAAACTATGTATGTTCTTATGATATTTACTTCTACAATAGATGTTTTATTTAGGTACTTGTTGAAAAATTAAATACCGTACAAACCACTACAAACTGCTACAAACAGAGAAATATAATTTTTTTTTTATTTTTTTTTTTATTTTTTTTTAATTAATGGCTACCGCCCACATTTAGGGCACTTTGGCCAACGTCACGTTAACAAAAAACGAACGCGATTTAAAATAAAACAAAATATGACCAGCAATCCTAAAACAAAATAAATAAGTAATACAATACATATAAATACTTACAAACACAAAAATACACTATAAAGCACTTTATACACTAACATTATTGTCAGAAAGAAAATTACTTATAATACGGAAAATGGAAATATCATTTGATGAGAGAAGAACAGACATAGAAGTTGGAAAAGGAACTACAAGACTAAGAGAAAGAAAAAAAGCTGAATGATCAAGCAGCGGACAGGAGAAGAAAATATGATTGAGGTGGCCGTCATCAAGGCCACACTCACACAAAGAAGAGTCCCTGATACGTAATTTTTTAAAATATGTGGGAACACAACAGTGTCCCAACCTCATTCGAATTATGCAACTTGTAATTTTTTTACTAAAGTGCATTCTGGCAAACCACGGCCTCCGAGGGATTACGGGCTGGAGAGCCGCATAAGCGGAACCCCTAGACCTGGCAGAGCCACGCCAGCAGAATGACCATGACTTAAGTAAAAGAGACTTAGGAAGGGATGCAAGGTCATGGGGAAAGATACAGAAGGGAATTTTGTCTCCGCAGACAACGGCATCCTTTGCCACTCTGTCAGCCCGTTCATTTCCAGAGATACCAGCATGACCAGGAATCCAAACAAAAACAACTTCTAGACCTTTGGAATTGCAGATAGATAAGCATTCCTTAAGGAGAAAAAGAATAGGGTTGTGGGAATTGGGGGAAAAAGGGTTTGAAAGAAGAGACTGGAGGGCACTGCGACAGTCAGTAAAGACGAGAGAACGGCGGAGATTAAAAATAAGAATATAACGAATAGATTCAAGGAGTGCCCAGCACTCACCCGAAAAAACTGAGGTTTCAGGGGGAAACTTAACCTTTTGTACAATGTTAAATTGTTCATGGAAGATACCACAACCAACACAACCCATAGGGGAGTGTTTTGAAGCATCAGTAAAGATATAGTGCCACCCATGCCAATCCCTCCGCAGAAGACCACGGAAATATTCATCAGCATGGGGGTCACCAGCACAAATGTCAAAGTCTAAAATTACAATTGGGCGAGAGACAATGACATCATAACTAAACGAGAAAAGAGGAAGCAAATGAGAACGGAGAACAGGATCTTTTAAAGACTTATAGGTAACAAAACTCTTTACTAGAAGAGGAAGCTGCTTATGGAGCCAAAACCGAGAAGAAAACGAGAAACTATGGAGAAGCTGAAGTTTAGGGACAAGAGGATGATTAGAAAACTGCACACAGCGAAAAAAAAATCTATTAGATAGGAACTGACGGCGAAGATGAAGGGGAGCATCAACACATTCAACCTGAAGTGCATTGATAGGAGAGGAAAGCATAGCACCAGAAACAATGCGAAGGGCTTTCGATTGAATCAAATCCAGTTTCTTGATACCACCCTTGTTAGCTGGCTCCAGCAAGAAGGAGCCATAATCTAAAATGCTACGAATAATGGCGTTATACAAAAGTTTTAGTGTAAAAGGATGAGAACCCCACCAAACACCCGATAAACACCTTAGAATGTTAATATTTTTCCGACACCGATCAGCAATATAATCACAATGCATCTTTCCACTAAGCTTATTGTCCAAAATAAGACCAAGAAATTTCACTGACTCCTTAACTGGAATCCTGGGCCCTTTAACAAAGATATCTATTTCAGGGGGATTGCGCTTTCGAGAAAAGAGAACAATGTTACTTTTTGATGGTGAAAGATCTAGACCATTTAAATGTAGCCACGAGTTTAAGCACTGAAGGGATTGAGAAATACAGTGACTGGCAATGTCAATTTTATGGTGAGAGGTATATAAAAGGATATCATCCGCATATTGAAGAATACGGCAGAGACCAATAGATACCTCTAAATCAAAAGTATACACATTATATAGAGGAGGACTAAGAACAGACCCCTGAGGAAGACCACGCCAAATGATTCTGTGAGGAGAAATTGAAGAATCACTGCAACGAAGATAAATATACCTTTCAGTTAAAAGATTCATGACAAAATTACATAACTTAGGAGGAACCTTCAACAAAGAAAGTTTATTTCCGAGAATAGAAAGCTGGACGGAATCATAAGCGGCAGAAATATCTAGAAAAGCACCAATAACTGATTCGTTTCGAGTAAAAGCAAGTCTAATATCAGTTGTAAAAATACTTAGGCTATCCATAGTGCTCTTGCCCTTTCTAAAACCATACTGAGATTTGGCAAAAAGGCCCTTACTTTCAAGAAACCATTCAAGGCGGTTCTTGATCAGGTGCTCAGCAAGTTTCGCCAGAACAGAAGAAAGAGCAATAGGACGATACGAATTATGATCCTCCGGGTCCTTATCGGGTTTAAGAATTGGGATAATATACTGAGATTTCCAACTAGCGGGAACAAAACCAGAATCAAAAATAGAGTTAACCAAAGATAAGAAAAAGAGAAGTAAACTGTCACTCGCCTTCGAGAAAAATGAATAAGGTAAGCCATCCATACCAGGAGCAGAATCTTTGACGGACTTTAATATATTTTTCAATTCAATTAATGAGAATGGCTGATCTAGGGGATCGTTTGACGAAGTAACAGCTAAGGAGGGTAATTCCGAAGGGAGAGGACAATACTGAGGAGCTAACTTATCCATAAATGCCTCAGCCCAAGACTGAGAAGGGCTACAGCAACGAAGAGGAGGACACCAGGAGCGTCTATATCTGCGAATTTTCGACCAAATAACTGAAGCAGGTGTACTAGGACTTAAGCTAGAGCAATAAGCCCTCCAACTATCCAGCTTCTTCAAGCGGAAAAGGCGCTTAGAACTAGCAATGGACCTATTCACTTCAGAGAAGTTCTCTAGAGTCATAGAGCGGCGGAAATTAGCTTTAGCCACCTTACGGGCTTTAATAGCATTACTGCAGTCCTTATCCCACCACGGAGGAGGAGGCAATTTTCCAGACGCAGGCTTTTTAACAGGAAACGATTGGCTAGCACACTCATGGAGCATACGGACCAGATTATCAGAGGAGGAAGAGATATTAAAAGAATTAACAGGAGGTAAATTAGCAGAAACAGAAACAGAGAGGTCGTGAAATTTTTCCCAGTTAGGACAATCATTATAATTTAAAATATATTTAAGAAGAGGAGGATTACCAGAAACACGACTAGAATTACGTTGAGGAAATTCAAGAAGAATAGGAAAATGATCACTGCCATGAGAAGAAGGAAGGACATGCCACGACAGAAGAGAAGCAAGCTCAGGAGAACATAATGAAAGATCAACAGCACTGCGAAATTCATGAGGACGAGTCCTCCTAGTAGGGGAGCCATCATTAAGAATGCAGAGATTAAGAGTATCAAGAGAGTCCAACAAAAACTCACCACATTCATCGGACTTACCACAACCCCATACAGAATGATGACAATTCAGATCACCAAGGACCAAAAGCGGCTTTGGCAGGGAACTCAAAACCGAAACTAATTTACGAAGAATGAACTTAGAAGGGTCAGGAATATAAAGTGAGACAACGGAATAATTCTTGACACGCACAGCAATTGCTTGAAAACCACTATGAACAGGAATAGTAATAGGAGAGAAAGGAATATTATTTTTTAACAGGAGGGCAACACCTCCAAAACCATCTTGTCTGTCACTTCTGATGACATCAAAGCCAGAAACTCTAAAATGAGAACCAGACTTTAACCATGTCTCAGAAATAGACAAGGCAGTAATATTATATTTATTAACTAAATATATAAGATCAGATAATTTATTATATAGTGATCTACTATTCCATTGAAGGAACTTGAGATCCATTAGATAGAAGGGAAATGAGTGAATTTAAATTAAATGCAGCGTTGGACGGTAAAGGATGGGAAGGGGAGTGATGAGCACGGGGAGGGTTGAGAAGAGAGGAAAAAAGATTTAAAAGTTTGAGAAGTTCAGAGATAACCGATTGAACAGATGGAGACTCGGGGGATTTATTAGGGTTAAGGGCACATCCATTAGGAGCGGCTTCCGCAAAGTCACCCCTAACAATGTTTGAGTGAGCCAAATGGTCATAGCCAGAAGAGGGAGAAGTTGAACCAACAGGCCTGTTTTTTTTACTCCTGTAGTGCACTCTGGCAGGCTCCACAGTAACGTGATTAGTTGAACCCGAAAGCTGAGAGGGAAAAGGAGGAGAAGGTGCCAAAGAAGAAGAAGTCACTTCTGCATAAGTAATTCTTGATGAGGGGTGAAGTTTCGATGCCTCTGCGTATGATAAAACATTTTGCGACATTGTTTTTTTAATAGAAATCTGGCGAGACATTTCGGGGCAGATTTTATTGGTTGCGAAGTGACTACCACGGCACCTAACACATTTGGCGCCCTCCGCATCTACATTGCACGAGTCTCCAGTGTGGGCTAAAGAGCATTTGAAGCAAACTGGCTTCGACCTGCATTGGATCTTGGTATGTCCGTACCTACAACAAGAAAAACACTGAATAGTAGGTAAAACATACTGCTCCACTTGAAAAGAGTTGTAGCACAGAAAAACTCTTGGGGGTAGGAGTTGGCCATCAAAAGTTAAAACAACAGTTTGAGAAGGTTTCCATGACACTGACCCATCAATCACCAATTTGAAGTTCAATCTACGAACTTTGATTATCGGGCCGCACTCTTGGGGCACCCGTACTTCCTTTATTATTTCTTCGTCGGATAAATCGACGGGGATGCCCCGTACCAGACCCAGACGAGTTACATTATATGAGGGAATAAATGCTTTATACCCCTTATTGGCGAGGGAGCTCGAGTCTATGAAGGCATTAGCGGCCTTAAATGAGTGGAAACACAGCGAGATTCTATTTCGGCCCACGCTTTTAATTGATCCATCAACAATGCCTTCAAATTCTCTCGAGCGCTCAAAAAGGAATCGCCCGAAAGTAACAGGGTGCAAAGAAGTGCTATCAGAAGATACAACCTCGATTTTTTGTACGTGAATAACATACGGCCCACGATCGGATGAAACATAGCACTGACGTGCAACCGGAGTTGGAGCGATTTTTTGGCCCGGGGGCAAAAATGAGGAGGAACTTGTTGAAGCAATTGTCTTCTGACCTAAGGGCAGAGACGCAGATACGGGGGTTGGAAGAGTGGCAAGGGAAAGCTCACTGCTCACAGTCGAAAAATAATTTGGGGGTGTGTTTTGTCCTGAAGTAAGAATTACGTCATCAGCAATTTTAAATTCTTCACCAGAAGAGTCAATGGGAGAGCATGCTCTTACATCCCGTTTCAAAGCTCTACGCTTAGAGCGTTTATGGGTTTTTTGGACATCCTCTGACGTGGATATTGCTGTAAAAACACCAGGAGAGGGAGGAATATTATAATCGGACGCCATTATTCCACCGCCAGGATCAGGAGGCTCTTCGTCAATCATACTAATGTCTTAGAAAAGGGGCTACTGACAAAAATCAAGATATATAACTACAATGATACTAATTATACTAGAAATGAAACTAAAAATTAAATGATAGCAATTTACTAGGAAAACTGGTCAATTAACTATGATAAATGGATTTAAATAGAAAAATATAACCGGAGAAATTTTTTCCAATGGTGACACGGCGATGACGTTCGACCAAAAAAAAAAAAAAAAAATATATAATTTTCACTGGCTACAGCAAAAAGTAGTATTATAAAGGGGGGATCTCCATCAAACTCAAAGAGATCTGCATTCTGCATAAATATATAATTATGTGTTCTGTGATAAAAACAAGACAACAAAAAAAAATTTTTTTTTGTTTAATTTTTCATGACCGTGGATACCAATGTCTTTAGTCGTAATATTAGACAAGTTTACTTAATATTAACAGCGTCAAACAAATCATAGTCAGAGTCAAGCAAAGTAAGTCTCGGTCAAGTCAAAACAATTGAGTCAAAATCATGCCCGAGTAAAGTGGTGGAGACTTTACAAGAGGCTTCTATGGAGTTTTGGAAACAACACGAAAAGACACGTTTAACCTCGTTATATAACTACCCCACATTCGAGCACGTTCACGAACATTTAATAATTGTTCCAGTTTTGATTTATATAGTGAGTGCACTGTATAAATCAAAACTGGAACAATTCAAAATATACCAATACATATTTCAAAGTTAATTCACCAATACTATAACAACTCAATATAATCACTTTGAAAAACTATGACAATTCGAAATAACCTATTTTAGTTCTAAACTCATACGCAATTTTGCTATGGCTATTGACGTGCAACTGACAATATTCCTGTTTAGACGGGAGAGAATTTCAGACATTCATTCAACAACATGAAGTTAACGCCATCTACTGGACCATTTTTGAAGCTTTTATTGAACCTGTTTTTGTGGTTTACTTGAGTTATGTTACAGAATAATCGAATACAATGCTAACTCCAAATTGATGTTTTTGGAGTTGTCTTAGTTCTGATCTAGATGTGCGGATAGGTATATGCATTTTTTATAAAAAGAATTAGGTACTTGGGTATGAATCTTTACAAAAAATAATTGAACTCGTAGATAAAGTTTGCCATTTACTGCACTAAGTGGTTTAGCGTCTTCATACTGCACGGAATAAGTAGGTAATAAAAAAACTACTTACCTACTAGGTATAACTTTTTATTGACACCATTAATTATCGTTGAGTAGGTAGGTAGGTACCTTCTTATTCTGTGCATTATGAAGGGTTGGTAGGTAATTGGTTCGTGAAATTGGTCATCAAACTATTTTAGATATGCAATAATACCTACCTAGGTACCTAGGTATTGAAAGTGCACGATACCGTAGGTACTTGTTTACCGTCTATGTTAACTAGGTACCTATTCAGACTATCAAGACATTTTATCAATAGGTATAACTCATTCAACCTATTTTAAAAACGTCTACTGTATGTCTTTGGGACAAATTCATGCCGAAGCAAATTAAATTCAGCAAAATTCAAAGCCCACATTGAAACGACGCGGATACAGAGATGTGAGGGGCGAGGTAGGGGGTGTGCGGGCGGTAACGGCGCGGGTCAGCTGCGGTCGCATTGAGGAAGGTTGAATCGGGCGCACCGCACGAGCCGCGGGCCTCACGCACCGCGGTTTCGAACGTTCGACGACCGTGCAGCGCGTGTCGACACTTCGCCCCGCACACCGCACCGCTTGCCTACCTCCGCGCACCCTCTTAACCTCACTCTCCGTTTTTAAATTCATTTTACCTACGTAAAATATCAACTGTGAAAGCTTACATTGATACATTTACCTAAACCTCAATATAAAACCACCTAACCACCTTATTATCAAAATTTTACTCACATAATAAAACCATTTGACTGACTGATTATATTGATACAATAATTATTTCTTACTAAGATTTACCTAAATCCTTTTTTCTTGTAATCTCGACACAAACCATACCCATTTTATTGCTGATTTTGTATTCATACTTTAAAATAGTCTAGAGCATGATCCAATAAAACATAGCTTAGGTAAAAAATAATAGGTAAATATTAGGTAATAAAACATAGGTATTAAGGTAGTATTATTATATCATGGTGAATCTTGATAATAATACAGAAAACAATTGTACATAGCTACATTGTTGTTGTCTATACTAATATTATAAAGAGGAAAGATTTGATTGTTTGTTTGTTTGTTTGCATTGAATAGGCTCCGAAACTACTGAAGCGATTTGAAAAATTCTTTCACTGTTGGGAAGCTAGAGCTACACTATCCCCGGGTGACATAGGCTATTATACCCGTGCGAAGCAGGGGCGGACCGCTAGTCTGTGATATAATTATTATAGAACTTACAACTAAACACATAATAAACATGCTTACCTGCTAACCTGCTAAGTGTAATTTATTTATTTGTGTACTTTTTCATAGGAAATTTAAGTATAGTTACTTGTTAATATATGATATAGGTATACACTCAGATCAAATATATTTTTTCTTTCAACTACAAAGTAATGTTATCATTAATCACTACAAAACCGATCACAAAGGACGTATTTTTTGATTAGAACCAAAATAGTGCAGAAATCACAGACCTAATATGTGGCAGAAATGTTATGAAATCTCATTGTTGCAGTTTTTCATTAATGCACTTTTTTTTATTTATTTAGATATAAATTTACCTCAGAGGTTAAATGTCTCCCATTAAGTTTAATATAAAATGTATACGTACCTAAATTAGATTAAAAAGATACTGGCTGGAAATAAGAATCGGTGGAATAAAACCGACTTGGTGAAAATAACTGTAAGTTTTAAATGTTTGAGGACATGAATTAAACTTTGTTTTCATTAACTTGACCTTTTATTTTGAGTATGTATATTTTATCACGGTAGGTGGATTGATAATTGAAAGAAAAGTAGATTATACAACTCGCTAAAGTGAGTTAATTAATGCACTCGTGTTAATTTAGTGCCCTCGCATGCGCTCTGGCAGCAACATAACACTTCACTTTGCGCTCAATGCAACAATCTACTATTATTTGCTCTGAGAGGTATACTAATATGACATGTATTCTGTGGTAATATAATAACTGCGTTTATATACGACATAATAATAATTATATGACATGAAATAGTAAACTAATTTGCAAAGGAGCGAAAACTCTCAACTAAATAACCGGACAAGTGTGTGAGTTGTACTCGCACCTTGAGGGTTCCACACAAACTTAATAAATATGTATGTACATATAATTATGTATCGATAGTATAGTTCATCCATCCCGGGTAGTCTCAACGGAAAAAAGGACAAACTTAACTTTGTAGTTGGAAAACAGGTGCTCCGATACATACCAACTCCAAACTTTAAGTTTGTAATATCAAAAATATTTTTTAACATAATCATATGATTTTAAATTAATAACTTTCGTATTTTTCCCTTTATAGGTATGTGATGTAAGACCTTGCTTTTTGCCAAATTTCATTATTCTAGGGAAGTATTCTATAATATTATATGTGATGTTTCCCTCAGTCTTACTATTTATTTATTTATTAAACGGTTCCTTTTGAGTAACACCCCAACTCTCCCAGGGTTTTCGGAACCCTGAAAATGAATTAAATTATATTGATTAATTTTATTAGTAAATTATGGTCCAAGAATACTGATTTGTACATAAAAATTAGCAAATTTTCTTGAAATATAAAATATTTTTACTCAGTCCTAAAGATGCCAAATGGAGGTAATAAAAACTTAAATACTTATTATATTATATTTTACGAACTAGTGTTATTCAAATTCACGGATTTAAAAAAAATATTCGTAAGTCGTACCACAGCTAGTACCTATGTAGTTTAGGTAATCATTACGAACAAAATAGATGTTTTTGATCATGATATCCACGAATTGTATATTTTTCACACCATTTTCAGACTCTAGCAAGTAAGTGCCTGTAAGCTTAATAGCCGAATACCTATAACCTACTCAGTTAAATGTTTTAATCGCGGTTTAAACAAAAACTGTGTAGGTACCTAAATAGTACCCATACCTATATAAGTTATAAAGCTAATAAAATAGATGTACCTACCTAGGTATACGCGCAAGTATCTAAGGTTGTGTTTTTTTAAATAGGTAAGTACCTACTTTAGAAATAGGTACATACATACCTACTACATAGATAGGTAATGATATGAGTTTATGGGTACGGTACTTGCTTAGATTCATTCACGAAACCTAAAATTACGTACACCTTAAAGTATTGTTAAGGTATTGTTATTATATAATACCTAATATATAATATGTACCTATTGGTGTGGTATAGTGTTGTGTTCAATAATTCGATAGGTACCTAAATATCAGCTCTAATAATTAAGTAAGTATTACAATAGTTATTAGGTACGTGCCTACCTTCAATGAAGTACCTACATAAACAAACAAAGCACCTAGCTCTAACATTATTATATTGTCCTACAGATAGATACAAAGCGAAGAACAGAGTGGAAAGGGGCAGGTTGTTGTGGTACGCACGCGCACTGCGCCAAGAGTTCACACGCGCGTTCGAAACCGCGGTGGGCCTCCACGTGGCCCCCCCACTCGCCGCGCTTGCCCCGCGCGGGTCGGACATTCCAACCAACCTTCAACAAGCGCGCGCCGCCCGTCTACTATCGTATGGTATACGTTTAGATAATAATAATACATTTTATATTTTTATCTAAATAACGTAGGTAGGTAGCCATCGAGTATATAACTAACAATCATAGCTATGCAAAAGTTGCACATGTAGGTAGGTACCTATAGTATGGAAATAAAAAAAAGCTTATTTTGGACTAATTTAATCATAAATGTAAATAAATACATGTATTTATTTACATTTATGATTAAATTAGTCCAATCTATTCTGCATACTTTTTATTTTAGCATAGGTACCTTATCTGATTTATTACAAATTCTGAGGTCATGATTGCATATTTTTTTATAATAATACCTGCCTACCTACCTACTTAGACAGTTAGGTTTTGGTACTATTATTACATTTCTATGGTAAGATGTAAATTCCTATTTACTGATTTTTATAAATATCGATAAAGCTAGTTCTGTTTTACTAAGGATCTAAATAGGTACCTATAATAATTATAGAAAAGATCCGTACTTATTCGATATTTATGTACCTAAAACGCCAAATAACCTAAGGCTTTAGAAATTTCTTATTGTCCTTTAAATAAAAATATTGTACCAATCTCAATTAGGTATGATTTTTATAAAATAGAATTTAGAAGCTGTACCTACGTACCAAAAATAATTTATGATGCATTATTAAGGCAGGACACTCAGGGTCAAAGCATAGGCATGCGCGGAATAGGCAGTAGCATAGAAGCGGAGGTCTGTTATCCGCTTTCGCGTGTGATTCGCGACGACAAGATTTCCGCCAGCGTTGATGAGCGTTGGTTTGGTTGGCTTGGCTTCAGTCGCGAGCGCGCATTCGTCCCCTGGCAGCCGGTCGAGCGCGCGTCTTTGTGATACCGCGACCGAGAGCCGGAACCTTGTGCGCAACCTACATCAACACTGACGCCATTGTACCAATCTTGATACTTGATCATCATTCGACATGATAGGTAAGCTTGTTAATTATTTATTTAACATTACTTCTTGTTTAACGGTTTTTTAATACATTTTATTTTTATTTTACTACATTTTTAATAATATTGATTAATTTATTAATAATGTAATTTAAATATTTGAAAGAAACTGAATTCTTAACTACCTACCGTTACATTATGGTCTACTTATTCAATTTTAAAGATAAATATAATTGTGCATGATATTGATAATATTGCAGTGTTCTACATTGGCATGTAACTATGTTGAGAACCTATTATGATATTGTAAATGGATGACCTATTTTGCTGTTCAATAATTGTTATTATACTGTGTATTTATTAACAAAAAAGGCACCTTCTGTCTGTTTGTATTTATGCCAATAAGATCATTGATTTATGCAGTAAATAAATATCTGAGAACTACAAGACTACAACTACAAAATCATTACATACCTACTTAATTTATTTTTATTTTTAGATCGGTATATAATATACCTACCTACTTAAATGTAATGAGAAATTAAAAGAAATAAGATAAATAATAATGTGTTCTACGTTTAAATTGCCATAAAATATATATATGTCACGAGCAGGGTGAGGTAGGGCGCGGCGGAGGGGGAATACATTATTGTGCGGGCGCTGGGGTCGGCGGCCCAGACACGTGGAGGCCTGCACCGCGGTTTCGACACGATAGCGCCGCGGTGCAGGCCTCCACGTGCTATCAGAGGACATTCACTCTGCTTACAGTGCGCTCCCCTCTACCCGCGCACTGCCCCTTGTGGCCGTATTATGTCGGTGCATCCTGATATTCCTGAACGCTGCATGCCATACGCAACAGACAGTGTACTGTGAACGGTCGTCGCGCTCAGCAGTGGCCCCATTATTTATGATAGACTAGTTCTGTTTCATAATGGAATCTCAATTCACAAATCAAGTAAAACAATATCGTTCTGCAGGTGAGGAGGAACGCGTCCATCAATGTGGTGAATGTGGACTGACGCTGTCCACGCGGAGTGCGCTCACAGCTCACGCACGATCCCATCGTGCCAACGCTGATGCACATCGATGCGACGTCTGTCACAAGACTTTCGCCGTGCCCGCTCGTTTGGTGCGCCACTACAGGACCCACACCGGTGAGCGGCCCTTCGAATGCGAATACTGCCACAAGATGTTCAGCGTCAAAGAGAATCTGCAGGTCCACCGCCGCATACACACAAAAGAGCGTCCATACAGGTGTGGCGTTTGTGATGCCGCTTTTGAGCATTCCGGTAAACTTCATCGGCACGCTCGGATCCATACAGGAGAACGACCGCACGCGTGCCCACACTGCCATAAGACCTTCATACAATCCGGACAGTTAGTGATCCATCTTCGGACTCACACAGGAGAAAAGCCATACCGCTGCCCCGCACCCGGCTGTGGAAAAGGCTTCACTTGTTCCAAACAATTGAAAGTGCATTCGCGTACTCACACGGGAGAACGGCCGTACACTTGTGAAATTTGCCTTCGAGACTTTGGATACAACCATGTTTTGAAGCTTCATCGCACTCAACACTTCGGTGAGCGTTGTTATCGTTGCACAGTCTGTGACGGAACTTTTAATACCAAAAAGCAAATGGACGCTCATATTTATAAGGAACACGGGACTGATACTCCGAGAGCGCCAGCACCACAGCCTGCGACTCCGATCGTTGTAAACGGCAATGCTATGTGTGACTTGGTAGAACAGGCGTTGCAGCTCCCTCCGACGCCGCCGAGCTCGCCACCCTCGCCCCAGAGCCTCTCAGTGGCGCCCGCTCCCGTACCTCAGGCCCTCCCCTCCCCTGTGCCTTCCCCACCACCACCCACGAGCTTACAATGCACGTTCGCACCTTCCTCTTTACCACCCCGAAAAAGAAAACTAATTCCACTGCCTGAACCAGAAGAGTTACCACCAGTAGTGTGTCATACATCTGTTATAAGATTTGCACCAGCGGCAACAGAATCATAACTTTTTAGCTTAGACCGTAGAAATTAACTTAAATTACTTACTTTAATATTTAATATAAAACTATAATAATTATATGGCGATGCTTTCATCTCTTGGTAAAATGCTGACTAAATAAAGATATCTTTTTGTAGGTTTATAATTATAGTGTAAGGAAAATACATCAGTCAAATTAGTTTTATACTTTCGTAAAATTAAGAGGCAGCTCAGCAGTCAGAATCAAGTAGTTTACTAGGTTAGTTATCTTTGTAGGTACTTACAGCTTTTTTTGAACTATTATATTGACTTATATTTTAAAGCTATGCTTAGTGTCAAAATTTACTGGTACCTATAAATAATTATTCTTTTAATTTGTGTAAATGATTTTGATGCATTATTTTGATGTGGTTGGAATTTCTTTTTTAATGTTACTTATGACGTATAGTATAAGATTAAAGTGTACCTACCTACCTGCCTGTATAATAACATTTGTATGTTATTTTACGTCTAGGAATTGTATAATGATGTGTACCTATAATGAGTAAAATGGATAAAAAAAAATACAAAAATTACATTTACCTTCTTTGTTTTACTAAGTGTGTAGGTGAGTTGGGCATTTGGGCAGTAAAGGAGTAAAGGAGAATATCACGTGACTGACGTGACGTCTATGACGTCTGAAGTAATAAAATTAATATTTCAACTAATTACTAAAAAAAATCGTTTACCTATGCTCTTGTAAAAATTTATAAAATGTACATACAAGTACGTTTATTTGATACTGAAAAAGAAAGAAAGAAAAAAAAAGAAAAAAAAAATTACTGAGCTTTTTTATAAGAGGAACTCAACTCAATCCCCTCTAATTTACAAATTATGTACGTACTACGTAGATCATAAAAATAATATAAAATTTAGTAAAAAAAATACAATTACTGTTAACCGATGGAGACATAGTAGGTATAAGGTGGCCCACCATAAATGTCGTCATCCCCACCGGACAGGGGGTTATTATGTCTTCTGCGATTGGGGGATATTTTTTTATAAGTATCAAAACGCATTAGTCTGCGTACCATAACTTGTTTTTCAATGAAAAATTTTCATGTTGCGTACATAATTATATCTACTTACCTACTTCCCTAAAAAGGATGTCACAGAAGCCTAACTCCTTCGAAAGCCCGTGGCGGCATGACGTCGTCTGTGAACTAGTAAGGAGGACCCCAGAGGTCACGGCAGTTTTATACTAAAAGACACAAGAGGGCCCACTAGCAGGATCCTTTACTAATTTGAGACTATTTAGTTTCAGACTATTTTAGAATAGATAGGGCTCTTTTAGTTTAATATCGTCAAATGAACCGGCCAAGTGCGAGTCGGGCTCGCGCACTGAGGGTTTCGTACCACCACAAAATTCAATGACGAAATTACCAGTTATAACTTGGCAATGAATAGAAACGTGTCACCGACTCGCACTTGGTCATTATTTATAATTTTTTGTTATACTTTAGAGTGTGTACTATAATCACGCCAAGTTTGACGCTGTAATACGTACACAGTTTTTACATTAGAGCCAATACAAATATACGTTAAAATTATACGTTTGTTGTATGGCGACCCCCCTTTTGTTTTTACTTATTGACTTTTTTATTATTTGTTGGTTAATGCGCCGCAACATTACATATTCTGTGAAAATTTCAAGTGGCTATATTTTACGGTTCGAAAGATACAGCCATTTATAGGTAGGACAGACAGACAAACATCGTAGGCTTAATAATAGGGTCCCGTTTTTCCTATTTGGATACGGAACCCTATAAACTCTGATCACCGCATACTCTGACGCGTTGATAATCTAGGCAATGGGTAAGGTCTTAATTGCTACCAAATAGTACATTTATAGATCGATGATTGCTACCCTACCCTTTGCCCCTTTGATAATATCGAAAAGTTTGCAAAAACTGTAGGGGACGAGTTAAACACGTATTGTCATTGTATTGCACACACTGACATATTCTTAATAATTCTACAAAAGCACACTTCAATATTGAGCGGCACACAACTGCAAACATGTAATCAAACGGACGACCAAGGGGGGTGTAAATGCTAAAGGGGAAACTATAGGTATAACACCGTCTAACCAACAAGAGTGAAAGAGAAAAATTTATCTTGCCCTCCTGTTGGTTGGACAGCGGTCCGTCAGCCAAATCCACACGTCTGTTAGTTTAGTGCTATTTACAGTCAGGGTCTCAGGGAGGAGATGGTGAGATTGTTTTGAGAGGAGACTAAGGAGATAATCTTGATGACATTAAAATACGCAAGACAAGGCGGTATGGCCTTAATAGCTTTAGCCTGTCCAGTAATTGACGGAAAAATGTGATGTTAGTTACCTACGTCGTAGTTGAGTGATTGTCAATGTCAAGTCATTATGTTTGTGTTTTGAAGTTGTGATGGTGGATGTTATTTCTTGATTCAATGAAAGCTTCGCCTGAGAAGAGAGGAATCGAATATTAATCTATAAATCTGTGTAACATCCAGCTTCCAAAATGGTTTGTATTACCTTTATTTGTTACTATGAATTCATTGTATTATTATAACGAATATATTTTTTGTTATTTAAATGTAATTTGGTACACCCGTACACCGGCTTCTTGTAGGTGAAGCGTCTTTTCGCCGTCAGAATAATTACATAGTTACGCCTCGGCTTTACAATAGACTAACCGAATGCTTCCAAATGAAACTGTTTACTTACATGCATACTACTAATAGTGTTTACTTAGTTTACTGCTGTTGTTGCAAATGCGTTAATTTTATGTAAGGCAATTAATGACAAAATGTTTTTAATTTTCAGACGATCGGCAAGAATAATAAGATGCAGCAGCACATAAACTACAGAGTTCGTGTAATTCTACAAGATTCTCGAACATTTATTGGAACCTTTAAGGCTTTTGACAAGCATATGAATCTGATCTTAGGAGACTGCGAAGAATTCAGAAAAGTTAAATCGAACAGGGAAGAGAAAAGAACGCTAGGTTTCGTCTTGCTTCGTGGAGAAAACATTGTGTCTATGACAATTGAAGGGCCTCCTCCACCAGAAGAAGGCTTGCCTCGCGTACCTTTGCCGGGTGCGATCGGCGGGCCGGGAGGTGGACGAGCGGCGGGTCGTGGCTCCGGGCCTGGCGGTCCACCGCCAGGGCTGCAGGGGCCTGCCAGAGGTGTTGGAGGTCCATCTCAGCAACATATGGCACCTGGCAACCGAGGTCAACTGTCAGCTCCACCACAAATGCGTGGCGGTCCAATGATGGGTGGCCCACCGCCAGGTATGATGGGTGCTCCGCCGGGCATGGGTCGTGGTGGTCCTGGTCGTGGACCACCAGGAATGCGCCGTTATTAGGAATAGTTCTTAAGTGAATGTGCATCATCATGAGTCGGTGTTCTCTCACACTGAAGAGTAAATGTGATTTTTCAATAAGTGGTTTGCAATATTGGTATATTTAATATTAAGAACAGCGGAAAAGACAAAACAATGTACTGTTTCGTGTTAACGTGGAACATGACACCTAGTCACAGACCTTTATACGGATAAACCCTGTGAGTTTACCTATTTTGCAAGCGTATGGCCTGTCTTATAAATGGAGATAAACTACCAGTAAAGATGTGTTCGGTTAGCCCGTTGTTGGCAAAAATAACTGTTACAACGCCAATAACAATCAATGCAGCGTTTGTTTGGGAATGTGTGATCAAAAATTGCATTTTTAACCATTTGTTCACCATTCGGATAGGTTGAAAACAGCTAAAAATGCCATTGTATACCACAATTTTTCACCCACTTCACAACATGGGTTATTGTGGTAGTTTTTTTACATTTTGCATTTTTTATTTTGACGTTGATTATTCACATTGTTTGAGCGTGATTGTAACAATTCTAGAGTTTCTTGTTATACAACAAATCAACGTTGCTGTTTCATTTTTATTTTAGTGGCCAACAGCGAAAATAATGCAAAGCCATAATGAGTACTGAAAAAGGGGGGAATCAGTAGCACTTGTTAAATTGTGGAAAATTGTGGAATGACTATAATTAGAACCAAGGTATGTAAAATAACATACAAAATAACTGAAGTGTATGCTGTTATGTGCTGTTGCTATGACATTTACATCACCACTGGTGATTTTAGCAATCGCTTTGGGTAGGGAACAGAAGTGGCAAGAGGCAAAATTCTCCAACTGAACGCTTAACTTCAATAGCAATTTTGTCAATGCTACAATAAGCTACCCGAACGCATCTTAACTTGCAATCATAACATAAGTACATATAAGAAATGAGATATGCTGGGTTTTCACACAACTTGTCTATCCTGGTAAATGTCTGTGCAGCTAGTTTTGGGTCCAAAGTGTTGGTTTTTTTACAACTTTCCCCACAGTAATCCATCAAGTTGGTATGTACATGTGGGGAATGAGAAACATGGAAAAGAACATTGTTTTTGTGCCTAGCTGCACTTTTATAGACACAAAAGTATTCTATTGGTTATAAAGTTACTAAATCTTATTGGACCAACACCAAAATGCAGAAAAATGATGGTATTGGGCCACATTTAATTTGTATTAGCATAAACTGTACCAAATAAATGTGACATCATTGTAATTATTTTCTTTTATTTGTTACCAGTCTTAGTAAAAAATATACTATGTTTCAAAGGGGCGGACCACTCAGTGACATAAAATAGCTCTTTGAACTCCAAAGGCCGCCAAACTGTTTATTGCATTTTGAATATCTCAATGATCAGGTCTGAACCTAAGTAACAAAAATGGGTATAAACAACTTTTAATCTTAGATGATGAACATGTCACATACAAGGACGTTTATACCCCATTGGTTTTCATTGTCCTTGGTCACATATTAATTTGGTGACATTTTGTGTTCAAAAGTTTGACTTTCTATTTGCGTGTCCAAAATGTTTGACTAGCCAGTATAACAAATTGGAAAAAAAAACTAAACACCATCAAACTACTAGTCTGACAGAATGGAATAAACTTTCTTTTTTTTAAGATGTTTAGCAATGAAACCATGAAAATGTAAACAGTGGACTGTAATTGTCCATTCATATTGGAATGTGAATGATAAATAATAATAATAAATATTCGGGACATTTTTGCACACACGGTCACCTGACCCCAAACTAAGCAAAGCTTGTGTTATGGCTGCCAGAGACTGATATACATACATATATAGTTTTAAATACATACTTAAATATTAACAACCAGATATAGAACAAACACAAATGTTCATCACATAAATGTTTGTCCTAGGTGGGAATCGAACCCACGCCCCCAAGCTCAGAAGGCAGGTTCACTACCAACTGGACCAACGGGCTATCAAGAATCGAGAAGAAAGAATGTTTTATCATTTTGTTAACAACACTATAAAATAAGCTTAAAGGAAATCTAAACGCACAACACACATACATGAAAACAACCCAATCATGATATATTTTTATTATTCTTAAATTGTGATACATATTTATTATCAATTTAAAAAAAACGACTTCAAAATTTGCAAAATACACTATTGCATTTACTTGGATGACAATATTGTGTCATCCAAATAAACAAATTTTCCAATTATTTTGATTTTAAAACCCAACTACTGAACCGATTAATTTAAAAAGTATATCCATTCAATTTAAAATAAAAAAAATCTACAGGTTCATAAATGATCAAAGGTGACAAACTCTAATAAACCGGCCAAGTGCGAGTCGGGCTCGCGCACTTAGGGTTCCATACAACCACAAAATAATTGTCAATTTAAAAAACAGATTTTAAATTAGTAAAATATGAAGAAAATGAGGTCATCCAAATGATGTTATACTTTAGAGTGGGTACTATAATTATGCCAATTTTGACACTTGTTATGTTTTACCGTTTTTACAATAGAAATAATACAAAAATGTTTGTTGTATGGGGACACCCCCCTTTCGTTTTGATTTTTTTACGATTTTTTACTAAACCGCCGTACGGTCGAAACATAGGACAGACGACCATACAGACAGATATTGTGGGCTTAGTAATAGTCCCGTTTTTGCCCTTTGGGTACGGAACCCTAAAAAACAACTGAATTGAGAACCCCTCCTTTTTTGAAGTCTGTTAATAAATTATCAATGCCAACATATCATAGTACAATGAAACCATTATTTGTTTCTTTTATAGGACAAAATCAGCAAAAGAACCAAGTTATAATTATATTATAATACTCTGCCATGTACCAATAAAAACAATATAGTTTGATAGAGTGCTCCAGTGCACATGGCCAGAATCAATGAATCGGTTTCTTCTAGGCAAGCGTGCTGCACCGTAGACAGCATCATCGCTGTACATCAATCGAGTTGGCGGTTAAAAACAAGCCTATTATGTATTAAATTAAAAAAAGAGAAAAATACTACCGGGTGTATGATAGCATATTATCATGGCTTGTAAAACTTTACTTTAGTCTAGTGACAATTTCTACATAATGGATGGCACATCTTGCCGCCGATGCCACAACGACAGCCGCCGCTGGAGTCGCCGTGGCCCGCAGGCCCCCAGCGTCTACCACGTGTCACCCAGCATAGATCAATCTTGCATGCCAAGCACCTGATGCCATCGCACCCCCCGTTCTTTGTGATGAAGGCACTGCACTCTGGACACTCTAGTGCTTCACCACGAGATATAAGAGAGTTAAACAGCACTTGTGTTTCTACGTCGGTCTGGCTTGCATCAGAACTCGTAGCAGACACAAGCTTAGTACGGTATTGCTTGCAAGATTCTCCGTTGTGTATAGCCTGTAAACAAGGTACATTTCACTGCAAAAAATTACAAAGTAGGTAATGTAATGTATTTGACATCTAATTTGCAACAAAAGAAATCACACAAACTTTTTATTTTATTAAATTAAAATAAACACATGACTATTGCTGCACAAAATGCTTAAAACAAGACTACTGCTGCACAAATGTTTAAATTTCAGGTTTTATTTTTTATATAAATTAAGAGTTTTTAGATAATATCATCTAGTTTTAACCCTTTACGGCGCAAGAGCATTGAAAGTGTTGTTTTTTTGGTATGTTATGCTAAATAGTGTATAGATATCTTCTCAGTCTAGAACACCGCCGTAAAGTAGCGAGTCTGTCAATTTTCTACAGGATTCATTTCGGAGAATGTGCATCAGAGCTACATGACCTTATCCTGCCATCCCCTTTTTACTACAGGACAAGTAGAAAAACGGCCCACTACCACCCATACATTGTGGATTTTCCTTGGATACGTACCAAACGTTTCGATTCTACGTTTCTAATCCGTACGGCCAAAGTTTGGAACAACCTGCCAGCTTCCCTGTTCCCTGAGAGATATAACCTGGGCCTTTTCAAGGCCAGAGTGAATAGGTATCTTCTAAGTCTGCGTGCTTCATCTTCGACCACATCGTCGCTTACCAACAGGCGAGTTGGTGGTCAAACGCGGACTTATCAGCGTTAAAAAAAAAAAAAAAAAAAAAAGATAACAGGAAAAATAATAAAAAAAATCTTTTTTGAAATAAATTATATATTTTAACTAATTTTATACATGTTGCAGATATGCAACATTGTGCTTATTCTTCATAATTGTTCCAACAAATTTCATATATTAGTAAGGAGTAAAAAAAAAACTTAAAAAGCTGTTTTGTACATTAAAACATAAAGCAGCTCTACATTTTTCGCAGTCTGTTTGCGTGTAGCCGCTGCAGCCAGAAAATTGACATCTCACTCATTTTTTGACCCACCCCGGCCAGTGCTCTACCTGGTCCAGTCTCATCTTTTTGGGTGGAATGTGCAGAGCTAGAGCCTTTCTTCTTTTTTACTTGATATCGCTTGTACGCTTTATTCGTCTAGTTTTATATTTGCATAAGGTCTCAGCTGTATTTAATCTAAATTCAGCGGAGTTGACAATCTTACTTAGGACCTCCATTTTCTCCAACACATTTGTTCATCTACAGACAAAATAATGTGCTTCAAAAGGAATTCAATAAAACATATTGTTCTATCAATGGTTGGACTTTATAAAGTCTGTCAGAATCTTGATGTTCATATGGCGCTGTTATCATTGAAATGCAATAGTTGCCCGATTTTGTTGTGGCTTCAATGGCGTATAGTCTCTTGTATTTTGGGAGAAACCAATTTTTTCTGATCACATTTATACCTTGGGGACGCAAACTATTGAAAAAAAGCCTATGTCTATGAATTGTTTGATCTCCTAACTGGTGACACTTGCGGGCTCATCAGCATTTTTTGTACGCTATACAAGTTGGTCTGATCCCGTATGAGGGCAATAATGTTATTAGTCAACAGGTATGAAAATTTATTGTAAGGTGTTTTCTTTTGTTTTA
Source organism: Agriopis marginaria (assembly GCA_932305915.1). Classification (NCBI taxonomy): domain Eukaryota; kingdom Metazoa; phylum Arthropoda; class Insecta; order Lepidoptera; family Geometridae; genus Agriopis; species Agriopis marginaria. The sequence continues at coordinate 14,031,698 of OW029915.1, forward strand.
TTTCTGGAAGTAGTTCTGCCGATCCTCGGAACATCCGGTAGTCCTGATTCAGTTCTAAATTGTTTGTATTCCATATAACATTTGCCCGAGGATCATGTGTATTACCTGGAACCAAGGCGCTGGTGCCACCGAAGGCGTTGTCGATGAGATACTTAGTTTTTGGGGTTACTGATGTGCTGGTATTTGGCTCATCACTAGCAGTAATCTAGGGCAAGTAAGTGGCAGCCTGAATTCTGTTTTCGAATTCATTTTTTTCATCATCTGAAATTTCTTTTCATCAAGTGCAAAGCGTACGTTGGATCAGCTACGTCATTGTCACTCGAGAAAGTTAGGTCATCTTCACTGACCTTCCATGCTTCCAATATGGCTTGCAAGTCTTTTTCAATCAAATTGCGTAATTCACAACTCATTTTGACCCTAAAAAATAATTATCAATTTCAAATAGGACAGTACTACCAACTTGAACACTAAAGCGCAATGTTGCAGATATACAACAAAACAAAAATCAATCCTAAGTCTGGAATTACAAAATTTTTCAATGAAACTATACTGGAAAACTACTAATAAAGCACTTACCTTTACACAATATCAATTTCAAAAAGCAATTGTATTTTTTTTCATTAAAAAACACATTTTGAAAAAATTATCAAACGCTGCGAAATTTATTATACCTGCTTGCCACTTTGAACGACCAAAACATACAACTGACGCCATCTAGTGATCCATTCAGTTATTACACCTCCAAAGCGGTCTGTAGCAGTATGACAACACGGTGTTAAACTCGTCTAGTCGCTCAGGGTATATTTTTATGTGGAAAAAATCGGTATGTTGCAGAAGTGCAACCCAGCGCCGTAAAGGGTTAACACACTTTTTGTTCTGGTAACAAAAAATTTGGCATATGAGTTAAGAATGTAATTTATTTAATTCATTTATGCCAAATTAGCACTACTCTACTTCTATGCTTTGGTCCTACTCCGTCTAAGAGTTTTACTCTTTCTTCAAGTCACAGTCTAGATTATATGGCAAGTGAAGCGACGGCCACATTTTTTTTTAAATAAAAATAGCGCGCGCGCCAATAAAGGTTCCCCATTCCTGTAATAGGATGTCACCTACCCAGTAATTATCCCTGAACCTTACAGATCTACCACCTACATTTCTGTGCTGAATCTATTGACACTTCATTAATTAATCAAAATCGGTTCTGGTGTTTGGGCTGTGTTACCAAGGATGTTAAAGAAGTCCATGGTGGAAACATACAGTCATACATTATATCTCCTTTGTACTTTGCATCTTCGCCTAAAAACCTAAATAGTTATTTTGTATGAATATTCACATTCCATTCATATTGACGCCACTGAATGATGAGCAGCAGATGTCGCACCGCCTCGTCTGAGCTAGACAGCGTGTCGTGCTGAGTGTAACGACGTCCTTGGGAATAATAGAACTTGAGTGAAGACAAATGTAATGTGTAGTCTCACCATAGTTCTCTTATTTACAAACACTAACTTATAAAAATAAAAAAAACATTAGCACTTCTTACCTGGCATGGTACACAGTTGGTGCGTTTGCAGACAGGACAAGGAAAGTGTCGTATTTCAGGGTCGCACAGCGCCCACCCAGTGCAGTCACGAGTGCGGCAGTGGAACGCGTTCCTTGTGCCGCGCTCTGCCGCAGCTAATCCGAGAGCCAACCATTTCTCATAGTCTTCGGGCGATACAAGCCCGCGGATCTCGCGCTCTTGTAAGACGCCGCTGCAGCCCATCGCCGGGCAAGCCACTGCCGGCTCTTCGCTGTGCCGCACCACGTCCGACAGACATTCCTTGCAAAATGAGTGAACGCATTCATGAAGGATGACGCCACTGCCCTGGCGACACTCTTTTATACAAACACCGCATTCAAAAACTTCTGTATTTGAAACCAGAGGTTGCTCTTCTAGTTTCAATAATTCACTGTAAACATTTCCAGGATCCTCCATAACCTCGAGTTCAACTGGAGCTTTTTGAACAGTCTCGGTATCTGGAATAGAGTACCTAATTTTGTATATTATCCCAGGTAACACACATCACACTCATGTTATAAAAAAAGTTTGGTAAATAGGTACATGGTATAATAATGTTGGATCATGGTAAATACGCGACTATGTACGTCTATAGACAAAAAAAACATTAAAATAATAAATGAATATAATATGAATCTTTGGTACCTACGTCTATTTGTTTTCTCTACTCCGTGACGGCTGAACGGATTTAGATGAAATTTTGGAGTGGAGATTGCTGGTACTGCAATGTACCTACCTACCCTGGATTCACATAGGTTGCGTAGGTATTTCATGTCTCAGATCAAAAAAACGGCGAAAAAAAAATGGTAGAGGTACTGAAATTCACATTCGGCCTACACTACACACATTCATAATACGAATCATGCCATCTGACGACATCTTCAGTTTTCAGAAATCTTCCTTGTTATTTAAAATATATCAATTACATACCGTGTGCAGCCATAATAGTTCAATCCCGGTGTATATACCTATTACTCTATGAGTTCAATTAAAATTGATTAACAAATAAATGTACACAATTTATGTCGCTGAGGTAAGAGTAGGTAGATATACAACTACAAAAAAACGGAAAATACTAATTCGTCGATCCATCTCATTTTTCTAGTCAACTTTAGTCAAGACCGCCTGAAAGTCTGCAAAATGGCTGAACTGAGCTACAATTTTTTTATCTATAAATCTAATTTCCAGTAATTTGATAATTAAAGGCATTAGATTAGAGTTGTTAAATTCCCGGAATTCCCCGCTCTAAAACTACTAACCATGAATGTAGTATGCTAATGGATAGAATGAATGCTTAGGCAGCGTGGTAATTTTATGTTGGTGTGCGTATCTAGAACTGCTTGAGTGTGCGTGAGTAGGGAAGTGACTGGTAGTGCAGATCTATCGATAAAAAGGTACACAAATGTAGTGTTTTAAAATGTTTTATACAAATATACAACTATTTTACAAATTACTAAATACAATTTACCACAAATTTATTACAAATTACAAAATAATATTTTTATGGTCGTCCAAGTAACCGAATACCTAATTTACCTTTTACCTTTTCTTTTATTTAACTTTGCCTAATTTGTTAGTGGACAGAAATTTGCCACCGATTCGCACTTGGACATTATTTTGTATTATATTTGTTGTTATACTTTAGAGTGTGTACCTACTATAATCATGCCAAGTTTGACGCTTGTACGGATTACCGTTTCTACACCAGAGAAAAAGGCCTCTGGTCTGCCGTTATAATGCAGAATAAGAAATAACGGTCAATGTTTACCTTATTAAAAATAAATGTAATGTGTAAGATATACCAAGACATTGGTTGGTCGACATTTATGTCATACAGTTAAATGTCGACCATAATATCGACGAAGTTTGAAGTGTGCAGTGGTATCTTAAAATAAAGCTTTAATTTATAACTATTGTTCACTACGTGATAGTTATTTATCACGGCTAAGATGTAATTTATTTTACGTGAAATTAACATTTTGCTTTGAAACTGGTTATTTAACGTAATAAATGCTACAAAAGACACGCGTGAAATGATAATTCTGGATCTTTTACTCCTCCTTTAGTTGTTATTGATGGACAAAACACAGCACAACACGACATAATGTCACTATGTAAAAAAGTATTCAGTCTTTACAGCGATATACCTGTTCAATTTAACTTTTAACTAAGACGAGTCGCAATGTTATGGCCTACTAGTCTGTCAGAAGTGGAGACCGAGTGCGAGGTTGCTAATCTTACAATAGCTCTCTCGTTTACTCTACGTAACGATCCGTGTAATAAAAAGAGAAACATGTTGACACAATGAACGTCAGAGTGGCAACGCAGCATGGCTACGTCCATGTATTCAACGTCCTTGGTACTAACAGATGTGTCTATCATGTCTTCTGTGGTATGGTGTGGATTTGATAAGCCGGACCGCGCCGTCCATCCGTCCAACCAACGGGAGAGAACGAGAAAATTTGTCATCTGCAAGCTCTACCTGTGGCTCTACTGCTATGTGACTGCTATTTTTCGTAGTAATCACAGATTAGATCTGTGGTAGTGTTTTTTTTTTCTTCAATTGCTTGCTGTGCTTACAGCGAAGCCAACGCGCACAGCAAGCCAACATTATCGAAATATTAATTTCTATTAGGTACAAACAAATTATTCTAAGATACTACTAATAACTTAGTAACTAATTTAGTAATAGGCTTGCGTTAGACCACCAACTCGATGCCAAGCGATGATGCGGTCTACGATGGCGCACGCTTGCCCAGAAGAAACAGATAACAAAAAAGAAAAAACTAACTTAAAAAATTTATACAAGCATTCAATTTTGCAAAAGTTTGTGTTAACAGACCTTTAACAGACGAACGAACGCGGCTGACCTCAACCACCGCCTGACCAATGGGAGAGAAAGAGAGGGAAATATGATATTCTCACTCTTTCTCTCCCGTTGGTTGGACGGGGGTCCGTCAGCCGCTTCGTGCGTCTGTTAGCATTATAAAGCAACGCGACTAGCCTCAACGCGACCGCAATAGCGTGTAGCTACTTCCAACTTCTACTTTTACCATTTTAGGATATTTTGTTGGTAGTAGAGAGAGTCGTAGAGAGTAGTATGTTCCTTGGTTTGTATTTATCTGACTATTGATTGTGATCTGACTCAGATTTGATGTAGAGCTATCCTAGTGTGTGTGGGTAATTGAAACTCCAACGTGCGCTTATAAGACGTGACTATGAGATTATGATAATATTGGAGATAATTATAAGACGTAAATATGACGTGATGTAGGTGGGACTCACAGGACCATATTTATCTATGCTACTATGTAGGCAGTTAAAGTTTTGACACATTTATCGAGTAGATCTTGTCTCAAAAAATCGACATCGTTTTATGGTTGATATTCCTAAAACCCGTACGAAGCGCTTTGATTCCATATTTATTGTGCGAACTGCTAGTCTGTGGAATTCGCTGCCTGAATGGGTTTTCCCCGTCAGTTACAATCTGGGTGTCTTCAAGTCGAGAGTGAATCGGTTTCTTCTAGGCAAGCGTGCTCCATCGTAGACCGCATCGTGTTAAGGGTAAAAACGGTTCATCTTGATTTCCGGAAAAACTACAAGTCCTATGGTAAAAAGGTAAGGTGGTACGTGTTACATACTGCGGGAAATTTAAATTTCAAACAGTTTTCTTGTCGTTGTAGCTAGGCCGGGTGTGTTTATTGACAAATGTAAGTATTAATGTGCATTAGAGATAAATAGTTTTACATGATTTTGCAAAGAATAATAATCAATCTGCGCAAACATCATGATCGTTTACAATAATAATTACCCGGCCAAGCTATTAGGACCAAAAAACTACTTGAAATTTGAATTACCTGCCACAAGTGAAACGTACCACCTTAAATGGCAAAGTTGTAGGTAATAAAAAGATCTACAACTTTTGTTTTCACACTTTTTTCACATAACCTCAAAATGTATGTGAAAAATTCAAATAACTAAGTTTTTGGTTTTTTATTAACTTTAACTTCGTTTCTTTGCATTTTTTGAGAACATTTACCATAGTAATGCATATTTTCTATACCATCAGAAAGTAGAGATTTCAACGAACAATAAGTACCACCTACCTACTTTTTTAAAGAGCTGATATTTTGAGGCGACAATTTTCGATTGAAAATTAGGGTGCTTTTTCGATATTAAGTCAAAATAAGGAGAAAAAAACAAAACTAAAAAAAATACTGTGTGTTTGTGACATAAAAAGGTAAGTTTTGCCATTTTTTTTTTGAAAATTTAAAAATAAAGAACCAAAAACTTGGTTATTTGAATTTTTCACATAAATTTTGAGGTTGTGTGAAAACGGTTGGATACGGAACCCGCTACCATAATTATGCATGTCTCAACACACTCTGAGCCAGTTATTAACAATAGTAATATAAGCTTACATTAAATCTAAAGTACATAAAAACAACCCATTTTTTTAAATATTTTATATGATACATATAAATTATAAAAGCCAGCACCCATAGTACAATATAACCATTATTCATTTCTTTTATTATAGTCCAGGACAATATCAGCCAAAGAAACATATAATATACTCTACCGAGATACCATCTACAAAATAATAGTTTAACAGCTGCTGGGCATTGCATAGCTACAGAGTGGCTAACATGGCCAATATTGATGTGAATGAACTGGTGTCACTGTTTTTCCTCTTTAACATTAAAGAAGAAGAGACAACAGCAGTGTGTCACAGCATTATGTTATCATGGCCACTTAAAACTGTTATTTAGTCTAGTGACAGTATCCACAAGATGGATGGCACCTCTTGCCGTCGACGCCGCAGCGACAGCCACCGCTGGTGTCGCCGCGGCCCGCAGGCCCCCAGCGCCTGCCACGTGTCACCCAGCATATCTCAGTTTTGCATGCCGAGCACTTGATCCAATCGCAACCCCACTTCTTAGTGATGATGGCACTGCACTCGGGACACTCGAGTGCTTCGCCGCGAGAGATGAGAGAGTCCAACAGCGCTCGTGTTCCTGCGTCGGTCTGGCTTGCGTCAGGGCTCGCAGCAGACTCGAGCTTGGCACGGTGTTGCTCACAAGTTTCTCCTTCATGTATAGCCTGCAAACAAATTTATTTGTTTAAAAAAGTTAAACCTGGCAATTATATTACTGGCAGATCATCACACATATTATTTTTCAATGGTTTGTCGCAATAGGAACTACAAAAAAAATCAAAAATATTTGTCTGTATTTTTTTAGCGCAATAAAAAAAACTCATTTCACCATATTATTATACAATAATCACTGGTCACCAATCCGCACTGGGCCAGCGTGGTGGATATGGCCCAATCACCCTTTCGGGGGTAGGCTAAAAGTCCAGCAGTGGACTATTAATAGGCTGACTATGATGATGATGATGATGATTATACAATGACGCAACCTACCCAGTAACTATCCCAGAATCTACATAAATCTATTGATCGGTTCTGGTGTTTAAGCTGTGTGGGAAGGAACATACCTACAAGTTGACTGGCATTACCGTCTTATTGGCTTTGCATCGTCGCCTAAAAACAAAATTTCTACATTCTTCTTCTGCTTAGCGTGTATCCTGGCACGGGCCGGGGTACGCTTTCCTACAGCGACTCCTCCACTTCGCACGGTCGTTAGCGTCATTCTTGGTGAGTTTATTGGCTCTCATGTCATCTTTTACGACGTCAAGCCATCGTCGCTTTGGCCAGCCACGAGGTCTTGTTCCAGGGAGCACAAAGTCCAAGAGTTGATTGCCGACGTACCCTGCCGGTCTGCGGAGAACATGGCCCATCCACCGCAGGCGACTTTCCTGAAGCTTATCCGCTACGTCTCGTACTCCGAGGCTGCCACGGATGTGCTCGTTACGAATACGATCCGTACACGTAACGCCACAGATCCACCGCAGCATCTTCATGTCGGTGACGCGAAGCTAATTCACATGACGCTGCAAGGCGGGCCATGTCTCGCTACCATAAAGAAGTACAGGTCGGACAATACTTTTGTAGATAACTCCGCTGAGCTTTGGCGGCATATTTGGGTCACAAAGGACGCCGGTGACCTCTCGCCATTTGGTCCAAGCGGCGCTGACGCGGGAGTTGACGTCGCAGTCGATTTCTCCGGACGAGTGCAACACGCTACCTAGGTACTTGAACTTATCGGCCTTTACAGCCAGTTCGTTCCCTATCTGGATGGAGTTATCATCGGTGTCGTCACATACCACGTACTCAGTCTTCGCCACATTTAGTTTGAGCCCGCCGTTTTCAAGCGAGACCTTCCACTGGTTTACCTTACGCTCCAGGCTGGCTCTGTCCTCTTCTATTAGTGCGATGTCGTTAGCGTACATCATCGCCCATGGTGCCGACGTTTGGATGCTAGCCGTTACTACAACGAGCACAAGATTGAATAGAAAAGGACTGAGAGCAGAGCCCTGGTGTACACCAGCGGTTACTAAGAAAGGTCTTGTGTCGCCAACAGCAGTTCTCACTATGGACTCGGAATTCAGATACATCTCTTATGAGGTCAATGTATGCCTCCGGTACGTTTTTAGATCTAAGTGCCCACCAGATTGTGAGTCGGGGCACGCAGTCAAAGGCCTTTTGCAAATCGAGGAATGCTACATGCAAGGAAGAAACAAAATGTCTACATTATTGTGTATGAAATATTCACATTTATTTTGTTTCTATCTGCATCAGGACAATTTCACACCGACGCCACAGAATGATGCGCACCGACACGCTCCGCCTCGAAGGCCTCGACCTATGATGGCAATAATGTAACCCATTAGAGTGAAGACAAATGTAACGTGTAGTCCTGTCATAGTTCTCTTATTTACAAACACTGATGTAGGTGTACTGACTGATAAAAAAATATTCATTAGCACTTCTTACCTGGCATGGTACACAGTTGGTGCGTTTGCAGACTGGACAAGGGAATCGTCGCACACCAGGGTCACACAGCGCCCACCCAGTGCAGTCACGTGTGCGGCAGTGGAAAGCGTTCCTTGTGCCGCTCTCTGCCGCAGCCAATCCGCGCGCCAACCATTTCTCATAGTCTTCGGGCGATACAAGCCCGCGGATCTCGCGCTCTTGTAAGACGCCGCGGCAGCCCATCGCCGGGCAAGCCACTACCGGCTCTTCGCTGTGCCGCACCACGTCCGACAGACATTCCTTGCAAAACGAGTGAACGCATTCGCGCAGGATGACGCCACTGCCCTGGCGACACTCTTCTATACAAACGCCGCATTCAAAAACTTCTGTATTTGAAACGAGAGGTTGCTTTTCTAGTTTCACTAATTCATTGTAAACATTTCCAGGATCCTCCTTAACCTCGAGTTCAAGAACTTTTTGAACAGTCTTAGTATCTGGAATAGAGTATAATTTTGTTTAATAACCCAGCTATCACACAAATATTATAGTAGGAAAATTTATATGTAAATGCGTGAGTATATTTCTTTTCACATTTTGATGGAATTTTGGTGCGGAAGTGGCTTTACCCTGGATTGACACATTTCATGTGTAGCGGCAGCAAAAAAATAATGTAAGATAGAGGTTCTGAATTTCGTTCACATTCGTCCTTGTTGTTAGTACTGACATCTAGATGGTATGAATGTAAAATACAGACCTTTGCCAAGATAGGTTCTGCATTGAAAATCAAACGTGCCGCATATTTTGCACCTATCATAATCTGGCCAAATTATATGGGACAAAATTAAACCTGACGTAAATATTATTTTTTCATAAAAATTCACCGAATTTCGTAACCTCGTATTTTTTTTTATTGATTCTAAAAATATGTAACTCTCTGATAACAACGCCATAAAATATAGAGTAGTTTACTAGAAATAGCCTGTTAAGTGTGGTGTGAACGTAAACTAATAAATTTTTGTAAGGGCATTCCGTGTTTTTTAACCCCGATGGGGTCAGAGGGGGCTTATAATTTTAATGTGTGTGCCTGTTGCATCGTAGCTCCCAAATGGCTGAATCGGTTTTTTTAGTTTGAAAGATAACTTCATCGAGTTTTTTCTTAGCTATGATTCAAGAAAATATGTTGTCTTTTAAAGCTTATCAGCTCTTTTACATATCAGTTTTAATTTTTTATTTTATTTTTACTTTTTATTTAATTATGAGCTTGTTGAGTGATCGAAGGGAGGTCTCAGATTCTAATGGCTAATGGGAAAAGTTGGCATTTCGGCGTGCATGGTTTGTTCGACAATAAGTTTCGTGTCGTTCATTCGTCTTTCGTTCGTATTATTATTTTATTTGACATTGCTTATTAACTTATTATTTAGAATTGTATTGTGTCACTATTAATTTTATTTATTACCTTAGTTTATTTTTATATGTTTTGATCTATTTAATGAATTGTATGGGTTGTTTTGTTGCCTGAAATAAATTAATTTGAATTATGAATTTGAATTTGTTGATCCGATCTTCTTGAAACTGTGTAGGCAAGTAGTTAATTTCAATACAATTTTTAAGTTCGAATATGTGCAAAATCGATCGAGGGGTTCCGAAGATTTATGGGTTGCGAGGTCTCAGTTCGGGGATAACTACTAGTTTAAGAGGGTTAGGTAGTTACCGGATTCTACGAGGCATAAGTAGAAGGGTGCTGACAGGTCGGGCCCCGCTAGAGTGAGGAGAGGCGCGAGGTCGTCCGTGCACAGAGTCCGGCCCACTATCCAGCGCTGCAGACGCGCGGCGAGGCCCAGCGACAGCTCAGCCTGTCGCCGCAGGTCGCCGATCACTGCGTTGCGCCGCACGTGCACTTGCACCGGCCCGCGGGTCGCCTCTTTATCTTCAACCCATACCAAAATCCTGTAACAAAATGGAGCCATTTTTCAACTACAGTGGGCATGTTTTTTCTTTCTCAAACATGGTATTTAATGTGTGCATAATTTGAAGAACCCACTTTAAACGAAAATTGGACTTAAAGCTCTAGGTCTTAGAGCAATTGGCAGCCAATTATTTTTTCCTCTAATATTTTATTGTAGCATTTATTCTTTCGATTTCATTAAATTTTGAGTTATCTCTCAAAGGTTAAGTTTCATTGTTTTTGGACATAGTAATCTGAATTTTCTTTGTTTGCTTTATTGTAATTTATGTACATTTGATTCCTTTGCATGTATTAACACAACCTGTTTTATCTCTATATCTTACATGCATACAATATTTTAAATTTCAAAGAAGTTTGATTATGTTTTGCAGGTTTTTAGCTTACATTTCAAGATAGCTTCGATATGTTTGGCTTACGTAGTTTTGAGTATAATACAAGCCAAGCTATGGCATTTTTTTAAGTTAGTTAAGTTTAAGTGGTAATGTTTTAATAAAAAAAAAAAAAACCCTTATTACCGCATCATCGCTTAAAATCAGGCGAGTTGGCTGTCAAACGCAAGCCTATTACTATATAAATAAAAAAGTATGTTTTTTTGTGAATATCCACGCAATGTTTGAGAAAAGTACTATACAAGCCAATGTTCCCTGATGATGATGATTATGACTAAGCAAGCCATGGCGACAACTGAGCATTTATGGACTCGCATCCGTCTTGGCCCACATTTTCATGTTTCTCCATAAACATTTCTGTTGCCTACAGGCTCTACAACTGCAGTAATGTACTATACCTATTATGCATAAGTGGTTGTGTCTGTTTGTAATTTTTATTTCTAGTGTACACAATAAAGAGTTTCTATCTATCTACATTACGGCACTAAATATTTACTGCTCTCACCATCTTCAGCCTTTTATTGTCTACTGATGGACATTGGCCTCTCCTAACTCACGCCTTCAAGTGCGGTCAGTTCTGTGTTTACCCGCCGTTTTACGCAGGTCGTCACTCCACCTGCCCGCAGGGTGTCCCACACTATATTTGCCTAAACACCAATACTGCTCGATATGCTCCTACGGCTAGCGCCATCAATCTGCTCAACGATTTGATTGATCAGAATCCAGATTTAGATGTCTTCTGTACTAAATTTAACCTTATAATGGATGCCTGATTAAATTTCTAAAGTTACAATACGTAGTATAAAATATTGGTACCGACACAATTTTATCTGTTTTGTAGAAGAATCATTTGTAATGTTGGCTTCGCTGTAAGCATAATTATCAAGCATTTGAAATTGAATAAAATAAAATCTAACTATTACCTAATTTAAGGGCTCTACCAGATCATTATTAACCAGTTTTGCAACTACAAAATTACTTGTTCCATTTAGATTTATGTTTGACATAGTTACTTACGGAACATCCTCATTGTCACTCTCTTTCTTTGAGGAAACGCCTTTCGACGTCGAAGCTTCACTTGGTACAAGGTTTTTCACCTCGTAAGTAGGTGGAGTTTGCTTCGCAGATTCTACTTTGGGCAAAACTGAAGCTGGTTTTATAATTTGGTTTACTTGTACATTTTCTTTTACCGTTGGCTGTTTTTCATGAAGTTGTTTAGCATTATTTTGTTTCAATACATTTTCTGTAGTATCTTTTGCAGAATTAGTTATTGAAGGCTTTCGGGTCACCTCTTCTACTTTCGTAGCTTCAATTTTTCTGCTATCATTATCTGATTTCGAAACATTAAGCTGCTGTTGCTGTGGTGTTATAAGCGATGAAGAAGAACCTTCAGCTACTATTTGGGATGAAAATGATAGAACGGAACAAGATAATTTTAGTTGCGCTAGTTTAACTGCAGCTTCGGCCGCAGCTTTTTCGTCACCTTTAGCAATAGAACGTTCAAGTTGGTTTATCAAATCTCTGCGTCTAGCATGTTGATCTATTCTATCTTCCTTGGTTGTTGTAGGCACATTTACGTTTGGTGGAGTGGTATTCACAAGATTGTTGTTAGTTTTTACTTCAATATTTATAGGTTTCACATCAATTTTAATTGGAACTTGAGTATTTTTTTCATTTAATGCTAACTCTTTGTCTTCCAATTTCTTCTTTGCATCAGATATAAGCTTGTCATTATTGTTCATTAGTGGAGTCGTAGATATTAACTGTGGAGAAGGTAGCACAGCCAAATTCACAATATTTTCTACAGTGTTGGGTTTTGGTTTAGAAGTTGTACTAGCTTTCTCTTTTTTTATATCTTTCAGATCCACAGATTGCTTCACAAGTTTTGTTTCTGTATTCGTAGTAGATGTTGTTTTTGGTACATAAATAGGATTTAACAGCGAAGATATTTTTAACGGTGTGTTTAAATCATATTTAGTTTTAGTAACGATGTTTAGAGATTTCGGATCATTTGTCGGGTTTGTTTTCTCGGTTTCGGTGATGTTCAGTTTTGGACCATCCCTCGAAGGTTTAGTTGCATTATTTTTGATAGGTAGTAACTGATCTGAATTTTCTTTGTTTGCTTTATTTTCATTTAAAACAACATTTGATTCTTTCGTGTGTACTAATACAACCGGTTTTGTTATGATAACATTATTTATCGTCGTCAATTCGTTACTATTTCCTTTATTTATATTTTGTAGTTGACTAGTCGATTTTTCTGCTATAATGCCACTTGTGGAAGCTTGAGCTACAGGTTTTTTGTCCATACAAATTGAGCTGCCAATACGAAGCGTGGGAGCTTCAACAATTTTAGGATAGTCATCTTTGGTTTCTATTTCACGACTATTTTTGATTTTGTTAGATGAGATGAGTTCACTTTTAGGTCTTTTGGGAAGACTATCCTTCATTTCTTTTAATATTTCCTTGAGTTTTTCTTTGTCTTCTATATTCGCGGTCGAACTTCCCGATGCGATGCTACTTTGATTGCCTTTAGTCTGCGTGCAACTATTTGAAACTTTTGAACTCTTGTAGAAATCATTATTTTTATTAAGAGGCAAGCAGTAGTTACAAGTGATTACAGAACAGTCATATTTTCTTAAGCACCTAGTGCATATCCAAGCTTCCGGTTGCCGCTTCGAGGAACAAGTCGATTCGTTCTTCCCGATCCCTCTTTCGGGATCATCGCTCGGGCTCATTTCTTTTAACCTATACTTTTCTATCATTTCGGCGGCTTGTTTGTCCAGTTCACTTATGTTTGGAAGAAGCCTCACCGATGAGGTCTCTATAGCCGAATTCCTTTTTTTATTTTCGAATATCTGTTTCAGAAAACTCTTTTCGTGTCGTATCTTAACATCTTTCGTTTCTTTAGTTTGGGTGTCTTTTTTACTGTACTTTTGTGGTTTACAACCGGTTGCGTCATCGCGACCCCGAGGAGGGCGGTCGTCGGGGACTGGTAGCCGGTTCATCAGTCCGAGATCAGCGACCTGCGCCGCGGGGAGTGCCGGCGAGGGCGGCAGCGGCGCGGGCCGCTTCCTGGCGCGGCGGCGCGGGAGGGTCGCGGTCACCGTGGGCGGCGGGGGCGCGCGCCGCTTGCCTGGCACGTGCGCGCGCAAGCTCTCGCTCGCAGCCCTTCGGTCGCGCTCCTCCGGGCGGTGGGCGGTGGGCGCCGGCAGGCTGGACGCGTCGAACCCAAGTCCGTAGAGGCCGTACTTGCGGTGCAGCGTGAGGTCGCGGTCCCGCTGCCGGCGCAGGCTTCGCTCGCGCACGCGCCGCCGGTACGAGTCGGAGGGCGGGGAGGGTGGTGGGCGCGACGCGGGCGTGGCGCCAGCGCGGCCGTAATGTGCAGGCGCGAGGAAGGCGAAGCTGACGGCGGTGCGATCGGAGCCTGCGCTGGACACGCTCTCGGTCGAGGAGTGCTCGTCACGTCGCAGCCACGAGAAGAGTGTCCACAGGCCCCCAGAGAGGGGCCGCGCCCGCCCCGACTCTGCCTCTGTGCTGCCGCTCATCACCCCTGAAACACGTCACATTTCATAAATTAAATTTCATAGATTAAACCACTGTAGTAGTATCATTGCGATAAAAACGATATTTACCGATTGGTCTTTAAAAGATCGACAGTGTCATCACTATTGTTTCGCGTTAAATGCCGATCTAATGTTATTTAAGAACTAGCTTCATCGTGGAATTGAGAAAAACAATCATAACGATATATTGCAAAATTTAATAGAGATAGTTTGTTTACAAACACCTCGTAACAAAACGATTGTTTCGATTACATAAATGAATACAAAGACAGACCACATAATTTCACAATGTGCGCAATGTAAAATTTTAAACATTATTTTTAGATAAGTAGCTGAAGATACTTACGCGCTGGCGAAGTGAATCAGCGGTTGCAACTTTTCAAACAACTAAACTAGAACATCGTTAACCTCGATTTTCACATTTATGGTGTTTTAATACGTATCAAAAATATACTTTTGTAACACACTGTAGATAACTTAGCGTTTCTGTATTTAGTGAGCACGCTATTGTTTGGTAAATAATAAATATCAACGAATGTGAATTAAGTCATTTTGATGTCTCGCGATAGAGCTGCGATGAAGCGTGTCTCGCGCCGACGCAGTGTGAACAAAGCGAGGTCGAGAGTGCGCCCGCGCCGCCGCCCGCCCAGCTATATTTAGCGGAACTTCGCGACTCCGTTTTTGCTATTTTCATTTCATTCTTGTATTCCCCGAGCCTCGACCTCACTTTCTGGTTTCCTGTTAGGTGTTTTAACCGTTTACAACTTTTCACCTAATATTTTATCCGTGAGTGAATTGGTAAATGTAAACGATATTATAAATGTTGTACTGAAAATAAAATTATCTTACATAATCATAACCTTAGGATTTATTAGAAAAAAGATAGTAAAGTTTTTTAATAGCACCCACTGCAAAAGCAATAAACTGTAGCGATGATGGCTGACGTATTCGAATTCCACGCAGGGTGTGGGTTCAAATCCGGACAATGAGCTTCAGTTGCTGGTGAAGGAAAAAATCGTAGGATCTCAGATCAGACAAACAAGGGATGCTTTAGTACAGTTATCGTTCGTGTTTAAATGTCTCAATTTTTCACTATAACGCCTAAGTCGCTTAACGCAAATACTGTAAGTACGCACTCACTCAATTCTCACGCACACTAAGAAAGTTGCAGTGACACTAATGAACTATACACATGCAAAAAAGGGGGGCAAGGCCATCTGCAGTTCAACTAAAGCCTGATTTGGGCTTGATGCGTTCGCACCTGCCACGCCACGCCACCTTACCATATCTCCCTTGTTTGTCTGATCTGAGGATGGTAGCATGGTGATAGGAAATAATCTAACGGCCAGCTGGCTACCTACAGTACCTACACCACCTTCAAGTTGAAAATGTATCGTCAAGCACCTCACGGTGCGATACGACAGTCTCACATAGACCCAGTTAAAATTTCAGATATATTTACCGTCTTCGACCACAATGTTATATAACATCCTTTCCTTTTGTTTATGATAACATCAAGTGACCAAGGAATAGCATACTATTTAAACAAATATAAAGTGCCAAGCGAGACGCAGCCGAGCGCATGCATTCACGTTGAAAAATACTGCCTAATGCGGTTGAAACTATAGTCGGAGTGACCGGCTTAATCTTAAATGAGTAATTCCCGTGTAATATACATAAAATACAAAGTATTTATTATAATAGGCATGTGTCCCAATGTTTCATATATAAAAAAATAACAGGCTAAGCGAAGGATAGAATTAAATACGTTACACATACTGAAAAAATATTTAAATTGACGCATAATCTTCTGAGATATGAGCGTTTAAAATTTTTGATGGGGGAGAGCAGATGCTTTGGCCCCCTATTGCAAAGCGTGTGTTAGATAACATTTGTATGGCGCGCGCACGCCATGACGTCATAACGTGCGCTCTCTGTCTGGCTAGCGCGAAATTAAAATACTAATAACTGATTTATTTTCTAACAAATTTTAATTTTGTTTTTGTTGATGGACTCTATTTATGATCAGCTTTATTATAAGGTAATAAAAAAAAAAATTACACAGGCCTATTATAGGCAGTTTCGCAGTATATGGGTAATTAAAGCACTTTACACAGGTAAAAACCCGAATTATTTAGATTGCAAAGAATAAAAGAAACTAAACCAGAATTATTTACAACTTCATTTTAATTCTCATAACATCAACAATGCTAACTTAATCTTAGGGAGTGTAGAAATCAAGACGCCATCTCATCACCTCACCAAATTATCTTTGCCTTACCACTTAACTAGCCACCACTATTGTAAATGATGGTTTGACTTACATTGATGGTTTGTCCTTTTTTCAAGGCATGGAATGGACAAGGACAATTTTTGTACAGAGGTAATTTAAGAACCGGAGACAGAATTAACCTTATCGCAAAAATATGATTTCTGTAAGAAAACATTACATTCCGTAATCCAGTATGTCTGACGCTCTGGGGCCTTACAGACAACTTCTATTAGTTTGGTGCCGCAATAGCAGTTGTCCGTAAGGCCCCAGATCAGACAAACTCGGGAGATATGTTTAAGTACAATTATCGTTTGTGCTCATATGTCAAAATTTTTCATTAAAAAATACTATTCCGCTAAACTGCCTGTAAGTGTGTACGTCTCACTTACTCATTTTTCACGCACACTAATGAACTTATAGTTATACAAACAGGGCGACAAGGTCGTCTGCTGACACGCACCTAGCGTTCGCACCCGCCACGCCATCTTGCCATATCTCCCTTTTTTGTTTGATCTGAAGTCTGGCGTTTTAGTTAAAATGAGCTCTATTTATCTATACTAATATTATAAAGAGGAAAGATTTGATTGTTTGTTTGTTTGTTTGCATTGAATTGGCTCCGAAACTACTGAACCGATTTGAAAAATTATTTCACTGACGGGTAGCTACACTATCTCCGGGTGACATAGGCATCTATACCCGTGCGAAGCTGGGGCGGACCGCTAGTCATTTATACGCGTGATACTGTTCATAGGAGAGAAGTTGATAAAGTACCTACTCGACTACGGTTTGTATGAAGTAAGAGCAGTTTCGTCTACATGGCGCTGTTCTTATATCATACAAATCGTAGTTCACGTTAATGCGCTCGAGTAAGTAAACAAAATTGGAAAAACTAGTACTATGCACTCTATCTAAGATTTAGTGAATAAAGAGGAAGGTTAAAGCGTGGCGTGTTGCTGATGGTCCGGAGTCTTGGTCTTCTGATGGTGGCGCTCGCTCGAGGAGTGAAGGACGAGCAGCGCAGCTGACACCCGCGCCGTCAGCTCCGCCTGGTTTAGCTCGTGCGCCCACGTCACGCGGCCCCATCGCATCAGCTGCAACAATGTTCACGTTGCAACACTTCCAACCACAGACTGGGTAAAGCGGAGTTTTGGCGCCAACGTGGAAAAAACATGTCGGCTCGTTGGATTATTTTCCTAAACTTGTGTATTTTCGAGTGTTAAAGTGTAGAAAATGGTGAATTATTATTTATTAAGTGCTCATAAACGTGCTCGAGTGGGAAATTTATATAACGAAGTGAAACATGTCTTTTCGTGTTGTTTCTAAAACTTCATATGAGAGCCTCTTGTAAAGTCTCCACCACTTTACAGGGGCATGAGTTTGACTTGACCGTGACCATTGCTTGAATCTGACTGTGACTTGTTTGACGCTTTTAATACTATGTAAACATGTTTAATATTACGACTAAAGGACAGCGAATGATGGTCATGAAAATATTAACAAAAAAAAACTGGATAAAGCTACTACACGTAGCCTTGCAACACTTTTCATGCGTCCTGGGGCTCGATCTTTGAATTGACCGTAAGTCTTGGCACGAAAATGTCATGCGAAATGAAACATTTTCTATTGATAGATAGGAAATTTGAATGGTTCAATACACTCGATGTGTTTAATATATGATTATTTTTAAAATACGAGTTTTCTTTGGGATTTCGTTCGAAAGTCAGTCATTTCGCATGATTTCGTGCGAAATGATAGATTTTCTTTTGATAGAAAGCCAATTCGAATGGTTCAAACTTCCATATAGTTGCGTTAGCGAGTGATGAGATTGTTTATAAAATGCGAGTTTTGTTTGAGATTTCGTTCGAAAGTCAGTCATTTCGCATGATATTTTCGGGCGAAATATCATACGAGCGATTCAAATATCGAGCCCTAGAGTGGCGCCTCACTGGCTCTCGGTTACGCGCGTTGCGCTCGAAGTGGCAGGAAGAAAGCCGCTTTAGTGCGTTGCGTGTACGCAGCGTCAACGCTGCGACCGCCGGTCAGCAGTCACCTCGCAGCTGTATGGCCGGGGATCTGCCACTTATCAGTGTCGACAGGAAAAAGGCGGCGCCAGTTTAGGCTATACCCTCTGTCACCTTACGGCTACATAGGAGTAGGACTCAGTAGGTATAATAGCCGTATTTGATCTCCAATTTTGACCTGTCCACTCTGAAACTACTGGTTTCTAATACCAAAGTGGTAACTTCACTTAAAAAAACCACAAAACACAAATATTCTATGTTAATATGCCACTACAAAGAACAAAAAATATTATCTACGACCACCTAGTCGCTTTACATCAGGACTTGTCATGAAAGGGTGGCGGTGGCGCTGGTGGCAAACATCTGAGCTTTCATCATTAGCACATGCAAAATAACTGAAAGTTATAAATAAAAAAATCTTGAGGATGGTCAGTCATAACCAGATGTTTAATTGCGTTGTCATGGCCAACTCAAACGACTGACTTTTAGTCCGGCTAAAGTCTTCGGGCATCTGCGAGCGACTAGGTGTCGAATGTCGAGAATCGAGAAGACGCTTAGTCTACGAGAAGTCGCTTGGCAACTATATATTATGGCCATACAAAACACACGAATGTTTGTATATTAGTTTGTCTGTATACACGTCAAAACGAGTGAACAGATTTTGATGAAATTTAAATATATATATTTTAGGAACTAAAATAGGACTACTGGTGCTCATCATCATCACTTTTCGTCATTGTCAATGCGAGCGAAACCGGTCGGAAACGGAAATCACATTTTGGGGAAGGGGAATTTTGGGAAAGGGCTATTTTGAACCTGAAAGGAGAAAAGGACGGTAACCCAACGCGACGCCGACGCCTCTCCCGTTGTGAATTTTGGTTTGGACATTATAAATATTTATTATATTTTATTATTATAAATATTTGTGTGATTTTATTATTGTCTAATTGTGTAATTATGGTATGGGTGGCGTAGCCTGAAATCTTTGACCTGAAATAAATGTATTTGAATAAACGCCATCATTCTACCGTGTTTGTCCATTATATCAGAGGACTGACAGCTTTGACAGCTCTGCTGTGTGTTCTTTTATGACGCTGAAAATCTCGTCTACGAAAGGTCTGTAGTTTGTGTTGGCCATTAAAACTAGTATATATAATATCTCATGATATTTAAATCACGTAAAAGATTGACCTATATTGCGTATTTCTCGATAACAGACACATTTCGATCGCAAATGGGTCGAGGAGCGTCGCTATTTTTAGATGTTCTCGCTTGTCGATAAGTAACGGTGCGAGTATACCAAGGCATCATCGTATGGCGTTGGGGAATGCTAATGGGGCGTATACAAATAAAGTTATTTGTGCCGTTGAGTTAAAGAAGTAATGCTTTTTTGTATTTGAGGTGAAGATTCTTTTATTTGCACAATATTAATATCTAAAGGTATTTTAAACCCCCGACGCAAACAGCTGAACCGATTTTGATTTAGTTTTTTTTTTGTTTATAAGGTGACTTGAACGAAAGTATCTATGCTATGATTCAAGAAAATCTGTTCAATGGTTCAGTTGTTTGAAGATTATCAGCTCTTTTATCAGGCAGGGGTTGAAAACAAACAATATTTACTACTTTATTTTAATGGCGCTAGTAATCTTATAAAAAGACTTTAAAAAAAAGGTTCTCGATTCGACTGTGTTTATTTTTTCTTGCGATATTTCCACCGATTGTAACGATTTTAATTCGTTTTTATTGCACAGGTTATATCTAAAGGATGGTTCCAGTTTCATATGAAGAAAATATTTGACATGCACAAAATGGGTTGTCGGATGAAAAATTAGGAAATGAATTCCTTTTATTACAAGCTTTTATTAACTTACAATGTATGTAACTAATGTTTGTTCGAGTGGAATCTTGCAACTCAATTATAAAGCAGATATTATCTCCAACCGATTGAGCTGAAATTTGTCACACTTATGTAAGGTCGGTGACAATGCAATGTTATGGTACCATCGAGCTGGTCTGATGATGGAGACTAAAGGTGACCATAGGAACTCCTAAACAAAACGACGTAACCCCGTCGAGTTTGGGTTCATTGATTTGTCCCAAGCACTTTGGTCCTAGATGATAAATTTAATATGGCGGACACCCCAAGATGGCGGTCAAAACATTTACATCATGATATGGGCATCAAATGAAAGCGTTTGCTGAGAAGAATACGTAAAAGCTTGTGTTTAAAAAGTTTCCCTATAAAGATGGTTTTTTTTTTTTGTAAAAAAATATATTATATTGACACGCTTCAATGTAGCATTCAACAATGCAGGACTATTTCCGCTGGGTATAATCCTCAGATCAGACAAATAAGGGAGATATGCCTTGCCACAGGTTGACGCAAAAACGGTAAACACGGAGTCATTTTTGACACACACTAAGAAACTTGCAGTTACACTAATGAACAACCGAATAGGCGGTCAAATGCAAGCCTTTCAAAATAAAATTAAAATTGTCCTCATTCACAAAACAAAGGGCGGCATTTATTTGTTCTGACAGGTGCAATGACATTGTAAAAAGCGGAATAAAAACATCTCCTTTTGAAGTGAAACTTCTTATGCGACTTCCAACAATGTTGCGTTTAACGCTTCCATGGAGGGGGAATAGAAAGAGACAGAGCGAGAGTTTTAGATGCCATCTATGCAAATATTAGTTCTGCATTGATGGCAGAACATGCGACTTCCAACAAGGTTGCGTTAAACGTTTAACGCTACCATGGAGGGGGAATAGAAAGAGACAGAGCGAGAGTTTCACTTCTTCCGCGCGGAGGGACTCCACGCACAATTTTTTTATATTTCACTTTAGTATATCGGGTAGGTACCTGCTACAGTCTTACGTTCAAACCCCTAGCGAAAGTGTTCGAAATCAAATTCAGAATTCATGGTTTTCATTCAGCTTTTTACAAATTTTATTGCAGCTATCAGAGCAAATAAATGCTTGGGCCAAGTTAAGTTTGTATACTAATTGAAAAAACCATACTTGGTATTCTTCTTCGAGGCGCGCCAGTAACACAGCGTCTTGAGGATCCAGGCGCCGCTCAATGCAGCCCAGCATCAGGATGGGTGACTTCAGAGCTTCCACTCCAAAGTTCATAGCTGTCAACAAATTTTGTGTGTGGTGTGACTAGCTCAGCATCGGCCCTGGGTTAGAGCGAGAAGAGCGGAGAGATATGAGCATTTAAAGTTTTAGGTGGGGATAGAGAGGGGATACTCTGTCCCTTTCTCGCAAAGCGTGTGTTAATATAGCATTTCTATGGCGTGACGTCATAGTTCAGCGCTGTCTGACTAGCATGCAATTGAAATACTTATAACTTATTTATTTATGAACTAATTTAAATTTTATTTTCGTTGATGGGCTCTATTTATTTTCAGCTTTTTTATGAGGTAATAAAAAATATTAGTTATCATGCCTATTCTAACTGTAGTTAATTGATAAACTAATGTATTATATTAGGATGTATTGTATTAGCTATCAAATAAATAAACAAAATTAAACAGCTGATATTTCTTTCGCGAATTCAGGGTTGGTCCCATAATAAAAATTATTCATAAAGAACCTTTCCGTTCGTTGTAACCCTATTTATTTACTGTAAAGAACTTACCAGTAAGTGCATCAAAGTCATAGGACAAGAAATGTCTGGCCAAAATAGCCCTCGTCTCCGAGCTCACTGGTGGAGGCTCTAATCCCTTAGAGATCTCTTGGGTGACATTGAATCTCTTTTGGAACCATTCCATAATCGGACTCCATTTCTGCTTCTGCATCTCCCATAAATCGGGCTCTTCCTGGATATTTAAAGTTTTAAACTGTGTTGCGCAAGTTAAGGTTATAAATAAAAATAAAAAAACAATGAATTAAACATATTTTCAATTTTTCACACTCCTCAACTGTGAGCCATTTGGTTTCAGTACGGGGACCATGCTCAAAGGCACATCAGTCTGAGCTCGGTTTAGATGGTTGTGTTGTGATTTTACGATGCGAGCGCGCCAAAATAGTCAAGGAAGATAGTATTCGCTTGATACAAGTTTATAGCAATTTGAATTGTTGTTGGACTCGAAAAATCATGATTTTTTAAACTTTAATCATAGGCTTGCATTTGGCCGCTAACTCGCCTGATAATAAGCGATGGCGCGGTCTACGATGGAGCACGCTTGCCTAGAAGAAACCGATTCATACA